>OZ053299.1:19787652-22335467 GCA_964056655.1 Arabis hirsuta | reverse complement strand
AGTCATGTTTGCTATTGAGGTTAAACAGGATCTAAAAAGAGGACCAGGAACACATACATACCCATAGTTCTCACAAAATTATTAGTGAACCTTCGCATTGTTTGTAAAGGTAAGATCGTAGTGTTCTTGATTTGAGGAAATCAAATGAACGGAGCATAACGAATAGAGATGAGCATGACATGGTACACAATGATAGGCTTAAGAAGCCATGTCGTGTCATTAATAGCTTGTGAGCCAACATATATGAGCGTTCAAAACTACTAAACCAGAAAATCAATCTAGTCCAAAACTCCTATACGGATTTCAAATGTAATTCTACGGATTTCAAATGTAATTCTAACACGATATTACTCAAATCACTTTTCAATGAAGATCACATGGTGTATAATCACTCACGAAATGCAAATGAGGCACGTGAGAGTTTCCTAGTGACCGAATCTCTAGTTTGATTGTTTTTTATTTTCGTAGAGTTTTCGAAAGAGAAAGCATACGAATCAAGTCATGTTTGCTATTGAGGTTAAACGGGATCTACAAAGAGGACCAGGAACACATACATACCCATAGTTCTCACAAAATTATTAGTGAACCTTCGCATCGTTTGTAAAGGTAAGATCGTAGTGTTCTTGATTTGAGGAAATCAAATGAACGGAGCATAACGAATAGAGATGAGCATGAAGTGGTACACAACATATATGAGTTTTGGTTCACAACATATATTGTGAGCCAAAACTCCTATACGGATTTCAAATGTAAGTCTAACACGATATTACTCAAATCACTTTGCAATGAAAATCAAATGGTGTATAATCACTAACGAAATGCAAATGAGGCACGTGAGAGTTTTCTAGTGACTGAATCTCCTAGTTTGATTGTTTTTTATTTTCGTAGAGTTTCCGAAAGAGAAAGCATACGAATCAAGTCATGTTTGCTATTGAGGTTAAACAGGATCTAAAAAAAGGACCAGGAACACATACATACCCATAGTTCTCACAAAATTATTAGTGAACCTTCGCATTGTTTGTAAAGGTAAGATCGTAGTGTTCTTGATTTGAGGAAATCAAATGAACGGAGCATAACGAATAGAGATGAGCATGACATGGTACACAATGATAGGCTTAAGAAGCCATGTCGTGTCATTAATAGCTTGTGAGCCAACATATATGAGCGTTCAAAACTACTAAACCAGAAAATCAATCTAGTCCAAAACTCCTATACGGATTTCAAATGTAATTCTACGGATTTCAAATGTAATTCTAACACGATATTACTCAAATCACTTTTCAATGAAGATCACATGGTGTATAATCACTCACGAATTGCAAATGGGGCAAGTGAGAGTTTCCTAGTGACCGAATCTCCTAGTTTGATTGTTTTTTATTTTCGTAGAGTTTCCGAAAGAGAAAGCATACGAATCAAGTCATGTTTGCTATTGAGGTTAAACAGGATCTAAAAAGAGGACCAGGAACACATACATACCCATAGTTCTCACAAAATTATTAGTGAACCTTCGCATTGTTTGTAAAGGTAAGATCGTAGTGTTCTTGATTTGAGGAAATCAAATGAACGGAGCATAACGAATAGAGATGAGCATGACATGGTACACAATGATAGGCTTAAGAAGCCATGTCGTGTCATTAATAGCTTGTGAGCCAACATATATGAGCGTTCAAAACTACTAAACCAGAAAATCAATCTAGTCCAAAACTCCTATACGGATTTCAAAGGTAATTCTAACACGATATTACTCAAATCACTTTGCAATGAAAATCACATGGTGTATAATCACTAACGAAATGCAAATGAGGCACGTGAGAGTTTTCTAGTGACTGAATCTCCTAGTTTGATTGTTTTTTATTTTCGTAGAGTTTCCGAAAGAGAAAGCATACGAATCAAGTCATGTTTGCTATTGAGGTTAAACAGGATCTAAAAAGAGGACCAGGAACACATACATACCCATAGTTCTCACAAAATTATTAGTGAACCTTCGCATTGTTTGTAAAGGTAAGATCGTAGTGTTCTTGATTTGAGGAAATCAAATGAACGGAGCATAACGAATAGAGATGAGCATGACATGGTACACAATGATAGGCTTAAGAAGCCATGTCGTGTCATTAATAGCTTGTGAGCCAACATATATGAGCGTTCAAAACTACTAAACCAGAAAATCAATCTAGTCCAAAACTCCTATACGGATTTCAAATGTAATTCTAACACGATATTACTCAAATCACTTTGCAATGAAAATCACATGGTGTATAATCACTAACGAAATGCAAATGAGGCACGTGAGAGTTTTCTAGTGACTGAATCTCCTAGTTTGATTGTTTTTTATTTTCGTAGAGTTTTCGAAAGAGAAAGCATACGAATCAAGTCATGTTTGCTATTGAGGTTAAACAGGATCTAAAAAGAGGACCAGGAACACATACATACCCATAGTTCTCACAAAATTATTAGTGAACCTTCGCATTGTTTGTAAAGGTAAGATCGTAGTGTTCTTGATTTGAGGAAATCAAATGAACGGAGCATAACGAATAGAGATGAGCATGACATGGTACACAATGATAGGCTTAAGAAGCCATGTCGTGTCATTAATAGCTTGTGAGCCAACATATATGAGCGTTCAAAACTACTAAACCAGATAATCAATCTAGTCCAAAACTCCTATAAGGATTTCAAATGTAATTCTACGGATTTCAAATGTAATTCTAACACGATATTACTCAAATCACTTTTCAATGAAGATCACATGGTGTATAATCACTCACGAATTGCAAATGGGGCAAGTGAGAGTTTCCTAGTGACCGAATCTCCTAGTTTGATTGTTTTTTATTTTCGTAGAGTTTCCGAAAGAGAAAACATACGAATCAAGTCATGTTTGCTATTGAGGTTAAACAGGATCTAAAAAGAGGACCAGGAACACATACATACCCATAGTTCTCACAAAATTATTAGTGAACCTTCGCATTGTTTGTAAAGGTAAGATCGTAGTGTTCTTGATTTGAGGAAATCAAATGAACGGAGCATAACGAATAGAGATGAGCATGACATGGTACACAATGATAGGCTTAAGAAGCCATGTCGTGTCATTAATAGCTTGTGAGCCAACATATATGAGCGTTCAAAACTACTAAACCAGAAAATCAATCTAGTCCAAAACTCCTATACGGATTTCAAATGTAATTCTACGGATTTCAAATGTAATTCTAACACGATATTACTCAAATCACTTTTCAATGAAGATCACATGGTGTATAATCACTCACGAATTGCAAATGGGGCAAGTGAGAGTTTCCTAGTGACCGAATCTCCTAGTTTGATTGTTTTTTATTTTCGTAGAGTTTCCGAAAGAGAAAACATACGAATCAAGTCATGTTTGCTATTGAGGTTAAACAGGATCTAAAAAGAGGACCAGGAACACATACATACCCATAGTTCTCACAAAATTATTAGTGAACCTTCGCATTGTTTGTAAAGGTAAGATCGTAGTGTTCTTGATTTGAGGAAATCAAATGAACGGAGCATAACGAATAGAGATGAGCATGACATGGTACACAATGATAGGCTTAAGAAGCCATGTCGTGTCATTAATAGCTTGTGAGCCAACATATATGAGCGTTCAAAACTACTAAACCAGAAAATCAATCTAGTCCAAAACTCCTATACGGATTTCAAATGTAATTCTAACACGATATTACTCAAATCACTTTGCAATGAAAATCACATGGTGTATAATCACTAACGAAATGCAAATGAGGCACGTGAGAGTTTTCTAGTGACTGAATCTCCTAGTTTGATTGTTTTTTATTTTCGTAGAGTTTCCGAAAGAGAAAGCATACGAATCAAGTCATGTTTGCTATTGAGGTTAAACAGGATCTAAAAAGAGGACCAGGAACACATACATACCCATAGTTCTCACAAAATTATTAGTGAACCTTCGCATTGTTTGTAAAGGTAAGATCGTAGTGTTCTTGATTTGAGGAAATCAAATGAACGGAGCATAACGAATAGAGATGAGCATGACATGGTACACAATGATAGGCTTAAGAAGCCATGTCGTGTCATTAATAGCTTGTGAGCCAACATATATGAGCGTTCAAAACTACTAAACCAGAAAATCAATCTAGTCCAAAACTCCTATACGGATTTCAAATGTAATTCTAACACGATATTACTCAAATCACTTTGCAATGAAAATCACATGGTGTATAATCACTAACGAAATGCAAATGAGGCACGTGAGAGTTTTCTAGTGACTGAATCTCCTAGTTTGATTGTTTTTTATTTTCGTAGAGTTTTCGAAAGAGAAAGCATACGTATCAAGTCATGTTTGCTATTGAGGTTAAACAGGATCTAAAAAGAGGACCAGGAACACATACATACCCATAGTTCTCACAAAATTATTAGTGAACCTTCGCATTGTTTGTAAAGGTAAGATCGTAGTGTTCTTGATTTGAGGAAATCAAATGAACGGAGCATAACGAATAGAGATGAGCATGACATGGTACACAATGATAGGCTTAAGAAGCCATGTCGTGTCATTAATAGCTTGTGAGCCAACATATATGAGCGTTCAAAACTACTAAACCAGATAATCAATCTAGTCCAAAACTCCTATAAGGATTTCAAATGTAATTCTACGGATTTCAAATGTAATTCTAACACGATATTACTCAAATCACTTTTCAATGAAGATCACATGGTGTATAATCACTCACGAATTGCAAATGGGGCAAGTGAGAGTTTCCTAGTGACCGAATCTCCTAGTTTGATTGTTTTTTATTTTCGTAGAGTTTCCGAAAGAGAAAACATACGAATCAAGTCATGTTTGCTATTGAGGTTAAACAGGATCTAAAAAGAGGACAAGGAACACATACATACCCATAGTTCTCACAAAATTATTAGTGAACCTTCGCATTGTTTGTAAAGGTAAGATCGTAGTGTTCTTGATTTGAGGAAATCAAATGAACGGAGCATAACGAATAGAGATGAGCATGACATGGTACACAATGATAGGCTTAAGAAGCCATGTCGTGTCATTAATAGCTTGTGAGCCAACATATATGAGCGTTCAAAACTACTAAACCAGAAAATCAATCTAGTCCAAAACTCCTATACGGATTTCAAATGTAATTCTACGGATTTCAAATGTAATTCTAACACGATATTACTCAAATCACTTTTCAATGAAGATCACATGGTGTATAATCACTCACGAAATGCAAATGAGGCACGTGAGAGTTTCCTAGTGACCGAATCTCTAGTTTGATTGTTTTTTATTTTCGTAGAGTTTTCGAAAGAGAAAGCATACGAATCAAGTCATGTTTGCTATTGAGGTTAAACGGGATCTACAAAGAGGACCAGGAACACATACATACCCATAGTTCTCACAAAATTATTAGTGAACCTTCGCATCGTTTGTAAAGGTAAGATCGTAGTGTTCTTGATTTGAGGAAATCAAATGAACGGAGCATAACGAATAGAGATGAGCATGAAGTGGTACACAACATATATGAGTTTTGGTTCACAACATATATTGTGAGCCAAAACTCCTATACGGATTTCAAATGTAAGTCTAACACGATATTACTCAAATCACTTTGCAATGAAAATCAAATGGTGTATAATCACTAACGAAATGCAAATGAGGCACGTGAGAGTTTTCTAGTGACTGAATCTCCTAGTTTGATTGTTTTTTATTTTCGTAGAGTTTCCGAAAGAGAAAGCATACGAATCAAGTCATGTTTGCTATTGAGGTTAAACAGGATCTAAAAAAAGGACCAGGAACACATACATACCCATAGTTCTCACAAAATTATTAGTGAACCTTCGCATTGTTTGTAAAGGTAAGATCGTAGTGTTCTTGATTTGAGGAAATCAAATGAACGGAGCATAACGAATAGAGATGAGCATGACATGGTACACAATGATAGGCTTAAGAAGCCATGTCGTGTCATTAATAGCTTGTGAGCCAACATATATGAGCGTTCAAAACTACTAAACCAGAAAATCAATCTAGTCCAAAACTCCTATACGGATTTCAAATGTAATTCTAACACGATATTACTCAAATCACTTTGCAATGAAAATCACATGGTGTATAATCACTAACGAAATGCAAATGAGGCACGTGAGAGTTTTCTAGTGACTGAATCTCCTAGTTTGATTGTTTTTTATTTTCGTAGAGTTTTCGAAAGAGAAAGCATACGAATCAAGTCATGTTTGCTATTGAGGTTAAACAGGATCTAAAAAGAGGACCAGGAACACATACATACCCATAGTTCTCACAAAATTATTAGTGAACCTTCGCATTGTTTGTAAAAGTAAGATCGTAGTGTTCTTGATTTGAGGAAATCAAATGAACGGAGCATAACGAATAGAGATGAGCATGACATGGTACACAATGATAGGCTTAAGAAGCCATGTCGTGTCATTAATAGCTTGTGAGCCAACATATATGAGCGTTCAAAACTACTAAACCAGATAATCAATCTAGTCCAAAACTCCTATAAGGATTTCAAATGTAATTCTACGGATTTCAAATGTAATTCTAACACGATATTACTCAAATCACTTTTCAATGAAGATCACATGGTGTATAATCACTCACGAATTGCAAATGGGGCA
Source organism: Arabis hirsuta (assembly GCA_964056655.1). Lineage (NCBI taxonomy): Eukaryota > Viridiplantae > Streptophyta > Magnoliopsida > Brassicales > Brassicaceae > Arabis > Arabis hirsuta. The sequence goes on along the minus strand of OZ053299.1, from coordinate 22,328,843 downwards.
AGTGAGAGTTTCCTAGTGACCGAATCTCCTAGTTTGATTGTTTTTTATTTTCGTAGAGTTTCCGAAAGAGAAAACATACGAATCAAGTCATGTTTGCTATTGAGGTTAAACAGGATCTAAAAAGAGGACAAGGAACACATACATACCCATAGTTCTCACAAAATTATTAGTGAACCTTCGCATTGTTTGTAAAGGTAAGATCGTAGTGTTCTTGATTTGAGGAAATCAAATGAACGGAGCATAACGAATAGAGATGAGCATGACATGGTACACAATGATAGGCTTAAGAAGCCATGTCGTGTCATTAATAGCTTGTGAGCCAACATATATGAGCGTTCAAAACTACTAAACCAGAAAATCAATCTAGTCCAAAACTCCTATACGGATTTCAAATGTAATTCTACGGATTTCAAATGTAATTCTAACACGATATTACTCAAATCACTTTTCAATGAAGATCACATGGTGTATAATCACTCACGAAATGCAAATGAGGCACGTGAGAGTTTCCTAGTGACCGAATCTCTAGTTTGATTGTTTTTTATTTTCGTAGAGTTTTCGAAAGAGAAAGCATACGAATCAAGTCATGTTTGCTATTGAGGTTAAACGGGATCTACAAAGAGGACCAGGAACACATACATACCCATAGTTCTCACAAAATTATTAGTGAACCTTCGCATCGTTTGTAAAGGTAAGATCGTAGTGTTCTTGATTTGAGGAAATCAAATGAACGGAGCATAACGAATAGAGATGAGCATGAAGTGGTACACAACATATATGAGTTTTGGTTCACAACATATATTGTGAGCCAAAACTCCTATACGGATTTCAAATGTAAGTCTAACACGATATTACTCAAATCACTTTGCAATGAAAATCAAATGGTGTATAATCACTAACGAAATGCAAATGAGGCACGTGAGAGTTTTCTAGTGACTGAATCTCCTAGTTTGATTGTTTTTTATTTTCGTAGAGTTTCCGAAAGAGAAAGCATACGAATCAAGTCATGTTTGCTATTGAGGTTAAACAGGATCTAAAAAAAGGACCAGGAACACATACATACCCATAGTTCTCACAAAATTATTAGTGAACCTTCGCATTGTTTGTAAAGGTAAGATCGTAGTGTTCTTGATTTGAGGAAATCAAATGAACGGAGCATAACGAATAGAGATGAGCATGACATGGTACACAATGATAGGCTTAAGAAGCCATGTCGTGTCATTAATAGCTTGTGAGCCAACATATATGAGCGTTCAAAACTACTAAACCAGAAAATCAATCTAGTCCAAAACTCCTATACGGATTTCAAATGTAATTCTAACACGATATTACTCAAATCACTTTGCAATGAAAATCACATGGTGTATAATCACTAACGAAATGCAAATGAGGCACGTGAGAGTTTTCTAGTGACTGAATCTCCTAGTTTGATTGTTTTTTATTTTCGTAGAGTTTTCGAAAGAGAAAGCATACGAATCAAGTCATGTTTGCTATTGAGGTTAAACAGGATCTAAAAAGAGGACCAGGAACACATACATACCCATAGTTCTCACAAAATTATTAGTGAACCTTCGCATTGTTTGTAAAGGTAAGATCGTAGTGTTCTTGATTTGAGGAAATCAAATGAACGGAGCATAACGAATAGAGATGAGCATGACATGGTACACAATGATAGGCTTAAGAAGCCATGTCGTGTCATTAATAGCTTGTGAGCCAACATATATGAGCGTTCAAAACTACTAAACCAGATAATCAATCTAGTCCAAAACTCCTATAAGGATTTCAAATGTAATTCTACGGATTTCAAATGTAATTCTAACACGATATTACTCAAATCACTTTTCAATGAAGATCACATGGTGTATAATCACTCACGAATTGCAAATGGGGCAAGTGAGAGTTTCCTAGTGACCGAATCTCCTAGTTTGATTGTTTTTTATTTTCGTAGAGTTTCCGAAAGAGAAAACATACGAATCAAGTCATGTTTGCTATTGAGGTTAAACAGGATCTAAAAAGAGGACAAGGAACACATACATACCCATAGTTCTCACAAAATTATTAGTGAACCTTCGCATTGTTTGTAAAGGTAAGATCGTAGTGTTCTTGATTTGAGGAAATCAAATGAACGGAGCATAACGAATAGAGATGAGCATGACATGGTACACAATGATAGGCTTAAGAAGCCATGTCGTGTCATTAATAGCTTGTGAGCCAACATATATGAGCGTTCAAAACTACTAAACCAGAAAATCAATCTAGTCCAAAACTCCTATACGGATTTCAAATGTAATTCTACGGATTTCAAATGTAATTCTAACACGATATTACTCAAATCACTTTTCAATGAAGATCACATGGTGTATAATCACTCACGAAATGCAAATGAGGCACGTGAGAGTTTCCTAGTGACCGAATCTCTAGTTTGATTGTTTTTTATTTTCGTAGAGTTTTCGAAAGAGAAAGCATACGAATCAAGTCATGTTTGCTATTGAGGTTAAACGGGATCTACAAAGAGGACCAGGAACACATACATACCCATAGTTCTCACAAAATTATTAGTGAACCTTCGCATCGTTTGTAAAGGTAAGATCGTAGTGTTCTTGATTTGAGGAAATCAAATGAACGGAGCATAACGAATAGAGATGAGCATGAAGTGGTACACAACATATATGAGTTTTGGTTCACAACATATATTGTGAGCCAAAACTCCTATACGGATTTCAAATGTAAGTCTAACACGATATTACTCAAATCACTTTGCAATGAAAATCAAATGGTGTATAATCACTAACGAAATGCAAATGAGGCACGTGAGAGTTTTCTAGTGACTGAATCTCCTAGTTTGATTGTTTTTTATTTTCGTAGAGTTTCCGAAAGAGAAAGCATACGAATCAAGTCATGTTTGCTATTGAGGTTAAACAGGATCTAAAAAAAGGACCAGGAACACATACATACCCATAGTTCTCACAAAATTATTAGTGAACCTTCGCATTGTTTGTAAAGGTAAGATCGTAGTGTTCTTGATTTGAGGAAATCAAATGAACGGAGCATAACGAATAGAGATGAGCATGACATGGTACACAATGATAGGCTTAAGAAGCCATGTCGTGTCATTAATAGCTTGTGAGCCAACATATATGAGCGTTCAAAACTACTAAACCAGAAAATCAATCTAGTCCAAAACTCCTATACGGATTTCAAATGTAATTCTAACACGATATTACTCAAATCACTTTGCAATGAAAATCACATGGTGTATAATCACTAACGAAATGCAAATGAGGCACGTGAGAGTTTTCTAGTGACTGAATCTCCTAGTTTGATTGTTTTTTATTTTCGTAGAGTTTTCGAAAGAGAAAGCATACGAATCAAGTCATGTTTGCTATTGAGGTTAAACAGGATCTAAAAAGAGGACCAGGAACACATACATACCCATAGTTCTCACAAAATTATTAGTGAACCTTCGCATTGTTTGTAAAGGTAAGATCGTAGTGTTCTTGATTTGAGGAAATCAAATGAACGGAGCATAACGAATAGAGATGAGCATGACATGGTACACAATGATAGGCTTAAGAAGCCATGTCGTGTCATTAATAGCTTGTGAGCCAACATATATGAGCGTTCAAAACTACTAAACCAGATAATCAATCTAGTCCAAAACTCCTATAAGGATTTCAAATGTAATTCTACGGATTTCAAATGTAATTCTAACACGATATTACTCAAATCACTTTTCAATGAAGATCACATGGTGTATAATCACTCACGAATTGCAAATGGGGCAAGTGAGAGTTTCCTAGTGACCGAATCTCCTAGTTTGATTGTTTTTTATTTTCGTAGAGTTTCCGAAAGAGAAAACATACGAATCAAGTCATGTTTGCTATTGAGGTTAAACAGGATCTAAAAAGAGGACCAGGAACACATACATACCCATAGTTCTCACAAAATTATTAGTGAACCTTCGCATTGTTTGTAAAGGTAAGATCGTAGTGTTCTTGATTTGAGGAAATCAAATGAACGGAGCATAACGAATAGAGATGAGCATGACATGGTACACAATGATAGGCTTAAGAAGCCATGTCGTGTCATTAATAGCTTGTGAGCCAACATATATGAGCGTTCAAAACTACTAAACCAGAAAATCAATCTAGTCCAAAACTCCTATACGGATTTCAAATGTAATTCTACGGATTTCAAATGTAATTCTAACACGATATTACTCAAATCACTTTTCAATGAAGATCACATGGTGTATAATCACTCACGAAATGCAAATGAGGCACGTGAGAGTTTCCTAGTGACCGAATCTCTAGTTTGATTGTTTTTTATTTTCGTAGAGTTTTCGAAAGAGAAAGCATACGAATCAAGTCATGTTTGCTATTGAGGTTAAACGGGATCTACAAAGAGGACCAGGAACACATACATACCCATAGTTCTCACAAAATTATTAGTGAACCTTCGCATCGTTTGTAAAGGTAAGATCGTAGTGTTCTTGATTTGAGGAAATCAAATGAACGGAGCATAACGAATAGAGATGAGCATGAAGTGGTACACAACATATATGAGTTTTGGTTCACAACATATATTGTGAGCCAAAACTCCTATACGGATTTCAAATGTAAGTCTAACACGATATTACTCAAATCACTTTGCAATGAAAATCAAATGGTGTATAATCACTAACGAAATGCAAATGAGGCACGTGAGAGTTTTCTAGTGACTGAATCTCCTAGTTTGATTGTTTTTTATTTTCGTAGAGTTTCCGAAAGAGAAAGCATACGAATCAAGTCATGTTTGCTATTGAGGTTAAACAGGATCTAAAAAAAGGACCAGGAACACATACATACCCATAGTTCTCACAAAATTATTAGTGAACCTTCGCATTGTTTGTAAAGGTAAGATCGTAGTGTTCTTGATTTGAGGAAATCAAATGAACGGAGCATAACGAATAGAGATGAGCATGACATGGTACACAATGATAGGCTTAAGAAGCCATGTCGTGTCATTAATAGCTTGTGAGCCAACATATATGAGCGTTCAAAACTACTAAACCAGAAAATCAATCTAGTCCAAAACTCCTATACGGATTTCAAATGTAATTCTAACACGATATTACTCAAATCACTTTGCAATGAAAATCACATGGTGTATAATCACTAACGAAATGCAAATGAGGCACGTGAGAGTTTTCTAGTGACTGAATCTCCTAGTTTGATTGTTTTTTATTTTCGTAGAGTTTTCGAAAGAGAAAGCATACGAATCAAGTCATGTTTGCTATTGAGGTTAAACAGGATCTAAAAAGAGGACCAGGAACACATACATACCCATAGTTCTCACAAAATTATTAGTGAACCTTCGCATTGTTTGTAAAGGTAAGATCGTAGTGTTCTTGATTTGAGGAAATCAAATGAACGGAGCATAACGAATAGAGATGAGCATGACATGGTACACAATGATAGGCTTAAGAAGCCATGTCGTGTCATTAATAGCTTGTGAGCCAACATATATGAGCGTTCAAAACTACTAAACCAGATAATCAATCTAGTCCAAAACTCCTATAAGGATTTCAAATGTAATTCTACGGATTTCAAATGTAATTCTAACACGATATTACTCAAATCACTTTTCAATGAAGATCACATGGTGTATAATCACTCACGAATTGCAAATGGGGCAAGTGAGAGTTTCCTAGTGACCGAATCTCCTAGTTTGATTGTTTTTTATTTTCGTAGAGTTTCCGAAAGAGAAAACATACGAATCAAGTCATGTTTGCTATTGAGGTTAAAAAGGATCTAAAAAGAGGACCAGGAACACATACATACCCATAGTTCTCACAAAATTATTAGTGAACCTTCGCATTGTTTGTAAAGGTAAGATCGTAGTGTTCTTGATTTGAGGAAATCAAATGAACGGAGCATAACGAATAGAGATGAGCATGACATGGTACACAATGATAGGCTTAAGAAGCCATGTCGTGTCATTAATAGCTTGTGAGCCAACATATATGAGCGTTCAAAACTACTAAACCAGAAAATCAATCTAGTCCAAAACTCCTATACGGATTTCAAATGTAATTCTAACACGATATTACTCAAATCACTTTGCAATGAAAATCACATGGTGTATAATCACTAACGAAATGCAAATGAGGCACGTGAGAGTTTTCTAGTGACTGAATCTCCTAGTTTGATTGTTTTTTATTTTCGTAGAGTTTTCGAAAGAGAAAGCATACGAATCAAGTCATGTTTGCTATTGAGGTTAAACAGGATCTAAAAAGAGGACCAGGAACACATACATACCCATAGTTCTCACAAAATTATTAGTGAACCTTCGCATTGTTTGTAAAGGTAAGATCGTAGTGTTCTTGATTTGAGGAAATCAAATGAACGGAGCATAACGAATAGAGATGAGCATGACATGGTACACAATGATAGGCTTAAGAAGCCATGTCGTGTCATTAATAGCTTGTGAGCCAACATATATGAGCGTTCAAAACTACTAAACCAGATAATCAATCTAGTCCAAAACTCCTATAAGGATTTCAAATGTAATTCTACGGATTTCAAATGTAATTCTAACACGATATTACTCAAATCACTTTTCAATGAAGATCACATGGTGTATAATCACTCACGAATTGCAAATGGGGCAAGTGAGAGTTTCCTAGTGACCGAATCTCCTAGTTTGATTGTTTTTTATTTTCGTAGAGTTTCCGAAAGAGAAAACATACGAATCAAGTCATGTTTGCTATTGAGGTTAAAAAGGATCTAAAAAGAGGACCAGGAACACATACATACCCATAGTTCTCACAAAATTATTAGTGAACCTTCGCATTGTTTGTAAAGGTAAGATCGTAGTGTTCTTGATTTGAGGAAATCAAATGAACGGAGCATAACGAATAGAGATGAGCATGACATGGTACACAATGATAGGCTTAAGAAGCCATGTCGTGTCATTAATAGCTTGTGAGCCAACATATATGAGCGTTCAAAACTACTAAACCAGAAAATCAATCTAGTCCAAAACTCCTATACGGATTTCAAATGTAATTCTACGGATTTCAAATGTAATTCTAACACGATATTACTCAAATCACTTTTCAATGAAGATCACATGGTGTATAATCACTCACGAAATGCAAATGAGGCACGTGAGAGTTTCCTAGTGACCGAATCTCTAGTTTGATTGTTTTTTATTTTCGTAGAGTTTTCGAAAGAGAAAGCATACGAATCAAGTCATGTTTGCTATTGAGGTTAAACGGGATCTACAAAGAGGACCAGGAACACATACATACCCATAGTTCTCACAAAATTATTAGTGAACCTTCGCATCGTTTGTAAAGGTAAGATCGTAGTGTTCTTGATTTGAGGAAATCAAATGAACGGAGCATAACGAATAGAGATGAGCATGACGTGGTACACAACATATATGAGTTTTGGTTCACAACATATATTGTGAGCCAAAACTCCTATACGGATTTCAAATGTAAGTCTAACACGATATTACTCAAATCACTTTGCAATGAAAATCAATTGGTGTATAATCACAAACGAAATGCAAATGAGGCACGTGAGAGTTTTCTAGTGACTGAATTTCCTAGTTTGATTGTTTTTTATTTTCGTAGAGTTTCCGAAAGAGAAAGCATACGAATCAAGTCATGTTTGCTATTGAGGTTAAACAGGATCTAAAAAGAGGACCAGGAACACATACATACCCATAGTTCTCACAAAATTATTAGTGAACCTTCGCATTGTTTGTAAAGGTAAGATCGTAGTGTTCTTGATTTGAGGAAATCAAATGAACGGAGCATAACGAATAGAGATGAGCATGACATGGTACACAATGATAGGCTTAAGAAGCCATGTCGTGTCATTAATAGCTTGTGAGCCAACATATATGAGCGTTCAAAACTACTAAACCAGAAAATCAATCTAGTCCAAAACTCCTATACGGATTTCAAATGTAATTCTAACACGATATTACTCAAATCACTTTGCAATGAAAATCACATGGTGTATAATCACTAACGAAATGCAAATGAGGCACGTGAGAGTTTTCTAGTGACTGAATCTCCTAGTTTGATTGTTTTTTATTTTCGTAGAGTTTCCGAAAGAGAAAGCATACGAATCAAGTCATGTTTGCTATTGAGGTTAAACAGGATCTAAAAAGAGGACCAGGAAGACATACATACCCATAGTTCTCACAAAATTATTAGTGAACCTTCGCATTGTTTGTAAAGGTAAGATCGTAGTGTTCTTGATTTGAGGAAATCAAATGAACGGAGCATAACGAATAGAGATGAGCATGACATGGTACACAATGATAGGCTTAAGAAGCCATGTCGTGTCATTAATAGCTTGTGAGCCAACATATATGAGCGTTCAAAACTACTAAACCAGATAATCAATCTAGTCCAAAACTCCTATAAGGATTTCAAATGTAATTCTACGGATTTCAAATGTAATTCTAACACGATATTACTCAAATCACTTTTCAATGAAGATCACATGGTGTATAATCACTCACGAATTGCAAATGGGGCAAGTGAGAGTTTCCTAGTGACCGAATCTCCTAGTTTGATTGTTTTTTATTTTCGTAGAGTTTCCGAAAGAGAAAACATACGAATCAAGTCATGTTTGCTATTGAGGTTAAACAGGATCTAAAAAGAGGACCAGGAACACATACATACCCATAGTTCTCACAAAATTATTAGTGAACCTTCGCATTGTTTGTAAAGGTAAGATCGTAGTGTTCTTGATTTGAGGAAATCAAATGAACGGAGCATAACGAATAGAGATGAGCATGACATGGTACACAATGATAGGCTTAAGAAGCCATGTCGTGTCATTAATAGCTTGTGAGCCAACATATATGAGCGTTCAAAACTACTAAACCAGAAAATCAATCTAGTCCAAAACTCCTATACGGATTTCAAATGTAATTCTACGGATTTCAAATGTAATTCTAACACGATATTACTCAAATCACTTTTCAATGAAGATCACATGGTGTATAATCACTCACGAAATGCAAATGAGGCACGTGAGAGTTTCCTAGTGACCGAATCTCTAGTTTGATTGTTTTTTATTTTCGTAGAGTTTTCGAAAGAGAAAGCATACGAATCAAGTCATGTTTGCTATTGAGGTTAAACGGGATCTACAAAGAGGACCAGGAACACATACATACCCATAGTTCTCACAAAATTATTAGTGAACCTTCGCATCGTTTGTAAAGGTAAGATCGTAGTGTTCTTGATTTGAGGAAATCAAATGAACGGAGCATAACGAATAGAGATGAGCATGACGTGGTACACAACATATATGAGTTTTGGTTCACAACATATATTGTGAGCCAAAACTCCTATACGGATTTCAAATGTAAGTCTAACACGATATTACTCAAATCACTTTGCAATGAAAATCAAATGGTGTATAATCACTAACGAAATGCAAATGAGGCACGTGAGAGTTTTCTAGTGACTGAATCTCCTAGTTTGATTGTTTTTTATTTTCGTAGAGTTTCCGAAAGAGAAAGCATACGAATCAAGTCATGTTTGCTATTGAGGTTAAACAGGATCTAAAAAGAGGACCAGGAACACATACATACCCATAGTTCTCACAAAATTATTAGTGAACCTTCGCATTGTTTGTAAAGGTAAGATCGTAGTGTTCTTGATTTGAGGAAATCAAATGAACGGAGCATAACGAATAGAGATGAGCATGACATGGTACACAATGATAGGCTTAAGAAGCCATGTCGTGTCATTAATAGCTTGTGAGCCAACATATATGAGCGTTCAAAACTACTAAACCAGAAAATCAATCTAGTCCAAAACTCCTATACGGATTTCAAATGTAATTCTACGGATTTCAAATGTAATTCTAACACGATATTACTCAAATCACTTTTCAATGAAGATCACATGGTGTATAATCACTCACGAAATGCAAATGAGGCACGTGAGAGTTTCCTAGTGACCGAATCTCTAGTTTGATTGTTTTTTATTTTCGTAGAGTTTTCGAAAGAGAAAGCATACGAATCAAGTCATGTTTGCTATTGAGGTTAAACGGGATCTACAAAGAGGACCAGGAACACATACATACCCATAGTTCTCACAAAATTATTAGTGAACCTTCGCATCGTTTGTAAAGGTAAGATCGTAGTGTTCTTGATTTGAGGAAATCAAATGAACGGAGCATAACGAATAGAGATGAGCATGACGTGGTACACAACATATATGAGTTTTGGTTCACAACATATATTGTGAGCCAAAACTCCTATACGGATTTCAAATGTAAGTCTAACACGATATTACTCAAATCACTTTGCAATGAAAATCAATTGGTGTATAATCACAAACGAAATGCAAATGAGGCACGTGAGAGTTTTCTAGTGACTGAATTTCCTAGTTTGATTGTTTTTTATTTTCGTAGAGTTTCCGAAAGAGAAAGCATACGAATCAAGTCATGTTTGCTATTGAGGTTAAACAGGATCTAAAAAGAGGACCAGGAACACATACATACCCATAGTTCTCACAAAATTATTAGTGAACCTTCGCATTGTTTGTAAAGGTAAGATCGTAGTGTTCTTGATTTGAGGAAATCAAATGAACGGAGCATAACGAATAGAGATGAGCATGACATGGTACACAATGATAGGCTTAAGAAGCCATGTCGTGTCATTAATAGCTTGTGAGCCAACATATATGAGCGTTCAAAACTACTAAACCAGAAAATCAATCTAGTCCAAAACTCCTATACGGATTTCAAATGTAATTCTAACACGATATTACTCAAATCACTTTGCAATGAAAATCACATGGTGTATAATCACTAACGAAATGCAAATGAGGCACGTGAGAGTTTTCTAGTGACTGAATCTCCTAGTTTGATTGTTTTTTATTTTCGTAGAGTTTCCGAAAGAGAAAGCATACGAATCAAGTCATGTTTGCTATTGAGGTTAAACAGGATCTAAAAAGAGGACCAGGAAGACATACATACCCATAGTTCTCACAAAATTATTAGTGAACCTTCGCATTGTTTGTAAAGGTAAGATCGTAGTGTTCTTGATTTGAGGAAATCAAATGAACGGAGCATAACGAATAGAGATGAGCATGACATGGTACACAATGATAGGCTTAAGAAGCCATGTCGTGTCATTAATAGCTTGTGAGCCAACATATATGAGCGTTCAAAACTACTAAACCAGATAATCAATCTAGTCCAAAACTCCTATAAGGATTTCAAATGTAATTCTACGGATTTCAAATGTAATTCTAACACGATATTACTCAAATCACTTTTCAATGAAGATCACATGGTGTATAATCACTCACGAATTGCAAATGGGGCAAGTGAGAGTTTCCTAGTGACCGAATCTCCTAGTTTGATTGTTTTTTATTTTCGTAGAGTTTCCGAAAGAGAAAACATACGAATCAAGTCATGTTTGCTATTGAGGTTAAACAGGATCTAAAAAGAGGACCAGGAACACATACATACCCATAGTTCTCACAAAATTATTAGTGAACCTTCGCATTGTTTGTAAAGGTAAGATCGTAGTGTTCTTGATTTGAGGAAATCAAATGAACGGAGCATAACGAATAGAGATGAGCATGACATGGTACACAATGATAGGCTTAAGAAGCCATGTCGTGTCATTAATAGCTTGTGAGCCAACATATATGAGCGTTCAAAACTACTAAACCAGAAAATCAATCTAGTCCAAAACTCCTATACGGATTTCAAATGTAATTCTACGGATTTCAAATGTAATTCTAACACGATATTACTCAAATCACTTTTCAATGAAGATCACATGGTGTATAATCACTCACGAAATGCAAATGAGGCACGTGAGAGTTTCCTAGTGACCGAATCTCTAGTTTGATTGTTTTTTATTTTCGTAGAGTTTTCGAAAGAGAAAGCATACGAATCAAGTCATGTTTGCTATTGAGGTTAAACGGGATCTACAAAGAGGACCAGGAACACATACATACCCATAGTTCTCACAAAATTATTAGTGAACCTTCGCATCGTTTGTAAAGGTAAGATCGTAGTGTTCTTGATTTGAGGAAATCAAATGAACGGAGCATAACGAATAGAGATGAGCATGACGTGGTACACAACATATATGAGTTTTGGTTCACAACATATATTGTGAGCCAAAACTCCTATACGGATTTCAAATGTAAGTCTAACACGATATTACTCAAATCACTTTGCAATGAAAATCAAATGGTGTATAATCACTAACGAAATGCAAATGAGGCACGTGAGAGTTTTCTAGTGACTGAATCTCCTAGTTTGATTGTTTTTTATTTTCGTAGAGTTTCCGAAAGAGAAAGCATACGAATCAAGTCATGTTTGCTATTGAGGTTAAACAGGATCTAAAAAGAGGACCAGGAACACATACATACCCATAGTTCTCACAAAATTATTAGTGAACCTTCGCATTGTTTGTAAAGGTAAGATCGTAGTGTTCTTGATTTGAGGAAATCAAATGAACGGAGCATAACGAATAGAGATGAGCATGACATGGTACACAATGATAGGCTTAAGAAGCCATGTCGTGTCATTAATAGCTTGTGAGCCAACATATATGAGCGTTCAAAACTACTAAACCAGAAAATCAATCTAGTCCAAAACTCCTATACGGATTTCAAATGTAATTCTACGGATTTCAAATGTAATTCTAACACGATATTACTCAAATCACTTTTCAATGAAGATCACATGGTGTATAATCACTCACGAATTGCAAATGGGGCAAGTGAGAGTTTCCTAGTTACCGAATCTCCTAGTTTGATTGTTTTTTATTTTCGTAGAGTTTCCGAAAGAGAAAACATACGAATCAAGTCATGTTTGCTATTGAGGTTAAACAGGATCTAAAAAGAGGACCAGGAACACATGCATACCCATAGTTCTCACAAAATTATTAGTGAACCTTCGCATTGTTTGTAAAGGTAAGATCGTAGTGTTCTTGATTTGAGGAAATCAAATGAACGGAGCATAACGAATAGAGATGAGCATGACATGGTACACAATGATAGGCTTAAGAAGCCATGTCGTGTCATTAATAGCTTGTGAGCCAACATATATGAGCGTTCAAAACTACTAAACCAGAAAATCAATCTAGTCCAAAACTCCTATACGGATTTCAAATGTAATTCTACGGATTTCAAATGTAATTCTAACACGATATTACTCAAATCACTTTTCAATGAAGATCACATGGTGTATAATCACTCACGAAATGCAAATGAGGCACGTGAGAGTTTCCTAGTGACCGAATCTCTAGTTTGATTGTTTTTTATTTTCGTAGAGTTTTCGAAAGAGAAAGCATACGAATCAAGTCATGTTTGCTATTGAGGTTAAACGGGATCTACAAAGAGGACCAGGAACACATACATACCCATAGTTCTCACAAAATTATTAGTGAACCTTCGCATCGTTTGTAAAGGTAAGATCGTAGTGTTCTTGATTTGAGGAAATCAAATGAACGGAGCATAACGAATAGAGATGAGCATGACGTGGTACACAACATATATGAGTTTTGGTTCACAACATATATTGTGAGCCAAAACTCCTATACGGATTTCAAATGTAAGTCTAACACGATATTACTCAAATCACTTTGCAATGAAAATCAAATGGTGTATAATCACTAACGAAATGCAAATGAGGCACGTGAGAGTTTTCTAGTGACTGAATCTCCTAGTTTGATTGTTTTTTATTTTCGTAGAGTTTCCGAAAGAGAAAGCATACGAATCAAGTCATGTTTGCTATTGAGGTTAAACAGGATCTAAAAAGAGGACCAGGAACACATACATACCCATAGTTCTCACAAAATTATTAGTGAACCTTCGCATTGTTTGTAAAGGTAAGATCGTAGTGTTCTTGATTTGAGGAAATCAAATGAACGGAGCATAACGAATAGAGATGAGCATGACATGGTACACAATGATAGGCTTAAGAAGCCATGTCGTGTCATTAATAGCTTGTGAGCCAACATATATGAGCGTTCAAAACTACTAAACCAGAAAATCAATCTAGTCCAAAACTCCTATACGGATTTCAAATGTAATTCTAACACGATATTACTCAAATCACTTTGCAATGAAAATCACATGGTGTATAATCACTAACGAAATGCAAATGAGGCACGTGAGAGTTTTCTAGTGACTGAATCTCCTAGTTTGATTGTTTTTTATTTTCGTAGAGTTTCCGAAAGAGAAAGCATACGAATCAAGTCATGTTTGCTATTGAGGTTAAACAGGATCTAAAAAGAGGACCAGGAAGACATACATACCCATAGTTCTCACAAAATTATTAGTGAACCTTCGCATTGTTTGTAAAGGTAAGATCGTAGTGTTCTTGATTTGAGGAAATCAAATGAACGGAGCATAACGAATAGAGATGAGCATGACATGGTACACAATGATAGGCTTAAGAAGCCATGTCGTGTCATTAATAGCTTGTGAGCCAACATATATGAGCGTTCAAAACTACTAAACCAGAAAATCAATCTAGTCCAAAACTCCTATACGGATTTCAAATGTAATTCTACGGATTTCAAATGTAATTCTAACACGATATTACTCAAATCACTTTTCAATGAAGATCACATGGTGTATAATCACTCACGAAATGCAAATGAGGCACGTGAGAGTTTCCTAGTGACCGAATCTCTAGTTTGATTGTTTTTTATTTTCGTAGAGTTTTCGAAAGAGAAAGCATACGAATCAAGTCATGTTTGCTATTGAGGTTAAACGGGATCTACAAAGAGGACCAGGAACACATACATACCCATAGTTCTCACAAAATTATTAGTGAACCTTCGCATCGTTTGTAAAGGTAAGATCGTAGTGTTCTTGATTTGAGGAAATCAAATGAACGGAGCATAACGAATAGAGATGAGCATGAAGTGGTACACAACATATATGAGTTTTGGTTCACAACATATATTGTGAGCCAAAACTCCTATACGGATTTCAAATGTAAGTCTAACACGATATTACTCAAATCACTTTGCAATGAAAATCAAATGGTGTATAATCACTAACGAAATGCAAATGAGGCACGTGAGAGTTTTCTAGTGACTGAATCTCCTAGTTTGATTGTTTTTTATTTTCGTAGAGTTTCCGAAAGAGAAAGCATACGAATCAAGTCATGTTTGCTATTGAGGTTAAACAGGATCTAAAAAAAGGACCAGGAACACATACATACCCATAGTTCTCACAAAATTATTAGTGAACCTTCGCATTGTTTGTAAAGGTAAGATCGTAGTGTTCTTGATTTGAGGAAATCAAATGAACGGAGCATAACGAATAGAGATGAGCATGACATGGTACACAATGATAGGCTTAAGAAGCCATGTCGTGTCATTAATAGCTTGTGAGCCAACATATATGAGCGTTCAAAACTACTAAACCAGAAAATCAATCTAGTCCAAAACTCCTATACGGATTTCAAATGTAATTCTAACACGATATTACTCAAATCACTTTGCAATGAAAATCACATGGTGTATAATCACTAACGAAATGCAAATGAGGCACGTGAGAGTTTTCTAGTGACTGAATCTCCTAGTTTGATTGTTTTTTATTTTCGTAGAGTTTTCGAAAGAGAAAGCATACGAATCAAGTCATGTTTGCTATTGAGGTTAAACAGGATCTAAAAAGAGGACCAGGAACACATACATACCCATAGTTCTCACAAAATTATTAGTGAACCTTCGTATTGTTTGTAAAGGTAAGATCGTAGTGTTCTTGATTTGAGGAAATCAAATGAACGGAGCATAACGAATAGAGATGAGCATGACATGGTACACAATGATAGGCTTAAGAAGCCATGTCGTGTCATTAATAGCTTGTGAGCCAACATATATGAGCGTTCAAAACTACTAAACCAGAAAATCAATCTAGTCCAAAACTCCTATACGGATTTCAAATGTAATTCTACGGATTTCAAATGTAATTCTAACACGATATTACTCAAATCACTTTTCAATGAAGATCACATGGTGTATAATCACTCACGAAATGCAAATGAGGCACGTGAGAGTTTCCTAGTGACCGAATCTCTAGTTTGATTGTTTTTTATTTTCGTAGAGTTTTCGAAAGAGAAAGCATACGAATCAAGTCATGTTTGCTATTGAGGTTAAACGGGATCTACAAAGAGGACCAGGAACACATACATACCCATAGTTCTCACAAAATTATTAGTGAACCTTCGCATCGTTTGTAAAGGTAAGATCGTAGTGTTCTTGATTTGAGGAAATCAAATGAACGGAGCATAACGAATAGAGATGAGCATGACGTGGTACACAACATATATGAGTTTTGGTTCACAACATATATTGTGAGCCAAAACTCCTATACGGATTTCAAATGTAAGTCTAACACGATATTACTCAAATCACTTTGCAATGAAAATCAAATGGTGTATAATCACTAACGAAATGCAAATGAGGCACGTGAGAGTTTTCTAGTGACTGAATCTCCTAGTTTGATTGTTTTTTATTTTCGTAGAGTTTCCGAAAGAGAAAGCATACGAATCAAGTCATGTTTGCTATTGAGGTTAAACAGGATCTAAAAAGAGGACCAGGAACACATACATACCCATAGTTCTCACAAAATTATTAGTGAACCTTCGCATTGTTTGTAAAGGTAAGATCGTAGTGTTCTTGATTTGAGGAAATCAAATGAACGGAGCATAACGAATAGAGATGAGCATGACATGGTACACAATGATAGGCTTAAGAAGCCATGTCGTGTCATTAATAGCTTGTGAGCCAACATATATGAGCGTTCAAAACTACTAAACCAGAAAATCAATCTAGTCCAAAACTCCTATACGGATTTCAAATGTAATTCTAACACGATATTACTCAAATCACTTTGCAATGAAAATCACATGGTGTATAATCACTAACGAAATGCAAATGAGGCACGTGAGAGTTTTCTAGTGACTGAATCTCCTAGTTTGATTGTTTTTTATTTTCGTAGAGTTTTCGAAAGAGAAAGCATACGAATCAAGTCATGTTTGCTATTGAGGTTAAACAGGATCTAAAAAGAGGACCAGGAACACATACATACCCATAGTTCTCACAAAATTATTAGTGAACCTTCGCATTGTTTGTAAAGGTAAGATCGTAGTGTTCTTGATTTGAGGAAATCAAATGAACGGAGCATAACGAATAGAGATGAGCATGACATGGTACACAATGATAGGCTTAAGAAGCCATGTCGTGTCATTAATAGCTTGTGAGCCAACATATATGAGCGTTCAAAACTACTAAACCAGATAATCAATCTAGTCCAAAACTCCTATAAGGATTTCAAATGTAATTCTACGGATTTCAAATGTAATTCTAACACGATATTACTCAAATCACTTTTCAATGAAGATCACATGGTGTATAATCACTCACGAATTGCAAATGGGGCAAGTGAGAGTTTCCTAGTGACCGAATCTCCTAGTTTGATTGTTTTTTATTTTCGTAGAGTTTCCGAAAGAGAAAACATACGAATCAAGTCATGTTTGCTATTGAGGTTAAAAAGGATCTAAAAAGAGGACCAGGAACACATACATACCCATAGTTCTCACAAAATTATTAGTGAACCTTCGCATTGTTTGTAAAGGTAAGATCGTAGTGTTCTTGATTTGAGGAAATCAAATGAACGGAGCATAACGAATAGAGATGAGCATGACATGGTACACAATGATAGGCTTAAGAAGCCATGTCGTGTCATTAATAGCTTGTGAGCCAACATATATGAGCGTTCAAAACTACTAAACCAGAAAATCAATCTAGTCCAAAACTCCTATACGGATTTCAAATGTAATTCTACGGATTTCAAATGTAATTCTAACACGATATTACTCAAATCACTTTTCAATGAAGATCACATGGTGTATAATCACTCACGAAATGCAAATGAGGCACGTGAGAGTTTCCTAGTGACCGAATCTCTAGTTTGATTGTTTTTTATTTTCGTAGAGTTTTCGAAAGAGAAAGCATACGAATCAAGTCATGTTTGCTATTGAGGTTAAACGGGATCTACAAAGAGGACCAGGAACACATACATACCCATAGTTCTCACAAAATTATTAGTGAACCTTCGCATCGTTTGTAAAGGTAAGATCGTAGTGTTCTTGATTTGAGGAAATCAAATGAACGGAGCATAACGAATAGAGATGAGCATGACGTGGTACACAACATATATGAGTTTTGGTTCACAACATATATTGTGAGCCAAAACTCCTATACGGATTTCAAATGTAAGTCTAACACGATATTACTCAAATCACTTTGCAATGAAAATCAATTGGTGTATAATCACAAACGAAATGCAAATGAGGCACGTGAGAGTTTTCTAGTGACTGAATTTCCTAGTTTGATTGTTTTTTATTTTCGTAGAGTTTCCGAAAGAGAAAGCATACGAATGAAGTCATGTTTGCTATTGAGGTTAAACAGGATCTAAAAAGAGGACCAGGAACACATACATACCCATAGTTCTCACAAAATTATTAGTGAACCTTCGCATTGTTTGTAAAGGTAAGATCGTAGTGTTCTTGATTTGAGGAAATCAAATGAACGGAGCATAACGAATAGAGATGAGCATGACATGGTACACAATGATAGGCTTAAGAAGCCATGTCGTGTCATTAATAGCTTGTGAGCCAACATATATGAGCGTTCAAAACTACTAAACCAGAAAATCAATCTAGTCCAAAACTCCTATACGGATTTCAAATGTAATTCTAACACGATATTACTCAAATCACTTTGCAATGAAAATCACATGGTGTATAATCACTAACGAAATGCAAATGAGGCACGTGAGAGTTTTCTAGTGACTGAATCTCCTAGTTTGATTGTTTTTTATTTTCGTAGAGTTTCCGAAAGAGAAAGCATACGAATCAAGTCATGTTTGCTATTGAGGTTAAACAGGATCTAAAAAGAGGACCAGGAAGACATACATACCCATAGTTCTCACAAAATTATTAGTGAACCTTCGCATTGTTTGTAAAGGTAAGATCGTAGTGTTCTTGATTTGAGGAAATCAAATGAACGGAGCATAACGAATAGAGATGAGCATGACATGGTACACAATGATAGGCTTAAGAAGCCATGTCGTGTCATTAATAGCTTGTGAGCCAACATATATGAGCGTTCAAAACTACTAAACCAGAAAATCAATCTAGTCCAAAACTCCTATACGGATTTCAAATGTAATTCTACGGATTTCAAATGTAATTCTAACACGATATTACTCAAATCACTTTTCAATGAACATCACATGGTGTATAATCACTCACGAATTGCAAATGGGGCAAGTGAGAGTTTCCTAGTGACCGAATCTCCTAGTTTGATTGTTTTTTATTTTCGTAGAGTTTCCGAAAGAGAAAACATACGAATCAAGTCATGTTTGCTATTGAGGTTAAACAGGATCTAAAAAGAGGACCAGGAACACATACATACCCATAGTTCTCACAAAATTATTAGTGAACCTTCGCATTGTTTGTAAAGGTAAGATCCTAGTGTTCTTGATTTGAGGAAATCAAATGAACGGAGCATAACGAATAGAGATGAGCATGACATGGTACACAATGATAGGCTTAAGAAGCCATGTCGTGTCATTAATAGCTTGTGAGCCAACATATATGAGCGTTCAAAACTACTAAACCAGAAAATCAATCTAGTCCAAAACTCCTATACGGATTTCAAATGTAATTCTACGGATTTCAAATGTAATTCTAACACGATATTACTCAAATCACTTTTCAATGAAGATCACATGGTGTATAATCACTCACGAAATGCAAATGAGGCACGTGAGAGTTTCCTAGTGACCGAATCTCTAGTTTGATTGTTTTTTATTTTCGTAGAGTTTTCGAAAGAGAAAGCATACGAATCAAGTTATGTTTGCTATTGAGGTTAAACGGGATCTACAAAGAGGACCAGGAACACATACATACCCATAGTTCTCACAAAATTATTAGTGAACCTTCGCATCGTTTGTAAAGGTAAGATCGTAGTGTTCTTGATTTGAGGAAATCAAATGAACGGAGCATAACGAATAGAGATGAGCATGACGTGGTACACAACATATATGAGTTTTGGTTCACAACATATATTGTGAGCCAAAACTCCTATACGGATTTCAAATGTAAGTCTAACACGATATTACTCAAATCACTTTGCAATGAAAATCAATTGGTGTATAATCACAAACGAAATGCAAATGAGGCACGTGAGAGTTTTCTAGTGACTGAATTTCCTAGTTTGATTGTTTTTTATTTTCGTAGAGTTTCCGAAAGAGAAAGCATACGAATCAAGTCATGTTTGCTATTGAGGTTAAACAGGATCTAAAAAGAGGACCAGGAACACATACATACCCATAGTTCTCACAAAATTATTAGTGAACCTTCGCATTGTTTGTAAAGATAAGATCGTAGTGTTCTTGATTTGAGGAAATCAAATGAACGGAGCATAACGAATAGAGATGAGCATGACATGGTACACAATGATAGGCTTAAGAAGCCATGTCGTGTCATTAATAGCTTGTGAGCCAACATATATGAGCGTTCAAAACTACTAAACCAGAAAATCAATCTAGTCCAAAACTCCTATACGGATTTCAAATGTAATTCTAACACGATATTACTCAAATCCCTTTGCAATGAAAATCACATGGTGTATAATCACTAACGAAATGCAAATGAGGCACGTGAGAGTTTTCTAGTGACTGAATCTCCTAGTTTGATTGTTTTTTATTTTCGTAGAGTTTCCGAAAGAGAAAGCATACGAATCAAGTCATGGTTGCTATTGAGGTTAAACAGGATCTAAAAAGAGGACCAGGAACACATACATACCCATAGTTCTCACAAAATTATTAGTGAACCTTCGCATTGTTTGTAAAGGTAAGATCGTAGTGTTCTTGATTTGAGGAAATCAAATGAACGGAGCATAACGAATAGAGATGAGCATGACATGGTACACAATGATAGGCTTAAGAAGCCATGTCGTGTCATTAATAGCTTGTGAGCCAACATATATGAGCGTTCAAAACTACTAAACCAGATAATCAATCTAGTCCAAAACTCCTATAAGGATTTCAAATGTAATTCTACGGATTTCAAATGTAATTCTAACACGATATTACTCAAATCACTTTTCAATGAAGATCACATGGTGTATAATCACTCACGAATTGCAAATGGGGCAAGTGAGAGTTTCCTAGTGACCGAATCTCCTAGTTTGATTGTTTTTTATTTTCGTAGAGTTTCCGAAAGAGAAAACATACGAATCAAGTCATGTTTGCTATTGAGGTTAAAAAGGATCTAAAAAGAGGACCAGGAACACATACATACCCATAGTTCTCACAAAATTATTAGTGAACCTTCGCATTGTTTGTAAAGGTAAGATCGTAGTGTTCTTGATTTGAGGAAATCAAATGAACGGAGCATAACGAATAGAGATGAGCATGACATGGTACACAATGATAGGCTTAAGAAGCCATGTCGTGTCATTAATAGCTTGTGAGCCAACATATATGAGCGTTCAAAACTACTAAACCAGAAAATCAATCTAGTCCAAAACTCCTATACGGATTTCAAATGTAATTCTACGGATTTCAAATGTAATTCTAACACGATATTACTCAAATCACTTTTCAATGAAGATCACATGGTGTATAATCACTCACGAAATGCAAATGAGGCACGTGAGAGTTTCCTAGTGACCGAATCTCTAGTTTGATTGTTTTTTATTTTCGTAGAGTTTTCGAAAGAGAAAGCATACGAATCAAGTCATGTTTGCTATTGAGGTTAAACGGGATCTACAAAGAGGACCAGGAACACATACATACCCATAGTTCTCACAAAATTATTAGTGAACCTTCGCATCGTTTGTAAAGGTAAGATCGTAGTGTTCTTGATTTGAGGAAATCAAATGAACGGAGCATAACGAATAGAGATGAGCATGACGTGGTACACAACATATATGAGTTTTGGTTCACAACATATATTGTGAGCCAAAACTCCTATACGGATTTCAAATGTAAGTCTAACACGATATTACTCAAATCACTTTGCAATGAAAATCAATTGGTGTATAATCACAAACGAAATGCAAATGAGGCACGTGAGAGTTTTCTAGTGACTGAATTTCCTAGTTTGATTGTTTTTTATTTTCGTAGAGTTTCCGAAAGAGAAAGCATACGAATCAAGTCATGTTTGCTATTGAGGTTAAACAGGATCTAAAAAGAGGACCAGGAACACATACATACCCATAGTTCTCACAAAATTATTAGTGAACCTTCGCATTGTTTGTAAAGGTAAGATCGTAGTGTTCTTGATTTGAGGAAATCAAATGAACGGAGCATAACGAATAGAGATGAGCATGACATGGTACACAATGATAGGCTTAAGAAGCCATGTCGTGTCATTAATAGCTTGTGAGCCAACATATATGAGCGTTCAAAACTACTAAACCAGAAAATCAATCTAGTCCAAAACTCCTATACGGATTTCAAATGTAATTCTAACACGATATTACTCAAATCACTTTGCAATGAAAATCACATGGTGTATAATCACTAACGAAATGCAAATGAGGCACGTGAGAGTTTTCTAGTGACTGAATCTCCTAGTTTGATTGTTTTTTATTTTCGTAGAGTTTCCGAAAGAGAAAGCATACGAATCAAGTCATGTTTGCTATTGAGGTTAAACAGGATCTAAAAAGAGGACCAGGAAGACATACATACCCATAGTTCTCACAAAATTATTAGTGAACCTTCGCATTGTTTGTAAAGGTAAGATCGTAGTGTTCTTGATTTGAGGAAATCAAATGAACGGAGCATAACGAATAGAGATGAGCATGACATGGTACACAATGATAGGCTTAAGAAGCCATGTCGTGTCATTAATAGCTTGTGAGCCAACATATATGAGCGTTCAAAACTACTAAACCAGATAATCAATCTAGTCCAAAACTCCTATAAGGATTTCAAATGTAATTCTACGGATTTCAAATGTAATTCTAACACGATATTACTCAAATCACTTTTCAATGAAGATCACATGGTGTATAATCACTCACGAATTGCAAATGGGGCAAGTGAGAGTTTCCTAGTGACCGAATCTCCTAGTTTGATTGTTTTTTATTTTCGTAGAGTTTCCGAAAGAGAAAACATACGAATCAAGTCATGTTTGCTATTGAGGTTAAACAGGATCTAAAAAGAGGACCAGGAACACATACATACCCATAGTTCTCACAAAATTATTAGTGAACCTTCGCATTGTTTGTAAAGGTAAGATCGTAGTGTTCTTGATTTGAGGAAATCAAATGAACGGAGCATAACGAATAGAGATGAGCATGACATGGTACACAATGATAGGCTTAAGAAGCCATGTCGTGTCATTAATAGCTTGTGAGCCAACATATATGAGCGTTCAAAACTACTAAACCAGAAAATCAATCTAGTCCAAAACTCCTATACGGATTTCAAATGTAATTCTACGGATTTCAAATGTAATTCTAACACGATATTACTCAAATCACTTTTCAATGAAGATCACATGGTGTATAATCACTCACGAAATGCAAATGAGGCACGTGAGAGTTTCCTAGTGACCGAATCTCTAGTTTGATTGTTTTTTATTTTCGTAGAGTTTTCGAAAGAGAAAGCATACGAATCAAGTCATGTTTGCTATTGAGGTTAAACGGGATCTACAAAGAGGACCAGGAACACATACATACCCATAGTTCTCACAAAATTATTAGTGAACCTTCGCATCGTTTGTAAAGGTAAGATCGTAGTGTTCTTGATTTGAGGAAATCAAATGAACGGAGCATAACGAATAGAGATGAGCATGACGTGGTACACAACATATATGAGTTTTGGTTCACAACATATATTGTGAGCCAAAACTCCTATACGGATTTCAAATGTAAGTCTAACACGATATTACTCAAATCACTTTGCAATGAAAATCAAATGGTGTATAATCACTAACGAAATGCAAATGAGGCACGTGAGAGTTTTCTAGTGACTGAATCTCCTAGTTTGATTGTTTTTTATTTTCGTAGAGTTTCCGAAAGAGAAAGCATACGAATCAAGTCATGTTTGCTATTGAGGTTAAACAGGATCTAAAAAGAGGACCAGGAACACATACATACCCATAGTTCTCACAAAATTATTAGTGAACCTTCGCATTGTTTGTAAAGGTAAGATCGTAGTGTTCTTGATTTGAGGAAATCAAATGAACGGAGCATAACGAATAGAGATGAGCATGACATGGTACACAATGATAGGCTTAAGAAGCCATGTCGTGTCATTAATAGCTTGTGAGCCAACATATATGAGCGTTCAAAACTACTAAACCAGAAAATCAATCTAGTCCAAAACTCCTATACGGATTTCAAATGTAATTCTAACACGATATTACTCAAATCACTTTGCAATGAAAATCACATGGTGTATAATCACTAACGAAATGCAAATGAGGCACGTGAGAGTTTTCTAGTGACTGAATCTCCTAGTTTGATTGTTTTTTATTTTCGTAGAGTTTTCGAAAGAGAAAGCATACGAATCAAGTCATGTTTGCTATTGAGGTTAAACAGGATCTAAAAAGAGGACCAGGAACACATACATACCCATAGTTCTCACAAAATTATTAGTGAACCTTCGCATTGTTTGTAAAGGTAAGATCGTAGTGTTCTTGATTTGAGGAAATCAAATGAACGGAGCATAACGAATAGAGATGAGCATGACATGGTACACAATGATAGGCTTAAGAAGCCATGTCGTGTCATTAATAGCTTGTGAGCCAACATATATGAGCGTTCAAAACTACTAAACCAGATAATCAATCTAGTCCAAAACTCCTATAAGGATTTCAAATGTAATTCTACGGATTTCAAATGTAATTCTAACACGATATTACTCAAATCACTTTTCAATGAAGATCACATGGTGTATAATCACTCACGAATTGCAAATGGGGCAAGTGAGAGTTTCCTAGTGACCGAATCTCCTAGTTTGATTGTTTTTTATTTTCGTAGAGTTTCCGAAAGAGAAAACATACGAATCAAGTCATGTTTGCTATTGAGGTTAAAAAGGATCTAAAAAGAGGACCAGGAACACATACATACCCATAGTTCTCACAAAATTATTAGTGAACCTTCGCATTGTTTGTAAAGGTAAGATCGTAGTGTTCTTGATTTGAGGAAATCAAATGAACGGAGCATAACGAATAGAGATGAGCATGACATGGTACACAATGATAGGCTTAAGAAGCCATGTCGTGTCATTAATAGCTTGTGAGCCAACATATATGAGCGTTCAAAACTACTAAACCAGAAAATCAATCTAGTCCAAAACTCCTATACGGATTTCAAATGTAATTCTACGGATTTCAAATGTAATTCTAACACGATATTACTCAAATCACTTTTCAATGAAGATCACATGGTGTATAATCACTCACGAAATGCAAATGAGGCACGTGAGAGTTTCCTAGTGACCGAATCTCTAGTTTGATTGTTTTTTATTTTCGTAGAGTTTTCGAAAGAGAAAGCATACGAATCAAGTCATGTTTGCTATTGAGGTTAAACGGGATCTACAAAGAGGACCAGGAACACATACATACCCATAGTTCTCACAAAATTATTAGTGAACCTTCGCATCGTTTGTAAAGGTAAGATCGTAGTGTTCTTGATTTGAGGAAATCAAATGAACGGAGCATAACGAATAGAGATGAGCATGACGTGGTACACAACATATATGAGTTTTGGTTCACAACATATATTGTGAGCCAAAACTCCTATACGGATTTCAAATGTAAGTCTAACACGATATTACTCAAATCACTTTGCAATGAAAATCAATTGGTGTATAATCACAAACGAAATGCAAATGAGGCACGTGAGAGTTTTCTAGTGACTGAATTTCCTAGTTTGATTGTTTTTTATTTTCGTAGAGTTTCCGAAAGAGAAAGCATACGAATCAAGTCATGTTTGCTATTGAGGTTAAACAGGATCTAAAAAGAGGACCAGGAACACATACATACCCATAGTTCTCACAAAATTATTAGTGAACCTTCGCATTGTTTGTAAAGGTAAGATCGTAGTGTTCTTGATTTGAGGAAATCAAATGAACGGAGCATAACGAATAGAGATGAGCATGACATGGTACACAATGATAGGCTTAAGAAGCCATGTCGTGTCATTAATAGCTTGTGAGCCAACATATATGAGCGTTCAAAACTACTAAACCAGAAAATCAATCTAGTCCAAAACTCCTATACGGATTTCAAATGTAATTCTAACACGATATTACTCAAATCACTTTGCAATGAAAATCACATGGTGTATAATCACTAACAAAATGCAAATGAGGCACGTGAGAGTTTTCTAGTGACTGAATCTCCTAGTTTGATTGTTTTTTATTTTCGTAGAGTTTCCGAAAGAGAAAGCATACGAATCAAGTCATGTTTGCTATTGAGGTTAAACAGGATCTAAAAAGAGGACCAGGAACACATACATACCCATAGTTCTCACAAAATTATTAGTGAACCTTCGCATTGTTTGTAAAGGTAAGATCGTAGTGTTCTTGATTTGAGGAAATCAAATGAACGGAGCATAACGAATAGAGATGAGCATGACATGGTACACAATGATAGGCTTAAGAAGCCATGTCGTGTCATTAATAGCTTGTGAGCCAACATATATGAGCGTTCAAAACTACTAAACCAGATAATCAATCTAGTCCAAAACTCCTATAAGGATTTCAAATGTAATTCTACGGATTTCAAATGTAATTCTAACACGATATTACTCAAATCACTTTTCAATGAAGATCACATGGTGTATAATCACTCACGAATTGCAAATGGGGCAAGTGAGAGTTTCCTAGTGACCGAATCTCCTAGTTTGATTGTTTTTTATTTTCGTAGAGTTTCCGAAAGAGAAAACATACGAATCAAGTCATGTTTGCTATTGAGGTTAAAAAGGATCTAAAAAGAGGACCAGGAACACATACATACCCATAGTTCTCACAAAATTATTAGTGAACCTTCGCATTGTTTGTAAAGGTAAGATCGTAGTGTTCTTGATTTGAGGAAATCAAATGAACGGAGCATAACGAATAGAGATGAGCATGACATGGTACACAATGATAGGCTTAAGAAGCCATGTCGTGTCATTAATAGCTTGTGAGCCAACATATATGAGCGTTCAAAACTACTAAACCAGAAAATCAATCTAGTCCAAAACTCCTATACGGATTTCAAATGTAATTCTACGGATTTCAAATGTAATTCTAACACGATATTACTCAAATCACTTTTCAATGAAGATCACATGGTGTATAATCACTCACGAAATGCAAATGAGGCACGTGAGAGTTTCCTAGTGACCGAATCTCTAGTTTGATTGTTTTTTATTTTCGTAGAGTTTTCGAAAGAGAAAGCATACGAATCAAGTCATGTTTGCTATTGAGGTTAAACGGGATCTACAAAGAGGACCAGGAACACATACATACCCATAGTTCTCACAAAATTATTAGTGAACCTTCGCATCGTTTGTAAAGGTAAGATCGTAGTGTTCTTGATTTGAGGAAATCAAATGAACGGAGCATAACGAATAGAGATGAGCATGACGTGGTACACAACATATATGAGTTTTGGTTCACAACATATATTGTGAGCCAAAACTCCTATACGGATTTCAAATGTAAGTCTAACACGATATTACTCAAATCACTTTGCAATGAAAATCAATTGGTGTATAATCACAAACGAAATGCAAATGAGGCACGTGAGAGTTTTCTAGTGACTGAATTTCCTAGTTTGATTGTTTTTTATTTTCGTAGAGTTTCCGAAAGAGAAAGCATACGAATCAAGTCATGTTTGCTATTGAGGTTAAACAGGATCTAAAAAGAGGACCAGGAACACATACATACCCATAGTTCTCACAAAATTATTAGTGAACCTTCGCATTGTTTGTAAAGGTAAGATCGTAGTGTTCTTGATTTGAGGAAATCAAATGAACGGAGCATAACGAATAGAGATGAGCATGACATGGTACACAATGATAGGCTTAAGAAGCCATGTCGTGTCATTAATAGCTTGTGAGCCAACATATATGAGCGTTCAAAACTACTAAACCAGATAATCAATCTAGTCCAAAACTCCTATAAGGATTTCAAATGTAATTCTACGGATTTCAAATGTAATTCTAACACGATATTACTCAAATCACTTTTCAATGAAGATCACATGGTGTATAATCACTCACGAATTGCAAATGGGGCAAGTGAGAGTTTCCTAGTGACCGAATCTCCTAGTTTGATTGTTTTTTATTTTCGTAGAGTTTCCGAAAGAGAAAACATACGAATCAAGTCATGTTTGCTATTGAGGTTAAACAGGATCTAAAAAGAGGACCAGGAACACATACATACCCATAGTTCTCACAAAATTATTAGTGAACCTTCGCATTGTTTGTAAAGGTAAGATCGTAGTGTTCTTGATTTGAGGAAATCAAATGAACGGAGCATAACGAATAGAGATGAGCATGACATGGTACACAATGATAGGCTTAAGAAGCCATGTCGTGTCATTAATAGCTTGTGAGCCAACATATATGAGCGTTCAAAACTACTAAACCAGAAAATCAATCTAGTCCAAAACTCCTATACGGATTTCAAATGTAATTCTACGGATTTCAAATGTAATTCTAACACGATATTACTCAAATCACTTTTCAATGAAGATCACATGGTGTATAATCACTCACGAAATGCAAATGAGGCACGTGAGAGTTTCCTAGTGACCGAATCTCTAGTTTGATTGTTTTTTATTTTCGTAGAGTTTTCGAAAGAGAAAGCATACGAATCAAGTCATGTTTGCTATTGAGGTTAAACGGGATCTACAAAGAGGACCAGGAACACATACATACCCATAGTTCTCACAAAATTATTAGTGAACCTTCGCATCGTTTGTAAAGGTAAGATCGTAGTGTTCTTGATTTGAGGAAATCAAATGAACGGAGCATAACGAATAGAGATGAGCATGACGTGGTACACAACATATATGAGTTTTGGTTCACAACATATATTGTGAGCCAAAACTCCTATACGGATTTCAAATGTAAGTCTAACACGATATTACTCAAATCACTTTGCAATGAAAATCAAATGGTGTATAATCACTAACGAAATGCAAATGAGGCACGTGAGAGTTTTCTAGTGACTGAATCTCCTAGTTTGATTGTTTTTTATTTTCGTAGAGTTTCCGAAAGAGAAAGCATACGAATCAAGTCATGTTTGCTATTGAGGTTAAACAGGATCTAAAAAGAGGACCAGGAACACATACATACCCATAGTTCTCACAAAATTATTAGTGAACCTTCGCATTGTTTGTAAAGGTAAGATCGTAGTGTTCTTGATTTGAGGAAATCAAATGAACGGAGCATAACGAATAGAGATGAGCATGACATGGTACACAATGATAGGCTTAAGAAGCCATGTCGTGTCATTAATAGCTTGTGAGCCAACATATATGAGCGTTCAAAACTACTAAACCAGAAAATCAATCTAGTCCAAAACTCCTATACGGATTTCAAATGTAATTCTAACACGATATTACTCAAATCACTTTGCAATGAAAATCACATGGTGTATAATCACTAACGAAATGCAAATGAGGCACGTGAGAGTTTTCTAGTGACTGAATCTCCTAGTTTGATTGTTTTTTATTTTCGTAGAGTTTTCGAAAGAGAAAGCATACGAATCAAGTCATGTTTGCTATTGAGGTTAAACAGGATCTAAAAAGAGGACCAGGAACACATACATACCCATAGTTCTCACAAAATTATTAGTGAACCTTCGCATTGTTTGTAAAGGTAAGATCGTAGTGTTCTTGATTTGAGGAAATCAAATGAACGGAGCATAACGAATAGAGATGAGCATGACATGGTACACAATGATAGGCTTAAGAAGCCATGTCGTGTCATTAATAGCTTGTGAGCCAACATATATGAGCATTCAAAACTACTAAACCAGATAATCAATCTAGTCCAAAACTCCTATAAGGATTTCAAATGTAATTCTACGGATTTCAAATGTAATTCTAACACGATATTACTCAAATCACTTTTCAATGAAGATCACATGGTGTATAATCACTCACGAATTGCAAATGGGGCAAGTGAGAGTTTCCTAGTGACCGAATCTCCTAGTTTGATTGTTTTTTATTTTCGTAGAGTTTCCGAAAGAGAAAACATACGAATCAAGTCATGTTTGCTATTGAGGTTAAAAAGGATCTAAAAAGAGGACCAGGAACACATACATACCCATAGTTCTCACAAAATTATTAGTGAACCTTCGCATTGTTTGTAAAGGTAAGATCGTAGTGTTCTTGATTTGAGGAAATCAAATGAACGGAGCATAACGAATAGAGATGAGCATGACATGGTACACAATGATAGGCTTAAGAAGCCATGTCGTGTCATTAATAGCTTGTGAGCCAACATATATGAGCGTTCAAAACTACTAAACCAGAAAATCAATCTAGTCCAAAACTCCTATACGGATTTCAAATGTAATTCTACGGATTTCAAATGTAATTCTAACACGATATTACTCAAATCACTTTTCAATGAAGATCACATGGTGTATAATCACTCACGAAATGCAAATGAGGCACGTGAGAGTTTCCTAGTGACCGAATCTCTAGTTTGATTGTTTTTTATTTTCGTAGAGTTTTCGAAAGAGAAAGCATACGAATCAAGTCATGTTTGCTATTGAGGTTAAACGGGATCTACAAAGAGGACCAGGAACACATACATACCCATAGTTCTCACAAAATTATTAGTGAACCTTCGCATCGTTTGTAAAGGTAAGATCGTAGTGTTCTTGATTTGAGGAAATCAAATGAACGGAGCATAACGAATAGAGATGAGCATGACGTGGTACACAACATATATGAGTTTTGGTTCACAACATATATTGTGAGCCAAAACTCCTATACGGATTTCAAATGTAAGTCTAACACGATATTACTCAAATCACTTTGCAATGAAAATCAATTGGTGTATAATCACAAACGAAATGCAAATGAGGCACGTGAGAGTTTTCTAGTGACTGAATTTCCTAGTTTGATTGTTTTTTATTTTCGTAGAGTTTCCGAAAGAGAAAGCATACGAATCAAGTCATGTTTGCTATTGAGGTTAAACAGGATCTAAAAAGAGGACCAGGAACACATACATACCCATAGTTCTCACAAAATTATTAGTGAACCTTCGCATTGTTTGTAAAGGTAAGATCGTAGTGTTCTTGATTTGAGGAAATCAAATGAACGGAGCATAACGAATAGAGATGAGCATGACATGGTACACAATGATAGGCTTAAGAAGCCATGTCGTGTCATTAATAGCTTGTGAGCCAACATATATGAGCGTTCAAAACTACTAAACCAGAAAATCAATCTAGTCCAAAACTCCTATACGGATTTCAAATGTAATTCTACGGATTTCAAATGTAATTCTAACACGATATTACTCAAATCACTTTTCAATGAAGATCACATGGTGTATAATCACTCACGAATTGCAAATGGGGCAAGTGAGAGTTTCCTAGTGACCGAATCTCCTAGTTTGATTGTTTTTTATTTTCGTAGAGTTTCCGAAAGAGAAAACATACGAATCAAGTCATGTTTGCTATTGAGGTTAAACAGGATCTAAAAAGAGGACCAGGAACACATACATACCCATAGTTCTCACAAAATTATTAGTGAACCTTCGCATTGTTTGTAAAGGTAAGATCGTAGTGTTCTTGATTTGAGGAAATCAAATGAACGGAGCATAACGAATAGAGATGAGCATGACATGGTACACAATGATAGGCTTAAGAAGCCATGTCGTGTCATTAATAGCTTGTGAGCCAACATATATGAGCGTTCAAAACTACTAAACCAGAAAATCAATCTAGTCCAAAACTCCTATACGGATTTCAAATGTAATTCTACGGATTTCAAATGTAAGTCTAACACGATATTACTCAAATCACTTTGCAATGAAAATCAATTGGTGTATAATCACAAACGAAATGCAAATGAGGCACGTGAGAGTTTTCTAGTGACTGAATTTCCTAGTTTGATTGTTTTTTATTTTCGTAGAGTTTCCGAAAGAGAAAGCATACGAATCAAGTCATGTTTGCTATTGAGGTTAAACAGGATCTAAAAAGAGGACCAGGAACACATACATACCCATAGTTCTCACAAAATTATTAGTGAACCTTCGCATTGTTTGTAAAGGTAAGATCGTAGTGTTCTTGATTTGAGGAAATCAAATGAACGGAGCATAACGAATAGAGATGAGCATGACATGGTACACAATGATAGGCTTAAGAAGCCATGTCGTGTCATTAATAGCTTGTGAGCCAACATATATGAGCGTTCAAAACTACTAAACCAGAAAATCAATCTAGTCCAAAACTCCTATACGGATTTCAAATGTAATTCTACGGATTTCAAATGTAATTCTAACACGATATTACTCAAATCACTTTTCAATGAAGATCACATGGTGTATAATCACTCACGAATTGCAAATGGGGCAAGTGAGAGTTTCCTAGTGACCGAATCTCCTAGTTTGATTGTTTTTTATTTTCGTAGAGTTTCCGAAAGAGAAAACATACGAATCAAGTCATGTTTGCTATTGAGGTTAAACAGGATCTAAAAAGAGGACCAGGAACACATACATACCCATAGTTCTCACAAAATTATTAGTGAACCTTCGCATTGTTTGTAAAGGTAAGATCGTAGTGTTCTTGATTTGAGGAAATCAAATGAACGGAGCATAACGAATAGAGATGAGCATGACATGGTACACAATGATAGGCTTAAGAAGCCATGTCGTGTCATTAATAGCTTGTGAGCCAACATATATGAGCGTTCAAAACTACTAAACCAGAAAATCAATCTAGTCCAAAACTCCTATACGGATTTCAAATGTAATTCTACGGATTTCAAATGTAATTCTAACACGATATTACTCAAATCACTTTTCAATGAAGATCACATGGTGTATAATCACTCACGAAATGCAAATGAGGCACGTGAGAGTTTCCTAGTGACCGAATCTCTAGTTTGATTGTTTTTTATTTTCGTAGAGTTTTCGAAAGAGAAAGCATACGAATCAAGTCATGTTTGCTATTGAGGTTAAACGGGATCTACAAAGAGGACCAGGAACACATACATACCCATAGTTCTCACAAAATTATTAGTGAACCTTCGCATCGTTTGTAAAGGTAAGATCGTAGTGTTCTTGATTTGAGGAAATCAAATGAACGGAGCATAACGAATAGAGATGAGCATGACGTGGTACACAACATATATGAGTTTTGGTTCACAACATATATTGTGAGCCAAAACTCCTATACGGATTTCAAATGTAAGTCTAACACGATATTACTCAAATCACTTTGCAATGAAAATCAATTGGTGTATAATCACAAACGAAATGCAAATGAGGCACGTGAGAGTTTTCTAGTGACTGAATTTCCTAGTTTGATTGTTTTTTATTTTCGTAGAGTTTCCGAAAGAGAAAGCATACGAATCAAGTCAGGTTTGCTATTGAGGTTAAACAGGATCTAAAAAGAGGACCAGGAACACATACATACCCATAGTTCTCACAAAATTATTAGTGAACCTTCGCATTGTTTGTAAAGGTAAGATCGTAGTGTTCTTGATTTGAGGAAATCAAATGAACGGAGCATAACGAATAGAGATGAGCATGACATGGTACACAATGATAGGCTTAAGAAGCCATGTCGTGTCATTAATAGCTTGTGAGCCAACATATATGAGCGTTCAAAACTACTAAACCAGAAAATCAATCTAGTCCAAAACTCCTATACGGATTTCAAATGTAATTCTAACACGATATTACTCAAATCACTTTGCAATGAAAATCACATGGTGTATAATCACTAACGAAATGCAAATGAGGCACGTGAGAGTTTTCTAGTGACTGAATCTCCTAGTTTGATTGTTTTTTATTTTCGTAGAGTTTCCGAAAGAGAAAGCATACGAATCAAGTCATGTTTGCTATTGAGGTTAAACAGGATCTAAAAAGAGGACCAGGAAGACATACATACCCATAGTTCTCACAAAATTATTAGTGAACCTTCGCATTGTTTGTAAAGGTAAGATCGTAGTGTTCTTGATTTGAGGAAATCAAATGAACGGAGCATAACGAATAGAGATGAGCATGACATGGTACACAATGATAGGCTTAAGAAGCCATGTCGTGTCATTAATAGCTTGTGAGCCAACATATATGAGCGTTCAAAACTACTAAACCAGATAATCAATCTAGTCCAAAACTCCTATAAGGATTTCAAATGTAATTCTACGGATTTCAAATGTAATTCTAACACGATATTACTCAAATCACTTTTCAATGAAGATCACATGGTGTATAATCACTCACGAATTGCAAATGGGGCAAGTGAGAGTTTCCTAGTGACCGAATCTCCTAGTTTGATTGTTTTTTATTTTCGTAGAGTTTCCGAAAGAGAAAACATACGAATCAAGTCATGTTTGCTATTGAGGTTAAACAGGATCTAAAAAGAGGACCAGGAACACATACATACCCATAGTTCTCACAAAATTATTAGTGAACCTTCGCATTGTTTGTAAAGGTAAGATCGTAGTGTTCTTGATTTGAGGAAATCAAATGAACAGAGCATAACGAATAGAGATGAGCATGACATGGTACACAATGATAGGCTTAAGAAGCCATGTCGTGTCATTAATAGCTTGTGAGCCAACATATATGAGCGTTCAAAACTACTAAACCAGAAAATCAATCTAGTCCAAAACTCCTATACGGATTTCAAATGTAATTCTACGGATTTCAAATGTAATTCTAACACGATATTACTCAAATCACTTTTCAATGAAGATCACATGGTGTATAATCACTCACGAAATGCAAATGAGGCACGTGAGAGTTTCCTAGTGACCGAATCTCTAGTTTGATTGTTTTTTATTTTCGTAGAGTTTTCGAAAGAGAAAGCATACGAATCAAGTCATGTTTGCTATTGAGGTTAAACGGGATCTACAAAGAGGACCAGGAACACATACATACCCATAGTTCTCACAAAATTATTAGTGAACCTTCGCATCGTTTGTAAAGGTAAGATCGTAGTGTTCTTGATTTGAGGAAATCAAATGAACGGAGCATAACGAATAGAGATGAGCATGAAGTGGTACACAACATATATGAGTTTTGGTTCACAACATATATTGTGAGCCAAAACTCCTATACGGATTTCAAATGTAAGTCTAACACGATATTACTCAAATCACTTTGCAATGAAAATCAAATGGTGTATAATCACTAACGAAATGCAAATGAGGCACGTGAGAGTTTTCTAGTGACTGAATCTCCTAGTTTGATTGTTTTTTATTTTCGTAGAGTTTCCGAAAGAGAAAGCATACGAATCAAGTCATGTTTGCTATTGAGGTTAAACAGGATCTAAAAAAAGGACCAGGAACACACACATACCCATAGTTCTCACAAAATTATTAGTGAACCTTCGCATTGTTTGTAAAGGTAAGATCGTAGTGTTCTTCATTTGAGGAAATCAAATGAACGGAGCATAACGAATAGAGATGAGCATGACATGGTACACAATGATAGGCTTAAGAAGCCATGTCGTGTCATTAATAGCTTGTGAGCCAACATATATGAGCGTTCAAAACTACTAAACCAGAAAATCAATCTAGTCCAAAACTCCTATACGGATTTCAAATGTAATTCTAACACGATATTACTCAAATCACTTTGCAATGAAAATCACATGGTGTATAATCACTAACGAAATGCAAATGAGGCACGTGAGAGTTTTCTAGTGACTGAATCTCCTAGTTTGATTGTTTTTTATTTTCGTAGAGTTTTCGAAAGAGAAAGCATACGAATCAAGTCATGTTTGCTATTGAGGTTAAACAGGATCTAAAAAGAGGACCAGGAACACATACATACCCATAGTTCTCACAAAATTATTAGTGAACCTTCGCATTGTTTGTAAAGGTAAGATCGTAGTGTTCTTGATTTGAGGAAATCAAATGAACGGAGCATAACGAATAGAGATGAGCATGACATGGTACACAATGATAGGCTTAAGAAGCCATGTCGTGTCATTAATAGCTTGTGAGCCAACATATATGAGCGTTCAAAACTACTAAACCAGATAATCAATCTAGTCCAAAACTCCTATAAGGATTTCAAATGTAATTCTACGGATTTCAAATGTAATTCTAACACGATATTACTCAAATCACTTTTCAATGAAGATCACATGGTGTATAATCACTCACGAATTGCAAATGGGGCAAGTGAGAGTTTCCTAGTGACCGAATCTCCTAGTTTGATTGTTTTTTATTTTCGTAGAGTTTCCGAAAGAGAAAACATACGAATCAAGTCATGTTTGCTATTGAGGTTAAACAGGATCTAAAAAGAGGACCAGGAACACATACATACCCATAGTTCTCACAAAATTATTAGTGAACCTTCGCATTGTTTGTAAAGGTAAGATCGTAGTGTTCTTGATTTGAGGAAATCAAATGAACGGAGCATAACGAATAGAGATGAGCATGACATGGTACACAATGATAGGCTTAAGAAGCCATGTCGTGTCATTAATAGCTTGTGAGCCAACATATATGAGCGTTCAAAACTACTAAACCAGAAAATCAATCTAGTCCAAAACTCCTATACGGATTTCAAATGTAATTCTACGGATTTCAAATGTAATTCTAACACGATATTACTCAAATCACTTTTCAATGAAGATCACATGGTGTATAATCACTCACGAAATGCAAATGAGGCACGTGAGAGTTTCCTAGTGACCGAATCTCTAGTTTGATTGTTTTTTATTTTCGTAGAGTTTTCGAAAGAGAAAGCATACGAATCAAGTCATGTTTGCTATTGAGGTTAAACGGGATCTACAAAGAGGACCAGGAACACATACATACCCATAGTTCTCACAAAATTATTAGTGAACCTTCGCATCGTTTGTAAAGGTAAGATCGTAGTGTTCTTGATTTGAGGAAATCAAATGAACGGAGCATAACGAATAGAGATGAGCATGAAGTGGTACACAACATATATGAGTTTTGGTTCACAACATATATTGTGAGCCAAAACTCCTATACGGATTTCAAATGTAAGTCTAACACGATATTACTCAAATCACTTTGCAATGAAAATCAAATGGTGTATAATCACTAACGAAATGCAAATGAGGCACGTGAGAGTTTTCTAGTGACTGAATCTCCTAGTTTGATTGTTTTTTATTTTCGTAGAGTTTCCGAAAGAGAAAGCATACGAATCAAGTCATGTTTGCTATTGAGGTTAAACAGGATCTAAAAAAAGGACCAGGAACACATACATACCCATAGTTCTCACAAAATTATTAGTGAACCTTCGCATTGTTTGTAAAGGTAAGATCGTAGTGTTCTTGATTTGAGGAAATCAAATGAACGGAGCATAACGAATAGAGATGAGCATGACATGGTACACAATGATAGGCTTAAGAAGCCATGTCGTGTCATTAATAGCTTGTGAGCCAACATATATGAGCGTTCAAAACTACTAAACCAGAAAATCAATCTAGTCCAAAACTCCTATACGGATTTCAAATGTAATTCTACGGATTTCAAATGTAATTCTAACACGATATTACTCAAATCACTTTTCAATGAAGATCACATGGTGTATAATCACTCACGAATTGCAAATGGGGCAAGTGAGAGTTTCCTAGTGACCGAATCTCCTAGTTTGATTGTTTTTTATTTTCGTAGAGTTTCCGAAAGAGAAAACATACGAATCAAGTCATGTTTGCTATTGAGGTTAAAAAGGATCTAAAAAGAGGACCAGGAACACATACATACCCATAGTTCTCACAAAATTATTAGTGAACCTTCGCATTGTTTGTAAAGGTAAGATCGTAGTGTTCTTGATTTGAGGAAATCAAATGAACGGAGCATAACGAATAGAGATGAGCATGACATGGTACACAATGATAGGCTTAAGAAGCCATGTCGTGTCATTAATAGCTTGTGAGCCAACATATATGAGCGTTCAAAACTACTAAACCAGATAATCAATCTAGTCCAAAACTCCTATAAGGATTTCAAATGTAATTCTACGGATTTCAAATGTAATTCTAACACGATATTACTCAAATCACTTTTCAATGAAGATCACATGGTGTATAATCACTCACGAATTGCAAATGGGGCAAGTGAGAGTTTCCTAGTGACCGAATCTCCTAGTTTGATTGTTTTTTATTTTCGTAGAGTTTCCGAAAGAGAAAACATACGAATCAAGTCATGTTTGCTATTGAGGTTAAACAGGATCTAAAAAGAGGACCAGGAACACATACATACCCATAGTTCTCACAAAATTATTAGTGAACCTTCGCATTGTTTGTAAAGGTAAGATCGTAGTGTTCTTGATTTGAGGAAATCAAATGAACGGAGCATAACGAATAGAGATGAGCATGACATGGTACACAATGATAGGCTTAAGAAGCCATGTCGTGTCATTAATAGCTTGTGAGCCAACATATATGAGCGTTCAAAACTACTAAACCAGAAAATCAATCTAGTCCAAAACTCCTATACGGATTTCAAATGTAATTCTACGGATTTCAAATGTAATTCTAACACGATATTACTCAAATCACTTTTCAATGAAGATCACATGGTGTATAATCACTCACGAAATGCAAATGAGGCACGTGAGAGTTTCCTAGTGACCGAATCTCTAGTTTGATTGTTTTTTATTTTCGTAGAGTTTTCGAAAGAGAAAGCATACGAATCAAGTCATGTTTGCTATTGAGGTTAAACGGGATCTACAAAGAGGACCAGGAACACATACATACCCATAGTTCTCACAAAATTATTAGTGAACCTTCGCATCGTTTGTAAAGGTAAGATCGTAGTGTTCTTGATTTGAGGAAATCAAATGAACGGAGCATAACGAATAGAGATGAGCATGAAGTGGTACACAACATATATGAGTTTTGGTTCACAACATATATTGTGAGCCAAAACTCCTATACGGATTTCAAATGTAAGTCTAACACGATATTACTCAAATCACTTTGCAATGAAAATCAAATGGTGTATAATCACTAACGAAATGCAAATGAGGCACGTGAGAGTTTTCTAGTGACTGAATCTCCTAGTTTGATTGTTTTTTATTTTCGTAGAGTTTCCGAAAGAGAAAGCATACGAATCAAGTCATGTTTGCTATTGAGGTTAAACAGGATCTAAAAAAAGGACCAGGAACACATACATACCCATAGTTCTCACAAAATTATTAGTGAACCTTCGCATTGTTTGTAAAGGTAAGATCGTAGTGTTCTTGATTTGAGGAAATCAAATGAACGGAGCATAACGAATAGAGATGAGCATGACATGGTACACAATGATAGGCTTAAGAAGCCATGTCGTGTCATTAATAGCTTGTGAGCCAACATATATGAGCGTTCAAAACTACTAAACCAGAAAATCAATCTAGTCCAAAACTCCTATACGGATTTCAAATGTAATTCTACGGATTTCAAATGTAATTCTAACACGATATTACTCAAATCACTTTTCAATGAAGATCACATGGTGTATAATCACTCACGAATTGCAAATGGGGCAAGTGAGAGTTTCCTAGTGACCGAATCTCCTAGTTTGATTGTTTTTTATTTTCGTAGAGTTTCTGAAAGAGAAAACATA
Source organism: Arabis hirsuta (assembly GCA_964056655.1). Taxonomy (NCBI): domain Eukaryota; kingdom Viridiplantae; phylum Streptophyta; class Magnoliopsida; order Brassicales; family Brassicaceae; genus Arabis; species Arabis hirsuta. The sequence continues at coordinate 22,289,028 of OZ053299.1, read as the reverse complement.
CGAATCAAGTCATGTTTGCTATTGAGGTTAAACAGGATCTAAAAAGAGGACCAGGAACACATACATACCCATAGTTCTCACAAAATTATTAGTGAACCTTCGCATCGTTTGTAAAGGTAAGATCGTAGTGTTCTTGATTTGAGGAAATCAAATGAACGGAGCATAACGAATAGAGATGAGCATGACGTGGTACACAACATATATGAGTTTTGGTTCACAACATATATTGTGAGCCAAAACTCCTATACGGATTTCAAATGTAAGTCTAACACGATATTACTCAAATCACTTTGCAATGAAAATCAAATGGTGTATAATCACTAACGAAATGCAAATGAGGCACGTGAGAGTTTTCTAGTGACTGAATCTCCTAGTTTGATTGTTTTTTATTTTCGTAGAGTTTCCGAAAGAGAAAGCATACGAATCAAGTCATGTTTGCTATTGAGGTTAAACAGGATCTAAAAAGAGGACCAGGAACACATACATACCCATAGTTCTCACAAAATTATTAGTGAACCTTCGCATTGTTTGTAAAGGTAAGATCGTAGTGTTCTTGATTTGAGGAAATCAAATGAACGGAGCATAACGAATAGAGATGAGCATGACATGGTACACAATGATAGGCTTAAGAAGCCATGTCGTGTCATTAATAGCTTGTGAGCCAACATATATGAGCGTTCAAAACTACTAAACCAGAAAATCAATCTAGTCCAAAACTCCTATACGGATTTCAAATGTAATTCTACGGATTTCAAATGTAATTCTAACACGATATTACTCAAATCACTTTTCAATGAAGATCACATGGTGTATAATCACTCACGAATTGCAAATGGGGCAAGTGAGAGTTTCCTAGTGACCGAATCTCCTAGTTTGATTGTTTTTTATTTTCGTAGAGTTTCCGAAAGAGAAAGCATACGAATCAAGTCATGTTTGCTATTGAGGTTAAACAGGATCTAAAAAGAGGACCAGGAACACATACATACCCATAGTTCTCACAAAATTATTAGTGAACCTTCGCATTGTTTGTAAAGGTAAGATCGTAGTGTTCTTGATTTGAGGAAATCAAATGAACGGAGCATAACGAATAGAGATGAGCATGACATGGTACACAATGATAGGCTTAAGAAGCCATGTCGTGTCATTAATAGCTTGTGAGCCAACATATATGAGCGTTCAAAACTACTAAACCAGAAAATCAATCTAGTCCAAAACTCCTATACGGATTTCAAATGTAATTCTAACACGATATTACTCAAATCACTTTGCAATGAAAATCACATGGTGTATAATCACTAACGAAATGCAAATGAGGCACGTGAGAGTTTTCTAGTGACTGAATCTCCTAGTTTGATTGTTTTTTATTTTCGTAGAGTTTCCGAAAGAGAAAGCATACGAATCAAGTCATGTTTGCTATTGAGGTTAAACAGGATCTAAAAAGAGGACCAGGAACACATATATACCCGTAGTTCTCACAAAATTATTAGTGAACCTTCGCATTGTTTGTAAAGGTAAGATCGTAGTGTTCTTGATTTGAGGAAATCAAATGAACGGAGCATAACGAATAGAGATGAGCATGACATGGTACACAATGATAGGCTTAAGAAGCCATGTCGTGTCATTAATAGCTTGTGAGCCAACATATATGAGCGTTCAAAACTACTAAACCAGAAAATCAATCTAGTCCAAAACTCCTATACGGATTTCAAATGTAATTCTACGGATTTCAAATGTAATTCTAACACGATATTACTCAAATCACTTTTCAATGAAGATCACATGGTGTATAATCACTCACGAATTGCAAATGGGGCAAGTGAGAGTTTCCTAGTGACCGAATCTCCTAGTTTGATTGTTTTTTATTTTCGTAGAGTTTCTGAAAGAGAAAACATACGAATCAAGTCATGTTTGCTATTGAGGTTAAACAGGATCTAAAAAGAGGACCAGGAACACATACATACCCATAGTTCTCACAAAATTATTAGTGAACCTTCGCATCGTTTGTAAAGGTAAGATCGTAGTGTTCTTGATTTGAGGAAATCAAATGAACGGAGCATAACGAATAGAGATGAGCATGACGTGGTACACAACATATATGAGTTTTGGTTCACAACATATATTGTGAGCCAAAACTCCTATACGGATTTCAAATGTAAGTCTAACACGATATTACTCAAATCACTTTGCAATGAAAATCAAATGGTGTATAATCACTAACGAAATGCAAATGAGGCACGTGAGAGTTTTCTAGTGACTGAATCTCCTAGTTTGATTGTTTTTTATTTTCGTAGAGTTTCCGAAAGAGAAAGCATACGAATCAAGTCATGTTTGCTATTGAGGTTAAACAGGATCTAAAAAGAGGACCAGGAACACATACATACCCATAGTTCTCACAAAATTATTAGTGAACCTTCGCATTGTTTGTAAAGGTAAGATCGTAGTGTTCTTGATTTGAGGAAATCAAATGAACGGAGCATAACGAATAGAGATGAGCATGACATGGTACACAATGATAGGCTTAAGAAGCCATGTCGTGTCATTAATAGCTTGTGAGCCAACATATATGAGCGTTCAAAACTACTAAACCAGAAAATCAATCTAGTCCAAAACTCCTATACGGATTTCAAATGTAATTCTAACACGATATTACTCAAATCACTTTGCAATGAAAATCACATGGTGTATAATCACTAACGAAATGCAAATGAGGCACGTGAGAGTTTTCTAGTGACTGAATCTCCTAGTTTGATTGTTTTTTATTTTCGTAGAGTTTCCGAAAGAGAAAGCATACGAATCAAGTCATGTTTGCTATTGAGGTTAAACAGGATCTAAAAAGAGGACCAGGAACACATATATACCCGTAGTTCTCACAAAATTATTAGTGAACCTTCGCATTGTTTGTAAAGGTAAGATCGTAGTGTTCTTGATTTGAGGAAATCAAATGAACGGAGCATAACGAATAGAGATGAGCATGACATGGTACACAATGATAGGCTTAAGAAGCCATGTCGTGTCATTAATAGCTTGTGAGCCAACATATATGAGCGTTCAAAACTACTAAACCAGAAAATCAATCTAGTCCAAAACTCCTATACGGATTTCAAATGTAATTCTACGGATTTCAAATGTAATTCTAACACGATATTACTCAAATCACTTTTCAATGAAGATCACATGGTGTATAATCACTCACGAATTGCAAATGGGGCAAGTGAGAGTTTCCTAGTGACCGAATCTCCTAGTTTGATTGTTTTTTATTTTCGTAGAGTTTCTGAAAGAGAAAACATACGAATCAAGTCATGTTTGCTATTGAGGTTAAACAGGATCTAAAAAGAGGACCAGGAACACATACATACCCATAGTTCTCACAAAATTATTAGTGAACCTTCGCATCGTTTGTAAAGGTAAGATCGTAGTGTTCTTGATTTGAGGAAATCAAATGAACGGAGCATAACGAATAGAGATGAGCATGACGTGGTACACAACATATATGAGTTTTGGTTCACAACATATATTGTGAGCCAAAACTCCTATACGGATTTCAAATGTAAGTCTAACACGATATTACTCAAATCACTTTGCAATGAAAATCAAATGGTGTATAATCACTAACGAAATGCAAATGAGGCACGTGAGAGTTTTCTAGTGACTGAATCTCCTAGTTTGATTGTTTTTTATTTTCGTAGAGTTTCCGAAAGAGAAAGCATACGAATCAAGTCATGTTTGCTATTGAGGTTAAACAGGATCTAAAAAGAGGACCAGGAACACATACATACCCATAGTTCTCACAAAATTATTAGTGAACCTTCGCATTGTTTGTAAAGGTAAGATCGTAGTGTTCTTGATTTGAGGAAATCAAATGAACGGAGCATAACGAATAGAGATGAGCATGACATGGTACACAATGATAGGCTTAAGAAGCCATGTCGTGTCATTAATAGCTTGTGAGCCAACATATATGAGCGTTCAAAACTACTAAACCAGAAAATCAATCTAGTCCAAAACTCCTATACGGATTTCAAATGTAATTCTACGGATTTCAAATGTAATTCTAACACGATATTACTCAAATCACTTTTCAATGAAGATCACATGGTGTATAATCACTCACGAATTGCAAATGGGGCAAGTGAGAGTTTCCTAGTGACCGAATCTCCTAGTTTGATTGTTTTTTATTTTCGTAGAGTTTCCGAAAGAGAAAGCATACGAATCAAGTCATGTTTGCTATTGAGGTTAAACAGGATCTAAAAAGAGGACCAGGAACACATACATACCCATAGTTCTCACAAAATTATTAGTGAACCTTCGCATTGTTTGTAAAGGTAAGATCGTAGTGTTCTTGATTTGAGGAAATCAAATGAACGGAGCATAACGAATAGAGATGAGCATGACATGGTACACAATGATAGGCTTAAGAAGCCATGTCGTGTCATTAATAGCTTGTGAGCCAACATATATGAGCGTTCAAAACTACTAAACCAGAAAATCAATCTAGTCCAAAACTCCTATACGGATTTCAAATGTAATTCTAACACGATATTACTCAAATCACTTTGCAATGAAAATCACATGGTGTATAATCACTAACGAAATGCAAATGAGGCACGTGAGAGTTTTCTAGTGACTGAATCTCCTAGTTTGATTGTTTTTTATTTTCGTAGAGTTTCCGAAAGAGAAAGCATACGAATCAAGTCATGTTTGCTATTGAGGTTAAACAGGATCTAAAAAGAGGACCAGGAACACATATATACCCGTAGTTCTCACAAAATTATTAGTGAACCTTCGCATTGTTTGTAAAGGTAAGATCGTAGTGTTCTTGATTTGAGGAAATCAAATGAACGGAGCATAACGAATAGAGATGAGCATGACATGGTACACAATGATAGGCTTAAGAAGCCATGTCGTGTCATTAATAGCTTGTGAGCCAACATATATGAGCGTTCAAAACTACTAAACCAGAAAATCAATCTAGTCCAAAACTCCTATAAGGATTTCAAATGTAATTCTACGGATTTCAAATGTAATTCTAACACGATATTACTCAAATCACTTTTCAATGAAGATCACATGGTGTATAATCACTCACGAATTGCAAATGGGGCAAGTGAGAGTTTCCTAGTGACCGAATCTCCTAGTTTGATTGTTTTTTATTTTCGTAGAGTTTCCGAAAGAGAAAACATACGAATCAAGTCATATTTGCTATTGAGGTTAAACAGGATCTAAAAAGAGGACCAGGAACACATACATACCCATAGTTCTCACAAAATTATTAGTGAACCTTCGCATTGTTTGTAAAGGTAAGATCGTAGTGTTCTTGATTTGAGGAAATCAAATGAACGGAGCATAACGAATAGAGATGAGCATGACATGGTACACAATGATAGGCTTAAGAAGCCATGTCGTGTCATTAATAGCTTGTGAGCCAACATATATGAGCGTTCAAAACTACTAAACCAGAAAATCAATCTAGTCCAAAACTCCTATACGGATTTCAAATGTAATTCTACGGATTTCAAATGTAATTCTAACACGATATTACTCAAATCACTTTTCAATGAAGATCACATGGTGTATAATCACTCACGAAATGCAAATGAGGCACGTGAGAGTTTCCTAGTGACCGAATCTCTAGTTTGATTGTTTTTTATTTTCGTAGAGTTTTCGAAAGAGAAAGCATACGAATCAAGTCATGTTTGCTATTGAGGTTAAACGGGATCTACAAAGAGGACCAGGAACACATACATACCCATAGTTCTCACAAAATTATTAGTGAACCTTCGCATCGTTTGTAAAGGTAAGATCGTAGTGTTCTTGATTTGAGGAAATCAAATGAACGGAGCATAACGAATAGAGATGAGCATGACGTGGTACACAACATATATGAGTTTTGGTTCACAACATATATTGTGAGCCAAAACTCCTATACGGATTTCAAATGTAAGTCTAACACGATATTACTCAAATCACTTTGCAATGAAAATCAATTGGTGTATAATCACAAACGAAATGCAAATGAGGCACGTGAGAGTTTTCTAGTGACTGAATCTCCTAGTTTGATTGTTTTTTATTTTCGTAGAGTTTCCGAAAGAGAAAGCATACGAATCAAGTCATGTTTGCTATTGAGGTTAAACAGGATCTAAAAAGAGGACCAGGAACACATACATACCCATAGTTCTCACAAAATTATTAGTGAACCTTCGCATTGTTTGTAAAGGTAAGATCGTAGTGTTCTTGATTTGAGGAAATCAAATGAACGGAGCATAACGAATAGAGATGAGCATGACATGGTACACAATGATAGGCTTAAGAAGCCATGTCGTGTCATTAATAGCTTGTGAGCCAACATATATGAGCGTTCAAAACTACTAAACCAGAAAATCAATCTAGTCCAAAACTCCTATACGGATTTCAAATGTAATTCTACGGATTTCAAATGTAATTCTAACACGATATTACTCAAATCACTTTTCAATGAAGATCACATGGTGTATAATCACTCACGAAATGCAAATGAGGCACGTGAGAGTTTCCTAGTGACCGAATCTCTAGTTTGATTGTTTTTTATTTTCGTAGAGTTTTCGAAAGAGAAAGCATACGAATCAAGTCATGTTTGCTATTGAGGTTAAACGGGATCTACAAAGAGGACCAGGAACACATACATACCCATAGTTCTCACAAAATTATTAGTGAACCTTCGCATCGTTTGTAAAGGTAAGATCGTAGTGTTCTTGATTTGAGGAAATCAAATGAACGGAGCATAACGAATAGAGATGAGCATGACATGGTACACAATGATAGGCTTAAGAAGCCATGTCGTGTCATTAATAGCTTGTGAGCCAACATATATGAGCGTTCAAAACTACTAAACCAGAAAATCAATCTAGTCCAAAACTCCTATACGGATTTCAAATGTAATTCTAACACGATATTACTCAAATCACTTTGCAATGAAAATCACATGGTGTATAATCACTAACGAAATGCAAATGAGGCACGTGAGAGTTTTCTAGTGACTGAATCTCCTAGTTTGATTGTTTTTTATTTTCGTAGAGTTTCCGAAAGAGAAAGCATACGAATCAAGTCATGTTTGCTATTGAGGTTAAACAGGATCTAAAAAGAGGACCAGGAACACATACATACCCATAGTTCTCACAAAATTATTAGTGAACCTTCGCATCGTTTGTAAAGGTAAGATCGTAGTGTTCTTGATTTGAGGAAATCAAATGAACGGAGCATAACGAATAGAGATGAGCATGACGTGGTACACAACATATATGAGTTTTGGTTCACAACATATATTGTGAGCCAAAACTCCTATACGGATTTCAAATGTAAGTCTAACACGATATTACTCAAATCACTTTGCAATGAAAATCAATTGGTGTATAATCACTAACGAAATGCAAATGAGGCACGTGAGAGTTTTCTAGTGACTGAATCTCCTAGTTTGATTGTTTTTTATTTTCGTAGAGTTTCCGAAAGAGAAAACATACGAATCAAGTCATGTTTGCTATTGAGGTTAAACAGGATCTAAAAAGAGGACCAGGAACACATACATACCCATAGTTCTCACAAAATTATTAGTGAACCTTCGCATTGTTTGTAAAGGTAAGATCGTAGTGTTCTTGATTTGAGGAAATCAAATGAACGGAGCATAACGAATAGAGATGAGCATGACATGGTACACAATGATAGGCTTAAGAAGCCATGTCGTGTCATTAATAGCTTGTGAGCCAACATATATGAGCGTTCAAAACTACTAAACCAGAAAATCAATCTAGTCCAAAACTCCTATACGGATTTCAAATGTAATTCTACGGATTTCAAATGTAATTCTAACACGATATTACTCAAATCACTTTTCAATGAAGATCACATGGTGTATAATCACTCACGAATTGCAAATGGGGCAAGTGAGAGTTTCCTAGTGACCGAATCTCCTAGTTTGATTGTTTTTTATTTTCGTAGAGTTTCCGAAAGAGAAAACATACGAATCAAGTCATGTTTGCAATTGAGGTTAAACAGGATCTAAAAAGAGGACCAGGAACACATACATACCCATAGTTCTCACAAAATTATTAGTGAACCTTCGCATTGTTTGTAAAGGTAAGATCGTAGTGTTCTTGATTTGAGGAAATCAAATGAACGGAGCATAACGAATAGAGATGAGCATGACATGGTACACAATGATAGGCTTAAGAAGCCATGTCGTGTCATTAATAGCTTGTGAGCCAACATATATGAGCGTTCAAAACTACTAAACCAGAAAATCAATCTAGTCCAAAACTCCTATACGGATTTCAAATGTAATTCTACGGATTTCAAATGTAATTCTAACACGATATTACTCAAATCACTTTTCAATGAAGATCACATGGTGTATAATCACTCACGAATTGCAAATGGGGCAAGTGAGAGTTTCCTAGTTACCGAATCTCCTAGTTTGATTGTTTTTTATTTTCGTAGAGTTTCCGAAAGAGAAAACATACGAATCAAGTCATGTTTGCTATTGAGGTTAAACAGGATCTAAAAAGAGGACCAGGAACACATACATACCCATAGTTCTCACAAAATTATTAGTGAACCTTCGCATTGTTTGTAAAGGTAAGATCGTAGTGTTCTTGATTTGAGGAAATCAAATGAACGGAGCATAACGAATAGAGATGAGCATGACATGGTACACAATGATAGGCTTAAGAAGCCATGTCGTGTCATTAATAGCTTGTGAGCCAACATATATGAGCGTTCAAAACTACTAAACCAGAAAATCAATCTAGTCCAAAACTCCTATACGGATTTCAAATGTAATTCTACGGATTTCAAATGTAATTCTAACACGATATTACTCAAATCACTTTTCAATGAAGATCACATGGTGTATAATCACTCACGAAATGCAAATGAGGCACGTGAGAGTTTCCTAGTGACCGAATCTCTAGTTTGATTGTTTTTTATTTTCGTAGAGTTTTCGAAAGAGAAAGCATACGAATCAAGTCATGTTTGCTATTGAGGTTAAACGGGATCTACAAAGAGGACCAGGAACACATACATACCCATAGTTCTCACAAAATTATTAGTGAACCTTCGCATCGTTTGTAAAGGTAAGATCGTAGTGTTCTTGATTTGAGGAAATCAAATGAACGGAGCATAACGAATAGAGATGAGCATGACATGGTACACAATGATAGGCTTAAGAAGCCATGTCGTGTCATTAATAGCTTGTGAGCCAACATATATGAGCGTTCAAAACTACTAAACCAGAAAATCAATCTAGTCCAAAACTCCTATACGGATTTCAAATGTAATTCTAACACGATATTACTCAAATCACTTTGCAATGAAAATCACATGGTGTATAATCACTAACGAAATGCAAATGAGGCACGTGAGAGTTTTCTAGTGACTGAATCTCCTAGTTTGATTGTTTTTTATTTTCGTAGAGTTTCCGAAAGAGAAAGCATACGAATCAAGTCATGTTTGCTATTGAGGTTAAACAGGATCTAAAAAGAGGACCAGGAACACATACATACCCATAGTTCTCACAAAATTATTAGTGAACCTTCGCATCGTTTGTAAAGGTAAGATCGTAGTGTTCTTGATTTGAGGAAATCAAATGAACGGAGCATAACGAATAGAGATGAGCATGACGTGGTACACAACATATATGAGTTTTGGTTCACAACATATATTGTGAGCCAAAACTCCTATACGGATTTCAAATGTAAGTCTAACACGATATTACTCAAATCACTTTTCAATGAAAATCAATTGGTGTATAATCACTAACGAAATGCAAATGAGGCACGTGAGAGTTTTCTAGTGACTGAATCTCCTAGTTTGATTGTTTTTTATTTTCGTAGAGTTTCCGAAAGAGAAAACATACGAATCAAGTCATGTTTGCTATTGAGGTTAAACAGGATCTAAAAAGAGGACCAGGAACACATACATACCCATAGTTCTCACAAAATTATTAGTGAACCTTCGCATTGTTTGTAAAGGTAAGATCGTAGTGTTCTTGATTTGAGGAAATCAAATGAACGGAGCATAACGAATAGAGATGAGCATGACATGGTACACAATGATAGGCTTAAGAAGCCATGTCGTGTCATTAATAGCTTGTGAGCCAACATATATGAGCGTTCAAAACTACTAAACCAGAAAATCAATCTAGTCCAAAACTCCTATACGGATTTCAAATGTAATTCTACGGATTTCAAATGTAATTCTAACACGATATTACTCAAATCACTTTTCAATGAAGATCACATGGTGTATAATCACTCACGAATTGCAAATGGGGCAAGTGAGAGTTTCCTAGTGACCGAATCTCCTAGTTTGATTGTTTTTTATTTTCGTAGAGTTTCCGAAAGAGAAAACATACGAATCAAGTCATGTTTGCAATTGAGGTTAAACAGGATCTAAAAAGAGGACCAGGAACACATACATACCCATAGTTCTCACAAAATTATTAGTGAACCTTCGCATTGTTTGTAAAGGTAAGATCGTAGTGTTCTTGATTTGAGGAAATCAAATGAACGGAGCATAACGAATAGAGATGAGCATGACATGGTACACAATGATAGGCTTAAGAAGCCATGTCGTGTCATTAATAGCTTGTGAGCCAACATATATGAGCGTTCAAAACTACTAAACCAGAAAATCAATCTAGTCCAAAACTCCTATACGGATTTCAAATGTAATTCTACGGATTTCAAATGTAATTCTAACACGATATTACTCAAATCACTTTTCAATGAAGATCACATGGTGTATAATCACTCACGAATTGCAAATGGGGCAAGTGAGAGTTTCCTAGTTACCGAATCTCCTAGTTTGATTGTTTTTTATTTTCGTAGAGTTTCCGAAAGAGAAAACATACGAATCAAGTCATGTTTGCTATTGAGGTTAAACAGGATCTAAAAAGAGGACCAGGAACACATACATACCCATAGTTCTCACAAAATTATTAGTGAACCTTCGCATTGTTTGTAAAGGTAAGATCGTAGTGTTCTTGATTTGAGGAAATCAAATGAACGGAGCATAACGAATAGAGATGAGCATGACATGGTACACAATGATAGGCTTAAGAAGCCATGTCGTGTCATTAATAGCTTGTGAGCCAACATATATGAGCGTTCAAAACTACTAAACCAGAAAATCAATCTAGTCCAAAACTCCTATACGGATTTCAAATGTAATTCTACGGATTTCAAATGTAATTCTAACACGATATTACTCAAATCACTTTTCAATGAAGATCACATGGTGTATAATCACTCACGAAATGCAAATGAGGCACGTGAGAGTTTCCTAGTGACCGAATCTCTAGTTTGATTGTTTTTTATTTTCGTAGAGTTTTCGAAAGAGAAAGCATACGAATCAAGTCATGTTTGCTATTGAGGTTAAACGGGATCTACAAAGAGGACCAGGAACACATACATACCCATAGTTCTCACAAAATTATTAGTGAACCTTCACATCGTTTGTAAAGGTAAGATCGTAGTGTTCTTGATTTGAGGAAATCAAATGAACGGAGCATAACGAATAGAGATGAGCATGACGTGGTACACAACATATATGAGTTTTGGTTCACAACATATATTGTGAGCCAAAACTCCTATACGGATTTCAAATGTAAGTCTAACACGATATTACTCAAATCACTTTGCAATGAAAATCAATTGGTGTATAATCACAAACGAAATGCAAATGAGGCACGTGAGAGTTTTCTAGTGACTGAATCTCCTAGTTTGATTGTTTTTTATTTTCGTAGAGTTTCCGAAAGAGAAAGCATACGAATCAAGTCATGTTTGCTATTGAGGTTAAACAGGATCTAAAAAGAGGACCAGGAACACATACATACCCATAGTTCTCACAAAATTATTAGTGAACCTTCGCATCGTTTGTAAAGGTAAGATCGTAGTGTTCTTGATTTGAGGAAATCAAATGAACGGAGCATAACGAATAGAGATGAGCATGACATGGTACACAATGATAGGCTTAAGAAGCCATGTCGTGTCATTAATAGCTTGTGAGCCAACATATATGAGCGTTCAAAACTACTAAACCAGAAAATCAATCTAGTCCAAAACTCCTATACGGATTTCAAATGTAATTCTACGGATTTCAAATGTAATTCTAACACGATATTACTCAAATCACTTTTCAATGAAGATCACATGGTGTATAATCACTAACGAAATGCAAATGAGGCACGTGAGAGTTTTCTAGTGACCGAATCTCCTAGTTTGATTGTTTTTTATTTTCGTAGAGTTTCCGAAAGAGAAAGCATACGAATCAAGTCATGTTTGCTATTGAGGTTAAACAGGATCTAAAAAGAGGACCAGGAACACATACATACCCATAGTTCTCACAAAATTATTAGTGAACCTTCGCATTGTTTGTAAAGGTAAGATCGTAGTGTTCTTGATTTGAGGAAATCAAATGAACGGAGCATAACGAATAGAGATGAGCACGACATGGTACACAATGATAGGCTTAAGAAGCCATGTCGTGTCATTAATAGCTTGTGAGCCAACATATATGAGCGTTCAAAACTACTAAACCAGAAAATCAATCTAGTCCAAAACTCCTATACGGATTTCAAATGTAATTCTACGGATTTCAAATGTAATTCTAACACGATATTACTCAAATCACTTTTCAATGAAGATCACATGGTGTATAATCACTAACGAAATGCAAATGAGGCACGTGAGAGTTTTCTAGTGACCGAATCTCCTAGTTTGATTGTTTTTTATTTTCGTAGAGTTTCCGAAAGAGAAAGCATACGAATCAAGTCATGTTTGCTATTGAGGTTAAACAGGATCTAAAAAGAGGACCAGGAACACATACATACCCATAGTTCTCACAAAATTATTAGTGAACCTTCGCATCGTTTGTAAAGGTAAGATCGTAGTGTTCTTGATTTGAGGAAATCAAATGAACGGAGCATAACGAATAGAGATGAGCATGACATGGTACACAATGATAGGCTTAAGAAGCCATGTCGTGTCATTAATAGCTTGTGAGCCAACATATATGAGCGTTCAAAACTACTAAACCAGAAAATCAATCTAGTCCAAAACTCCTATACGGATTTCAAATGTAATTCTACGGATTTCAAATGTAATTCTAACACGATATTACTCAAATCACTTTTCAATGAAGATCACATGGTGTATAATCACTAACGAAATGCAAATGAGGCACGTGAGAGTTTTCTAGTGACCGAATCTCCTAGTTTGATTGTTTTTTATTTTCGTAGAGTTTCCGAAAGAGAAAGCATACGAATCAAGTCATGTTTGCTATTGAGGTTAAACAGGATCTAAAAAGAGGACCAGGAACACATACATACCCATAGTTCTCACAAAATTATTAGTGAACCTTCGCATCGTTTGTAAAGGTAAGATCGTAGTGTTCTTGATTTGAGGAAATCAAATGAACGGAGCATAACGAATAGAGATGAGCATGACATGGTACACAATGATAGGCTTAAGAAGCCATGTCGTGTCATTAATAGCTTGTGAGCCAACATATATGAGCGTTCAAAACTACTAAACCAGAAAATCAATCTAGTCCAAAACTCCTATACGGATTTCAAATGTAATTCTACGGATTTCAAATGTAATTCTAACACGATATTACTCAAATCACTTTTCAATGAAGATCACATGGTGTATAATCACTAACGAAATGCAAATGAGGCACGTGAGAGTTTTCTAGTGACCGAATCTCCTAGTTTGATTGTTTTTTATTTTCGTAGAGTTTCCGAAAGAGAAAGCATACGAATCAAGTCATGTTTGCTATTGAGGTTAAACAGGATCTAAAAAGAGGACCAGGAACACATACATACCCATAGTTCTCACAAAATTATTAGTGAACCTTCGCATTGTTTGTAAAGGTAAGATCGTAGTGTTCTTGATTTGAGGAAATCAAATGAACGGAGCATAACGAATAGAGATGAGCACGACATGGTACACAATGATAGGCTTAAGAAGCCATGTCGTGTCATTAATAGCTTGTGAGCCAACATATATGAGCGTTCAAAACTACTAAACCAGAAAATCAATCTAGTCCAAAACTCCTATACGGATTTCAAATGTAATTCTACGGATTTCAAATGTAATTCTAACACGATATTACTCAAATCACTTTTCAATGAAGATCACATGGTGTATAATCACTAACGAAATGCAAATGAGGCACGTGAGAGTTTTCTAGTGACCGAATCTCCTAGTTTGATTGTTTTTTATTTTCGTAGAGTTTCCGAAAGAGAAAGCATACGAATCAAGTCATGTTTGCTATTGAGGTTAAACAGGATCTAAAAAGAGGACCAGGAACACATACATACCCATAGTTCTCACAAAATTATTAGTGAACCTTCGCATTGTTTGTAAAGGTAAGATCGTAGTGTTCTTGATTTGAGGAAATCAAATGAACGGAGCATAACGAATAGAGATGAGCACGACATGGTACACAATGATAGGCTTAAGAAGCCATGTCGTGTCATTAATAGCTTGTGAGCCAACATATATGAGCGTTCAAAACTACTAAACCAGAAAATCAATCTAGTCCAAAACTCCTATACGGATTTCAAATGTAATTCTACGGATTTCAAATGTAATTCTAACACGATATTACTCAAATCACTTTTCAATGAAGATCACATGGTGTATAATCACTAACGAAATGCAAATGAGGCACGTGAGAGTTTTCTAGTGACTGAATCTCCTAGTTTGATTGTTTTTTATTTTCGTAGAGTTTCCGAAAGAGAAAGCATACGAATCAAGTCATGTTTGCTATTGAGGTTAAACAGGATCTAAAAAGAGGACCAGGAACACATACATACCCATAGTTCTCACAAAATTATTAGTGAACCTTCGCATCGTTTGTAAAGGTAAGATCGTAGTGTTCTTGATTTGAGGAAATCAAATGAACGGAGCATAACGAATAGAGATGAGCATGACATGGTACACAATGATAGGCTTAAGAAGCCATGTCGTGTCATTAATATCTTGTGAGCCAACATATATGAGCGTTCAAAACTACTAAACCAGAAAATCAATCTAGTCCAAAACTCCTATACGGATTTCAAATGTAATTCTACGGATTTCAAATGTAATTCTAACACGATATTACTCAAATCACTTTTCAATGAAGATCACATGGTGTATAATCACTCACGAAATGCAAATGAGGCAAGTGAGAGTTTCCTAGTGACCGAATCTCTAGTTTGATTGTTTTTTATTTTCGTAGAGTTTTCGAAAGAGAAAGCATACGAATCAAGTCATGTTTGCTATTGAGGTTAAACAGGATCTAAAAAGAGGACCAGGAACACATACATACCCATAGTTCTCACAAAATTATTAGTGAACCTTCGCATTGTTTGTAAAGGTAAGATCGTAGTGTTCTTGATTTGAGGAAATCAAATGAACGGAGCATAACGAATAGAGATGAGCACGACATGGTACACAATGATAGGCTTAAGAAGCCATGTCGTGTCATTAATAGCTTGTGAGCCAACATATATGAGCGTTCAAAACTACTAAACCAGAAAATCAATCTAGTCCAAAACTCCTATACGGATTTCAAATGTAATTCTACGGATTTCAAATGTAATTCTAACACGATATTACTCAAATCACTTTTCAATGAAGATCACATGGTGTATAATCACTCACGAATTGCAAATGGGGCAAGTGAGAGTTTCCTAGTGACCGAATCTCCTAGTTTGATTGTTTTTTATTTTCGTAGAGTTTCCGAAAGAGAAAGCATACGAATCAAGTCATGTTTGCTATTGAGGTTAAACAGGATCTAAAAAGAGGACCAGGAACACATACATACCCATAGTTCTCACAAAATTATTAGTGAACCTTCGCATTGTTTGTAAAGGTAAGATCGTAGTGTTCTTGATTTGAGGAAATCAAATGAACGGAGCATAACGAATAGAGATGAGCATGACATGGTACACAATGATAGGCTTAAGAAGCCATGTCGTGTCATTAATAGCTTGTGAGCCAACATATATGAGCGTTCAAAACTACTAAACCAGAAAATCAATCTAGTCCAAAACTCCTATACGGATTTCAAATGTAATTCTACGGATTTCAAATGTAATTCTAACACGATATTACTCAAATCACTTTTCAATGAAGATCACATGGTGTATAATCACTCACGAAATGCAAATGAGGCAAGTGAGAGTTTCCTAGTGACCGAATCTCTAGTTTGATTGTTTTTTATTTTCGTAGAGTTTTCGAAAGAGAAAGCATACGAATCAAGTCATGTTTGCTATTGAGGTTAAACAGGATCTAAAAAGAGGACCAGGAACACATACATACCCATAGTTCTCACAAAATTATTAGTGAACCTTCGCATTGTTTGTAAAGGTAAGATCGTAGTGTTCTTGATTTGAGGAAATCAAATGAACGGAGCATAACGAATAGAGATGAGCACGACATGGTACACAATGATAGGCTTAAGAAGCCATGTCGTGTCATTAATAGCTTGTGAGCCAACATATATGAGCGTTCAAAACTACTAAACCAGAAAATCAATCTAGTCCAAAACTCCTATACGGATTTCAAATGTAATTCTACGGATTTCAAATGTAATTCTAACACGATATTACTCAAATCACTTTTCAATGAAGATCACATGGTGTATAATCACTCACGAAATGCAAATGAGGCAAGTGAGAGTTTCCTAGTGACCGAATCTCTAGTTTGATTGTTTTTTATTTTCGTAGAGTTTTCGAAAGAGAAAGCATACGAATCAAGTCATGTTTGCTATTGAGGTTAAACAGGATCTAAAAAGAGGACCAGGAACACATACATACCCATAGTTCTCACAAAATTATTAGTGAACCTTCGCATTGTTTGTAAAGGTAAGATCGTAGTGTTCTTGATTTGAGGAAATCAAATGAACGGAGCATAACGAATAGAGATGAGCACGACATGGTACACAATGATAGGCTTAAGAAGCCATGTCGTGTCATTAATAGCTTGTGAGCCAACATATATGAGCGTTCAAAACTACTAAACCAGAAAATCAATCTAGTCCAAAACTCCTATACGGATTTCAAATGTAATTCTACGGATTTCAAATGTAATTCTAACACGATATTACTCAAATCACTTTTCAATGAAGATCACATGGTGTATAATCACTCACGAATTGCAAATGGGGCAAGTGAGAGTTTCCTAGTGACCGAATCTCCTAGTTTGATTGTTTTTTATTTTCGTAGAGTTTCCGAAAGAGAAAGCATACGAATCAAGTCATGTTTGCTATTGAGGTTAAACAGGATCTAAAAAGAGGACCAGGAACACATACATACCCATAGTTCTCACAAAATTATTAGTGAACCTTCGCATCGTTTGTAAAGGTAAGATCGTAGTGTTCTTGATTTGAGGAAATCAAATGAACGGAGCATAACGAATAGAGATGAGCATGACATGGTACACAATGATAGGCTTAAGAAGCCATGTCGTGTCATTAATAGCTTGTGAGCCAACATATATGAGCGTTCAAAACTACTAAACCAGAAAATCAATCTAGTCCAAAACTCCTATACGGATTTCAAATGTAATTCTACGGATTTCAAATGTAATTCTAACACGATATTACTCAAATCACTTTTCAATGAAGATCACATGGTGTATAATCACTAACGAAATGCAAATGAGGCACGTGAGAGTTTTCTAGTGACCGAATCTCCTAGTTTGATTGTTTTTTATTTTCGTAGAGTTTCCGAAAGAGAAAGCATACGAATCAAGTCATGTTTGCTATTGAGGTTAAACAGGATCTAAAAAGAGGACCAGGAACACATACATACCCATAGTTCTCACAAAATTATTAGTGAACCTTCGCATTGTTTGTAAAGGTAAGATCGTAGTGTTCTTGATTTGAGGAAATCAAATGAACGGAGCATAACGAATAGAGATGAGCATGACATGGTACACAATGATAGGCTTAAGAAGCCATGTCGTGTCATTAATAGCTTGTGAGCCAACATATATGAGCGTTCAAAACTACTAAACCAGAAAATCAATCTAGTCCAAAACTCCTATACGGATTTCAAATGTAATTCTACAGATTTCAAATGTAATTCTAACACGATATTACTCAAATCACTTTTCAATGAAGATAACATGGTGTATAATCACTCAAGAAATGCAAATGAGGCACGTGAGAGTTTCCTAGTGACCGAATCTCTAGTTTGATTGTTTTTTATTTTCGTAGAGTTTTCGAAAGAGAAAGCATACGAATCAAGTCATGTTTGCTATTGAGGTTAAACGGGATCTACAAAGAGGACCAGGAACACATACATACCCATAGTTCTCACAAAATTATTAGTGAACCTTCGCATCGTTTGTAAAGGTAAGATCGTAGTGTTCTTGATTTGAGGAAATCAAATGAACGGAGCATAACGAATAGAGATGAGCATGACGTGGTACACAACATATATGAGTTTTGGTTCACAACATATATTGTGAGCCAAAACTCCTATACGGATTTCAAATGTAAGTCTAACACGATATTACTCAAATCACTTTGCAATGAAAATCAATTGGTGTATAATCACTAACGAAATGCAAATGAGGCACGTGAGAGTTTTCTAGTGACTGAATTTCCTAGTTTGATTGTTTTTTATTTTCGTAGAGTTTCCGAAAGAGAAAGCATACGAATCAAGTCATGTTTGCTATTGAGGTTAAACAGGATCTAAAAAGAGGACCAGGAACACATACATACCCATAGTTCTCACAAAATTATTAGTGAACCTTCGCATTGTTTGTAAAGGTAAGATCGTAGTGTTCTTGATTTGAGGAAATCAAATGAACGGAGCATAACGAATAGAGATGAGCATGACATGGTACACAATGATAGGCTTAAGAAGCCATGTCGTGTCATTAATAGCTTGTGAGCCAACATATATGAGCGTTCAAAACTACTAAACCAGAAAATCAATCTAGTCCAAAACTCCTATACGGATTTCAAATGTAATTCTAACACGATATTACTCAAATCACTTTGCAATGAAAATCACATGGTGTATAATCACTAACGAAATGCAAATGAGGCACGTGAGAGTTTTCTAGTGACTGAATCTCCTAGTTTGATTGTTTTTTATTTTCGTAGAGTTTCCGAAAGAGAAAGCATACGAATCAAGTCATGTTTGCTATTGAGGTTAAACAGGATCTAAAAAGAGGACCAGGAAGACATACATACCCATAGTTCTCACAAAATTATTAGTGAACCTTCGCATTGTTTGTAAAGGTAAGATCGTAGTGTTCTTGATTTGAGGAAATCAATTGAACGGAGCATAACGAATAGAGATGAGCATGACATGGTACACAATGATAGGCTTAAGAAGCCATGTCGTGTCATTAATAGCTTGTGAGCCAACATATATGAGCGTTCAAAACTACTAAACCAGAAAATCAATCTAGTCCAAAACTCCTATACGGATTTCAAATGTAATTCTAACACGATATTACTCAAATCACTTTTCAATGAAGATCACATGGTGTATAATCACTCACGAATTGCAAATGGGGCAAGTGAGAGTTTCCTAGTGACCGAATCTCCTAGTTTGATTGTTTTTTATTTTCGTAGAGTTTCCGAAAGAGAAAACATACGAATCAAGTCATGTTTGCTATTGAGGTTAAACAGGATCTAAAAAGAGGACCAGGAACACATACATACCCATAGTTCTCACAAAATTATTAGTGAACCTTCGCATTGTTTGTAAAGGTAAGATCGTAGTGTTCTTGATTTGAGGAAATCAAATGAACGGAGCATAACGAATAGAGATGAGCATGACATGGTACACAATGATAGGCTTAAGAAGCCATGTCGTGTCATTAATAGCTTGTGAGCCAACATATATGAGCGTTCAAAACTACTAAACCAGAAAATCAATCTAGTCCAAAACTCCTATACGGATTTCAAATGTAATTCTACGGATTTCAAATGTAATTCTAACACGATATTACTCAAATCACTTTTCAATGAAGATCACATGGTGTATAATCACTCACGAAATGCAAATGAGGCACGTGAGAGTTTCCTAGTAACCGAATCTCTAGTTTGATTGTTTTTTATTTTCGTAGAGTTTTCGAAAGAGAAAGCATACGAATCAAGTCATGTTTGCTATTGAGGTTAAACGGGATCTACAAAGAGGACCAGGAACACATACATACCCATAGTTCTCACAAAATTATTAGTGAACCTTCGCATTGTTTGTAAAGGTAAGATCGTAGTGTTCTTGATTTGAGGAAATCAAATGAACGGAGCATAACGAATAGAGATGAGCATGACATGGTACACAATGATAGGCTTAAGAAGCCATGTCGTGTCATTAATAGCTTGTGAGCCAACATATATGAGCGTTCAAAACTACTAAACCAGAAAATCAATCTAGTCCAAAACTCCTATACGGATTTCAAATGTAATTCTAACACGATATTACTCAAATCACTTTGCAATGAAAATCACATGGTGTATAATCACTAACGAAATGCAAATGAGGCACGTGAGAGTTTTCTAGTGACTGAATCTCCTAGTTTGATTGTTTTTTATTTTCGTAGAGTTTCCGAAAGAGAAAGCATACGAATCAAGTCATGTTTGCTATTGAGGTTAAACGGGATCTACAAAGAGGACCAGGAACACATACATACCCATAGTTCTCACAAAATTATTAGTGAACCTTCGCATCGTTTGTAAAGGTAAGATCGTAGTGTTCTTGATTTGAGGAAATCAAATGAACGGAGCATAACGAATAGAGATGAGCATGACGTGGTACACAACATATATGAGTTTTGGTTCACAACATATATTGTGAGCCAAAACTCCTATACGGATTTCAAATGTAAGTCTAACACGATATTACTCAAATCACTTTGCAATGAAAATCAATTGGTGTATAATCACTAACGAAATGCAAATGAGGCACGTGAGAGTTTTCTAGTGACTGAATTTCCTAGTTTGATTGTTTTTTATTTTCGTAGAGTTTCCGAAAGAGAAAGCATACGAATCAAGTCATGTTTGCTATTGAGGTTAAACAGGATCTAAAAAGAGGACCAAGAACACATACATACCCATAGTTCTCACAAAATTATTAGTGAACCTTCGCATTGTTTGTAAAGGTAAGATCGTAGTGTTCTTGATTTGAGGAAATCAAATGAACGGAGCATAACGAATAGAGATGAGCATGACATGGTACACAATGATAGGCTTAAGAAGCCATGTCGTGTCATTAATAGCTTGTGAGCCAACATATATGAGCGTTCAAAACTACTAAACCAGAAAATCAATCTAGTCCAAAACTCCTATACGGATTTCAAATGTAATTCTACGGATTTCAAATGTAATTCTAACACGATATTACTCAAATCACTTTTCAATGAAGATCACATGGTGTATAATCACTCACGAATTGCAAATGGGGCAAGTGAGAGTTTCCTAGTGACCGAATCTCCTAGTTTGATTGTTTTTTATTTTCGTAGAGTTTCCGAAAGAGAAAACATACGAATCAAGTCATGTTTGCTATTGAGGTTAAACAGGATCTAAAAAGAGGACCAGGAACACATACATACCCATAGTTCTCACAAAATTATTAGTGAACCTTCGCATTGTTTGTAAAGGTAAGATCGTAGTGTTCTTGATTTGATGAAATCAAATGAACGGAGCATAACGAATAGAGATGAGCATGACATGGTACACAATGATAGGCTTAAGAAGCCATGTCGTGTCATTAATAGCTTGTGAGCCAACATATATGAGCGTTCAAAACTACTAAACCAGAAAATCAATCTAGTCCAAAACTCCTATACGGATTTCAAATGTAATTCTACGGATTTCAAATGTAATTCTAACACGATATTACTCAAATCACTTTTCAATGAAGATCACATGGTGTATAATCACTCACGAAATGCAAATGAGGCACGTGAGAGTTTCCTAGTGACCGAATCTCTAGTTTGATTGTTTTTTATTTTCGTAGAGTTTTCGAAAGAGAAAGCATACGAATCAAGTCATGTTTGCTATTGAGGTTAAACGGGATCTACAAAGAGGACCAGGAACACATACATACCCATAGTTCTCACAAAATTATTAGTGAACCTTCGCATCGTTTGTAAAGGTAAGATCGTAGTGTTCTTGATTTGAGGAAATCAAATGAACGGAGCATAACGAATAGAGATGAGCATGACATGGTACACAATGATAGGCTTAAGAAGCCATGTCGTGTCATTAATAGCTTGTGAGCCAACATATATGAGCGTTCAAAACTACTAAACCAGAAAATCAATCTAGTCCAAAACTCCTATACGGATTTCAAATGTAATTCTACGGATTTCAAATGTAATTCTAACACGATATTACTCAAATCACTTTTCAATGAAGATCACATGGTGTATAATCACTCACGAATTGCAAATGGGGCAAGTGAGAGTTTCCTAGTGACCGAATCTCCTAGTTTGATTGTTTTTTATTTTCGTAGAGTTTTCGAAAGAGAAAACATACGAATCAAGTCATGTTTGCTATTGAGGTTAAACGGGATCTACAAAGAGGACCAGGAACACATACATACCCATAGTTCTCACAAAATTATTAGTGAACCTTCGCATCGTTTGTAAAGGTAAGATCGTAGTGTTCTTGATTTGAGGAAATCAAATGAACGGAGCATAACGAATAGAGATGAGCATGACGTGGTACACAACATATATGAGTTTTGGTTCACAACATATATTGTGAGCCAAAACTCCTATACGGATTTCAAATGTAAGTCTAACACGATATTACTCAAATCACTTTGCAATGAAAATCAAATGGTGTATAATCACTAACGAAATGCAAATGAGGCACGTGAGAGTTTTCTAGTGACTGAATCTCCTAGTTTGATTGTTTTTTATTTTCGTAGAGTTTCCGAAAGAGAAAGCATACGAATCAAGTCATGTTTGCTATTGAGGTTAAACAGGATCTAAAAAGAGGACCAGGAACACATACATACCCATAGTTCTCACAAAATTATTAGTGAACCTTCGCATTGTTTGTAAAGGTAAGATCGTAGTGTTCTTGATTTGAGGAAATCAAATGAACGGAGCATAACGAATAGAGATGAGCATGACATGGTACACAATGATAGGCTTAAGAAGCCATGTCGTGTCATTAATAGCTTGTGAGCCAACATATATGAGCGTTCAAAACTACTAAACCAGAAAATCAATCTAGTCCAAAACTCTTATACGGATTTCAAATGTAATTCTACAGATTTCAAATGTAATTCTAACACGATATTACTCAAATCACTTTTCAATGAAGATAACATGGTGTATAATCACTCACGAAATGCAAATGAGGCACGTGAGAGTTTCCTAGTGACCGAATCTCTAGTTTGATTGTTTTTTATTTTCGTAGAGTTTTCGAAAGAGAAAGCATACGAATCAAGTCATGTTTGCTATTGAGGTTAAACGGGATCTACAAAGAGGACCAGGAACACATACATACCCATAGTTCTCACAAAATTATTAGTGAACCTTCGCATCGTTTGTAAAGGTAAGATCGTAGTGTTCTTGATTTGAGGAAATCAAATGAACGGAGCATAACGAATAGAGATGAGCATGACGTGGTACACAACATATATGAGTTTTGGTTCACAACATATATTGTGAGCCAAAACTCCTATACGGATTTCAAATGTAAGTCTAACACGATATTACTCAAATCACTTTGCAATGAAAATCAATTGGTGTATAATCACTAACGAAATGCAAATGAGGCACGTGAGAGTTTTCTAGTGACTGAATTTCCTAGTTTGATTGTTTTTTATTTTCGTAGAGTTTCCGAAAGAGAAAGCATACGAATCAAGTCATGTTTGCTATTGAGGTTAAACAGGATCTAAAAAGAGGACCAGGAACACATACATACCCATAGTTCTCACAAAATTATTAGTGAACCTTCGCATTGTTTGTAAAGGTAAGATCGTAGTGTTCTTGATTTGAGGAAATCAAATGAACGGAGCATAACGAATAGAGATGAGCATGACATGGTACACAATGATAGGCTTAAGAAGCCATGTCGTGTCATTAATAGCTTGTGAGCCAACATATATGAGCGTTCAAAACTACTAAACCAGAAAATCAATCTAGTCCAAAACTCCTATACGGATTTCAAATGTAATTCTAACACGATATTACTCAAATCACTTTGCAATGAAAATCACATGGTGTATAATCACTAACGAAATGCAAATGAGGCACGTGAGAGTTTTCTAGTGACTGAATCTCCTAGTTTGATTGTTTTTAATTTTCGTAGAGTTTCCGAAAGAGAAAGCATACGAATCAAGTCATGTTTGCTATTGAGGTTAAACAGGATCTAAAAAGAGGACCAGGAACACATACATACCCATAGTTCTCACAAAATTATTAGTGAACCTTCGCATTGTTTGTAAAGGTAAGATCGTAGTGTTCTTGATTTGAGGAAATCAAATGAACGGAGCATAACGAATAGAGATGAGCATGACATGGTACACAATGATAAGCTTAAGAAGCCATGTCGTGTCATTAATAGCTTGTGAGCCAACATATATGAGCGTTCAAAACTACTAAACCAGAAAATCAATCTAGTCCAAAACTCCTATACGGATTTCAAATGTAATTCTAACACGATATTACTCAAATCACTTTGCAATGAAAATCACATGGTGTATAATCACTAACGAAATGCAAATGAGGCACGTGAGAGTTTTCTAGTGACTGAATCTCCTAGTTTGATTGTTTTTTATTTTCGTAGAGTTTCCGAAAGAGAAAGCATACGAATCAAGTCATGTTTGCTATTGAGGTTAAACAGGATCTAAAAAGAGGACCAGGAACACATACATACCCATAGTTCTCACAAAATTATTAGTGAACCTTCGCATTGTTTGTAAAGGTAAGATCGTAGTGTTCTTGATTTGAGGAAATCAAATGAACGGAGCATAACGAATAGAGATGAGCATGACATGGTACACAATGATAAGCTTAAGAAGCCATGTCGTGTCATTAATAGCTTGTGAGCCAACATATATGAGCGTTCAAAACTACTAAACCAGAAAATCAATCTAGTCCAAAACTCCTATACGGATTTCAAATGTAATTCTACGGATTTCAAATGTAATTCTAACACGATATTACTCAAATCACTTTTCAATGAAGATCACATGGTGTATAATCACTCACGAATTGCAAATGGGGCAAGTGAGAGTTTCCTAGTGACCGAATCTCCTAGTTTGATTGTTTTTTATTTTCGTAGAGTTTCCGAAAGAGAAAGCATACGAATCAAGTCATGTTTGCTATTGAGGTTAAACGGGATCTACAAAGAGGACCAGGAACACATACATACCCATAGTTCTCACAAAATTATTAGTGAACCTTTGCATCGTTTGTAAAGGTAAGATCGTAGTGTTCTTGATTTGAGGAAATCAAATGAACGGAGCATAACGAATAGAGATGAGCATGACGTGGTACACAACATATATGAGTTTTGGTTCACAACATATATTGTGAGCCAAAACTCCTATACGGATTTCAAATGTAAGTCTAACACGATATTACTCAAATCACTTTGCAATGAAAATCAATTGGTGTATAATCACTAACGAAATGCAAATGAGGCACGTGAGAGTTTTCTAGTGACTGAATTTCCTAGTTTGATTGTTTTTTATTTTCGTAGAGTTTCCGAAAGAGAAAGCATACGAATCAAGTCATGTTTGCTATTGAGGTTAAACAGGATCTAAAAAGAGGACCAGGAACACATACATACCCATAGTTCTCACAAAATTATTAGTGAACCTTCGCATTGTTTGTAAAGGTAAGATCGTAGTGTTCTTGATTTGAGGAAATCAAATGAACGGAGCATAACGAATAGAGATGAGCATGACATGGTACACAATGATAGGCTTAAGAAGCCATGTCGTGTCATTAATAGCTTGTGAGCCAACATATATGAGCGTTCAAAACTACTAAACCAGAAAATCAATCTAGTCCAAAACTCCTATACGGATTTCAAATGTAATTCTAACACGATATTACTCAAATCACTTTGCAATGAAAATCACATGGTGTATAATCACTAACGAAATGCAAATGAGGCACGTGAGAGTTTTCTAGTGACTGAATCTCCTAGTTTGATTGTTTTTTATTTTCGTAGAGTTTCCGAAAGAGAAAGCATACGAATCAAGTCATGTTTGCTATTGAGGTTAAACGGGATCTACAAAGAGGACCAGGAACACATACATACCCATAGTTCTCACAAAATTATTAGTGAACCTTCGCATCGTTTGTAAAGGTAAGATCGTAGTGTTCTTGATTTGAGGAAATCAAATGAACGGAGCATAACGAATAGAGATGAGCATGACGTGGTACACAACATATATGAGTTTTGGTTCACAACATATATTGTGAGCCAAAACTCCTATACGGATTTCAAATGTAATTCTAACACGATATTACTCAAATCACTTTGCAATGAAAATCACATGGTGTATAATCACTAACGAAATGCAAATGAGGCACGTGAGAGTTTTCTAGTGACTGAATCTCCTAGTTTGATTGTTTTTTATTTTCGTAGAGTTTCCGAAAGAGAAAGCATACGAATCAAGTCATGTTTGCTATTGAGGTTAAACAGGATCTAAAAAGAGGACCAGGAACACATACATACCCATAGTTCTCACAAAATTATTAGTGAACCTTCGCATTGTTTGTAAAGGTAAGATCGTAGTGTTCTTGATTTGAGGAAATCAAATGAACGGAGCATAACGAATAGAGATGAGCATGACATGGTACACAATGATAAGCTTAAGAAGCCATGTCGTGTCATTAATAGCTTGTGAGCCAACATATATGAGCGTTCAAAACTACTAAACCAGAAAATCAATCTAGTCCAAAACTCCTATACGGATTTCAAATGTAATTCTACGGATTTCAAATGTAATTCTAACACGATATTACTCAAATCACTTTTCAATGAAGATCACATGGTGTATAATCACTCACGAATTGCAAATGGGGCAAGTGAGAGTTTCCTAGTGACCGAATCTCCTAGTTTGATTGTTTTTTATTTTCGTAGAGTTTCCGAAAGAGAAAGCATACGAATCAAGTCATGTTTGCTATTGAGGTTAAACGGGATCTACAAAGAGGACCAGGAACACATACATACCCATAGTTCTCACAAAATTATTAGTGAACCTTTGCATCGTTTGTAAAGGTAAGATCGTAGTGTTCTTGATTTGAGGAAATCAAATGAACGGAGCATAACGAATAGAGATGAGCATGACGTGGTACACAACATATATGAGTTTTGGTTCACAACATATATTGTGAGCCAAAACTCCTATACGGATTTCAAATGTAAGTCTAACACGATATTACTCAAATCACTTTGCAATGAAAATCAATTGGTGTATAATCACTAACGAAATGCAAATGAGGCACGTGAGAGTTTTCTAGTGACTGAATTTCCTAGTTTGATTGTTTTTTATTTTCGTAGAGTTTCCGAAAGAGAAAGCATACGAATCAAGTCATGTTTGCTATTGAGGTTAAACAGGATCTAAAAAGAGGACCAGGAACACATACATACCCATAGTTCTCACAAAATTATTAGTGAACCTTCGCATTGTTTGTAAAGGTAAGATCGTAGTGTTCTTGATTTGAGGAAATCAAATGAACGGAGCATAACGAATAGAGATGAGCATGACATGGTACACAATGATAGGCTTAAGAAGCCATGTCGTGTCATTAATAGCTTGTGAGCCAACATATATGAGCGTTCAAAACTACTAAACCAGAAAATCAATCTAGTCCAAAACTCCTATACGGATTTCAAATGTAATTCTAACACGATATTACTCAAATCACTTTGCAATGAAAATCACATGGTGTATAATCACTAACGAAATGCAAATGAGGCACGTGAGAGTTTTCTAGTGACTGAATCTCCTAGTTTGATTGTTTTTTATTTTCGTAGAGTTTCCGAAAGAGAAAGCATACGAATCAAGTCATGTTTGCTATTGAGGTTAAACGGGATCTACAAAGAGGACCAGGAACACATACATACCCATAGTTCTCACAAAATTATTAGTGAACCTTCGCATCGTTTGTAAAGGTAAGATCGTAGTGTTCTTGATTTGAGGAAATCAAATGAACGGAGCATAACGAATAGAGATGAGCATGACGTGGTACACAACATATATGAGTTTTGGTTCACAACATATATTGTGAGCCAAAACTCCTATACGGATTTCAAATGTAAGTCTAACACGATATTACTCAAATCACTTTGCAATGAAAATCAATTGGTGTATAATCACTAACGAAATGCAAATGAGGCACGTGAGAGTTTTCTAGTGACTGAATTTCCTAGTTTGATTGTTTTTTATTTTCGTAGAGTTTCCGAAAGAGAAAGCATACGAATCAAGTCATGTTTGCTATTGAGGTTAAACAGGATCTAAAAAGAGGACCAAGAACACATACATACCCATAGTTCTCACAAAATTATTAGTGAACCTTCGCATTGTTTGTAAAGGTAAGATCGTAGTGTTCTTGATTTGAGGAAATCAAATGAACGGAGCATAACGAATAGAGATGAGCATGACATGGTACACAATGATAGGCTTAAGAAGCCATGTCGTGTCATTAATAGCTTGTGAGCCAACATATATGAGCGTTCAAAACTACTAAACCAGAAAATCAATCTAGTCCAAAACTCCTATACGGATTTCAAATGTAATTCTAACACGATATTACTCAAATCACTTTGCAATGAAAATCACATGGTGTATAATCACTAACGAAATGCAAATGAGGCACGTGAGAGTTTTCTAGTGACTGAATCTCCTAGTTTGATTGTTTTTTATTTTCGTAGAGTTTCCGAAAGAGAAAGCATACGAATCAAGTCATGTTTGCTATTGAGGTTAAACAGGATCTAAAAAGAGGACCAGGAACACATACATACCCATAGTTCTCACAAAATTATTAGTGAACCTTCGCATTGTTTGTAAAGGTAAGATCGTAGTGTTCTTGATTTGAGGAAATCAAATGAACGGAGCATAACGAATAGAGATGAGCATGACATGGTACACAATGATAAGCTTAAGAAGCCATGTCGTGTCATTAATAGCTTGTGAGCCAACATATATGAGCGTTCAAAACTACTAAACCAGAAAATCAATCTAGTCCAAAACTCCTATACGGATTTCAAATGTAATTCTAACACGATATTACTCAAATCACTTTGCAATGAAAATCACATGGTGTATAATCACTAACGAAATGCAAATGAGGCACGTGAGAGTTTTCTAGTGACTGAATCTCCTAGTTTGATTGTTTTTTATTTTCGTAGAGTTTCCGAAAGAGAAAGCATACGAATCAAGTCATGTTTGCTATTGAGGTTAAACAGGATCTAAAAAGAGGACCAGGAACACATACATACCCATAGTTCTCACAAAATTATTAGTGAACCTTCGCATTGTTTGTAAAGGTAAGATCGTAGTGTTCTTGATTTGAGGAAATCAAATGAACGGAGCATAACGAATAGAGATGAGCATGACATGGTACACAATGATAAGCTTAAGAAGCCATGTCGTGTCATTAATAGCTTGTGAGCCAACATATATGAGCGTTCAAAACTACTAAACCAGAAAATCAATCTAGTCCAAAACTCCTATACGGATTTCAAATGTAATTCTACGGATTTCAAATGTAATTCTAACACGATATTACTCAAATCACTTTTCAATGAAGATCACATGGTGTATAATCACTCACGAATTGCAAATGGGGCAAGTGAGAGTTTCCTAGTGACCGAATCTCCTAGTTTGATTGTTTTTTATTTTCGTAGAGTTTCCGAAAGAGAAAGCATACGAATCAAGTCATGTTTGCTATTGAGGTTAAACGGGATCTACAAAGAGGACCAGGAACACATACATACCCATAGTTCTCACAAAATTATTAGTGAACCTTTGCATCGTTTGTAAAGGTAAGATCGTAGTGTTCTTGATTTGAGGAAATCAAATGAACGGAGCATAACGAATAGAGATGAGCATGACGTGGTACACAACATATATGAGTTTTGGTTCACAACATATATTGTGAGCCAAAACTCCTATACGGATTTCAAATGTAAGTCTAACACGATATTACTCAAATCACTTTGCAATGAAAATCAATTGGTGTATAATCACTAACGAAATGCAAATGAGGCACGTGAGAGTTTTCTAGTGACTGAATTTCCTAGTTTGATTGTTTTTTATTTTCGTAGAGTTTCCGAAAGAGAAAGCATACGAATCAAGTCATGTTTGCTATTGAGGTTAAACAGGATCTAAAAAGAGGACCAGGAACACATACATACCCATAGTTCTCACAAAATTATTAGTGAACCTTCGCATTGTTTGTAAAGGTAAGATCGTAGTGTTCTTGATTTGAGGAAATCAAATGAACGGAGCATAACGAATAGAGATGAGCATGACATGGTACACAATGATAGGCTTAAGAAGCCATGTCGTGTCATTAATAGCTTGTGAGCCAACATATATGAGCGTTCAAAACTACTAAACCAGAAAATCAATCTAGTCCAAAACTCCTATACGGATTTCAAATGTAATTCTAACACGATATTACTCAAATCACTTTGCAATGAAAATCACATGGTGTATAATCACTAACGAAATGCAAATGAGGCACGTGAGAGTTTTCTAGTGACTGAATCTCCTAGTTTGATTGTTTTTAATTTTCGTAGAGTTTCCGAAAGAGAAAGCATACGAATCAAGTCATGTTTGCTATTGAGGTTAAACAGGATCTAAAAAGAGGACCAGGAACACATACATACCCATAGTTCTCACAAAATTATTAGTGAACCTTCGCATTGTTTGTAAAGGTAAGATCGTAGTGTTCTTGATTTGAGGAAATCAAATGAACGGAGCATAACGAATAGAGATGAGCATGACATGGTACACAATGATAGGCTTAAGAAGCCATGTCGTGTCATTAATAGCTTGTGAGCCAACATATATGAGCGTTCAAAACTACTAAACCAGAAAATCAATCTAGTCCAAAACTCCTATACGGATTTCAAATGTAATTCTAACACGATATTACTCAAATCACTTTTCAATGAAGATCACATGGTGTATAATCACTCACGAATTGCAAATGGGGCAAGTGAGAGTTTCCTAGTGACCGAATCTCCTAGTTTGATTGTTTTTTATTTTCGTAGAGTTTCCGAAAGAGAAAACATACGAATCAAGTCATGTTTGCTATTGAGGTTAAACAGGATCTAAAAAGAGGACCAGGAACACATACATACCCATAGTTCTCACAAAATTATTAGTGAACCTTCGCATTGTTTGTAAAGGTAAGATCGTAGTGTTCTTGATTTGAGGAAATCAAATGAACGGAGCATAACGAATAGAGATGAGCATGACATGGTACACAATGATAGGCTTAAGAAGCCATGTCGTGTCATTAATAGCTTGTGAGCCAACATATATGAGCGTTCAAAACTACTAAACCAGAAAATCAATCTAGTCCAAAACTCCTATACGGATTTCAAATGTAATTCTACGGATTTCAAATGTAATTCTAACACGATATTACTCAAATCACTTTTCAATGAAGATCACATGGTGTATAATCACTCACGAAATGCAAATGAGGCACGTGAGAGTTTCCTAGTAACCGAATCTCTAGTTTGATTGTTTTTTATTTTCGTAGAGTTTTCGAAAGAGAAAGCATACGAATCAAGTCATGTTTGCTATTGAGGTTAAACGGGATCTACAAAGAGGACCAGGAACACATACATACCCATAGTTCTCACAAAATTATTAGTGAACCTTCGCATCGTTTGTAAAGGTAAGATCGTAGTGTTCTTGATTTGAGGAAATCAAATGAACGGAGCATAACGAATAGAGATGAGCATGACATGGTACACAATGATAGGCTTAAGAAGCCATGTCGTGTCATTAATAGCTTGTGAGCCAACATATATGAGCGTTCAAAACTACTAAACCAGAAAATCAATCTAGTCCAAAACTCTTATACGGATTTCAAATGTAATTCTACAGATTTCAAATGTAATTCTAACACGATATTACTCAAATCACTTTTCAATGAAGATAACATGGTGTATAATCACTCACGAAATGCAAATGAGGCACGTGAGAGTTTCCTAGTGACCGAATCTCTAGTTTGATTGTTTTTTATTTTCGTAGAGTTTTCGAAAGAGAAAGCATACGAATCAAGTCATGTTTGCTATTGAGGTTAAACGGGATCTACAAAGAGGACCAGGAACACATACATACCCATAGTTCTCACAAAATTATTAGTGAACCTTCGCATCGTTTGTAAAGGTAAGATCGTAGTGTTCTTGATTTGAGGAAATCAAATGAACGGAGCATAACGAATAGAGATGAGCATGACGTGGTACACAACATATATGAGTTTTGGTTCACAACATATATTGTGAGCCAAAACTCCTATACGGATTTCAAATGTAAGTCTAACACGATATTACTCAAATCACTTTGCAATGAAAATCAATTGGTGTATAATCACTAACGAAATGCAAATGAGGCACGTGAGAGTTTTCTAGTGACTGAATTTCCTAGTTTGATTGTTTTTTATTTTCGTAGAGTTTCCGAAAGAGAAAGCATACGAATCAAGTCATGTTTGCTATTGAGGTTAAACAGGATCTAAAAAGAGGACCAGGAACACATACATACCCATAGTTCTCACAAAATTATTAGTGAACCTTCGCATTGTTTGTAAAGGTAAGATCGTAGTGTTCTTGATTTGAGGAAATCAAATGAACGGAGCATAACGAATAGAGATGAGCATGACATGGTACACAATGATAGGCTTAAGAAGCCATGTCGTGTCATTAATAGCTTGTGAGCCAACATATATGAGCGTTCAAAACTACTAAACCAGAAAATCAATCTAGTCCAAAACTCCTATACGGATTTCAAATGTAATTCTAACACGATATTACTCAAATCACTTTGCAATGAAAATCACATGGTGTATAATCACTAACGAAATGCAAATGAGGCACGTGAGAGTTTTCTAGTGACTGAATCTCCTAGTTTGATTGTTTTTTATTTTCGTAGAGTTTCCGAAAGAGAAAGCATACGAATCAAGTCATGTTTGCTATTGAGGTTAAACAGGATCTAAAAAGAGGACCAGGAAGACATACATACCCATAGTTCTCACAAAATTATTAGTGAACCTTCGCATTGTTTGTAAAGGTAAGATCGTAGTGTTCTTGATTTGAGGAAATCAAATGAACGGAGCATAACGAATAGAGATGAGCATGACATGGTACACAATGATAGGCTTAAGAAGCCATGTCGTGTCATTAATAGCTTGTGAGCCAACATATATGAGCGTTCAAAACTACTAAACCAGAAAATCAATCTAGTCCAAAACTCCTATACGGATTTCAAATGTAATTCTACGGATTTCAAATGTAATTCTAACACGATATTACTCAAATCACTTTTCAATGAAGATCACATGGTGTATAATCACTCACGAATTGCAAATGGGGCAAGTGAGAGTTTCCTAGTGACCGAATCTCCTAGTTTGATTGTTTTTTATTTTCGTAGAGTTTCCGAAAGAGAAAACATACGAATCAAGTCATGTTTGCTATTGAGGTTAAACAGGATCTAAAAAGAGGACCAGGAACACATACATACCCATAGTTCTCACAAAATTATTAGTGAACCTTCGCATTGTTTGTAAAGGTAAGATCGTAGTGTTCTTGATTTGAGGAAATCAAATGAACGGAGCATAACGAATAGAGATGAGCATGACATGGTACACAATGATAGGCTTAAGAATCCATGTCGTGTCATTAATAGCTTGTGAGCCAACATATATGAGCGTTCAAAACTACTAAACCAGAAAATCAATCTAGTCCAAAACTCCTATACGGATTTCAAATGTAATTCTACGGATTTCAAATGTAATTCTAACACGATATTACTCAAATCACTTTTCAATGAAGATCACATGGTGTATAATCACTCACGAAATGCAAATGAGGCACGTGAGAGTTTCCTAGTGACCGAATCTCTAGTTTGATTGTTTTTTATTTTCGTAGAGTTTTCGAAAGAGAAAGCATACGAATCAAGTCATGTTTGCTATTGAGGTTAAACGGGATCTACAAAGAGGACCAGGAACACATACATACCCATAGTTCTCACAAAATTATTAGTGAACCTTCGCATCGTTTGTAAAGGTAAGATCGTAGTGTTCTTGATTTGAGGAAATCAAATGAACGGAGCATAACGAATAGAGATGAGCATGACATGGTACACAATGATAGGCTTAAGAAGCCATGTCGTGTCATTAATAGCTTGTGAGCCAACATATATGAGCGTTCAAAACTACTAAACCAGAAAATCAATCTAGTCCAAAACTCTTATACGGATTTCAAATGTAATTCTACAGATTTCAAATGTAATTCTAACACGATATTACTCAAATCACTTTTCAATGAAGATAACATGGTGTATAATCACTCACGAAATGCAAATGAGGCACGTGAGAGTTTCCTAGTGACCGAATCTCTAGTTTGATTGTTTTTTATTTTCGTAGAGTTTTCGAAAGAGAAAGCATACGAATCAAGTCATGTTTGCTATTGAGGTTAAACGGGATCTACAAAGAGGACCAGGAACACATACATACCCATAGTTCTCACAAAATTATTAGTGAACCTTCGCATCGTTTGTAAAGGTAAGATCGTAGTGTTCTTGATTTGAGGAAATCAAATGAACGGAGCATAACGAATAGAGATGAGCATGACGTGGTACACAACATATATGAGTTTTGGTTCACAACATATATTGTGAGCCAAAACTCCTATACGGATTTCAAATGTAAGTCTAACACGATATTACTCAAATCACTTTGCAATGAAAATCAATTGGTGTATAATCACTAACGAAATGCAAATGAGGCACGTGAGAGTTTTCTAGTGACTGAATTT
Organism: Arabis hirsuta; assembly: GCA_964056655.1. Taxonomy (NCBI): domain Eukaryota; kingdom Viridiplantae; phylum Streptophyta; class Magnoliopsida; order Brassicales; family Brassicaceae; genus Arabis; species Arabis hirsuta. The sequence continues at coordinate 22,254,003 of OZ053299.1, read as the reverse complement.
CCTAGTTTGATTGTTTTTTATTTTCGTAGAGTTTCCGAAAGAGAAAGCATACGAATCAAGTCATGTTTGCTATTGAGGTTAAACAGGATCTAAAAAGAGGACCAGGAACACATACATACCCATAGTTCTCACAAAATTATTAGTGAACCTTCGCATTGTTTGTAAAGGTAAGATCGTAGTGTTCTTGATTTGAGGAAATCAAATGAACGGAGCATAACGAATAGAGATGAGCATGACATGGTACACAATGATAGGCTTAAGAAGCCATGTCGTGTCATTAATAGCTTGTGAGCCAACATATATGAGCGTTCAAAACTACTAAACCAGAAAATCAATCTAGTCCAAAACTCCTATACGGATTTCAAATGTAATTCTACGGATTTCAAATGTAATTCTAACACGATATTACTCAAATCACTTTTCAATGAAGATCACATGGTGTATAATCACTCACGAAATGCAAATGAGGCACGTGAGAGTTTCCTAGTGACCGAATCTCTAGTTTGATTGTTTTTTATTTTCGTAGAGTTTTCGAAAGAGAAAGCATACGAATCAAGTCATGTTTGCTATTGAGGTTAAACGGGATCTACAAAGAGGACCAGGAACACATACATACCCATAGTTCTCACAAAATTATTAGTGAACCTTCGCATCGTTTGTAAAGGTAAGATCGTAGTGTTCTTGATTTGAGGAAATCAAATGAACGGAGCATAACGAATAGAGATGAGCATGACATGGTACACAATGATAGGCTTAAGAAGCCATGTCGTGTCATTAATAGCTTGTGAGCCAACATATATGAGCGTTCAAAACTACTAAACCAGAAAATCAATCTAGTCCAAAACTCTTATACGGATTTCAAATGTAATTCTACAGATTTCAAATGTAATTCTAACACGATATTACTCAAATCACTTTTCAATGAAGATAACATGGTGTATAATCACTCACGAAATGCAAATGAGGCACGTGAGAGTTTCCTAGTGACCGAATCTCTAGTTTGATTGTTTTTTATTTTCGTAGAGTTTTCGAAAGAGAAAGCATACGAATCAAGTCATGTTTGCTATTGAGGTTAAACGGGATCTACAAAGAGGACCAGGAACACATACATACCCATAGTTCTCACAAAATTATTAGTGAACCTTCGCATCGTTTGTAAAGGTAAGATCGTAGTGTTCTTGATTTGAGGAAATCAAATGAACGGAGCATAACGAATAGAGATGAGCATGACGTGGTACACAACATATATGAGTTTTGGTTCACAACATATATTGTGAGCCAAAACTCCTATACGGATTTCAAATGTAAGTCTAACACGATATTACTCAAATCACTTTGCAATGAAAATCAATTGGTGTATAATCACTAACGAAATGCAAATGAGGCACGTGAGAGTTTTCTAGTGACTGAATTTCCTAGTTTGATTGTTTTTTATTTTCGTAGAGTTTCCGAAAGAGAAAGCATACGAATCAAGTCATGTTTGCTATTGAGGTTAAACAGGATCTAAAAAGAGGACCAGGAACACATACATACCCATAGTTCTCACAAAATTATTAGTGAACCTTCGCATTGTTTGTAAAGGTAAGATCGTAGTGTTCTTGATTTGAGGAAATCAAATGAACGGAGCATAACGAATAGAGATGAGCATGACATGGTACACAATGATAGGCTTAAGAAGCCATGTCGTGTCATTAATAGCTTGTGAGCCAACATATATGAGCGTTCAAAACTACTAAACCAGAAAATCAATCTAGTCCAAAACTCCTATACGGATTTCAAATGTAATTCTAACACGATATTACTCAAATCACTTTGCAATGAAAATCACATGGTGTATAATCACTAACGAAATGCAAATGAGGCACGTGAGAGTTTTCTAGTGACTGAATCTCCTAGTTTGATTGTTTTTTATTTTCGTAGAGTTTCCGAAAGAGAAAGCATACGAATCAAGTCATGTTTGCTATTGAGGTTAAACAGGATCTAAAAAGAGGACCAGGAAGACATACATACCCATAGTTCTCACAAAATTATTAGTGAACCTTCGCATTGTTTGTAAAGGTAAGATCGTAGTGTTCTTGATTTGAGGAAATCAAATGAACGGAGCATAACGAATAGAGATGAGCATGACATGGTACACAATGATAGGCTTAAGAAGCCATGTCGTGTCATTAATAGCTTGTGAGCCAACATATATGAGCGTTCAAAACTACTAAACCAGAAAATCAATCTAGTCCAAAACTCCTATACGGATTTCAAATGTAATTCTACGGATTTCAAATGTAATTCTAACACGATATTACTCAAATCACTTTTCAATGAAGATCACATGGTGTATAATCACTCACGAATTGCAAATGGGGCAAGTGAGAGTTTCCTAGTGACCGAATCTCCTAGTTTGATTGTTTTTTATTTTCGTAGAGTTTCCGAAAGAGAAAACATACGAATCAAGTCATGTTTGCTATTGAGGTTAAACAGGATCTAAAAAGAGGACCAGGAACACATACATACCCATAGTTCTCACAAAATTATTAGTGAACCTTCGCATTGTTTGTAAAGGTAAGATCGTAGTGTTCTTGATTTGAGGAAATCAAATGAACGGAGCATAACGAATAGAGATGAGCATGACATGGTACACAATGATAGGCTTAAGAAGCCATGTCGTGTCATTAATAGCTTGTGAGCCAACATATATGAGCGTTCAAAACTACTAAACCAGAAAATCAATCTAGTCCAAAACTCCTATACGGATTTCAAATGTAATTCTACGGATTTCAAATGTAATTCTAACACGATATTACTCAAATCACTTTTCAATGAAGATCACATGGTGTATAATCACTCACGAAATGCAAATGAGGCACGTGAGAGTTTCCTAGTGACCGAATCTCTAGTTTGATTGTTTTTTATTTTCGTAGAGTTTTCGAAAGAGAAAGCATACGAATCAAGTCATGTTTGCTATTGAGGTTAAACGGGATCTACAAAGAGGACCAGGAACACATACATACCCATAGTTCTCACAAAATTATTAGTGAACCTTCGCATCGTTTGTAAAGGTAAGATCGTAGTGTTCTTGATTTGAGGAAATCAAATGAACGGAGCATAACGAATAGAGATGAGCATGACATGGTACACAATGATAGGCTTAAGAAGCCATGTCGTGTCATTAATAGCTTGTGAGCCAACATATATGAGCGTTCAAAACTACTAAACCAGAAAATCAATCTAGTCCAAAACTCTTATACGGATTTCAAATGTAATTCTACAGATTTCAAATGTAATTCTAACACGATATTACTCAAATCACTTTTCAATGAAGATAACATGGTGTATAATCACTCACGAAATGCAAATGAGGCACGTGAGAGTTTCCTAGTGACCGAATCTCTAGTTTGATTGTTTTTTATTTTCGTAGAGTTTTCGAAAGAGAAAGCATACGAATCAAGTCATGTTTGCTATTGAGGTTAAACGGGATCTACAAAGAGGACCAGGAACACATACATACCCATAGTTCTCACAAAATTATTAGTGAACCTTCGCATCGTTTGTAAAGGTAAGATCGTAGTGTTCTTGATTTGAGGAAATCAAATGAACGGAGCATAACGAATAGAGATGAGCATGACGTGGTACACAACATATATGAGTTTTGGTTCACAACATATATTGTGAGCCAAAACTCCTATACGGATTTCAAATGTAAGTCTAACACGATATTACTCAAATCACTTTGCAATGAAAATCAATTGGTGTATAATCACTAACGAAATGCAAATGAGGCACGTGAGAGTTTTCTAGTGACTGAATTTCCTAGTTTGATTGTTTTTTATTTTCGTAGAGTTTCCGAAAGAGAAAGCATACGAATCAAGTCATGTTTGCTATTGAGGTTAAACAGGATCTAAAAAGAGGACCAGGAACACATACATACCCATAGTTCTCACAAAATTATTAGTGAACCTTCGCATTGTTTGTAAAGGTAAGATCGTAGTGTTCTTGATTTGAGGAAATCAAATGAACGGAGCATAACGAATAGAGATGAGCATGACATGGTACACAATGATAGGCTTAAGAAGCCATGTCGTGTCATTAATAGCTTGTGAGCCAACATATATGAGCGTTCAAAACTACTAAACCAGAAAATCAATCTAGTCCAAAACTCCTATACGGATTTCAAATGTAATTCTACGGATTTCAAATGTAATTCTAACACGATATTACTCAAATCACTTTTCAATGAAGATCACATGGTGTATAATCACTCACGAAATGCAAATGAGGCACGTGAGAGTTTCCTAGTGACCGAATCTCTAGTTTGATTGTTTTTTATTTTCGTAGAGTTTTCGAAAGAGAAAGCATACGAATCAAGTCATGTTTGCTATTGAGGTTAAACGGGATCTACAAAGAGGACCAGGAACACATACATACCCATAGTTCTCACAAAATTATTAGTGAACCTTCGCATCGTTTGTAAAGGTAAGATCGTAGTGTTCTTGATTTGAGGAAATCAAATGAACGAAGCATAACGAATAGAGATGAGCATGACATGGTACACAATGATAGGCTTAAGAAGCCATGTCGTGTCATTAATAGCTTGTGAGCCAACATATATGAGCGTTCAAAACTACTAAACCAGAAAATCAATCTAGTCCAAAACTCTTATACGGATTTCAAATGTAATTCTACAGATTTCAAATGTAATTCTAACACGATATTACTCAAATCACTTTTCAATGAAGATAACATGGTGTATAATCACTCACGAAATGCAAATGAGGCACGTGAGAGTTTCCTAGTGACCGAATCTCTAGTTTGATTGTTTTTTATTTTCGTAGAGTTTTCGAAAGAGAAAGCATACGAATCAAGTCATGTTTGCTATTGAGGTTAAACGGGATCTACAAAGAGGACCAGGAACACATACATACCCATAGTTCTCACAAAATTATTAGTGAACCTTCGCATCGTTTGTAAAGGTAAGATCGTAGTGTTCTTGATTTGAGGAAATCAAATGAACGGAGCATAACGAATAGAGATGAGCATGACGTGGTACACAACATATATGAGTTTTGGTTCACAACATATATTGTGAGCCAAAACTCCTATACGGATTTCAAATGTAAGTCTAACACGATATTACTCAAATCACTTTGCAATGAAAATCAATTGGTGTATAATCACTAACGAAATGCAAATGAGGCACGTGATAGTTTTCTAGTGACTGAATTTCCTAGTTTGATTGTTTTTTATTTTCGTAGAGTTTCCGAAAGAGAAAGCATACGAATCAAGTCATGTTTGCTATTGAGGTTAAACAGGATCTAAAAAGAGGACCAGGAACACATACATACCCATAGTTCTCACAAAATTATTAGTGAACCTTCGCATTGTTTGTAAAGGTAAGATCGTAGTGTTCTTGATTTGAGGAAATCAAATGAACGGAGCATAACGAATAGAGATGAGCATGACATGGTACACAATGATAGGCTTAAGAAGCCATGTCGTGTCATTAATAGCTTGTGAGCCAACATATATGAGCGTTCAAAACTACTAAACCAGAAAATCAATCTAGTCCAAAACTCTTATACGGATTTCAAATGTAATTCTACAGATTTCAAATGTAATTCTAACACGATATTACTCAAATCACTTTTCAATGAAGATAACATGGTGTATAATCACTCACGAAATGCAAATGAGGCACGTGAGAGTTTCCTAGTGACCGAATCTCTAGTTTGATTGTTTTTTATTTTCGTAGAGTTTTCGAAAGAGAAAGCATACGAATCAAGTCATGTTTGCTATTGAGGTTAAACGGGATCTACAAAGAGGACCAGGAACACATACATACCCATAGTTCTCACAAAATTATTAGTGAACCTTCGCATCGTTTGTAAAGGTAAGATCGTAGTGTTCTTGATTTGAGGAAATCAAATGAACGAAGCATAACGAATAGAGATGAGCATGACATGGTACACAATGATAGGCTTAAGAAGCCATGTCGTGTCATTAATAGCTTGTGAGCCAACATATATGAGCGTTCAAAACTACTAAACCAGAAAATCAATCTAGTCCAAAACTCTTATACGGATTTCAAATGTAATTCTACAGATTTCAAATGTAATTCTAACACGATATTACTCAAATCACTTTTCAATGAAGATAACATGGTGTATAATCACTCACGAAATGCAAATGAGGCACGTGAGAGTTTCCTAGTGACCGAATCTCTAGTTTGATTGTTTTTTATTTTCGTAGAGTTTTCGAAAGAGAAAGCATACGAATCAAGTCATGTTTGCTATTGAGGTTAAACGGGATCTACAAAGAGGACCAGGAACACATACATACCCATAGTTCTCACAAAATTATTAGTGAACCTTCGCATCGTTTGTAAAGGTAAGATCGTAGTGTTCTTGATTTGAGGAAATCAAATGAACGGAGCATAACGAATAGAGATGAGCATGACGTGGTACACAACATATATGAGTTTTGGTTCACAACATATATTGTGAGCCAAAACTCCTATACGGATTTCAAATGTAAGTCTAACACGATATTACTCAAATCACTTTGCAATGAAAATCAATTGGTGTATAATCACTAACGAAATGCAAATGAGGCACGTGATAGTTTTCTAGTGACTGAATTTCCTAGTTTGATTGTTTTTTATTTTCGTAGAGTTTCCGAAAGAGAAAGCATACGAATCAAGTCATGTTTGCTATTGAGGTTAAACAGGATCTAAAAAGAGGACCAGGAACACATACATACCCATAGTTCTCACAAAATTATTAGTGAACCTTCGCATTGTTTGTAAAGGTAAGATCGTAGTGTTCTTGATTTGAGGAAATCAAATGAACGGAGCATAACGAATAGAGATGAGCATGACATGGTACACAATGATAGGCTTAAGAAGCCATGTCGTGTCATTAATAGCTTGTGAGCCAACATATATGAGCGTTCAAAACTACTAAACCAGAAAATCAATCTAGTCCAAAACTCTTATACGGATTTCAAATGTAATTCTACAGATTTCAAATGTAATTCTAACACGATATTACTCAAATCACTTTTCAATGAAGATAACATGGTGTATAATCACTCACGAAATGCAAATGAGGCACGTGAGAGTTTCCTAGTGACCGAATCTCTAGTTTGATTGTTTTTTATTTTCGTAGAGTTTTCGAAAGAGAAAGCATACGAATCAAGTCATGTTTGCTATTGAGGTTAAACGGGATCTACAAAGAGGACCAGGAACACATACATACCCATAGTTCTCACAAAATTATTAGTGAACCTTCGCATCGTTTGTAAAGGTAAGATCGTAGTGTTCTTGATTTGAGGAAATCAAATGAACGGAGCATAACGAATAGAGATGAGCATGACGTGGTACACAACATATATGAGTTTTGGTTCACAACATATATTGTGAGCCAAAACTCCTATACGGATTTCAAATGTAAGTCTAACACGATATTACTCAAATCACTTTGCAATGAAAATCAATTGGTGTATAATCACTAACGAAATGCAAATGAGGCACGTGAGAGTTTTCTAGTGACTGAATTTCCTAGTTTGATTGTTTTTTATTTTCGTAGAGTTTCCGAAAGAGAAAGCATACGAATCAAGTCATGTTTGCTATTGAGGTTAAACAGGATCTAAAAAGAGGACCAGGAACACATACATACCCATAGTTCTCACAAAATTATTAGTGAACCTTCGCATTGTTTGTAAAGGTAAGATCGTAGTGTTCTTGATTTGAGGAAATCAAATGAACGGAGCATAACGAATAGAGATGAGCATGACATGGTACACAATGATAGGCTTAAGAAGCCATGTCGTGTCATTAATAGCTTGTGAGCCAACATATATGAGCGTTCAAAACTACTAAACCAGAAAATCAATCTAGTCCAAAACTCCTATACGGATTTCAAATGTAATTCTACGGATTTCAAATGTAATTCTAACACGATATTACTCAAATCACTTTTCAATGAAGATCACATGGTGTATAATCACTCACGAAATGCAAATGAGGCACGTGAGAGTTTCCTAGTGACCGAATCTCTAGTTTGATTGTTTTTTATTTTCGTAGAGTTTTCGAAAGAGAAAGCATACGAATCAAGTCATGTTTGCTATTGAGGTTAAACGGGATCTACAAAGAGGACCAGGAACACATACATACCCATAGTTCTCACAAAATTATTAGTGAACCTTCGCATCGTTTGTAAAGGTAAGATCGTAGTGTTCTTGATTTGAGGAAATCAAATGAACGGAGCATAACGAATAGAGATGAGCATGACATGGTACACAATGATAGGCTTAAGAAGCCATGTCGTGTCATTAATAGCTTGTGAGCCAACATATATGAGCGTTCAAAACTACTAAACCAGAAAATCAATCTAGTCCAAAACTCTTATACGGATTTCAAATGTAATTCTACAGATTTCAAATGTAATTCTAACACGATATTACTCAAATCACTTTTCAATGAAGATAACATGGTGTATAATCACTCACGAAATGCAAATGAGGCACGTGAGAGTTTCCTAGTGACCGAATCTCTAGTTTGATTGTTTTTTATTTTCGTAGAGTTTTCGAAAGAGAAAGCATACGAATCAAGTCATGTTTGCTATTGAGGTTAAACGGGATCTACAAAGAGGACCAGGAACACATACATACCCATAGTTCTCACAAAATTATTAGTGAACCTTCGCATCGTTTGTAAAGGTAAGATCGTAGTGTTCTTGATTTGAGGAAATCAAATGAACGGAGCATAACGAATAGAGATGAGCATGACGTGGTACACAACATATATGAGTTTTGGTTCACAACATATATTGTGAGCCAAAACTCCTATACGGATTTCAAATGTAAGTCTAACACGATATTACTCAAATCACTTTGCAATGAAAATCAATTGGTGTATAATCACTAACGAAATGCAAATGAGGCACGTGAGAGTTTTCTAGTGACTGAATTTCCTAGTTTGATTGTTTTTTATTTTCGTAGAGTTTCCGAAAGAGAAAGCATACGAATCAAGTCATATTTGCTATTGAGGTTAAACAGGATCTAAAAAGAGGACCAGGAACACATACATACCCATAGTTCTCACAAAATTATTAGTGAACCTTCGCATTGTTTGTAAAGGTAAGATCGTAGTGTTCTTGATTTGAGGAAATCAAATGAACGGAGCATAACGAATAGAGATGAGCATGACATGGTACACAATGATAGGCTTAAGAAGCCATGTCGTGTCATTAATAGCTTGTGAGCCAACATATATGAGCGTTCAAAACTACTAAACCAGAAAATCAATCTAGTCCAAAACTCCTATACGGATTTCAAATGTAATTCTAACACGATATTACTCAAATCACTTTGCAATGAAAATCACATGGTGTATAATCACTAACGAAATGCAAATGAGGCACGTGAGAGTTTTCTAGTGACTGAATCTCCTAGTTTGATTGTTTTTTATTTTCGTAGAGTTTCCGAAAGAGAAAGCATACGAATCAAGTCATGTTTGCTATTGAGGTTAAACAGGATCTAAAAAGAGGACCAGGAAGACATACATACCCATAGTTCTCACAAAATTATTAGTGAACCTTCGCATTGTTTGTAAAGGTAAGATCGTAGTGTTCTTGATTTGAGGAAATCAAATGAACGGAGCATAACGAATAGAGATGAGCATGACATGGTACACAATGATAGGCTTAAGAAGCCATGTCGTGTCATTAATAGCTTGTGAGCCAACATATATGAGCGTTCAAAACTACTAAACCAGAAAATCAATCTAGTCCAAAACTCCTATACGGATTTCAAATGTAATTCTACGGATTTCAAATGTAATTCTAACACGATATTACTCAAATCACTTTTCAATGAAGATCACATGGTGTATAATCACTCACGAATTGCAAATGGGGCAAGTGAGAGTTTCCTAGTGACCGAATCTCCTAGTTTGATTGTTTTTTATTTTCGTAGAGTTTCCGAAAGAGAAAACATACGAATCAAGTCATGTTTGCTATTGAGGTTAAACAGGATCTAAAAAGAGGACCAGGAACACATACATACCCATAGTTCTCACAAAATTATTAGTGAACCTTCGCATTGTTTGTAAAGGTAAGATCGTAGTGTTCTTGATTTGAGGAAATCAAATGAACGGAGCATAACGAATAGAGATGAGCATGACATGGTACACAATGATAGGCTTAAGAAGCCATGTCGTGTCATTAATAGCTTGTGAGCCAACATATATGAGCGTTCAAAACTACTAAACCAGAAAATCAATCTAGTCCAAAACTCCTATACGGATTTCAAATGTAATTCTAACACGATATTACTCAAATCACTTTGCAATGAAAATCACATGGTGTATAATCACTAACGAAATGCAAATGAGGCACGTGAGAGTTTTCTAGTGACTGAATCTCCTAGTTTGATTGTTTTTTATTTTCGTAGAGTTTCCGAAAGAGAAAGCATACGAATCAAGTCATGTTTGCTATTGAGGTTAAACAGGATCTAAAAAGAGGACCAGGAAGACATACATACCCATAGTTCTCACAAAATTATTAGTGAACCTTCGCATTGTTTGTAAAGGTAAGATCGTAGTGTTCTTGATTTGAGGAAATCAAATGAACGGAGCATAACGAATAGAGATGAGCATGACATGGTACACAATGATAGGCTTAAGAAGCCATGTCGTGTCATTAATAGCTTGTGAGCCAACATATATGAGCGTTCAAAACTACTAAACCAGAAAATCAATCTAGTCCAAAACTCCTATACGGATTTCAAATGTAATTCTACGGATTTCAAATGTAATTCTAACACGATATTACTCAAATCACTTTTCAATGAAGATCACATGGTGTATAATCACTCACGAATTGCAAATGGGGCAAGTGAGAGTTTCCTAGTGACCGAATCTCCTAGTTTGATTGTTTTTTATTTTCGTAGAGTTTCCGAAAGAGAAAACATACGAATCAAGTCATGTTTGCTATTGAGGTTAAACAGGATCTAAAAAGAGGACCAGGAACACATACATACCCATAGTTCTCACAAAATTATTAGTGAACCTTCGCATTGTTTGTAAAGGTAAGATCGTAGTGTTCTTGATTTGAGGAAATCAAATGAACGGAGCATAACGAATAGAGATGAGCATGACATGGTACACAATGATAGGCTTAAGAAGCCATGTCGTGTCATTAATAGCTTGTGAGCCAACATATATGAGCGTTCAAAACTACTAAACCAGAAAATCAATCTAGTCCAAAACTCCTATACGGATTTCAAATGTAATTCTACGGATTTCAAATGTAATTCTAACACGATATTACTCAAATCACTTTTCAATGAAGATCACATGGTGTATAATCACTCACAAAATGCAAATGAGGCACGTGAGAGTTTCCTAGTGACCGAATCTCTAGTTTGATTGTTTTTTATTTTCGTAGAGTTTTCGAAAGAGAAAGCATACGAATCAAGTCATGTTTGCTATTGAGGTTAAACGGGATCTACAAAGAGGACCAGGAACACATACATACCCATAGTTCTCACAAAATTATTAGTGAACCTTCGCATCGTTTGTAAAGGTAAGATCGTAGTGTTCTTGATTTGAGGAAATCAAATGAACGGAGCATAACGAATAGAGATGAGCATGACGTGGTACACAACATATATGAGTTTTGGTTCACAACATATATTGTGAGCCAAAACTCCTATACGGATTTCAAATGTAAGTCTAACACGATATTACTCAAATCACTTTGCAATGAAAATCAATTGGTGTATAATCACTAACGAAATGCAAATGAGGCACGTGAGAGTTTTCTAGTGACTGAATTTCCTAGTTTGATTGTTTTTTATTTTCGTAGAGTTTCCGAAAGAGAAAGCATACGAATCAAGTCATGTTTGCTATTGAGGTTAAACAGGATCTAAAAAGAGGACCAGGAACACATACATACCCATAGTTCTCACAAAATTATTAGTGAACCTTCGCATTGTTTGTAAAGGTAAGATCGTAGTGTTCTTGATTTGAGGAAATCAAATGAACGGAGCATAACGAATAGAGATGAGCATGACATGGTACACAATGATAGGCTTAAGAAGCCATGTCGTGTCATTAATAGCTTGTGAGCCAACATATATGAGCGTTCAAAACTACTAAACCAGAAAATCAATCTAGTCCAAAACTCCTATACGGATTTCAAATGTAATTCTAACACGATATTACTCAAATCACTTTGCAATGAAAATCACATGGTGTATAATCACTAACGAAATGCAAATGAGGCACGTGAGAGTTTTCTAGTGACTGAATCTCCTAGTTTGATTGTTTTTTATTTTCATAGAGTTTCCGAAAGAGAAAGCATACGAATCAAGTCATGTTTGCTATTGAGGTTAAACAGGATCTAAAAAGAGGACCAGGAACACATACATACCCATAGTTCTCACAAAATTATTAGTGAACCTTCGCATTGTTTGTAAAGGTAAGATCGTAGTGTTCTTGATTTGAGGAAATCAAATGAACGGAGCATAACGAATAGAGATGAGCATGACATGGTACACAATGATAGGCTTAAGAAGCCATGTCGTGTCATTAATAGCTTGTGAGCCAACATATATGAGCGTTCAAAACTACTAAACCAGAAAATCAATCTAGTCCAAAACTCCTATACGGATTTCAAATGTAATTCTAACACGATATTACTCAAATCACTTTGCAATGAAAATCACATGGTGTATAATCACTAACGAAATGCAAATGAGGCACGTGAGAGTTTTCTAGTGACTGAATCTCCTAGTTTGATTGTTTTTTATTTTCGTAGAGTTTCCGAAAGAGAAAGCATACGAATCAAGTCATGTTTGCTATTGAGGTTAAACAGGATCTAAAAAGAGGACCAGGAAGACATACATACCCATAGTTCTCACAAAATTATTAGTGAACCTTCGCATTGTTTGTAAAGGTAAGATCGTAGTGTTCTTGATTTGAGGAAATCAAATGAACGGAGCATAACGAATAGAGATGAGCATGACATGGTACACAATGATAGGCTTAAGAAGCCATGTCGTGTCATTAATAGCTTGTGAGCCAACATATATGAGCGTTCAAAACTACTAAACCAGAAAATCAATCTAGTCCAAAACTCCTATACGGATTTCAAATGTAATTCTACGGATTTCAAATGTAATTCTAACACGATATTACTCAAATCACTTTTCAATGAAGATCACATGGTGTATAATCACTCACGAATTGCAAATGGGGCAAGTGAGAGTTTCCTAGTGACCGAATCTCCTAGTTTGATTGTTTTTTATTTTCGTAGAGTTTCCGAAAGAGAAAACATACGAATCAAGTCATGTTTGCTATTGAGGTTAAACAGGATCTAAAAAGAGGACCAGGAACACATACATACCCATAGTTCTCACAAAATTATTAGTGAACCTTCGCATTGTTTGTAAAGGTAAGATCGTAGTGTTCTTGATTTGAGGAAATCAAATGAACGGAGCATAACGAATAGAGATGAGCATGACATGGTACACAATGATAGGCTTAAGAAGCCATGTCGTGTCATTAATAGCTTGTGAGCCAACATATATGAGCGTTCAAAACTACTAAACCAGAAAATCAATCTAGTCCAAAACTCCTATACGGATTTCAAATGTAATTCTACGGATTTCAAATGTAATTCTAACACGATATTACTCAAATCACTTTTCAATGAAGATCACATGGTGTATAATCACTCACGAAATGCAAATGAGGCACGTGAGAGTTTCCTAGTGACCGAATCTCTAGTTTGATTGTTTTTTATTTTCGTAGAGTTTTCGAAAGAGAAAGCATACGAATCAAGTCATGTTTGCTATTGAGGTTAAACGGGATCTACAAAGAGGACCAGGAACACATACATACCCATAGTTCTCACAAAATTATTAGTGAACCTTCGCATCGTTTGTAAAGGTAAGATCGTAGTGTTCTTGATTTGAGGAAATCAAATGAACGGAGCATAACGAATAGAGATGAGCATGACGTGGTACACAACATATATGAGTTTTGGTTCACAACATATATTGTGAGCCAAAACTCCTATACGGATTTCAAATGTAAGTCTAACACGATATTACTCAAATCACTTTGCAATGAAAATCAATTGGTGTATAATCACTAACGAAATGCAAATGAGGCACGTGAGAGTTTTCTAGTGACTGAATTTCCTAGTTTGATTGTTTTTTATTTTCGTAGAGTTTCCGAAAGAGAAAGCATACGAATCAAGTCATGTTTGCTATTGAGGTTAAACAGGATCTAAAAAGAGGACCAGGAACACATACATACCCATAGTTCTCACAAAATTATTAGTGAACCTTCGCATTGTTTGTAAAGGTAAGATCGTAGTGTTCTTGATTTGAGGAAATCAAATGAACGGAGCATAACGAATAGAGATGAGCATGACATGGTACACAATGATAGGCTTAAGAAGCCATGTCGTGTCATTAATAGCTTGTGAGCCAACATATATGAGCGTTCAAAACTACTAAACCAGAAAATCAATCTAGTCCAAAACTCCTATACGGATTTCAAATGTAATTCTAACACGATATTACTCAAATCACTTTGCAATGAAAATCACATGGTGTATAATCACTAACGAAATGCAAATGAGGCACGTGAGAGTTTTCTAGTGACTGAATTTCCTAGTTTGATTGTTTTTTATTTTCGTAGAGTTTCCGAAAGAGAAAGCATACGAATCAAGTCATGTTTGCTATTGAGGTTAAACAGGATCTAAAAAGAGGACCAGGAACACATACATACCCATAGTTCTCACAAAATTATTAGTGAACCTTCGCATTGTTTGTAAAGGTAAGATCGTAGTGTTCTTGATTTGAGGAAATCAAATGAACGGAGCATAACGAATAGAGATGAGCATGACATGGTACACAATGATAGGCTTAAGAAGCCATGTCGTGTCATTAATAGCTTGTGAGCCAACATATATGAGCGTTCAAAACTACTAAACCAGAAAATCAATCTAGTCCAAAACTCCTATACGGATTTCAAATGTAATTCTAACACGATATTACTCAAATCACTTTGCAATGAAAATCACATGGTGTATAATCACTAACGAAATGCAAATGAGGCACGTGAGAGTTTTCTAGTGACTGAATCTCCTAGTTTGATTGTTTTTTATTTTCGTAGAGTTTCCGAAAGAGAAAGCATACGAATCAAGTCATGTTTGCTATTGAGGTTAAACAGGATCTAAAAAGAGGACCAGGAAGACATACATACCCATAGTTCTCACAAAATTATTAGTGAACCTTCGCATTGTTTGTAAAGGTAAGATCGTAGTGTTCTTGATTTGAGGAAATCAAATGAACGGAGCATAACGAATAGAGATGAGCATGACATGGTACACAATGATAGGCTTAAGAAGCCATGTCGTGTCATTAATAGCTTGTGAGCCAACATATATGAGCGTTCAAAACTACTAAACCAGAAAATCAATCTAGTCCAAAACTCCTATACGGATTTCAAATGTAATTCTACGGATTTCAAATGTAATTCTAACACGATATTACTCAAATCACTTTTCAATGAAGATCACATGGTGTATAATCACTCACGAATTGCAAATGGGGCAAGTGAGAGTTTCCTAGTGACCGAATCTCCTAGTTTGATTGTTTTTTATTTTCGTAGAGTTTCCGAAAGAGAAAACATACGAATCAAGTCATGTTTGCTATTGAGGTTAAACAGGATCTAAAAAGAGGACCAGGAACACATACATACCCATAGTTCTCACAAAATTATTAGTGAACCTTCGCATTGTTTGTAAAGGTAAGATCGTAGTGTTCTTGATTTGAGGAAATCAAATGAACGGAGCATAACGAATAGAGATGAGCATGACATGGTACACAATGATAGGCTTAAGAAGCCATGTCGTGTCATTAATAGCTTGTGAGCCAACATATATGAGCGTTCAAAACTACTAAACCAGAAAATCAATCTAGTCCAAAACTCCTATACGGATTTCAAATGTAATTCTACGGATTTCAAATGTAATTCTAACACGATATTACTCAAATCACTTTTCAATGAAGATCACATGGTGTATAATCACTCACGAAATGCAAATGAGGCACGTGAGAGTTTCCTAGTGACCGAATCTCTAGTTTGATTGTTTTTTATTTTCGTAGAGTTTTCGAAAGAGAAAGCATACGAATCAAGTCATGTTTGCTATTGAGGTTAAACGGGATCTACAAAGAGGACCAGGAACACATACATACCCATAGTTCTCACAAAATTATTAGTGAACCTTCGCATCGTTTGTAAAGGTAAGATCGTAGTGTTCTTGATTTGAGGAAATCAAATGAACGGAGCATAACGAATAGAGATGAGCATGACGTGGTACACAACATATATGAGTTTTGGTTCACAACATATATTGTGAGCCAAAACTCCTATACGGATTTCAAATGTAAGTCTAACACGATATTACTCAAATCACTTTGCAATGAAAATCAATTGGTGTATAATCACTAACGAAATGCAAATGAGGCACGTGAGAGTTTTCTAGTGACTGAATTTCCTAGTTTGATTGTTTTTTATTTTCGTAGAGTTTCCGAAAGAGAAAGCATACGAATCAAGTCATGTTTGCTATTGAGGTTAAACAGGATCTAAAAAGAGGACCAGGAACACATACATACCCATAGTTCTCACAAAATTATTAGTGAACCTTCGCATTGTTTGTAAAGGTAAGATCGTAGTGTTCTTGATTTGAGGAAATCAAATGAACGGAGCATAACGAATAGAGATGAGCATGACATGGTACACAATGATAGGCTTAAGAAGCCATGTCGTGTCATTAATAGCTTGTGAGCCAACATATATGAGCGTTCAAAACTACTAAACCAGAAAATCAATCTAGTCCAAAACTCCTATACGGATTTCAAATGTAATTCTAACACGATATTACTCAAATCACTTTGCAATGAAAATCACATGGTGTATAATCACTAACGAAATGCAAATGAGGCACGTGAGAGTTTTCTAGTGACTGAATCTCCTAGTTTGATTGTTTTTTATTTTCGTAGAGTTTCCGAAAGAGAAAGCATACGAATCAAGTCATGTTTGCTATTGAGGTTAAACAGGATCTAAAAAGAGGACCAGGAAGACATACATACCCATAGTTCTCACAAAATTATTAGTGAACCTTCGCATTGTTTGTAAAGGTAAGATCGTAGTGTTCTTGATTTGAGGAAATCAAATGAACGGAGCATAACGAATAGAGATGAGCATGACATGGTACACAATGATAGGCTTAAGAAGCCATGTCGTGTCATTAATAGCTTGTGAGCCAACATATATGAGCGTTCAAAACTACTAAACCAGAAAATCAATCTAGTCCAAAACTCCTATACGGATTTCAAATGTAATTCTACGGATTTCAAATGTAATTCTAACACGATATTACTCAAATCACTTTTCAATGAAGATCACATGGTGTATAATCACTCACGAATTGCAAATGGGGCAAGTGAGAGTTTCCTAGTGACCGAATCTCCTAGTTTGATTGTTTTTTATTTTCGTAGAGTTTCCGAAAGAGAAAACATACGAATCAAGTCATGTTTGCTATTGAGGTTAAACAGGATCTAAAAAGAGGACCAGGAACACATACATACCCATAGTTCTCACAAAATTATTAGTGAACCTTCGCATTGTTTGTAAAGGTAAGATCGTAGTGTTCTTGATTTGAGGAAATCAAATGAACGGAGCATAACGAATAGAGATGAGCATGACATGGTACACAATGATAGGCTTAAGAAGCCATGTCGTGTCATTAATAGCTTGTGAGCCAACATATATGAGCGTTCAAAACTACTAAACCAGAAAATCAATCTAGTCCAAAACTCCTATACGGATTTCAAATGTAATTCTACGGATTTCAAATGTAATTCTAACACGATATTACTCAAATCACTTTTCAATGAAGATCACATGGTGTATAATCACTCACAAAATGCAAATGAGGCACGTGAGAGTTTCCTAGTGACCGAATCTCTAGTTTGATTGTTTTTTATTTTCGTAGAGTTTTCGAAAGAGAAAGCATACGAATCAAGTCATGTTTGCTATTGAGGTTAAACGGGATCTACAAAGAGGACCAGGAACACATACATACCCATAGTTCTCACAAAATTATTAGTGAACCTTCGCATCGTTTGTAAAGGTAAGATCGTAGTGTTCTTGATTTGAGGAAATCAAATGAACGGAGCATAACGAATAGAGATGAGCATGACGTGGTACACAACATATATGAGTTTTGGTTCACAACATATATTGTGAGCCAAAACTCCTATACGGATTTCAAATGTAAGTCTAACACGATATTACTCAAATCACTTTGCAATGAAAATCAATTGGTGTATAATCACTAACGAAATGCAAATGAGGCACGTGAGAGTTTTCTAGTGACTGAATTTCCTAGTTTGATTGTTTTTTATTTTCGTAGAGTTTCCGAAAGAGAAAGCATACGAATCAAGTCATGTTTGCTATTGAGGTTAAACAGGATCTAAAAAGAGGACCAGGAACACATACATACCCATAGTTCTCACAAAATTATTAGTGAACCTTCGCATTGTTTGTAAAGGTAAGATCGTAGTGTTCTTGATTTGAGGAAATCAAATGAACGGAGCATAACGAATAGAGATGAGCATGACATGGTACACAATGATAGGCTTAAGAAGCCATGTCGTGTCATTAATAGCTTGTGAGCCAACATATATGAGCGTTCAAAACTACTAAACCAGAAAATCAATCTAGTCCAAAACTCCTATACGGATTTCAAATGTAATTCTAACACGATATTACTCAAATCACTTTGCAATGAAAATCACATGGTGTATAATCACTAACGAAATGCAAATGAGGCACGTGAGAGTTTTCTAGTGACTGAATCTCCTAGTTTGATTGTTTTTTATTTTCGTAGAGTTTCCGAAAGAGAAAGCATACGAATCAAGTCATGTTTGCTATTGAGGTTAAACAGGATCTAAAAAGAGGACCAGGAAGACATACATACCCATAGTTCTCACAAAATTATTAGTGAACCTTCGCATTGTTTGTAAAGGTAAGATCGTAGTGTTCTTGATTTGAGGAAATCAAATGAACGGAGCATAACGAATAGAGATGAGCATGACATGGTACACAATGATAGGCTTAAGAAGCCATGTCGTGTCATTAATAGCTTGTGAGCCAACATATATGAGCGTTCAAAACTACTAAACCAGAAAATCAATCTAGTCCAAAACTCCTATACGGATTTCAAATGTAATTCTACGGATTTCAAATGTAATTCTAACACGATATTACTCAAATCACTTTTCAATGAAGATCACATGGTGTATAATCACTCACGAATTGCAAATGGGGCAAGTGAGAGTTTCCTAGTGACCGAATCTCCTAGTTTGATTGTTTTTTATTTTCGTAGAGTTTCCGAAAGAGAAAACATACGAATCAAGTCATGTTTGCTATTGAGGTTAAACAGGATCTAAAAAGAGGACCAGGAACACATACATACCCATAGTTCTCACAAAATTATTAGTGAACCTTCGCATTGTTTGTAAAGGTAAGATCGTAGTGTTCTTGATTTGAGGAAATCAAATGAACGGAGCATAACGAATAGAGATGAGCATGACATGGTACACAATGATAGGCTTAAGAAGCCATGTCGTGTCATTAATAGCTTGTGAGCCAACATATATGAGCGTTCAAAACTACTAAACCAGAAAATCAATCTAGTCCAAAACTCCTATACGGATTTCAAATGTAATTCTACGGATTTCAAATGTAATTCTAACACGATATTACTCAAATCACTTTTCAATGAAGATCACATGGTGTATAATCACTCACGAAATGCAAATGAGGCACGTGAGAGTTTCCTAGTGACCGAATCTCTAGTTTGATTGTTTTTTATTTTCGTAGAGTTTTCGAAAGAGAAAGCATACGAATCAAGTCATGTTTGCTATTGAGGTTAAACGGGATCTACAAAGAGGACCAGGAACACATACATACCCATAGTTCTCACAAAATTATTAGTGAACCTTCGCATCGTTTGTAAAGGTAAGATCGTAGTGTTCTTGATTTGAGGAAATCAAATGAACGGAGCATAACGAATAGAGATGAGCATGACGTGGTACACAACATATATGAGTTTTGGTTCACAACATATATTGTGAGCCAAAACTCCTATACGGATTTCAAATGTAAGTCTAACACGATATTACTCAAATCACTTTGCAATGAAAATCAATTGGTGTATAATCACTAACGAAATGCAAATGAGGCACGTGAGAGTTTTCTAGTGACTGAATTTCCTAGTTTGATTGTTTTTTATTTTCGTAGAGTTTCCGAAAGAGAAAGCATACGAATCAAGTCATGTTTGCTATTGAGGTTAAACAGGATCTAAAAAGAGGACCAGGAACACATACATACCCATAGTTCTCACAAAATTATTAGTGAACCTTCGCATTGTTTGTAAAGGTAAGATCGTAGTGTTCTTGATTTGAGGAAATCAAATGAACGGAGCATAACGAATAGAGATGAGCATGACATGGTACACAATGATAGGCTTAAGAAGCCATGTCGTGTCATTAATAGCTTGTGAGCCAACATATATGAGCGTTCAAAACTACTAAACCAGAAAATCAATCTAGTCCAAAACTCCTATACGGATTTCAAATGTAATTCTACGGATTTCAAATGTAATTCTAACACGATATTACTCAAATCACTTTTCAATGAAGATCACATGGTGTATAATCACTCACGAAATGCAAATGAGGCACGTGAGAGTTTCCTAGTGACCGAATCTCTAGTTTGATTGTTTTTTATTTTCGTAGAGTTTTCGAAAGAGAAAGCATACGAATCAAGTCATGTTTGCTATTGAGGTTAAACGGGATCTACAAAGAGGACCAGGAACACATACATACCCATAGTTCTCACAAAATTATTAGTGAACCTTCGCATCGTTTGTAAAGGTAAGATCGTAGTGTTCTTGATTTGAGGAAATCAAATGAACGGAGCATAACGAATAGAGATGAGCATGACGTGGTACACAACATATATGAGTTTTGGTTCACAACATATATTGTGAGCCAAAACTCCTATACGGATTTCAAATGTAAGTCTAACACGATATTACTCAAATCACTTTGCAATGAAAATCAATTGGTGTATAATCACTAACGAAATGCAAATGAGGCACGTGAGAGTTTTCTAGTGACTGAATTTCCTAGTTTGATTGTTTTTTATTTTCGTAGAGTTTCCGAAAGAGAAAGCATACGAATCAAGTCATGTTTGCTATTGAGGTTAAACAGGATCTAAAAAGAGGACCAGGAACACATACATACCCATAGTTCTCACAAAATTATTAGTGAACCTTCGCATTGTTTGTAAAGGTAAGATCGTAGTGTTCTTGATTTGAGGAAATCAAATGAACGGAGCATAACGAATAGAGATGAGCATGACATGGTACACAATGATAGGCTTAAGAAGCCATGTCGTGTCATTAATAGCTTGTGAGCCAACATATATGAGCGTTCAAAACTACTAAACCAGAAAATCAATCTAGTCCAAAACTCCTATACGGATTTCAAATGTAATTCTAACACGATATTACTCAAATCACTTTGCAATGAAAATCACATGGTGTATAATCACTAACGAAATGCAAATGAGGCACGTGAGAGTTTTCTAGTGACTGAATCTCCTAGTTTGATTGTTTTTTATTTTCGTAGAGTTTCCGAAAGAGAAAGCATACGAATCAAGTCATGTTTGCTATTGAGGTTAAACAGGATCTAAAAAGAGGACCAGGAAGACATACATACCCATAGTTCTCACAAAATTATTAGTGAACCTTCGCATTGTTTGTAAAGGTAAGATCGTAGTGTTCTTGATTTGAGGAAATCAAATGAACGGAGCATAACGAATAGAGATGAGCATGACATGGTACACAATGATAGGCTTAAGAAGCCATGTCGTGTCATTAATAGCTTGTGAGCCAACATATATGAGCGTTCAAAACTACTAAACCAGAAAATCAATCTAGTCCAAAACTCCTATACGGATTTCAAATGTAATTCTACGGATTTCAAATGTAATTCTAACACGATATTACTCAAATCACTTTTCAATGAAGATCACATGGTGTATAATCACTCACGAATTGCAAATGGGGCAAGTGAGAGTTTCCTAGTGACCGAATCTCCTAGTTTGATTGTTTTTTATTTTCGTAGAGTTTCCGAAAGAGAAAACATACGAATCAAGTCATGTTTGCTATTGAGGTTAAACGGGATCTACAAAGAGGACCAGGAACACATACATACCCATAGTTCTCACAAAATTATTAGTGAACCTTCGCATCGTTTGTAAAGGTAAGATCGTAGTGTTCTTGATTTGAGGAAATCAAATGAACGGAGCATAACGAATAGAGATGAGCATGACGTGGTACACAACATATATGAGTTTTGGTTCACAACATATATTGTGAGCCAAAACTCCTATACGGATTTCAAATGTAAGTCTAACACGATATTACTCAAATCACTTTGCAATGAAAATCAATTGGTGTATAATCACTAACGAAATGCAAATGAGGCACGTGAGAGTTTTCTAGTGACTGAATTTCCTAGTTTGATTGTTTTTTATTTTCGTAGAGTTTCCGAAAGAGAAAGCATACGAATCAAGTCATGTTTGCTATTGAGGTTAAACAGGATCTAAAAAGAGGACCAGGAACACATACATACCCATAGTTCTCACAAAATTATTAGTGAACCTTCGCATTGTTTGTAAAGGTAAGATCGTAGTGTTCTTGATTTGAGGAAATCAAATGAACGGAGCATAACGAATAGAGATGAGCATGACATGGTACACAATGATAGGCTTAAGAAGCCATGTCGTGTCATTAATAGCTTGTGAGCCAACATATATGAGCGTTCAAAACTACTAAACCAGAAAATCAATCTAGTCCAAAACTCCTATACGGATTTCAAATGTAATTCTACGGATTTCAAATGTAATTCTAACACGATATTACTCAAATCACTTTTCAATGAAGATCACATGGTGTATAATCACTCACGAATTGCAAATGGGGCAAGTGAGAGTTTCCTAGTGACCGAATCTCCTAGTTTGATTGTTTTTTATTTTCGTAGAGTTTCCGAAAGAGAAAACATACGAATCAAGTCATGTTTGCTATTGAGGTTAAACAGGATCTAAAAAGAGGACCAGGAACACATACATACCCATAGTTCTCACAAAATTATTAGTGAACCTTCGCATTGTTTGTAAAGGTAAGATCGTAGTGTTCTTGATTTGAGGAAATCAAATGAACGGAGCATAACGAATAGAGATGAGCATGACATGGTACACAATGATAGGCTTAAGAAGCCATGTCGTGTCATTAATAGCTTGTGAGCCAACATATATGAGCGTTCAAAACTACTAAACCAGAAAATCAATCTAGTCCAAAACTCCTATACGGATTTCAAATGTAATTCTACGGATTTCAAATGTAATTCTAACACGATATTACTCAAATCACTTTTCAATGAAGATCACATGGTGTATAATCACTCACGAAATGCAAATGAGGCACGTGAGAGTTTCCTAGTGACCGAATCTCTAGTTTGATTGTTTTTTATTTTCGTAGAGTTTTCGAAAGAGAAAGCATACGAATCAAGTCATGTTTGCTATTGAGGTTAAACGGGATCTACAAAGAGGACCAGGAACACATACATACCCATAGTTCTCACAAAATTATTAGTGAACCTTCGCATCGTTTGTAAAGGTAAGATCGTAGTGTTCTTGATTTGAGGAAATCAAATGAACGGAGCATAACGAATAGAGATGAGCATGACGTGGTACACAACATATATGAGTTTTGGTTCACAACATATATTGTGAGCCAAAACTCCTATACGGATTTCAAATGTAAGTCTAACACGATATTACTCAAATCACTTTGCAATGAAAATCAATTGGTGTATAATCACTAACGAAATGCAAATGAGGCACGTGAGAGTTTTCTAGTGACTGAATTTCCTAGTTTGATTGTTTTTTATTTTCGTAGAGTTTCCGAAAGAGAAAGCATACGAATCAAGTCATGTTTGCTATTGAGGTTAAACAGGATCTAAAAAGAGGACCAGGAACACATACATACCCATAGTTCTCACAAAATTATTAGTGAACCTTCGCATTGTTTGTAAAGGTAAGATCGTAGTGTTCTTGATTTGAGGAAATCAAATGAACGGAGCATAACGAATAGAGATGAGCATGACATGGTACACAATGATAGGCTTAAGAAGCCATGTCGTGTCATTAATAGCTTGTGAGCCAACATATATGAGCGTTCAAAACTACTAAACCAGAAAATCAATCTAGTCCAAAACTCCTATACGGATTTCAAATGTAATTCTACGGATTTCAAATGTAATTCTAACACGATATTACTCAAATCACTTTTCAATGAAGATCACATGGTGTATAATCACTCACGAAATGCAAATGAGGCACGTGAGAGTTTCCTAGTGACCGAATCTCTAGTTTGATTGTTTTTTATTTTCGTAGAGTTTTCGAAAGAGAAAGCATACGAATCAAGTCATGTTTGCTATTGAGGTTAAACGGGATCTACAAAGAGGACCAGGAACACATACATACCCATAGTTCTCACAAAATTATTAGTGAACCTTCGCATCGTTTGTAAAGGTAAGATCGTAGTGTTCTTGATTTGAGGAAATCAAATGAACGGAGCATAACGAATAGAGATGAGCATGACGTGGTACACAACATATATGAGTTTTGGTTCACAACATATATTGTGAGCCAAAACTCCTATACGGATTTCAAATGTAAGTCTAACACGATATTACTCAAATCACTTTGCAATGAAAATCAATTGGTGTATAATCACTAACGAAATGCAAATGAGGCACGTGAGAGTTTTCTAGTGACTGAATTTCCTAGTTTGATTGTTTTTTATTTTCGTAGAGTTTCCGAAAGAGAAAGCATACGAATCAAGTCATGTTTGCTATTGAGGTTAAACAGGATCTAAAAAGAGGACCAGGAACACATACATACCCATAGTTCTCACAAAATTATTAGTGAACCTTCGCATTGTTTGTAAAGGTAAGATCGTAGTGTTCTTGATTTGAGGAAATCAAATGAACGGAGCATAACGAATAGAGATGAGCATGACATGGTACACAATGATAGGCTTAAGAAGCCATGTCGTGTCATTAATAGCTTGTGAGCCAACATATATGAGCGTTCAAAACTACTAAACCAGAAAATCAATCTAGTCCAAAACTCCTATACGGATTTCAAATGTAATTCTACGGATTTCAAATGTAATTCTAACACGATATTACTCAAATCACTTTTCAATGAAGATCACATGGTGTATAATCACTCACGAATTGCAAATGGGGCAAGTGAGAGTTTCCTAGTGACCGAATCTCCTAGTTTGATTGTTTTTTATTTTCGTAGAGTTTCCGAAAGAGAAAACATACGAATCAAGTCATGTTTGCTATTGAGGTTAAACAGGATCTAAAAAGAGGACCAGGAACACATACATACCCATAGTTCTCACAAAATTATTAGTGAACCTTCGCATTGTTTGTAAAGGTAAGATCGTAGTGTTCTTGATTTGAGGAAATCAAATGAACGGAGCATAACGAATAGAGATGAGCATGACATGGTACACAATGATAGGCTTAAGAAGCCATGTCGTGTCATTAATAGCTTGTGAGCCAACATATATGAGCGTTCAAAACTACTAAACCAGAAAATCAATCTAGTCCAAAACTCCTATACGGATTTCAAATGTAATTCTACGGATTTCAAATGTAATTCTAACACGATATTACTCAAATCACTTTTCAATGAAGATCACATGGTGTATAATCACTCACGAAATGCAAATAAGGCACGTGAGAGTTTCCTAGTGACCGAATCTCTAGTTTGATTGTTTTTTATTTTCGTAGAGTTTTCGAAAGAGAAAGCATACGAATCAAGTCATGTTTGCTATTGAGGTTAAACGGGATCTACAAAGAGGACCAGGAACACATACATACCCATAGTTCTCACAAAATTATTAGTGAACCTTCGCATCGTTTGTAAAGGTAAGATCGTAGTGTTCTTGATTTGAGGAAATCAAATGAACGGAGCATAACGAATAGAGATGAGCATGACGTGGTACACAACATATATGAGTTTTGGTTCACAACATATATTGTGAGCCAAAACTCCTATACGGATTTCAAATGTAAGTCTAACACGATATTACTCAAATCACTTTGCAATGAAAATCAATTGGTGTATAATCACTAACGAAATGCAAATGAGGCACGTGAGAGTTTTCTAGTGACTGAATTTCCTAGTTTGATTGTTTTTTATTTTCGTAGAGTTTCCGAAAGAGAAAGCATACGAATCAAGTCATGTTTGCTATTGAGGTTAAACAGGATCTAAAAAGAGGACCAGGAACACATACATACCCATAGTTCTCACAAAATTATTAGTGAACCTTCGCATTGTTTGTAAAGGTAAGATCGTAGTGTTCTTGATTTGAGGAAATCAAATGAACGGAGCATAACGAATAGAGATGAGCATGACATGGTACACAATGATAGGCTTAAGAAGCCATGTCGTGTCATTAATAGCTTGTGAGCCAACATATATGAGCGTTCAAAACTACTAAACCAGAAAATCAATCTAGTCCAAAACTCCTATACGGATTTCAAATGTAATTCTACGGATTTCAAATGTAATTCTAACACGATATTACTCAAATCACTTTTCAATGAAGATCACATGGTGTATAATCACTCACGAAATGCAAATGAGGCACGTGAGAGTTTCCTAGTGACCGAATCTCTAGTTTGATTGTTTTTTATTTTCGTAGAGTTTTCGAAAGAGAAAGCATACGAATCAAGTCATGTTTGCTATTGAGGTTAAACGGGATCTACAAAGAGGACCAGGAACACATACATACCCATAGTTCTCACAAAATTATTAGTGAACCTTCGCATCGTTTGTAAAGGTAAGATCGTAGTGTTCTTGATTTGAGGAAATCAAATGAACGGAGCATAACGAATAGAGATGAGCATGACGTGGTACACAACATATATGAGTTTTGGTTCACAACATATATTGTGAGCCAAAACTCCTATACGGATTTCAAATGTAAGTCTAACACGATATTACTCAAATCACTTTGCAATGAAAATCAATTGGTGTATAATCACTAACGAAATGCAAATGAGGCACGTGAGAGTTTTCTAGTGACTGAATTTCCTAGTTTGATTGTTTTTTATTTTCGTAGAGTTTCCGAAAGAGAAAGCATACGAATCAAGTCATGTTTGCTATTGAGGTTAAACAGGATCTAAAAAGAGGACCAGGAACACATACATACCCATAGTTCTCACAAAATTATTAGTGAACCTTCGCATTGTTTGTAAAGGTAAGATCGTAGTGTTCTTGATTTGAGGAAATCAAATGAACGGAGCATAACGAATAGAGATGAGCATGACATGGTACACAATGATAGGCTTAAGAAGCCATGTCGTGTCATTAATAGCTTGTGAGCCAACATATATGAGCGTTCAAAACTACTAAACCAGAAAATCAATCTAGTCCAAAACTCCTATACGGATTTCAAATGTAATTCTAACACGATATTACTCAAATCACTTTGCAATGAAAATCACATGGTGTATAATCACTAACGAAATGCAAATGAGGCACGTGAGAGTTTTCTAGTGACTGAATCTCCTAGTTTGATTGTTTTTTATTTTCGTAGAGTTTCCGAAAGAGAAAGCATACGAATCAAGTCATGTTTGCTATTGAGGTTAAACAGGATCTAAAAAGAGGACCAGGAAGACATACATACCCATAGTTCTCACAAAATTATTAGTGAACCTTCGCATTGTTTGTAAAGGTAAGATCGTAGTGTTCTTGATTTGAGGAAATCAAATGAACGGAGCATAACGAATAGAGATGAGCATGACATGGTACACAATGATAGGCTTAAGAAGCCATGTCGTGTCATTAATAGCTTGTGAGCCAACATATATGAGCGTTCAAAACTACTAAACCAGAAAATCAATCTAGTCCAAAACTCCTATAAGGATTTCAAATGTAATTCTACGGATTTCAAATGTAATTCTAACACGATATTACTCAAATCACTTTTCAATGAAGATCACATGGTGTATAATCACTCACGAAATGCAAATGAGGCACGTGAGAGTTTCCTAGTGACCGAATCTCTAGTTTGATTGTTTTTTATTTTCGTAGAGTTTCCGAAAGAGAAAGCATACGAATCAAGTCATGTTTGCTATTGAGGTTAAACAGGATCTAAAAAGAGGACCAGGAACACATACATACCCATAGTTCTCACAAAATTATTAGTGAACCTTCGCATTGTTTGTAAAGGTAAGATCGTAGTGTTCTTGATTTGAGGAAATCAAATGAACGGAGCATAACGAATAGAGATGAGCATGACATGGTACACAATGATAGGCTTAAGAAGCCATGTCGTGTCATTAATAGCTTGTGAGCCAACATATATGAGCGTTCAAAACTACTAAACCAGAAAATCAATCTAGTCCAAAACTCCTATACGGATTTCAAATGTAATTCTACGGATTTCAAATGTAATTCTAACACGATATTACTCAAATCACTTTTCAATGAAGATCACATGGTGTATAATCACTCACGAAATGCAAATGAGGCACGTGAGAGTTTCCTAGTGACCGAATCTCTAGTTTGATTGTTTTTTATTTTCGTAGAGTTTTCGAAAGAGAAAGCATACGAATCAAGTCATGTTTGCTATTGAGGTTAAACGGGATCTACAAAGAGGACCAGGAACACATACATACCCATAGTTCTCACAAAATTATTAGTGAACCTTCGCATCGTTTGTAAAGGTAAGATCGTAGTGTTCTTGATTTGAGGAAATCAAATGAACGGAGCATAACGAATAGAGATGAGCATGACGTGGTACACAACATATATGAGTTTTGGTTCACAACATATATTGTGAGCCAAAACTCCTATACGGATTTCAAATGTAAGTCTAACACGATATTACTCAAATCACTTTGCAATGAAAATCAATTGGTGTATAATCACTAACGAAATGCAAATGAGGCACGTGAGAGTTTTCTAGTGACTGAATTTCCTAGTTTGATTGTTTTTTATTTTCGTAGAGTTTCCGAAAGAGAAAGCATACGAATCAAGTCATGTTTGCTATTGAGGTTAAACAGGATCTAAAAAGAGGACCAGGAACACATACATACCCATAGTTCTCACAAAATTATTAGTGAACCTTCGCATTGTTTGTAAAGGTAAGATCGTAGTGTTCTTGATTTGAGGAAATCAAATGAACGGAGCATAACGAATAGAGATGAGCATGACATGGTACACAATGATAGGCTTAAGAAGCCATGTCGTGTCATTAATAGCTTGTGAGCCAACATATATGAGCGTTCAAAACTACTAAACCAGAAAATCAATCTAGTCCAAAACTCCTATACGGATTTCAAATGTAATTCTAACACGATATTACTCAAATCACTTTGCAATGAAAATCACATGGTGTATAATCACTAACGAAATGCAAATGAGGCACGTGAGAGTTTTCTAGTGACTGAATCTCCTAGTTTGATTGTTTTTTATTTTCGTAGAGTTTCCGAAAGAGAAAGCATACGAATCAAGTCATGTTTGCTATTGAGGTTAAACAGGATCTAAAAAGAGGACCAGGAAGACATACATACCCATAGTTCTCACAAAATTATTAGTGAACCTTCGCATTGTTTGTAAAGGTAAGATCGTAGTGTTCTTGATTTGAGGAAATCAAATGAACGGAGCATAACGAATAGAGATGAGCATGACATGGTACACAATGATAGGCTTAAGAAGCCATGTCGTGTCATTAATAGCTTGTGAGCCAACATATATGAGCGTTCAAAACTACTAAACCAGAAAATCAATCTAGTCCAAAACTCCTATACGGATTTCAAATGTAATTCTACGGATTTCAAATGTAATTCTAACACGATATTACTCAAATCACTTTTCAATGAAGATCACATGGTGTATAATCACTCACGAATTGCAAATGGGGCAAGTGAGAGTTTCCTAGTGACCGAATCTCCTAGTTTGATTGCTTTTTATTTTCGTAGAGTTTCCGAAAGAGAAAACATACGAATCAAGTCATGTTTGCTATTGAGGTTAAACAGGATCTAAAAAGAGGACCAGGAACACATACATACCCATAGTTCTCACAAAATTATTAGTGAACCTTCGCATTGTTTGTAAAGGTAAGATCGTAGTGTTCTTGATTTGAGGAAATCAAATGAAAGAGCATAACGAATAGAGATGAGCATGACATGGTACACAATGATAGGCTTAAGAAGCCATGTCGTGTCATTAATAGCTTGTGAGCCAACATATATGAGCGTTCAAAACTACTAAACCAGAAAATCAATCTAGTCCAAAACTCCTATACGGATTTCAAATGTAATTCTACGGATTTCAAATGTAATTCTAACACGATATTACTCAAATCACTTTTCAATGAAGATCACATGGTGTATAATCACTCACAAAATGCAAATGAGGCACGTGAGAGTTTCCTAGTGACCGAATCTCTAGTTTGATTGTTTTTTATTTTCGTAGAGTTTTCGAAAGAGAAAGCATACGAATCAAGTCATGTTTGCTATTGAGGTTAAACGGGATCTACAAAGAGGACCAGGAACACATACATACCCATAGTTCTCACAAAATTATTAGTGAACCTTCGCATTGTTTGTAAAGGTAAGATCGTAGTGTTCTTGATTTGAGGAAATCAAATGAACGGAGCATAACGAATAGAGATGAGCATGACATGGTACACAATGATAGGCTTAAGAAGCCATGTCGTGTCATTAATAGCTTGTGAGCCAACATATATGAGCGTTCAAAACTACTAAACCAGAAAATCAATCTAGTCCAAAACTCCTATACGGATTTCAAATGTAATTCTACGGATTTCAAATGTAATTCTAACACGATATTACTCAAATCACTTTTCAATGAAGATCACATGGTGTATAATCACTCACGAATTGCAAATGGGGCAAGTGAGAGTTTCCTAGTGACCGAATCTCCTAGTTTGATTGTTTTTTATTTTCGTAGAGTTTCCGAAAGAGAAAACATACGAATCAAGTCATGTTTGCTATTGAGGTTAAACAGGATCTAAAAAGAGGACCAGGAACACATACATACCCATAGTTCTCACAAAATTATTAGTGAACCTTCGCATTGTTTGTAAAGGTAAGATCGTAGTGTTCTTGATTTGAGGAAATCAAATGAACGGAGCATAACGAATAGAGATGAGCATGACATGGTACACAATGATAGGCTTAAGAAGCCATGTCGTGTCATTAATAGCTTGTGAGCCAACATATATGAGCGTTCAAAACTACTAAACCAGAAAATCAATCTAGTCCAAAACTCCTATACGGATTTCAAATGTAATTCTACGGATTTCAAATGTAATTCTAACACGATATTACTCAAATCACTTTTCAATGAAGATCACATGGTGTATAATCACTCACGAAATGCAAATAAGGCACGTGAGAGTTTCCTAGTGACCGAATCTCTAGTTTGATTGTTTTTTATTTTCGTAGAGTTTTCGAAAGAGAAAGCATACGAATCAAGTCATGTTTGCTATTGAGGTTAAACGGGATCTACAAAGAGGACCAGGAACACATACATACCCATAGTTCTCACAAAATTATTAGTGAACCTTCGCATCGTTTGTAAAGGTAAGATCGTAGTGTTCTTGATTTGAGGAAATCAAATGAACGGAGCATAACGAATAGAGATGAGCATGACGTGGTACACAACATATATGAGTTTTGGTTCACAACATATATTGTGAGCCAAAACTCCTATACGGATTTCAAATGTAAGTCTAACACGATATTACTCAAATCACTTTGCAATGAAAATCAATTGGTGTATAATCACTAACGAAATGCAAATGAGGCACGTGAGAGTTTTCTAGTGACTGAATTTCCTAGTTTGATTGTTTTTTATTTTCGTAGAGTTTCCGAAAGAGAAAGCATACGAATCAAGTCATGTTTGCTATTGAGGTTAAACAGGATCTAAAAAGAGGACCAGGAACACATACATACCCATAGTTCTCACAAAATTATTAGTGAACCTTCGCATTGTTTGTAAAGGTAAGATCGTAGTGTTCTTGATTTGAGGAAATCAAATGAACGGAGCATAACGAATAGAGATGAGCATGACATGGTACACAATGATAGGCTTAAGAAGCCATGTCGTGTCATTAATAGCTTGTGAGCCAACATATATGAGCGTTCAAAACTACTAAACCAGAAAATCAATCTAGTCCAAAACTCCTATACGGATTTCAAATGTAATTCTACGGATTTCAAATGTAATTCTAACACGATATTACTCAAATCACTTTTCAATGAAGATCACATGGTGTATAATCACTCACGAAATGCAAATGAGGCACGTGAGAGTTTCCTAGTGACCGAATCTCTAGTTTGATTGTTTTTTATTTTCGTAGAGTTTTCGAAAGAGAAAGCATACGAATCAAGTCATGTTTGCTATTGAGGTTAAACGGGATCTACAAAGAGGACCAGGAACACATACATACCCATAGTTCTCACAAAATTATTAGTGAACCTTCGCATCGTTTGTAAAGGTAAGATCGTAGTGTTCTTGATTTGAGGAAATCAAATGAACGGAGCATAACGAATAGAGATGAGCATGACGTGGTACACAACATATATGAGTTTTGGTTCACAACATATATTGTGAGCCAAAACTCCTATACGGATTTCAAATGTAAGTCTAACACGATATTACTCAAATCACTTTGCAATGAAAATCAATTGGTGTATAATCACTAACGAAATGCAAATGAGGCACGTGAGAGTTTTCTAGTGACTGAATTTCCTAGTTTGATTGTTTTTTATTTTCGTAGAGTTTCCGAAAGAGAAAGCATACGAATCAAGTCATGTTTGCTATTGAGGTTAAACAGGATCTAAAAAGAGGACCAGGAACACATACATACCCATAGTTCTCACAAAATTATTAGTGAACCTTCGCATTGTTTGTAAAGGTAAGATCGTAGTGTTCTTGATTTGAGGAAATCAAATGAACGGAGCATAACGAATAGAGATGAGCATGACATGGTACACAATGATAGGCTTAAGAAGCCATGTCGTGTCATTAATAGCTTGTGAGCCAACATATATGAGCGTTCAAAACTACTAAACCAGAAAATCAATCTAGTCCAAAACTCCTATACGGATTTCAAATGTAATTCTAACACGATATTACTCAAATCACTTTGCAATGAAAATCACATGGTGTATAATCACTAACGAAATGCAAATGAGGCACGTGAGAGTTTTCTAGTGACTGAATCTCCTAGTTTGATTGTTTTTTATTTTCGTAGAGTTTCCGAAAGAGAAAGCATACGAATCAAGTCATGTTTGCTATTGAGGTTAAACAGGATCTAAAAAGAGGACCAGGAAGACATACATACCCATAGTTCTCACAAAATTATTAGTGAACCTTCGCATTGTTTGTAAAGGTAAGATCGTAGTGTTCTTGATTTGAGGAAATCAAATGAACGGAGCATAACGAATAGAGATGAGCATGACATGGTACACAATGATAGGCTTAAGAAGCCATGTCGTGTCATTAATAGCTTGTGAGCCAACATATATGAGCGTTCAAAACTACTAAACCAGAAAATCAATCTAGTCCAAAACTCCTATAAGGATTTCAAATGTAATTCTACGGATTTCAAATGTAATTCTAACACGATATTACTCAAATCACTTTTCAATGAAGATCACATGGTGTATAATCACTCACGAAATGCAAATGAGGCACGTGAGAGTTTCCTAGTGACCGAATCTCTAGTTTGATTGTTTTTTATTTTCGTAGAGTTTCCGAAAGAGAAAGCATACGAATCAAGTCATGTTTGCTATTGAGGTTAAACAGGATCTAAAAAGAGGACCAGGAACACATACATACCCATAGTTCTCACAAAATTATTAGTGAACCTTCGCATTGTTTGTAAAGGTAAGATCGTAGTGTTCTTGATTTGAGGAAATCAAATGAACGGAGCATAACGAATAGAGATGAGCATGACATGGTACACAATGATAGGCTTAAGAAGCCATGTCGTGTCATTAATAGCTTGTGAGCCAACATATATGAGCGTTCAAAACTACTAAACCAGAAAATCAATCTAGTCCAAAACTCCTATACGGATTTCAAATGTAATTCTACGGATTTCAAATGTAATTCTAACACGATATTACTCAAATCACTTTTCAATGAAGATCACATGGTGTATAATCACTCACGAAATGCAAATGAGGCACGTGAGAGTTTCCTAGTGACCGAATCTCTAGTTTGATTGTTTTTTATTTTCGTAGAGTTTTCGAAAGAGAAAGCATACGAATCAAGTCATGTTTGCTATTGAGGTTAAACGGGATCTACAAAGAGGACCAGGAACACATACATACCCATAGTTCTCACAAAATTATTAGTGAACCTTCGCATCGTTTGTAAAGGTAAGATCGTAGTGTTCTTGATTTGAGGAAATCAAATGAACGGAGCATAACGAATAGAGATGAGCATGACGTGGTACACAACATATATGAGTTTTGGTTCACAACATATATTGTGAGCCAAAACTCCTATACGGATTTCAAATGTAAGTCTAACACGATATTACTCAAATCACTTTGCAATGAAAATCAATTGGTGTATAATCACTAACGAAATGCAAATGAGGCACGTGAGAGTTTTCTAGTGACTGAATTTCCTAGTTTGATTGTTTTTTATTTTCGTAGAGTTTCCGAAAGAGAAAGCATACGAATCAAGTCATGTTTGCTATTGAGGTTAAACAGGATCTAAAAAGAGGACCAGGAACACATACATACCCATAGTTCTCACAAAATTATTAGTGAACCTTCGCATTGTTTGTAAAGGTAAGATCGTAGTGTTCTTGATTTGAGGAAATCAAATGAACGGAGCATAACGAATAGAGATGAGCATGACATGGTACACAATGATAGGCTTAAGAAGCCATGTCGTGTCATTAATAGCTTGTGAGCCAACATATATGAGCGTTCAAAACTACTAAACCAGAAAATCAATCTAGTCCAAAACTCCTATACGGATTTCAAATGTAATTCTAACACGATATTACTCAAATCACTTTGCAATGAAAATCACATGGTGTATAATCACTAACGAAATGCAAATGAGGCACGTGAGAGTTTTCTAGTGACTGAATCTCCTAGTTTGATTGTTTTTTATTTTCGTAGAGTTTCCGAAAGAGAAAGCATACGAATCAAGTCATGTTTGCTATTGAGGTTAAACAGGATCTAAAAAGAGGACCAGGAAGACATACATACCCATAGTTCTCACAAAATTATTAGTGAACCTTCGCATTGTTTGTAAAGGTAAGATCGTAGTGTTCTTGATTTGAGGAAATCAAATGAACGGAGCATAACGAATAGAGATGAGCATGACATGGTACACAATGATAGGCTTAAGAAGCCATGTCGTGTCATTAATAGCTTGTGAGCCAACATATATGAGCGTTCAAAACTACTAAACCAGAAAATCAATCTAGTCCAAAACTCCTATACGGATTTCAAATGTAATTCTACGGATTTCAAATGTAATTCTAACACGATATTACTCAAATCACTTTTCAATGAAGATCACATGGTGTATAATCACTCACGAATTGCAAATGGGGCAAGTGAGAGTTTCCTAGTGACCGAATCTCCTAGTTTGATTGTTTTTTATTTTCGTAGAGTTTCCGAAAGAGAAAACATACGAATCAAGTCATGTTTGCTATTGAGGTTAAACAGGATCTAAAAAGAGGACCAGGAACACATACATACCCATAGTTCTCACAAAATTATTAGTGAACCTTCGCATTGTTTGTAAAGGTAAGATCGTAGTGTTCTTGATTTGAGGAAATCAAATGAACGGAGCATAACGAATAGAGATGAGCATGACATGGTACACAATGATAGGCTTAAGAAGCCATGTCGTGTCATTAATAGCTTGTGAGCCAACATATATGAGCGTTCAAAACTACTAAACCAGAAAATCAATCTAGTCCAAAACTCCTATACGGATTTCAAATGTAATTCTAACACGATATTACTCAAATCACTTTGCAATGAAAATCACATGGTGTATAATCACTAACGAAATGCAAATGAGGCACGTGAGAGTTTTCTAGTGACTGAATCTCCTAGTTTGATTGTTTTTTATTTTCGTAGAGTTTCCGAAAGAGAAAGCATACGAATCAAGTCATGTTTGCTATTGAGGTTAAACAGGATCTAAAAAGAGGACCAGGAACACATACATACCCATAGTTCTCACAAAATTATTAGTGAACCTTCGCATTGTTTGTAAAGGTAAGATCGTAGTGTTCTTGATTTGAGGAAATCAAATGAACGGAGCATAACGAATAGAGATGAGCATGACATGGTACACAATGATAGGCTTAAGAAGCCATGTCGTGTCATTAATAGCTTGTGAGCCAACATATATGAGCGTTCAAAACTACTAAACCAGAAAATCAATCTAGTCCAAAACTCCTATACGGATTTCAAATGTAATTCTAACACGATATTACTCAAATCACTTTGCAATGAAAATCACATGGTGTATAATCACTAACGAAATGCAAATGAGGCACGTGAGAGTTTTCTAGTGACTGAATCTCCTAGTTTGATTGTTTTTTATTTTCGTAGAGTTTCCGAAAGAGAAAGCATACGAATCAAGTCATGTTTGCTATTGAGGTTAAACAGGATCTAAAAAGAGGACCAGGAACACATACATACCCATAGTTCTCACAAAATTATTAGTGAACCTTCGCATCGTTTGTAAAGGTAAGATCGTAGTGTTCTTGATTTGAGGAAATCAAATGAACGGAGCATAACGAATAGAGATGAGCATGACGTGGTACACAACATATATGAGTTTTGGTTCACAACATATATTGTGAGCCAAAACTCCTATACGGATTTCAAATGTAAGTCTAACACGATATTACTCAAATCACTTTGCAATGAAAATCAATTGGTGTATAATCACTAACGAAATGCAAATGAGGCACGTGAGAGTTTTCTAGTGACTGAATTTCCTAGTTTGATTGTTTTTTATTTTCGTAGAGTTTCCGAAAGAGAAAGCATACGAATCAAGTCATGTTTGCTATTGAGGTTAAACAGGATCTAAAAAGAGGACCAGGAACACATACATACCCATAGTTCTCACAAAATTATTAGTGAACCTTCGCATTGTTTGTAAAGGTAAGATCGTAGTGTTCTTGATTTGAGGAAATCAAATGAACGGAGCATAACGAATAAAGATGAGCATGACATGGTACACAATGATAGGCTTAAGAAGCCATGTCGTGTCATTAATAGCTTGTGAGCCAACATATATGAGCGTTCAAAACTACTAAACCAGAAAATCAATCTAGTCCAAAACTCCTATACGGATTTCAAATGTAAGTCTAACACGATATTACTCAAATCACTTTGCAATGAAAATCAATTGGTGTATAATCACTAACGAAATGCAAATGAGGCACGTGAGAGTTTTCTAGTGACTGAATTTCCTAGTTTGATTGTTTTTTATTTTCGTAGAGTTTCCGAAAGAGAAAGCATACGAATCAAGTCATGTTTGCTATTGAGGTTAAACAGGATCTAAAAAGAGGA
Source organism: Arabis hirsuta (assembly GCA_964056655.1). Classification (NCBI taxonomy): domain Eukaryota; kingdom Viridiplantae; phylum Streptophyta; class Magnoliopsida; order Brassicales; family Brassicaceae; genus Arabis; species Arabis hirsuta. Next base: position 22,216,164 of record OZ053299.1, on the reverse strand, counting down.
CCAGGAACACATACATACCCATAGTTCTCACAAAATTATTAGTGAACCTTCGCATTGTTTGTAAAGGTAAGATCGTAGTGTTCTTGATTTGAGGAAATCAAATGAACGGAGCATAACGAATAGAGATGAGCATGACATGGTACACAATGATAGGCTTAAGAAGCCATGTCGTGTCATTAATAGCTTGTGAGCCAACATATATGAGCGTTCAAAACTACTAAACCAGAAAATCAATCTAGTCCAAAACTCCTATACGGATTTCAAATGTAATTCTACGGATTTCAAATGTAATTCTAACACGATATTACTCAAATCACTTTTCAATGAAGATCACATGGTGTATAATCACTCACAAAATGCAAATGAGGCACGTGAGAGTTTCCTAGTGACCGAATCTCTAGTTTGATTGTTTTTTATTTTCGTAGAGTTTTCGAAAGAGAAAGCATACGAATCAAGTCATGTTTGCTATTGAGGTTAAACGGGATCTACAAAGAGGACCAGGAACACATACATACCCATAGTTCTCACAAAATTATTAGTGAACCTTCGCATCGTTTGTAAAGGTAAGATCGTAGTGTTCTTGATTTGAGGAAATCAAATGAACGGAGCATAACGAATAGAGATGAGCATGACGTGGTACACAACATATATGAGTTTTGGTTCACAACATATATTGTGAGCCAAAACTCCTATACGGATTTCAAATGTAAGTCTAACACGATATTACTCAAATCACTTTGCAATGAAAATCAATTGGTGTATAATCACTAACGAAATGCAAATGAGGCACGTGAGAGTTTTCTAGTGACTGAATTTCCTAGTTTGATTGTTTTTTATTTTCGTAGAGTTTCCGAAAGAGAAAGCATACGAATCAAGTCATGTTTGCTATTGAGGTTAAACAGGATCTAAAAAGAGGACCAGGAACACATACATACCCATAGTTCTCACAAAATTATTAGTGAACCTTCGCATTGTTTGTAAAGGTAAGATCGTAGTGTTCTTGATTTGAGGAAATCAAATGAACGGAGCATAACGAATAGAGATGAGCATGACATGGTACACAATGATAGGCTTAAGAAGCCATGTCGTGTCATTAATAGCTTGTGAGCCAACATATATGAGCGTTCAAAACTACTAAACCAGAAAATCAATCTAGTCCAAAACTCCTATACGGATTTCAAATGTAATTCTACGGATTTCAAATGTAATTCTAACACGATATTACTCAAATCACTTTTCAATGAAGATCACATGGTGTATAATCACTCACGAAATGCAAATGAGGCACGTGAGAGTTTCCTAGTGACCGAATCTCTAGTTTGATTGTTTTTTATTTTCGTAGAGTTTTCGAAAGAGAAAGCATACGAATCAAGTCATGTTTGCTATTGAGGTTAAACGGGATCTACAAAGAGGACCAGGAACACATACATACCCATAGTTCTCACAAAATTATTAGTGAACCTTCGCATCGTTTGTAAAGGTAAGATCGTAGTGTTCTTGATTTGAGGAAATCAAATGAACGGAGCATAACGAATAGAGATGAGCATGACGTGGTACACAACATATATGAGTTTTGGTTCACAACATATATTGTGAGCCAAAACTCCTATACGGATTTCAAATGTAAGTCTAACACGATATTACTCAAATCACTTTGCAATGAAAATCAATTGGTGTATAATCACTAACGAAATGCAAATGAGGCACGTGAGAGTTTTCTAGTGACTGAATTTCCTAGTTTGATTGTTTTTTATTTTCGTAGAGTTTCCGAAAGAGAAAGCATACGAATCAAGTCATGTTTGCTATTGAGGTTAAACAGGATCTAAAAAGAGGACCAGGAACACATACATACCCATAGTTCTCATAAAATTATTAGTGAACCTTCGCATTGTTTGTAAAGGTAAGATCGTAGTGTTCTTGATTTGAGGAAATCAAATGAACGGAGCATAACGAATAGAGATGAGCATGACATGGTACACAATGATAGGCTTAAGAAGCCATGTCGTGTCATTAATAGCTTGTGAGCCAACATATATGAGCGTTCAAAACTACTAAACCAGAAAATCAATCTAGTCCAAAACTCCTATACGGATTTCAAATGTAATTCTAACACGATATTACTCAAATCACTTTGCAATGAAAATCACATGGTGTATAATCACTAACGAAATGCAAATGAGGCACGTGAGAGTTTTCTAGTGACTGAATCTCCTAGTTTGATTGTTTTTTATTTTCGTAGAGTTTCCGAAAGAGAAAGCATACGAATCAAGTCATGTTTGCTATTGAGGTTAAACAGGATCTAAAAAGAGGACCAGGAACACATACATACCCATAGTTCTCACAAAATTATTAGTGAACCTTCGCATTGTTTGTAAAGGTAAGATCGTAGTGTTCTTGATTTGAGGAAATCAAATGAACGGAGCATAACGAATAGAGATGAGCATGACATGGTACACAATGATAGGCTTAAGAAGCCATGTCGTGTCATTAATAGCTTGTGAGCCAACATATATGAGCGTTCAAAACTACTAAACCAGAAAATCAATCTAGTCCAAAACTCCTATACGGATTTCAAATGTAATTCTACGGATTTCAAATGTAATTCTAACACGATATTACTCAAATCACTTTTCAATGAAGATCACATGGTGTATAATCACTCACGAATTGCAAATGGGGCAAGTGAGAGTTTCCTAGTGACCGAATCTCCTAGTTTGATTGTTTTTTATTTTCGTAGAGTTTCCGAAAGAGAAAACATACGAATCAAGTCATGTTTGCTATTGAGGTTAAACAGGATCTAAAAAGAGGACCAGGAACACATACATACCCATAGTTCTCACAAAATTATTAGTGAACCTTCGCATTGTTTGTAAAGGTAAGATCGTAGTGTTCTTGATTTGAGGAAATCAAATGAACGGAGCATAACGAATAGAGATGAGCATGACATGGTACACAATGATAGGCTTAAGAAGCCATGTCGTGTCATTAATAGCTTGTGAGCCAACATATATGAGCGTTCAAAACTACTAAACCAGAAAATCAATCTAGTCCAAAACTCCTATACGGATTTCAAATGTAATTCTACGGATTTCAAATGTAATTCTAACACGATATTACTCAAATCACTTTTCAATGAAGATCACATGGTGTATAATCACTCACGAAATGCAAATGAGGCACGTGAGAGTTTCCTAGTGACCGAATCTCTAGTTTGATTGTTTTTTATTTTCGTAGAGTTTTCGAAAGAGAAAGCATACGAATCAAGTCATGTTTGCTATTGAGGTTAAACGGGATCTACAAAGAGGACCAGGAACACATACATACCCATAGTTCTCACAAAATTATTAGTGAACCTTCGCATCGTTTGTAAAGGTAAGATCGTAGTGTTCTTGATTTGAGGAAATCAAATGAACGGAGCATAACGAATAGAGATGAGCATGACGTGGTACACAACATATATGAGTTTTGGTTCACAACATATATTGTGAGCCAAAACTCCTATACGGATTTCAAATGTAAGTCTAACACGATATTACTCAAATCACTTTGCAATGAAAATCAATTGGTGTATAATCACTAACGAAATGCAAATGAGGCACGTGAGAGTTTTCTAGTGACTGAATTTCCTAGTTTGATTGTTTTTTATTTTCGTAGAGTTTCCGAAAGAGAAAGCATACGAATCAAGTCATGTTTGCTATTGAGGTTAAACAGGATCTAAAAAGAGGACCAGGAACACATACATACCCATAGTTCTCACAAAATTATTAGTGAACCTTCGCATTGTTTGTAAAGGTAAGATCGTAGTGTTCTTGATTTGAGGAAATCAAATGAACGGAGCATAACGAATAGAGATGAGCATGACATGGTACACAATGATAGGCTTAAGAAGCCATGTCGTGTCATTAATAGCTTGTGAGCCAACATATATGAGCGTTCAAAACTACTAAACCAGAAAATCAATCTAGTCCAAAACTCCTATACGGATTTCAAATGTAATTCTAACACGATATTACTCAAATCACTTTGCAATGAAAATCACATGGTGTATAATCACTAACGAAATGCAAATGAGGCACGTGAGAGTTTTCTAGTGACTGAATCTCCTAGTTTGATTGTTTTTTATTTTCGTAGAGTTTCCGAAAGAGAAAGCATACGAATCAAGTCATGTTTGCTATTGAGGTTAAACAGGATCTAAAAAGAGGACCAGGAAGACATACATACCCATAGTTCTCACAAAATTATTAGTGAACCTTCGCATTGTTTGTAAAGGTAAGATCGTAGTGTTCTTGATTTGAGGAAATCAAATGAACGGAGCATAACGAATAGAGATGAGCATGACATGGTACACAATGATAGGCTTAAGAAGCCATGTCGTGTCATTAATAGCTTGTGAGCCAACATATATGAGCGTTCAAAACTACTAAACCAGAAAATCAATCTAGTCCAAAACTCCTATACGGATTTCAAATGTAATTCTAACACGATATTACTCAAATCACTTTGCAATGAAAATCACATGGTGTATAATCACTAACGAAATGCAAATGAGGCACGTGAGAGTTTTCTAGTGACTGAATCTCCTAGTTTGATTGTTTTTTATTTTCGTAGAGTTTCCGAAAGAGAAAGCATACGAATCAAGTCATGTTTGCTATTGAGGTTAAACAGGATCTAAAAAGAGGACCAGGAAGACATACATACCCATAGTTCTCACAAAATTATTAGTGAACCTTCGCATTGTTTGTAAAGGTAAGATCGTAGTGTTCTTGATTTGAGGAAATCAAATGAACGGAGCATAACGAATAGAGATGAGCATGACATGGTACACAATGATAGGCTTAAGAAGCCATGTCGTGTCATTAATAGCTTGTGAGCCAACATATATGAGCGTTCAAAACTACTAAACCAGAAAATCAATCTAGTCCAAAACTCCTATACGGATTTCAAATGTAATTCTACGGATTTCAAATGTAATTCTAACACGATATTACTCAAATCACTTTTCAATGAAGATCACATGGTGTATAATCACTCACGAATTGCAAATGGGGCAAGTGAGAGTTTCCTAGTGACCGAATCTCCTAGTTTGATTGTTTTTTATTTTCGTAGAGTTTCCGAAAGAGAAAACATACGAATCAAGTCATGTTTGCTATTGAGGTTAAACAGGATCTAAAAAGAGGACCAGGAACACATACATACCCATAGTTCTCACAAAATTATTAGTGAACCTTCGCATTGTTTGTAAAGGTAAGATCGTAGTGTTCTTGATTTGAGGAAATCAAATGAACGGAGCATAACGAATAGAGATGAGCATGACATGGTACACAATGATAGGCTTAAGAAGCCATGTCGTGTCATTAATAGCTTGTGAGCCAACATATATGAGCGTTCAAAACTACTAAACCAGAAAATCAATCTAGTCCAAAACTCCTATACGGATTTCAAATGTAATTCTACGGATTTCAAATGTAATTCTAACACGATATTACTCAAATCACTTTTCAATGAAGATCACATGGTGTATAATCACTCACGAAATGCAAATGAGGCACGTGAGAGTTTCCTAGTGACCGAATCTCTAGTTTGATTGTTTTTTATTTTCGTAGAGTTTTCGAAAGAGAAAGCATACGAATCAAGTCATGTTTGCTATTGAGGTTAAACGGGATCTACAAAGAGGACCAGGAACACATACATACCCATAGTTCTCACAAAATTATTAGTGAACCTTCGCATCGTTTGTAAAGGTAAGATCGTAGTGTTCTTGATTTGAGGAAATCAAATGAACGGAGCATAACGAATAGAGATGAGCATGACGTGGTACACAACATATATGAGTTTTGGTTCACAACATATATTGTGAGCCAAAACTCCTATACGGATTTCAAATGTAAGTCTAACACGATATTACTCAAATCACTTTGCAATGAAAATCAATTGGTGTATAATCACTAACGAAATGCAAATGAGGCACGTGAGAGTTTTCTAGTGACTGAATTTCCTAGTTTGATTGTTTTTTATTTTCGTAGAGTTTCCGAAAGAGAAAGCATACGAATCAAGTCATGTTTGCTATTGAGGTTAAACAGGATCTAAAAAGAGGACCAGGAACACATACATACCCATAGTTCTCACAAAATTATTAGTGAACCTTCGCATTGTTTGTAAAGGTAAGATCGTAGTGTTCTTGATTTGAGGAAATCAAATGAACGGAGCATAACGAATAGAGATGAGCATGACATGGTACACAATGATAGGCTTAAGAAGCCATGTCGTGTCATTAATAGCTTGTGAGCCAACATATATGAGCGTTCAAAACTACTAAACCAGAAAATCAATCTAGTCCAAAACTCCTATACGGATTTCAAATGTAATTCTACGGATTTCAAATGTAATTCTAACACGATATTACTCAAATCACTTTTCAATGAAGATCACATGGTGTATAATCACTCACGAAATGCAAATGAGGCACGTGAGAGTTTCCTAGTGACCGAATCTCTAGTTTGATTGTTTTTTATTTTCGTAGAGTTTTCGAAAGAGAAAGCATACGAATCAAGTCATGTTTGCTATTGAGGTTAAACGGGATCTACAAAGAGGACCAGGAACACATACATACCCATAGTTCTCACAAAATTATTAGTGAACCTTCGCATCGTTTGTAAAGGTAAGATCGTAGTGTTCTTGATTTGAGGAAATCAAATGAACGGAGCATAACGAATAGAGATGAGCATGACGTGGTACACAACATATATGAGTTTTGGTTCACAACATATATTGTGAGCCAAAACTCCTATACGGATTTCAAATGTAAGTCTAACACGATATTACTCAAATCACTTTGCAATGAAAATCAATTGGTGTATAATCACTAACGAAATGCAAATGAGGCACGTGAGAGTTTTCTAGTGACTGAATTTCCTAGTTTGATTGTTTTTTATTTTCGTAGAGTTTCCGAAAGAGAAAGCATACGAATCAAGTCATGTTTGCTATTGAGGTTAAACAGGATCTAAAAAGAGGACCAGGAACACATACATACCCATAGTTCTCACAAAATTATTAGTGAACCTTCGCATTGTTTGTAAAGGTAAGATCGTAGTGTTCTTGATTTGAGGAAATCAAATGAACGGAGCATAACGAATAGAGATGAGCATGACATGGTACACAATGATAGGCTTAAGAAGCCATGTCGTGTCATTAATAGCTTGTGAGCCAACATATATGAGCGTTCAAAACTACTAAACCAGAAAATCAATCTAGTCCAAAACTCCTATACGGATTTCAAATGTAATTCTAACACGATATTACTCAAATCACTTTGCAATGAAAATCACATGGTGTATAATCACTAACGAAATGCAAATGAGGCACGTGAGAGTTTTCTAGTGACTGAATCTCCTAGTTTGATTGTTTTTTATTTTCGTAGAGTTTCCGAAAGAGAAAGCATACGAATCAAGTCATGTTTGCTATTGAGGTTAAACAGGATCTAAAAAGAGGACCAGGAAGACATACATACCCATAGTTCTCACAAAATTATTAGTGAACCTTCGCATTGTTTGTAAAGGTAAGATCGTAGTGTTCTTGATTTGAGGAAATCAAATGAACGGAGCATAACGAATAGAGATGAGCATGACATGGTACACAATGATAGGCTTAAGAAGCCATGTCGTGTCATTAATAGCTTGTGAGCCAACATATATGAGCGTTCAAAACTACTAAACCAGAAAATCAATCTAGTCCAAAACTCCTATACGGATTTCAAATGTAATTCTACGGATTTCAAATGTAATTCTAACACGATATTACTCAAATCACTTTTCAATGAAGATCACATGGTGTATAATCACTCACGAATTGCAAATGGGGCAAGTGAGAGTTTCCTAGTGACCGAATCTCCTAGTTTGATTGTTTTTTATTTTCGTAGAGTTTCCGAAAGAGAAAACATACGAATCAAGTCATGTTTGCTATTGAGGTTAAACAGGATCTAAAAAGAGGACCAGGAACACATACATACCCATAGTTCTCACAAAATTATTAGTGAACCTTCGCATTGTTTGTAAAGGTAAGATCGTAGTGTTCTTGATTTGAGGAAATCAAATGAACGGAGCATAACGAATAGAGATGAGCATGACATGGTACACAATGATAGGCTTAAGAAGCCATGTCGTGTCATTAATAGCTTGTGAGCCAACATATATGAGCGTTCAAAACTACTAAACCAGAAAATCAATCTAGTCCAAAACTCCTATACGGATTTCAAATGTAATTCTACGGATTTCAAATGTAATTCTAACACGATATTACTCAAATCACTTTTCAATGAAGATCACATGGTGTATAATCACTCACGAATTGCAAATGGGGCAAGTGAGAGTTTCCTAGTGACCGAATCTCCTAGTTTGATTGTTTTTTATTTTCGTAGAGTTTCCGAAAGAGAAAACATACGAATCAAGTCATGTTTGCTATTGAGGTTAAACAGGATCTAAAAAGAGGACCAGGAACACATACATACCCATAGTTCTCACAAAATTATTAGTGAACCTTCGCATTGTTTGTAAAGGTAAGATCGTAGTGTTCTTGATTTGAGGAAATCAAATGAACGGAGCATAACGAATAGAGATGAGCATGACATGGTACACAATGATAGGCTTAAGAAGCCATGTCGTGTCATTAATAGCTTGTGAGCCAACATATATGAGCGTTCAAAACTACTAAACCAGAAAATCAATCTAGTCCAAAACTCCTATACGGATTTCAAATGTAATTCTACGGATTTCAAATGTAATTCTAACACGATATTACTCAAATCACTTTTCAATGAAGATCACATGGTGTATAATCACTCACGAAATGCAAATGAGGCACGTGAGAGTTTCCTAGTGACCGAATCTCTAGTTTGATTGTTTTTTATTTTCGTAGAGTTTTCGAAAGAGAAAGCATACGAATCAAGTCATGTTTGCTATTGAGGTTAAACGGGATCTACAAAGAGGACCAGGAACACATACATACCCATAGTTCTCACAAAATTATTAGTGAACCTTCGCATCGTTTGTAAAGGTAAGATCGTAGTGTTCTTGATTTGAGGAAATCAAATGAACGGAGCATAACGAATAGAGATGAGCATGACGTGGTACACAACATATATGAGTTTTGGTTCACAACATATATTGTGAGCCAAAACTCCTATACGGATTTCAAATGTAAGTCTAACACGATATTACTCAAATCACTTTGCAATGAAAATCAATTGGTGTATAATCACTAACGAAATGCAAATGAGGCACGTGAGAGTTTTCTAGTGACTGAATTTCCTAGTTTGATTGTTTTTTATTTTCGTAGAGTTTCCGAAAGAGAAAGCATACGAATCAAGTCATGTTTGCTATTGAGGTTAAACAGGATCTAAAAAGAGGACCAGGAACACATACATACCCATAGTTCTCACAAAATTATTAGTGAACCTTCGCATTGTTTGTAAAGGTAAGATCGTAGTGTTCTTGATTTGAGGAAATCAAATGAACGGAGCATAACGAATAGAGATGAGCATGACATGGTACACAATGATAGGCTTAAGAAGCCATGTCGTGTCATTAATAGCTTGTGAGCCAACATATATGAGCGTTCAAAACTACTAAACCAGAAAATCAATCTAGTCCAAAACTCCTATACGGATTTCAAATGTAATTCTACGGATTTCAAATGTAATTCTAACACGATATTACTCAAATCACTTTTCAATGAAGATCACATGGTGTATAATCACTCACGAAATGCAAATGAGGCACGTGAGAGTTTCCTAGTGACCGAATCTCTAGTTTGATTGTTTTTTATTTTCGTAGAGTTTTCGAAAGAGAAAGCATACGAATCAAGTCATGTTTGCTATTGAGGTTAAACGGGATCTACAAAGAGGACCAGGAACACATACATACCCATAGTTCTCACAAAATTATTAGTGAACCTTCGCATCGTTTGTAAAGGTAAGATCGTAGTGTTCTTGATTTGAGGAAATCAAATGAACGGAGCATAACGAATAGAGATGAGCATGACGTGGTACACAACATATATGAGTTTTGGTTCACAACATATATTGTGAGCCAAAACTCCTATACGGATTTCAAATGTAAGTCTAACACGATATTACTCAAATCACTTTGCAATGAAAATCAATTGGTGTATAATCACTAACGAAATGCAAATGAGGCACGTGAGAGTTTTCTAGTGACTGAATTTCCTAGTTTGATTGTTTTTTATTTTCGTAGAGTTTCCGAAAGAGAAAGCATACGAATCAAGTCATGTTTGCTATTGAGGTTAAACAGGATCTAAAAAGAGGACCAGGAACACATACATACCCATAGTTCTCACAAAATTATTAGTGAACCTTCGCATTGTTTGTAAAGGTAAGATCGTAGTGTTCTTGATTTGAGGAAATCAAATGAACGGAGCATAACGAATAGAGATGAGCATGACATGGTACACAATGATAGGCTTAAGAAGCCATGTCGTGTCATTAATAGCTTGTGAGCCAACATATATGAGCGTTCAAAACTACTAAACCAGAAAATCAATCTAGTCCAAAACTCCTATACGGATTTCAAATGTAATTCTAACACGATATTACTCAAATCACTTTGCAATGAAAATCACATGGTGTATAATCACTAACGAAATGCAAATGAGGCACGTGAGAGTTTTCTAGTGACTGAATCTCCTAGTTTGATTGTTTTTTATTTTCGTAGAGTTTCCGAAAGAGAAAGCATACGAATCAAGTCATGTTTGCTATTGAGGTTAAACAGGATCTAAAAAGAGGACCAGGAAGACATACATACCCATAGTTCTCACAAAATTATTAGTGAACCTTCGCATTGTTTGTAAAGGTAAGATCGTAGTGTTCTTGATTTGAGGAAATCAAATGAACGGAGCATAACGAATAGAGATGAGCATGACATGGTACACAATGATAGGCTTAAGAAGCCATGTCGTGTCATTAATAGCTTGTGAGCCAACATATATGAGCGTTCAAAACTACTAAACCAGAAAATCAATCTAGTCCAAAACTCCTATACGGATTTCAAATGTAATTCTACGGATTTCAAATGTAATTCTAACACGATATTACTCAAATCACTTTTCAATGAAGATCACATGGTGTATAATCACTCACGAATTGCAAATGGGGCAAGTGAGAGTTTCCTAGTGACCGAATCTCCTAGTTTGATTGTTTTTTATTTTCGTAGAGTTTCCGAAAGAGAAAACATACGAATCAAGTCATGTTTGCTATTGAGGTTAAACAGGATCTAAAAAGAGGACCAGGAACACATACATACCCATAGTTCTCACAAAATTATTAGTGAACCTTCGCATTGTTTGTAAAGGTAAGATCGTAGTGTTCTTGATTTGAGGAAATCAAATGAACGGAGCATAACGAATAGAGATGAGCATGACATGGTACACAATGATAGGCTTAAGAAGCCATGTCGTGTCATTAATAGCTTGTGAGCCAACATATATGAGCGTTCAAAACTACTAAACCAGAAAATCAATCTAGTCCAAAACTCCTATACGGATTTCAAATGTAATTCTACGGATTTCAAATGTAATTCTAACACGATATTACTCAAATCACTTTTCAATGAAGATCACATGGTGTATAATCACTCACGAATTGCAAATGGGGCAAGTGAGAGTTTCCTAGTGACCGAATCTCCTAGTTTGATTGTTTTTTATTTTCGTAGAGTTTCCGAAAGAGAAAACATACGAATCAAGTCATGTTTGCTATTGAGGTTAAACAGGATCTAAAAAGAGGACCAGGAACACATACATACCCATAGTTCTCACAAAATTATTAGTGAACCTTCGCATTGTTTGTAAAGGTAAGATCGTAGTGTTCTTGATTTGAGGAAATCAAATGAACGGAGCATAACGAATAGAGATGAGCATGACATGGTACACAATGATAGGCTTAAGAAGCCATGTCGTGTCATTAATAGCTTGTGAGCCAACATATATGAGCGTTCAAAACTACTAAACCAGAAAATCAATCTAGTCCAAAACTCCTATACGGATTTCAAATGTAATTCTACGGATTTCAAATGTAATTCTAACACGATATTACTCAAATCACTTTTCAATGAAGATCACATGGTGTATAATCACTCACGAAATGCAAATGAGGCACGTGAGAGTTTCCTAGTGACCGAATCTCTAGTTTGATTGTTTTTTATTTTCGTAGAGTTTTCGAAAGAGAAAGCATACGAATCAAGTCATGTTTGCTATTGAGGTTAAACGGGATCTACAAAGAGGACCAGGAACACATACATACCCATAGTTCTCACAAAATTATTAGTGAACCTTCGCATCGTTTGTAAAGGTAAGATCGTAGTGTTCTTGATTTGAGGAAATCAAATGAACGGAGCATAACGAATAGAGATGAGCATGACGTGGTACACAACATATATGAGTTTTGGTTCACAACATATATTGTGAGCCAAAACTCCTATACGGATTTCAAATGTAATTCTAACACGATATTACTCAAATCACTTTGCAATGAAAATCACATGGTGTATAATCACTAACGAAATGCAAATGAGGCACGTGAGAGTTTTCTAGTGACTGAATCTCCTAGTTTGATTGTTTTTTATTTTCGTAGAGTTTCCGAAAGAGAAAGCATACGAATCAAGTCATGTTTGCTATTGAGGTTAAACAGGATCTAAAAAGAGGACCAGGAAGACATACATACCCATAGTTCTCACAAAATTATTAGTGAACCTTCGCATTGTTTGTAAAGGTAAGATCGTAGTGTTCTTGATTTGAGGAAATCAAATGAACGGAGCATAACGAATAGAGATGAGCATGACATGGTACACAATGATAGGCTTAAGAAGCCATGTCGTGTCATTAATAGCTTGTGAGCCAACATATATGAGCGTTCAAAACTACTAAACCAGAAAATCAATCTAGTCCAAAACTCCTATACGGATTTCAAATGTAATTCTAACACGATATTACTCAAATCACTTTGCAATGAAAATCACATGGTGTATAATCACTAACGAAATGCAAATGAGGCACGTGAGAGTTTTCTAGTGACTGAATCTCCTAGTTTGATTGTTTTTTATTTTCGTAGAGTTTCCGAAAGAGAAAGCATACGAATCAAGTCATGTTTGCTATTGAGGTTAAACAGGATCTAAAAAGAGGACCAGGAAGACATACATACCCATAGTTCTCACAAAATTATTAGTGAACCTTCGCATTGTTTGTAAAGGTAAGATCGTAGTGTTCTTGATTTGAGGAAATCAAATGAACGGAGCATAACGAATAGAGATGAGCATGACATGGTACACAATGATAGGCTTAAGAAGCCATGTCGTGTCATTAATAGCTTGTGAGCCAACATATATGAGCGTTCAAAACTACTAAACCAGAAAATCAATCTAGTCCAAAACTCCTATACGGATTTCAAATGTAATTCTACGGATTTCAAATGTAATTCTAACACGATATTACTCAAATCACTTTTCAATGAAGATCACATGGTGTATAATCACTCACGAATTGCAAATGGGGCAAGTGAGAGTTTCCTAGTGACCGAATCTCCTAGTTTGATTGTTTTTTATTTTCGTAGAGTTTCCGAAAGAGAAAACATACGAATCAAGTCATGTTTGCTATTGAGGTTAAACAGGATCTAAAAAGAGGACCAGGAACACATACATACCCATAGTTCTCACAAAATTATTAGTGAACCTTCGCATTGTTTGTAAAGGTAAGATCGTAGTGTTCTTGATTTGAGGAAATCAAATGAACGGAGCATAACGAATAGAGATGAGCATGACATGGTACACAATGATAGGCTTAAGAAGCCATGTCGTGTCATTAATAGCTTGTGAGCCAACATATATGAGCGTTCAAAACTACTAAACCAGAAAATCAATCTAGTCCAAAACTCCTATACGGATTTCAAATGTAATTCTACGGATTTCAAATGTAATTCTAACACGATATTACTCAAATCACTTTTCAATGAAGATCACATGGTGTATAATCACTCACGAAATGCAAATGAGGCACGTGAGAGTTTCCTAGTGACCGAATCTCTAGTTTGATTGTTTTTTATTTTCGTAGAGTTTTCGAAAAAGAAAGCATACGAATCAAGTCATGTTTGCTATTGAGGTTAAACGGGATCTACAAAGAGGACCAGGAACACATACATACCCATAGTTCTCACAAAATTATTAGTGAACCTTCGCATCGTTTGTAAAGGTAAGATCGTAGTGTTCTTGATTTGAGGAAATCAAATGAACGGAGCATAACGAATAGAGATGAGCATGACGTGGTACACAACATATATGAGTTTTGGTTCACAACATATATTGTGAGCCAAAACTCCTATACGGATTTCAAATGTAATTCTAACACGATATTACTCAAATCACTTTGCAATGAAAATCACATGGTGTATAATCACTAACGAAATGCAAATGAGGCACGTGAGAGTTTTCTAGTGACTGAATCTCCTAGTTTGATTGTTTTTTATTTTCGTAGAGTTTCCGAAAGAGAAAGCATACGAATCAAGTCATGTTTGCTATTGAGGTTAAACAGGATCTAAAAAGAGGACCAGGAAGACATACATACCCATAGTTCTCACAAAATTATTAGTGAACCTTCGCATTGTTTGTAAAGGTAAGATCGTAGTGTTCTTGATTTGAGGAAATCAAATGAACGGAGCATAACGAATAGAGATGAGCATGACATGGTACACAATGATAGGCTTAAGAAGCCATGTCGTGTCATTAATAGCTTGTGAGCCAACATATATGAGCGTTCAAAACTACTAAACCAGAAAATCAATCTAGTCCAAAACTCCTATACGGATTTCAAATGTAATTCTAACACGATATTACTCAAATCACTTTGCAATGAAAATCACATGGTGTATAATCACTAACGAAATGCAAATGAGGCACGTGAGAGTTTTCTAGTGACTGAATCTCCTAGTTTGATTGTTTTTTATTTTCGTAGAGTTTCCGAAAGAGAAAGCATACGAATCAAGTCATGTTTGCTATTGAGGTTAAACAGGATCTAAAAAGAGGACCAGGAAGACATACATACCCATAGTTCTCACAAAATTATTAGTGAACCTTCGCATTGTTTGTAAAGGTAAGATCGTAGTGTTCTTGATTTGAGGAAATCAAATGAACGGAGCATAACGAATAGAGATGAGCATGACATGGTACACAATGATAGGCTTAAGAAGCCATGTCGTGTCATTAATAGCTTGTGAGCCAACATATATGAGCGTTCAAAACTACTAAACCAGAAAATCAATCTAGTCCAAAACTCCTATACGGATTTCAAATGTAATTCTACGGATTTCAAATGTAATTCTAACACGATATTACTCAAATCACTTTTCAATGAAGATCACATGGTGTATAATCACTCACGAATTGCAAATGGGGCAAGTGAGAGTTTCCTAGTGACCGAATCTCCTAGTTTGATTGTTTTTTATTTTCGTAGAGTTTCCGAAAGAGAAAACATACGAATCAAGTCATGTTTGCTATTGAGGTTAAACAGGATCTAAAAAGAGGACCAGGAACACATACATACCCATAGTTCTCACAAAATTATTAGTGAACCTTCGCATTGTTTGTAAAGGTAAGATCGTAGTGTTCTTGATTTGAGGAAATCAAATGAACGGAGCATAACGAATAGAGATGAGCATGACATGGTACACAATGATAGGCTTAAGAAGCCATGTCGTGTCATTAATAGCTTGTGAGCCAACATATATGAGCGTTCAAAACTACTAAACCAGAAAATCAATCTAGTCCAAAACTCCTATACGGATTTCAAATGTAATTCTACAGATTTCAAATGTAATTCTAACACGATATTACTCAAATCACTTTTCAATGAAGATCACATGGTGTATAATCACTCACGAAATGCAAATGAGGCACGTGAGAGTTTCCTAGTGACCGAATCTCTAGTTTGATTGTTTTTTATTTTCGTAGAGTTTTCGAAAGAGAAAGCATACGAATCAAGTCATGTTTGCTATTGAGGTTAAACGGGATCTACAAAGAGGACCAGGAACACATACATACCCATAGTTCTCACAAAATTATTAGTGAACCTTCGCATCGTTTGTAAAGGTAAGATCGTAGTGTTCTTGATTTGAGGAAATCAAATGAACGGAGCATAACGAATAGAGATGAGCATGACGTGGTACACAACATATATGAGTTTTGGTTCACAACATATATTGTGAGCCAAAACTCCTATACGGATTTCAAATGTAATTCTAACACGATATTACTCAAATCACTTTGCAATGAAAATCACATGGTGTATAATCACTAACGAAATGCAAATGAGGCACGTGAGAGTTTTCTAGTGACTGAATCTCCTAGTTTGATTGTTTTTTATTTTCGTAGAGTTTCCGAAAGAGAAAGCATACGAATCAAGTCATGTTTGCTATTGAGGTTAAACAGGATCTAAAAAGAGGACCAGGAAGACATACATACCCATAGTTCTCACAAAATTATTAGTGAACCTTCGCATTGTTTGTAAAGGTAAGATCGTAGTGTTCTTGATTTGAGGAAATCAAATGAACGGAGCATAACGAATAGAGATGAGCATGACATGGTACACAATGATAGGCTTAAGAAGCCATGTCGTGTCATTAATAGCTTGTGAGCCAACATATATGAGCGTTCAAAACTACTAAACCAGAAAATCAATCTAGTCCAAAACTCCTATACGGATTTCAAATGTAATTCTAACACAATATTACTCAAATCACTTTGCAATGAAAATCACATGGTGTATAATCACTAACGAAATGCAAATGAGGCACGTGAGAGTTTTCTAGTGACTGAATCTCCTAGTTTGATTGTTTTTTATTTTCGTAGAGTTTCCGAAAGAGAAAGCATACGAATCAAGTCATGTTTGCTATTGAGGTTAAACAGGATCTAAAAAGAGGACCAGGAAGACATACATACCCATAGTTCTCACAAAATTATTAGTGAACCTTCGCATTGTTTGTAAAGGTAAGATCGTAGTGTTCTTGATTTGAGGAAATCAAATGAACGGAGCATAACGAATAGAGATGAGCATGACATGGTACACAATGATAGGCTTAAGAAGCCATGTCGTGTCATTAATAGCTTGTGAGCCAACATATATGAGCGTTCAAAACTACTAAACCAGAAAATCAATCTAGTCCAAAACTCTTATACGGATTTCAAATGTAATTCTACAGATTTCAAATGTAATTCTAACACGATATTACTCAAATCACTTTTCAATGAAGATAACATGGTGTATAATCACTCACGAAATGCAAATGAGGCACGTGAGAGTTTCCTAGTGACCGAATCTCTAGTTTGATTGTTTTTTATTTTCGTAGAGTTTTCGAAAGAGAAAGCATACGAATCAAGTCATGTTTGCTATTGAGGTTAAACGGGATCTACAAAGAGGACCAGGAACACATACATACCCATAGTTCTCACAAAATTATTAGTGAACCTTCGCATCGTTTGTAAAGGTAAGATCGTAGTGTTCTTGATTTGAGGAAATCAAATGAACGGAGCATAACGAATAGAGATGAGCATGACGTGGTACACAACATATATGAGTTTTGGTTCACAACATATATTGTGAGCCAAAACTCCTATACGGATTTCAAATGTAAGTCTAACACGATATTACTCAAATCACTTTGCAATGAAAATCAATTGGTGTATAATCACTAACGAAATGCAAATGAGGCACGTGAGAGTTTTCTAGTGACTGAATTTCCTAGTTTGATTGTTTTTTATTTTCGTAGAGTTTCCGAAAGAGAAAGCATACGAATCAAGTCATGTTTGCTATTGAGGTTAAACAGGATCTAAAAAGAGGACTAGGAACACATACATACCCATAGTTCTCACAAAATTATTAGTGAACCTTCGCATTGTTTGTAAAGGTAAGATCGTAGTGTTCTTGATTTGAGGAAATCAAATGAACGGAGCATAACGAATAGAGATGAGCATGACATGGTACACAATGATAGGCTTAAGAAGCCATGTCGTGTCATTAATAGCTTGTGAGCCAACATATATGAGCGTTCAAAACTACTAAACCAGAAAATCAATCTAGTCCAAAACTCCTATACGGATTTCAAATGTAATTCTAACACGATATTACTCAAATCACTTTGCAATGAAAATCACATGGTGTATAATCACTAACGAAATGCAAATGAGGCACGTGAGAGTTTTCTAGTGACTGAATCTCCTAGTTTGATTATTTTTTATTTTCGTAGAGTTTCCGAAAGAGAAAGCATACGAATCAAGTCATGTTTGCTATTGAGGTTAAACAGGATCTAAAAAGAGGACCAGGAACACATACATACCCATAGTTCTCACAAAATTATTAGTGAACCTTCGCATTGTTTGTAAAGGTAAGATCGTAGTGTTCTTGATTTGAGGAAATCAAATGAACGGAGCATAACGAATAGAGATGAGCATGACATGGTACACAATGATAGGCTTAAGAAGCCATGTCGTGTCATTAATAGCTTGTGAGCCAACATATATGAGCGTTCAAAACTACTAAACCAGAAAATCAATCTAGTCCAAAACTCCTATACGGATTTCAAATGTAATTCTACGGATTTCAAATGTAATTCTAACACGATATTACTCAAATCACTTTTCAATGAAGATCACATGGTGTATAATCACTCACGAATTGCAAATGGGGCAAGTGAGAGTTTCCTAGTGACCGAATCTCCTAGTTTGATTGTTTTTTATTTTCGTAGAGTTTCCGAAAGAGAAAACATACGAATCAAGTCATGTTTGCTATTGAGGTTAAACAGGATCTAAAAAGAGGACCAGGAACACATACATACCCATAGTTCTCACAAAATTATTAGTGAACCTTCGCATTGTTTGTAAAGGTAAGATCGTAGTGTTCTTGATTTGAGGAAATCAAATGAACGGAGCATAACGAATAGAGATGAGCATGACATGGTACACAATGATAGGCTTAAGAAGCCATGTCGTGTCATTAATAGCTTGTGAGCCAACATATATGAGCGTTCAAAACTACTAAACCAGAAAATCAATCTAGTCCAAAACTCCTATACGGATTTCAAATGTAATTCTAACACGATATTACTCAAATCACTTTGCAATGAAAATCACATGGTGTATAATCACTAACGAAATGCAAATGAGGCACGTGAGAGTTTTCTAGTGACTGAATCTCCTAGTTTGATTGTTTTTTATTTTCGTAGAGTTTCCGAAAGAGAAAGCATACGAATCAAGTCATGTTTGCTATTGAGGTTAAACAGGATCTAAAAAGAGGACCAGGAAGACATACATACCCATAGTTCTCACAAAATTATTAGTGAACCTTCGCATTGTTTGTAAAGGTAAGATCGTAGTGTTCTTGATTTGAGGAAATCAAATGAACGGAGCATAACGAATAGAGATGAGCATGACATGGTACACAATGATAGGCTTAAGAAGCCATGTCGTGTCATTAATAGCTTGTGAGCCAACATATATGAGCGTTCAAAACTACTAAACCAGAAAATCAATCTAGTCCAAAACTCCTATACGGATTTCAAATGTAATTCTACGGATTTCAAATGTAATTCTAACACGATATTACTCAAATCACTTTTCAATGAAGATCACATGGTGTATAATCACTCACGAATTGCAAATGGGGCAAGTGAGAGTTTCCTAGTGACCGAATCTCCTAGTTTGATTGTTTTTTATTTTCGTAGAGTTTCCGAAAGAGAAAACATACGAATCAAGTCATGTTTGCTATTGAGGTTAAACAGGATCTAAAAAGAGGACCAGGAACACATACATACCCATAGTTCTCACAAAATTATTAGTGAACCTTCGCATTGTTTGTAAAGGTAAGATCGTAGTGTTCTTGATTTGAGGAAATCAAATGAACGGAGCATAACGAATAGAGATGAGCATGACATGGTACACAATGATAGGCTTAAGAAGCCATGTCGTGTCATTAATAGCTTGTGAGCCAACATATATGAGCGTTCAAAACTACTAAACCAGAAAATCAATCTAGTCCAAAACTCCTATACGGATTTCAAATGTAATTCTACAGATTTCAAATGTAATTCTAACACGATATTACTCAAATCACTTTTCAATGAAGATCACATGGTGTATAATCACTCACGAAATGCAAATGAGGCACGTGAGAGTTTCCTAGTGACCGAATCTCTAGTTTGATTGTTTTTTATTTTCGTAGAGTTTTCGAAAGAGAAAGCATACGAATCAAGTCATGTTTGCTATTGAGGTTAAACGGGATCTACAAAGAGGACCAGGAACACATACATACCCATAGTTCTCACAAAATTATTAGTGAACCTTCGCATCGTTTGTAAAGGTAAGATCGTAGTGTTCTTGATTTGAGGAAATCAAATGAACGGAGCATAACGAATAGAGATGAGCATGACGTGGTACACAACATATATGAGTTTTGGTTCACAACATATATTGTGAGCCAAAACTCCTATACGGATTTCAAATGTAAGTCTAACACGATATTACTCAAATCACTTTGCAATGAAAATCAATTGGTGTATAATCACTAACGAAATGCAAATGAGGCACGTGAGAGTTTTCTAGTGACTGAATTTCCTAGTTTGATTGTTTTTTATTTTCGTAGAGTTTCCGAAAGAGAAAGCATACGAATCAAGTCATGTTTGCTATTGAGGTTAAACAGGATCTAAAAAGAGGACTAGGAACACATACATACCCATAGTTCTCACAAAATTATTAGTGAACCTTCGCATTGTTTGTAAAGGTAAGATCGTAGTGTTCTTGATTTGAGGAAATCAAATGAACGGAGCATAACGAATAGAGATGAGCATGGCATGGTACACAATGATAGGCTTAAGAAGCCATGTCGTGTCATTAATAGCTTGTGAGCCAACATATATGAGCGTTCAAAACTACTAAACCAGAAAATCAATCTAGTCCAAAACTCCTATACGGATTTCAAATGTAATTCTAACACGATATTACTCAAATCACTTTGCAATGAAAATCACATGGTGTATAATCACTAACGAAATGCAAATGAGGCACGTGAGAGTTTTCTAGTGACTGAATCTCCTAGTTTGATTGTTTTTTATTTTCGTAGAGTTTCCGAAAGAGAAAGCATACGAATCAAGTCATGTTTGCTATTGAGGTTAAACAGGATCTAAAAAGAGGACCAGGAACACATACATACCCATAGTTCTCACAAAATTATTAGTGAACCTTCGCATTGTTTGTAAAGGTAAGATCGTAGTGTTCTTGATTTGAGGAAATCAAATGAACGGAGCATAACGAATAGAGATGAGCATGACATGGTACACAATGATAGGCTTAAGAAGCCATGTCGTGTCATTAATAGCTTGTGAGCCAACATATATGAGCGTTCAAAACTACTAAACCAGAAAATCAATCTAGTCCAAAACTCCTATACGGATTTCAAATGTAATTCTACGGATTTCAAATGTAATTCTAACACGATATTACTCAAATCACTTTTCAATGAAGATCACATGGTGTATAATCACTCACGAATTGCAAATGGGGCAAGTGAGAGTTTCCTAGTGACCGAATCTCCTAGTTTGATTGTTTTTTATTTTCGTAGAGTTTCCGAAAGAGAAAACATACGAATCAAGTCATGTTTGCTATTGAGGTTAAACAGGATCTAAAAAGAGGACCAGGAACACATACATACCCATAGTTCTCACAAAATTATTAGTGAACCTTCGCATTGTTTGTAAAGGTAAGATCGTAGTGTTCTTGATTTGAGGAAATCAAATGAACGGAGCATAACGAATAGAGATGAGCATGACATGGTACACAATGATAGGCTTAAGAAGCCATGTCGTGTCATTAATAGCTTGTGAGCCAACATATATGAGCGTTCAAAACTACTAAACCAGAAAATCAATCTAGTCCAAAACTCCTATACGGATTTCAAATGTAATTCTACGGATTTCAAATGTAATTCTAACACGATATTACTCAAATCACTTTTCAATGAAGATCACATGGTGTATAATCACTCACGAATTGCAAATGGGGCAAGTGAGAGTTTCCTAGTGACCGAATCTCCTAGTTTGATTGTTTTTTATTTTCGTAGAGTTTCCGAAAGAGAAAACATACGAATCAAGTCATGTTTGCTATTGAGGTTAAACAGGATCTAAAAAGAGGACCAGGAACACATACATACCCATAGTTCTCACAAAATTATTAGTGAACCTTCGCATTGTTTGTAAAGGTAAGATCGTAGTGTTCTTGATTTGAGGAAATCAAATGAACGGAGCATAACGAATAGAGATGAGCATGACATGGTACACAATGATAGGCTTAAGAAGCCATGTCGTGTCATTAATAGCTTGTGAGCCAACATATATGAGCGTTCAAAACTACTAAACCAGAAAATCAATCTAGTCCAAAACTCCTATACGGATTTCAAATGTAATTCTACGGATTTCAAATGTAATTCTAACACGATATTACTCAAATCACTTTTCAATGAAGATCACATGGTGTATAATCACTCACGAAATGCAAATGAGGCACGTGAGAGTTTCCTAGTGACCGAATCTCTAGTTTGATTGTTTTTTATTTTCGTAGAGTTTTCGAAAGAGAAAGCATACGAATCAAGTCATGTTTGCTATTGAGGTTAAACGGGATCTACAAAGAGGACCAGGAACACATACATACCCATAGTTCTCACAAAATTATTAGTGAACCTTCGCATCGTTTGTAAAGGTAAGATCGTAGTGTTCTTGATTTGAGGAAATCAAATGAACGGAGCATAACGAATAGAGATGAGCATGACGTGGTACACAACATATATGAGTTTTGGTTCACAACATATATTGTGAGCCAAAACTCCTATACGGATTTCAAATGTAAGTCTAACACGATATTACTCAAATCACTTTGCAATGAAAATCAATTGGTGTATAATCACTAACGAAATGCAAATGAGGCACGTGAGAGTTTTCTAGTGACTGAATTTCCTAGTTTGATTGTTTTTTATTTTCGTAGAGTTTCCGAAAGAGAAAGCATACGAATCAAGTCATGTTTGCTATTGAGGTTAAACAGGATCTAAAAAGAGGACCAGGAACACATACATACCCATAGTTCTCACAAAATTATTAGTGAACCTTCGCATTGTTTGTAAAGGTAAGATCGTAGTGTTCTTGATTTGAGGAAATCAAATGAACGGAGCATAACGAATAGAGATGAGCATGACATGGTACACAATGATAGGCTTAAGAAGCCATGTCGTGTCATTAATAGCTTGTGAGCCAACATATATGAGCGTTCAAAACTACTAAACCAGAAAATCAATCTAGTCCAAAACTCCTATACGGATTTCAAATGTAATTCTACGGATTTCAAATGTAATTCTAACACGATATTACTCAAATCACTTTTCAATGAAGATCACATGGTGTATAATCACTCACGAAATGCAAATGAGGCACGTGAGAGTTTCCTAGTGACCGAATCTCTAGTTTGATTGTTTTTTATTTTCGTAGAGTTTTCGAAAGAGAAAGCATACGAATCAAGTCATGTTTGCTATTGAGGTTAAACGGGATCTACAAAGAGGACCAGGAACACATACATACCCATAGTTCTCACAAAATTATTAGTGAACCTTCGCATCGTTTGTAAAGGTAAGATCGTAGTGTTCTTGATTTGAGGAAATCAAATGAACGGAGCATAACGAATAGAGATGAGCATGACGTGGTACACAACATATATGAGTTTTGGTTCACAACATATATTGTGAGCCAAAACTCCTATACGGATTTCAAATGTAAGTCTAACACGATATTACTCAAATCACTTTGCAATGAAAATCAATTGGTGTATAATCACTAACGAAATGCAAATGAGGCACGTGAGAGTTTTCTAGTGACTGAATTTCCTAGTTTGATTGTTTTTTATTTTCGTAGAGTTTCCGAAAGAGAAAGCATACGAATCAAGTCATGTTTGCTATTGAGGTTAAACAGGATCTAAAAAGAGGACCAGGAACACATACATACCCATAGTTCTCACAAAATTATTAGTGAACCTTCGCATTGTTTGTAAAGGTAAGATCGTAGTGTTCTTGATTTGAGGAAATCAAATGAACGGAGCATAACGAATAGAGATGAGCATGACATGGTACACAATGATAGGCTTAAGAAGCCATGTCGTGTCATTAATAGCTTGTGAGCCAACATATATGAGCGTTCAAAACTACTAAACCAGAAAATCAATCTAGTCCAAAACTCCTATACGGATTTCAAATGTAATTCTAACACGATATTACTCAAATCACTTTGCAATGAAAATCACATGGTGTATAATCACTAACGAAATGCAAATGAGGCACGTGAGAGTTTTCTAGTGACTGAATCTCCTAGTTTGATTGTTTTTTATTTTCGTAGAGTTTCCGAAAGAGAAAGCATACGAATCAAGTCATGTTTGCTATTGAGGTTAAACAGGATCTAAAAAGAGGACCAGGAAGACATACATACCCATAGTTCTCACAAAATTATTAGTGAACCTTCGCATTGTTTGTAAAGGTAAGATCGTAGTGTTCTTGATTTGAGGAAATCAAATGAACGGAGCATAACGAATAGAGATGAGCATGACATGGTACACAATGATAGGCTTAAGAAGCCATGTCGTGTCATTAATAGCTTGTGAGCCAACATATATGAGCGTTCAAAACTACTAAACCAGAAAATCAATCTAGTCCAAAACTCCTATACGGATTTCAAATGTAATTCTAACACGATATTACTCAAATCACTTTGCAATGAAAATCACATGGTGTATAATCACTAACGAAATGCAAATGAGGCACGTGAGAGTTTTCTAGTGACTGAATCTCCTAGTTTGATTGTTTTTTATTTTCGTAGAGTTTCCGAAAGAGAAAGCATACGAATCAAGTCATGTTTGCTATTGAGGTTAAACAGGATCTAAAAAGAGGACCAGGAACACATACATACCCATAGTTCTCACAAAATTATTAGTGAACCTTCGCATTGTTTGTAAAGGTAAGATCGTAGTGTTCTTGATTTGAGGAAATCAAATGAACGGAGCATAACGAATAGAGATGAGCATGACATGGTACACAATGATAGGCTTAAGAAGCCATGTCGTGTCATTAATAGCTTGTGAGCCAACATATATGAGCGTTCAAAACTACTAAACCAGAAAATCAATCTAGTCCAAAACTCCTATACGGATTTCAAATGTAATTCTACGGATTTCAAATGTAATTCTAACACGATATTACTCAAATCACTTTTCAATGAAGATCACATGGTGTATAATCACTCACGAATTGCAAATGGGGCAAGTGAGAGTTTTCTAGTGACTGAATCTCCTAGTTTGATTGTTTTTTATTTTCGTAGAGTTTCCGAAAGAGAAAGCATACGAATCAAGTCATGTTTGCTATTGAGGTTAAACAGGATCTAAAAAGAGGACCAGGAAGACATACATACCCATAGTTCTCACAAAATTATTAGTGAACCTTCGCATTGTTTGTAAAGGTAAGATCGTAGTGTTCTTGATTTGAGGAAATCAAATGAACGGAGCATAACGAATAGAGATGAGCATGACATGGTACACAATGATAGGCTTAAGAAGCCATGTCGTGTCATTAATAGCTTGTGAGCCAACATATATGAGCGTTCAAAACTACTAAACCAGAAAATCAATCTAGTCCAAAACTCCTATACGGATTTCAAATGTAATTCTACGGATTTCAAATGTAATTCTAACACGATATTACTCAAATCACTTTTCAATGAAGATCACATGGTGTATAATCACTCACGAAATGCAAATGAGGCACGTGAGAGTTTCCTAGTGACCGAATCTCTAGTTTGATTGTTTTTTATTTTCGTAGAGTTTTCGAAAGAGAAAGCATACGAATCAAGTCATGTTTGCTATTGAGGTTAAACGGGATCTACAAAGAGGACCAGGAACACATACATACCCATAGTTCTCACAAAATTATTAGTGAACCTTCGCATCGTTTGTAAAGGTAAGATCGTAGTGTTCTTGATTTGAGGAAATCAAATGAACGGAGCATAACGAATAGAGATGAGCATGACGTGGTACACAACATATATGAGTTTTGGTTCACAACATATATTGTGAGCCAAAACTCCTATACGGATTTCAAATGTAAGTCTAACACGATATTACTCAAATCACTTTGCAATGAAAATCAATTGGTGTATAATCACTAACGAAATGCAAATGAGGCACGTGAGAGTTTTCTAGTGACTGAATTTCCTAGTTTGATTGTTTTTTATTTTCGTAGAGTTTCCGAAAGAGAAAGCATACGAATCAAGTCATGTTTGCTATTGAGGTTAAACAGGATCTAAAAAGAGGACCAGGAACACATACATACCCATAGTTCTCACAAAATTATTAGTGAACCTTCGCATTGTTTGTAAAGGTAAGATCGTAGTGTTCTTGATTTGAGGAAATCAAATGAACGGAGCATAACGAATAGAGATGAGCATGACATGGTACACAATGATAGGCTTAAGAAGCCATGTCGTGTCATTAATAGCTTGTGAGCCAACATATATGAGCGTTCAAAACTACTAAACCAGAAAATCAATCTAGTCCAAAACTCCTATACGGATTTCAAATGTAATTCTAACACGATATTACTCAAATCACTTTGCAATGAAAATCACATGGTGTATAATCACTAACGAAATGCAAATGAGGCACGTGAGAGTTTTCTAGTGACTGAATCTCCTAGTTTGATTGTTTTTTATTTTCGTAGAGTTTCCGAAAGAGAAAGCATACGAATCAAGTCATGTTTGCTATTGAGGTTAAACAGGATCTAAAAAGAGGACCAGGAAGACATACATACCCATAGTTCTCACAAAATTATTAGTGAACCTTCGCATTGTTTGTAAAGGTAAGATCGTAGTGTTCTTGATTTGAGGAAATCAAATGAACGGAGCATAACGAATAGAGATGAGCATGACATGGTACACAATGATAGGCTTAAGAAGCCATGTCGTGTCATTAATAGCTTGTGAGCCAACATATATGAGCGTTCAAAACTACTAAACCAGAAAATCAATCTAGTCCAAAACTCCTATACGGATTTCAAATGTAATTCTACGGATTTCAAATGTAATTCTAACACGATATTACTCAAATCACTTTTCAATGAAGATCACATGGTGTATAATCACTCACGAATTGCAAATGGGGCAAGTGAGAGTTTCCTAGTGACCGAATCTCCTAGTTTGATTGTTTTTTATTTTCGTAGAGTTTCCGAAAGAGAAAACATACGAATCAAGTCATGTTTGCTATTGAGGTTAAACAGGATCTAAAAAGAGGACCAGGAACACATACATACCCATAGTTCTCACAAAATTATTAGTGAACCTTCGCATTGTTTGTAAAGGTAAGATCGTAGTGTTCTTGATTTGAGGAAATCAAATGAACGGAGCATAACGAATAGAGATGAGCATGACATGGTACACAACGATAGGCTTAAGAAGCCATGTCGTGTCATTAATAGCTTGTGAGCCAACATATATGAGCGTTCAAAACTACTAAACCAGAAAATCAATCTAGTCCAAAACTCCTATACGGATTTCAAATGTAATTCTACGGATTTCAAATGTAATTCTAACACGATATTACTCAAATCACTTTTCAATGAAGATCACATGGTGTATAATCACTCACGAATTGCAAATGGGGCAAGTGAGAGTTTCCTAGTGACCGAATCTCCTAGTTTGATTGTTTTTTATTTTCGTAGAGTTTCCGAAAGAGAAAACATACGAATCAAGTCATGTTTGCTATTGAGGTTAAACAGGATCTAAAAAGAGGACCAGGAACACATACATACCCATAGTTCTCACAAAATTATTAGTGAACCTTCGCATTGTTTGTAAAGGTAAGATCGTAGTGTTCTTGATTTGAGGAAATCAAATGAACGGAGCATAACGAATAGAGATGAGCATGACATGGTACACAATGATAGGCTTAAGAAGCCATGTCGTGTCATTAATAGCTTGTGAGCCAACATATATGAGCGTTCAAAACTACTAAACCAGAAAATCAATCTAGTCCAAAACTCCTATACGGATTTCAAATGTAATTCTACGGATTTCAAATGTAATTCTAACACGATATTACTCAAATCACTTTTCAATGAAGATCACATGGTGTATAATCACTCACGAAATGCAAATGAGGCACGTGAGAGTTTCCTAGTGACCGAATCTCTAGTTTGATTGTTTTTTATTTTCGTAGAGTTTTCGAAAGAGAAAGCATACGAATCAAGTCATGTTTGCTATTGAGGTTAAACGGGATCTACAAAGAGGACCAGGAACACATACATACCCATAGTTCTCACAAAATTATTAGTGAACCTTCGCATCGTTTGTAAAGGTAAGATCGTAGTGTTCTTGATTTGAGGAAATCAAATGAACGGAGCATAACGAATAGAGATGAGCATGACGTGGTACACAACATATATGAGTTTTGGTTCACAACATATATTGTGAGCCAAAACTCCTATACGGATTTCAAATGTAAGTCTAACACGATATTACTCAAATCACTTTGCAATGAAAATCAATTGGTGTATAATCACTAACGAAATGCAAATGAGGCACGTGAGAGTTTTCTAGTGACTGAATTTCCTAGTTTGATTGTTTTTTATTTTCGTAGAGTTTCCGAAAGAGAAAGCATACGAATCAAGTCATGTTTGCTATTGAGGTTAAACAGGATCTAAAAAGAGGACCAGGAACACATACATACCCATAGTTCTCACAAAATTATTAGTGAACCTTCGCATTGTTTGTAAAGGTAAGATCGTAGTGTTCTTGATTTGAGGAAATCAAATGAACGGAGCATAACGAATAGAGATGAGCATGACATGGTACACAATGATAGGCTTAAGAAGCCATGTCGTGTCATTAATAGCTTGTGAGCCAACATATATGAGCGTTCAAAACTACTAAACCAGAAAATCAATCTAGTCCAAAACTCCTATACGGATTTCAAATGTAATTCTACGGATTTCAAATGTAATTCTAACACGATATTACTCAAATCACTTTTCAATGAAGATCACATGGTGTATAATCACTCACGAAATGCAAATGAGGCACGTGAGAGTTTCCTAGTGACCGAATCTCTAGTTTGATTGTTTTTTATTTTCGTAGAGTTTTCGAAAGAGAAAGCATACGAATCAAGTCATGTTTGCTATTGAGGTTAAACGGGATCTACAAAGAGGACCAGGAACACATACATACCCATAGTTCTCACAAAATTATTAGTGAACCTTCGCATCGTTTGTAAAGGTAAGATCGTGGTGTTCTTGATTTGAGGAAATCAAATGAACGGAGCATAACGAATAGAGATGAGCATGACGTGGTACACAACATATATGAGTTTTGGTTCACAACATATATTGTGAGCCAAAACTCCTATACGGATTTCAAATGTAAGTCTAACACGATATTACTCAAATCACTTTGCAATGAAAATCAATTGGTGTATAATCACTAACGAAATGCAAATGAGGCACGTGAGAGTTTTCTAGTGACTGAATTTCCTAGTTTGATTGTTTTTTATTTTCGTAGAGTTTCCGAAAGAGAAAGCATACGAATCAAGTCATGTTTGCTATTGAGGTTAAACAGGATCTAAAAAGAGGACCAGGAACACATACATACCCATAGTTCTCACAAAATTATTAGTGAACCTTCGCATTGTTTGTAAAGGTAAGATCGTAGTGTTCTTGATTTGAGGAAATCAAATGAACGGAGCATAACGAATAGAGATGAGCATGACATGGTACACAATGATAGGCTTAAGAAGCCATGTCGTGTCATTAATAGCTTGTGAGCCAACATATATGAGCGTTCAAAACTACTAAACCAGAAAATCAATCTAGTCCAAAACTCCTATACGGATTTCAAATGTAATTCTAACACGATATTACTCAAATCACTTTGCAATGAAAATCACATGGTGTATAATCACTAACGAAATGCAAATGAGGCACGTGAGAGTTTTCTAGTGACTGAATCTCCTAGTTTGATTGTTTTTTATTTTCGTAGAGTTTCCGAAAGAGAAAGCATACGAATCAAGTCATGTTTGCTATTGAGGTTAAACAGGATCTAAAAAGAGGACCAGGAAGACATACATACCCATAGTTCTCACAAAATTATTAGTGAACCTTCGCATTGTTTGTAAAGGTAAGATCGTAGTGTTCTTGATTTGAGGAAATCAAATGAACGGAGCATAACGAATAGAGATGAGCATGACATGGTACACAATGATAGGCTTAAGAAGCCATGTCGTGTCATTAATAGCTTGTGAGCCAACATATATGAGCGTTCAAAACTACTAAACCAGAAAATCAATCTAGTCCAAAACTCCTATACGGATTTCAAATGTAATTCTAACACGATATTACTCAAATCACTTTGCAATGAAAATCACATGGTGTATAATCACTAACGAAATGCAAATGAGGCACGTGAGAGTTTTCTAGTGACTGAATCTCCTAGTTTGATTGTTTTTTATTTTCGTAGAGTTTCCGAAAGAGAAAGCATACGAATCAAGTCATGTTTGCTATTGAGGTTAAACAGGATCTAAAAAGAGGACCAGGAAGACATACATACCCATAGTTCTCACAAAATTATTAGTGAACCTTCGCATTGTTTGTAAAGGTAAGATCGTAGTGTTCTTGATTTGAGGAAATCAAATGAACGGAGCATAACGAATAGAGATGAGCATGACATGGTACACAATGATAGGCTTAAGAAGCCATGTCGTGTCATTAATAGCTTGTGAGCCAACATATATGAGCGTTCAAAACTACTAAACCAGAAAATCAATCTAGTCCAAAACTCCTATACGGATTTCAAATGTAATTCTACGGATTTCAAATGTAATTCTAACACGATATTACTCAAATCACTTTTCAATGAAGATCACATGGTGTATAATCACTCACGAATTGCAAATGGGGCAAGTGAGAGTTTCCTAGTGACCGAATCTCCTAGTTTGATTGTTTTTTATTTTCGTAGAGTTTCCGAAAGAGAAAGCATACGAATCAAGTCATGTTTGCTATTGAGGTTAAACAGGATCTAAAAAGAGGACCAGGAAGACATACATACCCATAGTTCTCACAAAATTATTAGTGAACCTTCGCATTGTTTGTAAAGGTAAGATCGTAGTGTTCTTGATTTGAGGAAATCAAATGAACGGAGCATAACGAATAGAGATGAGCATGACATGGTACACAATGATAGGCTTAAGAAGCCATGTCGTGTCATTAATAGCTTGTGAGCCAACATATATGAGCGTTCAAAACTACTAAACCAGAAAATCAATCTAGTCCAAAACTCCTATACGGATTTCAAATGTAATTCTACGGATTTCAAATGTAATTCTAACACGATATTACTCAAATCACTTTTCAATGAAGATCACATGGTGTATAATCACTCACGAAATGCAAATGAGGCACGTGAGAGTTTCCTAGTGACCGAATCTCTAGTTTGATTGTTTTTTATTTTCGTAGAGTTTTCGAAAGAGAAAGCATACGAATCAAGTCATGTTTGCTATTGAGGTTAAACGGGATCTACAAAGAGGACCAGGAACACATACATACCCATAGTTCTCACAAAATTATTAGTGAACCTTCGCATCGTTTGTAAAGGTAAGATCGTAGTGTTCTTGATTTGAGGAAATCAAATGAACGGAGCATAACGAATAGAGATGAGCATGACGTGGTACACAACATATATGAGTTTTGGTTCACAACATATATTGTGAGCCAAAACTCCTATACGGATTTCAAATGTAAGTCTAACACGATATTACTCAAATCACTTTGCAATGAAAATCAATTGGTGTATAATCACTAACGAAATGCAAATGAGGCACGTGAGAGTTTTCTAGTGACTGAATTTCCTAGTTTGATTGTTTTTTATTTTCGTAGAGTTTCCGAAAGAGAAAGCATACGAATCAAGTCATGTTTGCTATTGAGGTTAAACAGGATCTAAAAAGAGGACCAGGAACACATACATACCCATAGTTCTCACAAAATTATTAGTGAACCTTCGCATTGTTTGTAAAGGTAAGATCGTAGTGTTCTTGATTTGAGGAAATCAAATGAACGGAGCATAACGAATAGAGATGAGCATGACATGGTACACAATGATAGGCTTAAGAAGCCATGTCGTGTCATTAATAGCTTGTGAGCCAACATATATGAGCGTTCAAAACTACTAAACCAGAAAATCAATCTAGTCCAAAACTCCTATACGGATTTCAAATGTAATTCTACGGATTTCAAATGTAATTCTAACACGATATTACTCAAATCACTTTTCAATGAAGATCACATGGTGTATAATCACTCACGAAATGCAAATGAGGCACGTGAGAGTTTCCTAGTGACCGAATCTCTAGTTTGATTGTTTTTTATTTTCGTAGAGTTTTCGAAAGAGAAAGCATACGAATCAAGTCATGTTTGCTATTGAGGTTAAACGGGATCTACAAAGAGGACCAGGAACACATACATACCCATAGTTCTCACAAAATTATTAGTGAACCTTCGCATCGTTTGTAAAGGTAAGATCGTAGTGTTCTTGATTTGAGGAAATCAAATGAACGGAGCATAACGAATAGAGATGAGCATGACGTGGTACACAACATATATGAGTTTTGGTTCACAACATATATTGTGAGCCAAAACTCCTATACGGATTTCAAATGTAAGTCTAACACGATATTACTCAAATCACTTTGCAATGAAAATCAATTGGTGTATAATCACTAACGAAATGCAAATGAGGCACGTGAGAGTTTTCTAGTGACTGAATTTCCTAGTTTGATTGTTTTTTATTTTCGTAGAGTTTCCGAAAGAGAAAGCATACGAATCAAGTCATGTTTGCTATTGAGGTTAAACAGGATCTAAAAAGAGGACCAGGAACACATACATACCCATAGTTCTCACAAAATTATTAGTGAACCTTCGCATTGTTTGTAAAGGTAAGATCGTAGTGTTCTTGATTTGAGGAAATCAAATGAACGGAGCATAACGAATAGAGATGAGCATGACATGGTACACAATGATAGGCTTAAGAAGCCATGTCGTGTCATTAATAGCTTGTGAGCCAACATATATGAGCGTTCAAAACTACTAAACCAGAAAATCAATCTAGTCCAAAACTCCTATACGGATTTCAAATGTAATTCTAACACGATATTACTCAAATCACTTTGCAATGAAAATCACATGGTGTATAATCACTAACGAAATGCAAATGAGGCACGTGAGAGTTTTCTAGTGACTGAATCTCCTAGTTTGATTGTTTTTTATTTTCGTAGAGTTTCCGAAAGAGAAAGCATACGAATCAAGTCATGTTTGCTATTGAGGTTAAACAGGATCTAAAAAGAGGACCAGGAAGACATACATACCCATAGTTCTCACAAAATTATTAGTGAACCTTCGCATTGTTTGTAAAGGTAAGATCGTAGTGTTCTTGATTTGAGGAAATCAAATGAACGGAGCATAACGAATAGAGATGAGCATGACATGGTACACAATGATAGGCTTAAGAAGCCATGTCGTGTCATTAATAGCTTGTGAGCCAACATATATGAGCGTTCAAAACTACTAAACCAGAAAATCAATCTAGTCCAAAACTCCTATACGGATTTCAAATGTAATTCTAACACGATATTACTCAAATCACTTTGCAATGAAAATCACATGGTGTATAATCACTAACGAAATGCAAATGAGGCACGTGAGAGTTTTCTAGTGACTGAATCTCCTAGTTTGATTGTTTTTTATTTTCGTAGAGTTTCCGAAAGAGAAAGCATACGAATCAAGTCATGTTTGCTATTGAGGTTAAACAGGATCTAAAAAGAGGACCAGGAAGACATACATACCCATAGTTCTCACAAAATTATTAGTGAACCTTCGCATTGTTTGTAAAGGTAAGATCGTAGTGTTCTTGATTTGAGGAAATCAAATGAACGGAGCATAACGAATAGAGATGAGCATGACATGGTACACAATGATAGGCTTAAGAAGCCATGTCGTGTCATTAATAGCTTGTGAGCCAACATATATGAGCGTTCAAAACTACTAAACCAGAAAATCAATCTAGTCCAAAACTCCTATACGGATTTCAAATGTAATTCTACGGATTTCAAATGTAATTCTAACACGATATTACTCAAATCACTTTTCAATGAAGATCACATGGTGTATAATCACTCACGAATTGCAAATGGGGCAAGTGAGAGTTTCCTAGTGACCGAATCTCCTAGTTTGATTGTTTTTTATTTTCGTAGAGTTTCCGAAAGAGAAAGCATACGAATCAAGTCATGTTTGCTATTGAGGTTAAACAGGATCTAAAAAGAGGACCAGGAAGACATACATACCCATAGTTCTCACAAAATTATTAGTGAACCTTCGCATTGTTTGTAAAGGTAAGATCGTAGTGTTCTTGATTTGAGGAAATCAAATGAACGGAGCATAACGAATAGAGATGAGCATGACATGGTACACAATGATAGGCTTAAGAAGCCATGTCGTGTCATTAATAGCTTGTGAGCCAACATATATGAGCGTTCAAAACTACTAAACCAGAAAATCAATCTAGTCCAAAACTCCTATACGGATTTCAAATGTAATTCTACGGATTTCAAATGTAATTCTAACACGATATTACTCAAATCACTTTTCAATGAAGATCACATGGTGTATAATCACTCACGAAATGCAAATGAGGCACGTGAGAGTTTCCTAGTGACCGAATCTCTAGTTTGATTGTTTTTTATTTTCGTAGAGTTTTCGAAAGAGAAAGCATACGAATCAAGTCATGTTTGCTATTGAGGTTAAACGGGATCTACAAAGAGGACCAGGAACACATACATACCCATAGTTCTCACAAAATTATTAGTGAACCTTCGCATCGTTTGTAAAGGTAAGATCGTAGTGTTCTTGATTTGAGGAAATCAAATGAACGGAGCATAACGAATAGAGATGAGCATGACGTGGTACACAACATATATGAGTTTTGGTTCACAACATATATTGTGAGCCAAAACTCCTATACGGATTTCAAATGTAAGTCTAACACGATATTACTCAAATCACTTTGCAATGAAAATCAATTGGTGTATAATCACAAACGAAATGCAAATGAGGCACGTGAGAGTTTTCTAGTGACTGAATTTCCTAGTTTGATTGTTTTTTATTTTCGTAGAGTTTCCGAAAGAGAAAGCATACGAATCAAGTCATGTTTGCTATTGAGGTTAAACAGGATCTAAAAAGAGGACCAGGAACACATACATACCCATAGTTCTCACAAAATTATTAGTGAACCTTCGCATTGTTTGTAAAGGTAAGATCGTAGTGTTCTTGATTTGAGGAAATCAAATGAACGGAGCATAACGAATAGAGATGAGCATGACATGGTACACAATGATAGGCTTAAGAAGCCATGTCGTGTCATTAATAGCTTGTGAGCCAACATATATGAGCGTTCAAAACTACTAAACCAGAAAATCAATCTAGTCCAAAACTCCTATACGGATTTCAAATGTAATTCTACGGATTTCAAATGTAATTCTAACACGATATTACTCAAATCACTTTTCAATGAAGATCACATGGTGTATAATCACTCACGAATTGCAAATGGGGCAAGTGAGAGTTTTCTAGTGACTGAATCTCCTAGTTTGATTGTTTTTTATTTTCGTAGAGTTTCCGAAAGAGAAAGCATACGAATCAAGTCATGTTTGCTATTGAGGTTAAACAGGATCTAAAAAGAGGACCAGGAAGACATACATACCCATAGTTCTCACAAAATTATTAGTGAACCTTCGCATTGTTTGTAAAGGTAAGATCGTAGTGTTCTTGATTTGAGGAAATCAAATGAACGGAGCATAACGAATAGAGATGAGCATGACATGGTACACAATGATAGGCTTAAGAAGCCATGTCGTGTCATTAATAGCTTGTGAGCCAACATATATGAGCGTTCAAAACTACTAAACCAGAAAATCAATCTAGTCCAAAACTCCTATACGGATTTCAAATGTAATTCTAACACGATATTA
Source organism: Arabis hirsuta (assembly GCA_964056655.1). Classification (NCBI taxonomy): domain Eukaryota; kingdom Viridiplantae; phylum Streptophyta; class Magnoliopsida; order Brassicales; family Brassicaceae; genus Arabis; species Arabis hirsuta. The sequence continues at coordinate 22,179,988 of OZ053299.1, read as the reverse complement.
CTCAAATCACTTTGCAATGAAAATCACATGGTGTATAATCACTAACGAAATGCAAATGAGGCACGTGAGAGTTTTCTAGTGACTGAATCTCCTAGTTTGATTGTTTTTTATTTTCGTAGAGTTTCCGAAAGAGAAAGCATACGAATCAAGTCATGTTTGCTATTGAGGTTAAACAGGATCTAAAAAGAGGACCAGGAAGACATACATACCCATAGTTCTCACAAAATTATTAGTGAACCTTCGCATTGTTTGTAAAGGTAAGATCGTAGTGTTCTTGATTTGAGGAAATCAAATGAACGGAGCATAACGAATAGAGATGAGCATGACATGGTACACAATGATAGGCTTAAGAAGCCATGTCGTGTCATTAATAGCTTGTGAGCCAACATATATGAGCGTTCAAAACTACTAAACCAGAAAATCAATCTAGTCCAAAACTCCTATACGGATTTCAAATGTAATTCTACGGATTTCAAATGTAATTCTAACACGATATTACTCAAATCACTTTTCAATGAAGATCACATGGTGTATAATCACTCACGAATTGCAAATGGGGCAAGTGAGAGTTTCCTAGTGACCGAATCTCCTAGTTTGATTGTTTTTTATTTTCGTAGAGTTTCCGAAAGAGAAAGCATACGAATCAAGTCATGTTTGCTATTGAGGTTAAACAGGATCTAAAAAGAGGACCAGGAAGACATACATACCCATAGTTCTCACAAAATTATTAGTGAACCTTCGCATTGTTTGTAAAGGTAAGATCGTAGTGTTCTTGATTTGAGGAAATCAAATGAACGGAGCATAACGAATAGAGATGAGCATGACATGGTACACAATGATAGGCTTAAGAAGCCATGTCGTGTCATTAATAGCTTGTGAGCCAACATATATGAGCGTTCAAAACTACTAAACCAGAAAATCAATCTAGTCCAAAACTCCTATACGGATTTCAAATGTAATTCTACGGATTTCAAATGTAATTCTAACACGATATTACTCAAATCACTTTTCAATGAAGATCACATGGTGTATAATCACTCACGAAATGCAAATGAGGCACGTGAGAGTTTCCTAGTGACCGAATCTCTAGTTTGATTGTTTTTTATTTTCGTAGAGTTTTCGAAAGAGAAAGCATACGAATCAAGTCATGTTTGCTATTGAGGTTAAACGGGATCTACAAAGAGGACCAGGAACACATACATACCCATAGTTCTCACAAAATTATTAGTGAACCTTCGCATCGTTTGTAAAGGTAAGATCGTAGTGTTCTTGATTTGAGGAAATCAAATGAACGGAGCATAACGAATAGAGATGAGCATGACGTGGTACACAACATATATGAGTTTTGGTTCACAACATATATTGTGAGCCAAAACTCCTATACGGATTTCAAATGTAAGTCTAACACGATATTACTCAAATCACTTTGCAATGAAAATCAATTGGTGTATAATCACAAACGAAATGCAAATGAGGCACGTGAGAGTTTTCTAGTGACTGAATTTCCTAGTTTGATTGTTTTTTATTCGTAGAGTTTCCGAAAGAGAAAGCATACGAATCAAGTCATGTTTGCTATTGAGGTTAAACGGGATCTAAAACGAGGACCAGGAACACATACATACCCATCGTTCTCACAAAATTATTAGTGAACCTTCGCATTGTTTGTAAAGGTAAGATCGTAGAGTTCTTGATTTGAGGAAATCAAATGAACGGAGCATAACGAATAGCGATGAGCATGACGTGGTACACAACATATATGAGTTTTGGTTCACAACATATATTGTGAGCCAAAACTCCTATACGGATTTCAAACGTAAGTCTAACACGATATTACTCAAATCACTTTGCAATGAAAATCACATGGTGTATAATCACTAACGAAATGCAAATGAGGCATGTGAGAGTTTTCTAGTGACTGAATCTCCTAGTTTGATTGTTATTTTTCTTCGTAGAGTTTCCGAAAGAGAAAGCATACGAATCAAGTCATGTTTGCTATTGAGGTTAAACGGGATCTAAAAAGAGGACCAGGAACACATACATACCCATAGTTCTCACAAAATTATTAGTGAACCTTCGCATTGTTTGTAAAGGTAAGATCGTAGTGTTCTTGATTTGAGGAAATCAAATGAACGGAGCATAACGAATAGAGATGAGCATGACGTGGTACACAACATATATGAGTTTTGGTTCACAACATATATTGTGAGCCAAAACTCCTATACGGATTTCAAACGTAAGTCTAAAACGATATTACTCAAATCACTTTGCAATGAAAATCACATTGTGTATAATCACTAACGAAATGCAAATGAGGCACGTAAGAGTTTTCTAGTGACTGAATCTCCTAGTTTGATTGTTTTTTTTTCGTAGAGTTTCCGAAAGAGAAAGCATACGAATCAAGTCATGTTTGCTATTGAGGTTAAACGGGATCTAAAACGAGGACCAGGAACACATACATACCCATAGTTCTCACAAAATTATTAGTGAACCTTCGCATTGTTTGTAAAGGTAAGATCGTAGTGTTCTTGATTTGTGGAAATCAAATGAACGGAGCATAACGAATAGAGATGAGCATGACGTGGTACACAACATATATGAGTTTTGGTTCACAACATATATTGTGAGCCAAAACTCCTATACGGATTTCAAATGTAAGTCTAACACGATATTACTCAAATCACTTTGCAATGAAAATCAAATGGTGTATAATCACTAACGAAATGCAAATGAGGCACGTGAGAGTTTTCTAGTGACTGAATCTCCTAGTTTGATTGTTTTTTATTTTCGTAGAGTTTCCGAAAGAGAAAGCATACGAATCAAGTCATGTTTGCTATTGAGGTTAAACAGGATCTAAAAAGAGGACCAGGAACACATACATACCCATAGTTCTCACAAAATTATTAGTGAACCTTCGCATTGTTTGTAAAGGTAAGATCGTAGTGTTCTTGATTTGAGGAAATCAAATGAACGGAGCATAACGAATAGAGATGAGCATGACATGGTACACAATGATAGGCTTAAGAAGCCATGTCGTGTCATTAATAGCTTGTGAGCCAACATATATGAGCGTTCAAAACTACTAAACCAGAAAATCAATCTAGTCCAAAACTCCTATACGGATTTCAAATGTAATTCTAACACGATATTACTCAAATCACTTTGCAATGAAAATCACATGGTGTATAATCACTAACGAAATGCAAATGAGGCACGTGAGAGTTTTCTAGTGACTGAATCTCCTAGTTTGATTGTTTTTTATTTTCGTAGAGTTTCCGAAAGAGAAAGCATACGAATCAAGTCATGTTTGCTATTGAGGTTAAACAGGATCTAAAAAGAGGACCAGGAAGACATACATACCCATAGTTCTCACAAAATTATTAGTGAACCTTCGCATTGTTTGTAAAGGTAAGATCGTAGTGTTCTTGATTTGAGGAAATCAAATGAACGGAGCATAACGAATAGAGATGAGCATGACATGGTACACAATGATAGGCTTAAGAAGCCATGTCGTGTCATTAATAGCTTGTGAGCCAACATATATGAGCGTTCAAAACTACTAAACCAGAAAATCAATCTAGTCCAAAACTCCTATACGGATTTCAAATGTAATTCTAACACGATATTACTCAAATCACTTTGCAATGAAAATCACATGGTGTATAATCACTAACGAAATGCAAATGAGGCACGTGAGAGTTTTCTAGTGACTGAATCTCCTAGTTTGATTGTTTTTTATTTTCGTAGAGTTTCCGAAAGAGAAAGCATACGAATCAAGTCATGTTTGCTATTGAGGTTAAACAGGATCTAAAAAGAGGACCAGGAAGACATACATACCCATAGTTCTCACAAAATTATTAGTGAACCTTCGCATTGTTTGTAAAGGTAAGATCGTAGTGTTCTTGATTTGAGGAAATCAAATGAACGGAGCATAACGAATAGAGATGAGCATGACATGGTACACAATGATAGGCTTAAGAAGCCATGTCGTGTCATTAATAGCTTGTGAGCCAACATATATGAGCGTTCAAAACTACTAAACCAGAAAATCAATCTAGTCCAAAACTCCTATACGGATTTCAAATGTAATTCTACGGATTTCAAATGTAATTCTAACACGATATTACTCAAATCACTTTTCAATGAAGATCACATGGTGTATAATCACTCACGAATTGCAAATGGGGCAAGTGAGAGTTTCCTAGTGACCGAATCTCCTAGTTTGATTGTTTTTTATTTTCGTAGAGTTTCCGAAAGAGAAAGCATACGAATCAAGTCATGTTTGCTATTGAGGTTAAACAGGATCTAAAAAGAGGACCAGGAAGACATACATACCCATAGTTCTCACAAAATTATTAGTGAACCTTCGTATTGTTTGTAAAGGTAAGATCGTAGTGTTCTTGATTTGAGGAAATCAAATGAACGGAGCATAACGAATAGAGATGAGCATGACATGGTACACAATGATAGGCTTAAGAAGCCATGTCGTGTCATTAATAGCTTGTGAGCCAACATATATGAGCGTTCAAAACTACTAAACCAGAAAATCAATCTAGTCCAAAACTCCTATACGGATTTCAAATGTAATTCTACGGATTTCAAATGTAATTCTAACACGATATTACTCAAATCACTTTTCAATGAAGATCACATGGTGTATAATCACTCACGAAATGCAAATGAGGCACGTGAGAGTTTCCTAGTGACCGAATCTCTAGTTTGATTGTTTTTTATTTTCGTAGAGTTTTCGAAAGAGAAAGCATACGAATCAAGTCATGTTTGCTATTGAGGTTAAACGGGATCTACAAAGAGGACCAGGAACACATACATACCCATAGTTCTCACAAAATTATTAGTGAACCTTCGCATCGTTTGTAAAGGTAAGATCGTAGTGTTCTTGATTTGAGGAAATCAAATGAACGGAGCATAACGAATAGAGATGAGCATGACGTGGTACACAACATATATGAGTTTTGGTTCACAACATATATTGTGAGCCAAAACTCCTATACGGATTTCAAATGTAAGTCTAACACGATATTACTCAAATCACTTTGCAATGAAAATCAATTGGTGTATAATCACAAACGAAATGCAAATGAGGCACGTGAGAGTTTTCTAGTGACTGAATTTCCTAGTTTGATTGTTTTTTATTTTCGTAGAGTTTCCGAAAGAGAAAGCATACGAATCAAGTCATGCTTGCTATTGAGGTTAAACAGGATCTAAAAAGAGGACCAGGAACACATACATACCCATAGTTCTCACAAAATTATTAGTGAACCTTCGCATTGTTTGTAAAGGTAAGATCGTAGTGTTCTTGATTTGAGGAAATCAAATGAACGGAGCATAACGAATAGAGATGAGCATGACATGGTACACAATGATAGGCTTAAGAAGCCATGTCGTGTCATTAATAGCTTGTGAGCCAACATATATGAGCGTTCAAAACTACTAAACCAGAAAATCAATCTAGTCCAAAACTCCTATACGGATTTCAAATGTAATTCTACGGATTTCAAATGTAATTCTAACACGATATTACTCAAATCACTTTTCAATGAAGATCACATGGTGTATAATCACTCACGAATTGCAAATGGGGCAAGTGAGAGTTTTCTAGTGACTGAATCTCCTAGTTTGATTGTTTTTTATTTTCGTAGAGTTTCCGAAAGAGAAAGCATACGAATCAAGTCATGTTTGCTATTGAGGTTAAACAGGATCTAAAAAGAGGACCAGGAAGACATACATACCCATAGTTCTCACAAAATTATTAGTGAACCTTCGCATTGTTTGTAAAGGTAAGATCGTAGTGTTCTTGATTTGAGGAAATCAAATGAACGGAGCATAACGAATAGAGATGAGCATGACATGGTACACAATGATAGGCTTAAGAAGCCATGTCGTGTCATTAATAGCTTGTGAGCCAACATATATGAGCGTTCAAAACTACTAAACCAGAAAATCAATCTAGTCCAAAACTCCTATACGGATTTCAAATGTAATTCTAACACGATATTACTCAAATCACTTTGCAATGAAAATCACATGGTGTATAATCACTAACGAAATGCAAATGAGGCACGTGAGAGTTTTCTAGTGACTGAATCTCCTAGTTTGATTGTTTTTTATTTTCGTAGAGTTTCCGAAAGAGAAAGCATACGAATCAAGTCATGTTTGCTATTGAGGTTAAACAGGATCTAAAAAGAGGACCAGGAAGACATACATACCCATAGTTCTCACAAAATTATTAGTGAACCTTCGCATTGTTTGTAAAGGTAAGATCGTAGTGTTCTTGATTTGAGGAAATCAAATGAACGGAGCATAACGAATAGAGATGAGCATGACATGGTACACAATGATAGGCTTAAGAAGCCATGTCGTGTCATTAATAGCTTGTGAGCCAACATATATGAGCGTTCAAAACTACTAAACCAGAAAATCAATCTAGTCCAAAACTCCTATACGGATTTCAAATGTAATTCTACGGATTTCAAATGTAATTCTAACACGATATTACTCAAATCACTTTTCAATGAAGATCACATGGTGTATAATCACTCACGAATTGCAAATGGGGCAAGTGAGAGTTTCCTAGTGACCGAATCTCCTAGTTTGATTGTTTTTTATTTTCGTAGAGTTTCCGAAAGAGAAAGCATACGAATCAAGTCATGTTTGCTATTGAGGTTAAACAGGATCTAAAAAGAGGACCAGGAAGACATACATACCCATAGTTCTCACAAAATTATTAGTGAACCTTCGCATTGTTTGTAAAGGTAAGATCGTAGTGTTCTTGATTTGAGGAAATCAAATGAACGGAGCATAACGAATAGAGATGAGCATGACATGGTACACAATGATAGGCTTAAGAAGCCATGTCGTGTCATTAATAGCTTGTGAGCCAACATATATGAGCGTTCAAAACTACTAAACCAGAAAATCAATCTAGTCCAAAACTCCTATACGGATTTCAAATGTAATTCTACGGATTTCAAATGTAATTCTAACACGATATTACTCAAATCACTTTTCAATGAAGATCACATGGTGTATAATCACTCACGAAATGCAAATGAGGCACGTGAGAGTTTCCTAGTGACCGAATCTCTAGTTTGATTGTTTTTTATTTTCGTAGAGTTTTCGAAAGAGAAAGCATACGAATCAAGTCATGTTTGCTATTGAGGTTAAACGGGATCTACAAAGAGGACCAGGAACACATACATACCCATAGTTCTCACAAAATTATTAGTGAACCTTCGCATCGTTTGTAAAGGTAAGATCGTAGTGTTGTTGATTTGAGGAAATCAAATGAACGGAGCATAACGAATAGAGATGAGCATGACGTGGTACACAACATATATGAGTTTTGGTTCACAACATATATTGTGAGCCAAAACTCCTATACGGATTTCAAATGTAAGTCTAACACGATATTACTCAAATCACTTTGCAATGAAAATCAATTGGTGTATAATCACAAACGAAATGCAAATGAGGCACGTGAGAGTTTTCTAGTGACTGAATTTCCTAGTTTGATTGTTTTTTATTCGTAGAGTTTCCGAAAGAGAAAGCATACGAATCAAGTCATGTTTGCTATTGAGGTTAAACGGGATCTAAAACGAGGACCAGGAACACATACATACCCATCGTTCTCACAAAATTATTAGTGAACCTTCGCATTGTTTGTAAAGGTAAGATCGTAGAGTTCTTGATTTGAGGAAATCAAATGAACGGAGCATAACGAATAGCGATGAGCATGACGTGGTACACAACATATATGAGTTTTGGTTCACAACATATATTGTGAGCCAAAACTCCTATACGGATTTCAAACGTAAGTCTAACACGATATTACTCAAATCACTTTGCAATGAAAATCACATGGTGTATAATCACTAACGAAATGCAAATGAGGCATGTGAGAGTTTTCTAGTGACTGAATCTCCTAGTTTGATTGTTATTTTTCTTCGTAGAGTTTCCGAAAGAGAAAGCATACGAATCAAGTCATGTTTGCTATTGAGGTTAAACGGGATCTAAAAAGAGGACCAGGAACACATACATACCCATAGTTCTCACAAAATTATTAGTGAACCTTCGCATTGTTTGTAAAGGTAAGATCGTAGTGTTCTTGATTTGAGGAAATCAAATGAACGGAGCATAACGAATAGAGATGAGCATGACGTGGTACACAACATATATGAGTTTTGGTTCACAACATATATTGTGAGCCAAAACTCCTATACGGATTTCAAACGTAAGTCTAAAACGATATTACTCAAATCACTTTGCAATGAAAATCACATTGTGTATAATCACTAACGAAATGCAAATGAGGCACGTAAGAGTTTTCTAGTGACTGAATCTCCTAGTTTGATTGTTTTTTTTTCGTAGAGTTTCCGAAAGAGAAAGCATACGAATCAAGTCATGTTTGCTATTGAGGTTAAACGGGATCTAAAACGAGGACCAGGAACACATACATACCCATAGTTCTCACAAAATTATTAGTGAACCTTCGCATTGTTTGTAAAGGTAAGATCGTAGTGTTCTTGATTTGTGGAAATCAAATGAACGGAGCATAACGAATAGAGATGAGCATGACGTGGTACACAACATATATGAGTTTTGGTTCACAACATATATTGTGAGCCAAAACTCCTATACGGATTTCAAACGTAAGCCTAAAACGATATTACTCAAATCACTTTGCAATGAAAATTACATGGTGTATAATCACTAACGAAATGCAAATGAGGCACGTAAGAGTTTTCTAGTGATTGAATCTCCTAGTTTGATTGTTTTTTTTTCGTAGAGTTTCCGAAAGAGAAAGAATACGAATCAAGTCATGTTTGCTATTGAGGTTAAACGGGATCTAAAAAGAAGACCAGGAACACATACATACCCATAGTTCTCACAAAATTATTAGTGAACCTTCGCATTGTTTGTAAAGGTAAGATCGTCGTGTTATTGATTTGAGGAAATCAAATGAACGGAGCATAACGAATAGGGATGAGCATGACGTGGTACACAACATATATGAGTTTTGGTTCACAACATATATTGTGAGCCAAAACTCCTATACGGATTTCAAACGTAAGTCTAAAACGATATTACTCAAATCACTTTGCAATGAAAATCACATGGTGTATAATCACTAACGAAATGCAAATGAGGCACGTAAGAGTTTTCTAGTGACTGAATCGCCTAGTTTGATTGTTTTTTTTCTGTAGAGTTTCCGAAAGAGAAAGCATACGAATCAAGTCATGTTTGCTATTGAGGTTAAACGGGATCTAAAACGAGGACCAGGAACACATACATACCCATCGTTCTCACAAAATTATTAGTGAACCTTCGCATTGTTTGTAAAGGTAAGATCGTAGAGTTCTTGATTTGAGGAAATCAAATGAACGGAGCATAACGAATAGCGATGAGCATGACGTGGTACACAACATATATGAGTTTTGGTTCACAACATATATTGTGAGCCAAAACTCCTATACGGATTTCAAACGTAAGTCTAACACGATATTACTCAAATCACTTTGCAATGAAGATCACATGGTGTATAATCACTCACGAATTGCAAATGGGGCAAGTGAGAGTTTCCTAGTGACTGAATCTCCTAGTTTGATTGTTTTTTATTTTCATAGAGCTTCCGAAAGAGAAAGAATACGAATCAAGTCATGTTTGCTTTGAGGTTAAACGGGATCTAAAAAGAAGACCAGGAACATACATACCCATAGTTCTCACAAAATTATTAGTGAACCTTCGCATCGTTTGTAAAGGTAAGGTCGTAGTGTTCTTGATTTGAGGAAATCAAATGAACGGAGCATAACGAATAGGGATGAGCATGACGTGGTACACAACATATATGAGTTTTGGTTCACAACATATATTGTGAGCCAAAACTCCTATACGGATTTCAAACGTAAGTCTAAAACGATATTACTCAAATCACTTTGCAATGAAAATCACATGGTGTATAATCACTAACGAAATGCAAATGAGGCACGTAAGAGTTTTCTAGTGACTGAATCGCCTAGTTTGATTGTTTTTTTTCGTAGAGTTTCCGAAAGAGAAAGCATACGAATCAAGTCATGTTTGCTATTGAGGTTAAACGGGATCTAAAACGAGGACCAGGAACACATACATACCCATCGTTCTCACAAAATTATTAGTGAACCTTCGCATTGTTTGTAAAGGTAAGATCGTAGAGTTCTTGATTTGAGGAAATCAAATGAACGGAGCATAACGAATAGCGATGAGCATGACGTGGTACACAACATATATGAGTTTTGGTTCACAACATATATTGTGAGCCAAAACTCCTATACGGATTTCAAACGTAAGTCTAAAACGATATTACTCAAATCACTTTGCAATGAAAATCACATGGTGTATAATCACTAACGAAATGCAAATGAGGCACGTAAGAGTTTTCTAGTGACTGAATCTCCTAGTTTGATTTTTTTGTTCGTAGTGTTTCCGAAAGAGAAAGCATACGAATCAAGTCATGTTTGCTATTGAGGTTAAACGGGATCTAAAACGAGGACCAGGAACACATAAATACCCATAGTTCTCACAAAATTATTAGTGAACCTTCGCATTGTTTGTAAAGGTAAGATCGTAGTGTTCTTGATTTGAGGAAATCAAATGAACGGAGCATAACGAATAGGGATGAGCATGACGTGGTACACAACATATATGAGTTTTGGTTCACAACATATATTGTGAGCCAAAACTCCTATACGGATTTCAAACGTAAGTCTAAAACGATATTACTCAAATCACTTTGCAATGAAAATCACATGGTGTATAATCACTAACGAAATGCAAATGAGGCACGTAAGAGTTTTCTAGTGACTGAATCGCCTAGTTTGATTGTTTTTTTTCCGTAGAGTTTCCGAAAGAGAAAGCATACGAATCAAGTCATGTTTGCTATTGAGGTTAAACGGGATCTAAAACGAGGACCAGGAACACATACATACCCATCGTTCTCACAAAATTATTAGTGAACCTTCGCATTGTTTGTAAAGGTAAGATCGTAGAGTTCTTGATTTGAGGAAATCAAATGAACGGAGCATAACGAATAGCGATGAGCATGACGTGGTACACAACATATATGAGTTTTGGTTCACAACATATATTGTGAGCCAAAACTCCTATACGGATTTCAAACGTAAGTCTAACACGATATTACTCAAATCACTTTGCAATGAAGATCACATGGTGTATAATCACTCACGAATTGCAAATGGGGCAAGTGAGAGTTTCCTAGTGACTGAATCTCCTAGTTTGATTGTTTTTTATTTTCATAGAGCTTCCGAAAGAGAAAGAATACGAATCAAGTCATGTTTGCTTTGAGGTTAAACGGGATCTAAAAAGAAGACCAGGAACATACATACCCATAGTTCTCACAAAATTATTAGTGAACCTTCGCATCGTTTGTAAAGGTAAGGTCGTAGTGTTCTTGATTTGAGGAAATCAAATGAACGGAGCATAACGAATAGGGATGAGCATGACGTGGTACACAACATATATGAGTTTTGGTTCACAACATATATTGTGAGCCAAAACTCCTATACGGATTTCAAATGTAAGTCTAAAACGATATTACTCAAATCACTTTGCAATGAAAATCACATGGTGTATAATCACTAACGAAATGCAAATGAGGCACGTAAGAGTTTTCTAGTGACTGAATCGCCTAGTTTGATTGTTTTTTTTCGTAGAGTTTCCGAAAGAGAAAGCATACGAATCAAGTCATGTTTGCTATTGAGGTTAAACGGGATCTAAAACGAGGACCAGGAACACATACATACCCATCGTTCTCACAAAATTATTAGTGAACCTTCGCATTGTTTGTAAAGGTAAGATCGTAGAGTTCTTGATTTGAGGAAATCAAATGAACGGAGCATAACGAATAGCGATGAGCATGACGTGGTACACAACATATATGAGTTTTGGTTCACAACATATATTGTGAGCCAAAACTCCTATACGGATTTCAAACGTAAGTCTAAAACGATATTACTCAAATCACTTTGCAATGAAAATCACATGGTGTATAATCACTAACGAAATGCAAATGAGGCACGTAAGAGTTTTCTAGTGACTGAATCTCCTAGTTTGATTTTTTTTGTTCGTAGTGTTTCCGAAAGAGAAAGCATACGAATCAAGTCATGTTTGCTATTGAGGTTAAACGGGATCTAAAACGAGGACCAGGAACACATAAATACCCATAGTTCTCACAAAATTATTAGTGAACCTTCGCATTGTTTGTAAAGGTAAGATCGTAGTGTTCTTGATTTGAGGAAATCAAATGAACGGAGCATAACGAATAGAGATGAGCATGACGTGGTACACAACATATATGAGTTTTGGTTCACAACATATATTGTGAGCCAAAACTCCTATACGGATTTCAAACGTAAGTCTAACACGATATTACTCAAATCACTTTGCAATGAAGATCACATGGTGTATAATCACTCACGAATTGCAAATGGGGCAAGTGAGAGTTTCCTAGTGACTGAATCTCCTAGTTTGATTGTTTTTTATTTTCATAGAGCTTCCGAAAGAGAAAGAATACGAATCAAGTCATGTTTGCTTTGAGGTTAAACGGGATCTAAAAAGAAGACCAGGAACATACATACCCATAGTTCTCACAAAATTATTAGTGAACCTTCGCATCGTTTGTAAAGGTAAGGTCGTAATGTTCTTGATTTGAGGAAATCAAATGAACGGAGCATAACGAATAGGGATGAGCATGACGTGGTACACAACATATATGAGTTTTGGTTCACAACATATATTGTGAGCCAAAACTCCTATACGGATTTCAAACGTAAGTCTAAAACGATATTACTCAAATCACTTTGCAATGAAAATCACATGGTGTATAATCACTAACGAAATGCAAATGAGGCACGTAAGAGTTTTCTAGTGACTGAATCGCCTAGTTTGATTGTTTTTTTTTCGTAGAGTTTCCGAAAGAGAAAGCATACGAATCAAGTCATGTTTGCTATTGAGGTTAAACGGGATCTAAAACGAGGACCAGGAACACATACATACCCATCGTTCTCACAAAATTATTAGTGAACCTTCGCATTGTTTGTAAAGGTAAGATCGTAGAGTTCTTGATTTGAGGAAATCAAATGAACGGAGCATAACGAATAGCGATGAGCATGACGTGGTACACAACATATATGAGTTTTGGTTCACAACATATATTGTGAGCCAAAACTCCTATACGGATTTCAAACGTAAGTCTAACACGATATTACTCAAATCACTTTGCAATGAAAATCACATGGTGTATAATCACTAACGAAATGCAAATGAGGCATGTGAGAGTTTTCTAGTGACTGAATCTCCTAGTTTGATTGTTATTTTTTTTCGTAGAGTTTCCGAAAGAGAAAGCATACGAATCAAGTCATGTTTGCTATTGAGGTTAAACGGGATCTAAAAAGAGGACCAGGAACACATACATACCCATAGTTCTCACAAAATTATTAGTGAACCTTCGCATTGTTTGTAAAGGTAAGATCGTAGTGTTTTTGATTTAAGGAAATCAAATGAACGGAGCATAACGAATAGAGATGAGCATGAAGTGGTACACAACATATATGAGTTTTGGTTCACAACATATATTGTGAGCCGAAACTCCTATACGGATTTCAAACGTAAGTCTAAAACGATATTACTCAAATCACTTTGCAATGAAAATCACATGGTGTATAATCACTAACGAAATGCAAATGAGGCACGTAAGAGTTTTCTAGTGACTGAATCTCCTAGTTTGATTGTTTTTTTTTCGTAGAGTTTCCGAAAGAGAAAGCATACGAATCAAGTCATGTTTGCTATTGAGGTTAAACGGGATCTAAAACGAGGACCAGGAACACATACATACCCATCGTTCTCACAAAATTATTAGTGAACCTTCGCATTGTTTGTAAAGGTAAGATCGTAGTGTTCTTGATTTGTGGAAATCAAATGAACGGAGCATAACGAATAGAGATGAGCATCACGTGGTATACAACATATATGAGTTTTGGTTCACAACATATATTGTGAGCCAAAACTCCTATACGGATTTCAAACGTAAGTCTAAAACGATATTACTCAAATCGCTTTGCAATGAAAATCACATGGTGTATAATCACTAACGAAATGCAAATGAGGCACGTGAGAGTTTTCTAGTGACTGAATCTCCTAGTTTGATTGTTTTTTATTTTCGTAGAGTTTCCGAAAGAGAAAGCATACGAATCAAGTCATGTTTGCTATTGAGGTTAAACGGGATCTAAAAAGAGGACCAGGAACACATACATACCCATAGTTCTCACAAAATTATTAGTGAACCTTCGCATTGTTTGTAAAGGTAAGATCGTAGTGTTCTTGATTTGAGGAAATCAAATGAACGGAGCATAACGAATAGAGATGAGCATGACGTGGTACACAACATATATGAGTTTTGGTTCACAACATATATTGTGAGCCAAAACTCCTAGACGGATTTCAAACGTAAGTCTAACACGATATTACTCAAATCACTTTGCAATGAAGATCACATGGTGTATAATCACTCACGAATTGCAAATGGGGCAAGTGAGAGTTTCCTAGTGACTGAATCTCCTAGTTTGATTATTTTTTATTTTCATAGAGCTTCCGAAAGAGAAAGAATACGAATCAAGTCATGTTTGCTATTGAGGTTAAATGGGATCTAAAAAGAAGACCAGGAACACATACATACCCATAGTTCTCAAAAAATTATTAGTGAACCTTCGCATCGTTTGTAAAGGTAAGATCGTAGTGTTCTTGATTTGAGGAAATCAAATGAACGGAGCATAACGAATAGGGATGAGCATGACGTGGTACACAACATATATGAGTTTTGGTTCACAACATATATTGTGAGCCAAAACTCCTATACGGATTTCAAACGTAAGTCTAAAACGATATTACTCAAATCACTTTGCAATGAAAATCACATGGTGTATAATCACTAACGAAATGCAAATGAGGCACGTAAGAGTTTTCTAGTGACTGAATCTCCTAGTTTGATTTTTTTTTTTCGTAGAGTTTCCGAAAGAGAAAGCATACGAATCAAGTCATGTTTGCTATTGAGTATAAAGGAGATCTAAAAAGAGGACCAGGAACACATACATACCCATAGTTCTCACAAAATTATTAGTGAACCTTCGCACTGTTTGTAAAGGTAAGATCGTAGTGTTCTTGATTTGAGGAAATCAAATGAACGGAGCATAACGAATAGAGATGAGCATGATGTGGTACACAACATATATGAGTTTTGGTTCACAACATATATTGTGAGCCAAAACTCCTATACGGATTTCAAATGTAAGTCTAACACGATATTACTCAAATCACTTTGCAATGAAAACCACATGGTGTATAATCACTAACGAAATGCAAATGAGGCACGTGAGAGTTTTCTAGTGACTGAATCTCCTAGTTTGATTGTTTTTTATTTTCGTAGAGTTTCCGAAAGAGAAAGCATACGAATCACGTCATGTTTGCTATTGAGGTTAAACGGGATCTAAAAAGAGGACCAGGAACACATACATTCCCATAGTTCTCACAAAATTATTAGTGAACCTTCGCATTGTTTGTTAAGGTAAGATCGTAGTGTTCTTGATTTGAGGAAATCAAATGAACGGAGCATAACGAATAGAGATGAGCATGACGTGGTACACAATGATTGGCTTAAGAAGCCATGTCGTGTCATTAATAGCTTGTGAGCCAAAATATATGAGCGTTCAAAACAACTAAACCAGAAAATCAATCTAGTCCAAAACTCCTATACGGATTTCAAATGTAATTCTAACACGATATTACTCAAATCACTTTGCAATGAAGATCAGATGTTGTATAATCACTCACGAATTGCAAATGGGGCAAGTGAGAGTTTCCTAGTGACTGAATCTCCTAGTTTGATTGTTTTTTATTTTCATAGAGTTTCCGAAAGAGAAAGCATACGAATCAAGTCATGTTTGCTATTGAGGTTAAACGGGATCTAAAACGAGGACCAGGAACACATACATACCCATAGTTCTCACAAAATTATTAGTGAACCTTCGCATTGTTTGTAAAGGTAAGATCGTAGTGTTCTTGATTTGAGGAAATCAAATGAACGGAGCATAACGAATAGCGATGAGCATGACGTGGTACACAACATATATGAGTTTTGGTTCACAACATATATTGTGAGCCAAAATTCCTATACGGATTTCAAACGTAAGTCTAACACGATATTACTCAAATCACTTTGCAATGAAGATCACATGGTGTATAATCACTCACGAATTGCAAATGGGGCAAGTGAGAGTTTCCTAGTGACTGAATCTCCTAGTTTGATTGTTTTTTATTTTCATAGAGCTTCCGAAAGAGAAAGAAAACGAATCAAGTCATGTTTGCTATTGAGGTTAAACGGGATCTAAAAAGAAGACCAGGAACACATACATACCCATAGTTCTCACAAAATTATTAGTGAACCTTCGCATCGTTTGTAAAGGTAAGATCGTAGTGTTCTTGATTTGAGGAAATCAAATGAACGGAGCATAACGAATAGGGATGAGCATGACGTGGTACACAACATATATGAGTTTTGGTTCACAACATATATTGTGAGCCAAAATTCCTATACGGATTTCAAACGTAAGTCTAAAACGATATTACTCAAATCGCTTTGCAATGAAAATCACATGGTGTATAATCACTAACGAAATGCAAATGAGGCACGTAAGAGTTTTCTAGTGACTGAATCTCCTAGTTTGATTGTTTTTTTTCGTAGAGTTTCCGAAAGAGAAAGCATACGAATCAAGTCATGTTTGCTATTGAGGTTAAACGGGATCTAAAACGAGGACCAGGAACACATACATACCCATCGTTCTCACAAAATTATTAGTGAACCTTCGCATTGTTTGTAAAGGTAAGATCGTAGTGTTCTTGATTTGAGGAAATCAAATGAACGGAGCATAACGAATAGCGATGAGCATGACGTGGTACACAACATATATGAGTTTTGGTTCATAACATATATTGTGAGCCAAAACTCCTATACGGATTTCAAATGTAAGTCTAACACGATATTACTCAAATCACTTTGCAATGAAAACCACATGGTGTATAATCACTAACGAAATGCAAATGAGGTACGTGAGAGTTTTCTAGTGACTGAATCTCCTAGTTTGATTGTTTTTTATTTTCGTAGAGTTTCCGAAAGAGAAAGCATACGAATCACGTCATGTTTGCTATTGAGGTTAAACGGGATCTAAAAAGAGGACCAGGAACACATACATATCCATAGTTCTCACAAAATTATTAGTGAACCTTCGCATCGTTTGTAAAGGTAAGATCGTAGTGTTCTTGATTTGAGGAAATCAAATGAACGGAGCATAACGAATAGCGATGAGCATGACGTGGTACACAACATATATGAGTTTTGGTTCACAACATATATTGTGAGCCAAAACTCCTATACGGATTTCAAACGTAAGTCTAAAACGATATTACTCAAATCACTTTGCAATGAAAATCACATGGTGTATAATCACTAACGAAATGCAAATGAGGCACGTAAGAGTTTTCTAGTGACTGAATCTCCTAGTTTGATTTTTTTTTTTCGTAGAGTTTCCGAAAGAGAAAGCATACGAATCAAGTCATGTTTGCTATTGAGGTTAAACGGGATCTAAAACGAGGACCAGGAACACATACATACCCATAGTTCTCACAAAATTATTAGTGAACCTTCGCATTGTTTGTAAAGGTAAGATCGTAGTGTTCTTGATTTGAGGAAATCAAATGAACGGAGCATAACGAATAGCGATGAGCATGACGTGGTACACAACATATATGAGTTTTGGTTCACAACATATATTGTGAGCCAAAATTCCTATACGGATTTCAAACGTAAGTCTAACACGATATTACTCAAATCACTTTGCAATGAAGATCACATGGTGTATAATCACTCACGAATTGCAAATGGGGCAAGTGAGAGTTTCCTAGTGACTGAATCTCCTAGTTTGATTGTTTTTTATTTTCATAGAGCTTCCGAAAGAGAAAGAAAACGAATCAAGTCATCTTTGCTATTGAGGTTAAACGGGATCTAAAAAGAAGACCAGGAACACATACATACCCATAGTTCTCACAAAATTATTAGTGAACCTTCGCATCGTTTGTAAAGGTAAGATCGTAGTGTTCTTGATTTGAGGAAATCAAATGAACGGAGCATAACGAATAGGGATGAGCATGACGTGGTACACAACATATATGAGTTTTGGTTCACAACATATATTGTGAGCCAAAACTCCTATACGGATTTCAAACGTAAGTCTAAAACGATATTACTCAAATCGCTTTGCAACGAAAATCACATGGTGTATAATCACTAACGAAATGCAAATGAGGCACGTAAGAGTTTTCTAGTGACTGAATCTCCTAGTTTGATTGTTTTTTTTTCGTAGAGTTTCCGAAAGAGAAAGCATACGAATCAAGTCATGTTTGCTATTGAGGTTAAACGGGATCTAAAACGAGGACCAGGAACACATACATACCCATCGTTCTCACAAAATTATTAGTGAACCTTTGCATTGTTTGTAAAGGTAAGATCGTAGAGTTCTTGATTTGAGGAAATCAAATGAACGGAGCATAACGAATAGCGATGAGCATGACGTGGTACACAACATATATGAGTTTTGGTTCACAACATATATTGTGAGCCAAAACTCCTATACGGATTTCAAACGTAAGTCTAACACGATATTACTCAAATCACTTTGCAATGAAGATCACATGGTGTATAATCACTCACGAATTGCAAATGGGGCAAGTGAGAGTTTCCTAGTGACTGAATCTCCTAGTTTGATTGTTTTTTATTTTCATAGAGCTTCCGAAAGAGAAAGAAAACGAATCAAGTCATGTTTGCTATTGAGGTTAAACGGGATCTAAAAAGAAGACCAGGAACACATACATACCCATAGTTCTCACAAAATTATTAGTGAACCTTCGCATCGTTTGTAAAGGTAAGATCGTAGTGTTCTTGATTTGAGGAAATCAAATGAACGGAGCATAACGAATAGGGATGAGCATGACGTGGTACACAACATATATGAGTTTTGGTTCACAACATATATTGTGAGCCAAAACTCCTATACGGATTTCAAACGTAAGTCTAAAACGATATTACTCAAATCACTTTGCAATGAAAATCACATGGTGTATAATCACTAACGAAATGCAAATGAGGCACGTAAGAGTTTTCTAGTGACTGAATCTCCTAGTTTGATTGTTTTTTTTTCGTAGAGTTTCCGAAAGAGAAAGCATACGAATCAAGTCATGTTTGCTATTGAGGTTAAACGGGATCTAAAACGAGGACCAGGAACACATACATACCCATCGTTCTCACAAAATTATTAGTGAACCTTTGCATTGTTTGTAAAGGTAAGATCGTAGAGTTCTTGATTTGAGGAAATCAAATGAACGGAGCATAACGAATAGCGATGAGCATGACGTGGTACACAACATATATGAGTTTTGGTTCACAACATATATTGTGAGCCAAAACTCCTATACGGATTTCAAACGTAAGTCTAACACGATATTACTCAAATCACTTTGCAATGAAAATCACATGGTGTATAATCACTCACGAATTGCAAATGGGGCAAGTGAGAGTTTCCTAGTGACTGAATCTCCTAGTTTGATTGTTTTTTATTTTCATAGAGCTTCCGAAAGAGAAAGAAAACGAATCAAGTCATGTTTGCTATTGAGGTTAAACGGGATCTAAAAAGAAGACCAGGAACACATACATACCCATAGTTCTCACAAAATTATTAGTGAACCTTCGCATCGTTTGTAAAGGT
The DNA here is from genome assembly GCA_964056655.1 of Arabis hirsuta. Taxonomy (NCBI): domain Eukaryota; kingdom Viridiplantae; phylum Streptophyta; class Magnoliopsida; order Brassicales; family Brassicaceae; genus Arabis; species Arabis hirsuta. The sequence goes on along the minus strand of OZ053299.1, from coordinate 22,160,111 downwards.
AAGATCGTAGTGTTCTTGATTTGAGGAAATCAAATGAACGGAGCATAACGAATAGGGATGAGCATGACGTGGTACACAACATATATGAGTTTTGGTTCACAACATATATTGTGAGCCAAAACTCCTATACGGATTTCAAACGTAAGTCTAAAACGATATTACTCAAATCACTTTGCAATGAAAATCACATGGTGTATAATCACTAACGAAATGCAAATGAGGCACGTAAGAGTTTTCTAGTGACTGAATCTCCTAGTTTGATTGTTTTTTTTTCGTAGAGTTTCCGAAAGAGAAAGCATACGAATCAAGTCATGTTTGCTATTGAGGTTAAACGGGATCTAAAACGAGGACCAGGAACACATACATACCCATCGTTCTCACAAAATTATTAGTGAACCTTTGCATTGTTTGTAAAGGTAAGATCGTAGAGTTCTTGATTTGAGGAAATCAAATGAACGGAGCATAACGAATAGCGATGAGCATGACGTGGTACACAACATATATGAGTTTTGGTTCACAACATATATTGTGAGCCAAAACTCCTATACGGATTTCAAACGTAAGTCTAACACGATATTACTCAAATCACTTTGCAATGAAGATCACATGGTGTATAATCACTCACGAATTGCAAATGGGGCAAGTGAGAGTTTCCTAGTGACTGAATCTCCTAGTTTGATTGTTTTTTATTTTCATAGAGCTTCCGAAAGAGAAAGAAAACGAATCAAGTCATGTTTGCTATTGAGGTTAAACGGGATCTAAAAAGAAGACCAGGAACACATACATACCCATAGTTCTCACAAAATTATTAGTGAACCTTCGCATCGTTTGTAAAGGTAAGATCGTAGTGTTCTTGATTTGAGGAAATCAAATGAACGGAGCATAACGAATAGGGATGAGCATGACGTGGTACACAACATATATGAGTTTTGGTTCACAACATATATTGTGAGCCAAAACTCCTATACGGATTTCAAACGTAAGTCTAAAACGATATTACTCAAATCACTTTGCAATGAAAATCACATGGTGTATAATCACTAACGAAATGCAAATGAGGCACGTAAGAGTTTTCTAGTGACTGAATCTCCTAGTTTGATTGTTTTTTTTTCGTAGAGTTTCCGAAAGAGAAAGCATACGAATCAAGTCATGTTTCCTATTGAGGTTAAACGGGATCTAAAACGAGGACCAGGAACACATACATACCCATCGTTCTCACAAAATTATTAGTGAACCTTTGCATTGTTTGTAAAGGTAAGATCGTAGAGTTCTTGATTTGAGGAAATCAAATGAACGGAGCATAACGAATAGCGATGAGCATGACGTGGTACACAACATATATGAGTTTTGGTTCACAACATATATTGTGAGCCAAAACTCCTATACGGATTTCAAACGTAAGTCTAACACGATATTACTCAAATCACTTTGCAATGAAGATCACATGGTGTATAATCACTCACGAATTGCAAATGGGGCAAGTGAGAGTTTCCTAGTGACTGAATCTCCTAGTTTGATTGTTTTTTATTTTCATAGAGCTTCCGAAAGAGAAAGAAAACGAATCAAGTCATGTTTGCTATTGAGGTTAAACGGGATCTAAAAAGAAGACCAGGAACACATACATACCCATAGTTCTCACAAAATTATTAGTGAACCTTCGCATCGTTTGTAAAGGTAAGATCGTAGTGTTCTTGATTTGAGGAAATCAAATGAACGGAGCATAACGAATAGGGATGAGCATGACGTGGTACACAACATATATGAGTTTTGGTTCACAACATATATTGTGAGCCAAAACTCCTATACGGATTTCAAACGTAAGTCTAAAACGATATTACTCAAATCACTTTGCAATGAAAATCACATGGTGTATAATCACTAACGAAATGCAAATGAGGCACGTAAGAGTTTTCTAGTGACTGAATCTCCTAGTTTGATTGTTTTTTTTTCGTAGAGTTTCCGAAAGAGAAAGCATACGAATCAAGTCATGTTTGCTATTGAGGTTAAACGGGATCTAAAACGAGGACCAGGAACACATACATACCCATCGTTCTCACAAAATTATTAGTGAACCTTTGCATTGTTTGTAAAGGTAAGATCGTAGAGTTCTTGATTTGAGGAAATCAAATGAACGGAGCATAACGAATAGCGATGAGCATGACGTGGTACACAACATATATGAGTTTTGGTTCACAACATATATTGTGAGCCAAAACTCCTATACGGATTTCAAACGTAAGTCTAACACGATATTACTCAAATCACTTTGCAATGAAGATCACATGGTGTATAATCACTCACGAATTGCAAATGGGGCAAGTGAGAGTTTCCTAGTGACTGAATCTCCTAGTTTGATTGTTTTTTATTTTCATAGAGCTTCCGAAAGAGAAAGAAAACGAATCAAGTCATGTTTGCTATTGAGGTTAAACGGGATCTAAAAAGAAGACCAGGAACACATACATACCCATAGTTCTCACAAAATTATTAGTGAACCTTCGCATCGTTTGTAAAGGTAAGATCGTAGTGTTCTTGATTTGAGGAAATCAAATGAACGGAGCATAACGAATAGGGATGAGCATGACGTGGTACACAACATATATGAGTTTTGGTTCACAACATATATTGTGAGCCAAAACTCCTATACGGATTTCAAACGTAAGTCTAAAACGATATTACTCAAATCACTTTGCAATGAAAATCACATGGTGTATAATCACTAACGAAATGCAAATGAGGCACGTAAGAGTTTTCTAGTGACTGAATCTCCTAGTTTGATTGTTTTTTTTTCGTAGAGTTTCCGAAAGAGAAAGCATACGAATCAAGTCATGTTTGCTATTGAGGTTAAACGGGATCTAAAACGAGGACCAGGAACACATACATACCCATCGTTCTCACAAAATTATTAGTGAACCTTTGCATTGTTTGTAAAGGTAAGATCGTAGAGTTCTTGATTTGAGGAAATCAAATGAACGGAGCATAACGAATAGCGATGAGCATGACGTGGTACACAACATATATGAGTTTTGGTTCACAACATATATTGTGAGCCAAAACTCCTATACGGATTTCAAACGTAAGTCTAAAACGATATTACTCAAATCACTTTGCAATGAAAATCACATGGTGTATAATCACTAACGAAATGCAAATGAGGCACGTAAGAGTTTTCTAGTGACTGAATCTCCTAGTTTGATTTTTTTTTTTCGTAGAGTTTCCGAAAGAGAAAGCATACGAATCAAGTCATGTTTGCTATTGAGGTTAAACGGGATCTAAAACGAGGACCAGGAACACATACATACCCATAGTTCTCACAAAATTATTAGTGAACCTTCGCATTGTTTGTAAAGGTAAGATCGTAGTGTTCTTGATTTGAGGAAATCAAATGAACGGAGCATAACGAATAGCGATGAGCATGACGTGGTACACAACATATATGAGTTTTGGTTCACAACATATATTGTGAGCCAAAATTCCTATACGGATTTCAAACGTAAGTCTAACACGATATTACTCAAATCACTTTGCAATGAAGATCACATGGTGTATAATCACTCACGAATTGCAAATGGGGCAAGTGAGAGTTTCCTAGTGACTGAATCTCCTAGTTTGATTGTTTTTTATTTTCATAGAGCTTCCGAAAGAGAAAGAAAACGAATCAAGTCATCTTTGCTATTGAGGTTAAACGGGATCTAAAAAGAAGACCAGGAACACATACATACCCATAGTTCTCACAAAATTATTAGTGAACCTTCGCATCGTTTGTAAAGGTAAGATCGTAGTGTTCTTGATTTGAGGAAATCAAATGAACGGAGCATAACGAATAGGGATGAGCATGACGTGGTACACAACATATATGAGTTTTGGTTCACAACATATATTGTGAGCCAAAACTCCTATACGGATTTCAAACGTAAGTCTAAAACGATATTACTCAAATCGCTTTGCAACGAAAATCACATGGTGTATAATCACTAACGAAATGCAAATGAGGCACGTAAGAGTTTTCTAGTGACTGAATCTCCTAGTTTGATTGTTTTTTTTTCGTAGAGTTTCCGAAAGAGAAAGCATACGAATCAAGTCATGTTTGCTATTGAGGTTAAACGGGATCTAAAACGAGGACCAGGAACACATACATACCCATCGTTCTCACAAAATTATTAGTGAACCTTTGCATTGTTTGTAAAGGTAAGATCGTAGAGTTCTTGATTTGAGGAAATCAAATGAACGGAGCATAACGAATAGCGATGAGCATGACGTGGTACACAACATATATGAGTTTTGGTTCACAACATATATTGTGAGCCAAAACTCCTATACGGATTTCAAACGTAAGTCTAACACGATATTACTCAAATCACTTTGCAATGAAGATCACATGGTGTATAATCACTCACGAATTGCAAATGGGGCAAGTGAGAGTTTCCTAGTGACTGAATCTCCTAGTTTGATTGTTTTTTATTTTCATAGAGCTTCCGAAAGAGAAAGAAAATGAATCAAGTCATGTTTGCTATTGAGGTTAAACGGGATCTAAAAAGAAGACCAGGAACACATACATACCCATAGTTCTCACAAAATTATTAGTGAACCTTCGCATCGTTTGTAAAGGTAAGATCGTAGTGTTCTTGATTTGAGGAAATCAAATGAACGGAGCATAACGAATAGGGATGAGCATGACGTGGTACACAACATATATGAGTTTTGGTTCACAACATATATTGTGAGCCAAAACTCCTATACGGATTTCAAACGTAAGTCTAAAACGATATTACTCAAATCACTTTGCAATGAAAATCACATGGTGTATAATCACTAACGAAATGCAAATGAGGCACGTAAGAGTTTTCTAGTGACTGAATCTCCTAGTTTGATTGTTTTTTTTTCGTAGAGTTTCCGAAAGAGAAAGCATACGAATCAAGTCATGTTTGCTATTGAGGTTAAACGGGATCTAAAACGAGGACCAGGAACACATACATACCCATCGTTCTCACAAAATTATTAGTGAACCTTTGCATTGTTTGTAAAGGTAAGATCGTAGAGTTCTTGATTTGAGGAAATCAAATGAACGGAGCATAACGAATAGCGATGAGCATGACGTGGTACACAACATATATGAGTTTTGGTTCACAACATATATTGTGAGCCAAAACTCCTATACGGATTTCAAACGTAAGTCTAACACGATATTACTCAAATCACTTTGCAATGAAAATCACATGGTGTATAATCACTCACGAATTGCAAATGGGGCAAGTGAGAGTTTCCTAGTGACTGAATCTCCTAGTTTGATTGTTTTTTATTTTCATAGAGCTTCCGAAAGAGAAAGAAAACGAATCAAGTCATGTTTGCTATTGAGGTTAAACGGGATCTAAAAAGAAGACCAGGAACACATACATACCCATAGTTCTCACAAAATTATTAGTGAACCTTCGCATCGTTTGTAAAGGTAAGATCGTAGTGTTCTTGATTTGAGGAAATCAAATGAACGGAGCATAACGAATAGGGATGAGCATGACGTGGTACACAACATATATGAGTTTTGGTTCACAACATATATTGTGAGCCAAAACTCCTATACGGATTTCAAACGTAAGTCTAAAACGATATTACTCAAATCACTTTGCAATGAAAATCACATGGTGTATAATCACTAACGAAATGCAAATGAGGCACGTAAGAGTTTTCTAGTGACTGAATCTCCTAGTTTGATTGTTTTTTTTTCGTAGAGTTTCCGAAAGAGAAAGCATACGAATCAAGTCATGTTTGCTATTGAGGTTAAACGGGATCTAAAACGAGGACCAGGAACACATACATACCCATCGTTCTCACAAAATTATTAGTGAACCTTTGCATTGTTTGTAAAGGTAAGATCGTAGAGTTCTTGATTTGAGGAAATCAAATGAACGGAGCATAACGAATAGCGATGAGCATGACGTGGTACACAACATATATGAGTTTTGGTTCACAACATATATTGTGAGCCAAAACTCCTATACGGATTTCAAACGTAAGTCTAACACGATATTACTCAAATCACTTTGCAATGAAAATCACATGGTGTATAATCACTCACGAATTGCAAATGGGGCAAGTGAGAGTTTCCTAGTGACTGAATCTCCTAGTTTGATTGTTTTTTATTTTCATAGAGCTTCCGAAAGAGAAAGAAAACGAATCAAGTCATGTTTGCTATTGAGGTTAAACGGGATCTAAAAAGAAGACCAGGAACACATACATACCCATAGTTCTCACAAAATTATTAGTGAACCTTCGCATCGTTTGTAAAGGTAAGATCGTAGTGTTCTTGATTTGAGGAAATCAAATGAACGGAGCATAACGAATAGGGATGAGCATGACGTGGTACACAACATATATGAGTTTTGGTTCACAACATATATTGTGAGCCAAAACTCCTATACGGATTTCAAACGTAAGTCTAAAACGATATTACTCAAATCACTTTGCAATGAAAATCACATGGTGTATAATCACTAACGAAATGCAAATGAGGCACGTAAGAGTTTTCTAGTGACTGAATCTCCTAGTTTGATTGTTTTTTTTTCGTAGAGTTTCCGAAAGAGAAAGCATACGAATCAAGTCATGTTTGCTATTGAGGTTAAACGGGATCTAAAACGAGGACCAGGAACACATACATACCCATCGTTCTCACAAAATTATTAGTGAACCTTTGCATTGTTTGTAAAGGTAAGATCGTAGAGTTCTTGATTTGAGGAAATCAAATGAACGGAGCATAACGAATAGCGATGAGCATGACGTGGTACACAACATATATGAGTTTTGGTTCACAACATATATTGTGAGCCAAAACTCCTATACGGATTTCAAACGTAAGTCTAACACGATATTACTCAAATCACTTTGCAATGAAGATCACATGGTGTATAATCACTCACGAATTGCAAATGGGGCAAGTGAGAGTTTCCTAGTGACTGAATCTCCTAGTTTGATTGTTTTTTATTTTCATAGAGCTTCCGAAAGAGAAAGAAAACGAATCAAGTCATGTTTGCTATTGAGGTTAAACGGGATCTAAAAAGAAGACCAGGAACACATACATACCCATAGTTCTCACAAAATTATTAGTGAACCTTCGCATCGTTTGTAAAGGTAAGATCGTAGTGTTCTTGATTTGAGGAAATCAAATGAACGGAGCATAACGAATAGGGATGAGCATGACGTGGTACACAACATATATGAGTTTTGGTTCACAACATATATTGTGAGCCAAAACTCCTATACGGATTTCAAACGTAAGTCTAAAACGATATTACTCAAATCACTTTGCAATGAAAATCACATGGTGTATAATCACTAACGAAATGCAAATGAGGCACGTAAGAGTTTTCTAGTGACTGAATCTCCTAGTTTGATTGTTTTTTTTTCGTAGAGTTTCCGAAAGAGAAAGCATACGAATCAAGTCATGTTTGCTATTGAGGTTAAACGGGATCTAAAACGAGGACCAGGAACACATACATACCCATCGTTCTCACAAAATTATTAGTGAACCTTTGCATTGTTTGTAAAGGTAAGATCGTAGAGTTCTTGATTTGAGGAAATCAAATGAACGGAGCATAACGAATAGCGATGAGCATGACGTGGTACACAACATATATGAGTTTTGGTTCACAACATATATTGTGAGCCAAAACTCCTATACGGATTTCAAACGTAAGTCTAACACGATATTACTCAAATCACTTTGCAATGAAAATCACATGGTGTATAATCACTCACGAATTGCAAATGGGGCAAGTGAGAGTTTCCTAGTGACTGAATCTCCTAGTTTGATTGTTTTTTATTTTCATAGAGCTTCCGAAAGAGAAAGAAAACGAATCAAGTCATGTTTGCTATTGAGGTTAAACGGGATCTAAAAAGAAGACCAGGAACACATACATACCCATAGTTCTCACAAAATTATTAGTGAACCTTCGCATCGTTTGTAAAGGTAAGATCGTAGTGTTCTTGATTTGAGGAAATCAAATGAACGGAGCATAACGAATAGGGATGAGCATGACGTGGTACACAACATATATGAGTTTTGGTTCACAACATATATTGTGAGCCAAAACTCCTATACGGATTTCAAACGTAAGTCTAAAACGATATTACTCAAATCACTTTGCAATGAAAATCACATGGTGTATAATCACTAACGAAATGCAAATGAGGCACGTAAGAGTTTTCTAGTGACTGAATCTCCTAGTTTGATTGTTTTTTTTTCGTAGAGTTTCCGAAAGAGAAAGCATACGAATCAAGTCATGTTTGCTATTGAGGTTAAACGGGATCTAAAACGAGGACCAGGAACACATACATACCCATCGTTCTCACAAAATTATTAGTGAACCTTTGCATTGTTTGTAAAGGTAAGATCGTAGAGTTCTTGATTTGAGGAAATCAAATGAACGGAGCATAACGAATAGCGATGAGCATGACGTGGTACACAACATATATGAGTTTTGGTTCACAACATATATTGTGAGCCAAAACTCCTATACGGATTTCAAACGTAAGTCTAACACGATATTACTCAAATCACTTTGCAATGAAGATCACATGGTGTATAATCACTCACGAATTGCAAATGGGGCAAGTGAGAGTTTCCTAGTGACTGAATCTCCTAGTTTGATTGTTTTTTATTTTCATAGAGCTTCCGAAAGAGAAAGAAAATGAATCAAGTCATGTTTGCTATTGAGGTTAAACGGGATCTAAAAAGAAGACCAGGAACACATACATACCCATAGTTCTCACAAAATTATTAGTGAACCTTCGCATCGTTTGTAAAGGTAAGATCGTAGTGTTCTTGATTTGAGGAAATCAAATGAACGGAGCATAACGAATAGGGATGAGCATGACGTGGTACACAACATATATGAGTTTTGGTTCACAACATATATTGTGAGCCAAAACTCCTATACGGATTTCAAACGTAAGTCTAAAACGATATTACTCAAATCACTTTGCAATGAAAATCACATGGTGTATAATCACTAACGAAATGCAAATGAGGCACGTAAGAGTTTTCTAGTGACTGAATCTCCTAGTTTGATTGTTTTTTTTTCGTAGAGTTTCCGAAAGAGAAAGCATACGAATCAAGTCATGTTTGCTATTGAGGTTAAACGGGATCTAAAACGAGGACCAGGAACACATACATACCCATCGTTCTCACAAAATTATTAGTGAACCTTTGCATTGTTTGTAAAGGTAAGATCGTAGAGTTCTTGATTTGAGGAAATCAAATGAACGGAGCATAACGAATAGCGATGAGCATGACGTGGTACACAACATATATGAGTTTTGGTTCACAACATATATTGTGAGCCAAAACTCCTATACGGATTTCAAACGTAAGTCTAACACGATATTACTCAAATCACTTTGCAATGAAAATCACATGGTGTATAATCACTCACGAATTGCAAATGGGGCAAGTGAGAGTTTCCTAGTGACTGAATCTCCTAGTTTGATTGTTTTTTATTTTCATAGAGCTTCCGAAAGAGAAAGAAAACGAATCAAGTCATGTTTGCTATTGAGGTTAAACGGGATCTAAAAAGAAGACCAGGAACACATACATACCCATAGTTCTCACAAAATTATTAGTGAACCTTCGCATCGTTTGTAAAGGTAAGATCGTAGTGTTCTTGATTTGAGGAAATCAAATGAACGGAGCATAACGAATAGGGATGAGCATGACGTGGTACACAACATATATGAGTTTTGGTTCACAACATATATTGTGAGCCAAAACTCCTATACGGATTTCAAACGTAAGTCTAAACCGATATTACTCAAATCACTTTGCAATGAAAATCACATGGTGTATAATCACTAACGAAATGCAAATGAGGCACGTAAGAGTTTTCTAGTGACTGAATCTCCTAGTTTGATTGTTTTTTTTTCGTAGAGTTTCCGAAAGAGAAAGCATACGAATCAAGTCATGTTTGCTATTGAGGTTAAACGGGATCTAAAACGAGGACCAGGAACACATACATACCCATCGTTCTCACAAAATTATTAGTGAACCTTTGCATTGTTTGTAAAGGTAAGATCGTAGAGTTCTTGATTTGAGGAAATCAAATGAACGGAGCATAACGAATAGCGATGAGCATGACGTGGTACACAACATATATGAGTTTTGGTTCACAACATATATTGTGAGCCAAAACTCCTATACGGATTTCAAACGTAAGTCTAACACGATATTACTCAAATCACTTTGCAATGAAGATCACATGGTGTATAATCACTCACGAATTGCAAATGGGGCAAGTGAGAGTTTCCTAGTGACTGAATCTCCTAGTTTGATTGTTTTTTATTTTCATAGAGCTTCCGAAAGAGAAAGAAAACGAATCAAGTCATGTTTGCTATTGAGGTTAAACGGGATCTAAAAAGAAGACCAGGAACACATACATACCCATAGTTCTCACAAAATTATTAGTGAACCTTCGCATCGTTTGTAAAGGTAAGATCGTAGTGTTCTTGATTTGAGGAAATCAAATGAACGGAGCATAACGAATAGGGATGAGCATGACGTGGTACACAACATATATGAGTTTTGGTTCACAACATATATTGTGAGCCAAAACTCCTATACGGATTTCAAACGTAAGTCTAAAACGATATTACTCAAATCACTTTGCAATGAAAATCACATGGTGTATAATCACTAACGAAATGCAAATGAGGCACGTAAGAGTTTTCTAGTGACTGAATCTCCTAGTTTGATTGTTTTTTTTTCGTAGAGTTTCCGAAAGAGAAAGCATACGAATCAAGTCATGTTTGCTATTGAGGTTAAACGGGATCTAAAACGAGGACCAGGAACACATACATACCCATCGTTCTCACAAATCTATTAGTGAACCTTTGCATTGTTTGTAAAGGTAAGATCGTAGAGTTCTTGATTTGAGGAAATCAAATGAACGGAGCATAACGAATAGCGATGAGCATGACGTGGTACACAACATATATGAGTTTTGGTTCACAACATATATTGTGAGCCAAAACTCCTATACGGATTTCAAACGTAAGTCTAACACGATATTACTCAAATCACTTTGCAATGAAAATCACATGGTGTATAATCACTAACGAAATGCAAATGAGGCACGTAAGAGTTTTCTAGTGACTGAATCTCCTAGTTTGATTGTTTTTTTTTCGTAGAGTTTCCGAAAGAGAAAGCATACGAATCAAGTCATGTTTGCTATTGAGGTTAAACGGGATCTAAAACGAGGACCAGGAACACATACATACCCATCGTTCTCACAAAATTATTAGTGAACCTTTGCATTGTTTGTAAAGGTAAGATCGTAGAGTTCTTGATTTGAGGAAATCAAATGAACGGAGCATAACGAATAGCGATGAGCATGACGTGGTACACAACATATATGAGTTTTGGTTCACAACATATATTGTGAGCCAAAACTCCTATACGGATTTCAAACGTAAGTCTAACACGATATTACTCAAATCACTTTGCAATGAAAATCACATGGTGTATAATCACTCACGAATTGCAAATGGGGCAAGTGAAAGTTTCCTAGTGACTGAATCTCCTAGTTTGATTGTTTTTTATTTTCATAGAGCTTCCGAAAGAGAAAGAAAACGAATCAAGTCATGTTTGCTATTGAGGTTAAACGGGATCTAAAAAGAAGACCAGGAACACATACATACCCATAGTTCTCACAAAATTATTAGTGAACCTTCGCATCGTTTGTAAAGGTAAGATCGTAGTGTTCTTGATTTGAGGAAATCAAATGAACGGAGCATAACGAATAGGGATGAGCATGACGTGGTACACAACATATATGAGTTTTGGTTCACAACATATATTGTGAGCCAAAACTCCTATACGGATTTCAAACGTAAGTCTAAAACGATATTACTCAAATCACTTTGCAATGAAAATCACATGGTGTATAATCACTAACGAAATGCAAATGAGGCACGTAAGAGTTTTCTAGTGACTGAATCTCCTAGTTTGATTGTTTTTTTTTCGTAGAGTTTCCGAAAGAGAAAGCATACGAATCAAGTCATGTTTGCTATTGAGGTTAAACGGGATCTAAAACGAGGACCAGGAACACATACATACCCATCGTTCTCACAAAATTATTAGTGAACCTTTGCATTGTTTGTAAAGGTAAGATCGTAGAGTTCTTGATTTGAGGAAATCAAATGAACGGAGCATAACGAATAGCGATGAGCATGACGTGGTACACAACATATATGAGTTTTGGTTCACAACATATATTGTGAGCCAAAACTCCTATACGGATTTCAAACGTAAGTCTAACACGATATTACTCAAATCACTTTGCAATGAAAATCACATGGTGTATAATCACTAACGAAATGCAAATGAGGCACGTAAGAGTTTTCTAGTGACTGAATCTCCTAGTTTGATTGTTTTTTTTTCGTAGAGTTTCCGAAAGAGAAAGCATACGAATCAAGTCATGTTTGCTATTGAGGTTAAACGGGATCTAAAACGAGGACCAGGAACACATACATACCCATCGTTCTCACAAAATTATTAGTGAACCTTTGCATTGTTTGTAAAGGTAAGATCGTAGAGTTCTTGATTTGAGGAAATCAAATGAACGGAGCATAACGAATAGCGATGAGCATGACGTGGTACACAACATATATGAGTTTTGGTTCACAACATATATTGTGAGCCAAAACTCCTATACGGATTTCAAACGTAAGTCTAACACGATATTACTCAAATCACTTTGCAATGAAAATCACATGGTGTATAATCACTCACGAATTGCAAATAGGGCAAGTGAGAGTTTCCTAGTGACTGAATCTCCTAGTTTGATTGTTTTTTATTTTCATAGAGCTTCCGAAAGAGAAAGAAAACGAATCAAGTCATGTTTGCTATTGAGGTTAAACGGGATCTAAAAAGAAGACCAGGAACACATACATACCCATAGTTCTCACAAAATTATTAGTGAACCTTCGCATCGTTTGTAAAGGTAAGATCGTAGTGTTCTTGATTTGAGGAAATCAAATGAACGGAGCATAACGAATAGGGATGAGCATGACGTGGTACACAACATATATGAGTTTTGGTTCACAACATATATTGTGAGCCAAAACTCCTATACGGATTTCAAACGTAAGTCTAAAACGATATTACTCAAATCACTTTGCAATGAAAATCACATGGTGTATAATCACTAACGAAATGCAAATGAGGCACGTAAGAGTTTTCTAGTGACTGAATCTCCTAGTTTGATTGTTTTTTTTTCGTAGAGTTTCCGAAAGAGAAAGCATACGAATCAAGTCATGTTTGCTATTGAGGTTAAACGGGATCTAAAACGAGGACCAGGAACACATACATACCCATCGTTCTCACAAAATTATTAGTGAACCTTTGCATTGTTTGTAAAGGTAAGATCGTAGAGTTCTTGATTTGAGGAAATCAAATGAACGGAGCATAACGAATAGCGATGAGCATGACGTGGTACACAACATATATGAGTTTTGGTTCACAACATATATTGTGAGCCAAAACTCCTATACGGATTTCAAACGTAAGTCTAACACGATATTACTCAAATCACTTTGCAATGAAAATCACATGGTGTATAATCACTAACGAAATGCAAATGAGGCACGTAAGAGTTTTCTAGTGACTGAATCTCCTAGTTTGATTGTTTTTTTTTCGTAGAGTTTCCGAAAGAGAAAGCATACGAATCAAGTCATGTTTGCTATTGAGGTTAAACGGGATCTAAAACGAGGACCAGGAACACATACATACCCATCGTTCTCACAAAATTATTAGTGAACCTTTGCATTGTTTGTAAAGGTAAGATCGTAGAGTTCTTGATTTGAGGAAATCAAATGAACGGAGCATAACGAATAGCGATGAGCATGACGTGGTACACAACATATATGAGTTTTGGTTCACAACATATATTGTGAGCCAAAACTCCTATACGGATTTCAAACGTAAGTCTAACACGATATTACTCAAATCACTTTGCAATGAAAATCACATGGTGTATAATCTCTCACGAATTGCAAATGGGGCAAGTGAGAGTTTCCTAGTGACTGAATCTCCTAGTTTGATTGTTTTTTATTTTCATAGAGCTTCCGAAAGAGAAAGAAAACGAATCAAGTCATGTTTGCTATTGAGGTTAAACGGGATCTAAAAAGAAGACCAGGAACACATACATACCCATAGTTCTCACAAAATTATTAGTGAACCTTCGCATCGTTTGTAAAGGTAAGATCGTAGTGTTCTTGATTTGAGGAAATCAAATGAACGGAGCATAACGAATAGGGATGAGCATGACGTGGTACACAACATATATGAGTTTTGGTTCACAACATATATTGTGAGCCAAAACTCCTATACGGATTTCAAACGTAAGTCTAAAACGATATTACTCAAATCACTTTGCAATGAAAATCACATGGTGTATAATCACTAACGAAATGCAAATGAGGCACGTAAGAGTTTTCTAGTGACTGAATCTCCTAGTTTGATTGTTTTTTTTTCGTAGAGTTTCCGAAAGAGAAAGCATACGAATCAAGTCATGTTTGCTATTGAGGTTAAACGGGATCTAAAACGAGGACCAGGAACACATACATACCCATCGTTCTCACAAAATTATTAGTGAACCTTTGCATTGTTTGTAAAGGTAAGATCGTAGAGTTCTTGATTTGAGGAAATCAAATGAACGGAGCATAACGAATAGCGATGAGCATGACGTGGTACACAACATATATGAGTTTTGGTTCACAACATATATTGTGAGCCAAAACTCCTATACGGATTTCAAACGTAAGTCTAACACGATATTACTCAAATCACTTTGCAATGAAAATCACATGGTGTATAATCACTAACGAAATGCAAATGAGGCACGTAAGAGTTTTCTAGTGACTGAATCTCCTAGTTTGATTGTTTTTTTTTCGTAGAGTTTCCGAAAGAGAAAGCATACGAATCAAGTCATGTTTGCTATTGAGGTTAAACGGGATCTAAAACGAGGACCAGGAACACATACATACCCATCGTTCTCACAAAATTATTAGTGAACCTTTGCATTGTTTGTAAAGGTAAGATCGTAGAGTTCTTGATTTGAGGAAATCAAATGAACGGAGCATAACGAATAGCGATGAGCATGACGTGGTACACAACATATATGAGTTTTGGTTCACAACATATATTGTGAGCCAAAACTCCTATACGGATTTCAAACGTAAGTCTAACACGATATTACTCAAATCACTTTGCAATGAAAATCACATGGTGTATAATCACTCACGAATTGCAAATGGGGCAAGTGAGAGTTTCCTAGTGACTGAATCTCCTAGTTTGATTGTTTTTTATTTTCATAGAGCTTCCGAAAGAGAAAGAAAACGAATCAAGTCATGTTTGCTATTGAGGTTAAACGGGATCTAAAAAGAAGACCAGGAACACATACATACCCATAGTTCTCACAAAATTATTAGTGAACCTTCGCATCGTTTGTAAAGGTAAGATCGTAGTGTTCTTGATTTGAGGAAATCAAATGAACGGAGCATAACGAATAGGGATGAGCATGACGTGGTACACAACATATATGAGTTTTGGTTCACAACATATATTGTGAGCCAAAACTCCTATACGGATTTCAAACGTAAGTCTAACACGATATTACTCAAATCACTTTGCAATGAAAATCACATGGTGTATAATCACTCACGAATTGCAAATGGGGCAAGTGAGAGTTTCCTAGTGACTGAATCTCCTAGTTTGATTGTTTTTTATTTTCATAGAGCTTCCGAAAGAGAAAGAAAACGAATCAAGTCATGTTTGCTATTGAGGTTAAACGGGATCTAAAAAGAAGACCAGGAACACATACATACCCATAGTTCTCACAAAATTATTAGTGAACCTTCGCATCGTTTGTAAAGGTAAGATCGTAGTGTTCTTGATTTGAGGAAATCAAATGAATGGAGCATAACGAATAGGGATGAGCATGACGTGGTACACAACATATATGAGTTTTGGTTCACAACATATATTGTGAGCCAAAACTCCTATACGGATTTCAAACGTAAGTCTAAAACGATATTACTCAAATCACTTTGCAATGAAAATCACATGGTGTATAATCACTAACGAAATGCAAATGAGGCACGTAAGAGTTTTCTAGTGACTGAATCTCCTAGTTTGATTGTTTTTTTTTCGTAGAGTTTCCGAAAGAGAAAGCATACGAATCAAGTCATGTTTGCTATTGAGGTTAAACGGGATCTAAAACGAGGACCAGGAACACATACATACCCATCGTTCTCACAAAATTATTAGTGAACCTTCGCATTGTTTGTAAAGGCAAGATCGTAGTGTTCTTGATTTGAGGAAATCAAATGAACGGAGCATAACGAATAGCGATGAGCATGACGTGGTACACAACATATATGAGTTTTGGTTCACAACATATATTGTGAGCCAAAACTCCTATACGGATTTCAAATGTAATTCTAACACGATATTACTCAAATCACTTTGCAATGAAGATCAGATGTTGTATAATCACTCACGAATTGCAAATGGGGCAAGTGAGAGTTTCCTAGTGACTGAATCTCCTAGTTTGATTGTTTTTTATTTTCATAGAGTTTCCGAAAGATAAAGCATACAAATCAAGTCATGTTTGCTATTGAGGTTAAACGGGATCTAAAAAGAAGACCAGGAACACATACATACCCATAATTCTCACAAAATTATTAGTGAACCTTCGCATTGTTTGTAAAGGTAAGATCGTAGTGTTCTTGATTTGAGGAAATCAAATGAACGGAGCATAACGAATAGCGATGAGCATGACGTGGTACACAACATATATGAGTTTTGGTTCACAACATATATTGTGAGCCAAAATTCCTATACGGATTTCAAACGTAAGTCTAACACGATATTACTCAAATCACTTTGCAATGAAGATCACATGGTGTATAATCACTCACGAATTGCAAATGGGGCAAGTGAGAGTTTCCTAGTGACTGAATCTCCTAGTTTGATTGTTTTTTATTTTCATAGAGCTTCCGAAAGAGAAAGAAAACGAATCAAGTCATCTTTGCTATTGAGGTTAAACGGGATCTAAAAAGAAGACCAGGAACACATACATACCCATAGTTCTCACAAAATTATTAGTGAACCTTCGCATCGTTTGTAAAGGTAAGATCGTAGTGTTCTTGATTTGAGGAAATCAAATGAACGGAGCATAACGAATAGGGATGAGCATGACGTGGTACACAACATATATGAGTTTTGGTTCACAACATATATTGTGAGCCAAAACTCCTATACGGATTTCAAACGTAAGTCTAAAACGATATTACTCAAATCGCTTTGCAACGAAAATCACATGGTGTATAATCACTAACGAAATGCAAATGAGGCACGTAAGAGTTTTCTAGTGACTGAATCTCCTAGTTTGATTGTTTTTTTTTCGTAGAGTTTCCGAAAGAGAAAGCATACGAATCAAGTCATGTTTGCTATTGAGGTTAAACGGGATCTAAAACGAGGACCAGGAACACATACATACCCATCGTTCTCACAAAATTATTAGTGAACCTTTGCATTGTTTGTAAAGGTAAGATCGTAGAGTTCTTGATTTGAGGAAATCAAATGAACGGAGCATAACGAATAGCGATGAGCATGACGTGGTACACAACATATATGAGTTTTGGTTCACAACATATATTGTGAGCCAAAACTCCTATACGGATTTCAAACGTAAGTCTAACACGATATTACTCAAATCACTTTGCAATGAAGATCACATGGTGTATAATCACTCACGAATTGCAAATGGGGCAAGTGAGAGTTTCCTAGTGACTGAATCTCCTAGTTTGATTGTTTTTTATTTTCATAGAGCTTCCGAAAGAGAAAGAAAATGAATCAAGTCATGTTTGCTATTGAGGTTAAACGGGATCTAAAAAGAAGACCAGGAACACATACATACCCATAGTTCTCACAAAATTATTAGTGAACCTTCGCATCGTTTGTAAAGGTAAGATCGTAGTGTTCTTGATTTGAGGAAATCAAATGAACGGAGCATAACGAATAGGGATGAGCATGACGTGGTACACAACATATATGAGTTTTGGTTCACAACATATATTGTGAGCCAAAACTCCTATACGGATTTCAAACGTAAGTCTAAAACGATATTACTCAAATCACTTTGCAATGAAAATCACATGGTGTATAATCACTAACGAAATGCAAATGAGGCACGTAAGAGTTTTCTAGTGACTGAATCTCCTAGTTTGATTGTTTTTTTTTCGTAGAGTTTCCGAAAGAGAAAGCATACGAATCAAGTCATGTTTGCTATTGAGGTTAAACGGGATCTAAAACGAGGACCAGGAACACATACATACCCATCGTTCTCACAAAATTATTAGTGAACCTTTGCATTGTTTGTAAAGGTAAGATCGTAGAGTTCTTGATTTGAGGAAATCAAATGAACGGAGCATAACGAATAGCGATGAGCATGACGTGGTACACAACATATATGAGTTTTGGTTCACAACATATATTGTGAGCCAAAACTCCTATACGGATTTCAAACGTAAGTCTAACACGATATTACTCAAATCACTTTGCAATGAAAATCACATGGTGTATAATCACTCACGAATTGCAAATGGGGCAAGTGAGAGTTTCCTAGTGACTGAATCTCCTAGTTTGATTGTTTTTTATTTTCATAGAGCTTCCGAAAGAGAAAGAAAACGAATCAAGTCATGTTTGCTATTGAGGTTAAACGGGATCTAAAAAGAAGACCAGGAACACATACATACCCATAGTTCTCACAAAATTATTAGTGAACCTTCGCATCGTTTGTAAAGGTAAGATCGTAGTGTTCTTGATTTGAGGAAATCAAATGAACGGAGCATAACGAATAGGGATGAGCATGACGTGGTACACAACATATATGAGTTTTGGTTCACAACATATATTGTGAGCCAAAACTCCTATACGGATTTCAAACGTAAGTCTAAAACGATATTACTCAAATCACTTTGCAATGAAAATCACATGGTGTATAATCACTAACGAAATGCAAATGAGGCACGTAAGAGTTTTCTAGTGACTGAATCTCCTAGTTTGATTGTTTTTTTTTCGTAGAGTTTCCGAAAGAGAAAGCATACGAATCAAGTCATGTTTGCTATTGAGGTTAAACGGGATCTAAAACGAGGACCAGGAACACATACATACCCATCGTTCTCACAAAATTATTAGTGAACCTTTGCATTGTTTGTAAAGGTAAGATCGTAGAGTTCTTGATTTGAGGAAATCAAATGAACGGAGCATAACGAATAGCGATGAGCATGACGTGGTACACAACATATATGAGTTTTGGTTCACAACATATATTGTGAGCCAAAACTCCTATACGGATTTCAAACGTAAGTCTAACACGATATTACTCAAATCACTTTGCAATGAAAATCACATGGTGTATAATCACTAACGAAATGCAAATGAGGCACGTAAGAGTTTTCTAGTGACTGAATCTCCTAGTTTGATTGTTTTTTTTTCGTAGAGTTTCCGAAAGAGAAAGCATACGAATCAAGTCATGTTTGCTATTGAGGTTAAACGGGATCTAAAACGAGGACCAGGAACACATACATACCCATCGTTCTCACAAAATTATTAGTGAACCTTTGCATTGTTTGTAAAGGTAAGATCGTAGAGTTCTTGATTTGAGGAAATCAAATGAACGGAGCATAACGAATAGCGATGAGCATGACGTGGTACACAACATATATGAGTTTTGGTTCACAACATATATTGTGAGCCAAAACTCCTATACGGATTTCAAACGTAAGTCTAACACGATATTACTCAAATCACTTTGCAATGAAAATCACATGGTGTATAATCACTAACGAAATGCAAATGAGGCACGTAAGAGTTTTCTAGTGACTGAATCTCCTAGTTTGATTGTTTTTTTTTCGTAGAGTTTCCGAAAGAGAAAGCATACGAATCAAGTCATGTTTGCTATTGAGGTTAAACGGGATCTAAAACGAGGACCAGGAACACATACATACCCATCGTTCTCACAAAATTATTAGTGAACCTTTGCATTGTTTGTAAAGGTAAGATCGTAGAGTTCTTGATTTGAGGAAATCAAATGAACGGAGCATAACGAATAGCGATGAGCATGACGTGGTACACAACATATATGAGTTTTGGTTCACAACATATATTGTGAGCCAAAACTCCTATACGGATTTCAAACGTAAGTCTAACACGATATTACTCAAATCACTTTGCAATGAAAATCACATGGTGTATAATCACTCACGAATTGCAAATGGGGCAAGTGAGAGTTTCCTAGTGACTGAATCTCCTAGTTTGATTGTTTTTTATTTTCATAGAGCTTCCGAAAGAGAAAGAAAACGAATCAAGTCATGTTTGCTATTGAGGTTAAACGGGATCTAAAAAGAAGACCAGGAACACATACATACCCATAGTTCTCACAAAATTATTAGTGAACCTTCGCATCGTTTGTAAAGGTAAGATCGTAGTGTTCTTGATTTGAGGAAATCAAATGAACGGAGCATAACGAATAGGGATGAGCATGACGTGGTACACAACATATATGAGTTTTGGTTCACAACATATATTGTGAGCCAAAACTCCTATACGGATTTCAAACGTAAGTCTAACACGATATTACTCAAATCACTTTGCAATGAAAATCACATGGTGTATAATCACTCACGAATTGCAAATGGGGCAAGTGAGAGTTTCCTA
Organism: Arabis hirsuta; assembly: GCA_964056655.1. Lineage (NCBI taxonomy): Eukaryota > Viridiplantae > Streptophyta > Magnoliopsida > Brassicales > Brassicaceae > Arabis > Arabis hirsuta. Next base: position 22,139,347 of record OZ053299.1, on the reverse strand, counting down.
GTGACTGAATCTCCTAGTTTGATTGTTTTTTATTTTCATAGAGCTTCCGAAAGAGAAAGAAAACGAATCAAGTCATGTTTGCTATTGAGGTTAAACGGGATCTAAAAAGAAGACCAGGAACACATACATACCCATAGTTCTCACAAAATTATTAGTGAACCTTCGCATCGTTTGTAAAGGTAAGATCGTAGTGTTCTTGATTTGAGGAAATCAAATGAATGGAGCATAACGAATAGGGATGAGCATGACGTGGTACACAACATATATGAGTTTTGGTTCACAACATATATTGTGAGCCAAAACTCCTATACGGATTTCAAACGTAAGTCTAAAACGATATTACTCAAATCACTTTGCAATGAAAATCACATGGTGTATAATCACTAACGAAATGCAAATGAGGCACGTAAGAGTTTTCTAGTGACTGAATCTCCTAGTTTGATTGTTTTTTTTTCGTAGAGTTTCCGAAAGAGAAAGCATACGAATCAAGTCATGTTTGCTATTGAGGTTAAACGGGATCTAAAACGAGGACCAGGAACACATACATACCCATCGTTCTCACAAAATTATTAGTGAACCTTCGCATTGTTTGTAAAGGCAAGATCGTAGTGTTCTTGATTTGAGGAAATCAAATGAACGGAGCATAACGAATAGCGATGAGCATGACGTGGTACACAACATATATGAGTTTTGGTTCACAACATATATTGTGAGCCAAAACTCCTATACGGATTTCAAATGTAATTCTAACACGATATTACTCAAATCACTTTGCAATGAAGATCAGATGTTGTATAATCACTCACGAATTGCAAATGGGGCAAGTGAGAGTTTCCTAGTGACTGAATCTCCTAGTTTGATTGTTTTTTATTTTCATAGAGTTTCCGAAAGATAAAGCATACAAATCAAGTCATGTTTGCTATTGAGGTTAAACGGGATCTAAAAAGAAGACCAGGAACACATACATACCCATAATTCTCACAAAATTATTAGTGAACCTTCGCATTGTTTGTAAAGGTAAGATCGTAGTGTTCTTGATTTGAGGAAATCAAATGAACGGAGCATAACGAATAGCGATGAGCATGACGTGGTACACAACATATATGAGTTTTGGTTCACAACATATATTGTGAGCCAAAATTCCTATACGGATTTCAAACGTAAGTCTAACACGATATTACTCAAATCACTTTGCAATGAAGATCACATGGTGTATAATCACTCACGAATTGCAAATGGGGCAAGTGAGAGTTTCCTAGTGACTGAATCTCCTAGTTTGATTGTTTTTTATTTTCATAGAGCTTCCGAAAGAGAAAGAAAACGAATCAAGTCATCTTTGCTATTGAGGTTAAACGGGATCTAAAAAGAAGACCAGGAACACATACATACCCATAGTTCTCACAAAATTATTAGTGAACCTTCGCATCGTTTGTAAAGGTAAGATCGTAGTGTTCTTGATTTGAGGAAATCAAATGAACGGAGCATAACGAATAGGGATGAGCATGACGTGGTACACAACATATATGAGTTTTGGTTCACAACATATATTGTGAGCCAAAACTCCTATACGGATTTCAAACGTAAGTCTAAAACGATATTACTCAAATCGCTTTGCAACGAAAATCACATGGTGTATAATCACTAACGAAATGCAAATGAGGCACGTAAGAGTTTTCTAGTGACTGAATCTCCTAGTTTGATTGTTTTTTTTTCGTAGAGTTTCCGAAAGAGAAAGCATACGAATCAAGTCATGTTTGCTATTGAGGTTAAACGGGATCTAAAACGAGGACCAGGAACACATACATACCCATCGTTCTCACAAAATTATTAGTGAACCTTTGCATTGTTTGTAAAGGTAAGATCGTAGAGTTCTTGATTTGAGGAAATCAAATGAACGGAGCATAACGAATAGCGATGAGCATGACGTGGTACACAACATATATGAGTTTTGGTTCACAACATATATTGTGAGCCAAAACTCCTATACGGATTTCAAACGTAAGTCTAACACGATATTACTCAAATCACTTTGCAATGAAGATCACATGGTGTATAATCACTCACGAATTGCAAATGGGGCAAGTGAGAGTTTCCTAGTGACTGAATCTCCTAGTTTGATTGTTTTTTATTTTCATAGAGCTTCCGAAAGAGAAAGAAAATGAATCAAGTCATGTTTGCTATTGAGGTTAAACGGGATCTAAAAAGAAGACCAGGAACACATACATACCCATAGTTCTCACAAAATTATTAGTGAACCTTCGCATCGTTTGTAAAGGTAAGATCGTAGTGTTCTTGATTTGAGGAAATCAAATGAACGGAGCATAACGAATAGGGATGAGCATGACGTGGTACACAACATATATGAGTTTTGGTTCACAACATATATTGTGAGCCAAAACTCCTATACGGATTTCAAACGTAAGTCTAAAACGATATTACTCAAATCACTTTGCAATGAAAATCACATGGTGTATAATCACTAACGAAATGCAAATGAGGCACGTAAGAGTTTTCTAGTGACTGAATCTCCTAGTTTGATTGTTTTTTTTTCGTAGAGTTTCCGAAAGAGAAAGCATACGAATCAAGTCATGTTTGCTATTGAGGTTAAACGGGATCTAAAACGAGGACCAGGAACACATACATACCCATCGTTCTCACAAAATTATTAGTGAACCTTCGCATTGTTTGTAAAGGCAAGATCGTAGTGTTCTTGATTTGAGGAAATCAAATGAACGGAGCATAACGAATAGCGATGAGCATGACGTGGTACACAACATATATGAGTTTTGGTTCACAACATATATTGTGAGCCAAAACTCCTATACGGATTTCAAATGTAATTCTAACACGATATTACTCAAATCACTTTGCAATGAAGATCAGATGTTGTATAATCACTCACGAATTGCAAATGGGGCAAGTGAGAGTTTCCTAGTGACTGAATCTCCTAGTTTGATTGTTTTTTATTTTCATAGAGTTTCCGAAAGATAAAGCATACAAATCAAGTCATGTTTGCTATTGAGGTTAAACGGGATCTAAAAAGAAGACCAGGAACACATACATACCCATAATTCTCACAAAATTATTAGTGAACCTTCGCATTGTTTGTAAAGGTAAGATCGTAGTGTTCTTGATTTGAGGAAATCAAATGAACGGAGCATAACGAATAGCGATGAGCATGACGTGGTACACAACATATATGAGTTTTGGTTCACAACATATATTGTGAGCCAAAATTCCTATACGGATTTCAAACGTAAGTCTAACACGATATTACTCAAATCACTTTGCAATGAAGATCACATGGTGTATAATCACTCACGAATTGCAAATGGGGCAAGTGAGAGTTTCCTAGTGACTGAATCTCCTAGTTTGATTGTTTTTTATTTTCATAGAGCTTCCGAAAGAGAAAGAAAACGAATCAAGTCATCTTTGCTATTGAGGTTAAACGGGATCTAAAAAGAAGACCAGGAACACATACATACCCATAGTTCTCACAAAATTATTAGTGAACCTTCGCATCGTTTGTAAAGGTAAGATCGTAGTGTTCTTGATTTGAGGAAATCAAATGAACGGAGCATAACGAATAGGGATGAGCATGACGTGGTACACAACATATATGAGTTTTGGTTCACAACATATATTGTGAGCCAAAACTCCTATACGGATTTCAAACGTAAGTCTAAAACGATATTACTCAAATCGCTTTGCAACGAAAATCACATGGTGTATAATCACTAACGAAATGCAAATGAGGCACGTAAGAGTTTTCTAGTGACTGAATCTCCTAGTTTGATTGTTTTTTTTTCGTAGAGTTTCCGAAAGAGAAAGCATACGAATCAAGTCATGTTTGCTATTGAGGTTAAACGGGATCTAAAACGAGGACCAGGAACACATACATACCCATCGTTCTCACAAAATTATTAGTGAACCTTTGCATTGTTTGTAAAGGTAAGATCGTAGAGTTCTTGATTTGAGGAAATCAAATGAACGGAGCATAACGAATAGCGATGAGCATGACGTGGTACACAACATATATGAGTTTTGGTTCACAACATATATTGTGAGCCAAAACTCCTATACGGATTTCAAACGTAAGTCTAACACGATATTACTCAAATCACTTTGCAATGAAGATCACATGGTGTATAATCACTCACGAATTGCAAATGGGGCAAGTGAGAGTTTCCTAGTGACTGAATCTCCTAGTTTGATTGTTTTTTATTTTCATAGAGCTTCCGAAAGAGAAAGAAAATGAATCAAGTCATGTTTGCTATTGAGGTTAAACGGGATCTAAAAAGAAGACCAGGAACACATACATACCCATAGTTCTCACAAAATTATTAGTGAACCTTCGCATCGTTTGTAAAGGTAAGATCGTAGTGTTCTTGATTTGAGGAAATCAAATGAACGGAGCATAACGAATAGGGATGAGCATGACGTGGTACACAACATATATGAGTTTTGGTTCACAACATATATTGTGAGCCAAAACTCCTATACGGATTTCAAACGTAAGTCTAAAACGATATTACTCAAATCACTTTGCAATGAAAATCACATGGTGTATAATCACTAACGAAATGCAAATGAGGCACGTAAGAGTTTTCTAGTGACTGAATCTCCTAGTTTGATTGTTTTTTTTTCGTAGAGTTTCCGAAAGAGAAAGCATACGAATCAAGTCATGTTTGCTATTGAGGTTAAACGGGATCTAAAACGAGGACCAGGAACACATACATACCCATCGTTCTCACAAAATTATTAGTGAACCTTTGCATTGTTTGTAAAGGTAAGATCGTAGAGTTCTTGATTTGAGGAAATCAAATGAACGGAGCATAACGAATAGCGATGAGCATGACGTGGTACACAACATATATGAGTTTTGGTTCACAACATATATTGTGAGCCAAAACTCCTATACGGATTTCAAACGTAAGTCTAACACGATATTACTCAAATCACTTTGCAATGAAAATCACATGGTGTATAATCACTCACGAATTGCAAATGGGGCAAGTGAGAGTTTCCTAGTGACTGAATCTCCTAGTTTGATTGTTTTTTATTTTCATAGAGCTTCCGAAAGAGAAAGAAAACGAATCAAGTCATGTTTGCTATTGAGGTTAAACGGGATCTAAAAAGAAGACCAGGAACACATACATACCCATAGTTCTCACAAAATTATTAGTGAACCTTCGCATCGTTTGTAAAGGTAAGATCGTAGTGTTCTTGATTTGAGGAAATCAAATGAACGGAGCATAACGAATAGGGATGAGCATGACGTGGTACACAACATATATGAGTTTTGGTTCACAACATATATTGTGAGCCAAAACTCCTATACGGATTTCAAACGTAAGTCTAAAACGATATTACTCAAATCACTTTGCAATGAAAATCACATGGTGTATAATCACTAACGAAATGCAAATGAGGCACGTAAGAGTTTTCTAGTGACTGAATCTCCTAGTTTGATTGTTTTTTTTTCGTAGAGTTTCCGAAAGAGAAAGCATACGAATCAAGTCATGTTTGCTATTGAGGTTAAACGGGATCTAAAACGAGGACCAGGAACACATACATACCCATCGTTCTCACAAAATTATTAGTGAACCTTTGCATTGTTTGTAAAGGTAAGATCGTAGAGTTCTTGATTTGAGGAAATCAAATGAACGGAGCATAACGAATAGCGATGAGCATGACGTGGTACACAACATATATGAGTTTTGGTTCACAACATATATTGTGAGCCAAAACTCCTATACGGATTTCAAACGTAAGTCTAACACGATATTACTCAAATCACTTTGCAATGAAGATCACATGGTGTATAATCACTCACGAATTGCAAATGGGGCAAGTGAGAGTTTCCTAGTGACTGAATCTCCTAGTTTGATTGTTTTTTATTTTCATAGAGCTTCCGAAAGAGAAAGAAAACGAATCAAGTCATCTTTGCTATTGAGGTTAAACGGGATCTAAAAAGAAGACCAGGAACACATACATACCCATAGTTCTCACAAAATTATTAGTGAACCTTCGCATCGTTTGTAAAGGTAAGATCGTAGTGTTCTTGATTTGAGGAAATCAAATGAACGGAGCATAACGAATAGGGATGAGCATGACGTGGTACACAACATATATGAGTTTTGGTTCACAACATATATTGTGAGCCAAAATTCCTATACGGATTTCAAACGTAAGTCTAAAACGATATTACTCAAATCGCTTTGCAATGAAAATCACATGGTGTATAATCACTAACGAAATGCAAATGAGGCACGTAAGAGTTTTCTAGTGACTGAATCTCCTAGTTTGATTGTTTTTTTTCGTAGAGTTTCCGAAAGAGAAAGCATACGAATCAAGTCATGTTTGCTATTGAGGTTAAACGGGATCTAAAACGAGGACCAGGAACACATACATATCCATCGTTCTCACAAAATTATTAGTGAACCTTCGCATTGTTTGTAAAGGTAAGATCGTAGTGTTCTTGATTTGAGGAAATCAAATGAACGGAGCATAACGAATAGCGATGAGCATGACGTGGTACACAACATATATGAGTTTTGGTTCATAACATATATTGTGAGCCAAAACTCCTATACGGATTTCAAATGTAAGTCTAACACGATATTACTCAAACCACTTTGCAATGAAAACCACATGGTGTATAATCACTAACGAAATGCAAATGAGGTACGTGAGAGTTTTCTAGTGACTGAATCTCCTAGTTTGATTGTTTTTTATTTTCGTAGAGTTTCCGAAAGAGAAAGCATACGAATCACGTCATGTTTGCTATTGAGGTTAAACGGGATCTAAAAAGAGGACCAGGAACACATACATATCCATCGTTCTCACAAAATTATTAGTGAACCTTCGCATTGTTTGTAAAGGTAAGATCGTAGTGTTCTTGATTTGAGGAAATCAAATGAACGGAGCATAACGAATAGCGATGAGCATGACGTGGTACACAACATATATGAGTTTTGGTTCATAACATATATTGTGAGCCAAAACTCCTATACGGATTTCAAATGTAAGTCTAACACGATATTACTCAAATCACTTTGCAATGAAAACCACATGGTGTATAATCACTAACGAAATGCAAATGAGGTACGTGAGAGTTTTCTAGTGACTGAATCTCCTAGTTTGATTGTTTTTTATTTTCGTAGAGTTTCCGAAAGAGAAAGCATACGAATCACGTCATGTTTGCTATTGAGGTTAAACGGGATCTAAAAAGAGGACCAGGAACACATACATATCCATAGTTCTCACAAAATTATTAGTGAACCTTCGCATTGTTTGTAAAGGTAAGATCGTAGTGTTCTTGATTTGAGGAAATCAAATGAACGGAGCATAACGAATAGCGATGAGCATGACGTGGTACACAACATATATGAGTTTTGGTTCACAACATATATTGTCAGCCAAAACTCCTATACGGATTTCAAACGTAAGTCTAAAACGATATTACTCAAATCACTTTGCAATGAAAATCACATGGTGTATAATCACTAACGAAATGCAAATGAGGCACGTAAGAGTTTTCTAGTGACTGAATCTCCTAGTTTGATTGTTTTTTATTTTCATAGAGCTTCCAAAAGAGAAAGAAAACGAATCAAGTCATGTTTGCTATTGAAGTTAAACGGGATCTAAAAAGAAGACCAGGAACACATACATACCCATAGTTCTCACAAAATTATTAGTGAACCTTCGCATCGTTTGTAAAGGTAAGATCGTAGTGTTCTTGATTTGAGGAAATCAAATGAACGGAGCATAAGGAATAGGGATGAGCATGACGTGGTACACAATATATATGAGTTTTGGTTCACAACATATATTGTGAGCCAAAACTCCTATACGGATTTCAAACGTAAGTCTAAAACGATATTACTCAAATCACTTTGCAATGAAAATCACATGGTGTATAATCACTAACGAAATGCAAATGAGGCACGTAAGAGTTTTCTAGTGACTGAATCTCCTAGTTTGATTTTTTATTTTCGTAGAGTTTCCGAAAGAGAAAGCATACGAATCAAGTCATGTTTGCTATTGAGGTTAAACGGGATCTAAAACGAGGACCAGGAACACATACATACCCATAGTTCTCACAAAATTATTAGTGAACCTTCGCATTGTTTGTAAAGGTAAGATCGTAGTGTTCTTGATTTGAGGAAATCAAATGAACGGAGCATAACGAATAGCGATGAGCATGACGTGGTACACAACATATATGAGTTTTGGTTCACAACATATATTGTGAGCCAAAATTCCTATACGGATTTCAAACGTAAGTCTAACACGATATTACTCAAATCACTTTGCAATGAAGATCACATGGTGTATAATCACTCACGAATTGCAAATGGGGCAAGTGAGAGTTTCCTAGTGACTGAATCTCCTAGTTTGATTGTTTTTTATTTTCATAGAGCTTCCGAAAGAGAAAGAAAACGAATCAAGTCATGTTTGCTATTGAGGTTAAACGGGATCTAAAAAGAAGACCAGGAACACATACATACCCATAGTTCTCACAAAATTATTAGTGAACCTTCGCATCGTTTGTAAAGGTAAGATCGTAGTGTTCTTGATTTGAGGAAATCAAATGAACGGAGCATAACGAATAGGGATGAGCATGACGTGGTACACAACATATATGAGTTTTGGTTCACAACATATATTGTGAGCCAAAACTCCTATACGGATTTCAAACGTAAGTCTAAAACGATATTACTCAAATCGCTTTGCAATGAAAATCACATGGTGTATAATCACTAACGAAATGCAAATGAGGCACGTAAGAGTTTTCTAGTGACTGAATCTCCTAGTTTGATTGTTTTTTTTTCGTAGAGTTTCCGAAAGAGAAAGCATACGAATCAAGTCATGTTTGCTATTGAGGTTAAACGGGATCTAAAACGAGGACCAGGAACACATACATACCCATCGTTCTCACAAAATTATTAGTGAACCTTTGCATTGTTTGTAAAGGTAAGATCGTAGAGTTCTTGATTTGAGGAAATCAAATGAACGGAGCATAACGAATAGCGATGAGCATGACGTGGTACACAACATATATGAGTTTTGGTTCACAACATATATTGTGAGCCAAAACTCCTATACGGATTTCAAACGTAAGTCTAACACGATATTACTCAAATCACTTTGCAATGAAGATCACATGGTGTATAATCACTCACGAATTGCAAATGGGGCAAGTGAGAGTTTCCTAGTGACTGAATCTCCTAGTTTGATTGTTTTTTATTTTCATAGAGCTTCCGAAAGAGAAAGAAAACGAATCAAGTCATGTTTGCTATTGAGGTTAAACGGGATCTAAAAAGAAGACCAGGAACACATACATACCCATAGTTCTCACAAAATTATTAGTGAACCTTCGCATCGTTTGTAAAGGTAAGATCGTAGTGTTCTTGATTTGAGGAAATCAAATGAACGGAGCATAACGAATAGGGATGAGCATGACGTGGTACACAACATATATGAGTTTTGGTTCACAACATATATTGTGAGCCAAAACTCCTATACGGATTTCAAACGTAAGTCTAAAACGATATTACTCAAATCACTTTGCAATGAAAATCACATGGTGTATATAATCACTAACGAAATGCAAATGAGGCACGTAAGAGTTTTCTAGTGACTGAATCTCCTAGTTTGATTGTTTTTTTTTCGTAGAGTTTCCGAAAGAGAAAGCATACGAATCAAGTCATGTTTGCTATTGAGGTTAAACGGGATCTAAAACGAGGACCAGGAACACATACATACCCATCGTTCTCACAAAATTATTAGTGAACCTTTGCATTGTTTGTAAAGGTAAGATCGTAGAGTTCTTGATTTGAGGAAATCAAATGAACGGAGCATAACGAATAGCGATGAGCATGACGTGGTACACAACATATATGAGTTTTGGTTCACAACATATATTGTGAGCCAAAACTCCTATACGGATTTCAAACGTAAGTCTAACACGATATTACTCAAATCACTTTGCAATGAAAATCACATGGTGTATAATCACTCACGAATTGCAAATGGGGCAAGTGAGAGTTTCCTAGTGACTGAATCTCCTAGTTTGATTGTTTTTTATTTTCATAGAGCTTCCGAAAGAGAAAGAAAACGAATCAAGTCATGTTTGCTATTGAGGTTAAACGGGATCTAAAAAGAAGACCAGGAACACATACATACCCATAGTTCTCACAAAATTATTAGTGAACCTTCGCATCGTTTGTAAAGGTAAGATCGTAGTGTTCTTGATTTGAGGAAATCAAATGAACGGAGCATAACGAATAGGGATGAGCATGACGTGGTACACAACATATATGAGTTTTGGTTCACAACATATATTGTGAGCCAAAATTCCTATACGGATTTCAAACGTAAGTCTAACACGATATTACTCAAATCACTTAGCAATGAAGATCACATGGTGTATAATCACTCACGAATTGCAAATGGGGCAAGTGAGAGTTTCCTAGTGACTGAATCTCCTAGTTTGATTGTTTTTTATTTTCATAGAGCTTCCGAAAGAGAAAGAAAACGAATCAAGTCATCTTTGCTATTGAGGTTAAACGGGATCTAAAAAGAAGACCAGGAACACATACATACCCATAGTTCTCACAAAATTATTAGTGAACCTTCGCATTGTTTGTAAAGGTAAGATCGTAGTGTTCTTGATTTGAGGAAATCAAATGAACGGAGCATAACGAATAGGGATGAGCATGACGTGGTACACAACATATATGAGTTTTGGTTCACAACATATATTGTGAGCCAAAATTCCTATACGGATTTCAAACGTAAGTCTAAAACGATATTACTCAAATCGCTTTGCAATGAAAATCACATGGTGTATAATCACTAACGAAATGCAAATGAGGCACGTAAGAGTTTTCTAGTGACTGAATCTCCTAGTTTGATTGTTTTTTTTCGTAGAGTTTCCGAAAGAGAAAGCATACGAATCAAGTCATGTTTGCTATTGAGGTTAAACGGGATCTAAAACGAGGACCAGGAACACATACATATCCATCGTTCTCACAAAATTATTAGTGAACCTTCGCATTGTTTGTAAAGGTAAGATCGTAGTGTTCTTGATTTGAGGAAATCAAATGAACGGAGCATAACGAATAGCGATGAGCATGACGTGGTACACAACATATATGAGTTTTGGTTCACAACATATATTGTGAGCCAAAACTCCTATACGGATTTCAAACGTAAGTCTAACACGATATTACTCAAATCACTTTGCAATGAAAATCACATGGTGTATAATCACTCACGAATTGCAAATGGGGCAAGTGAGAGTTTCCTAGTGACTGAATCTCCTAGTTTGATTGTTTTTTATTTTCATAGAGCTTCCGAAAGAGAAAGAAAACGAATCAAGTCATGTTTGCTATTGAGGTTAAACGGGATCTAAAAAGAAGACCAGGAACACATACATACCCATAGTTCTCACAAAATTATTAGTGAACCTTCGCATCGTTTGTAAAGGTAAGATCGTAGTGTTCTTGATTTGAGGAAATCAAATGAACGGAGCATAACGAATAGGGATGAGCATGACGTGGTACACAACATATATGAGTTTTGGTTCACAACATATATTGTGAGCCAAAACTCCTATACGGATTTCAAACGTAAGTCTAAAACGATATTACTCAAATCACTTTGCAATGAAAATCACATGGTGTATAATCACTAACGAAATGCAAATGAGGCACGTAAGAGTTTTCTAGTGACTGAATCTCCTACTTTGATTTTTTTTTTTCGTAGAGTTTCCGAAAGAGAAAGCATACGAATCAAGTCATGTTTGCTATTGAGGTTAAACGGGATCTAAAACGAGGACCAGGAACACATACATACCCATAGTTCTCACAAAATTATTAGTGAACCTTCGCATTGTTTGTAAAGGTAAGATCGTAGTGTTCTTGATTTGAGGAAATCAAATGAACGGAGCATAACGAATAGCGATGAGCATGACGTGGTACACAACATATATGAGTTTTGGTTCACAACATATATTGTGAGCCAAAATTCCTATACGGATTTCAAACGTAAGTCTAACACGATATTACTCAAATCACTTTGCAATGAAGATCACATGGTGTATAATCACTCACGAATTGCAAATGGGGCAAGTGAGAGTTTCCTAGTGACTGAATCTCCTAGTTTGATTGTTTTTTATTTTCATAGAGCTTCCGAAAGAGAAAGAAAACGAATCAAGTCATGTTTGCTATTGAGGTTAAACGGGATCTAAAAAGAAGACCAGGAACACATACATACCCATAGTTCTCACAAAATTATTAGTGAACCTTCGCATCGTTTGTAAAGGTAAGATCGTAGTGTTCTTGATTTGAGGAAATCAAATGAACGGAGCATAACGAATAGGGATGAGCATGACGTGGTACACAACATATATGAGTTTTGGTTCACAACATATATTGTGAGCCAAAATTCCTATACGGATTTCAAACGTAAGTCTAAAACGATATTACTCAAATCGCTTTGCAATGAAAATCACATGGTGTATAATCACTAACGAAATGCAAATGAGGCACGTAAGAGTTTTCTAGTGACTGAATCTCCTAGTTTGATTGTTTTTTTTCGTAGAGTTTCCGAAAGAGAAAGCATACGAATCAAGTCATGTTTGCTATTGAGGTTAAACGGGATCTAAAACGAGGACCAGGAACACATACATATCCATCGTTCTCACAAAATTATTAGTGAACCTTCGCATTGTTTGTAAAGGTAAGATCGTAGTGTTCTTGATTTGAGGAAATCAAATGAACGGAGCATAACGAATAGCGATGAGCATGACGTGGTACACAACATATATGAGTTTTGGTTCATAACATATATTGTGAGCCAAAACTCCTATACGGATTTCAAATGTAAGTCTAACACGATATTACTCAAATCACTTTGCAATGAAAACCACATGGTGTATAATCACTAACGAAATGCAAATGAGGTACGTGAGAGTTTTCTAGTGACTGAATCTCCTAGTTTGATTGTTTTTTATTTTCGTAGAGTTTCCGAAAGAGAAAGCATACGAATCACGTCATGTTTGCTATTGAGGTTAAACGGGATCTAAAAAGAGGACCAGGAACACATACATATCCATCGTTCTCACAAAATTATTAGTGAACCTTCGCATTGTTTGTAAAGGTAAGATCGTAGTGTTCTTGATTTGAGGAAATCAAATGAACGGAGCATAACGAATAGGGATGAGCATGACGTGGTACACAACATATATGAGTTTTGGTTCATAACATATATTGTGAGCCAAAACTCCTATACGGATTTCAAATGTAAGTCTAACACGATATTACTCAAATCACTTTGCAATGAAAACCACATGGTGTATAATCACTAACGAAATGCAAATGAGGTACGTGAGAGTTTTCTAGTGACTGAATCTCCTAGTTTGATTGTTTTTTATTTTCGTAGAGTTTCCGAAAGAGAAAGCATACGAATCACGTCATGTTTGCTATTGAGGTTAAACGGGATCTAAAAAGAGGACCAGGAACACATACATATCCATAGTTCTCACAAAATTATTAGTGAACCTTCGCATTGTTTGTAAAGGTAAGATCGTAGTGTTCTTGATTTGAGGAAATCAAATGAACGGAGCATAACGAATAGCGATGAGCATGACGTGGTACACAACATATATGAGTTTTGGTTCACAACATATATTGTCAGCCAAAACTCCTATACGGATTTCAAACGTAAGTCTAAAACGATATTACTCAAATCACTTTGCAATGAAAATCACATGGTGTATAATCACTAACGAAATGCAAATGAGGCACGTAAGAGTTTTCTAGTGACTGAATCTCCTAGTTTGATTGTTTTTTATTTTCATAGAGCTTCCGAAAGAGAAAGAAAACGAATCAAGTCATGTTTGCTATTGAAGTTAAACGGGATCTAAAAAGAAGACCAGGAACACATACATACCCATAGTTCTCACAAAATTATTAGTGAACCTTCGCATCGTTTGTAAAGGTAAGATCGTAGTGTTCTTGATTTGAGGAAATCAAATGAACGGAGCATAAGGAATAGGGATGAGCATGACGTGGTACACAATATATATGAGTTTTGGTTCACAACATATATTGTGAGCCAAAACTCCTATACGGATTTCAAACGTAAGTCTAAAACGATATTACTCAAATCACTTTGCAATGAAAATCACATGGTGTATAATCACTAACGAAATGCAAATGAGGCACGTAAGAGTTTTCTAGTGACTGAATCTCCTAGTTTGATTTTTTATTTTCGTAGAGTTTCCGAAAGAGAAAGCATACGAATCAAGTCATGTTTGCTATTGAGGTTAAACGGGATCTAAAACGAGGACCAGGAACACATACATACCCATAGTTCTCACAAAATTATTAGTGAACCTTCGCATTGTTTGTAAAGGTAAGATCGTAGTGTTCTTGATTTGAGGAAATCAAATGAACGGAGCATAACGAATAGCGATGAGCATGACGTGGTACACAACATATATGAGTTTTGGTTCACAACATATATTGTGAGCCAAAATTCCTATACGGATTTCAAACGTAAGTCTAACACGATATTACTCAAATCACTTTGCAATGAAGATCACATGGTGTATAATCACTCACGAATTGCAAATGGGGCAAGTGAGAGTTTCCTAGTGACTGAATCTCCTAGTTTGATTGTTTTTTATTTTCATAGAGCTTCCGAAAGAGAAAGAAAACGAATCAAGTCATGTTTGCTATTGAGGTTAAACGGGATCTAAAAAGAAGACCAGGAACACATACATACCCATAGTTCTCACAAAATTATTAGTGAACCTTCGCATCGTTTGTAAAGGTAAGATCGTAGTGTTCTTGATTTGAGGAAATCAAATGAACGGAGCATAACGAATAGGGATGAGCATGACGTGGTACACAACATATATGAGTTTTGGTTCACAACATATATTGTGAGCCAAAACTCCTATACGGATTTCAAACGTAAGTCTAAAACGATATTACTCAAATCGCTTTGCAATGAAAATCACATGGTGTATAATCACTAACGAAATGCAAATGAGGCACGTAAGAGTTTTCTAGTGACTGAATCTCCTAGTTTGATTGTTTTTTTTTCGTAGAGTTTCCGAAAGAGAAAGCATACGAATCAAGTCATGTTTGCTATTGAGGTTAAACGGGATCTAAAACGAGGACCAGGAACACATACATACCCATCGTTCTCACAAAATTATTAGTGAACCTTTGCATTGTTTGTAAAGGTAAGATCGTAGAGTTCTTGATTTGAGGAAATCAAATGAACGGAGCATAACGAATAGCGATGAGCATGACGTGGTACACAACATATATGAGTTTTGGTTCACAACATATATTGTGAGCCAAAACTCCTATACGGATTTCAAACGTAAGTCTAACACGATATTACTCAAATCACTTTGCAATGAAGATCACATGGTGTATAATCACTCACGAATTGCAAATGGGGCAAGTGAGAGTTTCCTAGTGACTGAATCTCCTAGTTTGATTGTTTTTTATTTTCATAGAGCTTCCGAAAGAGAAAGAAAACGAATCAAGTCATGTTTGCTATTGAGGTTAAACGGGATCTAAAAAGAAGACCAGGAACACATACATACCCATAGTTCTCACAAAATTATTAGTGAACCTTCGCATCGTTTGTAAAGGTAAGATCGTAGTGTTCTTGATTTGAGGAAATCAAATGAACGGAGCATAACGAATAGGGATGAGCATGACGTGGTACACAACATATATGAGTTTTGGTTCACAACATATATTGTGAGCCAAAACTCCTATACGGATTTCAAACGTAAGTCTAAAACGATATTACTCAAATCGCTTTGCAATGAAAATCACATGGTGTATAATCACTAACGAAATGCAAATGAGGCACGTAAGAGTTTTCTAGTGACTGAATCTCCTAGTTTGATTGTTTTTTATTTTCATAGAGCTTCCGAAAGAGAAAGAAAACGAATCAAGTCATGTTTCCTATTGAGGTTAAACGGGATCTAAAAAGAAGACCAGGAACACATACATACCCATAGTTCTCACAAAATTATTAGTGAACCTTCGCATCGTTTGTAAAGGTAAGATCGTAGTGTTCTTGATTTGAGGAAATCAAATGAACGGAGCATAACGAATAGGGATGAGCATGACGTGGTACACAACATATATGAGTTTTGGTTCACAACATATATTGTGAGCCAAAACTCCTATACGGATTTCAAACGTAAGTCTAAAACGATATTACTCAAATCACTTTGCAATGAAAATCACATGGTGTATAATCACTAACGAAATGCAAATGAGGCACGTAAGAGTTTTCTAGTGACTGAATCTCCTACTTTGATTTTTTTTTTTCGTAGAGTTTCCGAAAGAGAAAGCATACGAATCAAGTCATGTTTGCTATTGAGGTTAAACGGGATCTAAAACGAGGACCAGGAACACATACATACCCATAGTTCTCACAAAATTATTAGTGAACCTTCGCATTGTTTGTAAAGGTAAGATCGTAGTGTTCTTGATTTGAGGAAATCAAATGAACGGAGCATAACGAATAGCGATGAGCATGACGTGGTACACAACATATATGAGTTTTGGTTCACAACATATATTGTGAGCCAAAATTCCTATACGGATTTCAAACGTAAGTCTAACACGATATTACTCAAATCACTTTGCAATGAAGATCACATGGTGTATAATCACTCACGAATTGCAAATGGGGCAAGTGAGAGTTTCCTAGTGACTGAATCTCCTAGTTTGATTGTTTTTTATTTTCATAGAGCTTCCGAAAGAGAAAGAAAACGAATCAAGTCATGTTTGCTATTGAGGTTAAACGGGATCTAAAAAGAAGACCAGGAACACATACATACCCATAGTTCTCACAAAATTATTAGTGAACCTTCGCATCGTTTGTAAAGGTAAGATCGTAGTGTTCTTGATTTGAGGAAATCAAATGAACGGAGCATAACGAATAGGGATGAGCATGACGTGGTACACAACATATATGAGTTTTGGTTCACAACATATATTGTGAGCCAAAATTCCTATACGGATTTCAAACGTAAGTCTAAAACGATATTACTCAAATCGCTTTGCAATGAAAATCACATGGTGTATAATCACTAACGAAATGCAAATGAGGCACGTAAGAGTTTTCTAGTGACTGAATCTCCTAGTTTGATTGTTTTTTTTTCGTAGAGTTTCCGAAAGAGAAAGCATACGAATCAAGTCATGTTTGCTATTGAGGTTAAACGGGATCTAAAACGAGGACCAGGAACACATACATACCCATCGTTCTCACAAAATTATTAGTGAACCTTCGCATTGTTTGTAAAGGTAAGATCGTAGTGTTCTTGATTTGAGGAAATCAAATGAACGGAGCATAACGAATAGCGATGAGCATGACGTGGTACACAACATATATGAGTTTTGGTTCATAACATATATTGTGAGCCAAAACTCCTATACGGATTTCAAATGTAAGTCTAACACGATATTACTCAAATCACTTTGCAATGAAAACCACATGGTGTATAATCACTAACGAAATGCAAATGAGGTACGTGAGAGTTTTCTAGTGACTGAATCTCCTAGTTTGATTGTTTTTTATTTTCGTAGAGTTTCCGAAAGAGAAAGCATACGAATCACGTCATGTTTGCTATTGAGGTTAAACGGGATCTAAAAAGAGGACCAGGAACACATACATATCCATAGTTCTCACAAAATTATTAGTGAACCTTCGCATTGTTTGTAAAGGTAAGATCGTAGTGTTCTTGATTTGAGGAAATCAAATGAACGGAGCATAACGAATAGCGATGAGCATGACGTGGTACACAACATATATGAGTTTTGGTTCACAACATATATTGTCAGCCAAAACTCCTATACGGATTTCAAACGTAAGTCTAAAACGATATTACTCAAATCACTTTGCAATGAAAATCACATGGTGTATAATCACTAACGAAATGCAAATGAGGCACGTAAGAGTTTTCTAGTGACTGAATCTCCTAGTTTGATTGTTTTTTATTTTCATAGAGCTTCCGAAAGAGAAAGAAAACGAATCAAGTCATGTTTGCTATTGAAGTTAAACGGGATCTAAAAAGAAGACCAGGAACACATACATACCCATAGTTCTCACAAAATTATTAGTGAACCTTCGCATCGTTTGTAAAGGTAAGATCGTAGTGTTCTTGATTTGAGGAAATCAAATGAACGGAGCATAACGAATAGCGATGAGCATGACGTGGTACACAACATATATGAGTTTTGGTTCACAACATATATTGTGAGCCAAAACTCCTATACGGATTTCAAACGTAAGTCTAACACGATATTACTCAAATCACTTTGCAATGAAGATCACATGGTGTATAATCACTCACGAATTGCAAATGGGGCAAGTGAGAGTTTCCTAGTGACTGAATCTCCTAGTTTGATTGTTTTTTATTTTCATAGAGCTTCCGAAAGAGAAAGAAAACGAATCAAGTCATCTTTGCTATTGAGGTTAAACGGGATCTAAAAAGAAGACCAGGAACACATACATACCCATAGTTCTCACAAAATTATTAGTGAACCTTCGCATCGTTTGTAAAGGTAAGATCGTAGTGTTCTTGATTTGAGGAAATCAAATGAACGGAGCATAACGAATAGGGATGAGCATGACGTGGTACACAACATATATGAGTTTTGGTTCACAACATATATTGTGAGCCAAAATTCCTATACGGATTTCAAACGTAAGTCTAAAACGATATTACTCAAATCGCTTTGCAATGAAAATCACATGGTGTATAATCACTAACGAAATGCAAATGAGGCACGTAAGAGTTTTCTAGTGACTGAATCTCCTAGTTTGATTGTTTTTTTTCGTAGAGTTTCCGAAAGAGAAAGCATACGAATCAAGTCATGTTTGCTATTGAGGTTAAACGGGATCTAAAACGAGGACCAGGAACACATACATATCCATCGTTCTCACAAAATTATTAGTGAACCTTCGCATTGTTTGTAAAGGTAAGATCGTAGTGTTCTTGATTTGAGGAAATCAAATGAACGGAGCATAACGAATAGCGATGAGCATGACGTGGTACACAACATATATGAGTTTTGGTTCATAACATATATTGTGAGCCAAAACTCCTATACGGATTTCAAATGTAAGTCTAACACGATATTACTCAAACCACTTTGCAATGAAAACCACATGGTGTATAATCACTAACGAAATGCAAATGAGGTACGTGAGAGTTTTCTAGTGACTGAATCTCCTAGTTTGATTGTTTTTTATTTTCGTAGAGTTTCCGAAAGAGAAAGCATACGAATCACGTCATGTTTGCTATTGAGGTTAAACGGGATCTAAAAAGAGGACCAGGAACACATACATATCCATCGTTCTCACAAAATTATTAGTGAACCTTCGCATTGTTTGTAAAGGTAAGATCGTAGTGTTCTTGATTTGAGGAAATCAAATGAACGGAGCATAACGAATAGCGATGAGCATGACGTGGTACACAACATATATGAGTTTTGGTTCATAACATATATTGTGAGCCAAAACTCCTATACGGATTTCAAATGTAAGTCTAACACGATATTACTCAAATCACTTTGCAATGAAAACCACATGGTGTATAATCACTAACGAAATGCAAATGAGGTACGTGAGAGTTTTCTAGTGACTGAATCTCCTAGTTTGATTGTTTTTTATTTTCGTAGAGTTTCCGAAAGAGAAAGCATACGAATCACGTCATGTTTGCTATTGAGGTTAAACGGGATCTAAAAAGAGGACCAGGAACACATACATATCCATAGTTCTCACAAAATTATTAGTGAACCTTCGCATTGTTTGTAAAGGTAAGATCGTAGTGTTCTTGATTTGAGGAAATCAAATGAACGGAGCATAACGAATAGCGATGAGCATGACGTGGTACACAACATATATGAGTTTTGGTTCACAACATATATTGTCAGCCAAAACTCCTATACGGATTTCAAACGTAAGTCTAAAACGATATTACTCAAATCACTTTGCAATGAAAATCACATGGTGTATAATCACTAACGAAATGCAAATGAGGCACGTAAGAGTTTTCTAGTGACTGAATCTCCTAGTTTGATTGTTTTTTATTTTCATAGAGCTTCCAAAAGAGAAAGAAAACGAATCAAGTCATGTTTGCTATTGAAGTTAAACGGGATCTAAAAAGAAGACCAGGAACACATACATACCCATAGTTCTCACAAAATTATTAGTGAACCTTCGCATCGTTTGTAAAGGTAAGATCGTAGTGTTCTTGATTTGAGGAAATCAAATGAACGGAGCATAAGGAATAGGGATGAGCATGACGTGGTACACAATATATATGAGTTTTGGTTCACAACATATATTGTGAGCCAAAACTCCTATACGGATTTCAAACGTAAGTCTAAAACGATATTACTCAAATCACTTTGCAATGAAAATCACATGGTGTATAATCACTAACGAAATGCAAATGAGGCACGTAAGAGTTTTCTAGTGACTGAATCTCCTAGTTTGATTTTTTATTTTCGTAGAGTTTCCGAAAGAGAAAGCATACGAATCAAGTCATGTTTGCTATTGAGGTTAAACGGGATCTAAAACGAGGACCAGGAACACATACATACCCATAGTTCTCACAAAATTATTAGTGAACCTTCGCATTGTTTGTAAAGGTAAGATCGTAGTGTTCTTGATTTGAGGAAATCAAATGAACGGAGCATAACGAATAGCGATGAGCATGACGTGGTACACAACATATATGAGTTTTGGTTCACAACATATATTGTGAGCCAAAATTCCTATACGGATTTCAAACGTAAGTCTAACACGATATTACTCAAATCACTTTGCAATGAAGATCACATGGTGTATAATCACTCACGAATTGCAAATGGGGCAAGTGAGAGTTTCCTAGTGACTGAATCTCCTAGTTTGATTGTTTTTTATTTTCATAGAGCTTCCGAAAGAGAAAGAAAACGAATCAAGTCATGTTTGCTATTGAGGTTAAACGGGATCTAAAAAGAAGACCAGGAACACATACATACCCATAGTTCTCACAAAATTATTAGTGAACCTTCGCATCGTTTGTAAAGGTAAGATCGTAGTGTTCTTGATTTGAGGAAATCAAATGAACGGAGCATAACGAATAGGGATGAGCATGACGTGGTACACAACATATATGAGTTTTGGTTCACAACATATATTGTGAGCCAAAACTCCTATACGGATTTCAAACGTAAGTCTAAAACGATATTACTCAAATCGCTTTGCAATGAAAATCACATGGTGTATAATCACTAACGAAATGCAAATGAGGCACGTAAGAGTTTTCTAGTGACTGAATCTCCTAGTTTGATTGTTTTTTTTTCGTAGAGTTTCCGAAAGAGAAAGCATACGAATCAAGTCATGTTTGCTATTGAGGTTAAACGGGATCTAAAACGAGGACCAGGAACACATACATACCCATCGTTCTCACAAAATTATTAGTGAACCTTTGCATTGTTTGTAAAGGTAAGATCGTAGAGTTCTTGATTTGAGGAAATCAAATGAACGGAGCATAACGAATAGCGATGAGCATGACGTGGTACACAACATATATGAGTTTTGGTTCACAACATATATTGTGAGCCAAAACTCCTATACGGATTTCAAACGTAAGTCTAACACGATATTACTCAAATCACTTTGCAATGAAGATCACATGGTGTATAATCACTCACGAATTGCAAATGGGGCAAGTGAGAGTTTCCTAGTGACTGAATCTCCTAGTTTGATTGTTTTTTATTTTCATAGAGCTTCCGAAAGAGAAAGAAAACGAATCAAGTCATGTTTGCTATTGAGGTTAAACGGGATCTAAAAAGAAGACCAGGAACACATACATACCCATAGTTCTCACAAAATTATTAGTGAACCTTCGCATCGTTTGTAAAGGTAAGATCGTAGTGTTCTTGATTTGAGGAAATCAAATGAACGGAGCATAACGAATAGGGATGAGCATGACGTGGTACACAACATATATGAGTTTTGGTTCACAACATATATTGTGAGCCAAAACTCCTATACGGATTTCAAACGTAAGTCTAAAACGATATTACTCAAATCACTTTGCAATGAAAATCACATGGTGTATATAATCACTAACGAAATGCAAATGAGGCACGTAAGAGTTTTCTAGTGACTGAATCTCCTAGTTTGATTGTTTTTTTTTCGTAGAGTTTCCGAAAGAGAAAGCATACGAATCAAGTCATGTTTGCTATTGAGGTTAAACGGGATCTAAAACGAGGACCAGGAACACATACATACCCATCGTTCTCACAAAATTATTAGTGAACCTTTGCATTGTTTGTAAAGGTAAGATCGTAGAGTTCTTGATTTGAGGAAATCAAATGAACGGAGCATAACGAATAGCGATGAGCATGACGTGGTACACAACATATATGAGTTTTGGTTCACAACATATATTGTGAGCCAAAACTCCTATACGGATTTCAAACGTAAGTCTAACACGATATTACTCAAATCACTTTGCAATGAAAATCACATGGTGTATAATCACTCACGAATTGCAAATGGGGCAAGTGAGAGTTTCCTAGTGACTGAATCTCCTAGTTTGATTGTTTTTTATTTTCATAGAGCTTCCGAAAGAGAAAGAAAACGAATCAAGTCATGTTTGCTATTGAGGTTAAACGGGATCTAAAAAGAAGACCAGGAACACATACATACCCATAGTTCTCACAAAATTATTAGTGAACCTTCGCATCGTTTGTAAAGGTAAGATCGTAGTGTTCTTGATTTGAGGAAATCAAATGAACGGAGCATAACGAATAGGGATGAGCATGACGTGGTACACAACATATATGAGTTTTGGTTCACAACATATATTGTGAGCCAAAATTCCTATACGGATTTCAAACGTAAGTCTAACACGATATTACTCAAATCACTTAGCAATGAAGATCACATGGTGTATAATCACTCACGAATTGCAAATGGGGCAAGTGAGAGTTTCCTAGTGACTGAATCTCCTAGTTTGATTGTTTTTTATTTTCATAGAGCTTCCGAAAGAGAAAGAAAACGAATCAAGTCATCTTTGCTATTGAGGTTAAACGGGATCTAAAAAGAAGACCAGGAACACATACATACCCATAGTTCTCACAAAATTATTAGTGAACCTTCGCATTGTTTGTAAAGGTAAGATCGTAGTGTTCTTGATTTGAGGAAATCAAATGAACGGAGCATAACGAATAGGGATGAGCATGACGTGGTACACAACATATATGAGTTTTGGTTCACAACATATATTGTGAGCCAAAATTCCTATACGGATTTCAAACGTAAGTCTAAAACGATATTACTCAAATCGCTTTGCAATGAAAATCACATGGTGTATAATCACTAACGAAATGCAAATGAGGCACGTAAGAGTTTTCTAGTGACTGAATCTCCTAGTTTGATTGTTTTTTTTCGTAGAGTTTCCGAAAGAGAAAGCATACGAATCAAGTCATGTTTGCTATTGAGGTTAAACGGGATCTAAAACGAGGACCAGGAACACATACATATCCATCGTTCTCACAAAATTATTAGTGAACCTTCGCATTGTTTGTAAAGGTAAGATCGTAGTGTTCTTGATTTGAGGAAATCAAATGAACGGAGCATAACGAATAGCGATGAGCATGACGTGGTACACAACATATATGAGTTTTGGTTCACAACATATATTGTGAGCCAAAACTCCTATACGGATTTCAAACGTAAGTCTAACACGATATTACTCAAATCACTTTGCAATGAAAATCACATGGTGTATAATCACTCACGAATTGCAAATGGGGCAAGTGAGAGTTTCCTAGTGACTGAATCTCCTAGTTTGATTGTTTTTTATTTTCATAGAGCTTCCGAAAGAGAAAGAAAACGAATCAAGTCATGTTTGCTATTGAGGTTAAACGGGATCTAAAAAGAAGACCAGGAACACATACATACCCATAGTTCTCACAAAATTATTAGTGAACCTTCGCATCGTTTGTAAAGGTAAGATCGTAGTGTTCTTGATTTGAGGAAATCAAATGAACGGAGCATAACGAATAGGGATGAGCATGACGTGGTACACAACATATATGAGTTTTGGTTCACAACATATATTGTGAGCCAAAACTCCTATACGGATTTCAAACGTAAGTCTAAAACGATATTACTCAAATCACTTTGCAATGAAAATCACATGGTGTATAATCACTAACGAAATGCAAATGAGGCACGTAAGAGTTTTCTAGTGACTGAATCTCCTACTTTGATTTTTTTTTTTCGTAGAGTTTCCGAAAGAGAAAGCATACGAATCAAGTCATGTTTGCTATTGAGGTTAAACGGGATCTAAAACGAGGACCAGGAACACATACATACCCATAGTTCTCACAAAATTATTAGTGAACCTTCGCATTGTTTGTAAAGGTAAGATCGTAGTGTTCTTGATTTGAGGAAATCAAATGAACGGAGCATAACGAATAGCGATGAGCATGACGTGGTACACAACATATATGAGTTTTGGTTCACAACATATATTGTGAGCCAAAATTCCTATACGGATTTCAAACGTAAGTCTAACACGATATTACTCAAATCACTTTGCAATGAAGATCACATGGTGTATAATCACTCACGAATTGCAAATGGGGCAAGTGAGAGTTTCCTAGTGACTGAATCTCCTAGTTTGATTGTTTTTTATTTTCATAGAGCTTCCGAAAGAGAAAGAAAACGAATCAAGTCATGTTTGCTATTGAGGTTAAACGGGATCTAAAAAGAAGACCAGGAACACATACATACCCATAGTTCTCACAAAATTATTAGTGAACCTTCGCATCGTTTGTAAAGGTAAGATCGTAGTGTTCTTGATTTGAGGAAATCAAATGAACGGAGCATAACGAATAGGGATGAGCATGACGTGGTACACAACATATATGAGTTTTGGTTCACAACATATATTGTGAGCCAAAATTCCTATACGGATTTCAAACGTAAGTCTAAAACGATATTACTCAAATCGCTTTGCAATGAAAATCACATGGTGTATAATCACTAACGAAATGCAAATGAGGCACGTAAGAGTTTTCTAGTGACTGAATCTCCTAGTTTGATTGTTTTTTTTCGTAGAGTTTCCGAAAGAGAAAGCATACGAATCAAGTCATGTTTGCTATTGAGGTTAAACGGGATCTAAAACGAGGACCAGGAACACATACATATCCATCGTTCTCACAAAATTATTAGTGAACCTTCGCATTGTTTGTAAAGGTAAGATCGTAGTGTTCTTGATTTGAGGAAATCAAATGAACGGAGCATAACGAATAGCGATGAGCATGACGTGGTACACAACATATATGAGTTTTGGTTCATAACATATATTGTGAGCCAAAACTCCTATACGGATTTCAAATGTAAGTCTAACACGATATTACTCAAATCACTTTGCAATGAAAACCACATGGTGTATAATCACTAACGAAATGCAAATGAGGTACGTGAGAGTTTTCTAGTGACTGAATCTCCTAGTTTGATTGTTTTTTATTTTCGTAGAGTTTCCGAAAGAGAAAGCATACGAATCACGTCATGTTTGCTATTGAGGTTAAACGGGATCTAAAAAGAGGACCAGGAACACATACATATCCATCGTTCTCACAAAATTATTAGTGAACCTTCGCATTGTTTGTAAAGGTAAGATCGTAGTGTTCTTGATTTGAGGAAATCAAATGAACGGAGCATAACGAATAGGGATGAGCATGACGTGGTACACAACATATATGAGTTTTGGTTCATAACATATATTGTGAGCCAAAACTCCTATACGGATTTCAAATGTAAGTCTAACACGATATTACTCAAATCACTTTGCAATGAAAACCACATGGTGTATAATCACTAACGAAATGCAAATGAGGTACGTGAGAGTTTTCTAGTGACTGAATCTCCTAGTTTGATTGTTTTTTATTTTCGTAGAGTTTCCGAAAGAGAAAGCATACGAATCACGTCATGTTTGCTATTGAGGTTAAACGGGATCTAAAAAGAGGACCAGGAACACATACATATCCATAGTTCTCACAAAATTATTAGTGAACCTTCGCATTGTTTGTAAAGGTAAGATCGTAGTGTTCTTGATTTGAGGAAATCAAATGAACGGAGCATAACGAATAGCGATGAGCATGACGTGGTACACAACATATATGAGTTTTGGTTCACAACATATATTGTCAGCCAAAACTCCTATACGGATTTCAAACGTAAGTCTAAAACGATATTACTCAAATCACTTTGCAATGAAAATCACATGGTGTATAATCACTAACGAAATGCAAATGAGGCACGTAAGAGTTTTCTAGTGACTGAATCTCCTAGTTTGATTGTTTTTTATTTTCATAGAGCTTCCGAAAGAGAAAGAAAACGAATCAAGTCATGTTTGCTATTGAAGTTAAACGGGATCTAAAAAGAAGACCAGGAACACATACATACCCATAGTTCTCACAAAATTATTAGTGAACCTTCGCATCGTTTGTAAAGGTAAGATCGTAGTGTTCTTGATTTGAGGAAATCAAATGAACGGAGCATAAGGAATAGGGATGAGCATGACGTGGTACACAATATATATGAGTTTTGGTTCACAACATATATTGTGAGCCAAAACTCCTATACGGATTTCAAACGTAAGTCTAAAACGATATTACTCAAATCACTTTGCAATGAAAATCACATGGTGTATAATCACTAACGAAATGCAAATGAGGCACGTAAGAGTTTTCTAGTGACTGAATCTCCTAGTTTGATTTTTTATTTTCGTAGAGTTTCCGAAAGAGAAAGCATACGAATCAAGTCATGTTTGCTATTGAGGTTAAACGGGATCTAAAACGAGGACCAGGAACACATACATACCCATAGTTCTCACAAAATTATTAGTGAACCTTCGCATTGTTTGTAAAGGTAAGATCGTAGTGTTCTTGATTTGAGGAAATCAAATGAACGGAGCATAACGAATAGCGATGAGCATGACGTGGTACACAACATATATGAGTTTTGGTTCACAACATATATTGTGAGCCAAAATTCCTATACGGATTTCAAACGTAAGTCTAACACGATATTACTCAAATCACTTTGCAATGAAGATCACATGGTGTATAATCACTCACGAATTGCAAATGGGGCAAGTGAGAGTTTCCTAGTGACTGAATCTCCTAGTTTGATTGTTTTTTATTTTCATAGAGCTTCCGAAAGAGAAAGAAAACGAATCAAGTCATGTTTGCTATTGAGGTTAAACGGGATCTAAAAAGAAGACCAGGAACACATACATACCCATAGTTCTCACAAAATTATTAGTGAACCTTCGCATCGTTTGTAAAGGTAAGATCGTAGTGTTCTTGATTTGAGGAAATCAAATGAACGGAGCATAACGAATAGGGATGAGCATGACGTGGTACACAACATATATGAGTTTTGGTTCACAACATATATTGTGAGCCAAAACTCCTATACGGATTTCAAACGTAAGTCTAAAACGATATTACTCAAATCGCTTTGCAATGAAAATCACATGGTGTATAATCACTAACGAAATGCAAATGAGGCACGTAAGAGTTTTCTAGTGACTGAATCTCCTAGTTTGATTGTTTTTTATTTTCATAGAGCTTCCGAAAGAGAAAGAAAACGAATCAAGTCATGTTTCCTATTGAGGTTAAACGGGATCTAAAAAGAAGACCAGGAACACATACATACCCATAGTTCTCACAAAATTATTAGTGAACCTTCGCATCGTTTGTAAAGGTAAGATCGTAGTGTTCTTGATTTGAGGAAATCAAATGAACGGAGCATAACGAATAGGGATGAGCATGACGTGGTACACAACATATATGAGTTTTGGTTCACAACATATATTGTGAGCCAAAACTCCTATACGGATTTCAAACGTAAGTCTAAAACGATATTACTCAAATCACTTTGCAATGAAAATCACATGGTGTATAATCACTAACGAAATGCAAATGAGGCACGTAAGAGTTTTCTAGTGACTGAATCTCCTACTTTGATTTTTTTTTTTCGTAGAGTTTCCGAAAGAGAAAGCATACGAATCAAGTCATGTTTGCTATTGAGGTTAAACGGGATCTAAAACGAGGACCAGGAACACATACATACCCATAGTTCTCACAAAATTATTAGTGAACCTTCGCATTGTTTGTAAAGGTAAGATCGTAGTGTTCTTGATTTGAGGAAATCAAATGAACGGAGCATAACGAATAGCGATGAGCATGACGTGGTACACAACATATATGAGTTTTGGTTCACAACATATATTGTGAGCCAAAATTCCTATACGGATTTCAAACGTAAGTCTAACACGATATTACTCAAATCACTTTGCAATGAAGATCACATGGTGTATAATCACTCACGAATTGCAAATGGGGCAAGTGAGAGTTTCCTAGTGACTGAATCTCCTAGTTTGATTGTTTTTTATTTTCATAGAGCTTCCGAAAGAGAAAGAAAACGAATCAAGTCATGTTTGCTATTGAGGTTAAACGGGATCTAAAAAGAAGACCAGGAACACATACATACCCATAGTTCTCACAAAATTATTAGTGAACCTTCGCATCGTTTGTAAAGGTAAGATCGTAGTGTTCTTGATTTGAGGAAATCAAATGAACGGAGCATAACGAATAAGGATGAGCATGACGTGGTACACAACATATATGAGTTTTGGTTCACAACATATATTGTGAGCCAAAATTCCTATACGGATTTCAAACGTAAGTCTAAAACGATATTACTCAAATCGCTTTGCAATGAAAATCACATGGTGTATAATCACTAACGAAATGCAAATGAGGCACGTAAGAGTTTTCTAGTGACTGAATCTCCTAGTTTGATTGTTTTTTTTTCGTAGAGTTTCCGAAAGAGAAAGCATACGAATCAAGTCATGTTTGCTATTGAGGTTAAACGGGATCTAAAACGAGGACCAGGAACACATACATACCCATCGTTCTCACAAAATTATTAGTGAACCTTCGCATTGTTTGTAAAGGTAAGATCGTAGTGTTCTTGATTTGAGGAAATCAAATGAACGGAGCATAACGAATAGCGATGAGCATGACGTGGTACACAACATATATGAGTTTTGGTTCATAACATATATTGTGAGCCAAAACTCCTATACGGATTTCAAATGTAAGTCTAACACGATATTACTCAAATCACTTTGCAATGAAAACCACATGGTGTATAATCACTAACGAAATGCAAATGAGGTACGTGAGAGTTTTCTAGTGACTGAATCTCCTAGTTTGATTGTTTTTTATTTTCGTAGAGTTTCCGAAAGAGAAAGCATACGAATCACGTCATGTTTGCTATTGAGGTTAAACGGGATCTAAAAAGAGGACCAGGAACACATACATATCCATAGTTCTCACAAAATTATTAGTGAACCTTCGCATTGTTTGTAAAGGTAAGATCGTAGTGTTCTTGATTTGAGGAAATCAAATGAACGGAGCATAACGAATAGCGATGAGCATGACGTGGTACACAACATATATGAGTTTTGGTTCACAACATATATTGTCAGCCAAAACTCCTATACGGATTTCAAACGTAAGTCTAAAACGATATTACTCAAATCACTTTGCAATGAAAATCACATGGTGTATAATCACTAACGAAATGCAAATGAGGCACGTAAGAGTTTTCTAGTGACTGAATCTCCTAGTTTGATTGTTTTTTATTTTCATAGAGCTTCCGAAAGAGAAAGAAAACGAATCAAGTCATGTTTGCTATTGAAGTTAAACGGGATCTAAAAAGAAGACCAGGAACACATACATACCCATAGTTCTCACAAAATTATTAGTGAACCTTCGCATCGTTTGTAAAGGTAAGATCGTAGTGTTCTTGATTTGAGGAAATCAAATGAACGGAGCATAACGAATAGCGATGAGCATGACGTGGTACACAACATATATGAGTTTTGGTTCACAACATATATTGTGAGCCAAAACTCCTATACGGATTTCAAACGTAAGTCTAAAACGATATTACTCAAATCACTTTGCAATGAAAATCACATGGTGTATAATCACTAACGAAATGCAAATGAGGCACGTAAGAGTTTTCTAGTGACTGAATCTCCTACTTTGATTTTTTTTTTTCGTAGAGTTTCCGAAAGAGAAAGCATACGAATCAAGTCATGTTTGCTATTGAGGTTAAACGGGATCTAAAACGAGGACCAGGAACACATACATACCCATAGTTCTCACAAAATTATTAGTGAACCTTCGCATTGTTTGTAAAGGTAAGATCGTAGTGTTCTTGATTTGAGGAAATCAAATGAACGGAGCATAACGAATAGCGATGAGCATGACGTGGTACACAACATATATGAGTTTTGGTTCACAACATATATTGTGAGCCAAAATTCCTATACGGATTTCAAACGTAAGTCTAACACGATATTACTCAAATCACTTTGCAATGAAGATCACATGGTGTATAATCACTCACGAATTGCAAATGGGGCAAGTGAGAGTTTCCTAGTGACTGAATCTCCTAGTTTGATTGTTTTTTATTTTCATAGAGCTTCCGAAAGAGAAAGAAAACGAATCAAGTCATGTTTGCTATTGAGGTTAAACGGGATCTAAAAAGAAGACCAGGAACACATACATACCCATAGTTCTCACAAAATTATTAGTGAACCTTCGCATCGTTTGTAAAGGTAAGATCGTAGTGTTCTTGATTTGAGGAAATCAAATGAACGGAGCATAACGAATAGGGATGAGCATGACGTGGTACACAACATATATGAGTTTTGGTTCACAACATATATTGTGAGCCAAAATTCCTATACGGATTTCAAACGTAAGTCTAAAACGATATTACTCAAATCGCTTTGCAATGAAAATCACATGGTGTATAATCACTAACGAAATGCAAATGAGGCACGTAAGAGTTTTCTAGTGACTGAATCTCCTAGTTTGATTGTTTTTTTTCGTAGAGTTTCCGAAAGAGAAAGCATACGAATCAAGTCATGTTTGCTATTGAGGTTAAACAGGATCTAAAACGAGGACCAGGAACACATACATATCCATCGTTCTCACAAAATTATTAGTGAACCTTCGCATTGTTTGTAAAGGTAAGATCGTAGTGTTCTTGATTTGAGGAAATCAAATGAACGGAGCATAACGAATAGCGATGAGCATGACGTGGTACACAACATATATGAGTTTTGGTTCACAACATATATTGTCAGCCAAAACTCCTATACGGATTTCAAACGTAAGTCTAAAACGATATTACTCAAATCACTTTGCAATGAAAATCACATGGTGTATAATCACTAACGAAATGCAAATGAGGCACGTAAGAGTTTTCTAGTGACTGAATCTCCTAGTTTGATTGTTTTTTATTTTCATAGAGCTTCCGAAAGAGAAAGAAAACGAATCAAGTCATGTTTGCTATTGAAGTTAAACGGGATCTAAAAAGAAGACCAGGAACACATACATACCCATAGTTCTCACAAAATTATTAGTGAACCTTCGCATCGTTTGTAAAGGTAAGATCGTAGTGTTCTTGATTTGAGGAAATCAAATGAACGGAGCATAACGAATAGCGATGAGCATGACGTGGTACACAACATATATGAGTTTTGGTTCACAACATATATTGTGAGCCAAAACTCCTATACGGATTTCAAACGTAAGTCTAAAACGATATTACTCAAATCACTTTGCAATGAAAATCACATGGTGTATAATCACTAACGAAATGCAAATGAGGCACGTAAGAGTTTTCTAGTGACTGAATCTCCTACTTTGATTTTTTTTTTTCGTAGAGTTTCCGAAAGAGAAAGCATACGAATCAAGTCATGTTTGCTATTGAGGTTAAACGGGATCTAAAACGAGGACCAGGAACACATACATACCCATAGTTCTCACAAAATTATTAGTGAACCTTCGCATTGTTTGTAAAGGTAAGATCGTAGTGTTCTTGATTTGAGGAAATCAAATGAACGGAGCATAACGAATAGCGATGAGCATGACGTGGTACACAACATATATGAGTTTTGGTTCACAACATATATTGTGAGCCAAAATTCCTATACGGATTTCAAACGTAAGTCTAACACGATATTACTCAAATCACTTTGCAATGAAGATCACATGGTGTATAATCACTCACGAATTGCAAATGGGGCAAGTGAGAGTTTCCTAGTGACTGAATCTCCTAGTTTGATTGTTTTTTATTTTCATAGAGCTTCCGAAAGAGAAAGAAAACGAATCAAGTCATGTTTGCTATTGAGGTTAAACGGGATCTAAAAAGAAGACCAGGAACACATACATACCTTCGCATCGTTTGTAAAGGTAAGATCGTAGTGTTCTTGATTTGAGGAAATCAAATGAACGGAGCATAACGAATAGGGATGAGCATGACGTGGTACACAACATATATGAGTTTTGGTTCACAACATATATTGTGAGCCAAAATTCCTATACGGATTTCAAACGTAAGTCTAAAACGATATTACTCAAATCGCTTTGCAATGAAAATCACATGGTGTATAATCACTAACGAAATGCAAATGAGGCACGTAAGAGTTTTCTAGTGACTGAATCTCCTAGTTTGATTGTTTTTTTTCGTAGAGTTTCCGAAAGAGAAAGCATACGAATCAAGTCATGTTTGCTATTGAGGTTAAACAGGATCTAAAACGAGGACCAGGAACACATACATATCCATCGTTCTCACAAAATTATTAGTGAACCTTCGCATTGTTTGTAAAGGTAAGATCGTAGTGTTCTTGATTTGAGGAAATCAAATGAACGGAGCATAACGAATAGCGATGAGCATGACGTGGTACACAACATATATGAGTTTTGGTTCATAACATATATTGTGAGCCAAAACTCCTATACGGATTTCAAATGTAAGTCTAACACGATATTACTCAAATCACTTTGCAATGAAAACCACATGGTGTATAATCACTAACGAAATGCAAATGAGGTACGTGAGAGTTTTCTAGTGACTGAATCTCCTAGTTTGATTGTTTTTTATTTTCGTAGAGTTTCCGAAAGAGAAAGCATACGAATCACGTCATGTTTGCTATTGAGGTTAAACGGGATCTAAAAAGAGGACCAGGAACACATACATATCCATCGTTCTCACAAAATTATTAGTGAACCTTCGCATTGTTTGTAAAGGTAAGATCGTAGTGTTCTTGATTTGAGGAAATCAAATGAACGGAGCATAACGAATAGCGATGAGCATGACGTGGTACACAACATATATGAGTTTTGGTTCATAACATATATTGTGAGCCAAAACTCCTATACGGATTTCAAATGTAAGTCTAACACGATATTACTCAAATCACTTTGCAATGAAAACCACATGGTGTATAATCACTAACGAAATGCAAATGAGGCACGTGAGAGTTTCCTAGTGACCGAATCTCTAGTTTGATTGTTTTTTATTTTCGTAGAGTTTTCGAAAGAGAAAGCATACGAATCAAGTCATGTTTGCTATTGAGGTTAAACGGGATCTACAAAGAGGACCAGGAACACATACATACCCATAGTTCTCACAAAATTATTAGTGAACCTTCGCATCGTTTGTAAAGGTAAGATCGTAGTGTTCTTGATTTGAGGAAATCAAATGAACGGAGCATAACGAATAGGGATGAGCATGACGTGGTACACAACATATATGAGTTTTGGTTCACAACATATATTGTGAGCCAAAACTCCTATACGGATTTCAAACGTAAGTCTAAAACGATATTACTCAAATCGCTTTGCAATGAAAATCACATGGTGTATAATCACTAACGAAATGCAAATGAGGCACGTAAGAGTTTTCTAGTGACTGAATCTCCTAGTTTGATTGTTTTTTTTTCGTAGAGTTTCCGAAAGAGAAAGCATACGAATCAAGTCATGTTTGCTATTGAGGTTAAACGGGATCTAAAACGAGGACCAGGAACACATACATACCCATCGTTCTCACAAAATTATTAGTGAACCTTTGCATTGTTTGTAAAGGTAAGATCGTAGAGTTCTTGATTTGAGGAAATCAAATGAACGGAGCATAACGAATAGCGATGAGCATGACGTGGTACACAACATATATGAGTTTTGGTTCACAACATATATTGTGAGCCAAAACTCCTATACGGATTTCAAACGTAAGTCTAACACGATATTACTCAAATCACTTTGCAATGAAGATCACATGGTGTATAATCACTCACGAATTGCAAATGGGGCAAGTGAGAGTTTCCTAGTGACTGAATCTCCTAGTTTGATTGTTTTTTATTTTCATAGAGCTTCCGAAAGAGAAAGAAAACGAATCAAGTCATGTTTGCTATTGAGGTTAAACGGGATCTAAAAAGAAGACCAGGAACACATACATACCCATAGTTCTCACAAAATTATTAGTGAACCTTCGCATCGTTTGTAAAGGTAAGATCGTAGTGTTCTTGATTTGAGGAAATCAAATGAACGGAGCATAACGAATAGGGATGAGCATGACGTGGTACACAACATATATGAGTTTTGGTTCACAACATATATTGTGAGCCAAAACTCCTATACGGATTTCAAACGTAAGTCTAAAACGATATTACTCAAATCACTTTGCAATGAAAATCACATGGTGTATATAATCACTAACGAAATGCAAATGAGGCACGTAAGAGTTTTCTAGTGACTGAATCTCCTAGTTTGATTGTTTTTTTTTCGTAGAGTTTCCGAAAGAGAAAGCATACGAATCAAGTCATGTTTGCTATTGAGGTTAAACGGGATCTAAAACGAGGACCAGGAACACATACATACCCATCGTTCTCACAAAATTATTAGTGAACCTTTGCATTGTTTGTAAAGGTAAGATCGTAGAGTTCTTGATTTGAGGAAATCAAATGAACGGAGCATAACGAATAGCGATGAGCATGACGTGGTACACAACATATATGAGTTTTGGTTCACAACATATATTGTGAGCCAAAACTCCTATACGGATTTCAAACGTAAGTCTAACACGATATTACTCAAATCACTTTGCAATGAAGATCACATGGTGTATAATCACTCACGAATTGCAAATGGGGCAAGTGAGAGTTTCCTAGTGACTGAATCTCCTAGTTTGATTGTTTTTTATTTTCATAGAGCTTCCGAAAGAGAAAGAAAACGAATCAAGTCATGTTTGCTATTGAGGTTAAACGGGATCTAAAAAGAAGACCAGGAACACATACATACCCATAGTTCTCACAAAATTATTAGTGAACCTTCGCATCGTTTGTAAAGGTAAGATCGTAGTGTTCTTGATTTGAGGAAATCAAATGAACGGAGCATAACGAATAGGGATGAGCATGACGTGGTACACAACATATATGAGTTTTGGTTCACAACATATATTGTGAGCCAAAACTCCTATACGGATTTCAAACGTAAGTCTAAAACGATATTACTCAAATCACTTTGCAATGAAAATCACATGGTGTATATAATCACTAACGAAATGCAAATGAGGCACGTAAGAGTTTTCTAGTGACTGAATCTCCTAGTTTGATTGTTTTTTTTTCGTAGAGTTTCCGAAAGAGAAAGCATACGAATCAAGTCATGTTTGCTATTGAGGTTAAACGGGATCTAAAACGAGGACCAGGAACACATACATACCCATCGTTCTCACAAAATTATTAGTGAACCTTCGCATTGTTTGTAAAGGTAAGATCGTAGAGTTCTTGATTTGAAGAAATCAAATGAACGGAGCATAACGAATAGCGATGAGCATGACGTGGTACACAACATATATGAGTTTTGGTTCACAACATATATTGTGAGCCAAAACTCCTATACGGATTTCAAACGTAAGTCTAACACGATCTTACTCAAATCACTTTGCAATGAAAATCACATGGTGTATAATCACTAACGAAATGCAAATGAGGCACGTGAGAGTTTTCTAGTGACTGAATCTCCTAGTTTGATTGTTTTTTATTTTCGTAGAGTTTCCGAAAGAGAAAGCATTCGAATCACGTCATGTTTGCTATTGAGGTTAAACGGGATCTAAAAAGAGGACCAGGAACACATACATACCGATAGTTCTCAAAAAATTATTAGTGAACCTTCGCATCGTTTGTAAAGGTAAGATCGTAGTGTTCTTGATTTGAGGAAATCAAATGAACGGAGCATAACGAATAGGGATGAGCATGACGTGGTACACAACATATATGAGTTTTGGTTCACAACATATATTGTGAGCCAAAACTCCTATACGGATTTCAAACGTAAGTCTAAAACGATATTACTCAAATCACTTTGCAATGAAAATCACATGGTGTATAATCACTAACGAAATGCAAATGAGGCACGTAAGAGTTTTCTAGTGACTGAATCTCCTAGTTTGATTGTTTTTTTTTCGTAGAGTTTCCGAAAGAGAAAGCATACGAATCAAGTCATGTTTGCTATTGAGGTTAAACGGGATCTAAAACGAGGACCAGGAACACATACATACCCATCGTTCTCACAAAATTATTAGTGAACCTTTGCATTGTTTGTAAAGGTAAGATCGTAGAGTTCTTGATTTGAGGAAATCAAATGAACGGAGCATAACGAATAGCGATGAGCATGACGTGGTACACAACATATATGAGTTTTGGTTCACAACATATATTGTGAGCCAAAACTCCTATACGGATTTCAAACGTAAGTCTAACACGATATTACTCAAATCACTTTGCAATGAAGATCACATGGTGTATAATCACTCACGAATTGCGAATGGGGCAAGTGAGAGTTTCCTAGTGACTGAATCTCCTAGTTTGATTGTTTTTTATTTTCATAGAGCTTCCGAAAGAGAAAGAAAACGAATCAAGTCATGTTTGCTATTGAGGTTAAACGGGATCTAAAAAGAAGACCAGGAACACATACATACCCATAGTTCTCACAAAATTATTAGTGAACCTTCGCATCGTTTGTAAAGGTAAGATCGTAGTGTTCTTGATTTGAGGAAATCAAATGAACGGAGCATAACGAATAGGGATGAGCATGACGTGGTACACAACATATATGAGTTTTGGTTCACAACATATATTGTGAGCCAAAACTCCTATACGGATTTCAAACGTAAGTCTAAAACGATATTACTCAAATCACTTTGCAATGAAAATCACATGGTGTATAATCACTAACGAAATGCAAATGAGGCACGTAAGAGTTTTCTAGTGACTGAATCTCCTAGTTTGATTGTTTTTTTTTCGTAGAGTTTCCGAAAGAGAAAGCATACGAATCAAGTCATGTTTGCTATTGAGGTTAAACGGGATCTAAAACGAGGACCAGGAACACATACATACCCATCGTTCTCACAAAATTATTAGTGAACCTTTGCATTGTTTGTAAAGGTAAGATCGTAGAGTTCTTGATTTGAGGAAATCAAATGAACGGAGCATAACGAATAGCGATGAGCATGACGTGGTACACAACATATATGAGTTTTGGTTCACAACATATATTGTGAGCCAAAACTCCTATACGGATTTCAAACGTAAGTCTAACACGATATTACTCAAATCACTTTGCAATGAAAATCACATGGTGTATAATCACTCACGAATTGCGAATGGGGCAAGTGAGAGTTTCCTAGTGACTGAATCTCCTAGTTTGATTGTTTTTTATTTTCATAGAGCTTCCGAAAGAGAAAGAAAACGAATCAAGTCATGTTTGCTATTGAGGTTAAACGGGATCTAAAAAGAAGACCAGGAACACATACATACCCATAGTTCTCACAAAATTATTAGTGAACCTTCGCATCGTTTGTAAAGGTAAGATCGTAGTGTTCTTGATTTGAGGAAATCAAATGAACGGAGCATAACGAATAGGGATGAGCATGACGTGGTACACAACATATATGAGTTTTGGTTCACAACATATATTGTGAGCCAAAACTCCTATACGGATTTCAAACGTAAGTCTAAAACGATATTACTCAAATCACTTTGCAATGAAAATCACATGGTGTATAATCACTAACGAAATGCAAATGAGGCACGTAAGAGTTTTCTAGTGACTGAATCTCCTAGTTTGATTGTTTTTTTTTCGTAGAGTTTCCGAAAGAGAAAGCATACGAATCAAGTCATGTTTGCTATTGAGGTTAAACGGGATCTAAAACGAGGACCAGGAACACATACATACCCATCGTTCTCACAAAATTATTAGTGAACCTTCGCATCGTTTGTAAAGGTAAGATCGTAGTGTTCTTGATTTGAGGAAATCAAATGAACGGAGCATAACGAATAGGGATGAGCATGACGTGGTACACAACATATATGAGTTTTGGTTCACAACATATATTGTGAGCCAAAACTCCTATACGGATTTCAAACGTAAGTCTAAAATGATATTACTCAAATCACTTTGCAATGAAAATCACATGGTGTATAATCACTAACGAAATGCAAATGAGGCACGTAAGACTTTTCTAGTGACTGAATCTCCTAGTTTGATTGTTTTTTTTTCGTAGAGTTTCCGAAAGAGAAAGCATACGAATCAAGTCATGTTTGCTATTGAGGTTAAACGGGATCTAAAACGAGGACCAGGAACACATACATACCCATCGTTCTCACAAAATTATTAGTGAACCTTCGCATTGTTTGTAAAGGTAAGATCGTAGTGTTCTTGATTTGAGGAAATCAAATGAACGGAGCATAACGAATAGCGATGAGCATGACGTGGTACACAACATATATGAGTTTTGGTTCACAACATATATTGTGAGCCAAAACTCCTATACGGATTTCAAATGTAAGTCTAACACGATATTACTCAAATCACTTTGCAATGAAAACCACATGGTGTATAATCACTAACGAAATGCAAATGAGGCACGTGAGAGTTTTCTAGTGACTGAATCTCCTAGTTTGATTGTTTTTTTATTTTCGTAGAGTTTCCGAAAGAGAAAGCATACGAATTGTTAGAATATGTGAGTGTTTGTCTCACATAACTAGAAACAACAATCAACTTGTGATTGTGTTCTTCATTAGCTAACTAATGAACTCATTCTCAACAAGAAAAGCTTTCATTAGTATGAAGCATAATCAGACTATAGAAGCAACAACACTTAGAGTTTGTGCTCTAAACTGTTAGAATATGTGAGTCTAAGCTCACTATGAAGAGAAGAGACAATCAAAAGATGATTGAATCAACATAAGAACAGATTATAGCTAAAGAGTGTTTTAAGAGAGTTTTACGTATAAGATGGAGTTTGATCCATAGGGATCAAACCCAGAACGTGTTTACACTCTATAACTACATTATTAATGTGTTCTTAGAGTGTTTGAATGAAGAACATGAAGAGAGAAGTAAGAGCTTGAATCAGATTGCTTTTTTTTTCAAGGTAAAATCATACAATACCTACAAGCTGCTATTTATACAAGTCAAATAGCAGCCTAACAGTCACAACAAGTTGCATAACGTTCTAAACATCCTAGCCGTTCATTTAAAAGAACAGATCATGGCCACAAATTCAAAATCCCAACAGCTCTCTTTGTGGTCCTCCTTGTGTGCTGATAGTGACTCCTTGTGGTCCTCACACACTTGTGAAAGTGACAGTTTGGCCTCTTCTTCCTAAGCATCACATGATGCTTAATTCAACAGCCCACAAAGTCCCACTTGCTTATTTGAATCATAATGATCAGTCCTATGATCTGATATTCATGTCAGTACACTTCTGGTCTTGTAACCTACTTAATGTTAACAAGGATAAGGCCACACGCAACTCCGTCTTCTGGCCTTGTCACATTGTTCCCGAATTCATGTCATCCTTAACTCTTCTTGTTTAACACATTGGTGGTGAATTCCTTTTCATTCCAACACTCCCCCTCAATCTAAACATGGCGAGTTTAGATTGGCATCATGATCACCACCTCATTAAAACCTTATTGGGAAAACCACATGGGATAAAACCCAATGAAGGAAAAAGAGTATGATGATCACAACGAGGGTTTCTTCATGAGCACAAGGTCGTGTGTATGTCTTGAGAGGCTGCTGCCCCATCAGGCAAGGCACCCGCATCTAAGCATGAGTGTGATCCAAAGAAGTATGAATCAAGGTCCATGATAGATTGTTGGAGCCTTTGCCCCTTCCTCTTTGAGCTTCAACCTCGGCATCTTCTCAACGGGACAACCAGATTGTGTGATGTTGCCGCATCCACACCTTATGTTCCTTAGCCTCCTCATAACTGATCGGGACATAATCCTTTTAGTATGATGCGGTTGGAGATTATGTAGTTTGAATTCCTTTGCTTCTTTACTCCCCCGCACACTAAACTTGTCATTTTGGTGGAGCTTTCGATTCATTGTGTTTGTACACATCCAACCTTGAAAGTTCTCCCCATTCACGCATTTCAACCTCTTTGGTTGTTCCTTGAGTGTCACCTAGCTTGCCTATAGCCATCCTCTTCGAATTAAGTTTGGTTGGTCTTTGCAAGTGACTTTGAAACTTGATGGTAACTGTTCTAACTCCAAGCATTGTGCTGCGCCTTCTTAGTGTTTGAATCGAGACACCAACTGAAGTCCCATGACTTCTTCAAACACCTCTCACTCGTCATGCCTTCTTGAGACTACGCCGAGCAGCACACCATCTTTGGAGATTGAACCTGTGTGATTTGGACATTTTAAGAATGTATTCAATGCTTAATCAATTTGAACCAAGCTAAGCTACTGATTTTTCTCTTAACCAAAGCTTACTGATGTTAGCAATTCATTTTCAATTGATTTAAGCATATAAACTTCAAAATTTGATTTTGCAAATTCAGTTTGTAATCAAATTTAATAAACAACTTCTAGGCTTCTTAACCTACTGATTTTAGCAATTTAAATCAGTTGTAATTGAATTTCAATTGACTAAGCATATTGAGAGAGATTGAAGTTTAGAAACAGCCTGATTTAATGCTTTGGATGAGAGTTTGAACTCCCCCTTAAGCTTTGCTCTTCTAGCACTTGCAAACAGCTTGTTGGCACCTTCCATTGTAACCTCTTTTGAGGCTTGAAACGAATGTAATGGAAACAGCTTGAAACGAATGTCTAAGCAGCTTGTGCGTCATGGATTTTAAATACAGAATTCTCCCCCGCAAGCTTGAGCGTCGGGACAGCAAAAAGACCAAAGGTCAAGCTTGATATCACTTCTTATGAATCCTTTCCTTGCCATCTTGTACTTCTTTGAGGCTCTCATGGTCTTCTTTACCCTTAAACAAGTGATAAAGAAGCAAAGATTAAGTATGTGCCATGAGGAATATCAAAGGTTTAGATGCTCAGCGATTTAAGAATTCATAGAAGGAACTAGCAATTGAACTAAGGTAATGAATTTAACACAAATTGAAATAGAAGTTGAGTTTAGAGGACAGCCTTTTAATAGAAGAAGAGTGCTCTATGAATGCGGTTTTCCTTCTTCTCGGAACTGCTATTATGATCATGGCTTGGGCCATGATTTGAACTAAGAAATGTGTGCCTTGTTGTCTCTACAATTACGTGCACACCTTCTTCATGCTTCCACTGAAGCCACCATTGTTGAATGCAGCCACCAACTGACATCCAGTCCGTATGGCTGCTCCAAACCAACACAAGCTCGTATTGTCTTCATGAGGCAATCGAGCCAACACATCAATCACCACTTTAAGCCTTTGAACCTGTTGAGTATAGGCAGTTTCTAAACAAACAGTGGTGAGTGATTAGAGTATAAGTAACCAAGATTTCGTAATTAGAGAATAAGAGAATAAAGTAACCAGAGTATAAGAGATTAAGCGGAAGTTTAAGAGAGTATTGTG
Source organism: Arabis hirsuta (assembly GCA_964056655.1). Lineage (NCBI taxonomy): Eukaryota > Viridiplantae > Streptophyta > Magnoliopsida > Brassicales > Brassicaceae > Arabis > Arabis hirsuta. The sequence goes on along the minus strand of OZ053299.1, from coordinate 22,097,482 downwards.
AGAATGGAGTATAGAGAATGGACTCAAGAGTTCCTATGGACAGAATTTTGCTCTGTTTTCTTGAGTTTTGCGAAAAGCTTTAACAGCTTAGCACAAACGTTTTAACAAGTAACAACCAAGGCCTTTTGGATTCAACATGATTTTAAATGCGTTGTGCATCCCATGGTTCACTTCCCTTGGTTACTGCCATGATTTTAAATGCTTTAAGCATCCCATGGTCTTAATTAAACTGTGTAAATTCAGTCACATGGTGAACCAAAACCATATATGTTTCTCATTCATATGAATGGAAAACGGGTTTGTTCAACCTTATCTTTTGAAAACAAGCCAAGGATTTTAGTAAAAAAAAAAAAGGTTTGAAAACAATCCAAGGTTTTATTGTCAATGTAAAAATCGGATTCATCATGGTCTTAATTGCTTAAATTCACAAAAATAAAGCAAATAGACCATGGCTCTCATTTTACACATGACATCAAACTGAAAATCCACAAATCAAAGAGAAATGTAGTCACAAGGTATTGAATGCTTTAATTCATAAGGATTAAGCTAACCAAGGTTTTTACATCTTCAAAGATATGGTTTAAAAATCAAACAAAGAAACTGATTTTGAAAGACCTACTTTCATGCTTTAATCCAAAAGAATCAAGTATGTTTTAGTGGTCACAATGTCATGAATCTATAAGCATCAAAGACACAAAATGTTTATCATTCCAAAAGAATTTAAACTGTCAAATATGACTTATAGTTCATTATACCCAAAAAAACGTTTTAAAATAAAACCAACTTCATTCTCTATCCCTCCCTCAAGCATTGGCCATTACAGATTTTACAATCTTTTTCATCCATGCTTAACATGAGGAGAAATGGGTAGAGAGTTGAAAACAATGGATAATCAATCCCTTTTAAAAGAAAAACGTTTTCATAAAAGTTTTAAAAACAAAGTTCTTCAAAAACAGATTTCAAACGTTTTCATAAAAGTTTTAAAACAAAATTCTTCAAACCACTTTCAATCTCTCTCCCTCCCTCAAGCATTGGCGTTTTAGACTTTAAATCTTTTATCCAAGCTTTAAAAATGAGAGACAAAGGGGAGAAGGAGCTGAGGCGTTTTGAGAGAAAAAAAACAGTAGGCGAGCGAGTTCATCCCAAGCGAGTTTTGCTCTGTTTTCTAGAGTTAAAGACAGCCAACAACAGCCAAGAAACAACAAGAACATTGGCGTTTTAATGGCTGGAACACTCCATGAGCAGTTGGGCAATGACTTTACCCACTGGTCACAGATAATATCCACCGGAATAACTCATGTACGAGGGTTTCCAGGAGCTTTAAACATAAAGAACCACGAAATAACACATATAAGGTGTTTCCATGGCTGAAAACAGAAACGAAAAACAAGGAGAACCCATGGAAATGGTGAGAACGAGTTTAAGAGGAACCGAGGAAGGAACCACGCTCTGATACCATGTTAGAATATGTGAGTGTTTGTCTCACATAACTAGAAACAACAATCAACTTGTGATTGTGTTCTTCATTAGCTAACTAATGAACTCATTCTCAACAAGAAAAGCTTTCATTAGTATGAAGCATAATCAGATTATAGAAGCAACAACACTTAGAGTTTGTGCTCTAAACTGTTAGAATATGTGAGTCTAAGCTCACTATGAAGAGAAGAGACAATCAAAAGATGATTGAATCAACATAAGAACAGATTATAGCTAAAGAGTGTTTTAAGAGAGTTTTACGTATAAGATGGAGTTTGATCCATAGGGATCAAACCCAGAACGTGTTTACACTCTATAACTACATTATTAATGTGTTCTTAGAGTGTTTGAATGAAGAACATGAAGAGAGAAGTAAGAGCTTGAATCAGATTGCTTTTTTTTTCAAGGTAAAATCATACAATACCTACAAGCTGCTATTTATACAAGTCAAATAGCAGCCTAACAGTCACAACAAGTTGCATAACGTTCTAAACATCCTAGCCGTTCATTTAAAAGAACAGATCATGGCCACAGATTCAAAATCCCAACAGCTCTCTTTGTGGTCCTCCTTGTGTGCTGATAGTGACTCCTTGTGGTCCTCACACACTTGTGAAAGTGACAGTTTGGCCTCTTCTTCCTAAGCATCACATGATGCTTAATTCAACAGCCCACAAAGTCCCACTTGCTTATTTGAATCATAATGATCAGTCCTATGATCTGATATTCATGTTAGTACACTTCTGGTCTTGTAACCTATTTAATGTTAACAAGGATAAGGCCACACGCAACTCCGTCTTCTGGCCTTGTCACATTGTTCCCGAATTCATGTCATCCTTAACTCTTCTAGTTTAACACATTGGTGGTGAATTCCTTTTCATTCCAACACGAATCACGTCATGTTTGCTATTGAGGTTAAACGGGATCTAAAAAGAGGACCAGGAACACATACATACCCATAGTTCTCACAAAATTATTAGTGAACCTTCGCATTGTTTGTAGTGTTCTTGATTTGAGGAAATCAAATGAACGGAGCATAACGAATAGAGATGAGCATGACGTGGTACACAATGATAGGCTTAAGAAGCCATGTCGTGTCATTAATAGCTTGTGAGCCAAAATATATGAGCGTTCAAAACAACTAAACCAGAAAATCAATCTAGTCCAAAACTCCTATACGGATTTCAAACGTAAGTCTAACACGATATTACTCAAATCACTTTGCAATGAAAATCACATGGTGTATAATCACTAACGAAATGCAAATGAGGCACGTAAGAGTTTTCTAGTGACTGAATCTCCTAGTTTGATTGTTTTTTTTTTCGTAGAGTTTCCGAAAGAGAAAGCATACGAATCAAGTCATGTTTGCTATTGAGGTTAAACGGGATCGAAAACGAGGACCAGGAACACATACATACCCATCGTTCTCACAAAATTATTAGTGAACCTTCGCATTGTTTGTAAAGGTAAGATCGTAGTGTTCTTGATTTGAGGAAATCAAATGAACGGAGCATAACGAATAGCGATGAGCATGACGTGGTACACAACATATATGAGTTTTGGTTCACAACATATATTGTGAGCCAAAACTCCTATACGGATTTCAAATGTAAGTCTAACACGATATTACTCAAATCACTTTGCAATGAAAACCACATGGTGTATAATCACTAACGAAATGCAAATGAGGCACGTGAGAGTTTTCTAGTGACTGAATCTCCTAGTTTGATGGTTTTTTATTTTCGTAGAGTTTCCGAAAGAGAAAGCATTCGAATCACGTCATGTTTGCTATTGAGGTTAAACGGGATCTAAAACGAGGACCAGGAACACATACATACCCATCGTTCTCACAAAATTATTAGTGAACCTTCGAATTGTTTGTAAAGGTAAGATCGTAGTGTTCTTGATCTGAGGAAATCAAATGAACGGAGCATAACGAATAGCGATGAGCATGACATGGTACACAACATATATGAGTTTTGGTTCAAAACATATATTGTGAGCCAAAACTCCTATACGGATTTCAAATGTAAGTCTAACACGATATTACTCAAATCACTTTGCAATGAAAACCACATGGTGTATAATCACTAACGAAATGCAAATGAGGCACGTGAGAGTTTTCTAGTGACTGAATCTCCTAGTTTGATTGTTTTTTATTTTCATAGAGCTTCCGAAAGAGAAAGAATACGAATCAAGTCATGTTTGCTATTGAGGTTAAACGGGATCTAAAAAGAAGACCAGGAACACATACATACCCATAGTTCTCACAAAATTATTAGTGAACCTTCGCATCGTTTGTAAAGGTAAGATCGTAGTGTTCTTGATTTGAGGAAATCAAATGAACGGAGCATAAAGAATAGGGATGAGCATGACGTGGTACACAACATATATGAGTTTTGGTTCACAACATATATTGTGAGCCAAAACTCCTATACGGATTTCAAACGTAATTCTAACACGATATTACTCAAATCACTTTGCAATGAAGATCACATGGTGTATAATCACTCACAAAATGCAAATGGGGCAAGTGAGAGTTTCCTAGTGACTGAATCTCCTAGTTTGATTGTTTTTTATTTTCATAGAGCTTCCGAAAGAGAAAGAATACGAATCAAGTCATGTTTGCTATTGAGGTTAAACGGGATCTAAAACGAGGACCAGGAACACATACATACCCATCGTTCTCACAAAATTATTAGTGAACCTTCGCATTGTTTGTAAAGGTAAGATCGTAGAGTTCTTGATTTGAGGAAATCAAATGAACGGAGCATAACGAATAGCGATGAGCATGACGTGGTACACAACATATATGAGTTTTGGTTCACAACATATATTGTGAGCAAAAACTCCTATACGGATTTCAAACGTAAGTCTAACACGATATTACTCAAATCACTTTGCAATGAAGATCACATGGTGTATAATCACTCACAAAATGCAAATGAGGCACGTGAGAGTTTTGTAGTGACTGAATCTCCTAGTTTGATTGTTTTTTATTTTCGTAGAGTTTCCGAAAGAGAAAGCATTCGAATCACGTCATGTTTGCTATTGAGGTTAAACGGGATCTAAAAAGAGGACCAGGAACACATACATACCGATAGTTCTCACAAAATTATTAGTGAACCTTCGCATCGTTTGTAAAGGTAAGATCGTAGTGTTCTTGATTTGAGGAAATCAAATGAACGGAGCATAACGAATAGGGATGAGCATGACGTGGTACACAACATATATGAGTTTTGGTTCACAACATATATTGTGAGCCAAAACTCCTATACGGATTTCAAACGTAAGTCTAAAACGATATTACTCAAACCACTTTGCAATGAAAATCACATGGTGTATAATCACTAACGAAATGCAAATGAGGCACGTAAGAGTTTTCTAGTGACTGAATCTCCTAGTTTGATTGTTTTTTTTTCGTAGAGTTTCCGAAAGAGAAAGCATACGAATCAAGTCATGTTTGCTATTGAGGTTAAACGGGATCTAAAACGAGGACCAGGAACACATACATACCCATCGTTCTCACAAAATTATTAGTGAACCTTCGCATTGTTTGTAAAGGTAAGATCGTAGAGTTCTTGATTTGAAGAAATCAAATGAACGGAGCATAACGAATAGCGATGAGCATGACGTGGTACACAACATATATGAGTTTTGGTTCACAACATATATTGTGAGCCAAAACTCCTATACGGATTTCAAACGTAAGTCTAACACGATCTTACTCAAATCACTTTGCAATGAAAATCACATGGTGTATAATCACTAACGAAATGCAAATGAGGCACGTGAGAGTTTTCTAGTGACTGAATCTCCTAGTTTGATTGTTTTTTATTTTCGTAGAGTTTCCGAAAGAGAAAGCATTCGAATCACGTCATGTTTGCTATTGAGGTTAAACGGGATCTAAAAAGAGGACCAGGAACACATACATACCGATAGTTCTCAAAAAATTATTAGTGAACCTTCGCATCGTTTGTAAAGGTAAGATCGTAGTGTTCTTGATTTGAGGAAATCAAATGAACGGAGCATAACGAATAGGGATGAGCATGACGTGGTACACAACATATATGAGTTTTGGTTCACAACATATATTGTGAGCCAAAACTCCTATACGGATTTCAAACGTAAGTCTAAAACGATATTACTCAAATCACTTTGCAATGAAAATCACATGGTGTATAATCACTAACGAAATGCAAATGAGGCACGTAAGAGTTTTCTAGTGACTGAATCTCCTAGTTTGATTGTTTTTTTTTTCGTAGAGTTTCCGAAAGAGAAAGAATACGAATCAAGTCATGTTTGCTATTGAGGTTAAACGGGATCTAAAACGAGGACCAGGAACACATACATACCCATCGTTCTCACAAAATTATTAGTGAACCTTCGCATCGTTTGTAAAGGTAAGATCGTAGAGTTCTTGATTTGAGGAAATCAAATGAACGGAGCATAACGAATAGCGATGAGCATGACGTGGTACACAACATATATGAGTTTTGGTTCACAACATATATTGTGAGCAAAAACTCCTATACGGATTTCAAACGTAAGTCTAACACGATATTACTCAAATGACTTTGCAATGAAAATCACATGGTGTATAATCACTAACGAAATGCAAATGAGGCACGTGAGAGTTTTCTAGTGACTGAATCTCCTAGTTTGATTGTTTTTTTTTTTCGTAGAGTTTCCGAAAGAGAAAGCATACGAATCAAGTCAAGTTTGCTATTGAGGTTAAACGGGATCTAAAAAGAGGACCAGGAACACATACATACCCATAGTTCTCACAAAATTATTAGTGAACCTTCGCATTGTTTGTAAAGGTAAGATCGTAGTGTTCTTGATTTGTGGAAATCAAATGAACGGAGCATAACGAATAGAGATGAGCATGACGTGGTACAGAACATATATGAGTTTTGGTTCACAACATATATTGTGAGCCAAAACTCCTATACGGATTTCAAACGTAAGTCTAACACGATATTACTCAAATCACTTTGCAATGAAGATCACATGGTGTATAATCACTCACGAATTGCAAATGGGGCAAGTGAGAGTTTCCTAGTGACTGAATCTCCTAGTTTGATTGTTTTTTATTTTCATAGAGCTTGCGAAAGAGAAAGAATACGAATCAAGTCATGTTTGCTATTGAGGTTAAACGGGATCTAAAAAGAAGACCAGGAACACATACATACACCATCGTTCTCACAAAATTATTAGTGAACCTTCGCATTGTTTGTAAAGGTAAGATCGTAATGTTCTTGATTTGAGGAAATCAAATGAACGGAGCATAACGAATAGGGATGAGCATGACGTGGTACACAACATATATGAGTTTTGGTTCACAACATATATTGTGACCCAAAACTCCTATACGGATTTCAAACGTAAGTCTAAAACGATATTACTCAAATCACTTTGCAATGAAAATCACATGGTGTATAATCACTAACGAAATGCAAATGAGGCACGTAAGAGTTTTCTAGTGACTGAATCTCCTAGTTTGATTGTTTTTTTTTCGTAGAGTTTCCGAAAGAGAAAGCATACGAATCAAGTCATGTTTGCTATTGAGGTTAAACGGGATCGAAAACGAGGACCAGGAACACATACATACCCATCGTTCTCACAAAATTATTAGTGAACCTTCGCATTGTTTGTAAAGGTAAGATCGTAGTGTTCTTGATTTGAGGAAATCAAATGAACGGAGCATAACGAATAGCGATGAGCATGACGTGGTACACAACATATATGAGTTTTGGTTCACAACATATATTGTGAGCCAAAACTCCTATACGGATTTCAAATGTAAGTCTAACACGATATTACTCAAATCACTTTGCAATGAAAACCACATGGTGTATAATCACTAACGAAATGCAAATGAGGCACGTGAGAGTTTTCTAGTGACTGAATCTCCTAGTTTGATGGTTTTTTATTTTCGTAGAGTTTCCGAAAGAGAAAGCATTCGAATCACGTCATGTTTGCTATTGAGGTTAAACGGGATCTAAAACGAGGACCAGGAACACATACATACCCATCGTTCTCACAAAATTATTAGTGAACCTTCGCATTGTTTGTAAAGGTAAGATCGTAGTGTTCTTGATCTGAGGAAATCAAATGAACGGAGCATAACGAATAGCGATGAGCATGACATGGTACACAACATATATGAGTTTTGGTTCAAAACATATATTGTGAGCCAAAACTCCTATACGGATTTCAAATGTAAGTCTAACACGATATTACTCAAATCACTTTGCAATGAAAACCACATGGTGTATAATCACTAACGAAATGCAAATGAGGCACGTGAGAGTTTTCTAGTGACTGAATCTCCTAGTTTGATTGTTTTTTATTTTCATAGAGCTTCCGAAAGAGAAAGAATACGAATCAAGTCATGTTTGCTATTGAGGTTAAACGGGATCTAAAAAGAAGACCAGGAACACATACATACCCATAGTTCTCACAAAATTATTAGTGAACCTTCGCATCGTTTGTAAAGGTAAGATCGTAGTGTTCTTGATTTGAGGAAATCAAATGAACGGAGCATAAAGAATAGGGATGAGCATGACGTGGTACACAACATATATGAGTTTTGGTTCACAACATATATTGTGAGCCAAAACTCCTATACGGATTTCAAACGTAATTCTAACACGATATTACTCAAATCACTTTGCAATGAAGATCACATGGTGTATAATCACTCACAAAATGCAAATGGGGCAAGTGAGAGTTTCCTAGTGACTGAATCTCCTAGTTTGATTGTTTTTTATTTTCATAGAGCTTCCGAAAGAGAAAGAATACGAATCAAGTCATGTTTGCTATTGAGGTTAAACGGGATCTAAAACGAGGACCAGGAACACATACATACCCATCGTTCTCACAAAATTATTAGTGAACCTTCGCATTGTTTGTAAAGGTAAGATCGTAGAGTTCTTGATTTGAGGAAATCAAATGAACGGAGCATAACGAATAGCGATGAGCATGACGTGGTACACAACATATATGAGTTTTGGTTCACAACATATATTGTGAGCAAAAACTCCTATACGGATTTCAAACGTAAGTCTAACACGATATTACTCAAATCACTTTGCAATGAAGATCACATGGTGTATAATCACTCACAAAATGCAAATGAGGCACGTGAGAGTTTTGTAGTGACTGAATCTCCTAGTTTGATTGTTTTTTATTTTCGTAGAGTTTCCGAAAGAGAAAGCATTCGAATCACGTCATGTTTGCTATTGAGGTTAAACGGGATCTAAAAAGAGGACCAGGAACACATACATACCGATAGTTCTCACAAAATTATTAGTGAACCTTCGCATCGTTTGTAAAGGTAAGATCGTAGTGTTCTTGATTTGAGGAAATCAAATGAACGGAGCATAACGAATAGGGATGAGCATGACGTGGTACACAACATATATGAGTTTTGGTTCACAACATATATTGTGAGCCAAAACTCCTATACGGATTTCAAACGTAAGTCTAAAACGATATTACTCAAACCACTTTGCAATGAAAATCACATGGTGTATAATCACTAACGAAATGCAAATGAGGCACGTAAGAGTTTTCTAGTGACTGAATCTCCTAGTTTGATTGTTTTTTTTTCGTAGAGTTTCCGAAAGAGAAAGCATACGAATCAAGTCATGTTTGCTATTGAGGTTAAACGGGATCTAAAACGAGGACCAGGAACACATACATACCCATCGTTCTCACAAAATTATTAGTGAACCTTCGCATTGTTCGTAAAGGTAAGATCGTAGAGTTCTTGATTTGAAGAAATCAAATGAACGGAGCATAACGAATAGCGATGAGCATGACGTGGTACACAACATATATGAGTTTTGGTTCACAACATATATTGTGAGCCAAAACTCCTATACGGATTTCAAACGTAAGTCTAACACGATCTTACTCAAATCACTTTGCAATGAAAATCACATGGTGTATAATCACTAACGAAATGCAAATGAGGCACGTGAGAGTTTTCTAGTGACTGAATCTCCTAGTTTGATTGTTTTTTATTTTCGTAGAGTTTCCGAAAGAGAAAGCATTCGAATCACGTCATGTTTGCTATTGAGGTTAAACGGGATCTAAAAAGAGGACCAGGAACACATACATACCGATAGTTCTCAAAAAATTATTAGTGAACCTTCGCATCGTTTGTAAAGGTAAGATCGTAGTGTTCTTGATCGGAGGAAATCAAATGAACGGAGCATAAAGAATAGGGATGAGCATGACGTGGTACACAACATATATGAGTTTTGGTTCACAACATATATTGTGAGCCAAAACTCCTATACGGATTTCAAACGTAATTCTAACACGATATTACTCAAATCACTTTGCAATGAAGATCACATGGTGTATAATCACTCACAAAATGCAAATGGGGCAAGTGAGAGTTTCCTAGTGACTGAATCTCCTAGTTTGATTGTTTTTTATTTTCATAGAGCTTCCGAAAGAGAAAGAATACGAATCAAGTCATGTTTGCTATTGAGGTTAAACGGGATCTAAAACGAGGACCAGGAACACATACATACCCATCGTTCTCACAAAATTATTAGTGAACCTTCGCATTGTTTGTAAAGGTAAGATCGTAGAGTTCTTGATTTGAGGAAATCAAATGAACGGAGCATAACGAATAGCGATGAGCATGACGTGGTACACAACATATATGAGTTTTGGTTCACAACATATATTGTGAGCAAAAACTCCTATACGGATTTCAAACGTAAGTCTAACACGATATTACTCAAATCACTTTGCAATGAAGATCACATGGTGTATAATCACTCACAAAATGCAAATGAGGCACGTGAGAGTTTTGTAGTGACTGAATCTCCTAGTTTGATTGTTTTTTATTTTCGTAGAGTTTCCGAAAGAGAAAGCATTCGAATCACGTCATGTTTGCTATTGAGGTTAAACGGGATCTAAAAAGAGGACCAGGAACACATACATACCGATAGTTCTCACAAAATTATTAGTGAACCTTCGCATCGTTTGTAAAGGTAAGATCGTAGTGTTCTTGATTTGAGGAAATCAAATGAACGGAGCATAACGAATAGGGATGAGCATGACGTGGTACACAACATATATGAGTTTTGGTTCACAACATATATTGTGAGCCAAAACTCCTATACGGATTTCAAACGTAAGTCTAAAACGATATTACTCAAACCACTTTGCAATGAAAATCACATGGTGTATAATCACTAACGAAATGCAAATGAGGCACGTGAGAGTTTTCTAGTGACTGAATCTCCTAGTTTGATTGTTTTTTATTTTCGTAGAGTTTCCGAAAGAGAAAGCATTCGAATCACGTCATGTTTGCTATTGAGGTTAAACGGGATCTAAAAAGAGGACCAGGAACACATACATACCGATAGTTCTCAAAAAATTATTAGTGAACCTTCGCATCGTTTGTAAAGGTAAGATCGTAGTGTTCTTGATCGGAGGAAATCAAATGAACGGAGCATAAAGAATAGGGATGAGCATGACGTGGTACACAACATATATGAGTTTTGGTTCACAACATATATTGTGAGCCAAAACTCCTATACGGATTTCAAACGTAATTCTAACACGATATTACTCAAATCACTTTGCAATGAAGATCACATGGTGTATAATCACTCACAAAATGCAAATGGGGCAAGTGAGAGTTTCCTAGTGACTGAATCTCCTAGTTTGATTGTTTTTTATTTTCATAGAGCTTCCGAAAGAGAAAGAATACGAATCAAGTCATGTTTGCTATTGAGGTTAAACGGGATCTAAAACGAGGACCAGGAACACATACATACCCATCGTTCTCACAAAATTATTAGTGAACCTTCGCATTGTTTGTAAAGGTAAGATCGTAGAGTTCTTGATTTGAGGAAATCAAATGAACGGAGCATAACGAATAGCGATGAGCATGACGTGGTACACAACATATATGAGTTTTGGTTCACAACATATATTGTGAGCAAAAACTCCTATACGGATTTCAAACGTAAGTCTAACACGATATTACTCAAATCACTTTGCAATGAAGATCACATGGTGTATAATCACTCACAAAATGCAAATGAGGCACGTGAGAGTTTTGTAGTGACTGAATCTCCTAGTTTGATTGTTTTTTATTTTCGTAGAGTTTCCGAAAGAGAAAGCATTCGAATCACGTCATGTTTGCTATTGAGGTTAAACGGGATCTAAAAAGAGGACCAGGAACACATACATACCGATAGTTCTCACAAAATTATTAGTGAACCTTCGCATCGTTTGTAAAGGTAAGATCGTAGTGTTCTTGATTTGAGGAAATCAAATGAACGGAGCATAACGAATAGGGATGAGCATGACGTGGTACACAACATATATGAGTTTTGGTTCACAACATATATTGTGAGCCAAAACTCCTATACGGATTTCAAACGTAAGTCTAAAACGATATTACTCAAACCACTTTGCAATGAAAATCACATGGTGTATAATCACTAACGAAATGCAAATGAGGCACGTAAGAATTTTCTAGTGACTGAATCTCCTAGTTTGATTGTTTTTTTTTCGTAGAGTTTCCGAAAGAGAAAGCATACGAATCAAGTCATGTTTGCTATTGAGGTTAAACGGGATCTAAAACGAGGACCAGGAACACATACATACCCATCGTTCTCACAAAATTATTAGTGAACCTTCGCATTGTTCGTAAAGGTAAGATCGTAGAGTTCTTGATTTGAAGAAATCAAATGAACGGAGCATAACGAATAGCGATGAGCATGACGTGGTACACAACATATATGAGTTTTGGTTCACAACATATATTGTGAGCCAAAACTCCTATACGGATTTCAAACGTAAGTCTAACACGATCTTACTCAAATCACTTTGCAATGAAAATCACATGGTGTATAATCACTAACGAAATGCAAATGAGGCACGTGAGAGTTTTCTAGTGACTGAATCTCCTAGTTTGATTGTTTTTTATTTTCGTAGAGTTTCCGAAAGAGAAAGCATTCGAATCACGTCATGTTTGCTATTGAGGTTAAACGGGATCTAAAAAGAGGACCAGGAACACATACATACCGATAGTTCTCAAAAAATTATTAGTGAACCTTCGCATCGTTTGTAAAGGTAAGATCGTAGTGTTCTTGATCGGAGGAAATCAAATGAACGGAGCATAAAGAATAGGGATGAGCATGACGTGGTACACAACATATATGAGTTTTGGTTCACAACATATATTGTGAGCCAAAACTCCTATACGGATTTCAAACGTAAGTCTAAAACGATATTACTCAAACCACTTTGCAATGAAAATCACATGGTGTATAATCACTAACGAAATGCAAATGAGGCACGTAAGAATTTTCTAGTGACTGAATCTCCTAGTTTGATTGTTTTTTTTTCGTAGAGTTTCCGAAAGAGAAAGCATACGAATCAAGTCATGTTTGCTATTGAGGTTAAACGGGATCTAAAACGAGGACCAGGAACACATACATACCCATCGTTCTCACAAAATTATTAGTGAACCTTCGCATTGTTCGTAAAGGTAAGATCGTAGAGTTCTTGATTTGAAGAAATCAAATGAACGGAGCATAACGAATAGCGATGAGCATGACGTGGTACACAACATATATGAGTTTTGGTTCACAACATATATTGTGAGCCAAAACTCCTATACGGATTTCAAACGTAAGTCTAACACGATCTTACTCAAATCACTTTGCAATGAAAATCACATGGTGTATAATCACTAACGAAATGCAAATGAGGCACGTGAGAGTTTTCTAGTGACTGAATCTCCTAGTTTGATTGTTTTTTATTTTCGTAGAGTTTCCGAAAGAGAAAGCATTCGAATCACGTCATGTTTGCTATTGAGGTTAAACGGGATCTAAAAAGAGGACCAGGAACACATACATACCGATAGTTCTCAAAAAATTATTAGTGAACCTTCGCATCGTTTGTAAAGGTAAGATCGTAGTGTTCTTGATCGGAGGAAATCAAATGAACGGAGCATAAAGAATAGGGATGAGCATGACGTGGTACACAACATATATGAGTTTTGGTTCACAACATATATTGTGAGCCAAAACTCCTATACGGATTTCAAACGTAATTCTAACACGATATTACTCAAATCACTTTGCAATGAAGATCACATGGTGTATAATCACTCACAAAATGCAAATGGGGCAAGTGAGAGTTTCCTAGTGACTGAATCTCCTAGTTTGATTGTTTTTTATTTTCATAGAGCTTCCGAAAGAGAAAGAATACGAATCAAGTCATGTTTGCTATTGAGGTTAAACGGGATCTAAAACGAGGACCAGGAACACATACATACCCATCGTTCTCACAAAATTATTAGTGAACCTTCGCATTGTTTGTAAAGGTAAGATCGTAGAGTTCTTGATTTGAGGAAATCAAATGAACGGAGCATAACGAATAGCGATGAGCATGACGTGGTACACAACATATATGAGTTTTGGTTCACAACATATATTGTGAGCAAAAACTCCTATACGGATTTCAAACGTAAGTCTAACACGATCTTACTCAAATCACTTTGCAATGAAAATCACATGGTGTATAATCACTAACGAAATGCAAATGAGGCACGTGAGAGTTTTGTAGTGACTGAATCGCCTAGTTTGATTGTTTTTTTTTTTCGTAGAGTTTCCGAAAGAGAAAGCATTCGAATCACGTCATGTTTGCTATTGAGGTTAAACGGGATCTAAAAAGAGGACCAGGAACACATACATACCGATAGTTCTCAAAAAATTATTAGTGAACCTTCGCATCGTTTGTAAAGGTAAGATCGTAGTGTTCTTGATCGGAGGAAATCAAATGAACGGAGCATAAAGAATAGGGATGAGCATGACGTGGTACACAACATATATGAGTTTTGGTTCACAACATATATTGTGAGCCAAAACTCCTATACGGATTTCAAACGTAATTCTAACACGATATTACTCAAATCACTTTGCAATGAAGATCACATGGTGTATAATCACTCACAAAATGCAAATGGGGCAAGTGAGAGTTTCCTAGTGACTGAATCTCCTAGTTTGATTGTTTTTTATTTTCATAGAGCTTCCGAAAGAGAAAGAATACGAATCAAGTCATGTTTGCTATTGAGGTTAAACGGGATATAAAACGAGGACCAGGAACACATACATACCCATCGTTCTCACAAAATTATTAGTGAACCTTCGCATTGTTTGTAAAGGTAAGATCGTAGAGTTCTTGATTTGAGGAAATCAAATGAACGGAGCATAACGAATAGCGATGAGCATGACGTGGTACACAACATATATGAGTTTTGGTTCACAACATATATTGTGAGCAAAAACTCCTATACGGATTTCAAACGTAAGTCTAACACGATATTACTCAAATCACTTTGCAATGAAGATCACATGGTGTATAATCACTCACAAAATGCAAATGAGGCACGTGAGAGTTTTGTAGTGACTGAATCTCCTAGTTTGATTGTTTTTTATTTTCGTAGAGTTTCCGAAAGAGAAAGCATTCGAATCACGTCATGTTTGCTATTGAGGTTAAACGGGATCTAAAAAGAGGACCAGGAACACATACATACCGATAGTTCTCACAAAATTATTAGTGAACCTTCGCATCGTTTGTAAAGGTAAGATCGTAGTGTTCTTGATTTGAGGAAATCAAATGAACGGAGCATAACGAATAGGGATGAGCATGACGTGGTACACAACATATATGAGTTTTGGTTCACAACATATATTGTGAGCCAAAACTCCTATACGGATTTCAAACGTAAGTCTAAAACGATATTACTCAAACCACTTTGCAATGAAAATCACATGGTGTATAATCACTAACGAAATGCAAATGAGGCACGTAAGAGTTTTCTAGTGACTGAATCTCCTAGTTTGATTGTTTTTTTTTCGTAGAGTTTCCGAAAGAGAAAGCATACGAATCAAGTCATGTTTGCTATTGAGGTTAAACGGGATCTAAAACGAGGACCAGGAACACATACATACCCATCGTTCTCACAAAATTATTAGTGAACCTTCGCATTGTTCGTAAAGGTAAGATCGTAGAGTTCTTGATTTGAAGAAATCAAATGAACGGAGCATAACGAATAGCGATGAGCATGACGTGGTACACAACATATATGAGTTTTGGTTCACAACATATATTGTGAGCCAAAACTCCTATACGGATTTCAAACGTAAGTCTAACACGATCTTACTCAAATCACTTTGCAATGAAAATCACATGGTGTATAATCACTAACGAAATGCAAATGAGGCACGTGAGAGTTTTCTAGTGACTGAATCTCCTAGTTTGATTGTTTTTTATTTTCGTAGAGTTTCCGAAAGAGAAAGCATTCGAATCACGTCATGTTTGCTATTGAGGTTAAACGGGATCTAAAAAGAGGACCAGGAACACATACATACCGATAGTTCTCACAAAATTATTAGTGAACCTTCGCATCGTTTGTAAAGGTAAGATCGTAGTGTTCTTGATTTGAGGAAATCAAATGAACGGAGCATAACGAATAGGGATGAGCATGACGTGGTACACAACATATATGAGTTTTGGTTCACAACATATATTGTGAGCCAAAACTCCTATACGGATTTCAAACGTAAGTCTAAAACGATATTACTCAAACCACTTTGCAATGAAAATCACATGGTGTATAATCACTAACGAAATGCAAATGAGGCACGTAAGAGTTTTCTAGTGACTGAATCTCCTAGTTTGATTGTTTTTTTTTCGTAGAGTTTCCGAAAGAGAAAGCATACGAATCAAGTCATGTTTGCTATTGAGGTTAAACGGGATCTAAAACGAGGACCAGGAACACATACATACCCATCGTTCTCACAAAATTATTAGTGAACCTTCGCATTGTTCGTAAAGGTAAGATCGTAGAGTTCTTGATTTGAAGAAATCAAATGAACGGAGCATAACGAATAGCGATGAGCATGACGTGGTACACAACATATATGAGTTTTGGTTCACAACATATATTGTGAGCCAAAACTCCTATACGGATTTCAAACGTAAGTCTAACACGATCTTACTCAAATCACTTTGCAATGAAAATCACATGGTGTATAATCACTAACGAAATGCAAATGAGGCACGTGAGAGTTTTCTAGTGACTGAATCTCCTAGTTTGATTGTTTTTTATTTTCGTAGAGTTTCCGAAAGAGAAAGCATTCGAATCACGTCATGTTTGCTATTGAGGTTAAACGGGATCTAAAAAGAGGACCAGGAACACATACATACCGATAGTTCTCACAAAATTATTAGTGAACCTTCGCATCGTTTGTAAAGGTAAGATCGTAGTGTTCTTGATCGGAGGAAATCAAATGAACGGAGCATAAAGAATAGGGATGAGCATGACGTGGTACACAACATATATGAGTTTTGGTTCACAACATATATTGTGAGCAAAAACTCCTATACGGATTTCAAACGTAAGTCTAACACGATCTTACTCAAATCACTTTGCAATGAAAATCACATGGTGTATAATCACTAACGAAATGCAAATGAGGCACGTGAGAGTTTTCTAGTGACTGAATCTCCTAGTTTGATTGTTTTTTTTTTTCGTAGAGTTTCCGAAAGAGAAAGCATTCGAATCACGTCATGTTTGCTATTGAGGTTAAACGGGATCTAAAAAGAGGACCAGGAACACATACATACCGATAGTTCTCAAAAAATTATTAGTGAACCTTCGCATCGTTTGTAAAGGTAAGATCGTAGTGTTCTTGATCGGAGGAAATCAAATGAACGGAGCATAAAGAATAGGGATGAGCATGACGTGGTACACAACATATATGAGTTTTGGTTCACAACATATATTGTGAGCCAAAACTCCTATACGGATTTCAAACGTAATTCTAACACGATATTACTCAAATCACTTTGCAATGAAGATCACATGGTGTATAATCACTCACAAAATGCAAATGGGGCAAGTGAGAGTTTCCTAGTGACTGAATCTCCTAGTTTGATTGTTTTTTATTTTCATAGAGCTTCCGAAAGAGAAAGAATACGAATCAAGTCATGTTTGCTATTGAGGTTAAACGGGATCTAAAACGAGGACCAGGAACACATACATACCCATCGTTCTCACAAAATTATTAGTGAACCTTCGCATTGTTTGTAAAGGTAAGATCGTAGAGTTCTTGATTTGAGGAAATCAAATGAACGGAGCATAACGAATAGCGATGAGCATGACGTGGTACACAACATATATGAGTTTTGGTTCACAACATATATTGTGAGCAAAAACTCCTATACGGATTTCAAACGTAAGTCTAACACGATATTACTCAAATCACTTTGCAATGAAGATCACATGGTGTATAATCACTCACAAAATGCAAATGAGGCACGTGAGAGTTTTGTAGTGACTGAATCTCCTAGTTTGATTGTTTTTTATTTTCGTAGAGTTTCCGAAAGAGAAAGCATTCGAATCACGTCATGTTTGCTATTGAGGTTAAACGGGATCTAAAAAGAGGACCAGGAACACATACATACCGATAGTTCTCACAAAATTATTAGTGAACCTTCGCATCGTTTGTAAAGGTAAGATCGTAGTGTTCTTGATTTGAGGAAATCAAATGAACGGAGCATAACGAATAGGGATGAGCATGACGTGGTACACAACATATATGAGTTTTGGTTCACAACATATATTGTGAGCCAAAACTCCTATACGGATTTCAAACGTAAGTCTAAAACGATATTACTCAAACCACTTTGCAATGAAAATCACATGGTGTATAATCACTAACGAAATGCAAATGAGGCACGTAAGAGTTTTCTAGTGACTGAATCTCCTAGTTTGATTGTTTTTTTTTCGTAGAGTTTCCGAAAGAGAAAGCATACGAATCAAGTCATGTTTGCTATTGAGGTTAAACGGGATCTAAAACGAGGACCAGGAACACATACATACCCATCGTTCTCACAAAATTATTAGTGAACCTTCGCATTGTTCGTAAAGGTAAGATCGTAGAGTTCTTGATTTGAAGAAATCAAATGAACGGAGCATAACGAATAGCGATGAGCATGACGTGGTACACAACATATATGAGTTTTGGTTCACAACATATATTGTGAGCCAAAACTCCTATACGGATTTCAAACGTAAGTCTAACACGATCTTACTCAAATCACTTTGCAATGAAAATCACATGGTGTATAATCACTAACGAAATGCAAATGAGGCACGTGAGAGTTTTCTAGTGACTGAATCTCCTAGTTTGATTGTTTTTTATTTTCGTAGAGTTTCCGAAAGAGAAAGCATTCGAATCACGTCATGTTTGCTATTGAGGTTAAACGGGATCTAAAAAGAGGACCAGGAACACATACATACCGATAGTTCTCAAAAAATTATTAGTGAACCTTCGCATCGTTTGTAAAGGTAAGATCGTAGTGTTCTTGATCGGAGGAAATCAAATGAACGGAGCATAAAGAATAGGGATGAGCATGACGTGGTACACAACATATATGAGTTTTGGTTCACAACATATATTGTGAGCCAAAACTCCTATACGGATTTCAAACGTAATTCTAACACGATATTACTCAAATCACTTTGCAATGAAGATCACATGGTGTATAATCACTCACAAAATGCAAATGGGGCAAGTGAGAGTTTCCTAGTGACTGAATCTCCTAGTTTGATTGTTTTTTATTTTCATAGAGCTTCCGAAAGAGAAAGAATACGAATCAAGTCATGTTTGCTATTGAGGTTAAACGGGATCTAAAACGAGGACCAGGAACACATACATACCCATCGTTCTCACAAAATTATTAGTGAACCTTCGCATTGTTTGTAAAGGTAAGATCGTAGAGTTCTTGATTTGAGGAAATCAAATGAACGGAGCATAACGAATAGCGATGAGCATGACGTGGTACACAACATATATGAGTTTTGGTTCACAACATATATTGTGAGCAAAAACTCCTATACGGATTTCAAACGTAAGTCTAACACGATCTTACTCAAATCACTTTGCAATGAAAATCACATGGTGTATAATCACTAACGAAATGCAAATGAGGCACGTGAGAGTTTTCTAGTGACTGAATCTCCTAGTTTGATTGTTTTTTTTTTTCGTAGAGTTTCCGAAAGAGAAAGCATTCGAATCACGTCATGTTTGCTATTGAGGTTAAACGGGATCTAAAAAGAGGACCAGGAACACATACATACCGATAGTTCTCAAAAAATTATTAGTGAACCTTCGCATCGTTTGTAAAGGTAAGATCGTAGTGTTCTTGATCGGAGGAAATCAAATGAACGGAGCATAAAGAATAGGGATGAGCATGACGTGGTACACAACATATATGAGTTTTGGTTCACAACATATATTGTGAGCCAAAACTCCTATACGGATTTCAAACGTAATTCTAACACGATATTACTCAAATCACTTTGCAATGAAGATCACATGGTGTATAATCACTCACAAAATGCAAATGGGGCAAGTGAGAGTTTCCTAGTGACTGAATCTCCTAGTTTGATTGTTTTTTATTTTCATAGAGCTTCCGAAAGAGAAAGAATACGAATCAAGTCATGTTTGCTATTGAGGTTAAACGGGATCTAAAACGAGGACCAGGAACACATACATACCCATCGTTCTCACAAAATTATTAGTGAACCTTCGCATTGTTTGTAAAGGTAAGATCGTAGAGTTCTTGATTTGAGGAAATCAAATGAACGGAGCATAACGAATAGCGATGAGCATGACGTGGTACACAACATATATGAGTTTTGGTTCACAACATATATTGTGAGCAAAAACTCCTATACGGATTTCAAACGTAAGTCTAACACGATATTACTCAAATCACTTTGCAATGAAGATCACATGGTGTATAATCACTCACAAAATGCAAATGAGGCACGTGAGAGTTTTGTAGTGACTGAATCTCCTAGTTTGATTGTTTTTTATTTTCGTAGAGTTTCCGAAAGAGAAAGCATTCGAATCACGTCATGTTTGCTATTGAGGTTAAACGGGATCTAAAAAGAGGACCAGGAACACATACATACCGATAGTTCTCAAAAAATTATTAGTGAACCTTCGCATCGTTTGTAAAGGTAAGATCGTAGTGTTCTTGATCGGAGGAAATCAAATGAACGGAGCATAAAGAATAGGGATGAGCATGACGTGGTACACAACATATATGAGTTTTGGTTCACAACATATATTGTGAGCCAAAACTCCTATACGGATTTCAAACGTAATTCTAACACGATATTACTCAAATCACTTTGCAATGAAGATCACATGGTGTATAATCACTCACAAAATGCAAATGGGGCAAGTGAGAGTTTCCTAGTGACTGAATCTCCTAGTTTGATTGTTTTTTATTTTCATAGAGCTTCCGAAAGAGAAAGAATACGAATCAAGTCATGTTTGCTATTGAGGTTAAACGGGATCTAAAACGAGGACCAGGAACACATACATACCCATCGTTCTCACAAAATTATTAGTGAACCTTCGCATTGTTTGTAAAGGTAAGATCGTAGAGTTCTTGATTTGAGGAAATCAAATGAACGGAGCATAACGAATAGCGATGAGCATGACGTGGTACACAACATATATGAGTTTTGGTTCACAACATATATTGTGAGCAAAAACTCCTATACGGATTTCAAACGTAAGTCTAACACGATATTACTCAAATCACTTTGCAATGAAGATCACATGGTGTATAATCACTCACAAAATGCAAATGAGGCACGTGAGAGTTTTGTAGTGACTGAATCTCCTAGTTTGATTGTTTTTTATTTTCGTAGAGTTTCCGAAAGAGAAAGCATTCGAATCACGTCATGTTTGCTATTGAGGTTAAACGGGATCTAAAAAGAGGACCAGGAACACATACATACCGATAGTTCTCACAAAATTATTAGTGAACCTTCGCATCGTTTGTAAAGGTAAGATCGTAGTGTTCTTGATTTGAGGAAATCAAATGAACGGAGCATAACGAATAGGGATGAGCATGACGTGGTACACAACATATATGAGTTTTGGTTCACAACATATATTGTGAGCCAAAACTCCTATACGGATTTCAAACGTAAGTCTAAAACGATATTACTCAAACCACTTTGCAATGAAAATCACATGGTGTATAATCACTAACGAAATGCAAATGAGGCACGTAAGAGTTTTCTAGTGACTGAATCTCCTAGTTTGATTGTTTTTTTTTCGTAGAGTTTCCGAAAGAGAAAGCATACGAATCAAGTCATGTTTGCTATTGAGGTTAAACGGGATCTAAAACGAGGACCAGGAACACATACATACCCATCGTTCTCACAAAATTATTAGTGAACCTTCGCATTGTTCGTAAAGGTAAGATCGTAGAGTTCTTGATTTGAAGAAATCAAATGAACGGAGCATAACGAATAGCGATGAGCATGACGTGGTACACAACATATATGAGTTTTGGTTCACAACATATATTGTGAGCCAAAACTCCTATACGGATTTCAAACGTAAGTCTAACACGATCTTACTCAAATCACTTTGCAATGAAAATCACATGGTGTATAATCACTAACGAAATGCAAATGAGGCACGTGAGAGTTTTCTAGTGACTGAATCTCCTAGTTTGATTGTTTTTTATTTTCGTAGAGTTTCCGAAAGAGAAAGCATTCGAATCACGTCATGTTTGCTATTGAGGTTAAACGGGATCTAAAAAGAGGACCAGGAACACATACATACCGATAGTTCTCACAAAATTATTAGTGAACCTTCGCATCGTTTGTAAAGGTAAGATCGTAGTGTTCTTGATTTGAGGAAATCAAATGAACGGAGCATAACGAATAGGGATGAGCATGACGTGGTACACAACATATATGAGTTTTGGTTCACAACATATATTGTGAGCAAAAACTCCTATACGGATTTCAAACGTAAGTCTAACACGATCTTACTCAAATCACTTTGCAATGAAAATCACATGGTGTATAATCACTAACGAAATGCAAATGAGGCACGTGAGAGTTTTCTAGTGACTGAATCTCCTAGTTTGATTGTTTTTTTTTTTCGTAGAGTTTCCGAAAGAGAAAG
This sequence comes from Arabis hirsuta, assembly GCA_964056655.1. NCBI lineage: Eukaryota > Viridiplantae > Streptophyta > Magnoliopsida > Brassicales > Brassicaceae > Arabis > Arabis hirsuta. Next base: position 22,074,941 of record OZ053299.1, on the reverse strand, counting down.
CATTCGAATCACGTCATGTTTGCTATTGAGGTTAAACGGGATCTAAAAAGAGGACCAGGAACACATACATACCGATAGTTCTCAAAAAATTATTAGTGAACCTTCGCATCGTTTGTAAAGGTAAGATCGTAGTGTTCTTGATCGGAGGAAATCAAATGAACGGAGCATAAAGAATAGGGATGAGCATGACGTGGTACACAACATATATGAGTTTTGGTTCACAACATATATTGTGAGCCAAAACTCCTATACGGATTTCAAACGTAATTCTAACACGATATTACTCAAATCACTTTGCAATGAAGATCACATGGTGTATAATCACTCACAAAATGCAAATGGGGCAAGTGAGAGTTTCCTAGTGACTGAATCTCCTAGTTTGATTGTTTTTTATTTTCATAGAGCTTCCGAAAGAGAAAGAATACGAATCAAGTCATGTTTGCTATTGAGGTTAAACGGGATCTAAAACGAGGACCAGGAACACATACATACCCATCGTTCTCACAAAATTATTAGTGAACCTTCGCATTGTTTGTAAAGGTAAGATCGTAGAGTTCTTGATTTGAGGAAATCAAATGAACGGAGCATAACGAATAGCGATGAGCATGACGTGGTACACAACATATATGAGTTTTGGTTCACAACATATATTGTGAGCAAAAACTCCTATACGGATTTCAAACGTAAGTCTAACACGATCTTACTCAAATCACTTTGCAATGAAAATCACATGGTGTATAATCACTAACGAAATGCAAATGAGGCACGTGAGAGTTTTCTAGTGACTGAATCTCCTAGTTTGATTGTTTTTTTTTTTCGTAGAGTTTCCGAAAGAGAAAGCATTCGAATCACGTCATGTTTGCTATTGAGGTTAAACGGGATCTAAAAAGAGGACCAGGAACACATACATACCGATAGTTCTCAAAAAATTATTAGTGAACCTTCGCATCGTTTGTAAAGGTAAGATCGTAGTGTTCTTGATCGGAGGAAATCAAATGAACGGAGCATAAAGAATAGGGATGAGCATGACGTGGTACACAACATATATGAGTTTTGGTTCACAACATATATTGTGAGCCAAAACTCCTATACGGATTTCAAACGTAATTCTAACACGATATTACTCAAATCACTTTGCAATGAAGATCACATGGTGTATAATCACTCACAAAATGCAAATGGGGCAAGTGAGAGTTTCCTAGTGACTGAATCTCCTAGTTTGATTGTTTTTTATTTTCATAGAGCTTCCGAAAGAGAAAGAATACGAATCAAGTCATGTTTGCTATTGAGGTTAAACGGGATCTAAAACGAGGACCAGGAACACATACATACCCATCGTTCTCACAAAATTATTAGTGAACCTTCGCATTGTTTGTAAAGGTAAGATCGTAGAGTTCTTGATTTGAGGAAATCAAATGAACGGAGCATAACGAATAGCGATGAGCATGACGTGGTACACAACATATATGAGTTTTGGTTCACAACATATATTGTGAGCAAAAACTCCTATACGGATTTCAAACGTAAGTCTAACACGATATTACTCAAATCACTTTGCAATGAAGATCACATGGTGTATAATCACTCACAAAATGCAAATGAGGCACGTGAGAGTTTTGTAGTGACTGAATCTCCTAGTTTGATTGTTTTTTATTTTCGTAGAGTTTCCGAAAGAGAAAGCATTCGAATCACGTCATGTTTGCTATTGAGGTTAAACGGGATCTAAAAAGAGGACCAGGAACACATACATACCGATAGTTCTCACAAAATTATTAGTGAACCTTCGCATCGTTTGTAAAGGTAAGATCGTAGTGTTCTTGATTTGAGGAAATCAAATGAACGGAGCATAACGAATAGGGATGAGCATGACGTGGTACACAACATATATGAGTTTTGGTTCACAACATATATTGTGAGCCAAAACTCCTATACGGATTTCAAACGTAAGTCTAAAACGATATTACTCAAACCACTTTGCAATGAAAATCACATGGTGTATAATCACTAACGAAATGCAAATGAGGCACGTAAGAGTTTTCTAGTGACTGAATCTCCTAGTTTGATTGTTTTTTTTTCGTAGAGTTTCCGAAAGAGAAAGCATACGAATCAAGTCATGTTTGCTATTGAGGTTAAACGGGATCTAAAACGAGGACCAGGAACACATACATACCCATCGTTCTCACAAAATTATTAGTGAACCTTCGCATTGTTCGTAAAGGTAAGATCGTAGAGTTCTTGATTTGAAGAAATCAAATGAACGGAGCATAACGAATAGCGATGAGCATGACGTGGTACACAACATATATGAGTTTTGGTTCACAACATATATTGTGAGCCAAAACTCCTATACGGATTTCAAACGTAAGTCTAACACGATCTTACTCAAATCACTTTGCAATGAAAATCACATGGTGTATAATCACTAACGAAATGCAAATGAGGCACGTGAGAGTTTTCTAGTGACTGAATCTCCTAGTTTGATTGTTTTTTATTTTCGTAGAGTTTCCGAAAGAGAAAGCATTCGAATCACGTCATGTTTGCTATTGAGGTTAAACGGGATCTAAAAAGAGGACCAGGAACACATACATACCGATAGTTCTCACAAAATTATTAGTGAACCTTCGCATCGTTTGTAAAGGTAAGATCGTAGTGTTCTTGATTTGAGGAAATCAAATGAACGGAGCATAACGAATAGGGATGAGCATGACGTGGTACACAACATATATGAGTTTTGGTTCACAACATATATTGTGAGCAAAAACTCCTATACGGATTTCAAACGTAAGTCTAACACGATCTTACTCAAATCACTTTGCAATGAAAATCACATGGTGTATAATCACTAACGAAATGCAAATGAGGCACGTGAGAGTTTTCTAGTGACTGAATCTCCTAGTTTGATTGTTTTTTTTTTTCGTAGAGTTTCCGAAAGAGAAAGCATTCGAATCACGTCATGTTTGCTATTGAGGTTAAACGGGATCTAAAAAGAGGACCAGGAACACATACATACCGATAGTTCTCAAAAAATTATTAGTGAACCTTCGCATCGTTTGTAAAGGTAAGATCGTAGTGTTCTTGATCGGAGGAAATCAAATGAACGGAGCATAAAGAATAGGGATGAGCATGACGTGGTACACAACATATATGAGTTTTGGTTCACAACATATATTGTGAGCCAAAACTCCTATACGGATTTCAAACGTAATTCTAACACGATATTACTCAAATCACTTTGCAATGAAGATCACATGGTGTATAATCACTCACAAAATGCAAATGGGGCAAGTGAGAGTTTCCTAGTGACTGAATCTCCTAGTTTGATTGTTTTTTATTTTCATAGAGCTTCCGAAAGAGAAAGAATACGAATCAAGTCATGTTTGCTATTGAGGTTAAACGGGATCTAAAACGAGGACCAGGAACACATACATACCCATCGTTCTCACAAAATTATTAGTGAACCTTCGCATTGTTTGTAAAGGTAAGATCGTAGAGTTCTTGATTTGAGGAAATCAAATGAACGGAGCATAACGAATAGCGATGAGCATGACGTGGTACACAACATATATGAGTTTTGGTTCACAACATATATTGTGAGCAAAAACTCCTATACGGATTTCAAACGTAAGTCTAACACGATATTACTCAAATCACTTTGCAATGAAGATCACATGGTGTATAATCACTCACAAAATGCAAATGAGGCACGTGAGAGTTTTGTAGTGACTGAATCTCCTAGTTTGATTGTTTTTTATTTTCGTAGAGTTTCCGAAAGAGAAAGCATTCGAATCACGTCATGTTTGCTATTGAGGTTAAACGGGATCTAAAAAGAGGACCAGGAATACATACATACCGATAGTTCTCACAAAATTATTAGTGAACCTTCGCATCGTTTGTAAAGGTAAGATCGTAGTGTTCTTGATTTGAGGAAATCAAATGAACGGAGCATAACGAATAGGGATGAGCATGACGTGGTACACAACATATATGAGTTTTGGTTCACAACATATATTGTGAGCCAAAACTCCTATACGGATTTCAAACGTAAGTCTAAAACGATATTACTCAAACCACTTTGCAATGAAAATCACATGGTGTATAATCACTAACGAAATGCAAATGAGGCACGTAAGAGTTTTCTAGTGACTGAATCTCCTAGTTTGATTGTTTTTTTTTCGTAGAGTTTCCGAAAGAGAAAGCATACGAATCAAGTCATGTTTGCTATTGAGGTTAAACGGGATCTAAAACGAGGACCAGGAACACATACATACCCATCGTTCTCACAAAATTATTAGTGAACCTTCGCATTGTTCGTAAAGGTAAGATCGTAGAGTTCTTGATTTGAAGAAATCAAATGAACGGAGCATAACGAATAGCGATGAGCATGACGTGGTACACAACATATATGAGTTTTGGTTCACAACATATATTGTGAGCCAAAACTCCTATACGGATTTCAAACGTAAGTCTAACACGATCTTACTCAAATCACTTTGCAATGAAAATCACATGGTGTATAATCACTAACGAAATGCAAATGAGGCACGTGAGAGTTTTCTAGTGACTGAATCTCCTAGTTTGATTGTTTTTTATTTTCGTAGAGTTTCCGAAAGAGAAAGCATTCGAATCACGTCATGTTTGCTATTGAGGTTAAACGGGATCTAAAAAGAGGACCAGGAACACATACATACCGATAGTTCTCACAAAATTATTAGTGAACCTTCGCATCGTTTGTAAAGGTAAGATCGTAGTGTTCTTGATCGGAGGAAATCAAATGAACGGAGCATAAAGAATAGGGATGAGCATGACGTGGTACACAACATATATGAGTTTTGGTTCACAACATATATTGTGAGCCAAAACTCCTATACGGATTTCAAACGTAATTCTAACACGATATTACTCAAATCACTTTGCAATGAAGATCACATGGTGTATAATCACTCACAAAATGCAAATGGGGCAAGTGAGAGTTTCCTAGTGACTGAATCTCCTAGTTTGATTGTTTTTTATTTTCATAGAGCTTCCGAAAGAGAAAGAATACGAATCAAGTCATGTTTGCTATTGAGGTTAAACGGGATCTAAAACGAGGACCAGGAACACATACATACCCATCGTTCTCACAAAATTATTAGTGAACCTTCGCATTGTTTGTAAAGGTAAGATCGTAGAGTTCTTGATTTGAGGAAATCAAATGAACGGAGCATAACGAATAGGGATGAGCATGACGTGGTACACAACATATATGAGTTTTGGTTCACAACATATATTGTGAGCAAAAACTCCTATACGGATTTCAAACGTAAGTCTAACACGATATTACTCAAATCACTTTGCAATGAAGATCACATGGTGTATAATCACTCACAAAATGCAAATGAGGCACGTGAGAGTTTTGTAGTGACTGAATCTCCTAGTTTGATTGTTTTTTATTTTCGTAGAGTTTCCGAAAGAGAAAGCATTCGAATCACGTCATGTTTGCTATTGAGGTTAAACGGGATCTAAAAAGAGGACCAGGAACACATACATACCGATAGTTCTCACAAAATTATTAGTGAACCTTCGCATCGTTTGTAAAGGTAAGATCGTAGTGTTCTTGATTTGAGGAAATCAAATGAACGGAGCATAACGAATAGGGATGAGCATGACGTGGTACACAACATATATGAGTTTTGGTTCACAACATATATTGTGAGCCAAAACTCCTATACGGATTTCAAACGTAAGTCTAAAACGATATTACTCAAACCACTTTGCAATGAAAATCACATGGTGTATAATCACTAACGAAATGCAAATGAGGCACGTAAGAGTTTTCTAGTGACTGAATCTCCTAGTTTGATTGTTTTTTTTTCGTAGAGTTTCCGAAAGAGAAAGCATACGAATCAAGTCATGTTTGCTATTGAGGTTAAACGGGATCTAAAACGAGGACCAGGAACACATACATACCCATCGTTCTCACAAAATTATTAGTGAACCTTCGCATTGTTCGTAAAGGTAAGATCGTAGAGTTCTTGATTTGAAGAAATCAAATGAACGGAGCATAACGAATAGCGATGAGCATGACGTGGTACACAACATATATGAGTTTTGGTTCACAACATATATTGTGAGCCAAAACTCCTATACGGATTTCAAACGTAAGTCTAACACGATCTTACTCAAATCACTTTGCAATGAAAATCACATGGTGTATAATCACTAACGAAATGCAAATGAGGCACGTGAGAGTTTTCTAGTGACTGAATCTCCTAGTTTGATTGTTTTTTATTTTCGTAGAGTTTCCGAAAGAGAAAGCATTCGAATCACGTCATGTTTGCTATTGAGGTTAAACGGGATCTAAAAAGAGGACCAGGAACACATACATACCGATAGTTCTCACAAAATTATTAGTGAACCTTCGCATCGTTTGTAAAGGTAAGATCGTAGTGTTCTTGATTTGAGGAAATCAAATGAACGGAGCATAACGAATAGGGATGAGCATGACGTGGTACACAACATATATGAGTTTTGGTTCACAACATATATTGTGAGCAAAAACTCCTATACGGATTTCAAACGTAAGTCTAACACGATCTTACTCAAATCACTTTGCAATGAAAATCACATGGTGTATAATCACTAACGAAATGCAAATGAGGCACGTGAGAGTTTTCTAGTGACTGAATCTCCTAGTTTGATTGTTTTTTTTTTTCGTAGAGTTTCCGAAAGAGAAAGCATTCGAATCACGTCATGTTTGCTATTGAGGTTAAACGGGATCTAAAAAGAGGACCAGGAACACATACATACCGATAGTTCTCAAAAAATTATTAGTGAACCTTCGCATCGTTTGTAAAGGTAAGATCGTAGTGTTCTTGATCGGAGGAAATCAAATGAACGGAGCATAAAGAATAGGGATGAGCATGACGTGGTACACAACATATATGAGTTTTGGTTCACAACATATATTGTGAGCCAAAACTCCTATACGGATTTCAAACGTAATTCTAACACGATATTACTCAAATCACTTTGCAATGAAGATCACATGGTGTATAATCACTCACAAAATGCAAATGGGGCAAGTGAGAGTTTCCTAGTGACTGAATCTCCTAGTTTGATTGTTTTTTATTTTCATAGAGCTTCCGAAAGAGAAAGAATACGAATCAAGTCATGTTTGCTATTGAGGTTAAACGGGATCTAAAACGAGGACCAGGAACACATACATACCCATCGTTCTCACAAAATTATTAGTGAACCTTCGCATTGTTTGTAAAGGTAAGATCGTAGAGTTCTTGATTTGAGGAAATCAAATGAACGGAGCATAACGAATAGCGATGAGCATGACGTGGTACACAACATATATGAGTTTTGGTTCACAACATATATTGTGAGCAAAAACTCCTATACGGATTTCAAACGTAAGTCTAACACGATATTACTCAAATCACTTTGCAATGAAGATCACATGGTGTATAATCACTCACAAAATGCAAATGAGGCACGTGAGAGTTTTGTAGTGACTGAATCTCCTAGTTTGATTGTTTTTTATTTTCATAGAGTTTCCGAAAGAGAAAGCATTCGAATCACGTCATGTTTGCTATTGAGGTTAAACGGGATCTAAAAAGAGGACCAGGAACACATACATACCGATAGTTCTCACAAAATTATTAGTGAACCTTCGCATCGTTTGTAAAGGTAAGATCGTAGTGTTCTTGATTTGAGGAAATCAAATGAACGGAGCATAACGAATAGGGATGAGCATGACGTGGTACACAACATATATGAGTTTTGGTTCACAACATATATTGTGAGCCAAAACTCCTATACGGATTTCAAACGTAAGTCTAAAACGATATTACTCAAACCACTTTGCAATGAAAATCACATGGTGTATAATCACTAACGAAATGCAAATGAGGCACGTAAGAGTTTTCTAGTGACTGAATCTCCTAGTTTGATTGTTTTTTTTTCGTAGAGTTTCCGAAAGAGAAAGCATACGAATCAAGTCATGTTTGCTATTGAGGTTAAACGGGATCTAAAACGAGGACCAGGAACACATACATACCCATCGTTCTCACAAAATTATTAGTGAACCTTCGCATTGTTCGTAAAGGTAAGATCGTAGAGTTCTTGATTTGAAGAAATCAAATGAACGGAGCATAACGAATAGCGATGAGCATGACGTGGTACACAACATATATGAGTTTTGGTTCACAACATATATTGTGAGCCAAAACTCCTATACGGATTTCAAACGTAAGTCTAACACGATCTTACTCAAATCACTTTGCAATGAAAATCACATGGTGTATAATCACTAACGAAATGCAAATGAGGCACGTGAGAGTTTTCTAGTGACTGAATCTCCTAGTTTGATTGTTTTTTATTTTCGTAGAGTTTCCGAAAGAGAAAGCATTCGAATCACGTCATGTTTGCTATTGAGGTTAAACGGGATCTAAAAAGAGGACCAGGAACACATACATACCGATAGTTCTCACAAAATTATTAGTGAACCTTCGCATCGTTTGTAAAGGTAAGATCGTAGTGTTCTTGATCGGAGGAAATCAAATGAACGGAGCATAAAGAATAGGGATGAGCATGACGTGGTACACAACATATATGAGTTTTGGTTCACAACATATATTGTGAGCCAAAACTCCTATACGGATTTCAAACGTAATTCTAACACGATATTACTCAAATCACTTTGCAATGAAGATCACATGGTGTATAATCACTCACAAAATGCAAATGGGGCAAGTGAGAGTTTCCTAGTGACTGAATCTCCTAGTTTGATTGTTTTTTATTTTCATAGAGCTTCCGAAAGAGAAAGAATACGAATCAAGTCATGTTTGCTATTGAGGTTAAACGGGATCTAAAACGAGGACCAGGAACACATACATACCCATCGTTCTCACAAAATTATTAGTGAACCTTCGCATTGTTTGTAAAGGTAAGATCGTAGAGTTCTTGATTTGAGGAAATCAAATGAACGGAGCATAACGAATAGGGATGAGCATGACGTGGTACACAACATATATGAGTTTTGGTTCACAACATATATTGTGAGCAAAAACTCCTATACGGATTTCAAACGTAAGTCTAACACGATATTACTCAAATCACTTTGCAATGAAGATCACATGGTGTATAATCACTCACAAAATGCAAATGAGGCACGTGAGAGTTTTGTAGTGACTGAATCTCCTAGTTTGATTGTTTTTTATTTTCGTAGAGTTTCCGAAAGAGAAAGCATTCGAATCACGTCATGTTTGCTATTGAGGTTAAACGGGATCTAAAAAGAGGACCAGGAACACATACATACCGATAGTTCTCACAAAATTATTAGTGAACCTTCGCATCGTTTGTAAAGGTAAGATCGTAGTGTTCTTGATTTGAGGAAATCAAATGAACGGAGCATAACGAATAGGGATGAGCATGACGTGGTACACAACATATATGAGTTTTGGTTCACAACATATATTGTGAGCCAAAACTCCTATACGGATTTCAAACGTAAGTCTAAAACGATATTACTCAAACCACTTTGCAATGAAAATCACATGGTGTATAATCACTAACGAAATGCAAATGAGGCACGTAAGAGTTTTCTAGTGACTGAATCTCCTAGTTTGATTGTTTTTTTTTCGTAGAGTTTCCGAAAGAGAAAGCATACGAATCAAGTCATGTTTGCTATTGAGGTTAAACGGGATCTAAAACGAGGACCAGGAACACATACATACCCATCGTTCTCACAAAATTATTAGTGAACCTTCGCATTGTTCGTAAAGGTAAGATCGTAGAGTTCTTGATTTGAAGAAATCAAATGAACGGAGCATAACGAATAGCGATGAGCATGACGTGGTACACAACATATATGAGTTTTGGTTCACAACATATATTGTGAGCCAAAACTCCTATACGGATTTCAAACGTAAGTCTAACACGATCTTACTCAAATCACTTTGCAATGAAAATCACATGGTGTATAATCACTAACGAAATGCAAATGAGGCACGTGAGAGTTTTCTAGTGACTGAATCTCCTAGTTTGATTGTTTTTTATTTTCGTAGAGTTTCCGAAAGAGAAAGCATTCGAATCACGTCATGTTTGCTATTGAGGTTAAACGGGATCTAAAAAGAGGACCAGGAACACATACATACCGATCGTTCTCACAAAATTATTAGTGAACCTTCGCATCGTTTGTAAAGGTAAGATCGTAGTGTTCTTGATTTGAGGAAATCAAATGAACGGAGCATAACGAATAGGGATGAGCATGACGTGGTACACAACATATATGAGTTTTGGTTCACAACATATATTGTGAGCAAAAACTCCTATACGGATTTCAAACGTAAGTCTAACACGATCTTACTCAAATCACTTTGCAATGAAAATCACATGGTGTATAATCACTAACGAAATGCAAATGAGGCACGTGAGAGTTTTCTAGTGACTGAATCTCCTAGTTTGATTGTTTTTTTTTTTCGTAGAGTTTCCGAAAGAGAAAGCATTCGAATCACGTCATGTTTGCTATTGAGGTTAAACGGGATCTAAAAAGAGGACCAGGAACACATACATACCGATAGTTCTCAAAAAATTATTAGTGAACCTTCGCATCGTTTGTAAAGGTAAGATCGTAGTGTTCTTGATCGGAGGAAATCAAATGAACGGAGCATAAAGAATAGGGATGAGCATGACGTGGTACACAACATATATGAGTTTTGGTTCACAACATATATTGTGAGCCAAAACTCCTATACGGATTTCAAACGTAATTCTAACACGATATTACTCAAATCACTTTGCAATGAAGATCACATGGTGTATAATCACTCACAAAATGCAAATGGGGCAAGTGAGAGTTTCCTAGTGACTGAATCTCCTAGTTTGATTGTTTTTTATTTTCATAGAGCTTCCGAAAGAGAAAGAATACGAATCAAGTCATGTTTGCTATTGAGGTTAAACGGGATCTAAAACGAGGACCAGGAACACATACATACCCATCGTTCTCACAAAATTATTAGTGAACCTTCGCATTGTTTGTAAAGGTAAGATCGTAGAGTTCTTGATTTGAGGAAATCAAATGAACGGAGCATAACGAATAGCGATGAGCATGACGTGGTACACAACATATATGAGTTTTGGTTCACAACATATATTGTGAGCAAAAACTCCTATACGGATTTCAAACGTAAGTCTAACACGATATTACTCAAATCACTTTGCAATGAAGATCACATGGTGTATAATCACTCACAAAATGCAAATGAGGCACGTGAGAGTTTTGTAGTGACTGAATCTCCTAGTTTGATTGTTTTTTATTTTCGTAGAGTTTCCGAAAGAGAAAGCATTCGAATCACGTCATGTTTGCTATTGAGGTTAAACGGGATCTAAAAAGAGGACCAGGAACACATACATACCGATAGTTCTCACAAAATTATTAGTGAACCTTCGCATCGTTTGTAAAGGTAAGATCGTAGTGTTCTTGATTTGAGGAAATCAAATGAACGGAGCATAACGAATAGGGATGAGCATGACGTGGTACACAACATATATGAGTTTTGGTTCACAACATATATTGTGAGCCAAAACTCCTATACGGATTTCAAACGTAAGTCTAAAACGATATTACTCAAACCACTTTGCAATGAAAATCACATGGTGTATAATCACTAACGAAATGCAAATGAGGCACGTAAGAGTTTTCTAGTGACTGAATCTCCTAGTTTGATTGTTTTTTTTTCGTAGAGTTTCCGAAAGAAAAAGCATACGAATCAAGTCATGTTTGCTATTGAGGTTAAACGGGATCTAAAACGAGGACCAGGAACACATACATACCCATCGTTCTCACAAAATTATTAGTGAACCTTCGCATTGTTCGTAAAGGTAAGATCGTAGAGTTCTTGATTTGAAGAAATCAAATGAACGGAGCATAACGAATAGCGATGAGCATGACGTGGTACACAACATATATGAGTTTTGGTTCACAACATATATTGTGAGCCAAAACTCCTATACGGATTTCAAACGTAAGTCTAACACGATCTTACTCAAATCACTTTGCAATGAAAATCACATGGTGTATAATCACTAACGAAATGCAAATGAGGCACGTGAGAGTTTTCTAGTGACTGAATCTCCTAGTTTGATTGTTTTTTATTTTCGTAGAGTTTCCGAAAGAGAAAGCATTCGAATCACGTCATGTTTGCTATTGAGGTTAAACGGGATCTAAAAAGAGGACCAGGAACACATACATACCGATAGTTCTCACAAAATTATTAGTGAACCTTCGCATCGTTTGTAAAGGTAAGATCGTAGAGTTCTTGATTTGAGGAAATCAAATGAACGGAGCATAACGAATAGCGATGAGCATGACGTGGTACACAACATATATGAGTTTTGGTTCACAACATATATTGTGAGCAAAAACTCCTATACGGATTTCAAACGTAAGTCTAACACGATCTTACTCAAATCACTTTGCAATGAAAATCACATGGTGTATAATCACTAACGAAATGCAAATGAGGCACGTGAGAGTTTTCTAGTGACTGAATCTCCTAGTTTGATTGTTTTTTTTTTTCGTAGAGTTTCCGAAAGAGAAAGCATTCGAATCACGTCATGTTTGCTATTGAGGTTAAACGGGATCTAAAAAGAGGACTAGGAACACATACATACCGATAGTTCTCAAAAAATTATTAGTGAACCTTCGCATCGTTTGTAAAGGTAAGATCGTAGTGTTCTTGATCGGAGGAAATCAAATGAACGGAGCATAAAGAATAGGGATGAGCATGACGTGGTACACAACATATATGAGTTTTGGTTCACAACATATATTGTGAGCCAAAACTCCTATACGGATTTCAAACGTAATTCTAACACGATATTACTCAAATCACTTTGCAATGAAGATCACATGGTGTATAATCACTCACAAAATGCAAATGGGGCAAGTGAGAGTTTCCTAGTGACTGAATCTCCTAGTTTGATTGTTTTTTATTTTCATAGAGCTTCCGAAAGAGAAAGAATACGAATCAAGTCATGTTTGCTATTGAGGTTAAACGGGATCTAAAACGAGGACCAGGAACACATACATACCCATCGTTCTCACAAAATTATTAGTGAACCTTCGCATTGTTTGTAAAGGTAAGATCGTAGAGTTCTTGATTTGAGGAAATCAAATGAACGGAGCATAACGAATAGCGATGAGCATGACGTGGTACACAACATATATGAGTTTTGGTTCACAACATATATTGTGAGCAAAAACTCCTATACGGATTTCAAACGTAAGTCTAACACGATATTACTCAAATCACTTTGCAATGAAGATCACATGGTGTATAATCACTCACAAAATGCAAATGAGGCACGTGAGAGTTTTGTAGTGACTGAATCTCCTAGTTTGATTGTTTTTTATTTTCGTAGAGTTTCCGAAAGAGAAAGCATTCGAATCACGTCATGTTTGCTATTGAGGTTAAACGGGATCTAAAAAGAGGACCAGGAACACATACATACCGATAGTTCTCACAAAATTATTAGTGAACCTTCGCATCGTTTGTAAAGGTAAGATCGTAGTGTTCTTGATTTGAGGAAATCAAATGAACGGAGCATAACGAATAGGGATGAGCATGACGTGGTACACAACATATATGAGTTTTGGTTCACAACATATATTGTGAGCCAAAACTCCTATACGGATTTCAAACGTAAGTCTAAAACGATATTACTCAAACCACTTTGCAATGAAAATCACATGGTGTATAATCACTAACGAAATGCAAATGAGGCACGTAAGAGTTTTCTAGTGACTGAATCTCCTAGTTTGATTGTTTTTTTTTCGTAGAGTTTCCGAAAGAGAAAGCATACGAATCAAGTCATGTTTGCTATTGAGGTTAAACGGGATCTAAAACGAGGACCAGGAACACATACATACCCATCGTTCTCACAAAATTATTAGTGAACCTTCGCATTGTTCGTAAAGGTAAGATCGTAGAGTTCTTGATTTGAAGAAATCAAATGAACGGAGCATAACGAATAGCGATGAGCATGACGTGGTACACAACATATATGAGTTTTGGTTCACAACATATATTGTGAGCCAAAACTCCTATACGGATTTCAAACGTAAGTCTAACACGATCTTACTCAAATCACTTTGCAATGAAAATCACATGGTGTATAATCACTAACGAAATGCAAATGAGGCACGTGAGAGTTTTCTAGTGACTGAATCTCCTAGTTTGATTGTTTTTTATTTTCGTAGAGTTTCCGAAAGAGAAAGCATTCGAATCACGTCATGTTTGCTATTGAGGTTAAACGGGATCTAAAAAGAGGACCAGGAACACATACATACCGATAGTTCTCACAAAATTATTAGTGAACCTTCGCATCGTTTGTAAAGGTAAGATCGTAGTGTTCTTGATTTGAGGAAATCAAATGAACGGAGCATAACGAATAGGGATGAGCATGACGTGGTACACAACATATATGAGTTTTGGTTCACAACATATATTGTGAGCCAAAACTCCTATACGGATTTCAAACGTAAGTCTAAAACGATATTACTCAAACCACTTTGCAATGAAAATCACATGGTGTATAATCACTAACGAAATGCAAATGAGGCACGTAAGAGTTTTCTAGTGACTGAATCTCCTAGTTTGATTGTTTTTTTTTCGTAGAGTTTCCGAAAGAGAAAGCATACGAATCAAGTCATGTTTGCTATTGAGGTTAAACGGGATCTAAAACGAGGACCAGGAACACATACATACCCATCGTTCTCACAAAATTATTAGTGAACCTTCGCATTGTTCGTAAAGGTAAGATCGTAGAGTTCTTGATTTGAAGAAATCAAATGAACGGAGCATAACGAATAGCGATGAGCATGACGTGGTACACAACATATATGAGTTTTGGTTCACAACATATATTGTGAGCCAAAACTCCTATACGGATTTCAAACGTAAGTCTAACACGATCTTACTCAAATCACTTTGCAATGAAAATCACATGGTGTATAATCACTAACGAAATGCAAATGAGGCACGTGAGAGTTTTCTAGTGACTGAATCTCCTAGTTTGATTGTTTTTTATTTTCGTAGAGTTTCCGAAAGAGAAAGCATTCGAATCACGTCATGTTTGCTATTGAGGTTAAACGGGATCTAAAAAGAGGACCAGGAACACATACATACCGATAGTTCTCACAAAATTATTAGTGAACCTTCGCATCGTTTGTAAAGGTAAGATCGTAGTGTTCTTGATTTGAGGAAATCAAATGAACGGAGCATAACGAATAGGGATGAGCATGACGTGGTACACAACATATATGAGTTTTGGTTCACAACATATATTGTGAGCCAAAACTCCTATACGGATTTCAAACGTAAGTCTAAAACGATATTACTCAAACCACTTTGCAATGAAAATCACATGGTGTATAATCACTAACGAAATGCAAATGAGGCACGTAAGAGTTTTCTAGTGACTGAATCTCCTAGTTTGATTGTTTTTTTTTCGTAGAGTTTCCGAAAGAGAAAGCATACGAATCAAGTCATGTTTGCTATTGAGGTTAAACGGGATCTAAAATGAGGACCAGGAACACATACATACCCATCGTTCTCACAAAATTATTAGTGAACCTTCGCATTGTTTGTAAAGGTAAGATCGTAGAGTTCTTGATTTGAAGAAATCAAATGAACGGAGCATAACGAATAGCGATGAGCATGACGTGGTACACAACATATATGAGTTTTGGTTCACAACATATATTGTGAGCCAAAACTCCTATACGGATTTCAAACGTAAGTCTAACACGATCTTACTCAAATCACTTTGCAATGAAAATCACATGGTGTATAATCACTAACGAAATGCAAATGAGGCACGTGAGAGTTTTCTAGTGACTGAATCTCCTAGTTTGATTGTTTTTTATTTTCGTAGAGTTTCCGAAAGAGAAAGCATTCGAATCACGTCATGTTTGCTATTGAGGTTAAACGGGATCTAAAACGAGGACCAGGAACACATACATACCCATCGTTCTCACAAAATTATTAGTGAACCTTCGCATTGTTCGTAAAGGTAAGATCGTAGAGTTCTTGATTTGAAGAAATCAAATGAACGGAGCATAACGAATAGCGATGAGCATGACGTGGTACACAACATATATGAGTTTTGGTTCACAACATATATTGTGAGCCAAAACTCCTATACGGATTTCAAACGTAAGTCTAACACGATCTTACTCAAATCACTTTGCAATGAAAATCACATGGTGTATAATCACTAACGAAATGCAAATGAGGCACGTGAGAGTTTTCTAGTGACTGAATCTCCTAGTTTGATTGTTTTTTATTTTCGTAGAGTTTCCGAAAGAGAAAGCATTCGAATCACGTCATGTTTGCTATTGAGGTTAAACGGGATCTAAAAAGAGGACCAGGAACACATACATACCGATAGTTCTCACAAAATTATTAGTGAACCTTCGCATCGTTTGTAAAGGTAAGATCGTAGTGTTCTTGATTTGAGGAAATCAAATGAACGGAGCATAACGAATAGGGATGAGCATGACGTGGTACACAACATATATGAGTTTTGGTTCACAACATATATTGTGAGCCAAAACTCCTATACGGATTTCAAACGTAAGTCTAAAACGATATTACTCAAACCACTTTGCAATGAAAATCACATGGTGTATAATCACTAACGAAATGCAAATGAGGCACGTAAGAGTTTTCTAGTGACTGAATCTCCTAGTTTGATTGTTTTTTTTTCGTAGAGTTTCCGAAAGAGAAAGCATACGAATCAAGTCATGTTTGCTATTGAGGTTAAACGGGATCTAAAACGAGGACCAGGAACACATACATACCCATCGTTCTCACAAAATTATTAGTGAACCTTCGCATTGTTCGTAAAGGTAAGATCGTAGAGTTCTTGATTTGAAGAAATCAAATGAACGGAGCATAACGAATAGCGATGAGCATGACGTGGTACACAACATATATGAGTTTTGGTTCACAACATATATTGTGAGCCAAAACTCCTATACGGATTTCAAACGTAAGTCTAACACGATCTTACTCAAATCACTTTGCAATGAAAATCACATGGTGTATAATCACTAACGAAATGCAAATGAGGCACGTGAGAGTTTTCTAGTGACTGAATCTCCTAGTTTGATTGTTTTTTATTTTCGTAGAGTTTCCGAAAGAGAAAGCATTCGAATCACGTCATGTTTGCTATTGAGGTTAAACGGGATCTAAAAAGAGGACCAGGAACACATACATACCGATAGTTCTCACAAAATTATTAGTGAACCTTCGCATCGTTTGTAAAGGTAAGATCGTAGTGTTCTTGATTTGAGGAAATCAAATGAACGGAGCATAACGAATAGGGATGAGCATGACGTGGTACACAACATATATGAGTTTTGGTTCACAACATATATTGTGAGCCAAAACTCCTATACGGATTTCAAACGTAAGTCTAAAACGATATTACTCAAACCACTTTGCAATGAAAATCACATGGTGTATAATCACTAACGAAATGCAAATGAGGCACGTAAGAGTTTTCTAGTGACTGAATCTCCTAGTTTGATTGTTTTTTTTTCGTAGAGTTTCCGAAAGAGAAAGCATACGAATCAAGTCATGTTTGCTATTGAGGTTAAACGGGATCTAAAATGAGGACCAGGAACACATACATACCCATCGTTCTCACAAAATTATTAGTGAACCTTCGCATTGTTTGTAAAGGTAAGATCGTAGAGTTCTTGATTTGAAGAAATCAAATGAACGGAGCATAACGAATAGCGATGAGCATGACGTGGTACACAACATATATGAGTTTTGGTTCACAACATATATTGTGAGCCAAAACTCCTATACGGATTTCAAACGTAAGTCTAACACGATCTTACTCAAATCACTTTGCAATGAAAATCACATGGTGTATAATCACTAACGAAATGCAAATGAGGCACGTGAGAGTTTTCTAGTGACTGAATCTCCTAGTTTGATTGTTTTTTATTTTCGTAGAGTTTCCGAAAGAGAAAGCATTCGAATCACGTCATGTTTGCTATTGAGGTTAAACGGGATCTAAAAAGAGGACCAGGAACACATACATACCGATAGTTCTCAAAAAATTATTAGTGAACCTTCGCATCGTTTGTAAAGGTAAGATCGTTGTGTTCTTGATTTGAGGAAATCAAATGAACGGAGCATAACGAATAGGGATGAGCATGACGTGGTACACAACATATATGAGTTTTGGTTCACAACATATATTGTGAGCCAAAACTCCTATACGGATTTCAAACGTAAGTCTAACACGATATTACTCAAATCACTTTGCAATGAAGATCACATGGTGTATAATCACTCACAAAATGCAAATGAGGCACGTGAGAGTTTTGTAGTGACTGAATCTCCTAGTTTGATTGTTTTTTATTTTCGTAGAGTTTCCGAAAGAGAAAGCATTCGAATCACGTCATGTTTGCTATTGAGGTTAAACGGGATCTAAAAAGAGGACCAGGAACACATACATACCGATAGTTCTCACAAAATTATTAGTGAACCTTCGCATCGTTTGTAAAGGTAAGATCGTAGTGTTCTTGATTTGAGGAAATCAAATGAACGGAGCATAACGAATAGGGATGAGCATGACGTGGTACACAACATATATGAGTTTTGGTTCACAACATATATTGTGAGCCAAAACTCCTATACGGATTTCAAACGTAAGTCTAACACGATCTTACTCAAATCACTTTGCAATGAAAATCACATGGTGTATAATCACTAACGAAATGCAAATGAGGCACGTGAGAGTTTTCTAGTGACTGAATCTCCTAGTTTGATTGTTTTTTATTTTCGTAGAGTTTCCGAAAGAGAAAGCATTCGAATCACGTCATGTTTGCTATTGAGGTTAAACGGGATCTAAAACGAGGACCAGGAACACATACATACCCATCGTTCTCACAAAATTATTAGTGAACCTTCGCATTGTTTGTAAAGGTAAGATCGTAGGGTTCTTGATTTGAGGAAATCAAATGAACGGAGCATAACGAATAGCGATGAGCATGACGTGGTACACAACATATATGAGTTTTGGTTCACAACATATATTGTGAGCAAAAACTCCTATACGGATTTCAAACGTAAGTCTAAAACGATATTACTCAAACCACTTTGCAATGAAGATCACATGGTGTATAATCACTCACAAAATGCAAATGGGGCAAGTGAGAGTTTCCTAGTGACTGAATCTCCTAGTTTGATTGTTTTTTATTTTCATAGAGCTTCCGAAAGAGAAAGAATACGAATCAAGTCATGTTTGCTATTGAGGTTAAACGGGATCTAAAACGAGGACCAGGAACACATACATACCCATCGTTCTCACAAAATTATTAGTGAACCTTCGCATTGTTTGTAAAGGTAAGATCGTAGAGTTCTTGATTTGAGGAAATCAAATGAACGGAGCATAACGAATAGCGATGAGCATGACGTGGTACACAACATATATGAGTTTTGGTTCACAACATATATTGTGAGCAAAAACTCCTATACGGATTTCAAACGTAAGTCTAACACGATATTACTCAAATCACTTTGCAATGAAGATCACATGGTGTATAATCACTCACAAAATGCAAATGAGGCACGTGAGAGTTTTGTAGTGACTGAATCTCCTAGTTTGATTGTTTTTTATTTTCGTAGAGTTTCCGAAAGAGAAAGCATTCGAATCACGTCATGTTTGCTATTGAGGTTAAACGGGATCTAAAAAGAGGACCAGGAACACATACATACCGATAGTTCTCACAAAATTATTAGTGAACCTTCGCATCGTTTGTAAAGGTAAGATCGTAGTGTTCTTGATTTGAGGAAATCAAATGAACGGAGCATAACGAATAGGGATGAGCATGACGTGGTACACAACATATATGAGTTTTGGTTCACAACATATATTGTGAGCCAAAACTCCTATACGGATTTCAAACGTAAGTCTAAAACGATATTACTCAAACCACTTTGCAATGAAAATCACATGGTGTATAATCACTAACGAAATGCAAATGAGGCACGTAAGAGTTTTCTAGTGACTGAATCTCCTAGTTTGATTGTTTTTTTTTCGTAGAGTTTCCGAAAGAAAAAGCATACGAATCAAGTCATGTTTGCTATTGAGGTTAAACGGGATCTAAAACGAGGACCAGGAACACATACATACCCATCGTTCTCACAAAATTATTAGTGAACCTTCGCATTGTTCGTAAAGGTAAGATCGTAGAGTTCTTGATTTGAAGAAATCAAATGAACGGAGCATAACGAATAGCGATGAGCATGACGTGGTACACAACATATATGAGTTTTGGTTCACAACATATATTGTGAGCCAAAACTCCTATACGGATTTCAAACGTAAGTCTAACACGATCTTACTCAAATCACTTTGCAATGAAAATCACATGGTGTATAATCACTAACGAAATGCAAATGAGGCACGTGAGAGTTTTCTAGTGACTGAATCTCCTAGTTTGATTGTTTTTTATTTTCGTAGAGTTTCCGAAAGAGAAAGCATTCGAATCACGTCATGTTTGCTATTGAGGTTAAACGGGATCTAAAAAGAGGACCAGGAACACATACATACCGATAGTTCTCACAAAATTATTAGTGAACCTTCGCATCGTTTGTAAAGGTAAGATCGTAGAGTTCTTGATTTGAGGAAATCAAATGAACGGAGCATAACGAATAGCGATGAGCATGACGTGGTACACAACATATATGAGTTTTGGTTCACAACATATATTGTGAGCAAAAACTCCTATACGGATTTCAAACGTAAGTCTAACACGATCTTACTCAAATCACTTTGCAATGAAAATCACATGGTGTATAATCACTAACGAAATGCAAATGAGGCACGTGAGAGTTTTCTAGTGACTGAATCTCCTAGTTTGATTGTTTTTTTTTTTCGTAGAGTTTCCGAAAGAGAAAGCATTCGAATCACGTCATGTTTGCTATTGAGGTTAAACGGGATCTAAAAAGAGGACTAGGAACACATACATACCGATAGTTCTCAAAAAATTATTAGTGAACCTTCGCATCGTTTGTAAAGGTAAGATCGTAGTGTTCTTGATCGGAGGAAATCAAATGAACGGAGCATAAAGAATAGGGATGAGCATGACGTGGTACACAACATATATGAGTTTTGGTTCACAACATATATTGTGAGCCAAAACTCCTATACGGATTTCAAACGTAATTCTAACACGATATTACTCAAATCACTTTGCAATGAAGATCACATGGTGTATAATCACTCACAAAATGCAAATGGGGCAAGTGAGAGTTTCCTAGTGACTGAATCTCCTAGTTTGATTGTTTTTTATTTTCATAGAGCTTCCGAAAGAGAAAGAATACGAATCAAGTCATGTTTGCTATTGAGGTTAAACGGGATCTAAAACGAGGACCAGGAACACATACATACCCATCGTTCTCACAAAATTATTAGTGAACCTTCGCATTGTTTGTAAAGGTAAGATCGTAGAGTTCTTGATTTGAGGAAATCAAATGAACGGAGCATAACGAATAGCGATGAGCATGACGTGGTACACAACATATATGAGTTTTGGTTCACAACATATATTGTGAGCAAAAACTCCTATACGGATTTCAAACGTAAGTCTAACACGATATTACTCAAATCACTTTGCAATGAAGATCACATGGTGTATAATCACTCACAAAATGCAAATGAGGCACGTGAGAGTTTTGTAGTGACTGAATCTCCTAGTTTGATTGTTTTTTATTTTCGTAGAGTTTCCGAAAGAGAAAGCATTCGAATCACGTCATGTTTGCTATTGAGGTTAAACGGGATCTAAAAAGAGGACCAGGAACACATACATACCGATAGTTCTCACAAAATTATTAGTGAACCTTCGCATCGTTTGTAAAGGTAAGATCGTAGTGTTCTTGATTTGAGGAAATCAAATGAACGGAGCATAACGAATAGGGATGAGCATGACGTGGTACACAACATATATGAGTTTTGGTTCACAACATATATTGTGAGCCAAAACTCCTATACGGATTTCAAACGTAAGTCTAAAACGATATTACTCAAACCACTTTGCAATGAAAATCACATGGTGTATAATCACTAACGAAATGCAAATGAGGCACGTAAGAGTTTTCTAGTGACTGAATCTCCTAGTTTGATTGTTTTTTTTTCGTAGAGTTTCCGAAAGAGAAAGCATACGAATCAAGTCATGTTTGCTATTGAGGTTAAACGGGATCTAAAACGAGGACCAGGAACACATACATACCCATCGTTCTCACAAAATTATTAGTGAACCTTCGCATTGTTCGTAAAGGTAAGATCGTAGAGTTCTTGATTTGAAGAAATCAAATGAACGGAGCATAACGAATAGCGATGAGCATGACGTGGTACACAACATATATGAGTTTTGGTTCACAACATATATTGTGAGCCAAAACTCCTATACGGATTTCAAACGTAAGTCTAACACGATCTTACTCAAATCACTTTGCAATGAAAATCACATGGTGTATAATCACTAACGAAATGCAAATGAGGCACGTGAGAGTTTTCTAGTGACTGAATCTCCTAGTTTGATTGTTTTTTATTTTCGTAGAGTTTCCGAAAGAGAAAGCATTCGAATCACGTCATGTTTGCTATTGAGGTTAAACGGGATCTAAAAAGAGGACCAGGAACACATACATACCGATAGTTCTCACAAAATTATTAGTGAACCTTCGCATCGTTTGTAAAGGTAAGATCGTAGTGTTCTTGATTTGAGGAAATCAAATGAACGGAGCATAACGAATAGGGATGAGCATGACGTGGTACACAACATATATGAGTTTTGGTTCACAACATATATTGTGAGCCAAAACTCCTATACGGATTTCAAACGTAAGTCTAAAACGATATTACTCAAACCACTTTGCAATGAAAATCACATGGTGTATAATCACTAACGAAATGCAAATGAGGCACGTAAGAGTTTTCTAGTGACTGAATCTCCTAGTTTGATTGTTTTTTTTTCGTAGAGTTTCCGAAAGAGAAAGCATACGAATCAAGTCATGTTTGCTATTGAGGTTAAACGGGATCTAAAACGAGGACCAGGAACACATACATACCCATCGTTCTCACAAAATTATTAGTGAACCTTCGCATTGTTCGTAAAGGTAAGATCGTAGAGTTCTTGATTTGAAGAAATCAAATGAACGGAGCATAACGAATAGCGATGAGCATGACGTGGTACACAACATATATGAGTTTTGGTTCACAACATATATTGTGAGCCAAAACTCCTATACGGATTTCAAACGTAAGTCTAACACGATCTTACTCAAATCACTTTGCAATGAAAATCACATGGTGTATAATCACTAACGAAATGCAAATGAGGCACGTGAGAGTTTTCTAGTGACTGAATCTCCTAGTTTGATTGTTTTTTATTTTCGTAGAGTTTCCGAAAGAGAAAGCATTCGAATCACGTCATGTTTGCTATTGAGGTTAAACGGGATCTAAAAAGAGGACCAGGAACACATACATACCGATAGTTCTCACAAAATTATTAGTGAACCTTCGCATCGTTTGTAAAGGTAAGATCGTAGTGTTCTTGATTTGAGGAAATCAAATGAACGGAGCATAACGAATAGGGATGAGCATGACGTGGTACACAACATATATGAGTTTTGGTTCACAACATATATTGTGAGCCAAAACTCCTATACGGATTTCAAACGTAAGTCTAAAACGATATTACTCAAACCACTTTGCAATGAAAATCACATGGTGTATAATCACTAACGAAATGCAAATGAGGCACGTAAGAGTTTTCTAGTGACTGAATCTCCTAGTTTGATTGTTTTTTTTTCGTAGAGTTTCCGAAAGAGAAAGCATACGAATCAAGTCATGTTTGCTATTGAGGTTAAACGGGATCTAAAATGAGGACCAGGAACACATACATACCCATCGTTCTCACAAAATTATTAGTGAACCTTCGCATTGTTTGTAAAGGTAAGATCGTAGAGTTCTTGATTTGAAGAAATCAAATGAACGGAGCATAACGAATAGCGATGAGCATGACGTGGTACACAACATATATGAGTTTTGGTTCACAACATATATTGTGAGCCAAAACTCCTATACGGATTTCAAACGTAAGTCTAACACGATCTTACTCAAATCACTTTGCAATGAAAATCACATGGTGTATAATCACTAACGAAATGCAAATGAGGCACGTGAGAGTTTTCTAGTGACTGAATCTCCTAGTTTGATTGTTTTTTATTTTCGTAGAGTTTCCGAAAGAGAAAGCATTCGAATCACGTCATGTTTGCTATTGAGGTTAAACGGGATCTAAAACGAGGACCAGGAACACATACATACCCATCGTTCTCACAAAATTATTAGTGAACCTTCGCATTGTTCGTAAAGGTAAGATCGTAGAGTTCTTGATTTGAAGAAATCAAATGAACGGAGCATAACGAATAGCGATGAGCATGACGTGGTACACAACATATATGAGTTTTGGTTCACAACATATATTGTGAGCCAAAACTCCTATACGGATTTCAAACGTAAGTCTAACACGATCTTACTCAAATCACTTTGCAATGAAAATCACATGGTGTATAATCACTAACGAAATGCAAATGAGGCACGTGAGAGTTTTCTAGTGACTGAATCTCCTAGTTTGATTGTTTTTTATTTTCGTAGAGTTTCCGAAAGAGAAAGCATTCGAATCACGTCATGTTTGCTATTGAGGTTAAACGGGATCTAAAAAGAGGACCAGGAACACATACATACCGATAGTTCTCAAAAAATTATTAGTGAACCTTCGCATCGTTTGTAAAGGTAAGATCGTAGTGTTCTTGATTTGAGGAAATCAAATGAACGGAGCATAACGAATAGGGATGAGCATGACGTGGTACACAACATATATGAGTTTTGGTTCACAACATATATTGTGAGCCAAAACTCCTATACGGATTTCAAACGTAATTCTAACACGATATTACTCAAATCACTTTGCAATGAAGATCACATGGTGTATAATCACTCACAAAATGCAAATGAGGCACGTGAGAGTTTTGTAGTGACTGAATCTCCTAGTTTGATTGTTTTTTATTTTCGTAGAGTTTCCGAAAGAGAAAGCATTCGAATCACGTCATGTTTGCTATTGAGGTTAAACGGGATCTAAAAAGAGGACCAGGAACACATACATACCGATAGTTCTCACAAAATTATTAGTGAACCTTCGCATCGTTTGTAAAGGTAAGATCGTAGTGTTCTTGATTTGAGGAAATCAAATGAACGGAGCATAACGAATAGGGATGAGCATGACGTGGTACACAACATATATGAGTTTTGGTTCACAACATATATTGTGAGCCAAAACTCCTATACGGATTTCAAACGTAAGTCTAAAACGATATTACTCAAACCACTTTGCAATGAAAATCACATGGTGTATAATCACTAACGAAATGCAAATGAGGCACGTAAGAGTTTTCTAGTGACTGAATCTCCTAGTTTGATTGTTTTTTTTTCGTAGAGTTTCCGAAAGAGAAAGCATACGAATCAAGTCATGTTTGCTATTGAGGTTAAACGGGATCTAAAACGAGGACCAGGAACACATACATACCCATCGTTCTCACAAAATTATTAGTGAACCTTCGCATTGTTCGTAAAGGTAAGATCGTAGAGTTCTTGATTTGAAGAAATCAAATGAACGGAGCATAACGAATAGCGATGAGCATGACGTGGTACACAACATATATGAGTTTTGGTTCACAACATATATTGTGAGCCAAAACTCCTATACGGATTTCAAACGTAAGTCTAACACGATCTTACTCAAATCACTTTGCAATGAAAATCACATGGTGTATAATCACTAACGAAATGCAAATGAGGCACGTGAGAGTTTTCTAGTGACTGAATCTCCTAGTTTGATTGTTTTTTATTTTCGTAGAGTTTCCGAAAGAGAAAGCATTCGAATCACGTCATGTTTGCTATTGAGGTTAAACGGGATCTAAAAAGAGGACCAGGAACACATACATACCGATAGTTCTCACAAAATTATTAGTGAACCTTCGCATCGTTTGTAAAGGTAAGATCGTAGTGTTCTTGATTTGAGGAAATCAAATGAACGGAGCATAACGAATAGGGATGAGCATGACGTGGTACACAACATATATGAGTTTTGGTTCACAACATATATTGTGAGCCAAAACTCCTATACGGATTTCAAACGTAAGTCTAAAACGATATTACTCAAACCACTTTGCAATGAAAATCACATGGTGTATAATCACTAACGAAATGCAAATGAGGCACGTAAGAGTTTTCTAGTGACTGAATCTCCTAGTTTGATTGTTTTTTTTTCGTAGAGTTTCCGAAAGAGAAAGCATACGAATCAAGTCATGTTTGCTATTGAGGTTAAACGGGATCTAAAACGAGGACCAGGAACACATACATACCCATCGTTCTCACAAAATTATTAGTGAACCTTCGCATTGTTCGTAAAGGTAAGATCGTAGAGTTCTTGATTTGAAGAAATCAAATGAACGGAGCATAACGAATAGCGATGAGCATGACGTGGTACACAACATATATGAGTTTTGGTTCACAACATATATTGTGAGCCAAAACTCCTATACGGATTTCAAACGTAAGTCTAACACGATCTTACTCAAATCACTTTGCAATGAAAATCACATGGTGTATAATCACTAACGAAATGCAAATGAGGCACGTGAGAGTTTTCTAGTGACTGAATCTCCTAGTTTGATTGTTTTTTATTTTCGTAGAGTTTCCGAAAGAGAAAGCATTCGAATCACGTCATGTTTGCTATTGAGGTTAAACGGGATCTAAAAAGAGGACCAGGAACACATACATACCGATAGTTCTCACAAAATTATTAGTGAACCTTCGCATCGTTTGTAAAGGTAAGATCGTAGTGTTCTTGATTTGAGGAAATCAAATGAACGGAGCATAACGAATAGGGATGAGCATGACGTGGTACACAACATATATGAGTTTTGGTTCACAACATATATTGTGAGCCAAAACTCCTATACGGATTTCAAACGTAAGTCTAAAACGATATTACTCAAACCACTTTGCAATGAAAATCACATGGTGTATAATCACTAACGAAATGCAAATGAGGCACGTAAGAGTTTTCTAGTGACTGAATCTCCTAGTTTGATTGTTTTTTTTTCGTAGAGTTTCCGAAAGAGAAAGCATACGAATCAAGTCATGTTTGCTATTGAGGTTAAACGGGATCTAAAATGAGGACCAGGAACACATACATACCCATCGTTCTCACAAAATTATTAGTGAACCTTCGCATTGTTTGTAAAGGTAAGATCGTAGAGTTCTTGATTTGAAGAAATCAAATGAACGGAGCATAACGAATAGCGATGAGCATGACGTGGTACACAACATATATGAGTTTTGGTTCACAACATATATTGTGAGCCAAAACTCCTATACGGATTTCAAACGTAAGTCTAACACGATCTTACTCAAATCACTTTGCAATGAAAATCACATGGTGTATAATCACTAACGAAATGCAAATGAGGCACGTGAGAGTTTTCTAGTGACTGAATCTCCTAGTTTGATTGTTTTTTATTTTCGTAGAGTTTCCGAAAGAGAAAGCATTCGAATCACGTCATGTTTGCTATTGAGGTTAAACGGGATCTAAAACGAGGACCAGGAACACATACATACCCATCGTTCTCACAAAATTATTAGTGAACCTTCGCATTGTTCGTAAAGGTAAGATCGTAGAGTTCTTGATTTGAAGAAATCAAATGAACGGAGCATAACGAATAGCGATGAGCATGACGTGGTACACAACATATATGAGTTTTGGTTCACAACATATATTGTGAGCCAAAACTCCTATACGGATTTCAAACGTAAGTCTAACACGATCTTACTCAAATCACTTTGCAATGAAAATCACATGGTGTATAATCACTAACGAAATGCAAATGAGGCACGTGAGAGTTTTCTAGTGACTGAATCTCCTAGTTTGATTGTTTTTTATTTTCGTAGAGTTTCCGAAAGAGAAAGCATTCGAATCACGTCATGTTTGCTATTGAGGTTAAACGGGATCTAAAAAGAGGACCAGGAACACATACATACCGATAGTTCTCACAAAATTATTAGTGAACCTTCGCATCGTTTGTAAAGGTAAGATCGTAGTGTTCTTGATTTGAGGAAATCAAATGAACGGAGCATAACGAATAGGGATGAGCATGACGTGGTACACAACATATATGAGTTTTGGTTCACAACATATATTGTGAGCCAAAACTCCTATACGGATTTCAAACGTAAGTCTAAAACGATATTACTCAAACCACTTTGCAATGAAAATCACATGGTGTATAATCACTAACGAAATGCAAATGAGGCACGTAAGAGTTTTCTAGTGACTGAATCTCCTAGTTTGATTGTTTTTTTTTCGTAGAGTTTCCGAAAGAGAAAGCATACGAATCAAGTCATGTTTGCTATTGAGGTTAAACGGGATCTAAAACGAGGACCAGGAACACATACATACCCATCGTTCTCACAAAATTATTAGTGAACCTTCGCATTGTTCGTAAAGGTAAGATCGTAGAGTTCTTGATTTGAAGAAATCAAATGAACGGAGCATAACGAATAGCGATGAGCATGACGTGGTACACAACATATATGAGTTTTGGTTCACAACATATATTGTGAGCCAAAACTCCTATACGGATTTCAAACGTAAGTCTAACACGATCTTACTCAAATCACTTTGCAATGAAAATCACATGGTGTATAATCACTAACGAAATGCAAATGAGGCACGTGAGAGTTTTCTAGTGACTGAATCTCCTAGTTTGATTGTTTTTTATTTTCGTAGAGTTTCCGAAAGAGAAAGCATTCGAATCACGTCATGTTTGCTATTGAGGTTAAACGGGATCTAAAAAGAGGACCAGGAACACATACATACCGATAGTTCTCACAAAATTATTAGTGAACCTTCGCATCGTTTGTAAAGGTAAGATCGTAGTGTTCTTGATTTGAGGAAATCAAATGAACGGAGCATAACGAATAGGGATGAGCATGACGTGGTACACAACATATATGAGTTTTGGTTCACAACATATATTGTGAGCCAAAACTCCTATACGGATTTCAAACGTAAGTCTAAAACGATATTACTCAAACCACTTTGCAATGAAAATCACATGGTGTATAATCACTAACGAAATGCAAATGAGGCACGTAAGAGTTTTCTAGTGACTGAATCTCCTAGTTTGATTGTTTTTTTTTCGTAGAGTTTCCGAAAGAGAAAGCATACGAATCAAGTCATGTTTGCTATTGAGGTTAAACGGGATCTAAAATGAGGACCAGGAACACATACATACCCATCGTTCTCACAAAATTATTAGTGAACCTTCGCATTGTTTGTAAAGGTAAGATCGTAGAGTTCTTGATTTGAAGAAATCAAATGAACGGAGCATAACGAATAGCGATGAGCATGACGTGGTACACAACATATATGAGTTTTGGTTCACAACATATATTGTGAGCCAAAACTCCTATACGGATTTCAAACGTAAGTCTAACACGATCTTACTCAAATCACTTTGCAATGAAAATCACATGGTGTATAATCACTAACGAAATGCAAATGAGGCACGTGAGAGTTTTCTAGTGACTGAATCTCCTAGTTTGATTGTTTTTTATTTTCGTAGAGTTTCCGAAAGAGAAAGCATTCGAATCACGTCATGTTTGCTATTGAGGTTAAACGGGATCTAAAAAGAGGACCAGGAACACATACATACCGATAGTTCTCAAAAAATTATTAGTGAACCTTCGCATCGTTTGTAAAGGTAAGATCGTTGTGTTCTTGATTTGAGGAAATCAAATGAACGGAGCATAACGAATAGGGATGAGCATGACGTGGTACACAACATATATGAGTTTTGGTTCACAACATATATTGTGAGCCAAAACTCCTATACGGATTTCAAACGTAAGTCTAACACGATATTACTCAAATCACTTTGCAATGAAGATCACATGGTGTATAATCACTCACAAAATGCAAATGAGGCACGTGAGAGTTTTGTAGTGACTGAATCTCCTAGTTTGATTGTTTTTTATTTTCGTAGAGTTTCCGAAAGAGAAAGCATTCGAATCACGTCATGTTTGCTATTGAGGTTAAACGGGATCTAAAAAGAGGACCAGGAACACATACATACCGATAGTTCTCACAAAATTATTAGTGAACCTTCGCATCGTTTGTAAAGGTAAGATCGTAGTGTTCTTGATTTGAGGAAATCAAATGAACGGAGCATAACGAATAGGGATGAGCATGACGTGGTACACAACATATATGAGTTTTGGTTCACAACATATATTGTGAGCCAAAACTCCTATACGGATTTCAAACGTAAGTCTAACACGATCTTACTCAAATCACTTTGCAATGAAAATCACATGGTGTATAATCACTAACGAAATGCAAATGAGGCACGTGAGAGTTTTCTAGTGACTGAATCTCCTAGTTTGATTGTTTTTTATTTTCGTAGAGTTTCCGAAAGAGAAAGCATTCGAATCACGTCATGTTTGCTATTGAGGTTAAACGGGATCTAAAACGAGGACCAGGAACACATACATACCCATCGTTCTCACAAAATTATTAGTGAACCTTCGCATTGTTTGTAAAGGTAAGATCGTAGGGTTCTTGATTTGAGGAAATCAAATGAACGGAGCATAACGAATAGCGATGAGCATGACGTGGTACACAACATATATGAGTTTTGGTTCACAACATATATTGTGAGCAAAAACTCCTATACGGATTTCAAACGTAAGTCTAAAACGATATTACTCAAACCACTTTGCAATGAAGATCACATGGTGTATAATCACTCACAAAATGCAAATGGGGCAAGTGAGAGTTTCCTAGTGACTGAATCTCCTAGTTTGATTGTTTTTTATTTTCATAGAGCTTCCGAAAGAGAAAGAATACGAATCAAGTCATGTTTGCTATTGAGGTTAAACGGGATCTAAAACGAGGACCAGGAACACATACATACCCATCGTTCTCACAAAATTATTAGTGAACCTTCGCATTGTTTGTAAAGGTAAGATCGTAGAGTTCTTGATTTGAGGAAATCAAATGAACGGAGCATAACGAATAGCGATGAGCATGACGTGGTACACAACATATATGAGTTTTGGTTCACAACATATATTGTGAGCAAAAACTCCTATACGGATTTCAAACGTAAGTCTAACACGATATTACTCAAATCACTTTGCAATGAAGATCACATGGTGTATAATCACTCACAAAATGCAAATGAGGCACGTGAGAGTTTTGTAGTGACTGAATCTCCTAGTTTGATTGTTTTTTATTTTCGTAGAGTTTCCGAAAGAGAAAGCATTCGAATCACGTCATGTTTGCTATTGAGGTTAAACGGGATCTAAAAAGAGGACCAGGAACACATACATACCGATAGTTCTCACAAAATTATTAGTGAACCTTCGCATCGTTTGTAAAGGTAAGATCGTAGTGTTCTTGATTTGAGGAAATCAAATGAACGGAGCATAACGAATAGGGATGAGCATGACGTGGTACACAACATATATGAGTTTTGGTTCACAACATATATTGTGAGCCAAAACTCCTATACGGATTTCAAACGTAAGTCTAAAACGATATTACTCAAACCACTTTGCAATGAAAATCACATGGTGTATAATCACTAACGAAATGCAAATGAGGCACGTAAGAGTTTTCTAGTGACTGAATCTCCTAGTTTGATTGTTTTTTTTTCGTAGAGTTTCCGAAAGAAAAAGCATACGAATCAAGTCATGTTTGCTATTGAGGTTAAACGGGATCTAAAACGAGGACCAGGAACACATACATACCCATCGTTCTCACAAAATTATTAGTGAACCTTCGCATTGTTCGTAAAGGTAAGATCGTAGAGTTCTTGATTTGAAGAAATCAAATGAACGGAGCATAACGAATAGCGATGAGCATGACGTGGTACACAACATATATGAGTTTTGGTTCACAACATATATTGTGAGCCAAAACTCCTATACGGATTTCAAACGTAAGTCTAACACGATCTTACTCAAATCACTTTGCAATGAAAATCACATGGTGTATAATCACTAACGAAATGCAAATGAGGCACGTGAGAGTTTTCTAGTGACTGAATCTCCTAGTTTGATTGTTTTTTATTTTCGTAGAGTTTCCGAAAGAGAAAGCATTCGAATCACGTCATGTTTGCTATTGAGGTTAAACGGGATCTAAAAAGAGGACCAGGAACACATACATACCGATAGTTCTCACAAAATTATTAGTGAACCTTCGCATCGTTTGTAAAGGTAAGATCGTAGAGTTCTTGATTTGAGGAAATCAAATGAACGGAGCATAACGAATAGCGATGAGCATGACGTGGTACACAACATATATGAGTTTTGGTTCACAACATATATTGTGAGCAAAAACTCCTATACGGATTTCAAACGTAAGTCTAACACGATCTTACTCAAATCACTTTGCAATGAAAATCACATGGTGTATAATCACTAACGAAATGCAAATGAGGCACGTGAGAGTTTTCTAGTGACTGAATCTCCTAGTTTGATTGTTTTTTTTTTTCGTAGAGTTTCCGAAAGAGAAAGCATTCGAATCACGTCATGTTTGCTATTGAGGTTAAACGGGATCTAAAAAGAGGACTAGGAACACATACATACCGATAGTTCTCAAAAAATTATTAGTGAACCTTCGCATCGTTTGTAAAGGTAAGATCGTAGTGTTCTTGATCGGAGGAAATCAAATGAACGGAGCATAAAGAATAGGGATGAGCATGACGTGGTACACAACATATATGAGTTTTGGTTCACAACATATATTGTGAGCCAAAACTCCTATACGGATTTCAAACGTAATTCTAACACGATATTACTCAAATCACTTTGCAATGAAGATCACATGGTGTATAATCACTCACAAAATGCAAATGGGGCAAGTGAGAGTTTCCTAGTGACTGAATCTCCTAGTTTGATTGTTTTTTATTTTCATAGAGCTTCCGAAAGAGAAAGAATACGAATCAAGTCATGTTTGCTATTGAGGTTAAACGGGATCTAAAACGAGGACCAGGAACACATACATACCCATCGTTCTCACAAAATTATTAGTGAACCTTCGCATTGTTTGTAAAGGTAAGATCGTAGAGTTCTTGATTTGAGGAAATCAAATGAACGGAGCATAACGAATAGCGATGAGCATGACGTGGTACACAACATATATGAGTTTTGGTTCACAACATATATTGTGAGCAAAAACTCCTATACGGATTTCAAACGTAAGTCTAACACGATATTACTCAAATCACTTTGCAATGAAGATCACATGGTGTATAATCACTCACAAAATGCAAATGAGGCACGTGAGAGTTTTGTAGTGACTGAATCTCCTAGTTTGATTGTTTTTTATTTTCGTAGAGTTTCCGAAAGAGAAAGCATTCGAATCACGTCATGTTTGCTATTGAGGTTAAACGGGATCTAAAAAGAGGACCAGGAACACATACATACCGATAGTTCTCACAAAATTATTAGTGAACCTTCGCATCGTTTGTAAAGGTAAGATCGTAGTGTTCTTGATTTGAGGAAATCAAATGAACGGAGCATAACGAATAGGGATGAGCATGACGTGGTACACAACATATATGAGTTTTGGTTCACAACATATATTGTGAGCCAAAACTCCTATACGGATTTCAAACGTAAGTCTAAAACGATATTACTCAAACCACTTTGCAATGAAAATCACATGGTGTATAATCACTAACGAAATGCAAATGAGGCACGTAAGAGTTTTCTAGTGACTGAATCTCCTAGTTTGATTGTTTTTTTTTCGTAGAGTTTCCGAAAGAGAAAGCATACGAATCAAGTCATGTTTGCTATTGAGGTTAAACGGGATCTAAAACGAGGACCAGGAACACATACATACCCATCGTTCTCACAAAATTATTAGTGAACCTTCGCATTGTTCGTAAAGGTAAGATCGTAGAGTTCTTGATTTGAAGAAATCAAATGAACGGAGCATAACGAATAGCGATGAGCATGACGTGGTACACAACATATATGAGTTTTGGTTCACAACATATATTGTGAGCCAAAACTCCTATACGGATTTCAAACGTAAGTCTAACACGATCTTACTCAAATCACTTTGCAATGAAAATCACATGGTGTATAATCACTAACGAAATGCAAATGAGGCACGTGAGAGTTTTCTAGTGACTGAATCTCCTAGTTTGATTGTTTTTTATTTTCGTAGAGTTTCCGAAAGAGAAAGCATTCGAATCACGTCATGTTTGCTATTGAGGTTAAACGGGATCTAAAAAGAGGACCAGGAACACATACATACCGATAGTTCTCACAAAATTATTAGTGAACCTTCGCATCGTTTGTAAAGGTAAGATCGTAGTGTTCTTGATTTGAGGAAATCAAATGAACGGAGCATAACGAATAGGGATGAGCATGACGTGGTACACAACATATATGAGTTTTGGTTCACAACATATATTGTGAGCCAAAACTCCTATACGGATTTCAAACGTAAGTCTAAAACGATATTACTCAAACCACTTTGCAATGAAAATCACATGGTGTATAATCACTAACGAAATGCAAATGAGGCACGTAAGAGTTTTCTAGTGACTGAATCTCCTAGTTTGATTGTTTTTTTTTCGTAGAGTTTCCGAAAGAGAAAGCATACGAATCAAGTCATGTTTGCTATTGAGGTTAAACGGGATCTAAAACGAGGACCAGGAACACATACATACCCATCGTTCTCACAAAATTATTAGTGAACCTTCGCATTGTTCGTAAAGGTAAGATCGTAGAGTTCTTGATTTGAAGAAATCAAATGAACGGAGCATAACGAATAGCGATGAGCATGACGTGGTACACAACATATATGAGTTTTGGTTCACAACATATATTGTGAGCCAAAACTCCTATACGGATTTCAAACGTAAGTCTAACACGATCTTACTCAAATCACTTTGCAATGAAAATCACATGGTGTATAATCACTAACGAAATGCAAATGAGGCACGTGAGAGTTTTCTAGTGACTGAATCTCCTAGTTTGATTGTTTTTTATTTTCGTAGAGTTTCCGAAAGAGAAAGCATTCGAATCACGTCATGTTTGCTATTGAGGTTAAACGGGATCTAAAAAGAGGACCAGGAACACATACATACCGATAGTTCTCACAAAATTATTAGTGAACCTTCGCATCGTTTGTAAAGGTAAGATCGTAGTGTTCTTGATTTGAGGAAATCAAATGAACGGAGCATAACGAATAGGGATGAGCATGACGTGGTACACAACATATATGAGTTTTGGTTCACAACATATATTGTGAGCCAAAACTCCTATACGGATTTCAAACGTAAGTCTAAAACGATATTACTCAAACCACTTTGCAATGAAAATCACATGGTGTATAATCACTAACGAAATGCAAATGAGGCACGTAAGAGTTTTCTAGTGACTGAATCTCCTAGTTTGATTGTTTTTTTTTCGTAGAGTTTCCGAAAGAGAAAGCATACGAATCAAGTCATGTTTGCTATTGAGGTTAAACGGGATCTAAAATGAGGACCAGGAACACATACATACCCATCGTTCTCACAAAATTATTAGTGAACCTTCGCATTGTTTGTAAAGGTAAGATCGTAGAGTTCTTGATTTGAAGAAATCAAATGAACGGAGCATAACGAATAGCGATGAGCATGACGTGGTACACAACATATATGAGTTTTGGTTCACAACATATATTGTGAGCCAAAACTCCTATACGGATTTCAAACGTAAGTCTAACACGATCTTACTCAAATCACTTTGCAATGAAAATCACATGGTGTATAATCACTAACGAAATGCAAATGAGGCACGTGAGAGTTTTCTAGTGACTGAATCTCCTAGTTTGATTGTTTTTTATTTTCGTAGAGTTTCCGAAAGAGAAAGCATTCGAATCACGTCATGTTTGCTATTGAGGTTAAACGGGATCTAAAACGAGGACCAGGAACACATACATACCCATCGTTCTCACAAAATTATTAGTGAACCTTCGCATTGTTCGTAAAGGTAAGATCGTAGAGTTCTTGATTTGAAGAAATCAAATGAACGGAGCATAACGAATAGCGATGAGCATGACGTGGTACACAACATATATGAGTTTTGGTTCACAACATATATTGTGAGCCAAAACTCCTATACGGATTTCAAACGTAAGTCTAACACGATCTTACTCAAATCACTTTGCAATGAAAATCACATGGTGTATAATCACTAACGAAATGCAAATGAGGCACGTGAGAGTTTTCTAGTGACTGAATCTCCTAGTTTGATTGTTTTTTATTTTCGTAGAGTTTCCGAAAGAGAAAGCATTCGAATCACGTCATGTTTGCTATTGAGGTTAAACGGGATCTAAAAAGAGGACCAGGAACACATACATACCGATAGTTCTCACAAAATTATTAGTGAACCTTCGCATCGTTTGTAAAGGTAAGATCGTAGTGTTCTTGATTTGAGGAAATCAAATGAACGGAGCATAACGAATAGGGATGAGCATGACGTGGTACACAACATATATGAGTTTTGGTTCACAACATATATTGTGAGCCAAAACTCCTATACGGATTTCAAACGTAAGTCTAAAACGATATTACTCAAACCACTTTGCAATGAAAATCACATGGTGTATAATCACTAACGAAATGCAAATGAGGCACGTAAGAGTTTTCTAGTGACTGAATCTCCTAGTTTGATTGTTTTTTTTTCGTAGAGTTTCCGAAAGAGAAAGCATACGAATCAAGTCATGTTTGCTATTGAGGTTAAACGGGATCTAAAACGAGGACCAGGAACACATACATACCCATCGTTCTCACAAAATTATTAGTGAACCTTCGCATTGTTCGTAAAGGTAAGATCGTAGAGTTCTTGATTTGAAGAAATCAAATGAACGGAGCATAACGAATAGCGATGAGCATGACGTGGTACACAACATATATGAGTTTTGGTTCACAACATATATTGTGAGCCAAAACTCCTATACGGATTTCAAACGTAAGTCTAACACGATCTTACTCAAATCACTTTGCAATGAAAATCACATGGTGTATAATCACTAACGAAATGCAAATGAGGCACGTGAGAGTTTTCTAGTGACTGAATCTCCTAGTTTGATTGTTTTTTATTTTCGTAGAGTTTCCGAAAGAGAAAGCATTCGAATCACGTCATGTTTGCTATTGAGGTTAAACGGGATCTAAAAAGAGGACCAGGAACACATACATACCGATAGTTCTCACAAAATTATTAGTGAACCTTCGCATCGTTTGTAAAGGTAAGATCGTAGTGTTCTTGATTTGAGGAAATCAAATGAACGGAGCATAACGAATAGGGATGAGCATGACGTGGTACACAACATATATGAGTTTTGGTTCACAACATATATTGTGAGCCAAAACTCCTATACGGATTTCAAACGTAAGTCTAAAACGATATTACTCAAACCACTTTGCAATGAAAATCACATGGTGTATAATCACTAACGAAATGCAAATGAGGCACGTAAGAGTTTTCTAGTGACTGAATCTCCTAGTTTGATTGTTTTTTTTTCGTAGAGTTTCCGAAAGAGAAAGCATACGAATCAAGTCATGTTTGCTATTGAGGTTAAACGGGATCTAAAATGAGGACCAGGAACACATACATACCCATCGTTCTCACAAAATTATTAGTGAACCTTCGCATTGTTTGTAAAGGTAAGATCGTAGAGTTCTTGATTTGAAGAAATCAAATGAACGGAGCATAACGAATAGCGATGAGCATGACGTGGTACACAACATATATGAGTTTTGGTTCACAACATATATTGTGAGCCAAAACTCCTATACGGATTTCAAACGTAAGTCTAACACGATCTTACTCAAATCACTTTGCAATGAAAATCACATGGTGTATAATCACTAACGAAATGCAAATGAGGCACGTGAGAGTTTTCTAGTGACTGAATCTCCTAGTTTGATTGTTTTTTATTTTCGTAGAGTTTCCGAAAGAGAAAGCATTCGAATCACGTCATGTTTGCTATTGAGGTTAAACGGGATCTAAAAAGAGGACCAGGAACACATACATACCGATAGTTCTCAAAAAATTATTAGTGAACCTTCGCATCGTTTGTAAAGGTAAGATCGTTGTGTTCTTGATTTGAGGAAATCAAATGAACGGAGCATAACGAATAGGGATGAGCATGACGTGGTACACAACATATATGAGTTTTGGTTCACAACATATATTGTGAGCCAAAACTCCTATACGGATTTCAAACGTAAGTCTAACACGATATTACTCAAATCACTTTGCAATGAAGATCACATGGTGTATAATCACTCACAAAATGCAAATGAGGCACGTGAGAGTTTTGTAGTGACTGAATCTCCTAGTTTGATTGTTTTTTATTTTCGTAGAGTTTCCGAAAGAGAAAGCATTCGAATCACGTCATGTTTGCTATTGAGGTTAAACGGGATCTAAAAAGAGGACCAGGAACACATACATACCGATAGTTCTCACAAAATTATTAGTGAACCTTCGCATCGTTTGTAAAGGTAAGATCGTAGTGTTCTTGATTTGAGGAAATCAAATGAACGGAGCATAACGAATAGGGATGAGCATGACGTGGTACACAACATATATGAGTTTTGGTTCACAACATATATTGTGAGCCAAAACTCCTATACGGATTTCAAACGTAAGTCTAACACGATCTTACTCAAATCACTTTGCAATGAAAATCACATGGTGTATAATCACTAACGAAATGCAAATGAGGCACGTGAGAGTTTTCTAGTGACTGAATCTCCTAGTTTGATTGTTTTTTATTTTCGTAGAGTTTCCGAAAGAGAAAGCATTCGAATCACGTCATGTTTGCTATTGAGGTTAAACGGGATCTAAAACGAGGACCAGGAACACATACATACCCATCGTTCTCACAAAATTATTAGTGAACCTTCGCATTGTTTGTAAAGGTAAGATCGTAGGGTTCTTGATTTGAGGAAATCAAATGAACGGAGCATAACGAATAGCGATGAGCATGACGTGGTACACAACATATATGAGTTTTGGTTCACAACATATATTGTGAGCAAAAACTCCTATACGGATTTCAAACGTAAGTCTAACACGATATTACTCAAATCACTTTGCAATGAAGATCACATGGTGTATAATCACTCACAAAATGCAAATGAGGCACGTGAGAGTTTTGTAGTGACTGAATCTCCTAGTTTGATTGTTTTTTATTTTCGTAGAGTTTCCGAAAGAGAAAGCATTCGAATCACGTCATGTTTGCTATTGAGGTTAAACGGGATCTAAAAAGAGGACCAGGAACACATACATACCGATAGTTCTCACAAAATTATTAGTGAACCTTCGCATCGTTTGTAAAGGTAAGATCGTAGTGTTCTTGATTTGAGGAAATCAAATGAACGGAGCATAACGAATAGGGATGAGCATGACGTGGTACACAACATATATGAGTTTTGGTTCACAACATATATTGTGAGCCAAAACTCCTATACGGATTTCAAACGTAAGTCTAAAACGATATTACTCAAACCACTTTGCAATGAAAATCACATGGTGTATAATCACTAACGAAATGCAAATGAGGCACGTAAGAGTTTTCTAGTGACTGAATCTCCTAGTTTGATTGTTTTTTTTTCGTAGAGTTTCCGAAAGAGAAAGCATACGAATCAAGTCATGTTTGCTATTGAGGTTAAACGGGATCTAAAACGAGGACCAGGAACACATACATACCCATCGTTCTCACAAAATTATTAGTGAACCTTCGCATTGTTTGTAAAGGTAAGATCGTAGAGTTCTTGATTTGAAGAAATCAAATGAACGGAGCATAACGAATAGCGATGAGCATGACGTGGTACACAACATATATGAGTTTTGGTTCACAACATATATTGTGAGCCAAAACTCCTATACGGATTTCAAACGTAAGTCTAACACGATCTTACTCAAATCACTTTGCAATGAAAATCACATGGTGTATAATCACTAACGAAATGCAAATGAGGCACGTGAGAGTTTTCTAGTGACTGAATCTCCTAGTTTGATTGTTTTTTATTTTCGTAGAGTTTCCGAAAGAGAAAGCATTCGAATCACGTCATGTTTGCTATTGAGGTTAAACGGGATCTAAAAAGAGGACCAGGAACACATACATACCGATAGTTCTCAAAAAATTATTGGTGAACCTTCGCATCGTTTGTAAAGGTAAGATCGTTGTGTTCTTGATTTGAGGAAATCAAATGAACGGAGCATAACGAATAGGGATGAGCATGACGTGGTACACAACATATATGAGTTTTGGTTCACAACATATATTGTGAGCCAAAACTCCTATACGGATTTCAAACGTAAGTCTAAAACGATATTACTCAAATCACTTTGCAATGAAAATCACATGGTGTATAATCACTAACGAAATGCAAATGAGGCACGTAAGAGTTTTCTAGTGACTGAATCTCCTAGTTTGATTGTTTTTTTTTTCGTAGAGTTTCCGAAAGAGAAAGCATACGAATCAAGTCATGTTTGCTATTGAGGTTAAACGGGATCTAAAACGAGGACCAGGAACACATACATACCCATCGTTCTCACAAAATTATTAGTGAACCTTCGCATTGTTTGTAAAGGTAAGATCGTAGAGTTCTTGATTTGAGGAAATCAAATGAACGGAGCATAACGAATAGCGATGAGCATGACGTGGTACACAACATATATGAGTTTTGGTTCACAACATATATTGTGAGCAAAAACTCCTATACGGATTTCAAACGTAAGTCTAACACGATATTACTCAAATGACTTTGCAATGAAAATCACATGGTGTATAATCACTAATGAAATGCAAATGAGGCACGTGAGAGTTTTCTAGTAACTGAATCTCCTAGTTTGATTGTTTTTTTTTTTCGTAGAGTTTCCGAAAGAGAAAGCATACGAATCAAGTCAAGTTTGCTATTGAGGTTAAACGGGATCTAAAAAGAGGACCAGGAACACATACATACCCATAGTTCTCACAAAATTATTAGTGAACCTTCGCATTGTTTGTAAAGGTAAGATCGTAGTGTTCTTGATTTGTGGAAATCAAATGAACGGAGCATAACGAATAGAGATGAGCATGACGTGGTACAGAACATATATGAGTTTTGGTTCACAACATATATTGTGAGCCAAAACTCCTATACGGATTTCAAACGTAAGTCTAACACGATATTACTCAAATCACTTTGCAATGAAGATCACATGGTGTATAATCACTCACGAATTGCAAATGGGGCAAGTGAGAGTTTCCTAGTGACTGAATCTCCTAGTTTGATTGTTTTTTATTTTCATAGAGCTTGCGAAAGAGAAAGAATACGAATCAAGTCATGTTTGCTATTGAGGTTAAACGGGATCTAAAAAGAAGACCAGGAACACATACATACACCATCGTTCTCACAAAATTATTAGTGAACCTTCGCATTGTTTGTAAAGGTAAGATCGTAATGTTCTTGATTTGAGGAAATCAAATGAACGGAGCATAACGAATAGGGATGAGCATAACGTGGTACACAACATATATGAGTTTTGGTTCACAACATATATTGTGACCCAAAACTCCTATACAGATTTCAAACGTAAGTCTAAAACGATATTACTCAAATCACTTTGCAATGAAAATCACATGGTGTATAATCACTAACGAAATGCAAATGAGGCACGTAAGAGTTTTCTAGTGACTGAATCTCCTAGTTTGATTGTTTTTTTTTTCGTAGAGTTTCCGAAAGAGAAAGCATACGAATCAAGTCATGTTTGCTATTGAGGTTAAACGGGATCGAAAACGAGGACCAGGAACACATACATACCCATCGTTCTCACAAAATTATTAGTGAACCTTCGCATTGTTTGTAAAGGTAAGATCGTAGTGTTCTTGATTTGAGGAAATCAAATGAACGGAGCATAACGAATAGCGATGAGCATGACGTGGTACACAACATATATGAGTTTTGGTTCACAACATATATTGTGAGCCAAAACTCCTATACGGATTTCAAATGTAAGTCTAACACGATATTACTCAAATCACTTTGCAATGAAAACCACATGGTGTATAATCACTAACGAAATGCAAATGAGGCACGTGAGAGTTTTCTAGTGACTGAATCTCCTAGTTTGATGGTTTTTTATTTTCGTAGAGTTTCCGAAAGAGAAAGCATTCGAATCACGTCATGTTTGCTATTGAGGTTAAACGGGATCTAAAACGAGGACCAGGAACACATACATACCCATCGTTCTCACAAAATTATTAGTGAACCTTCGCATTGTTTGTAAAGGTAAGATCGTAGTGTTCTTGATCTGAGGAAATCAAATGAACGGAGCATAACGAATAGCGATGAGCATGACATGGTACACAACATATATGAGTTTTGGTTCAAAACATATATTGTGAGCCAAAACTCCTATACGGATTTCAAATGTAAGTCTAACACGATATTACTCAAATCACTTTGCAATGAAAACCACATGGTGTATAATCACTAACGAAATGCAAATGAGGCACGTGAGAGTTTTCTAGTGACTGAATCTCCTAGTTTGATTGTTTTTTATTTTCATAGAGCTTCCGAAAGAGAAAGAATACGAATCAAGTCATGTTTGCTATTGAGGTTAAACGGGATCTAAAAAGAAGACCAGGAACACATACATACCCATAGTTCTCACAAAATTATTAGTGAACCTTCGCATCGTTTGTAAAGGTAAGATCGTAGTGTTCTTGATTTGAGGAAATCAAATGAACGGAGCATAAAGAATAGGGATGAGCATGACGTGGTACACAACATATATGAGTTTTGGTTCACAACATATATTGTGAGCCAAAACTCCTATACGGATTTCAAACGTAAGTCTAAAACGATATTACTCAAACCACTTTGCAATGAAAATCACATGGTGTATAATCACTAACGAAATGCAAATGAGGCACGTAAGAGTTTTCTAGTGACTGAATCTCCTAGTTTGATTGTTTTTTTTTCGTAGAGTTTCCGAAAGAGAAAGCATACGAATCAAGTCATGTTTGCTATTGAGGTTAAACGGGATCTAAAACGAGGACCAGGAACACATACATACCCATCGTTCTCACAAAATTATTAGTGAACCTTCGCATTGTTTGTAAAGGTAAGATCGTAGAGTTCTTGATTTGAGGAAATCAAATGAACGGAGCATAACGAATAGCGATGAGCATGACGTGGTACACAACATATATGAGTTTTGGTTCACAACATATATTGTGAGCAAAAACTCCTATACGGATTTCAAACGTAAGTCTAACACGATATTACTCAAATCACTTTGCAATGAAGATCACATGGTGTATAATCACTCACAAAATGCAAATGAGGCACGTGAGAGTTTTGTAGTGACTGAATCTCCTAGTTTGATTGTTTTTTATTTTCGTAGAGTTTCCGAAAGAGAACGCATTCGAATCACGTCATGTTTGCTATTGAGGTTAAACGGGATCTAAAAAGAGGACCAGGAACACATACATACCGATAGTTCTCACAAAATTATTAGTGAACCTTCGCATCGTTTGTAAAGGTAAGATCGTAGTGTTCTTGATTTGAGGAAATCAAATGAACGGAGCATAACGAATAGGGATGAGCATGACGTGGTACACAACATATATGAGTTTTGGTTCACAACATATATTGTGAGCCAAAACTCCTATACGGATTGCAAACGTAAGTCTAAAACGATATTACTCAAACCACTTTGCAATGAAAATCACATGGTGTATAATCACTAACGAAATGCAAATGAGGCACGTAAGAGTTTTCTAGTGACTGAAT
Source organism: Arabis hirsuta (assembly GCA_964056655.1). Taxonomy (NCBI): domain Eukaryota; kingdom Viridiplantae; phylum Streptophyta; class Magnoliopsida; order Brassicales; family Brassicaceae; genus Arabis; species Arabis hirsuta. The sequence continues at coordinate 22,030,947 of OZ053299.1, read as the reverse complement.
CTCCTAGTTTGATTGTTTTTTTTTCGTAGAGTTTCCGAAAGAGAAAGCATACGAATCAAGTCATGTTTGCTATTGAGGTTAAACGGGATCTAAAACGAGGACCAGGAACACATACATACCCATCGTTCTCACAAAATTATTAGTGAACCTTCGCATTGTTTGTAAAGGTAAGATCGTAGAGTTCTTGATTTGAAGAAATCAAATGAACGGAGCATAACGAATAGCGATGAGCATGACGTGGTACACAACATATATGAGTTTTGGTTCACAACATATATTGTGAGCCAAAACTCCTATACGGATTTCAAACGTAAGTCTAACACGATCTTACTCAAATCACTTTGCAATGAAAATCACATGGTGTATAATCACTAACGAAATGCAAATGAGGCACGTGAGAGTTTTCTAGTGACTGAATCTCCTAGTTTGATTGTTTTTTATTTTCGTAGAGTTTCCGAAAGAGAAAGCATTCGAATCACGTCATGTTTGCTATTGAGGTTAAACGGGATCTAAAAAGAGGACCAGGAACACATACATACCGATAGTTCTCAAAAAATTATTAGTGAACCTTCGCATCGTTTGTAAAGGTAAGATCGTAGTGTTCTTGATTTGAGGAAATCAAATGAACGGAGCATAACGAATAGGGATGAGCATGACGTGGTACACAACATATATGAGTTTTGGTTCACAACATATATTGTGAGCCAAAACTCCTATACGGATTTCAAACGTAAGTCTAAAACGATATTACTCAAATCACTTTGCAATGAAAATCACATGGTGTATAATCACTAACGAAATGCAAATGAGGCACGTAAGAGTTTTCTAGTGACTGAATCTCCTAGTTTGATTGTTTTTTTTTTCGTAGAGTTTCCGAAAGAGAAAGCATACGAATCAAGTCATGTTTGCTATTGAGGTTAAACGGGATCTAAAACGAGGACCAGGAACACATACATACCCATCGTTCTCACAAAATTATTAGTGAACCTTCGCATTGTTTGTAAAGGTAAGATCGTAGAGTTCTTGATTTGAGGAAATCAAATGAACGGAGCATAACGAATAGCGATGAGCATGACGTGGTACACAACATATATGAGTTTTGGTTCACAACATATATTGTGAGCAAAAACTCCTATACGGATTTCAAACGTAAGTCTAACACGATATTACTCAAATGACTTTGCAATGAAAATCACATGGTGTATAATCACTAATGAAATGCAAATGAGGCACGTGAGAGTTTTCTAGTAACTGAATCTCCTAGTTTGATTGTTTTTTTTTTTCGTAGAGTTTCCGAAAGAGAAAGCATACGAATCAAGTCAAGTTTGCTATTGAGGTTAAACGGGATCTAAAAAGAGGACCAGGAACACATACATACCCATAGTTCTCACAAAATTATTAGTGAACCTTCGCATTGTTTGTAAAGGTAAGATCGTAGTGTTCTTGATTTGTGGAAATCAAATGAACGGAGCATAACGAATAGAGATGAGCATGACGTGGTACAGAACATATATGAGTTTTGGTTCACAACATATATTGTGAGCCAAAACTCCTATACGGATTTCAAACGTAAGTCTAACACGATATTACTCAAATCACTTTGCAATGAAGATCACATGGTGTATAATCACTCACGAATTGCAAATGGGGCAAGTGAGAGTTTCCTAGTGACTGAATCTCCTAGTTTGATTGTTTTTTATTTTCATAGAGCTTGCGAAAGAGAAAGAATACGAATCAAGTCATGTTTGCTATTGAGGTTAAACGGGATCTAAAAAGAAGACCAGGAACACATACATACACCATCGTTCTCACAAAATTATTAGTGAACCTTCGCATTGTTTGTAAAGGTAAGATCGTAATGTTCTTGATTTGAGGAAATCAAATGAACGGAGCATAACGAATAGGGATGAGCATGACGTGGTACACAACATATATGAGTTTTGGTTCACAACATATATTGTGACCCAAAACTCCTATACAGATTTCAAACGTAAGTCTAAAACGATATTACTCAAATCACTTTGCAATGAAAATCACATGGTGTATAATCACTAACGAAATGCAAATGAGGCACGTAAGAGTTTTCTAGTGACTGAATCTCCTAGTTTGATTGTTTTTTATTTTCGTAGAGTTTCCGAAAGAGAAAGCATACGAATCAAGTCATGTTTGCCACTGAGGTAAAACAGAATATAAATACACATTGTTCTCACAAAGATATTAGTGGACCTTCGCATCGTTTGTAAAGGTATGATCGTAGTGTTCTTGATTTGAGGAAATCAGATGAACGTAGTGTAACGAATAGAGATGAGCATGACATGGTACACAATGATAGGCTTAAGAAGCCATGTCGGGTCATTCATAGCTTGTGAGCCAACATATATGAGCGTTCAAAACAACCAAACCAGAAAATCAATCTAGTCCAAAACTCCTATACGGATTTCAAACGTAATTCTAACACGATATTACTCAAATCACTTTGCAATGAAGATCACATGGTGTATAATCACTCACAAAATGCAAATGAGGCACGTGAGAGTTTTCTACTGACTGAATCTCCTAGTTTGATTGTTTTTTATTTTCGTAGAGTTTCCGAAAGAGAAATCATACGAATCAAGTCATGTTTGCTATTGAGGTTAAACGGGATGTAAAAAGAGGACCAGGAACACATACATACCGATAGTTCTCACAAAATTATTAGTGAACCTTCGCATCGTTTGTAAAGGTAAGATCGTAGTGTTCTTGATTTGAGGAAATCAAATGAACGGAGCATAACGAATAGGGATGAGCATGACGTGGTACACAACATATATGAGTTTTGGTTCACAACATATATTGTGAGCCAAAACTCCTATACGGATTTCAAACGTAAGTCTAACACGATCTTACTCAAATCACTTTGCAATGAAAATCACATGGTGTATAATCACTAACGAAATGCAAATGAGGCACGTGAGAGTTTTCTAGTGACTGAATCTCCTAGTTTGATTGTTTTTTATTTTCGTAGAGTTTCCGAAAGAGAAAGCATTCGAATCACGTCATGTTTGCTATTGAGGTTAAACGGGATCTAAAACGAGGACCAGGAACACATACATACCCATCGTTCTCACAAAATTATTAGTGAACCTTCGCATTGTTTGTAAAGGTAAGATCGTAGGGTTCTTGATTTGAGGAAATCAAATGAACGGAGCATAACGAATAGCGATGAGCATGACGTGGTACACAACATATATGAGTTTTGGTTCACAACATATATTGTGAGCAAAAACTCCTATACGGATTTCAAACGTAAGTCTAACACGATATTACTCAAATCACTTTGCAATGAAGATCACATGGTGTATAATCACTCACAAAATGCAAATGAGGCACGTGAGAGTTTTGTAGTGACTGAATCTCCTAGTTTGATTGTTTTTTATTTTCGTAGAGTTTCCGAAAGAGAAAGCATTCGAATCACGTCATGTTTGCTATTGAGGTTAAACGGGATCTAAAAAGAGGACCAGGAACACATACATACCGATAGTTCTCACAAAATTATTAGTGAACCTTCGCATCGTTTGTAAAGGTAAGATCGTAGTGTTCTTGATTTGAGGAAATCAAATGAACGGAGCATAACGAATAGGGATGAGCATGACGTGGTACACAACATATATGAGTTTTGGTTCACAACATATATTGTGAGCCAAAACTCCTATACGGATTTCAAACGTAAGTCTAACACGATATTACTCAAATCACTTTGCAATGAAGATCACATGGTGTATAATCACTCACGAATTGCAAATGGGGCAAGTGAGAGTTTCCTAGTGACTGAATCTCCTAGTTTGATTGTTTTTTATTTTCATAGAGCTTGCGAAAGAGAAAGAATACGAATCAAGTCATGTTTGCTATTGAGGTTAAACGGGATCTAAAAAGAAGACCAGGAACACATACATACACCATCGTTCTCACAAAATTATTAGTGAACCTTCGCATTGTTTGTAAAGGTAAGATCGTAATGTTCTTGATTTGAGGAAATCAAATGAACGGAGCATAACGAATAGGGATGAGCATGACGTGGTACACAACATATATGAGTTTTGGTTCACAACATATATTGTGACCCAAAACTCCTATACAGATTTCAAACGTAAGTCTAAAACGATATTACTCAAATCACTTTGCAATGAAAATCACATGGTGTATAATCACTAACGAAATGCAAATGAGGCACGTAAGAGTTTTCTAGTGACTGAATCTCCTAGTTTGATTGTTTTTTATTTTCGTAGAGTTTCCGAAAGAGAAAGCATACGAATCAAGTCATGTTTGCTATTGAGGTTAAACGGGATCGAAAACGAGGACCAGGAACACATACATACCCATCGTTCTCACAAAATTATTAGTGAACCTTCGCATTGTTTGTAAAGGTAAGATCGTAGTGTTCTTGATTTGAGGAAATCAAATGAACGGAGCATAACGAATAGCGATGAGCATGACGTGGTACACAACATATATGAGTTTTGGTTCACAACATATATTGTGAGCCAAAACTCCTATACGGATTTCAAATGTAAGTCTAACACGATATTACTCAAATCACTTTGCAATGAAAACCACATGGTGTATAATCACTAACGAAATGCAAATGAGGCACGTGAGAGTTTTCTAGTGACTGAATCTCCTAGTTTGATGGTTTTTTATTTTCGTAGAGTTTCCGAAAGAGAAAGCATTCGAATCACGTCATGTTTGCTATTGAGGTTAAACGGGATCTAAAACGAGGACCAGGAACACATACATACCCATCGTTCTCACAAAATTATTAGTGAACCTTCGCATTGTTTGTAAAGGTAAGATCGTAGTGTTCTTGATCTGAGGAAATCAAATGAACGGAGCATAACGAATAGCGATGAGCATGACGTGGTACACAACATATATGAGTTTTGGTTCACAACATATATTGTGAGCAAAAACTCCTATACGGATTTCAAACGTAAGTCTAACACGATCTTACTCAAATCACTTTGCAATGAAAATCACATGGTGTATAATCACTAACGAAATGCAAATGAGGCACGTGAGAGTTTTCTAGTGACTGAATCTCCTAGTTTGATTGTTTTTTTTTTTCGTAGAGTTTCCGAAAGAGAAAGCATACGAATCAAGTCAAATTTGCTATTGAGGTTAAACGGGATCTAAAAAGAGGACCAGGAACACATACATACCCATAGTTCTCACAAAATTATTAGTGAACCTTCGCATTGTTTGTAAAGGTAAGATCGTAGTGTTCTTGATTTGTGGAAATCAAATGAACGGAGCATAACGAATAGAGATGAGCATGACGTGGTACAGAACATATATGAGTTTTGGTTCACAACATATATTGTGAGCCAAAACTCCTATACGGATTTCAAACGTAAGTCTAACACGATATTACTCAAATCACTTTGCAATGAAGATCACATGGTGTATAATCACTCACGAATTGCAAATGGGGCAAGTGAGAGTTTCCTAGTGACTGAATCTCCTAGTTTGATTGTTTTTTATTTTCATAGAGCTTCCGAAAGAGAAAGAATACGAATCAAGTCATGTTTGCTATTGAGGTTAAACGGGATCTAAAAAGAAGACCAGGAACACATACATACACCATCGTTCTCACAAAATTATTAGTGAACCTTCGCATCGTTTGTAAAGGTATGATCGTAGTGTTCTTGATCGGAGGAAATCAAATGAACGGAGCATAACGAATAGCGATGAGCATGACATGGTACACAACATATATGAGTTTTGGTTCAAAACATATATTGTGAGCCAAAACTCCTATACGGATTTCAAACGTAAGTCTAACACGATCTTACTCAAATCACTTTGCAATGAAAATCACATGGTGTATAATCACTAACGAAATGCAAATGAGGCACGTGAGAGTTTTCTAGTGACTGAATCTCCTAGTTTGATTGTTTTTTTTTCGTAGAGTTTCCGAAAGAGAAAGCATACGAATCAAGTCATGTTTGCTATTGAGGTTAAACGGGATCTAAAACGAGGACCAGGAACACATACATACCCATCGTTCTCACAAAATTATTAGTGAACCTTCGCATTGTTTGTAAAGGTAAGATCGTAGAGTTCTTGATTTGAGGAAATCAAATGAACGGAGCATAACGAATAGCTATGAGCATGACGTGGTACACAACATATATGAGTTTTGGTTCACAACATATATTGTGAGCCAAAACTCCTATACGGATTTCAAACGTAAGTCTAAAACGATATTACTCAAACCACTTTGCAATGAAAATCACATGGTGTATAATCACTAACGAAATGCAAATGAGGCACGTAAGAGTTTTCTAGTGACTGAATCTCCTAGTTTGATTGTTTTTTTTTCGTAGAGTTTCCGAAAGAGAAAGCATACGAATCAAGTCATGTTTGCTATTGAGGTTAAACGGGATCTAAAACGAGGACCAGGAACACATACATACCCATCGTTCTCACAAAATTATTAGTGAACCTTCGCATTGTTTGTAAAGGTAAGATCGTAGAGTTCTTGATTTGAGGAAATCAAATGAACGGAGCATAACGAATAGCTATGAGCATGACGTGGTACACAACATATATGAGTTTTGGTTCACAACATATATTGTGAGCCAAAACTCCTATACGGATTTCAAACGTAAGTCTAACACGATCTTACTCAAATCACTTTGCAATGAAAATCACATGGTGTATAATCACTAACGAAATGCAAATGAGGCACGTGAGAGTTTTCTAGTGACTGAATCTCCTAGTTTGATTGTTTTTTATTTTCGTAGAGTTTCCGAAAGAGAAAGCATTCGAATCACGTCATGTTTGCTATTGAGGTTAAACGGGATCTAAAAAGAGGACCAGGAACACATACATACCGATTGTTCTCACAAAATTATTAGTGAACCTTCGCATCGTTTGTAAAGGTAAGATCGTAGTGTTCTTGATTTGAGGAAATCAAATGAACGGAGCATAACGAATAGGGATGAGCATGACGTGGTACACAACATATATGAGTTTTGGTTCACAACATATATTGTGAGCCAAAACTCCTATACGGATTTCAAACGTAAGTCTAAAACGATATTACTCAAATCACTTTGCAATGAAAATCACATGGTGTATAATCACTAACGAAATGCAAATGAGGCACGTAAGAGTTTTCTAGTGACTGAATCTCCTAGTTTGATTGTTTTTTTTTTCGTAGAGTTTCCGAAAGAGAAAGCATACGAATCAAGTCATGTTTGCTATTGAGGTTAAACGGGATCTAAAACGAGGACCAGGAACACATACATACCCATCGTTCTCACAAAATTATTAGTGAACCTTCGCATTGTTTGTAAAGGTAAGATCGTAGAGTTCTTGATTTGAGGAAATCAAATGAACGGAGCATAACGAATAGCGATGAGCATGACGTGGTACACAACATATATGAGTTTTGTTTCACAACATATATTGTGTGCAAAAACTCCTATACGGATTTCAAACGTAAGTCTAACACGATATTACTCAAATCACTTTGCAATGAAAATCACATGGTGTATAATCACTAACGAAATGCAAATGAGGCACGTGAGAGTTTTCTAGTGACTGAATCTCCTAGTTTGATTGTTTTTTTTTTTTCGTAGAGTTTCCGAAAGAAAAAGCATACGAATCAAGTCAAGTTTGCTATTGAGGTTAAACGGGATCTAAAAAGAGGACCAGGAACACATACATACCCATAGTTCTCACAAAATTATTAGTGAACCTTAGCATTGTTTGTAAAGGTAAGATCGTAGTGTTCTTGATTTGTGGAAATCAAATGAACAGAGCATAACGAATAGAGATGAGCATGACGTGGTACAGAACATATATGAGTTTTGGTTCACAACATATATTGTGAGCCAAAACTCCTATACGGATTTCAAACGTAAGTCTAACACGATATTACTCAAATCACTTTGCAATGAAGATCACATGGTGTATAATCACTCACGAATTGCAAATGGGGCAAGTGAGAGTTTCCTAGTGACTGAATCTCCTAGTTTGATTGTTTTTTATTTTCATAGAGCTTCCGAAAGAGAAAGAATACGAATCAAGTCATGTTTGCTATTGAGGTTAAACGGGATCTAAAAAGAAGACCAGGAACACATACATACCCATAGTTCTCACAAAATTATTAGTGAACCTTCGCATCGTTTGTAAAGGTAAGATCGTAGTGTTCTTGATTTGAGGAAATCAAATGAACGGAGCATAAAGAATAGGGATGAGCATGACGTGGTACACAACATATATGAGTTTTGGTTCACAACATATATTGTGAGCCAAAACTCCTATACGGATTTCAAACGTAATTCTAACACGATATTACTCAAATCACTTTGCAATGAAGATCACATGGTGTATAATCACTCACAAAATGCAAATGAGGCACGTGAGAGTTTTCTAGTGACTGAATCTCCTAGTTTGATTGTTTTTTATTTTCGTAGAGTTTCCGAAAGAGAAATCATACGAATCAAGTCATGTTTGCTATTGAGGTTAAACGGGATGTAAAAAGAGGACCAGGAACACATACATACCCATAGTTCTCACAAAATTATTAGTGAACCTTCGCATTGTTTGTAAAGGTAAGATCGTAGTGTTCTTGATTTGAGGAAATCAAATGAACGGAGCATAACGAATAGAGATGAGCATGACGTGGTACACAACATATATGAGTTTTGGTTCACAACATATATTGTGAGCCAAAACTCCTATACGGATTTCAAATGTAATTCTAACACGATATTACTCAAATCACTTTGCAATGAAGATCACATGGTGTATAATCACTCACGAATTGCAAATGGGGCAAGTGAGAGTTTCCTAGTGACTGAATCTCCTAGTTTGATTGTTTTTTATTTTCGTAGAGTTTCCGAAAGAGAAAGCATTCGAATCAAGTCATGTTTGCTATTGAGGTTAAACGGGATCTAAAACGAGGACCAGGAACACATACATACACCATCGTTCTCACAAAATTATTAGTGAACCTTCGCATTGTTTGTAAAGGTAAGATCGTAATGTTCTTGATTTGAGGAAATCAAATGAACGGAGCATAACGAATAGGGATGAGCATGACGTGGTACACAACATATATGAGTTTTGGTTCACAACATATATTGTGACCCAAAACTCCTATACGGATTTCAAACGTAAGTCTAAAACGATATTACTCAAACCACTTTGCAATGAAAATCACATGGTGTATAATCACTAACGAAATGCAAATGAGGCACGTAAGAGTTTTCTAGTGACTGAATCTCCTAGTTTGATTGTTTTTTTTTCGTAGAGTTTCCGAAAGAGAAAGCATACGAATCAAGTCATGTTTGCTATTGAGGTTAAACGGGATCTAAAACGAGGACCAGGAACACATACATACCCATCGTTCTCACAAAATTATTAGTGAACCTTCGCATTGTTCGTAAAGGTAAGATCGTAGAGTTCTTGATTTGAAGAAATCAAATGAACGGAGCATAACGAATAGCGATGAGCATGACGTGGTACACAACATATATGAGTTTTGGTTCACAACATATATTGTGAGCCAAAACTCCTATACGGATTTCAAACGTAAGTCTAACACGATCTTACTCAAATCACTTTGCAATGAAAATCACATGGTGTATAATCACTAACGAAATGCAAATGAGGCACGTGAGAGTTTTCTAGTGACTGAATCTCCTAGTTTGATTGTTTTTTATTTTCGTAGAGTTTCCGAAAGAGAAAGCATTCGAATCACGTCATGTTTGCTATTGAGGTTAAACGGGATCTAAAAAGAGGACCAGGAACACATACATACCGATAGTTCTCACAAAATTATTAGTGAACCTTCGCATCGTTTGTAAAGGTAAGATCGTAGTGTTCTTGATTTGAGGAAATCAAATGAACGGAGCATAACGAATAGGGATGAGCATGACGTGGTACACAACATATATGAGTTTTGGTTCACAACATATATTGTGAGCCAAAACTCCTATACGGATTTCAAACGTAAGTCTAAAACGATATTACTCAAACCACTTTGCAATGAAAATCACATGGTGTATAATCACTAACGAAATGCAAATGAGGCACGTAAGAGTTTTCTAGTGACTGAATCTCCTAGTTTGATTGTTTTTTTTTCGTAGAGTTTCCGAAAGAGAAAGCATACGAATCAAGTCATGTTTGCTATTGAGGTTAAACGGGATCTAAAATGAGGACCAGGAACACATACATACCCATCGTTCTCACAAAATTATTAGTGAACCTTCGCATTGTTTGTAAAGGTAAGATCGTAGAGTTCTTGATTTGAAGAAATCAAATGAACGGAGCATAACGAATAGCGATGAGCATGACGTGGTACACAACATATATGAGTTTTGGTTCACAACATATATTGTGAGCCAAAACTCCTATACGGATTTCAAACGTAAGTCTAACACGATCTTACTCAAATCACTTTGCAATGAAAATCACATGGTGTATAATCACTAACGAAATGCAAATGAGGCACGTGAGAGTTTTCTAGTGACTGAATCTCCTAGTTTGATTGTTTTTTATTTTCGTAGAGTTTCCGAAAGAGAAAGCATTCGAATCACGTCATGTTTGCTATTGAGGTTAAACGGGATCTAAAAAGAGGACCAGGAACACATACATACCGATAGTTCTCAAAAAATTATTAGTGAACCTTCGCATCGTTTGTAAAGGTAAGATCGTTGTGTTCTTGATTTGAGGAAATCAAATGAACGGAGCATAACGAATAGGGATGAGCATGACGTGGTACACAACATATATGAGTTTTGGTTCACAACATATATTGTGAGCCAAAACTCCTATACGGATTTCAAACGTAAGTCTAACACGATATTACTCAAATCACTTTGCAATGAAGATCACATGGTGTATAATCACTCACAAAATGCAAATGAGGCACGTGAGAGTTTTGTAGTGACTGAATCTCCTAGTTTGATTGTTTTTTATTTTCGTAGAGTTTCCGAAAGAGAAAGCATTCGAATCACGTCATGTTTGCTATTGAGGTTAAACGGGATCTAAAAAGAGGACCAGGAACACATACATACCGATAGTTCTCACAAAATTATTAGTGAACCTTCGCATCGTTTGTAAAGGTAAGATCGTAGTGTTCTTGATTTGAGGAAATCAAATGAACGGAGCATAACGAATAGGGATGAGCATGACGTGGTACACAACATATATGAGTTTTGGTTCACAACATATATTGTGAGCCAAAACTCCTATACGGATTTCAAACGTAAGTCTAACACGATCTTACTCAAATCACTTTGCAATGAAAATCACATGGTGTATAATCACTAACGAAATGCAAATGAGGCACGTGAGAGTTTTCTAGTGACTGAATCTCCTAGTTTGATTGTTTTTTATTTTCGTAGAGTTTCCGAAAGAGAAAGCATTCGAATCACGTCATGTTTGCTATTGAGGTTAAACGGGATCTAAAACGAGGACCAGGAACACATACATACCCATCGTTCTCACAAAATTATTAGTGAACCTTCGCATTGTTTGTAAAGGTAAGATCGTAGGGTTCTTGATTTGAGGAAATCAAATGAACGGAGCATAACGAATAGCGATGAGCATGACGTGGTACACAACATATATGAGTTTTGGTTCACAACATATATTGTGAGCAAAAACTCCTATACGGATTTCAAACGTAAGTCTAACACGATATTACTCAAATCACTTTGCAATGAAGATCACATGGTGTATAATCACTCACAAAATGCAAATGAGGCACGTGAGAGTTTTGTAGTGACTGAATCTCCTAGTTTGATTGTTTTTTATTTTCGTAGAGTTTCCGAAAGAGAAAGCATTCGAATCACGTCATGTTTGCTATTGAGGTTAAACGGGATCTAAAAAGAGGACCAGGAACACATACATACCGATAGTTCTCACAAAATTATTAGTGAACCTTCGCATCGTTTGTAAAGGTAAGATCGTAGTGTTCTTGATTTGAGGAAATCAAATGAACGGAGCATAACGAATAGGGATGAGCATGACGTGGTACACAACATATATGAGTTTTGGTTCACAACATATATTGTGAGCCAAAACTCCTATACGGATTTCAAACGTAAGTCTAAAACGATATTACTCAAACCACTTTGCAATGAAAATCACATGGTGTATAATCACTAACGAAATGCAAATGAGGCACGTAAGAGTTTTCTAGTGACTGAATCTCCTAGTTTGATTGTTTTTTTTTCGTAGAGTTTCCGAAAGAGAAAGCATACGAATCAAGTCATGTTTGCTATTGAGGTTAAACGGGATCTAAAACGAGGACCAGGAACACATACATACCCATCGTTCTCACAAAATTATTAGTGAACCTTCGCATTGTTTGTAAAGGTAAGATCGTAGAGTTCTTGATTTGAAGAAATCAAATGAACGGAGCATAACGAATAGCGATGAGCATGACGTGGTACACAACATATATGAGTTTTGGTTCACAACATATATTGTGAGCCAAAACTCCTATACGGATTTCAAACGTAAGTCTAACACGATCTTACTCAAATCACTTTGCAATGAAAATCACATGGTGTATAATCACTAACGAAATGCAAATGAGGCACGTGAGAGTTTTCTAGTGACTGAATCTCCTAGTTTGATTGTTTTTTATTTTCGTAGAGTTTCCGAAAGAGAAAGCATTCGAATCACGTCATGTTTGCTATTGAGGTTAAACGGGATCTAAAAAGAGGACCAGGAACACATACATACCGATAGTTCTCAAAAAATTATTGGTGAACCTTCGCATCGTTTGTAAAGGTAAGATCGTTGTGTTCTTGATTTGAGGAAATCAAATGAACGGAGCATAACGAATAGGGATGAGCATGACGTGGTACACAACATATATGAGTTTTGGTTCACAACATATATTGTGAGCCAAAACTCCTATACGGATTTCAAACGTAAGTCTAAAACGATATTACTCAAATCACTTTGCAATGAAAATCACATGGTGTATAATCACTAACGAAATGCAAATGAGGCACGTAAGAGTTTTCTAGTGACTGAATCTCCTAGTTTGATTGTTTTTTTTTTCGTAGAGTTTCCGAAAGAGAAAGCATACGAATCAAGTCATGTTTGCTATTGAGGTTAAACGGGATCTAAAACGAGGACCAGGAACACATACATACCCATCGTTCTCACAAAATTATTAGTGAACCTTCGCATTGTTTGTAAAGGTAAGATCGTAGAGTTCTTGATTTGAGGAAATCAAATGAACGGAGCATAACGAATAGCGATGAGCATGACGTGGTACACAACATATATGAGTTTTGGTTCACAACATATATTGTGAGCAAAAACTCCTATACGGATTTCAAACGTAAGTCTAACACGATATTACTCAAATGACTTTGCAATGAAAATCACATGGTGTATAATCACTAATGAAATGCAAATGAGGCACGTGAGAGTTTTCTAGTAACTGAATCTCCTAGTTTGATTGTTTTTTTTTTTCGTAGAGTTTCCGAAAGAGAAAGCATACGAATCAAGTCAAGTTTGCTATTGAGGTTAAACGGGATCTAAAAAGAGGACCAGGAACACATACATACCCATAGTTCTCACAAAATTATTAGTGAACCTTCGCATTGTTTGTAAAGGTAAGATCGTAGTGTTCTTGATTTGTGGAAATCAAATGAACGGAGCATAACGAATAGAGATGAGCATGACGTGGTACAGAACATATATGAGTTTTGGTTCACAACATATATTGTGAGCCAAAACTCCTATACGGATTTCAAACGTAAGTCTAACACGATATTACTCAAATCACTTTGCAATGAAGATCACATGGTGTATAATCACTCACGAATTGCAAATGGGGCAAGTGAGAGTTTCCTAGTGACTGAATCTCCTAGTTTGATTGTTTTTTATTTTCATAGAGCTTGCGAAAGAGAAAGAATACGAATCAAGTCATGTTTGCTATTGAGGTTAAACGGGATCTAAAAAGAAGACCAGGAACACATACATACACCATCGTTCTCACAAAATTATTAGTGAACCTTCGCATTGTTTGTAAAGGTAAGATCGTAATGTTCTTGATTTGAGGAAATCAAATGAACGGAGCATAACGAATAGGGATGAGCATAACGTGGTACACAACATATATGAGTTTTGGTTCACAACATATATTGTGACCCAAAACTCCTATACAGATTTCAAACGTAAGTCTAAAACGATATTACTCAAATCACTTTGCAATGAAAATCACATGGTGTATAATCACTAACGAAATGCAAATGAGGCACGTAAGAGTTTTCTAGTGACTGAATCTCCTAGTTTGATTGTTTTTTTTTTCGTAGAGTTTCCGAAAGAGAAAGCATACGAATCAAGTCATGTTTGCTATTGAGGTTAAACGGGATCGAAAACGAGGACCAGGAACACATACATACCCATCGTTCTCACAAAATTATTAGTGAACCTTCGCATTGTTTGTAAAGGTAAGATCGTAGTGTTCTTGATTTGAGGAAATCAAATGAACGGAGCATAACGAATAGCGATGAGCATGACGTGGTACACAACATATATGAGTTTTGGTTCACAACATATATTGTGAGCCAAAACTCCTATACGGATTTCAAATGTAAGTCTAACACGATATTACTCAAATCACTTTGCAATGAAAACCACATGGTGTATAATCACTAACGAAATGCAAATGAGGCACGTGAGAGTTTTCTAGTGACTGAATCTCCTAGTTTGATGGTTTTTTATTTTCGTAGAGTTTCCGAAAGAGAAAGCATTCGAATCACGTCATGTTTGCTATTGAGGTTAAACGGGATCTAAAACGAGGACCAGGAACACATACATACCCATCGTTCTCACAAAATTATTAGTGAACCTTCGCATTGTTTGTAAAGGTAAGATCGTAGTGTTCTTGATCTGAGGAAATCAAATGAACGGAGCATAACGAATAGCGATGAGCATGACATGGTACACAACATATATGAGTTTTGGTTCAAAACATATATTGTGAGCCAAAACTCCTATACGGATTTCAAATGTAAGTCTAACACGATATTACTCAAATCACTTTGCAATGAAAACCACATGGTGTATAATCACTAACGAAATGCAAATGAGGCACGTGAGAGTTTTCTAGTGACTGAATCTCCTAGTTTGATTGTTTTTTATTTTCATAGAGCTTCCGAAAGAGAAAGAATACGAATCAAGTCATGTTTGCTATTGAGGTTAAACGGGATCTAAAAAGAAGACCAGGAACACATACATACCCATAGTTCTCACAAAATTATTAGTGAACCTTCGCATCGTTTGTAAAGGTAAGATCGTAGTGTTCTTGATTTGAGGAAATCAAATGAACGGAGCATAAAGAATAGGGATGAGCATGACGTGGTACACAACATATATGAGTTTTGGTTCACAACATATATTGTGAGCCAAAACTCCTATACGGATTTCAAACGTAAGTCTAAAACGATATTACTCAAACCACTTTGCAATGAAAATCACATGGTGTATAATCACTAACGAAATGCAAATGAGGCACGTAAGAGTTTTCTAGTGACTGAATCTCCTAGTTTGATTGTTTTTTTTTCGTAGAGTTTCCGAAAGAGAAAGCATACGAATCAAGTCATGTTTGCTATTGAGGTTAAACGGGATCTAAAACGAGGACCAGGAACACATACATACCCATCGTTCTCACAAAATTATTAGTGAACCTTCGCATTGTTTGTAAAGGTAAGATCGTAGAGTTCTTGATTTGAGGAAATCAAATGAACGGAGCATAACGAATAGCGATGAGCATGACGTGGTACACAACATATATGAGTTTTGGTTCACAACATATATTGTGAGCAAAAACTCCTATACGGATTTCAAACGTAAGTCTAACACGATATTACTCAAATCACTTTGCAATGAAGATCACATGGTGTATAATCACTCACAAAATGCAAATGAGGCACGTGAGAGTTTTGTAGTGACTGAATCTCCTAGTTTGATTGTTTTTTATTTTCGTAGAGTTTCCGAAAGAGAACGCATTCGAATCACGTCATGTTTGCTATTGAGGTTAAACGGGATCTAAAAAGAGGACCAGGAACACATACATACCGATAGTTCTCACAAAATTATTAGTGAACCTTCGCATCGTTTGTAAAGGTAAGATCGTAGTGTTCTTGATTTGAGGAAATCAAATGAACGGAGCATAACGAATAGGGATGAGCATGACGTGGTACACAACATATATGAGTTTTGGTTCACAACATATATTGTGAGCCAAAACTCCTATACGGATTGCAAACGTAAGTCTAAAACGATATTACTCAAACCACTTTGCAATGAAAATCACATGGTGTATAATCACTAACGAAATGCAAATGAGGCACGTAAGAGTTTTCTAGTGACTGAATCTCCTAGTTTGATTGTTTTTTTTTCGTAGAGTTTCCGAAAGAGAAAGCATACGAATCAAGTCATGTTTGCTATTGAGGTTAAACGGGATCTAAAACGAGGACCAGGAACACATACATACCCATCGTTCTCACAAAATTATTAGTGAACCTTCGCATTGTTTGTAAAGGTAAGATCGTAGAGTTCTTGATTTGAAGAAATCAAATGAACGGAGCATAACGAATAGCGATGAGCATGACGTGGTACACAACATATATGAGTTTTGGTTCACAACATATATTGTGAGCCAAAACTCCTATACGGATTTCAAACGTAAGTCTAACACGATCTTACTCAAATCACTTTGCAATGAAAATCACATGGTGTATAATCACTAACGAAATGCAAATGAGGCACGTGAGAGTTTTCTAGTGACTGAATCTCCTAGTTTGATTGTTTTTTATTTTCGTAGAGTTTCCGAAAGAGAAAGCATTCGAATCACGTCATGTTTGCTATTGAGGTTAAACGGGATCTAAAAAGAGGACCAGGAACACATACATACCGATAGTTCTCAAAAAATTATTAGTGAACCTTCGCATCGTTTGTAAAGGTAAGATCGTAGTGTTCTTGATTTGAGGAAATCAAATGAACGGAGCATAACGAATAGGGATGAGCATGACGTGGTACACAACATATATGAGTTTTGGTTCACAACATATATTGTGAGCCAAAACTCCTATACGGATTTCAAACGTAAGTCTAAAACGATATTACTCAAATCACTTTGCAATGAAAATCACATGGTGTATAATCACTAACGAAATGCAAATGAGGCACGTAAGAGTTTTCTAGTGACTGAATCTCCTAGTTTGATTGTTTTTTTTTTCGTAGAGTTTCCGAAAGAGAAAGCATACGAATCAAGTCATGTTTGCTATTGAGGTTAAACGGGATCTAAAACGAGGACCAGGAACACATACATACCCATCGTTCTCACAAAATTATTAGTGAACCTTCGCATTGTTTGTAAAGGTAAGATCGTAGAGTTCTTGATTTGAGGAAATCAAATGAACGGAGCATAACGAATAGCGATGAGCATGACGTGGTACACAACATATATGAGTTTTGGTTCACAACATATATTGTGAGCAAAAACTCCTATACGGATTTCAAACGTAAGTCTAACACGATATTACTCAAATGACTTTGCAATGAAAATCACATGGTGTATAATCACTAATGAAATGCAAATGAGGCACGTGAGAGTTTTCTAGTAACTGAATCTCCTAGTTTGATTGTTTTTTTTTTTCGTAGAGTTTCCGAAAGAGAAAGCATACGAATCAAGTCAAGTTTGCTATTGAGGTTAAACGGGATCTAAAAAGAGGACCAGGAACACATACATACCCATAGTTCTCACAAAATTATTAGTGAACCTTCGCATTGTTTGTAAAGGTAAGATCGTAGTGTTCTTGATTTGTGGAAATCAAATGAACGGAGCATAACGAATAGAGATGAGCATGACGTGGTACAGAACATATATGAGTTTTGGTTCACAACATATATTGTGAGCCAAAACTCCTATACGGATTTCAAACGTAAGTCTAACACGATATTACTCAAATCACTTTGCAATGAAGATCACATGGTGTATAATCACTCACGAATTGCAAATGGGGCAAGTGAGAGTTTCCTAGTGACTGAATCTCCTAGTTTGATTGTTTTTTATTTTCATAGAGCTTGCGAAAGAGAAAGAATACGAATCAAGTCATGTTTGCTATTGAGGTTAAACGGGATCTAAAAAGAAGACCAGGAACACATACATACACCATCGTTCTCACAAAATTATTAGTGAACCTTCGCATTGTTTGTAAAGGTAAGATCGTAATGTTCTTGATTTGAGGAAATCAAATGAACGGAGCATAACGAATAGGGATGAGCATGACGTGGTACACAACATATATGAGTTTTGGTTCACAACATATATTGTGACCCAAAACTCCTATACAGATTTCAAACGTAAGTCTAAAACGATATTACTCAAATCACTTTGCAATGAAAATCACATGGTGTATAATCACTAACGAAATGCAAATGAGGCACGTAAGAGTTTTCTAGTGACTGAATCTCCTAGTTTGATTGTTTTTTATTTTCGTAGAGTTTCCGAAAGAGAAAGCATACGAATCAAGTCATGTTTGCCACTGAGGTAAAACAGAATATAAATACACATTGTTCTCACAAAGATATTAGTGGACCTTCGCATCGTTTGTAAAGGTATGATCGTAGTGTTCTTGATTTGAGGAAATCAGATGAACGTAGTGTAACGAATAGAGATGAGCATGACATGGTACACAATGATAGGCTTAAGAAGCCATGTCGGGTCATTCATAGCTTGTGAGCCAACATATATGAGCGTTCAAAACAACCAAACCAGAAAATCAATCTAGTCCAAAACTCCTATACGGATTTCAAACGTAATTCTAACACGATATTACTCAAATCACTTTGCAATGAAGATCACATGGTGTATAATCACTCACAAAATGCAAATGAGGCACGTGAGAGTTTTCTACTGACTGAATCTCCTAGTTTGATTGTTTTTTATTTTCGTAGAGTTTCCGAAAGAGAAA
The DNA here is from genome assembly GCA_964056655.1 of Arabis hirsuta. NCBI lineage: Eukaryota > Viridiplantae > Streptophyta > Magnoliopsida > Brassicales > Brassicaceae > Arabis > Arabis hirsuta. Next base: position 22,011,943 of record OZ053299.1, on the reverse strand, counting down.
TCATACGAATCAAGTCATGTTTGCTATTGAGGTTAAACGGGATGTAAAAAGAGGACCAGGAACACATACATACCGATAGTTCTCACAAAATTATTAGTGAACCTTCGCATCGTTTGTAAAGGTAAGATCGTAGTGTTCTTGATTTGAGGAAATCAAATGAACGGAGCATAACGAATAGGGATGAGCATGACGTGGTACACAACATATATGAGTTTTGGTTCACAACATATATTGTGAGCCAAAACTCCTATACGGATTTCAAACGTAAGTCTAACACGATCTTACTCAAATCACTTTGCAATGAAAATCACATGGTGTATAATCACTAACGAAATGCAAATGAGGCACGTGAGAGTTTTCTAGTGACTGAATCTCCTAGTTTGATTGTTTTTTATTTTCGTAGAGTTTCCGAAAGAGAAAGCATTCGAATCACGTCATGTTTGCTATTGAGGTTAAACGGGATCTAAAACGAGGACCAGGAACACATACATACCCATCGTTCTCACAAAATTATTAGTGAACCTTCGCATTGTTTGTAAAGGTAAGATCGTAGGGTTCTTGATTTGAGGAAATCAAATGAACGGAGCATAACGAATAGCGATGAGCATGACGTGGTACACAACATATATGAGTTTTGGTTCACAACATATATTGTGAGCAAAAACTCCTATACGGATTTCAAACGTAAGTCTAACACGATATTACTCAAATCACTTTGCAATGAAGATCACATGGTGTATAATCACTCACAAAATGCAAATGAGGCACGTGAGAGTTTTGTAGTGACTGAATCTCCTAGTTTGATTGTTTTTTATTTTCGTAGAGTTTCCGAAAGAGAAAGCATTCGAATCACGTCATGTTTGCTATTGAGGTTAAACGGGATCTAAAAAGAGGACCAGGAACACATACATACCGATAGTTCTCACAAAATTATTAGTGAACCTTCGCATCGTTTGTAAAGGTAAGATCGTAGTGTTCTTGATTTGAGGAAATCAAATGAACGGAGCATAACGAATAGGGATGAGCATGACGTGGTACACAACATATATGAGTTTTGGTTCACAACATATATTGTGAGCCAAAACTCCTATACGGATTTCAAACGTAAGTCTAACACGATATTACTCAAATCACTTTGCAATGAAGATCACATGGTGTATAATCACTCACGAATTGCAAATGGGGCAAGTGAGAGTTTCCTAGTGACTGAATCTCCTAGTTTGATTGTTTTTTATTTTCATAGAGCTTGCGAAAGAGAAAGAATACGAATCAAGTCATGTTTGCTATTGAGGTTAAACGGGATCTAAAAAGAAGACCAGGAACACATACATACACCATCGTTCTCACAAAATTATTAGTGAACCTTCGCATTGTTTGTAAAGGTAAGATCGTAATGTTCTTGATTTGAGGAAATCAAATGAACGGAGCATAACGAATAGGGATGAGCATGACGTGGTACACAACATATATGAGTTTTGGTTCACAACATATATTGTGACCCAAAACTCCTATACAGATTTCAAACGTAAGTCTAAAACGATATTACTCAAATCACTTTGCAATGAAAATCACATGGTGTATAATCACTAACGAAATGCAAATGAGGCACGTAAGAGTTTTCTAGTGACTGAATCTCCTAGTTTGATTGTTTTTTATTTTCGTAGAGTTTCCGAAAGAGAAAGCATACGAATCAAGTCATGTTTGCTATTGAGGTTAAACGGGATCGAAAACGAGGACCAGGAACACATACATACCCATCGTTCTCACAAAATTATTAGTGAACCTTCGCATTGTTTGTAAAGGTAAGATCGTAGTGTTCTTGATTTGAGGAAATCAAATGAACGGAGCATAACGAATAGCGATGAGCATGACGTGGTACACAACATATATGAGTTTTGGTTCACAACATATATTGTGAGCCAAAACTCCTATACGGATTTCAAATGTAAGTCTAACACGATATTACTCAAATCACTTTGCAATGAAAACCACATGGTGTATAATCACTAACGAAATGCAAATGAGGCACGTGAGAGTTTTCTAGTGACTGAATCTCCTAGTTTGATGGTTTTTTATTTTCGTAGAGTTTCCGAAAGAGAAAGCATTCGAATCACGTCATGTTTGCTATTGAGGTTAAACGGGATCTAAAACGAGGACCAGGAACACATACATACCCATCGTTCTCACAAAATTATTAGTGAACCTTCGCATTGTTTGTAAAGGTAAGATCGTAGTGTTCTTGATCTGAGGAAATCAAATGAACGGAGCATAACGAATAGCGATGAGCATGACGTGGTACACAACATATATGAGTTTTGGTTCACAACATATATTGTGAGCAAAAACTCCTATACGGATTTCAAACGTAAGTCTAACACGATCTTACTCAAATCACTTTGCAATGAAAATCACATGGTGTATAATCACTAACGAAATGCAAATGAGGCACGTGAGAGTTTTCTAGTGACTGAATCTCCTAGTTTGATTGTTTTTTTTTTTCGTAGAGTTTCCGAAAGAGAAAGCATACGAATCAAGTCAAATTTGCTATTGAGGTTAAACGGGATCTAAAAAGAGGACCAGGAACACATACATACCCATAGTTCTCACAAAATTATTAGTGAACCTTCGCATTGTTTGTAAAGGTAAGATCGTAGTGTTCTTGATTTGTGGAAATCAAATGAACGGAGCATAACGAATAGAGATGAGCATGACGTGGTACAGAACATATATGAGTTTTGGTTCACAACATATATTGTGAGCCAAAACTCCTATACGGATTTCAAACGTAAGTCTAACACGATATTACTCAAATCACTTTGCAATGAAGATCACATGGTGTATAATCACTCACGAATTGCAAATGGGGCAAGTGAGAGTTTCCTAGTGACTGAATCTCCTAGTTTGATTGTTTTTTATTTTCATAGAGCTTCCGAAAGAGAAAGAATACGAATCAAGTCATGTTTGCTATTGAGGTTAAACGGGATCTAAAAAGAAGACCAGGAACACATACATACACCATCGTTCTCACAAAATTATTAGTGAACCTTCGCATCGTTTGTAAAGGTATGATCGTAGTGTTCTTGATCGGAGGAAATCAAATGAACGGAGCATAACGAATAGCGATGAGCATGACATGGTACACAACATATATGAGTTTTGGTTCAAAACATATATTGTGAGCCAAAACTCCTATACGGATTTCAAACGTAAGTCTAACACGATCTTACTCAAATCACTTTGCAATGAAAATCACATGGTGTATAATCACTAACGAAATGCAAATGAGGCACGTGAGAGTTTTCTAGTGACTGAATCTCCTAGTTTGATTGTTTTTTTTTCGTAGAGTTTCCGAAAGAGAAAGCATACGAATCAAGTCATGTTTGCTATTGAGGTTAAACGGGATCTAAAACGAGGACCAGGAACACATACATACCCATCGTTCTCACAAAATTATTAGTGAACCTTCGCATTGTTTGTAAAGGTAAGATCGTAGAGTTCTTGATTTGAGGAAATCAAATGAACGGAGCATAACGAATAGCTATGAGCATGACGTGGTACACAACATATATGAGTTTTGGTTCACAACATATATTGTGAGCCAAAACTCCTATACGGATTTCAAACGTAAGTCTAAAACGATATTACTCAAACCACTTTGCAATGAAAATCACATGGTGTATAATCACTAACGAAATGCAAATGAGGCACGTAAGAGTTTTCTAGTGACTGAATCTCCTAGTTTGATTGTTTTTTTTTCGTAGAGTTTCCGAAAGAGAAAGCATACGAATCAAGTCATGTTTGCTATTGAGGTTAAACGGGATCTAAAACGAGGACCAGGAACACATACATACCCATCGTTCTCACAAAATTATTAGTGAACCTTCGCATTGTTTGTAAAGGTAAGATCGTAGAGTTCTTGATTTGAGGAAATCAAATGAACGGAGCATAACGAATAGCTATGAGCATGACGTGGTACACAACATATATGAGTTTTGGTTCACAACATATATTGTGAGCCAAAACTCCTATACGGATTTCAAACGTAAGTCTAACACGATCTTACTCAAATCACTTTGCAATGAAAATCACATGGTGTATAATCACTAACGAAATGCAAATGAGGCACGTGAGAGTTTTCTAGTGACTGAATCTCCTAGTTTGATTGTTTTTTATTTTCGTAGAGTTTCCGAAAGAGAAAGCATTCGAATCACGTCATGTTTGCTATTGAGGTTAAACGGGATCTAAAAAGAGGACCAGGAACACATACATACCGATTGTTCTCACAAAATTATTAGTGAACCTTCGCATCGTTTGTAAAGGTAAGATCGTAGTGTTCTTGATTTGAGGAAATCAAATGAACGGAGCATAACGAATAGGGATGAGCATGACGTGGTACACAACATATATGAGTTTTGGTTCACAACATATATTGTGAGCCAAAACTCCTATACGGATTTCAAACGTAAGTCTAAAACGATATTACTCAAATCACTTTGCAATGAAAATCACATGGTGTATAATCACTAACGAAATGCAAATGAGGCACGTAAGAGTTTTCTAGTGACTGAATCTCCTAGTTTGATTGTTTTTTTTTTCGTAGAGTTTCCGAAAGAGAAAGCATACGAATCAAGTCATGTTTGCTATTGAGGTTAAACGGGATCTAAAACGAGGACCAGGAACACATACATACCCATCGTTCTCACAAAATTATTAGTGAACCTTCGCATTGTTTGTAAAGGTAAGATCGTAGAGTTCTTGATTTGAGGAAATCAAATGAACGGAGCATAACGAATAGCGATGAGCATGACGTGGTACACAACATATATGAGTTTTGTTTCACAACATATATTGTGTGCAAAAACTCCTATACGGATTTCAAACGTAAGTCTAACACGATATTACTCAAATCACTTTGCAATGAAAATCACATGGTGTATAATCACTAACGAAATGCAAATGAGGCACGTGAGAGTTTTCTAGTGACTGAATCTCCTAGTTTGATTGTTTTTTTTTTTTCGTAGAGTTTCCGAAAGAAAAAGCATACGAATCAAGTCAAGTTTGCTATTGAGGTTAAACGGGATCTAAAAAGAGGACCAGGAACACATACATACCCATAGTTCTCACAAAATTATTAGTGAACCTTAGCATTGTTTGTAAAGGTAAGATCGTAGTGTTCTTGATTTGTGGAAATCAAATGAACAGAGCATAACGAATAGAGATGAGCATGACGTGGTACAGAACATATATGAGTTTTGGTTCACAACATATATTGTGAGCCAAAACTCCTATACGGATTTCAAACGTAAGTCTAACACGATATTACTCAAATCACTTTGCAATGAAGATCACATGGTGTATAATCACTCACGAATTGCAAATGGGGCAAGTGAGAGTTTCCTAGTGACTGAATCTCCTAGTTTGATTGTTTTTTATTTTCATAGAGCTTCCGAAAGAGAAAGAATACGAATCAAGTCATGTTTGCTATTGAGGTTAAACGGGATCTAAAAAGAAGACCAGGAACACATACATACCCATAGTTCTCACAAAATTATTAGTGAACCTTCGCATCGTTTGTAAAGGTAAGATCGTAGTGTTCTTGATTTGAGGAAATCAAATGAACGGAGCATAAAGAATAGGGATGAGCATGACGTGGTACACAACATATATGAGTTTTGGTTCACAACATATATTGTGAGCCAAAACTCCTATACGGATTTCAAACGTAATTCTAACACGATATTACTCAAATCACTTTGCAATGAAGATCACATGGTGTATAATCACTCACAAAATGCAAATGAGGCACGTGAGAGTTTTCTAGTGACTGAATCTCCTAGTTTGATTGTTTTTTATTTTCGTAGAGTTTCCGAAAGAGAAATCATACGAATCAAGTCATGTTTGCTATTGAGGTTAAACGGGATGTAAAAAGAGGACCAGGAACACATACATACCCATAGTTCTCACAAAATTATTAGTGAACCTTCGCATTGTTTGTAAAGGTAAGATCGTAGTGTTCTTGATTTGAGGAAATCAAATGAACGGAGCATAACGAATAGAGATGAGCATGACGTGGTACACAACATATATGAGTTTTGGTTCACAACATATATTGTGAGCCAAAACTCCTATACGGATTTCAAATGTAATTCTAACACGATATTACTCAAATCACTTTGCAATGAAGATCACATGGTGTATAATCACTCACGAATTGCAAATGGGGCAAGTGAGAGTTTCCTAGTGACTGAATCTCCTAGTTTGATTGTTTTTTATTTTCGTAGAGTTTCCGAAAGAGAAAGCATTCGAATCAAGTCATGTTTGCTATTGAGGTTAAACGGGATCTAAAACGAGGACCAGGAACACATACATACACCATCGTTCTCACAAAATTATTAGTGAACCTTCGCATTGTTTGTAAAGGTAAGATCGTAATGTTCTTGATTTGAGGAAATCAAATGAACGGAGCATAACGAATAGGGATGAGCATGACGTGGTACACAACATATATGAGTTTTGGTTCACAACATATATTGTGACCCAAAACTCCTATACGGATTTCAAACGTAAGTCTAAAACGATATTACTCAAATCACTTTGCAATGAAAATCACATGGTGTATAATCACTAACGAAATGCAAATGAGGCACGTAAGAGTTTTCTAGTGACTGAATCTCCTAGTTTGATTGTTTTTTTTTTCGTAGAGTTTCCGAAAGAGAAAGCATACGAATCAAGTCATGTTTGCTATTGAGGTTAAACGGGATCGAAAACGAGGACCAGGAACACATATATACCCATCGTTCTCACAAAATTATTAGTGAACCTTCGCATTGTTTGTAAAGGTAAGATCGTAGTGTTCTTGATTTGAGGAAATCAAATGAACGGAGCATAACGAATAGCGATGAGCATGACGTGGTACACAACATATATGAGTTTTGGTTCACAACATATATTGTGAGCCAAAACTCCTATACGGATTTCAAATGTAAGTCTAACACGATATTACTCAAATCACTTTGCAATGAAAACCACATGGTGTATAATCACTAACGAAATGCAAATGAGGCACGTGAGAGTTTTCTAGTGACTGAATCTCCTAGTTTGATTGTTTTTTATTTTCGTAGAGTTTCCGAAAGAGAAAGCATTCGAATCACGTCATGTTTGCTATTGAGGTTAAACGGGATCTAAAAAGAGGACCAGGAACACATACATACCGATAGTTCTCACAAAATTATTAGTGAACCTTCGCATTGTTTGTAAAGGTAAGATCGTAGTGTTCTTGATTTGAGGAAATCAAATGAACGGAGCATAACGAATAGAGATGAGCATGACGTGGTACACAACATATATGAGTTTTGGTTCACAACATATATTGTTAGCCAAAACTCCTATACGGATTTCAAACGTAAGTCTAACACGATATTACTCAAATCACTTTGCAATGAAGATCTCATGGTGTATAATCACTCACGAATTGCAAATGGGGCAAGTGAGAGTTTCCTAGTGACTGAATCTCCTAGTTTGATTGTTTTTTATTTTCGTAGAGTTTCCGAAAGAGAAAGCATACCAATCAAGTCATGTTTGCCATTGAGGTTAAACGGGATGTAAAAAGAGGACCAGGAACACATACATACCCTTCTTTCTCACAAAATTATTAGTGAACCTTTGCATTGTTTGTAAAGGTAAGATCGTAGTGTTCTTGATTTGAGGAAATCAAATGAACGGAGCATAACGAATAGAGATGAGCATGACGTGGTACACAACATATATGAGTTTTGGTTCACAACATATATTGTGAGCCAAAACTCCTATACGGATTTTAAATGTAATTCTAACACGATATTACTCAAATCACTTTGCAATGAAGATCACATGGTGTATAATCACTCACGAATTGCAAATGGGGCAAGTGAGAGTTTCCTAGTGACTGAATCTCCTAGTTTGATTGTTTTTTATTTTCATAGAGCTTCCGAAAGAGAAAGAATACGAATCAAGTCATGTTTGCTATTGAGGTTAAACGGGATCTAAAAAGAAGACCAGGAACACATACATACCCATAGTTCTCACAAAATTATTAGTGAACCTTCGCATCGTTTGTAAAGGTAAGATCGTAGTGTTCTTGATTTGAGGAAATCAAATGAACGGAGCATAAAGAATAGGGATGAGCATGACGTGGTACACAACATATATGAGTTTTGGTTCACAACATATATTGTGAGCCAAAACTCCTATACGGATTTCAAACGTAATTCTAACACGATATTACTCAAATCACTTTGCAATGAAGATCACATGGTGTATAATCACTCACAAAATGCAAATGAGGCACGTGAGAGTTTTCTAGTGACTGAATCTCCTAGTTTGATTGTTTTTTATTTTCGTAGAGTTTCCGAAAGAGAAATCATACGAATCAAGTCATGTTTGCTATTGAGGTTAAACGGGATGTAAAAAGAGGACCAGGAACACATACATACCCATAGTTCTCACAAAATTATTAGTGAACCTTCGCATTGTTTGTAAAGGTAAGATCGTAGTGTTCTTGATTTGAGGAAATCAAATGAACGGAGCATAACGAATAGAGATGAGCATGACGTGGTACACAACATATATGAGTTTTGGTTCACAACATATATTGTTAGCCAAAACTCCTATACGGATTTCAAACGTAAGTCTAACACGATATTACTCAAATCACTTTGCAATGAAGATCTCATGGTGTATAATCACTCACGAATTGCAAATGGGGCAAGTGAGAGTTTCCTAGTGACTGAATCTCCTAGTTTGATTGTTTTTTATTTTCGTAGAGTTTCCGAAAGAGAAAGCATACCAATCAAGTCATGTTTGCCATTGAGGTTAAACGGGATGTAAAAAGAGGACCAGGAACACATACATACCCTTCTTTCTCACAAAATTATTAGTGAACCTTTGCATTGTTTGTAAAGGTAAGATCGTAGTGTTCTTGATTTGAGGAAATCAAATGAACGGAGCATAACGAATAGAGATGAGCATGACGTGGTACACAACATATATGAGTTTTGGTTCACAACATATATTGTGAGCCAAAACTCCTATACGGATTTTAAATGTAATTCTAACACGATATTACTCAAATCACTTTGCAATGAAGATCACATGGTGTATAATCACTCACGAATTGCAAATGGGGCAAGTGAGAGTTTCCTAGTGACTGAATCTCCTAGTTTGATTGTTTTTTATTTTCATAGAGCTTCCGAAAGAGAAAGAATACGAATCAAGTCATGTTTGCTATTGAGGTTAAACGGGATCTAAAAAGAAGACCAGGAACACATACATACCCATAGTTCTCACAAAATTATTAGTGAACCTTCGCATCGTTTGTAAAGGTAAGATCGTAGTGTTCTTGATTTGAGGAAATCAAATGAACGGAGCATAAAGAATAGGGATGAGCATGACGTGGTACACAACATATATGAGTTTTGGTTCACAACATATATTGTGAGCCAAAACTCCTATACGGATTTCAAATGTAAGTCTAACACGATATTACTCAAATCACTTTGCAATGAAAACCACATGGTGTATAATCACTAACGAAATGCAAATGAGGCACGTGAGAGTTTTCTAGTGACTGAATCTCCTAGTTTGATTGTTTTTTATTTTCGTAGAGTTTCCGAAAGAGAAAGCATTCGAATCACGTCATGTTTGCTATTGAGGTTAAACGGGATCTAAAAAGAGGACCAGGAACACATACATACCGATAGTTCTCACAAAATTATTAGTGAACCTTCGCATTGTTTGTAAAGGTAAGATCGTAGTGTTCTTGATTTGAGGAAATCAAATGAACGGAGCATAACGAATAGAGATGAGCATGACGTGGTACACAACATATATGAGTTTTGGTTCACAACATATATTGTTAGCCAAAACTCCTATACGGATTTCAAACGTAAGTCTAACACGATATTACTCAAATCACTTTGCAATGAAGATCTCATGGTGTATAATCACTCACGAATTGCAAATGGGGCAAGTGAGAGTTTCCTAGTGACTGAATCTCCTAGTTTGATTGTTTTTTATTTTCATAGAGTTTCCGAAAGAGAAAGCATACCAATCAAGTCATGTTTGCCATTGAGGTTAAACGGGATGTAAAAAGAGGACCAGGAACACATACATACCCTTCTTTCTCACAAAATTATTAGTGAACCTTTGCATTGTTTGTAAAGGTAAGATCGTAGTGTTCTTGATTTGAGGAAATCAAATGAACGGAGCATAACGAATAGAGATGAGCATGACGTGGTACACAACATATATGAGTTTTGGTTCACAACATATATTGTGAGCCAAAACTCCTATACGGATTTTAAATGTAATTCTAACACGATATTACTCAAATCACTTTGCAATGAAGATCACATGGTGTATAATCACTCACGAATTGCAAATGGGGCAAGTGAGAGTTTCCTAGTGACTGAATCTCCTAGTTTGATTGTTTTTTATTTTCATAGAGCTTCCGAAAGAGAAAGAATACGAATCAAGTCATGTTTGCTATTGAGGTTAAACGGGATCTAAAAAGAAGACCAGGAACACATACATACCCATAGTTCTCACAAAATTATTAGTGAACCTTCGCATCGTTTGTAAAGGTAAGATCGTAGTGTTCTTGATTTGAGGAAATCAAATGAACGGAGCATAAAGAATAGGGATGAGCATGACGTGGTACACAACATATATGAGTTTTGGTTCACAACATATATTGTGAGCCAAAACTCCTATACGGATTTCAAACGTAATTCTAACACGATATTACTCAAATCACTTTGCAATGAAGATCACATGGTGTATAATCACTCACAAAATGCAAATGATGCACGTGAGAGTTTTCTAGTGACTGAATCTCCTAGTTTGATTGTTTTTTATTTTCGTAGAGTTTCCGAAAGAGAAATCATACGAATCAAGTCATGTTTGCTATTGAGGTTAAACGGGATGTAAAAAGAGGACCAGGAACACATACATACCCATAGTTCTCACAAAATTATTAGTGAACCTTCGCATTGTTTGTAAAGGTAAGATCGTAGTGTTCTTGATTTGAGGAAATCAAATGAACGGAGCATAACGAATAGAGATGAGCATGACGTGGTACACAACATATATGAGTTTTGGTTCACAACATATATTGTGAGCCAAAACTCCTATACGGATTTCAAATGTAATTCTAACACGATATTACTCAAATCACTTTGCAATGAAGATCACATGGTGTATAATCACTCACGAATTGCAAATGGGGCAAGTGAGAGTTTCCTAGTGACTGAATCTCCTAGTTTGATTGTTTTTTATTTTCGTAGAGTTTCCGAAAGAGAAAGCATTCGAATCAAGTCATGTTTGCTATTGAGGTTAAACGGGATCTAAAACGAGGACCAGGAACACATACATACACCATCGTTCTCACAAAATTATTAGTGAACCTTCGCATTGTTTGTAAAGGTAAGATCGTAATGTTCTTGATTTGAGGAAATCAAATGAACGGAGCATAACGAATAGGGATGAGCATGACGTGGTACACAACATATATGAGTTTTGGTTCACAACATATATTGTGACCCAAAACTCCTATACGGATTTCAAACGTAAGTCTAAAACGATATTACTCAAATCACTTTGCAATGAAAATCACATGGTGTATAATCACTAACGAAATGCAAATGAGGCACGTAAGAGTTTTCTAGTGACTGAATCTCCTAGTTTGATTGTTTTTTTTTTCGTAGAGTTTCCGAAAGAGAAAGCATACGAATCAAGTCATGTTTGCTATTGAGGTTAAACGGGATCGAAAACGAGGACCAGGAACACATACATACCCATCGTTCTCACAAAATTATTAGTGAACCTTCGCATTGTTTGTAAAGGTAAGATCGTAGTGTTCTTGATTTGAGGAAATCAAATGAACGGAGCATAACGAATAGCGATGAGCATGACGTGGTACACAACATATATGAGTTTTGGTTCACAACATATATTGTGAGCCAAAACTCCTATACGGATTTCAAATGTAAGTCTAACACGATATTACTCAAATCACTTTGCAATGAAAACCACATGGTGTATAATCACTAACGAAATGCAAATGAGGCACGTGAGAGTTTTCTAGTGACTGAATCTCCTAGTTTGATTGTTTTTTATTTTCGTAGAGTTTCCGAAAGAGAAAGCATTCGAATCACGTCATGTTTGCTATTGAGGTTAAACGGGATCTAAAAAGAGGACCAGGAACACATACATACCGATAGTTCTCACAAAATTATTAGTGAACCTTCGCATTGTTTGTAAAGGTAAGATCGTAGTGTTCTTGATTTGAGGAAATCAAATGAACGGAGCATAACGAATAGAGATGAGCATGACGTGGTACACAACATATATGAGTTTTGGTTCACAACATATATTGTTAGCCAAAACTCCTATACGGATTTCAAACGTAAGTCTAACACGATATTACTCAAATCACTTTGCAATGAAGATCTCATGGTGTATAATCACTCACGAATTGCAAATGGGGCAAGTGAGAGTTTCCTAGTGACTGAATCTCCTAGTTTGATTGTTTTTTATTTTCGTAGAGTTTCCGAAAGAGAAAGCATACCAATCAAGTCATGTTTGCCATTGAGGTTAAACGGGATGTAAAAAGAGGAACAGGAACACATACATACCCTTCTTTCTCACAAAATTATTAGTGAACCTTTGCATTGTTTGTAAAGGTAAGATCGTAGTGTTCTTGATTTGAGGAAATCAAATGAACGGAGCATAACGAATAGAGATGAGCATGACGTGGTACACAACATATATGAGTTTTGGTTCACAACATATATTGTGAGCCAAAACTCCTATACGGATTTTAAATGTAATTCTAACACGATATTACTCAAATCACTTTGCAATGAAGATCACATGGTGTATAATCACTCACGAATTGCAAATGGGGCAAGTGAGAGTTTCCTATTGACTGAATCTCCTAGTTTGATTGTTTTTTATTTTCGTAGAGTTTCCGAAAGAGAAAGCATACGAATCAAGTCATGTTTGCCATTGAGGTAAAACAGAATATAAATACACATTGTTCTCACAAAGATATTAGTGGACCTTCGCATCGTTTGTAAAGGTATGATCGTAGTGTTCTTGATTTGAGGAAATCAGATGAACGTAGTGTAACGAATAGAGATGAGCATGACATGGTACACAATGATAGGCTTAAGAAGCCATGTCGGGTCATTCATAGCTTGTGAGCCAACATATATGAGCGTTCACAACAACCAAACCAGAAAATCAATCTAGTCCAAAACTCCTATACGGATTTCAAACGTAAGTCTAACACGATATTACTCAAATCACTTTGCAATGAAGATCACATGGTGTATAATCACTCACGAATTGCAAATGGGGCAAGTGAGAGTTTTCTAGTGACTGAATCTCCTAGTTTGATTGTCTTTTATTTTCGTAGAGTTTCCGAAAGAGAAATCATACGAATTAAGTCATGTTTGCTACTGAGGTTAAACGGGATGTAAAAAGAGGGCCAGGAACACATACATACCCATAGTTCTCACAAAATTATTAGTGAACCTTCGCATTGTTTGTAAAGGTAAGATCGTAGTGTTCTTGATTTGAGGAAATCAAATGAACGGAGCATAACGAATAGAGATGAGCATGACGTGGTACACAACATATATGAGTTTTGGTTCACAACATATATTGTGAGCCAAAACTCCTATACGGATTTCAAATGTAATTCTAACACGATATTACTCAAATCACTTTGCAATGAAGATCACATGGTGTATAATCACTCACGAATTGCAAATGGGGCAAGTGAGAGTTTCCTAGTGACTGAATCTCCTAGTTTGATTGTTTTTTATTTTCGTAGAGTTTCCGAAAGAGAAAGCATACGAATCAAGTCATGTTTGCCATTGAGGTAAAACAGAATATAAATACACATTGTTCTCACAAAGATATTAGTGGACTTTCGCATCGTTTGTAAAGGTATGATCGTAGTGTTTTTGATTTGAGGAAATCAGATGAACGTAGTGTAACGAATAGAGATGAGCATGACATGGTACACAATGATAGGCTTAAGAAGCCATGTCGGGTCATTCATAGCTTGTGAGCCAACATATATGAGCGTTCACAACAACCAAACCAGAAAATCAATCTAGTCCAAAACTCCTATACGGATTTCAAACGTAATTCTAACACGATATTACTCAAATCACTTTGCAATGAAGATCACATGGTGTATAATCACTCACAAAATGCAAATGAGGCACGTGAGAGTTTTCTAGTGACTGAATCTCCTAGTTTGATTGTTTTTTATTTTCGTAGAGTTTCCGAAAGAGAAAGCATACGAATCAAGTCATGTTTGCTATTGAGGTTAAACGGGATGTAAAAAGAGGACCAGGAACACATACATACCCATAGTTCTCACAAAATTATTAGTGAACCTTCGCATTGTTTGTAAAGGTAAGATCGTAGTGTTCTTGATTTGAGGAAATCAAATGAAAGGAGCATAACGAATAGAGATGAGCATGACGTGGTACACAACATATATGAGTTTTGCTTCACAACATATATTGTGAGCCAAAACTCCTATACGGATTTCAAATGTAATTCTAACATGATATTACTCAAATCACTTTGCAATGAAGATCACATGGTGTATAATCACTCACGAATTGCAAATGGGGCAAGTGAGAGTTTTCTAGTGACTGAATCTCCTAGTTTGATTGTTTATTATTTTCGTAGAGTTTCCGAAAGAGAAATCATACGAATTAAGTCATGTTTGCTATTGAGGTTAAACGGGATGTAAAAAGAGGACCAGGAACACATACATACCCATAGTTCTCACAAAATTATTAGTGAACCTTCGCATTGTTTGTAAAGGTAAGATCGTAGTGTTCTTGATTTGTGGAAATCAAATGAACGGAGCATAACGAATAGAGATGAGCATGACGTGGTACACAACATATATGAGTTTTGGTTCACAACATATATTGTGAGCCAAAACTCCTATACGGATTTCAAATGTAATTCTAACACGATATTACTCAAATCACTTTGCAATGAAGATCACATGGTGTATAATCACTCACGAATTGCAAATGGGGCAAGTGAGAGTTTCCTAGTGACTGAATCTCCTAGTTTGATTGTTTTTTATTTTCGTAGAGTTTCCGAAAGAGAAAGCATACGAATCAAGTCATGTTTGCCATTGAGGTAAAACAGAATATAAATACACATTGTTCTCACAAAGATATTAGTGGACTTTCGCATCGTTTGTAAAGGTATGATCGTAGTGTTTTTGATTTGAGGAAATCAGATGAACGTAGTGTAACGAATAGAGATGAGCATGACATGGTACACAATGATAGGCTTAAGAAGCCATGTCGGGTCATTCATAGCTTGTGAGCCAACATATATGAGCGTTCAAAACAACCAAACCAGAAAATCAATCTAGTCCAAAACTCCTATACGGATTTCAAACGTAATTCTAACACGATAATACTCAAATCACTTTGCAATGAAGATCACATGGTGTATAATCACTCACAAAATGCAAATGAGGCACGTGAGAGTTTTCTAGTGACTGAATCTCCTAGTTTGATTGTTTTTTATTTTCGTAGAGTTTCCGAAAGAGAAATCATACGAATCAAGTCATGTTTGCTATTGAGGTTAAACGGGATGCAAAAAGAGGACCAGGAACACATACATACCGATAGTTCTCACAAAATTATTAGTGAACCTTCGCATCGTTTGTAAAGGTAAGATCGTAGTGTTCTTGATCTGAGGAAATCAAATGAACGGAGCATAACGAATAGCGATGAGCATGACATGGTACACAACATATATGAGTTTTGGTTCAAAACATATATTGTGAGCCAAAACTCCTATACGGATTTCAAATGTAAGTCTAACACGATATTACTCAAATCACTTTGCAATGAAAACCACATGGTGTATAATCACTAACGAAATGCAAATGAGGCACGTGAGAGTTTTCTAGTGACTGAATCTCCTAGTTTGATTGTTTTTTATTTTCGTAGAGTTTCCGAAAGAGAAAGCATTCGAATCACGTCATGTTTGCTATTGAGGTTAAACGGGATCTAAAAAGAGGACCAGGAACACATACATACCGATAGTTCTCACAAAATTATTAGTGAACCTTCGCATCGTTTGTAAAGGTAAGATCGTAGTGTTCTTGATTTGAGGAAATCAAATGAACGGAGCATAACGAATAGGGATGAGCATGACGTGGTACACAACATATATGAGTTTTGGTTCACAACATATATTGTGAGCCAAAACTCCTATACGGATTTCAAACGTAAGTCTAAAACGATATTACTCAAACCACTTTGCAATGAAAATCACATGGTGTATAATCACTAACGAAATGCAAATGAGGCACGTAAGAGTTTTCTAGTGACTGAATCTCCTAGTTTGATTGTTTTTTTTTCGTAGAGTTTCCGAAAGAGAAAGCATACGAATCAAGTCATGTTTGCTATTGAGGTTAAACGGGATCTAAAACGAGGACCAGGAACACATACATACCCATCGTTCTCACAAAATTATTAGTGAACCTTCGCATTGTTTGTAAAGGTAAGATCGTAGAGTTCTTGATTTGAGGAAATCAAATGAACGGAGCATAACGAATAGCGATGAGCATGACGTGGTACACAACATATATGAGTTTTGGTTCACAACATATATTGTGAGCCAAAACTCCTATACGGATTTCAAACGTAAGTCTAACACGATCTTACTCAAATCACTTTGCAATGAAAAGCACATGGTGTATAATCACTAACGAAATGCAAATGAGGCACGTGAGAGTTTTCTAGTGACTGAATCTCCTAGTTTGATTGTTTTTTATTTTTGTAGAGTTTCCGAAAGAGAAAGCATTCGAATCACGTCATGTTTGCTATTGAGGTTAAACGGGATCTAAAAAGAGGACCAGGAACACATACATACCGATAGTTCTCACAAAATTATTAGTGAACCTTCGCATCGTTTGTAAAGGTAAGATCGTAGTGTTCTTGATTTGAGGAAATCAAATGAACGGAGCATAACGAATAGGGATGAGCATGACGTGGTACACAACATATATGAGTTTTGGTTCACAACATATATTGTGAGCCAAAACTCCTATACAGATTTCAAACGTAAGTCTAAAACGATATTACTCAAACCACTTTGCAATGAAAATCACATGGTGTATAATCACTAACGAAATGCAAATGAGGCACGTAAGAGTTTTCTAGTGACTGAATCTCCTAGTTTGATTGTTTTTTTATCGTAGAGTTTCCGAAAGAGAAAGCATACGAATCAAGTCATGTTTGCTATTGAGGTTAAACGGGATCTTAAACGAGGACCAGGAACACATACATACCCATCGTTCTCACAAAATTATTAGTGAACCTTCGCATTGTTTGTAAAGGTAAGATCGTAGAGTTCTTGATTTGAGGAAATCAAATGAACGGAGCATAACGAATAGCGATGAGCATGACGTGGTACACAACATATATGAGTTTTGGTTCACAACATATATTGTGAGCCAAAACTCCTATACGGATTTCAAACGTAAGTCTAACACGATCTTACTCAAATCACTTTGCAATGAAAATCACATGGTGTATAATCACTAACGAAATGCAAATGAGGCACGTGAGAGTTTTCTAGTGACTGAATCTCCTAGTTTGATTGTTTTTTATTTTCGTAGAGTTTCCGAAAGAGAAAGCATTCGAATCACGTCATGTTTGCTATTGAGGTTAAACGGGATCTAAAAAGAGGACCAGGAACACATACATACCGATAGTTCTCAAAAAATTATTAGTGAACCTTCGCATCGTTTGTAAAGGTAAGATCGTAGTGTTCTTGATTTGAGGAAATCAAATGAACGGAGCATAACGAATAGGGATGAGCATGACGTGGTACACAACATATATGAGTTTTGGTTCACAACATATATTGTGAGCCAAAACTCCTATACGGATTTCAAACGTAAGTCTAAAACGATATTACTCAAATCACTTTGCAATGAAAATCACATGGTGTATAATCACTAACGAATTGCAAATGGGGCAAGTGAGAGTTTTCTAGTGACTGAATCTCCTAGTTTGATTGTTTTTTATTTTCGTAGAGTTTCCGAAAGAGAAATCATACGAATTAAGTCATGTTTGCTATTGAGGTTAAACGGGATGTAAAAAGAGGACCAGGAACACATACATACCCATAGTTCTCACAAAATTATTAGTGAACCTTCGCATTGTTTGTAAAGGTAAGATCGTAGTGTTCTTGATTTGAGGAAATCAAATGAACGGAGCATAACGAATAGAGATGAGCATGACGTGGTACACAACATATATGAGTTTTGGTTCACAACATATATTGTGAGCCAAAACTCCTATACGGATTTCAAATGTAATTCTAACACGATATTACTCAAATCACTTTGCAATGAAGATCACATGGTGTATAATCACTCACGAATTGCAAATGGGGCAAGTGAGAGTTTCCTAGTGACTGAATCTCCTAGTTTGATTGTTTTTTATTTTCGTAGAGTTTCCGAAAGAGAAAGCATACGAATCAAGTCATGTTTGCCATTGAGGTAAAACAGAATATAAATACACATTGTTCTCACAAAGATATTAGTGGACTTTCGCATCGTTTGTAAAGGTATGATCGTAGTGTTTTTGATTTGAGGAAATCAGATGAACGTAGTGTAACGAATAGAGATGAGCATGACATGGTACACAATGATAGGCTTAAGAAGCCATGTCGGGTCATTCATAGCTTGTGAGCCAACATATATGAGCGTTCACAACAACCAAACCAGAAAATCAATCTAGTCCAAAACTCCTATACGGATTTCAAACGTAATTCTAACACGATATTACTCAAATCACTTTGCAATGAAGATCACATGGTGTATAATCACTCACAAAATGCAAATGAGGCACGTGAGAGTTTTCTAGTGACTGAATCTCCTAGTTTGATTGTTTTTTATTTTCGTAGAGTTTCCGAAAGAGAAAGCATACGAATCAAGTCATGTTTGCTATTGAGGTTAAACGGGATGTAAAAAGAGGACCAGGAACACATACATACCCATAGTTCTCACAAAATTATTAGTGAACCTTCGCATTGTTTGTAAAGGTAAGATCGTAGTGTTCTTGATTTGAGGAAATCAAATGAAAGGAGCATAACGAATAGAGATGAGCATGACGTGGTACACAACATATATGAGTTTTGGTTCACAACATATATTGTGAGCCAAAACTCCTATACGGATTTCAAATGTAATTCTAACATGATATTACTCAAATCACTTTGCAATGAAGATCACATGGTGTATAATCACTCACGAATTGCAAATGGGGCAAGTGAGAGTTTTCTAGTGACTGAATCTCCTAGTTTGATTGTTTATTATTTTCGTAGAGTTTCCGAAAGAGAAATCATACGAATTAAGTCATGTTTGCTATTGAGGTTAAACGGGATGTAAAAAGAGGACCAGGAACACATACATACCCATAGTTCTCACAAAATTATTAGTGAACCTTCGCATTGTTTGTAAAGGTAAGATCGTAGTGTTCTTGATTTGTGGAAATCAAATGAACGGAGTATAACGAATAGAGATGAGCATGACGTGGTACACAACATATATGAGTTTTGGTTCACAACATATATTGTGAGCCAAAACTCCTATACGGATTTCAAATGTAATTCTAACACGATATTACTCAAATCACTTTGCAATGAAGATCACATGGTGTATAATCACTCACGAATTGCAAATGGGGCAAGTGAGAGTTTCCTAGTGACTGAATCTCCTAGTTTGATTGTTTTTTATTTTCGTAGAGTTTCCGAAAGAGAAAGCATACGAATCAAGTCATGTTTGCCATTGAGGTAAAACAGAATATAAATACACATTGTTCTCACAAAGATATTAGTGGACTTTCGCATCGTTTGTAAAGGTATGATCGTAGTGTTTTTGATTTGAGGAAATCAGATGAACGTAGTGTAACGAATAGAGATGAGCATGACATGGTACACAATGATAGGCTTAAGAAGCCATGTCGGGTCATTCATAGCTTGTGAGCCAACATATATGAGCGTTCAAAACAACCAAACCAGAAAATCAATCTAGTCCAAAACTCCTATACGGATTTCAAACGTAATTCTAACACGATAATACTCAAATCACTTTGCAATGAAGATCACATGGTGTATAATCACTCACAAAATGCAAATGAGGCACGTGAGAGTTTTCTAGTGACTGAATCTCCTAGTTTGATTGTTTTTTATTTTCGTAGAGTTTCCGAAAGAGAAATCATACGAATCAAGTCATGTTTGCTATTGAGGTTAAACGGGATGCAAAAAGAGGACCAGGAACACATACATACCGATAGTTCTCACAAAATTATTAGTGAACCTTCGCATCGTTTGTAAAGGTAAGATCGTAGTGTTCTTGATCTGAGGAAATCAAATGAACGGAGCATAACGAATAGCGATGAGCATGACATGGTACACAACATATATGAGTTTTGGTTCAAAACATATATTGTGAGCCAAAACTCCTATACGGATTTCAAATGTAAGTCTAACACGATATTACTCAAATCACTTTGCAATGAAAACCACATGGTGTATAATCACTAACGAAATGCAAATGAGGCACGTGAGAGTTTTCTAGTGACTGAATCTCCTAGTTTGATTGTTTTTTATTTTCGTAGAGTTTCCGAAAGAGAAAGCATTCGAATCACGTCATGTTTGCTATTGAGGTTAAACGGGATCTAAAAAGAGGACCAGGAACACATACATACCCATCGTTCTCACAAAATTATTAGTGAACCTTCGCATTGTTTGTAAAGGTAAGATCGTAGAGTTCTTGATTTGAGGAAATCAAATGAACGGAGCATAACGAATAGGGATGAGCATGACGTGGTACACAACATATATGAGTTTTGGTTCACAACATATATTGTGAGCCAAAACTCCTATACAGATTTCAAACGTAAGTCTAAAACGATATTACTCAAACCACTTTGCAATGAAAATCACATGGTGTATAATCACTAACGAAATGCAAATGAGGCACGTAAGAGTTTTCTAGTGACTGAATCTCCTAGTTTGATTGTTTTTTTATCGTAGAGTTTCCGAAAGAGAAAGCATACGAATCAAGTCATGTTTGCTATTGAGGTTAAACGGGATCTTAAACGAGGACCAGGAACACATACATACCCATCGTTCTCACAAAATTATTAGTGAACCTTCGCATTGTTTGTAAAGGTAAGATCGTAGAGTTCTTGATTTGAGGAAATCAAATGAACGGAGCATAACGAATAGCGATGAGCATGACGTGGTACACAACATATATGAGTTTTGGTTCACAACATATATTGTGAGCCAAAACTCCTATACGGATTTCAAACGTAAGTCTAACACGATCTTACTCAAATCACTTTGCAATGAAAATCACATGGTGTATAATCACTAACGAAATGCAAATGAGGCACGTGAGAGTTTTCTAGTGATTGAATCTCCTAGTTTGATTGTTTTTTATTTTCGTAGAGTTTCCGAAAGAGAAAGCATTCGAATCACGTCATGTTTGCTATTGAGGTTAAACGGGATCTAAAAAGAGGACCAGGAACACATACATACCGATAGTTCTCAAAAAATTATTAGTGAACCTTCGCATCGTTTGTAAAGGTAAGATCGTAGTGTTCTTGATTTGAGGAAATCAAATGAACGGAGCATAACGAATAGGGATGAGCATGACGTGGTACACAACATATATGAGTTTTGGTTCACAACATATATTGTGAGCCAAAACTCCTATACGGATTTCAAACGTAAGTCTAAAACGATATTACTCAAATCACTTTGCAATGAAAATCACATGGTGTATAATCACTAACGAATTGCAAATGGGGCAAGTGAGAGTTTTCTAGTGACTGAATCTCCTAGTTTGATTGTTTTTTATTTTCGTAGAGTTTCCGAAAGAGAAATCATACGAATTAAGTCATGTTTGCTATTGAGGTTAAACGGGATGTAAAAAGAGGACCAGGAACACATACATACCCATAGTTCTCACAAAATTATTAGTGAACCTTCGCATTGTTTGTAAAGGTAAGATCGTAGTGTTCTTGATTTGAGGAAATCAAATGAACGGAGCATAACGAATAGAGATGAGCATGACGTGGTACACAACATATATGAGTTTTGGTTCACAACATATATTGTGAGCCAAAACTCCTATACGGATTTCAAATGTAATTCTAACACGATATTACTCAAATCACTTTGCAATGAAGATCACATGGTGTATAATCACTCACGAATTGCAAATGGGGCAAGTGAGAGTTTCCTAGTGACTGAATCTCCTAGTTTGATTGTTTTTTATTTTCGTAGAGTTTCCGGAAGAGAAAGCATACGAATCAAGTCATGTTTGCCATTGAGGTAAAACAGAATATAAATACACATTGTTCTCACAAAGATATTAGTGGACTTTCGCATCGTTTGTAAAGGTATGATCGTAGTGTTTTTGATTTGAGGAAATCAGATGAACGTAGTGTAACGAATAGAGATGAGCATGACATGGTACACAATGATAGGCTTAAGAAGCCATGTCGGGTCATTCATAGCTTGTGAGCCAACATATATGAGCGTTCACAACAACCAAACCAGAAAATCAATCTAGTCCAAAACTCCTATACGGATTTCAAACGTAATTCTAACACGATATTACTCAAATCACTTTGCAATGAAGATCACATGGTGTATAATCACTCACAAAATGCAAATGAGGCACGTGAGAGTTTTCTAGTGACTGAATCTCCTAGTTTGATTGTTTTTTATTTTCGTAGAGTTTCCGAAAGAGAAAGCATACGAATCAAGTCATGTTTGCTATTGAGGTTAAACGGGATGTAAAAAGAGGACCAGGAACACATACATACCCATAGTTCTCACAAAATTATTAGTGAACCTTCGCATTGTTTGTAAAGGTAAGATCGTAGTGTTCTTGATTTGAGGAAATCAAATGAAAGGAGCATAACGAATAGAGATGAGCATGACGTGGTACACAACATATATGAGTTTTGGTTCACAACATATATTGTGAGCCAAAACTCCTATACGGATTTCAAATGTAATTCTAACATGATATTACTCAAATCACTTTGCAATGAAGATCACATGGTGTATAATCACTCACGAATTGCAAATGGGGCAAGTGAGAGTTTTCTAGTGACTGAATCTCCTAGTTTGATTGTTTATTATTTTCGTAGAGTTTCCGAAAGAGAAATCATACGAATTAAGTCATGTTTGCTATTGAGGTTAAACGGGATGTAAAAAGAGGACCAGGAACACATACATACCCATAGTTCTCACAAAATTATTAGTGAACCTTCGCATTGTTTGTAAAGGTAAGATCGTAGTGTTCTTGATTTGTGGAAATCAAATGAACGGAGCATAACGAATAGAGATGAGCATGACGTGGTACACAACATATATGAGTTTTGGTTCACAACATATATTGTGAGCCAAAACTCCTATACGGATTTCAAATGTAATTCTAACACGATATTACTCAAATCACTTTGCAATGAAGATCACATGGTGTATAATCACTCACGAATTGCAAATGGGGCAAGTGAGAGTTTCCTAGTGACTGAATCTCCTAGTTTGATTGTTTTTTATTTTCGTAGAGTTTCCGAAAGAGAAAGCATACGAATCAAGTCATGTTTGCCATTGAGGTAAAACAGAATATAAATACACATTGTTCTCACAAAGATATTAGTGGACTTTCGCATCGTTTGTAAAGGTATGATCGTAGTGTTTTTGATTTGAGGAAATCAGATGAACGTAGTGTAACGAATAGAGATGAGCATGACATGGTACACAATGATAGGCTTAAGAAGCCATGTCGGGTCATTCATAGCTTGTGAGCCAACATATATGAGCGTTCAAAACAACCAAACCAGAAAATCAATCTAGTCCAAAACTCCTATACGGATTTCAAACGTAATTCTAACACGATAATACTCAAATCACTTTGCAATGAAGATCACATGGTGTATAATCACTCACAAAATGCAAAT
The DNA here is from genome assembly GCA_964056655.1 of Arabis hirsuta. Lineage (NCBI taxonomy): Eukaryota > Viridiplantae > Streptophyta > Magnoliopsida > Brassicales > Brassicaceae > Arabis > Arabis hirsuta. Next base: position 21,987,845 of record OZ053299.1, on the reverse strand, counting down.
GAGGCACGTGAGAGTTTTCTAGTGACTGAATCTCCTAGTTTGATTGTTTTTTATTTTCGTAGAGTTTCCGAAAGAGAAATCATACGAATCAAGTCATGTTTGCTATTGAGGTTAAACGGGATGCAAAAAGAGGACCAGGAACACATACATACCGATAGTTCTCACAAAATTATTAGTGAACCTTCGCATCGTTTGTAAAGGTAAGATCGTAGTGTTCTTGATCTGAGGAAATCAAATGAACGGAGCATAACGAATAGCGATGAGCATGACATGGTACACAACATATATGAGTTTTGGTTCAAAACATATATTGTGAGCCAAAACTCCTATACGGATTTCAAATGTAAGTCTAACACGATATTACTCAAATCACTTTGCAATGAAAACCACATGGTGTATAATCACTAACGAAATGCAAATGAGGCACGTGAGAGTTTTCTAGTGACTGAATCTCCTAGTTTGATTGTTTTTTATTTTCGTAGAGTTTCCGAAAGAGAAAGCATTCGAATCACGTCATGTTTGCTATTGAGGTTAAACGGGATCTAAAAAGAGGACCAGGAACACATACATACCGATAGTTCTCACAAAATTATTAGTGAACCTTCGCATCGTTTGTAAAGGTAAGATCGTAGTGTTCTTGATTTGAGGAAATCAAATGAACGGAGCATAACGAATAGGGATGAGCATGACGTGGTACACAACATATATGAGTTTTGGTTCACAACATATATTGTGAGCCAAAACTCCTATACGGATTTCAAACGTAATTCTAACACGATATTACTCAAATCACTTTGCAATGAAGATCACATGGTGTATAATCACTCACAAAATGCAAATGAGGCACGTGAGAGTTTTCTAGTGACTGAATCTCCTAGTTTGATTGTTTTTTATTTTCATAGAGTTTCCGAAAGAGAAATCATACGAATCAAGTCATGTTTGCTGTTGAGGTTAAACGGGATGTAAAAAGAGGACCAGGAACACATACATACCCATAGTTCTCACAAAATTATTAGTGAACCTTCGCATTGTTTGTAAAGGTAAGATCGTAGTGTTCTTGATTTGAGGAAATCAAATGAACGGAGCATAACGAATAGAGATGAGCATGACGTGGTACACAACATACATGAGTTTTGGTTCACAACATATATTGTGAGCCAAAACTCCTATACGGATTTCAAATGTAATTCTAACATGATATTACTCAAATCACTTTGCAATGAAGATCACATGGTGTATAATCACTCACGAATTGCAAATGGGGCAAGTGAGAGTTTTCTAGTGACTGAATCTCCTAGTTTGATTGTTTTTTATTTTCGTAGAGTTTCCGAAAGAGAAATCATACGAATTAAGTCATGTTTGCTATTGAGGTTAAACGGGATGTAAAAAGAGGACCAGGAACACATACATACCCATAGTTCTCACAAAATTATTAGTGAACCTTCGCATTGTTTGTAAAGGTAAGATCGTAGTGTTCTTGATTTGAGGAAATCAAATGAACGGAGCATAACGAATAGAGATGAGCATGACGTGGTACACAACATATATGAGTTTTGGTTCACAACATATATTGTGAGCCAAAACTCCTATACGGATTTCAAATGTAATTCTAACACGATATTACTCAAATCACTTTGCAATGAAGATCACATGGTGTATAATCACTCACGAATTGCAAATGGGGCAAGTGAGAGTTTCCTAGTGACTGAATCTCCTAGTTTGATTGTTTTTTATTTTCGTAGAGTTTCCGAAAGAGAAAGCATACGAATCAAGTCATGTTTGCCATTGAGGTAAAACAGAATATAAATACACATTGTTCTCACAAAGATATTAGTGGACTTTCGCATCGTTTGTAAAGGTATGATCGTAGTGTTTTTGATTTGAGGAAATCAGATGAACGTAGTGTAACGAATAGAGATGAGCATGACATGGTACACAATGATAGGCTTAAGAAGCCATATCGTGTCATTCATAGCTTGTGAGCCAACATATATGAGCGTTCAAAACAACCAAACCAGAAAATCAATCTAGTCCAAAACTCCTATACGGATTTCAAACGTAATTCTAACACGATATTACTCAAATCACTTTGCAATGAAGATCACATGGTGTATAATCACTCACAAAATGCAAATGAGGCACGTGAGAGTTTTCTAGTGACTGAATCTCCTAATTTGATTGTTTTTTATTTTCGTAGAGTTTTCGAAAGAGAAATAATACGAATCAAGTCATGTTTGCTATTGAGGTTAAACAGGATGCAAAAAGAGGACCAGGAACACATACATACCCATAGTGTAAGATTTATGCGGAATATGTAAGAGATTGAGAGAGATGAGTGATTGAGAGTTTATAGAGAGTAGAGAGTATATGAACTGAACTCAGTCAATTGAATTGTGATCTTACAACAATGAGACTATATATACACGTTTTTGCTTAACCCTAATGCTGTCCTATACAACTTGTATTACTCTAATATAAACCAGAAGTGATGGGAGAGTTAATTGTAAACAAATGGGGATGGGCAATGGAGAGAGGCCACTTGTTTCTTTACTATAAAACACAAACTGACTTGTGTCAGCTTGTTGGGCACGTGAGTGGCTGGTAAGATGTGTTGAGTAGCCTTGGATCACACGCCGCACACCCTTGAGTTACTACCGCACCATTTAGACACATGCCGCTGCGGTAAGGCTGCTGCTGCGGTAAGGCTGATCCAGTTTAATACTCCCCCTCAAGCTAAGTCATAAGAACGCTGGAGACTTAGCTTGGAAGTTTAAGAGAGCTCACCTCATTAAAAACCTAAGTGTGGAAAACCCAATGGGACAAAACCGCACTTAGGGAAAAAGAGTGTGAGTTCTTTACTGAGGGGATTCGGAACATGGAATACTTATGAGACCCATTTTCTCACATATAAACTCACACGTTTTCAGACTTGTAGCTTTGGTGAATATATCCGCCAATTGATCCGAGCTTCTTGTGTAGCAAGGAAGAATTACTCCTAACTCCATTTGCTCTCTGACCTTGTGGCAGTCCACCTCTATGTGCTTAGTTCTTTCGTGGAACACTTGGTTTGACGCAATGTGGATCGCGGATTGATTGTCACAGTGCATGGTGATCGGCTTTGTAGTCTCTATACTCAGATCAATAAGAAGCATCTTCAACCACATCAACTCTGTTGTAAGTCTCCTCATCGCTCTATACTCAGCTTCAGCACTCGAACACGCCACCACCTTCTGTTTCTTACTCTTCCACGTAACTAGATTGCCCCCGATGAATGTGCAATAGCCGGTAGTGGATCTCCTATCTGCTCTATCGCCAGCCCAATCAGCATCACAATATCCCACTATTTCCGAGCTTCCATTGCATCCCATCCAGATTCCTAGTTCTGAAGTTCCCTTGATGTATCGTAGGATACGATTCACCATCGTCCAATGTGACTGCCTTGGAGCTTGCATGTATTGGCTCGCCTGATTTACTGCAAAACATAAATCAGGACGAGTTATTGTAAGGTATATGAGCTTACCAACCAAACGCCTATACGGTTTAGCGTCATGAAGGAGGCTATCTTCATTCCCCCCTTGTTGGTTAGCTTTATATCCATCCTCCAAAGGTGTTCTCGCTGGTTTTGCATCCATCAAACCTGCGTCATTCACAAGATCACAAATGTACTTTCTTTGGGATAAGAAGAGACCTTCCTTCGATCTACATACTTCTATCCCAAGAAAGTACCTTAGTTCACCTAGGTCTTTGATATCAAAGACTGATTTTAAATAATTTTTGGTATCTTGAATACCAATCTTATCACTTCCAGATATGATTATATCATCTACATAAATGAGAATGACAATGATACCTGTTTGGCTTTGAATCGTGAAGAGGGTGTGATCAGCTTCTGATCTTCGGAATCCTCTATCCAAAAGTGTGATGCTCAACTTTCGGTACCACGCCCTTGGTGACTGTTTTAGACCGTAGATCGCTTTTCTCAACTTTAGCACTTTTCCCGGGGTAACAAATATGCCTGGTGGTGGAGTCATATAAACCTCCTCTTCTAACTCCCCTTGGAGGAATGCATTCTTCACATCCATCTGCCATAACTCCCATTCCAAATTCGTAGCAAGAGATAATACAACCCGGATGGTGTGAAGCTTTGCAACAGGAGCAAACGTCTCCATATAATCTTCACCGTAGGTTTGGGTGAAGCCCCTTGCTACCAGCCTTGCCTTGTGTCTTTCTATCTCGCCATTGCTATGGTATTTGATAGTAAATACCCATTTTGAACTCACTGTTTTCTTGGTCTTTGGAAGATCAGCCTCATCCCAAGTATGGTTCCTTTCCATTGCTTGTTTCTCATCCCCCACTGCCTCACGCCAAACCTTTAGCTCTGTTGCTTCCTCATATGTTTTTGGAATCTCCTCATTGTCCAAAATTCCAATGAATGCTTGATACTCTTCCGGGATGTGAGCCAAAGAACAGACCGCATGTATTGGGTGTGCAACCGCCTGGTTGTTATAATACACCCTTGTGTTGATCCAATTCGATGCGGGCTGTCTCACTCTAGTGCTTCTGCGGAGTGTTGGTTCGCTTATATGAGGAGCAACTGATTGATCCAGCACTGGCTGGTGGTTAGGAGGATTAGGGCTCGGCTGCGGTTGCCGCGTATCAGAACGACGCTGCCGCATATGTAATTGTGGCTGCGGTGTACTCAAACGTGGCTGCCGTGGTGATGCATGAGTCTCTGGTTGCTGTGGGCTTGTGTTATGAATATCTTCTATGTTCCCCTCTCCTATTTCATCACCATGCATTTCCGTTTCAATTTCAGTCTCGGAGTCTATTTCCTCGTTGTTTGCTTCTTCCTCTATCTGTTCTGAGGTAGCAGTTGAAGTAGGAGTTGCGGCTGGCATGCTCCCATCTCTTAAGGTTTCCAGGAGCGTTCTAAGGGAGGCAGCCCTATCGGATGTAGAGTGTGATAGATCTTTCAAGTTCTCCCAATTCCTGTCTTCGTAAAACCCTTGGTTCTCAATGAACTTGACATCTCTTGAAATCAACACTCTTCTCGTTTCTGGAATGTAGCATTTATAGCCCTTTTGATTGATAGAGTAGCCAATGAACATCCCTTTTGTACTCTTTTCATCTAGTTTGTTCCTTTGTTCTCCTGGTTTTAAAACAAAACAAACACAACCAAATACTTTTAGATAATCAATCGACGGTTTGGAAGTGTTTAATACCTCAAATGGAGAGATATCTTGAAGGACTTTAGTGGGCAGCCGGTTAATCAAATAACAGGCCATGACCACAGCATCCCCCCAAAATCTCTTAGGTACATTCATGTGGAACATCAAGGACCGGGCTACTTCCATAAGATGTCGGTTCTTTCGTTCAGCAACACCATTTTGTTGAGGAGTATAAGGGCAGCTCGTTTGATGTACGATGCCGTATTTGTTCAAATGTTGTTTGAATAATTGGCTCGTGTACTCCCCCCCATTATCTGATCTCAACACTTTGATTTTAGCATCATAATGGTTAGTCACATAGTTTTGGAAGTTAATAAACGCTTCTAATACTCTATCCTTTGATGGCAATAACGTTATCCAAGTATATTTCGATTTTTCATCAATGAAAGTAACAAAATACTTATGGTTTTCTCTAGACTCGCACGGAGAGGTCCAAACATCAGAATGAATAAGATCAAAACATTTTTCATAAATGGTAGATGACTTAGGAAAGACGGTTTTGCAATGTTTCCCCAAAATACATGCCTCACAAGCATCATTCTTAAATTTAACATTTGGTAACATCAAATTTAAAGCTCTGTGATGAGGGTGGCCTAATCTAGCATGCCATAGTGCATCATTATCAAGAACAGAAGCAAATACGAAAGCATTAGGTAAACACGATGATGATTTAGTATCTTCAAGAACATAAAGACCATTCTTAGTTGTTCCTTGACCGATACGCTTACTTGAATCAATATCCTGAAAAAAAACTTCATTAGGACTGAATATGGCATAACAATTCAAATCAGTAGTAGCCTTTTTAATAGATAACAGGTTTGACGTGAAAGATGGCATGTAAAAGGCCTTAGATTCTTTATCAAACAACTTAAGGTTCCCAATTCCTTCTATCTTAATCTTTTCACCGTTTGCTATAATTACATTCCCTAAGGCAGGTTTCACGTTACTAATCAACCTAGCATCACTAATCATATGGTGGCTTGCACCAGAATCGACGATTAGGGGTTTATTAGTTAAACTATGATTCGCAACACTCCTTAGATCATGTTTATGCAAAGTATTAAGGCTGAAAGCTTGTATTGGGTTACCAGATTCTTTTAGGGATTTGATGAGGATGTCAAGGTCTGATTTCTTCACATACTCGGCAGAGGCTCTCATGGCTATTCCCTCGTCCTCATTGAGTTGAATTGATGGTCCAGCAGCTTCGTATGAGTTTGCGGCTGCATTAGCTCTCGGTTTCCTTTGATCTCTCCCACGGTTAGGCTTGAGATGAGGGTATAGTGTCCAGCATTTGTTCTTGAGATGACCCCTCTTCTTACAATGCTCACAGACCCATATATCTCTTTCTTCAGTCCCATAGGCGCCTCTGTTGGCAATCATCAGCTCGCCCTTATTAGCTATGACCAGTTCACTGCCTTTATTCCCGAATAGCCCTAGTGAGCCTTGTTCCTTCTGAATTTGGGCACACACCTCATCCAAACTCGGTAACTTCTCAGCCCTTAGTAGATGCTTAATTAGATCGTTAAACACTGGATTCAACACCATTAGAAGAGCAAAGACTTTATCTTGCTCTCTTCTCTCATTCAGAACTGTCGCCACAAGTGTAGCTGGTCTCAACATTTCCAGTTCAGCCCACAAGCTCCTGAACTTTCCAAAGAAATCATTGAAACCCAAATCACCTTGTGAGAGTTGATTGATGGCTCGTTTAACTTCAAATACCCTGGTAAGATTGGAGACATTCCCAAACACATTTTTCAATGTGTCCCACAGCTCCTTAGCTTCTTCACAGTAGGAATACGCTTCAAGAACAGATATGGCCAATGACCCTTGAATGGTGGAGAGTACCATCTGATCATCATGATACCACGTATCAGAATCGGATGGAATCACCTTCCCTTCTTTGTTCGTAACAACCGGCGCTTGGGAGTTCTCAACATGACTCCACAGCCTCTTTCCACTCAACACAGCCTTGGCGGTCCTCGCCCAAAGCAGGTAGTTATCAGCTCCTTTGAGCACAACAGGTAGTGACACCATCTTGTTCCCCTCCATTAGTAGCTAAACAAACAACTCCAGAAGTTGTGTAACGGTTCTGGTTTGTAGTGAGAAGCAAAGAACAGTAATGGAAACAAGTGTTTAAGAATGAAAAACGGTTTTAATCAACACGTAATAAGATCAAACCGCTCTGATACCATGTAAGATTTATGCGGAATATGTAAGAGATTGAGAGAGATGAGTGATTGAGAGTTTATAGAGAGTAGAGAGTATATGAACTGAACTCAGTCAATTGAATTGTGATCTTACAACAATGAGACTATATATACACGTTTTTGCTTAACCCTAATGCTGTCCTATACAACTTGTATTACTCTAATATAAACCAGAAGTGATGGGAGAGTTAATTGTAAACAAATGGGGATGGGCAATGGAGAGAGGCCACTTGTTTCTTTACTATAAAACACAAACTGACTTGTGTCAGCTTGTTGGGCACGTGAGTGGCTGGTAAGATGTGTTGAGTAGCCTTGGATCACACGCCGCACACCCTTGAGTTACTACCGCACCATTTAGACACATGCCGCTGCGGTAAGGCTGCTGCTGCGGTAAGGCTGATCCAGTTTAATACTATACGGATTTCAAACGTAAGTCTAACACGATATTACTCAAATCACTTTGCAATGAAGATCACATGGTGTATAATCACTCACGAATTGCAAATGGGGCAAGTGAGAGTTTCCTAGTGACTGAATCTCCTAGTTTGATTGTTTTTTATTTTCATAGAGCTTCCGAAAGAGAAAGAAAACGAATCAAGTCATGTTTGCTATTGAGGTTAAACGGGATCTAAAAAGAAGACCAGGAACACATACATACCCATAGTTCTCACAAAATTATTAGTGAACCTTCGCATCGTTTGTAAAGGTAAGATCGTAGTGTTCTTGATTTGAGGAAATCAAATGAACGGAGCATAACGAATAGCGATGAGCATGACGTGGTACACAACATATATGAGTTTTGGTTCACAACATATATTGTGAGCCAAAACTCCTATACGGATTTCAAACGTAAGTCTAACACGATATTACTCAAATCACTTTGCAATGAAGATCACATGGTGTATAATCACTCACGAATTGCAAATGGGGCAAGTGAGAGTTTCCTAGTGACTGAATCTCCTAGTTTGATTGTTTTTTATTTTCATAGAGCTTCCGAAAGAGAAAGAAAACGAATCAAGTCATGTTTGCTATTGAGGTTAAACGGGATCTAAAAAGAAGACCAGGAACACATACATACCCATAGTTCTCACAAAATTATTAGTGAACCTTCGCATCGTTTGTAAAGGTAAGATCGTAGTGTTCTTGATTTGAGGAAATCAAATGAACGGAGCATAACGAATAGGGATGAGCATGACGTGGTACACAACATATATGAGTTTTGGTGCACAACATATATTGTGAGCCAAAACTCCTATACGGATTTCAAACGTAATTCTAACACGATATTACTCAAATCACTTTGCAATGAAGATCACATGGTGTATAATCACTCACAAAATGCAAATGAGGCACGTGAGAGTTTTCTAGTGACTGAATCTCCTAGTTTGATTGTTTTTTATTTTCATAGAGTTTCCGAAAGAGAAATCATACGAATCAAGTCATGTTTGCTATTGAGGTTAAACGGGATGTAAAAAGAGGACCAGGAACACATACATACCCTTCGTTCTCACAAAATTATTAGTGAACCTTCGCATTGTTTGTAAAGGTAAGATCGTAGTGTTCTTGATTTGAGGAAATCAAATGAACGGAGCATAACGAATAGAGATGAGCATGACGTGGTACACAACATATATGAGTTTTGGTTCACAACATATATTGTGAGCCAAAACTCCTATACGGATTTCAAATGTAATTCTAACACGATATTACTCAAATCACTTTGCAATGAAGATCACATGGTGTATAATCACTCACGAATTGCAAATGGGGCAAGTGAGAGTTTCCTAGTGACTGAATCTCCTAGTTTGATTGTTTTTTATTTTCGTAGAGTTTCCGAAAGAGAAAGCATACGAATCAAGTCATGTTTGCCATTGAGGTAAAACAGAATATAAATACACATTGTTCTCACAAAGATATTAGTGGACTTTCGCATCGTTTGTAAAGGTATGATCGTAGTGTTTTTGATTTGAGGAAATCAGATGAACGTAGTGTAACGAATAGAGATGAGCATGACATGGTACACAATGATAGGCTTAAGAAGCCATGTCGGGTCATTCATAGCTTGTGAGCCAACATATATGAGCGTTCAAAACAACCAAACCAGAAAATCAATCTAGTCCAAAACTCCTATACGGATTTCAAACGTAATTCTAACACGATAATACTCAAATCACTTTGCAATGAAGATCACATGGTGTATAATCACTCACAAAATGCAAATGAGGCACGTGAGAGTTTTCTAGTGACTGAATCTCCTAGTTTGATTGTTTTTTATTTTCGTAGAGTTTCCGAAAGAGAAATCATACGAATCAAGTCATGTTTGCTATTGAGGTTAAACGGGATGCAAAAAGAGGACCAGGAACACATACATACCGATAGTTCTCACAAAATTATTAGTGAACCTTCGCATCGTTTGTAAAGGTAAGATCGTAGTGTTCTTGATTTGAGGAAATCAAATGAACGGAGCATAACGAATAGCGATGAGCATGACATGGTACACAACATATATGAGTTTTGGTTCAAAACATATATTGTGAGCCAAAACTCCTATACGGATTTCAAAGGTAAGTCTAACACGATATTACTCAAATCACTTTGCAATGAAAACCACATGGTGTATAATCACTAACGAAATGCAAATGAGGCACGTGAGAGTTTTCTAGTGACTGAATCTCCTAGTTTGATTGTTTTTTATTTTCGTAGAGTTTCCGAAAGAGAAAGCATTCGAATCACGTCATGTTTGCTATTGAGGTTAAACGGGATCTAAAAAGAGGACCAGGAACACATACATACCGATAGTTCTCACAAAATTATTAGTGAACCTTCGCATCGTTTGTAAAGGTAAGATCGTAGTGTTCTTGATTTGAGGAAATCAAATGAACGGAGCATAACGAATAGGGATGAGCATGACGTGGTACACAACATATATGAGTTTTGGTTCACAACATATATTGTGAGCCAAAACTCCTATACGGATTTCAAACGTAAGTCTAAAACGATATTACTCAAACCACTTTGCAATGAAAATCACATGGTGTATAATCACTAACGAAATGCAAATGAGGCACGTAAGAGTTTTCTAGTGACTGAATCTCCTAGTTTGATTGTTTTTTTTTCGTAGAGTTTCCGAAAGAGAAATCATACGAATCAAGTCATGTTTGCTATTGAGGTTAAACGGGATCTAAAACGAGGACCAGGAACACATACATACCCATCGTTCTCACAAAATTATTAGTGAACCTTCGCATTGTTTGTAAAGGTAAGATCGTAGAGTTCTTGATTTGAGGAAATCAAATGAACGGAGCATAACGAATAGCGATGAGCATGACGTGGTACACAACATATATGAGTTTTGGTTCACAACATATATTGTGAGCCAAAACTCCTATACGGATTTCAAACGTAAGTCTAACACGATCTTACTCAAATCACTTTGCAATGAAAAGCACATGGTGTATAATCACTAACGAAATGCAAATGAGGCACGTGAGAGTTTTCTAGTGACTGAATCTCCTAGTTTGATTGTTTTTTATTTTCGTAGAGTTTCCGAAAGAGAAAGCATTCGAATCACGTCATGTTTGCTATTGAGGTTAAACGGGATCTAAAAAGAGGACCAGGAACACATACATACCGATAGTTCTCACAAAATTATTAGTGAACCTTCGCATCGTTTGTAAAGGTAAGATCGTAGTGTTCTTGATTTGAGGAAATCAAATGAACAGAGCATAACGAATAGGGATGAGCATGACGTGGTACACAACATATATGAGTTTTGGTTCACAACATATATTGTGAGCCAAAACTCCTATACGGATTTCAAACGTAAGTCTAAAACGATATTACTCAAACCACTTTGCAATGAAAATCACATGGTGTATAATCACTAACGAAATGCAAATGAGGCACGTAAGAGTTTTCTAGTGACTGAATCTCCTAGTTTGATTGTTTTTTTTTCGTAGAGTTTCCGAAAGAGAAAGCATACGAATCAAGTCATGTTTGCTATTGAGGTTAAACGGGATCTAAAACGAGGACCAGGAACACATACATACCCATCGTTCTCACAAAATTATTAGTGAACCTTCGCATTGTTTGTAAAGGTAAGATCGTAGAGTTCTTGATTTGAGGAAATCAAATGAACGGAGCATAACGAATAGCGATGAGCATGACGTGGTACACAACATATATGAGTTTTGGTTCACAACATATATTGTGAGCCAAAACTCCTATACGGATTTCAAACGTAAGTCTAACACGATCTTACTCAAATCACTTTGCAATGAAAATCACATGGTGTATAATCACTAACGAAATGCAAATGAGGCACGTGAGAGTTTTCTAGTGACTGAATCTCCTAGTTTGATTGTTTTTTATTTTCGTAGAGTTTCCGAAAGAGAAAGCATTCGAATCACGTCATGTTTGCTATTGAGGTTAAACGGGATCTAAAAAGAGGACCAGGAACACATACATACCGATAGTTCTCAAAAAATTATTAGTGAACCTTCGCATCGTTTGTAAAGGTAAGATCGTAGTGTTCTTGATTTGAGGAAATCAAATGAACGGAGCATAATGAATAGGGATGAGCATGACGTGGTACACAACATATATGAGTTTTGGTTCACAACATATATTGTGAGCCAAAACTCCTATACGGATTTCAAACGTAAGTCTAAAACGATATTACTCAAATCACTTTGCAATGAAAATCACATGGTGTATAATCACTAACGAAATGCAAATGAGGCACGTAAGAGTTTTCTAGTGACTGAATCTCCTAGTTTGATTGTTTTTTTTTTCGTAGAGTTTCCGAAAGAGAAAGCATACGAATCAAGTCATGTTTGCTATTGAGGTTAAACGGGATCTAAAACGAGGACCAGGAACACATACATACCCATCGTTCTCACAAAATTATTAGTGAACCTTCGCATTGTTTGTAAAGGTAAGATCGTAGAGTTCTTGATTTGAGGAAATCAAATGAACGGAGCATAACGAATAGCGATGAGCATGACGTGGTACACAACATATATGAGTTTTGGTTCACAACATATATTGTGAGCCAAAACTCCTATACGGATTTCAAACGTAAGTCTAACACGATATTACTCAAATCACTTTGCAATGAAGATCACATGGTGTATAATCACTCACGAATTGCAAATGGGGCAAGTGAGAGTTTCCTAGTGACTGAATCTCCTAGTTTGATTGTTTTTTATTTTCATAGAGCTTCCGAAAGAGAAAGAAAACGAATCAAGTCATGTTTGCTATTGAGGTTAAACGGGATCTAAAAAGAAGACCAGGAACACATACATACCCATAGTTCTCACAAAATTATTAGTGAACCTTCGCATCGTTTGTAAAGGTAAGATCGTAGTGTTCTTGATTTGAGGAAATCAAATGAACGGAGCATAACGAATAGCGATGAGCATGACGTGGTACACAACATATATGAGTTTTGGTTCACAACATATATTGTGAGCCAAAACTCCTATACGGATTTCAAACGTAAGTCTAACACGATATTACTCAAATCACGTTGCAATGAAGATCACATGGTGTATAATCACTCACGAATTGCAAATGGGGCAAGTGAGAGTTTCCTAGTGACTGAATCTCCTAGTTTGATTGTTTTTTATTTTCATAGAGCTTCCGAAAGAGAAAGAAAACGAATCAAGTCATGTTTGCTATTGAGGTTAAACGGGATCTAAAAAGAAGACCAGGAACACATACATACCCATAGTTCTCACAAAATTATTAGTGAACCTTCGCATCGTTTGTAAAGGTAAGATCGTAGTGTTCTTGATTTGAGGAAATCAAATGAACGGAGCATAACGAATAGGGATGAGCATGACGTGGTACACAACATATATGAGTTTTGGTTCACAACATATATTGTGAGCCAAAACTCCTATACGGATTTCAAACGTAATTCTAACACGATATTACTCAAATCACTTTGCAATGAAGATCACATGGTGTATAATCACTCACAAAATGCAAATGAGGCACGTGAGAGTTTTCTAGTGACTGAATCTCCTAGTTTGATTGTTTTTTATTTTCGTAGAGTTTCCGAAAGAGAAATCATACGAATCAAGTCATGTTTGCTATTGAGGTTAAACGGGATGTAAAAAGAGGACCAGGAACACATACATACCCATAGTTCTCACAATATTATTAGTGAACCTTCGCATTGTTTGTAAAGGTAAGATCGTAGAGTTCTTGATTTGAGGAAATCAAATGAACGGAGCATAACGAATAGCGATGAGCATGACGTGGTACACAACATATATGAGTTTTGGTTCACAACATATATTGTGAGCAAAAACTCCTATACGGATTTCAAACGTAAGTCTAACACGATATTACTCAAATCACTTTGCAATGAAAATCACATGGTGTATAATCACTAACGAAATGCAAATGAGGCACGTGAGAGTTTTCTAGTGACTGAATCTCCTAGTTTGATTGTTTTTTTTTTTCGTAGAGTTTCCGAAAGAGAAAGCATACGAATCAAGTCAAGTTTGCTATTGAGGTTAAACGGGATCTAAAAAGAGGACCAGGAACACATACATACCCATAGTTCTCACAAAATTATTAGTGAACCTTCGCATCGTTTGTAAAGGTAAGATCGTAGTGTTCTTGATTTGAGGAAATCAAATGAACGGAGCATAACGAATAGAGATGAGCATGACGTGGTACACAACATATATGAGTTTTGGTTCACAACATATATTGTGAGCCAAAACTCCTATACGGATTTCAAATGTAATTCTAACACGATATTACTCAAATCACTTTGCAATGAAGATCACATGGTGTATAATCACTCACGAATTGCAAATGGGGCAAGTGAGAGTTTCCTAGTGACTGAATCTCCTAGTTTGATTGTTTTTTTTTTCGTAGAGTTTCCGAAAGAGAAAGCATACGAATCAAGTCATGTTTGCTATTGAGGTTAAACGGGATCTAAAACGAGGACCAGGAACACATACATACCCATCGTTCTCACAAAATTATTAGTGAACCTTCGCATTGTTTGTAAAGGTAAGATCGTAGAGTTCTTGATTTGAGGAAATCAAATGAACGGAGCATAACGAATAGCGATGAGCATGACGTGGTACACAACATATATGAGTTTTGGTTCACAACATATATTGTGAGCCAAAACTCCTATACGGATTTCAAACGTAAGTCTAACACGATATTACTCAAATCACTTTGCAATGAAGATCACATGGTGTATAATCACTCACGAATTGCAAATGGGGCAAGTGAGAGTTTCCTAGTGACTGAATCTCCTAGTTTGATTGTTTTTTATTTTCATAGAGCTTCCGAAAGAGAAAGAAAACGAATCAAGTCATGTTTGCTATTGAGGTTAAACGGGATCTAAAAAGAAGACCAGGAACACATACATACCCATAGTTCTCACAAAATTATTAGTGAACCTTCGCATCGTTTGTAAAGGTAAGATCGTAGTGTTCTTGATTTGAGGAAATCAAATGAACGGAGCATAACGAATAGCGATGAGCATGACGTGGTACACAACATATATGAGTTTTGGTTCACAACATATATTGTGAGCCAAAACTCCTATACGGATTTCAAACGTAAGTCTAACACGATATTACTCAAATCACGTTGCAATGAAGATCACATGGTGTATAATCACTCACGAATTGCAAATGGGGCAAGTGAGAGTTTCCTAGTGACTGAATCTCCTAGTTTGATTGTTTTTTATTTTCATAGAGCTTCCGAAAGAGAAAGAAAACGAATCAAGTCATGTTTGCTATTGAGGTTAAACGGGATCTAAAAAGAAGACCAGGAACACATACATACCCATAGTTCTCACAAAATTATTAGTGAACCTTCGCATCGTTTGTAAAGGTAAGATCGTAGTGTTCTTGATTTGAGGAAATCAAATGAACGGAGCATAACGAATAGGGATGAGCATGACGTGGTACACAACATATATGAGTTTTGGTTCACAACATATATTGTGAGCCAAAACTCCTATACGGATTTCAAACGTAAGTCTAACACGATATTACTCAAATCACTTTGCAATGAAGATCACATGGTGTATAATCACTCACGAGTTGCAAATGGGGCAAGTGAGAGTTTCCTAGTGACTGAATTTCCTAGTTTGATTGTTTTTTATTTTCATAGAGCTTCCGAAAGAGAAAGAAAACGAATCAAGTCATGTTTGCTCTTGAGGTTAAACGGGATCTAAAAAGAAGACCAGGAACACATACATACCCATAGTTCTCACAAAATTATTAGTGAACCTTCGCATCGTTTGTAAAGGTAAGATCGTAGTGTTCTTGATTTGAGGAAATCAAATGAACGGAGCATAACGAATAGCGATGAGCATGACGTGGTACACAACATATATGAGTTTTGGTTCACAACATATATTGTGAGCCAAAACTCCTATACGGATTTCAAACGTAAGTCTAACACGATATTACTCAAATCACTTTGCAATGAAGATCACATGGTGTATAATCACTCACGAATTGCAAATGGGGCAAGTGAGAGTTTCCTAGTGACTGAATCTCCTAGTTTGATTGTTTTTTATTTTCATAGAGCTTCCGAAAGAGAAAGAAAACGAATCAAGTCATGTTTGCTATTGAGGTTAAACGGGATCTAAAAAGAAGACCAGGAACACATACATACCCATAGTTCTCACAAAATTATTAGTGAACCTTCGCATCGTTTGTAAAGGTAAGATCGTAGTGTTCTTGATTTGAGGAAATCAAATGAACGGAGCATAACGAATAGGGATGAGCATGACGTGGTACACAACATATATGAGTTTTGGTTCACAACATATATTGTGAGCCAAAACTCCTATACGGATTTCAAACGTAATTCTAACACGATATTACTCAAATCACTTTGCAATGAAGATCACATGGTGTATAATCACTCACAAAATGCAAATGAGGCACGTGAGAGTTTTCTAGTGACTGAATCTCCTAGTTTGATTGTTTTTTATTTTCGTAGAGTTTCCGAAAGAGAAATCATACGAATCAAGTCATGTTTGCTATTGAGGTTAAACGGGATGTAAAAAGAGGACCAGGAACACATACATACCCATAGTTCTCACAATATTATTAGTGAACCTTCGCATTGTTTGTAAAGGTAAGATCGTAGAGTTCTTGATTTGAGGAAATCAAATGAACGGAGCATAACGAATAGCGATGAGCATGACGTGGTACACAACATATATGAGTTTTGGTTCACAACATATATTGTGAGCAAAAACTCCTATACGGATTTCAAACGTAAGTCTAACACGATATTACTCAAATCACTTTGCAATGAAAATCACATGGTGTATAATCACTAACGAAATGCAAATGAGGCACGTGAGAGTTTTCTAGTGACTGAATCTCCTAGTTTGATTGTTTTTTTTTTTCGTAGAGTTTCCGAAAGAGAAAGCATACGAATCAAGTCAAGTTTGCTATTGAGGTTAAACGGGATCTAAAAAGAGGACCAGGAACACATACATACCCATAGTTCTCACAAAATTATTAGTGAACCTTCGCATCGTTTGTAAAGGTAAGATCGTAGTGTTCTTGATTTGAGGAAATCAAATGAACGGAGCATAACGAATAGAGATGAGCATGACGTGGTACACAACATATATGAGTTTTGGTTCACAACATATATTGTGAGCCAAAACTCCTATACGGATTTCAAATGTAATTCTAACACGATATTACTCAAATCACTTTGCAATGAAGATCACATGGTGTATAATCACTCACGAATTGCAAATGGGGCAAGTGAGAGTTTCCTAGTGACTGAATCTCCTAGTTTGATTGTTTTTTTTTTCGTAGAGTTTCCGAAAGAGAAAGCATACGAATCAAGTCATGTTTGCTATTGAGGTTAAACGGGATCTAAAACGAGGACCAGGAACACATACATACCCATCGTTCTCACAAAATTATTAGTGAACCTTCGCATTGTTTGTAAAGGTAAGATCGTAGAGTTCTTGATTTGAGGAAATCAAATGAACGGAGCATAACGAATAGCGATGAGCATGACGTGGTACACAACATATATGAGTTTTGGTTCACAACATATATTGTGAGCCAAAACTCCTATACGGATTTCAAACGTAAGTCTAACACGATATTACTCAAATCACTTTGCAATGAAGATCACATGGTGTATAATCACTCACGAGTTGCAAATGGGGCAAGTGAGAGTTTCCTAGTGACTGAATTTCCTAGTTTGATTGTTTTTTATTTTCATAGAGCTTCCGAAAGAGAAAGAAAACGAATCAAGTCATGTTTGCTCTTGAGGTTAAACGGGATCTAAAAAGAAGACCAGGAACACATACATACCCATAGTTCTCACAAAATTATTAGTGAACCTTCGCATCGTTTGTAAAGGTAAGATCGTAGTGTTCTTGATTTGAGGAAATCAAATGAACGGAGCATAACGAATAGCGATGAGCATGACGTGGTACACAACATATATGAGTTTTGGTTCACAACATATATTGTGAGCCAAAACTCCTATACGGATTTCAAACGTAAGTCTAACACGATATTACTCAAATCACTTTGCAATGAAGATCACATGGTGTATAATCACTCACGAATTGCAAATGGGGCAAGTGAGAGTTTCCTAGTGACTGAATCTCCTAGTTTGATTGTTTTTTATTTTCATAGAGCTTCCGAAAGAGAAAGAAAACGAATCAAGTCATGTTTGCTATTGAGGTTAAACGGGATCTAAAAAGAAGACCAGGAACACATACATACCCATAGTTCTCACAAAATTATTAGTGAACCTTCGCATCGTTTGTAAAGGTAAGATCGTAGTGTTCTTGATTTGAGGAAATCAAATGAACGGAGCATAACGAATAGGGATGAGCATGACGTGGTACACAACATATATGAGTTTTGGTTCACAACATATATTGTGAGCCAAAACTCCTATACGGATTTCAAACGTAATTCTAACACGATATTACTCAAATCACTTTGCAATGAAGATCACATGGTGTATAATCACTCACAAAATGCAAATGAGGCACGTGAGAGTTTTCTAGTGACTGAATCTCCTAGTTTGATTGTTTTTTATTTTCGTAGAGTTTCCGAAAGAGAAATCATACGAATCAAGTCATGTTTGCTATTGAGGTTAAACGGGATGTAAAAAGAGGACCAGGAACACATACATACCCATAGTTCTCACAATATTATTAGTGAACCTTCGCATTGTTTGTAAAGGTAAGATCGTAGAGTTCTTGATTTGAGGAAATCAAATGAACGGAGCATAACGAATAGCGATGAGCATGACGTGGTACACAACATATATGAGTTTTGGTTCACAACATATATTGTGAGCAAAAACTCCTATACGGATTTCAAACGTAAGTCTAACACGATATTACTCAAATCACTTTGCAATGAAAATCACATGGTGTATCATCACTAACGAAATGCAAATGAGGCACGTGAGAGTTTTCTAGTGACTGAATCTCCTAGTTTGATTGTTTTTTTTTTTCGTAGAGTTTCCGAAAGAGAAAGCATACGAATCAAGTCAAGTTTGCTATTGAGGTTAAACGGGATCTAAAAAGAGGACCAGGAACACATACATACCCATAGTTCTCACAAAATTATTAGTGAACCTTCGCATCGTTTGTAAAGGTAAGATCGTAGTGTTCTTGATTTGAGGAAATCAAATGAACGGAGCATAACGAATAGGGATGAGCATGACGTGGTACACAACATATATGAGTTTTGGTTCACAACATATATTGTGAGCCAAAACTCCTATACGGATTTCAAACGTAAGTCTAAAACGATATTACTCAAACCACTTTGCAATGAAAATCACATGGTGTATAATCACTAACGAAATGCAAATGAGGCACGTAAGAGTTTTCTAGTGACTGAATCTCCTAGTTTGATTGTTTTTTATTTTCGTAGAGTTTCCGAAAGAGAAAGCATACGAATCAAGTCATGTTTGCTATTGAGGTTAAACGGGATCTAAAAAGAAGACCAGGAACACATACATACCCATAGTTCTCACAAAATTATTAGTGAACCTTCGCATCGTTTGTAAAGGTAAGATCGTAGTGTTCTTGATTTGAGGAAATCAAATGAACGGAGCATAAAGAATAGGGATGAGCATGACGTGGTACACAACATATATGAGTTTTGGTTCACAACATATATTGTGAGCCAAAACTCCTATACGGATTTCAAATGTAATTCTAACATGATATTACTCAAATCACTTTGCA
The DNA here is from genome assembly GCA_964056655.1 of Arabis hirsuta. Lineage (NCBI taxonomy): Eukaryota > Viridiplantae > Streptophyta > Magnoliopsida > Brassicales > Brassicaceae > Arabis > Arabis hirsuta. The sequence continues at coordinate 21,968,157 of OZ053299.1, read as the reverse complement.
ATGAAGATCACATGGTGTATAATCACTCACGAATTGCAAATGGGGCAAGTGAGAGTTTTCTAGTGACTGAATCTCCTAGTTTGATTGTTTATTATTTTCGTAGAGTTTCCGAAAGAGAAATCATACGAATTAAGTCATGTTTGCTATTGAGGTTAAACGGGATGTAAAAAGAGGACCAGGAACACATACATACCCATAGTTCTCACAAAATTATTAGTGAACCTTCGCATTGTTTGTAAAGGTAAGATCGTAGTGTTCTTGATTTGTGGAAATCAAATGAACGGAGTATAACGAATAGAGATGAGCATGACGTGGTACACAACATATATGAGTTTTGGTTCACAACATATATTGTGAGCCAAAACTCCTATACGGATTTCAAATGTAATTCTAACACGATATTACTCAAATCACTTTGCAATGAAGATCACATGGTGTATAATCACTCACGAATTGCAAATGGGGCAAGTGAGAGTTTCCTAGTGACTGAATCTCCTAGTTTGATTGTTTTTTATTTTCGTAGAGTTTCCGAAAGAGAAAGCATACGAATCAAGTCATGTTTGCCATTGAGGTAAAACAGAATATAAATACACATTGTTCTCACAAAGATATTAGTGGACTTTCGCATCGTTTGTAAAGGTATGATCGTAGTGTTTTTGATTTGAGGAAATCAGATGAACGTAGTGTAACGAATAGAGATGAGCATGACATGGTACACAATGATAGGCTTAAGAAGCCATGTCGGGTCATTCATAGCTTGTGAGCCAACATATATGAGCGTTCAAAACAACCAAACCAGAAAATCAATCTAGTCCAAAACTCCTATACGGATTTCAAACGTAATTCTAACACGATAATACTCAAATCACTTTGCAATGAAGATCACATGGTGTATAATCACTCACAAAATGCAAATGAGGCACGTGAGAGTTTTCTAGTGACTGAATCTCCTAGTTTGATTGTTTTTTATTTTCGTAGAGTTTCCGAAAGAGAAATCATACGAATCAAGTCATGTTTGCTATTGAGGTTAAACGGGATGCAAAAAGAGGACCAGGAACACATACATACCGATAGTTCTCACAAAATTATTAGTGAACCTTCGCATCGTTTGTAAAGGTAAGATCGTAGTGTTCTTGATCTGAGGAAATCAAATGAACGGAGCATAACGAATAGCGATGAGCATGACATGGTACACAACATATATGAGTTTTGGTTCAAAACATATATTGTGAGCCAAAACTCCTATACGGATTTCAAATGTAAGTCTAACACGATATTACTCAAATCACTTTGCAATGAAAACCACATGGTGTATAATCACTAACGAAATGCAAATGAGGCACGTGAGAGTTTTCTAGTGACTGAATCTCCTAGTTTGATTGTTTTTTATTTTCGTAGAGTTTCCGAAAGAGAAAGCATTCGAATCACGTCATGTTTGCTATTGAGGTTAAACGGGATCTAAAAAGAGGACCAGGAACACATACATACCGATAGTTCTCACAAAATTATTAGTGAACCTTCGCATCGTTTGTAAAGGTAAGATCGTAGTGTTCTTGATTTGAGGAAATCAAATGAACGGAGCATAACGAATAGGGATGAGCATGACGTGGTACACAACATATATGAGTTTTGGTTCACAACATATATTGTGAGCCAAAACTCCTATACGGATTTCAAACGTAAGTCTAAAACGATATTACTCAAACCACTTTGCAATGAAAATCACATGGTGTATAATCACTAACGAAATGCAAATGAGGCACGTAAGAGTTTTCTAGTGACTGAATCTCCTAGTTTGATTGTTTTTTTTTCGTAGAGTTTCCGAAAGAGAAATCATACGAATCAAGTCATGTTTGCTATTGAGGTTAAACGGGATCTAAAACGAGGACCAGGAACACATACATACCCATCGTTCTCACAAAATTATTAGTGAACCTTCGCATTGTTTGTAAAGGTAAGATCGTAGAGTTCTTGATTTGAGGAAATCAAATGAACGGAGCATAACGAATAGCGATGAGCATGACGTGGTACACAACATATATGAGTTTTGGTTCACAACATATATTGTGAGCCAAAACTCCTATACGGATTTCAAACGTAAGTCTAACACGATCTTACTCAAATCACTTTGCAATGAAAAGCACATGGTGTATAATCACTAACGAAATGCAAATGAGGCACGTGAGAGTTTTCTAGTGACTGAATCTCCTAGTTTGATTGTTTTTTATTTTTGTAGAGTTTCCGAAAGAGAAAGCATTCGAATCACGTCATGTTTGCTATTGAGGTTAAACGGGATCTAAAAAGAGGACCAGGAACACATACATACCGATAGTTCTCACAAAATTATTAGTGAACCTTCGCATCGTTTGTAAAGGTAAGATCGTAGTGTTCTTGATTTGAGGAAATCAAATGAACGGAGCATAACGAATAGGGATGAGCATGACGTGGTACACAACATATATGAGTTTTGGTTCACAACATATATTGTGAGCCAAAACTCCTATACAGATTTCAAACGTAAGTCTAAAACGATATTACTCAAACCACTTTGCAATGAAAATCACATGGTGTATAATCACTAACGAAATGCAAATGAGGCACGTAAGAGTTTTCTAGTGACTGAATCTCCTAGTTTGATTGTTTTTTTATCGTAGAGTTTCCGAAAGAGAAAGCATACGAATCAAGTCATGTTTGCTATTGAGGTTAAACGGGATCTAAAACGAGGACCAGGAACACATACATACCCATCGTTCTCACAAAATTATTAGTGAACCTTCGCATTGTTTGTAAAGGTAAGATCGTAGAGTTCTTGATTTGAGGAAATCAAATGAACGGAGCATAACGAATAGCGATGAGCATGACGTGGTACACAACATATATGAGTTTTGGTTCACAACATATATTGTGAGCCAAAACTCCTATACGGATTTCAAACGTAAGTCTAACACGATCTTACTCAAATCACTTTGCAATGAAAATCACATGGTGTATAATCACTAACGAAATGCAAATGAGGCACGTGAGAGTTTTCTAGTGACTGAATCTCCTAGTTTGATTGTTTTTTATTTTCGTAGAGTTTCCGAAAGAGAAAGCATTCGAATCACGTCATGTTTGCTATTGAGGTTAAACGGGATCTAAAAAGAGGACCAGGAACACATACATACCGATAGTTCTCAAAAAATTATTAGTGAACCTTCGCATCGTTTGTAAAGGTAAGATCGTAGTGTTCTTGATTTGAGGAAATCAAATGAACGGAGCATAACGAATAGGGATGAGCATGACGTGGTACACAACATATATGAGTTTTGGTTCACAACATATATTGTGAGCCAAAACTCCTATACGGATTTCAAACGTAAGTCTAAAACGATATTACTCAAATCACTTTGCAATGAAAATCACATGGTGTATAATCACTAACGAAATGCAAATGAGGCACGTAAGAGTTTTCTAGTGACTGAATCTCCTAGTTTGATTGTTTTTTTTTTCGTAGAGTTTCCGAAAGAGAAAGCATACGAATCAAGTCATGTTTGCTATTGAGGTTAAACGGGATCTAAAACGAGGACCAGGAACACATACATACCCATCGTTCTCACAAAATTATTAGTGAACCTTCGCATTGTTTGTAAAGGTAAGATCGTAGAGTTCTTGATTTGAGGAAATCAAATGAACGGAGCATAACGAATAGCGATGAGCATGACGTGGTACACAACATATATGAGTTTTGGTTCACAACATATATTGTGAGCCAAAACTCCTATACGGATTTCAAACGTAAGTCTAACACGATATTACTCAAATCACTTTGCAATGAAGATCACATGGTGTATAATCACTCACGAATTGCAAATGGGGCAAGTGAGAGTTTCCTAGTGACTGAATCTCCTAGTTTGATTGTTTTTTATTTTCATAGAGCTTCCGAAAGAGAAAGAAAACGAATCAAGTCATGTTTGCTATTGAGGTTAAACGGGATCTAAAAAGAAGACCAGGAACACATACATACCCATAGTTCTCACAAAATTATTAGTGAACCTTCGCATCGTTTGTAAAGGTAAGATCGTAGTGTTCTTGATTTGAGGAAATCAAATGAACGGAGCATAACGAATAGCGATGAGCATGACGTGGTACACAACATATATGAGTTTTGGTTCACAACATATATTGTGAGCCAAAACTCCTATACGGATTTCAAACGTAAGTCTAACACGATATTACTCAAATCACTTTGCAATGAAGATCACATGGTGTATAATCACTCACGAATTGCAAATGGGGCAAGTGAGAGTTTCCTAGTGACTGAATCTCCTAGTTTGATTGTTTTTTATTTTCATAGAGCTTCCGAAAGAGAAAGAAAACGAATCAAGTCATGTTTGCTATTGAGGTTAAACGGGATCTAAAAAGAAGACCAGGAACACATACATACCCATAGTTCTCACAAAATTATTAGTGAACCTTCGCATCGTTTGTAAAGGTAAGATCGTAGTGTTCTTGATTTGAGGAAATCAAATGAACGGAGCATAACGAATAGGGATGAGCATGACGTGGTACACAACATATATGAGTTTTGGTGCACAACATATATTGTGAGCCAAAACTCCTATACGGATTTCAAACGTAATTCTAACACGATATTACTCAAATCACTTTGCAATGAAGATCACATGGTGTATAATCACTCACAAAATGCAAATGAGGCACGTGAGAGTTTTCTAGTGACTGAATCTCCTAGTTTGATTGTTTTTTATTTTCATAGAGTTTCCGAAAGAGAAATCATACGAATCAAGTCATGTTTGCTATTGAGGTTAAACGGGATGTAAAAAGAGGACCAGGAACACATACATACCCTTCGTTCTCACAAAATTATTAGTGAACCTTCGCATTGTTTGTAAAGGTAAGATCGTAGTGTTCTTGATTTGAGGAAATCAAATGAACGGAGCATAACGAATAGAGATGAGCATGACGTGGTACACAACATATATGAGTTTTGGTTCACAACATATATTGTGAGCCAAAACTCCTATACGGATTTCAAATGTAATTCTAACACGATATTACTCAAATCACTTTGCAATGAAGATCACATGGTGTATAATCACTCACGAATTGCAAATGGGGCAAGTGAGAGTTTCCTAGTGACTGAATCTCCTAGTTTGATTGTTTTTTATTTTCGTAGAGTTTCCGAAAGAGAAAGCATACGAATCAAGTCATGTTTGCCATTGAGGTAAAACAGAATATAAATACACATTGTTCTCACAAAGATATTAGTGGACTTTCGCATCGTTTGTAAAGGTATGATCGTAGTGTTTTTGATTTGAGGAAATCAGATGAACGTAGTGTAACGAATAGAGATGAGCATGACATGGTACACAATGATAGGCTTAAGAAGCCATGTCGGGTCATTCATAGCTTGTGAGCCAACATATATGAGCGTTCAAAACAACCAAACCAGAAAATCAATCTAGTCCAAAACTCCTATACGGATTTCAAACGTAATTCTAACACGATAATACTCAAATCACTTTGCAATGAAGATCACATGGTGTATAATCACTCACAAAATGCAAATGAGGCACGTGAGAGTTTTCTAGTGACTGAATCTCCTAGTTTGATTGTTTTTTATTTTCGTAGAGTTTCCGAAAGAGAAATCATACGAATCAAGTCATGTTTGCTATTGAGGTTAAACGGGATGCAAAAAGAGGACCAGGAACACATACATACCGATAGTTCTCACAAAATTATTAGTGAACCTTCGCATCGTTTGTAAAGGTAAGATCGTAGTGTTCTTGATTTGAGGAAATCAAATGAACGGAGCATAACGAATAGCGATGAGCATGACATGGTACACAACATATATGAGTTTTGGTTCAAAACATATATTGTGAGCCAAAACTCCTATACGGATTTCAAAGGTAAGTCTAACACGATATTACTCAAATCACTTTGCAATGAAAACCACATGGTGTATAATCACTAACGAAATGCAAATGAGGCACGTGAGAGTTTTCTAGTGACTGAATCTCCTAGTTTGATTGTTTTTTATTTTCGTAGAGTTTCCGAAAGAGAAAGCATTCGAATCACGTCATGTTTGCTATTGAGGTTAAACGGGATCTAAAAAGAGGACCAGGAACACATACATACCGATAGTTCTCAAAAAATTATTAGTGAACCTTCGCATCGTTTGTAAAGGTAAGATCGTAGTGTTCTTGATTTGAGGAAATCAAATGAACGGAGCATAACGAATAGGGATGAGCATGACGTGGTACACAACATATATGAGTTTTGGTTCACAACATATATTGTGAGCCAAAACTCCTATACGGATTTCAAACGTAAGTCTAAAACGATATTACTCAAATCACTTTGCAATGAAAATCACATGGTGTAAAATCACTAACGAAATGCAAATGAGGCACGTAAGAGTTTTCTAGTGACTGAATCTCCTAGTTTGATTGTTTTTTTTTTCGTAGAGTTTCCGAAAGAGAAAGCATACGAATCAAGTCATGTTTGCTATTGAGGTTAAACGGGATCTAAAACGAGGACCAGGAACACATACATACCCATCGTTCTCACAAAATTATTAGTGAACCTTCGCATTGTTTGTAAAGGTAAGATCGTAGAGTTCTTGATTTGAGGAAATCAAATGAACGGAGCATAACGAATAGCGATGAGCATGACGTGGTACACAACATATATGAGTTTTGGTTCACAACATATATTGTGAGCCAAAACTCCTATACGGATTTCAAATGTAATTCTAACACGATATTACTCAAATCACTTTGCAATGAAGATCACATGGTGTATAATCACTCACGAATTGCAAATGGGGCAAGTGAGAGTTTCCTAGTGACTGAATCTCCTAGTTTGATTGTTTTTTATTTTCGTAGAGTTTCTGAAAGAGAAAGCATACGAATCAAGTCATGTTTGCCATTGAGGTAAAACAGAATATAAATACACATTGTTCTCACAAAGATATTAGTGGACCTTCGCATCGTTTGTAATGGTATGATCGTAGTGTTTTTTATTTGAGGAAATCAGATGAACGTAGTGTAACGAATAGAGATGAGCATGACATGGTACACAATGATAGGCTTAAGAAGCCATGTCGTGTCATTCATAGCTTGTGAGCCAACATATATGAGCGTTCAAAACAACCAAACCAGAAAATCAATCTAGTCCAAAACTCCTATACGGATTTCAAACGTAATTCTAACACGATATTACTCAAATCACTTTGCAATGAAGATCACATGGTGTATAATCACTCACAAAATGCAAATGAGGCACGTGAGAGTTTTCTAGTGACTGAATCTCCTAGTTTGATTGTTTTTTTATTTTCATAGAGTTTCCGAAAGAGAAATCATACGAATCAAGTCATGTTTGCTATTGAGGTTAAACGGGATGTAAAAAGAGGACCAGGAACACATACATACCCTTCGTTCTCACAAAATTATTAGTGAACCTTCGCATTGTTTGTAAAGGTAAGATCGTAGTGTTCTTGATTTGAGGAAATCAAATGAACGGAGCATAACGAATAGAGATGAGCATGACGTGGTACACAACATATATGAGTTTTGGTTCACAACATATATTGTGAGCCAAAACTCCTATACGGATTTCAAATGTAATTCTAACACGATATTACTCAAATCACTTTGCAATGAAGATCACATGGTGTATAATCACTCACGAATTGCAAATGGGGCAAGTGAGAGTTTCCTAGTGACTGAATCTCCTAGTTTGATTGTTTTTTATTTTCGTAGAGTTTCCGAAAGAGAAAGCATACGAATCAAGTCATGTTTGCCATTGAGGTAAAACAGAATATAAATACACATTGTTCTCACAAAGATATTAGTGGACCTTCGCATCGTTTGTAAAGGTATGATCGTAGTGTTTTTGATTTGAGGAAATCAGATGAACGTAGTGTAACGAATAGAGATGAGCATGACATGGTACACAATGATAGGCTTAAGAAGCCATGTCGGGTCATTCATAGCTTGTGAGCCAACATATATGAGCGTTCAAAACAACCAAACCAGAAAATCAATCTAGTCCAAAACTCCTATACGGATTTCAAACGTAATTCTAACACGATATTACTCAAATCACTTTGCAATGAAGATCACATGGTGTATAATCACTCACAAAATGCAAATGAGGCACGTGAGAGTTTTCTAGTGACTGAATCTCCTAGTTTGATTGTTTTTTATTTTCATAGAGTTTCCGAAAGAGAAATCATACGAATCAAGTCATGTTTGCTATTGAGGTTAAACGGGATGTAAAAAGAGGACCAGGAACACATACATACCCTTCGTTCTCACAAAATTATTAGTGAACCTTCGCATTGTTTGTAAAGGTAAGATCGTAGTGTTCTTGATTTGAGGAAATCAAATGAACGGAGCATAACGAATAGAGATGAGCATGACGTGGTACACAACATATATGAGTTTTGGTTCACAACATATATTGTGAGCCAAAACTCCTATACGGATTTCAAATGTAATTCTAACACGATATTACTCAAATCACTTTGCAATGAAGATCACATGGTGTATAATCACTCACGAATTGCAAATGGGGCAAGTGAGAGTTTCCTAGTGACTGAATCTCCTAGTTTGATTGTTTTTTATTTTCGTAGAGTTTCCGAAAGAGAAAGCATACGAATCAAGTCATGTTTGCCATTGAGGTAAAACAGAATATAAATACACATTGTTCTCACAAAGATATTAGTGGACCTTCGCATCGTTTGTAATGGTATGATCGTAGTGTTTTTGATTTGAGGAAATCAGATGAACGTAGTGTAACGAATAGAGATGAGCATGACATGGTACACAATGATAGGCTTAAGAAGCCATGTCGGGTCATTCATAGCTTGTGAGCCAACATATATGAGCGTTCAAAACAACCAAACCAGAAAATCAATCTAGTCCAAAACTCCTATACGGATTTCAAATGTAATTCTAACATGATATTACTCAAATCACTTTGCAATGAAGATCACATGGTGTATAATCACTCACGAATTGCAAATGGGGCAAGTGAGAGTTTTCTAGTGACTGAATCTCCTAGTTTGATTGTTTTTTATTTTCGTAGAGTTTCCGAAAGAGAAATCATACGAATCAAGTTATGTTTGCTATTGAGGTTAAACGGGATGTAAAAAGAGGACCAGGAACACATACATACCCTTCGTTCTCACAAAATTATTAGTGAACCTTCGCATTGTTTGTAAAGGTAAGATCGTAGTGTTCTTGATTTGAGGAAATCAAATGAACGGAGCATAACGAATAGAGATGAGCATGACGTGGTACACAACATATATGAGTTTTGGTTCACAATATATATTGTGAGCCAAAACTCCTATACGGATTTCGAATGTAATTCTAACACGATATTACTCAAATCACTTTGCAATGAAGATCACATGGTGTATAATCACTCACGAATTGCAAATGGGGCAAGTGAGAGTTTCCTAGTGACTGAATCTCCTAGTTTGATTGTTTTTTATTTTCGTAGAGTTTCCGAAAGAGAAAGCATACGAATCAAGTCATGTTTGCCATTGAGGTAAAACAGAATATAAATACACATTGTTCTCACAAAGATATTAGTGGACCTTCGCATCGTTTGTAAAGGTATGATCGTAGTGTTTTTGATTTGAGGAAATCAGATGAACGTAGTGTAACGAATAGAGATGAGCATGACATGGTACACAATGATAGGCTTAAGAAGCCATGTCGGGTCATTCATAGCTTGTGAGCCAACATATATGAGCGTTCAAAACAACCAAACCAGAAAATCAATCTAGTCCAAAACTCCTATACGGATTTCAAACGTAATTCTAACACGATATTACTCAAATCACTTTGCAATGAAGATCACATGGTGTATAATCACTCACAAAATGCAAATGAGGCACGTGAGAGTTTTCTAGTGACTGAATCTCCTAGTTTGATTGTTTTTTATTTTCATAGAGTTTCCGAAAGAGAAATCATACGAATCAAGTCATGTTTGCTATTGAGGTTAAACGGGATGTAAAAAGAGGACCAGGAACACATACATACCCTTCGTTCTCACAAAATTATTAGTGAACCTTCGCATTGTTTGTAAAGGTAAGATCGTAGTGTTCTTGATTTGAGGAAATCAAATGAACGGAGCATAACGAATAGAGATGAGCATGACGTGGTACACAACATATATGAGTTTTGGTTCACAACATATATTGTGAGCCAAAACTCCTATACGGATTTCAAATGTAATTCTAACACGATATTACTCAAATCACTTTGCAATGAAGATCACATGGTGTATAATCACTCACGAATTGCAAATGGGGCAAGTGAGAGTTTCCTAGTGACTGAATCTCCTAGTTTGATTGTTTTTTATTTTCGTAGAGTTTCCGAAAGAGAAAGCATACGAATCAAGTCATGTTTGCCATTGAGGTAAAACAGAATATAAATACACATTGTTCTCACAAAGATATTAGTGGACCTTCGCATCGTTTGTAAAGGTATGATCGTAGTGTTTTTGATTTGAGGAAATCAGATGAACGTAGTGTAACGAATAGAGATGAGCATGACATGGTACACAATGATAGGCTTAAGAAGCCATGTCGGGTCATTCATAGCTTGTGAGCCAACATATATGAGCGTTCAAAACAACCAAACCAGAAAATCAATCTAGTCCAAAACTCCTATACGGATTTCAAACGTAATTCTAACACGATATTACTCAAATCACTTTGCAATGAAGATCACATGGTGTATAATCACTCACAAAATGCAAATGAGGCACGTGAGAGTTTTCTAGTGACTGAATCTCCTAGTTTGATTGTTTTTTATTTTCATAGAGTTTCCGAAAGAGAAATCATACGAATCAAGTCATGTTTGCTGTTGAGGTTAAACGGGATGTAAAAAGAGGACCAGGAACACATACATACCCATAGTTCTCACAAAATTATTAGTGAACCTTCGCATTGTTTGTAAAGGTAAGATCGTAGTGTTCTTGATTTGAGGAAATCAAATGAACGGAGCATAACGAATAGAGATGAGCATGACGTGGTACACAACATACATGAGTTTTGGTTCACAACATATATTGTGAGCCAAAACTCCTATACGGATTTCAAATGTAATTCTAACATGATATTACTCAAATCACTTTGCAATGAAGATCACATGGTGTATAATCACTCACGAATTGCAAATGGGGCAAGTGAGAGTTTTCTAGTGACTGAATCTCCTAGTTTGATTGTTTTTTATTTTCGTAGAGTTTCCGAAAGAGAAATCATACGAATTAAGTCATGTTTGCTATTGAGGTTAAACGGAATGTAAAAAGAGGACCAGGAACACATACATACCCATAGTTCTCACAAAATTATTAGTGAACCTTCGCATTGTTTGTAAAGGTAAGATCGTAGTGTTCTTGATTTGAGGAAATCAAATGAACGGAGCATAACGAATAGAGATGAGCATGACGTGGTACACAACATATATGAGTTTTGGTTCACAACATATATTGTGAGCCAAAACTCCTATACGGATTTCAAATGTAATTCTAACACGATATTACTCAAATCACTTTGCAATGAAGATCACATGGTGTATAATCACTCACGAATTGCAAATGGGGCAAGTGAGAGTTTCCTAGTGACTGAATCTCCTAGTTTGATTGTTTTTTATTTTCGTAGAGTTTCCGAAAGAGAAAGCATACGAATCAAGTCATGTTTGCCATTGAGGTAAAACAGAATATAAATACACATTGTTCTCACAAAGATATTAGTGGACCTTCGCATCGTTTGTAAAGGTATGATCGTAGTGTTTTTGATTTGAGGAAATCAGATGAACGTAGTGTAACGAATAGAGATGAGCATGACATGGTACACAATGATAGGCTTAAGAAGCCATGTCGGGTCATTCATAGCTTGTGAGCCAACATATATGAGCGTTCAAAACAACCAAACCAGAAAATCAATCTAGTCCAAAACTCCTATACGGATTTCAAACGTAATTCTAACACGATATTACTCAAATCACTTTGCAATGAAGATCACATGGTGTATAATCACTCACAAAATGCAAATGAGGCACGTGAGAGTTTTCTAGTGACTGAATCTCCTAGTTTGATTATTTTTTATTTTCATAGAGTTTCCGAAAGAGAAATCATACGAATCAAGTCATGTTTGCTATTGAGGTTAAACGGGATGTAAAAAGAGGACCAGGAACACATACATACCCTTCGTTCTCACAAAATTATTAGTGAACCTTCGCATTGTTTGTAAAGGTAAGATCGTAGTGTTCTTGATTTGAGGAAATCAAATGAACGGAGCATAACGAATAGAGATGAGCATGACGTGGTACACAACATATATGAGTTTTGGTTCACAACATATATTGTGAGCCAAAACTCCTATACGGATTTCAAATGTAATTCTAACACGATATTACTCAAATCACTTTGCAATGAAGATCACATGGTGTATAATCACTCACGAATTGCAAATGGGGCAAGTGAGAGTTTCCTAGTGACTGAATCTCCTAGTTTGATTGTTTTTTATTTTCGTAGAGTTTCCGAAAGAGAAAGCATACGAATCAAGTCATGTTTGCCATTGAGGTAAAACAGAATATAAATACACATTGTTCTCACAAAGATATTAGTGGACCTTCGCATCGTTTGTAAAGGTATGATCGTAGTGTTTTTGATTTGAGGAAATCAGATGAACGTAGTGTAACGAATAGAGATGAGCATGACATGGTACACAATGATAGGCTTAAGAAGCCATGTCGGGTCATTCATAGCTTGTGAGCCAACATATATGAGCGTTCAAAACAACCAAACCAGAAAATCAATCTAGTCCAAAACTCCTATACGGATTTCAAACGTAATTCTAACACGATATTACTCAAATCACTTTGCAATGAAGATCACATGGTGTATAATCACTCACAAAATGCAAATGAGGCACGTGAGAGTTTTCTAGTGACTGAATCTCCTAGTTTGATTGTTTTTTATTTTCATAGAGTTTCCGAAAGAGAAATCATACGAATCAAGTCATGTTTGCTATTGAGGTTAAACGGGATGTAAAAAGAGGACCAGGAACACATACATACCCTTCGTTCTCACAAAATTATTAGTGAACCTTCGCATTGTTTGTAAAGGTAAGATCGTAGTGTTCTTGATTTGAGGAAATCAAATGAACGGAGCATAACGAATAGAGATGAGCATGACGTGGTACACAACATATATGAGTTTTGGTTCACAACATATATTGTGAGCCAAAACTCCTATACGGATTTCAAATGTAATTCTAACACGATATTACTCAAATCACTTTGCAATGAAGATCACATGGTGTATAATCACTCACGAATTGCAAATGGGGCAAGTGAGAGTTTCCTAGTGACTGAATCTCCTAGTTTGATTGTTTTTTATTTTCGTAGAGTTTCCGAAAGAGAAAGCATACGAATCAAGTCATGTTTGCCATTGAGGTAAAACAGAATATAAATACACATTGTTCTCACAAAGATATTAGTGGACCTTCGCATCGTTTGTAAAGGTATGATCGTAGTGTTTTTGATTTGAGGAAATCAGATGAACGTAGTGTAACGAATAGAGATGAGCATGACATGGTACACAATGATAGGCTTAAGAAGCCATGTCGGGTCATTCATAGCTTGTGAGCCAACATATATGAGCGTTCAAAACAACCAAACCAGAAAATCAATCTAGTCCAAAACTCCTATACGGATTTCAAACGTAATTCTAACACGATATTACTCAAATCACTTTGCAATGAAGATCACATGGTGTATAATCACTCACAAAATGCAAATGAGGCACGTGAGAGTTTTCTAGTGACTGAATCTCCTAGTTTGATTGTTTTTTATTTTCATAGAGTTTCCGAAAGAGAAATCATACGAATCAAGTCATGTTTGCTGTTGAGGTTAAACGGGATGTAAAAAGAGGACCAGGAACACATACATACCCATAGTTCTCACAAAATTATTAGTGAACCTTCGCATTGTTTGTAAAGGTAAGATCGTAGTGTTCTTGATTTGAGGAAATCAAATGAACGGAGCATAACGAATAGAGATGAGCATGACGTGGTACACAACATACATGAGTTTTGGTTCACAACATATATTGTGAGCCAAAACTCCTATACGGATTTCAAATGTAATTCTAACATGATATTACTCAAATCACTTTGCAATGAAGATCACATGGTGTATAATCACTCACGAATTGCAAATGGGGCAAGTGAGAGTTTTCTAGTGACTGAATCTCCTAGTTTGATTGTTTTTTATTTTCGTAGAGTTTCCGAAAGAGAAATCATACGAATTAAGTCATGTTTGCTATTGAGGTTAAACGGAATGTAAAAAGAGGACCAGGAACACATACATACCCATAGTTCTCACAAAATTATTAGTGAACCTTCGCATTGTTTGTAAAGGTAAGATCGTAGTGTTCTTGATTTGAGGAAATCAAATGAACGGAGCATAACGAATAGAGATGAGCATGACGTGGTACACAACATATATGAGTTTTGGTTCACAACATATATTGTGAGCCAAAACTCCTATACGGATTTCAAATGTAATTCTAACACGATATTACTCAAATCACTTTGCAATGAAGATCACATGGTGTATAATCACTCACGAATTGCAAATGGGGCAAGTGAGAGTTTCCTAGTGACTGAATCTCCTAGTTTGATTGTTTTTTATTTTCGTAGAGTTTCCGAAAGAGAAAGCATACGAATCAAGTCATGTTTGCCATTGAGGTAAAACAGAATATAAATACACATTGTTCTCACAAAGATATTAGTGGACCTTCGCATCGTTTGTAAAGGTATGATCGTAGTGTTTTTGATTTGAGGAAATCAGATGAACGTAGTGTAACGAATAGAGATGAGCATGACATGGTACACAATGATAGGCTTAAGAAGCCATGTCGGGTCATTCATAGCTTGTGAGCCAACATATATGAGCGTTCAAAACAACCAAACCAGAAAATCAATCTAGTCCAAAACTCCTATACGGATTTCAAATGTAATTCTAACATGATATTACTCAAATCACTTTGCAATGAAGATCACATGGTGTATAATCACTCACGAATTGCAAATGGGGCAAGTGAGAGTTTTCTAGTGACTGAATCTCCTAGTTTGATTGTTTTTTATTTTCGTAGAGTTTCCGAAAGAGAAATCATACGAATCAAGTCATGTTTGCTATTGAGGTTAAACGGGATGTAAAAAGAGGACCAGGAACACATACATACCCTTCGTTCTCACAAAATTATTAGTGAACCTTCGCATTGTTTGTAAAGGTAAGATCGTAGTGTTCTTGATTTGAGGAAATCAAATGAACGGAGCATAACGAATAGAGATGAGCATGACGTGGTACACAACATATATGAGTTTTGGTTCACAACATATATTGTGAGCCAAAACTCCTATACGGATTTCAAATGTAATTCTAACACGATATTACTCAAATCACTTTGCAATGAAGATCACATGGTGTATAATCACTCACGAATTGCAAATGGGGCAAGTGAGAGTTTCCTAGTGACTGAATCTCCTAGTTTGATTGTTTTTTATTTTCGTAGAGTTTCCGAAAGAGAAAGCATACGAATCAAGTCATGTTTGCCATTGAGGTAAAACAGAATATAAATACACATTGTTCTCACAAAGATATTAGTGGACCTTCGCATCGTTTGTAAAGGTATGATCGTAGTGTTTTTGATTTGAGGAAATCAGATGAACGTAGTGTAACGAATAGAGATGAGCATGACATGGTACACAATGATAGGCTTAAGAAGCCATGTCGGGTCATTCATAGCTTGTGAGCCAACATATATGAGCGTTCAAAACAACCAAACCAGAAAATCAATCTAGTCCAAAACTCCTATACGGATTTCAAACGTAATTCTAACACGATATTACTCAAATCACTTTGCAATGAAGATCACATGGTGTATAATCACTCACAAAATGCAAATGAGGCACGTGAGAGTTTTCTAGTGACTGAATCTCCTAGTTTGATTGTTTTTTATTTTCATAGAGTTTCCGAAAGAGAAATCATACGAATCAAGTCATGTTTGCTATTGAGGTTAAACGGGATGTAAAAAGAGGACCAGGAACACATACATACCCTTCGTTCTCACAAAATTATTAGTGAACCTTCGCATTGTTTGTAAAGGTAAGATCGTAGTGTTCTTGATTTGAGGAAATCAAATGAACGGAGCATAACGAATAGAGATGAGCATGACGTGGTACACAACATATATGAGTTTTGGTTCACAACATATATTGTGAGCCAAAACTCCTATACGGATTTCAAATGTAATTCTAACACGATATTACTCAAATCACTTTGCAATGAAGATCACATGGTGTATAATCACTCACGAATTGCAAATGGGGCAAGTGAGAGTTTCCTAGTGACTGAATCTCCTAGTTTGATTGTTTTTTATTTTCGTAGAGTTTCCGAAAGAGAAAGCATACGAATCAAGTCATGTTTGCCATTGAGGTAAAACAGAATATAAATACACATTGTTCTCACAAAGATATTAGTGGACCTTCGCATCGTTTGTAAAGGTATGATCGTAGTGTTTTTGATTTGAGGAAATCAGATGAACGTAGTGTAACGAATAGAGATGAGCATGACATGGTACACAATGATAGGCTTAAGAAGCCATGTCGGGTCATTCATAGCTTGTGAGCCAACATATATGAGCGTTCAAAACAACCAAACCAGAAAATCAATCTAGTCCAAAACTCCTATACGGATTTCAAACGTAATTCTAACACGATATTACTCAAATCACTTTGCAATGAAGATCACATGGTGTATAATCACTCACAAAATGCAAATGAGGCACGTGAGAGTTTTCTAGTGACTGAATCTCCTAGTTTGATTATTTTTTATTTTCATAGAGTTTCCGAAAGAGAAATCATACGAATCAAGTCATGTTTGCTATTGAGGTTAAACGGGATGTAAAAAGAGGACCAGGAACACATACATACCCTTCGTTCTCACAAAATTATTAGTGAACCTTCGCATTGTTTGTAAAGGTAAGATCGTAGTGTTCTTGATTTGAGGAAATCAAATGAACGGAGCATAACGAATAGAGATGAGCATGACGTGGTACACAACATATATGAGTTTTGGTTCACAACATATATTGTGAGCCAAAACTCCTATACGGATTTCAAATGTAATTCTAACACGATATTACTCAAATCACTTTGCAATGAAGATCACATGGTGTATAATCACTCACGAATTGCAAATGGGGCAAGTGAGAGTTTCCTAGTGACTGAATCTCCTAGTTTGATTGTTTTTTATTTTCGTAGAGTTTCCGAAAGAGAAAGCATACGAATCAAGTCATGTTTGCCATTGAGGTAAAACAGAATATAAATACACATTGTTCTCACAAAGATATTAGTGGACCTTCGCATCGTTTGTAAAGGTATGATCGTAGTGTTTTTGATTTGAGGAAATCAGATGAACGTAGTGTAACGAATAGAGATGAGCATGACATGGTACACAATGATAGGCTTAAGAAGCCATGTCGGGTCATTCATAGCTTGTGAGCCAACATATATGAGCGTTCAAAACAACCAAACCAGAAAATCAATCTAGTCCAAAACTCCTATACGGATTTCAAATGTAATTCTAACATGATATTACTCAAATCACTTTGCAATGAAGATCACATGGTGTATAATCACTCACGAATTGCAAATGGGGCAAGTGAGAGTTTTCTAGTGACTGAATCTCCTAGTTTGATTGTTTTTTATTTTCGTAGAGTTTCCGAAAGAGAAATCATACGAATCAAGTCATGTTTGCTATTGAGGTTAAACGGGATGTAAAAAGAGGACCAGGAACACATACATACCCTTCGTTCTCACAAAATTATTAGTGAACCTTCGCATTGTTTGTAAAGGTAAGATCGTAGTGTTCTTGATTTGAGGAAATCAAATGAACGGAGCATAACGAATAGAGATGAGCATGACGTGGTACACAACATATATGAGTTTTGGTTCACAACATATATTGTGAGCCAAAACTCCTATACGGATTTCAAATGTAATTCTAACACGATATTACTCAAATCACTTTGCAATGAAGATCACATGGTGTATAATCACTCACGAATTGCAAATGGGGCAAGTGAGAGTTTCCTAGTGACTGAATCTCCTAGTTTGATTGTTTTTTATTTTCGTAGAGTTTCCGAAAGAGAAAGCATACGAATCAAGTCATGTTTGCCATTGAGGTAAAACAGAATATAAATACACATTGTTCTCACAAAGATATTAGTGGACCTTCGCATCGTTTGTAAAGGTATGATCGTAGTGTTTTTGATTTGAGGAAATCAGATGAACGTAGTGTAACGAATAGAGATGAGCATGACATGGTACACAATGATAGGCTTAAGAAGCCATGTCGGGTCATTCATAGCTTGTGAGCCAACATATATGAGCGTTCAAAACAACCAAACCAGAAAATCAATCTAGTCCAAAACTCCTATACGGATTTCAAACGTAATTCTAACACGATATTACTCAAATCACTTTGCAATGAAGATCACATGGTGTATAATCACTCACAAAATGCAAATGAGGCACGTGAGAGTTTTCTAGTGACTGAATCTCCTAGTTTGATTGTTTTTTATTTTCATAGAGTTTCCGAAAGAGAAATCATACGAATCAAGTCATGTTTGCTATTGAGGTTAAACGGGATGTAAAAAGAGGACCAGGAACACATACATACCCTTCGTTCTCACAAAATTATTAGTGAACCTTCGCATTGTTTGTAAAGGTAAGATCGTAGTGTTCTTGATTTGAGGAAATCAAATGAACGGAGCATAACGAATAGAGATGAGCATGACGTGGTACACAACATATATGAGTTTTGGTTCACAACATATATTGTGAGCCAAAACTCCTATACGGATTTCAAATGTAATTCTAACACGATATTACTCAAATCACTTTGCAATGAAGATCACATGGTGTATAATCACTCACGAATTGCAAATGGGGCAAGTGAGAGTTTTCTAGTGACTGAATCTCCTAGTTTGATTGTTTTTTATTTTCGTAGAGTTTCCGAAAGAGAAATCATACGAATTAAGTCATGTTTGCTATTGAGGTTAAACGGAATGTAAAAAGAGGACCAGGAACACATACATACCCATAGTTCTCACAAAATTATTAGTGAACCTTCGCATTGTTTGTAAAGGTAAGATCGTAGTGTTCTTGATTTGAGGAAATCAAATGAACGGAGCATAACGAATAGAGATGAGCATGACGTGGTACACAACATATATGAGTTTTGGTTCACAACATATATTGTGAGCCAAAACTCCTATACGGATTTCAAATGTAATTCTAACACGATATTACTCAAATCACTTTGCAATGAAGATCACATGGTGTATAATCACTCACGAATTGCAAATGGGGCAAGTGAGAGTTTCCTAGTGACTGAATCTCCTAGTTTGATTGTTTTTTATTTTCGTAGAGTTTCCGAAAGAGAAAGCATACGAATCAAGTCATGTTTGCCATTGAGGTAAAACAGAATATAAATACACATTGTTCTCACAAAGATATTAGTGGACCTTCGCATCGTTTGTAAAGGTATGATCGTAGTGTTTTTGATTTGAGGAAATCAGATGAACGTAGTGTAACGAATAGAGATGAGCATGACATGGTACACAATGATAGGCTTAAGAAGCCATGTCGGGTCATTCATAGCTTGTGAGCCAACATATATGAGCGTTCAAAACAACCAAACCAGAAAATCAATCTAGTCCAAAACTCCTATACGGATTTCAAACGTAATTCTAACACGATATTACTCAAATCACTTTGCAATGAAGATCACATGGTGTATAATCACTCACAAAATGCAAATGAGGCACGTGAGAGTTTTCTAGTGACTGAATCTCCTAGTTTGATTATTTTTTATTTTCATAGAGTTTCCGAAAGAGAAATCATACGAATCAAGTCATGTTTGCTATTGAGGTTAAACGGGATGTAAAAAGAGGACCAGGAACACATACATACCCTTCGTTCTCACAAAATTATTAGTGAACCTTCGCATTGTTTGTAAAGGTAAGATCGTAGTGTTCTTGATTTGAGGAAATCAAATGAACGGAGCATAACGAATAGAGATGAGCATGACGTGGTACACAACATATATGAGTTTTGGTTCACAACATATATTGTGAGCCAAAACTCCTATACGGATTTCAAATGTAATTCTAACACGATATTACTCAAATCACTTTGCAATGAAGATCACATGGTGTATAATCACTCACGAATTGCAAATGGGGCAAGTGAGAGTTTTCTAGTGACTGAATCTCCTAGTTTGATTGTTTTTTATTTTCGTAGAGTTTCCGAAAGAGAAATCATACGAATTAAGTCATGTTTGCTATTGAGGTTAAACGGAATGTAAAAAGAGGACCAGGAACACATACATACCCATAGTTCTCACAAAATTATTAGTGAACCTTCGCATTGTTTGTAAAGGTAAGATCGTAGTGTTCTTGATTTGAGGAAATCAAATGAACGGAGCATAACGAATAGAGATGAGCATGACGTGGTACACAACATATATGAGTTTTGGTTCACAACATATATTGTGAGCCAAAACTCCTATACGGATTTCAAATGTAATTCTAACACGATATTACTCAAATCACTTTGCAATGAAGATCACATGGTGTATAATCACTCACGAATTGCAAATGGGGCAAGTGAGAGTTTCCTAGTGACTGAATCTCCTAGTTTGATTGTTTTTTATTTTCGTAGAGTTTCCGAAAGAGAAAGCATACGAATCAAGTCATGTTTGCCATTGAGGTAAAACAGAATATAAATACACATTGTTCTCACAAAGATATTAGTGGACCTTCGCATCGTTTGTAAAGGTATGATCGTAGTGTTTTTGATTTGAGGAAATCAGATGAACGTAGTGTAACGAATAGAGATGAGCATGACATGGTACACAATGATAGGCTTAAGAAGCCATGTCGGGTCATTCATAGCTTGTGAGCCAACATATATGAGCGTTCAAAACAACCAAACCAGAAAATCAATCTAGTCCAAAACTCCTATACGGATTTCAAACGTAATTCTAACACGATATTACTCAAATCACTTTGCAATGAAGATCACATGGTGTATAATCACTCACAAAATGCAAATGAGGCACGTGAGAGTTTTCTAGTGACTGAATCTCCTAGTTTGATTATTTTTTATTTTCATAGAGTTTCCGAAAGAGAAATCATACGAATCAAGTCATGTTTGCTATTGAGGTTAAACGGGATGTAAAAAGAGGACCAGGAACACATACATACCCTTCGTTCTCACAAAATTATTAGTGAACCTTCGCATTGTTTGTAAAGGTAAGATCGTAGTGTTCTTGATTTGAGGAAATCAAATGAACGGAGCATAACGAATAGAGATGAGCATGACGTGGTACACAACATATATGAGTTTTGGTTCACAACATATATTGTGAGCCAAAACTCCTATACGGATTTCAAATGTAATTCTAACACGATATTACTCAAATCACTTTGCAATGAAGATCACATGGTGTATAATCACTCACGAATTGCAAATGGGGCAAGTGAGAGTTTCCTAGTGACTGAATCTCCTAGTTTGATTGTTTTTTATTTTCGTAGAGTTTCCGAAAGAGAAAGCATACGAATCAAGTCATGTTTGCCATTGAGGTAAAACAGAATATAAATACACATTGTTCTCACAAAGATATTAGTGGACCTTCGCATCGTTTGTAAAGGTATGATCGTAGTGTTTTTGATTTGAGGAAATCAGATGAACGTAGTGTAACGAATAGAGATGAGCATGACATGGTACACAATGATAGGCTTAAGAAGCCATGTCGGGTCATTCATAGCTTGTGAGCCAACATATATGAGCGTTCAAAACAACCAAACCAGAAAATCAATCTAGTCCAAAACTCCTATACGGATTTCAAATGTAATTCTAACATGATATTACTCAAATCACTTTGCAATGAAGATCACATGGTGTATAATCACTCACGAATTGCAAATGGGGCAAGTGAGAGTTTTCTAGTGACTGAATCTCCTAGTTTGATTGTTTTTTATTTTCGTAGAGTTTCCGAAAGAGAAATCATACGAATCAAGTCATGTTTGCTATTGAGGTTAAACGGGATGTAAAAAGAGGACCAGGAACACATACATACCCTTCGTTCTCACAAAATTATTAGTGAACCTTCGCATTGTTTGTAAAGGTAAGATCGTAGTGTTCTTGATTTGAGGAAATCAAATGAACGGAGCATAACGAATAGAGATGAGCATGACGTGGTACACAACATATATGAGTTTTGGTTCACAACATATATTGTGAGCCAAAACTCCTATACGGATTTCAAATGTAATTCTAACACGATATTACTCAAA
Source organism: Arabis hirsuta (assembly GCA_964056655.1). NCBI lineage: Eukaryota > Viridiplantae > Streptophyta > Magnoliopsida > Brassicales > Brassicaceae > Arabis > Arabis hirsuta. The sequence goes on along the minus strand of OZ053299.1, from coordinate 21,945,702 downwards.
TCACTTTGCAATGAAGATCACATGGTGTATAATCACTCACGAATTGCAAATGGGGCAAGTGAGAGTTTCCTAGTGACTGAATCTCCTAGTTTGATTGTTTTTTATTTTCGTAGAGTTTCCGAAAGAGAAAGCATACGAATCAAGTCATGTTTGCCATTGAGGTAAAACAGAATATAAATACACATTGTTCTCACAAAGATATTAGTGGACCTTCGCATCGTTTGTAAAGGTATGATCGTAGTGTTTTTGATTTGAGGAAATCAGATGAACGTAGTGTAACGAATAGAGATGAGCATGACATGGTACACAATGATAGGCTTAAGAAGCCATGTCGGGTCATTCATAGCTTGTGAGCCAACATATATGAGCGTTCAAAACAACCAAACCAGAAAATCAATCTAGTCCAAAACTCCTATACGGATTTCAAATGTAATTCTAACATGATATTACTCAAATCACTTTGCAATGAAGATCACATGGTGTATAATCACTCACGAATTGCAAATGGGGCAAGTGAGAGTTTTCTAGTGACTGAATCTCCTAGTTTGATTGTTTTTTATTTTCGTAGAGTTTCCGAAAGAGAAATCATACGAATCAAGTCATGTTTGCTATTGAGGTTAAACGGGATGTAAAAAGAGGACCAGGAACACATACATACCCTTCGTTCTCACAAAATTATTAGTGAACCTTCGCATTGTTTGTAAAGGTAAGATCGTAGTGTTCTTGATTTGAGGAAATCAAATGAACGGAGCATAACGAATAGAGATGAGCATGACGTGGTACACAACATATATGAGTTTTGGTTCACAACATATATTGTGAGCCAAAACTCCTATACGGATTTCAAATGTAATTCTAACACGATATTACTCAAATCACTTTGCAATGAAGATCACATGGTGTATAATCACTCACGAATTGCAAATGGGGCAAGTGAGAGTTTCCTAGTGACTGAATCTCCTAGTTTGATTGTTTTTTATTTTCGTAGAGTTTCCGAAAGAGAAAGCATACGAATCAAGTCATGTTTGCCATTGAGGTAAAACAGAATATAAATACACATTGTTCTCACAAAGATATTAGTGGACCTTCGCATCGTTTGTAAAGGTATGATCGTAGTGTTTTTGATTTGAGGAAATCAGATGAACGTAGTGTAACGAATAGAGATGAGCATGACATGGTACACAATGATAGGCTTAAGAAGCCATGTCGGGTCATTCATAGCTTGTGAGCCAACATATATGAGCGTTCAAAACAACCAAACCAGAAAATCAATCTAGTCCAAAACTCCTATACGGATTTCAAACGTAATTCTAACACAATATTACTCAAATCACTTTGCAATGAAGATCACATGGTGTATAATCACTCACAAAATGCAAATGAGGCACGTGAGAGTTTTCTAGTGACTGAATCTCCTAGTTTGATTGTTTTTTATTTTCATAGAGTTTCCGAAAGAGAAATCATACGAATCAAGTCATGTTTGCTATTGAGGTTAAACGGGATGTAAAAAGAGGACCAGGAACACATACATACCCTTCGTTCTCACAAAATTATTAGTGAACCTTCGCATTGTTTGTAAAGGTAAGATCGTAGTGTTCTTGATTTGAGGAAATCAAATGAACGGAGCATAACGAATAGAGATGAGCATGACGTGGTACACAACATATATGAGTTTTGGTTCACAACATATATTGTGAGCCAAAACTCCTATACGGATTTCAAATGTAATTCTAACACGATATTACTCAAATCACTTTGCAATGAAGATCACATGGTGTATAATCACTCACGAATTGCAAATGGGGCAAGTGAGAGTTTTCTAGTGACTGAATCTCCTAGTTTGATTGTTTTTTATTTTCGTAGAGTTTCCGAAAGAGAAATCATACGAATTAAGTCATGTTTGCTATTGAGGTTAAACGGAATGTAAAAAGAGGACCAGGAACACATACATACCCATAGTTCTCACAAAATTATTAGTGAACCTTCGCATTGTTTGTAAAGGTAAGATCGTAGTGTTCTTGATTTGAGGAAATCAAATGAACGGAGCATAACGAATAGAGATGAGCATGACGTGGTACACAACATATATGAGTTTTGGTTCACAACATATATTGTGAGCCAAAACTCCTATACGGATTTCAAATGTAATTCTAACACGATATTACTCAAATCACTTTGCAATGAAGATCACATGGTGTATAATCACTCACGAATTGCAAATGGGGCAAGTGAGAGTTTCCTAGTGACTGAATCTCCTAGTTTGATTGTTTTTTATTTTCGTAGAGTTTCCGAAAGAGAAAGCATACGAATCAAGTCATGTTTGCCATTGAGGTAAAACAGAATATAAATACACATTGTTCTCACAAAGATATTAGTGGACCTTCGCATCGTTTGTAAAGGTATGATCGTAGTGTTTTTGATTTGAGGAAATCAGATGAACGTAGTGTAACGAATAGAGATGAGCATGACATGGTACACAATGATAGGCTTAAGAAGCCATGTCGGGTCATTCATAGCTTGTGAGCCAACATATATGAGCGTTCAAAACAACCAAACCAGAAAATCAATCTAGTCCAAAACTCCTATACGGATTTCAAACGTAATTCTAACACGATATTACTCAAATCACTTTGCAATGAAGATCACATGGTGTATAATCACTCACAAAATGCAAATGAGGCACGTGAGAGTTTTCTAGTGACTGAATCTCCTAGTTTGATTGTTTTTTATTTTCATAGAGTTTCCGAAAGAGAAATCATACGAATCAAGTCATGTTTGCTATTGAGGTTAAACGGGATGTAAAAAGAGGACCAGGAACACATACATACCCTTCGTTCTCACAAAATTATTAGTGAACCTTCGCATTGTTTGTAAAGGTAAGATGGTAGTGTTCTTGATTTGAGGAAATCAAATGAACGGAGCATAACGAATAGAGATGAGCATGACGTGGTACACAACATATATGAGTTTTGGTTCACAACATATATTGTGAGCCAAAACTCCTATACGGATTTCAAATGTAATTCTAACACGATATTACTCAAATCACTTTGCAATGAAGATCACATGGTGTATAATCACTCACGAATTGCAAATGGGGCAAGTGAGAGTTTCCTAGTGACTGAATCTCCTAGTTTGATTGTTTTTTATTTTCGTAGAGTTTCCGAAAGAGAAAGCATACGAATCAAGTCATGTTTGCCATTGAGGTAAAACAGAATATAAATACACATTGTTCTCACAAAGATATTAGTGGACCTTCGCATCGTTTGTAAAGGTATGATCGTAGTGTTTTTGATTTGAGGAAATCAGATGAACGTAGTGTAACGAATAGAGATGAGCATGACATGGTACACAATGATAGGCTTAAGAAGCCATGTCGGGTCATTCATAGCTTGTGAGCCAACATATATGAGCGTTCAAAACAACCAAACCAGAAAATCAATCTAGTCCAAAACTCCTATACGGATTTCAAACGTAATTCTAACACGATATTACTCAAATCACTTTGCAATGAAGATCACATGGTGTATAATCACTCACAAAATGCAAATGAGGCACGTGAGAGTTTTCTAGTGACTGAATCTCCTAGTTTGATTGTTTTTTATTTTCATAGAGTTTCCGAAAGAGAAATCATACGAATCAAGTCATGTTTGCTATTGAGGTTAAACGGGATGTAAAAAGAGGACCAGGAACACATACATACCCTTCGTTCTCACAAAATTATTAGTGAACCTTCGCATTGTTTGTAAAGGTAAGATCGTAGTGTTCTTGATTTGAGGAAATCAAATGAACGGAGCATAACGAATAGAGATGAGCATGACGTGGTACACAACATATATGAGTTTTGGTTCACAACATATATTGTGAGCCAAAACTCCTATACGGATTTCAAATGTAATTCTAACACGATATTACTCAAATCACTTTGCAATGAAGATCACATGGTGTATAATCACTCACGAATTGCAAATGGGGCAAGTGAGAGTTTCCTAGTGACTGAATCTCCTAGTTTGATTGTTTTTTATTTTCGTAGAGTTTCCGAAAGAGAAAGCATACGAATCAAGTCATGTTTGCCATTGAGGTAAAACAGAATATAAATACACATTGTTCTCACAAAGATATTAGTGGACCTTCGCATCGTTTGTAAAGGTATGATCGTAGTGTTTTTGATTTGAGGAAATCAGATGAACGTAGTGTAACGAATAGAGATGAGCATGACATGGTACACAATGATAGGCTTAAGAAGCCATGTCGGGTCATTCATAGCTTGTGAGCCAACATATATGAGCGTTCAAAACAACCAAACCAGAAAATCAATCTAGTCCAAAACTCCTATACGGATTTCAAACGTAATTCTAACACGATATTACTCAAATCACTTTGCAATGAAGATCACATGGTGTATAATCACTCACAAAATGCAAATGAGGCACGTGAGAGTTTTCTAGTGACTGAATCTCCTAGTTTGATTATTTTTTATTTTCATAGAGTTTCCGAAAGAGAAATCATACGAATCAAGTCATGTTTGCTATTGAGGTTAAACGGGATGTAAAAAGAGGACCAGGAACACATACATACCCTTCGTTCTCACAAAATTATTAGTGAACCTTCGCATTGTTTGTAAAGGTAAGATCGTAGTGTTCTTGATTTGAGGAAATCAAATGAACGGAGCATAACGAATAGAGATGAGCATGACGTGGTACACAACATATATGAGTTTTGGTTCACAACATATATTGTGAGCCAAAACTCCTATACGGATTTCAAATGTAATTCTAACACGATATTACTCAAATCACTTTGCAATGAAGATCACATGGTGTATAATCACTCACGAATTGCAAATGGGGCAAGTGAGAGTTTCCTAGTGACTGAATCTCCTAGTTTGATTGTTTTTTATTTTCGTAGAGTTTCCGAAAGAGAAAGCATACGAATCAAGTCATGTTTGCCATTGAGGTAAAACAGAATATAAATACACATTGTTCTCACAAAGATATTAGTGGACCTTCGCATCGTTTGTAAAGGTATGATCGTAGTGTTTTTGATTTGAGGAAATCAGATGAACGTAGTGTAACGAATAGAGATGAGCATGACATGGTACACAATGATAGGCTTAAGAAGCCATGTCGGGTCATTCATAGCTTGTGAGCCAACATATATGAGCGTTCAAAACAACCAAACCAGAAAATCAATCTAGTCCAAAACTCCTATACGGATTTCAAATGTAATTCTAACATGATATTACTCAAATCACTTTGCAATGAAGATCACATGGTGTATAATCACTCACGAATTGCAAATGGGGCAAGTGAGAGTTTTCTAGTGACTGAATCTCCTAGTTTGATTGTTTTTTATTTTCGTAGAGTTTCCGAAAGAGAAATCATACGAATCAAGTCATGTTTGCTATTGAGGTTAAACGGGATGTAAAAAGAGGACCAGGAACACATACATACCCTTCGTTCTCACAAAATTATTAGTGAACCTTCGCATTGTTTGTAAAGGTAAGATCGTAGTGTTCTTGATTTGAGGAAATCAAATGAACGGAGCATAACGAATAGAGATGAGCATGACGTGGTACACAACATATATGAGTTTTGGTTCACAACATATATTGTGAGCCAAAACTCCTATACGGATTTCAAATGTAATTCTAACACGATATTACTCAAATCACTTTGCAATGAAGATCACATGGTGTATAATCACTCACGAATTGCAAATGGGGCAAGTGAGAGTTTCCTAGTGACTGAATCTCCTAGTTTGATTGTTTTTTATTTTCGTAGAGTTTCCGAAAGAGAAAGCATACGAATCAAGTCATGTTTGCCATTGAGGTAAAACAGAATATAAATACACATTGTTCTCACAAAGATATTAGTGGACCTTCGCATCGTTTGTAAAGGTATGATCGTAGTGTTTTTGATTTGAGGAAATCAGATGAACGTAGTGTAACGAATAGAGATGAGCATGACATGGTACACAATGATAGGCTTAAGAAGCCATGTCGGGTCATTCATAGCTTGTGAGCCAACATATATGAGCGTTCAAAACAACCAAACCAGAAAATCAATCTAGTCCAAAACTCCTATACGGATTTCAAACGTAATTCTAACACGATATTACTCAAATCACTTTGCAATGAAGATCACATGGTGTATAATCACTCACAAAATGCAAATGAGGCACGTGAGAGTTTTCTAGTGACTGAATCTCCTAGTTTGATTGTTTTTTATTTTCATAGAGTTTCCGAAAGAGAAATCATACGAATCAAGTCATGTTTGCTATTGAGGTTAAACGGGATGTAAAAAGAGGACCAGGAACACATACATACCCTTCGTTCTCACAAAATTATTAGTGAACCTTCGCATTGTTTGTAAAGGTAAGATCGTAGTGTTCTTGATTTGAGGAAATCAAATGAACGGAGCATAACGAATAGAGATGAGCATGACGTGGTACACAACATATATGAGTTTTGGTTCACAACATATATTGTGAGCCAAAACTCCTATACGGATTTCAAATGTAATTCTAACACGATATTACTCAAATCACTTTGCAATGAAGATCACATGGTGTATAATCACTCACGAATTGCAAATGGGGCAAGTGAGAGTTTCCTAGTGACTGAATCTCCTAGTTTGATTGTTTTTTATTTTCGTAGAGTTTCCGAAAGAGAAAGCATACGAATCAAGTCATGTTTGCCATTGAGGTAAAACAGAATATAAATACACATTGTTCTCACAAAGATATTAGTGGACCTTCGCATCGTTTGTAAAGGTACGATCGTAGTGTTTTTGATTTGAGGAAATCAGATGAACGTAGTGTAACGAATAGAGATGAGCATGACATGGTACACAATGATAGGCTTAAGAAGCCATGTCGGGTCATTCATAGCTTGTGAGCCAACATATATGAGCGTTCAAAACAACCAAACCAGAAAATCAATCTAGTCCAAAACTCCTATACGGATTTCAAACGTAATTCTAACACGATATTACTCAAATCACTTTGCAATGAAGATCACATGGTGTATAATCACTCACAAAATGCAAATGAGGCACGTGAGAGTTTTCTAGTGACTGAATCTCCTAGTTTGATTGTTTTTTATTTTCATAGAGTTTCCGAAAGAGAAATCATACGAATCAAGTCATGTTTGCTGTTGAGGTTAAACGGGATGTAAAAAGAGGACCAGGAACACATACATACCCATAGTTCTCACAAAATTATTAGTGAACCTTCGCATTGTTTGTAAAGGTAAGATCGTAGTGTTCTTGATTTGAGGAAATCAAATGAACGGAGCATAACGAATAGAGATGAGCATGACGTGGTACACAACATACATGAGTTTTGGTTCACAACATATATTGTGAGCCAAAACTCCTATACGGATTTCAAATGTAATTCTAACATGATATTACTCAAATCACTTTGCAATGAAGATCACATGGTGTATAATCACTCACGAATTGCAAATGGGGCAAGTGAGAGTTTTCTAGTGACTGAATCTCCTAGTTTGATTGTTTTTTATTTTCGTAGAGTTTCCGAAAGAGAAATCATACGAATTAAGTCATGTTTGCTATTGAGGTTAAACGGAATGTAAAAAGAGGACCAGGAACACATACATACCCATAGTTCTCACAAAATTATTAGTGAACCTTCGCATTGTTTGTAAAGGTAAGATCGTAGTGTTCTTGATTTGAGGAAATCAAATGAACGGAGCATAACGAATAGAGATGAGCATGACGTGGTACACAACATATATGAGTTTTGGTTCACAACATATATTGTGAGCCAAAACTCCTATACGGATTTCAAATGTAATTCTAACACGATATTACTCAAATCACTTTGCAATGAAGATCACATGGTGTATAATCACTCACGAATTGCAAATGGGGCAAGTGAGAGTTTCCTAGTGACTGAATCTCCTAGTTTGATTGTTTTTTATTTTCGTAGAGTTTCCGAAAGAGAAAGCATACGAATCAAGTCATGTTTGCCATTGAGGTAAAACAGAATATAAATACACATTGTTCTCACAAAGATATTAGTGGACTTTCGCATCGTTTGTAAAGGTATGATCGTAGTGTTTTTGATTTGAGGAAATCAGATGAACGTAGTGTAACGAATAGAGATGAGCATGACATGGTACACAATGATAGGCTTAAGAAGCCATGTCGGGTCATTCATAGCTTGTGAGCCAACATATATGAGCGTTCAAAACAACCAAACCAGAAAATCAATCTAGTCCAAAACTCCTATACGGATTTCAAACGTAATTCTAACACGATATTACTCAAATCACTTTGCAATGAAGATCACATGGTGTATAATCACTCACAAAATGCAAATGAGGCACGTGAGAGTTTTCTAGTGACTGAATCTCCTAGTTTGATTGTTTTTTATTTTCATAGAGTTTCCGAAAGAGAAATCATACGAATCAAGTCATGTTTGCTATTGAGGTTAAACGGGATGTAAAAAGAGGACCAGGAACACATACATACCCTTCGTTCTCACAAAATTATTAGTGAACCTTCGCATTGTTTGTAAAGGTAAGATCGTAGTGTTCTTGATTTGAGGAAATCAAATGAACGGAGCATAACGAATAGAGATGAGCATGACGTGGTACACAACATATATGAGTTTTGGTTCACAACATATATTGTGAGCCAAAACTCCTATACGGATTTCAAATGTAATTCTAACACGATATTACTCAAATCACTTTGCAATGAAGATCACATGGTGTATAATCACTCACGAATTGCAAATGGGGCAAGTGAGAGTTTCCTAGTGACTGAATCTCCTAGTTTGATTGTTTTTTATTTTCGTAGAGTTTCCGAAAGAGAAAGCATACGAATCAAGTCATGTTTGCCATTGAGGTAAAACAGAATATAAATACACATTGTTCTCACAAAGATATTAGTGGACCTTCGCATCGTTTGTAAAGGTATGATCGTAGTGTTTTTGATTTGAGGAAATCAGATGAACGTAGTGTAACGAATAGAGATGAGCATGACATGGTACACAATGATAGGCTTAAGAAGCCATGTCGGGTCATTCATAGCTTGTGAGCCAACATATATGAGCGTTCAAAACAACCAAACCAGAAAATCAATCTAGTCCAAAACTCCTATACGGATTTCAAACGTAATTCTAACACGATATTACTCAAATCACTTTGCAATGAAGATCACATGGTGTATAATCACTCACAAAATGCAAATGAGGCACGTGAGAGTTTTCTAGTGACTGAATCTCCTAGTTTGATTGTTTTTTATTTTCATAGAGTTTCCGAAAGAGAAATCATACGAATCAAGTCATGTTTGCTGTTGAGGTTAAACGGGATGTAAAAAGAGGACCAGGAACACATACATACCCATAGTTCTCACAAAATTATTAGTGAACCTTCGCATTGTTTGTAAAGGTAAGATCGTAGTGTTCTTGATTTGAGGAAATCAAATGAACGGAGCATAACGAATAGAGATGAGCATGACGTGGTACACAACATACATGAGTTTTGGTTCACAACATATATTGTGAGCCAAAACTCCTATACGGATTTCAAATGTAATTCTAACATGATATTACTCAAATCACTTTGCAATGAAGATCACATGGTGTATAATCACTCACGAATTGCAAATGGGGCAAGTGAGAGTTTTCTAGTGACTGAATCTCCTAGTTTGATTGTTTTTTATTTTCGTAGAGTTTCCGAAAGAGAAATCATACGAATTAAGTCATGTTTGCTATTGAGGTTAAACGGAATGTAAAAAGAGGACCAGGAACACATACATACCCATAGTTCTCACAAAATTATTAGTGAACCTTCGCATTGTTTGTAAAGGTAAGATCGTAGTGTTCTTGATTTGAGGAAATCAAATGAACGGAGCATAACGAATAGAGATGAGCATGACGTGGTACACAACATATATGAGTTTTGGTTCACAACATATATTGTGAGCCAAAACTCCTATACGGATTTCAAATGTAATTCTAACACGATATTACTCAAATCACTTTGCAATGAAGATCACATGGTGTATAATCACTCACGAATTGCAAATGGGGCAAGTGAGAGTTTCCTAGTGACTGAATCTCCTAGTTTGATTGTTTTTTATTTTCGTAGAGTTTCCGAAAGAGAAAGCATACGAATCAAGTCATGTTTGCCATTGAGGTAAAACAGAATATAAATACACATTGTTCTCACAAAGATATTAGTGGACTTTCGCATCGTTTGTAAAGGTATGATCGTAGTGTTTTTGATTTGAGGAAATCAGATGAACGTAGTGTAACGAATAGAGATGAGCATGACATGGTACACAATGATAGGCTTAAGAAGCCATGTCGGGTCATTCATAGCTTGTGAGCCAACATATATGAGCGTTCAAAACAACCAAACCAGAAAATCAATCTAGTCCAAAACTCCTATACGGATTTCAAACGTAATTCTAACACGATATTACTCAAATCACTTTGCAATGAAGATCACATGGTGTATAATCACTCACAAAATGCAAATGAGGCACGTGAGAGTTTTCTAGTGACTGAATCTCCTAGTTTGATTGTTTTTTATTTTCGTAGAGTTTCCGAAAGAGAAATCATACGAATCAAGTCATGTTTGCTATTGAGGTTAAACGGGATGTAAAAAGAGGACCAGGAACACATACATACCCATAGTTCTCACAAAATTATTAGTGAACCTTCGCATTGTTTGTAAAGGTAAGATCGTAGTGTTCTTGATTTGAGGAAATCAAATGAACGGAGCATAACGAATAGAGATGAGCATGACGTGGTACACAACATATATGAGTTTTGGTTCACAACATATATTGTGAGCCAAAACTCCTATACGGATTTCAAATGTAATTCTAACACGATATTACTCAAATCACTTTGCAATGAAGATCACATGGTGTATAATCACTCACGAATTGCAAATGGGGCAAGTGAGAGTTTCCTAGTGACTGAATCTCCTAGTTTGATTGTTTTTTATTTTCGTAGAGTTTCTGAAAGAGAAAGCATACGAATCAAGTCATGTTTGCCATTGAGGTAAAACAGAATATAAATACACATTGTTCTCACAAAGATATTAGTGGACCTTCGCATCGTTTGTAATGGTATGATCGTAGTGTTTTTTATTTGAGGAAATCAGATGAACGTAGTGTAACGAATAGAGATGAGCATGACATGGTACACAATGATAGGCTTAAGAAGCCATGTCGTGTCATTCATAGCTTGTGAGCCAACATATATGAGCGTTCAAAACAACCAAACCAGAAAATCAATCTAGTCCAAAACTCCTATACGGATTTCAAACGTAATTCTAACACGATATTACTCAAATCACTTTGCAATGAAGATCACATGGTGTATAATCACTCAAAAAATGCAAATGAGGCACGTGAGAGTTTTCTAGTGACTGAATCTCCTAGTTTGATTGTTTTTTATTTTCATAGAGTTTCCGAAAGAGAAATCATACGAATCAAGTCATGTTTGCTATTGAGGTTAAACGGGATGTAAAAAGAGGACCAGGAACACATACATACCCTTCGTTCTCACAAAATTATTAGTGAACCTTCGCATTGTTTGTAAAGGTAAGATCGTAGTGTTCTTGATTTGAGGAAATCAAATGAACGGAGCATAACGAATAGAGATGAGCATGACGTGGTACACAACATATATGAGTTTTGGTTCACAACATATATTGTGAGCCAAAACTCCTATACGGATTTCAAATGTAATTCTAACACGATATTACTCAAATCACTTTGCAATGAAGATCACATGGTGTATAATCACTCACGAATTGCAAATGGGGCAAGTGAGAGTTTCCTAGTGACTGAATCTCCTAGTTTGATTGTTTTTTATTTTCGTAGAGTTTCCGAAAGAGAAAGCATACGAATCAAGTCATGTTTGCCATTGAGGTAAAACAGAATATAAATACACATTGTTCTCACAAAGATATTAGTGGACCTTCGCATCGTTTGTAAAGGTATGATCGTAGTGTTTTTGATTTGAGGAAATCAGATGAACGTAGTGTAACGAATAGAGATGAGCATGACATGGTACACAATGATAGGCTTAAGAAGCCATGTCGGGTCATTCATAGCTTGTGAGCCAACATATATGAGCGTTCAAAACAACCAAACCAGAAAATCAATCTAGTCCAAAACTCCTATACGGATTTCAAACGTAATTCTAACACGATATTACTCAAATCACTTTGCAATGAAGATCACATGGTGTATAATCACTCACAAAATGCAAATGAGGCACGTGAGAGTTTTCTAGTGACTGAATCTCCTAGTTTGATTGTTTTTTATTTTCATAGAGTTTCCGAAAGAGAAATCATACGAATCAAGTCATGTTTGCTATTGAGGTTAAACGGGATGTAAAAAGAGGACCAGGAACACATACATACCCTTCGTTCTCACAAAATTATTAGTGAACCTTCGCATTGTTTGTAAAGGTAAGATCGTAGTGTTCTTGATTTGAGGAAATCAAATGAACGGAGCATAACGAATAGAGATGAGCATGACGTGGTACACAACATATATGAGTTTTGGTTCACAACATATATTGTGAGCCAAAACTCCTATACGGATTTCAAATGTAATTCTAACACGATATTACTCAAATCACTTTGCAATGAAGATCACATGGTGTATAATCACTCACGAATTGCAAATGGGGCAAGTGAGAGTTTCCTAGTGACTGAATCTCCTAGTTTGATTGTTTTTTATTTTCGTAGAGTTTCCGAAAGAGAAAGCATACGAATCAAGTCATGTTTGCCATTGAGGTAAAACAGAATATAAATACACATTGTTCTCACAAAGATATTAGTGGACCTTCGCATCGTTTGTAAAGGTATGATCGTAGTGTTTTTGATTTGAGGAAATCAGATGAACGTAGTGTAACGAATAGAGATGAGCATGACATGGTACACAATGATAGGCTTAAGAAGCCATGTCGGGTCATTCATAGCTTGTGAGCCAACATATATGAGCGTTCAAAACAACCAAACCAGAAAATCAATCTAGTCCAAAACTCCTATACGGATTTCAAACGTAATTCTAACACGATATTACTCAAATCACTTTGCAATGAAGATCACATGGTGTATAATCACTCACAAAATGCAAATGAGGCACGTGAGAGTTTTCTAGTGACTGAATCTCCTAGTTTGATTGTTTTTTATTTTCATAGAGTTTCCGAAAGAGAAATCATACGAATCAAGTCATGTTTGCTATTGAGGTTAAACGGGATGTAAAAAGAGGACCAGGAACACATACATACCCTTCGTTCTCACAAAATTATTAGTGAACCTTCGCATTGTTTGTAAAGGTAAGATCGTAGTGTTCTTGATTTGAGGAAATCAAATGAACGGAGCATAACGAATAGAGATGAGCATGACGTGGTACACAACATATATGAGTTTTGGTTCACAACATATATTGTGAGCCAAAACTCCTATACGGATTTCAAATGTAATTCTAACACGATATTACTCAAATCACTTTGCAATGAAGATCACATGGTGTATAATCACTCACGAATTGCAAATGGGGCAAGTGAGAGTTTCCTAGTGACTGAATCTCCTAGTTTGATTGTTTTTTATTTTCGTAGAGTTTCCGAAAGAGAAAGCATACGAATCAAGTCATGTTTGCCATTGAGGTAAAACAGAATATAAATACACATTGTTCTCACAAAGATATTAGTGGACCTTCGCATCGTTTGTAAAGGTATGATCGTAGTGTTTTTGATTTGAGGAAATCAGATGAACGTAGTGTAACGAATAGAGATGAGCATGACATGGTACACAATGATAGGCTTAAGAAGCCATGTCGGGTCATTCATAGCTTGTGAGCCAACATATATGAGCGTTCAAAACAACCAAACCAGAAAATCAATCTAGTCCAAAACTCCTATACGGATTTCAAACGTAATTCTAACACGATATTACTCAAATCACTTTGCAATGAAGATCACATGGTGTATAATCACTCACAAAATGCAAATGAGGCACGTGAGAGTTTTCTAGTGACTGAATCTCCTAGTTTGATTGTTTTTTATTTTCATAGAGTTTCCGAAAGAGAAATCATACGAATCAAGTCATGTTTGCTATTGAGGTTAAACGGGATGTAAAAAGAGGACCAGGAACACATACATACCCTTCGTTCTCACAAAATTATTAGTGAACCTTCGCATTGTTTGTAAAGGTAAGATCGTAGTGTTCTTGATTTGAGGAAATCAAATGAACGGAGCATAACGAATAGAGATGAGCATGACGTGGTACACAACATATATGAGTTTTGGTTCACAACATATATTGTGAGCCAAAACTCCTATACGGATTTCAAATGTAATTCTAACACGATATTACTCAAATCACTTTGCAATGAAGATCACATGGTGTATAATCACTCACGAATTGCAAATGGGGCAAGTGAGAGTTTCCTAGTGACTGAATCTCCTAGTTTGATTGTTTTTTATTTTCGTAGAGTTTCCGAAAGAGAAAGCATACGAATCAAGTCATGTTTGCCATTGAGGTAAAACAGAATATAAATACACATTGTTCTCACAAAGATATTAGTGGACCTTCGCATCGTTTGTAAAGGTACGATCGTAGTGTTTTTGATTTGAGGAAATCAGATGAACGTAGTGTAACGAATAGAGATGAGCATGACATGGTACACAATGATAGGCTTAAGAAGCCATGTCGGGTCATTCATAGCTTGTGAGCCAACATATATGAGCGTTCAAAACAACCAAACCAGAAAATCAATCTAGTCCAAAACTCCTATACGGATTTCAAACGTAATTCTAACACGATATTACTCAAATCACTTTGCAATGAAGATCACATGGTGTATAATCACTCACAAAATGCAAATGAGGCACGTGAGAGTTTTCTAGTGACTGAATCTCCTAGTTTGATTGTTTTTTATTTTCATAGAGTTTCCGAAAGAGAAATCATACGAATCAAGTCATGTTTGCTATTGAGGTTAAACGGGATGTAAAAAGAGGACCAGGAACACATACATACCCTTCGTTCTCACAAAATTATTAGTGAACCTTCGCATTGTTTGTAAAGGTAAGATCGTAGTGTTCTTGATTTGAGGAAATCAAATGAACGGAGCATAACGAATAGAGATGAGCATGACGTGGTACACAACATATATGAGTTTTGGTTCACAACATATATTGTGAGCCAAAACTCCTATACGGATTTCAAATGTAATTCTAACACGATATTACTCAAATCACTTTGCAATGAAGATCACATGGTGTATAATCACTCACGAATTGCAAATGGGGCAAGTGAGAGTTTCCTAGTGACTGAATCTCCTAGTTTGATTGTTTTTTATTTTCGTAGAGTTTCCGAAAGAGAAAGCATACGAATCAAGTCATGTTTGCCATTGAGGTAAAACAGAATATAAATACACATTGTTCTCACAAAGATATTAGTGGACCTTCGCATCGTTTGTAAAGGTACGATCGTAGTGTTTTTGATTTGAGGAAATCAGATGAACGTAGTGTAACGAATAGAGATGAGCATGACATGGTACACAATGATAGGCTTAAGAAGCCATGTCGGGTCATTCATAGCTTGTGAGCCAACATATATGAGCGTTCAAAACAACCAAACCAGAAAATCAATCTAGTCCAAAACTCCTATACGGATTTCAAACGTAATTCTAACACGATATTACTCAAATCACTTTGCAATGAAGATCACATGGTGTATAATCACTCACAAAATGCAAATGAGGCACGTGAGAGTTTTCTAGTGACTGAATCTCCTAGTTTGATTGTTTTTTATTTTCATAGAGTTTCCGAAAGAGAAATCATACGAATCAAGTCATGTTTGCTATTGAGGTTAAACGGGATGTAAAAAGAGGACCAGGAACACATACATACCCTTCGTTCTCACAAAATTATTAGTGAACCTTCGCATTGTTTGTAAAGGTAAGATCGTAGTGTTCTTGATTTGAGGAAATCAAATGAACGGAGCATAACGAATAGAGATGAGCATGACGTGGTACACAACATATATGAGTTTTGGTTCACAACATATATTGTGAGCCAAAACTCCTATACGGATTTCAAATGTAATTCTAACACGATATTACTCAAATCACTTTGCAATGAAGATCACATGGTGTATAATCACTCACGAATTGCAAATGGGGCAAGTGAGAGTTTCCTAGTGACTGAATCTCCTAGTTTGATTGTTTTTTATTTTCGTAGAGTTTCCGAAAGAGAAAGCATACGAATCAAGTCATGTTTGCCATTGAGGTAAAACAGAATATAAATACACATTGTTCTCACAAAGATATTAGTGGACCTTCGCATCGTTTGTAAAGGTACGATCGTAGTGTTTTTGATTTGAGGAAATCAGATGAACGTAGTGTAACGAATAGAGATGAGCATGACATGGTACACAATGATAGGCTTAAGAAGCCATGTCGGGTCATTCATAGCTTGTGAGCCAACATATATGAGCGTTCAAAACAACCAAACCAGAAAATCAATCTAGTCCAAAACTCCTATACGGATTTCAAACGTAATTCTAACACGATATTACTCAAATCACTTTGCAATGAAGATCACATGGTGTATAATCACTCACAAAATGCAAATGAGGCACGTGAGAGTTTTCTAGTGACTGAATCTCCTAGTTTGATTGTTTTTTATTTTCATAGAGTTTCCGAAAGAGAAATCATACGAATCAAGTCATGTTTGCTATTGAGGTTAAACGGGATGTAAAAAGAGGACCAGGAACACATACATACCCTTCGTTCTCACAAAATTATTAGTGAACCTTCGCATTGTTTGTAAAGGTAAGATCGTAGTGTTCTTGATTTGAGGAAATCAAATGAACGGAGCATAACGAATAGAGATGAGCATGACGTGGTACACAACATATATGAGTTTTGGTTCACAACATATATTGTGAGCCAAAACTCCTATACGGATTTCAAATGTAATTCTAACACGATATTACTCAAATCACTTTGCAATGAAGATCACATGGTGTATAATCACTCACGAATTGCAAATGGGGCAAGTGAGAGTTTCCTAGTGACTGAATCTCCTAGTTTGATTGTTTTTTATTTTCGTAGAGTTTCCGAAAGAGAAAGCATACGAATCAAGTCATGTTTGCCATTGAGGTAAAACAGAATATAAATACACATTGTTCTCACAAAGATATTAGTGGACCTTCGCATCGTTTGTAAAGGTACGATCGTAGTGTTTTTGATTTGAGGAAATCAGATGAACGTAGTGTAACGAATAGAGATGAGCATGACATGGTACACAATGATAGGCTTAAGAAGCCATGTCGGGTCATTCATAGCTTGTGAGCCAACATATATGAGCGTTCAAAACAACCAAACCAGAAAATCAATCTAGTCCAAAACTCCTATACGGATTTCAAACGTAATTCTAACACGATATTACTCAAATCACTTTGCAATGAAGATCACATGGTGTATAATCACTCACAAAATGCAAATGAGGCACGTGAGAGTTTTCTAGTGACTGAATCTCCTAGTTTGATTGTTTTTTATTTTCATAGAGTTTCCGAAAGAGAAATCATACGAATCAAGTCATGTTTGCTATTGAGGTTAAACGGGATGTAAAAAGAGGACCAGGAACACATACATACCCTTCGTTCTCACAAAATTATTAGTGAACCTTCGCATTGTTTGTAAAGGTAAGATCGTAGTGTTCTTGATTTGAGGAAATCAAATGAACGGAGCATAACGAATAGAGATGAGCATGACGTGGTACACAACATATATGAGTTTTGGTTCACAACATATATTGTGAGCCAAAACTCCTATACGGATTTCAAATGTAATTCTAACACGATATTACTCAAATCACTTTGCAATGAAGATCACATGGTGTATAATCACTCACGAATTGCAAATGGGGCAAGTGAGAGTTTCCTAGTGACTGAATCTCCTAGTTTGATTGTTTTTTATTTTCGTAGAGTTTCCGAAAGAGAAAGCATACGAATCAAGTCATGTTTGCCATTGAGGTAAAACAGAATATAAATACACATTGTTCTCACAAAGATATTAGTGGACCTTCGCATCGTTTGTAAAGGTACGATCGTAGTGTTTTTGATTTGAGGAAATCAGATGAACGTAGTGTAACGAATAGAGATGAGCATGACATGGTACACAATGATAGGCTTAAGAAGCCATGTCGGGTCATTCATAGCTTGTGAGCCAACATATATGAGCGTTCAAAACAACCAAACCAGAAAATCAATCTAGTCCAAAACTCCTATACGGATTTCAAACGTAATTCTAACACGATATTACTCAAATCACTTTGCAATGAAGATCACATGGTGTATAATCACTCACAAAATGCAAATGAGGCACGTGAGAGTTTTCTAGTGACTGAATCTCCTAGTTTGATTGTTTTTTATTTTCATAGAGTTTCCGAAAGAGAAATCATACGAATCAAGTCATGTTTGCTATTGAGGTTAAACGGGATGTAAAAAGAGGACCAGGAACACATACATACCCTTCGTTCTCACAAAATTATTAGTGAACCTTCGCATTGTTTGTAAAGGTAAGATCGTAGTGTTCTTGATTTGAGGAAATCAAATGAACGGAGCATAACGAATAGAGATGAGCATGACGTGGTACACAACATATATGAGTTTTGGTTCACAACATATATTGTGAGCCAAAACTCCTATACGGATTTCAAATGTAATTCTAACACGATATTACTCAAATCACTTTGCAATGAAGATCACATGGTGTATAATCACTCACGAATTGCAAATGGGGCAAGTGAGAGTTTCCTAGTGACTGAATCTCCTAGTTTGATTGTTTTTTATTTTCGTAGAGTTTCCGAAAGAGAAAGCATACGAATCAAGTCATGTTTGCCATTGAGGTAAAACAGAATATAAATACACATTGTTCTCACAAAGATATTAGTGGACCTTCGCATCGTTTGTAAAGGTACGATCGTAGTGTTTTTGATTTGAGGAAATCAGATGAACGTAGTGTAACGAATAGAGATGAGCATGACATGGTACACAATGATAGGCTTAAGAAGCCATGTCGGGTCATTCATAGCTTGTGAGCCAACATATATGAGCGTTCAAAACAACCAAACCAGAAAATCAATCTAGTCCAAAACTCCTATACGGATTTCAAACGTAATTCTAACACGATATTACTCAAATCACTTTGCAATGAAGATCACATGGTGTATAATCACTCACAAAATGCAAATGAGGCACGTGAGAGTTTTCTAGTGACTGAATCTCCTAGTTTGATTATTTTTTATTTTCATAGAGTTTCCGAAAGAGAAATCATACGAATCAAGTCATGTTTGCTATTGAGGTTAAACGGGATGTAAAAAGAGGACCAGGAACACATACATACCCTTCGTTCTCACAAAATTATTAGTGAACCTTCGCATTGTTTGTAAAGGTAAGATCGTAGTGTTCTTGATTTGAGGAAATCAAATGAACGGAGCATAACGAATAGAGATGAGCATGACGTGGTACACAACATATATGAGTTTTGGTTCACAACATATATTGTGAGCCAAAACTCCTATACGGATTTCAAATGTAATTCTAACACGATATTACTCAAATCACTTTGCAATGAAGATCACATGGTGTATAATCACTCACGAATTGCAAATGGGGCAAGTGAGAGTTTCCTAGTGACTGAATCTCCTAGTTTGATTGTTTTTTATTTTCGTAGAGTTTCCGAAAGAGAAAGCATACGAATCAAGTCATGTTTGCCATTGAGGTAAAACAGAATATAAATACACATTGTTCTCACAAAGATATTAGTGGACCTTCGCATCGTTTGTAAAGGTACGATCGTAGTGTTTTTGATTTGAGGAAATCAGATGAACGTAGTGTAACGAATAGAGATGAGCATGACATGGTACACAATGATAGGCTTAAGAAGCCATGTCGGGTCATTCATAGCTTGTGAGCCAACATATATGAGCGTTCAAAACAACCAAACCAGAAAATCAATCTAGTCCAAAACTCCTATACGGATTTCAAACGTAATTCTAACACGATATTACTCAAATCACTTTGCAATGAAGATCACATGGTGTATAATCACTCACAAAATGCAAATGAGGCACGTGAGAGTTTTCTAGTGACTGAATCTCCTAGTTTGATTGTTTTTTATTTTCATAGAGTTTCCGAAAGAGAAATCATACGAATCAAGTCATGTTTGCTATTGAGGTTAAACGGGATGTAAAAAGAGGACCAGGAACACATACATACCCTTCGTTCTCACAAAATTATTAGTGAACCTTCGCATTGTTTGTAAAGGTAAGATCGTAGTGTTCTTGATTTGAGGAAATCAAATGAACGGAGCATAACGAATAGAGATGAGCATGACGTGGTACACAACATATATGAGTTTTGGTTCACAACATATATTGTGAGCCAAAACTCCTATACGGATTTCAAATGTAATTCTAACACGATATTACTCAAATCACTTTGCAATGAAGATCACATGGTGTATAATCACTCACGAATTGCAAATGGGGCAAGTGAGAGTTTCCTAGTGACTGAATCTCCTAGTTTGATTGTTTTTTATTTTCGTAGAGTTTCCGAAAGAGAAAGCATACGAATCAAGTCATGTTTGCCATTGAGGTAAAACAGAATATAAATACACATTGTTCTCACAAAGATATTAGTGGACCTTCGCATCGTTTGTAAAGGTATGATCGTAGTGTTTTTGATTTGAGGAAATCAGATGAACGTAGTGTAACGAATAGAGATGAGCATGACATGGTACACAATGATAGGCTTAAGAAGCCATGTCGGGTCATTCATAGCTTGTGAGCCAACATATATGAGCGTTCAAAACAACCAAACCAGAAAATCAATCTAGTCCAAAACTCCTATACGGATTTCAAATGTAATTCTAACATGATATTACTCAAATCACTTTGCAATGAAGATCACATGGTGTATAATCACTCACGAATTGCAAATGGGGCAAGTGAGAGTTTTCTAGTGACTGAATCTCCTAGTTTGATTGTTTTTTATTTTCGTAGAGTTTCCGAAAGAGAAATCATACGAATCAAGTCATGTTTGCTATTGAGGTTAAACGGGATGTAAAAAGAGGACCAGGAACACATACATACCCTTCGTTCTCACAAAATTATTAGTGAACCTTCGCATTGTTTGTAAAGGTAAGATCGTAGTGTTCTTGATTTGAGGAAATCAAATGAACGGAGCATAACGAATAGAGATGAGCATGACGTGGTACACAACATATATGAGTTTTGGTTCACAACATATATTGTGAGCCAAAACTCCTATACGGATTTCAAATGTAATTCTAACATGATATTACTCAAATCACTTTGCAATGAAGATCACATGGTGTATAATCACTCACGAATTGCAAATGGGGCAAGTGAGAGTTTCCTAGTGACTGAATCTCCTAGTTTGATTGTTTTTTATTTTCGTAGAGTTTCCGAAAGAGAAAGCATACGAATCAAGTCATGTTTGCCATTGAGGTAAAACAGAATATAAATACACATTGTTCTCACAAAGATATTAGTGGACTTTCGCATCGTTTGTAAAGGTATGATCGTAGTGTTTTTGATTTGAGGAAATCAGATGAACGTAGTGTAACGAATAGAGATGAGCATGACATGGTACACAATGATAGGCTTAAGAAGCCATGTCGGGTCATTCATAGCTTGTGAGCCAACATATATGAGCGTTCAAAACAACCAAACCAGAAAATCAATCTAGTCCAAAACTCCTATACGGATTTCAAACGTAATTCTAACACGATATTACTCAAATCACTTTGCAATGAAGATCACATGGTGTATAATCACTCACAAAATGCAAATGAGGCACGTGAGAGTTTTCTAGTGACTGAATCTCCTAGTTTGATTGTTTTTTATTTTCATAGAGTTTCCGAAAGAGAAATCATACGAATCAAGTCATGTTTGCTATTGAGGTTAAACGGGATGTAAAAAGAGGACCAGGAACACATACATACCCTTCGTTCTCACAAAATTATTAGTGAACCTTCGCATTGTTTGTAAAGGTAAGATCGTAGTGTTCTTGATTTGAGGAAATCAAATGAACGGAGCATAACGAATAGAGATGAGCATGACGTGGTACACAACATATATGAGTTTTGGTTCACAACATATATTGTGAGCCAAAACTCCTATACGGATTTCAAATGTAATTCTAACACGATATTACTCAAATCACTTTGCAATGAAGATCACATGGTGTATAATCACTCACGAATTGCAAATGGGGCAAGTGAGAGTTTCCTAGTGACTGAATCTCCTAGTTTGATTGTTTTTTATTTTCGTAGAGTTTCCGAAAGAGAAAGCATACGAATCAAGTCATGTTTGCCATTGAGGTAAAACAGAATATAAATACACATTGTTCTCACAAAGATATTAGTGGACCTTCGCATCGTTTGTAAAGGTATGATCGTAGTGTTTTTGATTTGAGGAAATCAGATGAACGTAGTGTAACGAATAGAGATGAGCATGACATGGTACACAATGATAGGCTTAAGAAGCCATGTCGGGTCATTCATAGCTTGTGAGCCAACATATATGAGCGTTCAAAACAACCAAACCAGAAAATCAATCTAGTCCAAAACTCCTATACGGATTTCAAATGTAATTCTAACATGATATTACTCAAATCACTTTGCAATGAAGATCACATGG
Organism: Arabis hirsuta; assembly: GCA_964056655.1. NCBI lineage: Eukaryota > Viridiplantae > Streptophyta > Magnoliopsida > Brassicales > Brassicaceae > Arabis > Arabis hirsuta. The sequence continues at coordinate 21,922,962 of OZ053299.1, read as the reverse complement.
TGTATAATCACTCACGAATTGCAAATGGGGCAAGTGAGAGTTTTCTAGTGACTGAATCTCCTAGTTTGATTGTTTTTTATTTTCGTAGAGTTTCCGAAAGAGAAATCATACGAATCAAGTCATGTTTGCTATTGAGGTTAAACGGGATGTAAAAAGAGGACCAGGAACACATACATACCCTTCGTTCTCACAAAATTATTAGTGAACCTTCGCATTGTTTGTAAAGGTAAGATCGTAGTGTTCTTGATTTGAGGAAATCAAATGAACGGAGCATAACGAATAGAGATGAGCATGACGTGGTACACAACATATATGAGTTTTGGTTCACAACATATATTGTGAGCCAAAACTCCTATACGGATTTCAAATGTAATTCTAACACGATATTACTCAAATCACTTTGCAATGAAGATCACATGGTGTATAATCACTCACGAATTGCAAATGGGGCAAGTGAGAGTTTCCTAGTGACTGAATCTCCTAGTTTGATTGTTTTTTATTTTCGTAGAGTTTCCGAAAGAGAAAGCATACGAATCAAGTCATGTTTGCCATTGAGGTAAAACAGAATATAAATACACATTGTTCTCACAAAGATATTAGTGGACTTTCGCATCGTTTGTAAAGGTATGATCGTAGTGTTTTTGATTTGAGGAAATCAGATGAACGTAGTGTAACGAATAGAGATGAGCATGACATGGTACACAATGATAGGCTTAAGAAGCCATGTCGGGTCATTCATAGCTTGTGAGCCAACATATATGAGCGTTCAAAACAACCAAACCAGAAAATCAATCTAGTCCAAAACTCCTATACGGATTTCAAACGTAATTCTAACACGATATTACTCAAATCACTTTGCAATGAAGATCACATGGTGTATAATCACTCACAAAATGCAAATGAGGCACGTGAGAGTTTTCTAGTGACTGAATCTCCTAGTTTGATTGTTTTTTATTTTCGTAGAGTTTCCGAAAGAGAAATCATACGAATCAAGTCATGTTTGCTATTGAGGTTAAACGGGATGTAAAAAGAGGACCAGGAACACATACATACCCTTCGTTCTCACAAAATTATTAGTGAACCTTCGCATTGTTTGTAAAGGTAAGATCGTAGTGTTCTTGATTTGAGGAAATCAAATGAACGGAGCATAACGAATAGAGATGAGCATGACGTGGTACACAACATATATGAGTTTTGGTTCACAACATATATTGTGAGCCAAAACTCCTATACGGATTTCAAATGTAATTCTAACACGATATTACTCAAATCACTTTGCAATGAAGATCACATGGTGTATAATCACTCACGAATTGCAAATGGGGCAAGTGAGAGTTTCCTAGTGACTGAATCTCCTAGTTTGATTGTTTTTTATTTTCGTAGAGTTTCCGAAAGAGAAAGCATACGAATCAAGTCATGTTTGCCATTGAGGTAAAACAGAATATAAATACACATTGTTCTCACAAAGATATTAGTGGACCTTCGCATCGTTTGTAAAGGTATGATCGTAGTGTTTTTGATTTGAGGAAATCAGATGAACGTAGTGTAACGAATAGAGATGAGCATGACATGGTACACAATGATAGGCTTAAGAAGCCATGTCGGGTCATTCATAGCTTGTGAGCCAACATATATGAGCGTTCAAAACAACCAAACCAGAAAATCAATCTAGTCCAAAACTCCTATACGGATTTCAAACATAATTCTAACACGATATTACTCAAATCACTTTGCAATGAAGATCACATGGTGTATAATCACTCACAAAATGCAAATGAGGCACGTGAGAGTTTTCTAGTGACTGAATCTCCTAGTTTGATTGTTTTTTATTTTCATAGAGTTTCCGAAAGAGAAATCATACGAATCAAGTCATGTTTGCTATTGAGGTTAAACGGGATGTAAAAAGAGGACCAGGAACACATACATACCCTTCGTTCTCACAAAATTATTAGTGAACCTTCGCATTGTTTGTAAAGGTAAGATCGTAGTGTTCTTGATTTGAGGAAATCAAATGAACGGAGCATAACGAATAGAGATGAGCATGACGTGGTACACAACATATATGAGTTTTGGTTCACAACATATATTGTGAGCCAAAACTCCTATACGGATTTCAAATGTAATTCTAACACGATATTACTCAAATCACTTTGCAATGAAGATCACATGGTGTATAATCACTCACGAATTGCAAATGGGGCAAGTGAGAGTTTCCTAGTGACTGAATCTCCTAGTTTGATTGTTTTTTATTTTCGTAGAGTTTCCGAAAGAGAAAGCATACGAATCAAGTCATGTTTGCCATTGAGGTAAAACAGAATATAAATACACATTGTTCTCACAAAGATATTAGTGGACTTTCGCATCGTTTGTAAAGGTATGATCGTAGTGTTTTTGATTTGAGGAAATCAGATGAACGTAGTGTAACGAATAGAGATGAGCATGACATGGTACACAATGATAGGCTTAAGAAGCCATGTCGGGTCATTCATAGCTTGTGAGCCAACATATATGAGCGTTCAAAACAACCAAACCAGAAAATCAATCTAGTCCAAAACTCCTATACGGATTTCAAACGTAATTCTAACACGATATTACTCAAATCACTTTGCAATGAAGATCACATGGTGTATAATCACTCACAAAATGCAAATGAGGCACGTGAGAGTTTTCTAGTGACTGAATCTCCTAGTTTGATTGTTTTTTATTTTCGTAGAGTTTCCGAAAGAGAAATCATACGAATCAAGTCATGTTTGCTATTGAGGTTAAACGGGATGTAAAAAGAGGACCAGGAACACATACATACCCTTCGTTCTCACAAAATTATTAGTGAACCTTCGCATTGTTTGTAAAGGTAAGATCGTAGTGTTCTTGATTTGAGGAAATCAAATGAACGGAGCATAACGAATAGAGATGAGCATGACGTGGTACACAACATATATGAGTTTTGGTTCACAACATATATTGTGAGCCAAAACTCCTATACGGATTTCAAATGTAATTCTAACACGATATTACTCAAATCACTTTGCAATGAAGATCACATGGTGTATAATCACTCACGAATTGCAAATGGGGCAAGTGAGAGTTTCCTAGTGACTGAATCTCCTAGTTTGATTGTTTTTTATTTTCGTAGAGTTTCCGAAAGAGAAAGCATACGAATCAAGTCATGTTTGCCATTGAGGTAAAACAGAATATAAATACACATTGTTCTCACAAAGATATTAGTGGACTTTCGCATCGTTTGTAAAGGTATGATCGTAGTGTTTTTGATTTGAGGAAATCAGATGAACGTAGTGTAACGAATAGAGATGAGCATGACATGGTACACAATGATAGGCTTAAGAAGCCATGTCGGGTCATTCATAGCTTGTGAGCCAACATATATGAGCGTTCAAAACAACCAAACCAGAAAATCAATCTAGTCCAAAACTCCTATACGGATTTCAAACGTAATTCTAACACGATATTACTCAAATCACTTTGCAATGAAGATCACATGGTGTATAATCACTCACAAAATGCAAATGAGGCACGTGAGAGTTTTCTAGTGACTGAATCTCCTAGTTTGATTGTTTTTTATTTTCGTAGAGTTTCCGAAAGAGAAATCATACGAATCAAGTCATGTTTGCTATTGAGGTTAAACGGGATGTAAAAAGAGGACCAGGAACACATACATACCCTTCGTTCTCACAAAATTATTAGTGAACCTTCGCATTGTTTGTAAAGGTAAGATCGTAGTGTTCTTGATTTGAGGAAATCAAATGAACGGAGCATAACGAATAGAGATGAGCATGACGTGGTACACAACATATATGAGTTTTGGTTCACAACATATATTGTGAGCCAAAACTCCTATACGGATTTCAAATGTAATTCTAACACGATATTACTCAAATCACTTTGCAATGAAGATCACATGGTGTATAATCACTCACGAATTGCAAATGGGGCAAGTGAGAGTTTCCTAGTGACTGAATCTCCTAGTTTGATTGTTTTTTATTTTCGTAGAGTTTCCGAAAGAGAAAGCATACGAATCAAGTCATGTTTGCCATTGAGGTAAAACAGAATATAAATACACATTGTTCTCACAAAGATATTAGTGGACCTTCGCATCGTTTGTAAAGGTATGATCGTAGTGTTTTTGATTTGAGGAAATCAGATGAACGTAGTGTAACGAATAGAGATGAGCATGACATGGTACACAATGATAGGCTTAAGAAGCCATGTCGGGTCATTCATAGCTTGTGAGCCAACATATATGAGCGTTCAAAACAACCAAACCAGAAAATCAATCTAGTCCAAAACTCCTATACGGATTTCAAACATAATTCTAACACGATATTACTCAAATCACTTTGCAATGAAGATCACATGGTGTATAATCACTCACAAAATGCAAATGAGGCACGTGAGAGTTTTCTAGTGACTGAATCTCCTAGTTTGATTGTTTTTTATTTTCATAGAGTTTCCGAAAGAGAAATCATACGAATCAAGTCATGTTTGCTATTGAGGTTAAACGGGATGTAAAAAGAGGACCAGGAACACATACATACCCTTCGTTCTCACAAAATTATTAGTGAACCTTCGCATTGTTTGTAAAGGTAAGATCGTAGTGTTCTTGATTTGAGGAAATCAAATGAACGGAGCATAACGAATAGAGATGAGCATGACGTGGTACACAACATATATGAGTTTTGGTTCACAACATATATTGTGAGCCAAAACTCCTATACGGATTTCAAATGTAATTCTAACACGATATTACTCAAATCACTTTGCAATGAAGATCACATGGTGTATAATCACTCACGAATTGCAAATGGGGCAAGTGAGAGTTTCCTAGTGACTGAATCTCCTAGTTTGATTGTTTTTTATTTTCGTAGAGTTTCCGAAAGAGAAAGCATACGAATCAAGTCATGTTTGCCATTGAGGTAAAACAGAATATAAATACACATTGTTCTCACAAAGATATTAGTGGACTTTCGCATCGTTTGTAAAGGTATGATCGTAGTGTTTTTGATTTGAGGAAATCAGATGAACGTAGTGTAACGAATAGAGATGAGCATGACATGGTACACAATGATAGGCTTAAGAAGCCATGTCGGGTCATTCATAGCTTGTGAGCCAACATATATGAGCGTTCAAAACAACCAAACCAGAAAATCAATCTAGTCCAAAACTCCTATACGGATTTCAAACGTAATTCTAACACGATATTACTCAAATCACTTTGCAATGAAGATCACATGGTGTATAATCACTCACAAAATGCAAATGAGGCACGTGAGAGTTTTCTAGTGACTGAATCTCCTAGTTTGATTGTTTTTTATTTTCGTAGAGTTTCCGAAAGAGAAATCATACGAATCAAGTCATGTTTGCTATTGAGGTTAAACGGGATGTAAAAAGAGGACCAGGAACACATACATACCCTTCGTTCTCACAAAATTATTAGTGAACCTTCGCATTGTTTGTAAAGGTAAGATCGTAGTGTTCTTGATTTGAGGAAATCAAATGAACGGAGCATAACGAATAGAGATGAGCATGACGTGGTACACAACATATATGAGTTTTGGTTCACAACATATATTGTGAGCCAAAACTCCTATACGGATTTCAAATGTAATTCTAACACGATATTACTCAAATCACTTTGCAATGAAGATCACATGGTGTATAATCACTCACGAATTGCAAATGGGGCAAGTGAGAGTTTCCTAGTGACTGAATCTCCTAGTTTGATTGTTTTTTATTTTCGTAGAGTTTCCGAAAGAGAAAGCATACGAATCAAGTCATGTTTGCCATTGAGGTAAAACAGAATATAAATACACATTGTTCTCACAAAGATATTAGTGGACCTTCGCATCGTTTGTAAAGGTATGATCGTAGTGTTTTTGATTTGAGGAAATCAGATGAACGTAGTGTAACGAATAGAGATGAGCATGACATGGTACACAATGATAGGCTTAAGAAGCCATGTCGGGTCATTCATAGCTTGTGAGCCAACATATATGAGCGTTCAAAACAACCAAACCAGAAAATCAATCTAGTCCAAAACTCCTATACGGATTTCAAACATAATTCTAACACGATATTACTCAAATCACTTTGCAATGAAGATCACATGGTGTATAATCACTCACAAAATGCAAATGAGGCACGTGAGAGTTTTCTAGTGACTGAATCTCCTAGTTTGATTGTTTTTTATTTTCATAGAGTTTCCGAAAGAGAAATCATACGAATCAAGTCATGTTTGCTATTGAGGTTAAACGGGATGTAAAAAGAGGACCAGGAACACATACATACCCTTCGTTCTCACAAAATTATTAGTGAACCTTCGCATTGTTTGTAAAGGTAAGATCGTAGTGTTCTTGATTTGAGGAAATCAAATGAACGGAGCATAACGAATAGAGATGAGCATGACGTGGTACACAACATATATGAGTTTTGGTTCACAACATATATTGTGAGCCAAAACTCCTATACGGATTTCAAATGTAATTCTAACACGATATTACTCAAATCACTTTGCAATGAAGATCACATGGTGTATAATCACTCACGAATTGCAAATGGGGCAAGTGAGAGTTTCCTAGTGACTGAATCTCCTAGTTTGATTGTTTTTTATTTTCGTAGAGTTTCCGAAAGAGAAAGCATACGAATCAAGTCATGTTTGCCATTGAGGTAAAACAGAATATAAATACACATTGTTCTCACAAAGATATTAGTGGACCTTCGCATCGTTTGTAAAGGTATGATCGTAGTGTTTTTGATTTGAGGAAATCAGATGAACGTAGTGTAACGAATAGAGATGAGCATGACATGGTACACAATGATAGGCTTAAGAAGCCATGTCGGGTCATTCATAGCTTGTGAGCCAACATATATGAGCGTTCAAAACAACCAAACCAGAAAATCAATCTAGTCCAAAACTCCTATACGGATTTCAAACGTAATTCTAACACGATATTACTCAAATCACTTTGCAATGAAGATCACATGGTGTATAATCACTCACAAAATGCAAATGAGGCACGTGAGAGTTTTCTAGTGACTGAATCTCCTAGTTTGATTGTTTTTTATTTTCATAGAGTTTCCGAAAGAGAAATCATACGAATCAAGTCATGTTTGCTATTGAGGTTAAACGGGATGTAAAAAGAGGACCAGGAACACATACATACCCTTCGTTCTCACAAAATTATTAGTGAACCTTCGCATTGTTTGTAAAGGTAAGATCGTAGTGTTCTTGATTTGAGGAAATCAAATGAACGGAGCATAACGAATAGAGATGAGCATGACGTGGTACACAACATATATGAGTTTTGGTTCACAACATATATTGTGAGCCAAAACTCCTATACGGATTTCAAATGTAATTCTAACACGATATTACTCAAATCACTTTGCAATGAAGATCACATGGTGTATAATCACTCACGAATTGCAAATGGGGCAAGTGAGAGTTTCCTAGTGACTGAATCTCCTAGTTTGATTGTTTTTTATTTTCGTAGAGTTTCCGAAAGAGAAAGCATACGAATCAAGTCATGTTTGCCATTGAGGTAAAACAGAATATAAATACACATTGTTCTCACAAAGATATTAGTGGACCTTCGCATCGTTTGTAAAGGTACGATCGTAGTGTTTTTGATTTGAGGAAATCAGATGAACGTAGTGTAACGAATAGAGATGAGCATGACATGGTACACAATGATAGGCTTAAGAAGCCATGTCGGGTCATTCATAGCTTGTGAGCCAACATATATGAGCGTTCAAAACAACCAAACCAGAAAATCAATCTAGTCCAAAACTCCTATACGGATTTCAAACGTAATTCTAACACGATATTACTCAAATCACTTTGCAATGAAGATCACATGGTGTATAATCACTCACAAAATGCAAATGAGGCACGTGAGAGTTTTCTAGTGACTGAATCTCCTAGTTTGATTGTTTTTTATTTTCATAGAGTTTCCGAAAGAGAAATCATACGAATCAAGTCATGTTTGCTATTGAGGTTAAACGGGATCTAAAAAGAGGACCAGGAACACATACATACCCTTCGTTCTCACAAAATTATTAGTGAACCTTCGCATTGTTTGTAAAGGTAAGATCGTAGTGTTCTTGATTTGAGGAAATCAAATGAACGGAGCATAACGAATAGAGATGAGCATGACGTGGTACACAACATATATGAGTTTTGGTTCACAACATATATTGTGAGCCAAAACTCCTATACGGATTTCAAATGTAATTCTAACACGATATTACTCAAATCACTTTGCAATGAAGATCACATGGTGTATAATCACTCACGAATTGCAAATGGGGCAAGTGAGAGTTTCCTAGTGACTGAATCTCCTAGTTTGATTGTTTTTTATTTTCGTAGAGTTTCCGAAAGAGAAAGCATACGAATCAAGTCATGTTTGCCATTGAGGTAAAACAGAATATAAATACACATTGTTCTCACAAAGATATTAGTGGACCTTCGCATCGTTTGTAAAGGTATGATCGTAGTGTTTTTGATTTGAGGAAATCAGATGAACGTAGTGTAACGAATAGAGATGAGCATGACATGGTACACAATGATAGGCTTAAGAAGCCATGTCGGGTCATTCATAGCTTGTGAGCCAACATATATGAGCGTTCAAAACAACCAAACCAGAAAATCAATCTAGTCCAAAACTCCTATACGGATTTCAAACGTAATTCTAACACGATATTACTCAAATCACTTTGCAATGAAGATCACATGGTGTATAATCACTCACGAATTGCAAATGGGGCAAGTGAGAGTTTTCTAGTGACTGAATCTCCTAGTTTGATTGTTTTTTATTTTCGTAGAGTTTCCGAAAGAGAAATCATACGGATCAAGTCATGTTTGCTATTGAGGTTAAACGGGATGTAAAAAGAGGACCAGGAACACATACATACCCTTCGTTCTCACAAAATTATTAGTGAACCTTCGCATTGTTTGTAAAGGTAAGATCGTAGTGTTCTTGATTTGAGGAAATCAAATGAACGGAGCATAACGAATAGAGATGAGCATGACGTGGTACACAACATATATGAGTTTTGGTTCACAACATATATTGTGAGCCAAAACTCCTATACGGATTTCAAATGTAATTCTAACACGATATTACTCAAATCACTTTGCAATGAAGATCACATGGTGTATAATCACTCACGAATTGCAAATGGGGCAAGTGAGAGTTTCCTAGTGACTGAATCTCCTAGTTTGATTGTTTTTTATTTTCGTAGAGTTTCCGAAAGAGAAAGCATACGAATCAAGTCATGTTTGCCATTGAGGTAAAACAGAATATAAATACACATTGTTCTCACAAAGATATTAGTGGACCTTCGCATCGTTTGTAAAGGTATGATCGTAGTGTTTTTGATTTGAGGAAATCAGATGAACGTAGTGTAACGAATAGAGATGAGCATGACATGGTACACAATGATAGGCTTAAGAAGCCATGTCGGGTCATTCATAGCTTGTGAGCCAACATATATGAGCGTTCAAAACAACCAAACCAGAAAATCAATCTAGTCCAAAACTCCTATACGGATTTCAAACGTAATTCTAACACGATATTACTCAAATCACTTTGCAATGAAGATCACATGGTGTATAATCACTCACAAAATGCAAATGAGGCACGTGAGAGTTTTCTAGTGACTGAATCTCCTAGTTTGATTGTTTTTTATTTTCATAGAGTTTCCGAAAGAGAAATCATACGAATCAAGTCATGTTTGCTATTGAGGTTAAACGGGATGTAAAAAGAGGACCAGGAACACATACATACCCTTCGTTCTCACAAAATTATTAGTGAACCTTCGCATTGTTTGTAAAGGTAAGATCGTAGTGTTCTTGATTTGAGGAAATCAAATGAACGGAGCATAACGAATAGAGATGAGCATGACGTGGTACACAACATATATGAGTTTTGGTTCACAACATATATTGTGAGCCAAAACTCCTATACGGATTTCAAATGTAATTCTAACACGATATTACTCAAATCACTTTGCAATGAAGATCACATGGTGTATAATCACTCACGAATTGCAAATGGGGCAAGTGAGAGTTTCCTAGTGACTGAATCTCCTAGTTTGATTGTTTTTTATTTTCGTAGAGTTTCCGAAAGAGAAAGCATACGAATCAAGTCATGTTTGCCATTGAGGTAAAACAGAATATAAATACACATTGTTCTCACAAAGATATTAGTGGACCTTCGCATCGTTTGTAAAGGTATGATCGTAGTGTTTTTGATTTGAGGAAATCAGATGAACGTAGTGTAACGAATAGAGATGAGCATGACATGGTACACAATGATAGGCTTAAGAAGCCATGTCGGGTCATTCATAGCTTGTGAGCCAACATATATGAGCGTTCAAAACAACCAAACCAGAAAATCAATCTAGTCCAAAACTCCTATACGGATTTCAAACGTAATTCTAACACGATATTACTCAAATCACTTTGCAATGAAGATCACATGGTGTATAATCACTCACGAATTGCAAATGGGGCAAGTGAGAGTTTTCTAGTGACTGAATCTCCTAGTTTGATTGTTTTTTATTTTCGTAGAGTTTCCGAAAGAGAAATCATACGGATCAAGTCATGTTTGCTATTGAGGTTAAACGGGATGTAAAAAGAGGACCAGGAACACATACATACCCTTCGTTCTCACAAAATTATTAGTGAACCTTCGCATTGTTTGTAAAGGTAAGATCGTAGTGTTCTTGATTTGAGGAAATCAAATGAACGGAGCATAACGAATAGAGATGAGCATGACGTGGTACACAACATATATGAGTTTTGGTTCACAACATATATTGTGAGCCAAAACTCCTATACGGATTTCAAATGTAATTCTAACACGATATTACTCAAATCACTTTGCAATGAAGATCACATGGTGTATAATCACTCACGAATTGCAAATGGGGCAAGTGAGAGTTTCCTAGTGACTGAATCTCCTAGTTTGATTGTTTTTTATTTTCGTAGAGTTTCCGAAAGAGAAAGCATACGAATCAAGTCATGTTTGCCATTGAGGTAAAACAGAATATAAATACACATTGTTCTCACAAAGATATTAGTGGACCTTCGCATCGTTTGTAAAGGTATGATCGTAGTGTTTTTGATTTGAGGAAATCAGATGAACGTAGTGTAACGAATAGAGATGAGCATGACATGGTACACAATGATAGGCTTAAGAAGCCATGTCGGGTCATTCATAGCTTGTGAGCCAACATATATGAGCGTTCAAAACAACCAAACCAGAAAATCAATCTAGTCCAAAACTCCTATACGGATTTCAAACGTAATTCTAACACGATATTACTCAAATCACTTTGCAATGAAGATCACATGGTGTATAATCACTCACAAAATGCAAATGAGGCACGTGAGAGTTTTCTAGTGACTGAATCTCCTAGTTTGATTGTTTTTTATTTTCATAGAGTTTCCGAAAGAGAAATCATACGAATCAAGTCATGTTTGCTATTGAGGTTAAACGGGATGTAAAAAGAGGACCAGGAACACATACATACCCTTCGTTCTCACAAAATTATTAGTGAACCTTCGCATTGTTTGTAAAGGTAAGATCGTAGTGTTCTTGATTTGAGGAAATCAAATGAACGGAGCATAACGAATAGAGATGAGCATGACGTGGTACACAACATATATGAGTTTTGGTTCACAACATATATTGTGAGCCAAAACTCCTATACGGATTTCAAATGTAATTCTAACACGATATTACTCAAATCACTTTGCAATGAAGATCACATGGTGTATAATCACTCACGAATTGCAAATGGGGCAAGTGAGAGTTTCCTAGTGACTGAATCTCCTAGTTTGATTGTTTTTTATTTTCGTAGAGTTTCCGAAAGAGAAAGCATACGAATCAAGTCATGTTTGCCATTGAGGTAAAACAGAATATAAATACACATTGTTCTCACAAAGATATTAGTGGACCTTCGCATCGTTTGTAAAGGTATGATCGTAGTGTTTTTGATTTGAGGAAATCAGATGAACGTAGTGTAACGAATAGAGATGAGCATGACATGGTACACAATGATAGGCTTAAGAAGCCATGTCGGGTCATTCATAGCTTGTGAGCCAACATATATGAGCGTTCAAAACAACCAAACCAGAAAATCAATCTAGTCCAAAACTCCTATACGGATTTCAAACGTAATTCTAACACGATATTACTCAAATCACTTTGCAATGAAGATCACATGGTGTATAATCACTCACAAAATGCAAATGAGGCACGTGAGAGTTTTCTAGTGACTGAATCTCCTAGTTTGATTGTTTTTTATTTTCGTAGAGTTTCCGAAAGAGAAATCATACGAATCAAGTCATGTTTGCTATTGAGGTTAAACGGGATGTAAAAAGAGGACCAGGAACACATACATACCCTTCGTTCTCACAAAATTATTAGTGAACCTTCGCATTGTTTGTAAAGGTAAGATCGTAGTGTTCTTGATTTGAGGAAATCAAATGAACGGAGCATAACGAATAGAGATGAGCATGACGTGGTACACAACATATATGAGTTTTGGTTCACAACATATATTGTGAGCCAAAACTCCTATACGGATTTCAAATGTAATTCTAACACGATATTACTCAAATCACTTTGCAATGAAGATCACATGGTGTATAATCACTCACGAATTGCAAATGGGGCAAGTGAGAGTTTCCTAGTGTCTGAATCTCCTAGTTTGATTGTTTTTTATTTTCGTAGAGTTTCCGAAAGAGAAAGCATACGAATCAAGTCATGTTTGCCATTAAGGTAAAACAGAATATAAATACACATTGTTCTCACAAAGATATTAGTGGACCTTCGCATCGTTTGTAAAGGTATGATCGTAGTGTTTTTGATTTGAGGAAATCAGATGAACGTAGTGTAACGAATAGAGATGAGCATGACATGGTACACAATGATAGGCTTAAGAAGCCATGTCGGGTCATTCATAGCTTGTGAGCCAACATATATGAGCGTTCAAAACAACCAAACCAGAAAATCAATCTAGTCCAAAACTCCTATACGGATTTCAAACGTAATTCTAACACGATATTACTCAAATCACTTTGCAATGAAGATCACATGGTGTATAATCACTCACAAAATGCAAATGAGGCACGTGAGAGTTTTCTAGTGACTGAATCTCCTAGTTTGATTGTTTTTTATTTTCATAGAGTTTCCGAAAGAGAAATCATACGAATCAAGTCATGTTTGCTATTGAGGTTAAACGGGATGTAAAAAGAGGACCAGGAACACATACATACCCTTCGTTCTCACAAAATTATTAGTGAACCTTCGCATTGTTTGTAAAGGTAAGATCGTAGTGTTCTTGATTTGAGGAAATCAAATGAACGGAGCATAACGAATAGAGATGAGCATGACGTGGTACACAACATATATGAGTTTTGGTTCACAACATATATTGTGAGCCAAAACTCCTATACGGATTTCAAATGTAATTCTAACACGATATTACTCAAATCACTTTGCAATGAAGATCACATGGTGTATAATCACTCACGAATTGCAAATGGGGCAAGTGAGAGTTTCCTAGTGACTGAATCTCCTAGTTTGATTGTTTTTTATTTTCGTAGAGTTTCCGAAAGAGAAAGCATACGAATCAAGTCATGTTTGCCATTGAGGTAAAACAGAATATAAATACACATTGTTCTCACAAAGATATTAGTGGACCTTCGCATCGTTTGTAAAGGTATGATCGTAGTGTTTTTGATTTGAGGAAATCAGATGAACGTAGTGTAACGAATAGAGATGAGCATGACATGGTACACAATGATAGGCTTAAGAAGCCATGTCGGGTCATTCATAGCTTGTGAGCCAACATATATGAGCGTTCAAAACAACCAAACCAGAAAATCAATCTAGTCCAAAACTCCTATACGGATTTCAAACGTAATTCTAACACGATATTACTCAAATCACTTTGCAATGAAGATCACATGGTGTATAATCACTCACAAAATGCAAATGAGGCACGTGAGAGTTTTCTAGTGACTGAATCTCCTAGTTTGATTGTTTTTTATTTTCATAGAGTTTCCGAAAGAGAAATCATACGAATCAAGTCATGTTTGCTATTGAGGTTAAACGGGATGTAAAAAGAGGACCAGGAACACATACATACCCTTCGTTCTCACAAAATTATTAGTGAACCTTCGCATTGTTTGTAAAGGTAAGATCGTAGTGTTCTTGATTTGAGGAAATCAAATGAACGGAGCATAACGAATAGAGATGAGCATGACGTGGTACACAACATATATGAGTTTTGGTTCACAACATATATTGTGAGCCAAAACTCCTATACGGATTTCAAATGTAATTCTAACACGATATTACTCAAATCACTTTGCAATGAAGATCACATGGTGTATAATCACTCACGAATTGCAAATGGGGCAAGTGAGAGTTTCCTAGTGACTGAATCTCCTAGTTTGATTGTTTTTTATTTTCGTAGAGTTTCCGAAAGAGAAAGCATACGAATCAAGTCATGTTTGCCATTGAGGTAAAACAGAATATAAATACACATTGTTCTCACAAAGATATTAGTGGACCTTCGCATCGTTTGTAAAGGTATGATCGTAGTGTTTTTGATTTGAGGAAATCAGATGAACGTAGTGTAACGAATAGAGATGAGCATGACATGGTACACAATGATAGGCTTAAGAAGCCATGTCGGGTCATTCATAGCTTGTGAGCCAACATATATGAGCGTTCAAAACAACCAAACCAGAAAATCAATCTAGTCCAAAACTCCTATACGGATTTCAAACGTAATTCTAACACGATATTACTCAAATCACTTTGCAATGAAGATCACATGGTGTATAATCACTCACAAAATGCAAATGAGGCACGTGAGAGTTTTCTAGTGACTGAATCTCCTAGTTTGATTGTTTTTTATTTTCATAGAGTTTCCGAAAGAGAAATCATACGAATCAAGTCATGTTTGCTATTGAGGTTAAACGGGATGTAAAAAGAGGACCAGGAACACATACATACCCTTCGTTCTCACAAAATTATTAGTGAACCTTCGCATTGTTTGTAAAGGTAAGATCGTAGTGTTCTTGATTTGAGGAAATCAAATGAACGGAGCATAACGAATAGAGATGAGCATGACGTGGTACACAACATATATGAGTTTTGGTTCACAACATATATTGTGAGCCAAAACTCCTATACGGATTTCAAATGTAATTCTAACACGATATTACTCAAATCACTTTGCAATGAAGATCACATGGTGTATAATCACTCACGAATTGCAAATGGGGCAAGTGAGAGTTTCCTAGTGACTGAATCTCCTAGTTTGATTGTTTTTTATTTTCGTAGAGTTTCCGAAAGAGAAAGCATACGAATCAAGTCATGTTTGCCATTGAGGTAAAACAGAATATAAATACACATTGTTCTCACAAAGATATTAGTGGACCTTCGCATCGTTTGTAAAGGTATGATCGTAGTGTTTTTGATTTGAGGAAATCAGATGAACGTAGTGTAACGAATAGAGATGAGCATGACATGGTACACAATGATAGGCTTAAGAAGCCATGTCGGGTCATTCATAGCTTGTGAGCCAACATATATGAGCGTTCAAAACAACCAAACCAGAAAATCAATCTAGTCCAAAACTCCTATACGGATTTCAAACGTAATTCTAACACGATATTACTCAAATCACTTTGCAATGAAGATCACATGGTGTATAATCACTCACAAAATGCAAATGAGGCACGTGAGAGTTTTCTAGTGACTGAATCTCCTAGTTTGATTGTTTTTTATTTTCATAGAGTTTCCGAAAGAGAAATCATACGAATCAAGTCATGTTTGCTATTGAGGTTAAACGGGATGTAAAAAGAGGACCAGGAACACATACATACCCTTCGTTCTCACAAAATTATTAGTGAACCTTCGCATTGTTTGTAAAGGTAAGATCGTAGTGTTCTTGATTTGAGGAAATCAAATGAACGGAGCATAACGAATAGAGATGAGCATGACGTGGTACACAACATATATGAGTTTTGGTTCACAACATATATTGTGAGCCAAAACTCCTATACGGATTTCAAATGTAATTCTAACACGATATTACTCAAATCACTTTGCAATGAAGATCACATGGTGTATAATCACTCACGAATTGCAAATGGGGCAAGTGAGAGTTTCCTAGTGACTGAATCTCCTAGTTTGATTGTTTTTTATTTTCGTAGAGTTTCCGAAAGAGAAAGCATACGAATCAAGTCATGTTTGCCATTGAGGTAAAACAGAATATAAATACACATTGTTCTCACAAAGATATTAGTGGACCTTCGCATCGTTTGTAAAGGTATGATCGTAGTGTTTTTGATTTGAGGAAATCAGATGAACGTAGTGTAACGAATAGAGATGAGCATGACATGGTACACAATGATAGGCTTAAGAAGCCATGTCGGGTCATTCATAGCTTGTGAGCCAACATATATGAGCGTTCAAAACAACCAAACCAGAAAATCAATCTAGTCCAAAACTCCTATACGGATTTCAAACGTAATTCTAACACGATATTACTCAAATCACTTTGCAATGAAGATCACATGGTGTATAATCACTCACGAATTGCAAATGGGGCAAGTGAGAGTTTTCTAGTGACTGAATCTCCTAGTTTGATTGTTTTTTATTTTCGTAGAGTTTCCGAAAGAGAAATCATACGAATTAAGTCATGTTTGCTATTGAGGTTAAACGGGATGTAAAAAGAGGACCAGGAACACATACATACCCTTCGTTCTCACAAAATTATTAGTGAACCTTCGCATTGTTTGTAAAGGTAAGATCGTAGTGTTCTTGATTTGAGGAAATCAAATGAACGGAGCATAACGAATAGAGATGAGCATGACGTGGTACACAACATATATGAGTTTTGGTTCACAACATATATTGTGAGCCAAAACTCCTATACGGATTTCAAATGTAATTCTAACACGATATTACTCAAATCACTTTGCAATGAAGATCACATGGTGTATAATCACTCACGAATTGCAAATGGGGCAAGTGAGAGTTTCCTAGTGACTGAATCTCCTAGTTTGATTGTTTTTTATTTTCGTAGAGTTTCCGAAAGAGAAAGCATACGAATCAAGTCATGTTTGCCATTGAGGTAAAACAGAATATAAATACACATTGTTCTCACAAAGATATTAGTGGACCTTCGCATCGTTTGTAAAGGTATGATCGTAGTGTTTTTGATTTGAGGAAATCAGATGAACGTAGTGTAACGAATAGAGATGAGCATGACATGGTACACAATGATAGGCTTAAGAAGCCATGTCGGGTCATTCATAGCTTGTGAGCCAACATATATGAGCGTTCAAAACAACCAAACCAGAAAATCAATCTAGTCCAAAACTCCTATACGGATTTCAAACGTAATTCTAACACGATATTACTCAAATCACTTTGCAATGAAGATCACATGGTGTATAATCACTCACAAAATGCAAATGAGGCACGTGAGAGTTTTCTAGTGACTGAATCTCCTAGTTTGATTGTTTTTTATTTTCATAGAGTTTCCGAAAGAGAAATCATACGAATCAAGTCATGTTTGCTATTGAGGTTAAACGGGATGTAAAAAGAGGACCAGGAACACATACATACCCTTCGTTCTCACAAAATTATTAGTGAACCTTCGCATTGTTTGTAAAGGTAAGATCGTAGTGTTCTTGATTTGAGGAAATCAAATGAACGGAGCATAACGAATAGAGATGAGCATGACGTGGTACACAACATATATGAGTTTTGGTTCACAACATATATTGTGAGCCAAAACTCCTATACGGATTTCAAATGTAATTCTAACACGATATTACTCAAATCACTTTGCAATGAAGATCACATGGTGTATAATCACTCACGAATTGCAAATGGGGCAAGTGAGAGTTTCCTAGTGTCTGAATCTCCTAGTTTGATTGTTTTTTATTTTCGTAGAGTTTCCGAAAGAGAAAGCATACGAATCAAGTCATGTTTGCCATTGAGGTAAAACAGAATATAAATACACATTGTTCTCACAATGATATTAGTGGACCTTCGCATCGTTTGTAAAGGTATGATCGTAGTGTTTTTGATTTGAGGAAATCAGATGAACGTAGTGTAATGAATAGAGATGAGCATGACATGGTACACAATGATAGGCTTAAGAAGCCATGTCGGGTCATTCATAGCTTGTGAGCCAACATATATGAGCGTTCAAAACAACCAAACCAGAAAATCAATCTAGTCCAAAACTCCTATACGGATTTCAAACGTAATTCTAACACGATATTACTCAAATCACTTTGCAATGAAGATCACATGGTGTATAATCACTCACAAAATGCAAATGAGGCACGTGAGAGTTTTCTAGTGACTGAATCTCCTAGTTTGATTGTTTTTTATTTTCATAGAGTTTCCGAAAGAGAAATCATACGAATCAAGTCATGTTTGCTGTTGAGGTTAAACGGGATGTAAAAAGAGGACCAGGAACACATACATACCCATAGCTCTCACAAAATTATTAGTGAACCTTCGCATTGTTTGTAAAGGTAAGATCGTAGTGTTCTTGATTTGAGGAAATCAAATGAACGGAGCATAACGAATAGAGATGAGCATGACGTGGTACACAACATACATGAGTTTTGGTTCACAACATATATTGTGAGCCAAAACTCCTATACGGATTTCAAATGTAATTCTAACATGATATTACTCAAATCACTTTGCAATGAAGATCACATGGTGTATAATCACTCACGAATTGCAAATGGGGCAAGTGAGAGTTTTCTAGTGACTGAATCTCCTAGTTTGATTGTTTTTTATTTTCGTAGAGTTTCCGAAAGAGAAATCATACGAATTAAGTCATGTTTGCTATTGAGGTTAAACGGGATGTAAAAAGAGGACCAGGAACACATACATACCCTTCGTTCTCACAAAATTATTAGTGAACCTTCGCATTGTTTGTAAAGGTAAGATCGTAGTGTTCTTGATTTGAGGAAATCAAATGAACGGAGCATAACGAATAGAGATGAGCATGACGTGGTACACAACATATATGAGTTTTGGTTCACAACATATATTGTGAGCCAAAACTCCTATACGGATTTCAAATGTAATTCTAACACGATATTACTCAAATCACTTTGCAATGAAGATCACATGGTGTATAATCACTCACGAATTGCAAATGGGGCAAGTGAGAGTTTCCTAGTGACTGAATCTCCTAGTTTGATTGTTTTTTATTTTCGTAGAGTTTCCGAAAGAGAAAGCATACGAATCAAGTCATGTTTGCCATTGAGGTAAAACAGAATATAAATACACATTGTTCTCACAAAGATATTAGTGGACCTTCGCATCGTTTGTAAAGGTATGATCGTAGTGTTTTTGATTTGAGGAAATCAGATGAACGTAGTGTAACGAATAGAGATGAGCATGACATGGTACACAATGATAGGCTTAAGAAGCCATGTCGGGTCATTCATAGCTTGTGAGCCAACATATATGAGCGTTCAAAACAACCAAACCAGAAAATCAATCTAGTCCAAAACTCCTATACGGATTTCAAACGTAATTCTAACACGATATTACTCAAATCACTTTGCAATGAAGATCACATGGTGTATAATCACTCACAAAATGCAAATGAGGCACGTGAGAGTTTTCTAGTGACTGAATCTCCTAGTTTGATTGTTTTTTATTTTCATAGAGTTTCCGAAAGAGAAATCATACGAATCAAGTCATGTTTGCTGTTGAGGTTAAACGGGATGTAAAAAGAGGACCAGGAACACATACATACCCATAGTTCTCACAAAATTATTAGTGAACCTTCGCATTGTTTGTAAAAGTAAGATCGTAGTGTTCTTGATTTGAGGAAATCAAATGAACGGAGCATAACGAATAGAGATGAGCATGACGTGGTACACAACATACATGAGTTTTGGTTCACAACATATATTGTGAGCCAAAACTCCTATACGGATTTCAAATGTAATTCTAACATGATATTACTCAAATCACTTTGCAATGAAGATCACATGGTGTATAATCACTCACGAATTGCAAATGGGGCAAGTGAGAGTTTTCTAGTGACTGAATCTCCTAGTTTGATTGTTTTTTATTTTCGTAGAGTTTCCGAAAGAGAAATCATACGAATTAAGTCATGTTTGCTATTGAGGTTAAACGGGATGTAAAAAGAGGACCAGGAACACATACATACCCATAGTTCTCACAAAATTATTAGTGAACCTTCGCATTGTTTGTAAAGGTAAGATCGTAGTGTTCTTGATTTGAGGAAATCAAATGAACGGAGCATAACGAATAGAGATGAGCATGACGTGGTACACAACATATATGAGTTTTGGTTCACAACATATATTGTGAGCCAAAACTCCTATACGGATTTCAAATGTAATTCTAACACGATATTATTCAAATCACTTTGCAATGAAGATCACATGGTGTATAATCACTCACGAATTGCAAATGGGGCAAGTGAGAGTTTCCTAGTGACTGAATCTCCTAGTTTGATTGTTTTTTATTTTCGTAGAGTTTCCGAAAGAGAAAGCATACGAATCAAGTCATGTTTGCCATTGAGGTAAAACAGAATATAAATACACATTGTTCTCACAAAGATATTAGTGGACTTTCGCATCGTTTGTAAAGGTATGATCGTAGTGTTTTTGATTTGAGGAAATCAGATGAACGTAGTGTAACGAATAGAGATGAGCATGACATGGTACACAATGATAGGCTTAAGAAGCCATATCGTGTCATTCATAGCTTGTGAGCCAACATATATGAGCGTTCAAAACAACCAAACCAGAAAATCAATCTAGTCCAAAACTCCTATACGGATTTCAAACGTAATTCTAACACGATATTACTCAAATCACTTTGCAATGAAGATCACATGGTGTATAATCACTCACAAAATGCAAATGAGGCACGTGAGAGTTTTCTAGTGACTGAATCTCCTAGTTTGATTGTTTTTTATTTTCATAGAGTTTCCGAAAGAGAAATCATACGAATCAAGTCATGTTTGCTATTGAGGTTAAACGGGATGTAAAAAGAGGACCAGGAACACATACATACCCTTCGTTCTCACAAAATTATTAGTGAACCTTCGCATTGTTTGTAAAGGTAAGATCGTAGTGTTCTTGATTTGAGGAAATCAAATGAACGGAGCATAACGAATAGAGATGAGCATGACGTGGTACACAACATATATGAGTTTTGGTTCACAACATATATTGTGAGCCAAAACTCCTATACGGATTTCAAATGTAATTCTAACACGATATTACTCAAATCACTTTGCAATGAAGATCACATGGTGTATAATCACTCACGAATTGCAAATGGGGCAAGTGAGAGTTTCCTAGTGACTGAATCTCCTAGTTTGATTGTTTTTTATTTTCGTAGAGTTTCCGAAAGAGAAAGCATACGAATCAAGTCATGTTTGCCATTGAGGTAAAACAGAATATAAATACACATTGTTCTCACAAAGATATTAGTGGACCTTCGCATCGTTTGTAAAGGTATGATCGTAGTGTTTTTGATTTGAGGAAATCAGATGAACGTAGTGTAACGAATAGAGATGAGCATGACATGGTACACAATGATAGGCTTAAGAAGCCATGTCGGGTCATTCATAGCTTGTGAGCCAACATATATGAGCGTTCAAAACAACCAAACCAGAAAATCAATCTAGTCCAAAACTCCTATACGGATTTCAAACGTAATTCTAACACGATATTACTCAAATCACTTTGCAATGAAGATCACATGGTGTATAATCACTCACAAAATGCAAATGAGGCACGTGAGAGTTTTCTAGTGACTGAATCTCCTAGTTTGATTGTTTTTTATTTTCATAGAGTTTCCGAAAGAGAAATCATACGAATCAAGTCATGTTTGCTGTTGAGGTTAAACGGGATGTAAAAAGAGGACCAGGAACACATACATACCCATAGTTCTCACAAAATTATTAGTGAACCTTCGCATTGTTTGTAAAAGTAAGATCGTAGTGTTCTTGATTTGAGGAAATCAAATGAACGGAGCATAACGAATAGAGATGAGCATGACGTGGTACACAACATACATGAGTTTTGGTTCACAACATATATTGTGAGCCAAAACTCCTATACGGATTTCAAATGTAATTCTAACATGATATTACTCAAATCACTTTGCAATGAAGATCACATGGTGTATAATCACTCACGAATTGCAAATGGGGCAAGTGAGAGTTTTCTAGTGACTGAATCTCCTAGTTTGATTGTTTTTTATTTTCGTAGAGTTTCCGAAAGAGAAATCATACGAATTAAGTCATGTTTGCTATTGAGGTTAAACGGGATGTAAAAAGAGGACCAGGAACACATACATACCCATAGTTCTCACAAAATTATTAGTGAACCTTCGCATTGTTTGTAAAGGTAAGATCGTAGTGTTCTTGATTTGAGGAAATCAAATGAACGGAGCATAACGAATAGAGATGAGCATGACGTGGTACACAACATATATGAGTTTTGGTTCACAACATATATTGTGAGCCAAAACTCCTATACGGATTTCAAATGTAATTCTAACACGATATTATTCAAATCACTTTGCAATGAAGATCACATGGTGTATAATCACTCACGAATTGCAAATGGGGCAAGTGAGAGTTTCCTAGTGACTGAATCTCCTAGTTTGATTGTTTTTTATTTTCGTAGAGTTTCCGAAAGAGAAAGCATACGAATCAAGTCATGTTTGCCATTGAGGTAAAACAGAATATAAATACACATTGTTCTCACAAAGATATTAGTGGACTTTCGCATCGTTTGTAAAGGTATGATCGTAGTGTTTTTGATTTGAGGAAATCAGATGAACGTAGTGTAACGAATAGAGATGAGCATGACATGGTACACAATGATAGGCTTAAGAAGCCATATCGTGTCATTCATAGCTTGTGAGCCAACATATATGAGCGTTCAAAACAACCAAACCAGAAAATCAATCTAGTCCAAAACTCCTATACGGATTTCAAACGTAATTCTAACACGATATTACTCAAATCACTTTGCAATGAAGATCACATGGTGTATAATCACTCACAAAATGCAAATGAGGCACGTGAGAGTTTTCTAGTGACTGAATCTCCTAGTTTGATTGTTTTTTATTTTCATAGAGTTTCCGAAAGAGAAATCATACGAATCAAGTCATGTTTGCTATTGAGGTTAAACGGGATGTAAAAAGAGGACCAGGAACACATACATACCCTTCGTTCTCACAAAATTATTAGTGAACCTTCGCATTGTTTGTAAAGGTAAGATCGTAGTGTTCTTGATTTGAGGAAATCAAATGAACGGAGCATAACGAATAGAGATGAGCATGACGTGGTACACAACATATATGAGTTTTGGTTCACAACATATATTGTGAGCCAAAACTCCTATACGGATTTCAAATGTAATTCTAACACGATATTACTCAAATCACTTTGCAATGAAGATCACATGGTGTATAATCACTCACGAATTGCAAATGGGGCAAGTGAGAGTTTCCTAGTGACTGAATCTCCTAGTTTGATTGTTTTTTATTTTCGTAGAGTTTCCGAAAGAGAAAGCATACGAATCAAGTCATGTTTGCCATTGAGGTAAAACAGAATATAAATACACATTGTTCTCACAAAGATATTAGTGGACCTTCGCATCGTTTGTAAAGGTATGATCGTAGTGTTTTTGATTTGAGGAAATCAGATGAACGTAGTGTAACGAATAGAGATGAGCATGACATGGTACACAATGATAGGCTTAAGAAGCCATGTCGGGTCATTCATAGCTTGTGAGCCAACATATATGAGCGTTCAAAACAACCAAACCAGAAAATCAATCTAGTCCAAAACTCCTATACGGATTTCAAACGTAATTCTAACACGATATTACTCAAATCACTTTGCAATGAAGATCACATGGTGTATAATCACTCACAAAATGCAAATGAGGCACGTGAGAGTTTTCTAGTGACTGAATCTCCTAGTTTGATTGTTTTTTATTTTCATAGAGTTTCCGAAAGAGAAATCATACGAATCAAGTCATGTTTGCTGTTGAGGTTAAACGGGATGTAAAAAGAGGACCAGGAACACATACATACCCATAGTTCTCACAAAATTATTAGTGAACCTTCGCATTGTTTGTAAAAGTAAGATCGTAGTGTTCTTGATTTGAGGAAATCAAATGAACGGAGCATAACGAATAGAGATGAGCATGACGTGGTACACAACATACATGAGTTTTGGTTCACAACATATATTGTGAGCCAAAACTCCTATACGGATTTCAAATGTAATTCTAACATGATATTACTCAAATCACTTTGCAATGAAGATCACATGGTGTATAATCACTCACGAATTGCAAATGGGGCAAGTGAGAGTTTTCTAGTGACTGAATCTCCTAGTTTGATTGTTTTTTATTTTCGTAGAGTTTCCGAAAGAGAAATCATACGAATTAAGTCATGTTTGCTATTGAGGTTAAACGGGATGTAAAAAGAGGACCAGGAACACATACATACCCATAGTTCTCACAAAATTATTAGTGAACCTTCGCATTGTTTGTAAAGGTAAGATCGTAGTGTTCTTGATTTGAGGAAATCAAATGAACGGAGCATAACGAATAGAGATGAGCATGACGTGGTACACAACATATATGAGTTTTGGTTCACAACATATATTGTGAGCCAAAACTCCTATACGGATTTCAAATGTAATTCTAACACGATATTATTCAAATCACTTTGCAATGAAGATCACATGGTGTATAATCACTCACGAATTGCAAATGGGGCAAGTGAGAGTTTCCTAGTGACTGAATCTCCTAGTTTGATTGTTTTTTATTTTCGTAGAGTTTCCGAAAGAGAAAGCATACGAATCAAGTCATGTTTGCCATTGAGGTAAAACAGAATATAAATACACATTGTTCTCACAAAGATATTAGTGGACTTTCGCATCGTTTGTAAAGGTATGATCGTAGTGTTTTTGATTTGAGGAAATCAGATGAACGTAGTGTAACGAATAGAGATGAGCATGACATGGTACACAATGATAGGCTTAAGAAGCCATATCGTGTCATTCATAGCTTGTGAGCCAACATATATGAGCGTTCAAAACAACCAAACCAGAAAATCAATCTAGTCCAAAACTCCTATACGGATTTCAAACGTAATTCTAACACGATATTACTCAAATCACTTTGCAATGAAGATCACATGGTGTATAATCACTCACAAAATGCAAATGAGGCACGTGAGAGTTTTCTAGTGACTGAATCTCCTAGTTTGATTGTTTTTTATTTTCATAGAGTTTCCGAAAGAGAAATCATACGAATCAAGTCATGTTTGCTATTGAGGTTAAACGGGATGTAAAAAGAGGACCAGGAACACATACATACCCTTCGTTCTCACAAAATTATTAGTGAACCTTCGCATTGTTTGTAAAGGTAAGATCGTAGTGTTCTTGATTTGAGGAAATCAAATGAACGGAGCATAACGAATAGAGATGAGCATGACGTGGTACACAACATATATGAGTTTTGGTTCACAACATATATTGTGAGCCAAAACTCCTATACGGATTTCAAATGTAATTCTAACACGATATTACTCAAATCACTTTGCAATGAAGATCACATGGTGTATAATCACTCACGAATTGCAAATGGGGCAAGTGAGAGTTTCCTAGTGACTGAATCTCCTAGTTTGATTGTTTTTTATTTTCGTAGAGTTTCCGAAAGAGAAAGCATACGAATCAAGTCATGTTTGCCATTGAGGTAAAACAGAATATAAATACACATTGTTCTCACAAAGATATTAGTGGACCTTCGCATCGTTTGTAAAGGTATGATCGTAGTGTTTTTGATTTGAGGAAATCAGATGAACGTAGTGTAACGAATAGAGATGAGCATGACATGGTACACAATGATAGGCTTAAGAAGCCATGTCGGGTCATTCATAGCTTGTGAGCCAACATATATGAGCGTTCAAAACAACCAAACCAGAAAATCAATTTAGTCCAAAACTCCTATACGGATTTCAAACGTAATTCTAACACGATATTACTCAAATCACTTTGCAATGAAGATCACATGGTGTATAATCACTCACAAAATGCAAATGAGGCACGTGAGAGTTTTCTAGTGACTGAATCTCCTAGTTTGATTGTTTTTTATTTTCATAGAGTTTCCGAAAGAGAAATCATACGAATCAATTCATGTTTGCTGTTGAGGTTAAACGGGATGTAAAAAGAGGACCAGGAACACATACATACCCATAGTTCTCACAAAATTATTAGTGAACCTTCGCATTGTTTGTAAAAGTAAGATCGTAGTGTTCTTGATTTGAGGAAATCAAATGAACGGAGCATAACGAATAGAGATGAGCATGACGTGGTACACAACATACATGAGTTTTGGTTCACAACATATATTGTGAGCCAAAACTCCTATACGGATTTCAAATGTAATTCTAACATGATATTACTCAAATCACTTTGCAATGAAGATCACATGGTGTATAATCACTCACGAATTGCAAATGGGGCAAGTGAGAGTTTTCTAGTGACTGAATCTCCTAGTTTGATTGTTTTTTATTTTCGTAGAGTTTCCGAAAGAGAAATCATACGAATTAAGTCATGTTTGCTATTGAGGTTAAACGGGATGTAAAAAGAGGACCAGGAACACATACATACCCATAGTTCTCACAAAATTATTAGTGAACCTTCGCATTGTTTGTAAAGGTAAGATCGTAGTGTTCTTGATTTGAGGAAATCAAATGAACGGAGCATAACGAATAGAGATGAGCATGACGTGGTACACAACATATATGAGTTTTGGTTCACAACATATATTGTGAGCCAAAACTCCTATACGGATTTCAAATGTAATTCTAACATGATATTACTCAAATCACTTTGCAATGAAGATCACATGGTGTATAATCACTCACGAATTGCAAATGGGGCAAGTGAGAGTTTTCTAGTGACTGAATCTCCTAGTTTGATTGTTTTTTATTTTCGTAGAGTTTCCGAAAGAGAAAGCATACGAATCAAGTCATGTTTGCCATTGAGGTAAAACAGAATATAAATACACATTGTTCTCACAAAGATATTAGTGGACTTTCGCATCGTTTGTAAAGGTATGATCGTAGTGTTTTTGATTTGAGGAAATCAGATGAACGTAGTGTAACGAATAGAGATGAGCATGACATGGTACACAATGATAGGCTTAAGAAGCCATATCGTGTCATTCATAGCTTGTGAGCCAACATATATGAGCGTTCAAAACAACCAAACCAGAAAATCAATCTAGTCCAAAACTCCTATACGGATTTCAAACGTAATTCTAACACGATATTACTCAAATCACTTTGCAATGAAGATCACATGGTGTATAATCACTCACAAAATGCAAATGAGGCACGTGAGAGTTTTCTAGTGACTGAATCTCCTAGTTTGATTGTTTTTTATTTTCATAGAGTTTCCGAAAGAGAAATCATACGAATCAAGTCATGTTTGCTATTGAGGTTAAACGGGATGTAAAAAGAGGACCAGGAACACATACATACCCTTCGTTCTCACAAAATTATTAGTGAACCTTCGCATTGTTTGTAAAGGTAAGATCGTAGTGTTCTTGATTTGAGGAAATCAAATGAACGGAGCATAACGAATAGAGATGAGCATGACGTGGTACACAACATATATGAGTTTTGGTTCACAACATATATTGTGAGCCAAAACTCCTATACGGATTTCAAATGTAATTCTAACACGATATTACTCAAATCACTTTGCAATGAAGATCACATGGTGTATAATCACTCACGAATTGCAAATGGGGCAAGTGAGAGTTTCCTAGTGACTGAATCTCCTAGTTTGATTGTTTTTTATTTTCGTAGAGTTTCCGAAAGAGAAAGCATACGAATCAAGTCATGTTTGCCATTGAGGTAAAACAGAATATAAATACACATTGTTCTCACAAAGATATTAGTGGACCTTCGCATCGTTTGTAAAGGTATGATCGTAGTGTTTTTGATTTGAGGAAATCAGATGAACGTAGTGTAACGAATAGAGATGAGCATGACATGGTACACAATGATAGGCTTAAGAAGCCATGTCGGGTCATTCATAGCTTGTGAGCCAACATATATGAGCGTTCAAAACAACCAAACCAGAAAATCAATCTAGTCCAAAACTCCTATACGGATTTCAAACGTAATTCTAACACGATATTACTCAAATCACTTTGCAATGAAGATCACATGGTGTATAATCACTCACAAAATGCAAATGAGGCACGTGAGAGTTTTCTAGTGACTGAATCTCCTAGTTTGATTGTTTTTTATTTTCATAGAGTTTCCGAAAGAGAAATCATACGAATCAAGTCATGTTTGCTGTTGAGGTTAAACGGGATGTAAAAAGAGGACCAGGAACACATACATACCCATAGTTCTCACAAAATTATTAGTGAACCTTCGCATTGTTTGTAAAAGTAAGATCGTAGTGTTCTTGATTTGAGGAAATCAAATGAACGGAGCATAACGAATAGAGATGAGCATGACGTGGTACACAACATACATGAGTTTTGGTTCACAACATATATTGTGAGCCAAAACTCCTATACGGATTTCAAATGTAATTCTAACATGATATTACTCAAATCACTTTGCAATGAAGATCACATGGTGTATAATCACTCACGAATTGCAAATGGGGCAAGTGAGAGTTTTCTAGTGACTGAATCTCCTAGTTTGATTGTTTTTTATTTTCGTAGAGTTTCCGAAAGAGAAATCATACGAATTAAGTCATGTTTGCTATTGAGGTTAAACGGGATGTAAAAAGAGGACCAGGAACACATACATACCCATAGTTCTCACAAAATTATTAGTGAACCTTCGCATTGTTTGTAAAGGTAAGATCGTAGTGTTCTTGATTTGAGGAAATCAAATGAACGGAGCATAACGAATAGAGATGAGCATGACGTGGTACACAACATATATGAGTTTTGGTTCACAACATATATTGTGAGCCAAAACTCCTATACGGATTTCAAATGTAATTCTAACATGATATTACTCAAATCACTTTGCAATGAAGATCACATGGTGTATAATCACTCACGAATTGCAAATGGGGCAAGTGAGAGTTTTCTAGTGACTGAATCTCCTAGTTTGATTGTTTTTTATTTTCGTAGAGTTTCCGAAAGAGAAAGCATACGAATCAAGTCATGTTTGCCATTGAGGTAAAACAGAATATAAATACACATTGTTCTCACAAAGATATTAGTGGACTTTCACATCGTTTGTAAAGGTATGATCGTAGTGTTTTTGATTTGAGGAAATCAGATGAACGTAGTGTAACGAATAGAGATGAGCATGACATGGTACACAATGATAGGCTTAAGAAGCCATATCGTGTCATTCATAGCTTGTGAGCCAACATATATGAGCGTTCAAAACAACCAAACCAGAAAATCAATCTAGTCCAAAACTCCTATACAGATTTCAAACGTAATTCTAACACGATATTACTCAAATCACTTTGCAATGAAGATCACATGGTGTATAATCACTCACAAAATGCAAATGAGGCACGTGAGAGTTTTCTAGTGACTGAATCTCCTAGTTTGATTGTTTTTTATTTTCATAGAGTTTCCGAAAGAGAAATCATACGAATCAAGTCATGTTTGCTATTGAGGTTAAACGGGATGTAAAAAGAGGACCAGGAACACATACATACCCTTCGTTCTCACAAAATTATTAGTGAACCTTCGCATTGTTTGTAAAGGTAAGATCGTAGTGTTCTTGATTTGAGGAAATCAAATGAACGGAGCATAACGAATAGAGATGAGCATGACGTGGTACACAACATATATGAGTTTTGGTTCACAACATATATTGTGAGCCAAAACTCCTATACGGATTTCAAATGTAATTCTAACACGATATTATTCAAATCACTTTGCAATGAAGATCACATGGTGTATAATCACTCACGAATTGCAAATGGGGCAAGTGAGAGTTTCCTAGTGACTGAATCTCCTAGTTTGATTGTTTTTTATTTTCGTAGAGTTTCCGAAAGAGAAAGCATACGAATCAAGTCATGTTTGCCATTGAGGTAAAACAGAATATAAATACACATTGTTCTCACAAAGATATTAGTGGACTTTCGCATCGTTTGTAAAGGTATGATCGTAGTGTTTTTGATT
This sequence comes from Arabis hirsuta, assembly GCA_964056655.1. Lineage (NCBI taxonomy): Eukaryota > Viridiplantae > Streptophyta > Magnoliopsida > Brassicales > Brassicaceae > Arabis > Arabis hirsuta. The sequence goes on along the minus strand of OZ053299.1, from coordinate 21,892,670 downwards.
TGAGGAAATCAGATGAACGTAGTGTAACGAATAGAGATGAGCATGACATGGTACACAATGATAGGCTTAAGAAGCCATATCGTGTCATTCATAGCTTGTGAGCCAACATATATGAGCGTTCAAAACAACCAAACCAGAAAATCAATCTAGTCCAAAACTCCTATACGGATTTCAAACGTAATTCTAACACGATATTACTCAAATCACTTTGCAATGAAGATCACATGGTGTATAATCACTCACAAAATGCAAATGAGGCACGTGAGAGTTTTCTAGTGACTGAATCTCCTAGTTTGATTGTTTTTTATTTTCATAGAGTTTCCGAAAGAGAAATCATACGAATCAAGTCATGTTTGCTGTTGAGGTTAAACGGGATGTAAAAAGAGGACCAGGAACACATACATACCCATAGTTCTCACAAAATTATTAGTGAACCTTCGCATTGTTTGTAAAGGTAAGATCGTAGTGTTCTTGATTTGAGGAAATCAAATGAACGGAGCATAACGAATAGAGATGAGCATGACGTGGTACACAACATACATGAGTTTTGGTTCACAACATATATTGTGAGCCAAAACTCCTATACGGATTTCAAATGTAATTCTAACATGATATTACTCAAATCACTTTGCAATGAAGATCACATGGTGTATAATCACTCACGAATTGCAAATGGGGCAAGTGAGAGTTTTCTAGTGACTGAATCTCCTAGTTTGATTGTTTTTTATTTTCGTAGAGTTTCCGAAAGAGAAATCATACGAATTAAGTCATGTTTGCTATTGAGGTTAAACGGGATGTAAAAAGAGGACCAGGAACACATACATACCCTTCGTTCTCACAAAATTATTAGTGAACCTTCGCATTGTTTGTAAAGGTAAGATCGTAGTGTTCTTGATTTGAGGAAATCAAATGAACGGAGCATAACGAATAGAGATGAGCATGACGTGGTACACAACATATATGAGTTTTGGTTCACAACATATATTGTGAGCCAAAACTCCTATACGGATTTCAAATGTAATTCTAACATGATATTACTCAAATCACTTTGCAATGAAGATCACATGGTGTATAATCACTCACGAATTGCAAATGGGGCAAGTGAGAGTTTTCTAGTGACTGAATCTCCTAGTTTGATTGTTTTTTATTTTCGTAGAGTTTCCGAAAGAGAAAGCATACGAATCAAGTCATGTTTGCCATTGAGGTAAAACAGAATATAAATACACATTGTTCTCACAAAGATATTAGTGGACTTTCGCATCGTTTGTAAAGGTATGATCGTAGTGTTTTTGATTTGAGGAAATCAGATGAACGTAGTGTAACGAATAGAGATGAGCATGACATGGTACACAATGATAGGCTTAAGAAGCCATATCGTGTCATTCATAGCTTGTGAGCCAACATATATGAGCGTTCAAAACAACCAAACCAGAAAATCAATCTAGTCCAAAACTCCTATACGGATTTCAAACGTAATTCTAACACGATATTACTCAAATCACTTTGCAATGAAGATCACATGGTGTATAATCACTCACAAAATGCAAATGAGGCACGTGAGAGTTTTCTAGTGACTGAATCTCCTAGTTTGATTGTTTTTTATTTTCATAGAGTTTCCGAAAGAGAAATCATACGAATCAAGTCATGTTTGCTATTGAGGTTAAACGGGATGTAAAAAGAGGACCAGGAACACATACATACCCTTCGTTCTCACAAAATTATTAGTGAACCTTCGCATTGTTTGTAAAGGTAAGATCGTAGTGTTCTTGATTTGAGGAAATCAAATGAACGGAGCATAACGAATAGAGATGAGCATGACGTGGTACACAACATATATGAGTTTTGGTTCACAACATATATTGTGAGCCAAAACTCCTATACGGATTTCAAATGTAATTCTAACACGATATTATTCAAATCACTTTGCAATGAAGATCACATGGTGTATAATCACTCACGAATTGCAAATGGGGCAAGTGAGAGTTTCCTAGTGACTGAATCTCCTAGTTTGATTGTTTTTTATTTTCGTAGAGTTTCCGAAAGAGAAAGCATACGAATCAAGTCATGTTTGCCATTGAGGTAAAACAGAATATAAATACACATTGTTCTCACAAAGATATTAGTGGACTTTCGCATCGTTTGTAAAGGTATGATCGTAGTGTTTTTGATTTGAGGAAATCAGATGAACGTAGTGTAACGAATAGAGATGAGCATGACATGGTACACAATGATAGGCTTAAGAAGCCATATCGTGTCATTCATAGCTTGTGAGCCAACATATATGAGCGTTCAAAACAACCAAACCAGAAAATCAATCTAGTCCAAAACTCCTATACGGATTTCAAACGTAATTCTAACACGATATTACTCAAATCACTTTGCAATGAAGATCACATGGTGTATAATCACTCACAAAATGCAAATGAGGCACGTGAGAGTTTTCTAGTGACTGAATCTCCTAGTTTGATTGTTTTTTATTTTCATAGAGTTTCCGAAAGAGAAATCATACGAATCAAGTCATGTTTGCTGTTGAGGTTAAACGGGATGTAAAAAGAGGACCAGGAACACATACATACCCATAGTTCTCACAAAATTATTAGTGAACCTTCGCATTGTTTGTAAAAGTAAGATCGTAGTGTTCTTGATTTGAGGAAATCAAATGAACGGAGCATAACGAATAGAGATGAGCATGACGTGGTACACAACATACATGAGTTTTGGTTCACAACATATATTGTGAGCCAAAACTCCTATACGGATTTCAAATGTAATTCTAACATGATATTACTCAAATCACTTTGCAATGAAGATCACATGGTGTATAATCACTCACGAATTGCAAATGGGGCAAGTGAGAGTTTTCTAGTGACTGAATCTCCTAGTTTGATTGTTTTTTATTTTCGTAGAGTTTCCGAAAGAGAAATCATACGAATTAAGTCATGTTTGCTATTGAGGTTAAACGGGATGTAAAAAGAGGACCAGGAACACATACATACCCTTCGTTCTCACAAAATTATTAGTGAACCTTCGCATTGTTTGTAAAGGTAAGATCGTAGTGTTCTTGATTTGAGGAAATCAAATGAACGGAGCATAACGAATAGAGATGAGCATGACGTGGTACACAACATATATGAGTTTTGGTTCACAACATATATTGTGAGCCAAAACTCCTATACGGATTTCAAATGTAATTCTAACACGATATTACTCAAATCACTTTGCAATGAAGATCACATGGTGTATAATCACTCACGAATTGCAAATGGGGCAAGTGAGAGTTTCCTAGTGACTGAATCTCCTAGTTTGATTGTTTTTTATTTTCGTAGAGTTTCCGAAAGAGAAAGCATACGAATCAAGTCATGTTTGCCATTGAGGTAAAACAGAATATAAATACACATTGTTCTCACAAAGATATTAGTGGACCTTCGCATCGTTTGTAAAGGTATGATCGTAGTGTTTTTGATTTGAGGAAATCAGATGAACGTAGTGTAACGAATAGAGATGAGCATGACATGGTACACAATGATAGGCTTAAGAAGCCATGTCGGGTCATTCATAGCTTGTGAGCCAACATATATGAGCGTTCAAAACAACCAAACCAGAAAATCAATCTAGTCCAAAACTCCTATACGGATTTCAAACGTAATTCTAACAAGATATTACTCAAATCACTTTGCAATGAAGATCACATGGTGTATAATCACTCACAAAATGCAAATGAGGCACGTGAGAGTTTTCTAGTGACTGAATCTCCTAGTTTGATTGTTTTTTATTTTCATAGAGTTTCCGAAAGAGAAATCATACGAATCAAGTCATGTTTGCTGTTGAGGTTAAACGGGATGTAAAAAGAGGACCAGGAACACATACATACCCATAGTTCTCACAAAATTATTAGTGAACCTTCGCATTGTTTGTAAAAGTAAGATCGTAGTGTTCTTGATTTGAGGAAATCAAATGAACGGAGCATAACGAATAGAGATGAGCATGACGTGGTACACAACATACATGAGTTTTGGTTCACAACATATATTGTGAGCCAAAACTCCTATACGGATTTCAAATGTAATTCTAACATGATATTACTCAAATCACTTTGCAATGAAGATCACATGGTGTATAATCACTCACGAATTGCAAATGGGGCAAGTGAGAGTTTTCTAGTGACTGAATCTCCTAGTTTGATTGTTTTTTATTTTCGTAGAGTTTCCGAAAGAGAAATCATACGAATTAAGTCATGTTTGCTATTGAGGTTAAACGGGATGTAAAAAGAGGACCAGGAACACATACATACCCATAGTTCTCACAAAATTATTAGTGAACCTTCGCATTGTTTGTAAAGGTAAGATCGTAGTGTTCTTGATTTGAGGAAATCAAATGAACGGAGCATAACGAATAGAGATGAGCATGACGTGGTACACAACATATATGAGTTTTGGTTCACAACATATATTGTGAGCCAAAACTCCTATACGGATTTCAAATGTAATTCTAACACGATATTATTCAAATCACTTTGCAATGAAGATCACATGGTGTATAATCACTCACGAATTGCAAATGGGGCAAGTGAGAGTTTCCTAGTGACTGAATCTCCTAGTTTGATTGTTTTTTATTTTCGTAGAGTTTCCGAAAGAGAAAGCATACGAATCAAGTCATGTTTGCCATTGAGGTAAAACAGAATATAAATACACATTGTTCTCACAAAGATATTAGTGGACTTTCGCATCGTTTGTAAAGGTATGATCGTAGTGTTTTTGATTTGAGGAAATCAGATGAACGTAGTGTAACGAATAGAGATGAGCATGACATGGTACACAATGATAGGCTTAAGAAGCCATATCGTGTCATTCATAGCTTGTGAGCCAACATATATGAGCGTTCAAAACAACCAAACCAGAAAATCAATCTAGTCCAAAACTCCTATACGGATTTCAAACGTAATTCTAACACGATATTACTCAAATCACTTTGCAATGAAGATCACATGGTGTATAATCACTCACAAAATGCAAATGAGGCACGTGAGAGTTTTCTAGTGACTGAATCTCCTAGTTTGATTGTTTTTTATTTTCATAGAGTTTTCGAAAGAGAAATCATACGAATCAAGTCATGTTTGCTGTTGAGGTTAAACGGGATGTAAAAAGAGGACCAGGAACACATACATACCCTTCGTTCTCACAAAATTATTAGTGAACCTTCGCATTGTTTGTAAAGGTAAGATCGTAGTGTTCTTGATTTGAGGAAATCAAATGAACGGAGCATAACGAATAGAGATGAGCATGACGTGGTACACAACATATATGAGTTTTGGTTCACAACATATATTGTGAGCCAAAACTCCTATACGGATTTCAAATGTAATTCTAACACGATATTACTCAAATCACTTTGCAATGAAGATCACATGGTGTATAATCACTCACGAATTGCAAATGGGGCAAGTGAGAGTTTCCTAGTGACTGAATCTCCTAGTTTGATTGTTTTTTATTTTCGTAGAGTTTCCGAAAGAGAAAGCATACGAATCAAGTCATGTTTGCCATTGAGGTAAAACAGAATATAAATACACATTGTTCTCACAAAGATATTAGTGGACTTTCGCATCGTTTGTAAAGGTATGATCGTAGTGTTTTTGATTTGAGGAAATCAGATGAACGTAGTGTAACGAATAGAGATGAGCATGACATGGTACACAATGATAGGCTTAAGAAGCCATATCGTGTCATTCATAGCTTGTGAGCCAACATATATGAGCGTTCAAAACAACCAAACCAGAAAATCAATCTAGTCCAAAACTCCTATACGGATTTCAAACGTAATTCTAACACGATATTACTCAAATCACTTTGCAATGAAGATCACATGGTGTATAATCACTCACAAAATGCAAATGAGGCACGTGAGAGTTTTCTAGTGACTGAATCTCCTAGTTTGATTGTTTTTTATTTTCATAGAGTTTCCGAAAGAGAAATCATACGAATCAAGTCATGTTTGCTATTGAGGTTAAACGGGATGTAAAAAGAGGACCAGGAACACATACATACCCTTCGTTCTCACAAAATTATTAGTGAACCTTCGCATTGTTTGTAAAGGTAAGATCGTAGTGTTCTTGATTTGAGGAAATCAAATGAACGGAGCATAACGAATAGAGATGAGCATGACGTGGTACACAACATATATGAGTTTTGGTTCACAACATATATTGTGAGCCAAAACTCCTATACGGATTTCAAATGTAATTCTAACATGATATTACTCAAATCACTTTGCAATGAAGATCACATGGTGTATAATCACTCACGAATTGCAAATGGGGCAAGTGAGAGTTTTCTAGTGACTGAATCTCCTAGTTTGATTGTTTTTTATTTTCGTAGAGTTTCCGAAAGAGAAAGCATACGAATCAAGTCATGTTTGCCATTGAGGTAAAACAGAATATAAATACACATTGTTCTCACAAAGATATTAGTGGACTTTCGCATCGTTTGTAAAGGTATGATCGTAGTGTTTTTGATTTGAGGAAATCAGATGAACGTAGTGTAACGAATAGAGATGAGCATGACATGGTACACAATGATAGGCTTAAGAAGCCATATCGTGTCATTCATAGCTTGTGAGCCAACATATATGAGCGTTCAAAACAACCAAACCAGAAAATCAATCTAGTCCAAAACTCCTATACGGATTTCAAACGTAATTCTAACACGATATTACTCAAATCACTTTGCAATGAAGATCACATGGTGTATAATCACTCACAAAATGCAAATGAGGCACGTGAGAGTTTTCTAGTGACTGAATCTCCTAGTTTGATTGTTTTTTATTTTCATAGAGTTTCCGAAAGAGAAATCATACGAATCAAGTCATGTTTGCTATTGAGGTTAAACGGGATGTAAAAAGAGGACCAGGAACACATACATACCCTTCGTTCTCACAAAATTATTAGTGAACCTTCGCATTGTTTGTAAAGGTAAGATCGTAGTGTTCTTGATTTGAGGAAATCAAATGAACGGAGCATAACGAATAGAGATGAGCATGACGTGGTACACAACATATATGAGTTTTGGTTCACAACATATATTGTGAGCCAAAACTCCTATACGGATTTCAAATGTAATTCTAACACGATATTATTCAAATCACTTTGCAATGAAGATCACATGGTGTATAATCACTCACGAATTGCAAATGGGGCAAGTGAGAGTTTCCTAGTGACTGAATCTCCTAGTTTGATTGTTTTTTATTTTCGTAGAGTTTCCGAAAGAGAAAGCATACGAATCAAGTCATGTTTGCCATTGAGGTAAAACAGAATATAAATACACATTGTTCTCACAAAGATATTAGTGGACTTTCGCATCGTTTGTAAAGGTATGATCGTAGTGTTTTTGATTTGAGGAAATCAGATGAACGTAGTGTAACGAATAGAGATGAGCATGACATGGTACACAATGATAGGCTTAAGAAGCCATATCGTGTCATTCATAGCTTGTGAGCCAACATATATGAGCGTTCAAAACAACCAAACCAGAAAATCAATCTAGTCCAAAACTCCTATACGGATTTCAAACGTAATTCTAACACGATATTACTCAAATCACTTTGCAATGAAGATCACATGGTGTATAATCACTCACAAAATGCAAATGAGGCACGTGAGAGTTTTCTAGTGACTGAATCTCCTAGTTTGATTGTTTTTTATTTTCATAGAGTTTCCGAAAGAGAAATCATACGAATCAAGTCATGTTTGCTGTTGAGGTTAAACGGGATGTAAAAAGAGGACCAGGAACACATACATACCCATAGTTCTCACAAAATTATTAGTGAACCTTCGCATTGTTTGTAAAGGTAAGATCGTAGTGTTCTTGATTTGAGGAAATCAAATGAACGGAGCATAACGAATAGAGATGAGCATGACGTGGTACACAACATACATGAGTTTTGGTTCACAACATATATTGTGAGCCAAAACTCCTATACGGATTTCAAATGTAATTCTAACATGATATTACTCAAATCACTTTGCAATGAAGATCACATGGTGTATAATCACTCACGAATTGCAAATGGGGCAAGTGAGAGTTTTCTAGTGACTGAATCTCCTAGTTTGATTGTTTTTTATTTTCGTAGAGTTTCCGAAAGAGAAAGCATACGAATCAAGTCATGTTTGCCATTGAGGTAAAACAGAATATAAATACACATTGTTCTCACAAAGATATTAGTGGACCTTCGCATCGTTTGTAAAGGTATGATCGTAGTGTTTTTGATTTGAGGAAATCAGATGAACGTAGTGTAACGAATAGAGATGAGCATGACATGGTACACAATGATAGGCTTAAGAAGCCATGTCGGGTCATTCATAGCTTGTGAGCCAACATATATGAGCGTTTTAAACAACCAAACCAGAAAATCAATCTAGTCCAAAACTCCTATACGGATTTCAAACGTAATTCTAACACGATATTACTCAAATCACTTTGCAATGAAGATCACATGGTGTATAATCACTCACAAAATGCAAATGAGGCACGTGAGAGTTTTCTAGTGACTGAATCTCCTAGTTTGATTGTTTTTTATTTTCATAGAGTTTCCGAAAGAGAAATCATACGAATCAAGTCATGTTTGCTGTTGAGGTTAAACGGGATGTAAAAAGAGGACCAGGAACACATACATACCCATAGTTCTCACAAAATTATTAGTGAACCTTCGCATTGTTTGTAAAAGTAAGATCGTAGTGTTCTTGATTTGAGGAAATCAAATGAACGGAGCATAACGAATAGAGATGAGCATGACGTGGTACACAACATACATGAGTTTTGGTTCACAACATATATTGTGAGCCAAAACTCCTATACGGATTTCAAATGTAATTCTAACATGATATTACTCAAATCACTTTGCAATGAAGATCACATGGTGTATAATCACTCACGAATTGCAAATGGGGCAAGTGAGAGTTTTCTAGTGACTGAATCTCCTAGTTTGATTGTTTTTTATTTTCGTAGAGTTTCCGAAAGAGAAATCATACGAATTAAGTCATGTTTGCTATTGAGGTTAAACGGGATGTAAAAAGAGGACCAGGAACACATACATACCCATAGTTCTCACAAAATTATTAGTGAACCTTCGCATTGTTTGTAAAGGTAAGATCGTAGTGTTCTTGATTTGAGGAAATCAAATGAACGGAGCATAACGAATAGAGATGAGCATGACGTGGTACACAACATATATGAGTTTTGGTTCACAACATATATTGTGAGCCAAAACTCCTATACGGATTTCAAATGTAATTCTAACACGATATTATTCAAATCACTTTGCAATGAAGATCACATGGTGTATAATCACTCACGAATTGCAAATGGGGCAAGTGAGAGTTTCCTAGTGACTGAATCTCCTAGTTTGATTGTTTTTTATTTTCGTAGAGTTTCCGAAAGAGAAAGCATACGAATCAAGTCATGTTTGCCATTGAGGTAAAACAGAATATAAATACACATTGTTCTCACAAAGATATTAGTGGACTTTCGCATCGTTTGTAAAGGTATGATCGTAGTGTTTTTGATTTGAGGAAATCAGATGAACGTAGTGTAACGAATAGAGATGAGCATGACATGGTACACAATGATAGGCTTAAGAAGCCATATCGTGTCATTCATAGCTTGTGAGCCAACATATATGAGCGTTCAAAACAACCAAACCAGAAAATCAATCTAGTCCAAAACTCCTATACGGATTTCAAACGTAATTCTAACACGATATTACTCAAATCACTTTGCAATGAAGATCACATGGTGTATAATCACTCACAAAATGCAAATGAGGCACGTGAGAGTTTTCTAGTGACTGAATCTCCTAGTTTGATTGTTTTTTATTTTCATAGAGTTTCCGAAAGAGAAATCATACGAATCAAGTCATGTTTGCTATTGAGGTTAAACGGGATGTAAAAAGAGGACCAGGAACACATACATACCCTTCGTTCTCACAAAATTATTAGTGAACCTTCGCATTGTTTGTAAAGGTAAGATCGTAGTGTTCTTGATTTGAGGAAATCAAATGAACGGAGCATAACGAATAGAGATGAGCATGACGTGGTACACAACATACATGAGTTTTGGTTCACAACATATATTGTGAGCCAAAACTCCTATACGGATTTCAAATGTAATTCTAACATGATATTACTCAAATCACTTTGCAATGAAGATCACATGGTGTATAATCACTCACGAATTGCAAATGGGGCAAGTGAGAGTTTTCTAGTGACTGAATCTCCTAGTTTGATTGTTTTTTATTTTCGTAGAGTTTCCGAAAGAGAAATCATACGAATTAAGTCATGTTTGCTATTGAGGTTAAACGGGATGTAAAAAGAGGACCAGGAACACATACATACCCATAGTTCTCACAAAATTATTAGTGAACCTTCGCATTGTTTGTAAAGGTAAGATCGTAGTGTTCTTGATTTGAGGAAATCAAATGAACGGAGCATAACGAATAGAGATGAGCATGACGTGGTACACAACATATATGAGTTTTGGTTCACAACATATATTGTGAGCCAAAACTCCTATACGGATTTCAAATGTAATTCTAACACGATATTATTCAAATCACTTTGCAATGAAGATCACATGGTGTATAATCACTCACGAATTGCAAATGGGGCAAGTGAGAGTTTCCTAGTGACTGAATCTCCTAGTTTGATTGTTTTTTATTTTCGTAGAGTTTCCGAAAGAGAAAGCATACGAATCAAGTCATGTTTGCCATTGAGGTAAAACAGAATATAAATACACATTGTTCTCACAAAGATATTAGTGGACTTTCGCATCGTTTGTAAAGGTATGATCGTAGTGTTTTTGATTTGAGGAAATCAGATGAACGTAGTGTAACGAATAGAGATGAGCATGACATGGTACACAATGATAGGCTTAAGAAGCCATATCGTGTCATTCATAGCTTGTGAGCCAACATATATGAGCGTTCAAAACAACCAAACCAGAAAATCAATCTAGTCCAAAACTCCTATACGGATTTCAAACGTAATTCTAACACGATATTACTCAAATCACTTTGCAATGAAGATCACATGGTGTATAATCACTCACAAAATGCAAATGAGGCACGTGAGAGTTTTCTAGTGACTGAATCTCCTAGTTTGATTGTTTTTTATTTTCATAGAGTTTCCGAAAGAGAAATCATACGAATCAAGTCATGTTTGCTGTTGAGGTTAAACGGGATGTAAAAAGAGGACCAGGAACACATACATACCCATAGTTCTCACAAAATTATTAGTGAACCTTCGCATTGTTTGTAAAAGTAAGATCGTAGTGTTCTTGATTTGAGGAAATCAAATGAACGGAGCATAACGAATAGAGATGAGCATGACGTGGTACACAACATACATGAGTTTTGGTTCACAACATATATTGTGAGCCAAAACTCCTATACGGATTTCAAATGTAATTCTAACATGATATTACTCAAATCACTTTGCAATGAAGATCACATGGTGTATAATCACTCACGAATTGCAAATGGGGCAAGTGAGAGTTTCCTAGTGACTGAATCTCCTAGTTTGATTGTTTTTTATTTTCGTAGAGTTTCCGAAAGAGAAAGCATACGAATCAAGTCATGTTTGCCATTGAGGTAAAACAGAATATAAATACACATTGTTCTCACAAAGATATTAGTGGACCTTCGCATCGTTTGTAAAGGTATGATCGTAGTGTTTTTGATTTGAGGAAATCAGATGAACGTAGTGTAACGAATAGAGATGAGCATGACATGGTACACAATGATAGGCTTAAGAAGCCATGTCGGGTCATTCATAGCTTGTGAGCCAACATATATGAGCGTTCAAAACAACCAAACCAGAAAATCAATCTAGTCCAAAACTCCTATACGGATTTCAAACGTAATTCTAACACGATATTACTCAAATCACTTTGCAATGAAGATCACATGGTGTATAATCACTCACAAAATGCAAATGAGGCACGTGAGAGTTTTCTAGTGACTGAATCTCCTAGTTTGATTGTTTTTTATTTTCATAGAGTTTCCGAAAGAGAAATCATACGAATCAAGTCATGTTTGCTGTTGAGGTTAAACGGGATGTAAAAAGAGGACCAGGAACACATACATACCCATAGTTCTCACAAAATTATTAGTGAACCTTCGCATTGTTTGTAAAAGTAAGATCGTAGTGTTCTTGATTTGAGGAAATCAAATGAACGGAGCATAACGAATAGAGATGAGCATGACGTGGTACACAACATACATGAGTTTTGGTTCACAACATATATTGTGAGCCAAAACTCCTATACGGATTTCAAATGTAATTCTAACATGATATTACTCAAATCACTTTGCAATGAAGATCACATGGTGTATAATCACTCACGAATTGCAAATGGGGCAAGTGAGAGTTTTCTAGTGACTGAATCTCCTAGTTTGATTGTTTTTTATTTTCGTAGAGTTTCCGAAAGAGAAATCATACGAATTAAGTCATGTTTGCTATTGAGGTTAAACGGGATGTAAAAAGAGGACCAGGAACACATACATACCCATAGTTCTCACAAAATTATTAGTGAACCTTCGCATTGTTTGTAAAGGTAAGATCGTAGTGTTCTTGATTTGAGGAAATCAAATGAACGGAGCATAACGAATAGAGATGAGCATGACGTGGTACACAACATATATGAGTTTTGGTTCACAACATATATTGTGAGCCAAAACTCCTATACGGATTTCAAATGTAATTCTAACATGATATTACTCAAATCACTTTGCAATGAAGATCACATGGTGTATAATCACTCACGAATTGCAAATGGGGCAAGTGAGAGTTTTCTAGTGACTGAATCTCCTAGTTTGATTGTTTTTTATTTTCGTAGAGTTTCCGAAAGAGAAAGCATACGAATCAAGTCATGTTTGCCATTGAGGTAAAACAGAATATAAATACACATTGTTCTCACAAAGATATTAGTGGACTTTCGCATCGTTTGTAAAGGTATGATCGTAGTGTTTTTGATTTGAGGAAATCAGATGAACGTAGTGTAACGAATAGAGATGAGCATGACATGGTACACAATGATAGGCTTAAGAAGCCATATCGTGTCATTCATAGCTTGTGAGCCAACATATATGAGCGTTCAAAACAACCAAACCAGAAAATCAATCTAGTCCAAAACTCCTATACGGATTTCAAACGTAATTCTAACACGATATTACTCAAATCACTTTGCAATGAAGATCACATGGTGTATAATCACTCACAAAATGCAAATGAGGCACGTGAGAGTTTTCTAGTGACTGAATCTCCTAGTTTGATTGTTTTTTATTTTCATAGAGTTTCCGAAAGAGAAATCATACGAATCAAGTCATGTTTGCTATTGAGGTTAAACGGGATGTAAAAAGAGGACCAGGAACACATACATACCCTTCGTTCTCACAAAATTATTAGTGAACCTTCGCATTGTTTGTAAAGGTAAGATCGTAGTGTTCTTGATTTGAGGAAATCAAATGAACGGAGCATAACGAATAGAGATGAGCATGACGTGGTACACAACATATATGAGTTTTGGTTCACAACATATATTGTGAGCCAAAACTCCTATACGGATTTCAAATGTAATTCTAACACGATATTACTCAAATCACTTTGCAATGAAGATCACATGGTGTATAATCACTCACGAATTGCAAATGGGGCAAGTGAGAGTTTCCTAGTGACTGAATCTCCTAGTTTGATTGTTTTTTATTTTCGTAGAGTTTCCGAAAGAGAAAGCATACGAATCAAGTCATGTTTGCCATTGAGGTAAAACAGAATATAAATACACATTGTTCTCACAAAGATATTAGTGGACCTTCGCATCGTTTGTAAAGGTATGATCGTAGTGTTTTTGATTTGAGGAAATCAGATGAACGTAGTGTAACGAATAGAGATGAGCATGACATGGTACACAATGATAGGCTTAAGAAGCCATGTCGGGTCATTCATAGCTTGTGAGCCAACATATATGAGCGTTCAAAACAACCAAACCAGAAAATCAATCTAGTCCAAAACTCCTATACGGATTTCAAACGTAATTCTAACACGATATTACTCAAATCACTTTGCAATGAAGATCACATGGTGTATAATCACTCACAAAATGCAAATGAGGCACGTGAGAGTTTTCTAGTGACTGAATCTCCTAGTTTGATTGTTTTTTATTTTCATAGAGTTTCCGAAAGAGAAATCATACGAATCAAGTCATGTTTGCTGTTGAGGTTAAACGGGATGTAAAAAGAGGACCAGGAACACATACATACCCATAGTTCTCACAAAATTATTAGTGAACCTTCGCATTGTTTGTAAAGGTAAGATCGTAGTGTTCTTGATTTGAGGAAATCAAATGAACGGAGCATAACGAATAGAGATGAGCATGACGTGGTACACAACATATATGAGTTTTGGTTCACAACATATATTGTGAGCCAAAACTCCTATACGGATTTCAAATGTAATTCTAACACGATATTACTCAAATCACTTTGCAATGAAGATCACATGGTGTATAATCACTCACGAATTGCAAATGGGGCAAGTGAGAGTTTCCTAGTGACTGAATCTCCTAGTTTGATTGTTTTTTATTTTCGTAGAGTTTCCGAAAGAGAAAGCATACGAATCAAGTCATGTTTGCCATTGAGGTAAAACAGAATATAAATACACATTGTTCTCACAAAGATATTAGTGGACCTTCGCATCGTTTGTAAAGGTATGATCGTAGTGTTTTTGATTTGAGGAAATCAGATGAACGTAGTGTAACGAATAGAGATGAGCATGACATGGTACACAATGATAGGCTTAAGAAGCCATGTCGGGTCATTCATAGCTTGTGAGCCAACATATATGAGCGTTCAAAACAACCAAACCAGAAAATCAATCTAGTCCAAAACTCCTATACGGATTTCAAACGTAATTCTAACACGATATTACTCAAATCACTTTGCAATGAAGATCACATGGTGTATAATCACTCACAAAATGCAAATGAGGCACGTGAGAGTTTTCTAGTGACTGAATCTCCTAGTTTGATTGTTTTTTATTTTCATAGAGTTTCCGAAAGAGAAATCATACGAATCAAGTCATGTTTGCTGTTGAGGTTAAACGGGATGTAAAAAGAGGACCAGGAACACATACATACCCATAGTTCTCACAAAATTATTAGTGAACCTTCGCATTGTTTGTAAAGGTAAGATCGTAGTGTTCTTGATTTGAGGAAATCAAATGAACGGAGCATAACGAATAGAGATGAGCATGACGTGGTACACAACATATATGAGTTTTGGTTCACAACATATATTGTGAGCCAAAACTCCTATACGGATTTCAAATGTAATTCTAACACGATATTACTCAAATCACTTTGCAATGAAGATCACATGGTGTATAATCACTCACGAATTGCAAATGGGGCAAGTGAGAGTTTTCTAGTGACTGAATCTCCTAGTTTGATTGTTTTTTATTTTCGTAGAGTTTCCGAAAGAGAAAGCATACGAATCAAGTCATGTTTGCCATTGAGGTAAAACAGAATATAAATACACATTGTTCTCACAAAGATATTAGTGGACTTTCGCATCGTTTGTAAAGGTATGATCGTAGTGTTTTTGATTTGAGGAAATCAGATGAACGTAGTGTAACGAATAGAGATGAGCATGACATGGTACACAATGATAGGCTTAAGAAGCCATATCGTGTCATTCATAGCTTGTGAGCCAACATATATGAGCGTTCAAAACAACCAAACCAGAAAATCAATCTAGTCCAAAACTCCTATACGGATTTCAAACGTAATTCTAACATGATATTACTCAAATCACTTTGCAATGAAGATCACATGGTGTATAATCACTCACAAAATGCAAATGAGGCACGTGAGAGTTTTCTAGTGACTGAATCTCCTAGTTTGATTGTTTTTTATTTTCATAGAGTTTCCGAAAGAGAAATCATACGAATCAAGTCATGTTTGCTATTGAGGTTAAACGGGATGTAAAAAGAGGACCAGGAACACATACATACCCTTCGTTCTCACAAAATTATTAGTGAACCTTCGCATTGTTTGTAAAGGTAAGATCGTAGTGTTCTTGATTTGAGAAAATCAAATGAACGGAGCATAACGAATAGAGATGAGCATGACGTGGTACACAACATATATGAGTTTTGGTTCACAACATATATTGTGAGCCAAAACTCCTATACGGATTTCAAATGTAATTCTAACACGATATTACTCAAATCACTTTGCAATGAAGATCACATGGTGTATAATCACTCACGAATTGCAAATGGGGCAAGTGAGAGTTTCCTAGTGACTGAATCTCCTAGTTTGATTGTTTTTTATTTTCGTAGAGTTTCCGAAAGAGAAAGCATACGAATCAAGTCATGTTTGCTATTGAGGTAAAACAGAATATAAATACACATTGTTCTCACAAAGATATTAGTGGACCTTCGCATCGTTTGTAAAGGTATGATCGTAGTGTTTTTGATTTGAGGAAATCAGATGAACGTAGTGTAACGAATAGAGATGAGCATGACATGGTACACAATGATAGGCTTAAGAAGCCATGTCGGGTCATTCATAGCTTGTGAGCCAACATATATGAGCGTTCAAAACAACCAAACCAGAAAATCAATCTAGTCCAAAACTCCTATACGGATTTCAAACGTAATTCTAACACGATATTACTCAAATCACTTTGCAATGAAGATCACATGGTGTATAATCACTCACAAAATGCAAATGAGGCACGTGAGAGTTTTCTAGTGACTGAATCTCCTAGTTTGATTGTTTTTTATTTTCATAGAGTTTCCGAAAGAGAAATCATACGAATCAAGTCATGTTTGCTGTTGAGGTTAAACGGGATGTAAAAAGAGGACCAGGAACACATACATACCCATAGTTCTCACAAAATTATTAGTGAACCTTCGCATTGTTTGTAAAGGTAAGATCGTAGTGTTCTTGATTTGAGGAAATCAAATGAACGGAGCATAACGAATAGAGATGAGCATGACGTGGTACACAACATACATGAGTTTTGGTTCACAACATATATTGTGAGCCAAAACTCCTATACGGATTTCAAATGTAATTCTAACACGATATTACTCAAATCACTTTGCAATGAAGATCACATGGTGTATAATCACTCACGAATTGCAAATGGGGCAAGTGAGAGTTTCCTAGTGACTGAATCTCCTAGTTTGATTGTTTTTTATTTTCGTAGAGTTTCCGAAAGAGAAAGCATACGAATCAAGTCATGTTTGCCATTGAGGTAAAACAGAATATAAATACACATTGTTCTCACAAAGATATTAGTGGACCTTCGCATCGTTTGTAAAGGTATGATCGTAGTGTTTTTGATTTGAGGAAATCAGATGAACGTAGTGTAACGAATAGAGATGAGCATGACATGGTACACAATGATAGGCTTAAGAAGCCATGTCGGGTCATTCATAGCTTGTGAGCCAACATATATGAGCGTTCAAAACAACCAAACCAGAAAATCAATCTAGTCCAAAACTCCTATACGGATTTCAAACGTAATTCTAACACGATATTACTCAAATCACTTTGCAATGAAGATCACATGGTGTATAATCACTCACAAAATGCAAATGAGGCACGTGAGAGTTTTCTAGTGACTGAATCTCCTAGTTTGATTGTTTTTTATTTTCATAGAGTTTCCGAAAGAGAAATCATACGAATCAAGTCATGTTTGCTATTGAGGTTAAACGGGATGTAAAAAGAGGACCAGGAACACATACATACCCTTCGTTCTCACAAAATTATTAGTGAACCTTCGCATTGTTTGTAAAGGTAAGATCGTAGTGTTCTTGATTTGAGGAAATCAAATGAACGGAGCATAACGAATAGAGATGAGCATGACGTGGTACACAACATATATGAGTTTTGGTTCACAACATATATTGTGAGCCAAAACTCCTATACGGATTTCAAATGTAATTCTAACACGATATTACTCAAATCACTTTGCAATGAAGATCACATGGTGTATAATCACTCACGAATTGCAAATGGGGCAAGTGAGAGTTTCCTAGTGACTGAATCTCCTAGTTTGATTGTTTTTTATTTTCGTAGAGTTTCCGAAAGAGAAAGCATACGAATCAAGTCATGTTTGCCATTGAGGTAAAACAGAATATAAATACACATTGTTCTCACAAAGATATTAGTGGACCTTCGCATCGTTTGTAAAGGTATGATCGTAGTGTTTTTGATTTGAGGAAATCAGATGAACGTAGTGTAACGAATAGAGATGAGCATGACATGGTACACAATGATAGGCTTAAGAAGCCATGTCGGGTCATTCATAGCTTGTGAGCCAACATATATGAGCGTTCAAAACAACCAAACCAGAAAATCAATCTAGTCCAAAACTCCTATACGGATTTCAAACGTAATTCTAACACGATATTACTCAAATCACTTTGCAATGAAGATCACATGGTGTATAATCACTCACAAAATGCAAATGAGGCACGTGAGAGTTTTCTAGTGACTGAATCTCCTAGTTTGATTGTTTTTTATTTTCATAGAGTTTCCGAAAGAGAAATCATACGAATCAAGTCATGTTTGCTGTTGAGGTTAAACGGGATGTAAAAAGAGGACCAGGAACACATACATACCCATAGTTCTCACAAAATTATTAGTGAACCTTCGCATTGTTTGTAAAGGTAAGATCGTAGTGTTCTTGATTTGAGGAAATCAAATGAACGGAGCATAACGAATAGAGATGAGCATGACGTGGTACACAACATATATGAGTTTTGGTTCACAACATATATTGTGAGCCAAAACTCCTATACGGATTTCAAATGTAATTCTAACACGATATTACTCAAATCACTTTGCAATGAAGATCACATGGTGTATAATCACTCACGAATTGCAAATGGGGCAAGTGAGAGTTTACTAGTGACTGAATCTCCTAGTTTGATTGTTTTTTATTTTCGTAGAGTTTCCGAAAGAGAAAGCATACGAATCAAGTCATGTTTGCCATTGAGGTAAAACAGAATATAAATACACATTGTTCTCACAAAGATATTAGTGGACCTTCGCATCGTTTGTAAAGGTATGATCGTAGTGTTTTTGATTTGAGGAAATCAGATGAACGTAGTGTAACGAATAGAGATGAGCATGACATGGTACACAATGATAGGCTTAAGAAGCCATGTCGGGTCATTCATAGCTTGTGAGCCAACATATATGAGCGTTCAAAACAACCAAACCAGAAAATCAATCTAGTCCAAAACTCCTATACGGATTTCAAACGTAATTCTAACACGATATTACTCAAATCACTTTGCAATGAAGATCACATGGTGTATAATCACTCACAAAATGCAAATGAGGCACGTGAGAGTTTTCTAGTGACTGAATCTCCTAGTTTGATTGTTTTTTATTTTCATAGAGTTTCCGAAAGAGAAATCATACGAATCAAGTCATGTTTGCTGTTGAGGTTAAACGGGATGTAAAAAGAGGACCAGGAACACATACATACCCATAGTTCTCACAAAATTATTAGTGAACCTTCGCATTGTTTGTAAAGGTAAGATCGTAGTGTTCTTGATTTGAGGAAATCAAATGAACGGAGCATAACGAATAGAGATGAGCATGACGTGGTACACAACATATATGAGTTTTGGTTCACAACATATATTGTGAGCCAAAACTCCTATACGGATTTCAAATGTAATTCTAACACGATATTACTCAAATCACTTTGCAATGAAGATCACATGGTGTATAATCACTCACGAATTGCAAATGGGGCAAGTGAGAGTTTCCTAGTGACTGAATCTCCTAGTTTGATTGTTTTTTATTTTCGTAGAGTTTCCGAAAGAGAAAGCATACGAATCAAGTCATGTTTGCCATTGAGGTAAAACAGAATATAAATACACATTGTTCTCACAAAGATATTAGTGGACTTTCGCATCGTTTGTAAAGGTATGATCGTAGTGTTTTTGATTTGAGGAAATCAGATGAACGTAGTGTAACGAATAGAGATGAGCATGACATGGTACACAATGATAGGCTTAAGAAGCCATATCGTGTCATTCATAGCTTGTGAGCCAACATATATGAGCGTTCAAAACAACCAAACCAGAAAATCAATCTATTCCAAAACTCCTATACGGATTTCAAACGTAATTCTAACATGATATTACTCAAATCACTTTGCAATGAAGATCACATGGTGTATAATCACTCACAAAATGCAAATGAGGCACGTGAGAGTTTTCTAGTGACTGAATCTCCTAGTTTGATTGTTTTTTATTTTCATAGAGTTTCCGAAAGAGAAATCATACGAATCAAGTCATGTTTGCTATTGAGGTTAAACGGGATGTAAAAAGAGGACCAGGAACACATACATACCCTTCGTTCTCACAAAATTATTAGTGAACCTTCGCATTGTTTGTAAAGGTAAGATCGTAGTGTTCTTGATTTGAGAAAATCAAATGAACGGAGCATAACGAATAGAGATGAGCATGACGTGGTACACAACATATATGAGTTTTGGTTCACAACATATATTGTGAGCCAAAACTCCTATACGGATTTCAAATGTAATTCTAACACGATATTACTCAAATCACTTTGCAATGAAGATCACATGGTGTATAATCACTCACGAATTGCAAATGGGGCAAGTGAGAGTTTCCTAGTGACTGAATCTCCTAGTTTGATTGTTTTTTATTTTCGTAGAGTTTCCGAAAGAGAAAGCATACGAATCAAGTCATGTTTGCCATTGAGGTAAAACAGAATATAAATACACATTGTTCTCACAAAGATATTAGTGGACCTTCGCATCGTTTGTAAAGGTATGATCGTAGTGTTTTTGATTTGAGGAAATCAGATGAACGTAGTGTAACGAATAGAGATGAGCATGACATGGTACACAATGATAGGCTTAAGAAGCCATGTCGGGTCATTCATAGCTTGTGAGCCAACATATATGAGCGTTCAAAACAACCAAACCAGAAAATCAATCTAGTCCAAAACTCCTATACGGATTTCAAACGTAATTCTAACACGATATTACTCAAATCACTTTGCAATGAAGATCACATGGTGTATAATCACTCACAAAATGCAAATGAGGCACGTGAGAGTTTTCTAGTGACTGAATCTCCTAGTTTGATTGTTTTTTATTTTCATAGAGTTTCCGAAAGAGAAATCATACGAATCAAGTCATGTTTGCTGTTGAGGTTAAACGGGATGTAAAAAGAGGACCAGGAACACATACATACCCATAGTTCTCACAAAATTATTAGTGAACCTTCGCATTGTTTGTAAAGGTAAGATCGTAGTGTTCTTGATTTGAGGAAATCAAATGAACGGAGCATAACGAATAGAGATGAGCATGACGTGGTACACAACATACATGAGTTTTGGTTCACAACATATATTGTGAGCCAAAACTCCTATACGGATTTCAAATGTAATTCTAACATGATATTACTCAAATCACTTTGCAATGAAGATCACATGGTGTATAATCACTCACGAATTGCAAATGGGGCAAGTAAGAGTTTTCTAGTGACTGAATCTCCTAGTTTGATTGTTTTTTATTTTCGTAGAGTTTCCGAAAGAGAAATCATACGAATTAAGTCATGTTTGCTATTGAGGTTAAACGGGATGTAAAAAGAGGACCAGGAACACATACATACCCATAGTTCTCACAAAATTATTAGTGAACCTTCGCATTGTTTGTAAAGGTAAGATCGTAGTGTTCTTGATTTGAGGAAATCAAATGAACGGAGCATAACGAATAGAGATGAGCATGACGTGGTACACAACATATATGAGTTTTGGTTCACAACATATATTGTGAGCCAAAACTCCTATACGGATTTCAAATGTAATTCTAACACGATATTACTCAAATCACTTTGCAATGAAGATCACATGGTGTATAATCACTCACGAATTGCAAATGGGGCAAGTGAGAGTTTCCTAGTGACTGAATCTCCTAGTTTGATTGTTTTTTATTTTCGTAGAGTTTCCGAAAGAGAAAGCATACGAATCAAGTCATGTTTGCCATTGAGGTAAAACAGAATATAAATACACATTGTTCTCACAAAGATATTAGTGGACTTTCGCATCGTTTGTAAAGGTATGATCGTAGTGTTTTTGATTTGAGGAAATCAGATGAACGTAGTGTAACGAATAGAGATGAGCATGACATGGTACACAATGATAGGCTTAAGAAGCCATATCGTGTCATTCATAGCTTGTGAGCCAACATATATGAGCGTTCAAAACAACCAAACCAGAAAATCAATCTAGTCCAAAACTCCTATACGGATTTCAAACGTAATTCTAACACGATATTACTCAAATCACTTTGCAATGAAGATCACATGGTGTATAATCACTCACAAAATGCAAATGAGGCACGTGAGAGTTTTCTAGTGACTGAATCTCCTAGTTTGATTGTTTTTTATTTTCATAGAGTTTCCGAAAGAGAAATCATACGAATTAAGTCATGTTTGCTGTTGAGGTTAAACGGGATGTAAAAAGAGGACCAGGAACACATACATACCCATAGTTCTCACAAAATTATTAGTGAACCTTCGCATTGTTTGTAAAGGTAAGATCGTAGTGTTCTTGATTTGAGGAAATCAAATGAACGGAGCATAACGAATAGAGATGAGCATGACGTGGTACACAACATACATGAGTTTTGGTTCACAACATATATTGTGAGCCAAAACTCCTATACGGATTTCAAATGTAATTCTAACACGATATTACTCAAATCACTTTGCAATGAAGATCACATGGTGTATAATCACTCACGAATTGCAAATGGGGCAAGTGAGAGTTTCCTAGTGACTGAATCTCCTAGTTTGATTGTTTTTTATTTTCGTAGAGTTTCCGAAAGAGAAAGCATACGAATCAAGTCATGTTTGCCATTGAGGTAAAACAGAATATAAATACACATTGTTCTCACAAAGATATTAGTGGACTTTCGCATCGTTTGTAAAGGTATGATCGTAGTGTTTTTGATTTGAGGAAATCAGATGAACGTAGTGTAACGAATAGAGATGAGCATGACATGGTACACAATGATAGGCTTAAGAAGCCATGTCGGGTCATTCATAGCTTGTGAGCCAACATATATGAGCGTTCAAAACAACCAAACCAGAAAATCAATCTAGTCCAAAACTCCTATACGGATTTCAAACGTAATTCTAACACGATATTACTCAAATCACTTTGCAATGAAGATCACATGGTGTATAATCACTCACAAAATGCAAATGAGGCACGTGAGAGTTTTCTAGTGACTGAATCTCCTAGTTTGATTGTTTTTTATTTTCATAGAGTTTCCGAAAGAGAAATCATACGAATCAAGTCATGTTTGCTATTGAGGTTAAACGGGATGTAAAAAGAGGACCAGGAACACATACATACCCTTCGTTCTCACAAAATTATTAGTGAACCTTCGCATTGTTTGTAAAGGTAAGATCGTAGTGTTCTTGATTTGAGGAAATCAAATGAACGGAGCATAACGAATAGAGATGAGCATGACGTGGTACACAACATATATGAGTTTTGGTTCACAACATATATTGTGAGCCAAAACTCCTATACGGATTTCAAATGTAATTCTAACACGATATTACTCAAATCACTTTGCAATGAAGATCACATGGTGTATAATCACTCACGAATTGCAAATGGGGCAAGTGAGAGTTTCCTAGTGACTGAATCTCCTAGTTTGATTGTTTTTTATTTTCGTAGAGTTTCTGAAAGAGAAAGCATACGAATCAAGTCATGTTTGCCATTGAGGTAAAACAGAATATAAATACACATTGTTCTCACAAAGATATTAGTGGACTTTCGCATCGTTTGTAAAGGTATGATCGTAGTGTTTTTGATTTGAGGAAATCAGATGAACGTAGTGTAACGAATAGAGATGAGCATGACATGGTACACAATGATAGGCTTAAGAAGCCATATCGTGTCATTCATAGCTTGTGAGCCAACATATATGAGCGTTCAAAACAACCAAACCAGAAAATCAATCTAGTCCAAAACTCCTATACGGATTTCAAACGTAATTCTAACACGATATTACTCAAATCACTTTGCAATGAAGATCACATGGTGTATAATCACTCACAAAATGCAAATGAGGCACGTGAGAGTTTTCTAGTGACTGAATCTCCTAGTTTGATTGTTTTTTATTTTCATAGAGTTTCCGAAAGAGAAATCATACGAATCAAGTCATGTTTGCTATTGAGGTTAAACGGGATGTAAAAAGAGGACCAGGAACACATACATACCCTTCGTTCTCACAAAATTATTAGTGAACCTTCGCATTGTTTGTAAAGGTAAGATCGTAGTGTTCTTGATTTGAGGAAATCAAATGAACGGAGCATAACGAATAGAGATGAGCATGACGTGGTACACAACATATATGAGTTTTGGTTCACAACATATATTGTGAGCCAAAACTCCTATACGGATTTCAAATGTAATTCTAACACGATATTACTCAAATCACTTTGCAATGAAGATCACATGGTGTATAATCACTCACGAATTGCAAATGGGGCAAGTGAGAGTTTCCTAGTGACTGAATCTCCTAGTTTGATTGTTTTTTATTTTCATAGAGTTTCCGAAAGAGAAATCATACGAATCAAGTCATGTTTGCTGTTGAGGTTAAACGGGATGTAAAAAGAGGACCAGGAACACATACATACCCATAGTTCTCACAAAATTATTAGTGAACCTTCGCATTGTTTGTAAAGGTAAGATCGTAGTGTTCTTGATTTGAGGAAATCAAATGAACGGAGCATAACGAATAGAGATGAGCATGACGTGGTACACAACATACATGAGTTTTGGTTCACAACATATATTGTGAGCCAAAACTCCTATACGGATTTCAAATGTAATTCTAACATGATATTACTCAAATCACTTTGCAATGAAGATCACATGGTGTATAATCACTCACGAATTGCAAATGGGGCAAGTGAGAGTTTTCTAGTGACTGAATCTCCTAGTTTGATTGTTTTTTATTTTCGTAGAGTTTCCGAAAGAGAAATCATACGAATTAAGTCATGTTTGCTATTGAGGTTAAACGGGATGTAAAAAGAGGACCAGGAACACATACATACCCATAGTTCTCACAAAATTATTAGTGAACCTTTGCATTGTTTGTAAAGGTAAGATCGTAGTGTTCTTGATTTGAGGAAATCAAATGAACGGAGCATAACGAATAGAGATGAGCATGACGTGGTACACAACATATATGAGTTTTGGTTCACAACATATATTGTGAGCCAAAACTCCTATACGGATTTCAAATGTAATTCTAACACGATATTACTCAAATCACTTTGCAATGAAGATCACATGGTGTATAATCACTCACGAATTGCAAATGGGGCAAGTGAGAGTTTCCTAGTGACTGAATCTCCTAGTTTGATTGTTTTTTATTTTCGTAGAGTTTCCGAAAGAGAAAGCATACGAATCAAGTCATGTTTGCTATTGAGGTAAAACAGAATATAAATACACATTGTTCTCACAAAGATGTTAGTGGACCTTCGCATCGTTTGTAAAGGTATGATCGTAGTGTTTTTGATTTGAGGAAATCAGATGAACGTAGTGTAACGAATAGAGATGAGCATGACATGGTACACAATGATAGGCTTAAGAAGCCATGTCGGGTCATTCATAGCTTGTGAGCCAACATATATGAGCGTTCAAAACAACCAAACCAGAAAATCAATCTAGTCCAAAACTCCTATACGGATTTCAAACGTAATTCTAACACGATATTACTCAAATCACTTTGCAATGAAGATCACATGGTGTATAATCACTCACAAAATGCAAATGAGGCACGTGAGAGTTTTCTAGTGACTGAATCTCCTAGTTTGATTGTTTTTTATTTTCATAGAGTTTCCGAAAGAGAAATCATACGAATCAAGTCATGTTTGCTGTTGAGGTTAAACGGGATGTAAAAAGAGGACCAGGAACACATACATACCCATAGTTCTCACAAAATTATTAGTGAACCTTCGCATTGTTTGTAAAGGTAAGATCGTAGTGTTCTTGATTTGAGGAAATCAAATGAACGGAGCATAACGAATAGAGATGAGCATGACGTGGTACACAACATACATGAGTTTTGGTTCACAACATATATTGTGAGCCAAAACTCCTATACGGATTTCAAATGTAATTCTAACACGATATTACTCAAATCACTTTGCAATGAAGATCACATGGTGTATAATCACTCACGAATTGCAAATGGGGCAAGTGAGAGTTTCCTAGTGACTGAATCTCCTAGTTTGATTGTTTTTTATTTTCGTAGATTTTCCGAAAGAGAAAGCATACGAATCAAGTCATGTTTGCCATTGAGGTAAAACAGAATATAAATACACATTGTTCTCACAAAGATATTAGTGGACTTTCGCATCGTTTGTAAAGGTATGATCGTAGTGTTTTTGATTTGAGGAAATCAGATGAACGTAGTGTAACGAATAGAGATGAGCATGACATGGTACACAATGATAGGCTTAAGAAGCCATATCGTGTCATTCATAGCTTGTGAGCCAACATATATGAGCGTTCAAAACAACCAAACCAGAAAATCAATCTAGTCCAAAACTCCTATACGGATTTCAAACGTAATTCTAACACGATATTACTCAAATCACTTTGCAATGAAGATCACATGGTGTATAATCACTCACAAAATGCAAATGAGGCACGTGAGAGTTTTCTAGTGACTGAATCTCCTAGTTTGATTGTTTTTTATTTTCATAGAGTTTCCGAAAGAGAAATCATACGAATCAAGTCATGTTTGCTATTGAGGTTAAACGGGATGTAAAAAGAGGACCAGGAACACATACATACCCTTCGTTCTCACAAAATTATTAGTGAACCTTCGCATTGTTTGTAAAGGTAAGATCGTAGTGTTCTTGATTTGAGGAAATCAAATGAACGGAGCATAACGAATAGAGATGAGCATGACGTGGTACACAACATATATGAGTTTTGGTTCACAACATATATTGTGAGCCAAAACTCCTATACGGATTTCAAATGTAATTCTAACACGATATTACTCAAATCACTTTGCAATGAAGATCACATGGTGTATAATCACTCACGAATTGCAAATGGGGCAAGTGAGAGTTTCCTAGTGACTGAATCTCCTAGTTTGATTGTTTTTTATTTTCGTAGAGTTTCCGAAAGAGAAAGCATACGAATCAAGTCATGTTTGCCATTGAGGTAAAACAGAATATAAATACACATTGTTCTCACAAAGATATTAGTGGACCTTCGCATCGTTTGTAAAGGTATGATCGTAGTGTTTTTGATTTGAGGAAATCAGATGAACGTAGTGTAACGAATAGAGATGAGCATGACATGGTACACAATGATAGGCTTAAGAAGCCATGTCGGGTCATTCATAGCTTGTGAGCCAACATATATGAGCGTTCAAAACAACCAAACCAGAAAATCAATCTAGTCCAAAACTCCTATACGGATTTCAAACGTAATTCTAACACGATATTACTCAAATCACTTTGCAATGAAGATCACATGGTGTATAATCACTCACAAAATGCAAATGAGGCACGTGAGAGTTTTCTAGTGACTGAATCTCCTAGTTTGATTGTTTTTTATTTTCATAGAGTTTCCGAAAGAGAAATCATACGAATCAAGTCATGTTTGCTGTTGAGGTTAAACGGGATGTAAAAAGAGGACCAGGAACACATACATACCCATAGTTCTCACAAAATTATTAGTGAACCTTCGCATTGTTTGTAAAGGTAAGATCGTAGTGTTCTTGATTTGAGGAAATCAAATGAACGGAGCATAACGAATAGAGATGAGCATGACGTGGTACACAACATATATGAGTTTTGGTTCACAACATATATTGTGAGCCAAAACTCCTATACGGATTTCAAATGTAATTCTAACACGATATTACTCAAATCACTTTGCAATGAAGATCACATGGTGTATAATCACTCACGAATTGCAAATGGGGCAAGTGAGAGTTTCCTAGTGACTGAATCTCCTAGTTTGATTGTTTTTTATTTTCGTAGAGTTTCCGAAAGAGAAAGCATACGAATCAAGTCATGTTTGCCATTGAGGTAAAACAGAATATAAATACACATTGTTCTCACAAAGATATTAGTGGACTTTCGCATCGTTTGTAAAGGTATGATCGTAGTGTTTTTGATTTGAGGAAATCAGATGAACGTAGTGTAACGAATAGAGATGAGCATGACATGGTACACAATGATAGGCTTAAGAAGCCATATCGTGTCATTCATAGCTTGTGAGCCAACATATATGAGCGTTCAAAACAACCAAACCAGAAAATCAATCTAGTCCAAAACTCCTATACGGATTTCAAACGTAATTCTAACATGATATTACTCAAATCACTTTGCAATGAAGATCACATGGTGTATAATCACTCACAAAATGCAAATGAGGCACGTGAGAGTTTTCTAGTGACTGAATCTCCTAGTTTGATTGTTTTTTATTTTCATAGAGTTTCCGAAAGAGAAATCATACGAATCAAGTCATGTTTGCTATTGAGGTTAAACGGGATGTAAAAAGAGGACCAGGAACACATACATACCCTTCGTTCTCACAAAATTATTAGTGAACCTTCGCATTGTTTGTAAAGGTAAGATCGTAGTGTTCTTGATTTGAGAAAATCAAATGAACGGAGCATAACGAATAGAGATGAGCATGACGTGGTACACAACATATATGAGTTTTGGTTCACAACATATATTGTGAGCCAAAACTCCTATACGGATTTCAAATGTAATTCTAACACGATATTACTCAAATCACTTTGCAATGAAGATCACATGGTGTATAATCACTCACGAATTGCAAATGGGGCAAGTGAGAGTTTCCTAGTGACTGAATCTCCTAGTTTGATTGTTTTTTATTTTCGTAGAGTTTCCGAAAGAGAAAGCATACGAATCAAGTCATGTTTGCCATTGAGGTAAAACAGAATATAAATACACATTGTTCTCACAAAGATATTAGTGGACCTTCGCATCGTTTGTAAAGGTATGATCGTAGTGTTTTTGATTTGAGGAAATCAGATGAACGTAGTGTAACGAATAGAGATGAGCATGACATGGTACACAATGATAGGCTTAAGAAGCCATGTCGGGTCATTCATAGCTTGTGAGCCAACATATATGAGCGTTCAAAACAACCAAACCAGAAAATCAATCTAGTCCAAAACTCCTATACGGATTTCAAACGTAATTCTAACACGATATTACTCAAATCACTTTGCAATGAAGATCACATGGTGTATAATCACTCACAAAATGCAAATGAGGCACGTGAGAGTTTTCTAGTGACTGAATCTCCTAGTTTGATTGTTTTTTATTTTCATAGAGTTTCCGAAAGAGAAATCATACGAATCAAGTCATGTTTGCTGTTGAGGTTAAACGGGATGTAAAAAGAGGACCAGGAACACATACATACCCATAGTTCTCACAAAATTATTAGTGAACCTTCGCATTGTTTGTAAAGGTAAGATCGTAGTGTTCTTGATTTGAGGAAATCAAATGAACGGAGCATAACGAATAGAGATGAGCATGACGTGGTACACAACATACATGAGTTTTGGTTCACAACATATATTGTGAGCCAAAACTCCTATACGGATTTCAAATGTAATTCTAACATGATATTACTCAAATCACTTTGCAATGAAGATCACATGGTGTATAATCACTCACGAATTGCAAATGGGGCAAGTGAGAGTTTTCTAGTGACTGAATCTCCTAGTTTGATTGTTTTTTATTTTCGTAGAGTTTCCGAAAGAGAAATCATACGAATTAAGTCATGTTTGCTATTGAGGTTAAACGGGATGTAAAAAGAGGACCAGGAACACATACATACCCATAGTTCTCACAAAATTATTAGTGAACCTTCGCATTGTTTGTAAAGGTAAGATCGTAGTGTTCTTGATTTGAGGAAATCAAATGAACGGAGCATAACGAATAGAGATGAGCATGACGTGGTACACAACATATATGAGTTTTGGTTCACAACATATATTGTGAGCCAAAACTCCTATACGGATTTCAAATGTAATTCTAACACGATATTACTCAAATCACTTTGCAATGAAGATCACATGGTGTATAATCACTCACGAATTGCAAATGGGGCAAGTGAGAGTTTCCTAGTGACTGAATCTCCTAGTTTGATTGTTTTTTATTTTCGTAGAGTTTCCGAAAGAGAAAGCATACGAATCAAGTCATGTTTGCCATTGAGGTAAAACAGAATATAAATACACATTGTTCTCACAAAGATATTAGTGGACTTTCGCATCGTTTGTAAAGGTATGATCGTAGTGTTTTTGATTTGAGGAAATCAGATGAACGTAGTGTAACGAATAGAGATGAGCATGACATGGTACACAATGATAGGCTTAAGAAGCCATATCGTGTCATTCATAGCTTGTGAGCCAACATATATGAGCGTTCAAAACAACCAAACCAGAAAATCAATCTAGTCCAAAACTCCTATACGGATTTCAAACGTAATTCTAACACGATATTACTCAAATCACTTTGCAATGAAGATCACATGGTGTATAATCACTCACAAAATGCAAATGAGGCACGTGAGAGTTTTCTAGTGACTGAATCTCCTAGTTTGATTGTTTTTTATTTTCATAGAGTTTCCGAAAGAGAAATCATACGAATCAAGTCATGTTTGCTGTTGAGGTTAAACGGGATGTAAAAAGAGGACCAGGAACACATACATACCCATAGTTCTCACAAAATTATTAGTGAACCTTCGCATTGTTTGTAAAGGTAAGATCGTAGTGTTCTTGATTTGAGGAAATCAAATGAACGGAGCATAACGAATAGAGATGAGCATGACGTGGTACACAACATACATGAGTTTTGGTTCACAACATATATTGTGAGCCAAAACTCCTATACGGATTTCAAATGTAATTCTAACACGATATTACTCAAATCACTTTGCAATGAAGATCACATGGTGTATAATCACTCACGAATTGCAAATGGGGCAAGTGAGAGTTTCCTAGTGACTGAATCTCCTAGTTTGATTGTTTTTTATTTTCGTAGAGTTTCCGAAAGAGAAAGCATACGAATCAAGTCATGTTTGCCATTGAGGTAAAACAGAATATAAATACACATTGTTCTCACAAAGATATTAGTGGACTTTCGCATCGTTTGTAAAGGTATGATCGTAGTGTTTTTAATTTGAGGAAATCAGATGAACGTAGTGTAACGAATAGAGATGAGCATGACATGGTACACAATGATAGGCTTAAGAAGCCATGTCGGGTCATTCATAGCTTGTGAGCCAACATATATGAGCGTTCAAAACAACCAAACCAGAAAATCAATCTAGTCCAAAACTCCTATACGGATTTCAAACGTAATTCTAACACGATATTACTCAAATCACTTTGCAATGAAGATCACATGGTGTATAATCACTCACAAAATGCAAATGAGGCACGTGAGAGTTTTCTAGTGACTGAATCTCCTAGTTTGATTGTTTTTTATTTTCATAGAGTTTCCGAAAGAGAAATCATACGAATCAAGTCATGTTTGCTATTGAGGTTAAACGGGATGTAAAAAGAGGACCAGGAACACATACATACCCTTCGTTCTCACAAAATTATTAGTGAACCTTCGCATTGTTTGTAAAGGTAAGATCGTAGTGTTCTTGATTTGAGGAAATCAAATGAACGGAGCATAACGAATAGAGATGAGCATGACGTGGTACACAACATATATGAGTTTTGGTTCACAACATATATTGTGAGCCAAAACTCCTATACGGATTTCAAATGTAATTCTAACACGATATTACTCAAATCACTTTGCAATGAAGATCACATGGTGTATAATCACTCACGAATTGCAAATGGGGCAAGTGAGAGTTTCCTAGTGACTGAATCTCCTAGTTTGATTGTTTTTTATTTTCGTAGAGTTTCTGAAAGAGAAAGCATACGAATCAAGTCATGTTTGCCATTGAGGTAAAACAGAATATAAATACACATTGTTCTCACAAAGATATTAGTGGACTTTCGCATCGTTTGTAAAGGTATGATCGTAGTGTTTTTGATTTGAGGAAATCAGATGAACGTAGTGTAACGAATAGAGATGAGCATGACATGGTACACAATGATAGGCTTAAGAAGCCATATCGTGTCATTCATAGCTTGTGAGCCAACATATATGAGCGTTCAAAACAACCAAACCAGAAAATCAATCTAGTCCAAAACTCCTATACGGATTTCAAACGTAATTCTAACACGATATTACTCAAATCACTTTGCAATGAAGATCACATGGTGTATAATCACTCACAAAATGCAAATGAGGCACGTGAGAGTTTTCTAGTGACTGAATCTCCTAGTTTGATTGTTTTTTATTTTCATAGAGTTTCCGAAAGAGAAATCATACGAATCAAGTCATGTTTGCTATTGAGGTTAAACGGGATGTAAAAAGAGGACCAGGAACACATACATACCCTTCGTTCTCACAAAATTATTAGTGAACCTTCGCATTGTTTGTAAAGGTAAGATCGTAGTGTTCTTGATTTGAGGAAATCAAATGAACGGAGCATAACGAATAGAGATGAGCATGACGTGGTACACAACATATATGAGTTTTGGTTCACAACATATATTGTGAGCCAAAACTCCTATACGGATTTCAAATGTAATTCTAACACGATATTACTCAAATCACTTTGCAATGAAGATCACATGGTGTATAATCACTCACGAATTGCAAATGGGGCAAGTGAGAGTTTCCTAGTGACTGAATCTCCTAGTTTGATTGTTTTTTATTTTCATAGAGTTTCCGAAAGAGAAATCATACGAATCAAGAAATGTTTGCTGTTGAGGTTAAACGGGATGTAAAAAGAGGACCAGGAACACATACATACCCATAGTTCTCACAAAATTATTAGTGAACCTTCGCATTGTTTGTAAAGGTAAGATCGTAGTGTTCTTGATTTGAGGAAATCAAATGAACGGAGCATAACGAATAGAGATGAGCATGACGTGGTACACAACATACATGAGTTTTGGTTCACAACATATATTGTGAGCCAAAACTCCTATACGGATTTCAAATGTAATTCTAACATGATATTACTCAAATCACTTTGCAATGAAGATCACATGGTGTATAATCACTCACGAATTGCAAATGGGGCAAGTGAGAGTTTTCTAGTGACTGAATCTCCTAGTTTGATTGTTTTTTATTTTCGTAGAGTTTCCGAAAGAGAAATCATACGAATTAAGTCATGTTTGCTATTGAGGTTAAACGGGATGTAAAAAGAGGACCAGGAACACATACATACCCATAGTTCTCACAAAATTATTAGTGAACCTTTGCATTGTTTGTAAAGGTAAGATCGTAGTGTTCTTGATTTGAGGAAATCAAATGAACGGAGCATAACGAATAGAGATGAGCATGACGTGGTACACAACATATATGAGTTTTGGTTCACAACATATATTGTGAGCCAAAACTCCTATACGGATTTCAAATGTAATTCTAACACGATATTACTCAAATCACTTTGCAATGAAGATCACATGGTGTATAATCACTCACGAATTGCAAATGGGGCAAGTGAGAGTTTCCTAGTGACTGAATCTCCTAGTTTGATTGTTTTTTATTTTCGTAGAGTTTCCGAAAGAGAAAGCATACGAATCAAGTCATGTTTGCCATTGAGGTAAAACAGAATATAAATACACATTGTTCTCACAAAGATATTAGTGGACTTTCGCATCGTTTGTAAAGGTATGATCGTAGTGTTTTTGATTTGAGGAAATCAGATGAACGTAGTGTAACGAATAGAGATGAGCATGACATGGTACACAATGATAGGCTTAAGAAGCCATATCGTGTCATTCATAGCTTGTGAGCCAACATATATGAGCGTTCAAAACAACCAAACCAGAAAATCAATCTAGTCCAAAACTCCTATACGGATTTCAAACGTAATTCTAACACGATATTACTCAAATCACTTTGCAATGAAGATCACATGGTGTATAATCACTCACAAAATGCAAATGAGGCACGTGAGAGTTTTCTAGTGACTGAATCTCCTAGTTTGATTGTTTTTTATTTTCATAGAGTTTCCGAAAGAGAAATCATACGAATCAAGTCATGTTTGCTATTGAGGTTAAACGGGATGTAAAAAGAGGACCAGGAACACATACATACCCATAGTTCTCACAAAATTATTAGTGAACCTTCGCATTGTTTGTAAAGGTAAGATCGTAGTGTTCTTGATTTGAGGAAATCAAATGAACGGAGCATAACGAATAGAGATGAGCATGACGTGGTACACAACATATATGAGTTTTGGTTCACAACATATATTGTGAGCCAAAACTCCTATACGGATTTCAAATGTAATTCTAACACGATATTACTCAAATCACTTTGCAATGAAGATCACATGGTGTATAATCACTCACGAATTGCAAATGGGGCAAGTGAGAGTTTCCTAGTGACTGAATCTCCTAGTTTGATTGTTTTTTATTTTCGTAGAGTTTCCGAAAGAGAAAGCATACGAATCAAGTCATGTTTGCCATTGAGGTAAAACAGAATATAAATACACATTGTTCTCACAAAGATAATAGTGGACTTTCGCATCGTTTGTAAAGGTATGATCGTAGTGTTTTTGATTTGAGGAAATCAGATGAACGTAGTGTAACGAATAGAGATGAGCATGACATGGTACACAATGATAGGCTTAAGAAGCCATATCGTGTCATTCATAGCTTGTGAGCCAACATATATGAGCGTTCAAAACAACCAAACCAGAAAATCAATCTAGTCCAAAACTCCTATACGGATTTCAAACGTAATTCTAACACGATATTACTCAAATCACTTTGCAATGAAGATCACATGGTGTATAATCACTCACAAAATGCAAATGAGGCACGTGAGAGTTTTCTAGTGACTGAATCTCCTAGTTTGATTGTTTTTTATTTTTATAGAGTTTCCGAAAGAGAAATCATACGAATCAAGTCATGTTTGCTATTGAGGTTAAACGGGATGTAAAAAGAGGACCAGGAACACATACATACCCATAGTTCTCACAAAATTATTAGTGAACCTTCGCATTGTTTGTAAAGGTAAGATCGTAGTGTTCTTGATTTGAGGAAATCAAATGAACGGAGCATAACGAATAGAGATGAGCATGACGTGGTACACAACATATATGAGTTTTGGTTCACAACATATATTGTGAGCCAAAACTCCTATACGGATTTCAAATGTAATTCTAACACGATATTACTCAAATCACTTTGCAATGAAGATCACATGGTGTATAATCACTCACGAATTGCAAATGGGGCAAGTGAGAGTTTCCTAGTGACTGAATCTCCTAGTTTGATTGTTTTTTATTTTCGTAGAGTTTCCGAAAGAGAAAGCATACGAATCAAGTCATGTTTGCCATTGAGGTAAAACAGAATATAAATACACATTGTTCTCACAAAGATATTAGTGGACTTTCGCATCGTTTGTAAAGGTATGATCGTAGTGTTTTTGATTTGAGGAAATCAGATGAACGTAGTGTAACGAATAGAGATGAGCATGACATGGTACACAATGATAGGCTTAAGAAGCCATATCGTGTCATTCATAGCTTGTGAGCCAACATATATGAGCGTTCAAAACAACCAAACCAGAAAATCAATCTAGTCCAAAACTCCTATACGGATTTCAAACGTAATTCTAACACGATATTACTCAAATCACTTTGCAATGAAGATCACATGGTGTATAATCACTCACAAAATGCAAATGAGGCACGTGAGAGTTTTCTAGTGACTGAATCTCCTAGTTTGATTGTTTTTTATTTTCATAGAGTTTCCGAAAGAGAAATCATACGAATCAAGTCATGTTTGCTATTGAGGTTAAACGGGATGTAAAAAGAGGACCAGGAACACATACATACCCTTCGTTCTCACAAAATTATTAGTGAACCTTCGCATTGTTTGTAAAGGTAAGATCGTAGTGTTCTTGATTTGAGGAAATCAAATGAACGGAGCATAACGAATAGAGATGAGCATGACGTGGTACACAACATATATGAGTTTTGGTTCACAACATATATTGTGAGCCAAAACTCCTATACGGATTTCAAATGTAATTCTAACACGATATTACTCAAATCACTTTGCAATGAAGATCACATGGTGTATAATCACTCACGAATTGCAAATGGGGCAAGTGAGAGTTTCCTAGTGACTGAATCTCCTAGTTTGATTGTTTTTTATTTTCGTAGAGTTTCCGAAAGAGAAAGCATACGAATCAAGTCATGTTTGCCATTGAGGTAAAACAGAATATAAATACACATTGTTCTCACAAAGATATTAGTGGACTTTCGCATCGTTTGTAAAGGTATGATCGTAGTGTTTTTGATTTGAGGAAATCAGATGAACGTAGTGTAACGAATAGAGATGAGCATGACATGGTACACAATGATAGGCTTAAGAAGCCATGTCGGGTCATTCATAGCTTGTGAGCCAACATATATGAGCGTTCAAAACAACCAAACCAGAAAATCAATCTAGTCCAAAACTCCTATACGGATTTCAAACGTAATTCTAACACGATATTACTCAAATCACTTTGCAATGAAGATCACATGGTGTATAATCACTCACAAAATGCAAATGAGGCACGTGAGAGTTTTCTAGTGACTGAATCTCCTAGTTTGATTGTTTTTTATTTTCATAGAGTTTCCGAAAGAGAAATCATACGAATCAAGTCATGTTTGCTATTGAGGTTAAACGGGATGTAAAAAGAGGACCAGGAACACATACATACCCTTCGTTCTCACAAAATTATTAGTGAACCTTCGCATTGTTTGTAAAGGTAAGATCGTAGTGTTCTTGATTTGAGGAAATCAAATGAACGGAGCATAACGAATAGAGATGAGCATGACGTGGTACACAACATATATGAGTTTTGGTTCACAACATATATTGTGAGCCAAAACTCCTATACGGATTTCAAATGTAATTCTAACACGATATTACTCAAATCACTTTGCAATGAAGATCACATGGTGTATAATCACTCACGAATTGCAAATGGGGCAAGTGAGAGTTTCCTAGTGACTGAATCTCCTAGTTTGATTGTTTTTTATTTTCGTAGAGTTTCCGAAAGAGAAAGCATACGAATCAAGTCATGTTTGCCATTGAGGTAAAACAGAATATAAATACACATTGTTCTCACAAAGATATTAGTGGACTTTCGCATCGTTTGTAAAGGTATGATCGTAGTGTTTTTGATTTGAGGAAATCAGATGAACGTAGTGTAACGAATAGAGATGAGCATGACATGGTACACAATGATAGGCTTAAGAAGCCATGTCGGGTCATTCATAGCTTGTGAGCCAACATATATGAGCGTTCAAAACAACCAAACCAGAAAATCAATCTAGTCCAAAACTCCTATACGGATTTCAAACGTAATTCTAACACGATATTACTCAAATCACTTTGCAATGAAGATCACATGGTGTATAATCACTCACAAAATGCAAATGAGGCACGTGAGAGTTTTCTAGTGACTGAATCTCCTAGTTTGATTGTTTTTTATTTTCATAGAGTTTTCGAAAGAGAAATCATACGAATCAAGTCATGTTTGCTATTGAGGTTAAACGGGATGTAAAAAGAGGACCAGGAACACATACATACCCTTCGTTCTCACAAAATTATTAGTGAACCTTCGCATTGTTTGTAAAGGTAAGATCGTAGTGTTCTTGATTTGAGGAAATCAAATGAACGGAGCATAACGAATAGAGATGAGCATGACGTGGTACACAACATATATGAGTTTTGGTTCACAACATATATTGTGAGCCAAAACTCCTATACGGATTTCAAATGTAATTCTAACACGATATTACTCAAATCACTTTGCAATGAAGATCACATGGTGTATAATCACTCACGAATTGCAAATGGGGCAAGTGAGAGTTTCCTAGTGACTGAATCTCCTAGTTTGATTGTTTTTTATTTTCGTAGAGTTTCTGAAAGAGAAAGCATACGAATCAAGTCATGTTTGCCATTGAGGTAAAACAGAATATAAATACACATTGTTCTCACAAAGATATTAGTGGACTTTCGCATCGTTTGTAAAGGTATGATCGTAGTGTTTTTGATTTGAGGAAATCAGATGAACGTAGTGTAACGAATAGAGATGAGCATGACATGGTACACAATGATAGGCTTAAGAAGCCATGTCGGGTCATTCATAGCTTGTGAGCCAACATATATGAGCGTTCAAAACAACCAAACCAGAAAATCAATCTAGTCCAAAACTCCTATACGGATTTCAAACGTAATTCTAACACGATATTACTCAAATCACTTTGCAATGAAGATCACATGGTGTATAATCACTCACAAAATGCAAATGAGGCACGTGAGAGTTTTCTAGTGACTGAATCTCCTAGTTTGATTGTTTTTTATTTTCATAGAGTTTCCGAAAGAGAAATCATACGAATCAAGTCATGTTTGCTATTGAGGTTAAACGGGATGTAAAAAGAGGACCAGGAACACATACATACCCTTCGTTCTCACAAAATTATTAGTGAACCTTCGCATTGTTTGTAAAGGTAAGATCGTAGTGTTCTTGATTTGAGGAAATCAAATGAACGGAGCATAACGAATAGAGATGAGCATGACGTGGTACACAACATATATGAGTTTTGGTTCACAACATATATTGTGAGCCAAAACTCCTATACGGATTTCAAATGTAATTCTAACACGATATTACTCAAATCACTTTGCAATGAAGATCACATGGTGTATAATCACTCACGAATTGCAAATGGGGCAAGTGAGAGTTTCCTAGTGACTGAATCTCCTAGTTTGATTGTTTTTTATTTTCGTAGAGTTTCTGAAAGAGAAAGCATACGAATCAAGTCATGTTTGCCATTGAGGTAAAACAGAATATAAATACACATTGTTCTCACAAAGATATTAGTGGACTTTCGCATCGTTTGTAAAGGTATGATCGTAGTGTTTTTGATTTGAGGAAATCAGATGAACGTAGTGTAACGAATAGAGATGAGCATGACATGGTACACAATGATAGGCTTAAGAAGCCATATCGTGTCATTCATAGCTTGTGAGCCAACATATATGAGCGTTCAAAACAACCAAACCAGAAAATCAATCTAGTCCAAAACTCCTATACGGATTTCAAACGTAATTCTAACACGATATTACTCAAATCACTTTGCAATGAAGATCACATGGTGTATAATCACTCACAAAATGCAAATGAGGCACGTGAGAGTTTTCTAGTGACTGAATCTCCTAGTTTGATTGTTTTTTATTTTCATAGAGTTTCCGAAAGAGAAATCATACGAATCAAGTCATGTTTGCTATTGAGGTTAAACGGGATGTAAAAAGAGGACCAGGAACACATACATACCCTTCGTTCTCACAAAATTATTAGTGAACCTTCGCATTGTTTGTAAAGGTAAGATCGTAGTGTTCTTGATTTGAGGAAATCAAATGAACGGAGCATAACGAATAGAGATGAGCATGACGTGGTACACAACATATATGAGTTTTGGTTCACAACATATATTGTGAGCCAAAACTCCTATACGGATTTCAAATGTAATTCTAACACGATATTACTCAAATCACTTTGCAATGAAGATCACATGGTGTATAATCACTCACGAATTGCAAATGGGGCAAGTGAGAGTTTTCTAGTGACTGAATCTCCTAGTTTGATTGTTTTTTATTTTCGTAGAGTTTCCGAAAGAGAAATCATACGAATTAAGTCATGTTTGCTATTGAGGTTAAACGGGATGTAAAAAGAGGACCAGGAACACATACATACCCATAGTTCTCACAAAATTATTAGTGAACCTTTGCATTGTTTGTAAAGGTAAGATCGTAGTGTTCTTGATTTGAGGAAATCAAATGAACGGAGCATAACGAATAGAGATGAGCATGACGTGGTACACAACATATATGAGTTTTGGTTCACAACATATATTGTGAGCCAAAACTCCTATACGGATTTCAAATGTAATTCTAACACGATATTACTCAAATCACTTTGCAATGAAGATCACATGGTGTATAATCACTCACGAATTGCAAATGGGGCAAGTGAGAGTTTCCTAGTGACTGAATCTCCTAGTTTGATTGTTTTTTATTTTCGTAGAGTTTCCGAAAGAGAAAGCATACGAATCAAGTCATGTTTGCCATTGAGGTAAAACAGAATATAAATACACATTGTTCTCACAAAGATATTAGTGGACTTTCGCATCGTTTGTAAAGGTATGATCGTAGTGTTTTTGATTTGAGGAAATCAGATGAACGTAGTGTAACGAATAGAGATGAGCATGACATGGTACACAATGATAGGCTTAAGAAGCCATATCGTGTCATTCATAGCTTGTGAGCCAACATATATGAGCGTTCAAAACAACCAAACCAGAAAATCAATCTAGTCCAAAACTCCTATACGGATTTCAAACGTAATTCTAACACGATATTACTCAAATCACTTTGCAATGAAGATCACATGGTGTATAATCACTCACAAAATGCAAATGAGGCACGTGAGAGTTTTCTAGTGACTGAATCTCCTAGTTTGATTGTTTTTTATTTTCATAGAGTTTCCGAAAGAGAAATCATACGAATCAAGTCATGTTTGCTATTGAGGTTAAACGGGATGTAAAAAGAGGACCAGGAACACATACATACCCATAGTTCTCACAAAATTATTAGTGAACCTTCGCATTGTTTGTAAAGGTAAGATCGTAGTGTTCTTGATTTGAGGAAATCAAATGAACGGAGCATAACGAATAGAGATGAGCATGACGTGGTACACAACATATATGAGTTTTGGTTCACAACATATATTGTGAGCCAAAACTCCTATACGGATTTCAAATGTAATTCTAACACGATATTACTCAAATCACTTTGCAATGAAGATCACATGGTGTATAATCACTCACGAATTGCAAATGGGGCAAGTGAGAGTTTCCTAGTGACTGAATCTCCTAGTTTGATTGTTTTTTATTTTCGTAGAGTTTCCGAAAGAGAAAGCATACGAATCAAGTCATGTTTGCCATTGAGGTAAAACAGAATATAAATACACATTGTTCTCACAAAGATATTAGTGGACTTTCGCATCGTTTGTAAAGGTATGATCGTAGTGTTTTTGATTTGAGGAAATCAGATGAACGTAGTGTAACGAATAGAGATGAGCATGACATGGTACACAATGATAGGCTTAAGAAGCCATATCGTGTCATTCATAGCTTGTGAGCCAACATATATGAGCGTTCAAAACAACCAAA
Source organism: Arabis hirsuta (assembly GCA_964056655.1). NCBI lineage: Eukaryota > Viridiplantae > Streptophyta > Magnoliopsida > Brassicales > Brassicaceae > Arabis > Arabis hirsuta. The sequence continues at coordinate 21,851,202 of OZ053299.1, read as the reverse complement.
CCAGAAAATCAATCTAGTCCAAAACTCCTATACGGATTTCAAACGTAATTCTAACACGATATTACTCAAATCACTTTGCAATGAAGATCACATGGTGTATAATCACTCACAAAATGCAAATGAGGCACGTGAGAGTTTTCTAGTGACTGAATCTCCTAGTTTGATTGTTTTTTATTTTCATAGAGTTTCCGAAAGAGAAATCATACGAATCAAGTCATGTTTGCTATTGAGGTTAAACGGGATGTAAAAAGAGGACCAGGAACACATACATACCCATAGTTCTCACAAAATTATTAGTGAACCTTCGCATTGTTTGTAAAGGTAAGATCGTAGTGTTCTTGATTTGAGGAAATCAAATGAACGGAGCATAACGAATAGAGATGAGCATGACGTGGTACACAACATATATGAGTTTTGGTTCACAACATATATTGTGAGCCAAAACTCCTATACGGATTTCAAATGTAATTCTAACACGATATTACTCAAATCACTTTGCAATGAAGATCACATGGTGTATAATCACTCACGAATTGCAAATGGGGCAAGTGAGAGTTTCCTAGTGACTGAATCTCCTAGTTTGATTGTTTTTTATTTTCGTAGAGTTTCCGAAAGAGAAAGCATACGAATCAAGTCATGTTTGCCATTGAGGTAAAACAGAATATAAATACACATTGTTCTCACAAAGATATTAGTGGACTTTCGCATCGTTTGTAAAGGTATGATCGTAGTGTTTTTGATTTGAGGAAATCAGATGAACGTAGTGTAACGAATAGAGATGAGCATGACATGGTACACAATGATAGGCTTAAGAAGCCATATCGTGTCATTCATAGCTTGTGAGCCAACATATATGAGCGTTCAAAACAACCAAACCAGAAAATCAATCTAGTCCAAAACTCCTATACGGATTTCAAACGTAATTCTAACACGATATTACTCAAATCACTTTGCAATGAAGATCACATGGTGTATAATCACTCACAAAATGCAAATGAGGCACGTGAGAGTTTTCTAGTGACTGAATCTCCTAGTTTGATTGTTTTTTATTTTCATAGAGTTTCCGAAAGAGAAATCATACGAATCAAGTCATGTTTGCTATTGAGGTTAAACGGGATGTAAAAAGAGGACCAGGAACACATACATACCCTTCGTTCTCACAAAATTATTAGTGAACCTTCGCATTGTTTGTAAAGGTAATATCGTAGTGTTCTTGATTTGAGGAAATCAAATGAACGGAGCATAACGAATAGAGATGAGCATGACGTGGTACACAACATATATGAGTTTTGGTTCACAACATATATTGTGAGCCAAAACTCCTATACGGATTTCAAATGTAATTCTAACACGATATTACTCAAATCACTTTGCAATGAAGATCACATGGTGTATAATCACTCACGAATTGCAAATGGGGCAAGTGAGAGTTTCCTAGTGACTGAATCTCCTAGTTTGATTGTTTTTTATTTTCGTAGAGTTTCCGAAAGAGAAAGCATACGAATCAAGTCATGTTTGCCATTGAGGTAAAACAGAATATAAATACACATTGTTCTCACAAAGATATTAGTGGACTTTCGCATCGTTTGTAAAGGTATGATCGTAGTGTTTTTGATTTGAGGAAATCAGATGAACGTAGTGTAACGAATAGAGATGAGCATGACATGGTACACAATGATAGGCTTAAGAAGCCATATCGTGTCATTCATAGCTTGTGAGCCAACATATATGAGCGTTCAAAACAACCAAACCAGAAAATCAATCTAGTCCAAAACTCCTATACGGATTTCAAACGTAATTCTAACACGATATTACTCAAATCACTTTGCAATGAAGATCACATGGTGTATAATCACTCACAAAATGCAAATGAGGCACGTGAGAGTTTTCTAGTGACTGAATCTCCTAGTTTGATTGTTTTTTATTTTCATAGAGTTTCCGAAAGAGAAATCATACGAATCAAGTCATGTTTGCTATTGAGGTTAAACGGGATGTAAAAAGAGGACCAGGAACACATACATACCCATAGTTCTCACAAAATTATTAGTGAACCTTCGCATTGTTTGTAAAGGTAAGATCGTAGTGTTCTTGATTTGAGGAAATCAAATGAACGGAGCATAACGAATAGAGATGAGCATGACGTGGTACACAACATATATGAGTTTTGGTTCACAACATATATTGTGAGCCAAAACTCCTATACGGATTTCAAATGTAATTCTAACACGATATTACTCAAATCACTTTGCAATGAAGATCACATGGTGTATAATCACTCACGAATTGCAAATGGGGCAAGTGAGAGTTTCCTAGTGACTGAATCTCCTAGTTTGATTGTTTTTTATTTTCGTAGAGTTTCCGAAAGAGAAAGCATACGAATCAAGTCATGTTTGCCATTGAGGTAAAACAGAATATAAATACACATTGTTCTCACAAAGATATTAGTGGACTTTCGCATCGTTTGTAAAGGTATGATCGTAGTGTTTTTGATTTGAGGAAATCAGATGAACGTAGTGTAACGAATAGAGATGAGCATGACATGGTACACAATGATAGGCTTAAGAAGCCATATCGTGTCATTCATAGCTTGTGAGCCAACATATATGAGCGTTCAAAACAACCAAACCAGAAAATCAATCTAGTCCAAAACTCCTATACGGATTTCAAACGTAATTCTAACACGATATTACTCAAATCACTTTGCAATGAAGATCACATGGTGTATAATCACTCACAAAATGCAAATGAGGCACGTGAGAGTTTTCTAGTGACTGAATCTCCTAGTTTGATTGTTTTTTATTTTCATAGAGTTTCCGAAAGAGAAATCATACGAATCAAGTCATGTTTGCTATTGAGGTTAAACGGGATGTAAAAAGAGGACCAGGAACACATACATACCCATAGTTCTCACAAAATTATTAGTGAACCTTCGCATTGTTTGTAAAGGTAAGATCGTAGTGTTCTTGATTTGAGGAAATCAAATGAACGGAGCATAACGAATAGAGATGAGCATGACGTGGTACACAACATATATGAGTTTTGGTTCACAACATATATTGTGAGCCAAAACTCCTATACGGATTTCAAATGTAATTCTAACACGATATTACTCAAATCACTTTGCAATGAAGATCACATGGTGTATAATCACTCACGAATTGCAAATGGGGCAAGTGAGAGTTTCCTAGTGACTGAATCTCCTAGTTTGATTGTTTTTTATTTTCGTAGAGTTTCCGAAAGAGAAAGCATACGAATCAAGTCATGTTTGCCATTGAGGTAAAACAGAATATAAATACACATTGTTCTCACAAAGATATTAGTGGACTTTCGCATCGTTTGTAAAGGTATGATCGTAGTGTTTTTGATTTGAGGAAATCAGATGAACGTAGTGTAACGAATAGAGATGAGCATGACATGGTACACAATGATAGGCTTAAGAAGCCATATCGTGTCATTCATAGCTTGTGAGCCAACATATATGAGCGTTCAAAACAACCAAACCAGAAAATCAATCTAGTCCAAAACTCCTATACGGATTTCAAACGTAATTCTAACACGATATTACTCAAATCACTTTGCAATGAAGATCACATGGTGTATAATCACTCACAAAATGCAAATGAGGCACGTGAGAGTTTTCTAGTGACTGAATCTCCTAGTTTGATTGTTTTTTATTTTCATAGAGTTTCCGAAAGAGAAATCATACGAATCAAGTCATGTTTGCTATTGAGGTTAAACGGGATGTAAAAAGAGGACCAGGAACACATACATACCCTTCGTTCTCACAAAATTATTAGTGAACCTTCGCATTGTTTGTAAAGGTAATATCGTAGTGTTCTTGATTTGAGGAAATCAAATGAACGGAGCATAACGAATAGAGATGAGCATGACGTGGTACACAACATATATGAGTTTTGGTTCACAACATATATTGTGAGCCAAAACTCCTATACGGATTTCAAATGTAATTCTAACACGATATTACTCAAATCACTTTGCAATGAAGATCACATGGTGTATAATCACTCACGAATTGCAAATGGGGCAAGTGAGAGTTTCCTAGTGACTGAATCTCCTAGTTTGATTGTTTTTTATTTTCGTAGAGTTTCCGAAAGAGAAAGCATACGAATCAAGTCATGTTTGCCATTGAGGTAAAACAGAATATAAATACACATTGTTCTCACAAAGATATTAGTGGACCTTCGCATCGTTTGTAAAGGTATGATCGTAGTGTTTTTTATTTGAGGAAATCAGATGAACGTAGTGTAACGAATAGAGATGAGCATGACATGGTACACAATGATAGGCTTAAGAAGCCATGTCGTGTCATTCATAGCTTGTGAGCCAACATATATGAGCGTTCAAAACAACCAAACCAGAAAATCAATCTAGTCCAAAACTCCTATACGGATTTCAAACGTAATTCTAACACGATATTACTCAAATCACTTTGCAATGAAGATCACATGGTGTATAATCACTCACAAAATGCAAATGAGGCACGTGAGAGTTTTCTAGTGACTGAATCTCCTAGTTTGATTGTTTTTTATTTTCATAGAGTTTCTGAAAGAGAAATCATACGAATCAAGTCATGTTTGCTATTGAGGTTAAACGGGATGTAAAAAGAGGACCAGGAACACATACATACCCTTCGTTCTCACAAAATTATTAGTGAACCTTCGCATTGTTTGTAAAGGTAAGATCGTAGTGTTCTTGATTTGAGGAAATCAAATGAACGGAGCATAACGAATAGAGATGAGCATGACGTGGTACACAACATATATGAGTTTTGGTTCACAACATATATTGTGAGCCAAAACTCCTATACGGATTTCAAATGTAATTCTAACACGATATTACTCAAATCACTTTGCAATGAAGATCACATGGTGTATAATCACTCACGAATTGCAAATGGGGCAAGTGAGAGTTTCCTAGTGACTGAATCTCCTAGTTTGATTGTTTTTTATTTTCGTAGAGTTTCCGAAAGAGAAAGCATACGAATCAAGTCATGTTTGCCATTGAGGTAAAACAGAATATAAATACACATTGTTCTCACAAAGATATTAGTGGACCTTCGCATCGTTTGTAAAGGTATGATCGTAGTGTTTTTGATTTGAGGAAATCAGATGAACGTAGTGTAACGAATAGAGATGAGCATGACATGGTACACAATGATAGGCTTAAGAAGCCATGTCGGGTCATTCATAGCTTGTGAGCCAACATATATGAGCGTTCAAAACAACCAAACCAGAAAATCAATCTAGTCCAAAACTCCTATACGGATTTCAAACGTAATTCTAACACGATATTACTCAAATCACTTTGCAATGAAGATCACATGGTGTATAATCACTCACAAAATGCAAATGAGGCACGTGAGAGTTTTCTAGTGACTGAATCTCCTAGTTTGATTGTTTTTTATTTTCATAGAGTTTCCGAAAGAGAAATCATACGAATCAAGTCATGTTTGCTGTTGAGGTTAAACGGGATGTAAAAAGAGGACCAGGAACACATACATACCCATAGTTCTCACAAAATTATTAGTGAACCTTCGCATTGTTTGTAAAGGTAAGATCGTAGTGTTCTTGATTTGAGGAAATCAAATGAACGGAGCATAACGAATAGAGATGAGCATGACGTGGTACACAACATACATGAGTTTTGGTTCACAACATATATTGTGAGCCAAAACTCCTATACGGATTTCAAATGTAATTCTAACATGATATTACTCAAATCACTTTGCAATGAAGATCACATGGTGTATAATCACTCACGAATTGCAAATGGGGCAAGTGAGAGTTTTCTAGTGACTGAATCTCCTAGTTTGATTGTTTTTTATTTTCGTAGAGTTTCCGAAAGAGAAATCATACGAATTAAGTCATGTTTGCTATTGAGGTTAAACGGGATGTAAAAAGAGGACCAGGAACACATACATACCCATAGTTCTCACAAAATTATTAGTGAACCTTCGCATTGTTTGTAAAGGTAAGATCGTAGTGTTCTTGATTTGAGGAAATCAAATGAACGGAGCATAACGAATAGAGATGAGCATGACGTGGTACACAACATATATGAGTTTTGGTTCACAACATATATTGTGAGCCAAAACTCCTATACGGATTTCAAATGTAATTCTAACACGATATTACTCAAATCACTTTGCAATGAAGATCACATGGTGTATAATCACTCACGAATTGCAAATGGGGCAAGTGAGAGTTTCCTAGTGACTGAATCTCCTAGTTTGATTGTTTTTTATTTTCGTAGAGTTTCCGAAAGAGAAAGCATACGAATCAAGTCATGTTTGCCATTGAGGTAAAACAGAATATAAATACACATTGTTCTCACAAAGATATTAGTGGACTTTCGCATCGTTTGTAAAGGTATGATCGTAGTGTTTTTGATTTGAGGAAATCAGATGAACGTAGTGTAACGAATAGAGATGAGCATGACATGGTACACAATGATAGGCTTAAGAAGCCATATCGTGTCATTCATAGCTTGTGAGCCAACATATATGAGCGTTCAAAACAACCAAACCAGAAAATCAATCTAGTCCAAAACTCCTATACGGATTTCAAACGTAATTCTAACACGATATTACTCAAATCACTTTGCAATGAAGATCACATGGTGTATAATCACTCACAAAATGCAAATGAGGCACGTGAGAGTTTTCTAGTGACTGAATCTCCTAATTTGATTGTTTTTTATTTTCGTAGAGTTTTCGAAAGAGAAATAATACGAATCAAGTCATGTTTGCTATTGAGGTTAAACAGGATGCAAAAAGAGGACCAGGAACACATACATACCCATAGTGTAAGATTTATGCGGAATATGTAAGAGATTGAGAGAGATGAGTGATTGAGAGTTTATAGAGAGTAGAGAGTATATGAACTGAACTCAGTCAATTGAATTGTGATCTTACAACAATGAGACTATATATACACGTTTTTGCTTAACCCTAATGCTGTCCTATACAACTTGTATTACTCTAATATAAACCAGAAGTGATGGGAGAGTTAATTGTAAACAAATGGGGATGGGCAATGGAGAGAGGCCACTTGTTTCTTTACTATAAAACACAAACTGACTTGTGTCAGCTTGTTGGGCACGTGAGTGGCTGGTAAGATGTGTTGAGTAGCCTTGGATCACACGCCGCACACCCTTGAGTTACTACCGCACCATTTAGACACATGCCGCTGCGGTAAGGCTGCTGCTGCGGTAAGGCTGATCCAGTTTAATACTCCCCCTCAAGCTAAGTCATAAGAACGCTGGAGACTTAGCTTGGAAGTTTAAGAGAGCTCACCTCATTAAAAACCTAAGTGTGGAAAACCCAATGGGACAAAACCGCACTTAGGGAAAAAGAGTGTGAGTTCTTTACTGAGGGGATTCGGAACATGGAATACTTATGAGACCCATTTTCTCACATATAAACTCACACGTTTTCAGACTTGTAGCTTTGGTGAATATATCCGCCAATTGATCCGAGCTTCTTGTGTAGCAAGGAAGAATTACTCCTAACTCCATTTGCTCTCTGACCTTGTGGCAGTCCACCTCTATGTGCTTAGTTCTTTCGTGGAACACTTGGTTTGACGCAATGTGGATCGCGGATTGATTGTCACAGTGCATGGTGATCGGCTTTGTAGTCTCTATACTCAGATCAATAAGAAGCATCTTCAACCACATCAACTCTGTTGTAAGTCTCCTCATCGCTCTATACTCAGCTTCAGCACTCGAACACGCCACCACCTTCTGTTTCTTACTCTTCCACGTAACTAGATTGCCCCCGATGAATGTGCAATAGCCGGTAGTGGATCTCCTATCTGCTCTATCGCCAGCCCAATCAGCATCACAATATCCCACTATTTCCGAGCTTCCATTGCATCCCATCCAGATTCCTAGTTCTGAAGTTCCCTTGATGTATCGTAGGATACGATTCACCATCGTCCAATGTGACTGCCTTGGAGCTTGCATGTATTGGCTCGCCTGATTTACTGCAAAACATAAATCAGGACGAGTTATTGTAAGGTATATGAGCTTACCAACCAAACGCCTATACGGTTTAGCGTCATGAAGGAGGCTATCTTCATTCCCCCCTTGTTGGTTAGCTTTATATCCATCCTCCAAAGGTGTTCTCGCTGGTTTTGCATCCATCAAACCTGCGTCATTCACAAGATCACAAATGTACTTTCTTTGGGATAAGAAGAGACCTTCCTTCGATCTACATACTTCTATCCCAAGAAAGTACCTTAGTTCACCTAGGTCTTTGATATCAAAGACTGATTTTAAATAATTTTTGGTATCTTGAATACCAATCTTATCACTTCCAGATATGATTATATCATCTACATAAATGAGAATGACAATGATACCTGTTTGGCTTTGAATCGTGAAGAGGGTGTGATCAGCTTCTGATCTTCGGAATCCTCTATCCAAAAGTGTGATGCTCAACTTTCGGTACCACGCCCTTGGTGACTGTTTTAGACCGTAGATCGCTTTTCTCAACTTTAGCACTTTTCCCGGGGTAACAAATATGCCTGGTGGTGGAGTCATATAAACCTCCTCTTCTAACTCCCCTTGGAGGAATGCATTCTTCACATCCATCTGCCATAACTCCCATTCCAAATTCGTAGCAAGAGATAATACAACCCGGATGGTGTGAAGCTTTGCAACAGGAGCAAACGTCTCCATATAATCTTCACCGTAGGTTTGGGTGAAGCCCCTTGCTACCAGCCTTGCCTTGTGTCTTTCTATCTCGCCATTGCTATGGTATTTGATAGTAAATACCCATTTTGAACTCACTGTTTTCTTGGTCTTTGGAAGATCAGCCTCATCCCAAGTATGGTTCCTTTCCATTGCTTGTTTCTCATCCCCCACTGCCTCACGCCAAACCTTTAGCTCTGTTGCTTCCTCATATGTTTTTGGAATCTCCTCATTGTCCAAAATTCCAATGAATGCTTGATACTCTTCCGGGATGTGAGCCAAAGAACAGACCGCATGTATTGGGTGTGCAACCGCCTGGTTGTTATAATACACCCTTGTGTTGATCCAATTCGATGCGGGCTGTCTCACTCTAGTGCTTCTGCGGAGTGTTGGTTCGCTTATATGAGGAGCAACTGATTGATCCAGCACTGGCTGGTGGTTAGGAGGATTAGGGCTCGGCTGCGGTTGCCGCGTATCAGAACGACGCTGCCGCATATGTAATTGTGGCTGCGGTGTACTCAAACGTGGCTGCCGTGGTGATGCATGAGTCTCTGGTTGCTGTGGGCTTGTGTTATGAATATCTTCTATGTTCCCCTCTCCTATTTCATCACCATGCATTTCCGTTTCAATTTCAGTCTCGGAGTCTATTTCCTCGTTGTTTGCTTCTTCCTCTATCTGTTCTGAGGTAGCAGTTGAAGTAGGAGTTGCGGCTGGCATGCTCCCATCTCTTAAGGTTTCCAGGAGCGTTCTAAGGGAGGCAGCCCTATCGGATGTAGAGTGTGATAGATCTTTCAAGTTCTCCCAATTCCTGTCTTCGTAAAACCCTTGGTTCTCAATGAACTTGACATCTCTTGAAATCAACACTCTTCTCGTTTCTGGAATGTAGCATTTATAGCCCTTTTGATTGATAGAGTAGCCAATGAACATCCCTTTTGTACTCTTTTCATCTAGTTTGTTCCTTTGTTCTCCTGGTTTTAAAACAAAACAAACACAACCAAATACTTTTAGATAATCAATCGACGGTTTGGAAGTGTTTAATACCTCAAATGGAGAGATATCTTGAAGGACTTTAGTGGGCAGCCGGTTAATCAAATAACAGGCCATGACCACAGCATCCCCCCAAAATCTCTTAGGTACATTCATGTGGAACATCAAGGACCGGGCTACTTCCATAAGATGTCGGTTCTTTCGTTCAGCAACACCATTTTGTTGAGGAGTATAAGGGCAGCTCGTTTGATGTACGATGCCGTATTTGTTCAAATGTTGTTTGAATAATTGGCTCGTGTACTCCCCCCCATTATCTGATCTCAACACTTTGATTTTAGCATCATAATGGTTAGTCACATAGTTTTGGAAGTTAATAAACGCTTCTAATACTCTATCCTTTGATGGCAATAACGTTATCCAAGTATATTTCGATTTTTCATCAATGAAAGTAACAAAATACTTATGGTTTTCTCTAGACTCGCACGGAGAGGTCCAAACATCAGAATGAATAAGATCAAAACATTTTTCATAAATGGTAGATGACTTAGGAAAGACGGTTTTGCAATGTTTCCCCAAAATACATGCCTCACAAGCATCATTCTTAAATTTAACATTTGGTAACATCAAATTTAAAGCTCTGTGATGAGGGTGGCCTAATCTAGCATGCCATAGTGCATCATTATCAAGAACAGAAGCAAATACGAAAGCATTAGGTAAACACGATGATGATTTAGTATCTTCAAGAACATAAAGACCATTCTTAGTTGTTCCTTGACCGATACGCTTACTTGAATCAATATCCTGAAAAAAAACTTCATTAGGACTGAATATGGCATAACAATTCAAATCAGTAGTAGCCTTTTTAATAGATAACAGGTTTGACGTGAAAGATGGCATGTAAAAGGCCTTAGATTCTTTATCAAACAACTTAAGGTTCCCAATTCCTTCTATCTTAATCTTTTCACCGTTTGCTATAATTACATTCCCTAAGGCAGGTTTCACGTTACTAATCAACCTAGCATCACTAATCATATGGTGGCTTGCACCAGAATCGACGATTAGGGGTTTATTAGTTAAACTATGATTCGCAACACTCCTTAGATCATGTTTATGCAAAGTATTAAGGCTGAAAGCTTGTATTGGGTTACCAGATTCTTTTAGGGATTTGATGAGGATGTCAAGGTCTGATTTCTTCACATACTCGGCAGAGGCTCTCATGGCTATTCCCTCGTCCTCATTGAGTTGAATTGATGGTCCAGCAGCTTCGTATGAGTTTGCGGCTGCATTAGCTCTCGGTTTCCTTTGATCTCTCCCACGGTTAGGCTTGAGATGAGGGTATAGTGTCCAGCATTTGTTCTTGAGATGACCCCTCTTCTTACAATGCTCACAGACCCATATATCTCTTTCTTCAGTCCCATAGGCGCCTCTGTTGGCAATCATCAGCTCGCCCTTATTAGCTATGACCAGTTCACTGCCTTTATTCCCGAATAGCCCTAGTGAGCCTTGTTCCTTCTGAATTTGGGCACACACCTCATCCAAACTCGGTAACTTCTCAGCCCTTAGTAGATGCTTAATTAGATCGTTAAACACTGGATTCAACACCATTAGAAGAGCAAAGACTTTATCTTGCTCTCTTCTCTCATTCAGAACTGTCGCCACAAGTGTAGCTGGTCTCAACATTTCCAGTTCAGCCCACAAGCTCCTGAACTTTCCAAAGAAATCATTGAAACCCAAATCACCTTGTGAGAGTTGATTGATGGCTCGTTTAACTTCAAATACCCTGGTAAGATTGGAGACATTCCCAAACACATTTTTCAATGTGTCCCACAGCTCCTTAGCTTCTTCACAGTAGGAATACGCTTCAAGAACAGATATGGCCAATGACCCTTGAATGGTGGAGAGTACCATCTGATCATCATGATACCACGTATCAGAATCGGATGGAATCACCTTCCCTTCTTTGTTCGTAACAACCGGCGCTTGGGAGTTCTCAACATGACTCCACAGCCTCTTTCCACTCAACACAGCCTTGGCGGTCCTCGCCCAAAGCAGGTAGTTATCAGCTCCTTTGAGCACAACAGGTAGTGACACCATCTTGTTCCCCTCCATTAGTAGCTAAACAAACAACTCCAGAAGTTGTGTAACGGTTCTGGTTTGTAGTGAGAAGCAAAGAACAGTAATGGAAACAAGTGTTTAAGAATGAAAAACGGTTTTAATCAACACGTAATAAGATCAAACCTCTCTGATACCATGTAAGATTTATGCGGAATATGTAAGAGATTGAGAGAGATGAGTGATTGAGAGTTTATAGAGAGTAGAGAGTATATGAACTGAACTCAGTCAATTGAATTGTGATCTTACAACAATGAGACTATATATACACGTTTTTGCTTAACCCTAATGCTGTCCTATACAACTTGTATTACTCTAATATAAACCAGAAGTGATGGGAGAGTTAATTGTAAACAAATGGGGATGGGCAATGGAGAGAGGCCACTTGTTTCTTTACTATAAAACACAAACTGACTTGTGTCAGCTTGTTGGGCACGTGAGTGGCTGGTAAGATGTGTTGAGTAGCCTTGGATCACACGCCGCACACCCTTGAGTTACTACCGCACCATTTAGACACATGCCGCTGCGGTAAGGCTGCTGCTGCGGTAAGGCTGATCCAGTTTAATACATAGTTCTCACAAAATTATTAGTGAACCTTCGCATTGTTTGTAAAGGTAAGATCGTAGTGTTCTTGATTTGAGGAAATCAAATGAACGGAGCATAACGAATAGAGATGAGCATGACGTGGTACACAACATATATGAGTTTTGGTTCACAACATATATTGTGAGCCAAAACTCCTATACGGATTTCAAATGTAATTCTAACATGATATTACTCAAATCACTTTGCAATGAAGATCACATGGTGTATAATCACTCACGAATTGCAAATGGGGCAAGTGAGAGTTTCCTAGTGACTGAATCTCCTAGTTTGATTGTTTTTTATTTTCGTAGAGTTTCCGAAAGAGAAAGCATACGAATCAAGTCATGTTTGCCATTGAGGTAAAACAGAATATAAATACACATTGTTCTCACAAAGATATTAGTGGACTTTCGCATCGTTTGTAAAGGTATGATCGTAGTGTTTTTGATTTGAGGAAATCAGATGAACGTAGTGTAACGAATAGAGATGAGCATGACATGGTACACAATGATAGGCTTAAGAAGCCATATCGTGTCATTCATAGCTTGTGAGCCAACATATATGAGCGTTCAAAACAACCAAACCAGAAAATCAATCTAGTCCAAAACTCCTATACGGATTTCAAACGTAATTCTAACACGATATTACTCAAATCACTTTGCAATGAAGATCACATGGTGTATAATCACTCACGAATTGCAAATGGGGCAAGTGAGAGTTTTCTAGTGACTGAATCTCCTAGTTTGATTGTTTTTTATTTTCGTAGAGTTTCCGAAAGAGAAATCATACGAATTAAGTCATGTTTGCTATTGAGGTTAAACGGGATGTAAAAAGAGGACCAGGAACACATACATACCCATAGTTCTCACAAAATTATTAGTGAACCTTCGCATCGTTTATAAAGGTAAGATCGTAGTGTTCTTGATTTGAGGAAATCAAATGAACGGAGCATAACGAATAGAGATGAGCATGACGTGGTACACAACATATATGAGTTTTGGTTCACAACATATATTGTGAGCCAAAACTCCTATACGGATTTCAAATGTAATTCTAACACGATATTACTCAAATCACTTTGCAATGAAGATCACATGGTGTATAATCACTCACGAATTGCAAATGGGGCAAGTGAGAGTTTCCTAGTGACTGAATCTCCTAGTTTGATTGTTTTTTATTTTCGTAGAGTTTCCGAAAGAGAAAGCATACGAATCAAGTCATGTTTGCCATTGAGGTAAAACAGAATATAAATACACATTGTTCTCACAAAGATATTAGTGGACCTTCGCATCGTTTGTAAAGGTATGATCGTAGTGTTTTTTATTTGAGGAAATCAGATGAACGTAGTGTAACGAATAGAGATGAGCATGACATGGTACACAATGATAGGCTTAAGAAGCCATGTCGTGTCATTCATAGCTTGTGAGCCAACATATATGAGCGTTCAAAACAACCAAACCAGAAAATCAATCTAGTCCAAAACTCCTATACGGATTTCAAACGTAATTCTAACACGATATTACTCAAATCACTTTGCAATGAAGATCACATGGTGTATAATCACTCACAAAATGCAAACGAGGCACGTGAGAGTTTTCTAGTGACTGAATCTCCTAGTTTGATTGTTTTTTATTTTCATAGAGTTTCCGAAAGAGAAATCATACGAATCAAGTCATGTTTGCTATTGAGGTTAAACGGGATGTAAAAAGAGGACCAGGAACACATACATACCCTTCGTTCTCACAAAATTATTAGTGAACCTTCGCATTGTTTGTAAAGGTAAGATCGTAGTGTTCTTGATTTGAGGAAATCAAATGAACGGAGCATAACGAATAGAGATGAGCATGACGTGGTACACAACATATATGAGTTTTGGTTCACAACATATATTGTGAGCCAAAACTCCTATACGGATTTCAAATGTAATTCTAACATGATATTACTCAAATCACTTTGCAATGAAGATCACATGGTGTATAATCACTCACGAATTGCAAATGGGGCAAGTGAGAGTTTTCTAGTGACTGAATCTCCTAGTTTGATTGTTTTTTATTTTCGTAGAGTTTCCGAAAGAGAAATCATACGAATTAAGTCATGTTTGCTATTGAGGTTAAACGGAATGTAAAAAGAGGACCAGGAACACATACATACCCATAGTTCTCACAAAATTATTAGTGAACCTTCGCATTGTTTGTAAAGGTAAGATCGTAGTGTTCTTGATTTGAGGAAATCAAATGAACGGAGCATAACGAATAGAGATGAGCATGACGTGGTACACAACATATATGAGTTTTGGTTCACAACATATATTGTGAGCCAAAACTCCTATACGGATTTCAAATGTAATTCTAACACGATATTACTCAAATCACTTTGCAATGAAGATCACATGGTGTATAATCACTCACGAATTGCAAATGGGGCAAGTGAGAGTTTCCTAGTGACTGAATCTCCTAGTTTGATTGTTTTTTATTTTCGTAGAGTTTCCGAAAGAGAAAGCATACGAATCAAGTCATGTTTGCCATTGAGGTAAAACAGAATATAAATACACATTGTTCTCACAAAGATATTAGTGGACTTTCGCATCGTTTGTAAAGGTATGATCGTAGTGTTTTTGATTTGAGGAAATCAGATGAACGTAGTGTAACGAATAGAGATGAGCATGACATGGTACACAATGATAGGCTTAAGAAGCCATGTCGGGTCATTCATAGCTTGTGAGCCAACATATATGAGCGTTCAAAACAACCAAACCAGAAAATCAATCTAGTCCAAAACTCCTATACGGATTTCAAACGTAATTCTAACACGATATTACTCAAATCACTTTGCAATGAAGATCACATGGTGTATAATCACTCACAAAATGCAAATGAGGCACGTGAGAGTTTTCTAGTGACTGAATCTCCTAGTTTGATTGTTTTTTATTTTCATAGAGTTTCCGAAAGAGAAATCATACGAATCAAGTCATGTTTGCTATTGAGGTTAAACGGGATGTAAAAAGAGGACCAGGAACACATACATACCCTTCGTTCTCACAAAATTATTAGTGAACCTTCGCATTGTTTGTAAAGGTAAGATCGTAGTGTTCTTGATTTGAGGAAATCAAATGAACGGAGCATAACGAATAGAGATGAGCATGACGTGGTACACAACATATATGAGTTTTGGTTCACAACATATATTGTGAGCCAAAACTCCTATACGGATTTCAAATGTAATTCTAACATGATATTACTCAAATCACTTTGCAATGAAGATCACATGGTGTATAATCACTCACAAAATGCAAATGAGGCACGTGAGAGTTTTCTAGTGACTGAATCTCCTAGTTTGATTGTTTTTTATTTTCGTAGAGTTTCCGAAAGAGAAATCATACGAATCAAGTCATGTTTGCTGTTGAGGTTAAACGGGATGTAAAAAGAGGACCAGGAACACATACATACCCATAGTTCTCACAAAATTATTAGTGAACCTTCGCATTGTTTGTAAAGGTAAGATCGTAGTGTTCTTGATTTGAGGAAATCAAATGAACGGAGCATAACGAATAGAGATGAGCATGACGTGGTACACAACATACATGAGTTTTGGTTCACAACATATATTGTGAGCCAAAACTCCTATACGGATTTCAAATGTAATTCTAACATGATATTACTCAAATCACTTTGCAATGAAGATCACATGGTGTATAATCACTCACGAATTGCAAATGGGGCAAGTGAGAGTTTTCTAGTGACTGAATCTCCTAGTTTGATTGTTTTTTATTTTCGTAGAGTTTCCGAAAGAGAAATCATACGAATTAAGTCATGTTTGCTATTGAGGTTAAACGGGATGTAAAAAGAGGACCAGGAACACATACATACCCATAGTTCTCACAAAATTATTAGTGAACCTTCGCATTGTTTGTAAAGGTAAGATCGTAGTGTTCTTGATTTGAGGAAATCAAATGAACGGAGCATAACGAATAGAGATGAGCATGACGTGGTACACAACATATATGAGTTTTGGTTCACAACATATATTGTGAGCCAAAACTCCTATACGGATTTCAAATGTAATTCTAACACGATATTACTCAAATCACTTTGCAATGAAGATCACATGGTGTATAATCACTCACGAATTGCAAATGGGGCAAGTGAGAGTTTCCTAGTGACTGAATCTCCTAGTTTGATTGTTTTTTATTTTCGTAGAGTTTCCGAAAGAGAAAGCATACGAATCAAGTCATGTTTGCCATTGAGGTAAAACAGAATATAAATACACATTGTTCTCACAAAGATATTAGTGGACTTTCGCATCGTTTGTAAAGGTATGATCGTAGTGTTTTTGATTTGAGGAAATCAGATGAACGTAGTGTAACGAATAGAGATGAGCATGACATGGTACACAATGATAGGCTTAAGAAGCCATATCGTGTCATTCATAGCTTGTGAGCCAACATATATGAGCGTTCAAAACAACCAAACCAGAAAATCAATCTAGTCCAAAACTCCTATACGGATTTCAAACGTAATTCTAACACGATATTACTCAAATCACTTTGCAATGAAGATCACATGGTGTATAATCACTCACAAAATGCAAATGAGGCACGTGAGAGTTTTCTAGTGACTGAATCTCCTAATTTGATTGTTTTTTATTTTCGTAGAGTTTTCGAAAGAGAAATAATACGAATCAAGTCATGTTTGCTATTGAGGTTAAACAGGATGCAAAAAGAGGACCAGGAACACATACATACCCATAGTTCTCACAAAATTATTAGTGAACCTTCGCATTGTTTGTAAAGGTAAGATCGTAGTGTTCTTGATTTGAGGAAATCAAATGAACGGAGCATAACGAATAGAGATGAGCATGACGTGGTACACAACATATATGAGTTTTGGTTCACAACATATATTGTGAGCCAAAACTCCTATACGGATTTCAAATGTAATTCTAACATGATATTACTCAAATCACTTTGCAATGAAGATCACATGGTGTATAATCACTCACGAATTGCAAATGGGGCAAGTGAGAGTTTTCTAGTGACTGAATCTCCTAGTTTGATTGTTTTTTATTTTCGTAGAGTTTCCGAAAGAGAAATCATACGAATTAAGTCATGTTTGCTATTGAGGTTAAACGGAATGTAAAAAGAGGACCAGGAACACATACATACCCATAGTTCTCACAAAATTATTAGTGAACCTTCGCATTGTTTGTAAAGGTAAGATCGTAGTGTTCTTGATTTGAGGAAATCAAATGAACGGAGCATAACGAATAGAGATGAGCATGACGTGGTACACAACATATATGAGTTTTGGTTCACAACATATATTGTGAGCCAAAACTCCTATACGGATTTCAAATGTAATTCTAACACGATATTACTCAAATCACTTTGCAATGAAGATCACATGGTGTATAATCACTCACGAATTGCAAATGGGGCAAGTGAGAGTTTCCTAGTGACTGAATCTCCTAGTTTGATTGTTTTTTATTTTCGTAGAGTTTCCGAAAGAGAAAGCATACGAATCAAGTCATGTTTGCCATTGAGGTAAAACAGAATATAAATACACATTGTTCTCACAAAGATATTAGTGGACTTTCGCATCGTTTGTAAAGGTATGATCGTAGTGTTTTTGATTTGAGGAAATCAGATGAACGTAGTGTAACGAATAGAGATGAGCATGACATGGTACACAATGATAGGCTTAAGAAGCCATGTCGGGTCATTCATAGCTTGTGAGCCAACATATATGAGCGTTCAAAACAACCAAACCAGAAAATCAATCTAGTCCAAAACTCCTATACGGATTTCAAACGTAATTCTAACACGATATTACTCAAATCACTTTGCAATGAAGATCACATGGTGTATAATCACTCACAAAATGCAAATGAGGCACGTGAGAGTTTTCTAGTGACTGAATCTCCTAGTTTGATTGTTTTTTATTTTCATAGAGTTTCCGAAAGAGAAATCATACGAATCAAGTCATGTTTGCTATTGAGGTTAAACGGGATGTAAAAAGAGGACCAGGAACACATACATACCCTTCGTTCTCACAAAATTATTAGTGAACCTTCGCATTGTTTGTAAAGGTAAGATCGTAGTGTTCTTGATTTGAGGAAATCAAATGAACGGAGCATAACGAATAGAGATGAGCATGACGTGGTACACAACATATATGAGTTTTGGTTCACAACATATATTGTGAGCCAAAACTCCTATACGGATTTCAAATGTAATTCTAACATGATATTACTCAAATCACTTTGCAATGAAGATCACATGGTGTATAATCACTCACGAATTGCAAATGGGGCAAGTGAGAGTTTTCTAGTGACTGAATCTCCTAGTTTGATTGTTTTTTATTTTCGTAGAGTTTCCGAAAGAGAAATCATACGAATTAAGTCATGTTTGCTATTGAGGTTAAACGGAATGTAAAAAGAGGACCAGGAACACATACATACCCATAGTTCTCACAAAATTATTAGTGAACCTTCGCATTGTTTGTAAAGGTAAGATCGTAGTGTTCTTGATTTGAGGAAATCAAATGAACGGAGCATAACGAATAGAGATGAGCATGACGTGGTACACAACATATATGAGTTTTGGTTCACAACATATATTGTGAGCCAAAACTCCTATACGGATTTCAAATGTAATTCTAACACGATATTACTCAAATCACTTTGCAATGAAGATCACATGGTGTATAATCACTCACGAATTGCAAATGGGGCAAGTGAGAGTTTCCTAGTGACTGAATCTCCTAGTTTGATTGTTTTTTATTTTCGTAGAGTTTCCGAAAGAGAAAGCATACGAATCAAGTCATGTTTGCCATTGAGGTAAAACAGAATATAAATACACATTGTTCTCACAAAGATATTAGTGGACTTTCGCATCGTTTGTAAAGGTATGATCGTAGTGTTTTTGATTTGAGGAAATCAGATGAACGTAGTGTAACGAATAGAGATGAGCATGACATGGTACACAATGATAGGCTTAAGAAGCCATGTCGGGTCATTCATAGCTTGTGAGCCAACATATATGAGCGTTCAAAACAACCAAACCAGAAAATCAATCTAGTCCAAAACTCCTATACGGATTTCAAACGTAATTCTAACACGATATTACTCAAATCACTTTGCAATGAAGATCACATGGTGTATAATCACTCACAAAATGCAAATGAGGCACGTGAGAGTTTTCTAGTGACTGAATCTCCTAATTTGATTGTTTTTTATTTTCGTAGAGTTTTCGAAAGAGAAATAATACGAATCAAGTCATGTTTGCTATTGAGGTTAAACAGGATGCAAAAAGAGGACCAGGAACACATACATACCCATAGTTCTCACAAAATTATTAGTGAACCTTCGCATTGTTTGTAAAGGTAAGATCGTAGTGTTCTTGATTTGAGGAAATCAAATGAACGGAGCATAACGAATAGGGATGAGCATGACGTGGTACACAACATATATGAGTTTTGGTTCACAACATATATTGTGAGCCAAAACTCCTATACGGATTTCAAATGTAATTCTAACATGATATTACTCAAATCACTTTGCAATGAAGATCACATGGTGTATAATCACTCACGAATTGCAAATGGGGCAAGTGAGAGTTTTCTAGTGACTGAATCTCCTAGTTTGATTGTTTTTTATTTTCGTAGAGTTTCCGAAAGAGAAATCATACAAATTAAGTCATGTTTGCTATTGAGGTTAAACGGAATGTAAAAAGAGGACCAGGAACACATACATACCCATAGATCTCACAAAATTATTAGTGAACCTTCGCATTGTTTGTAAAGGTAAGATCGTAGTGTTCTTGATTTGAGGAAATCAAATGAACGGAGCATAACGAATAGAGATGAGCATGACGTGGTACACAACATATATGAGTTTTGGTTCACAACATATATTGTGAGCCAAAACTCCTATACGGATTTCAAATGTAATTCTAACACGATATTACTCAAATCACTTTGCAATGAAGATCACATGGTGTATAATCACTCACGAATTGCAAATGGGGCAAGTGAGAGTTTCCTAGTGACTGAATCTCCTAGTTTGATTGTTTTTTATTTTCGTAGAGTTTCCGAAAGAGAAAGCATACGAATCAAGTCATGTTTGCCATTGAGGTAAAACAGAATATAAATACACATTGTTCTCACAAAGATATTAGTGGACTTTCGCATCGTTTGTAAAGGTATGATCGTAGTGTTTTTGATTTGAGGAAATCAGATGAACGTAGTGTAACGAATAGAGATGAGCATGACATGGTACACAATGATAGGCTTAAGAAGCCATGTCGGGTCATTCATAGCTTGTGAGCCAACATATATGAGCGTTCAAAACAACCAAACCAGAAAATCAATCTAGTCCAAAACTCCTATACGGATTTCAAACGTAATTCTAACACGATATTACTCAAATCACTTTGCAATGAAGATCACATGGTGTATAATCACTCACAAAATGCAAATGAGGCACGTGAGAGTTTTCTAGTGACTGAATCTCCTAGTTTGATTGTTTTTTATTTTCATAGAGTTTCCGAAAGAGAAATCATACGAATCAAGTCATGTTTGCTATTGAGGTTAAACGGGATGTAAAAAGAGGACCAGGAACACATACATACCCTTCGTTCTCACAAAATTATTAGTGAACCTTCGCATTGTTTGTAAAGGTAAGATCGTAGTGTTCTTGATTTGAGGAAATCAAATGAACGGAGCATAACGAATAGAGATGAGCATGACGTGGTACACAACATATATGAGTTTTGGTTCACAACATATATTGTGAGCCAAAACTCCTATACGGATTTCAAATGTAATTCTAACACGATATTACTCAAATCACTTTGCAATGAAGATCACATGGTGTATAATCACTCACGAATTGCAAATGGGGCAAGTGAGAGTTTCCTAGTGACTGAATCTCCTAGTTTGATTGTTTTTTATTTTCGTAGAGTTTCCGAAAGAGAAAGCATACGAATCAAGTCATGTTTGCCATTGAGGTAAAACAGAATATAAATACACATTGTTCTCACAAAGATATTAGTGGACTTTCGCATCGTTTGTAAAGGTATGATCGTAGTGTTTTTGATTTGAGGAAATCAGATGAACGTAGTGTAACGAATAGAGATGAGCATGACATGGTACACAATGATAGGCTTAAGAAGCCATATCGTGTCATTCATAGCTTGTGAGCCAACATATATGAGCGTTCAAAACAACCAAACCAGAAAATCAATCTAGTCCAAAACTCCTATACGGATTTCAAACGTAATTCTAACACGATATTACTCAAATCACTTTGCAATGAAGATCACATGGTGTATAATCACTCACAAAATGCAAATGAGGCACGTGAGAGTTTTCTAGTGACTGAATCTCCTAATTTAATACGAATCAAGTCATGTTTGCTATTGAGGTTAAACAGGATGCAAAAAGAGGACCAGGAACACATACATACCCATAGTTCTCACAAAATTATTAGTGAACCTTCGCATTGTTTGTAAAGGTAAGATCGTAGTGTTCTTGATTTGAGGAAATCAAATGAACGGAGCATAACGAATAGGGATGAGCATGACGTGGTACACAACATATATGAGTTTTGGTTCACAACATATATTGTGAGCCAAAACTCCTATACGGATTTCAAATGTAATTCTAACATGATATTACTCAAATCACTTTGCAATGAAGATCACATGGTGTATAATCACTCACGAATTGCAAATGGGGCAAGTGAGAGTTTTCTAGTGACTGAATCTCCTAGTTTGATTGTTTTTTATTTTCGTAGAGTTTCCGAAAGAGAAATCATACGAATTAAGTCATGTTTGCTATTGAGGTTAAACGGAATGTAAAAAGAGGACCAGGAACACATACATACCCATAGATCTCACAAAATTATTAGTGAACCTTCGCATTGTTTGTAAAGGTAAGATCGTAGTGTTCTTGATTTGAGGAAATCAAATGAACGGAGCATAACGAATAGAGATGAGCATGACGTGGTACACAACATATATGAGTTTTGGTTCACAACATATATTGTGAGCCAAAACTCCTATACGGATTTCAAATGTAATTCTAACACGATATTACTCAAATCACTTTGCAATGAAGATCACATGGTGTATAATCACTCACGAATTGCAAATGGGGCAAGTGAGAGTTTCCTAGTGACTGAATCTCCTAGTTTGATTGTTTTTTATTTTCGTAGAGTTTCCGAAAGAGAAAGCATACGAATCAAGTCATGTTTGCCATTGAGGTAAAACAGAATATAAATACACATTGTTCTCACAAAGATATTAGTGGACTTTCGCATCGTTTGTAAAGGTATGATCGTAGTGTTTTTGATTTGAGGAAATCAGATGAACGTAGTGTAACGAATAGAGATGAGCATGACATGGTACACAATGATAGGCTTAAGAAGCCATGTCGGGTCATTCATAGCTTGTGAGCCAACATATATGAGCGTTCAAAACAACCAAACCAGAAAATCAATCTAGTCCAAAACTCCTATACGGATTTCAAACGTAATTCTAACACGATATTACTCAAATCACTTTGCAATGAAGATCACATGGTGTATAATCACTCACAAAATGCAAATGAGGCACGTGAGAGTTTTCT
This sequence comes from Arabis hirsuta, assembly GCA_964056655.1. NCBI lineage: Eukaryota > Viridiplantae > Streptophyta > Magnoliopsida > Brassicales > Brassicaceae > Arabis > Arabis hirsuta. Next base: position 21,828,181 of record OZ053299.1, on the reverse strand, counting down.
AGTGACTGAATCTCCTAGTTTGATTGTTTTTTATTTTCATAGAGTTTCCGAAAGAGAAATCATACGAATCAAGTCATGTTTGCTATTGAGGTTAAACGGGATGTAAAAAGAGGACCAGGAACACATACATACCCTTCGTTCTCACAAAATTATTAGTGAACCTTCGCATTGTTTGTAAAGGTAAGATCGTAGTGTTCTTGATTTGAGGAAATCAAATGAACGGAGCATAACGAATAGAGATGAGCATGACGTGGTACACAACATATATGAGTTTTGGTTCACAACATATATTGTGAGCCAAAACTCCTATACGGATTTCAAATGTAATTCTAACACGATATTACTCAAATCACTTTGCAATGAAGATCACATGGTGTATAACTCACGAATTGCAAATGGGGCAAGTGAGAGTTTCCTAGTGACTGAATCTCCTAGTTTGATTGTTTTTTATTTTCGTAGAGTTTCCGAAAGAGAAAGCATACGAATCAAGTCATGTTTGCCATTGAGGTAAAACAGAATATAAATACACATTGTTCTCACAAAGATATTAGTGGACTTTCGCATCGTTTGTAAAGGTATGATCGTAGTGTTTTTGATTTGAGGAAATCAGATGAACGTAGTGTAACGAATAGAGATGAGCATGACATGGTACACAATGATAGGCTTAAGAAGCCATATCGTGTCATTCATAGCTTGTGAGCCAACATATATGAGCGTTCAAAACAACCAAACCAGAAAATCAATCTAGTCCAAAACTCCTATACGGATTTCAAACGTAATTCTAACACGATATTACTCAAATCACTTTGCAATGAAGATCACATGGTGTATAATCACTCACAAAATGCAAATGAGGCACGTGAGAGTTTTCTAGTGACTGAATCTCCTAATTTGATTGTTTTTTATTTTCGTAGAGTTTTCGAAAGAGAAATAATACGAATCAAGTCATGTTTGCTATTGAGGTTAAACAGGATGCAAAAAGAAGACCAGGAACACATACATACCCATAGTTCTCACAAAATTATTAGTGAACCTTCGCATTGTTTGTAAAGGTAAGATCGTAGTGTTCTTGATTTGAGGAAATCAAATGAACGGAGCATAACGAATAGGGATGAGCATGACGTGGTACACAACATATATGAGTTTTGGTTCACAACATATATTGTGAGCCAAAACTCCTATACGGATTTCAAATGTAATTCTAACATGATATTACTCAAATCACTTTGCAATGAAGATCACATGGTGTATAATCACTCACGAATTGCAAATGGGGCAAGTGAGAGTTTTCTAGTGACTGAATCTCCTAGTTTGATTGTTTTTTATTTTCGTAGAGTTTCCGAAAGAGAAATCATACGAATTAAGTCATGTTTGCTATTGAGGTTAAACGGAATGTAAAAAGAGGACCAGGAACACATACATACCCATAGATCTCACAAAATTATTATTGAACCTTCGCATTGTTTGTAAAGGTAAGATCGTAGTGTTCTTGATTTGAGGAAATCAAATGAACGGAGCATAACGAATAGAGATGAGCATGACGTGGTACACAACATATATGAGTTTTGGTTCACAACATATATTGTGAGCCAAAACTCCTATACGGATTTCAAATGTAATTCTAACACGATATTACTCAAATCACTTTGCAATGAAGATCACATGGTGTATAATCACTCACGAATTGCAAATGGGGCAAGTGAGAGTTTCCTAGTGACTGAATCTCCTAGTTTGATTGTTTTTTATTTTCGTAGAGTTTCCGAAAGAGAAAGCATACGAATCAAGTCATGTTTGCCATTGAGGTAAAACAGAATATAAATATACACATTGTTCTCACAAAGATATTAGTGGACTTTCGCATCGTTTGTAAAGGTATGATCGTAGTGTTTTTGATTTGAGGAAATCAGATGAACGTAGTGTAACGAATAGAGATGAGCATGACATGGTACACAATGATAGGCTTAAGAAGCCATGTCGGGTCATTCATAGCTTGTGAGCCAACATATATGAGCGTTCAAAACAACCAAACCAGAAAATCAATCTAGTCCAAAACTCCTATACGGATTTCAAACGTAATTCTAACACGATATTACTCAAATCACTTTGCAATGAAGATCACATGGTGTATAATCACTCACAAAATGCAAATGAGGCACGTGAGAGTTTTCTAGTGACTGAATCTCCTAGTTTGATTGTTTTTTATTTTCATAGAGTTTCCGAAAGAGAAATCATACGAATCAAGTCATGTTTGCTATTGAGGTTAAACGGGATGTAAAAAGAGGACCAGGAACACATACATACCCTTCGTTCTCACAAAATTATTAGTGAACCTTCGCATTGTTTGTAAAGGTAAGATCGTAGTGTTCTTGATTTGAGGAAATCAAATGAACGGAGCATAACGAATAGAGATGAGCATGACGTGGTACACAACATATATGAGTTTTGGTTCACAACATATATTGTGAGCCAAAACTCCTATACGGATTTCAAATGTAATTCTAACACGATATTACTCAAATCACTTTGCAATGAAGATCACATGGTGTATAATCACTCACGAATTGCAAATGGGGCAAGTGAGAGTTTCCTAGTGACTGAATCTCCTAGTTTGATTGTTTTTTATTTTCGTAGAGTTTCCGAAAGAGAAATCATACGAATTAAGTCATGTTTGCTATTGAGGTTAAACGGAATGTAAAAAGAGGACCAGGAACACATACATACCCATAGATATCACAAAATTATTAGTGAACCTTCGCATTGTTTGTAAAGGTAAGATCGTAGTGTTCTTGATTTGAGGAAATCAAATGAACGGAGCATAACGAATAGAGATGAGCATGACGTGGTACACAACATATATGAGTTTTGGTTCACAACATATATTGTGAGCCAAAACTCCTATACGGATTTCAAATGTAATTCTAACACGATATTACCCAAATCACTTTGCAATGAAGATCACATGGTGTATAATCACTCACGAATTGCAAATGGGGCAAGTGAGAGTTTCCTAGTGACTGAATCTCCTAGTTTGATTGTTTTTTATTTTCGTAGAGTTTCCGAAAGAGAAAGCATACGAATCAAGTCATGTTTGCCATTGAGGTAAAACAGAATATAAATACACATTGTTCTCACAAAGATATTAGTGGACTTTCGCATCGTTTGTAAAGGTATGATCGTAGTGTTTTTGATTTGAGGAAATCAGATGAACGTAGTGTAACGAATAGAGATGAGCATGACATGGTACACAATGATAGGCTTAAGAAGCCATGTCGGGTCATTCATAGCTTGTGAGCCAACATATATGAGCGTTCAAAACAACCAAACCAGAAAATCAATCTAGTCCAAAACTCCTATACGGATTTCAAACGTAATTCTAACACGATATTACTCAAATCACTTTGCAATGAAGATCACATGGTGTATAATCACTCACGAATTGCAAATGGGGCAAGTGAGAGTTTCCTAGTGACTGAATCTCCTAGTTTGATTGTTTTTTATTTTCGTAGAGTTTCCGAAAGAGAAAGCATACGAATCAAGTCATGTTTGCCATTGAGGTAAAACAGAATATAAATACACATTGTTCTCACAAAGATATTAGTGGACTTTCGCATCGTTTGTAAAGGTATGATCGTAGTGTTTTTGATTTGAGGAAATCAGATGAACGTAGTGTAACGAATAGAGATGAGCATGACATGGTACACAATGATAGGCTTAAGAAGCCATGTCGGGTCATTCATAGCTTGTGAGCCAACATATATGAGCGTTCAAAACAACCAAACCAGAAAATCAATCTAGTCCAAAACTCCTATACGGATTTCAAACGTAATTCTAACACGATATTACTCAAATCACTTTGCAATGAAGATCACATGGTGTATAATCACTCACAAAATGCAAATGAGGCACGTGAGAGTTTTCTAGTGACTGAATCTCCTAATTTGATTGTTTTTTATTTTCGTAGAGTTTTCGAAAGAGAAATAATACGAATCAAGTCATGTTTGCTATTGAGGTTAAACAGGATGCAAAAAGAGGACCAGGAACACATACATACCCATAGTTCTCACAAAATTATTAGTGAACCTTCGCATTGTTTGTAAAGGTAAGATCGTAGTGTTCTTGATTTGAGGAAATCAAATGAACGGAGCATAACGAATAGGGATGAGCATGACGTGGTACACAACATATATGAGTTTTGGTTCACAACATATATTGTGAGCCAAAACTCCTATACGGATTTCAAATGTAATTCTAACATGATATTACTCAAATCACTTTGCAATGAAGATCACATGGTGTATAATCACTCACGAATTGCAAATGGGGCAAGTGAGAGTTTTCTAGTGATTGAATCTCCTAGTTTGATTGTTTTTTATTTTCGTAGAGTTTCCGAAAGAGAAATCATACGAATTAAGTCATGTTTGCTATTGAGGTTAAACGGAATGTAAAAAGAGGACCAGGAACACATACATACCCATAGATATCACAAAATTATTAGTGAACCTTCGCATTGTTTGTAAAGGTAAGATCGTAGTGTTCTTGATTTGAGGAAATCAAATGAACGGAGCATAACGAATAGAGATGAGCATGACGTGGTACACAACATATATGAGTTTTGGTTCACAACATATATTGTGAGCCAAAACTCCTATACGGATTTCAAATGTAATTCTAACACGATATTACCCAAATCACTTTGCAATGAAGATCACATGGTGTATAATCACTCACGAATTGCAAATGGGGCAAGTGAGAGTTTCCTAGTGACTGAATCTCCTAGTTTGATTGTTTTTTATTTTCGTAGAGTTTCCGAAAGAGAAAGCATACGAATCAAGTCATGTTTGCCATTGAGGTAAAACAGAATATAAATACACATTGTTCTCACAAAGATATTAGTGGACTTTCGCATCGTTTGTAAAGGTATGATCGTAGTGTTTTTGATTTGAGGAAATCAGATGAACGTAGTGTAACGAATAGAGATGAGCATGACATGGTACACAATGATAGGCTTAAGAAGCCATGTCGGGTCATTCATAGCTTGTGAGCCAACATATATGAGCGTTCAAAACAACCAAACCAGAAAATCAATCTAGTCCAAAACTCCTATACGGATTTCAAACGTAATTCTAACACGATATTACTCAAATCACTTTGCAATGAAGATCACATGGTGTATAATCACTCACGAATTGCAAATGGGGCAAGTGAGAGTTTCCTAGTGACTGAATCTCCTAGTTTGATTGTTTTTTATTTTCGTAGAGTTTCCGAAAGAGAAAGCATACGAATCAAGTCATGTTTGCCATTGAGGTAAAACAGAATATAAATACACATTGTTCTCACAAAGATATTAGTGGACTTTCGCATCGTTTGTAAAGGTATGATCGTAGTGTTTTTGATTTGAGGAAATCAGATGAACGTAGTGTAACGAATAGAGATGAGCATGACATGGTACACAATGATAGGCATAAGAAGCCATATCGTGTCATTCATAGCTTGTGAGCCAACATATATGAGCGTTCAAAACAACCAAACCAGAAAATCAATCTAGTCCAAAACTCCTATACGGATTTCAAACGTAATTCTAACACGATATTACTCAAATCACTTTGCAATGAAGATCACATGGTGTATAATCACTCACAAAATGCAAATGAGGCACGTGAGAGTTTTCTAGTGACTGAATCTCCTAATTTGATTGTTTTTTATTTTCGTAGAGTTTTCGAAAGAGAAATAATACGAATCAAGTCATGTTTGCTATTGAGGTTAAACAGGATGCAAAAAGAGGACCAGGAACACATACATACCCATAGTTCTCACAAAATTATTAGTGAACCTTCGCATTGTTTGTAAAGGTAAGATCGTAGTGTTCTTGATTTGAGGAAATCAAATGAACGGAGCATAACGAATAGGGATGAGCATGACGTGGTACACAACATATATGAGTTTTGGTTCACAACATATATTGTGAGCCAAAACTCCTATACGGATTTCAAATGTAATTCTAACATGATATTACTCAAATCACTTTGCAATGAAGATCACATGGTGTATAATCACTCACGAATTGCAAATGGGGCAAGTGAGAGTTTTCTAGTGACTGAATCTCCTAGTTTGATTGTTTTTTATTTTCGTAGAGTTTCCGAAAGAGAAATCATACGAATTAAGTCATGTTTGCTATTGAGGTTAAACGGAATGTAAAAAGAGGACCAGGAACACATACATACCCATAGATCTCACAAAATTATTAGTGAACCTTCGCATTGTTTGTAAAGGTAAGATCGTAGTGTTCTTGATTTGAGGAAATCAAATGAACGGAGCATAACGAATAGAGATGAGCATGACGTGGTACACAACATATATGAGTTTTGGTTCACAACATATATTGTGAGCCAAAACTCCTATACGGATTTCAAATGTAATTCTAACACGATATTACTCAAATCACTTTGCAATGAAGATCACATGGTGTATAATCACTCACGAATTGCAAATGGGGCAAGTGAGAGTTTCCTAGTGACTGAATCTCCTAGTTTGATTGTTTTTTATTTTCGTAGAGTTTCCGAAAGAGAAAGCATACGAATCAAGTCATGTTTGCCATTGAGGTAAAACAGAATATAAATACACATTGTTCTCACAAAGATATTAGTGGACTTTCGCATCGTTTGTAAAGGTATGATCGTAGTGTTTTTGATTTGAGGAAATCAGATGAACGTAGTGTAACGAATAGAGATGAGCATGACATGGTACACAATGATAGGCTTAAGAAGCCATGTCGGGTCATTCATAGCTTGTGAGCCAACATATATGAGCGTTCAAAACAACCAAACCAGAAAATCAATCTAGTCCAAAACTCCTATACGGATTTCAAACGTAATTCTAACACGATATTACTCAAATCACTTTGCAATGAAGATCACATGGTGTATAATCACTCACAAAATGCAAATGAGGCACGTGAGAGTTTTCTAGTGACTGAATCTCCTAGTTTGATTGTTTTTTATTTTCATAGAGTTTCCGAAAGAGAAATCATACGAATCAAGTCATGTTTGCTATTGAGGTTAAACGGGATGTAAAAAGAGGACCAGGAACACATACATACCCTTCGTTCTCACAAAATTATTAGTGAACCTTCGCATTGTTTGTAAAGGTAAGATCGTAGTGTTCTTGATTTGAGGAAATCAAATGAACGGAGCATAACGAATAGAGATGAGCATGACGTGGTACACAACATATATGAGTTTTGGTTCACAACATATATTGTGAGCCAAAACTCCTATACGGATTTCAAATGTAATTCTAACACGATATTACTCAAATCACTTTGCAATGAAGATCACATGGTGTATAATCACTCACGAATTGCAAATGGGGCAAGTGAGAGTTTCCTAGTGACTGAATCTCCTAGTTTGATTGTTTTTTATTTTCGTAGAGTTTCCGAAAGAGAAAGCATACGAATCAAGTCATGTTTGCCATTGAGGTAAAACAGAATATAAATACACATTGTTCTCACAAAGATATTAGTGGACCTTCGCATCGTTTGTAAAGGTATGATCGTAGTGTTTTTGATTTGAGGAAATCAGATGAACGTAGTGTAACGAATAGAGATGAGCATGACATGGTACACAATGATAGGCTTAAGAAGCCATGTCGGGTCATTCATAGCTTGTGAGCCAACATATATGAGCGTTCAAAACAACCAAACCAGAAAATCAATCTAGTCCAAAACTCCTATACGGATTTCAAACGTAATTCTAACACGATATTACTCAAATCACTTTGCAATGAAGATCACATGGTGTATAATCACTCACAAAATGCAAATGAGGCACGTGAGAGTTTTCTAGTGACTGAATCTCCTAGTTTGATTGTTTTTTATTTTCATAGAGTTTCCGAAAGAGAAATCATACGAATCAAGTCATGTTTGCTATTGAGGTTAAACGGGATGTAAAAAGAGGACCAGGAACACATACATACCCTTCGTTCTCACAAAATTATTAGTGAACCTTCGCATTGTTTGTAAAGGTAAGATCGTAGTGTTCTTGATTTGAGGAAATCAAATGAACGGAGCATAACGAATAGAGATGAGTATGACGTGGTACACAACATATATGAGTTTTGGTTCACAACATATATTGTGAGCCAAAACTCCTATACGGATTTCAAATGTAATTCTAACACGATATTACTCAAATCACTTTGCAATGAAGATCACATGGTGTATAATCACTCACGAATTGCAAATGGGGCAAGTGAGAGTTTCCTAGTGACTGAATCTCCTAGTTTGATTGTTTTTTATTTTCGTAGAGTTTCCGAAAGAGAAATCATACGAATTAAGTCATGTTTGCTATTGAGGTTAAACGGGATGTAAAAAGAGGACCAGGAACACATACATACCCATAGTTCTCACAAAATTATTAGTGAACCTTCGCATTGTTTGTAAAGGTAAGATCGTAGTGTTCTTGATTTGAGGAAATCAAATGAACGGAGCATAACGAATAGAGATGAGCATGACGTGGTACACAACATATATGAGTTTTGGTTCACAACATATATTGTGAGCCAAAACTCCTATACGGATTTCAAATGTAATTCTAACACGATATTACTCAAATCACTTTGCAATGAAGATCACATGGTGTATAATCACTCACGAATTGCAAATGGGGCAAGTGAGAGTTTCCTAGTGACTGAATCTCCTAGTTTGATTGTTTTTTATTTTCGTAGAGTTTCCGAAAGAGAAATCATACGAATTAAGTCATGTTTGCTATTGAGGTTAAACGGGATGTAAAAAGAGGACCAGGAACACATACATACCCATAGTTCTCACAAAATTATTAGTGAACCTTCGCATTGTTTGTAAAGGTAAGATCGTAGTGTTCTTGATTTGAGGAAATCAAATGAACGGAGCATAACGAATAGGGATGAGCATGACGTGGTACACAACATATATGAGTTTTGGTTCACAACATATATTGTGAGCCAAAACTCCTATACGGATTTCAAATGTAATTCTAACATGATATTACTCAAATCACTTTGCAATGAAGATCACATGGTGTATAATCACTCACGAATTGCAAATGGGGCAAGTGAGAGTTTTCTAGTGACTGAATCTCCTAGTTTGATTGTTTTTTATTTTCGTAGAGTTTCCGAAAGAGAAATCATACGAATTAAGTCATGTTTGCTATTGAGGTTAAACGGAATGTAAAAAGAGGACCAGGAACACATACATACCCATAGATCTCACAAAATTATTAGTGAACCTTCGCATTGTTTGTAAAGGTAAGATCGTAGTGTTCTTGATTTGAGGAAATCAAATGAACGGAGCATAACGAATAGAGATGAGCATGACGTGGTACACAACATATATGAGTTTTGGTTCACAACATATATTGTGAGCCAAAACTCCTATACGGATTTCAAATGTAATTCTAACACGATATTACTCAAATCACTTTGCAATGAAGATCACATGGTGTATAATCACTCACGAATTGCAAATGGGGCAAGTGAGAGTTTCCTAGTGACTGAATCTCCTAGTTTGATTGTTTTTTATTTTCGTAGAGTTTCCGAAAGAGAAAGCATACGAATCAAGTCATGTTTGCCATTGAGGTAAAACAGAATATAAATACACATTGTTCTCACAAAGATATTAGTGGACTTTCGCATCGTTTGTAAAGGTATGATCGTAGTGTTTTTGATTTGAGGAAATCAGATGAACGTAGTGTAACGAATAGAGATGAGCATGACATGGTACACAATGATAGGCTTAAGAAGCCATGTCGGGTCATTCATAGCTTGTGAGCCAACATATATGAGCGTTCAAAACAACCAAACCAGAAAATCAATCTAGTCCAAAACTCCTATACGGATTTCAAACGTAATTCTAACACGATATTACTCAAATCACTTTGCAATGAAGATCACATGGTGTATAATCACTCACAAAATGCAAATGAGGCACGTGAGAGTTTTCTAGTGACTGAATCTCCTAGTTTGATTGTTTTTTATTTTCATAGAGTTTCCGAAAGAGAAATCATACGAATCAAGTCATGTTTGCTATTGAGGTTAAACGGGATGTAAAAAGAGGACCAGGAACACATACATACCCTTCGTTCTCACAAAATTATTAGTGAACCTTCGCATTGTTTGTAAAGGTAAGATCGTAGTGTTCTTGATTTGAGGAAATCAAATGAACGGAGCATAACGAATAGAGATGAGCATGACGTGGTACACAACATATATGAGTTTTGGTTCACAACATATATTGTGAGCCAAAACTCCTATACGGATTTCAAATGTAATTCTAACACGATATTACTCAAATCACTTTGCAATGAAGATCACATGGTGTATAATCACTCACGAATTGCAAATGGGGCAAGTGAGAGTTTCCTAGTGACTGAATCTCCTAGTTTGATTGTTTTTTATTTTCGTAGAGTTTCCGAAAGAGAAAGCATACGAATCAAGTCATGTTTGCCATTGAGGTAAAACAGAATATAAATACACATTGTTCTCACAAAGATATTAGTGGACCTTCGCATCGTTTGTAAAGGTATGATCGTAGTGTTTTTGATTTGAGGAAATCAGATGAACGTAGTGTAACGAATAGAGATGAGCATGACATGGTACACAATGATAGGCTTAAGAAGCCATGTCGGGTCATTCATAGCTTGTGAGCCAACATATATGAGCGTTCAAAACAACCAAACCAGAAAATCAATCTAGTCCAAAACTCCTATACGGATTTCAAACGTAATTCTAACACGATATTACTCAAATCACTTTGCAATGAAGATCACATGGTGTATAATCACTCACAAAATGCAAATGAGGCACGTGAGAGTTTTCTAGTGACTGAATCTCCTAGTTTGATTGTTTTTTATTTTCATAGAGTTTCCGAAAGAGAAATCATACGAATCAAGTCATGTTTGCTATTGAGGTTAAACGGGATGTAAAAAGAGGACCAGGAACACATACATACCCTTCGTTCTCACAAAATTATTAGTGAACCTTCGCATTGTTTGTAAAGGTAAGATCGTAGTGTTCTTGATTTGAGGAAATCAAATGAACGGAGCATAACGAATAGAGATGAGTATGACGTGGTACACAACATATATGAGTTTTGGTTCACAACATATATTGTGAGCCAAAACTCCTATACGGATTTCAAATGTAATTCTAACACGATATTACTCAAATCACTTTGCAATGAAGATCACATGGTGTATAATCACTCACGAATTGCAAATGGGGCAAGTGAGAGTTTCCTAGTGACTGAATCTCCTAGTTTGATTGTTTTTTATTTTCGTAGAGTTTCCGAAAGAGAAATCATACGAATTAAGTCATGTTTGCTATTGAGGTTAAACGGGATGTAAAAAGAGGACCAGGAACACATACATACCCATAGTTCTCACAAAATTATTAGTGAACCTTCGCATTGTTTGTAAAGGTAAGATCGTAGTGTTCTTGATTTGAGGAAATCAAATGAACGGAGCATAACGAATAGGGATGAGCATGACGTGGTACACAACATATATGAGTTTTGGTTCACAACATATATTGTGAGCCAAAACTCCTATACGGATTTCAAATGTAATTCTAACACGATATTACTCAAATCACTTTGCAATGAAGATCACATGGTGTATAATCACTCACGAATTGCAAATGGGGCAAGTGAGAGTTTCCTAGTGACTGAATCTCCTAGTTTGATTGTTTTTTATTTTCGTAGAGTTTCCGAAAGAGAAATCATACGAATTAAGTCATGTTTGCTATTGAGGTTAAACGGGATGTAAAAAGAGGACCAGGAACACATACATACCCATAGTTCTCACAAAATTATTAGTGAACCTTCGCATTGTTTGTAAAGGTAAGATCGTAGTGTTCTTGATTTGAGGAAATCAAATGAACGGAGCATAACGAATAGGGATGAGCATGACGTGGTACACAACATATATGAGTTTTGGTTCACAACATATATTGTGAGCCAAAACTCCTATACGGATTTCAAATGTAATTCTAACATGATATTACTCAAATCACTTTGCAATGAAGATCACATGGTGTATAATCACTCACGAATTGCAAATGGGGCAAGTGAGAGTTTTCTAGTGACTGAATCTCCTAGTTTGATTGTTTTTTATTTTCGTAGAGTTTCCGAAAGAGAAATCATACGAATTAAGTCATGTTTGCTATTGAGGTTAAACGGAATGTAAAAAGAGGACCAGGAACACATACATACCCATAGATCTCACAAAATTATTAGTGAACCTTCGCATTGTTTGTAAAGGTAAGATCGTAGTGTTCTTGATTTGAGGAAATCAAATGAACGGAGCATAACGAATAGAGATGAGCATGACGTGGTACACAACATATATGAGTTTTGGTTCACAACATATATTGTGAGCCAAAACTCCTATACGGATTTCAAATGTAATTCTAACACGATATTACTCAAATCACTTTGCAATGAAGATCACATGGTGTATAATCACTCACGAATTGCAAATGGGGCAAGTGAGAGTTTCCTAGTGACTGAATCTCCTAGTTTGATTGTTTTTTATTTTCGTAGAGTTTCCGAAAGAGAAAGCATACGAATCAAGTCATGTTTGCCATTGAGGTAAAACAGAATATAAATACACATTGTTCTCACAAAGATATTAGTGGACTTTCGCATCGTTTGTAAAGGTATGATCGTAGTGTTTTTGATTTGAGGAAATCAGATGAACGTAGTGTAACGAATAGAGATGAGCATGACATGGTACACAATGATAGGCTTAAGAAGCCATGTCGGGTCATTCATAGCTTGTGAGCCAACATATATGAGCGTTCAAAACAACCAAACCAGAAAATCAATCTAGTCCAAAACTCCTATACGGATTTCAAACGTAATTCTAACACGATATTACTCAAATCACTTTGCAATGAAGATCACATGGTGTATAATCACTCACAAAATGCAAATGAGGCACGTGAGAGTTTTCTAGTGACTGAATCTCCTAGTTTGATTGTTTTTTATTTTCATAGAGTTTCCGAAAGAGAAATCATACGAATCAAGTCATGTTTGCTATTGAGGTTAAACGGGATGTAAAAAGAGGACCAGGAACACATACATACCCTTCGTTCTCACAAAATTATTAGTGAACCTTCGCATTGTTTGTAAAGGTAAGATCGTAGTGTTCTTGATTTGAGGAAATCAAATGAACGGAGCATAACGAATAGAGATGAGCATGACGTGGTACACAACATATATGAGTTTTGGTTCACAACATATATTGTGAGCCAAAACTCCTATACGGATTTCAAATGTAATTCTAACACGATATTACTCAAATCACTTTGCAATGAAGATCACATGGTGTATAATCACTCACGAATTGCAAATGGGGCAAGTGAGAGTTTCCTAGTGACTGAATCTCCTAGTTTGATTGTTTTTTATTTTCGTAGAGTTTCCGAAAGAGAAAGCATACGAATCAAGTCATGTTTGCCATTGAGGTAAAACAGAATATAAATACACATTGTTCTCACAAAGATATTAGTGGACCTTCGCATCGTTTGTAAAGGTATGATCGTAGTGTTTTTGATTTGAGGAAATCAGATGAACGTAGTGTAACGAATAGAGATGAGCATGACATGGTACACAATGATAGGCTTAAGAAGCCATGTCGGGTCATTCATAGCTTGTGAGCCAACATATATGAGCGTTCAAAACAACCAAACCAGAAAATCAATCTAGTCCAAAACTCCTATACGGATTTCAAACGTAATTCTAACACGATATTACTCAAATCACTTTGCAATGAAGATCACATGGTGTATAATCACTCACAAAATGCAAATGAGGCACGTGAGAGTTTTCTAGTGACTGAATCTCCTAGTTTGATTGTTTTTTATTTTCATAGAGTTTCCGAAAGAGAAATCATACGAATCAAGTCATGTTTGCTATTGAGGTTAAACGGGATGTAAAAAGAGGACCAGGAACACATACATACCCTTCGTTCTCACAAAATTATTAGTGAACCTTCGCATTGTTTGTAAAGGTAAGATCGTAGTGTTCTTGATTTGAGGAAATCAAATGAACGGAGCATAACGAATAGAGATGAGTATGACGTGGTACACAACATATATGAGTTTTGGTTCACAACATATATTGTGAGCCAAAACTCCTATACGGATTTCAAATGTAATTCTAACACGATATTACTCAAATCACTTTGCAATGAAGATCACATGGTGTATAATCACTCACGAATTGCAAATGGGGCAAGTGAGAGTTTCCTAGTGACTGAATCTCCTAGTTTGATTGTTTTTTATTTTCGTAGAGTTTCCGAAAGAGAAATCATACGAATTAAGTCATGTTTGCTATTGAGGTTAAACGGGATGTAAAAAGAGGACCAGGAACACATACATACCCATAGTTCTCACAAAATTATTAGTGAACCTTCGCATTGTTTGTAAAGGTAAGATCGTAGTGTTCTTGATTTGAGGAAATCAAATGAACGGAGCATAACGAATAGAGATGAGCATGACGTGGTACACAACATATATGAGTTTTGGTTCACAACATATATTGTGAGCCAAAACTCCTATACGGATTTCAAATGTAATTCTAACACGATATTACTCAAATCACTTTGCAATGAAGATCACATGGTGTATAATCACTCACGAATTGCAAATGGGGCAAGTGAGAGTTTCCTAGTGACTGAATCTCCTAGTTTGATTGTTTTTTATTTTCGTAGAGTTTCCGAAAGAGAAAGCATACGAATCAAGTCATGTTTGCCATTGAGGTAAAACAGAATATAAATACACATTGTTCTCACAAAGATATTAGTGTACTTTCGCATCGTTTGTAAAGGTATGATCGTAGTGTTTTTGATTTGAGGAAATCAGATGAACGTAGTGTAACGAATAGAGATGAGCATGACATGGTACACAATGATAGGCATAAGAAGCCATATCGTGTCATTCATAGCTTGTGAGCCAACATATATGAGCGTTCAAAACAACCAAACCAGAAAATCAATCTAGTCCAAAACTCCTATACGGATTTCAAACGTAATTCTAACACGATATTACTCAAATCACTTTGCAATGAAGATCACATGGTGTATAATCACTCACAAAATGCAAATGAGGCACGTGAGAGTTTTCTAGTGACTGAATCTCCTAATTTGATTGTTTTTTATTTTCGTAGAGTTTTCGAAAGAGAAATAATACGAATCAAGTCATGTTTGCTATTGAGGTTAAACAGGATGCAAAAAGAGGACCAGGAACACATACATACCCATAGTTCTCACAAAATTATTAGTGAACCTTCGCATTGTTTGTAAAGGTAAGATCGTAGTGTTCTTGATTTGAGGAAATCAAATGAACGGAGCATAACGAATAGGGATGAGCATGACGTGGTACACAACATATATGAGTTTTGGTTCACAACATATATTGTGAGCCAAAACTCCTATACGGATTTCAAATGTAATTCTAACATGATATTACTCAAATAACTTTGCAATGAAGATCACATGGTGTATAATCACTCACGAATTGCAAATGGGGCAAGTGAGAGTTTTCTAGTGACTGAATCTCCTAGTTTGATTGTTTTTTATTTTCGTAGAGTTTCCGAAAGAGAAATCATACGAATTAAGTCATGTTTGCTATTGAGGTTAAACGGAATGTAAAAAGAGGACCAGGAACACATACATACCCATAGTTCTCACAAAATTATTAGTGAACCTTCGCATTGTTTGTAAAGGTAAGATCGTAGTGTTCTTGATTTGAGGAAATCAAATGAACGGAGCATAACGAATAGAGATGAGCATGACGTGGTACACAACATATATGAGTTTTGGTTCACAACATATATTGTGAGCCAAAACTCCTATACGGATTTCAAATGTAATTCTAACACGATATTACTCAAATCACTTTGCAATGAAGATCACATGGTGTATAATCACTCACGAATTGCAAATGGGGCAAGTGAGAGTTTCCTAGTGACTGAATCTCCTAGTTTGATTGTTTTTTATTTTCGTAGAGTTTCCGAAAGAGAAAGCATACGAATCAAGTCATGTTTGCCATTGAGGTAAAACAGAATATAAATACACATTGTTCTCACAAAGATATTAGTGGACTTTCGCATCGTTTGTAAAGGTATGATCGTAGTGTTTTTGATTTGAGGAAATCAGATGAACGTAGTGTAACGAATAGAGATGAGCATGACATGGTACACAATGATAGGCTTAAGAAGCCATGTCGGGTCATTCATAGCTTGTGAGCCAACATATATGAGCGTTCAAAACAACCAAACCAGAAAATCAATCTAGTCCAAAACTCCTATACGGATTTCAAACGTAATTCTAACACGATATTACTCAAATCACTTTGCAATGAAGATCACATGGTGTATAATCACTCACAAAATGCAAATGAGGCACGTGAGAGTTTTCTAGTGACTGAATCTCCTAGTTTGATTGTTTTTTATTTTCATAGAGTTTCCGAAAGAGAAATCATACGAATCAAGTCATGTTTGCTATTGAGGTTAAACGGGATGTAAAAAGAGGACCAGGAACACATACATACCCTTCGTTCTCACAAAATTATTAGTGAACCTTCGCATTGTTTGTAAAGGTAAGATCGTAGTGTTCTTGATTTGAGGAAATCAAATGAACGGAGCATAACGAATAGAGATGAGCATGACGTGGTACACAACATATATGAGTTTTGGTTCACAACATATATTGTGAGCCAAAACTCCTATACGGATTTCAAATGTAATTCTAACACGATATTACTCAAATCACTTTGCAATGAAGATCACATGGTGTATAATCACTCACGAATTGCAAATGGGGCAAGTGAGAGTTTCCTAGTGACTGAATCTCCTAGTTTGATTGTTTTTTATTTTCGTAGAGTTTCCGAAAGAGAAAGCATACGAATCAAGTCATGTTTGCCATTGAGGTAAAACAGAATATAAATACACATTGTTCTCACAAAGATATTAGTGGACCTTCGCATCGTTTGTAAAGGTATGATCGTAGTGTTTTTGATTTGAGGAAATCAGATGAACGTAGTGTAACGAATAGAGATGAGCATGACATGGTACACAATGATAGGCTTAAGAAGCCATGTCGGGTCATTCATAGCTTGTGAGCCAACATATATGAGCGTTCAAAACAACCAAACCAGAAAATCAATCTAGTCCAAAACTCCTATACGGATTTCAAACGTAATTCTAACACGATATTACTCAAATCACTTTGCAATGAAGATCACATGGTGTATAATCACTCACAAAATGCAAATGAGGCACGTGAGAGTTTTCTAGTGACTGAATCTCCTAGTTTGATTGTTTTTTATTTTCATAGAGTTTCCGAAAGAGAAATCATACGAATCAAGTCATGTTTGCTATTGAGGTTAAACGGGATGTAAAAAGAGGACCAGGAACACATACATACCCATAGTTCTCACAAAATTATTAGTGAACCTTCGCATTGTTTGTAAAGGTAAGATCGTAGTGTTCTTGATTTGAGGAAATCAAATGAACGGAGCATAACGAATAGAGATGAGCATGACGTGGTACACAACATATATGAGTTTTGGTTCACAACATATATTGTGAGCCAAAACTCCTATACGGATTTCAAATGTAATTCTAACACGATATTACTCAAATCACTTTGCAATGAAGATCACATGGTGTATAATCACTCACGAATTGCAAATGGGGCAAGTGAGAGTTTCCTAGTGACTGAATCTCCTAGTTTGATTGTTTTTTATTTTCGTAGAGTTTCCGAAAGAGAAAGCATACGAATCAAGTCATGTTTGCCATTGAGGTAAAACAGAATATAAATACACATTGTTCTCACAAAGATATTAGTGGACCTTCGCATCGTTTGTAAAGGTATGATCGTAGTGTTTTTGATTTGAGGAAATCAGATGAACGTAGTGTAACGAATAGAGATGAGCATGACATGGTACACAATGATAGGCTTAAGAAGCCATGTCGGGTCATTCATAGCTTGTGAGCCAACATATATGAGCGTTCAAAACAACCAAACCAGAAAATCAATCTAGTCCAAAACTCCTATACGGATTTCAAACGTAATTCTAACACGATATTACTCAAATCACTTTGCAATGAAGATCACATGGTGTATAATCACTCACAAAATGCAAATGAGGCACGTGAGAGTTTTCTAGTGACTGAATCTCCTAGTTTGATTGTTTTTTATTTTCATAGAGTTTCCGAAAGAGAAATCATACGAATCAAGTCATGTTTGCTGTTGAGGTTAAACGGGATGTAAAAAGAGGACCAGGAACACATACATACCCTTCGTTCTCACAAAATTATTAGTGAACCTTCGCATTGTTTGTAAAGGTAAGATCGTAGTGTTCTTGATTTGAGGAAATCAAATGAACGGAGCATAACGAATAGAGATGAGCATGACGTGGTACACAACATATATGAGTTTTGGTTCACAACATATATTGTGAGCCAAAACTCCTATACGGATTTCAAATGTAATTCTAACATGATATTACTCAAATCACTTTGCAATGAAGATCACATGGTGTATAATCACTCACGAATTGCAAATGGGGCAAGTGAGAGTTTTCTAGTGACTGAATCTCCTAGTTTGATTGTTTTTTATTTTCGTAGAGTTTCCGAAAGAGAAATCATACGAATTAAGTCATGTTTGCTATTGAGGTTAAACGGAATGTAAAAAGAGGACCAGGAACACATACATACCCATAGATCTCACAAAATTATTAGTGAACCTTCGCATTGTTTGTAAAGGTAAGATCGTAGTGTTCTTGATTTGAGGAAATCAAATGAACGGAGCATAACGAATAGAGATGAGCATGACGTGGTACACAACATATATGAGTTTTGGTTCACAACATATATTGTGAGCCAAAACTCCTATACGGATTTCAAATGTAATTCTAACACGATATTACTCAAATCACTTTGCAATGAAGATCACATGGTGTATAATCACTCACGAATTGCAAATGGGGCAAGTGAGAGTTTTCTAGTGACTGAATCTCCTAGTTTGATTGTTTTTTATTTTCGTAGAGTTTCCGAAAGAGAAATCATACGAATTAAGTCATGTTTGCTATTGAGGTTAAACGGGATGTAAAAAGAGGACCAGGAACACATACATACCCATAGTTCTCACAAAATTATTAGTGAACCTTCGCATTGTTTGTAAAGGTAAGATCGTAGTGTTCTTGATTTGAGGAAATCAAATGAACGGAGCATAACGAATAGAGATGAGCATGACGTGGTACACAACATATATGAGTTTTGGTTCACAACATATATTGTGAGCCAAAACTCCTATACGGATTTCAAATGTAATTCTAACACGATATTACTCAAATCACTTTGCAATGAAGATCACATGGTGTATAATCACTCACGAATTGCAAATGGGGCAAGTGAGAGTTTCCTAGTGACTGAATCTCCTAGTTTGATTGTTTTTTATTTTCGTAGAGTTTCCGAAAGAGAAAGCATACGAATCAAGTCATGTTTGCCATTGAGGTAAAACAGAATATAAATACACATTGTTCTCACAAAGATATTAGTGGACTTTCGCATCGTTTGTAAAGGTATGATCGTAGTGTTTTTGATTTGAGGAAATCAGATGAACGTAGTGTAACGAATAGAGATGAGCATGACATGGTACACAATGATAGGCTTAAGAAGCCATATCGTGTCATTCATAGCTTGTGAGCCAACATATATGAGCGTTCAAAACAACCAAACCAGAAAATCAATCTAGTCCAAAACTCCTATACGGATTTCAAACGTAATTCTAACACGATATTACTCAAATCACTTTGCAATGAAAATCACATGGTGTATAATCACTCACAAAATGCAAATGAGGCACGTGAGAGTTTTCTAGTGACTGAATCTCCTAATTTGATTGTTTTTTATTTTCGTAGAGTTTTCGAAAGAGAAATAATACGAATCAAGTCATGTTTGCTATTGAGGTTAAACAGGGTGCAAAAAGAGGACCAGGAACACATACATACCCATAGTTCTCACAAAATTATTAGTGAACCTTCGCATTGTTTGTAAAGGTAAGATCGTAGTGTTCTTGATTTGAGGAAATCAAATGAACGGAGCATAACGAATAGAGATGAGCATGACGTGGTACACAACATATATGAGTTTTGGTTCACAACATATATTGTGAGCCAAAACTCCTATACGGATTTCAAATGTAATTCTAACATGATATTACTCAAATCACTTTGCAATGAAGATCACATGGTGTATAATCACTCACGAATTGCAAATGGGGCAAGTGAGAGTTTTCTAGTGACTGAATCTCCTAGTTTGATTGTTTTTTATTTTCGTAGAGTTTCCGAAAGAGAAATCATACGAATTAAGTCATGTTTGCTATTGAGGTTAAACGGGATGTAAAAAGAGGACCAGGAACACATACATACCCATAGTTCTCACAAAATTATTAGTGAACCTTCGCATTGTTTGTAAAGGTAAGATCGTAGTGTTCTTGATTTGAGGAAATCAAATGAACGGAGCATAACGAATAGAGATGAGCATGACGTGGTACACAACATATATGAGTTTTGGTTCACAACATATATTGTGAGCCAAAACTCCTATACGGATTTCAAATGTAATTCTAACATGATATTACTCAAATCACTTTGCAATGAAGATCACATGGTGTATAATCACTCACGAATTGCAAATGGGGCAAGTGAGAGTTTTCTAGTGACTGAATCTCCTAGTTTGATTGTTTTTTATTTTCGTAGAGTTTCCGAAAGAGAAATCATACGAATTAAGTCATGTTTGCTATTGAGGTTAAACGGGATGTAAAAAGAGGACCAGGAACACATACATACCCATAGTTCTCACAAAATTATTAGTGAACCTTCGCATTGTTTGTAAAGGTAAGATCGTAGTGTTCTTGATTTGAGGAAATCAAATGAACGGAGCATAACGAATAGAGATGAGCATGACGTGGTACACAACATATATGAGTTTTGGTTCACAACATATATTGTGAGCCAAAACTCCTATACGGATTTCAAATGTAATTCTAACACGATATTACTCAAATCACTTTGCAATGAAGATCACATGGTGTATAATCACTCACGAATTGCAAATGGGGCAAGTGAGAGTTTCCTAGTGACTGAATCTCCTAGTTTGATTGTTTTTTATTTTCGTAGAGTTTCCGAAAGAGAAAGCATACGAATCAAGTCATGTTTGCCATTGAGGTAAAACAGAATATAAATACACATTGTTCTCACAAAGATATTAGTGGACCTTCGCATCGTTTGTAAAGGTATGATCGTAGTGTTTTTGATTTGAGGAAATCAGATGAACGTAGTGTAACGAATAGAGATGAGCATGACATGGTACACAATGATAGGCTTAAGAAGCCATGTCGGGTCATTCATAGCTTGTGAGCCAACATATATGAGCGTTCAAAACAACCAAACCAGAAAATCAATCTAGTCCAAAACTCCTATACGGATTTCAAACGTAATTCTAACACGATATTACTCAAATCACTTTGCAATGAAGATCACATGGTGTATAATCACTCACAAAATGCAAATGAGGCACGTGAGAGTTTTCTAGTGACTGAATCTCCTAGTTTGATTGTTTTTTATTTTCATAGAGTTTCCGAAAGAGAAATCATACGAATCAAGTCATGTTTGCTGTTGAGGTTAAACGGGATGTAAAAAGAGGACCAGGAACACATACATACCCTTCGTTCTCACAAAATTATTAGTGAACCTTCGCATTGTTTGTAAAGGTAAGATCGTAGTGTTCTTGATTTGAGGAAATCAAATGAACGGAGCATAACGAATAGAGATGAGCATGACGTGGTACACAACATATATGAGTTTTGGTTCACAACATATATTGTGAGCCAAAACTCCTATACGGATTTCAAATGTAATTCTAACATGATATTACTCAAATCACTTTGCAATGAAGATCACATGGTGTATAATCACTCACGAATTGCAAATGGGGCAAGTGAGAGTTTTCTAGTGACTGAATCTCCTAGTTTGATTGTTTTTTATTTTCGTAGAGTTTCCGAAAGAGAAATCATACGAATTAAGTCATGTTTGCTATTGAGGTTAAACGGGATGTAAAAAGAGGACCAGGAACACATACATACCCATAGTTCTCACAAAATTATTAGTGAACCTTCGCATTGTTTGTAAAGGTAAGATCGTAGTGTTCTTGATTTGAGGAAATCAAATGAACGGAGCATAACGAATAGAGATGAGCATGACGTGGTACACAACATATATGAGTTTTGGTTCACAACATATATTGTGAGCCAAAACTCCTATACGGATTTCAAATGTAATTCTAACACGATATTACTCAAATCACTTTGCAATGAAGATCACATGGTGTATAATCACTCACGAATTGCAAATGGGGCAAGTGAGAGTTTTCTAGTGACTGAATCTCCTAGTTTGATTGTTTTTTATTTTCGTAGAGTTTCCGAAAGAGAAATCATACGAATTAAGTCATGTTTGCTATTGAGGTTAAACGGGATGTAAAAAGAGGACCAGGAACACATACATACCCATAGTTCTCACAAAATTATTAGTGAACCTTCGCATTGTTTGTAAAGGTAAGATCGTAGTGTTCTTGATTTGAGGAAATCAAATGAACGGAGCATAACGAATAGAGATGAGCATGACGTGGTACACAACATATATGAGTTTTGGTTCACAACATATATTGTGAGCCAAAACTCCTATACGGATTTCAAATGTAATTCTAACACGATATTACTCAAATCACTTTGCAATGAAGATCACATGGTGTATAATCACTCACGAATTGCAAATGGGGCAAGTGAGAGTTTTCTAGTGACTGAATCTCCTAGTTTGATTGTTTTTTATTTTCGTAGAGTTTCCGAAAGAGAAATCATACGAATTAAGTCATGTTTGCTATTGAGGTTAAACGGGATGTAAAAAGAGGACCAGGAACACATACATACCCATAGTTCTCACAAAATTATTAGTGAACCTTCGCATTGTTTGTAAAGGTAAGATCGTAGTGTTCTTGATTTGAGGAAATCAAATGAACGGAGCATAACGAATAGAGATGAGCATGACGTGGTACACAACATATATGAGTTTTGGTTCACAACATATATTGTGAGCCAAAACTCCTATACGGATTTCAAATGTAATTCTAACACGATATTACTCAAATCACTTTGCAATGAAGATCACATGGTGTATAATCACTCACGAATTGCAAATGGGGCAAGTGAGAGTTTCCTAGTGACTGAATCTCCTAGTTTGATTGTTTTTTATTTTCGTAGAGTTTCCGAAAGAGAAAGCATACGAATCAAGTCATGTTTGCCATTGAGGTAAAACAGAATATAAATACACATTGTTCTCACAAAGATATTAGTGGACTTTCGCATCGTTTGTAAAGGTATGATCGTAGTGTTTTTGATTTGAGGAAATCAGATGAACGTAGTGTAACGAATAGAGATGAGCATGACATGGTACACAATGATAGGCTTAAGAAGCCATATCGTGTCATTCATAGCTTGTGAGCCAACATATATGAGCGTTCAAAACAACCAAACCAGAAAATCAATCTAGTCCAAAACTCCTATACGGATTTCAAACGTAATTCTAACACGATATTACTCAAATCACTTTGCAATGAAAATCACATGGTGTATAATCACTCACAAAATGCAAATGAGGCACGTGAGAGTTTTCTAGTGACTGAATCTCCTAATTTGATTGTTTTTTATTTTCGTAGAGTTTTCGAAAGAGAAATAATACGAATCAAGTCATGTTTGCTATTGAGGTTAAACAGGGTGCAAAAAGAGGACCAGGAACACATACATACCCATAGTTCTCACAAAATTATTAGTGAACCTTCGCATTGTTTGTAAAGGTAAGATCGTAGTGTTCTTGATTTGAGGAAATCAAATGAACGGAGCATAACGAATAGAGATGAGCATGACGTGGTCACAACATATATGAGTTTTGGTTCACAACATATATTGTGAGCCAAAACTCCTATACGGATTTCAAATGTAATTCTAACATGATATTACTCAAATCACTTTGCAATGAAGATCACATGGTGTATAATCACTCACGAATTGCAAATGGGGCAAGTGAGAGTTTTCTAGTGACTGAATCTCCTAGTTTGATTGTTTTTTATTTTCGTAGAGTTTCCGAAAGAGAAATCATACGAATTAAGTCATGTTTGCTATTGAGGTTAAACGGGATGTAAAAAGAGGACCAGGAACACATACATACCCATAGTTCTCACAAAATTATTAGTGAACCTTCGCATTGTTTGTAAAGGTAAGATCGTAGTGTTCTTGATTTGAGGAAATCAAATGAACGGAGCATAACGAATAGAGATGAGCATGACGTGGTACACAACATATATGAGTTTTGGTTCACAACATATATTGTGAGCCAAAACTCCTATACGGATTTCAAATGTAATTCTAACATGATATTACTCAAATCACTTTGCAATGAAGATCACATGGTGTATAATCACTCACGAATTGCAAATGGGGCAAGTGAGAGTTTTCTAGTGACTGAATCTCCTAGTTTGATTGTTTTTTATTTTCGTAGAGTTTCCGAAAGAGAAATCATACGAATTAAGTCATGTTTGCTATTGAGGTTAAACGGGATGTAAAAAGAGGACCAGGAACACATACATACCCATAGTTCTCACAAAATTATTAGTGAACCTTCGCATTGTTTGTAAAGGTAAGATCGTAGTGTTCTTGATTTGAGGAAATCAAATGAACGGAGCATAACGAATAGAGATGAGCATGACGTGGTACACAACATATATGAGTTTTGGTTCACAACATATATTGTGAGCCAAAACTCCTATACGGATTTCAAATGTAATTCTAACACGATATTACTCAAATCACTTTGCAATGAAGATCACATGGTGTATAATCACTCACGAATTGCAAATGGGGCAAGTGAGAGTTTCCTAGTGACTGAATCTCCTAGTTTGATTGTTTTTTATTTTCGTAGAGTTTCCGAAAGAGAAAGCATACGAATCAAGTCATGTTTGCCATTGAGGTAAAACAGAATATAAATACACATTGTTCTCACAAAGATATTAGTGGACCTTCGCATCGTTTGTAAAGGTATGATCGTAGTGTTTTTGATTTGAGGAAATCAGATGAACGTAGTGTAACGAATAGAGATGAGCATGACATGGTACACAATGATAGGCTTAAGAAGCCATGTCGGGTCATTCATAGCTTGTGAGCCAACATATATGAGCGTTCAAAACAACCAAACCAGAAAATCAATCTAGTCCAAAACTCCTATACGGATTTCAAACGTAATTCTAACACGATATTACTCAAATCACTTTGCAATGAAGATCACATGGTGTATAATCACTCACAAAATGCAAATGAGGCACGTGAGAGTTTTCTAGTGACTGAATCTCCTAGTTTGATTGTTTTTTATTTTCATAGAGTTTCCGAAAGAGAAATCATACGAATCAAGTCATGTTTGCTGTTGAGGTTAAACGGGATGTAAAAAGAGGACCAGGAACACATACATACCCTTCGTTCTCACAAAATTATTAGTGAACCTTCGCATTGTTTGTAAAGGTAAGATCGTAGTGTTCTTGATTTGAGGAAATCAAATGAACGGAGCATAACGAATAGAGATGAGCATGACGTGGTACACAACATATATGAGTTTTGGTTCACAACATATATTGTGAGCCAAAACTCCTATACGGATTTCAAATGTAATTCTAACATGATATTACTCAAATCACTTTGCAATGAAGATCACATGGTGTATAATCACTCACGAATTGCAAATGGGGCAAGTGAGAGTTTTCTAGTGACTGAATCTCCTAGTTTGATTGTTTTTTATTTTCGTAGAGTTTCCGAAAGAGAAATCATACGAATTAAGTCATGTTTGCTATTGAGGTTAAACGGGATGTAAAAAGAGGACCAGGAACACATACATACCCATAGTTCTCACAAAATTATTAGTGAACCTTCGCATTGTTTGTAAAGGTAAGATCGTAGTGTTCTTGATTTGAGGAAATCAAATGAACGGAGCATAACGAATAGAGATGAGCATGACGTGGTACACAACATATATGAGTTTTGGTTCACAACATATATTGTGAGCCAAAACTCCTATACGGATTTCAAATGTAATTCTAACACGATATTACTCAAATCACTTTGCAATGAAGATCACATGGTGTATAATCACTCACGAATTGCAAATGGGGCAAGTGAGAGTTTTCTAGTGACTGAATCTCCTAGTTTGATTGTTTTTTATTTTCGTAGAGTTTCCGAAAGAGAAATCATACGAATTAAGTCATGTTTGCTATTGAGGTTAAACGGGATGTAAAAAGAGGACCAGGAACACATACATACCCATAGTTCTCACAAAATTATTAGTGAACCTTCGCATTGTTTGTAAAGGTAAGATCGTAGTGTTCTTGATTTGAGGAAATCAAATGAACGGAGCATAACGAATAGAGATGAGCATGACGTGGTACACAACATATATGAGTTTTGGTTCACAACATATATTGTGAGCCAAAACTCCTATACGGATTTCAAATGTAATTCTAACACGATATTACTCAAATCACTTTGCAATGAAGATCACATGGTGTATAATCACTCACGAATTGCAAATGGGGCAAGTGAGAGTTTCCTAGTGACTGAATCTCCTAGTTTGATTGTTTTTTATTTTCGTAGAGTTTCCGAAAGAGAAAGCATACGAATCAAGTCATGTTTGCCATTGAGGTAAAACAGAATATAAATACACATTGTTCTCACAAAGATATTAGTGTACTTTCGCATCGTTTGTAAAGGTATGATCGTAGTGTTTTTGATTTGAGGAAATCAGATGAACGTAGTGTAACGAATAGAGATGAGCATGACATGGTACACAATGATAGGCTTAAGAAGCCATATCGTGTCATTCATAGCTTGTGAGCCAACATATATGAGCGTTCAAAACAACCAAACCAGAAAATCAATCTAGTCCAAAACTCCTATACGGATTTCAAACGTAATTCTAACACGATATTACTCAAATCACTTTGCAATGAAGATCACATGGTGTATAATCACTCACAAAATGCAAATGAGGCACGTGAGAGTTTTCTAGTGACTGAATCTCCTAATTTGATTGTTTTTTATTTTCGTAGAGTTTTCGAAAGAGAAATAATACGAATCAAGTCATGTTTGCTATTGAGGTTAAACAGGATGCAAAAAGAGGACCAGGAACACATACATACCCATAGTTCTCACAAAATTATTAGTGAACCTTCGCATTGTTTGTAAAGGTAAGATCGTAGTGTTCTTGATTTGAGGAAATCAAATGAACGGAGCATAACGAATAGAGATGAGCATGACGTGGTACACAACATATATGAGTTTTGGTTCACAACATATATTGTGAGCCAAAACTCCTATACGGATTTCAAATGTAATTCTAACATGATATTACTCAAATCACTTTGCAATGAAGATCACATGGTGTATAATCACTCACGAATTGCAAATGGGGCAAGTGAGAGTTTTCTAGTGACTGAATCTCCTAGTTTGATTGTTTTTTATTTTCGTAGAGTTTCCGAAAGAGAAATCATACGAATTAAGTCATGTTTGCTATTGAGGTTAAACGGGATGTAAAAAGAGGACCAGGAACACATACATACCCATAGTTCTCACAAAATTATTAGTGAACCTTCGCATTGTTTGTAAAGGTAAGATCGTAGTGTTCTTGATTTGAGGAAATCAAATGAACGGAGCATAACGAATAGAGATGAGCATGACGTGGTACACAACATATATGAGTTTTGGTTCACAACATATATTGTGAGCCAAAACTCCTATACGGATTTCAAATGTAATTCTAACATGATATTACTCAAATCACTTTGCAATGAAGATCACATGGTGTATAATCACTCACGAATTGCAAATGGGGCAAGTGAGAGTTTTCTAGTGACTGAATCTCCTAGTTTGATTGTTTTTTATTTTCGTAGAGTTTCCGAAAGAGAAATCATACGAATTAAGTCATGTTTGCTATTGAGGTTAAACGGGATGTAAAAAGAGGACCAGGAACACATACATACCCATAGTTCTCACAAAATTATTAGTGAACCTTCGCATTGTTTGTAAAGGTAAGATCGTAGTGTTCTTGATTTGAGGAAATCAAATGAACGGAGCATAACGAATAGAGATGAGCATGACGTGGTACACAACATATATGAGTTTTGGTTCACAACATATATTGTGAGCCAAAACTCCTATACGGATTTCAAATGTAATTCTAACATGATATTACTCAAATCACTTTGCAATGAAGATCACATGGTGTATAATCACTCACGAATTGCAAATGGGGCAAGTGAGAGTTTTCTAGTGACTGAATCTCCTAGTTTGATTGTTTTTTATTTTCGTAGAGTTTCCGAAAGAGAAATCATACGAATTAAGTCATGTTTGCTATTGAGGTTAAACGGGATGTAAAAAGAGGACCAGGAACACATACATACCCATAGTTCTCACAAAATTATTAGTGAACCTTCGCATTGTTTGTAAAGGTAAGATCGTAGTGTTCTTGATTTGAGGAAATCAAATGAACGGAGCATAACGAATAGAGATGAGCATGACGTGGTACACAACATATATGAGTTTTGGTTCACAACATATATTGTGAGCCAAAACTCCTATACGGATTTCAAATGTAATTCTAACATGATATTACTCAAATCACTTTGCAATGAAGATCACATGGTGTATAATCACTCACGAATTGCAAATGGGGCAAGTGAGAGTTTTCTAGTGACTGAATCTCCTAGTTTGATTGTTTTTTATTTTCGTAGAGTTTCCGAAAGAGAAATCATACGAATTAAGTCATGTTTGCTATTGAGGTTAAACGGGATGTAAAAAGAGGACCAGGAACACATACATACCCATAGTTCTCACAAAATTATTAGTGAACCTTCGCATTGTTTGTAAAGGTAAGATCGTAGTGTTCTTGATTTGAGGAAATCAAATGAACGGAGCATAACGAATAGAGATGAGCATGACGTGGTACACAACATATATGAGTTTTGGTTCACAACATATATTGTGAGCCAAAACTCCTATACGGATTTCAAATGTAATTCTAACATGATATTACTCAAATCACTTTGCAATGAAGATCACATGGTGTATAATCACTCACGAATTGCAAATGGGGCAAGTGAGAGTTTTCTAGTGACTGAATCTCCTAGTTTGATTGTTTTTTATTTTCGTAGAGTTTCCGAAAGAGAAATCATACGAATTAAGTCATGTTTGCTATTGAGGTTAAACGGGATGTAAAAAGAGGACCAGGAACACATACATACCCATAGTTCTCACAAAATTATTAGTGAACCTTCGCATTGTTTGTAAAGGTAAGATCGTAGTGTTCTTGATTTGAGGAAATCAAATGAACGGAGCATAACGAATAGAGATGAGCATGACGTGGTACACAACATATATGAGTTTTGGTTCACAACATATATTGTGAGCCAAAACTCCTATACGGATTTCAAATGTAATTCTAACACGATATTACTCAAATCACTTTGCAATGAAGATCACATGGTGTATAATCACTCACGAATTGCAAATGGGGCAAGTGAGAGTTTCCTAGTGACTGAATCTCCTAGTTTGATTGTTTTTTATTTTCGTAGAGTTTCCGAAAGAGAAAGCATACGAATCAAGTCATGTTTGCCATTGAGGTAAAACAGAATATAAATACACATTGTTCTCACAAAGATATTAGTGGACTTTCGCATCGTTTGTAAAGGTATGATCGTAGTGTTTTTGATTTGAGGAAATCAGATGAACGTAGTGTAACGAATAGAGATGAGCATGACATGGTACACAATGATAGGCTTAAGAAGCCATATCGTGTCATTCATAGCTTGTGAGCCAACATATATGAGCGTTCAAAACAACCAAACCAGAAAATCAATCTAGTCCAAAACTCCTATACGGATTTCAAACGTAATTCTAACACGATATTACTCAAATCACTTTGCAATGAAGATCACATGGTGTATAATCACTCACAAAATGCAAATGAGGCACGTGAGAGTTTTCTAGTGACTGAATCTCCTAATTTGATTGTTTTTTATTTTCGTAGAGTTTTCGAAAGAGAAATAATACGAATCAAGTCATGTTTGCTATTGAGGTTAAACAGGATGCAAAAAGAGGACCAGGAACACATACATACCCATAGTTCTCACAAAATTATTAGTGAACCTTCGCATTGTTTGTAAAGGTAAGATCGTAGTGTTCTTGATTTGAGGAAATCAAATGAACGGAGCATAACGAATAGAGATGAGCATGACGTGGTACACAACATATATGAGTTTTGGTTCACAACATATATTGTGAGCCAAAACTCCTATACGGATTTCAAATGTAATTCTAACATGATATTACTCAAATCACTTTGCAATGAAGATCACATGGTGTATAATCACTCACGAATTGCAAATGGGGCAAGTGAGAGTTTTCTAGTGACTGAATCTCCTAGTTTGATTGTTTTTTATTTTCGTAGAGTTTCCGAAAGAGAAATCATACGAATTAAGTCATGTTTGCTATTGAGGTTAAACGGGATGTAAAAAGAGGACCAGGAACACATACATACCCATAGTTCTCACAAAATTATTAGTGAACCTTCGCATTGTTTGTAAAGGTAAGATCGTAGTGTTCTTGATTTGAGGAAATCAAATGAACGGAGCATAACGAATAGAGATGAGCATGACGTGGTACACAACATATATGAGTTTTGGTTCACAACATATATTGTGAGCCAAAACTCCTATACGGATTTCAAATGTAATTCTAACATGATATTACTCAAATCACTTTGCAATGAAGATCACATGGTGTATAATCACTCACGAATTGCAAATGGGGCAAGTGAGAGTTTTCTAGTGACTGAATCTCCTAGTTTGATTGTTTTTTATTTTCGTAGAGTTTCCGAAAGAGAAAGCATACGAATCAAGTCATGTTTGCCATTGAGGTAAAACAGAATATAAATACACATTGTTCTCACAAAGATATTAGTGGACCTTCGCATCGTTTGTAAAGGTATGATCGTAGTGTTTTTGATTTGAGGAAATCAGATGAACGTAGTGTAACGAATAGAGATGAGCATGACATGGTACACAATGATAGGCTTAAGAAGCCATGTCGGGTCATTCATAGCTTGTGAGCCAACATATATGAGCGTTCAAAACAACCAAACCAGAAAATCAATCTAGTCCAAAACTCCTATACGGATTTCAAACGTAATTCTAACACGATATTACTCAAATCACTTTGCAATGAAGATCACATGGTGTATAATCACTCACAAAATGCAAATGAGGCACGTGAGAGTTTTCTAGTGACTGAATCTCCTAGTTTGATTGTTTTTTATTTTCATAGAGTTTCCGAAAGAGAAATCATACGAATCAAGTCATGTTTGCTGTTGAGGTTAAACGGGATGTAAAAAGAGGACCAGGAACACATACATACCCTTCGTTCTCACAAAATTATTAGTGAACCTTCGCATTGTTTGTAAAGGTAAGATCGTAGTGTTCTTGATTTGAGGAAATCAAATGAACGGAGCATAACGAATAGAGATGAGCATGACGTGGTACACAACATATATGAGTTTTGGTTCACAACATATATTGTGAGCCAAAACTCCTATACGGATTTCAAATGTAATTCTAACATGATATTACTCAAATCACTTTGCAATGAAGATCACATGGTGTATAATCACTCACGAATTGCAAATGGGGCAAGTGAGAGTTTTCTAGTGACTGAATCTCCTAGTTTGATTGTTTTTTATTTTCGTAGAGTTTCCGAAAGAGAAATCATACGAATTAAGTCATGTTTGCTATTGAGGTTAAACGGGATGTAAAAAGAGGACCAGGAACACATACATACCCATAGTTCTCACAAAATTATTAGTGAACCTTCGCATTGTTTGTAAAGGTAAGATCGTAGTGTTCTTGATTTGAGGAAATCAAATGAACGGAGCATAACGAATAGAGATGAGCATGACGTGGTACACAACATATATGAGTTTTGGTTCACAACATATATTGTGAGCCAAAACTCCTATACGGATTTCAAATGTAATTCTAACACGATATTACTCAAATCACTTTGCAATGAAGATCACATGGTGTATAATCACTCACGAATTGCAAATGGGGCAAGTGAGAGTTTTCTAGTGACTGAATCTCCTAGTTTGATTGTTTTTTATTTTCGTAGAGTTTCCGAAAGAGAAATCATACGAATTAAGTCATGTTTGCTATTGAGGTTAAACGGGATGTAAAAAGAGGACCAGGAACACATACATACCCATAGTTCTCACAAAATTATTAGTGAACCTTCGCATTGTTTGTAAAGGTAAGATCGTAGTGTTCTTGATTTGAGGAAATCAAATGAACGGAGCATAACGAATAGAGATGAGCATGACGTGGTACACAACATATATGAGTTTTGGTTCACAACATATATTGTGAGCCAAAACTCCTATACGGATTTCAAATGTAATTCTAACACGATATTACTCAAATCACTTTGCAATGAAGATCACATGGTGTATAATCACTCACGAATTGCAAATGGGGCAAGTGAGAGTTTCCTAGTGACTGAATCTCCTAGTTTGATTGTTTTTTATTTTCGTAGAGTTTCCGAAAGAGAAAGCATACGAATCAAGTCATGTTTGCCATTGAGGTACAACAGAATATAAATACACATTGTTCTCACAAAGATATTAGTGTACTTTCGCATCGTTTGTAAAGGTATGATCGTAGTGTTTTTGATTTGAGGAAATCAGATGAACGTAGTGTAACGAATAGAGATGAGCATGACATGGTACACAATGATAGGCTTAAGAAGCCATATCGTGTCATTCATAGCTTGTGAGCCAACATATATGAGCGTTCAAAACAACCAAACCAGAAAATCAATCTAGTCCAAAACTCCTATACGGATTTCAAACGTAATTCTAACACGATATTACTCAAATCACTTTGCAATGAAGATCACATGGTGTATAATCACTCACAAAATGCAAATGAGGCACGTGAGAGTTTTCTAGTGACTGAATCTCCTAATTTGATTGTTTTTTATTTTCGTAGAGTTTTCGAAAGAGAAATAATACGAATCAAGTCATGTTTGCTATTGAGGTTAAACAGGATGCAAAAAGAGGACCAGGAACACATACATACCCATAGTTCTCACAAAATTATTAGTGAACCTTCGCATTGTTTGTAAAGGTAAGATCGTAGTGTTCTTGATTTGAGGAAATCAAATGAACGGAGCATAACGAATAGAGATGAGCATGACGTGGTACACAACATATATGAGTTTTGGTTCACAACATATATTGTGAGCCAAAACTCCTATACGGATTTCAAATGTAATTCTAACATGATATTACTCAAATCACTTTGCAATGAAGATCACATGGTGTATAATCACTCACGAATTGCAAATGGGGCAAGTGAGAGTTTTCTAGTGACTGAATCTCCTAGTTTGATTGTTTTTTATTTTCGTAGAGTTTCCGAAAGAGAAATCATACGAATTAAGTTATGTTTGCTATTGAGGTTAAACGGGATGTAAAAAGAGGACCAGGAACACATACATACCCATAGTTCTCACAAAATTATTAGTGAACCTTCGCATTGTTTGTAAAGGTAAGATCGTAGTGTTCTTGATTTGAGGAAATCAAATGAACGGAGCATAACGAATAGAGATGAGCATGACGTGGTACACAACATATATGAGTTTTGGTTCACAACATATATTGTGAGCCAAAACTCCTATACGGATTTCAAATGTAATTCTAACATGATATTACTCAAATCACTTTGCAATGAAGATCACATGGTGTATAATCACTCACGAATTGCAAATGGGGCAAGTGAGAGTTTTCTAGTGACTGAATCTCCTAGTTTGATTGTTTTTTATTTTCGTAGAGTTTCCGAAAGAGAAATCATACGAATTAAGTCATGTTTGCTATTGAGGTTAAACGGGATGTAAAAAGAGGACCAGGAACACATACATACCCATAGTTCTCACAAAATTATTAGTGAACCTTCGCATTGTTTGTAAAGGTAAGATCGTAGTGTTCTTGATTTGAGGAAATCAAATGAACGGAGCATAACGAATAGAGATGAGCATGACGTGGTACACAACATATATGAGTTTTGGTTCACAACATATATTGTGAGCCAAAACTCCTATACGGATTTCAAATGTAATTCTAACATGATATTACTCAAATCACTTTGCAATGAAGATCACATGGTGTATAATCACTCACGAATTGCAAATGGGGCAAGTGAGAGTTTTCTAGTGACTGAATCTCCTAGTTTGATTGTTTTTTATTTTCGTAGAGTTTCCGAAAGAGAAATCATACGAATTAAGTCATGTTTGCTATTGAGGTTAAACGGGATGTAAAAAGAGGACCAGGAACACATACATACCCATAGTTCTCACAAAATTATTAGTGAACCTTCGCATTGTTTGTAAAGGTAAGATCGTAGTGTTCTTGATTTGAGGAAATCAAATGAACGGAGCATAACGAATAGAGATGAGCATGACGTGGTACACAACATATATGAGTTTTGGTTCACAACATATATTGTGAGCCAAAACTCCTATACGGATTTCAAATGTAATTCTAACATGATATTACTCAAATCACTTTGCAATGAAGATCACATGGTGTATAATCACTCACGAATTGCAAATGGGGCAAGTGAGAGTTTTCTAGTGACTGAATCTCCTAGTTTGATTGTTTTTTATTTTCGTAGAGTTTCCGAAAGAGAAATCATACGAATTAAGTCATGTTTGCTATTGAGGTTAAACGGGATGTAAAAAGAGGACCAGGAACACATACATACCCATAGTTCTCACAAAATTATTAGTGAACCTTCGCATTGTTTGTAAAGGTAAGATCGTAGTGTTCTTGATTTGAGGAAATCAAATGAACGGAGCATAACGAATAGAGATGAGCATGACGTGGTACACAACATATATGAGTTTTGGTTCACAACATATATTGTGAGCCAAAACTCCTATACGGATTTCAAATGTAATTCTAACATGATATTACTCAAATCACTTTGCAATGAAGATCACATGGTGTATAATCACTCACGAATTGCAAATGGGGCAAGTGAGAGTTTTCTAGTGACTGAATCTCCTAGTTTGATTGTTTTTTATTTTCGTAGAGTTTCCGAAAGAGAAATCATACGAATTAAGTCATGTTTGCTATTGAGGTTAAACGGGATGTAAAAAGAGGACCAGGAACACATACATACCCATAGTTCTCACAAAATTATTAGTGAACCTTCGCATTGTTTGTAAAGGTAAGATCGTAGTGTTCTTGATTTGAGGAAATCAAATGAACGGAGCATAACGAATAGAGATGAGCATGACGTGGTACACAACATATATGAGTTTTGGTTCACAACATATATTGTGAGCCAAAACTCCTATACGGATTTCAAATGTAATTCTAACACGATATTACTCAAATCACTTTGCAATGAAGATCACATGGTGTATAATCACTCACGAATTGCAAATGGGGCAAGTGAGAGTTTTCTAGTGACTGAATCTCCTAGTTTGATTGTTTTTTATTTTCGTAGAGTTTCCGAAAGAGAAATCATACGAATTAAGTCATGTTTGCTATTGAGGTTAAACGGGATGTAAAAAGAGGACCAGGAACACATACATACCCATAGTTCTCACAAAATTATTAGTGAACCTTCGCATTGTTTGTAAAGGTAAGATCGTAGTGTTCTTGATTTGAGGAAATCAAATGAACGGAGCATAACGAATAGAGATGAGCATGACGTGGTACACAACATATATGAGTTTTGGTTCACAACATATATTGTGAGCCAAAACTCCTATACGGATTTCAAATGTAATTCTAACACGATATTACTCAAATCACTTTGCAATGAAGATCACATGGTGTATAATCACTCACGAATTGCAAATGGGGCAAGTGAGAGTTTCCTAGTGACTGAATCTCCTAGTTTGATTGTTTTTTATTTTCGTAGAGTTTCCGAAAGAGAAAGCATACGAATCAAGTCATGTTTGCCATTGAGGTAAAACAGAATATAAATACACATTGTTCTCACAAAGATATTAGTGTACTTTCGCATCGTTTGTAAAGGTATGATCGTAGTGTTTTTGATTTGAGGAAATCAGATGAACGTAGTGTAACGAATAGAGATGAGCATGACATGGTACACAATGATAGGCTTAAGAAGCCATATCGTGTCATTCATAGCTTGTGAGCCAACATATATGAGCGTTCAAAACAACCAAACCAGAAAATCAATCTAGTCCAAAACTCCTATACGGATTTCAAACGTAATTCTAACACGATATTACTCAAATCACTTTGCAATGAAGATCACATGGTGTATAATCACTCACAAAATGCAAATGAGGCACGTGAGAGTTTTCTAGTGACTGAATCTCCTAATTTGATTGTTTTTTATTTTCGTAGAGTTTTCGAAAGAGAAATAATACGAATCAAGTCATGTTTGCTATTGAGGTTAAACAGGATGCAAAAAGAGGACCAGGAACACATACATACCCATAGTTCTCACAAAATTATTAGTGAACCTTCGCATTGTTTGTAAAGGTAAGATCGTAGTGTTCTTGATTTGAGGAAATCAAATGAACGGAGCATAACGAATAGAGATGAGCATGACGTGGTACACAACATATATGAGTTTTGGTTCACAACATATATTGTGAGCCAAAACTCCTATACGGATTTCAAATGTAATTCTAACATGATATTACTCAAATCACTTTGCAATGAAGATCACATGGTGTATAATCACTCACGAATTGCAAATGGGGCAAGTGAGAGTTTTCTAGTGACTGAATCTCCTAGTTTGATTGTTTTTTATTTTCGTAGAGTTTCCGAAAGAGAAATCATACGAATTAAGTCATGTTTGCTATTGAGGTTAAACGGGATGTAAAAAGAGGACCAGGAACACATACATACCCATAGTTCTCACAAAATTATTAGTGAACCTTCGCATTGTTTGTAAAGGTAAGATCGTAGTGTTCTTGATTTGAGGAAATCAAATGAACGGAGCATAACGAATAGAGATGAGCATGACGTGGTACACAACATATATGAGTTTTGGTTCACAACATATATTGTGAGCCAAAACTCCTATACGGATTTCAAATGTAATTCTAACATGATATTACTCAAATCACTTTGCAATGAAGATCACATGGTGTATAATCACTCACGAATTGCAAATGGGGCAAGTGAGAGTTTTCTAGTGACTGAATCTCCTAGTTTGATTGTTTTTTATTTTCGTAGAGTTTCCGAAAGAGAAATCATACGAATTAAGTCATGTTTGCTATTGAGGTTAAACGGGATGTAAAAAGAGGACCAGGAACACATACATACCCATAGTTCTCACAAAATTATTAGTGAACCTTCGCATTGTTTGTAAAGGTAAGATCGTAGTGTTCTTGATTTGAGGAAATCAAATGAACGGAGCATAACGAATAGAGATGAGCATGACGTGGTACACAACATATATGAGTTTTGGTTCACAACATATATTGTGAGCCAAAACTCCTATACGGATTTCAAATGTAATTCTAACACGATATTACTCAAATCACTTTGCAATGAAGATCACATGGTGTATAATCACTCACGAATTGCAAATGGGGCAAGTGAGAGTTTCCTAGTGACTGAATCTCCTAGTTTGATTGTTTTTTATTTTCGTAGAGTTTCCGAAAGAGAAAGCATACGAATCAAGTCATGTTTGCCATTGAGGTAAAACAGAATATAAATACACATTGTTCTCACAAAGATATTAGTGGACTTTCGCATCGTTTGTAAAGGTATGATCGTAGTGTTTTTGATTTGAGGAAATCAGATGAACGTAGTGTAACGAATAGAGATGAGCATGACATGGTACACAATGATAGGCTTAAGAAGCCATGTCGTGTCATTCATAGCTTGTGAGCCAACATATATGAGCGTTCAAAACAACCAAACCAGAAAATCAATCTAGTCCAAAACTCCTATACGGATTTCAAACGTAATTCTAACACGATATTACTCAAATCACTTTGCAATGAAGATCACATGGTGTATAATCACTCACAAAATGCAAATGAGGCACGTGAAAGTTTTCTAGTGACTGAATCTCCTAGTTTGATTGTTTTTTATTTTCATAGAGTTTCCGAAAGAGAAATCATACGAATCAAGTCATGTTTGCTATTGAGGTTAAACGGGATGTAAAAAGAGGACCAGGAACACATACATACCCATAGTTCTCACAAAATTATTAGTGAACCTTCGCATTGTTTGTAAAGGTAAGATCGTAGTGTTCTTGATTTGAGGAAATCAAATGAACGGAGCATAACGAATAGAGATGAGCATGACGTGGTACACAACATATATGAGTTTTGGTTCACAACATATATTGTGAGCCAAAACTCCTATACGGATTTCAAATGTAATTCTAACACGATATTACTCAAATCACTTTGCAATGAAGATCACATGGTGTATAATCACTCACGAATTGCAAATGGGGCAAGTGAGAGTTTCCTAGTGACTGAATCTCCTAGTTTGATTGTTTTTTATTTTCGTAGAGTTTCCGAAAGAGAAAGCATACGAATCAAGTCATGTTTGCCATTGAGGTAAAACAGAATATAAATACACATTGTTCTCACAAAGATATTAGTGGACTTTCGCATCGTTTGTAAAGGTATGATCGTAGTGTTTTTGATTTGAGGAAATCAGATGAACGTAGTGTAACGAATAGAGATGAGCATGACATGGTACACAATGATAGGCTTAAGAAGCCATGTCGGGTCATTCATAGCTTGTGAGCCAACATATATGAGCGTTCAAAACAACCAAACCAGAAAATCAATCTAGTCCAAAACTCCTATACGGATTTCAAACGTAATTCTAACACGATATTACTCAAATCACTTTGCAATGAAGATCACATGGTGTATAATCACTCACAAAATGCAAATGAGGCACGTGAGAGTTTTCTAGTGACTGAATCTCCTAGTTTGATTGATTTTTATTTTCGTAGAGTTTCCGAAAGAGAAATCAAACGAATCAAGTCATGTTTGCTATTGAGGTTAAACGGGATGTAAAAAGAGGACCAGGAACACATACATACCCATAGTTCTCACAAAATTATTAGTGAACCTTCGCATTGTTTGTAAAGGTAAGATCGTAGTGTTCTTGATTTGAGGAAATCAAATGAACGGAGCATAACGAATAGAGATGAGCATGACGTGGTACACAACATATATGAGTTTTGGTTCACAACATATATTGTGAGCCAAAACTCCTATACGGATTTCAAATGTAATTCTAACACGATATTACTCAAATCACTTTGCAATGAAGATCACATGGTGTATAATCACTCACGAATTGCAAATGGGGCAAGTGAGAGTTTCCTAGTGACTGAATCTCCTAGTTTGATTGTTTTTTATTTTCGTAGAGTTTCCGAAAGAGAAAGCATACGAATCAAGTCATGTTTGCCATTGAGGTAAAACAGAATATAAATACACATTGTTCTCACAAAGATATTAGTGGACCTTCGCATCGTTTGTAAAGGTATGATCGTAGTGTTTTTGATTTGAGGAAATCAGATGAACGTAGTGTAACGAATAGAGATGAGCATGACATGGTACACAATGATAGGCTTAAGAAGCCATGTCGTGTCATTCATAGCTTGTGAGCCAACATATATGAGCGTTCAAAACAACCAAACCAGAAAATCAATCTAGTCCAAAACTCCTATACGGATTTCAAACGTAATTCTAACACGATATTACTCAAATCACTTTGCAATGAAGATCACATGGTGTATAATCACTCACAAAATGCAAATGAGGCACGTGAGAGTTTTCTAGTGACTGAATCTCCTAGTTTGATTGTTTTTTATTTTCATAGAGTTTCCGAAAGAGAAATCATACGAATCAAGTCATGTTTGCTATTGAGGTTAAACGGGATGTAAAAAGAGGACCAGGAACACATACATACCCTTCGTTCTCACAAAATTATTAGTGAACCTTCGCATTGTTTGTAAAGGTAAGATCGTAGTGTTCTTGATTTGAGGAAATCAAATGAACGGAGCATAACGAATAGAGATGAGCATGACGTGGTACACAACATATATGAGTTTTGGTTCACAACATATATTGTGAGCCAAAACTCCTATACGGATTTCAAATGTAATTCTAACACGATATTACTCAAATCACTTTGCAATGAAGATCACATGGTGTATAATCACTCACAAAATGCAAATGAGGCACGTGAGAGTTTTCTAGTGACTGAATCTCCTAGTTTGATTGTTTTTTATTTTCATAGAGTTTCCGAAAGAGAAATCATACGAATCAAGTCATGTTTGCCATTGAGGTTAAACGGGATGTAAAAAGAGGACCAGGAACACATACATACCCATAGTTCTCACAAAATTATTAGTGAACCTTCGCATTGTTTGTAAAGGTAAGATCGTAGTGTTCTTGATTTGAGGAAATCAAATGAACGGAGCATAACGAATAGAGATGAGCATGACGTGGTACACAACATATATGAGTTTTGGTTCACAACATATATTGTGAGCCAAAACTCCTATACGGATTTCAAATGTAATTCTAACACGATATTACTCAAATCACTTTGCAATGAAGATCACATGGTGTATAATCACTCACGAATTGCAAATGGGGCAAGTGAGAGTTTCCTAGTGACTGAATCTCCTAGTTTGATTGTTTTTTATTTTCGTAGAGTTTCCGAAAGAGAAAGCATACGAATCAAGTCATGTTTGCCATTGAGGCAAAACAGAATATAAATACACATTGTTCTCAAGATATTAGTGGACCTTCGCATCGTTTGTAAAGGTATGATCGTAGTGTTTTTGATTTGAGGAAATCAGATGAACGTAGTGTAACGAATAGAGATGAGCATGACATGGTACACAATGATAGGCTTAAGAAGCCATGTCGTGTCATTCATAGCTTGTGAGCCAACATATATGAGCGTTCAAAACAACCAAACCAGAAAATCAATCTAGTCCAAAACTCCTATACGGATTTCAAATGTAATTCTAACACGATATTACTCAAATCACTTTGCAATGAAGATCACATG
This sequence comes from Arabis hirsuta, assembly GCA_964056655.1. Taxonomy (NCBI): domain Eukaryota; kingdom Viridiplantae; phylum Streptophyta; class Magnoliopsida; order Brassicales; family Brassicaceae; genus Arabis; species Arabis hirsuta. Next base: position 21,786,898 of record OZ053299.1, on the reverse strand, counting down.
GTGTATAATCACTCACAAAATGCAAATGAGGCACGTGAGAGTTTTCTAGTGACTGAATCTCCTAGTTTGATTGTTTTTTATTTTCATAGAGTTTCCGAAAGAGAAATCATACGAATCAAGTCATGTTTGCCATTGAGGTTAAACGGGATGTAAAAAGAGGACCAGGAACACATACATACCCATAGTTCTCACAAAATTATTAGTGAACCTTCGCATTGTTTGTAAAGGTAAGATCGTAGTGTTCTTGATTTGAGGAAATCAAATGAACGGAGCATAACGAATAGAGATGAGCATGACGTGGTACACAACATATATGAGTTTTGGTTCACAACATATATTGTGAGCCAAAACTCCTATACGGATTTCAAATGTAATTCTAACACGATATTACTCAAATCACTTTGCAATGAAGATCACATGGTGTATAATCACTCACGAATTGCAAATGGGGCAAGTGAGAGTTTCCTAGTGACTGAATCTCCTAGTTTGATTGTTTTTTATTTTCGTAGAGTTTCCGAAAGAGAAAGCATACGAATCAAGTCATGTTTGCCATTGAGGCAAAACAGAATATAAATACACATTGTTCTCAAGATATTAGTGGACCTTCGCATCGTTTGTAAAGGTATGATCGTAGTGTTTTTGATTTGAGGAAATCAGATGAACGTAGTGTAACGAATAGAGATGAGCATGACATGGTACACAATGATAGGCTTAAGAAGCCATGTCGTGTCATTCATAGCTTGTGAGCCAACATATATGAGCGTTCAAAACAACCAAACCAGAAAATCAATCTAGTCCAAAACTCCTATACGGATTTCAAACGTAATTCTAACACGATATTACTCAAATCACTTTGCAATGAAGATCACATGGTGTATAATCACTCACAAAATGCAAATGAGGCACGTGAGAGTTTTCTAGTGACTGAATCTCCTAGTTTGATTGTTTTTTATTTTCATAGAGTTTCCGAAAGAGAAATCATACGAATCAAGTCATGTTTGCTATTGAGGTTAAACGGGATGTAAAAAGAGGACCAGGAACACATACATACCCTTCGTTCTCACAAAATTATTAGTGAACCTTCGCATTGTTTGTAAAGGTAAGATCGTAGTGTTCTTGATTTGAGGAAATCAAATGAACGGAGCATAACGAATAGAGATGAGCATGACGTGGTACACAACATATATGAGTTTTGGTTCACAACATATATTGTGAGCCAAAACTCCTATACGGATTTCAAATGTAATTCTAACACGATATTACTCAAATCACTTTGCAATGAAGATCACATGGTGTATAATCACTCACAAAATGCAAATGAGGCACGTGAGAGTTTTCTAGTGACTGAATCTCCTAGTTTGATTGTTTTTTATTTTCATAGAGTTTCCGAAAGAGAAATCATACGAATCAAGTCATGTTTGCCATTGAGGTTAAACGGGATGTAAAAAGAGGACCAGGAACACATACATACCCATAGTTCTCACAAAATTATTAGTGAACCTTCGCATTGTTTGTAAAGGTAAGATCGTAGTGTTCTTGATTTGAGGAAATCAAATGAACGGAGCATAACGAATAGAGATGAGCATGACGTGGTACACAACATATATGAGTTTTGGTTCACAACATATATTGTGAGCCAAAACTCCTATACGGATTTCAAATGTAATTCTAACACGATATTACTCAAATCACTTTGCAATGAAGATCACATGGTGTATAATCACTCACGAATTGCAAATGGGGCAAGTGAGAGTTTCCTAGTGACTGAATCTCCTAGTTTGATTGTTTTTTATTTTCGTAGAGTTTCCGAAAGAGAAAGCATACGAATCAAGTCATGTTTGCCATTGAGGCAAAACAGAATATAAATACACATTGTTCTCAAGATATTAGTGGACCTTCGCATCGTTTGTAAAGGTATGATCGTAGTGTTTTTGATTTGAGGAAATCAGATGAACGTAGTGTAACGAATAGAGATGAGCATGACATGGTACACAATGATAGGCTTAAGAAGCCATGTCGGGTCATTCATAGCTTGTGAGCCAACATATATGAGCGTTCAAAACAACCAAACCAGAAAATCAATCTAGTCCAAAACTCCTATACGGATTTCAAACGTAATTCTAACACGATATTACTCAAATCACTTTGCAATGAAGATCACATGGTGTATAATCACTCACAAAATGCAAATGAGGCACGTGAGAGTTTTCTAGTGACTGAATCTCCTAGTTTGATTGATTTTTATTTTCGTAGAGTTTCCGAAAGAGAAATCAAACGAATCAAGTCATGTTTGCTATTGAGGTTAAACGGGATGTAAAAAGAGGACCAGGAACACATACATACCCATAGTTCTCACAAAATTATTAGTGAACCTTCGCATTGTTTGTAAAGGTAAGATCGTAGTGTTCTTGATTTGAGGAAATCAAATGAACGGAGCATAACGAATAGAGATGAGCATGACGTGGTACACAACATATATGAGTTTTGGTTCACAATATATATTGTGAGCCAAAACTCCTATACGGATTTCAAATGTAATTCTAACACGATATTACTCAAATCACTTTGCAATGAAGATCACATGGTGTATAATCACTCACGAATTGCAAATGGGGCAAGTGAGAGTTTCCTAGTGACTGAATCTCCTAGTTTGATTGTTTTTTATTTTCGTAGAGTTTCCGAAAGAGAAAGCATACGAATCAAGTCATGTTTGCCATTGAGGTAAAACAGAATATAAATACACATTGTTCTCACAAAGATATTAGTGGACCTTCGCATCGTTTGTAAAGGTATGATCGTAGTGTTTTTGATTTGAGGAAATCAGATGAACGTAGTGTAACGAATAGAGATGAGCATGACATGGTACACAATGATAGGCTTAAGAAGCCATGTCGTGTCATTCATAGCTTGTGAGCCAACATATATGAGCGTTCAAAACAACCAAACCAGAAAATCAATCTAGTCCAAAACTCCTATACGGATTTCAAACGTAATTCTAACACGATATTACTCAAATCACTTTGCAATGAAGATCACATGGTGTATAATCACTCACAAAATGCAAATGAGGCACGTGAGAGTTTTCTAGTGACTGAATCTCCTAGTTTGATTGTTTTTTATTTTCATAGAGTTTCCGAAAGAGAAATCATACGAATCAAGTCATGTTTGCTATTGAGGTTAAACGGGATGTAAAAAGAGGACCAGGAACACATACATACCCTTCGTTCTCACAAAATTATTAGTGAACCTTCGCATTGTTTGTAAAGGTAAGATCGTAGTGTTCTTGATTTGAGGAAATCAAATGAACGGAGCATAACGAATAGAGATGAGCATGACGTGGTACACAACATATATGAGTTTTGGTTCACAACATATATTGTGAGCCAAAACTCCTATACGGATTTCAAATGTAATTCTAACACGATATTACTCAAATCACTTTGCAATGAAGATCACATGGTGTATAATCACTCACGAATTGCAAATGGGGCAAGTGAGAGTTTCCTAGTGACTGAATCTCCTAGTTTGATTGTTTTTTATTTTCGTAGAGTTTCCGAAAGAGAAAGCATACGAATCAAGTCATGTTTGCCATTGAGGCAAAACAGAATATAAATACACATTGTTCTCAAGATATTAGTGGACCTTCGCATCGTTTGTAAAGGTATGATCGTAGTGTTTTTGATTTGAGGAAATCAGATGAACGTAGTGTAACGAATAGAGATGAGCATGACATGGTACACAATGATAGGCTTAAGAAGCCATGTCGTGTCATTCATAGCTTGTGAGCCAACATATATGAGCGTTCAAAACAACCAAACCAGAAAATCAATCTAGTCCAAAACTCCTATACGGATTTCAAACGTAATTCTAACACGATATTACTCAAATCACTTTGCAATGAAGATCACATGGTGTATAATCACTCACAAAATGCAAATGAGGCACGTGAGAGTTTTCTAGTGACTGAATCTCCTAGTTTGATTGTTTTTTATTTTCATAGAGTTTCCGAAAGAGAAATCATACGAATCAAGTCATGTTTGCTATTGAGGTTAAACGGGATGTAAAAAGAGGACCAGGAACACATACATACCCTTCGTTCTCACAAAATTATTAGTGAACCTTCGCATTGTTTGTAAAGGTAAGATCGTAGTGTTCTTGATTTGAGGAAATCAAATGAACGGAGCATAACGAATAGAGATGAGCATGACGTGGTACACAACATATATGAGTTTTGGTTCACAACATATATTGTGAGCCAAAACTCCTATACGGATTTCAAATGTAATTCTAACACGATATTACTCAAATCACTTTGCAATGAAGATCACATGGTGTATAATCACTCACAAAATGCAAATGAGGCACGTGAGAGTTTTCTAGTGACTGAATCTCCTAGTTTGATTGTTTTTATTTTCATAGAGTTTCCGAAAGAGAAATCATACGAATCAAGTCATGTTTGCCATTGAGGTTAAACGGGATGTAAAAAGAGGACCAGGAACACATACATACCCATAGTTCTCACAAAATTATTAGTGAACCTTCGCATTGTTTGTAAAGGTAAGATCGTAGTGTTCTTGATTTGAGGAAATCAAATGAACGGAGCATAACGAATAGAGATGAGCATGACGTGGTACACAACATATATGAGTTTTGGTTCACAACATATATTGTGAGCCAAAACTCCTATACGGATTTCAAATGTAATTCTAACACGATATTACTCAAATCACTTTGCAATGAAGATCACATGGTGTATAATCACTCACGAATTGCAAATGGGGCAAGTGAGAGTTTCCTAGTGACTGAATCTCCTAGTTTGATTGTTTTTTATTTTCGTAGAGTTTCCGAAAGAGAAAGCATACGAATCAAGTCATGTTTGCCATTGAGGCAAAACAGAATATAAATACACATTGTTCTCAAGATATTAGTGGACCTTCGCATCGTTTGTAAAGGTATGATCGTAGTGTTTTTGATTTGAGGAAATCAGATGAACGTAGTGTAACGAATAGAGATGAGCATGACATGGTACACAATGATAGGCTTAAGAAGCCATGTCGGGTCATTCATAGCTTGTGAGCCAACATATATGAGCGTTCAAAACAACCAAACCAGAAAATCAATCTAGTCCAAAACTCCTATACGGATTTCAAACGTAATTCTAACACGATATTACTCAAATCACTTTGCAATGAAGATCACATGGTGTATAATCACTCACAAAATGCAAATGAGGCACGTGAGAGTTTTCTAGTGACTGAATCTCCTAGTTTGATTGATTTTTATTTTCGTAGAGTTTCCGAAAGAGAAATCAAACGAATCAAGTCATGTTTGCTATTGAGGTTAAACGGGATGTAAAAAGAGGACCAGGAACACATACATACCCATAGTTCTCACAAAATTATTAGTGAACCTTCGCATTGTTTGTAAAGGTAAGATCGTAGTGTTCTTGATTTGAGGAAATCAAATGAACGGAGCATAACGAATAGAGATGAGCATGACGTGGTACACAACATATATGAGTTTTGGTTCACAATATATATTGTGAGCCAAAACTCCTATACGGATTTCAAATGTAATTCTAACACGATATTACTCAAATCACTTTGCAATGAAGATCACATGGTGTATAATCACTCACGAATTGCAAATGGGGCAAGTGAGAGTTTCCTAGTGACTGAATCTCCTAGTTTGATTGTTTTTTATTTTCGTAGAGTTTCCGAAAGAGAAAGCATACGAATCAAGTCATGTTTGCCATTGAGGTAAAACAGAATATAAATACACATTGTTCTCACAAAGATATTAGTGGACCTTCGCATCGTTTGTAAAGGTATGATCGTAGTGTTTTTGATTTGAGGAAATCAGATGAACGTAGTGTAACGAATAGAGATGAGCATGACATGGTACACAATGATAGGCTTAAGAAGCCATGTCGTGTCATTCATAGCTTGTGAGCCAACATATATGAGCGTTCAAAACAACCAAACCAGAAAATCAATCTAGTCCAAAACTCCTATACGGATTTCAAACGTAATTCTAACACGATATTACTCAAATCACTTTGCAATGAAGATCACATGGTGTATAATCACTCACAAAATGCAAATGAGGCACGTGAGAGTTTTCTAGTGACTGAATCTCCTAGTTTGATTGTTTTTTATTTTCATAGAGTTTCCGAAAGAGAAATCATACGAATCAAGTCATGTTTGCTATTGAGGTTAAACGGGATGTAAAAAGAGGACCAGGAACACATACATACCCTTCGTTCTCACAAAATTATTAGTGAACCTTCGCATTGTTTGTAAAGGTAAGATCGTAGTGTTCTTGATTTGAGGAAATCAAATGAACGGAGCATAACGAATAGAGATGAGCATGACGTGGTACACAACATATATGAGTTTTGGTTCACAACATATATTGTGAGCCAAAACTCCTATACGGATTTCAAATGTAATTCTAACACGATATTACTCAAATCACTTTGCAATGAAGATCACATGGTGTATAATCACTCACGAATTGCAAATGGGGCAAGTGAGAGTTTTCTAGTGACTGAATCTCCTAGTTTGATTGTTTTTTATTTTCGTAGAGTTTCCAAAAGAGAAAAATCATACGAATTAAGTCATGTTTGCTATTGAGGTTAAACGGGATGTAAAAAGAGGACCAGGAACACATACATACCCATAGTTCTCACAAAATTATTAGTGAACCTTCGCATTGTTTGTAAAGGTAAGATCGTAGTGTTCTTGATTTGAGGAAATCAAATGAACGGAGCATAACGAATAGAGATGAGCATGACGTGGTACACAACATATATGAGTTTTGGTTCACAACATATATTGTGAGCCAAAACTCCTATACGGATTTCAAATGTAATTCTAACACGATATTACTCAAATCACTTTGCAATGAAGATCACATGGTGTATAATCACTCACGAATTGCAAATGGGGCAAGTGAGAGTTTCCTAGTGACTGAATCTCCTAGTTTGATTGTTTTTTATTTTCGTAGAGTTTCCGAAAGAGAAAGCATACGAATCAAGTCATGTTTGCCATTGAGGTAAAACAGAATATAAATACACATTGTTCTCACAAAGATATTAGTGGACCTTCGCATCGTTTGTAAAGGTATGATCGTAGTGTTTTTGATTTGAGGAAATCAGATGAACGTAGTGTAACGAATAGAGATGAGCATGACATGGTACACAATGATAGGCTTAAGAAGCCATGTCGGGTCGGTCATTCATAGCTTGTGAGCCAACATATATGAGCGTTCAAAACAACCAAACCAGAAAAACAATCTAGTCCAAAACTCCTATACGGATTTCAAACGTAATTCTAACACGATATTACTCAAATCACTTTGCAATGAAGATCACATGGTGTATAATCACTCACAAAATGCAAATGAGGCACGTGAGAGTTTTCTAGTGACTGAATCTCCTAGTTTGATTGTTTTTTATTTTCATAGAGTTTCCGAAAGAGAAATCATACGAATCAAGTCATGTTTGCTATTGAGGTTAAACGGGATGTAAAAAGAGGACCAGGAACACATACATACCCATAGTTCTCACAAAATTATTAGTGAACCTTCGCATTGTTTGTAAAGGTAAGATCGTAGTGTTCTTGATTTGAGGAAATCAAATGAACGGAGCATAACGAATAGAGATGAGCATGACGTGGTACACAACATATATGAGTTTTGGTTCACAACATATATTGTGAGCCAAAACTCCTATACGGATTTCAAATGTAATTCTAACATGATATTACTCAAATCACTTTGCAGTGAAGATCACATGGTGTATAATCACTCACGAATTGCAAATGGGGCAAGTGGGAGTTTTCTAGTGACTGAATCTCCTAGTTTGATTGTTTTTTATTTTCGTAGAGTTTCCGAAAGAGAAATCATACGAATTAAGTCATGTTTGCTATTGAGGTTAAACGGGATGTAAAAAGAGGACCAGGAACACATACATACCCATAGTTCTCACTAAATTATTAGTGAACCTTCGCATTGTTTGTAAAGGTAAGATCGTAGTGTTCTTGATTTGAGGAAATCAAATGAACGGAGCATAACGAATAGAGATGAGCATGACGTGGTACACAACATATATGAGTTTTGGTTCACAACATATATTGTGAGCCAAAACTCCTATACGGATTTCAAATGTAATTCTAACACGATATTACTCAAATCACTTTGCAATGAAGATCACATGGTGTATAATCACTCACAAAATGCAAATGAGGCACGTGAGAGTTTTCTAGTGACTGAATCTCCTAGTTTGATTGTTTTTTATTTTCATAGAGTTTCCGAAAGAGAAATCATACGAATCAAGTCATGTTTGCCATTGAGGTTAAACGGGATGTAAAAAGAGGACCAGGAACACATACATACCCATAGTTCTCACAAAATTATTAGTGAACCTTCGCATTGTTTGTAAAGGTAAGATCGTAGTGTTCTTGATTTGAGGAAATCAAATGAACGGAGCATAACGAATAGAGATGAGCATGACGTGGTACACAACATATATGAGTTTTGGTTCACAACATATATTGTGAGCCAAAACTCCTATACGGATTTCAAATGTAATTCTAACACGATATTACTCAAATCACTTTGCAATGAAGATCACATGGTGTATAATCACTCACGAATTGCAAATGGGGCAAGTGAGAGTTTCCTAGTGACTGAATCTCCTAGTTTGATTGTTTTTTATTTTCGTAGAGTTTCCGAAAGAGAAAGCATACGAATCAAGTCATGTTTGCCATTGAGGCAAAACAGAATATAAATACACATTGTTCTCAAGATATTAGTGGACCTTCGCATCGTTTGTAAAGGTATGATCGTAGTGTTTTTGATTTGAGGAAATCAGATGAACGTAGTGTAACGAATAGAGATGAGCATGACATGGTACACAATGATAGGCTTAAGAAGCCATGTCGGGTCATTCATAGCTTGTGAGCCAACATATATGAGCGTTCAAAACAACCAAACCAGAAAATCAATCTAGTCCAAAACTCCTATACGGATTTCAAACGTAATTCTAACACGATATTACTCAAATCACTTTGCAATGAAGATCACATGGTGTATAATCACTCACAAAATGCAAATGAGGCACGTGAGAGTTTTCTAGTGACTGAATCTCCTAGTTTGATTGATTTTTATTTTCGTAGAGTTTCCGAAAGAGAAATCAAACGAATCAAGTCATGTTTGCTATTGAGGTTAAACGGGATGTAAAAAGAGGACCAGGAACACATACATACCCATAGTTCTCACAAAATTATTAGTGAACCTTCGCATTGTTTGTAAAGGTAAGATCGTAGTGTTCTTGATTTGAGGAAATCAAATGAACGGAGCATAACGAATAGAGATGAGCATGACGTGGTACACAACATATATGAGTTTTGGTTCACAATATATATTGTGAGCCAAAACTCCTATACGGATTTCAAATGTAATTCTAACACGATATTACTCAAATCACTTTGCAATGAAGATCACATGGTGTATAATCACTCACGAATTGCAAATGGGGCAAGTGAGAGTTTCCTAGTGACTGAATCTCCTAGTTTGATTGTTTTTTATTTTCGTAGAGTTTCCGAAAGAGAAAGCATACGAATCAAGTCATGTTTGCCATTGAGGTAAAACAGAATATAAATACACATTGTTCTCACAAAGATATTAGTGGACCTTCGCATCGTTTGTAAAGGTATGATCGTAGTGTTTTTGATTTGAGGAAATCAGATGAACGTAGTGTAACGAATAGAGATGAGCATGACATGGTACACAATGATAGGCTTAAGAAGCCATGTCGTGTCATTCATAGCTTGTGAGCCAACATATATGAGCGTTCAAAACAACCAAACCAGAAAATCAATCTAGTCCAAAACTCCTATACGGATTTCAAACGTAATTCTAACACGATATTACTCAAATCACTTTGCAATGAAGATCACATGGTGTATAATCACTCACAAAATGCAAATGAGGCACGTGAGAGTTTTCTAGTGACTGAATCTCCTAGTTTGATTGTTTTTTATTTTCATAGAGTTTCCGAAAGAGAAATCATACGAATCAAGTCATGTTTGCTATTGAGGTTAAACGGGATGTAAAAAGAGGACCAGGAACACATACATACCCTTCGTTCTCACAAAATTATTAGTGAACCTTCGCATTGTTTGTAAAGGTAAGATCGTAGTGTTCTTGATTTGAGGAAATCAAATGAACGGAGCATAACGAATAGAGATGAGCATGACGTGGTACACAACATATATGAGTTTTGGTTCACAACATATATTGTGAGCCAAAACTCCTATACGGATTTCAAATGTAATTCTAACACGATATTACTCAAATCACTTTGCAATGAAGATCACATGGTGTATAATCACTCACGAATTGCAAATGGGGCAAGTGAGAGTTTCCTAGTGACTGAATCTCCTAGTTTGATTGTTTTTTATTTTCGTAGAGTTTCCGAAAGAGAAAGCATACGAATCAAGTCATGTTTGCCATTGAGGCAAAACAGAATATAAATACACATTGTTCTCAAGATATTAGTGGACCTTCGCATCGTTTGTAAAGGTATGATCGTAGTGTTTTTGATTTGAGGAAATCAGATGAACGTAGTGTAACGAATAGAGATGAGCATGACATGGTACACAATGATAGGCTTAAGAAGCCATGTCGTGTCATTCATAGCTTGTGAGCCAACATATATGAGCGTTCAAAACAACCAAACCAGAAAATCAATCTAGTCCAAAACTCCTATACGGATTTCAAACGTAATTCTAACACGATATTACTCAAATCACTTTGCAATGAAGATCACATGGTGTATAATCACTCACAAAATGCAAATGAGGCACGTGAGAGTTTTCTAGTGACTGAATCTCCTAGTTTGATTGTTTTTTATTTTCATAGAGTTTCCGAAAGAGAAATCATACGAATCAAGTCATGTTTGCTATTGAGGTTAAACGGGATGTAAAAAGAGGACCAGGAACACATACATACCCTTCGTTCTCACAAAATTATTAGTGAACCTTCGCATTGTTTGTAAAGGTAAGATCGTAGTGTTCTTGATTTGAGGAAATCAAATGAACGGAGCATAACGAATAGAGATGAGCATGACGTGGTACACAACATATATGAGTTTTGGTTCACAACATATATTGTGAGCCAAAACTCCTATACGGATTTCAAATGTAATTCTAACACGATATTACTCAAATCACTTTGCAATGAAGATCACATGGTGTATAATCACTCACAAAATGCAAATGAGGCACGTGAGAGTTTTCTAGTGACTGAATCTCCTAGTTTGATTGTTTTTTATTTTCATAGAGTTTCCGAAAGAGAAATCATACGAATCAAGTCATGTTTGCCATTGAGGTTAAACGGGATGTAAAAAGAGGACCAGGAACACATACATACCCATAGTTCTCACAAAATTATTAGTGAACCTTCGCATTGTTTGTAAAGGTAAGATCGTAGTGTTCTTGATTTGAGGAAATCAAATGAACGGAGCATAACGAATAGAGATGAGCATGACGTGGTACACAACATATATGAGTTTTGGTTCACAACATATATTGTGAGCCAAAACTCCTATACGGATTTCAAATGTAATTCTAACACGATATTACTCAAATCACTTTGCAATGAAGATCACATGGTGTATAATCACTCACGAATTGCAAATGGGGCAAGTGAGAGTTTCCTAGTGACTGAATCTCCTAGTTTGATTGTTTTTTATTTTCGTAGAGTTTCCGAAAGAGAAAGCATACGAATCAAGTCATGTTTGCCATTGAGGCAAAACAGAATATAAATACACATTGTTCTCAAGATATTAGTGGACCTTCGCATCGTTTGTAAAGGTATGATCGTAGTGTTTTTGATTTGAGGAAATCAGATGAACGTAGTGTAACGAATAGAGATGAGCATGACATGGTACACAATGATAGGCTTAAGAAGCCATGTCGGGTCATTCATAGCTTGTGAGCCAACATATATGAGCGTTCAAAACAACCAAACCAGAAAATCAATCTAGTCCAAAACTCCTATACGGATTTCAAACGTAATTCTAACACGATATTACTCAAATCACTTTGCAATGAAGATCACATGGTGTATAATCACTCACAAAATGCAAATGAGGCACGTGAGAGTTTTCTAGTGACTGAATCTCCTAGTTTGATTGATTTTTATTTTCGTAGAGTTTCCGAAAGAGAAATCAAACGAATCAAGTCATGTTTGCTATTGAGGTTAAACGGGATGTAAAAAGAGGACCAGGAACACATACATACCCATAGTTCTCACAAAATTATTAGTGAACCTTCGCATTGTTTGTAAAGGTAAGATCGTAGTGTTCTTGATTTGAGGAAATCAAATGAACGGAGCATAACGAATAGAGATGAGCATGACGTGGTACACAACATATATGAGTTTTGGTTCACAATATATATTGTGAGCCAAAACTCCTATACGGATTTCAAATGTAATTCTAACACGATATTACTCAAATCACTTTGCAATGAAGATCACATGGTGTATAATCACTCACGAATTGCAAATGGGGCAAGTGAGAGTTTCCTAGTGACTGAATCTCCTAGTTTGATTGTTTTTTATTTTCGTAGAGTTTCCGAAAGAGAAAGCATACGAATCAAGTCATGTTTGCCATTGAGGTAAAACAGAATATAAATACACATTGTTCTCACAAAGATATTAGTGGACCTTCGCATCGTTTGTAAAGGTATGATCGTAGTGTTTTTGATTTGAGGAAATCAGATGAACGTAGTGTAACGAATAGAGATGAGCATGACATGGTACACAATGATAGGCTTAAGAAGCCATGTCGTGTCATTCATAGCTTGTGAGCCAACATATATGAGCGTTCAAAACAACCAAACCAGAAAATCAATCTAGTCCAAAACTCCTATACGGATTTCAAACGTAATTCTAACACGATATTACTCAAATCACTTTGCAATGAAGATCACATGGTGTATAATCACTCACAAAATGCAAATGAGGCACGTGAGAGTTTTCTAGTGACTGAATCTCCTAGTTTGATTGTTTTTTATTTTCATAGAGTTTCCGAAAGAGAAATCATACGAATCAAGTCATGTTTGCTATTGAGGTTAAACGGGATGTAAAAAGAGGACCAGGAACACATACATACCCTTCGTTCTCACAAAATTATTAGTGAACCTTCGCATTGTTTGTAAAGGTAAGATCGTAGTGTTCTTGATTTGAGGAAATCAAATGAACGGAGCATAACGAATAGAGATGAGCATGACGTGGTACACAACATATATGAGTTTTGGTTCACAACATATATTGTGAGCCAAAACTCCTATACGGATTTCAAATGTAATTCTAACACGATATTACTCAAATCACTTTGCAATGAAGATCACATGGTGTATAATCACTCACGAATTGCAAATGGGGCAAGTGAGAGTTTCCTAGTGACTGAATCTCCTAGTTTGATTGTTTTTTATTTTCGTAGAGTTTCCGAAAGAGAAAGCATACGAATCAAGTCATGTTTGCCATTGAGGCAAAACAGAATATAAATACACATTGTTCTCAAGATATTAGTGGACCTTCGCATCGTTTGTAAAGGTATGATCGTAGTGTTTTTGATTTGAGGAAATCAGATGAACGTAGTGTAACGAATAGAGATGAGCATGACATGGTACACAATGATAGGCTTAAGAAGCCATGTCGTGTCATTCATAGCTTGTGAGCCAACATATATGAGCGTTCAAAACAACCAAACCAGAAAATCAATCTAGTCCAAAACTCCTATACGGATTTCAAACGTAATTCTAACACGATATTACTCAAATCACTTTGCAATGAAGATCACATGGTGTATAATCACTCACAAAATGCAAATGAGGCACGTGAGAGTTTTCTAGTGACTGAATCTCCTAGTTTGATTGTTTTTTATTTTCATAGAGTTTCCGAAAGAGAAATCATACGAATCAAGTCATGTTTGCTATTGAGGTTAAACGGGATGTAAAAAGAGGACCAGGAACACATACATACCCTTCGTTCTCACAAAATTATTAGTGAACCTTCGCATTGTTTGTAAAGGTAAGATCGTAGTGTTCTTGATTTGAGGAAATCAAATGAACGGAGCATAACGAATAGAGATGAGCATGACGTGGTACACAACATATATGAGTTTTGGTTCACAACATATATTGTGAGCCAAAACTCCTATACGGATTTCAAATGTAATTCTAACACGATATTACTCAAATCACTTTGCAATGAAGATCACATGGTGTATAATCACTCACAAAATGCAAATGAGGCACGTGAGAGTTTTCTAGTGACTGAATCTCCTAGTTTGATTGTTTTTTATTTTCATAGAGTTTCCGAAAGAGAAATCATACGAATCAAGTCATGTTTGCCATTGAGGTTAAACGGGATGTAAAAAGAGGACCAGGAACACATACATACCCATAGTTCTCACAAAATTATTAGTGAACCTTCGCATTGTTTGTAAAGGTAAGATCGTAGTGTTCTTGATTTGAGGAAATCAAATGAACGGAGCATAACGAATAGAGATGAGCATGACGTGGTACACAACATATATGAGTTTTGGTTCACAACATATATTGTGAGCCAAAACTCCTATACGGATTTCAAATGTAATTCTAACACGATATTACTCAAATCACTTTGCAATGAAGATCACATGGTGTATAATCACTCACGAATTGCAAATGGGGCAAGTGAGAGTTTCCTAGTGACTGAATCTCCTAGTTTGATTGTTTTTTATTTTCGTAGAGTTTCCGAAAGAGAAAGCATACGAATCAAGTCATGTTTGCCATTGAGGCAAAACAGAATATAAATACACATTGTTCTCAAGATATTAGTGGACCTTCGCATCGTTTGTAAAGGTATGATCGTAGTGTTTTTGATTTGAGGAAATCAGATGAACGTAGTGTAACGAATAGAGATGAGCATGACATGGTACACAATGATAGGCTTAAGAAGCCATGTCGGGTCATTCATAGCTTGTGAGCCAACATATATGAGCGTTCAAAACAACCAAACCAGAAAATCAATCTAGTCCAAAACTCCTATACGGATTTCAAACGTAATTCTAACACGATATTACTCAAATCACTTTGCAATGAAGATCACATGGTGTATAATCACTCACAAAATGCAAATGAGGCACGTGAGAGTTTTCTAGTGACTGAATCTCCTAGTTTGATTGATTTTTATTTTCGTAGAGTTTCCGAAAGAGAAATCAAACGAATCAAGTCATGTTTGCTATTGAGGTTAAACGGGATGTAAAAAGAGGACCAGGAACACATACATACCCATAGTTCTCACAAAATTATTAGTGAACCTTCGCATTGTTTGTAAAGGTAAGATCGTAGTGTTCTTGATTTGAGGAAATCAAATGAACGGAGCATAACGAATAGAGATGAGCATGACGTGGTACACAACATATATGAGTTTTGGTTCACAATATATATTGTGAGCCAAAACTCCTATACGGATTTCAAATGTAATTCTAACACGATATTACTCAAATCACTTTGCAATGAAGATCACATGGTGTATAATCACTCACGAATTGCAAATGGGGCAAGTGAGAGTTTCCTAGTGACTGAATCTCCTAGTTTGATTGTTTTTTATTTTCGTAGAGTTTCCGAAAGAGAAAGCATACGAATCAAGTCATGTTTGCCATTGAGGTAAAACAGAATATAAATACACATTGTTCTCACAAAGATATTAGTGGACCTTCGCATCGTTTGTAAAGGTATGATCGTAGTGTTTTTGATTTGAGGAAATCAGATGAACGTAGTGTAACGAATAGAGATGAGCATGACATGGTACACAATGATAGGCTTAAGAAGCCATGTCGTGTCATTCATAGCTTGTGAGCCAACATATATGAGCGTTCAAAACAACCAAACCAGAAAATCAATCTAGTCCAAAACTCCTATACGGATTTCAAACGTAATTCTAACACGATATTACTCAAATCACTTTGCAATGAAGATCACATGGTGTATAATCACTCACAAAATGCAAATGAGGCACGTGAGAGTTTTCTAGTGACTGAATCTCCTAGTTTGATTGTTTTTTATTTTCATAGAGTTTCCGAAAGAGAAATCATACGAATCAAGTCATGTTTGCTATTGAGGTTAAACGGGATGTAAAAAGAGGACCAGGAACACATACATACCCTTCGTTCTCACAAAATTATTAGTGAACCTTCGCATTGTTTGTAAAGGTAAGATCGTAGTGTTCTTGATTTGAGGAAATCAAATGAACGGAGCATAACGAATAGAGATGAGCATGACGTGGTACACAACATATATGAGTTTTGGTTCACAACATATATTGTGAGCCAAAACTCCTATACGGATTTCAAATGTAATTCTAACACGATATTACTCAAATCACTTTGCAATGAAGATCACATGGTGTATAATCACTCACGAATTGCAAATGGGGCAAGTGAGAGTTTTCTAGTGACTGAATCTCCTAGTTTGATTGTTTTTTATTTTCGTAGAGTTTCCAAAAGAGAAAAATCATACGAATTAAGTCATGTTTGCTATTGAGGTTAAACGGGATGTAAAAAGAGGACCAGGAACACATACATACCCATAGTTCTCACAAAATTATTAGTGAACCTTCGCATTGTTTGTAAAGGTAAGATCGTAGTGTTCTTGATTTGAGGAAATCAAATGAACGGAGCATAACGAATAGAGATGAGCATGACGTGGTACACAACATATATGAGTTTTGGTTCACAACATATATTGTGAGCCAAAACTCCTATACGGATTTCAAATGTAATTCTAACACGATATTACTCAAATCACTTTGCAATGAAGATCACATGGTGTATAATCACTCACGAATTGCAAATGGGGCAAGTGAGAGTTTCCTAGTGACTGAATCTCCTAGTTTGATTGTTTTTTATTTTCGTAGAGTTTCCGAAAGAGAAAGCATACGAATCAAGTCATGTTTGCCATTGAGGTAAAACAGAATATAAATACACATTGTTCTCACAAAGATATTAGTGGACCTTCGCATCGTTTGTAAAGGTATGATCGTAGTGTTTTTGATTTGAGGAAATCAGATGAACGTAGTGTAACGAATAGAGATGAGCATGACATGGTACACAATGATAGGCTTAAGAAGCCATGTCGGGTCGGTCATTCATAGCTTGTGAGCCAACATATATGAGCGTTCAAAACAACCAAACCAGAAAAACAATCTAGTCCAAAACTCCTATACGGATTTCAAACGTAATTCTAACACGATATTACTCAAATCACTTTGCAATGAAGATCACATGGTGTATAATCACTCACAAAATGCAAATGAGGCACGTGAGAGTTTTCTAGTGACTGAATCTCCTAGTTTGATTGTTTTTTATTTTCATAGAGTTTCCGAAAGAGAAATCATACGAATCAAGTCATGTTTGCTATTGAGGTTAAACGGGATGTAAAAAGAGGACCAGGAACACATACATACCCATAGTTCTCACAAAATTATTAGTGAACCTTCGCATTGTTTGTAAAGGTAAGATCGTAGTGTTCTTGATTTGAGGAAATCAAATGAACGGAGCATAACGAATAGAGATGAGCATGACGTGGTACACAACATATATGAGTTTTGGTTCACAACATATATTGTGAGCCAAAACTCCTATACGGATTTCAAATGTAATTCTAACATGATATTACTCAAATCACTTTGCAGTGAAGATCACATGGTGTATAATCACTCACGAATTGCAAATGGGGCAAGTGGGAGTTTTCTAGTGACTGAA
Source organism: Arabis hirsuta (assembly GCA_964056655.1). Lineage (NCBI taxonomy): Eukaryota > Viridiplantae > Streptophyta > Magnoliopsida > Brassicales > Brassicaceae > Arabis > Arabis hirsuta. The sequence goes on along the minus strand of OZ053299.1, from coordinate 21,769,077 downwards.
TCTCCTAGTTTGATTGTTTTTTATTTTCGTAGAGTTTCCGAAAGAGAAATCATACGAATTAAGTCATGTTTGCTATTGAGGTTAAACGGGATGTAAAAAGAGGACCAGGAACACATACATACCCATAGTTCTCACTAAATTATTAGTGAACCTTCGCATTGTTTGTAAAGGTAAGATCGTAGTGTTCTTGATTTGAGGAAATCAAATGAACGGAGCATAACGAATAGAGATGAGCATGACGTGGTACACAACATATATGAGTTTTGGTTCACAACATATATTGTGAGCCAAAACTCCTATACGGATTTCAAATGTAATTCTAACACGATATTACTCAAATCACTTTGCAATGAAGATCACATGGTGTATAATCACTCACGAATTGCAAATGGGGCAAGTGAGAGTTTCCTAGTGACTGAATCTCCTAGTTTGATTGTTTTTTATTTTCGTAGAGTTTCCGAAAGAGAAAGCATACGAATCAAGTCATGTTTGCCATTGAGGTAAAACAGAATATAAATACACATTGTTCTCACAAAGATATTAGTGGACTTTCGCATCGTTTGTAAAGGTATGATCGTAGTGTTTTTGATTTGAGGAAATCAGATGAACGTAGTGTAACGAATAGAGATGAGCATGACATGGTACACAATGATAGGCTTAAGAAGCCATGTCGTGTCATTCATAGCTTGTGAGCCAACATATATGAGCGTTCAAAACAACCAAACCAGAAAATCAATCTAGTCCAAAACTCCTATACGGATTTCAAACGTAATTCTAACACGATATTACTCAAATCACTTTGCAATGAAGATCACATGGTGTATAATCACTCACAAAATGCAAATGAGGCACGTGAGAGTTTTCTAGTGACTGAATCTCCTAGTTTGATTGTTTTTTATTTTCATAGAGTTTCCGAAAGAGAAATCATACGAATCAAGTCATGTTTGCTATTGAGGTTAAACGGGATGTAAAAAGAGGACCAGGAACACATACATACCCTTCGTTCTCACAAAATTATTAGTGAACCTTCGCATCGTTTGTAAAGGTATGATCGTAGTGTTTTTGATTTGAGGAAATCAGATGAACGTAGTGTAACGAATAGAGATGAGCATGACATAGTACACAATGATAGGCTTAAGAAGCCATGTCGGGTCATTCATAGCTTGTGAGCCAACATATATGAGCGTTCAAAACAACCAAACCAGAAAATCAATCTAGTCCAAAACTCCTATACGGATTTCAAACGTAATTCTAACACGATATTACTCAAATCACTTTGCAATGAAGATCACATGGTGTATAATCACTCACAAAATGCAAATGAGGCACGTGAGAGTTTTCTAGTGACTGAATCTCCTAGTTTGATTGTTTTTTATTTTCATAGAGTTTCCGAAAGAGAAATCATACGAATCAAGTCATGTTTGCTATTGAGGTTAAACGGGATGTAAAAAGAGGACCAGGAACACATACATACCCATAGTTCTCACAAAATTATTAGTGAACCTTCGCATTGTTTGTTAAGGTAAGATCGTAGTGTTCTTGATTTGAGGAAATCAAATGAACGGAGCATAACGAATAGAGATGAGCATGACGTGGTACACAACATATATGAGTTTTGGTTCACAACATATATTGTGAGCCAAAACTCCTATACGGATTTCAAATGTAATTCTAACATGATATTACTCAAATCACTTTGCAATGAAGATCACATGGTGTATAATCACTCACGAATTGCAAATGGGGCAAGTGAGAGTTTTCTAGTGACTGAATCTCCTAGTTTGATTGTTTTTTATTTTCGTAGAGTTTCCGAAAGAGAAATCATACGGATTAAGTCATGTTTGCTATTGAGGTTAAACGGGATGTAAAAAGAGGACCAGGAACACATACATACCCATAGTTCTCACAAAATTATTAGTGAACCTTCGCATTGTTTGTAAAGGTAAGATCGTAGTGTTCTTGATTTGAGGAAATCAAATGAACGGAGCATAACGAATAGAGATGAGCATGACGTGGTACACAACATATATGAGTTTTGGTTCACAACATATATTGTGAGCCAAAACTCCTATACGGATTTCAAATGTAATTCTAACACGATATTACTCAAATCACTTTGCAATGAAGATCACATGGTGTATAATCACTCACGAATTGCAAATGGGGCAAGTGAGAGTTTCCTAGTGACTGAATCTCCTAGTTTGATTGTTTTTTATTTTCGTAGAGTTTCCGAAAGAGAAAGCATACGAATCAAGTCATGTTTGCCATTGAGGTAAAACAGAATATAAATACACATTGTTCTCACAAAGATATTAGTGGACCTTCGCATCGTTTGTAAAGGTATGATCGTAGTGTTTTTGATTTGAGGAAATCAGATGAACGTAGTGTAACGAATAGAGATGAGCATGACATGGTACACAATGATAGGCTTAAGAAGCCATGTCGGGTCGGTCATTCATAGCTTGTGAGCCAACATATATGAGCGTTCAAAACAACCAAACCAGAAAATCAATCTAGTCCAAAACTCCTATACGGATTTCAAACGTAATTCTAACACGATATTACTCAAATCACTTTGCAATGAAGATCACATGGTGTATAATCACTCACAAAATGCAAATGAGGCACGTGAGAGTTTTCTAGTGACTGAATCTCCTAGTTTGATTGTTTTTTATTTTCATAGAGTTTCCGAAAGAGAAATCATACGAATCAAGTCATGTTTGCTATTGAGGTTAAACGGGATGTAAAAAGAGGACCAGGAACACATACATACCCATAGTTCTCACAAAATTATTAGTGAACCTTCGCATTGTTTGTAAAGGTAAGATCGTAGTGTTCTTGATTTGAGGAAATCAAATGAACGGAGCATAACGAATAGAGATGAGCATGACGTGGTACACAACATATATGAGTTTTGGTTCACAACATATATTGTGAGCCAAAACTCCTATACGGATTTCAAATGTAATTCTAACATGATATTACTCAAATCACTTTGCAATGAAGATCACATGGTGTATAATCACTCACGAATTGCAAATGGGGCAAGTGGGAGTTTTCTAGTGACTGAATCTCCTAGTTTGATTGTTTTTTATTTTCGTAGAGTTTCCGAAAGAGAAATCATACGAATTAAGTCATGTTTGCTATTGAGGTTAAACAGGATGTAAAAAGAGGACCAGGAACACATACATACCCATAGTTCTCACAAAATTATTAGTGAACCTTCGCATTGTTTGTAAAGGTAAGATCGTAGTGTTCTTGATTTGAGGAAATCAAATGAACGGAGCATAACGAATAGAGATGAGCATGACGTGGTACACAACATATATGAGTTTTGGTTCACAACATATATTGTGAGCCAAAACTCCTATACGGATTTCAAATGTAATTCTAACATGATATTACTCAAATCACTTTGCAATGAAGATCACATGGTGTATAATCACTCACGAATTGCAAATGGGGCAAGTGGGAGTTTTCTAGTGACTGAATCTCCTAGTTTGATTGTTTTTTATTTTCGTAGAGTTTCCGAAAGAGAAATCATACGAATTAAGTCATGTTTGCTATTGAGGTTAAACGGGATGTAAAAAGAGGACCAGGAACACATACATACCCATAGTTCTCACAAAATTATTAGTGAACCTTCGCATTGTTTGTAAAGGTAAGATCGTAGTGTTCTTGATTTGAGGAAATCAAATGAACGGAGCATAACGAATAGAGATGAGCATGACGTGGTACACAACATATATGAGTTTTGGTTCACAACATATATTGTGAGCCAAAACTCCTATACGGATTTCAAATGTAATTCTAACACGATATTACTCAAATCACTTTGCAATGAAGATCACATGGTGTATAATCACTCACGAATTGCAAATGGGGCAAGTGAGAGTTTCCTAGTGACTGAATCTCCTAGTTTGATTGTTTTTTATTTTCGTAGAGTTTCCGAAAGAGAAAGCATACGAATCAAGTCATGTTTGCCATTGAGGTAAAACAGAATATAAATACACATTGTTCTCACAAAGATATTAGTGGACCTTCGCATCGTTTGTAAAGGTATGATCGTAGTGTTTTTGATTTGAGGAAATCAGATGAACGTAGTGTAACGAATAGAGATGAGCATGACATGGTACACAATGATAGGCTTAAGAAGCCATGTCGGGTCGGTCATTCATAGCTTGTGAGCCAACATATATGAGCGTTCAAAACAACCAAACCAGAAAATCAATCTAGTCCAAAACTCCTATACGGATTTCAAACGTAATTCTAACACGATATTACTCAAATCACTTTGCAATGAAGATCACATGGTGTATAATCACTCACAAAATGCAAATGAGGCACGTGAGAGTTTTCTAGTGACTGAATCTCCTAGTTTGATTGTTTTTTATTTTCATAGAGTTTCCGAAAGAGAAATCATACGAATCAAGTCATGTTTGCTATTGAGGTTAAACGGGATGTAAAAAGAGGACCAGGAACACATACATACCCATAGTTCTCACAAAATTATTAGTGAACCTTCGCATTGTTTGTAAAGGTAAGATCGTAGTGTTCTTGATTTGAGGAAATCAAATGAACGGAGCATAACGAATAGAGATGAGCATGACGTGGTACACAACATATATGAGTTTTGGTTCACAACATATATTGTGAGCCAAAACTCCTATACGGATTTCAAATGTAATTCTAACATGATATTACTCAAATCACTTTGCAATGAAGATCACATGGTGTATAATCACTCACGAATTGCAAATGGGGCAAGTGGGAGTTTTCTAGTGACTGAATCTCCTAGTTTGATTGTTTTTTATTTTCGTAGAGTTTCCGAAAGAGAAATCATACGAATTAAGTCATGTTTGCTATTGAGGTTAAACGGGATGTAAAAAGAGGACCAGGAACACATACATACCCATAGTTCTCACAAAATTATTAGTGAACCTTCGCATTGTTTGTAAAGGTAAGATCGTAGTGTTCTTGATTTGAGGAAATCAAATGAACGGAGCATAACGAATAGAGATGAGCATGACGTGGTACACAACATATATGAGTTTTGGTTCACAACATATATTGTGAGCCAAAACTCCTATACGGATTTCAAATGTAATTCTAACATGATATTACTCAAATCACTTTGCAATGAAGATCACATGGTGTATAATCACTCACGAATTGCAAATGGGGCAAGTGGGAGTTTTCTAGTGACTGAATCTCCTAGTTTGATTGTTTTTTATTTTCGTAGAGTTTCCGAAAGAGAAAGCATACGAATCAAGTCATGTTTGCCATTGAGGTAAAACAGAATATAAATACACATTGTTCTCACAAAGATATTAGTGGACCTTCGCATCGTTTGTAAAGGTATGATCGTAGTGTTTTTGATTTGAGGAAATCAGATGAACGTAGTGTAACGAATAGAGATGAGCATGACATGGTACACAATGATAGGCTTAAGAAGCCATGTCGTGTCATTCATAGCTTGTGAGCCAACATATATGAGCGTTCAAAACAACCAAACCAGAAAATCAATCTAGTCCAAAACTCCTATACGGATTTCAAACGTAATTCTAACACGATATTACTCAAATCACTTTGCAATGAAGATCACATGGTGTATAATCACTCACAAAATGCAAATGAGGCACGTGAGAGTTTTCTACTGACTGAATCTCCTAATTTGATTGTTTTTTATTTTCGTAGAGTTTTCGAAAGAGAAATAATACGAATCAAGTCATGTTTGCTATTGAGGTTAAACGGGATGTAAAAAGAGGACCAGGAACACATACATACCCATAGTTCTCACAAAATTATTAGTGAACCTTCGCATTGTTTGTAAAGGTAAGATCGTAGTGTTCTTGATTTGAGGAAATCAAATGAACGGAGCATAACGAATAGAGATGAGCATGACGTGGTACACAACATATATGAGTTTTGGTTCACAACATATATTGTGAGCCAAAACTCCTATACGGATTTCAAATGTAATTCTAACACGATATTACTCAAATCACTTTGCAATGAAGATCACATGGTGTATAATCACTCACGAATTGCAAATGGGGCAAGTGAGAGTTTCCTAGTGACTGAATCTCCTAGTTTGATTGTTTTTTATTTTCGTAGAGTTTCCAAAAGAGAAAGCATACGAATCAAGTCATGTTTGCCATTGAGGTAAAATAAAATATAAATACACATTGTTCTCACAAAGATATTAGTGGACCTTCGCATCGTTTGTAAAGGTATGATCGTAGTGTTTTTGATTTGAGGAAATCAGATGAACGTAGTGTAACGAATAGAGATGAGCATGACATGGTACACAATGATAGGCTTAAGAAGCCATGTCGTGTCATTCATAGCTTGTGAGCCAACGTATATGAGCGTTCAAAACAACCAAACCAGAAAATCAATCTAGTCCAAAACTCCTATACGGATTTCAAACGTAATTCTAACACGATATTACTCAAATCACTTTGCAATGAAGATCACATGGTGTATAATCACTCACAAAATGCAAATGAGGCACGTGAGAGTTTTCTACTGACTGAATCTCCTAATTTGATTGTTTTTTATTTTCGTAGAGTTTTCGAAAGAGAAATAATACGAATCAAGTCATGTTTGCTATTGAGGTTAAACGGGATGTAAAAAGAGGACCAGGAACACATACATACCCATAGTTCTCACAAAATTATTAGTGAACCTTCGCATTGTTTGTAAAGGTAAGATCGTAGTGTTCTTGATTTGAGGAAATCAAATGAACGGAGCATAACGAATAGAGATGAGCATGACGTGGTACACAACATATATGAGTTTTGGTTCACAACATATATTGTGAGCCAAAACTCCTATACGGATTTCAAATGTAATTCTAACATGATATTACTCAAATCACTTTGCAATGAAGATCACATGGTGTATAATCACTCACGAATTGCAAATGGGGCAAGTCGGAGTTTTCTAGTGACTGAATCTCCTAGTTTGATTGTTTTTTATTTTCGTAGAGTTTCCGAAAGAGAAATCATACGAATTAAGTCATGTTTGCTATTGAGGTTAAACGGGATGTAAAAAGAGGACCAGGAACACATACATACCCATAGTTCTCACAAAATTATTAGTGAACCTTCGCATTGTTTGTAAAGGTAAGATCGTAGTGTTCTTGATTTGAGGAAATCAAATGAACGGAGCATAACGAATAGAGATGAGCATGACGTGGTACACAACATATATGAGTTTTGGTTCACAACATATATTGTGAGCCAAAACTCCTATACGGATTTCAAATGTAATTCTAACACGATATTACTCAAATCACTTTGCAATGAAGATCACATGGTGTATAATCACTCACGAATTGCAAATGGGGCAAGTGAGAGTTTCCTAGTGACTGAATCTCCTAGTTTGATTGTTTTTTATTTTCGTAGAGTTTCCGAAAGAGAAAGCATACGAATCAAGTCATGTTTGCCATTGAGGTTAAACGGGATGTAAAAAGAGGACCAGGAACACATACATACCCTTCGTTCTCACAAAATTATTAGTGAACCTTCGCATTGTTTGTAAAGGTAAGATCGTAGTGTTCTTGATTTGAGGAAATCAAATGAACGGAGCATAACGAATAGAGATGAGCATGACGTGGTACACAACATATATGAGTTTTGGTTCACAACATATATTGTGAGCCAAAACTCCTATACGGATTTCAAATGTAATTCTAACACGATATTACTCAAATCACTTTGCAATGAAGATCACATGGTGTATAATCACTCACGAATTGCAAATGGGGCAAGTGAGAGTTTCCTAGTGACTGAATCTCCTAATTTGATTGTTTTTTATTTTCGTAGAGTTTTCGAAAGAGAAATAATACGAATCAAGTCATGTTTGCTATTGAGGTTAAACAGGATGCAAAAAGAGGACCAGGAACACATACATACCCATAGTTCTCACAAAATTATTAGTGAACCTTCGTATTGTTTGTAAAGGTAAGATCGTAGTGTTCTTGATTTGAGGAAATCAAATGAACAGAGCATAACGAATAGAGATGAGCATGACGTGGTACACAACATATATGAGTTTTGGTTCACTACATATATTGTGAGCCAAAACTCCTATACGGATTTCAAACGTAAGTCTAACACGATATTACTCAAATCACTTTGCAATGAAGATCACATGGTGTATAATCACTCACGAATTGCAAATGGGGCAAGTGAGAGTTTCCTAGTGACTGAATCTCCTAGTTTGATTGTTTTTTATTTTCGTAGAGTTTCCGAAAGAGAAAGCATACGAATCAAGTCATGTTTGCCATTGAGGTTAAACGGGATGTAAAAAGAGGACCAGGAACACATACATACCCTTCGTTCTCACAAAATTATTAGTGAACCTTCGCATTGTTTGTAAAGGTAAGATCGTAGTGTTCTTGATTTGAGGAAATCAAATGAACGGAGCATAACGAATAGAGATGAGCATGACGTGGTACACAACATATATGAGTTTTGGTTCACAACATATATTGTGAGCCAAAACTCCTATACGGATTTCAAATGTAATTCTAACACGATATTACTCAAATCACTTTGCAATGAAGATCACATGGTGTATAATCACTCACGAATTGCAAATGGGGCAAGTGAGAGTTTCCTAGTGACTGAATCTCCTAGTTTGATTGTTTTTTATTTTCGTAGAGTTTCCGAAAGAGAAATCATACGAATCAAGTCATGTTTGCTATTGAGGTTAAACAGGATGTAAAAAGAGGACCAGGAACACATACATACCCATAGTTCTCACAAAATTATTAGTGAACCTTCGCATTGTTTGTAAAGGTAAGATCGTAGTGTTTTTGATTTGAGGAAATCAGATGAACGTAGTGTAACGAATAGAGATGAGCATGACGTGGTACACAACATATATGAGTTTTGGTTCACAACATATATTGTGAGCCAAAACTCCTATACGGATTTCAAATGTAATTCTAATACGATATTACTCAAATCACTTTGCAATGAAGATCACATGGTGTATAATCACTCACGAATTGCAAATGGGGCAAGTGAGAGTTTCCTAGTGACTGAATCTCCTAGTTTGATTGTTTTTTATTTTCGTAGAGTTTCCAAAAGAGAAAGCATACGAATCAAGTCATGTTTGCCATTGAGGTAAAATAAAATATAAATACACATTGTTCTCACAAAGATATTAGTGGACCTTCGCATCGTTTGTAAAGGTATGATCGTAGTGTTTTTGATTTGAGGAAATCAGATGAACGTAGTGTAACGAATAGAGATGAGCATGACATGGTACACAATGATAGGCTTAAGAAGCCATGTCGTGTCATTCATAGCTTGTGAGCCAACATATATGAGCGTTCAAAACAACCAAACCAGAAAATCAATCTAGTCCAAAACTCCTATACGGATTTCAAACGTAATTCTAACACGATATTACTCAAATCACTTTGCAATGAAGATCACATGGTGTATAATCACTCACAAAATGCAAATGAGGCACGTGAGAGTTTTCTACTGACTGAATCTCCTAATTTGATTGTTTTTTATTTTCGTAGAGTTTTCGAAAGAGAAATAATACGAATCAAGTCATGTTTGCTATTGAGGTTAAACGGGATGTAAAAAGAGGACCAGGAACACATACATACCCATAGTTCTCACAAAATTATTAGTGAACCTTCGCATTGTTTGTAAAGGTAAGATCGTAGTGTTCTTGATTTGAGGAAATCAAATGAACGGAGCATAACGAATAGAGATGAGCATGACGTGGTACACAACATATATGAGTTTTGGTTCACAACATATATTGTGAGCCAAAACTCCTATACGGATTTCAAATGTAATTCTAACACGATATTACTCAAATCACTTTGCAATGAAGATCACATGGTGTATAATCACTCACGAATTGCAAATGGGGCAAGTGAGAGTTTCCTAGTGACTGAATCTCCTAGTTTGATTGTTTTTTATTTTCGTAGAGTTTCCAAAAGAGAAAGCATACGAATCAAGTCATGTTTGCCATTGAGGTAAAATAAAATATAAATACACATTGTTCTCACAAAGATATTAGTGGACCTTCGCATCGTTTGTAAAGGTATGATCGTAGTGTTTTTGATTTGAGGAAATCAGATGAACGTAGTGTAACGAATAGAGATGAGCATGACATGGTACACAATGATAGGCTTAAGAAGCCATGTCGTGTCATTCATAGCTTGTGAGCCAACATATATGAGCGTTCAAAACAACCAAACCAGAAAATCAATCTAGTCCAAAACTCCTATACGGATTTCAAACGTAATTCTAACACGATATTACTCAAATCACTTTGCAATGAAGATCACATGGTGTATAATCACTCACAAAATGCAAATGAGGCACGTGAGAGTTTTCTACTGACTGAATCTCCTAATTTGATTGTTTTTTATTTTCGTAGAGTTTTCGAAAGAGAAATAATACGAATCAAGTCATGTTTGCTATTGAGGTTAAACGGGATGTAAAAAGAGGACCAGGAACACATACATACCCATAGTTCTCACAAAATTATTAGTGAACCTTCGCATTGTTTGTAAAGGTAAGATCGTAGTGTTCTTGATTTGAGGAAATCAAATGAACGGAGCATAACGAATAGAGATGAGCATGACGTGGTACACAACATATATGAGTTTTGGTTCACAACATATATTGTGAGCCAAAACTCCTATACGGATTTCAAATGTAATTCTAACACGATATTACTCAAATCACTTTGCAATGAAGATCACATGGTGTATAATCACTCACGAATTGCAAATGGGGCAAGTGAGAGTTTCCTAGTGACTGAATCTCCTAGTTTGATTGTTTTTTATTTTCGTAGAGTTTCCAAAAGAGAAAGCATACGAATCAAGTCATGTTTGCCATTGAGGTAAAATAAAATATAAATACACATTGTTCTCACAAAGATATTAGTGGACCTTCGCATCGTTTGTAAAGGTATGATCGTAGTGTTTTTGATTTGAGGAAATCAGATGAACGTAGTGTAACGAATAGAGATGAGCATGACATGGTACACAATGATAGGCTTAAGAAGCCATGTCGTGTCATTCATAGCTTGTGAGCCAACATATATGAGCGTTCAAAACAACCAAACCAGAAAATCAATCTAGTCCAAAACTCCTATACGGATTTCAAACGTAATTCTAACACGATATTACTCAAATCACTTTGCAATGAAGATCACATGGTGTATAATCACTCACAAAATGCAAATGAGGCACGTGAGAGTTTTCTACTGACTGAATCTCCTAATTTGATTGTTTTTTATTTTCGTAGAGTTTTCGAAAGAGAAATAATACGAATCAAGTCATGTTTGCTATTGAGGTTAAACGGGATGTAAAAAGAGGACCAGGAACACATACATACCCATAGTTCTCACAAAATTATTAGTGAACCTTCGCATTGTTTGTAAAGGTAAGATCGTAGTGTTCTTGATTTGAGGAAATCAAATGAACGGAGCATAACGAATAGAGATGAGCATGACGTGGTACACAACATATATGAGTTTTGGTTCACAACATATATTGTGAGCCAAAACTCCTATACGGATTTCAAATGTAATTCTAACATGATATTACTCAAATCACTTTGCAATGAAGATCACATGGTGTATAATCACTCACGAATTGCAAATGGGGCAAGTGGGAGTTTTCTAGTGACTGAATCTCCTAGTTTGATTGTTTTTTATTTTCGTAGAGTTTCCGAAAGAGAAATCATACGAATTAAGTCATGTTTGCTATTGAGGTTAAACGGGATGTAAAAAGAGGACCAGGAACACATACATACCCATAGTTCTCACTAAATTATTAGTGAACCTTCGCATTGTTTGTAAAGGTAAGATCGTAGTGTTCTTGATTTGAGGAAATCAAATGAACGGAGCATAACGAATAGAGATGAGCATGACGTGGTACACAACATATATGAGTTTTGGTTCACAACATATATTGTGAGCCAAAACTCCTATACGGATTTCAAATGTAATTCTAACACGATATTACTCAAATCACTTTGCAATGAAGATCACATGGTGTATAATCACTCACGAATTGCAAATGGGGCAAGTGAGAGTTTCCTAGTGACTGAATCTCCTAGTTTGATTGTTTTTTATTTTCGTAGAGTTTCCGAAAGAGAAAGCATACGAATCAAGTCATGTTTGCCATTGAGGTTAAACGGGATGTAAAAAGAGGACCAGGAACACATACATACCCTTCGTTCTCACAAAATTATTAGTGAACCTTCGCATTGTTTGTAAAGGTAAGATCGTAGTGTTCTTGATTTGAGGAAATCAAATGAACGGAGCATAACGAATAGAGATGAGCATGACGTGGTACACAACATATATGAGTTTTGGTTCACAACATATATTGTGAGCCAAAACTCCTATACGGATTTCAAATGTAATTCTAACACGATATTACTCAAATCACTTTGCAATGAAGATCACATGGTGTATAATCACTCACGAATTGCAAATGGGGCAAGTGAGAGTTTCCTAGTGACTGAATCTCCTAATTTGATTGTTTTTTATTTTCGTAGAGTTTTCGAAAGAGAAATAATACGAATCAAGTCATGTTTGCTATTGAGGTTAAACAGGATGCAAAAAGAGGACCAGGAACACATACATACCCATAGTTCTCACAAAATTATTAGTGAACCTTCGTATTGTTTGTAAAGGTAAGATCGTAGTGTTCTTGATTTGAGGAAATCAAATGAACAGAGCATAACGAATAGAGATGAGCATGACGTGGTACACAACATATATGAGTTTTGGTTCACTACATATATTGTGAGCCAAAACTCCTATACGGATTTCAAACGTAAGTCTAACACGATATTACTCAAATCACTTTGCAATGAAGATCACATGGTGTATAATCACTCACGAATTGCAAATGGGGCAAGTGAGAGTTTCCTAGTGACTGAATCTCCTAGTTTGATTGTTTTTTATTTTCGTAGAGTTTCCGAAAGAGAAAGCATACGAATCAAGTCATGTTTGCCATTGAGGTTAAACGGGATGTAAAAAGAGGACCAGGAACACATACATACCCTTCGTTCTCACAAAATTATTAGTGAACCTTCGCATTGTTTGTAAAGGTAAGATCGTAGTGTTCTTGATTTGAGGAAATCAAATGAACGGAGCATAACGAATAGAGATGAGCATGACGTGGTACACAACATATATGAGTTTTGGTTCACAACATATATTGTGAGCCAAAACTCCTATACGGATTTCAAATGTAATTCTAACACGATATTACTCAAATCACTTTGCAATGAAGATCACATGGTGTATAATCACTCACGAATTGCAAATGGGGCAAGTGAGAGTTTCCTAGTGACTGAATCTCCTAGTTTGATTGTTTTTTATTTTCGTAGAGTTTCCGAAAGAGAAATCATACGAATCAAGTCATGTTTGCTATTGAGGTTAAACAGGATGTAAAAAGAGGACCAGGAACACATACATACCCATAGTTCTCACAAAATTATTAGTGAACCTTCGCATTGTTTGTAAAGGTAAGATCGTAGTGTTCTTGATTTGAGGAAATCAAATGAACGGAGCATAACGAATAGAGATGAGCATGACGTGGTACACAACATATATGAGTTTTGGTTCACAACATATATTGTGAGCCAAAACTCCTATACGGATTTCAAACGTAAGTCTAATACGATATTACTCAAATCACTTTGCAATGAAGATCACATGGTGTATAATCACTCACGAATTGCAAATGGGGCAAGTGAGAGTTTCCTAGTGACTGAATCTCCTAGTTTGATTGTTTTTTATTTTCGTAGAGTTTCCAAAAGAGAAAGCATACGAATCAAGTCATGTTTGCCATTGAGGTAAAATAAAATATAAATACACATTGTTCTCACAAAGATATTAGTGGACCTTCGCATCGTTTGTAAAGGTATGATCGTAGTGTTTTTGATTTGAGGAAATCAGATGAACGTAGTGTAACGAATAGAGATGAGCATGACATGGTACACAATGATAGGCTTAAGAAGCCATGTCGTGTCATTCATAGCTTGTGAGCCAACATATATGAGCGTTCAAAACAACCAAACCAGAAAATCAATCTAGTCCAAAACTCCTATACGGATTTCAAACGTAATTCTAACACGATATTACTCAAATCACTTTGCAATGAAGATCACATGGTGTATAATCACTCACAAAATGCAAATGAGGCACGTGAGAGTTTTCTACTGACTGAATCTCCTAATTTGATTGTTTTTTATTTTCGTAGAGTTTTCGAAAGAGAAATAATACGAATCAAGTCATGTTTGCTATTGAGGTTAAACAGGATGCAAAAAGAGGACCAGGAACACATACATACCCATAGTTCTCACAAAATTATTAGTGAACCTTCGTATTGTTTGTAAAGGTAAGATCGTAGTGTTCTTGATTTGAGGAAATCAAATGAACAGAGCATAACGAATAGAGATGAGCATGACGTGGTACACAACATATATGAGTTTTGGTTCACAACATATATTGTGAGCCAAAACTCCTATACGGATTTCAAACGTAAGTCTAACACGATATTACTCAAATCACTTTGCAATGAAGATCACATGGTGTATAATCACTCACGAATTGCAAATGGGGCAAGTGAGAGTTTCCTAGTGACTGAATCTCCTAGTTTGATTGTTTTTTATTTTCGTAGAGTTTCCGAAAGAGAAAGCATACGAATCAAGTCATGTTTGCCATTGAGGTTAAACGGGATGTAAAAAGAGGACCAGGAACACATACATACCCTTCGTTCTCACAAAATTATTAGTGAACCTTCGCATTGTTTGTAAAGGTAAGATCGTAGTGTTCTTGATTTGAGGAAATCAAATGAACGGAGCATAACGAATAGAGATGAGCATGACGTGGTACACAACATATATGAGTTTTGGTTCACTATTAAACTGGATCAGCCTTACCGCAGCAGCAGCCTTACCGCAGCGGCATGTGTCTAAATGGTGCGGTAGTAACTCAAGGGTGTGCGGCGTGTGATCCAAGGCTACTCAACACATCTTACCAGCCACTCACGTGCCCAACAAGCTGACACAAGTCAGTTTGTGTTTTATAGTAAAGAAACAAGTGGCCTCTCTCCATTGCCCATCCCCATTTGTTTACAATTAACTCTCCCATCACTTCTGGTTTATATTAGAGTAATACAAGTTGTATAGGACAGCATTAGGGTTAAGCAAAAACGTGTATATATAGTCTCATTGTTGTAAGATCACAATTCAATTGACTGAGTTCAGTTCATATACTCTCTACTCTCTATAAACTCTCAATCACTCATCTCTCTCAATCTCTTACATATTCCGCATAAATCTTACATGGTATCAGAGCGGTTTGATCTTATTACGTGTTGATTAAAACCGTTTTTCATTCTTAAACACTTGTTTCCATTACTGTTCTTTGCTTCTCACTACAAACCAGAACCGTTACACAACTTCTGGAGTTGTTTGTTTAGCTACTAATGGAGGGGAACAAGATGGTGTCACTACCTGTTGTGCTCAAAGGAGCTGATAACTACCTGCTTTGGGCGAGGACCGCCAAGGCTGTGTTGAGTGGAAAGAGGCTGTGGAGTCATGTTGAGAACTCCCAAGCGCCGGTTGTTACGAACAAAGAAGGGAAGGTGATTCCATCCGATTCTGATACGTGGTATCATGATGATCAGATGGTACTCTCCACCATTCAAGGGTCATTGGCCATATCTGTTCTTGAAGCGTATTCCTACTGTGAAGAAGCTAAGGAGCTGTGGGACACATTGAAAAATGTGTTTGGGAATGTCTCCAATCTTACCAGGGTATTTGAAGTTAAACGAGCCATCAATCAACTCTCACAAGGTGATTTGGGTTTCAATGATTTCTTTGGAAAGTTCAGGAGCTTGTGGGCTGAACTGGAAATGTTGAGACCAGCTACACTTGTGGCGACAGTTCTGAATGAGAGAAGAGAGCAAGATAAAGTCTTTGCTCTTCTAATGGTGTTGAATCCAGTGTTTAACGATCTAATTAAGCATCTACTAAGGGCTGAGAAGTTACCGAGTTTGGATGAGGTGTGTGCCCAAATTCAGAAGGAACAAGGCTCACTAGGGCTATTCGGGAATAAAGGCAGTGAACTGGTCATAGCTAATAAGGGCGAGCTGATGATTGCCAACAGAGGCGCCTATGGGACTGAAGAAAGAGATATATGGGTCTGTGAGCATTGTAAGAAGAGGGGTCATCTCAAGAACAAATGCTGGACACTATACCCTCATCTCAAGCCTAACCGTGGGAGAGATCAAAGGAAACCGAGAGCTAATGCAGCCGCAAACTCATACGAAGCTGCTGGACCATCAATTCAACTCAATGAGGACGAGGGAATAGCCATGAGAGCCTCTGCCGAGTATGTGAAGAAATCAGACCTTGACATCCTCATCAAATCCCTAAAAGAATCTGGTAACCCAATACAAGCTTTCAGCCTTAATACTTTGCATAAACATGATCTAAGGAGTGTTGCGAATCATAGTTTAACTAATAAACCCCTAATCGTCGATTCTGGTGCAAGCCACCATATGATTAGTGATGCTAGGTTGATTAGTAACGTGAAACCTGCCTTAGGGAATGTAATTATAGCAAACGGTGAAAAGATTAAGATAGAAGGAATTGGGAACCTTAAGTTGTTTGATAAAGAATCTAAGGCCTTTTACATGCCATCTTTCACGTCAAACCTGTTATCTATTAAAAAGGCTACTACTGATTTGAATTGTTATGCCATATTCAGTCCTAATGAAGTTTTTTTTCAGGATATTGATTCAAGTAAGCGTATCGGTCAAGGAACAACTAAGAATGGTCTTTATGTTCTTGAAGATACTAAATCATCATCGTGTTTACCTAATGCTTTCGTATTTGCTTCTGTTCTTGATAATGATGCACTATGGCATGCTAGATTAGGCCACCCTCATCACAGAGCTTTAAATTTGATGTTACCAAATGTTAAATTTAAGAATGATGCTTGTGAGGCATGTATTTTGGGGAAACATTGCAAAACCGTCTTTCCTAAGTCATCTACCATTTATGAAAAATGTTTTGATCTTATTCATTCTGATGTTTGGACCTCTCCGTGCGAGTCTAGAGAAAACCATAAGTATTTTGTTACTTTCATTGATGAAAAATCGAAATATACTTGGATAACGTTATTGCCATCAAAGGATAGAGTATTAGAAGCGTTTATTAACTTCCAAAACTATGTGACTAACCATTATGATGCTAAAATCAAAGTGTTGAGATCAGATAATGGGGGGGAGTACACGAGCCAATTATTCAAACAACATTTGAACAAATACGGCATCGTACATCAAACGAGCTGCCCTTATACTCCTCAACAAAATGGTGTTGCTGAACGAAAGAACCGACATCTTATGGAAGTAGCCCGGTCCTTGATGTTCCACATGAATGTACCTAAGAGATTTTGGGGGGATGCTGTGGTCATGGCCTGTTATTTGATTAACCGGCTGCCCACTAAAGTCCTTCAAGATATCTCTCCATTTGAGGTATTAAACACTTCCAAACCGTCGATTGATTATCTAAAAGTATTTGGTTGTGTTTGTTTTGTTTTAAAACCAGGAGAACAAAGGAACAAACTAGATGAAAAGAGTACAAAAGGGATGTTCATTGGCTACTCTATCAATCAAAAGGGCTATAAATGCTACATTCCAGAAACGAGAAGAGTGTTGATTTCAAGAGATGTCAAGTTCATTGAGAACCAAGGGTTTTACGAAGACAGGAATTGGGAGAACTTGAAAGATCTATCACACTCTACATCCGATAGGGCTGCCTCCCTTAGAACGCTCCTGGAAACCTTAAGAGATGGGAGCATGCCAGCCGCAACTCCTACTTCAACTGCTACCTCAGAACAGATAGAGGAAGAAGCAAACAACGAGGAAATAGACTCCGAGACTGAAATTGAAACGGAAATGCATGGTGATGAAATAGGAGAGGGGAACATAGAAGATATTCATAACACAAGCCCACAGCAACCAGAGACTCATGCATCACCACGGCAGCCACGTTTGAGTACACCGCAGCCACAATTACATATGCGGCAGCGTCGTTCTGATACGCGGCAACCGCAGCCGAGCCCTAATCCTCCTAACCACCAGCCAGTGCTGGATCAATCAGTTGCTCCTCATATAAGCGAACCAACACTCCGCAGAAGCACTAGAGTGAGACAGCCCGCATCGAATTGGATCAACACAAGGGTGTATTATAACAACCAGGCGGTTGCACACCCAATACATGCGGTCTGTTCTTTGGCTCACATCCCGGAAGAGTATCAAGCATTCATTGGAATTTTGGACAATGAGGAGATTCCAAAAACATATGAGGAAGCAACAGAGCTAAAGGTTTGGCGTGAGGCAGTGGGGGATGAGAAACAAGCAATGGAAAGGAACCATACTTGGGATGAGGCTGATCTTCCAAAGACCAAGAAAACAGTGAGTTCAAAATGGGTATTTACTATCAAATACCATAGCAATGGCGAGATAGAAAGACACAAGGCAAGGCTGGTAGCAAGGGGCTTCACCCAAACCTACGGTGAAGATTATATGGAGACGTTTGCTCCTGTTGCAAAGCTTCACACCATCCGGGTTGTATTATCTCTTGCTACGAATTTGGAATGGGAGTTATGGCAGATGGATGTGAAGAATGCATTCCTCCAAGGGGAGTTAGAAGAGGAGGTTTATATGACTCCACCACCAGGCATATTTGTTACCCCGGGAAAAGTGCTAAAGTTGAGAAAAGCGATCTACGGTCTAAAACAGTCACCAAGGGCGTGGTACCGAAAGTTGAGCATCACACTTTTGGATAGAGGATTCCGAAGATCAGAAGCTGATCACACCCTCTTCACGATTCAAAGCCAAACAGGTATCATTGTCATTCTCATTTATGTAGATGATATAATCATATCTGGAAGTGATAAGATTGGTATTCAAGATACCAAAAATTATTTAAAATCAGTCTTTGATATCAAAGACCTAGGTGAACTAAGGTACTTTCTTGGGATAGAAGTATGTAGATCGAAGGAAGGTCTCTTCTTATCCCAAAGAAAGTACATTTGTGATCTTGTGAATGACGCAGGTTTGATGGATGCAAAACCAGCGAGAACACCTTTGGAGGATGGATATAAAGCTAACCAACAAGGGGGGAATGAAGATAGCCTCCTTCATGACGCTAAACCGTATAGGCGTTTGGTTGGTAAGCTCATATACCTTACAATAACTCGTCCTGATTTATGTTTTGCAGTAAATCAGGCGAGCCAATACATGCAAGCTCCAAGGCAGTCACATTGGACGATGGTGAATCGTATCCTACGATACATCAAGGGAACTTCAGAACTAGGAATCTGGATGGGATGCAATGGAAGCTCGGAAATAGTGGGATATTGTGATGCTGATTGGGCTGGCGATAGAGCAGATAGGAGATCCACTACCGGCTATTGCACATTCATCGGGGGCAATCTAGTTACGTGGAAGAGTAAGAAACAGAAGGTGGTGGCGTGTTCGAGTGCTGAAGCTGAGTATAGAGCGATGAGGAGACTTACAACAGAGTTGATGTGGTTGAAGATGCTTCTTATTGATCTGAGTATAGAGACTACAAAGCCGATCACCATGCACTGTGACAATCAATCCGCGATCCACATTGCGTCAAACCAAGTGTTCCACGAAAGAACTAAGCACATAGAGGTGGACTGCCACAAGGTCAGAGAGCAAATGGAGTTAGGAGTAATTCTTCCTTGCTACACAAGAAGCTCGGATCAATTGGCGGATATATTCACCAAAGCTACAAGTCTGAAAACGTGTGAGTTTATATGTGAGAAAATGGGTCTCATAAGTATTCCATGTTCCGAATCCCCTCAGTAAAGAACTCACACTCTTTTTCCCTAAGTGCGGTTTTGTCCCATTGGGTTTTCCACACTTAGGTTTTTAATGAGGTGAGCTCTCTTAAACTTCCAAGCTAAGTCTCCAGCGTTCTTATGACTTAGCTTGAGGGGGAGTATTAAACTGGATCAGCCTTACCGCAGCAGCAGCCTTACCGCAGCGGCATGTGTCTAAATGGTGCGGTAGTAACTCAAGGGTGTGCGGCGTGTGATCCAAGGCTACTCAACACATCTTACCAGCCACTCACGTGCCCAACAAGCTGACACAAGTCAGTTTGTGTTTTATAGTAAAGAAACAAGTGGCCTCTCTCCATTGCCCATCCCCATTTGTTTACAATTAACTCTCCCATCACTTCTGGTTTATATTAGAGTAATACAAGTTGTATAGGACAGCATTAGGGTTAAGCAAAAACGTGTATATATAGTCTCATTGTTGTAAGATCACAATTCAATTGACTGAGTTCAGTTCATATACTCTCTACTCTCTATAAACTCTCAATCACTCATCTCTCTCAATCTCTTACATATTCCGCATAAATCTTACATTCACAACATATATTGTGAGCCAAAACTCCTATACGGATTTCAAATGTAATTCTAACACGATATTACTCAAATCACTTTGCAATGAAGATCACATGGTGTATAATCACTCACGAATTGCAAATGGGGCAAGTGAGAGTTTCCTAGTGACTGAATCTCCTAATTTGATTGTTTTTTATTTTCGTAGAGTTTTCGAAAGAGAAATAATACGAATCAAGTCATGTTTGCTATTGAGGTTAAACAGGATGCAAAAAGAGGACCAGGAACACATACATACCCATAGTTCTCACAAAATTATTAGTGAACCTTCGTATTGTTTGTAAAGGTAAGATCGTAGTGTTCTTGATTTGAGGAAATCAAATGAACAGAGCATAACGAATAGAGATGAGCATGACGTGGTACACAACATATATGAGTTTTGGTTCACTACATATATTGTGAGCCAAAACTCCTATACGGATTTCAAACGTAAGTCTAACACGATATTACTCAAATCACTTTGCAATGAAGATCACATGGTGTATAATCACTCACGAATTGCAAATGGGGCAAGTGAGAGTTTCCTAGTGACTGAATCTCCTAGTTTGATTGTTTTTTATTTTCGTAGAGTTTCCGAAAGAGAAAGCATACGAATCAAGTCATGTTTGCCATTGAGGTTAAACGGGATGTAAAAAGAGGACCAGGAACACATACATACCCTTCGTTCTCACAAAATTATTAGTGAACCTTCGCATTGTTTATAAAGGTAAGATCGTAGTGTTCTTGATTTGAGGAAATCAAATGAACGGAGCATAACGAATAGAGATGAGCATGACGTGGTACACAACATATATGAGTTTTGGTTCACAACATATATTGTGAGCCAAAACTCCTATACGGATTTCAAATGTAATTCTAACACGATATTACTCAAATCACTTTGCAATGAAGATCACATGGTGTATAATCACTCACGAATTGCAAATGGGGCAAGTGAGAGTTTCCTAGTGACTGAATCTCCTAGTTTGATTGTTTTTTATTTTCGTAGAGTTTCCGAAAGAGAAATCATACGAATCAAGTCATGTTTGCTATTGAGGTTAAACAGGATGTAAAAAGAGGACCAGGAACACATACATACCCATAGTTCTCACAAAATTATTAGTGAACCTTCGCATTGTTTGTAAAGGTAAGATCGTAGTGTTCTTGATTTGAGGAAATCAAATGAACGGAGCATAACGAATAGAGATGAGCATGACGTGGTACACAACATATATGAGTTTTGGTTCACAACATATATTGTGAGCCAAAACTCCTATACGGATTTCAAACGTAAGTCTAATACGATATTACTCAAATCACTTTGCAATGAAGATCACATGGTGTATAATCACTCACGAATTGCAAATGGGGCAAGTGAGAGTTTCCTAGTGACTTAATCTCCTAGTTTGATTGTTTTTTATTTTCGTAGAGTTTCCAAAAGAGAAAGCATACGAATCAAGTCATGTTTGCCATTGAGGTAAAATAAAATATAAATACACATTGTTCTCACAAAGATATTAGTGGACCTTCGCATCGTTTGTAAAGGTATGATCGTAGTGTTTTTGATTTGAGGAAATCAGATGAACGTAGTGTAACGAATAGAGATGAGCATGACATGGTACACAATGATAGGCTTAAGAAGCCATGTCGTGTCATTCATAGCTTGTGAGCCAACATATATGAGCGTTCAAAACAACCAAACCAGAAAATCAATCTAGTCCAAAACTCCTATACGGATTTCAAACGTAATTCTAACACGATATTACTCAAATCACTTTGCAATGAAGATCACATGGTGTATAATCACTCACAAAATGCAAATAAGGCACGTGAGAGTTTTCTACTGACTGAATCTCCTAATTTGATTGTTTTTTATTTTCGTAGAGTTTTCGAAAGAGAAATCATACGAATTAAGTCATGTTTGCTATTGAGGTTAAACGGGATGTAAAAAGAGGACCAGGAACACATACATACCCTTCGTTCTCACAAAATTATTAGTGAACCTTCGCATTGTTTGTAAAGGTAAGATCGTAGTGTTCTTGATTTGAGGAAATCAAATGAACGGAGCATAACGAATAGAGATGAGCATGACGTGGTACACAACATATATGAGTTTTGGTTCACAACATATATTGTGAGCCAAAACTCCTATACGGATTTCAAATGTAATTCTAACACGATATTACTCAAATCACTTTGCAATGAAGATCACATGGTGTATAATCACTCACGAATTGCAAATGGGGCAAGTGAGAGTTTCCTAGTGACTGAATCTCCTAGTTTGATTGTTTTTTATTTTCGTAGAGTTTCCGAAAGAGAAAGCATACGAATCAAGTCATGTTTGCCACTGAGGTAAAACAGAATATAAATACACATTGTTCTCACAAAGATATTAGTGGACCTTCGCATCGTTTGTAAAGGTATGATCGTAGTGTTCTTGATTTGAGGAAATCAGATGAACGTAGTGTAACGAATAGAGATGAGCATGACATGGTACACAATGATAGGCTTAAGAAGCCATGTCGGGTCATTCATAGCTTGTGAGCCAACATATATGAGCGTTCAAAACAACCAAACCAGAAAATCAATCTAGTCCAAAACTCCTATACGGATTTCAAACGTAATTCTAACACGATATTACTCAAATCACTTTGCAATGAAGATCACATGGTGTATAATCACTCACAAAATGCAAATGAGGCACGTGAGAGTTTTCTAGTGACTGAATCTCCTAGTTTGATTGTTTTTTATTTTCGTAGAGTTTCCGAAAGAGAAATCATACGAATCAAGTCATGTTTGCTATTGAGGTTAAACGGGATGTAAAAAGAGGACCAGGAACACATACATACCCATAGTTCTCACAAAATTATTAGTGAACCTTCGCATTGTTTGTAAAGGTAAGATCGTAGTGTTCTTGATTTGAGGAAATCAAATGAACGGAGCATAACGAATAGAGATGAGCATGACGTGGTACACAACATATATGAGTTTTGGTTCACAACATATATTGTGAGCCAAAACTCCTATACGGATTTCAAATGTAATTCTAACACGATATTACTCAAATCACTTTGCAATGAAGATCACATGGTGTATAATCACTCACGAATTGCAAATGGGGCAAGTGAGAGTTTCCTAGTGACTGAATCTCCTAGTTTGATTGTTTTTTATTTTCGTAGAGTTTCCGAAAGAGAAAGCATACGAATCAAGTCATGTTTGCCACTGAGGTAAAACAGAATATAAATACACATTGTTCTCACAAAGATATTAGTGGACCTTCGCATCGTTTGTAAAGGTATGCTCGTAGTGTTCTTGATTTGAGGAAATCAGATGAACGTAGTGTAACGAATAGAGATGAGCATGACATGGTACACAATGATAGGCTTAAGAAGCCATGTCGGGTCATTCATAGCTTGTGAGCCAACATATATGAGCGTTCAAAACAACCAAACCAGAAAATCAATCTAGTCCAAAACTCCTATACGGATTTCAAACGTAATTCTAACACGATATTACTCAAATCACTTTGCAATGAAGATCACATGGTGTATAATCACTCACAAAATGCAAATGAGGCACGTGAGAGTTTTCTAGTGACTGAATCTCCTAGTTTGATTGTTTTTTATTTTCGTAGAGTTTCCGAAAGAGAAATCATACGAATCAAGTCATGTTTGCTATTGAGGTTAAACGGGATGTAAAAAGAGGACCAGGAACACATACATACCCATAGTTCTCACAAAATTATTAGTGAACCTTCGCATTGTTTGTAAAGGTAAGATCGTAGTGTTCTTGATTTGAGGAAATCAAATGAACGGAGCATAACGAATAGAGATGAGCATGACGTGGTACACAACATATATGAGTTTTGGTTCACAACATATATTGTGAGCCAAAACTCCTATACGGATTTCAAATGTAATTCTAACACGATATTACTCAAATCACTTTGCAATGAAGATCACATGGTGTATAATCACTCACGAATTGCAAATGGGGCAAGTGAGAGTTTCCTAGTGACTGAATCTCCTAGTTTGATTGTTTTTTATTTTCGTAGAGTTTCCGAAAGAGAAAGCATACGAATCAAGTCATGTTTGCCACTGAGGTAAAACAGAATATAAATACACATTGTTCTCACAAAGATATTAGTGGACCTTCGCATCGTTTGTAAAGGTATGATCGTAGTGTTCTTGATTTGAGGAAATCAGATGAACGTAGTGTAACGAATAGAGATGAGCATGACATGGTACACAATGATAGGCTTAAGAAGCCATGTCGGGTCATTCATAGCTTGTGAGCCAACATATATGAGCGTTCAAAACAACCAAACCAGAAAATCAATCTAGTCCAAAACTCCTATACGGATTTCAAACGTAATTCTAACACGATATTACTCAAATCACTTTGCAATGAAGATCACATGGTGTATAATCACTCACAAAATGCAAATGAGGCACGTGAGAGTTTTCTAGTGACTGAATCTCCTAGTTTGATTGTTTTTTATTTTCGTAGAGTTTCCGAAAGAGAAATCATACGAATCAAGTCATGTTTGCCATTGAGGTTAAACGGGATGTAAAAAGAGGACCAGGAACACATACATACCCTTCGTTCTCACAAAATTATTAGTGAACCTTCGCATTGTTTGTAAAGGTAAGATCGTAGTGTTCTTGATTTGAGGAAATCAAATGAACGGAGCATAACGAATAGAGATGAGCATGACGTGGTACACAACATATATGAGTTTTGGTTCACAACATATATTGTGAGCCAAAACTCCTATACGGATTTCAAATGTAATTCTAACACGATATTACTCAAATCACTTTGCAATGAAGATCACATGGTGTATAATCACTCACGAATTGCAAATGGGGCAAGTGAGAGTTTCCTAGTGACTGAATCTCCTAGTTTGATTGTTTTTTATTTTCGTAGAGTTTCCGAAAGAGAAAGCATACGAATCAAGTCATGTTTGCCATTGAGGTTAAACGGGATGTAAAAAGAGGACCAGGAACACATACATACCCTTCGTTCTCACAAAATTATTAGTGAACCTTCGCATTGTTTGTAAAGGTAAGATCGTAGTGTTCTTGATTTGAGGAAATCAAATGAACGGAGCATAACGAATAGAGATGAGCATGACGTGGTACACAACATATATGAGTTTTGGTTCACAACATATATTGTGAGCCAAAACTCCTATACGGATTTCAAATGTAATTCTAACACGATATTACTCAAATCACTTTGCAATGAAGATCACATGGTGTATAATCACTCACGAATTGCAAATGGGGCAAGTGAGAGTTTCCTAGTGACTGAATCTCCTAGTTTGATTGTTTTTTATTTTCGTAGAGTTTCCGAAAGAGAAAGCATACGAATCAAGTCATGTTTGCCACTGAGGTAAAACAGAATATAAATACACATTGTTCTCACAAAGATATTAGTGGACCTTCGCATCGTTTGTAAAGGTATGATCGTAGTGTTCTTGATTTGAGGAAATCAGATGAACGTAGTGTAACGAATAGAGATGAGCATGACATGGTACACAATGATAGGCTTAAGAAGCCATGTCGGGTCATTCATAGCTTGTGAGCCAACATATATGAGCGTTCAAAACAACCAAACCAGAAAATCAATCTAGTCCAAAACTCCTATACGGATTTCAAACGTAATTCTAACACGATATTACTCAAATCACTTTGCAATGAAGATCACATGGTGTATAATCACTCACAAAATGCAAATGAGGCACGTGAGAGTTTTCTAGTGACTGAATCTCCTAGTTTGATTGTTTTTTATTTTCGTAGAGTTTCCGAAAGAGAAATCATACGAATCAAGTCATGTTTGCTATTGAGGTTAAACGGGATGTAAAAAGAGGACCAGGAACACATACATACCCATAGTTCTCACAAAATTATTAGTGAACCTTCGCATTGTTTGTAAAGGTAAGATCGTAGTGTTCTTGATTTGAGGAAATCAAATGAACAGAGCATAACGAATAGAGATGAGCATGACGTGGTACACAACATATATGAGTTTTGGTTCACAACATATATTGTGAGCCAAAACTCCTATACGGATTTCAAATGTAATTCTAACACGATATTACTCAAATCACTTTGCAATGAAGATCACATGGTGTATAATCACTCACGAATTGCAAATGGGGCAAGTGAGAGTTTCCTAGTGACTGAATCTCCTAGTTTGATTGTTTTTTATTTTCGTAGAGTTTCCGAAAGAGAAAGCATACGAATCAAGTCATGTTTGCCATTGAGGTAAAACAGAATATAAATACACATTGTTCTCACAAAGATATTAGTGGACCTTCGCATCGTTTGTAAAGGTATGATCGTAGTGTTTTTGATTTGAGGAAATCAGATGAACGTAGTGTAACGAATAGAGATGAGCATGCCATGGTACACAATGATAGGCTTAAGAAGCCATGTCGGGTCATTCATAGCTTGTGAGCCAACATATATGAGCGTTCAAAACAACCAAACCAGAAAATCAATCTAGTCCAAAACTCCTATACGGATTTAAAACGTAATTCTAACACGATATTACTCAAATCACTTTGCAATGAAGATCACATGGTGTATAATCACTCACAAAATGCAAATGAGGCACGTGAGAGTTTTCTAGTGACTGAATCTCCTAGTTTGATTGTTTTTTATTTTCATAGAGTTTCCGAAAGAGAAATCATACGAATCAAGTCATGTTTGCTATTGAGGTTAAACGGGATGTAAAAAGAGGACCAGGAACACATACATACCCTTCGTTCTCACAAAATTATTAGTGAACCTTCGCATTGTTTGTAAAGGTAAGATCGTAGTGTTCTTGATTTGAGGAAATCAAATGAACGGAGCATAACGAATAGAGATGAGCATGACGTGGTACACAACATATATGAGTTTTGGTTCACAACATATATTGTGAGCCAAAACTCCTATACGGATTTCAAATGTAATTCTAACACGATATTACTCAAATCACTTTGCAATGAAGATCACATGGTGTATAATCACTCACGAATTGCAAATGGGGCAAGTGAGAGTTTCCTAGTGACTGAATCTCCTAGTTTGATTGTTTTTTATTTTCGTAGAGTTTCCGAAAGAGAAAGCATACGAATCAAGTCATGTTTGCCACTGAGGTAAAACAGAATATAAATACACATTGTTCTCACAAAGATATTAGTGGACCTTCGCATCGTTTGTAAAGGTATGATCGTAGTGTTCTTGATTTGAGGAAATCAGATGAACGTAGTGTAACGAATAGAGATGAGCATGACATGGTACACAATGATAGGCTTAAGAAGCCATGTCGGGTCATTCATAGCTTGTGAGCCAACATATATGAGCGTTCAAAACAACCAAACCAGAAAATCAATCTAGTCCAAAACTCCTATACGGATTTCAAACGTAATTCTAACACGATATTACTCAAATCACTTTGCAATGAAGATCACATGGTGTATAATCACTCACAAAATGCAAATGAGGCACGTGAGAGTTTTCTAGTGACTGAATCTCCTAGTTTGATTGTTTTTTATTTTCATAGAGTTTCCGAAAGAGAAATCATACGAATCAAGTCATGTTTGCTATTGAGGTTAAACGGGATGTAAAAAGAGGACCAGGAACACATACATACCCTTCGTTCTCACAAAATTATTAGTGAACCTTCGCATTGTTTGTAAAGGTAAGATCGTAGTGTTCTTGATTTGAGGAAATCAAATGAACGGAGCATAACGAATAGAGATGAGCATGACGTGGTACACAACATATATGAGTTTTGGTTCACAACATATATTGTGAGCCAAAACTCCTATACGGATTTCAAATGTAATTCTAACACGATATTACTCAAATCACTTTGCAATGAAGATCACATGGTGTATAATCACTCACGAATTGCAAATGGGGCAAGTGAGAGTTTCCTAGTGACTGAATCTCCTAGTTTGATTGTTTTTTATTTTCGTAGAGTTTCCGAAAGAGAAAGCATACGAATCAAGTCATGTTTGCCACTGAGGTAAAACAGAATATAAATACACATTGTTCTCACAAAGATATTAGTGGACCTTCGCATCGTTTGTAAAGGTATGATCGTAGTGTTCTTGATTTGAGGAAATCAGATGAACGTAGTGTAACGAATAGAGATGAGCATGACATGGTACACAATGATAGGCTTAAGAAGCCATGTCGGGTCATTCATAGCTTGTGAGCCAACATATATGAGCGTTCAAAACAACCAAACCAGAAAATCAATCTAGTCCAAAACTCCTATACGGATTTCAAACGTAATTCTAACACGAAATTACTCAAATCACTTTGCAATGAAGATCACATGGTGTATAATCACTCACAAAATGCAAATGAGGCACGTGAGAGTTTTCTAGTGACTGAATCTCCTAGTTTGATTGTTTTTTATTTTCGTAGAGTTTCCGAAAGAGAAATCATACGAATCAAGTCATGTTTGCTATTGAGGTTAAACGGGATGTAAAAAGAGGACCAGGAACACATACATACCCATAGTTCTCACAAAATTATTAGTGAACCTTCGCATTGTTTGTAAAGGTAAGATCGTAGTGTTCTTGATTTGAGGAAATCAAATGAACGGAGCATAACGAATAGAGATGAGCATGACGTGGTACACAACATATATGAGTTTTGGTTCACAACATATATTGTGAGCCAAAACTCCTATACGGATTTCAAATGTAATTCTAACACGATATTACTCAAATCACTTTGCAATGAAGATCACATGGTGTATAATCACTCACGAATTGCAAATGGGGCAAGTGAGAGTTTCCTAGTGACTGAATCTCCTAGTTTGATTGTTTTTTATTATCGTAGAGTTTCCGAAAGAGAAAGCATACGAATCAAGTCATGTTTGCCATTGAGGTAAAACAGAATATAAATACACATTGTTCTCACAAAGATATTAGTGGACCTTCGCATCGTTTGTAAAGGTATGATCGTAGTGTTTTTGATTTGAGGAAATCAGATGAACGTAGTGTAACGAATAGAGATGAGCATGACATGGTACACAATGATAGGCTTAAGAAGCCATGTCGGGTCATTCATAGCTTGTGAGCCAACATATATGAGCGTTCAAAACAACCAAACCAGAAAATCAATCTAGTCCAAAACTCCTATACGGATTTCAAACGTAATTCTAACACGATATTACTCAAATCACTTTGCAATGAAGATCACATGGTGTATAATCACTCACAAAATGCAAATGAGGCACGTGAGAGTTTTCTAGTGACTGAATCTCCTAGTTTGATTGTTTTTTATTTTCGTAGAGTTTCCGAAAGAGAAATCATACGAATCAAGTCATGTTTGCTATTGAGGTTAAACGGGATGTAAAAAGAGGACCAGGAACACATACATACCCATAGTTCTCACAAAATTATTAGTGAACCTTCGCATTGTTTGTAAAGGTAAGATCGTAGTGTTCTTGATTTGAGGAAATCAAATGAACGGAGCATAACGAATAGAGATGAGCATGACGTGGTACACAACATATATGAGTTTTGGTTCACAACATATATTGTGAGCCAAAACTCCTATACGGATTTCAAATGTAATTCTAACACGATATTACTCAAATCACTTTGCAATGAAGATCACATGGTGTATAATCACTCACGAATTGCAAATGGGGCAAGTGAGAGTTTCCTAGTGACTGAATCTCCTAGTTTGATTGTTTTTTATTTTCGTAGAGTTTCCGAAAGAGAAAGCATACGAATCAAGTCATGTTTGCCACTGAGGTAAAACAGAATATAAATACACATTGTTCTCACAAAGATATTAGTGGACCTTCGCATCGTTTGTAAAGGTATGATCGTAGTGTTCTTGATTTGAGGAAATCAGATGAACGTAGTGTAACGAATAGAGATGAGCATGCCATGGTACACAATGATAGGCTTAAGAAGCCATGTCGGGTCATTCATAGCTTGTGAGCCAACATATATGAGCGTTCAAAACAACCAAACCAGAAAATCAATCTAGTCCAAAACTCCTATACGGATTTAAAACGTAATTCTAACACGATATTACTCAAATCACTTTGCAATGAAGATCACATGGTGTATAATCACTCACAAAATGCAAATGAGGCACGTGAGAGTTTTCTAGTGACTGAATCTCCTAGTTTGATTGTTTTTTATTTTCATAGAGTTTCCGAAAGAGAAATCATACGAATCAAGTCATGTTTGCTATTGAGGTTAAACGGGATGTAAAAAGAGGACCAGGAACACATACATACCCTTCGTTCTCACAAAATTATTAGTGAACCTTCGCATTGTTTGTAAAGGTAAGATCGTAGTGTTCTTGATTTGAGGAAATCAAATGAACGGAGCATAACGAATAGAGATGAGCATGACGTGGTACACAACATATATGAGTTTTGGTTCACAACATATATTGTGAGCCAAAACTCCTATACGGATTTCAAATGTAATTCTAACACGATATTACTCAAATCACTTTGCAATGAAGATCACATGGTGTATAATCACTCACGAATTGCAAATGGGGCAAGTGAGAGTTTCCTAGTGACTGAATCTCCTAGTTTGATTGTTTTTTATTTTCGTAGAGTTTCCGAAAGAGAAAGCATACGAATCAAGTCATGTTTGCCACTGAGGTAAAACAGAATATAAATACACATTGTTCTCACAAAGATATTAGTGGACCTTCGCATCGTTTGTAAAGGTATGATCGTAGTGTTCTTGATTTGAGGAAATCAGATGAACGTAGTGTAACGAATAGAGATGAGCATGACATGGTACACAATGATAGGCTTAAGAAGCCATGTCGGGTCATTCATAGCTTGTGAGCCAACATATATGAGCGTTCAAAACAACCAAACCAGAAAATCAATCTAGTCCAAAACTCCTATACGGATTTCAAACGTAATTCTAACACGAAATTACTCAAATCACTTTGCAATGAAGATCACATGGTGTATAATCACTCACAAAATGCAAATGAGGCACGTGAGAGTTTTCTAGTGACTGAATCTCCTAGTTTGATTGTTTTTTATTTTCGTAGAGTTTCCGAAAGAGAAATCATACGAATCAAGTCATGTTTGCTATTGAGGTTAAACGGGATGTAAAAAGAGGACCAGGAACACATACATACCCATAGTTCTCACAAAATTATTAGTGAACCTTCGCATTGTTTGTAAAGGTAAGATCGTAGTGTTCTTGATTTGAGGAAATCAAATGAACGGAGCATAACGAATAGAGATGAGCATGACGTGGTACACAACATATATGAGTTTTGGTTCACAACATATATTGTGAGCCAAAACTCCTATACGGATTTCAAATGTAATTCTAACACGATATTACTCAAATCACTTTGCAATGAAGATCACATGGTGTATAATCACTCACGAATTGCAAATGGGGCAAGTGAGAGTTTCCTAGTGACTGAATCTCCTAGTTTGATTGTTTTTTATTATCGTAGAGTTTCCGAAAGAGAAAGCATACGAATCAAGTCATGTTTGCCATTGAGGTAAAACAGAATATAAATACACATTGTTCTCACAAAGATATTAGTGGACCTTCGCATCGTTTGTAAAGGTATGATCGTAGTGTTTTTGATTTGAGGAAATCAGATGAACGTAGTGTAACGAATAGAGATGAGCATGACATGGTACACAATGATAGGCTTAAGAAGCCATGTCGGGTCATTCATAGCTTGTGAGCCAACATATATGAGCGTTCAAAACAACCAAACCAGAAAATCAATCTAGTCCAAAACTCCTATACGGATTTCAAACGTAATTCTAACACGATATTACTCAAATCACTTTGCAATGAAGATCACATGGTGTATAATCACTCACAAAATGCAAATGAGGCACGTGAGAGTTTTCTAGTGACTGAATCTCCTAGTTTGATTGTTTTTTATTTTCGTAGAGTTTCCGAAAGAGAAATCATACGAATCAAGTCATGTTTGCTATTGAGGTTAAACGGGATGTAAAAAGAGGACCAGGAACACATACATACCCATAGTTCTCACAAAATTATTAGTGAACCTTCGCATTGTTTGTAAAGGTAAGATCGTAGTGTTCTTGATTTGAGGAAATCAAATGAACGGAGCATAACGAATAGAGATGAGCATGACGTGGTACACAACATATATGAGTTTTGGTTCACAACATATATTGTGAGCCAAAACTCCTATACGGATTTCAAATGTAATTCTAACACGATATTACTCAAATCACTTTGCAATGAAGATCACATGGTGTATAATCACTCACGAATTGCAAATGGGGCAAGTGAGAGTTTCCTAGTGACTGAATCTCCTAGTTTGATTGTTTTTTATTTTCGTAGAGTTTCCGAAAGAGAAAGCATACGAATCAAGTCATGTTTGCCACTGAGGTAAAACAGAATATAAATACACATTGTTCTCACAAAGATATTAGTGGACCTTCGCATCGTTTGTAAAGGTATGATCGTAGTGTTCTTGATTTGAGGAAATCAGATGAACGTAGTGTAACGAATAGAGATGAGCATGCCATGGTACACAATGATAGGCTTAAGAAGCCATGTCGGGTCATTCATAGCTTGTGAGCCAACATATATGAGCGTTCAAAACAACCAAACCAGAAAATCAATCTAGTCCAAAACTCCTATACGGATTTAAAACGTAATTCTAACACGATATTACTCAAATCACTTTGCAATGAAGATCACATGGTGTATAATCACTCACAAAATGCAAATGAGGCACGTGAGAGTTTTCTAGTGACTGAATCTCCTAGTTTGATTGTTTTTTATTTTCATAGAGTTTCCGAAAGAGAAATCATACGAATCAAGTCATGTTTGCTATTGAGGTTAAACGGGATGTAAAAAGAGGACCAGGAACACATACATACCCTTCGTTCTCACAAAATTATTAGTGAACCTTCGCATTGTTTGTAAAGGTAAGATCGTAGTGTTCTTGATTTGAGGAAATCAAATGAACGGAGCATAACGAATAGAGATGAGCATGACGTGGTACACAACATATATGAGTTTTGGTTCACAACATATATTGTGAGCCAAAACTCCTATACGGATTTCAAATGTAATTCTAACACGATATTACTCAAATCACTTTGCAATGAAGATCACATGGTGTATAATCACTCACGAATTGCAAATGGGGCAAGTGAGAGTTTCCTAGTGACTGAATCTCCTAGTTTGATTGTTTTTTATTTTCGTAGAGTTTCCGAAAGAGAAAGCATACGAATCAAGTCATGTTTGCCACTGAGGTAAAACAGAATATAAATACACATTGTTCTCACAAAGATATTAGTGGACCTTCGCATCGTTTGTAAAGGTATGATCGTAGTGTTCTTGATTTGAGGAAATCAGATGAACGTAGTGTAACGAATAGAGATGAGCATGACATGGTACACAATGATAGGCTTAAGAAGCCATGTCGGGTCATTCATAGCTTGTGAGCCAACATATATGAGCGTTCAAAACAACCAAACCAGAAAATCAATCTAGTCCAAAACTCCTATACGGATTTCAAACGTAATTCTAACACGAAATTACTCAAATCACTTTGCAATGAAGATCACATGGTGTATAATCACTCACAAAATGCAAATGAGGCACGTGAGAGTTTTCTAGTGACTGAATCTCCTAGTTTGATTGTTTTTTATTTTCGTAGAGTTTCCGAAAGAGAAATCATACGAATCAAGTCATGTTTGCTATTGAGGTTAAACGGGATGTAAAAAGAGGACCAGGAACACATACATACCCATAGTTCTCACAAAATTATTAGTGAACCTTCGCATTGTTTGTAAAGGTAAGATCGTAGTGTTCTTGATTTGAGGAAATCAAATGAACGGAGCATAACGAATAGAGATGAGCATGACGTGGTACACAACATATATGAGTTTTGGTTCACAACATATATTGTGAGCCAAAACTCCTATACGGATTTCAAATGTAATTCTAACACGATATTACTCAAATCACTTTGCAATGAAGATCACATGGTGTATAATCACTCACGAATTGCAAATGGGGCAAGTGAGAGTTTCCTAGTGACTGAATCTCCTAGTTTGATTGTTTTTTATTATCGTAGAGTTTCCGAAAGAGAAAGCATACGAATCAAGTCATGTTTGCCATTGAGGTAAAACAGAATATAAATACACATTGTTCTCACAAAGATATTAGTGGACCTTCGCATCGTTTGTAAAGGTATGATCGTAGTGTTTTTGATTTGAGGAAATCAGATGAACGTAGTGTAACGAATAGAGATGAGCATGACATGGTACACAATGATAGGCTTAAGAAGCCATGTCGGGTCATTCATAGCTTGTGAGCCAACATATATGAGCGTTCAAAACAACCAAACCAGAAAATCAATCTAGTCCAAAACTCCTATACGGATTTCAAACGTAATTCTAACACGATATTACTCAAATCACTTTGCAATGAAGATCACATGGTGTATAATCACTCACAAAATGCAAATGAGGCACGTGAGAGTTTTCTAGTGACTGAATCTCCTAGTTTGATTGTTTTTTATTTTCGTAGAGTTTCCGAAAGAGAAATCATACGAATCAAGTCATGTTTGCTATTGAGGTTAAACGGGATGTAAAAAGAGGACCAGGAACACATACATACCCATAGTTCTCACAAAATTATTAGTGAACCTTCGCATTGTTTGTAAAGGTAAGATCGTAGTGTTCTTGATTTGAGGAAATCAAATGAACGGAGCATAACGAATAGAGATGAGCATGACGTGGTACACAACATATATGAGTTTTGGTTCACAACATATATTGTGAGCCAAAACTCCTATACGGATTTCAAATGTAATTCTAACACGATATTACTCAAATCACTTTGCAATGAAGATCACATGGTGTATAATCACTCACGAATTGCAAATGGGGCAAGTGAGAGTTTCCTAGTGACTGAATCTCCTAGTTTGATTGTTTTTTATTTTCGTAGAGTTTCCGAAAGAGAAAGCATACGAATCAAGTCATGTTTGCCACTGAGGTAAAACAGAATATAAATACACATTGTTCTCACAAAGATATTAGTGGACCTTCGCATCGTTTGTAAAGGTATGATCGTAGTGTTCTTGATTTGAGGAAATCAGATGAACGTAGTGTAACGAATAGAGATGAGCATGCCATGGTACACAATGATAGGCTTAAGAAGCCATGTCGGGTCATTCATAGCTTGTGAGCCAACATATATGAGCGTTCAAAACAACCAAACCAGAAAATCAATCTAGTCCAAAACTCCTATACGGATTTAAAACGTAATTCTAACACGATATTACTCAAATCACTTTGCAATGAAGATCACATGGTGTATAATCACTCACAAAATGCAAATGAGGCACGTGAGAGTTTTCTAGTGACTGAATCTCCTAGTTTGATTGTTTTTTATTTTCATAGAGTTTCCGAAAGAGAAATCATACGAATCAAGTCATGTTTGCTATTGAGGTTAAACGGGATGTAAAAAGAGGACCAGGAACACATACATACCCTTCGTTCTCACAAAATTATTAGTGAACCTTCGCATTGTTTGTAAAGGTAAGATCGTAGTGTTCTTGATTTGAGGAAATCAAATGAACGGAGCATAACGAATAGAGATGAGCATGACGTGGTACACAACATATATGAGTTTTGGTTCACAACATATATTGTGAGCCAAAACTCCTATACGGATTTCAAATGTAATTCTAACACGATATTACTCAAATCACTTTGCAATGAAGATCACATGGTGTATAATCACTCACGAATTGCAAATGGGGCAAGTGAGAGTTTCCTAGTGACTGAATCTCCTAGTTTGATTGTTTTTTATTTTCGTAGAGTTTCCGAAAGAGAAAGCATACGAATCAAGTCATGTTTGCCACTGAGGTAAAACAGAATATAAATACACATTGTTCTCACAAAGATATTAGTGGACCTTCGCATCGTTTGTAAAGGTATGATCGTAGTGTTCTTGATTTGAGGAAATCAGATGAACGTAGTGTAACGAATAGAGATGAGCATGACATGGTACACAATGATAGGCTTAAGAAGCCATGTCGGGTCATTCATAGCTTGTGAGCCAACATATATGAGCGTTCAAAACAACCAAACCAGAAAATCAATCTAGTCCAAAACTCCTATACGGATTTCAAACGTAATTCTAACACGAAATTACTCAAATCACTTTGCAATGAAGATCACATGGTGTATAATCACTCACAAAATGCAAATGAGGCACGTGAGAGTTTTCTAGTGACTGAATCTCCTAGTTTGATTGTTTTTTATTTTCGTAGAGTTTCCGAAAGAGAAATCATACGAATCAAGTCATGTTTGCTATTGAGGTTAAACGGGATGTAAAAAGAGGACCAGGAACACATACATACCCATAGTTCTCACAAAATTATTAGTGAACCTTCGCATTGTTTGTAAAGGTAAGATCGTAGTGTTCTTGATTTGAGGAAATCAAATGAACGGAGCATAACGAATAGAGATGAGCATGACGTGGTACACAACATATATGAGTTTTGGTTCACAACATATATTGTGAGCCAAAACTCCTATACGGATTTCAAATGTAATTCTAACACGATATTACTCAAATCACTTTGCAATGAAGATCACATGGTGTATAATCACTCACGAATTGCAAATGGGGCAAGTGAGAGTTTCCTAGTGACTGAATCTCCTAGTTTGATTGTTTTTTATTATCGTAGAGTTTCCGAAAGAGAAAGCATACGAATCAAGTCATGTTTGCCATTGAGGTAAAACAGAATATAAATACACATTGTTCTCACAAAGATATTAGTGGACCTTCGCATCGTTTGTAAAGGTATGATCGTAGTGTTTTTGATTTGAGGAAATCAGATGAACGTAGTGTAACGAATAGAGATGAGCATGACATGGTACACAATGATAGGCTTAAGAAGCCATGTCGGGTCATTCATAGCTTGTGAGCCAACATATATGAGCGTTCAAAACAACCAAACCAGAAAATCAATCTAGTCCAAAACTCCTATACGGATTTCAAACGTAATTCTAACACGATATTACTCAAATCACTTTGCAATGAAGATCACATGGTGTATAATCACTCACAAAATGCAAATGAGGCACGTGAGAGTTTTCTAGTGACTGAATCTCCTAGTTTGATTGTTTTTTATTTTCGTAGAGTTTCCGAAAGAGAAATCATACGAATCAAGTCATGTTTGCTATTGAGGTTAAACGGGATGTAAAAAGAGGACCAGGAACACATACATACCCATAGTTCTCACAAAATTATTAGTGAACCTTCGCATTGTTTGTAAAGGTAAGATCGTAGTGTTCTTGATTTGAGGAAATCAAATGAACGGAGCATAACGAATAGAGATGAGCATGACGTGGTACACAACATATATGAGTTTTGGTTCACAACATATATTGTGAGCCAAAACTCCTATACGGATTTCAAATGTAATTCTAACACGATATTACTCAAATCACTTTGCAATGAAGATCACATGGTGTATAATCACTCACGAATTGCAAATGGGGCAAGTGAGAGTTTCCTAGTGACTGAATCTCCTAGTTTGATTGTTTTTTATTTTCGTAGAGTTTCCGAAAGAGAAAGCATACGAATCAAGTCATGTTTGCCACTGAGGTAAAACAGAATATAAATACACATTGTTCTCACAAAGATATTAGTGGACCTTCGCATCGTTTGTAAAGGTATGATCGTAGTGTTCTTGATTTGAGGAAATCAGATGAACGTAGTGTAACGAATAGAGATGAGCATGCCATGGTACACAATGATAGGCTTAAGAAGCCATGTCGGGTCATTCATAGCTTGTGAGCCAACATATATGAGCGTTCAAAACAACCAAACCAGAAAATCAATCTAGTCCAAAACTCCTATACGGATTTAAAACGTAATTCTAACACGATATTACTCAAATCACTTTGCAATGAAGATCACATGGTGTATAATCACTCACAAAATGCAAATGAGGCACGTGAGAGTTTTCTAGTGACTGAATCTCCTAGTTTGATTGTTTTTTATTTTCATAGAGTTTCCGAAAGAGAAATCATACGAATCAAGTCATGTTTGCTATTGAGGTTAAACGGGATGTAAAAAGAGGACCAGGAACACATACATACCCTTCGTTCTCACAAAATTATTAGTGAACCTTCGCATTGTTTGTAAAGGTAAGATCGTAGTGTTCTTGATTTGAGGAAATCAAATGAACGGAGCATAACGAATAGAGATGAGCATGACGTGGTACACAACATATATGAGTTTTGGTTCACAACATATATTGTGAGCCAAAACTCCTATACGGATTTCAAATGTAATTCTAACACGATATTACTCAAATCACTTTGCAATGAAGATCACATGGTGTATAATCACTCACGAATTGCAAATGGGGCAAGTGAGAGTTTCCTAGTGACTGAATCTCCTAGTTTGATTGTTTTTTATTTTCGTAGAGTTTCCGAAAGAGAAAGCATACGAATCAAGTCATGTTTGCCACTGAGGTAAAACAGAATATAAATACACATTGTTCTCACAAAGATATTAGTGGACCTTCGCATCGTTTGTAAAGGTATGATCGTAGTGTTCTTGATTTGAGGAAATCAGATGAACGTAGTGTAACGAATAGAGATGAGCATGACATGGTACACAATGATAGGCTTAAGAAGCCATGTCGGGTCATTCATAGCTTGTGAGCCAACATATATGAGCGTTCAAAACAACCAAACCAGAAAATCAATCTAGTCCAAAACTCCTATACGGATTTCAAACGTAATTCTAACACGAAATTACTCAAATCACTTTGCAATGAAGATCACATGGTGTATAATCACTCACAAAATGCAAATGAGGCACGTGAGAGTTTTCTAGTGACTGAATCTCCTAGTTTGATTGTTTTTTATTTTCGTAGAGTTTCCGAAAGAGAAATCATACGAATCAAGTCATGTTTGCTATTGAGGTTAAACGGGATGTAAAAAGAGGACCAGGAACACATACATACCCATAGTTCTCACAAAATTATTAGTGAACCTTCGCATTGTTTGTAAAGGTAAGATCGTAGTGTTCTTGATTTGAGGAAATCAAATGAACGGAGCATAACGAATAGAGATGAGCATGACGTGGTACACAACATATATGAGTTTTGGTTCACAACATATATTGTGAGCCAAAACTCCTATACGGATTTCAAATGTAATTCTAACACGATATTACTCAAATCACTTTGCAATGAAGATCACATGGTGTATAATCACTCACGAATTGCAAATGGGGCAAGTGAGAGTTTCCTAGTGACTGAATCTCCTAGTTTGATTGTTTTTTATTATCGTAGAGTTTCCGAAAGAGAAAGCATACGAATCAAGTCATGTTTGCCATTGAGGTAAAACAGAATATAAATACACATTGTTCTCACAAAGATATTAGTGGACCTTCGCATCGTTTGTAAAGGTATGATCGTAGTGTTTTTGATTTGAGGAAATCAGATGAACGTAGTGTAACGAATAGAGATGAGCATGACATGGTACACAATGATAGGCTTAAGAAGCCATGTCGGGTCATTCATAGCTTGTGAGCCAACATATATGAGCGTTCAAAACAACCAAACCAGAAAATCAATCTAGTCCAAAACTCCTATACGGATTTCAAACGTAATTCTAACACGATATTACTCAAATCACTTTGCAATGAAGATCACATGGTGTATAATCACTCACAAAATGCAAATGAGGCACGTGAGAGTTTTCTAGTGACTGAATCTCCTAGTTTGATTGTTTTTTATTTTCGTAGAGTTTCCGAAAGAGAAATCATACGAATCAAGTCATGTTTGCTATTGAGGTTAAACGGGATGTAAAAAGAGGACCAGGAACACATACATACCCATAGTTCTCACAAAATTATTAGTGAACCTTCGCATTGTTTGTAAAGGTAAGATCGTAGTGTTCTTGATTTGAGGAAATCAAATGAACGGAGCATAACGAATAGAGATGAGCATGACGTGGTACACAACATATATGAGTTTTGGTTCACAACATATATTGTGAGCCAAAACTCCTATACGGATTTCAAATGTAATTCTAACACGATATTACTCAAATCACTTTGCAATGAAGATCACATGGTGTATAATCACTCACGAATTGCAAATGGGGCAAGTGAGAGTTTCCTAGTGACTGAATCTCCTAGTTTGATTGTTTTTTATTTTCGTAGAGTTTCCGAAAGAGAAAGCATACGAATCAAGTCATGTTTGCCACTGAGGTAAAACAGAATATAAATACACATTGTTCTCACAAAGATATTAGTGGACCTTCGCATCGTTTGTAAAGGTATGATCGTAGTGTTCTTGATTTGAGGAAATCAGATGAACGTAGTGTAACGAATAGAGATGAGCATGCCATGGTACACAATGATAGGCTTAAGAAGCCATGTCGGGTCATTCATAGCTTGTGAGCCAACATATATGAGCGTTCAAAACAACCAAACCAGAAAATCAATCTAGTCCAAAACTCCTATACGGATTTAAAACGTAATTCTAACACGATATTACTCAAATCACTTTGCAATGAAGATCACATGGTGTATAATCACTCACAAAATGCAAATGAGGCACGTGAGAGTTTTCTAGTGACTGAATCTCCTAGTTTGATTGTTTTTTATTTTCATAGAGTTTCCGAAAGAGAAATCATACGAATCAAGTCATGTTTGCTATTGAGGTTAAACGGGATGTAAAAAGAGGACCAGGAACACATACATACCCTTCGTTCTCACAAAATTATTAGTGAACCTTCGCATTGTTTGTAAAGGTAAGATCGTAGTGTTCTTGATTTGAGGAAATCAAATGAACGGAGCATAACGAATAGAGATGAGCATGACGTGGTACACAACATATATGAGTTTTGGTTCACAACATATATTGTGAGCCAAAACTCCTATACGGATTTCAAATGTAATTCTAACACGATATTACTCAAATCACTTTGCAATGAAGATCACATGGTGTATAATCACTCACGAATTGCAAATGGGGCAAGTGAGAGTTTCCTAGTGACTGAATCTCCTAGTTTGATTGTTTTTTATTTTCGTAGAGTTTCCGAAAGAGAAAGCATACGAATCAAGTCATGTTTGCCACTGAGGTAAAACAGAATATAAATACACATTGTTCTCACAAAGATATTAGTGGACCTTCGCATCGTTTGTAAAGGTATGATCGTAGTGTTCTTGATTTGAGGAAATCAGATGAACGTAGTGTAACGAATAGAGATGAGCATGACATGGTACACAATGATAGGCTTAAGAAGCCATGTCGGGTCATTCATAGCTTGTGAGCCAACATATATGAGCGTTCAAAACAACCAAACCAGAAAATCAATCTAGTCCAAAACTCCTATACGGATTTCAAACGTAATTCTAACACGAAATTACTCAAATCACTTTGCAATGAAGATCACATGGTGTATAATCACTCACAAAATGCAAATGAGGCACGTGAGAGTTTTCTAGTGACTGAATCTCCTAGTTTGATTGTTTTTTATTTTCGTAGAGTTTCCGAAAGAGAAATCATACGAATCAAGTCATGTTTGCTATTGAGGTTAAACGGGATGTAAAAAGAGGACCAGGAACACATACATACCCATAGTTCTCACAAAATTATTAGTGAACCTTCGCATTGTTTGTAAAGGTAAGATCGTAGTGTTCTTGATTTGAGGAAATCAAATGAACGGAGCATAACGAATAGAGATGAGCATGACGTGGTACACAACATATATGAGTTTTGGTTCACAACATATATTGTGAGCCAAAACTCCTATACGGATTTCAAATGTAATTCTAACACGATATTACTCAAATCACTTTGCAATGAAGATCACATGGTGTATAATCACTCACGAATTGCAAATGGGGCAAGTGAGAGTTTCCTAGTGACTGAATCTCCTAGTTTGATTGTTTTTTATTATCGTAGAGTTTCCGAAAGAGAAAGCATACGAATCAAGTCATGTTTGCCATTGAGGTAAAACAGAATATAAATACACATTGTTCTCACAAAGATATTAGTGGACCTTCGCATCGTTTGTAAAGGTATGATCGTAGTGTTTTTGATTTGAGGAAATCAGATGAACGTAGTGTAACGAATAGAGATGAGCATGACATGGTACACAATGATAGGCTTAAGAAGCCATGTCGGGTCATTCAT
Source organism: Arabis hirsuta (assembly GCA_964056655.1). NCBI lineage: Eukaryota > Viridiplantae > Streptophyta > Magnoliopsida > Brassicales > Brassicaceae > Arabis > Arabis hirsuta. Next base: position 21,726,370 of record OZ053299.1, on the reverse strand, counting down.
AGCTTGTGAGCCAACATATATGAGCGTTCAAAACAACCAAACCAGAAAATCAATCTAGTCCAAAACTCCTATACGGATTTCAAACGTAATTCTAACACGATATTACTCAAATCACTTTGCAATGAAGATCACATGGTGTATAATCACTCACAAAATGCAAATGAGGCACGTGAGAGTTTTCTAGTGACTGAATCTCCTAGTTTGATTGTTTTTTATTTTCGTAGAGTTTCCGAAAGAGAAATCATACGAATCAAGTCATGTTTGCTATTGAGGTTAAACGGGATGTAAAAAGAGGACCAGGAACACATACATACCCATAGTTCTCACAAAATTATTAGTGAACCTTCGCATTGTTTGTAAAGGTAAGATCGTAGTGTTCTTGATTTGAGGAAATCAAATGAACGGAGCATAACGAATAGAGATGAGCATGACGTGGTACACAACATATATGAGTTTTGGTTCACAACATATATTGTGAGCCAAAACTCCTATACGGATTTCAAATGTAATTCTAACACGATATTACTCAAATCACTTTGCAATGAAGATCACATGGTGTATAATCACTCACGAATTGCAAATGGGGCAAGTGAGAGTTTCCTAGTGACTGAATCTCCTAGTTTGATTGTTTTTTATTTTCGTAGAGTTTCCGAAAGAGAAAGCATACGAATCAAGTCATGTTTGCCACTGAGGTAAAACAGAATATAAATACACATTGTTCTCACAAAGATATTAGTGGACCTTCGCATCGTTTGTAAAGGTATGATCGTAGTGTTCTTGATTTGAGGAAATCAGATGAACGTAGTGTAACGAATAGAGATGAGCATGACATGGTACACAATGATAGGCTTAAGAAGCCATGTCGGGTCATTCATAGCTTGTGAGCCAACATATATGAGCGTTCAAAACAACCAAACCAGAAAATCAATCTAGTCCAAAACTCCTATACGGATTTCAAACGTAATTCTAACACGAAATTACTCAAATCACTTTGCAATGAAGATCACATGGTGTATAATCACTCACAAAATGCAAATGAGGCACGTGAGAGTTTTCTAGTGACTGAATCTCCTAGTTTGATTGTTTTTTATTTTCGTAGAGTTTCCGAAAGAGAAATCATACGAATCAAGTCATGTTTGCTATTGAGGTTAAACGGGATGTAAAAAGAGGACCAGGAACACATACATACCCATAGTTCTCACAAAATTATTAGTGAACCTTCGCATTGTTTGTAAAGGTAAGATCGTAGTGTTCTTGATTTGAGGAAATCAAATGAACGGAGCATAACGAATAGAGATGAGCATGACGTGGTACACAACATATATGAGTTTTGGTTCACAACATATATTGTGAGCCAAAACTCCTATACGGATTTCAAATGTAATTCTAACACGATATTACTCAAATCACTTTGCAATGAAGATCACATGGTGTATAATCACTCACGAATTGCAAATGGGGCAAGTGAGAGTTTCCTAGTGACTGAATCTCCTAGTTTGATTGTTTTTTATTATCGTAGAGTTTCCGAAAGAGAAAGCATACGAATCAAGTCATGTTTGCCATTGAGGTAAAACAGAATATAAATACACATTGTTCTCACAAAGATATTAGTGGACCTTCGCATCGTTTGTAAAGGTATGATCGTAGTGTTTTTGATTTGAGGAAATCAGATGAACGTAGTGTAACGAATAGAGATGAGCATGACATGGTACACAATGATAGGCTTAAGAAGCCATGTCGGGTCATTCATAGCTTGTGAGCCAACATATATGAGCGTTCAAAACAACCAAACCAGAAAATCAATCTAGTCCAAAACTCCTATACGGATTTCAAACGTAATTCTAACACGATATTACTCAAATCACTTTGCAATGAAGATCACATGGTGTATAATCACTCACAAAATGCAAATGAGGCACGTGAGAGTTTTCTAGTGACTGAATCTCCTAGTTTGATTGTTTTTTATTTTCGTAGAGTTTCCGAAAGAGAAATCATACGAATCAAGTCATGTTTGCTATTGAGGTTAAACGGGATGTAAAAAGAGGACCAGGAACACATACATACCCATAGTTCTCACAAAATTATTAGTGAACCTTCGCATTGTTTGTAAAGGTAAGATCGTAGTGTTCTTGATTTGAGGAAATCAAATGAACGGAGCATAACGAATAGAGATGAGCATGACGTGGTACACAACATATATGAGTTTTGGTTCACAACATATATTGTGAGCCAAAACTCCTATACGGATTTCAAATGTAATTCTAACACGATATTACTCAAATCACTTTGCAATGAAGATCACATGGTGTATAATCACTCACGAATTGCAAATGGGGCAAGTGAGAGTTTCCTAGTGACTGAATCTCCTAGTTTGATTGTTTTTTATTTTCGTAGAGTTTCCGAAAGAGAAAGCATACGAATCAAGTCATGTTTGCCACTGAGGTAAAACAGAATATAAATACACATTGTTCTCACAAAGATATTAGTGGACCTTCGCATCGTTTGTAAAGGTATGATCGTAGTGTTCTTGATTTGAGGAAATCAGATGAACGTAGTGTAACGAATAGAGATGAGCATGACATGGTACACAATGATAGGCTTAAGAAGCCATGTCGGGTCATTCATAGCTTGTGAGCCAACATATATGAGCGTTCAAAACAACCAAACCAGAAAATCAATCTAGTCCAAAACTCCTATACGGATTTCAAACGTAATTCTAACACGAAATTACTCAAATCACTTTGCAATGAAGATCACATGGTGTATAATCACTCACAAAATGCAAATGAGGCACGTGAGAGTTTTCTAGTGACTGAATCTCCTAGTTTGATTGTTTTTTATTTTCGTAGAGTTTCCGAAAGAGAAATCATACGAATCAAGTCATGTTTGCTATTGAGGTTAAACGGGATGTAAAAAGAGGACCAGGAACACATACATACCCATAGTTCTCACAAAATTATTAGTGAACCTTCGCATTGTTTGTAAAGGTAAGATCGTAGTGTTCTTGATTTGAGGAAATCAAATGAACGGAGCATAACGAATAGAGATGAGCATGACGTGGTACACAACATATATGAGTTTTGGTTCACAACATATATTGTGAGCCAAAACTCCTATACGGATTTCAAATGTAATTCTAACACGATATTACTCAAATCACTTTGCAATGAAGATCACATGGTGTATAATCACTCACGAATTGCAAATGGGGCAAGTGAGAGTTTCCTAGTGACTGAATCTCCTAGTTTGATTGTTTTTTATTATCGTAGAGTTTCCGAAAGAGAAAGCATACGAATCAAGTCATGTTTGCCATTGAGGTAAAACAGAATATAAATACACATTGTTCTCACAAAGATATTAGTGGACCTTCGCATCGTTTGTAAAGGTATGATCGTAGTGTTTTTGATTTGAGGAAATCAGATGAACGTAGTGTAACGAATAGAGATGAGCATGACATGGTACACAATGATAGGCTTAAGAAGCCATGTCGGGTCATTCATAGCTTGTGAGCCAACATATATGAGCGTTCAAAACAACCAAACCAGAAAATCAATCTAGTCCAAAACTCCTATACGGATTTCAAACGTAATTCTAACACGATATTACTCAAATCACTTTGCAATGAAGATCACATGGTGTATAATCACTCACAAAACGCAAATGAGGCACGTGAGAGTTTTCTAGTGACTGAATCTCCTAGTTTGATTGTTTTTTATTTTCGTAGAGTTTTCGAAAGAGAAATCATACGAATCAAGTCATGTTTGCTATTGAGGTTAAACGGGATGTAAAAAGAGGACCAGGAACACATACATACCCATAGTTCTCACAAAATTATTAGTGAACCTTCGCATTGTTTGTAAAGGTAAGATCGTAGTGTTCTTGATTTGAGGAAATCAAATGAACGGAGCATAACGAATAGAGATGAGCATGACGTGGTACACAACATATATGAGTTTTGGTTCACAACATATATTGTGAGCCAAAACTCCTATACGGATTTCAAATGTAATTCTAACACGATATTACTCAAATCACTTTGCAATGAAGATCACATGGTGTATAATCACTCACGAATTGCAAATGGGGCAAGTGAGAGTTTCCTAGTGACTGAATCTCCTAGTTTGATTGTTTTTTATTTTCGTAGAGTTTCCGAAAGAGAAAGCATACGAATCAAGTCATGTTTGCCACTGAGGTAAAACAGAATATAAATACACATTGTTCTCACAAAGATATTAGTGGACCTTCGCATCGTTTGTAAAGGTATGATCGTAGTGTTCTTGATTTGAGGAAATCAGATGAACGTAGTGTAACGAATAGAGATGAGCATGACATGGTACACAATGATAGGCTTAAGAAGCCATGTCGGGTCATTCATAGCTTGTGAGCCAACATATATGAGCGTTCAAAACAACCAAACCAGAAAATCAATCTAGTCCAAAACTCCTATACGGATTTCAAACGTAATTCTAACACGAAATTACTCAAATCACTTTGCAATGAAGATCACATGGTGTATAATCACTCACAAAATGCAAATGAGGCACGTGAGAGTTTTCTAGTGACTGAATCTCCTAGTTTGATTGTTTTTTATTTTCGTAGAGTTTCCGAAAGAGAAATCATACGAATCAAGTCATGTTTGCTATTGAGGTTAAACGGGATGTAAAAAGAGGACCAGGAACACATACATACCCATAGTTCTCACAAAATTATTAGTGAACCTTCGCATTGTTTGTAAAGGTAAGATCGTAGTGTTCTTGATTTGAGGAAATCAAATGAACGGAGCATAACGAATAGAGATGAGCATGACGTGGTACACAACATATATGAGTTTTGGTTCACAACATATATTGTGAGCCAAAACTCCTATACGGATTTCAAATGTAATTCTAACACGATATTACTCAAATCACTTTGCAATGAAGATCACATGGTGTATAATCACTCACGAATTGCAAATGGGGCAAGTGAGAGTTTCCTAGTGACTGAATCTCCTAGTTTGATTGTTTTTTATTATCGTAGAGTTTCCGAAAGAGAAAGCATACGAATCAAGTCATGTTTGCCATTGAGGTAAAACAGAATATAAATACACATTGTTCTCACAAAGATATTAGTGGACCTTCGCATCGTTTGTAAAGGTATGATCGTAGTGTTTTTGATTTGAGGAAATCAGATGAACGTAGTGTAACGAATAGAGATGAGCATGACATGGTACACAATGATAGGCTTAAGAAGCCATGTCGGGTCATTCATAGCTTGTGAGCCAACATATATGAGCGTTCAAAACAACCAAACCAGAAAATCAATCTAGTCCAAAACTCCTATACGGATTTCAAACGTAATTCTAACACGATATTACTCAAATCACTTTGCAATGAAGATCACATGGTGTATAATCACTCACAAAATGCAAATGAGGCACGTGAGAGTTTTCTAGTGACTGAATCTCCTAGTTTGATTGTTTTTTATTTTCGTAGAGTTTCCGAAAGAGAAATCATACGAATCAAGTCATGTTTGCTATTGAGGTTAAACGGGATGTAAAAAGAGGACCAGGAACACATACATACCCATAGTTCTCACAAAATTATTAGTGAACCTTCGCATTGTTTGTAAAGGTAAGATCGTAGTGTTCTTGATTTGAGGAAATCAAATGAACGGAGCATAACGAATAGAGATGAGCATGACGTGGTACACAACATATATGAGTTTTGGTTCACAACATATATTGTGAGCCAAAACTCCTATACGGATTTCAAATGTAATTCTAACACGATATTACTCAAATCACTTTGCAATGAAGATCACATGGTGTATAATCACTCACGAATTGCAAATGGGGCAAGTGAGAGTTTCCTAGTGACTGAATCTCCTAGTTTGATTGTTTTTTATTTTCGTAGAGTTTCCGAAAGAGAAAGCATACGAATCAAGTCATGTTTGCCACTGAGGTAAAACAGAATATAAATACACATTGTTCTCACAAAGATATTAGTGGACCTTTGCATCGTTTGTAAAGGTATGATCGTAGTGTTCTTGATTTGAGGAAATCAGATGAACGTAGTGTAACGAATAGAGATGAGCATGACATGGTACACAATGATAGGCTTAAGAAGCCATGTCGGGTCATTCATAGCTTGTGAGCCAACATATATGAGCGTTCAAAACAACCAAACCAGAAAATCAATCTAGTCCAAAACTCCTATACGGATTTCAAACGTAATTCTAACACGAAATTACTCAAATCACTTTGCAATGAAGATCACATGGTGTATAATCACTCACAAAATGCAAATGAGGCACGTGAGAGTTTTCTAGTGACTGAATCTCCTAGTTTGATTGTTTTTTATTTTCGTAGAGTTTCCGAAAGAGAAATCATACGAATCAAGTCATGTTTGCTATTGAGGTTAAACGGGATGTAAAAAGAGGACCAGGAACACATACATACCCATAGTTCTCACAAAATTATTAGTGAACCTTCGCATTGTTTGTAAAGGTAAGATCGTAGTGTTCTTGATTTGAGGAAATCAAATGAACGGAGCATAACGAATAGAGATGAGCATGACGTGGTACACAACATATATGAGTTTTGGTTCACAACATATATTGTGAGCCAAAACTCCTATACGGATTTCAAATGTAATTCTAACACGATATTACTCAAATCACTTTGCAATGAAGATCACATGGTGTATAATCACTCACGAATTGCAAATGGGGCAAGTGAGAGTTTCCTAGTGACTGAATCTCCTAGTTTGATTGTTTTTTATTTTCGTAGAGTTTCCGAAAGAGAAAGCATACGAATCAAGTCATGTTTGCCATTGAGGTAAAACAGAATATAAATACACATTGTTCTCACAAAGATATTAGTGGACCTTCGCATCGTTTGTAAAGGTATGATCGTAGTGTTTTTGATTTGAGGAAATCAGATGAACGTAGTGTAACGAATAGAGATGAGCATGCCATGGTACACAATGATAGGCTTAAGAAGCCATGTCGGGTCATTCATAGCTTGTGAGCCAACATATATGAGCGTTCAAAACAACCAAACCAGAAAATCAATCTAGTCCAAAACTCCTATACGGATTTAAAACGTAATTCTAACACGATATTACTCAAATCACTTTGCAATGAAGATCACATGGTGTATAATCACTCACAAAATGCAAATGAGGCACGTGAGAGTTTTCTAGTGACTGAATCTCCTAGTTTGATTGTTTTTTATTTTCATAGAGTTTCCGAAAGAGAAATCATACGAATCAAGTCATGTTTGCTATTGAGGTTAAACGGGATGTAAAAAGAGGACCAGGAACACATACATACCCTTCGTTCTCACAAAATTATTAGTGAACCTTCGCATTGTTTGTAAAGGTAAGATCGTAGTGTTCTTGATTTGAGGAAATCAAATGAACGGAGCATAACGAATAGAGATGAGCATGACGTGGTACACAACATATATGAGTTTTGGTTCACAACATATATTGTGAGCCAAAACTCCTATACGGATTTCAAATGTAATTCTAACACGATATTACTCAAATCACTTTGCAATGAAGATCACATGGTGTATAATCACTCACGAATTGCAAATGGGGCAAGTGAGAGTTTCCTAGTGACTGAATCTCCTAGTTTGATTGTTTTTTATTATCGTAGAGTTTCCGAAAGAGAAAGCATACGAATCAAGTCATGTTTGCCATTGAGGTAAAACAGAATATAAATACACATTGTTCTCACAAAGATATTAGTGGACCTTCGCATCGTTTGTAAAGGTATGATCGTAGTGTTTTTGATTTGAGGAAATCAGATGAACGTAGTGTAACGAATAGAGATGAGCATGACATGGTACACAATGATAGGCTTAAGAAGCCATGTCGGGTCATTCATAGCTTGTGAGCCAACATATATGAGCGTTCAAAACAACCAAACCAGAAAATCAATCTAGTCCAAAACTCCTATACGGATTTCAAACGTAATTCTAACACGATATTACTCAAATCACTTTGCAATGAAGATCACATGGTGTATAATCACTCACAAAACGCAAATGAGGCACGTGAGAGTTTTCTAGTGACTGAATCTCCTAGTTTGATTGTTTTTTATTTTCGTAGAGTTTCCGAAAGAGAAATCATACGAATCAAGTCATGTTTGCTATTGAGGTTAAACGGGATGTAAAAAGAGGACCAGGAACACATACATACCCATAGTTCTCACAAAATTATTAGTGAACCTTCGCATTGTTTGTAAAGGTAAGATCGTAGTGTTCTTGATTTGAGGAAATCAAATGAACGGAGCATAACGAATAGAGATGAGCATGACGTGGTACACAACATATATGAGTTTTGGTTCACAACATATATTGTGAGCCAAAACTCCTATACGGATTTCAAATGTAATTCTAACACGATATTACTCAAATCACTTTGCAATGAAGATCACATGGTGTATAATCACTCACGAATTGCAAATGGGGCAAGTGAGAGTTTCCTAGTGACTGAATCTCCTAGTTTGATTGTTTTTTATTTTCGTAGAGTTTCCGAAAGAGAAAGCATACGAATCAAGTCATGTTTGCCACTGAGGTAAAACAGAATATAAATACACATTGTTCTCACAAAGATATTAGTGGACCTTCGCATCGTTTGTAAAGGTATGATCGTAGTGTTCTTGATTTGAGGAAATCAGATGAACGTAGTGTAACGAATAGAGATGAGCATGACATGGTACACAATGATAGGCTTAAGAAGCCATGTCGGGTCATTCATAGCTTGTGAGCCAACATATATGAGCGTTCAAAACAACCAAACCAGAAAATCAATCTAGTCCAAAACTCCTATACGGATTTCAAACGTAATTCTAACACGAAATTACTCAAATCACTTTGCAATGAAGATCACATGGTGTATAATCACTCACAAAATGCAAATGAGGCACGTGAGAGTTTTCTAGTGACTGAATCTCCTAGTTTGATTGTTTTTTATTTTCGTAGAGTTTCCGAAAGAGAAATCATACGAATCAAGTCATGTTTGCTATTGAGGTTAAACGGGATGTAAAAAGAGGACCAGGAACACATACATACCCATAGTTCTCACAAAATTATTAGTGAACCTTCGCATTGTTTGTAAAGGTAAGATCGTAGTGTTCTTGATTTGAGGAAATCAAATGAACGGAGCATAACGAATAGAGATGAGCATGACGTGGTACACAACATATATGAGTTTTGGTTCACAACATATATTGTGAGCCAAAACTCCTATACGGATTTCAAATGTAATTCTAACACGATATTACTCAAATCACTTTGCAATGAAGATCACATGGTGTATAATCACTCACGAATTGCAAATGGGGCAAGTGAGAGTTTCCTAGTGACTGAATCTCCTAGTTTGATTGTTTTTTATTATCGTAGAGTTTCCGAAAGAGAAAGCATACGAATCAAGTCATGTTTGCCATTGAGGTAAAACAGAATATAAATACACATTGTTCTCACAAAGATATTAGTGGACCTTCGCATCGTTTGTAAAGGTATGATCGTAGTGTTTTTGATTTGAGGAAATCAGATGAACGTAGTGTAACGAATAGAGATGAGCATGACATGGTACACAATGATAGGCTTAAGAAGCCATGTCGGGTCATTCATAGCTTGTGAGCCAACATATATGAGCGTTCAAAACAACCAAACCAGAAAATCAATCTAGTCCAAAACTCCTATACGGATTTCAAACGTAATTCTAACACGATATTACTCAAATCACTTTGCAATGAAGATCACATGGTGTATAATCACTCACAAAATGCAAATGAGGCACGTGAGAGTTTTCTAGTGACTGAATCTCCTAGTTTGATTGTTTTTTATTTTCGTAGAGTTTCCGAAAGAGAAATCATACGAATCAAGTCATGTTTGCTATTGAGGTTAAACGGGATGTAAAAAGAGGACCAGGAACACATACATACCCATAGTTCTCACAAAATTATTAGTGAACCTTCGCATTGTTTGTAAAGGTAAGATCGTAGTGTTCTTGATTTGAGGAAATCAAATGAACGGAGCATAACGAATAGAGATGAGCATGACGTGGTACACAACATATATGAGTTTTGGTTCACAACATATATTGTGAGCCAAAACTCCTATACGGATTTCAAATGTAATTCTAACACGATATTACTCAAATCACTTTGCAATGAAGATCACATGGTGTATAATCACTCACGAATTGCAAATGGGGCAAGTGAGAGTTTCCTAGTGACTGAATCTCCTAGTTTGATTGTTTTTTATTTTCGTAGAGTTTCCGAAAGAGAAAGCATACGAATCAAGTCATGTTTGCCACTGAGGTAAAACAGAATATAAATACACATTGTTCTCACAAAGATATTAGTGGACCTTTGCATCGTTTGTAAAGGTATGATCGTAGTGTTCTTGATTTGAGGAAATCAGATGAACGTAGTGTAACGAATAGAGATGAGCATGACATGGTACACAATGATAGGCTTAAGAAGCCATGTCGGGTCATTCATAGCTTGTGAGCCAACATATATGAGCGTTCAAAACAACCAAACCAGAAAATCAATCTAGTCCAAAACTCCTATACGGATTTCAAACGTAATTCTAACACGAAATTACTCAAATCACTTTGCAATGAAGATCACATGGTGTATAATCACTCACAAAATGCAAATGAGGCACGTGAGAGTTTTCTAGTGACTGAATCTCCTAGTTTGATTGTTTTTTATTTTCGTAGAGTTTCCGAAAGAGAAATCATACGAATCAAGTCATGTTTGCTATTGAGGTTAAACGGGATGTAAAAAGAGGACCAGGAACACATACATACCCATAGTTCTCACAAAATTATTAGTGAACCTTCGCATTGTTTGTAAAGGTAAGATCGTAGTGTTCTTGATTTGAGGAAATCAAATGAACGGAGCATAACGAATAGAGATGAGCATGACGTGGTACACAACATATATGAGTTTTGGTTCACAACATATATTGTGAGCCAAAACTCCTATACGGATTTCAAATGTAATTCTAACACGATATTACTCAAATCACTTTGCAATGAAGATCACATGGTGTATAATCACTCACGAATTGCAAATGGGGCAAGTGAGAGTTTCCTAGTGACTGAATCTCCTAGTTTGATTGTTTTTTATTTTCGTAGAGTTTCCGAAAGAGAAAGCATACGAATCAAGTCATGTTTGCCATTGAGGTAAAACAGAATATAAATACACATTGTTCTCACAAAGATATTAGTGGACCTTCGCATCGTTTGTAAAGGTATGATCGTAGTGTTTTTGATTTGAGGAAATCAGATGAACGTAGTGTAACGAATAGAGATGAGCATGCCATGGTACACAATGATAGGCTTAAGAAGCCATGTCGGGTCATTCATAGCTTGTGAGCCAACATATATGAGCGTTCAAAACAACCAAACCAGAAAATCAATCTAGTCCAAAACTCCTATACGGATTTAAAACGTAATTCTAACACGATATTACTCAAATCACTTTGCAATGAAGATCACATGGTGTATAATCACTCACAAAATGCAAATGAGGCACGTGAGAGTTTTCTAGTGACTGAATCTCCTAGTTTGATTGTTTTTTATTTTCATAGAGTTTCCGAAAGAGAAATCATACGAATCAAGTCATGTTTGCTATTGAGGTTAAACGGGATGTAAAAAGAGGACCAGGAACACATACATACCCTTCGTTCTCACAAAATTATTAGTGAACCTTCGCATTGTTTGTAAAGGTAAGATCGTAGTGTTCTTGATTTGAGGAAATCAAATGAACGGAGCATAACGAATAGAGATGAGCATGACGTGGTACACAACATATATGAGTTTTGGTTCACAACATATATTGTGAGCCAAAACTCCTATACGGATTTCAAATGTAATTCTAACACGATATTACTCAAATCACTTTGCAATGAAGATCACATGGTGTATAATCACTCACGAATTGCAAATGGGGCAAGTGAGAGTTTCCTAGTGACTGAATCTCCTAGTTTGATTGTTTTTTATTTTCGTAGAGTTTCCGAAAGAGAAAGCATACGAATCAAGTCATGTTTGCCACTGAGGTAAAACAGAATATAAATACACATTGTTCTCACAAAGATATTAGTGGACCTTCGCATCGTTTGTAAAGGTATGATCGTAGTGTTCTTGATTTGAGGAAATCAGATGAACGTAGTGTAACGAATAGAGATGAGCATGACATGGTACACAATGATAGGCTTAAGAAGCCATGTCGGGTCATTCATAGCTTGTGAGCCAACATATATGAGCGTTCAAAACAACCAAACCAGAAAATCAATCTAGTCCAAAACTCCTATACGGATTTCAAACGTAATTCTAACACGAAATTACTCAAATCACTTTGCAATGAAGATCACATGGTGTATAATCACTCACAAAATGCAAATGAGGCACGTGAGAGTTTTCTAGTGACTGAATCTCCTAGTTTGATTGTTTTTTATTTTCGTAGAGTTTCCGAAAGAGAAATCATACGAATCAAGTCATGTTTGCTATTGAGGTTAAACGGGATGTAAAAAGAGGACCAGGAACACATACATACCCATAGTTCTCACAAAATTATTAGTGAACCTTCGCATTGTTTGTAAAGGTAAGATCGTAGTGTTCTTGATTTGAGGAAATCAAATGAACGGAGCATAACGAATAGAGATGAGCATGACGTGGTACACAACATATATGAGTTTTGGTTCACAACATATATTGTGAGCCAAAACTCCTATACGGATTTCAAATGTAATTCTAACACGATATTACTCAAATCACTTTGCAATGAAGATCACATGGTGTATAATCACTCACGAATTGCAAATGGGGCAAGTGAGAGTTTCCTAGTGACTGAATCTCCTAGTTTGATTGTTTTTTATTATCGTAGAGTTTCCGAAAGAGAAAGCATACGAATCAAGTCATGTTTGCCATTGAGGTAAAACAGAATATAAATACACATTGTTCTCACAAAGATATTAGTGGACCTTCGCATCGTTTGTAAAGGTATGATCGTAGTGTTTTTGATTTGAGGAAATCAGATGAACGTAGTGTAACGAATAGAGATGAGCATGACATGGTACACAATGATAGGCTTAAGAAGCCATGTCGGGTCATTCATAGCTTGTGAGCCAACATATATGAGCGTTCAAAACAACCAAACCAGAAAATCAATCTAGTCCAAAACTCCTATACGGATTTCAAACGTAATTCTAACACGATATTACTCAAATCACTTTGCAATGAAGATCACATGGTGTATAATCACTCACAAAATGCAAATGAGGCACGTGAGAGTTTTCTAGTGACTGAATCTCCTAGTTTGATTGTTTTTTATTTTCGTAGAGTTTCCGAAAGAGAAATCATACGAATCAAGTCATGTTTGCTATTGAGGTTAAACGGGATGTAAAAAGAGGACCAGGAACACATACATACCCATAGTTCTCACAAAATTATTAGTGAACCTTCGCATTGTTTGTAAAGGTAAGATCGTAGTGTTCTTGATTTGAGGAAATCAAATGAACGGAGCATAACGAATAGAGATGAGCATGACGTGGTACACAACATATATGAGTTTTGGTTCACAACATATATTGTGAGCCAAAACTCCTATACGGATTTCAAATGTAATTCTAACACGATATTACTCAAATCACTTTGCAATGAAGATCACATGGTGTATAATCACTCACGAATTGCAAATGGGGCAAGTGAGAGTTTCCTAGTGACTGAATCTCCTAGTTTGATTGTTTTTTATTTTCGTAGAGTTTCCGAAAGAGAAAGCATACGAATCAAGTCATGTTTGCCACTGAGGTAAAACAGAATATAAATACACATTGTTCTCACAAAGATATTAGTGGACCTTTGCATCGTTTGTAAAGGTATGATCGTAGTGTTCTTGATTTGAGGAAATCAGATGAACGTAGTGTAACGAATAGAGATGAGCATGACATGGTACACAATGATAGGCTTAAGAAGCCATGTCGGGTCATTCATAGCTTGTGAGCCAACATATATGAGCGTTCAAAACAACCAAACCAGAAAATCAATCTAGTCCAAAACTCCTATACGGATTTCAAACGTAATTCTAACACGAAATTACTCAAATCACTTTGCAATGAAGATCACATGGTGTATAATCACTCACAAAATGCAAATGAGGCACGTGAGAGTTTTCTAGTGACTGAATCTCCTAGTTTGATTGTTTTTTATTTTCGTAGAGTTTCCGAAAGAGAAATCATACGAATCAAGTCATGTTTGCTATTGAGGTTAAACGGGATGTAAAAAGAGGACCAGGAACACATACATACCCATAGTTCTCACAAAATTATTAGTGAACCTTCGCATTGTTTGTAAAGGTAAGATCGTAGTGTTCTTGATTTGAGGAAATCAAATGAACGGAGCATAACGAATAGAGATGAGCATGACGTGGTACACAACATATATGAGTTTTGGTTCACAACATATATTGTGAGCCAAAACTCCTATACGGATTTCAAATGTAATTCTAACACGATATTACTCAAATCACTTTGCAATGAAGATCACATGGTGTATAATCACTCACGAATTGCAAATGGGGCAAGTGAGAGTTTCCTAGTGACTGAATCTCCTAGTTTGATTGTTTTTTATTTTCGTAGAGTTTCCGAAAGAGAAAGCATACGAATCAAGTCATGTTTGCCATTGAGGTAAAACAGAATATAAATACACATTGTTCTCACAAAGATATTAGTGGACCTTCGCATCGTTTGTAAAGGTATGATCGTAGTGTTTTTGATTTGAGGAAATCAGATGAACGTAGTGTAACGAATAGAGATGAGCATGCCATGGTACACAATGATAGGCTTAAGAAGCCATGTCGGGTCATTCATAGCTTGTGAGCCAACATATATGAGCGTTCAAAACAACCAAACCAGAAAATCAATCTAGTCCAAAACTCCTATACGGATTTAAAACGTAATTCTAACACGATATTACTCAAATCACTTTGCAATGAAGATCACATGGTGTATAATCACTCACAAAATGCAAATGAGGCACGTGAGAGTTTTCTAGTGACTGAATCTCCTAGTTTGATTGTTTTTTATTTTCATAGAGTTTCCGAAAGAGAAATCATACGAATCAAGTCATGTTTGCTATTGAGGTTAAACGGGATGTAAAAAGAGGACCAGGAACACATACATACCCTTCGTTCTCACAAAATTATTAGTGAACCTTCGCATTGTTTGTAAAGGTAAGATCGTAGTGTTCTTGATTTGAGGAAATCAAATGAACGGAGCATAACGAATAGAGATGAGCATGACGTGGTACACAACATATATGAGTTTTGGTTCACAACATATATTGTGAGCCAAAACTCCTATACGGATTTCAAATGTAATTCTAACACGATATTACTCAAATCACTTTGCAATGAAGATCACATGGTGTATAATCACTCACGAATTGCAAATGGGGCAAGTGAGAGTTTCCTAGTGACTGAATCTCCTAGTTTGATTGTTTTTTATTTTCGTAGAGTTTCCGAAAGAGAAAGCATACGAATCAAGTCATGTTTGCCACTGAGGTAAAACAGAATATAAATACACATTGTTCTCACAAAGATATTAGTGGACCTTCGCATCGTTTGTAAAGGTATGATCGTAGTGTTCTTGATTTGAGGAAATCAGATGAACGTAGTGTAACGAATAGAGATGAGCATGACATGGTACACAATGATAGGCTTAAGAAGCCATGTCGGGTCATTCATAGCTTGTGAGCCAACATATATGAGCGTTCAAAACAACCAAACCAGAAAATCAATCTAGTCCAAAACTCCTATACGGATTTCAAACGTAATTCTAACACGAAATTACTCAAATCACTTTGCAATGAAGATCACATGGTGTATAATCACTCACAAAATGCAAATGAGGCACGTGAGAGTTTTCTAGTGACTGAATCTCCTAGTTTGATTGTTTTTTATTTTCGTAGAGTTTCCGAAAGAGAAATCATACGAATCAAGTCATGTTTGCTATTGAGGTTAAACGGGATGTAAAAAGAGGACCAGGAACACATACATACCCATAGTTCTCACAAAATTATTAGTGAACCTTCGCATTGTTTGTAAAGGTAAGATCGTAGTGTTCTTGATTTGAGGAAATCAAATGAACGGAGCATAACGAATAGAGATGAGCATGACGTGGTACACAACATATATGAGTTTTGGTTCACAACATATATTGTGAGCCAAAACTCCTATACGGATTTCAAATGTAATTCTAACACGATATTACTCAAATCACTTTGCAATGAAGATCACATGGTGTATAATCACTCACGAATTGCAAATGGGGCAAGTGAGAGTTTCCTAGTGACTGAATCTCCTAGTTTGATTGTTTTTTATTATCGTAGAGTTTCCGAAAGAGAAAGCATACGAATCAAGTCATGTTTGCCATTGAGGTAAAACAGAATATAAATACACATTGTTCTCACAAAGATATTAGTGGACCTTCGCATCGTTTGTAAAGGTATGATCGTAGTGTTTTTGATTTGAGGAAATCAGATGAACGTAGTGTAACGAATAGAGATGAGCATGACATGGTACACAATGATAGGCTTAAGAAGCCATGTCGGGTCATTCATAGCTTGTGAGCCAACATATATGAGCGTTCAAAACAACCAAACCAGAAAATCAATCTAGTCCAAAACTCCTATACGGATTTCAAACGTAATTCTAACACGATATTACTCAAATCACTTTGCAATGAAGATCACATGGTGTATAATCACTCACAAAATGCAAATGAGGCACGTGAGAGTTTTCTAGTGACTGAATCTCCTAGTTTGATTGTTTTTTATTTTCGTAGAGTTTCCGAAAGAGAAATCATACGAATCAAGTCATGTTTGCTATTGAGGTTAAACGGGATGTAAAAAGAGGACCAGGAACACATACATACCCTTCGTTCTCACAAAATTATTAGTGAACCTTCGCATTGTTTGTAAAGGTAAGATCGTAGTGTTCTTGATTTGAGGAAATCAAATGAACGGAGCATAACGAATAGAGATGAGCATGACGTGGTACACAACATATATGAGTTTTGGTTCACAACATATATTGTGAGCCAAAACTCCTATACGGATTTCAAATGTAATTCTAACACGATATTACTCAAATCACTTTGCAATGAAGATCACATGGTGTATAATCACTCACGAATTGCAAATGGGGCAAGTGAGAGTTTCCTAGTGACTGAATCTCCTAGTTTGATTGTTTTTTATTTTCGTAGAGTTTCCGAAAGAGAAAGCATACGAATCAAGTCATGTTTGCCACTGAGGTAAAACAGAATATAAATACACATTGTTCTCACAAAGATATTAGTGGACCTTCGCATCGTTTGTAAAGGTATGATCGTAGTGTTCTTGATTTGAGGAAATCAGATGAACGTAGTGTAACGAATAGAGATGAGCATGACATGGTACACAATGATAGGCTTAAGAAGCCATGTCGGGTCATTCATAGCTTGTGAGCCAACATATATGAGCGTTCAAAACAACCAAACCAGAAAATCAATCTAGTCCAAAACTCCTATACGGATTTCAAACGTAATTCTAACACGAAATTACTCAAATCACTTTGCAATGAAGATCACATGGTGTATAATCACTCACAAAATGCAAATGAGGCACGTGAGAGTTTTCTAGTGACTGAATCTCCTAGTTTGATTGTTTTTTATTTTCGTAGAGTTTCCGAAAGAGAAATCATACGAATCAAGTCATGTTTGCTATTGAGGTTAAACGGGATGTAAAAAGAGGACCAGGAACACATACATACCCATAGTTCTCACAAAATTATTAGTGAACCTTCGCATTGTTTGTAAAGGTAAGATCGTAGTGTTCTTGATTTGAGGAAATCAAATGAACGGAGCATAACGAATAGAGATGAGCATGACGTGGTACACAACATATATGAGTTTTGGTTCACAACATATATTGTGAGCCAAAACTCCTATACGGATTTCAAATGTAATTCTAACACGATATTACTCAAATCACTTTGCAATGAAGATCACATGGTGTATAATCACTCACGAATTGCAAATGGGGCAAGTGAGAGTTTCCTAGTGACTGAATCTCCTAGTTTGATTGTTTTTTATTATCGTAGAGTTTCCGAAAGAGAAAGCATACGAATCAAGTCATGTTTGCCATTGAGGTAAAACAGAATATAAATACACATTGTTCTCACAAAGATATTAGTGGACCTTCGCATCGTTTGTAAAGGTATGATCGTAGTGTTTTTGATTTGAGGAAATCAGATGAACGTAGTGTAACGAATAGAGATGAGCATGACATGGTACACAATGATAGGCTTAAGAAGCCATGTCGGGTCATTCATAGCTTGTGAGCCAACATATATGAGCGTTCAAAACAACCAAACCAGAAAATCAATCTAGTCCAAAACTCCTATACGGATTTCAAACGTAATTCTAACACGATATTACTCAAATCACTTTGCAATGAAGATCACATGGTGTATAATCACTCACAAAATGCAAATGAGGCACGTGAGAGTTTTCTAGTGACTGAATCTCCTAGTTTGATTGTTTTTTATTTTCGTAGAGTTTCCGAAAGAGAAATCATACGAATCAAGTCATGTTTGCTATTGAGGTTAAACGGGATGTAAAAAGAGGACCAGGAACACATACATACCCTTCGTTCTCACAAAATTATTAGTGAACCTTCGCATTGTTTGTAAAGGTAAGATCGTAGTGTTCTTGATTTGAGGAAATCAAATGAACGGAGCATAACGAATAGAGATGAGCATGACGTGGTACACAACATATATGAGTTTTGGTTCACAACATATATTGTGAGCCAAAACTCCTATACGGATTTCAAATGTAATTCTAACACGATATTACTCAAATCACTTTGCAATGAAGATCACATGGTGTATAATCACTCATGAATTGCAAATGGGGCAAGTGAGAGTTTCCTAGTGACTGAATCTCCTAGTTTGATTGTTTTTTATTTTCGTAGAGTTTCCGAAAGAGAAAGCATACGAATCAAGTCATGTTTGCCACTGAGGTAAAACAGAATATAAATACACATTGTTCTCACAAAGATATTAGTGGACCTTCGCATCGTTTGTAAAGGTATGATCGTATTGTTCTTGATTTGAGGAAATCAGATGAACGTAGTGTAACGAATAGAGATGAGCATGACATGGTACACAATGATAGGCTTAAGAAGCCATGTCGGGTCATTCATAGCTTGTGAGCCAACATATATGAGCGTTCAAAACAACCAAACCAGAAAATCAATCTAGTCCAAAACTCCTATACGGATTTCAAACGTAATTCTAACACGATATTACTCAAATCACTTTGCAATGAAGATCACATGGTGTATAATCACTCACAAAATGCAAATGAGGCACGTGAGAGTTTTCTAGTGACTGAATCTCCTAGTTTGATTGTTTTTTATTTTCGTAGAGTTTCCGAAAGAGAAATCATACGAATCAAGTCATGTTTGCTATTGAGGTTAAACGGGATGTAAAAAGAGGACCAGGAACACATACATACCCTTCGTTCTCACAAAATTATTAGTGAACCTTCGCATTGTTTGTAAAGGTAAGATCGTAGTGTTCTTGATTTGAGGAAATCAAATGAACGGAGCATAACGAATAGAGATGAGCATGACGTGGTACACAACATATATGAGTTTTGGTTCACAACATATATTGTGAGCCAAAACTCCTATACGGATTTCAAATGTAATTCTAACACGATATTACTCAAATCACTTTGCAATGAAGATCACATGGTGTATAATCACTCATGAATTGCAAATGGGGCAAGTGAGAGTTTCCTAGTGACTGAATCTCCTAGTTTGATTGTTTTTTATTTTCGTAGAGTTTCCGAAAGAGAAAGCATACGAATCAAGTCATGTTTGCCACTGAGGTAAAACAGAATATAAATACACATTGTTCTCACAAAGATATTAGTGGACCTTCGCATCGTTTGTAAAGGTATGATCGTATTGTTCTTGATTTGAGGAAATCAGATGAACGTAGTGTAACGAATAGAGATGAGCATGACATGGTACACAATGATAGGCTTAAGAAGCCATGTCGGGTCATTCATAGCTTGTGAGCCAACATATATGAGCGTTCAAAACAACCAAACCAGAAAATCAATCTAGTCCAAAACTCCTATACGGATTTCAAACGTAATTCTAACACGATATTACTCAAATCACTTTGCAATGAAGATCACATGGTGTATAATCACTCACAAAATGCAAATGAGGCACGTGAGAGTTTTCTAGTGACTGAATCTCCTAGTTTGATTGTTTTTTATTTTCGTAGAGTTTCCGAAAGAGAAATCATACGAATCAAGTCATGTTTGCTATTGAGGTTAAACGGGATGTAAAAAGAGGACCAGGAACACATACATACCCTTCGTTCTCACAAAATTATTAGTGAACCTTCGCATTGTTTGTAAAGGTAAGATCGTAGTGTTCTTGATTTGAGGAAATCAAATGAACGGAGCATAACGAATAGAGATGAGCATGACGTGGTACACAACATATATGAGTTTTGGTTCACAACATATATTGTGAGCCAAAACTCCTATACGGATTTCAAATGTAATTCTAACACGATATTACTCAAATCACTTTGCAATGAAGATCACATGGTGTATAATCACTCACGAATTGCAAATGGGGCAAGTGAGAGTTTCCTAGTGACTGAATCTCCTAGTTTGATTGTTTTTTATTTTCGTAGAGTTTCCGAAAGAGAAAGCATACGAATCAAGTCATGTTTGCCACTGAGGTAAAACAGAATATAAATACACATTGTTCTCACAAAGATATTAGTGGACCTTCGCATCGTTTGTAAAGGTATGATCGTAGTGTTTTTGATTTGAGGAAATCAGATGAACGTAGTGTAACGAATAGAGATGAGCATGACATGGTACACAATGATAGGCTTAAGAAGCCATGTCGGGTCATTCATAGCTTGTGAGCCAACATATATGAGCGTTCAAAACAACCAAACCAGAAAATCAATCTAGTCCAAAACTCCTATACGGATTTCAAACGTAATTCTAACACGATATTACTCAAATCACTTTGCAATGAAGATCACATGGTGTATAATCACTCACAAAATGCAAATGAGGCACGTGAGAGTTTTCTAGTGACTGAATCTCCTAGTTTGATTGTTTTTTATTTTCGTAGAGTTTCCGAAAGAGAAATCATACGAATCAAGTCATGTTTGCTATTGAGGTTAAACGGGATGTAAAAAGAGGACCAGGAACACATACATACCCATAGTTCTCACAAAATTATTAGTGAACCTTCGCATTGTTTGTAAAGGTAAGATCGTAGTGTTCTTGATTTGAGGAAATCAAATGAACGGAGCATAACGAATAGAGATGAGCATGACGTGGTACACAACATATATGAGTTTTGGTTCACAACATATATTGTGAGCCAAAACTCCTATACGGATTTCAAATGTAATTCTAACACGATATTACTCAAATCACTTTGCAATGAAGATCACATGGTGTATAATCACTCACGAATTGCAAATGGGGCAAGTGAGAGTTTTCTAGTGACTGAATCTCCTAGTTTGATTGTTTTTTATTTTCGTAGAGTTTCCGAAAGAGAAAGCATACGAATCAAGTCATGTTTGCTATTGAGGTAAAACGGGATGTAAAAAGAGGACCAGGAACACATACATACCCTTCGTTCTCACAAAATTATTAGTGAACCTTCGCATTGTTTGTAAAGGTAAGATCGTAGTGTTCTTGATTTGAGGAAATCAAATGAACGGAGCATAACGAATAGAGATGAGCATGACGTGGTACACAACATATATGAGTTTTGGTTCACAACATATATTGTGAGCCAAAACTCCTATACGGATTTCAAATGTAATTCTAACACGATATTACTCAAATCACTTTGCAATGAAGATCACATGGTGTATAATCACTCACGAATTGCAAATGGGGCAAGTGAGAGTTTCCTAGTGACTGAATCTCCTAGTTTGATTGTTTTTTATTTTCGTAGAGTTTCCGAAAGAGAAAGCATACGAATCAAGTCATGTTTGCCACTGAGGTAAAACAGAATATAAATACACATTGTTCTCACAAAGATATTAGTGGACCTTCGCATCGTTTGTAAAGGTATGATCGTAGTGTTCTTGATTTGAGGAAATCAGATGAACGTAGTGTAACGAATAGAGATGAGCATGACATGGTACACAATGATAGGCTTAAGAAGCCATGTCGGGTCATTCATAGCTTGTGAGCCAACATATATGAGCGTTCAAAACAACCAAACCAGAAAATCAATCTAGTCCAAAACTCCTATACGGATTTCAAACGTAATTCTAACACGAAATTACTCAAATCACTTTGCAATGAAGATCACATGGTGTATAATCACTCACAAAATGCAAATGAGGCACGTGAGAGTTTTCTAGTGACTGAATCTCCTAGTTTGATTGTTTTTTATTTTCGTAGAGTTTCCGAAAGAGAAATCATACGAATCAAGTCATGTTTGCTATTGAGGTTAAACGGGATGTAAAAAGAGGACCAGGAACACATACATACCCATAGTTCTCACAAAATTATTAGTGAACCTTCGCATTGTTTGTAAAGGTAAGATCGTAGTGTTCTTGATTTGAGGAAATCAAATGAACGGAGCATAACGAATAGAGATGAGCATGACGTGGTACACAACATATATGAGTTTTGGTTCACAACATATATTGTGAGCCAAAACTCCTATACGGATTTCAAATGTAATTCTAACACGATATTACTCAAATCACTTTGCAATGAAGATCACATGGTGTATAATCACTCACGAATTGCAAATGGGGCAAGTGAGAGTTTCCTAGTGACTGAATCTCCTAGTTTGATTGTTTTTTATTTTCGTAGAGTTTCCGAAAGAGAAAGCATACGAATCAAGTCATGTTTGCCATTGAGGTAAAACAGAATATAAATACACATTGTTCTCACAAAGATATTAGTGGACCTTCGCATCGTTTGTAAAGGTATGATCGTAGTGTTTTTGATTTGAGGAAATCAGATGAACGTAGTGTAACGAATAGAGATGAGCATGCCATGGTACACAATGATAGGCTTAAGAAGCCATGTCGGGTCATTCATAGCTTGTGAGCCAACATATATGAGCGTTCAAAACAACCAAACCAGAAAATCAATCTAGTCCAAAACTCCTATACGGATTTAAAACGTAATTCTAACACGATATTACTCAAATCACTTTGCAATGAAGATCACATGGTGTATAATCACTCACAAAATGCAAATGAGGCACGTGAGAGTTTTCTAGTGACTGAATCTCCTAGTTTGATTCTTTTTTATTTTCATAGAGTTTCCGAAAGAGAAATCATACGAATCAAGTCATGTTTGCTATTGAGGTTAAACGGGATGTAAAAAGAGGACCAGGAACACATACATACCCTTCGTTCTCACAAAATTATTAGTGAACCTTCGCATTGTTTGTAAAGGTAAGATCGTAGTGTTCTTGATTTGAGGAAATCAAATGAACGGAGCATAACGAATAGAGATGAGCATGACGTGGTACACAACATATATGAGTTTTGGTTCACAACATATATTGTGAGCCAAAACTCCTATACGGATTTCAAATGTAATTCTAACACGATATTACTCAAATCACTTTGCAATGAAGATCACATGGTGTATAATCACTCACGAATTGCAAATGGGGCAAGTGAGAGTTTCCTAGTGACTGAATCTCCTAGTTTGATTGTTTTTTATTTTCGTAGAGTTTCCGAAAGAGAAAGCATACGAATCAAGTCATGTTTGCCACTGAGGTAAAACAGAATATAAATACACATTGTTCTCACAAAGATATTAGTGGACCTTCGCATCGTTTGTAAAGGTATGATCGTAGTGTTCTTGATTTGAGGAAATCAGATGAACGTAGTGTAACGAATAGAGATGAGCATGACATGGTACACAATGATAGGCTTAAGAAGCCATGTCGGGTCATTCATAGCTTGTGAGCCAACATATATGAGCGTTCAAAACAACCAAACCAGAAAATCAATCTAGTCCAAAACTCCTATACGGATTTCAAACGTAATTCTAACACGATATTACTCAAATCACTTTGCAATGAAGATCACATGGTGTATAATCACTCACAAAATGCAAATGAGGCACGTGAGAGTTTTCTAGTGACTGAATCTCCTAGTTTGATTGTTTTTTATTTTCATAGAGTTTCCGAAAGAGAAATCATACGAATCAAGTCATGTTTGCTATTGAGGTTAAACGGGATGTAAAAAGAGGACCAGGAACACATACATACCCTTCGTTCTCACAAAATTATTAGTGAACCTTCGCATTGTTTGTAAAGGTAAGATCGTAGTGTTCTTGATTTGAGGAAATCAAATGAACGGAGCATAACGAATAGAGATGAGCATGACGTGGTACACAACATATATGAGTTTTGGTTCACAACATATATTGTGAGCCAAAACTCCTATACGGATTTCAAATGTAATTCTAACACGATATTACTCAAATCACTTTGCAATGAAGATCACATGGTGTATAATCACTCACGAATTGCAAATGGGGCAAGTGAGAGTTTCCTAGTGACTGAATCTCCTAGTTTGATTGTTTTTTATTTTCGTAGAGTTTCCGAAAGAGAAAGCATACGAATCAAGTCATGTTTGCCACTGAGGTAAAACAGAATATAAATACACATTGTTCTCACAAAGATATTAGTGGACCTTCGCATCGTTTGTAAAGGTATGATCGTAGTGTTCTTGATTTGAGGAAATCAGATGAACGTAGTGTAACGAATAGAGATGAGCATGACATGGTACACAATGATAGGCTTAAGAAGCCATGTCGGGTCATTCATAGCTTGTGAGCCAACATATATGAGCGTTCAAAACAACCAAACCAGAAAATCAATCTAGTCCAAAACTCCTATACGGATTTCAAACGTAATTCTAACACGAAATTACTCAAATCACTTTGCAATGAAGATCACATGGTGTATAATCACTCACAAAATGCAAATGAGGCACGTGAGAGTTTTCTAGTGACTGAATCTCCTAGTTTGATTGTTTTTTATTTTCGTAGAGTTTCCGAAAGAGAAATCATACGAATCAAGTCATGTTTGCTATTGAGGTTAAACGGGATGTAAAAAGAGGACCAGGAACACATACATACCCATAGTTCTCACAAAATTATTAGTGAACCTTCGCATTGTTTGTAAAGGTAAGATCGTAGTGTTCTTGATTTGAGGAAATCAAATGAACGGAGCATAACGAATAGAGATGAGCATGACGTGGTACACAACATATATGAGTTTTGGTTCACAACATATATTGTGAGCCAAAACTCCTATACGGATTTCAAATGTAATTCTAACACGATATTACTCAAATCACTTTGCAATGAAGATCACATGGTGTATAATCACTCACGAATTGCAAATGGGGCAAGTGAGAGTTTCCTAGTGACTGAATCTCCTAGTTTGATTGTTTTTTATTTTCGTAGAGTTTCCGAAAGAGAAAGCATACGAATCAAGTCATGTTTGCCATTGAGGTAAAACAGAATATAAATACACATTGTTCTCACAAAGATATTAGTGGACCTTCGCATCGTTTGTAAAGGTATGATCGTAGTGTTTTTGATTTGAGGAAATCAGATGAACGTAGTGTAACGAATAGAGATGAGCATGCCATGGTACACAATGATAGGCTTAAGAAGCCATGTCGGGTCATTCATAGCTTGTGAGCCAACATATATGAGCGTTCAAAACAACCAAACCAGAAAATCAATCTAGTCCAAAACTCCTATACGGATTTAAAACGTAATTCTAACACGATATTACTCAAATCACTTTGCAATGAAGATCACATGGTGTATAATCACTCACAAAATGCAAATGAGGCACGTGAGAGTTTTCTAGTGACTGAATCTCCTAGTTTGATTCTTTTTTATTTTCATAGAGTTTCCGAAAGAGAAATCATACGAATCAAGTCATGTTTGCTATTGAGGTTAAACGGGATGTAAAAAGAGGACCAGGAACACATACATACCCTTCGTTCTCACAAAATTATTAGTGAACCTTCGCATTGTTTGTAAAGGTAAGATCGTAGTGTTCTTGATTTGAGGAAATCAAATGAACGGAGCATAACGAATAGAGATGAGCATGACGTGGTACACAACATATATGAGTTTTGGTTCACAACATATATTGTGAGCCAAAACTCCTATACGGATTTCAAATGTAATTCTAACACGATATTACTCAAATCACTTTGCAATGAAGATCACATGGTGTATAATCACTCATGAATTGCAAATGGGGCAAGTGAGAGTTTCCTAGTGACTGAATCTCCTAGTTTGATTGTTTTTTATTTTCGTAGAGTTTCCGAAAGAGAAAGCATACGAATCAAGTCATGTTTGCCACTGAGGTAAAACAGAATATAAATACACATTGTTCTCACAAAGATATTAGTGGACCTTCGCATCGTTTGTAAAGGTATGATCGTATTGTTCTTGATTTGAGGAAATCAGATGAACGTAGTGTAACGAATAGAGATGAGCATGACATGGTACACAATGATAGGCTTAAGAAGCCATGTCGGGTCATTCATAGCTTGTGAGCCAACATATATGAGCGTTCAAAACAACCAAACCAGAAAATCAATCTAGTCCAAAACTCCTATACGGATTTCAAACGTAATTCTAACACGATATTACTCAAATCACTTTGCAATGAAGATCACATGGTGTATAATCACTCACAAAATGCAAATGAGGCACGTGAGAGTTTTCTAGTGACTGAATCTCCTAGTTTGATTGTTTTTTATTTTCGTAGAGTTTCCGAAAGAGAAATCATACGAATCAAGTCATGTTTGCTATTGAGGTTAAACGGGATGTAAAAAGAGGACCAGGAACACATACATACCCTTCGTTCTCACAAAATTATTAGTGAACCTTCGCATTGTTTGTAAAGGTAAGATCGTAGTGTTCTTGATTTGAGGAAATCAAATGAACGGAGCATAACGAATAGAGATGAGCATGACGTGGTACACAACATATATGAGTTTTGGTTCACAACATATATTGTGAGCCAAAACTCCTATACGGATTTCAAATGTAATTCTAACACGATATTACTCAAATCACTTTGCAATGAAGATCACATGGTGTATAATCACTCACGAATTGCAAATGGGGCAAGTGAGAGTTTCCTAGTGACTGAATCTCCTAGTTTGATTGTTTTTTATTTTCGTAGAGTTTCCGAAAGAGAAAGCATACGAATCAAGTCATGTTTGCCACTGAGGTAAAACAGAATATAAATACACATTGTTCTCACAAAGATATTAGTGGACCTTCGCATCGTTTGTAAAGGTATGATCGTAGTGTTTTTGATTTGAGGAAATCAGATGAACGTAGTGTAACGAATAGAGATGAGCATGACATGGTACACAATGATAGGCTTAAGAAGCCATGTCGGGTCATTCATAGCTTGTGAGCCAACATATATGAGCGTTCAAAACAACCAAACCAGAAAATCAATCTAGTCCAAAACTCCTATACGGATTTCAAACGTAATTCTAACACGATATTACTCAAATCACTTTGCAATGAAGATCACATGGTGTATAATCACTCACAAAATGCAAATGAGGCACGTGAGAGTTTTCTAGTGACTGAATCTCCTAGTTTGATTGTTTTTTATTTTCGTAGAGTTTCCGAAAGAGAAATCATACGAATCAAGTCATGTTTGCTATTGAGGTTAAACGGGATGTAAAAAGAGGACCAGGAACACATACATACCCTTCGTTCTCACAAAATTATTAGTGAACCTTCGCATTGTTTGTAAAGGTAAGATCGTAGTGTTCTTGATTTGAGGAAATCAAATGAACGGAGCATAACGAATAGAGATGAGCATGACGTGGTACACAACATATATGAGTTTTGGTTCACAACATATATTGTGAGCCAAAACTCCTATACGGATTTCAAATGTAATTCTAACACGATATTACTCAAATCACTTTGCAATGAAGATCACATGGTGTATAATCACTCATGAATTGCAAATGGGGCAAGTGACAGTTTCCTAGTGACTGAATCTCCTAGTTTGATTGTTTTTTATTTTCGTAGAGTTTCCGAAAGAGAAAGCATACGAATCAAGTCATGTTTGCCACTGAGGTAAAACAGAATATAAATACACATTGTTCTCACAAAGATATTAGTGGACCTTCGCATCGTTTGTAAAGGTATGATCGTATTGTTCTTGATTTGAGGAAATCAGATGAACGTAGTGTAACGAATAGAGATGAGCATGACATGGTACACAATGATAGGCTTAAGAAGCCATGTCGGGTCATTCATAGCTTGTGAGCCAACATATATGAGCGTTCAAAACAACCAAACCAGAAAATCAATCTAGTCCAAAACTCCTATACGGATTTCAAACGTAATTCTAACACGATATTACTCAAATCACTTTGCAATGAAGATCACATGGTGTATAATCACTCACAAAATGCAAATGAGGCACGTGAGAGTTTTCTAGTGACTGAATCTCCTAGTTTGATTGTTTTTTATTTTCGTAGAGTTTCCGAAAGAGAAATCATACGAATCAAGTCATGTTTGCTATTGAGGTTAAACGGGATGTAAAAAGAGGACCAGGAACACATACATACCCTTCGTTCTCACAAAATTATTAGTGAACCTTCGCATTGTTTGTAAAGGTAAGATCGTAGTGTTCTTGATTTGAGGAAATCAAATGAACGGAGCATAACGAATAGAGATGAGCATGACGTGGTACACAACATATATGAGTTTTGGTTCACAACATATATTGTGAGCCAAAACTCCTATACGGATTTCAAATGTAATTCTAACACGATATTACTCAAATCACTTTGCAATGAAGATCACATGGTGTATAATCACTCATGAATTGCAAATGGGGCAAGTGAGAGTTTCCTAGTGACTGAATCTCCTAGTTTGATTGTTTTTTATTTTCGTAGAGTTTCCGAAAGAGAAAGCATACGAATCAAGTCATGTTTGCCACTGAGGTAAAACAGAATATAAATACACATTGTTCTCACAAAGATATTAGTGGACCTTCGCATCGTTTGTAAAGGTATGATCGTATTGTTCTTGATTTGAGGAAATCAGATGAACGTAGTGTAACGAATAGAGATGAGCATGACATGGTACACAATGATAGGCTTAAGAAGCCATGTCGGGTCATTCATAGCTTGTGAGCCAACATATATGAGCGTTCAAAACAACCAAACCAGAAAATCAATCTAGTCCAAAACTCCTATACGGATTTCAAACGTAATTCTAACACGATATTACTCAAATCACTTTGCAATGAAGATCACATGGTGTATAATCACTCACAAAATGCAAATGAGGCACGTGAGAGTTTTCTAGTGACTGAATCTCCTAGTTTGATTGTTTTTTATTTTCGTAGAGTTTCCGAAAGAGAAATCATACGAATCAAGTCATGTTTGCTATTGAGGTTAAACGGGATGTAAAAAGAGGACCAGGAACACATACATACCCTTCGTTCTCACAAAATTATTAGTGAACCTTCGCATTGTTTGTAAAGGTAAGATCGTAGTGTTCTTGATTTGAGGAAATCAAATGAACGGAGCATAACGAATAGAGATGAGCATGACGTGGTACACAACATATATGAGTTTTGGTTCACAACATATATTGTGAGCCAAAACTCCTATACGGATTTCAAATGTAATTCTAACACGATATTACTCAAATCACTTTGCAATGAAGATCACATGGTGTATAATCACTCACGAATTGCAAATGGGGCAAGTGAGAGTTTCCTAGTGACTGAATCTCCTAGTTTGATTGTTTTTTATTTTCGTAGAGTTTCCGAAAGAGAAAGCATACGAATCAAGTCATGTTTGCCACTGAGGTAAAACAGAATATAAATACACATTGTTCTCACAAAGATATTAGTGGACCTTCGCATCGTTTGTAAAGGTATGATCGTAGTGTTTTTGATTTGAGGAAATCAGATGAACGTAGTGTAACGAATAGAGATGAGCATGACATGGTACACAATGATAGGCTTAAGAAGCCATGTCGGGTCATTCATAGCTTGTGAGCCAACATATATGAGCGTTCAAAACAACCAAACCAGAAAATCAATCTAGTCCAAAACTCCTATACGGATTTCAAACGTAATTCTAACACGATATTACTCAAATCACTTTGCAATGAAGATCACATGGTGTATAATCACTCACAAAATGCAAATGAGGCACGTGAGAGTTTTCTAGTGACTGAATCTCCTAGTTTGATTGTTTTTTATTTTCGTAGAGTTTCCGAAAGAGAAATCATACGAATCAAGTCATGTTTGCTATTGAGGTTAAACGGGATGTAAAAAGAGGACCAGGAACACATACATACCCTTCGTTCTCACAAAATTATTAGTGAACCTTCGCATTGTTTGTAAAGGTAAGATCGTAGTGTTCTTGATTTGAGGAAATCAAATGAACGGAGCATAACGAATAGAGATGAGCATGACGTGGTACACAACATATATGAGTTTTGGTTCACAACATATATTGTGAGCCAAAACTCCTATACGGATTTCAAATGTAATTCTAACACGATATTACTCAAATCACTTTGCAATGAAGATCACATGGTGTATAATCACTCATGAATTGCAAATGGGGCAAGTGAGAGTTTCCTAGTGACTGAATCTCCTAGTTTGATTGTTTTTTATTTTCGTAGAGTTTCCGAAAGAGAAAGCATACGAATCAAGTCATGTTTGCCACTGAGGTAAAACAGAATATAAATACACATTGTTCTCACAAAGATATTAGTGGACCTTCGCATCGTTTGTAAAGGTATGATCGTATTGTTCTTGATTTGAGGAAATCAGATGAACGTAGTGTAACGAATAGAGATGAGCATGACATGGTACACAATGATAGGCTTAAGAAGCCATGTCGGGTCATTCATAGCTTGTGAGCCAACATATATGAGCGTTCAAAACAACCAAACCAGAAAATCAATCTAGTCCAAAACTCCTATACGGATTTCAAACGTAATTCTAACACGATATTACTCAAATCACTTTGCAATGAAGATCACATGGTGTATAATCACTCACAAAATGCAAATGAGGCACGTGAGAGTTTTCTAGTGACTGAATCTCCTAGTTTGATTGTTTTTTATTTTCGTAGAGTTTCCGAAAGAGAAATCATACGAATCAAGTCATGTTTGCTATTGAGGTTAAACGGGATGTAAAAAGAGGACCAGGAACACATACATACCCTTCGTTCTCACAAAATTATTAGTGAACCTTCGCATTGTTTGTAAAGGTAAGATCGTAGTGTTCTTGATTTGAGGAAATCAAATGAACGGAGCATAACGAATAGAGATGAGCATGACGTGGTACACAACATATATGAGTTTTGGTTCACAACATATATTGTGAGCCAAAACTCCTATACGGATTTCAAATGTAATTCTAACACGATATTACTCAAATCACTTTGCAATGAAGATCACATGGTGTATAATCACTCACGAATTGCAAATGGGGCAAGTGAGAGTTTCCTAGTGACTGAATCTCCTAGTTTGATTGTTTTTTATTTTCGTAGAGTTTCCGAAAGAGAAAGCATACGAATCAAGTCATGTTTGCCACTGAGGTAAAACAGAATATAAATACACATTGTTCTCACAAAGATATTAGTGGACCTTCGCATCGTTTGTAAAGGTATGATCGTAGTGTTTTTGATTTGAGGAAATCAGATGAACGTAGTGTAACGAATAGAGATGAGCATGACATGGTACACAATGATAGGCTTAAGAAGCCATGTCGGGTCATTCATAGCTTGTGAGCCAACATATATGAGCGTTCAAAACAACCAAACCAGAAAATCAATCTAGTCCAAAACTCCTATACGGATTTCAAACGTAATTCTAACACGATATTACTCAAATCACTTTGCAATGAAGATCACATGGTGTATAATCACTCACAAAATGCAAATGAGGCACGTGAGAGTTTTCTAGTGACTGAATCTCCTAGTTTGATTGTTTTTTATTTTCGTAGAGTTTCCGAAAGAGAAATCATACGAATCAAGTCATGTTTGCTATTGAGGTTAAACGGGATGTAAAAAGAGGACCAGGAACACATACATACCCTTCGTTCTCACAAAATTATTAGTGAACCTTCGCATTGTTTGTAAAGGTAAGATCGTAGTGTTCTTGATTTGAGGAAATCAAATGAACGGAGCATAACGAATAGAGATGAGCATGACGTGGTACACAACATATATGAGTTTTGGTTCACAACATATATTGTGAGCCAAAACTCCTATACGGATTTCAAATGTAATTCTAACACGATATTACTCAAATCACTTTGCAATGAAGATCACATGGTGTATAATCACTCATGAATTGCAAATGGGGCAAGTGAGAGTTTCCTAGTGACTGAATCTCCTAGTTTGATTGTTTTTTATTTTCGTAGAGTTTCCGAAAGAGAAAGCATACGAATCAAGTCATGTTTGCCACTGAGGTAAAACAGAATATAAATACACATTGTTCTCACAAAGATATTAGTGGACCTTCGCATCGTTTGTAAAGGTATGATCGTATTGTTCTTGATTTGAGGAAATCAGATGAACGTAGTGTAACGAATAGAGATGAGCATGACATGGTACACAATGATAGGCTTAAGAAGCCATGTCGGGTCATTCATAGCTTGTGAGCCAACATATATGAGCGTTCAAAACAACCAAACCAGAAAATCAATCTAGTCCAAAACTCCTATACGGATTTCAAACGTAATTCTAACACGATATTACTCAAATCACTTTGCAATGAAGATCACATGGTGTATAATCACTCACAAAATGCAAATGAGGCACGTGAGAGTTTTCTAGTGACTGAATCTCCTAGTTTGATTGTTTTTTATTTTCGTAGAGTTTCCGAAAGAGAAATCATACGAATCAAGTCATGTTTGCTATTGAGGTTAAACGGGATGTAAAAAGAGGACCAGGAACACATACATACCCTTCGTTCTCACAAAATTATTAGTGAACCTTCGCATTGTTTGTAAAGGTAAGATCGTAGTGTTCTTGATTTGAGGAAATCAAATGAACGGAGCATAACGAATAGAGATGAGCATGACGTGGTACACAACATATATGAGTTTTGGTTCACAACATATATTGTGAGCCAAAACTCCTATACGGATTTCAAATGTAATTCTAACACGATATTACTCAAATCACTTTGCAATGAAGATCACATGGTGTATAATCACTCACGAATTGCAAATGGGGCAAGTGAGAGTTTCCTAGTGACTGAATCTCCTAGTTTGATTGTTTTTTATTTTCGTAGAGTTTCCGAAAGAGAAAGCATACGAATCAAGTCATGTTTGCCACTGAGGTAAAACAGAATATAAATACACATTGTTCTCACAAAGATATTAGTGGACCTTCGCATCGTTTGTAAAGGTATGATCGTAGTGTTTTTGATTTGAGGAAATCAGATGAACGTAGTGTAACGAATAGAGATGAGCATGACATGGTACACAATGATAGGCTTAAGAAGCCATGTCGGGTCATTCATAGCTTGTGAGCCAACATATATGAGCGTTCAAAACAACCAAACCAGAAAATCAATCTAGTCCAAAACTCCTATACGGATTTCAAACGTAATTCTAACACGATATTACTCAAATCACTTTGCAATGAAGATCACATGGTGTATAATCACTCACAAAATGCAAATGAGGCACGTGAGAGTTTTCTAGTGACTGAATCTCCTAGTTTGATTGTTTTTTATTTTCGTAGAGTTTCCGAAAGAGAAATCATACGAATCAAGTCATGTTTGCTATTGAGGTTAAACGGGATGTAAAAAGAGGACCAGGAACACATACATACCCATAGTTCTCACAAAATTATTAGTGAACCTTCGCATTGTTTGTAAAGGTAAGATCGTAGTGTTCTTGATTTGAGGAAATCAAATGAACGGAGCATAACGAATAGAGATGAGCATGACGTGGTACACAACATATATGAGTTTTGGTTCACAACATATATTGTGAGCCAAAACTCCTATACGGATTTCAAATGTAATTCTAACACGATATTACTCAAATCACTTTGCAATGAAGATCACATGGTGTATAATCACTCATGAATTGCAAATGGGGCAAGTGAGAGTTTCCTAGTGACTGAATCTCCTAGTTTGATTGTTTTTTATTTTCGTAGAGTTTCCGAAAGAGAAAGCATACGAATCAAGTCATGTTTGCCACTGAGGTAAAACAGAATATAAATACACATTGTTCTCACAAAGATATTAGTGGACCTTCGCATCGTTTGTAAAGGTATGATCGTATTGTTCTTGATTTGAGGAAATCAGATGAACGTAGTGTAACGAATAGAGATGAGCATGACATGGTACACAATGATAGGCTTAAGAAGCCATGTCGGGTCATTCATAGCTTGTGAGCCAACATATATGAGCGTTCAAAACAACCAAACCAGAAAATCAATCTAGTCCAAAACTCCTATACGGATTTCAAACGTAATTCTAACACGATATTACTCAAATCACTTTGCAATGAAGATCACATGGTGTATAATCACTCACAAAATGCAAATGAGGCACGTGAGAGTTTTCTAGTGACTGAATCTCCTAGTTTGATTGTTTTTTATTTTCGTAGAGTTTCCGAAAGAGAAATCATACGAATCAAGTCATGTTTGCTATTGAGGTTAAACGGGATGTAAAAAGAGGACCAGGAACACATACATACCCTTCGTTCTCACAAAATTATTAGTGAACCTTCGCATTGTTTGTAAAGGTAAGATCGTAGTGTTCTTGATTTGAGGAAATCAAATGAACGGAGCATAACGAATAGAGATGAGCATGACGTGGTACACAACATATATGAGTTTTGGTTCACAACATATATTGTGAGCCAAAACTCCTATACGGATTTCAAATGTAATTCTAACACGATATTACTCAAATCACTTTGCAATGAAGATCACATGGTGTATAATCACTCATGAATTGCAAATGGGGCAAGTGAGAGTTTCCTAGTGACTGAATCTCCTAGTTTGATTGTTTTTTATTTTCGTAGAGTTTCCGAAAGAGAAAGCATACGAATCAAGTCATGTTTGCCACTGAGGTAAAACAGAATATAAATACACATTGTTCTCACAAAGATATTAGTGGACCTTCGCATCGTTTGTAAAGGTATGATCGTATTGTTCTTGATTTGAGGAAATCAGATGAACGTAGTGTAACGAATAGAGATGAGCATGACATGGTACACAATGATAGGCTTAAGAAGCCATGTCGGGTCATTCATAGCTTGTGAGCCAACATATATGAGCGTTCAAAACAACCAAACCAGAAAATCAATCTAGTCCAAAACTCCTATACGGATTTCAAACGTAATTCTAACACGATATTACTCAAATCACTTTGCAATGAAGATCACATGGTGTATAATCACTCACAAAATGCAAATGAGGCACGTGAGAGTTTTCTAGTGACTGAATCTCCTAGTTTGATTGTTTTTTATTTTCGTAGAGTTTCCGAAAGAGAAATCATACGAATCAAGTCATGTTTGCTATTGAGGTTAAACGGGATGTAAAAAGAGGACCAGGAACACATACATACCCTTCGTTCTCACAAAATTATTAGTGAACCTTCGCATTGTTTGTAAAGGTAAGATCGTAGTGTTCTTGATTTGAGGAAATCAAATGAACGGAGCATAACGAATAGAGATGAGCATGACGTGGTACACAACATATATGAGTTTTGGTTCACAACATATATTGTGAGCCAAAACTCCTATACGGATTTCAAATGTAATTCTAACACGATATTACTCAAATCACTTTGCAATGAAGATCACATGGTGTATAATCACTCATGAATTGCAAATGGGGCAAGTGAGAGTTTCCTAGTGACTGAATCTCCTAGTTTGATTGTTTTTTATTTTCGTAGAGTTTCCGAAAGAGAAAGCATACGAATCAAGTCATGTTTGCCACTGAGGTAAAACAGAATATAAATACACATTGTTCTCACAAAGATATTAGTGGACCTTCGCATCGTTTGTAAAGGTATGATCGTATTGTTCTTGATTTGAGGAAATCAGATGAACGTAGTGTAACGAATAGAGATGAGCATGACATGGTACACAATGATAGGCTTAAGAAGCCATGTCGGGTCATTCATAGCTTGTGAGCCAACATATATGAGCGTTCAAAACAACCAAACCAGAAAATCAATCTAGTCCAAAACTCCTATACGGATTTCAAACGTAATTCTAACACGATATTACTCAAATCACTTTGCAATGAAGATCACATGGTGTATAATCACTCACAAAATGCAAATGAGGCACGTGAGAGTTTTCTAGTGACTGAATCTCCTAGTTTGATTGTTTTTTATTTTCGTAGAGTTTCCGAAAGAGAAATCATACGAATCAAGTCATGTTTGCTATTGAGGTTAAACGGGATGTAAAAAGAGGACCAGGAACACATACATACCCTTCGTTCTCACAAAATTATTAGTGAACCTTCGCATTGTTTGTAAAGGTAAGATCGTAGTGTTCTTGATTTGAGGAAATCAAATGAACGGAGCATAACGAATAGAGATGAGCATGACGTGGTACACAACATATATGAGTTTTGGTTCACAACATATATTGTGAGCCAAAACTCCTATACGGATTTCAAATGTAATTCTAACACGATATTACTCAAATCACTTTGCAATGAAGATCACATGGTGTATAATCACTCACGAATTGCAAATGGGGCAAGTGAGAGTTTCCTAGTGACTGAATCTCCTAGTTTGATTGTTTTTTATTTTCGTAGAGTTTCCGAAAGAGAAAGCATACGAATCAAGTCATGTTTGCCATTGAGGTAAAACAGAATATAAATACACATTGTTCTCACAAAGATATTAGTGGACCTTCGCATCGTTTGTAAAGGTATGATCGTAGTGTTTTTGATTTGAGGAAATCAGATGAACGTAGTGTAACGAATAGAGATGAGCATGCCATGGTACACAATGATAGGCTTAAGAAGCCATGTCGGGTCATTCATAGCTTGTGAGCCAACATATATGAGCGTTCAAAACAACCAAACCAGAAAATCAATCTAGTCCAAAACTCCTATACGGATTTAAAACGTAATTCTAACACGATATTACTCAAATCACTTTGCAATGAAGATCACATGGTGTATAATCACTCACAAAATGCAAATGAGGCACGTGAGAGTTTTCTAGTGACTGAATCTCCTAGTTTGATTGTTTTTTATTTTCGTAGAGTTTCCGAAAGAGAAATCATACGAATCAAGTCATGTTTGCTATTGAGGTTAAACGGGATGTAAAAAGAGGACCAGGAACACATACATACCCATAGTTCTCACAAAATTATTAGTGAACCTTCGCATTGTTTGTAAAGGTAAGATCGTAGTGTTCTTGATTTGAGGAAATCAAATGAACGGAGCATAACGAATAGAGATGAGCATGACGTGGTACACAACATATATGAGTTTTGGTTCACAACATATATTGTGAGCCAAAACTCCTATACGGATTTCAAATGTAATTCTAACACGATATTACTCAAATCACTTTGCAATGAAGATCACATGGTGTATAATCACTCACGAATTGCAAATGGGGCAAGTGAGAGTTTCCTAGTGACTGAATCTCCTAGTTTGATTGTTTTTTATTTTCGTAGAGTTTCCGAAAGAGAAAGCATACGAATCAAGTCATGTTTGCCATTGAGGTAAAACAGAATATAAATACACATTGTTCTCACAAAGATATTAGTGGACCTTCGCATCGTTTGTAAAGGTATGATCGTAGTGTTTTTGATTTGAGGAAATCAGATGAACGTAGTGTAACGAATAGAGATGAGCATGCCATGGTACACAATGATAGGCTTAAGAAGCCATGTCGGGTCATTCATAGCTTGTGAGCCAACATATATGAGCGTTCAAAACAACCAAACCAGAAAATCAATCTAGTCCAAAACTCCTATACGGATTTCAAACGTAATTCTAACACGATATTACTCAAATCACTTTGCAATGAAGATCACATGGTGTATAATCACTCACAAAATGCAAATGAGGCACGTGAGAGTTTTCTAGTGACTGAATCTCCTAGTTTGATTCTTTTTTATTTTCATAGAGTTTCCGAAAGAGAAATCATACGAATCAAGTCATGTTTGCTATTGAGGTTAAACGGGATGTAAAAAGGGGACCAGGAACACATACATACCCTTCGTTCTCACAAAATTATTAGTGAACCTTCGCATTGTTTGTAAAGGTAAGATCGTAGTGTTCTTGATTTGAGGAAATCAAATGAACGGAGCATAACGAATAGAGATGAGCATGACGTGGTACACAACATATATGAGTTTTGGTTCACAACATATATTGTGAGCCAAAACTCCTATACGGATTTCAAATGTAATTCTAACACGATATTACTCAAATCACTTTGCAATGAAGATCACATGGTGTATAATCACTCACGAATTGCAAATGGGGCAAGTGAGAGTTTCCTAGTGACTGAATCTCCTAGTTTGATTGTTTTTTATTTTCGTAGAGTTTCCGAAAGAGAAAGCATACGAATCAAGTCATGTTTGCCACTGAGGTAAAACAGAATATAAATACACATTGTTCTCACAAAGATATTAGTGGACCTTCGCATCGTTTGTAAAGGTATGATCGTAGTGTTCTTGATTTGAGGAAATCAGATGAACGTAGTGTAACGAATAGAGATGAGCATGACATGGTACACAATGATAGGCTTAAGAAGCCATGTCGGGTCATTCATAGCTTGTGAGCCAACATATATGAGCGTTCAAAACAACCAAACCAGAAAATCAATCTAGTCCAAAACTCCTATACGGATTTCAAACGTAATTCTAACACGATATTACTCAAATCACTTTGCAATGAAGATCACATGGTGTATAATCACTCACAAAATGCAAATGAGGCACGTGAGAGTTTTCTAGTGACTGAATCTCCTAGTTTGATTGTTTTTTATTTTCGTAGAGTTTCCGAAAGAGAAATCATACGAATCAAGTCATGTTTGCTATTGAGGTTAAACGGGATGTAAAAAGAGGACCAGGAACACATACATACCCATAGTTCTCACAAAATTATTAGTGAACCTTCGCATTGTTTGTAAAGGTAAGATCGTAGTGTTCTTGATTTGAGGAAATCAAATGAACGGAGCATAACGAATAGAGATGAGCATGACGTGGTACACAACATATATGAGTTTTGGTTCACAACATATATTGTGAGCCAAAACTCCTATACGGATTTCAAATGTAATTCTAACACGATATTACTCAAATCACTTTGCAATGAAGATCACATGGTGTATAATCACTCACGAATTGCAAATGGGGCAAGTGAGAGTTTCCTAGTGACTGAATCTCCTAGTTTGATTGTTTTTTATTTTCGTAGAGTTTCCGAAAGAGAAAGCATACGAATCAAGTCATGTTTGCCATTGAGGTAAAACAGAATATAAATACACATTGTTCTCACAAAGATATTAGTGGACCTTCGCATCGTTTGTAAAGGTATGATCGTAGTGTTTTTGATTTGAGGAAATCAGATGAACGTAGTGTAACGAATAGAGATGAGCATGCCATGGTACACAATGATAGGCTTAAGAAGCCATGTCGGGTCATTCATAGCTTGTGAGCCAACATATATGAGCGTTCAAAACAACCAAACCAGAAAATCAATCTAGTCCAAAACTCCTATACGGATTTCAAACGTAATTCTAACACGATATTACTCAAATCACTTTGCAATGAAGATCACATGGTGTATAATCACTCACAAAATGCAAATGAGGCACGTGAGAGTTTTCTAGTGACTGAATCTCCTAGTTTGATTGTTTTTTATTTTCATAGAGTTTCCGAAAGAGAAATCATACGAATCAAGTCATGTTTGCTATTGAGGTTAAACGGGATGTAAAAAGAGGACCAGGAACACATACATACCCTTCGTTCTCACAAAATTATTAGTGAACCTTCGCATTGTTTGTAAAGGTAAGATCGTAGTGTTCTTGATTTGAGGAAATCAAATGAACGGAGCATAACGAATAGAGATGAGCATGACGTGGTACACAACATATATGAGTTTTGGTTCACAACATATATTGTGAGCCAAAACTCCTATACGGATTTCAAATGTAATTCTAACACGATATTACTCAAATCACTTTGCAATGAAGATCACATGGTGTATAATCACTCACGAATTGCAAATGGGGCAAGTGAGAGTTTCCTAGTGACTGAATCTCCTAGTTTGATTGTTTTTTATTTTCGTAGAGTTTCCGAAAGAGAAAGCATACGAATCAAGTCATGTTTGCCACTGAGGTAAAACAGAATATAAATACACATTGTTCTCACAAAGATATTAGTGGACCTTCGCATCGTTTGTAAAGGTATGATCGTAGTGTTCTTGATTTGAGGAAATCAGATGAACGTAGTGTAACGAATAGAGATGAGCATGACATGGTACACAATGATAGGCTTAAGAAGCCATGTCGGGTCATTCATAGCTTGTGAGCCAACATATATGAGCGTTCAAAACAACCAAACCAGAAAATCAATCTAGTCCAAAACTCCTATACGGATTTCAAACGTAATTCTAACACGATATTACTCAAATCACTTTGCAATGAAGATCACATGGTGTATAATCACTCACAAAATGCAAATGAGGCACGTGAGAGTTTTCTAGTGACTGAATCTCCTAGTTTGATTGTTTTTTATTTTCGTAGAGTTTCCGAAAGAGAAATCATACGAATCAAGTCATGTTTGCTATTGAGGTTAAACGGGATGTAAAAAGAGGACCAGGAACACATACATACCCTTCGTTCTCACAAAATTATTAGTGAACCTTCGCATTGTTTGTAAAGGTAAGATCGTAGTGTTCTTGATTTGAGGAAATCAAATGAACAGAGCATAACGAATAGAGATGAGCATGACGTGGTACACAACATATATGAGTTTTGGTTCACAACATATATTGTGAGCCAAAACTCCTATACGGATTTCAAATGTAATTCTAACACGATATTACTCAAATCACTTTGCAATGAAGATCACATGGTGTATAATCACTCATGAATTGCAAATGGGGCAAGTGAGAGTTTCCTAGTGACTGAATCTCCTAGTTTGATTGTTTTTTATTTTCGTAGAGTTTCCGAAAGAGAAAGCATACGAATCAAGTCATGTTTGCCACTGAGGTAAAACAGAATATAAATACACATTGTTCTCACAAAGATATTAGTGGACCTTCGCATCGTTTGTAAAGGTATGATCGTATTGTTCTTGATTTGAGGAAATCAGATGAACGTAGTGTAACGAATAGAGATGAGCATGACATGGTACACAATGATAGGCTTAAGAAGCCATGTCGGGTCATTCATAGCTTGTGAGCCAACATATATGAGCGTTCAAAACAACCAAACCAGAAAATCAATCTAGTCCAAAACTCCTATACGGATTTCAAACGTAATTCTAACACGATATTACTCAAATCACTTTGCAATGAAGATCACATGGTGTATAATCACTCACAAAATGCAAATGAGGCACGTGAGAGTTTTCTAGTGACTGAATCTCCTAGTTTGATTGTTTTTTATTTTCGTAGAGTTTCCGAAAGAGAAATCATACGAATCAAGTCATGTTTGCTATTGAGGTTAAACGGGATGTAAAAAGAGGACCAGGAACACATACATACCCTTCGTTCTCACAAAATTATTAGTGAACCTTCGCATTGTTTGTAAAGGTAAGATCGTAGTGTTCTTGATTTGAGGAAATCAAATGAACAGAGCATAACGAATAGAGATGAGCATGACGTGGTACACAACATATATGAGTTTTGGTTCACAACATATATTGTGAGCCAAAACTCCTATACGGATTTCAAATGTAATTCTAACACGATATTACTCAAATCACTTTGCAATGAAGATCACATGGTGTATAATCACTCATGAATTGCAAATGGGGCAAGTGAGAGTTTCCTAGTGACTGAATCTCCTAGTTTGATTGTTTTTTATTTTCGTAGAGTTTCCGAAAGAGAAAGCATACGAATCAAGTCATGTTTGCCACTGAGGTAAAACAGAATATAAATACACATTGTTCTCACAAAGATATTAGTGGACCTTCGCATCGTTTGTAAAGGTATGATCGTATTGTTCTTGATTTGAGGAAATCAGATGAACGTAGTGTAACGAATAGAGATGAGCATGACATGGTACACAATGATAGGCTTAAGAAGCCATGTCGGGTCATTCATAGCTTGTGAGCCAACATATATGAGCGTTCAAAACAACCAAACCAGAAAATCAATCTAGTCCAAAACTCCTATACGGATTTCAAACGTAATTCTAACACGATATTACTCAAATCACTTTGCAATGAAGATCACATGGTGTATAATCACTCACAAAATGCAAATGAGGCACGTGAGAGTTTTCTAGTGACTGAATCTCCTAGTTTGATTGTTTTTTATTTTCGTAGAGTTTCCGAAAGAGAAA
The DNA here is from genome assembly GCA_964056655.1 of Arabis hirsuta. NCBI lineage: Eukaryota > Viridiplantae > Streptophyta > Magnoliopsida > Brassicales > Brassicaceae > Arabis > Arabis hirsuta. Next base: position 21,683,709 of record OZ053299.1, on the reverse strand, counting down.
TCATACGAATCAAGTCATGTTTGCTATTGAGGTTAAACGGGATGTAAAAAGAGGACCAGGAACACATACATACCCATAGTTCTCACAAAATTATTAGTGAACCTTCGCATTGTTTGTAAAGGTAAGATCGTAGTGTTCTTGATTTGAGGAAATCAAATGAACGGAGCATAACGAATAGAGATGAGCATGACGTGGTACACAACATATATGAGTTTTGGTTCACAACATATATTGTGAGCCAAAACTCCTATACGGATTTCAAATGTAATTCTAACACGATATTACTCAAATCACTTTGCAATGAAGATCACATGGTGTATAATCACTCACGAATTGCAAATGGGGCAAGTGAGAGTTTCCTAGTGACTGAATCTCCTAGTTTGATTGTTTTTTATTTTCGTAGAGTTTCCGAAAGAGAAAGCATACGAATCAAGTCATGTTTGCCATTGAGGTAAAACAGAATATAAATACACATTGTTCTCACAAAGATATTAGTGGACCTTCGCATCGTTTGTAAAGGTATGATCGTAGTGTTTTTGATTTGAGGAAATCAGATGAACGTAGTGTAACGAATAGAGATGAGCATGACATGGTACACAATGATAGGCTTAAGAAGCCATGTCGGGTCATTCATAGCTTGTGAGCCAACATATATGAGCGTTCAAAACAACCAAACCAGAAAATCAATCTAGTCCAAAACTCCTATACGGATTTAAAACGTAATTCTAACACGATATTACTCAAATCACTTTGCAATGAAGATCACATGGTGTATAATCACTCACAAAATGCAAATGAGGCACGTGAGAGTTTTCTAGTGACTGAATCTCCTAGTTTGATTGTTTTTTATTTTCGTAGAGTTTCCGAAAGAGAAATCATACGAATCAAATCATGTTTGCTATTGAGGTTAAACGGGATGTAAAAAGAGGACCAGGAACACATACATACCCTTCGTTCTCACAAAATTATTAGTGAACCTTCGCATTGTTTGTAAAGGTAAGATCGTAGTGTTCTTGATTTGAGGAAATCAAATGAACGGAGCATAACGAATAGAGATGAGCATGACGTGGTACACAACATATATGAGTTTTGGTTCACAACATATATTGTGAGCCAAAACTCCTATACGGATTTCAAATGTAATTCTAACACGATATTACTCAAATCACTTTGCAATGAAGATCACATGGTGTATAATCACTCATGAATTGCAAATGGGGCAAGTGAGAGTTTCCTAGTGACTGAATCTCCTAGTTTGATTGTTTTTTATTTTCGTAGAGTTTCCGAAAGAGAAAGCATACGCATCAAGTCATGTTTGCCACTGAGGTAAAACAGAATATAAATACACATTGTTCTCACAAAGATATTAGTGGACCTTCGCATCGTTTGTAAAGGTATGATCGTAGTGTTCTTGATTTGAGGAAATCAGATGAACGTAGTGTAACGAATAGAGATGAGCATGACATGGTACACAATGATAGGCTTAAGAAGCCATGTCGGGTCATTCATAGCTTGTGAGCCAACATATATGAGCGTTCAAAACAACCAAACCAGAAAATCAATCTAGTCCAAAACTCCTATACGGATTTCAAACGTAATTCTAACACGATATTACTCAAATCACTTTGCAATGAAGATCACATGGTGTATAATCACTCACAAAATGCAAATGAGGCACGTGAGAGTTTTCTAGTGACTGAATCTCCTAGTTTGATTGTTTTTTATTTTCGTAGAGTTTCCGAAAGAGAAATCATACGAATCAAGTCATGTTTGCTATTGAGGTTAAACGGGATGTAAAAAGAGGACCAGGAACACATACATACCCTTCGTTCTCACAAAATTATTAGTGAACCTTCGCATTGTTTGTAAAGGTAAGATCGTAGTGTTCTTGATTTGAGGAAATCAAATGAACGGAGCATAACGAATAGAGATGAGCATGACGTGGTACACAACATATATGAGTTTTGGTTCACAACATATATTGTGAGCCAAAACTCCTATACGGATTTCAAATGTAATTCTAACACGATATTACTCAAATCACTTTGCAATGAAGATCACATGGTGTATAATCACTCACGAATTGCAAATGGGGCAAGTGAGAGTTTCCTAGTGACTGAATCTCCTAGTTTGATTGTTTTTTATTTTCGTAGAGTTTCCGAAAGAGAAAGCATACGAATCAAGTCATGTTTGCCATTGAGGTAAAACAGAATATAAATACACATTGTTCTCACAAAGATATTAGTGGACTTTCGCATCGTTTGTAAAGGTATGATCGTAGTGTTTTTGATTTGAGGAAATCAGATGAACGTAGTGTAACGAATAGAGATGAGCATGACATGGTACACAATGATAGGCTTAAGAAGCCATGTCGGGTCATTCATAGCTTGTGAGCCAACATATATGAGCGTTCAAAACAACCAAACCAGAAAATCAATCTAGTCCAAAACTCCTATACGGATTTCAAACGTAATTCTAACACGATATTACTCAAATCACTTTGCAATGAAGATCACATGGTGTATAATCACTCACAAAACGCAAATGAGGCACGTGAGAGTTTTCTAGTGACTGAATCTCCTAGTTTGATTGTTTTTTATTTTCATAGAGTTTCCGAAAGAGAAATCATACGAATCAAGTCATGTTTGCTATTGAGGTTAAACGGGATGTAAAAAGAGGACCAGGAACACATACATACCCTTCGTTCTCACAAAGTTATTAGTGAACCTTCGCATTGTTTGTAAAGGTAAGATCGTAGTGTTCTTGATTTGAGGAAATCAAATGAACGGAGCATAACGAATAGAGATGAGCATGACGTGGTACACAACATATATGAGTTTTGGTTCACAACATATATTGTGAGCCAAAACTCCTATACGGATTTCAAATGTAATTCTAACACGATATTACTCAAATCACTTTGCAATGAAGATCACATGGTGTATAATCACTCACGAATTGCAAATGGGGCAAGTGAGAGTTTCCTAGTGACTGAATCTCCTAGTTTGATTGTTTTTTATTTTCGTAGAGTTTCCGAAAGAGAAAGCATACGAATCAAGTCATGTTTGCCATTGAGGTAAAACAGAATATAAATACACATTGTTCTCACAAAGATATTAGTGGACCTTCGCATCGTTTGTAAAGGTATGATCGTAGTGTTTTTGATTTGAGGAAATCAGATGAACGTAGTGTAACGAATAGAGATGAGCATGACATGGTACACAATGATAGGCTTAAGAAGCCATGTCGGGTCATTCATAGCTTGTGAGCCAACATATATGAGCGTTCAAAACAACCAAACCAGAAAATCAATCTAGTCCAAAACTCCTATACGGATTTCAAACGTAATTCTAACACGATATTACTCAAATCACTTTGCAATGAAGATCACATGGTGTATAATCACTCACAAAATGCAAATGAGGCACGTGAGAGTTTTCTAGTGACTGAATCTCCTAGTTTGATTGTTTTTTATTTTCATAGAGTTTCCGAAAGAGAAATCATACGAATCAAGTCATGTTTGCTATTGAGGTTAAACGGGATGTAAAAAGAGGACCAGGAACACATACATACCCTTCGTTCTCACAAAATTATTAGTGAACCTTCGCATTGTTTGTAAAGGTAAGATCGTAGTGTTCTTGATTTGAGGAAATCAAATGAACGGAGCATAACGAATAGAGATGAGCATGACGTGGTACACAACATATATGAGTTTTGGTTCACAACATATATTGTGAGCCAAAACTCCTATACGGATTTCAAATGTAATTCTAACACGATATTACTCAAATCACTTTGCAATGAAGATCACATGGTGTATAATCACTCACGAATTGCAAATGGGGCAAGTGAGAGTTTCCTAGTGACTGAATCTCCTAGTTTGATTGTTTTTTATTTTCGTAGAGTTTCCGAAAGAGAAAGCATACGAATCAAGTCATGTTTGCCACTGAGGTAAAACAGAATATAAATACACATTGTTCTCACAAAGATATTAGTGGACCTTCGCATCGTTTGTAAAGGTATGATCGTAGTGTTCTTGATTTGAGGAAATCAGATGAACGTAGTGTAACGAATAGAGATGAGCATGACATGGTACACAATGATAGGCTTAAGAAGCCATGTCGGGTCATTCATAGCTTGTGAGCCAACATATATGAGCGTTCAAAACAACCAAACCAGAAAATCAATCTAGTCCAAAACTCCTATACGGATTTCAAACGTAATTCTAACACGATATTACTCAAATCACTTTGCAATGAAGATCACATGGTGTATAATCACTCACAAAATGCAAATGAGGCACGTGAGAGTTTTCTAGTGACTGAATCTCCTAGTTTGATTGTTTTTTATTTTCGTAGAGTTTCCGAAAGAGAAATCATACGAATCAAGTCATGTTTGCTATTGAGGTTAAACGGGATGTAAAAAGAGGACCAGGAACACATACATACCCTTCGTTCTCACAAAATTATTAGTGAACCTTCGCATTGTTTGTAAAGGTAAGATCGTAGTGTTCTTGATTTGAGGAAATCAAATGAACAGAGCATAACGAATAGAGATGAGCATGACGTGGTACACAACATATATGAGTTTTGGTTCACAACATATATTGTGAGCCAAAACTCCTATACGGATTTCAAATGTAATTCTAACACGATATTACTCAAATCACTTTGCAATGAAGATCACATGGTGTATAATCACTCATGAATTGCAAATGGGGCAAGTGAGAGTTTCCTAGTGACTGAATCTCCTAGTTTGATTGTTTTTTATTTTCGTAGAGTTTCCGAAAGAGAAAGCATACGAATCAAGTCATGTTTGCCACTGAGGTAAAACAGAATATAAATACACATTGTTCTCACAAAGATATTAGTGGACCTTCGCATCGTTTGTAAAGGTATGATCGTATTGTTCTTGATTTGAGGAAATCAGATGAACGTAGTGTAACGAATAGAGATGAGCATGACATGGTACACAATGATAGGCTTAAGAAGCCATGTCGGGTCATTCATAGCTTGTGAGCCAACATATATGAGCGTTCAAAACAACCAAACCAGAAAATCAATCTAGTCCAAAACTCCTATACGGATTTCAAACGTAATTCTAACACGATATTACTCAAATCACTTTGCAATGAAGATCACATGGTGTATAATCACTCACAAAATGCAAATGAGGCACGTGAGAGTTTTCTAGTGACTGAATCTCCTAGTTTGATTGTTTTTTATTTTCATAGAGTTTCCGAAAGAGAAATCATACGAATCAAGTCATGTTTGCTATTGAGGTTAAACGGGATGTAAAAAGAGGACCAGGAACACATACATACCCTTCGTTCTCACAAAATTATTAGTGAACCTTCGCATTGTTTGTAAAGGTAAGATCGTAGTGTTCTTGATTTGAGGAAATCAAATGAACGGAGCATAACGAATAGAGATGAGCATGACGTGGTACACAACATATATGAGTTTTGGTTCACAACATATATTGTGAGCCAAAACTCCTATACGGATTTCAAATGTAATTCTAACACGATATTACTCAAATCACTTTGCAATGAAGATCACATGGTGTATAATCACTCACGAATTGCAAATGGGGCAAGTGAGAGTTTCCTAGTGACTGAATCTCCTAGTTTGATTGTTTTTTATTTTCGTAGAGTTTCCGAAAGAGAAAGCATACGAATCAAGTCATGTTTGCCACTGAGGTAAAACAGAATATAAATACACATTGTTCTCACAAAGATATTAGTGGACCTTCGCATCGTTTGTAAAGGTATGATCGTAGTGTTTTTGATTTGAGGAAATCAGATGAACGTAGTGTAACGAATAGAGATGAGCATGACATGGTACACAATGATAGGCTTAAGAAGCCATGTCGGGTCATTCATAGCTTGTGAGCCAACATATATGAGCGTTCAAAACAACCAAACCAGAAAATCAATCTAGTCCAAAACTCCTATACGGATTTCAAACGTAATTCTAACACGATATTACTCAAATCACTTTGCAATGAAGATCACATGGTGTATAATCACTCACAAAATGCAAATGAGGCACGTGAGAGTTTTCTAGTGACTGAATCTCCTAGTTTGATTGTTTTTTATTTTCGTAGAGTTTCCGAAAGAGAAATCATACGAATCAAGTCATGTTTGCTATTGAGGTTAAACGGGATGTAAAAAGAGGACCAGGAACACATACATACCCTTCGTTCTCACAAAATTATTAGTGAACCTTCGCATTGTTTGTAAAGGTAAGATCGTAGTGTTCTTGATTTGAGGAAATCAAATGAACAGAGCATAACGAATAGAGATGAGCATGACGTGGTACACAACATATATGAGTTTTGGTTCACAACATATATTGTGAGCCAAAACTCCTATACGGATTTCAAATGTAATTCTAACACGATATTACTCAAATCACTTTGCAATGAAGATCACATGGTGTATAATCACTCATGAATTGCAAATGGGGCAAGTGAGAGTTTCCTAGTGACTGAATCTCCTAGTTTGATTGTTTTTTATTTTCGTAGAGTTTCCGAAAGAGAAAGCATACGAATCAAGTCATGTTTGCCACTGAGGTAAAACAGAATATAAATACACATTGTTCTCACAAAGATATTAGTGGACCTTCGCATCGTTTGTAAAGGTATGATCGTATTGTTCTTGATTTGAGGAAATCAGATGAACGTAGTGTAACGAATAGAGATGAGCATGACATGGTACACAATGATAGGCTTAAGAAGCCATGTCGGGTCATTCATAGCTTGTGAGCCAACATATATGAGCGTTCAAAACAACCAAACCAGAAAATCAATCTAGTCCAAAACTCCTATACGGATTTCAAACGTAATTCTAACACGATATTACTCAAATCACTTTGCAATGAAGATCACATGGTGTATAATCACTCACAAAATGCAAATGAGGCACGTGAGAGTTTTCTAGTGACTGAATCTCCTAGTTTGATTGTTTTTTATTTTCGTAGAGTTTCCGAAAGAGAAATCATACGAATCAAGTCATGTTTGCTATTGAGGTTAAACGGGATGTAAAAAGAGGACCAGGAACACATACATACCCTTCGTTCTCACAAAATTATTAGTGAACCTTCGCATTGTTTGTAAAGGTAAGATCGTAGTGTTCTTGATTTGAGGAAATCAAATGAACAGAGCATAACGAATAGAGATGAGCATGACGTGGTACACAACATATATGAGTTTTGGTTCACAACATATATTGTGAGCCAAAACTCCTATACGGATTTCAAATGTAATTCTAACACGATATTACTCAAATCACTTTGCAATGAAGATCACATGGTGTATAATCACTCATGAATTGCAAATGGGGCAAGTGAGAGTTTCCTAGTGACTGAATCTCCTAGTTTGATTGTTTTTTATTTTCGTAGAGTTTCCGAAAGAGAAAGCATACGAATCAAGTCATGTTTGCCACTGAGGTAAAACAGAATATAAATACACATTGTTCTCACAAAGATATTAGTGGACCTTCGCATCGTTTGTAAAGGTATGATCGTATTGTTCTTGATTTGAGGAAATCAGATGAACGTAGTGTAACGAATAGAGATGAGCATGACATGGTACACAATGATAGGCTTAAGAAGCCATGTCGGGTCATTCATAGCTTGTGAGCCAACATATATGAGCGTTCAAAACAACCAAACCAGAAAATCAATCTAGTCCAAAACTCCTATACGGATTTCAAACGTAATTCTAACACGATATTACTCAAATCACTTTGCAATGAAGATCACATGGTGTATAATCACTCACAAAATGCAAATGAGGCACGTGAGAGTTTTCTAGTGACTGAATCTCCTAGTTTGATTGTTTTTTATTTTCATAGAGTTTCCGAAAGAGAAATCATACGAATCAAGTCATGTTTGCTATTGAGGTTAAACGGGATGTAAAAAGAGGACCAGGAACACATACATACCCTTCGTTCTCACAAAATTATTAGTGAACCTTCGCATTGTTTGTAAAGGTAAGATCGTAGTGTTCTTGATTTGAGGAAATCAAATGAACGGAGCATAACGAATAGAGATGAGCATGACGTGGTACACAACATATATGAGTTTTGGTTCACAACATATATTGTGAGCCAAAACTCCTATACGGATTTCAAATGTAATTCTAACACGATATTACTCAAATCACTTTGCAATGAAGATCACATGGTGTATAATCACTCACGAATTGCAAATGGGGCAAGTGAGAGTTTCCTAGTGACTGAATCTCCTAGTTTGATTGTTTTTTATTTTCGTAGAGTTTCCGAAAGAGAAAGCATACGAATCAAGTCATGTTTGCCACTGAGGTAAAACAGAATATAAATACACATTGTTCTCACAAAGATATTAGTGGACCTTCGCATCGTTTGTAAAGGTATGATCGTATTGTTCTTGATTTGAGGAAATCAGATGAACGTAGTGTAACGAATAGAGATGAGCATGACATGGTACACAATGATAGGCTTAAGAAGCCATGTCGGGTCATTCATAGCTTGTGAGCCAACATATATGAGCGTTCAAAACAACCAAACCAGAAAATCAATCTAGTCCAAAACTCCTATACGGATTTCAAACGTAATTCTAACACGATATTACTCAAATCACTTTGCAATGAAGATCACATGGTGTATAATCACTCACAAAATGCAAATGAGGCACGTGAGAGTTTTCTAGTGACTGAATCTCCTAGTTTGATTGTTTTTTATTTTCGTAGAGTTTCCGAAAGAGAAATCATACGAATCAAGTCATGTTTGCTATTGAGGTTAAACGGGATGTAAAAAGAGGACCAGGAACACATACATACCCATAGTTCTCACAAAATTATTAGTGAACCTTCGCATTGTTTGTAAAGGTAAGATCGTAGTGTTCTTGATTTGAGGAAATCAAATGAACGGAGCATAACGAATAGAGATGAGCATGACGTGGTACACAACATATATGAGTTTTGGTTCACAACATATATTGTGAGCCAAAACTCCTATACGGATTTCAAATGTAATTCTAACACGATATTACTCAAATCACTTTGCAATGAAGATCACATGGTGTATAATCACTCACGAATTGCAAATGGGGCAAGTGAGAGTTTCCTAGTGACTGAATCTCCTAGTTTGATTGTATTTTATTTTCGTAGAGTTTCCGAAAGAGAAAGCATACGAATCAAGTCATGTTTGCCATTGAGGTAAAACAGAATATAAATACACATTGTTCTCACAAAGATATTAGTGGACCTTCGCATCGTTTGTAAAGGTATGATCGTAGTGTTTTTGATTTGAGGAAATCAGATGAACGTAGTGTAACGAATAGAGATGAGCATGACATGGTACACAATGATAGGCTTAAGAAGCCATGTCGGGTCATTCATAGCTTGTGAGCCAACATATATGAGCGTTCAAAACAACCAAACCAGAAAATCAATCTAGTCCAAAACTCCTATACGGATTTCAAACGTAATTCTAACACGATATTACTCAAATCACTTTGCAATGAAGATCACATGGTGTATAATCACTCACAAAATGCAAATGAGGCACGTGAGAGTTTTCTAGTGACTGAATCTCCTAGTTTGATTGTTTTTTATTTTCGTAGAGTTTCCGAAAGAGAAATCATACGAATCAAGTCATGTTTGCTATTGAGGTTAAACGGGATGTAAAAAGAGGACCAGGAACACATACATACCCTTCGTTCTCACAAAATTATTAGTGAACCTTCGCATTGTTTGTAAAGGTAAGATCGTAGTGTTCTTGATTTGAGGAAATCAAATGAACGGAGCATAACGAATAGAGATGAGCATGACGTGGTACACAACATATATGAGTTTTGGTTCACAACATATATTGTGAGCCAAAACTCCTATACGGATTTCAAATGTAATTCTAACACGATATTACTCAAATCACTTTGCAATGAAGATCACATGGTGTATAATCACTCACGAATTGCAAATGGGGCAAGTGAGAGTTTCCTAGTGACTGAATCTCCTAGTTTGATTGTTTTTTATTTTCGTAGAGTTTCCGAAAGAGAAAGCATACGAATCAAGTCATGTTTGCCATTGAGGTAAAACAGAATATAAATACACATTGTTCTCACAAAGATATTAGTGGACTTTCGCATCGTTTGTAAAGGTATGATCGTAGTGTTTTTGATTTGAGGAAATCAGATGAACGTAGTGTAACGAATAGAGATGAGCATGACATGGTACACAATGATAGGCTTAAGAAGCCATGTCGGGTCATTCATAGCTTGTGAGCCAACATATATGAGCGTTCAAAACAACCAAACCAGAAAATCAATCTAGTCCAAAACTCCTATACGGATTTCAAACGTAATTCTAACACGATATTACTCAAATCACTTTGCAATGAAGATCACATGGTGTATAATCACTCACAAAATGCAAATGAGGCACGTGAGAGTTTTCTAGTGACTGAATCTCCTAGTTTGATTGTTTTTTATTTTCGTAGAGTTTCCGAAAGAGAAATCATACGAATCAAGTCATGTTTGCTATTGAGGTTAAACGGGATGTAAAAAGAGGACCAGGAACACATACATACCCATAGTTCTCACAAAATTATTAGTGAACCTTCGCATTGTTTGTAAAGGTAAGATCGTAGTGTTCTTGATTTGAGGAAATCAAATGAACGGAGCATAACGAATAGAGATGAGCATGACGTGGTACACAACATATATGAGTTTTGGTTCACAACATATATTGTGAGCCAAAACTCCTATACGGATTTCAAATGTAATTCTAACACGATATTACTCAAATCACTTTGCAATGAAGATCACATGGTGTATAATCACTCACGAATTGCAAATGGGGCAAGTGAGAGTTTCCTAGTGACTGAATCTCCTAGTTTGATTGTTTTTTATTTTCGTAGAGTTTCCGAAAGAGAAAGCATACGAATCAAGTCATGTTTGCCACTGAGGTAAAACAGAATATAAATACACATTGTTCTCACAAAGATATTAGTGGACCTTCGCATCGTTTGTAAAGGTATGATCGTAGTGTTCTTGATTTGAGGAAATCAGATGAACGTAGTGTAACGAATAGAGATGAGCATGACATGGTACACAATGATAGGCTTAAGAAGCCATGTCGGGTCATTCATAGCTTGTGAGCCAACATATATGAGCGTTCAAAACAACCAAACCAGAAAATCAATCTAGTCCAAAACTCCTATACGGATTTCAAACGTAATTCTAACACGATATTACTCAAATCACTTTGCAATGAAGATCACATGGTGTATAATCACTCACAAAATGCAAATGAGGCACGTGAGAGTTTTCTAGTGACTGAATCTCCTAGTTTGATTGTTTTTTATTTTCGTAGAGTTTCCGAAAGAGAAATCATACGAATCAAGTCATGTTTGCTATTGAGGTTAAACGGGATGTAAAAAGAGGACCAGGAACACATACATACCCTTCGTTCTCACAAAGTTATTAGTGAACCTTCGCATTGTTTGTAAAGGTAAGATCGTAGTGTTCTTGATTTGAGGAAATCAAATGAACGGAGCATAACGAATAGAGATGAGCATGACGTGGTACACAACATATATGAGTTTTGGTTCACAACATATATTGTGAGCCAAAACTCCTATACGGATTTCAAATGTAATTCTAACACGATATTACTCAAATCACTTTGCAATGAAGATCACATGGTGTATAATCACTCACGAATTGCAAATGGGGCAAGTGAGAGTTTCCTAGTGACTGAATCTCCTAGTTTGATTGTTTTTTATTTTCGTAGAGTTTCCGAAAGAGAAAGCATACGAATCAAGTCATGTTTGCCATTGAGGTAAAACAGAATATAAATACACATTGTTCTCACAAAGATATTAGTGGACCTTCGCATCGTTTGTAAAGGTATGATCGTAGTGTTTTTGATTTGAGGAAATCAGATGAACGTAGTGTAACGAATAGAGATGAGCATGACATGGTACACAATGATAGGCTTAAGAAGCCATGTCGGGTCATTCATAGCTTGTGAGCCAACATATATGAGCGTTCAAAACAACCAAACCAGAAAATCAATCTAGTCCAAAACTCCTATACGGATTTCAAACGTAATTCTAACACGATATTACTCAAATCACTTTGCAATGAAGATCACATGGTGTATAATCACTCACAAAATGCAAATGAGGCACGTGAGAGTTTTCTAGTGACTGAATCTCCTAGTTTGATTGTTTTTTATTTTCGTAGAGTTTCCGAAAGAGAAATCATACGAATCAAGTCATGTTTGCTATTGAGGTTAAACGGGATGTAAAAAGAGGACCAGGAACACATACATACCCATAGTTCTCACAAAATTATTAGTGAACCTTCGCATTGTTTGTAAAGGTAAGATCGTAGTGTTCTTGATTTGAGGAAATCAAATGAACGGAGCATAACGAATAGAGATGAGCATGACGTGGTACACAACATATATGAGTTTTGGTTCACAACATATATTGTGAGCCAAAACTCCTATACGGATTTCAAATGTAATTCTAACACGATATTACTCAAATCACTTTGCAATGAAGATCACATGGTGTATAATCACTCACGAATTGCAAATGGGGCAAGTGAGAGTTTCCTAGTGACTGAATCTCCTAGTTTGATTGTTTTTTATTTTCGTAGAGTTTCCGAAAGAGAAAGCATACGAATCAAGTCATGTTTGCCATTGAGGTAAAACAGAATATAAATACACATTGTTCTCACAAAGATATTAGTGGACTTTCGCATCGTTTGTAAAGGTATGATCGTAGTGTTTTTGATTTGAGGAAATCAGATGAACGTAGTGTAACGAATAGAGATGAGCATGACATGGTACACAATGATAGGCTTAAGAAGCCATGTCGGGTCATTCATAGCTTGTGAGCCAACATATATGAGCGTTCAAAACAACCAAACTATAAAATCAATCTAGTCCAAAACTCCTATACGGATTTCAAACGTAATTCTAACACGATATTACTCAAATCACTTTGCAATGAAGATCACATGGTGTATAATCACTCACAAAATGCAAATGAGGCACGTGAGAGTTTTCTAGTGACTGAATCTCCTAGTTTGATTGTTTTTTATTTTCGTAGAGTTTCCGAAAGAGAAATCATACGAATCAAGTCATGTTTGCTATTGAGGTTAAACGGGATGTAAAAAGAGGACCAGGAACACATACATACCCTTCGTTCTCACAAAATTATTAGTGAACCTTCGCATTGTTTGTAAAGGTAAGATCGTAGTGTTCTTGATTTGAGGAAATCAAATGAACGGAGCATAACGAATAGAGATGAGCATGACGTGGTACACAACATATATGAGTTTTGGTTCACAACATATATTGTGAGCCAAAACTCCTATACGGATTTCAAATGTAATTCTAACACGATATTACTCAAATCACTTTGCAATGAAGATCACATGGTGTATAATCACTCACGAATTGCAAATGGGGCAAGTGAGAGTTTCCTAGTGACTGAATCTCCTAGTTTGATTGTTTTTTATTTTCGTAGAGTTTCCGAAAGAGAAAGCATACGAATCAAGTCATGTTTGCCATTGAGGTAAAACAGAATATAAATACACATTGTTCTCACAAAGATATTAGTGGACCTTCGCATCGTTTGTAAAGGTATGATCGTAGTGTTTTTGATTTGAGGAAATCAGATGAACGTAGTGTAACGAATAGAGATGAGCATGACATGGTACACAATGATAGGCTTAAGAAGCCATGTCGGGTCATTCATAGCTTGTGAGCCAACATATATGAGCGTTCAAAACAACCAAACCAGAAAATCAATCTAGTCCAAAACTCCTATACGGATTTCAAACGTAATTCTAACACGATATTACTCAAATCACTTTGCAATGAAGATCACATGGTGTATAATCACTCACAAAATGCAAATGAGGCACGTGAGAGTTTTCTAGTGACTGAATCTCCTAGTTTGATTGTTTTTTATTTTCGTAGAGTTTCCGAAAGAGAAATCATACGAATCAAGTCATGTTTGCTATTGAGGTTAAACGGGATGTAAAAAGAGGACCAGGAACACATACATACCCATAGTTCTCACAAAATTATTAGTGAACCTTCGCATTGTTTGTAAAGGTAAGATCGTAGTGTTCTTGATTTGAGGAAATCAAATGAACGGAGCATAACGAATAGAGATGAGCATGACGTGGTACACAACATATATGAGTTTTGGTTCACAACATATATTGTGAGCCAAAACTCCTATACGGATTTCAAATGTAATTCTAACACGATATTACTCAAATCACTTTGCAATGAAGATCACATGGTGTATAATCACTCATGAATTGCAAATGGGGCAAGTGAGAGTTTCCTAGTGACTGAATCTCCTAGTTTGATTGTTTTTTATTTTCGTAGAGTTTCCGAAAGAGAAAGCATACGAATCAAGTCATGTTTGCCACTGAGGTAAAACAGAATATAAATACACATTGTTCTCACAAAGATATTAGTGGACCTTCGCATCGTTTGTAAAGGTATGATCGTAGTGTTCTTGATTTGAGGAAATCAGATGAACGTAGTGTAACGAATAGAGATGAGCATGACATGGTACACAATGATAGGCTTAAGAAGCCATGTCGGGTCATTCATAGCTTGTGAGCCAACATATATGAGCGTTCAAAACAACCAAACCAGAAAATCAATCTAGTCCAAAACTCCTATACGGATTTCAAACGTAATTCTAACACGATATTACTCAAATCACTTTGCAATGAAGATCACATGGTGTATAATCACTCACAAAATGCAAATGAGGCACGTGAGAGTTTTCTAGTGACTGAATCTCCTAGTTTGATTGTTTTTTATTTTCGTAGAGTTTCCGAAAGAGAAATCATACGAATCAAGTCATGTTTGCTATTGAGGTTAAACGGGATGTAAAAAGAGGACCAGGAACACATACATACCCATAGTTCTCACAAAATTATTAGTGAACCTTCGCATTGTTTGTAAAGGTAAGATCGTAGTGTTCTTGATTTGAGGAAATCAAATGAACGGAGCATAACGAATAGAGATGAGCATGACGTGGTACACAACATATATGAGTTTTGGTTCACAACATATATTGTGAGCCAAAACTCCTATACGGATTTCAAATGTAATTCTAACACGATATTACTCAAATCACTTTGCAATGAAGATCACATGGTGTATAATCACTCACGAATTGCAAATGGGGCAAGTGAGAGTTTCCTAGTGACTGAATCTCCTAGTTTGATTGTTTTTTATTTTCGTAGAGTTTCCGAAAGAGAAAGCATACGAATCAAGTCATGTTTGCCATTGAGGTAAAACAGAATATAAATACACATTGTTCTCACAAAGATATTAGTGGACCTTCGCATCGTTTGTAAAGGTATGATCGTAGTGTTTTTGATTTGAGGAAATCAGATGAACGTAGTGTAACGAATAGAGATGAGCATGACATGGTACACAATGATAGGCTTAAGAAGCCATGTCGGGTCATTCATAGCTTGTGAGCCAACATATATGAGCGTTCAAAACAACCAAACCAGAAAATCAATCTAGTCCAAAACTCCTATACGGATTTCAAACGTAATTCTAACACGATATTACTCAAATCACTTTGCAATGAAGATCACATGGTGTATAATCACTCACAAAATGCAAATGAGGCACGTGAGAGTTTTCTAGTGACTGAATCTCCTAGTTTGATTGTTTTTTATTTTCGTAGAGTTTCCGAAAGAGAAATCATACGAATCAAGTCATGTTTGCTATTGAGGTTAAACGGGATGTAAAAAGAGGACCAGGAACACATACATACCCATAGTTCTCACAAAATTATTAGTGAACCTTCGCATTGTTTGTAAAGGTAAGTTCGTAGTGTTCTTGATTTGAGGAAATCAAATGAACGGAGCATAACGAATAGAGATGAGCATGACGTGGTACACAACATATATGAGTTTTGGTTCACAACATATATTGTGAGCCAAAACTCCTATACGGATTTCAAATGTAATTCTAACACGATATTACTCAAATCACTTTGCAATGAAGATCACATGGTGTATAATCACTCACGAATTGCAAATGGGGCAAGTGAGAGTTTCCTAGTGACTGAATCTCCTAGTTTGATTGTTTTTTATTTTCGTAGAGTTTCCGAAAGAGAAAGCATACGAATCAAGTCATGTTTGCGATTGAGGTAAAACAGAATATAAATACACATTGTTCTCACAAAGATATTAGTGGACCTTCGCATCGTTTGTAAAGGTATGATCGTAGTGTTTTTGATTTGAGCAAATCAGATGAACGTAGTGTAACGAATAGAGATGAGCATGCCATGGTACACAATGATAGGCTTAAGAAGCCATGTCGGGTCATTCATAGCTTGTGAGCCAACATATATGAGCGTTCAAAACAACCAAACCAGAAAATCAATCTAGTCCAAAACTCCTATACGGATTTCAAACGTAATTCTAACACGATATTACTCAAATCACTTTGCAATGAAGATCACATGGTGTATAATCACTCACAAAATGCAAATGAGGCACGTGAGAGTTTTCTAGTGACTGAATCTCCTAGTTTGATTGTTTTTTATTTTCGTAGAGTTTCCGAAAGAGAAATCATACGAATCAAGTCATGTTTGCTATTGAGGTTAAACGGGATGTAAAAAGAGGACCAGGAACACATACATACCCTTCGTTCTCACAAAGTTATTAGTGAACCTTCGCATTGTTTGTAAAGGTAAGTTCGTAGTGTTCTTGATTTGAGGAAATCAAATGAACGGAGCATAACGAATAGAGATGAGCATGACGTGGTACACAACATATATGAGTTTTGGTTCACAACATATATTGTGAGCCAAAACTCCTATACGGATTTCAAATGTAATTCTAACACGATATTACTCAAATCACTTTGCAATGAAGATCACATGGTGTATAATCACTCACGAATTGCAAATGGGGCAAGTGAGAGTTTCCTAGTGACTGAATCTCCTAGTTTGATTGTTTTTTATTTTCGTAGAGTTTCCGAAAGAGAAAGCATACGAATCAAGTCATGTTTGCGATTGAGGTAAAACAGAATATAAATACACATTGTTCTCACAAAGATATTAGTGGACCTTCGCATCGTTTGTAAAGGTATGATCGTAGTGTTTTTGATTTGAGCAAATCAGATGAACGTAGTGTAACGAATAGAGATGAGCATGCCATGGTACACAATGATAGGCTTAAGAAGCCATGTCGGGTCATTCATAGCTTGTGAGCCAACATATATGAGCGTTCAAAACAACCAAACCAGAAAATCAATCTAGTCCAAAACTCCTATACGGATTTCAAACGTAATTCTAACACGATATTACTCAAATCACTTTGCAATGAAGATCACATGGTGTATAATCACTCACAAAATGCAAATGAGGCACGTGAGAGTTTTCTAGTGACTGAATCTCCTAGTTTGATTGTTTTTTATTTTCGTAGAGTTTCCGAAAGAGAAATCATACGAATCAAGTCATGTTTGCTATTGAGGTTAAACGGGATGTAAAAAGAGGACCAGGAACACATACATACCCTTCGTTCTCACAAAGTTATTAGTGAACCTTCGCATTGTTTGTAAAGGTAAGATCGTAGTGTTCTTGATTTGAGGAAATCAAATGAACGGAGCATAACGAATAGAGATGAGCATGACGTGGTACACAACATATATGAGTTTTGGTTCACAACATATATTGTGAGCCAAAACTCCTATACGGATTTCAAATGTAATTCTAACACGATATTACTCAAATCACTTTGCAATGAAGATCACATGGTGTATAATCACTCACGAATTGCAAATGGGGCAAGTGAGAGTTTCCTAGTGACTGAATCTCCTAGTTTGATTGTTTTTTATTTTCGTAGAGTTTCCGAAAGAGAAAGCATACGAATCAAGTCATGTTTGCGATTGAGGTAAAACAGAATATAAATACACATTGTTCTCACAAAGATATTAGTGGACCTTCGCATCGTTTGTAAAGGTATGATCGTAGTGTTTTTGATTTGAGCAAATCAGATGAACGTAGTGTAACGAATAGAGATGAGCATGCCATGGTACACAATGATAGGCTTAAGAAGCCATGTCGGGTCATTCATAGCTTGTGAGCCAACATATATGAGCGTTCAAAACAACCAAACCAGAAAATCAATCTAGTCCAAAACTCCTATACGGATTTCAAACGTAATTCTAACACGATATTACTCAAATCACTTTGCAATGAAGATCACATGGTGTATAATCACTCACAAAATGCAAATGAGGCACGTGAGAGTTTTCTAGTGACTGAATCTCCTAGTTTGATTGTTTTTTATTTTCGTAGAGTTTCCGAAAGAGAAATCATACGAATCAAGTCATGTTTGCTATTGAGGTTAAACGGGATGTAAAAAGAGGACCAGGAACACATACATACCCTTCGTTCTCACAAAGTTATTAGTGAACCTTCGCATTGTTTGTAAAGGTAAGATCGTAGTGTTCTTGATTTGAGGAAATCAAATGAACGGAGCATAACGAATAGAGATGAGCATGACGTGGTACACAACATATATGAGTTTTGGTTCACAACATATATTGTGAGCCAAAACTCCTATACGGATTTCAAATGTAATTCTAACACGATATTACTCAAATCACTTTGCAATGAAGATCACATGGTGTATAATCACTCACGAATTGCAAATGGGGCAAGTGAGAGTTTCCTAGTGACTGAATCTCCTAGTTTGATTGTTTTTTATTTTCGTAGAGTTTCCGAAAGAGAAAGCATACGAATCAAGTCATGTTTGCGATTGAGGTAAAACAGAATATAAATACACATTGTTCTCACAAAGATATTAGTGGACCTTCGCATCGTTTGTAAAGGTATGATCGTAGTGTTTTTGATTTGAGCAAATCAGATGAACGTAGTGTAACGAATAGAGATGAGCATGCCATGGTACACAATGATAGGCTTAAGAAGCCATGTCGGGTCATTCATAGCTTGTGAGCCAACATATATGAGCGTTCAAAACAACCAAACCAGAAAATCAATCTAGTCCAAAACTCCTATACGGATTTCAAACGTAATTCTAACACGATATTACTCAAATCACTTTGCAATGAAGATCACATGGTGTATAATCACTCACAAAATGCAAATGAGGCACGTGAGAGTTTTCTAGTGACTGAATCTCCTAATTTGATTGTTTTTTATTTTCGTAGAGTTTCCGAAAGAGAAATCATACGAATCAAGTCATGTTTGCTATTGAGGTTAAACGGGATGTAAAAAGAGGACCAGGAACACATACATACCCTTCGTTCTCACAAAGTTATTAGTGAACCTTCGCATTGTTTGTAAAGGTAAGTTCGTAGTGTTCTTGATTTGAGGAAATCAAATGAACGGAGCATAACGAATAGAGATGAGCATGACGTGGTACACAACATATATGAGTTTTGGTTCACAACATATATTGTGAGCCAAAACTCCTATACGGATTTCAAATGTAATTCTAACACGATATTACTCAAATCACTTTGCAATGAAGATCACATGGTGTATAATCACTCACGAATTGCAAATGGGGCAAGTGAGAGTTTCCTAGTGACTGAATCTCCTAGTTTGATTGTTTTTTATTTTCGTAGAGTTTCCGAAAGAGAAAGCATACGAATCAAGTCATGTTTGCGATTGAGGTAAAACAGAATATAAATACACATTGTTCTCACAAAGATATTAGTGGACCTTCGCATCGTTTGTAAAGGTATGATCGTAGTGTTTTTGATTTGAGCAAATCAGATGAACGTAGTGTAACGAATAGAGATGAGCATGCCATGGTACACAATGATAGGCTTAAGAAGCCATGTCGGGTCATTCATAGCTTGTGAGCCAACATATATGAGCGTTCAAAACAACCAAACCAGAAAATCAATCTAGTCCAAAACTCCTATACGGATTTCAAACGTAATTCTAACACGATATTACTCAAATCACTTTGCAATGAAGATCACATGGTGTATAATCACTCACAAAATGCAAATGAGGCACGTGAGAGTTTTCTAGTGACTGAATCTCCTAGTTTGATTGTTTTTTATTTTCGTAGAGTTTCCGAAAGAGAAATCATACGAATCAAGTCATGTTTGCTATTGAGGTTAAACGGGATGTAAAAAGAGGACCAGGAACACATACATACCCTTCGTTCTCACAAAGTTATTAGTGAACCTTCGCATTGTTTGTAAAGGTAAGATCGTAGTGTTCTTGATTTGAGGAAATCAAATGAACGGAGCATAACGAATAGAGATGAGCATGACGTGGTACACAACATATATGAGTTTTGGTTCACAACATATATTGTGAGCCAAAACTCCTATACGGATTTCAAATGTAATTCTAACACGATATTACTCAAATCACTTTGCAATGAAGATCACATGGTGTATAATCACTCACGAATTGCAAATGGGGCAAGTGAGAGTTTCCTAGTGACTGAATCTCCTAGTTTGATTGTTTTTTATTTTCGTAGAGTTTCCGAAAGAGAAAGCATACGAATCAAGTCATGTTTGCGATTGAGGTAAAACAGAATATAAATACACATTGTTCTCACAAAGATATTAGTGGACCTTCGCATCGTTTGTAAAGGTATGATCGTAGTGTTTTTGATTTGAGCAAATCAGATGAACGTAGTGTAACGAATAGAGATGAGCATGCCATGGTACACAATGATAGGCTTAAGAAGCCATGTCGGGTCATTCATAGCTTGTGAGCCAACATATATGAGCGTTCAAAACAACCAAACCAGAAAATCAATCTAGTCCAAAACTCCTATACGGATTTCAAACGTAATTCTAACACGATATTACTCAAATCACTTTGCAATGAAGATCACATGGTGTATAATCACTCACAAAATGCAAATGAGGCACGTGAGAGTTTTCTAGTGACTGAATCTCCTAGTTTGATTGTTTTTTATTTTCGTAGAGTTTCCGAAAGAGAAATCATACGAATCAAGTCATGTTTGCTATTGAGGTTAAACGGGATGTAAAAAGAGGACCAGGAACACATACATACCCTTCGTTCTCACAAAATTATTAGTGAACCTTCGCATTGTTTGTAAAGGTAAGATCGTAGTGTTCTTGATTTGAGGAAATCAAATGAACGGAGCATAACGAATAGAGATGAGCATGACGTGGTACACAACATATATGAGTTTTGGTTCACAACATATATTGTGAGCCAAAACTCCTATACGGATTTCAAATGTAATTCTAACACGATATTACTCAAATCACTTTGCAATGAAGATCACATGGTGTATAATCACTCACGAATTGCAAATGGGGCAAGTGAGAGTTTCCTAGTGACTGAATCTCCTAGTTTGATTGTTTTTTATTTTCGTAGAGTTTCCGAAAGAGAAAGCATACGAATCAAGTCATGTTTGCCACTGAGGTAAAACAGAATATAAATACACATTGTTCTCACAAAGATATTAGTGGACCTTCGCATCGTTTGTAAAGGTATGATCGTAGTGTTCTTGATTTGAGGAAATCAGATGAACGTAGTGTAACGAATAGAGATGAGCATGACATGGTACACAATGATAGGCTTAAGAAGCCATGTCGGGTCATTCATAGCTTGTGAGCCAACATATATGAGCGTTCAAAACAACCAAACCAGAAAATCAATCTAGTCCAAAACTCCTATACGGATTTCAAACGTAATTCTAACACGATATTACTCAAATCACTTTGCAATGAAGATCACATGGTGTATAATCACTCACAAAATGCAAATGAGGCACGTGAGAGTTTTCTAGTGACTGAATCTCCTAGTTTGATTGTTTTTTATTTTCGTAGAGTTTCCGAAAGAGAAATCATACGAATCAAGTCATGTTTGCTATTGAGGTTAAACGGGATGTAAAAAGAGGACCAGGAACACATACATACCCTTCGTTCTCACAAAATTATTAGTGAACCTTCGCATTGTTTGTAAAGGTAAGATCGTAGTGTTCTTGATTTGAGGAAATCAAATGAACGGAGCATAACGAATAGAGATGAGCATGACGTGGTACACAACATATATGAGTTTTGGTTCACAACATATATTGTGAGCCAAAACTCCTATACGGATTTCAAATGTAATTCTAACACGATATTACTCAAATCACTTTGCAATGAAGATCACATGGTGTATAATCACTCACGAATTGCAAATGGGGCAAGTGAGAGTTTCCTAGTGACTGAATCTCCTAGTTTGATTGTTTTTTATTTTCGTAGAGTTTCCGAAAGAGAAAGCATACGAATCAAGTCATGTTTGCCACTGAGGTAAAACAGAATATAAATACACATTGTTCTCACAAAGATATTAGTGGACCTTCGCATCGTTTGTAAAGGTATGATCGTAGTGTTCTTGATTTGAGGAAATCAGATGAACGTAGTGTAACGAATAGAGATGAGCATGACATGGTACACAATGATAGGCTTAAGAAGCCATGTCGGGTCATTCATAGCTTGTGAGCCAACATATATGAGCGTTCAAAACAACCAAACCAGAAAATCAATCTAGTCCAAAACTCCTATACGGATTTCAAACGTAATTCTAACACGATATTACTCAAATCACTTTGCAATGAAGATCACATGGTGTATAATCACTCACAAAATGCAAATGAGGCACGTGAGAGTTTTCTAGTGACTGAATCTCCTAGTTTGATTGTTTTTTATTTTCGTAGAGTTTCCGAAAGAGAAATCATACGAATCAAGTCATGTTTGCTATTGAGGTTAAACGGGATGTAAAAAGAGGACCAGGAACACATACATACCCTTCGTTCTCACAAAATTATTAGTGAACCTTCGCATTGTTTGTAAAGGTAAGATCGTAGTGTTCTTGATTTGAGGAAATCAAATGAACGGAGCATAACGAATAGAGATGAGCATGACGTGGTACACAACATATATGAGTTTTGGTTCACAACATATATTGTGAGCCAAAACTCCTATACGGATTTCAAACGTAATTCTAACACGATATTACTCAAATCACTTTGCAATGAAGATCACATGGTGTATAATCACTCACAAAATGCAAATGAGGCACGTGAGAGTTTTCTAGTGACTGAATCTCCTAGTTTGATTGTTTTTTATTTTCGTAGAGTTTCCGAAAGAGAAATCATACGAATCAAGTCATGTTTGCTATTGAGGTTAAACGGGATGTAAAAAGAGGACCAGGAACACATACATACCCTTCGTTCTCACAAAATTATTAGTGAACCTTCGCATTGTTTGTAAAGGTAAGATCGTAGTGTTCTTGATTTGAGGAAATCAAATGAACGGAGCATAACGAATAGAGATGAGCATGACGTGGTACACAACATATATGAGTTTTGGTTCACAACATATATTGTGAGCCAAAACTCCTATACGGATTTCAAATGTAATTCTAACACGATATTACTCAAATCACTTTGCAATGAAGATCACATGGTGTATAATCACTCACGAATTGCAAATGGGGCAAGTGAGAGTTTCCTAGTGACTGAATCTCCTAGTTTGATTGTTTTTTATTTTCGTAGAGTTTCCGAAAGAGAAAGCATACGAATCAAGTCATGTTTGCCACTGAGGTAAAACAGAATATAAATACACATTGTTCTCACAAAGATATTAGTGGACCTTCGCATCGTTTGTAAAGGTATGATCGTAGTGTTCTTGATTTGAGGAAATCAGATGAACGTAGTGTAACGAATAGAGATGAGCATGACATGGTACACAATGATAGGCTTAAGAAGCCATGTCGGGTCATTCATAGCTTGTGAGCCAACATATATGAGCGTTCAAAACAACCAAACCAGAAAATCAATCTAGTCCAAAACTCCTATACGGATTTCAAACGTAATTCTAACACGATATTACTCAAATCACTTTGCAATGAAGATCACATGGTGTATAATCACTCACAAAATGCAAATGAGGCACGTGAGAGTTTTCTAGTGACTGAATCTCCTAGTTTGATTGTTTTTTATTTTCGTAGAGTTTCCGAAAGAGAAATCATACGAATCAAGTCATGTTTGCTATTGAGGTTAAACGGGATGTAAAAAGAGGACCAGGAACACATACATACCCTTCGTTCTCACAAAGTTATTAGTGAACCTTCGCATTGTTTGTAAAGGTAAGATCGTAGTGTTCTTGATTTGAGGAAATCAAATGAACGGAGCATAACGAATAGAGATGAGCATGACGTGGTACACAACATATATGAGTTTTGGTTCACAACATATATTGTGAGCCAAAACTCCTATACGGATTTCAAATGTAATTCTAACACGATATTACTCAAATCACTTTGCAATGAAGATCACATAGTGTATAATCACTCACGAATTGCAAATGGGGCAAGTGAGAGTTTCCTAGTGACTGAATCTCCTAGTTTGATTGTTTTTTATTTTCGTAGAGTTTCCGAAAGAGAAAGCATACGAATCAAGTCATGTTTGCCACTGAGGTAAAACAGAATATAAATACACATTGTTCTCACAAAGATATTAGTGGACCTTCGCATCGTTTGTAAAGGTATGATCGTAGTGTTCTTGATTTGAGGAAATCAGATGAACGTAGTGTAACGAATAGAGATGAGCATGACATGGTACACAATGATAGGCTTAAGAAGCCATGTCGGGTCATTCATAGCTTGTGAGCCAACATATATGAGCGTTCAAAACAACCAAACCAGAAAATCAATCTAGTCCAAAACTCCTATACGGATTTCAAACGTAATTCTAACACGATATTACTCAAATCACTTTGCAATGAAGATCACATGGTGTATAATCACTCACAAAATGCAAATGAGGCACGTGAGAGTTTTCTAGTGACTGAATCTCCTAGTTTGATTGATTTTTATTTTCCTAGAGTTTCCGAAAGAGAAATCATACGAATCAAGTCATGTTTGCTATTGAGGTTAAACGGGATGTAAAAAGAGGACCAGGAACACATACATACCCTTCGTTCTCACAAAATTATTAGTGAACCTTCGCATTGTTTGTAAAGGTAAGATCGTAGTGTTCTTGATTTGAGGAAATCAAATGAACGGAGCATAACGAATAGAGATGAGCATGACGTGGTACACAACATATATGAGTTTTGGTTCACAACATATATTGTGAGCCAAAACTCCTATACGGATTTCAAATGTAATTCTAACACGATATTACTCAAATCACTTTGCAATGAAGATCACATGGTGTATAATCACTCACGAATTGCAAATGGGGCAAGTGAGAGTTTCCTAGTGACTGAATCTCCTAGTTTGATTGTTTTTTATTTTCGTAGAGTTTCCGAAAGAGAAAGCATACGAATCAAGTCATGTTTGCCACTGAGGTAAAACAGAATATAAATACACATTGTTCTCACAAAGATATTAGTGGACCTTCGCATCGTTTGTAAAGGTATGATCGTAGTGTTCTTGATTTGAGGAAATCAGATGAACGTAGTGTAACGAATAGAGATGAGCATGACATGGTACACAATGATAGGCTTAAGAAGCCATGTCGGGTCATTCATAGCTTGTGAGCCAACATATATGAGCGTTCAAAACAACCAAACCAGAAAATCAATCTAGTCCAAAACTCCTATACGGATTTCAAACGTAATTCTAACACGATATTACTCAAATCACTTTGCAATGAAGATCACATGGTGTATAATCACTCACAAAATGCAAATGAGGCACGTGAGAGTTTTCTAGTGACTGAATCTCCTAGTTTGATTGTTTTTTATTTTCGTAGAGTTTCCGAAAGAGAAATCATACGAATCAAGTCATGTTTGCTATTGAGGTTAAACGGGATGTAAAAAGAGGACCAGGAACACATACATACCCTTCGTTCTCACAAAGTTATTAGTGAACCTTCGCATTGTTTGTAAAGGTAAGATCGTAGTGTTCTTGATTTGAGGAAATCAAATGAACGGAGCATAACGAATAGAGATGAGCATGACGTGGTACACAACATATATGAGTTTTGGTTCACAACATATATTGTGAGCCAAAACTCCTATACGGATTTCAAATGTAATTCTAACACGATATTACTCAAATCACTTTGCAATGAAGATCACATGGTGTATAATCACTCACGAATTGCAAATGGGGCAAGTGAGAGTTTCCTAGTGACTGAATCTCCTAGTTTGATTGTTTTTTATTTTCGTAGAGTTTCCGAAAGAGAAAGCATACGAATCAAGTCATGTTTGCCACTGAGGTAAAACAGAATATAAATACACATTGTTCTCACAAAGATATTAGTGGACCTTCGCATCGTTTGTAAAGGTATGATCGTAGTGTTCTTGATTTGAGGAAATCAGATGAACGTAGTGTAACGAATAGAGATGAGCATGACATGGTACACAATGATAGGCTTAAGAAGCCATGTCGGGTCATTCATAGCTTGTGAGCCAACATATATGAGCGTTCAAAACAACCAAACCAGAAAATCAATCTAGTCCAAAACTCCTATACGGATTTCAAACGTAATTCTAACACGATATTACTCAAATCACTTTGCAATGAAGATCACATGGTGTATAATCACTCACAAAATGCAAATGAGGCACGTGAGAGTTTTCTAGTGACTGAATCTCCTAGTTTGATTGTTTTTTATTTTCGTAGAGTTTCCGAAAGAGAAATCATACGAATCAAGTCATGTTTGCTATTGAGGTTAAACGGGATGTAAAAAGAGGACCAGGAACACATACATACCCTTCGTTCTCACAAAATTATTAGTGAACCTTCGCATTGTTTGTAAAGGTAAGATCGTAGTGTTCTTGATTTGAGGAAATCAAATGAACGGAGCATAACGAATAGAGATGAGCATGACGTGGTACACAACATATATGAGTTTTGGTTCACAACATATATTGTGAGCCAAAACTCCTATACGGATTTCAAACGTAATTCTAACACGATATTACTCAAATCACTTTGCAATGAAGATCACATGGTGTATAATCACTCACAAAATGCAAATGAGGCACGTGAGAGTTTTCTAGTGACTGAATCTCCTAGTTTGATTGTTTTTTATTTTCGTAGAGTTTCCGAAAGAGAAATCATACGAATCAAGTCATGTTTGCTATTGAGGTTAAACGGGATGTAAAAAGAGGACCAGGAACACATACATACCCTTCGTTCTCACAAAATTATTAGTGAACCTTCGCATTGTTTGTAAAGGTAAGATCGTAGTGTTCTTGATTTGAGGAAATCAAATGAACGGAGCATAACGAATAGAGATGAGCATGACGTGGTACACAACATATATGAGTTTTGGTTCACAACATATATTGTGAGCCAAAACTCCTATACGGATTTCAAATGTAATTCTAACACGATATTACTCAAATCACTTTGCAATGAAGATCACATGGTGTATAATCACTCACGAATTGCAAATGGGGCAAGTGAGAGTTTCCTAGTGACTGAATCTCCTAGTTTGATTGTTTTTTATTTTCGTAGAGTTTCCGAAAGAGAAAGCATACGAATCAAGTCATGTTTGCCACTGAGGTAAAACAGAATATAAATACACATTGTTCTCACAAAGATATTAGTGGACCTTCGCATCGTTTGTAAAGGTATGATCGTAGTGTTCTTGATTTGAGGAAATCAGATGAACGTAGTGTAACGAATAGAGATGAGCATGACATGGTACACAATGATAGGCTTAAGAAGCCATGTCGGGTCATTCATAGCTTGTGAGCCAACATATATGAGCGTTCAAAACAACCAAACCAGAAAATCAATCTAGTCCAAAACTCCTATACGGATTTCAAACGTAATTCTAACACGATATTACTCAAATCACTTTGCAATGAAGATCACATGGTGTATAATCACTCACAAAATGCAAATGAGGCACGTGAGAGTTTTCTAGTGACTGAATCTCCTAGTTTGATTGTTTTTTATTTTCGTAGAGTTTCCGAAAGAGAAATCATACGAATCAAGTCATGTTTGCTATTGAGGTTAAACGGGATGTAAAAAGAGGACCAGGAACACATACATACCCTTCGTTCTCACAAAATTATTAGTGAACCTTCGCATTGTTTGTAAAGGTAAGATCGTAGTGTTCTTGATTTGAGGAAATCAAATGAACGGAGCATAACGAATAGAGATGAGCATGACGTGGTACACAACATATATGAGTTTTGGTTCACAACATATATTGTGAGCCAAAACTCCTATACGGATTTCAAACGTAATTCTAACACGATATTACTCAAATCACTTTGCAATGAAGATCACATGGTGTATAATCACTCACAAAATGCAAATGAGGCACGTGAGAGTTTTCTAGTGACTGAATCTCCTAGTTTGATTGTTTTTTATTTTCGTAGAGTTTCCGAAAGAGAAATCATACGAATCAAGTCATGTTTGCTATTGAGGTTAAACGGGATGTAAAAAGAGGACCAGGAACACATACATACCCTTCGTTCTCACAAAATTATTAGTGAACCTTCGCATTGTTTGTAAAGGTAAGATCGTAGTGTTCTTGATTTGAGGAAATCAAATGAACGGAGCATAACGAATAGAGATGAGCATGACGTGGTACACAACATATATGAGTTTTGGTTCACAACATATATTGTGAGCCAAAACTCCTATACGGATTTCAAATGTAATTCTAACACGATATTACTCAAATCACTTTGCAATGAAGATCACATGGTGTATAATCACTCACGAATTGCAAATGGGGCAAGTGAGAGTTTCCTAGTGACTGAATCTCCTAGTTTGATTGTTTTTTATTTTCGTAGAGTTTCCGAAAGAGAAAGCATACGAATCAAGTCATGTTTGCCACTGAGGTAAAACAGAATATAAATACACATTGTTCTCACAAAGATATTAGTGGACCTTCGCATCGTTTGTAAAGGTATGATCGTAGTGTTCTTGATTTGAGGAAATCAGATGAACGTAGTGTAACGAATAGAGATGAGCATGACATGGTACACAATGATAGGCTTAAGAAGCCATGTCGGGTCATTCATAGCTTGTGAGCCAACATATATGAGCGTTCAAAACAACCAAACCAGAAAATCAATCTAGTCCAAAACTCCTATACGGATTTCAAACGTAATTCTAACACGATATTACTCAAATCACTTTGCAATGAAGATCACATGGTGTATAATCACTCACAAAATGCAAATGAGGCACGTGAGAGTTTTCTAGTGACTGAATCTCCTAGTTTGATTGTTTTTTATTTTCGTAGAGTTTCCGAAAGAGAAATCATACGAATCAAGTCATGTTTGCTATTGAGGTTAAACGGGATGTAAAAAGAGGACCAGGAACACATACATACCCTTCGTTCTCACAAAGTTATTAGTGAACCTTCGCATTGTTTGTAAAGGTAAGATCGTAGTGTTCTTGATTTGAGGAAATCAAATGAACGGAGCATAACGAATAGAGATGAGCATGACGTGGTACACAACATATATGAGTTTTGGTTCACAACATATATTGTGAGCCAAAACTCCTATACGGATTTCAAATGTAATTCTAACACGATATTACTCAAATCACTTTGCAATGAAGATCACATGGTGTATAATCACTCACGAATTGCAAATGGGGCAAGTGAGAGTTTCCTAGTGACTGAATCTCCTAGTTTGATTGTTTTTTATTTTCGTAGAGTTTCCGAAAGAGAAAGCATACGAATCAAGTCATGTTTGCCACTGAGGTAAAACAGAATATAAATACACATTGTTCTCACAAAGATATTAGTGGACCTTCGCATCGTTTGTAAAGGTATGATCGTAGTGTTCTTGATTTGAGGAAATCAGATGAACGTAGTGTAACGAATAGAGATGAGCATGACATGGTACACAATGATAGGCTTAAGAAGCCATGTCGGGTCATTCATAGCTTGTGAGCCAACATATATGAGCGTTCAAAACAACCAAACCAGAAAATCAATCTAGTCCAAAACTCCTATACGGATTTCAAACGTAATTCTAACACGATATTACTCAAATCACTTTGCAATGAAGATCACATGGTGTATAATCACTCACAAAATGCAAATGAGGCACGTGAGAGTTTTCTAGTGACTGAATCTCCTAGTTTGATTGTTTTTTATTTTCGTAGAGTTTCCGAAAGAGAAATCATACGAATCAAGTCATGTTTGCTATTGAGGTTAAACGGGATGTAAAAAGAGGACCAGGAACACATACATACCCTTCGTTCTCACAAAATTATTAGTGAACCTTCGCATTGTTTGTAAAGGTAAGATCGTAGTGTTCTTGATTTGAGGAAATCAAATGAACGGAGCATAACGAATAGAGATGAGCATGACGTGGTACACAACATATATGAGTTTTGGTTCACAACATATATTGTGAGCCAAAACTCCTATACGGATTTCAAACGTAATTCTAACACGATATTACTCAAATCACTTTGCAATGAAGATCACATGGTGTATAATCACTCACAAAATGCAAATGAGGCACGTGAGAGTTTTCTAGTGACTGAATCTCCTAGTTTGATTGTTTTTTATTTTCGTAGAGTTTCCGAAAGAGAAATCATACGAATCAAGTCATGTTTGCTATTGAGGTTAAACGGGATGTAAAAAGAGGACCAGGAACACATACATACCCTTCGTTCTCACAAAATTATTAGTGAACCTTCGCATTGTTTGTAAAGGTAAGATCGTAGTGTTCTTGATTTGAGGAAATCAAATGAACGGAGCATAACGAATAGAGATGAGCATGACGTGGTACACAACATATATGAGTTTTGGTTCACAACATATATTGTGAGCCAAAACTCCTATACGGATTTCAAATGTAATTCTAACACGATATTACTCAAATCACTTTGCAATGAAGATCACATGGTGTATAATCACTCACGAATTGCAAATGGGGCAAGTGAGAGTTTCCTAGTGACTGAATCTCCTAGTTTGATTGTTTTTTATTTTCGTAGAGTTTCCGAAAGAGAAAGCATACGAATCAAGTCATGTTTGCCACTGAGGTAAAACAGAATATAAATACACATTGTTCTCACAAAGATATTAGTGGACCTTCGCATCGTTTGTAAAGGTATGATCGTAGTGTTCTTGATTTGAGGAAATCAGATGAACGTAGTGTAACGAATAGAGATGAGCATGACATGGTACACAATGATAGGCTTAAGAAGCCATGTCGGGTCATTCATAGCTTGTGAGCCAACATATATGAGCGTTCAAAACAACCAAACCAGAAAATCAATCTAGTCCAAAACTCCTATACGGATTTCAAACGTAATTCTAACACGATATTACTCAAATCACTTTGCAATGAAGATCACATGGTGTATAATCACTCACAAAATGCAAATGAGGCACGTGAGAGTTTTCTAGTGACTGAATCTCCTAGTTTGATTGTTTTTTATTTTCGTAGAGTTTCCGAAAGAGAAATCATACGAATCAAGTCATGTTTGCTATTGAGGTTAAACGGGATGTAAAAAGAGGACCAGGAACACATACATACCCTTCGTTCTCACAAAGTTATTAGTGAACCTTCGCATTGTTTGTAAAGGTAAGATCGTAGTGTTCTTGATTTGAGGAAATCAAATGAACGGAGCATAACGAATAGAGATGAGCATGACGTGGTACACAACATATATGAGTTTTGGTTCACAACATATATTGTGAGCCAAAACTCCTATACGGATTTCAAACGTAATTCTAACACGATATTACTCAAATCACTTTGCAATGAAGATCACATGGTGTATAATCACTCACAAAATGCAAATGAGGCACGTGAGAGTTTTCTAGTGACTGAATCTCCTAGTTTGATTGTTTTTTATTTTCGTAGAGTTTCCGAAAGAGAAATCATACGAATCAAGTCATGTTTGCTATTGAGGTTAAACGGGATGTAAAAAGAGGACCAGGAACACATACATACCCTTCGTTCTCACAAAATTATTAGTGAACCTTCGCATTGTTTGTAAAGGTAAGATCGTAGTGTTCTTGATTTGAGGAAATCAAATGAACGGAGCATAACGAATAGAGATGAGCATGACGTGGTACACAACATATATGAGTTTTGGTTCACAACATATATTGTGAGCCAAAACTCCTATACGGATTTCAAATGTAATTCTAACACGATATTACTCAAATCACTTTGCAATGAAGATCACATGGTGTATAATCACTCACGAATTGCAAATGGGGCAAGTGAGAGTTTCCTAGTGACTGAATCTCCTAGTTTGATTGTTTTTTATTTTCGTAGAGTTTCCGAAAGAGAAAGCATACGAATCAAGTCATGTTTGCCACTGAGGTAAAACAGAATATAAATACACATTGTTCTCACAAAGATATTAGTGGACCTTCGCATCGTTTGTAAAGGTATGATCGTAGTGTTCTTGATTTGAGGAAATCAGATGAACGTAGTGTAACGAATAGAGATGAGCATGACATGGTACACAATGATAGGCTTAAGAAGCCATGTCGGGTCATTCATAGCTTGTGAGCCAACATATATGAGCGTTCAAAACAACCAAACCAGAAAATCAATCTAGTCCAAAACTCCTATACGGATTTCAAACGTAATTCTAACACGATATTACTCAAATCACTTTGCAATGAAGATCACATGGTGTATAATCACTCACAAAATGCAAATGAGGCACGTGAGAGTTTTCTAGTGACTGAATCTCCTAGTTTGATTGTTTTTTATTTTCGTAGAGTTTCCGAAAGAGAAATCATACGAATCAAGTCATGTTTGCTATTGAGGTTAAACGGGATGTAAAAAGAGGACCAGGAACACATACATACCCTTCGTTCTCACAAAATTATTAGTGAACCTTCGCATTGTTTGTAAAGGTAAGATCGTAGTGTTCTTGATTTGAGGAAATCAAATGAACGGAGCATAACGAATAGAGATGAGCATGACGTGGTACACAACATATATGAGTTTTGGTTCACAACATATATTGTGAGCCAAAACTCCTATACGGATTTCAAACGTAATTCTAACACGATATTACTCAAATCACTTTGCAATGAAGATCACATGGTGTATAATCACTCACAAAATGCAAATGAGGCACGTGAGAGTTTTCTAGTGACTGAATCTCCTAGTTTGATTGTTTTTTATTTTCGTAGAGTTTCCGAAAGAGAAATCATACGAATCAAGTCATGTTTGCTATTGAGGTTAAACGGGATGTAAAAAGAGGACCAGGAACACATACATACCCTTCGTTCTCACAAAATTATTAGTGAACCTTCGCATTGTTTGTAAAGGTAAGATCGTAGTGTTCTTGATTTGAGGAAATCAAATGAACGGAGCATAACGAATAGAGATGAGCATGACGTGGTACACAACATATATGAGTTTTGGTTCACAACATATATTGTGAGCCAAAACTCCTATACGGATTTCAAATGTAATTCTAACACGATATTACTCAAATCACTTTGCAATGAAGATCACATGGTGTATAATCACTCACGAATTGCAAATGGGGCAAGTGAGAGTTTCCTAGTGACTGAATCTCCTAGTTTGATTGTTTTTTATTTTCGTAGAGTTTCCGAAAGAGAAAGCATACGAATCAAGTCATGTTTGCCACTGAGGTAAAACAGAATATAAATACACATTGTTCTCACAAAGATATTAGTGGACCTTCGCATCGTTTGTAAAGGTATGATCGTAGTGTTCTTGATTTGAGGAAATCAGATGAACGTAGTGTAACGAATAGAGATGAGCATGACATGGTACACAATGATAGGCTTAAGAAGCCATGTCGGGTCATTCATAGCTTGTGAGCCAACATATATGAGCGTTCAAAACAACCAAACCAGAAAATCAATCTAGTCCAAAACTCCTATACGGATTTCAAACGTAATTCTAACACGATATTACTCAAATCACTTTGCAATGAAGATCACATGGTGTATAATCACTCACAAAATGCAAATGAGGCACGTGAGAGTTTTCTAGTGACTGAATCTCCTAGTTTGATTGTTTTTTATTTTCGTAGAGTTTCCGAAAGAGAAATCATACGAATCAAGTCATGTTTGCTATTGAGGTTAAACGGGATGTAAAAAGAGGACCAGGAACACATACATACCCTTCGTTCTCACAAAGTTATTAGTGAACCTTCGCATTGTTTGTAAAGGTAAGATCGTAGTGTTCTTGATTTGAGGAAATCAAATGAACGGAGCATAACGAATAGAGATGAGCATGACGTGGTACACAACATATATGAGTTTTGGTTCACAACATATATTGTGAGCCAAAACTCCTATACGGATTTCAAACGTAATTCTAACACGATATTACTCAAATCACTTTGCAATGAAGATCACATGGTGTATAATCACTCACAAAATGCAAATGAGGCACGTGAGAGTTTTCTAGTGACTGAATCTCCTAGTTTGATTGTTTTTTATTTTCGTAGAGTTTCCGAAAGAGAAATCATACGAATCAAGTCATGTTTGCTATTGAGGTTAAACGGGATGTAAAAAGAGGACCAGGAACACATACATACCCTTCGTTCTCACAAAATTATTAGTGAACCTTCGCATTGTTTGTAAAGGTAAGATCGTAGTGTTCTTGATTTGAGGAAATCAAATGAACGGAGCATAACGAATAGAGATGAGCATGACGTGGTACACAACATATATGAGTTTTGGTTCACAACATATATTGTGAGCCAAAACTCCTATACGGATTTCAAATGTAATTCTAACACGATATTACTCAAATCACTTTGCAATGAAGATCACATGGTGTATAATCACTCACGAATTGCAAATGGGGCAAGTGAGAGTTTCCTAGTGACTGAATCTCCTAGTTTGATTGTTTTTTATTTTCGTAGAGTTTCCGAAAGAGAAAGCATACGAATCAAGTCATGTTTGCCACTGAGGTAAAACAGAATATAAATACACATTGTTCTCACAAAGATATTAGTGGACCTTCGCATCGTTTGTAAAGGTATGATCGTAGTGTTCTTGATTTGAGGAAATCAGATGAACGTAGTGTAACGAATAGAGATGAGCATGACATGGTACACAATGATAGGCTTAAGAAGCCATGTCGGGTCATTCATAGCTTGTGAGCCAACATATATGAGCGTTCAAAACAACCAAACCAGAAAATCAATCTAGTCCAAAACTCCTATACGGATTTCAAACGTAATTCTAACACGATATTACTCAAATCACTTTGCAATGAAGATCACATGGTGTATAATCACTCACAAAATGCAAATGAGGCACGTGAGAGTTTTCTAGTGACTGAATCTCCTAGTTTGATTGTTTTTTATTTTCGTAGAGTTTCCGAAAGAGAAATCATACGAATCAAGTCATGTTTGCTATTGAGGTTAAACGGGATGTAAAAAGAGGACCAGGAACACATACATACCCTTCGTTCTCACAAAGTTATTAGTGAACCTTCGCATTGTTTGTAAAGGTAAGATCGTAGTGTTCTTGATTTGAGGAAATCAAATGAACGGAGCATAACGAATAGAGATGAGCATGACGTGGTACACAACATATATGAGTTTTGGTTCACAACATATATTGTGAGCCAAAACTCCTATACGGATTTCAAATGTAATTCTAACACGATATTACTCAAATCACTTTGCAATGAAGATCACATGGTGTATAATCACTCACGAATTGCAAATGGGGCAAGTGAGAGTTTCCTAGTGACTGAATCTCCTAGTTTGATTGTTTTTTATTTTCGTAGAGTTTCCGAAAGAGAAAGCATACGAATCAAGTCATGTTTGCCACTGAGGTAAAACAGAATATAAATACACATTGTTCTCACAAAGATATTAGTGGACCTTCGCATCGTTTGTAAAGGTATGATCGTAGTGTTCTTGATTTGAGGAAATCAGATGAACGTAGTGTAACGAATAGAGATGAGCATGACATGGTACACAATGATAGGCTTAAGAAGCCATGTCGGGTCATTCATAGCTTGTGAGCCAACATATATGAGCGTTCAAAACAACCAAACCAGAAAATCAATCTAGTCCAAAACTCCTATACGGATTTCAAACGTAATTCTAACACGATATTACTCAAATCACTTTGCAATGAAGATCACATGGTGTATAATCACTCACAAAATGCAAATGAGGCACGTGAGAGTTTTCTAGTGACTGAATCTCCTAGTTTGATTGATTTTTATTTTCCTAGAGTTTCCGAAAGAGAAATCATACGAATCAAGTCATGTTTGCTATTGAGGTTAAACGGGATGTAAAAAGAGGACCAGGAACACATACATACCCTTCGTTCTCACAAAATTATTAGTGAACCTTCGCATTGTTTGTAAAGGTAAGATCGTAGTGTTCTTGATTTGAGGAAATCAAATGAACGGAGCATAACGAATAGAGATGAGCATGACGTGGTACAC
This sequence comes from Arabis hirsuta, assembly GCA_964056655.1. Taxonomy (NCBI): domain Eukaryota; kingdom Viridiplantae; phylum Streptophyta; class Magnoliopsida; order Brassicales; family Brassicaceae; genus Arabis; species Arabis hirsuta. The sequence goes on along the minus strand of OZ053299.1, from coordinate 21,647,319 downwards.
AACATATATGAGTTTTGGTTCACAACATATATTGTGAGCCAAAACTCCTATACGGATTTCAAATGTAATTCTAACACGATATTACTCAAATCACTTTGCAATGAAGATCACATGGTGTATAATCACTCACGAATTGCAAATGGGGCAAGTGAGAGTTTCCTAGTGACTGAATCTCCTAGTTTGATTGTTTTTTATTTTCGTAGAGTTTCCGAAAGAGAAAGCATACGAATCAAGTCATGTTTGCCACTGAGGTAAAACAGAATATAAATACACATTGTTCTCACAAAGATATTAGTGGACCTTCGCATCGTTTGTAAAGGTATGATCGTAGTGTTCTTGATTTGAGGAAATCAGATGAACGTAGTGTAACGAATAGAGATGAGCATGACATGGTACACAATGATAGGCTTAAGAAGCCATGTCGGGTCATTCATAGCTTGTGAGCCAACATATATGAGCGTTCAAAACAACCAAACCAGAAAATCAATCTAGTCCAAAACTCCTATACGGATTTCAAACGTAATTCTAACACGATATTACTCAAATCACTTTGCAATGAAGATCACATGGTGTATAATCACTCACAAAATGCAAATGAGGCACGTGAGAGTTTTCTAGTGACTGAATCTCCTAGTTTGATTGTTTTTTATTTTCGTAGAGTTTCCGAAAGAGAAATCATACGAATCAAGTCATGTTTGCTATTGAGGTTAAACGGGATGTAAAAAGAGGACCAGGAACACATACATACCCTTCGTTCTCACAAAGTTATTAGTGAACCTTCGCATTGTTTGTAAAGGTAAGATCGTAGTGTTCTTGATTTGAGGAAATCAAATGAACGGAGCATAACGAATAGAGATGAGCATGACGTGGTACACAACATATATGAGTTTTGGTTCACAACATATATTGTGAGCCAAAACTCCTATACGGATTTCAAATGTAATTCTAACACGATATTACTCAAATCACTTTGCAATGAAGATCACATGGTGTATAATCACTCACGAATTGCAAATGGGGCAAGTGAGAGTTTCCTAGTGACTGAATCTCCTAGTTTGATTGTTTTTTATTTTCGTAGAGTTTCCGAAAGAGAAAGCATACGAATCAAGTCATGTTTGCCACTGAGGTAAAACAGAATATAAATACACATTGTTCTCACAAAGATATTAGTGGACCTTCGCATCGTTTGTAAAGGTATGATCGTAGTGTTCTTGATTTGAGGAAATCAGATGAACGTAGTGTAACGAATAGAGATGAGCATGACATGGTACACAATGATAGGCTTAAGAAGCCATGTCGGGTCATTCATAGCTTGTGAGCCAACATATATGAGCGTTCAAAACAACCAAACCAGAAAATCAATCTAGTCCAAAACTCCTATACGGATTTCAAACGTAATTCTAACACGATATTACTCAAATCACTTTGCAATGAAGATCACATGGTGTATAATCACTCACAAAATGCAAATGAGGCACGTGAGAGTTTTCTAGTGACTGAATCTCCTAGTTTGATTGTTTTTTATTTTCGTAGAGTTTCCGAAAGAGAAATCATACGAATCAAGTCATGTTTGCTATTGAGGTTAAACGGGATGTAAAAAGAGGACCAGGAACACATACATACCCTTCGTTCTCACAAAATTATTAGTGAACCTTCGCATTGTTTATAAAGGTAAGATCGTAGTGTTCTTGATTTGAGGAAATCAAATGAACGGAGCATAACGAATAGAGATGAGCATGACGTGGTACACAACATATATGAGTTTTGGTTCACAACATATATTGTGAGCCAAAACTCCTATACGGATTTCAAACGTAATTCTAACACGATATTACTCAAATCACTTTGCAATGAAGATCACATGGTGTATAATCACTCACAAAATGCAAATGAGGCACGTGAGAGTTTTCTAGTGACTGAATCTCCTAGTTTGATTGTTTTTTATTTTCGTAGAGTTTCCGAAAGAGAAATCATACGAATCAAGTCATGTTTGCTATTGAGGTTAAACGGGATGTAAAAAGAGGACCAGGAACACATACATACCCTTCGTTCTCACAAAATTATTAGTGAACCTTCGCATTGTTTGTAAAGGTAAGATCGTAGTGTTCTTGATTTGAGGAAATCAAATGAACGGAGCATAACGAATAGAGATGAGCATGACGTGGTACACAACATATATGAGTTTTGGTTCACAACATATATTGTGAGCCAAAACTCCTATACGGATTTCAAATGTAATTCTAACACGATATTACTCAAATCACTTTGCAATGAAGATCACATGGTGTATAATCACTCACGAATTGCAAATGGGGCAAGTGAGAGTTTCCTAGTGACTGAATCTCCTAGTTTGATTGTTTTTTATTTTCGTAGAGTTTCCGAAAGAGAAAGCATACGAATCAAGTCATGTTTGCCACTGAGGTAAAACAGAATATAAATACACATTGTTCTCACAAAGATATTAGTGGACCTTCGCATCGTTTGTAAAGGTATGATCGTAGTGTTCTTGATTTGAGGAAATCAGATGAACGTAGTGTAACGAATAGAGATGAGCATGACATGGTACACAATGATAGGCTTAAGAAGCCATGTCGGGTCATTCATAGCTTGTGAGCCAACATATATGAGCGTTCAAAACAACCAAACCAGAAAATCAATCTAGTCCAAAACTCCTATACGGATTTCAAACGTAATTCTAACACGATATTACTCAAATCACTTTGCAATGAAGATCACATGGTGTATAATCACTCACAAAATGCAAATGAGGCACGTGAGAGTTTTCTAGTGACTGAATCTCCTAGTTTGATTGTTTTTTATTTTCGTAGAGTTTCCGAAAGAGAAATCATACGAATCAAGTCATGTTTGCTATTGAGGTTAAACGGGATGTAAAAAGAGGACCAGGAACACATACATACCCTTCGTTCTCACAAAATTATTAGTGAACCTTCGCATTGTTTGTAAAGGTAAGATCGTAGTGTTCTTGATTTGAGGAAATCAAATGAACGGAGCATAACGAATAGAGATGAGCATGACGTGGTACACAACATATATGAGTTTTGGTTCACAACATATATTGTGAGCCAAAACTCCTATACGGATTTCAAATGTAATTCTAACACGATATTACTCAAATCACTTTGCAATGAAGATCACATGGTGTATAATCACTCACGAATTGCAAATGGGGCAAGTGAGAGTTTCCTAGTGACTGAATCTCCTAGTTTGATTGTTTTTTATTTTCGTAGAGTTTCCGAAAGAGAAAGCATACGAATCAAGTCATGTTTGCCACTGAGGTAAAACAGAATATAAATACACATTGTTCTCACAAAGATATTAGTGGACCTTCGCATCGTTTGTAAAGGTATGATCGTAGTGTTCTTGATTTGAGGAAATCAGATGAACGTAGTGTAACGAATAGAGATGAGCATGACATGGTACACAATGATAGGCTTAAGAAGCCATGTCGGGTCATTCATAGCTTGTGAGCCAACATATATGAGCGTTCAAAACAACCAAACCAGAAAATCAATCTAGTCCAAAACTCCTATACGGATTTCAAACGTAATTCTAACACGATATTACTCAAATCACTTTGCAATGAAGATCACATGGTGTATAATCACTCACAAAATGCAAATGAGGCACGTGAGAGTTTTCTAGTGACTGAATCTCCTAGTTTGATTGTTTTTTATTTTCGTAGAGTTTCCGAAAGAGAAATCATACGAATCAAGTCATGTTTGCTATTGAGGTTAAACGGGATGTAAAAAGAGGACCAGGAACACATACATACCCTTCGTTCTCACAAAATTATTAGTGAACCTTCGCATTGTTTGTAAAGGTAAGATCGTAGTGTTCTTGATTTGAGGAAATCAAATGAACGGAGCATAACGAATAGAGATGAGCATGACGTGGTACACAACATATATGAGTTTTGGTTCACAACATATATTGTGAGCCAAAACTCCTATACGGATTTCAAACGTAATTCTAACACGATATTACTCAAATCACTTTGCAATGAAGATCACATGGTGTATAATCACTCACAAAATGCAAATGAGGCACGTGAGAGTTTTCTAGTGACTGAATCTCCTAGTTTGATTGTTTTTTATTTTCGTAGAGTTTCCGAAAGAGAAATCATACGAATCAAGTCATGTTTGCTATTGAGGTTAAACGGGATGTAAAAAGAGGACCAGGAACACATACATACCCTTCGTTCTCACAAAATTATTAGTGAACCTTCGCATTGTTTGTAAAGGTAAGATCGTAGTGTTCTTGATTTGAGGAAATCAAATGAACGGAGCATAACGAATAGAGATGAGCATGACGTGGTACACAACATATATGAGTTTTGGTTCACAACATATATTGTGAGCCAAAACTCCTATACGGATTTCAAATGTAATTCTAACACGATATTACTCAAATCACTTTGCAATGAAGATCACATGGTGTATAATCACTCACGAATTGCAAATGGGGCAAGTGAGAGTTTCCTAGTGACTGAATCTCCTAGTTTGATTGTTTTTTATTTTCGTAGAGTTTCCGAAAGAGAAAGCATACGAATCAAGTCATGTTTGCCACTGAGGTAAAACAGAATATAAATACACATTGTTCTCACAAAGATATTAGTGGACCTTCGCATCGTTTGTAAAGGTATGATCGTAGTGTTCTTGATTTGAGGAAATCAGATGAACGTAGTGTAACGAATAGAGATGAGCATGACATGGTACACAATGATAGGCTTAAGAAGCCATGTCGGGTCATTCATAGCTTGTGAGCCAACATATATGAGCGTTCAAAACAACCAAACCAGAAAATCAATCTAGTCCAAAACTCCTATACGGATTTCAAACGTAATTCTAACACGATATTACTCAAATCACTTTGCAATGAAGATCACATGGTGTATAATCACTCACAAAATGCAAATGAGGCACGTGAGAGTTTTCTAGTGACTGAATCTCCTAGTTTGATTGTTTTTTATTTTCGTAGAGTTTCCGAAAGAGAAATCATACGAATCAAGTCATGTTTGCTATTGAGGTTAAACGGGATGTAAAAAGAGGACCAGGAACACATACATACCCTTCGTTCTCACAAAATTATTAGTGAACCTTCGCATTGTTTGTAAAGGTAAGATCGTAGTGTTCTTGATTTGAGGAAATCAAATGAACGGAGCATAACGAATAGAGATGAGCATGACGTGGTACACAACATATATGAGTTTTGGTTCACAACATATATTGTGAGCCAAAACTCCTATACGGATTTCAAATGTAATTCTAACACGATATTACTCAAATCACTTTGCAATGAAGATCACATGGTGTATAATCACTCACGAATTGCAAATGGGGCAAGTGAGAGTTTCCTAGTGACTGAATCTCCTAGTTTGATTGTTTTTTATTTTCGTAGAGTTTCCGAAAGAGAAAGCATACGAATCAAGTCATGTTTGCCACTGAGGTAAAACAGAATATAAATACACATTGTTCTCACAAAGATATTAGTGGACCTTCGCATCGTTTGTAAAGGTATGATCGTAGTGTTCTTGATTTGAGGAAATCAGATGAACGTAGTGTAACGAATAGAGATGAGCATGACATGGTACACAATGATAGGCTTAAGAAGCCATGTCGGGTCATTCATAGCTTGTGAGCCAACATATATGAGCGTTCAAAACAACCAAACCAGAAAATCAATCTAGTCCAAAACTCCTATACGGATTTCAAACGTAATTCTAACACGATATTACTCAAATCACTTTGCAATGAAGATCACATGGTGTATAATCACTCACAAAATGCAAATGAGGCACGTGAGAGTTTTCTAGTGACTGAATCTCCTAGTTTGATTGTTTTTTATTTTCGTAGAGTTTCCGAAAGAGAAATCATACGAATCAAGTCATGTTTGCTATTGAGGTTAAACGGGATGTAAAAAGAGGACCAGGAACACATACATACCCTTCGTTCTCACAAAATTATTAGTGAACCTTCGCATTGTTTGTAAAGGTAAGATCGTAGTGTTCTTGATTTGAGGAAATCAAATGAACGGAGCATAACGAATAGAGATGAGCATGACGTGGTACACAACATATATGAGTTTTGGTTCACAACATATATTGTGAGCCAAAACTCCTATACGGATTTCAAATGTAATTCTAACACGATATTACTCAAATCACTTTGCAATGAAGATCACATGGTGTATAATCACTCACGAATTGCAAATGGGGCAAGTGAGAGTTTCCTAGTGACTGAATCTCCTAGTTTGATTGTTTTTTATTTTCGTAGAGTTTCCGAAAGAGAAATCATACGAATCAAGTCATGTTTGCTATTGAGGTTAAACGGGATGTAAAAAGAGGACCAGGAACACATACATACCCTTCGTTCTCACAAAATTATTAGTGAACCTTCGCATTGTTTGTAAAGGTAAGATCGTAGTGTTCTTGATTTGAGGAAATCAAATGAACGGAGCATAACGAATAGAGATGAGCATGACGTGGTACACAACATATATGAGTTTTGGTTCACAACATATATTGTGAGCCAAAACTCCTATACGGATTTCAAACGTAATTCTAACACGATATTACTCAAATCACTTTGCAATGAAGATCACATGGTGTATAATCACTCACAAAATGCAAATGAGGCACGTGAGAGTTTTCTAGTGACTGAATCTCCTAGTTTGATTGTTTTTTATTTTCGTAGAGTTTCCGAAAGAGAAATCATACGAATCAAGTCATGTTTGCTATTGAGGTTAAACGGGATGTAAAAAGAGGACCAGGAACACATACATACCCTTCGTTCTCACAAAATTATTAGTGAACCTTCGCATTGTTTGTAAAGGTAAGATCGTAGTGTTCTTGATTTGAGGAAATCAAATGAACGGAGCATAACGAATAGAGATGAGCATGACGTGGTACACAACATATATGAGTTTTGGTTCACAACATATATTGTGAGCCAAAACTCCTATACGGATTTCAAATGTAATTCTAACACGATATTACTCAAATCACTTTGCAATGAAGATCACATGGTGTATAATCACTCACGAATTGCAAATGGGGCAAGTGAGAGTTTCCTAGTGACTGAATCTCCTAGTTTGATTGTTTTTTATTTTCGTAGAGTTTCCGAAAGAGAAAGCATACGAATCAAGTCATGTTTGCCACTGAGGTAAAACAGAATATAAATACACATTGTTCTCACAAAGATATTAGTGGACCTTCGCATCGTTTGTAAAGGTATGATCGTAGTGTTCTTGATTTGAGGAAATCAGATGAACGTAGTGTAACGAATAGAGATGAGCATGACATGGTACACAATGATAGGCTTAAGAAGCCATGTCGGGTCATTCATAGCTTGTGAGCCAACATATATGAGCGTTCAAAACAACCAAACCAGAAAATCAATCTAGTCCAAAACTCCTATACGGATTTCAAACGTAATTCTAACACGATATTACTCAAATCACTTTGCAATGAAGATCACATGGTGTATAATCACTCACAAAATGCAAATGAGGCACGTGAGAGTTTTCTAGTGACTGAATCTCCTAGTTTGATTGTTTTTTATTTTCGTAGAGTTTCCGAAAGAGAAATCATACGAATCAAGTCATGTTTGCTATTGAGGTTAAACGGGATGTAAAAAGAGGACCAGGAACACATACATACCCTTCGTTCTCACAAAGTTATTAGTGAACCTTCGCATTGTTTGTAAAGGTAAGATCGTAGTGTTCTTGATTTGAGGAAATCAAATGAACGGAGCATAACGAATAGAGATGAGCATGACGTGGTACACAACATATATGAGTTTTGGTTCACAACATATATTGTGAGCCAAAACTCCTATACGGATTTCAAATGTAATTCTAACACGATATTACTCAAATCACTTTGCAATGAAGATCACATGGTGTATAATCACTCACGAATTGCAAATGGGGCAAGTGAGAGTTTCCTAGTGACTGAATCTCCTAGTTTGATTGTTTTTTATTTTCGTAGAGTTTCCGAAAGAGAAAGCATACGAATCAAGTCATGTTTGCCACTGAGGTAAAACAGAATATAAATACACATTGTTCTCACAAAGATATTAGTGGACCTTCGCATCGTTTGTAAAGGTATGATCGTAGTGTTCTTGATTTGAGGAAATCAGATGAACGTAGTGTAACGAATAGAGATGAGCATGACATGGTACACAATGATAGGCTTAAGAAGCCATGTCGGGTCATTCATAGCTTGTGAGCCAACATATATGAGCGTTCAAAACAACCAAACCAGAAAATCAATCTAGTCCAAAACTCCTATACGGATTTCAAACGTAATTCTAACACGATATTACTCAAATCACTTTGCAATGAAGATCACATGGTGTATAATCACTCACAAAATGCAAATGAGGCACGTGAGAGTTTTCTAGTGACTGAATCTCCTAGTTTGATTGTTTTTTATTTTCGTAGAGTTTCCGAAAGAGAAATCATACGAATCAAGTCATGTTTGCTATTGAGGTTAAACGGGATGTAAAAAGAGGACCAGGAACACATACATACCCTTCGTTCTCACAAAATTATTAGTGAACCTTCGCATTGTTTGTAAAGGTAAGATCGTAGTGTTCTTGATTTGAGGAAATCAAATGAACGGAGCATAACGAATAGAGATGAGCATGACGTGGTACACAACATATATGAGTTTTGGTTCACAACATATATTGTGAGCCAAAACTCCTATACGGATTTCAAACGTAATTCTAACACGATATTACTCAAATCACTTTGCAATGAAGATCACATGGTGTATAATCACTCACAAAATGCAAATGAGGCACGTGAGAGTTTTCTAGTGACTGAATCTCCTAGTTTGATTGTTTTTTATTTTCGTAGAGTTTCCGAAAGAGAAATCATACGAATCAAGTCATGTTTGCTATTGAGGTTAAACGGGATGTAAAAAGAGGACCAGGAACACATACATACCCTTCGTTCTCACAAAATTATTAGTGAACCTTCGCATTGTTTGTAAAGGTAAGATCGTAGTGTTCTTGATTTGAGGAAATCAAATGAACGGAGCATAACGAATAGAGATGAGCATGACGTGGTACACAACATATATGAGTTTTGGTTCACAACATATATTGTGAGCCAAAACTCCTATACGGATTTCAAATGTAATTCTAACACGATATTACTCAAATCACTTTGCAATGAAGATCACATGGTGTATAATCACTCACGAATTGCAAATGGGGCAAGTGAGAGTTTCCTAGTGACTGAATCTCCTAGTTTGATTGTTTTTTATTTTCGTAGAGTTTCCGAAAGAGAAAGCATACGAATCAAGTCATGTTTGCCACTGAGGTAAAACAGAATATAAATACACATTGTTCTCACAAAGATATTAGTGGACCTTCGCATCGTTTGTAAAGGTATGATCGTAGTGTTCTTGATTTGAGGAAATCAGATGAACGTAGTGTAACGAATAGAGATGAGCATGACATGGTACACAATGATAGGCTTAAGAAGCCATGTCGGGTCATTCATAGCTTGTGAGCCAACATATATGAGCGTTCAAAACAACCAAACCAGAAAATCAATCTAGTCCAAAACTCCTATACGGATTTCAAACGTAATTCTAACACGATATTACTCAAATCACTTTGCAATGAAGATCACATGGTGTATAATCACTCACAAAATGCAAATGAGGCACGTGAGAGTTTTCTAGTGACTGAATCTCCTAGTTTGATTGTTTTTTATTTTCGTAGAGTTTCCGAAAGAGAAATCATACGAATCAAGTCATGTTTGCTATTGAGGTTAAACGGGATGTAAAAAGAGGACCAGGAACACATACATACCCTTCGTTCTCACAAAATTATTAGTGAACCTTCGCATTGTTTGTAAAGGTAAGATCGTAGTGTTCTTGATTTGAGGAAATCAAATGAACGGAGCATAACGAATAGAGATGAGCATGACGTGGTACACAACATATATGAGTTTTGGTTCACAACATATATTGTGAGCCAAAACTCCTATACGGATTTCAAATGTAATTCTAACACGATATTACTCAAATCACTTTGCAATGAAGATCACATGGTGTATAATCACTCACGAATTGCAAATGGGGCAAGTGAGAGTTTCCTAGTGACTGAATCTCCTAGTTTGATTGTTTTTTATTTTCGTAGAGTTTCCGAAAGAGAAAGCATACGAATCAAGTCATGTTTGCCACTGAGGTAAAACAGAATATAAATACACATTGTTCTCACAAAGATATTAGTGGACCTTCGCATCGTTTGTAAAGGTATGATCGTAGTGTTCTTGATTTGAGGAAATCAGATGAACGTAGTGTAACGAATAGAGATGAGCATGACATGGTACACAATGATAGGCTTAAGAAGCCATGTCGGGTCATTCATAGCTTGTGAGCCAACATATATGAGCGTTCAAAACAACCAAACCAGAAAATCAATCTAGTCCAAAACTCCTATACGGATTTCAAACGTAATTCTAACACGATATTACTCAAATCACTTTGCAATGAAGATCACATGGTGTATAATCACTCACAAAATGCAAATGAGGCACGTGAGAGTTTTCTAGTGACTGAATCTCCTAGTTTGATTGTTTTTTATTTTCGTAGAGTTTCCGAAAGAGAAATCATACGAATCAAGTCATGTTTGCTATTGAGGTTAAACGGGATGTAAAAAGAGGACCAGGAACACATACATACCCTTCGTTCTCACAAAATTATTAGTGAACCTTCGCATTGTTTGTAAAGGTAAGATCGTAGTGTTCTTGATTTGAGGAAATCAAATGAACGGAGCATAACGAATAGAGATGAGCATGACGTGGTACACAACATATATGAGTTTTGGTTCACAACATATATTGTGAGCCAAAACTCCTATACGGATTTCAAATGTAATTCTAACACGATATTACTCAAATCACTTTGCAATGAAGATCACATGGTGTATAATCACTCACGAATTGCAAATGGGGCAAGTGAGAGTTTCCTAGTGACTGAATCTCCTAGTTTGATTGTTTTTTATTTTCGTAGAGTTTCCGAAAGAGAAATCATACGAATCAAGTCATGTTTGCTATTGAGGTTAAACGGGATGTAAATACACATTGTTCTCACAAAGATATTAGTGGACCTTCGCATCGTTTGTAAAGGTATGATCGTAGTGTTCTTGATTTGAGGAAATCAGATGAACGTAGTGTAACGAATAGAGATGAGCATGACATGGTACACAATGATAGGCTTAAGAAGCCATGTCGGGTCATTCATAGCTTGTGAGCCAACATATATGAGCGTTCAAAACAACCAAACCAGAAAATCAATCTAGTCCAAAACTCCTATACGGATTTCAAACGTAATTCTAACACGATATTACTCAAATCACTTTGCAATGAAGATCACATGGTGTATAATCACTCACAAAATGCAAATGAGGCACGTGAGAGTTTTCTAGTGACTGAATCTCCTAGTTTGATTGTTTTTTATTTTCGTAGAGTTTCCGAAAGAGAAATCATACGAATCAAGTCATGTTTGCTATTGAGGTTAAACGGGATGTAAAAAGAGGACCAGGAACACATACATACCCTTCGTTCTCACAAAATTATTAGTGAACCTTCGCATTGTTTGTAAAGGTAAGATCGTAGTGTTCTTGATTTGAGGAAATCAAATGAACGGAGCATAACGAATAGAGATGAGCATGACGTGGTACACAACATATATGAGTTTTGGTTCACAACATATATTGTGAGCCAAAACTCCTATACGGATTTCAAACGTAATTCTAACACGATATTACTCAAATCACTTTGCAATGAAGATCACATGGTGTATAATCACTCACGAATTGCAAATGGGGCAAGTGAGAGTTTCCTAGTGACTGAATCTCCTAGTTTGATTGTTTTTTATTTTCGTAGAGTTTCCGAAAGAGAAAGCATACGAATCAAGTCATGTTTGCCACTGAGGTAAAACAGAATATAAATACACATTGTTCTCACAAAGATATTAGTGGACCTTCGCATCGTTTGTAAAGGTATGATCGTAGTGTTCTTGATTTGAGGAAATCAGATGAACGTAGTGTAACGAATAGAGATGAGCATGACATGGTACACAATGATAGGCTTAAGAAGCCATGTCGGGTCATTCATAGCTTGTGAGCCAACATATATGAGCGTTCAAAACAACCAAACCAGAAAATCAATCTAGTCCAAAACTCCTATACGGATTTCAAACGTAATTCTAACACGATATTACTCAAATCACTTTGCAATGAAGATCACATGGTGTATAATCACTCACAAAATGCAAATGAGGCACGTGAGAGTTTTCTAGTGACTGAATCTCCTAGTTTGATTGTTTTTTATTTTCGTAGAGTTTCCGAAAGAGAAATCATACGAATCAAGTCATGTTTGCTATTGAGGTTAAACGGGATGTAAAAAGAGGACCAGGAACACATACATACCCTTCGTTCTCACAAAATTATTAGTGAACCTTCGCATTGTTTGTAAAGGTAAGATCGTAGTGTTCTTGATTTGAGGAAATCAAATGAACGGAGCATAACGAATAGAGATGAGCATGACGTGGTACACAACATATATGAGTTTTGGTTCACAACATATATTGTGAGCCAAAACTCCTATACGGATTTCAAATGTAATTCTAACACGATATTACTCAAATCACTTTGCAATGAAGATCACATGGTGTATAATCACTCACGAATTGCAAATGGGGCAAGTGAGAGTTTCCTAGTGACTGAATCTCCTAGTTTGATTGTTTTTTATTTTCGTAGAGTTTCCGAAAGAGAAAGCATACGAATCAAGTCATGTTTGCCACTGAGGTAAAACAGAATATAAATACACATTGTTCTCACAAAGATATTAGTGGACCTTCGCATCGTTTGTAAAGGTATGATCGTAGTGTTCTTGATTTGAGGAAATCAGATGAACGTAGTGTAACGAATAGAGATGAGCATGACATGGTACACAATGATAGGCTTAAGAAGCCATGTCGGGTCATTCATAGCTTGTGAGCCAACATATATGAGCGTTCAAAACAACCAAACCAGAAAATCAATCTAGTCCAAAACTCCTATACGGATTTCAAACGTAATTCTAACACGATATTACTCAAATCACTTTGCAATGAAGATCACATGGTGTATAATCACTCACAAAATGCAAATGAGGCACGTGAGAGTTTTCTAGTGACTGAATCTCCTAGTTTGATTGTTTTTTATTTTCGTAGAGTTTCCGAAAGAGAAATCATACGAATCAAGTCATGTTTGCTATTGAGGTTAAACGGGATGTAAAAAGAGGACCAGGAACACATACATACCCTTCGTTCTCACAAAATTATTAGTGAACCTTCGCATTGTTTGTAAAGGTAAGATCGTAGTGTTCTTGATTTGAGGAAATCAAATGAACGGAGCATAACGAATAGAGATGAGCATGACGTGGTACACAACATATATGAGTTTTGGTTCACAACATATATTGTGAGCCAAAACTCCTATACGGATTTCAAATGTAATTCTAACACGATATTACTCAAATCACTTTGCAATGAAGATCACATGGTGTATAATCACTCACGAATTGCAAATGGGGCAAGTGAGAGTTTCCTAGTGACTGAATCTCCTAGTTTGATTGTTTTTTATTTTCGTAGAGTTTCCGAAAGAGAAAGCATACGAATCAAGTCATGTTTGCCACTGAGGTAAAACGGAATATAAATACACATTGTTCTCACAAAGATATTAGTGGACCTTCGCATCGTTTGTAAAGGTATGATCGTAGTGTTCTTGATTTGAGGAAATCAGATGAACGTAGTGTAACGAATAGAGATGAGCATGACATGGTACACAATGATAGGCTTAAGAAGCCATGTCGGGTCATTCATAGCTTGTGAGCCAACATATATGAGCGTTCAAAACAACCAAACCAGAAAATCAATCTAGTCCAAAACTCCTATACGGATTTCAAACGTAATTCTAACACGATATTACTCAAATCACTTTGCAATGAAGATCACATGGTGTATAATCACTCACAAAATGCAAATGAGGCACGTGAGAGTTTTCTAGTGACTGAATCTCCTAGTTTGATTGTTTTTTATTTTCGTAGAGTTTCCGAAAGAGAAATCATACGAATCAAGTCATGTTTGCTATTGAGGTTAAACGGGATGTAAAAAGAGGACCAGGAACACATACATACCCTTCGTTCTCACAAAATTATTAGTGAACCTTCGCATTGTTTGTAAAGGTAAGATCGTAGTGTTCTTGATTTGAGGAAATCAAATGAACGGAGCATAACGAATAGAGATGAGCATGACGTGGTACACAACATATATGAGTTTTGGTTCACAACATATATTGTGAGCCAAAACTCCTATACGGATTTCAAATGTAATTCTAACACGATATTACTCAAATCACTTTGCAATGAAGATCACATGGTGTATAATCACTCACGAATTGCAAATGGGGCAAGTGAGAGTTTCCTAGTGACTGAATCTCCTAGTTTGATTGTTTTTTATTTTCGTAGAGTTTCCGAAAGAGAAATCATACGAATCAAGTCATGTTTGCTATTGAGGTTAAACGGGATGTAAATACACATTGTTCTCACAAAGATATTAGTGGACCTTCGCATCGTTTGTAAAGGTATGATCGTAGTGTTCTTGATTTGAGGAAATCAGATGAACGTAGTGTAACGAATAGAGATGAGCATGACATGGTACACAATGATAGGCTTAAGAAGCCATGTCGGGTCATTCATAGCTTGTGAGCCAACATATATGAGCGTTCAAAACAACCAAACCAGAAAATCAATCTAGTCCAAAACTCCTATACGGATTTCAAACGTAATTCTAACACGATATTACTCAAATCACTTTGCAATGAAGATCACATGGTGTATAATCACTCACAAAATGCAAATGAGGCACGTGAGAGTTTTCTAGTGACTGAATCTCCTAGTTTGATTGTTTTTTATTTTCGTAGAGTTTCCGAAAGAGAAATCATACGAATCAAGTCATGTTTGCTATTGAGGTTAAACGGGATGTAAAAAGAGGACCAGGAACACATACATACCCTTCGTTCTCACAAAATTATTAGTGAACCTTCGCATTGTTTGTAAAGGTAAGATCGTAGTGTTCTTGATTTGAGGAAATCAAATGAACGGAGCATAACGAATAGAGATGAGCATGACGTGGTACACAACATATATGAGTTTTGGTTCACAACATATATTGTGAGCCAAAACTCCTATACGGATTTCAAACGTAATTCTAACACGATATTACTCAAATCACTTTGCAATGAAGATCACATGGTGTATAATCACTCACAAAATGCAAATGAGGCACGTGAGAGTTTTCTAGTGACTGAATCTCCTAGTTTGATTGTTTTTTATTTTCGTAGAGTTTCCGAAAGAGAAATCATACGAATCAAGTCATGTTTGCTATTGAGGTTAAACGGGATGTAAAAAGAGGACCAGGAACACATACATACCCTTCGTTCTCACAAAATTATTAGTGAACCTTCGCATTGTTTGTAAAGGTAAGATCGTAGTGTTCTTGATTTGAGGAAATCAAATGAACGGAGCATAACGAATAGAGATGAGCATGACGTGGTACACAACATATATGAGTTTTGGTTCACAACATATATTGTGAGCCAAAACTCCTATACGGATTTCAAATGTAATTCTAACACGATATTACTCAAATCACTTTGCAATGAAGATCACATGGTGTATAATCACTCACGAATTGCAAATGGGGCAAGTGAGAGTTTCCTAGTGACTGAATCTCCTAGTTTGATTGTTTTTTATTTTCGTAGAGTTTCCGAAAGAGAAAGCATACGAATCAAGTCATGTTTGCCACTGAGGTAAAACAGAATATAAATACACATTGTTCTCACAAAGATATTAGTGGACCTTCGCATCGTTTGTAAAGGTATGATCGTAGTGTTCTTGATTTGAGGAAATCAGATGAACGTAGTGTAACGAATAGAGATGAGCATGACATGGTACACAATGATAGGCTTAAGAAGCCATGTCGGGTCATTCATAGCTTGTGAGCCAACATATATGAGCGTTCAAAACAACCAAACCAGAAAATCAATCTAGTCCAAAACTCCTATACGGATTTCAAACGTAATTCTAACACGATATTACTCAAATCACTTTGCAATGAAGATCACATGGTGTATAATCACTCACAAAATGCAAATGAGGCACGTGAGAGTTTTCTAGTGACTGAATCTCCTAGTTTGATTGTTTTTTATTTTCGTAGAGTTTCCGAAAGAGAAATCATACGAATCAAGTCATGTTTGCTATTGAGGTTAAACGGGATGTAAAAAGAGGACCAGGAACACATACATACCCTTCGTTCTCACAAAGTTATTAGTGAACCTTCGCATTGTTTGTAAAGGTAAGATCGTAGTGTTCTTGATTTGAGGAAATCAAATGAACGGAGCATAACGAATAGAGATGAGCATGACGTGGTACACAACATATATGAGTTTTGGTTCACAACATATATTGTGAGCCAAAACTCCTATACGGATTTCAAATGTAATTCTAACACGATATTACTCAAATCACTTTGCAATGAAGATCACATGGTGTATAATCACTCACGAATTGCAAATGGGGCAAGTGAGAGTTTCCTAGTGACTGAATCTCCTAGTTTGATTGTTTTTTATTTTCGTAGAGTTTCCGAAAGAGAAAGCATACGAATCAAGTCATGTTTGCCACTGAGGTAAAACAGAATATAAATACACATTGTTCTCACAAAGATATTAGTGGACCTTCGCATCGTTTGTAAAGGTATGATCGTAGTGTTCTTGATTTGAGGAAATCAGATGAACGTAGTGTAACGAATAGAGATGAGCATGACATGGTACACAATGATAGGCTTAAGAAGCCATGTCGGGTCATTCATAGCTTGTGAGCCAACATATATGAGCGTTCAAAACAACCAAACCAGAAAATCAATCTAGTCCAAAACTCCTATACGGATTTCAAACGTAATTCTAACACGATATTACTCAAATCACTTTGCAATGAAGATCACATGGTGTATAATCACTCACAAAATGCAAATGAGGCACGTGAGAGTTTTCTAGTGACTGAATCTCCTAGTTTGATTGTTTTTTATTTTCGTAGAGTTTCCGAAAGAGAAATCATACGAATCAAGTCATGTTTGCTATTGAGGTTAAACGGGATGTAAAAAGAGGACCAGGAACACATACATACCCTTCGTTCTCACAAAGTTATTAGTGAACCTTCGCATTGTTTGTAAAGGTAAGATCGTAGTGTTCTTGATTTGAGGAAATCAAATGAACGGAGCATAACGAATAGAGATGAGCATGACGTGGTACACAACATATATGAGTTTTGGTTCACAACATATATTGTGAGCCAAAACTCCTATACGGATTTCAAATGTAATTCTAACACGATATTACTCAAATCACTTTGCAATGAAGATCACATGGTGTATAATCACTCACGAATTGCAAATGGGGCAAGTGAGAGTTTCCTAGTGACTGAATCTCCTAGTTTGATTGTTTTTTATTTTCGTAGAGTTTCCGAAAGAGAAAGCATACGAATCAAGTCATGTTTGCCACTGAGGTAAAACAGAATATAAATACACATTGTTCTCACAAAGATATTAGTGGACCTTCGCATCGTTTGTAAAGGTATGATCGTAGTGTTCTTGATTTGAGGAAATCAGATGAACGTAGTGTAACGAATAGAGATGAGCATGACATGGTACACAATGATAGGCTTAAGAAGCCATGTCGGGTCATTCATAGCTTGTGAGCCAACATATATGAGCGTTCAAAACAACCAAACCAGAAAATCAATCTAGTCCAAAACTCCTATACGGATTTCAAACGTAATTCTAACACGATATTACTCAAATCACTTTGCAATGAAGATCACATGGTGTATAATCACTCACAAAATGCAAATGAGGCACGTGAGAGTTTTCTAGTGACTGAATCTCCTAGTTTGATTGTTTTTTATTTTCGTAGAGTTTCCGAAAGAGAAATCATACGAATCAAGTCATGTTTGCTATTGAGGTTAAACGGGATGTAAAAAGAGGACCAGGAACACATACATACCCTTCGTTCTCACAAAGTTATTAGTGAACCTTCGCATTGTTTGTAAAGGTAAGATCGTAGTGTTCTTGATTTGAGGAAATCAAATGAACGGAGCATAACGAATAGAGATGAGCATGACGTGGTACACAACATATATGAGTTTTGGTTCACAACATATATTGTGAGCCAAAACTCCTATACGGATTTCAAATGTAATTCTAACACGATATTACTCAAATCACTTTGCAATGAAGATCACATGGTGTATAATCACTCACGAATTGCAAATGGGGCAAGTGAGAGTTTCCTAGTGACTGAATCTCCTAGTTTGATTGTTTTTTATTTTCGTAGAGTTTCCGAAAGAGAAAGCATACGAATCAAGTCATGTTTGCCACTGAGGTAAAACAGAATATAAATACACATTGTTCTCACAAAGATATTAGTGGACCTTCGCATCGTTTGTAAAGGTATGATCGTAGTGTTCTTGATTTGAGGAAATCAGATGAACGTAGTGTAACGAATAGAGATGAGCATGACATGGTACACAATGATAGGCTTAAGAAGCCATGTCGGGTCATTCATAGCTTGTGAGCCAACATATATGAGCGTTCAAAACAACCAAACCAGAAAATCAATCTAGTCCAAAACTCCTATACGGATTTCAAACGTAATTCTAACACGATATTACTCAAATCACTTTGCAATGAAGATCACATGGTGTATAATCACTCACAAAATGCAAATGAGGCACGTGAGAGTTTTCTAGTGACTGAATCTCCTAGTTTGATTGTTTTTTATTTTCGTAGAGTTTCCGAAAGAGAAATCATACGAATCAAGTCATGTTTGCTATTGAGGTTAAACGGGATGTAAAAAGAGGACCAGGAACACATACATACCCTTCGTTCTCACAAAGTTATTAGTGAACCTTCGCATTGTTTGTAAAGGTAAGATCGTAGTGTTCTTGATTTGAGGAAATCAAATGAACGGAGCATAACGAATAGAGATGAGCATGACGTGGTACACAACATATATGAGTTTTGGTTCACAACATATATTGTGAGCCAAAACTCCTATACGGATTTCAAATGTAATTCTAACACGATATTACTCAAATCACTTTGCAATGAAGATCACATGGTGTATAATCACTCACGAATTGCAAATGGGGCAAGTGAGAGTTTCCTAGTGACTGAATCTCCTAGTTTGATTGTTTTTTATTTTCGTAGAGTTTCCGAAAGAGAAAGCATACGAATCAAGTCATGTTTGCCACTGAGGTAAAACAGAATATAAATACACATTGTTCTCACAAAGATATTAGTGGACCTTCGCATCGTTTGTAAAGGTATGATCGTAGTGTTCTTGATTTGAGGAAATCAGATGAACGTAGTGTAACGAATAGAGATGAGCATGACATGGTACACAATGATAGGCTTAAGAAGCCATGTCGGGTCATTCATAGCTTGTGAGCCAACATATATGAGCGTTCAAAACAACCAAACCAGAAAATCAATCTAGTCCAAAACTCCTATACGGATTTCAAACGTAATTCTAACACGATATTACTCAAATCACTTTGCAATGAAGATCACATGGTGTATAATCACTCACAAAATGCAAATGAGGCACGTGAGAGTTTTCTAGTGACTGAATCTCCTAGTTTGATTGTTTTTTATTTTCGTAGAGTTTCCGAAAGAGAAATCATACGAATCAAGTCATGTTTGCTATTGAGGTTAAACGGGATGTAAAAAGAGGACCAGGAACACATACATACCCTTCGTTCTCACAAAGTTATTAGTGAACCTTCGCATTGTTTGTAAAGGTAAGATCGTAGTGTTCTTGATTTGAGGAAATCAAATGAACGGAGCATAACGAATAGAGATGAGCATGACGTGGTACACAACATATATGAGTTTTGGTTCACAACATATATTGTGAGCCAAAACTCCTATACGGATTTCAAATGTAATTCTAACACGATATTACTCAAATCACTTTGCAATGAAGATCACATGGTGTATAATCACTCACGAATTGCAAATGGGGCAAGTGAGAGTTTCCTAGTGACTGAATCTCCTAGTTTGATTGTTTTTTATTTTCGTAGAGTTTCCGAAAGAGAAAGCATACGAATCAAGTCATGTTTGCCACTGAGGTAAAACAGAATATAAATACACATTGTTCTCACAAAGATATTAGTGGACCTTCGCATCGTTTGTAAAGGTATGATCGTAGTGTTCTTGATTTGAGGAAATCAGATGAACGTAGTGTAACGAATAGAGATGAGCATGACATGGTACACAATGATAGGCTTAAGAAGCCATGTCGGGTCATTCATAGCTTGTGAGCCAACATATATGAGCGTTCAAAACAACCAAACCAGAAAATCAATCTAGTCCAAAACTCCTATACGGATTTCAAACGTAATTCTAACACGATATTACTCAAATCACTTTGCAATGAAGATCACATGGTGTATAATCACTCACAAAATGCAAATGAGGCACGTGAGAGTTTTCTAGTGACTGAATCTCCTAGTTTGATTGTTTTTTATTTTCGTAGAGTTTCCGAAAGAGAAATCATACGAATCAAGTCATGTTTGCTATTGAGGTTAAACGGGATGTAAAAAGAGGACCAGGAACACATACATACCCTTCGTTCTCACAAAATTATTAGTGAACCTTCGCATTGTTTGTAAAGGTAAGATCGTAGTGTTCTTGATTTGAGGAAATCAAATGAACGGAGCATAACGAATAGAGATGAGCATGACGTGGTACACAACATATATGAGTTTTGGTTCACAACATATATTGTGACCCAAAACTCCTATACGGATTTCAAATGTAATTCTAACACGATATTACTCAAATCACTTTGCAATGAAGATCACATGGTGTATAATCACTCACGAATTGCAAATGGGGCAAGTGAGAGTTTCCTAGTGACTGAATCTCCTAGTTTGATTGTTTTTTATTTTCGTAGAGTTTCCGAAAGAGAAAGCATACGAATCAAGTCATGTTTGCCACTGAGGTAAAACAGAATATAAATACACATTGTTCTCACAAAGATATTAGTGGACCTTCGCATCGTTTGTAAAGGTATGATCGTAGTGTTCTTGATTTGAGGAAATCAGATGAACGTAGTGTAACGAATAGAGATGAGCATGACATGGTACACAATGATAGGCTTAAGAAGCCATGTCGGGTCATTCATAGCTTGTGAGCCAACATATATGAGCGTTCAAAACAACCAAACCAGAAAATCAATCTAGTCCAAAACTCCTATACGGATTTCAAACGTAATTCTAACACGATATTACTCAAATCACTTTGCAATGAAGATCACATGGTGTATAATCACTCACAAAATGCAAATGAGGCACGTGAGAGTTTTCTAGTGACTGAATCTCCTAGTTTGATTGTTTTTTATTTTCATAGAGTTTCCGAAAGAGAAATCATACGAATCAAGTCATGTTTGCTATTGAGGTTAAACGGGATGTAAAAAGAGGACCAGGAACACATACATACCCATAGTTCTCACAACATTATTAGTGAACCTTCGCATTGTTTGTAAAGGTAAGATCGTAGTGTTCTTGATTTGAGGAAATCAAATGAACGGAGCATAACGAATAGAGATGAGCATGACGTGGTACACAACATATATGAGTTTTGGTTCACAACATATATTGTGAGCCAAAACTCCTATACGGATTTCAAATGTAATTCTAACACGATATTACTCAAATCACTTTGCAATGAAGATCACATGGTGTATAATCACTCACGAATTGCAAATGGGGCAAGTGAGAGTTTCCTAGTGACTGAATCTCCTAGTTTGATTGTTTTTTATTTTCGTAGAGTTTCCGAAAGAGAAAGCATACGAATCAAGTCATGTTTGCCACTGAGGTAAAACAGAATATAAATACACATTGTTCTCACAAAGATATTAGTGGACCTTCGCATCGTTTGTAAAGGTATGATCGTAGTGTTCTTGATTTGAGGAAATCAGATGAACGTAGTGTAACGAATAGAGATGAGCATGACATGGTACACAATGATAGGCTTAAGAAGCCATGTCGGGTCATTCATAGCTTGTGAGCCAACATATATGAGCGTTCAAAACAACCAAACCAGAAAATCAATCTAGTCCAAAACTCCTATACGGATTTCAAACGTAATTCTAACACGATATTACTCAAATCACTTTGCAATGAAGATCACATGGTGTATAATCACTCACAAAATGCAAATGAGGCACGTGAGAGTTTTCTAGTGACTGAATCTCCTAGTTTGATTGTTTTTTATTTTCGTAGAGTTTCCGAAAGAGAAATCATACGAATCAAGTCATGTTTGCTATTGAGGTTAAACGGGATGTAAAAAGAGGACCAGGAACACATACATACCCTTCGTTCTCACAAAATTATTAGTGAACCTTCGCATTGTTTGTAAAGGTAAGATCGTAGTGTTCTTGATTTGAGGAAATCAAATGAACGGAGCATAACGAATAGAGATGAGCATGACGTGGTACACAACATATATGAGTTTTGGTTCACAACATATATTGTGAGCCAAAACTCCTATACGGATTTCAAATGTAATTCTAACACGATATTACTCAAATCACTTTGCAATGAAGATCACATGGTGTATAATCACTCACGAATTGCAAATGGGGCAAGTGAGAGTTTCCTAGTGACTGAATCTCCTAGTTTGATTGTTTTTTATTTTCGTAGAGTTTCCGAAAGAGAAAGCATACGAATCAAGTCATGTTTGCCACTGAGGTAAAACAGAATATAAATACACATTGTTCTCACAAAGATATTAGTGGACCTTCGCATCGTTTGTAAAGGTATGATCGTAGTGTTCTTGATTTGAGGAAATCAGATGAACGTAGTGTAACGAATAGAGATGAGCATGACATGGTACACAATGATAGGCTTAAGAAGCCATGTCGGGTCATTCATAGCTTGTGAGCCAACATATATGAGCGTTCAAAACAACCAAACCAGAAAATCAATCTAGTCCAAAACTCCTATACGGATTTCAAACGTAATTCTAACACGATATTACTCAAATCACTTTGCAATGAAGATCACATGGTGTATAATCACTCACAAAATGCAAATGAGGCACGTGAGAGTTTTCTAGTGACTGAATCTCCTAGTTTGATTGTTTTTTATTTTCGTAGAGTTTCCGAAAGAGAAATCATACGAATCAAGTCATGTTTGCTATTGAGGTTAAACGGGATGTAAAAAGAGGACCAGGAACACATACATACCCTTCGTTCTCACAAAGTTATTAGTGAACCTTCGCATTGTTTGTAAAGGTAAGATCGTAGTGTTCTTGATTTGAGGAAATCAAATGAACGGAGCATAACGAATAGAGATGAGCATGACGTGGTACACAACATATATGAGTTTTGGTTCACAACATATATTGTGAGCCAAAACTCCTATACGGATTTCAAATGTAATTCTAACACGATATTACTCAAATCACTTTGCAATGAAGATCACATGGTGTATAATCACTCACGAATTGCAAATGGGGCAAGTGAGAGTTTCCTAGTGACTGAATCTCCTAGTTTGATTGTTTTTTATTTTCGTAGAGTTTCCGAAAGAGAAAGCATACGAATCAAGTCATGTTTGCCACTGAGGTAAAACAGAATATAAATACACATTGTTCTCACAAAGATATTAGTGGACCTTCGCATCGTTTGTAAAGGTATGATCGTAGTGTTCTTGATTTGAGGAAATCAGATGAACGTAGTGTAACGAATAGAGATGAGCATGACATGGTACACAATGATAGGCTTAAGAAGCCATGTCGGGTCATTCATAGCTTGTGAGCCAACATATATGAGCGTTCAAAACAACCAAACCAGAAAATCAATCTAGTCCAAAACTCCTATACGGATTTCAAACGTAATTCTAACACGATATTACTCAAATCACTTTGCAATGAAGATCACATGGTGTATAATCACTCACAAAATGCAAATGAGGCACGTGAGAGTTTTCTAGTGACTGAATCTCCTAGTTTGATTGTTTTTTATTTTCGTAGAGTTTCCGAAAGAGAAATCATACGAATCAAGTCATGTTTGCTATTGAGGTTAAACGGGATGTAAAAAGAGGACCAGGAACACATACATACCCTTCGTTCTCACAAAATTATTAGTGAACCTTCGCATTGTTTGTAAAGGTAAGATCGTAGTGTTCTTGATTTGAGGAAATCAAATGAACGGAGCATAACGAATAGAGATGAGCATGACGTGGTACACAACATATATGAGTTTTGGTTCACAACATATATTGTGAGCCAAAACTCCTATACGGATTTCAAATGTAATTCTAACACGATATTACTCAAATCACTTTGCAATGAAGATCACATGGTGTATAATCACTCACGAATTGCAAATGGGGCAAGTGAGAGTTTCCTAGTGACTGAATCTCCTAGTTTGATTGTTTTTTATTTTCGTAGAGTTTCCGAAAGAGAAAGCATACGAATCAAGTCATGTTTGCCACTGAGGTAAAACAGAATATAAATACACATTGTTCTCACAAAGATATTAGTGGACCTTCGCATCGTTTGTAAAGGTATGATCGTAGTGTTCTTGATTTGAGGAAATCAGATGAACGTAGTGTAACGAATAGAGATGAGCATGACATGGTACACAATGATAGGCTTAAGAAGCCATGTCGGGTCATTCATAGCTTGTGAGCCAACATATATGAGCGTTCAAAACAACCAAACCAGAAAATCAATCTAGTCCAAAACTCCTATACGGATTTCAAACGTAATTCTAACACGATATTACTCAAATCACTTTGCAATGAAGATCACATGGTGTATAATCACTCACAAAATGCAAATGAGGCACGTGAGAGTTTTCTAGTGACTGAATCTCCTAGTTTGATTGTTTTTTATTTTCGTAGAGTTTCCGAAAGAGAAATCATACGAATCAAGTCATGTTTGCTATTGAGGTTAAACGGGATGTAAAAAGAGGACCAGGAACACATACATACCCTTCGTTCTCACAAAGTTATTAGTGAACCTTCGCATTGTTTGTAAAGGTAAGATCGTAGTGTTCTTGATTTGAGGAAATCAAATGAACGGAGCATAACGAATAGAGATGAGCATGACGTGGTACACAACATATATGAGTTTTGGTTCACAACATATATTGTGAGCCAAAACTCCTATACGGATTTCAAATGTAATTCTAACACGATATTACTCAAATCACTTTGCAATGAAGATCACATGGTGTATAATCACTCACGAATTGCAAATGGGGCAAGTGAGAGTTTCCTAGTGACTGAATCTCCTAGTTTGATTGTTTTTTATTTTCGTAGAGTTTCCGAAAGAGAAAGCATACGAATCAAGTCATGTTTGCCACTGAGGTAAAACAGAATATAAATACACATTGTTCTCACAAAGATATTAGTGGACCTTCGCATCGTTTGTAAAGGTATGATCGTAGTGTTCTTGATTTGAGGAAATCAGATGAACGTAGTGTAACGAATAGAGATGAGCATGACATGGTACACAATGATAGGCTTAAGAAGCCATGTCGGGTCATTCATAGCTTGTGAGCCAACATATATGAGCGTTCAAAACAACCAAACCAGAAAATCAATCTAGTCCAAAACTCCTATAAGGATTTCAAACGTAATTCTAACACGATATTACTCAAATCACTTTGCAATGAAGATCACATGGTGTATAATCACTCACAAAATGCAAATGAGGCACGTGAGAGTTTTCTACTGACTGAATCTCCTAGTTTGATTGTTTTTTATTTTCGTAGAGTTTCCGAAAGAGAAATCATACGAATCAAGTCATGTTTGCTATTGAGGTTAAACGGGATGTAAAAAGAGGACCAGGAACACATACATACCCATAGTTCTCACAAAATTATTAGTGAACCTTCGCATTGTTTGTAAAGGTAAGATCGTAGTGTTCTTGATTTGAGGAAATCAAATGAACGGAGCATAACGAATAGAGATGAGCATGACGTGGTACACAACATATATGAGTTTTGGTTCACAACATATATTGTGAGCCAAAACTCCTATACGGATTTCAAATGTAATTCTAACACGATATTACTCAAATCACTTTGCAATGAAGATCACATGGTGTATAATCACTCACGAATTGCAAATGGGGCAAGTGAGAGTTTTCTAGTGACTGAATCTCCTAGTTTGATTGATTTTTATTTTCCTAGAGTTTCCGAAAGAGAAATCATACGAATCAAGTCATGTTTGCTATTGAGGTTAAACGGGATGTAAAAAGAGGACCAGGAACACATACATACCCATAGTTCTCACAAAATTATTAGTGAACCTTCGCATTGTTTGTAAAGGTAAGATCGTAGTGTTCTTGATTTGAGGAAATCAAATGAACGGAGCATAACGAATAGAGATGAGCATGACGTGGTACACAACATATATGAGTTTTGGTTCACAACATATATTGTGAGCCAAAACTCCTATACGGATTTGAAATGTAATTCTAACACGATATTACTCAAATCACTTTGCAATGAAGATCACATGGTGTATAATCCACTCACGAATTGCAAATGGGGCAAGTGAGAGTTTCCTAGTGACTGAATCTCCTAGTTTGATTGTTTTTTATTTTCGTAGAGTTTCCGAAAGAGAAAGCATACGAATCAAGTCATGTTTGCCACTGAGGTAAAACAGAATATAAATACACATTGTTCTCACAAAGATATTAGTGGACCTTCGCATCGTTTGTAAAGGTATGATCGTAGTGTTCTTGATTTGAGGAAATCAGATGAACGTAGTGTAACGAATAGAGATGAGCATGACATGGTACACAATGATAGGCTTAAGAAGCCATGTCGGGTCATTCATAGCTTGTGAGCCAACATATATGAGCGTTCAAAACAACCAAACCAGAAAATCAATCTAGTCCAAAACTCCTATAAGGATTTCAAACGTAATTCTAACACGATATTACTCAAATCACTTTGCAATGAAGATCACATGGTGTATAATCACTCACAAAATGCAAATGAGGCACGTGAGAGTTTTCTAGTGACTGAATCTCCTAGTTTGATTGTTTTTTATTTTCGTAGAGTTTCCGAAAGAGAAATCATACGAATCAAGTCATGTTTGCTATTGAGGTTAAACGGGATGTAAAAAGAGGACCAGGAACACATACATACCCTTCGTTCTCACAAAATTATTAGTGAACCTTCGCATTGTTTGTAAAGGTAAGATCGTAGTGTTCTTGATTTGAGGAAATCAAATGAACGGAGCATAACGAATAGAGATGAGCATGACGTGGTACACAACATATATGAGTTTTGGTTCACAACATATATTGTGAGCCAAAACTCCTATACGGATTTCAAATGTAATTCTAACACGATATTACTCAAATCACTTTGCAATGAAGATCACATGGTGTATAATCACTCACGAATTGCAAATGGGGCAAGTGAGAGTTTCCTAGTGACTGAATCTCCTAGTTTGATTGTTTTTTATTTTCGTAGAGTTTCCGAAAGAGAAAGCATACGAATCAAGTCATGTTTGCCACTGAGGTAAAACAGAATATAAATACACATTGTTCTCACAAAGATATTAGTGGACCTTCGCATCGTTTGTAAAGGTATGATCGTAGTGTTCTTGATTTGAGGAAATCAGATGAACGTAGTGTAACGAATAGAGATGAGCATGACATGGTACACAATGATAGGCTTAAGAAGCCATGTCGGGTCATTCATAGCTTGTGAGCCAACATATATGAGCGTTCAAAACAACCAAACCAGAAAATCAATCTAGTCCAAAACTCCTATACGGATTTCAAACGTAATTCTAACACGATATTACTCAAATCACTTTGCAATGAAGATCACATGGTGTATAATCACTCACAAAATGCAAATGAGGCACGTGAGAGTTTTCTAGTGACTGAATCTCCTAGTTTGATTGTTTTTTATTTTCGTAGAGTTTCCGAAAGAGAAATCATACGAATCAAGTCATGTTTGCTATTGAGGTTAAACGGGATGTAAAAAGAGGACCAGTAACACATACATACCCTTCGTTCTCACAAAATTATTAGTGAACCTTCGCATTGTTTGTAAAGGTAAGATCGTAGTGTTCTTGATTTGAGGAAATCAAATGAACGGAGCATAACGAATAGAGATGAGCATGACGTGGTACACAACATATATGAGTTTTGGTTCACAACATATATTGTGAGCCAAAACTCCTATACGGATTTCAAATGTAATTCTAACACGATATTACTCAAATCACTTTGCAATGAAGATCACATGGTGTATAATCACTCACGAATTGCAAATGGGGCAAGTGAGAGTTTTCTAGTGACTGAATCTCCTAGTTTGATTGATTTTTATTTTCCTAGAGTTTCCGAAAGAGAAATCATACGAATCAAGTCATGTTTGCTATTGAGGTTAAACGGGATGTAAAAAGAGGACCAGGAACACATACATACCCATAGTTCTCACAAAATTATTAGTGAACCTTCGCATTGTTTGTAAAGGTAAGATCGTAGTGTTCTTGATTTGAGGAAATCAAATGAACGGAGCATAACGAATAGAGATGAGCATGACGTGGTACACAACATATATGAGTTTTGGTTCACAACATATATTGTGAGCCAAAACTCCTATACGGATTTCAAACGTAAGTCTAACACGATATTACTCAAATCACTTTGCAATGAATATCACATGGTGTATATTTTTAGATTTAGCGTCGAATTAGCGGGGAATCAGATGAATTCGCTAATTGCAAATGGGGCAAGTGAGAGTTTCCTAGTGACTGAATCTCCTAGTTTGATTGTTTTTTATTTTCGTAGAGTTTCCGAAAGAGAAAGCATACGAATCAAGTCATGTTTGCCACTGAGGTAAAACAGAATATAAATACACATTGTTCTCACAAAGATATTAGTGGACCTTCGCATCGTTTGTAAAGGTATGATCGTAGTGTTCTTGATTTGAGGAAATCAGATGAACGTAGTGTAACGAATAGAGATGAGCATGACATGGTACACAATGATAGGCTTAAGAAGCCATGTCGGGTCATTCATAGCTTGTGAGCCAACATATATGAGCGTTCAAAACAACCAAACCAGAAAATCAATCTAGTCCAAAACTCCTATACGGATTTCAAACGTAATTCTAACACGATATTACTCAAATCACTTTGCAATGAAGATCACATGGTGTATAATCACTCACAAAATGCAAATGAGGCACGTGAAAGTTTTCTAGTGACTGAATCTCCTAGTTTGATTGTTTTTTATTTTCGTAGAGTTTCCGAAAGAGAAATCATACGAATCAAGTCATGTTTGCTATTGAGGTTAAACGGGATGTAAAAAGAGGACCAGGAACACATACATACCCATAGTTCTCACAAAATTATTAGTGAACCTTCGCATTGTTTGTAAAGGTAAGATCGTAGTGTTCTTGATTTGAGGAAATCAAATGAACGGAGCATAACGAATAGAGATGAGCATGACGTGGTACACAACATATATGAGTTTTGGTTCACAACATATATTGTGAGCCAAAACTCCTATACGGATTTGAAATGTAATTCTAACACGATATTACTCAAATCACTTTGCAATGAAGATCACATGGTGTATAATCCACTCACGAATTGCAAATGGGGCAAGTGAGAGTTTCCTAGTGACTGAATCTCCTAGTTTGATTGTTTTTTATTTTCGTAGAGTTTCCGAAAGAGAAAGCATACGAATCAAGTCATGTTTGCCACTGAGGTAAAACAGAATATAAATACACATTGTTCTCACAAAGATATTAGTGGACCTTCGCATCGTTTGTAAAGGTATGATCGTAGTGTTCTTGATTTGAGGAAATCAGATGAACGTAGTGTAACGAATAGAGATGAGCATGACATGGTACACAATGATAGGCTTAAGAAGCCATGTCGGGTCATTCATAGCTTGTGAGCCAACATATATGAGCGTTCAAAACAACCAAACCAGAAAATCAATCTAGTCCAAAACTCCTATAAGGATTTCAAACGTAATTCTAACACGATATTACTCAAATCACTTTGCAATGAAGATCACATGGTGTATAATCACTCACAAAATGCAAATGAGGCACGTGAGAGTTTTCTAGTGACTGAATCTCCTAGTTTGATTGTTTTTTATTTTCGTAGAGTTTCCGAAAGAGAAATCATACGAATCAAGTCATGTTTGCTATTGAGGTTAAACGGGATGTAAAAAGAGGACCAGGAACACATACATACCCTTCGTTCTCACAAAATTATTAGTGAACCTTCGCATTGTTTGTAAAGGTAAGATCGTAGTGTTCTTGATTTGAGGAAATCAAATGAACGGAGCATAACGAATAGAGATGAGCATGACGTGGTACACAACATATATGAGTTTTGGTTCACAACATATATTGTGAGCCAAAACTCCTATACGGATTTCAAATGTAATTCTAACACGATATTACTCAAATCACTTTGCAATGAAGATCACATGGTGTATAATCACTCACGAATTGCAAATGGGGCAAGTGAGAGTTTCCTAGTGACTGAATCTCCTAGTTTGATTGTTTTTTATTTTCGTAGAGTTTCCGAAAGAGAAAGCATACGAATCAAGTCATGTTTGCCACTGAGGTAAAACAGAATATAAATACACATTGTTCTCACAAAGATATTAGTGGACCTTCGCATCGTTTGTAAAGGTATGATCGTAGTGTTCTTGATTTGAGGAAATCAGATGAACGTAGTGTAACGAATAGAGATGAGCATGACATGGTACACAATGATAGGCTTAAGAAGCCATGTCGGGTCATTCATAGCTTGTGAGCCAACATATATGAGCGTTCAAAACAACCAAACCAGAAAATCAATCTAGTCCAAAACTCCTATACGGATTTCAAACGTAATTCTAACACGATATTACTCAAATCACTTTGCAATGAAGATCACATGGTGTATAATCACTCACAAAATGCAAATGAGGCACGTGAGAGTTTTCTAGTGACTGAATCTCCTAGTTTGATTGTTTTTTATTTTCGTAGAGTTTCCGAAAGAGAAATCATACGAATCAAGTCATGTTTGCTATTGAGGTTAAACGGGATGTAAAAAGAGGACCAGTAACACATACATACCCTTCGTTCTCACAAAATTATTAGTGAACCTTCGCATTGTTTGTAAAGGTAAGATCGTAGTGTTCTTGATTTGAGGAAATCAAATGAACGGAGCATAACGAATAGAGATGAGCATGACGTGGTACACAACATATATGAGTTTTGGTTCACAACATATATTGTGAGCCAAAACTCCTATACGGATTTCAAATGTAATTCTAACACGATATTACTCAAATCACTTTGCAATGAAGATCACATGGTGTATAATCACTCACGAATTGCAAATGGGGCAAGTGAGAGTTTTCTAGTGACTGAATCTCCTAGTTTGATTGATTTTTATTTTCCTAGAGTTTCCGAAAGAGAAATCATACGAATCAAGTCATGTTTGCTATTGAGGTTAAACGGGATGTAAAAAGAGGACCAGGAACACATACATACCCATAGTTCTCACAAAATTATTAGTGAACCTTCGCATTGTTTGTAAAGGTAAGATCGTAGTGTTCTTGATTTGAGGAAATCAAATGAACGGAGCATAACGAATAGAGATGAGCATGACGTGGTACACAACATATATGAGTTTTGGTTCACAACATATATTGTGAGCCAAAACTCCTATACGGATTTTAAATGTAATTCTAACACGATATTACTCAAATCACTTTGCAATGAAGATCACATGGTGTATAATCACTCACGAATTGCAAATGGGGCAAGTGAGAGTTTCCTAGTGACTGAATCTCCTAGTTTGATTGTTTTTTATTTTCGTAGAGTTTCCGAAAGAGAAAGCATACGAATCAAGTCATGTTTGCCACTGAGGTAAAACAGAATATAAATACACATTGTTCTCACAAAGATATTAGTGGACCTTCGCATCGTTTGTAAAGGTATGATCGTAGTGTTCTTGATTTGAGGAAATCAGATGAACGTAGTGTAACGAATAGAGATGAGCATGACATGGTACACAATGATAGGCTTAAGAAGCCATGTCGGGTCATTCATAGCTTGTGAGCCAACATATATGAGCGTTCAAAACAACCAAACCAGAAAATCAATCTAGTCCAAAACTCCTATACGGATTTCAAACGTAATTCTAACACGATATTACTCAAATCACTTTGCAATGAAGATCACATGGTGTATAATCACTCACAAAATGTAAATGAGGCACGTGAGAGTTTTCTACTGACTGAATCTCCTAGTTTGATTGTTTTTTATTTTCGTAGAGTTTCCGAAAGAGAAATCATACGAATCAAGTCATGTTTGCTATTGAGGTTAAACGGGATGTAAAAAGAGGACCAGGAACACATACATACCCTTCGTTCTCACAAAATTATTAGTGAACCTTCGCATTGTTTGTAAAGGTAAGATCGTAGTGTTCTTGATTTGAGGAAATCAAATGAACGGAGCATAACGAATAGAGATGAGCATGACGTGGTACACAACATATATGAGTTTTGGTTCACAACATATATTGTGAGCCAAAACTCCTATACGGATTTCAAATGTAATTCTAACACGATATTACTCAAATCACTTTGCAATGAAGATCACATGGTGTATAATCACTCACGAATTGCAAATGGGGCAAGTGAGAGTTTCCTAGTGACTGAATCTCCTTGTTTGATTGTTTTTTATTTTCGTAGAGTTTCCGAAAGAGAAAGCATACGAATCAAGTCATGTTTGCCACTGAGGTAAAACAGAATATAAATACACATTGTTCTCACAAAGATATTAGTGGACCTTCGCATCGTTTGTAAAGGTATGATCGTAGTGTTCTTGATTTGAGGAAATCAGATGAACGTAGTGTAACGAATAGAGATGAGCATGACATGGTACACAATGATAGGCTTAAGAAGCCATGTCGGGTCATTCATAGCTTGTGAGCCAACATATATGAGCGTTCAAAACAACCAAACCAGAAAATCAATCTAGTCCAAAACTCCTATACGGATTTCAAACGTAATTCTAACACGATATTACTCAAATCACTTTGCAATGAAGATCACATGGTGTATAATCACTCACAAAATGCAAATGAGGCACGTGAGAGTTTTCTACTGACTGAATCTCCTAGTTTGATTGTTTTTTATTTTCGTAGAGTTTCCGAAAGAGAAATCATACGAATCAAGTCATGTTTGCTATTGAGGTTAAACGGGATGTAAAAAGAGGACCAGGAACACATACATACCCATAGTTCTCACAAAATTATTAGTGAACCTTCGCATTGTTTGTAAAGGTAAGATCGTAGTGTTCTTGATTTGAGGAAATCAAATGAACGGAGCATAACGAATAGAGATGAGCATGACGTGGTACACAACATATATGAGTTTTGGTTCACAACATATATTGTGAGCCAAAACTCCTATACGGATTTCAAATGTAATTCTAACACGATATTACTCAAATCACTTTGCAATGAAGATCACATGGTGTATAATCACTCACGAATTGCAAATGGGGCAAGTGAGAGTTTTCTAGTGACTGAATCTCCTAGTTTGATTGATTTTTATTTTCCTAGAGTTTCCGAAAGAGAAATCATACGAATCAAGTCATGTTTGCTATTGAGGTTAAACGGGATGTAAAAAGAGGACCAGGAACACATACATACCCATAGTTCTCACAAAATTATTAGTGAACCTTCGCATTGTTTGTAAAGGTAAGATCGTAGTGTTCTTGATTTGAGGAAATCAAATGAACGGAGCATAACGAATAGAGATGAGCATGACGTGGTACACAACATATATGAGTTTTGGTTCACAACATATATTGTGAGCCAAAACTCCTATACGGATTTTAAATGTAATTCTAACACGATATTACTCAAATCACTTTGCAATGAAGATCACATGGTGTATAATCACTCACGAATTGCAAATGGGGCAAGTGAGAGTTTCCTAGTGACTGAATCTCCTAGTTTGATTGTTTTTTATTTTCGTAGAGTTTCCGAAAGAGAAAGCATACGAATCAAGTCATGTTTGCCACTGAGGTAAAACAGAATATAAATACACATTGTTCTCACAAAGATATTAGTGGACCTTCGCATCGTTTGTAAAGGTATGATCGTAGTGTTCTTGATTTGAGGAAATCAGATGAACGTAGTGTAACGAATAGAGATGAGCATGACATGGTACACAATGATAGGCTTAAGAAGCCATGTCGGGTCATTCATAGCTTGTGAGCCAACATATATGAGCGTTCAAAACAACCAAACCAGAAAATCAATCTAGTCCAAAACTCCTATACGGATTTCAAACGTAATTCTAACACGATATTACTCAAATCACTTTGCAATGAAGATCACATGGTGTATAATCACTCACAAAATGCAAATGAGGCACGTGAGAGTTTTCTAGTGACTGAATCTCCTAGTTTGATTGTTTTTTATTTTCGTAGAGTTTCCGAAAGAGAAATCATACGAATCAAGTCATGTTTGCTATTGAGGTTAAACGGGATGTAAAAAGAGGACCAGGAACACATACATACCCATAGTTCTCACAAAATTATTAGTGAACCTTCGCATTGTTTGTAAAGGTAAGATCGTAGTGTTCTTGATTTGAGGAAATCAAATGAACGGAGCATAACGAATAGAGATGAGCATGACGTGGTACACAACATATATGAGTTTTGGTTCACAACATATATTGTGAGCCAAAACTCCTATACGGATTTTAAATGTAATTCTAACACGATATTACTCAAATCACTTTGCAATGAAGATCACATGGTGTATAATCACTCACGAATTGCAAATGGGGCAAGTGAGAGTTTCCTAGTGACTGAATCTCCTAGTTTGATTGTTTTTTATTTTCGTAGAGTTTCCGAAAGAGAAAGCATACGAATCAAGTCATGTTTGCCACTGAGGTAAAACAGAATATAAATACACATTGTTCTCACAAAGATATTAGTGGACCTTCGCATCGTTTGTAAAGGTATGATCGTAGTGTTCTTGATTTGAGGAAATCAGATGAACGTAGTGTAACGAATAGAGATGAGCATGACATGGTACACAATGATAGGCTTAAGAAGCCATGTCGGGTCATTCATAGCTTGTGAGCCAACATATATGAGCGTTCAAAACAACCAAACCAGAAAATCAATCTAGTCCAAAACTCCTATACGGATTTCAAACGTAATTCTAACACGATATTACTCAAATCACTTTGCAATGAAGATCACATGGTGTATAATCACTCACAAAATGCAAATGAGGCACGTGAGAGTTTTCTAGTGACTGAATCTCCTAGTTTGATTGTTTTTTATTTTCGTAGAGTTTCCGAAAGAGAAATCATACGAATCAAGTCATGTTTGCTATTGAGGTTAAACGGGATGTAAAAAGAGGACCAGGAACACATACATACCCATAGTTCTCACAAAATTATTAGTGAACCTTCGCATTGTTTGTAAAGGTAAGATCGTAGTGTTCTTGATTTGAGGAAATCAAATGAACGGAGCATAACGAATAGAGATGAGCATGACGTGGTACACAACATATATGAGTTTTGGTTCACAACATATATTGTGAGCCAAAACTCCTATACGGATTTCAAATGTAATTCTAACACGATATTACTCAAATCACTTTGCAATGAAGATCACATGGTGTATAATCACTCACGAATTGCAAATGGGGCAAGTGAGAGTTTCCTAGTGACTGAATCTCCTAGTTTGATTGTTTTTTATTTTCGTAGAGTTTCCGAAAGAGAAAGCATACGAATCAAGTCATGTTTGCCACTGAGGTAAAACAGAATATAAATACACATTGTTCTCACAAAGATATTAGTGGACCTTCGCATCGTTTGTAAAGGTATGATCGTAGTGTTCTTGATTTGAGGAAATCAGATGAACGTAGTGTAACGAATAGAGATGAGCATGACATGGTACACAATGATAGGCTTAAGAAGCCATGTCGGGTCATTCATAGCTTGTGAGCCAACATATATGAGCGTTCAAAACAACCAAACCAGAAAATCAATCTAGTCCAAAACTCCTATACGGATTTCAAACGTAATTCTAACACGATATTACTCAAA
This sequence comes from Arabis hirsuta, assembly GCA_964056655.1. Taxonomy (NCBI): domain Eukaryota; kingdom Viridiplantae; phylum Streptophyta; class Magnoliopsida; order Brassicales; family Brassicaceae; genus Arabis; species Arabis hirsuta. The sequence continues at coordinate 21,611,036 of OZ053299.1, read as the reverse complement.
TCACTTTGCAATGAAGATCACATGGTGTATAATCACTCACAAAATGCAAATGAGGCACGTGAGAGTTTTCTAGTGACTGAATCTCCTAGTTTGATTGTTTTTTATTTTCGTAGAGTTTCCGAAAGAGAAATCATACGAATCAAGTCATGTTTGCTATTGAGGTTAAACGGGATGTAAAAAGAGGACCAGGAACACATACATACCCATAGTTCTCACAAAATTATTAGTGAACCTTCGCATTGTTTGTAAAGGTAAGATCGTAGTGTTCTTGATTTGAGGAAATCAAATGAACGGAGCATAACGAATAGAGATGAGCATGACGTGGTACACAACATATATGAGTTTTGGTTCACAACATATATTGTGAGCCAAAACTCCTATACGGATTTCAAATGTAATTCTAACACGATATTACTCAAATCACTTTGCAATGAAGATCACATGGTGTATAATCACTCACGAATTGCAAATGGGGCAAGTGAGAGTTTCCTAGTGACTGAATCTCCTAGTTTGATTGTTTTTTATTTTCGTAGAGTTTCCGAAAGAGAAAGCATACGAATCAAGTCATGTTTGCCACTGAGGTAAAACAGAATATAAATACACATTGTTCTCACAAAGATATTAGTGGACCTTCGCATCGTTTGTAAAGGTATGATCGTAGTGTTCTTGATTTGAGGAAATCAGATGAACGTAGTGTAACGAATAGAGATGAGCATGACATGGTACACAATGATAGGCTTAAGAAGCCATGTCGGGTCATTCATAGCTTGTGAGCCAACATATATGAGCGTTCAAAACAACCAAACCAGAAAATCAATCTAGTCCAAAACTCCTATACGGATTTCAAACGTAATTCTAACACGATATTACTCAAATCACTTTGCAATGAAGATCACATGGTGTATAATCACTCACAAAATGCAAATGAGGCACGTGAGAGTTTTCTAGTGACTGAATCTCCTAGTTTGATTGTTTTTTATTTTCGTAGAGTTTCCGAAAGAGAAATCATACGAATCAAGTCATGTTTGCTATTGAGGTTAAACGGGATGTAAAAAGAGGACCAGGAACACATACATACCCATAGTTCTCACAAAATTATTAGTGAACCTTCGCATTGTTTGTAAAGGTAAGATCGTAGTGTTCTTGATTTGAGGAAATCAAATGAACGGAGCATAACGAATAGAGATGAGCATGACGTGGTACACAACATATATGAGTTTTGGTTCACAACATATATTGTGAGCCAAAACTCCTATACGGATTTCAAATGTAATTCTAACACGATATTACTCAAATCACTTTGCAATGAAGATCACATGGTGTATAATCACTCACGAATTGCAAATGGGGCAAGTGAGAGTTTCCTAGTGACTGAATCTCCTAGTTTGATTGTTTTTTATTTTCGTAGAGTTTCCGAAAGAGAAAGCATACGAATCAAGTCATGTTTGCCACTGAGGTAAAACAGAATATAAATACACATTGTTCTCACAAAGATATTAGTGGACCTTCGCATCGTTTGTAAAGGTATGATCGTAGTGTTCTTGATTTGAGGAAATCAGATGAACGTAGTGTAACGAATAGAGATGAGCATGACATGGTACACAATGATAGGCTTAAGAAGCCATGTCGGGTCATTCATAGCTTGTGAGCCAACATATATGAGCGTTCAAAACAACCAAACCAGAAAATCAATCTAGTCCAAAACTCCTATACGGATTTCAAACGTAATTCTAACACGATATTACTCAAATCACTTTGCAATGAAGATCACATGGTGTATAATCACTCACAAAATGCAAATGAGGCACGTGAGAGTTTTCTAGTGACTGAATCTCCTAGTTTGATTGTTTTTTATTTTCGTAGAGTTTCCGAAAGAGAAATCATACGAATCAAGTCATGTTTGCTATTGAGGTTAAACGGGATGTAAAAAGAGGACCAGGAACACATACATACCCATAGTTCTCACAAAATTATTAGTGAACCTTCGCATTGTTTGTAAAGGTAAGATCGTAGTGTTCTTGATTTGAGGAAATCAAATGAACGGAGCATAACGAATAGAGATGAGCATGACGTGGTACACAACATATATGAGTTTTGGTTCACAACATATATTGTGAGCCAAAACTCCTATACGGATTTCAAATGTAATTCTAACACGATATTACTCAAATCACTTTGCAATGAAGATCACATGGTGTATAATCACTCACGAATTGCAAATGGGGCAAGTGAGAGTTTCCTAGTGACTGAATCTCCTAGTTTGATTGTTTTTTATTTTCGTAGAGTTTCCGAAAGAGAAAGCATACGAATCAAGTCATGTTTGCCACTGAGGTAAAACAGAATATAAATACACATTGTTCTCACAAAGATATTAGTGGACCTTCGCATCGTTTGTAAAGGTATGATCGTAGTGTTCTTGATTTGAGGAAATCAGATGAACGTAGTGTAACGAATAGAGATGAGCATGACATGGTACACAATGATAGGCTTAAGAAGCCATGTCGGGTCATTCATAGCTTGTGAGCCAACATATATGAGCGTTCAAAACAACCAAACCAGAAAATCAATCTAGTCCAAAACTCCTATACGGATTTCAAACGTAATTCTAACACGATATTACTCAAATCACTTTGCAATGAAGATCACATGGTGTATAATCACTCACAAAATGCAAATGAGGCACGTGAGAGTTTTCTACTGACTGAATCTCCTAGTTTGATTGTTTTTTATTTTCGTAGAGTTTCCGAAAGAGAAATCATACGAATCAAGTCATGTTTGCTATTGAGGTTAAACGGGATGTAAAAAGAGGACCAGGAACACATACATACCCATAGTTCTCACAAAATTATTAGTGAACCTTCGCATTGTTTGTAAAGGTAAGATCGTAGTGTTCTTGATTTGAGGAAATCAAATGAACGGAGCATAACGAATAGAGATGAGCATGACGTGGTACACAACATATATGAGTTTTGGTTCACAACATATATTGTGAGCCAAAACTCCTATACGGATTTCAAATGTAATTCTAACACGATATTACTCAAATCACTTTGCAATGAAGATCACATGGTGTATAATCACTCACGAATTGCAAATGGGGCAAGTGAGAGTTTCCTAGTGACTGAATCTCCTAGTTTGATTGTTTTTTATTTTCGTAGAGTTTCCGAAAGAGAAAGCATACGAATCAAGTCATGTTTGCCACTGAGGTAAAACAGAATATAAATACACATTGTTCTCACAAAGATATTAGTGGACCTTCGCATCGTTTGTAAAGGTATGATCGTAGTGTTCTTGATTTGAGGAAATCAGATGAACGTAGTGTAACGAATAGAGATGAGCATGACATGGTACACAATGATAGGCTTAAGAAGCCATGTCGGGTCATTCATAGCTTGTGAGCCAACATATATGAGCGTTCAAAACAACCAAACCAGAAAATCAATCTAGTCCAAAACTCCTATACGGATTTCAAACGTAATTCTAACACGATATTACTCAAATCACTTTGCAATGAAGATCACATGGTGTATAATCACTCACAAAATGCAAATGAGGCACGTGAGAGTTTTCTACTGACTGAATCTCCTAGTTTGATTGTTTTTTATTTTCGTAGAGTTTCCGAAAGAGAAATCATACGAATCAAGTCATGTTTGCTATTGAGGTTAAACGGGATGTAAAAAGAGGACCAGGAACACATACATACCCATAGTTCTCACAAAATTATTAGTGAACCTTCGCATTGTTTGTAAAGGTAAGATCGTAGTGTTCTTGATTTGAGGAAATCAAATGAACGGAGCATAACGAATAGAGATGAGCATGACGTGGTACACAACATATATGAGTTTTGGTTCACAACATATATTGTGAGCCAAAACTCCTATACGGATTTCAAATGTAATTCTAACACGATATTACTCAAATCACTTTGCAATGAAGATCACATGGTGTATAATCACTCACGAATTGCAAATGGGGCAAGTGAGAGTTTTCTAGTGACTGAATCTCCTAGTTTGATTGATTTTTATTTTCCTAGAGTTTCCGAAAGAGAAATCATACGAATCAAGTCATGTTTGCTATTGAGGTTAAACGGGATGTAAAAAGAGGACCAGGAACACATACATACCCATAGTTCTCACAAAATTATTAGTGAACCTTCGCATTGTTTGTAAAGGTAAGATCGTAGTGTTCTTGATTTGAGGAAATCAAATGAACGGAGCATAACGAATAGAGATGAGCATGACGTGGTACACAACATATATGAGTTTTGGTTCACAACATATATTGTGAGCCAAAACTCCTATACGGATTTTAAATGTAATTCTAACACGATATTACTCAAATCACTTTGCAATGAAGATCACATGGTGTATAATCACTCACGAATTGCAAATGGGGCAAGTGAGAGTTTCCTAGTGACTGAATCTCCTAGTTTGATTGTTTTTTATTTTCGTAGAGTTTCCGAAAGAGAAAGCATACGAATCAAGTCATGTTTGCCACTGAGGTAAAACAGAATATAAATACACATTGTTCTCACAAAGATATTAGTGGACCTTCGCATCGTTTGTAAAGGTATGATCGTAGTGTTCTTGATTTGAGGAAATCAGATGAACGTAGTGTAACGAATAGAGATGAGCATGACATGGTACACAATGATAGGCTTAAGAAGCCATGTCGGGTCATTCATAGCTTGTGAGCCAACATATATGAGCGTTCAAAACAACCAAACCAGAAAATCAATCTAGTCCAAAACTCCTATACGGATTTCAAACGTAATTCTAACACGATATTACTCAAATCACTTTGCAATGAAGATCACATGGTGTATAATCACTCACAAAATGCAAATGAGGCACGTGAGAGTTTTCTAGTGACTGAATCTCCTAGTTTGATTGTTTTGTATTTTCGTAGAGTTTCCGAAAGAGAAATCATACGAATCAAGTCATGTTTGCTATTGAGGTTAAACGGGATGTAAAAAGAGGACCAGGAACACATACATACCCATAGTTCTCACAAAATTATTAGTGAACCTTCGCATTGTTTGTAAAGGTAAGATCGTAGTGTTCTTGATTTGAGGAAATCAAATGAACGGAGCATAACGAATAGAGATGAGCATGACGTGGTACACAACATATATGAGTTTTGGTTCACAACATATATTGTGAGCCAAAACTCCTATACGGATTTCAAATGTAATTCTAACACGATATTACTCAAATCACTTTGCAATGAAGATCACATGGTGTATAATCACTCACGAATTGCAAATGGGGCAAGTGAGAGTTTCCTAGTGACTGAATCTCCTAGTTTGATTGTTTTTTATTTTCGTAGAGTTTCCGAAAGAGAAAGCATACGAATCAAGTCATGTTTGCCACTGAGGTAAAACAGAATATAAATACACATTGTTCTCACAAAGATATTAGTGGACCTTCGCATCGTTTGTAAAGGTATGATCGTAGTGTTCTTGATTTGAGGAAATCAGATGAACGTAGTGTAACGAATAGAGATGAGCATGACATGGTACACAATGATAGGCTTAAGAAGCCATGTCGGGTCATTCATAGCTTGTGAGCCAACATATATGAGCGTTCAAAACAACCAAACCAGAAAATCAATCTAGTCCAAAACTCCTATACGGATTTCAAACGTAATTCTAACACGATATTACTCAAATCACTTTGCAATGAAGATCACATGGTGTATAATCACTCACAAAATGCAAATGAGGCACGTGAGAGTTTTCTACTGACTGAATCTCCTAGTTTGATTGTTTTTTATTTTCGTAGAGTTTCCGAAAGAGAAATCATACGAATCAAGTCATGTTTGCTATTGAGGTTAAACGGGATGTAAAAAGAGGACCAGGAACACATACATACCCATAGTTCTCACAAAATTATTAGTGAACCTTCGCATTGTTTGTAAAGGTAAGATCGTAGTGTTCTTGATTTGAGGAAATCAAATGAACGGAGCATAACGAATAGAGATGAGCATGACGTGGTACACAACATATATGAGTTTTGGTTCACAACATATATTGTGAGCCAAAACTCCTATACGGATTTCAAATGTAATTCTAACACGATATTACTCAAATCACTTTGCAATGAAGATCACATGGTGTATAATCACTCACGAATTGCAAATGGGGCAAGTGAGAGTTTTCTAGTGACTGAATCTCCTAGTTTGATTGATTTTTATTTTCCTAGAGTTTCCGAAAGAGAAATCATACGAATCAAGTCATGTTTGCTATTGAGGTTAAACGGGATGTAAAAAGAGGACCAGGAACACATACATACCCATAGTTCTCACAAAATTATTAGTGAACCTTCGCATTGTTTGTAAAGGTAAGATCGTAGTGTTCTTGATTTGAGGAAATCAAATGAACGGAGCATAACGAATAGAGATGAGCATGACGTGGTACACAACATATATGAGTTTTGGTTCACAACATATATTGTGAGCCAAAACTCCTATACGGATTTTAAATGTAATTCTAACACGATATTACTCAAATCACTTTGCAATGAAGATCACATGGTGTATAATCACTCACGAATTGCAAATGGGGCAAGTGAGAGTTTCCTAGTGACTGAATCTCCTAGTTTGATTGTTTTTTATTTTCGTAGAGTTTCCGAAAGAGAAAGCATACGAATCAAGTCATGTTTGCCACTGAGGTAAAACAGAATATAAATACACATTGTTCTCACAAAGATATTAGTGGACCTTCGCATCGTTTGTAAAGGTATGATCGTAGTGTTCTTGATTTGAGGAAATCAGATGAACGTAGTGTAACGAATAGAGATGAGCATGACATGGTACACAATGATAGGCTTAAGAAGCCATGTCGGGTCATTCATAGCTTGTGAGCCAACATATATGAGCGTTCAAAACAACCAAACCAGAAAATCAATCTAGTCCAAAACTCCTATACGGATTTCAAACGTAATTCTAACACGATATTACTCAAATCACTTTGCAATGAAGATCACATGGTGTATAATCACTCACAAAATGCAAATGAGGCACGTGAGAGTTTTCTACTGACTGAATCTCCTAGTTTGATTGTTTTTTATTTTCGTAGAGTTTCCGAAAGAGAAATCATACGAATCAAGTCATGTTTGCTATTGAGGTTAAACGGGATGTAAAAAGAGGACCAGGAACACATACATACCCTTCGTTCTCACAAAATTATTAGTGAACCTTCGCATTGTTTGTAAAGGTAAGATCGTAGTGTTCTTGATTTGAGGAAATCAAATGAACGGAGCATAACGAATAGAGATGAGCATGACGTGGTACACAACATATATGAGTTTTGGTTCACAACATATATTGTGAGCCAAAACTCCTATACGGATTTCAAATGTAATTCTAACACGATATTACTCAAATCACTTTGCAATGAAGATCACATGGTGTATAATCACTCACGAATTGCAAATGGGGCAAGTGAGAGTTTCCTAGTGACTGAATCTCCTAGTTTGATTGTTTTTTATTTTCGTAGAGTTTCCGAAAGAGAAAGCATACGAATCAAGTCATGTTTGCCACTGAGGTAAAACAGAATATAAATACACATTGTTCTCACAAAGATATTAGTGGACCTTCGCATCGTTTGTAAAGGTATGATCGTAGTGTTCTTGATTTGAGGAAATCAGATGAACGTAGTGTAACGAATAGAGATGAGCATGACATGGTACACAATGATAGGCTTAAGAAGCCATGTCGGGTCATTCATAGCTTGTGAGCCAACATATATGAGCGTTCAAAACAACCAAACCAGAAAATCAATCTAGTCCAAAACTCCTATACGGATTTCAAACGTAATTCTAACACGATATTACTCAAATCACTTTGCAATGAAGATCACATGGTGTATAATCACTCACAAAATGCAAATGAGGCACGTGAGAGTTTTCTACTGACTGAATCTCCTAGTTTGATTGTTTTTTATTTTCGTAGAGTTTCCGAAAGAGAAATCATACGAATCAAGTCATGTTTGCTATTGAGGTTAAACGGGATGTAAAAAGAGGACCAGGAACACATACATACCCATAGTTCTCACAAAATTATTAGTGAACCTTCGCATTGTTTGTAAAGGTAAGATCGTAGTGTTCTTGATTTGAGGAAATCAAATGAACGGAGCATAACGAATAGAGATGAGCATGACGTGGTACACAACATATATGAGTTTTGGTTCACAACATATATTGTGAGCCAAAACTCCTATACGGATTTCAAATGTAATTCTAACACGATATTACTCAAATCACTTTGCAATGAAGATCACATGGTGTATAATCACTCACGAATTGCAAATGGGGCAAGTGAGAGTTTCCTAGTGACTGAATCTCCTAGTTTGATTGTTTTTTATTTTCGTAGAGTTTCCGAAAGAGAAAGCATACGAATCAAGTCATGTTTGCCACTGAGGTAAAACAGAATATAAATACACATTGTTCTCACAAAGATATTAGTGGACCTTCGCATCGTTTGTAAAGGTATGATCGTAGTGTTCTTGATTTGAGGAAATCAGATGAACGTAGTGTAACGAATAGAGATGAGCATGACATGGTACACAATGATAGGCTTAAGAAGCCATGTCGGGTCATTCATAGCTTGTGAGCCAACATATATGAGCGTTCAAAACAACCAAACCAGAAAATCAATCTAGTCCAAAACTCCTATACGGATTTCAAACGTAATTCTAACACGATATTACTCAAATCACTTTGCAATGAAGATCACATGGTGTATAATCACTCACAAAATGCAAATGAGGCACGTGAGAGTTTTCTACTGACTGAATCTCCTAGTTTGATTGTTTTTTATTTTCGTAGAGTTTCCGAAAGAGAAATCATACGAATCAAGTCATGTTTGCTATTGAGGTTAAACGGGATGTAAAAAGAGGACCAGGAACACATACATACCCATAGTTCTCACAAAATTATTAGTGAACCTTCGCATTGTTTGTAAAGGTAAGATCGTAGTGTTCTTGATTTGAGGAAATCAAATGAACGGAGCATAACGAATAGAGATGAGCATGACGTGGTACACAACATATATGAGTTTTGGTTCACAACATATATTGTGAGCCAAAACTCCTATACGGATTTCAAATGTAATTCTAACACGATATTACTCAAATCACTTTGCAATGAAGATCACATGGTGTATAATCACTCACGAATTGCAAATGGGGCAAGTGAGAGTTTCCTAGTGACTGAATCTCCTAGTTTGATTGTTTTTTATTTTCGTAGAGTTTCCGAAAGAGAAAGCATACGAATCAAGTCATGTTTGCCACTGAGGTAAAACAGAATATAAATACACATTGTTCTCACAAAGATATTAGTGGACCTTCGCATCGTTTGTAAAGGTATGATCGTAGTGTTCTTGATTTGAGGAAATCAGATGAACGTAGTGTAACGAATAGAGATGAGCATGACATGGTACACAATGATAGGCTTAAGAAGCCATGTCGGGTCATTCATAGCTTGTGAGCCAACATATATGAGCGTTCAAAACAACCAAACCAGAAAATCAATCTAGTCCAAAACTCCTATACGGATTTCAAACGTAATTCTAACACGATATTACTCAAATCACTTTGCAATGAAGATCACATGGTGTATAATCACTCACAAAATGCAAATGAGGCACGTGAGAGTTTTCTAGTGACTGAATCTCCTAGTTTGATTGTTTTGTATTTTCGTAGAGTTTCCGAAAGAGAAATCATACGAATCAAGTCATGTTTGCTATTGAGGTTAAACGGGATGTAAAAAGAGGACCAGGAACACATACATACCCATAGTTCTCACAAAATTATTAGTGAACCTTCGCATTGTTTGTAAAGGTAAGATCGTAGTGTTCTTGATTTGAGGAAATCAAATGAACGGAGCATAACGAATAGAGATGAGCATGACGTGGTACACAACATATATGAGTTTTGGTTCACAACATATATTGTGAGCCAAAACTCCTATACGGATTTCAAATGTAATTCTAACACGATATTACTCAAATCACTTTGCAATGAAGATCACATGGTGTATAATCACTCACGAATTGCAAATGGGGCAAGTGAGAGTTTCCTAGTGACTGAATCTCCTAGTTTGATTGTTTTTTATTTTCGTAGAGTTTCCGAAAGAGAAAGCATACGAATCAAGTCATGTTTGCCACTGAGGTAAAACAGAATATAAATACACATTGTTCTCACAAAGATATTAGTGGACCTTCGCATCGTTTGTAAAGGTATGATCGTAGTGTTCTTGATTTGAGGAAATCAGATGAACGTAGTGTAACGAATAGAGATGAGCATGACATGGTACACAATGATAGGCTTAAGAAGCCATGTCGGGTCATTCATAGCTTGTGAGCCAACATATATGAGCGTTCAAAACAACCAAACCAGAAAATCAATCTAGTCCAAAACTCCTATACGGATTTCAAACGTAATTCTAACACGATATTACTCAAATCACTTTGCAATGAAGATCACATGGTGTATAATCACTCACAAAATGCAAATGAGGCACGTGAGAGTTTTCTACTGACTGAATCTCCTAGTTTGATTGTTTTTTATTTTCGTAGAGTTTCCGAAAGAGAAATCATACGAATCAAGTCATGTTTGCTATTGAGGTTAAACGGGATGTAAAAAGAGGACCAGGAACACATACATACCCATAGTTCTCACAAAATTATTAGTGAACCTTCGCATTGTTTGTAAAGGTAAGATCGTAGTGTTCTTGATTTGAGGAAATCAAATGAACGGAGCATAACGAATAGAGATGAGCATGACGTGGTACACAACATATATGAGTTTTGGTTCACAACATATATTGTGAGCCAAAACTCCTATACGGATTTCAAATGTAATTCTAACACGATATTACTCAAATCACTTTGCAATGAAGATCACATGGTGTATAATCACTCACGAATTGCAAATGGGGCAAGTGAGAGTTTTCTAGTGACTGAATCTCCTAGTTTGATTGATTTTTATTTTCCTAGAGTTTCCGAAAGAGAAATCATACGAATCAAGTCATGTTTGCTATTGAGGTTAAACGGGATGTAAAAAGAGGACCAGGAACACATACATACCCATAGTTCTCACAAAATTATTAGTGAACCTTCGCATTGTTTGTAAAGGTAAGATCGTAGTGTTCTTGATTTGAGGAAATCAAATGAACGGAGCATAACGAATAGAGATGAGCATGACGTGGTACACAACATATATGAGTTTTGGTTCACAACATATATTGTGAGCCAAAACTCCTATACGGATTTTAAATGTAATTCTAACACGATATTACTCAAATCACTTTGCAATGAAGATCACATGGTGTATAATCACTCACGAATTGCAAATGGGGCAAGTGAGAGTTTCCTAGTGACTGAATCTCCTAGTTTGATTGTTTTTTATTTTCGTAGAGTTTCCGAAAGAGAAAGCATACGAATCAAGTCATGTTTGCCACTGAGGTAAAACAGAATATAAATACACATTGTTCTCACAAAGATATTAGTGGACCTTCGCATCGTTTGTAAAGGTATGATCGTAGTGTTCTTGATTTGAGGAAATCAGATGAACGTAGTGTAACGAATAGAGATGAGCATGACATGGTACACAATGATAGGCTTAAGAAGCCATGTCGGGTCATTCATAGCTTGTGAGCCAACATATATGAGCGTTCAAAACAACCAAACCAGAAAATCAATCTAGTCCAAAACTCCTATACGGATTTCAAACGTAATTCTAACACGATATTACTCAAATCACTTTGCAATGAAGATCACATGGTGTATAATCACTCACAAAATGCAAATGAGGCACGTGAGAGTTTTCTACTGACTGAATCTCCTAGTTTGATTGTTTTTTATTTTCGTAGAGTTTCCGAAAGAGAAATCATACGAATCAAGTCATGTTTGCTATTGAGGTTAAACGGGATGTAAAAAGAGGACCAGGAACACATACATACCCTTCGTTCTCACAAAATTATTAGTGAACCTTCGCATTGTTTGTAAAGGTAAGATCGTAGTGTTCTTGATTTGAGGAAATCAAATGAACGGAGCATAACGAATAGAGATGAGCATGACGTGGTACACAACATATATGAGTTTTGGTTCACAACATATATTGTGAGCCAAAACTCCTATACGGATTTCAAATGTAATTCTAACACGATATTACTCAAATCACTTTGCAATGAAGATCACATGGTGTATAATCACTCACGAATTGCAAATGGGGCAAGTGAGAGTTTCCTAGTGACTGAATCTCCTAGTTTGATTGTTTTTTATTTTCGTAGAGTTTCCGAAAGAGAAAGCATACGAATCAAGTCATGTTTGCCACTGAGGTAAAACAGAATATAAATACACATTGTTCTCACAAAGATATTAGTGGACCTTCGCATCGTTTGTAAAGGTATGATCGTAGTGTTCTTGATTTGAGGAAATCAGATGAACGTAGTGTAACGAATAGAGATGAGCATGACATGGTACACAATGATAGGCTTAAGAAGCCATGTCGGGTCATTCATAGCTTGTGAGCCAACATATATGAGCGTTCAAAACAACCAAACCAGAAAATCAATCTAGTCCAAAACTCCTATACGGATTTCAAACGTAATTCTAACACGATATTACTCAAATCACTTTGCAATGAAGATCACATGGTGTATAATCACTCACAAAATGCAAATGAGGCACGTGAGAGTTTTCTACTGACTGAATCTCCTAGTTTGATTGTTTTTTATTTTCGTAGAGTTTCCGAAAGAGAAATCATACGAATCAAGTCATGTTTGCTATTGAGGTTAAACGGGATGTAAAAAGAGGACCAGGAACACATACATACCCTTCGTTCTCACAAAATTATTAGTGAACCTTCGCATTGTTTGTAAAGGTAAGATCGTAGTGTTCTTGATTTGAGGAAATCAAATGAACGGAGCATAACGAATAGAGATGAGCATGACGTGGTACACAACATATATGAGTTTTGGTTCACAACATATATTGTGAGCCAAAACTCCTATACGGATTTCAAACGTAAGTCTAACACGATATTACTCAAATCACTTTGCAATGAAGATCACATGGTGTATAATCACTCACGAATTGCAAATGGGGCAAGTGAGAGTTTCCTAGTGACTGAATCTCCTAGTTTGATTGTTTTTTATTTTCGTAGAGTTTCCGAAAGAGAAAGCATACGAATCAAGTCATGTTTGCCACTGAGGTAAAACAGAATATAAATACACATTGTTCTCACAAAGATATTAGTGGACCTTCGCATCGTTTGTAAAGGTATGATCGTAGTGTTCTTGATTTGAGGAAATCAGATGAACGTAGTGTAACGAATAGAGATGAGCATGACATGGTACACAATGATAGGCTTAAGAAGCCATGTCGGGTCATTCATAGCTTGTGAGCCAACATATATGAGCGTTCAAAACAACCAAACCAGAAAATCAATCTAGTCCAAAACTCCTATACGGATTTCAAACGTAATTCTAACACGATATTACTCAAATCACTTTGCAATGAAGATCACATGGTGTATAATCACTCACAAAATGCAAATGAGGCACGTGAGAGTTTTCTAGTGACTGAATCTCCTAGTTTGATTGTTTTTTATTTTCGTAGAGTTTCCGAAAGAGAAATCATACGAATCAAGTCATGTTTGCTATTGAGGTTAAACGGGATGTAAAAAGAGGACCAGGAACACATACATACCCATAGTTCTCACAAAATTATTAGTGAACCTTCGCATTGTTTGTAAAGGTAAGATCGTAGTGTTCTTGATTTGAGGAAATCAAATGAACGGAGCATAACGAATAGAGATGAGCATGACGTGGTACACAACATATATGAGTTTTGGTTCACAACATATATTGTGAGCCAAAACTCCTATACGGATTTCAAATGTAATTCTAACACGATATTACTCAAATCACTTTGCAATGAAGATCACATGGTGTATAATCACTCACGAATTGCAAATGGGGCAAGTGAGAGTTTCCTAGTGACTGAATCTCCTAGTTTGATTGTTTTTTATTTTCGTAGAGTTTCCGAAAGAGAAAGCATACGAATCAAGTCATGTTTGCCACTGAGGTAAAACAGAATATAAATACACATTGTTCTCACAAAGATATTAGTGGACCTTCGCATCGTTTGTAAAGGTATGATCGTAGTGTTCTTGATTTGAGGAAATCAGATGAACGTAGTGTAACGAATAGAGATGAGCATGACATGGTACACAATGATAGGCTTAAGAAGCCATGTCGGGTCATTCATAGCTTGTGAGCCAACATATATGAGCGTTCAAAACAACCAAACCAGAAAATCAATCTAGTCCAAAACTCCTATACGGATTTCAAACGTAATTCTAACACGATATTACTCAAATCACTTTGCAATGAAGATCACATGGTGTATAATCACTCACAAAATGCAAATGAGGCACGTGAGAGTTTTCTAGTGACTGAATCTCCTAGTTTGATTGTTTTTTATTTTCGTAGAGTTTCCGAAAGAGAAATCATACGAATCAAGTCATGTTTGCTATTGAGGTTAAACGGGATGTAAAAAGAGGACCAGGAACACATACATACCCATAGTTCTCACAAAATTATTAGTGAACCTTCGCATTGTTTGTAAAGGTAAGATCGTAGTGTTCTTGATTTGAGGAAATCAAATGAACGGAGCATAACGAATAGAGATGAGCATGACGTGGTACACAACATATATGAGTTTTGGTTCACAACATATATTGTGAGCCAAAACTCCTATACGGATTTCAAATGTAATTCTAACACGATATTACTCAAATCACTTTGCAATGAAGATCACATGGTGTATAATCACTCACGAATTGCAAATGGGGCAAGTGAGAGTTTCCTAGTGACTGAATCTCCTAGTTTGATTGTTTTTTATTTTCGTAGAGTTTCCGAAAGAGAAAGCATACGAATCAAGTCATGTTTGCCACTGAGGTAAAACAGAATATAAATACACATTGTTCTCACAAAGATATTAGTGGACCTTCGCATCGTTTGTAAAGGTATGATCGTAGTGTTCTTGATTTGAGGAAATCAGATGAACGTAGTGTAACGAATAGAGATGAGCATGACATGGTACACAATGATAGGCTTAAGAAGCCATGTCGGGTCATTCATAGCTTGTGAGCCAACATATATGAGCGTTCAAAACAACCAAACCAGAAAATCAATCTAGTCCAAAACTCCTATACGGATTTCAAACGTAATTCTAACACGATATTACTCAAATCACTTTGCAATGAAGATCACATGGTGTATAATCACTCACAAAATGCAAATGAGGCACGTGAGAGTTTTCTAGTGACTGAATCTCCTAGTTTGATTGTTTTTTATTTTCGTAGAGTTTCCGAAAGAGAAATCATACGAATCAAGTCATGTTTGCTATTGAGGTTAAACGGGATGTAAAAAGAGGACCAGGAACACATACATACCCATAGTTCTCACAAAATTATTAGTGAACCTTCGCATTGTTTGTAAAGGTAAGATCGTAGTGTTCTTGATTTGAGGAAATCAAATGAACGGAGCATAACGAATAGAGATGAGCATGACGTGGTACACAACATATATGAGTTTTGGTTCACAACATATATTGTGAGCCAAAACTCCTATACGGATTTCAAATGTAATTCTAACACGATATTACTCAAATCACTTTGCAATGAAGATCACATGGTGTATAATCACTCACGAATTGCAAATGGGGCAAGTGAGAGTTTCCTAGTGACTGAATCTCCTAGTTTGATTGTTTTTTATTTTCGTAGAGTTTCCGAAAGAGAAAGCATACGAATCAAGTCATGTTTGCCACTGAGGTAAAACAGAATATAAATACACATTGTTCTCACAAAGATATTAGTGGACCTTCGCATCGTTTGTAAAGGTATGATCGTAGTGTTCTTGATTTGAGGAAATCAGATGAACGTAGTGTAACGAATAGAGATGAGCATGACATGGTACACAATGATAGGCTTAAGAAGCCATGTCGGGTCATTCATAGCTTGTGAGCCAACATATATGAGCGTTCAAAACAACCAAACCAGAAAATCAATCTAGTCCAAAACTCCTATACGGATTTCAAACGTAATTCTAACACGATATTACTCAAATCACTTTGCAATGAAGATCACATGGTGTATAATCACTCACAAAATGCAAATGAGGCACGTGAGAGTTTTCTAGTGACTGAATCTCCTAGTTTGATTGTTTTTTATTTTCGTAGAGTTTCCGAAAGAGAAATCATACGAATCAAGTCATGTTTGCTATTGAGGTTAAACGGGATGTAAAAAGAGGACCAGGAACACATACATACCCATAGTTCTCACAAAATTATTAGTGAACCTTCGCATTGTTTGTAAAGGTAAGATCGTAGTGTTCTTGATTTGAGGAAATCAAATGAACGGAGCATAACGAATAGAGATGAGCATGACGTGGTACACAACATATATGAGTTTTGGTTCACAACATATATTGTGAGCCAAAACTCCTATACGGATTTCAAATGTAATTCTAACACGATATTACTCAAATCACTTTGCAATGAAGATCACATGGTGTATAATCACTCACGAATTGCAAATGGGGCAAGTGAGAGTTTCCTAGTGACTGAATCTCCTAGTTTGATTGTTTTTTATTTTCGTAGAGTTTCCGAAAGAGAAAGCATACGAATCAAGTCATGTTTGCCACTGAGGTAAAACAGAATATAAATACACATTGTTCTCACAAAGATATTAGTGGACCTTCGCATCGTTTGTAAAGGTATGATCGTAGTGTTCTTGATTTGAGGAAATCAGATGAACGTAGTGTAACGAATAGAGATGAGCATGACATGGTACACAATGATAGGCTTAAGAAGCCATGTCGGGTCATTCATAGCTTGTGAGCCAACATATATGAGCGTTCAAAACAACCAAACCATAAAATCAATCTAGTCCAAAACTCCTATACGGATTTCAAACGTAATTCTAACACGATATTACTCAAATCACTTTGCAATGAAGATCACATGGTGTATAATCACTCACAAAATGCAAATGAGGCACGTGAGAGTTTTCTACTGACTGAATCTCCTAGTTTGATTGTTTTTTATTTTCGTAGAGTTTCCGAAAGAGAAATCATACGAATCAAGTCATGTTTGCTATTGAGGTTAAACGGGATGCAAAAAGAGGACCAGGAACACATACATACCCATAGTTCTCACAAAATTATTAGTGAACCTTCGCATTGTTTGTAAAGGTAAGATCGTAGTGTTCTTGATTTGAGGAAATCAAATGAACGGAGCATAACGAATAGAGATGAGCATGACGTGGTACACAACATATATGAGTTTTGGTTCACAACATATATTGTGAGCCAAAACTCCTATACGGATTTCAAATGTAATTCTAACACGATATTACTCAAATCACTTTGCAATGAAGATCACATGGTGTATAATCACTCACGAATTGCAGATGGGGCAAGTGAGAGTTTCCTAGTGACTGAATCTCCTAGTTTGATTGTTTTTTATTATCGTAGAGTTTCCGAAAGAGAAAGCATACGAATCAAGTCATGTTTGCCATTGAGGTAAAACAGAATATAAATACACATTGTTCTCACAAAGATATTAGTGGACCTTCGCATCGTTTGTAAAGGTGTGATCGTAGTGTTTTTGATTTGAGGAAATCAGATGAACGTAGTGTAACGAATAGAGATGAGCATGACATGGTACACAATGATAGGCTTAAGAAGCCATGTCGGGTCATTCATAGCTTGTGAGCCAACATATATGAGCGTTCAAAACAACCAAACCAGAAAATCAATCTAGTCCAAAACTCCTATACGGATTTCAAACGTAATTCTAACACGATATTACTCAAATCACTTTGCAATGAAGATCACATGGTGTATAATCACTCACAAAATGCAAATGAGGCACGTGAGAGTTTTCTACTGACTGAATCTCCTAGTTTGATTGTTTTTTATTTTCGTAGAGTTTCCGAAAGAGAAATCATACGAATCAAGTCATGTTTGCTATTGAGGTTAAACGGGATGCAAAAAGAGGACCAGGAACACATACATACCCATAGTTCTCACAAAATTATTAGTGAACCTTCGCATTGTTTGTAAAGGTAAGATCGTAGTGTTCTTGATTTGAGGAAATCAAATGAACGGAGCATAACGAATAGAGATGAGCATGACGTGGTACACAACATATATGAGTTTTGGTTCACAACATATATTGTGAGCCAAAACTCCTATACGGATTTCAAATGTAATTCTAACACGATATTACTCAAATCACTTTGCAATGAAGATCACATGGTGTATAATCACTCACGAATTGCAGATGGGGCAAGTGAGAGTTTCCTAGTGACTGAATCTCCTAGTTTGATTGTTTTTTATTATCGTAGAGTTTCCGAAAGAGAAAGCATACGAATCAAGTCATGTTTGCCATTGAGGTAAAACAGAATATAAATACACATTGTTCTCACAAAGATATTAGTGGACCTTCGCATCGTTTGTAAAGGTATGATCGTAGTGTTCTTGATTTGAGGAAATCAGATGAACGTAGTGTAACGAATAGAGATGAGCATGACATGGTACACAATGATAGGCTTAAGAAGCCATGTCGGGTCATTCATAGCTTGTGAGCCAACATATATGAGCGTTCAAAACAACCAAACCATAAAATCAATCTAGTCCAAAACTCCTATACGGATTTCAAACGTAATTCTAACACGATATTACTCAAATCACTTTGCAATGAAGATCACATGGTGTATAATCACTCACAAAATGCAAATGAGGCACGTGAGAGTTTTCTACTGACTGAATCTCCTAGTTTGATTGTTTTTTATTTTCGTAGAGTTTCCGAAAGAGAAATCATACGAATCAAGTCATGTTTGCTATTGAGGTTAAACGGGATGCAAAAAGAGGACCAGGAACACATACATACCCATAGTTCTCACAAAATTATTAGTGAACCTTCGCATTGTTTGTAAAGGTAAGATCGTAGTGTTCTTGATTTGAGGAAATCAAATGAACGGAGCATAACGAATAGAGATGAGCATGACGTGGTACACAACATATATGAGTTTTGGTTCACAACATATATTGTGAGCCAAAACTCCTATACGGATTTCAAATGTAATTCTAACACGATATTACTCAAATCACTTTGCAATGAAGATCACATGGTGTATAATCACTCACGAATTGCAGATGGGGCAAGTGAGAGTTTCCTAGTGACTGAATCTCCTAGTTTGATTGTTTTTTATTATCGTAGAGTTTCCGAAAGAGAAAGCATACGAATCAAGTCATGTTTGCCATTGAGGTAAAACAGAATATAAATACACATTGTTCTCACAAAGATATTAGTGGACCTTCGCATCGTTTGTAAAGGTGTGATCGTAGTGTTTTTGATTTGAGGAAATCAGATGAACGTAGTGTAACGAATAGAGATGAGCATGACATGGTACACAATGATAGGCTTAAGAAGCCATGTCGGGTCATTCATAGCTTGTGAGCCAACATATATGAGCGTTCAAAACAACCAAACCAGAAAATCAATCTAGTCCAAAACTCCTATACGGATTTCAAACGTAATTCTAACACGATATTACTCAAATCACTTTGCAATGAAGATCACATGGTGTATAATCACTCACAAAATGCAAATGAGGCACGTGAGAGTTTTCTACTGACTGAATCTCCTAGTTTGATTGTTTTTTATTTTCGTAGAGTTTCCGAAAGAGAAATCATACGAATCAAGTCATGTTTGCTATTGAGGTTAAACGGGATGCAAAAAGAGGACCAGGAACACATACATACCCATAGTTCTCACAAAATTATTAGTGAACCTTCGCATTGTTTGTAAAGGTAAGATCGTAGTGTTCTTGATTTGAGGAAATCAAATGAACGGAGCATAACGAATAGAGATGAGCATGACGTGGTACACAACATATATGAGTTTTGGTTCACAACATATATTGTGAGCCAAAACTCCTATACGGATTTCAAATGTAATTCTAACACGATATTACTCAAATCACTTTGCAATGAAGATCACATGGTGTATAATCACTCACGAATTGCAGATGGGGCAAGTGAGAGTTTCCTAGTGACTGAATCTCCTAGTTTGATTGTTTTTTATTATCGTAGAGTTTCCGAAAGAGAAAGCATACGAATCAAGTCATGTTTGCCATTGAGGTAAAACAGAATATAAATACACATTGTTCTCACAAAGATATTAGTGGACCTTCGCATCGTTTGTAAAGGTGTGATCGTAGTGTTTTTGATTTGAGGAAATCAGATGAACGTAGTGTAACGAATAGAGATGAGCATGACATGGTACACAATGATAGGCTTAAGAAGCCATGTCGGGTCATTCATAGCTTGTGAGCCAACATATATGAGCGTTCAAAACAACCAAACCAGGAAATCAATCTAGTCCAAAACTCCTATACGGATTTCAAACGTAATTCTAACACGATATTACTCAAATCACTTTGCAATGAAGATCACATGGTGTATAATCACTCACAAAATGCAAATGAGGCACGTGAGAGTTTTCTACTGACTGAATCTCCTAGTTTGATTGTTTTTTATTTTCGTAGAGTTTCCGAAAGAGAAATCATACGAATCAAGTCATGTTTGCTATTGAGGTTAAACGGGATGCAAAAAGAGGACCAGGAACACATACATACCCATAGTTCTCACAAAATTATTAGTGAACCTTCGCATTGTTTGTAAAGGTAAGATCGTAGTGTTCTTGATTTGAGGAAATCAAATGAACGGAGCATAACGAATAGAGATGAGCATGACGTGGTACACAACATATATGAGTTTTGGTTCACAACATATATTGTGAGCCAAAACTCCTATACGGATTTCAAATGTAATTCTAACACGATATTACTCAAATCACTTTGCAATGAAGATCACATGGTGTATAATCACTCACGAATTGCAAATGGGGCAAGTGAGAGTTTCCTAGTGACTGAATCTCCTAGTTTGATTGTTTTTTATTATCGTAGAGTTTCCGAAAGAGAAAGCATACGAATCAAGTCATGTTTGCCACTGAGGTAAAACAGAATATAAATACACATTGTTCTCACAAAGATATTAGTGGACCTTCGCATCGTTTGTAAAGGTATGATCGTAGTGTTCTTGATTTGAGGAAATCAGATGAACGTAGTGTAACGAATAGAGATGAGCATGACATGGTACACAATGATAGGCTTAAGAAGCCATGTCGGGTCATTCATAGCTTGTGAGCCAACATATATGAGCGTTCAAAACAACCAAACCAGAAAATCAATCTAGTCCAAAACTCCTATACGGATTTCAAACGTAATTCTAACACGATATTACTCAAATCACTTTGCAATGAAGATCACATGGTGTATAATCACTCACAAAATGCAAATGAGGCACGTGAGAGTTTTCTAGTGACTGAATCTCCTAGTTTGATTGTTTTTTATTTTCGTAGAGTTTCCGAAAGAGAAATCATACGAATCAAGTCATGTTTGCTATTGAGGTTAAACGGGATGTAAAAAGAGGACCAGGAACACATACATACCCTTCGTTCTCACAAAATTATTAGTGAACCTTCGCATTGTTTGTAAAGGTAAGATCGTAGTGTTCTTGATTTGAGGAAATCAAATGAACGGAGCATAACGAATAGAGATGAGCATGACGTGGTACACAACATATATGAGTTTTGGTTCACAACATATATTGTGAGCCAAAACTCCTATACGGATTTCAAATGTAATTCTAACACGATATTACTCAAATCACTTTGCAATGAAGATCACATGGTGTATAATCACTCACGAATTGCAAATGGGGCAAGTGAGAGTTTCCTAGTGACTGAATCTCCTAGTTTGATTGTTTTTTATTTTCGTAGAGTTTCCGAAAGAGAAAGCATACGAATCAAGTCATGTTTGCCACTGAGGTAAAACAGAATATAAATACACATTGTTCTCACAAAGATATTAGTGGACCTTCGCATCGTTTGTAAAGGTATGATCGTAGTGTTCTTGATTTGAGGAAATCAGATGAACGTAGTGTAACGAATAGAGATGAGCATGACATGGTACACAATGATAGGCTTAAGAAGCCATGTCGGGTCATTCATAGCTTGTGAGCCAACATATATGAGCGTTCAAAACAACCAAACCAGAAAATCAATCTAGTCCAAAACTCCTATACGGATTTCAAACGTAATTCTAACACGATATTACTCAAATCACTTTGCAATGAAGATCACATGGTGTATAATCACTCACAAAATGCAAATGAGGCACGTGAGAGTTTTCTACTGACTGAATCTCCTAGTTTGATTGTTTTTTATTTTCGTAGAGTTTCCGAAAGAGAAATCATACGAATCAAGTCATGTTTGCTATTGAGGTTAAACGGGATGTAAAAAGAGGACCAGGAACACATACATACCCATAGTTCTCACAAAATTATTAGTGAACCTTCGCATTGTTTGTAAAGGTAAGATCGTAGTGTTCTTGATTTGAGGAAATCAAATGAACGGAGCATAACGAATAGAGATGAGCATGACGTGGTACACAACATATATGAGTTTTGGTTCACAACATATATTGTGAGCCAAAACTCCTATACGGATTTCAAATGTAATTCTAACACTATATTACTCAAATCACTTTGCAATGAAGATCACATGGTGTATAATCACTCACGAATTGCAAATGGGGCAAGTGAGAGTTTTCTAGTGACTGAATCTCCTAGTTTGATTGATTTTTATTTTCCTAGAGTTTCCGAAAGAGAAATCATACGAATCAAGTCATGTTTGCTATTGAGGTTAAACGGGATGTAAAAAGAGGACCAGGAACACATACATACCCATAGTTCTCACAAAATTATTAGTGAACCTTCGCATTGTTTGTAAAGGTAAGATCGTAGTGTTCTTGATTTGAGGAAATCAAATGAACGGAGCATAACGAATAGAGATGAGCATGACGTGGTACACAACATATATGAGTTTTGGTTCACAACATATATTGTGAGCCAAAACTCCTATACGGATTTTAAATGTAATTCTAACACGATATTACTCAAATCACTTTGCAATGAAGATCACATGGTGTATAATCACTCACGAATTGCAAATGGGGCAAGTGAGAGTTTCCTAGTGACTGAATCTCCTAGTTTGATTGTTTTTTATTTTCGTAGAGTTTCCGAAAGAGAAAGCATACGAATCAAGTCATGTTTGCCACTGAGGTAAAACAGAATATAAATACACATTGTTCTCACAAAGATATTAGTGGACCTTCGCATCGTTTGTAAAGGTATGATCGTAGTGTTCTTGATTTGAGGAAATCAGATGAACGTAGTGTAACGAATAGAGATGAGCATGACATGGTACACAATGATAGGCTTAAGAAGCCATGTCGGGTCATTCATAGCTTGTGAGCCAACATATATGAGCGTTCAAAACAACCAAACCAGAAAATCAATCTAGTCCAAAACTCCTATACGGATTTCAAACGTAATTCTAACACGATATTACTCAAATCACTTTGCAATGAAGATCACATGGTGTATAATCACTCACAAAATGCAAATGAGGCACGTGAGAGTTTTCTACTGACTGAATCTCCTAGTTTGATTGTTTTTTATTTTCGTAGAGTTTCCGAAAGAGAAATCATACGAATCAAGTCATGTTTGCTATTGAGGTTAAACGGGATGTAAAAAGAGGACCAGGAACACATACATACCCATAGTTCTCACAAAATTATTAGTGAACCTTCGCATTGTTTGTAAAGGTAAGATCGTAGTGTTCTTGATTTGAGGAAATCAAATGAACGGAGCATAACGAATAGAGATGAGCATGACGTGGTACACAACATATATGAGTTTTGGTTCACAACATATATTGTGAGCCAAAACTCCTATACGGATTTCAAATGTAATTCTAACACGATATTACTCAAATCACTTTGCAATGAAGATCACATGGTGTATAATCACTCACGAATTGCAAATGGGGCAAGTGAGAGTTTTCTAGTGACTGAATCTCCTAGTTTGATTGATTTTTATTTTCCTAGAGTTTCCGAAAGAGAAATCATACGAATCAAGTCATGTTTGCTATTGAGGTTAAACGGGATGTAAAAAGAGGACCAGGAACACATACATACCCATAGTTCTCACTAAATTATTAGTGAACCTTCGCATTGTTTGTAAAGGTAAGATCGTAGTGTTCTTGATTTGAGGAAATCAAATGAACGGAGCATAACGAATAGAGATGAGCATGACGTGGTACACAACATATATGAGTTTTGGTTCACAACATATATTGTGAGCCAAAACTCCTATACGGATTTCAAATGTAATTCTAACACGATATTACTCAAATCACTTTGCAATGAAGATCACATGGTGTATAATCACTCACGAATTGCAAATGGGGCAAGTGAGAGTTTCCTAGTGACTGAATCTCCTAGTTTGATTGTTTTTTATTATCGTAGAGTTTCCGAAAGAGAAAGCATACGAATCAAGTCATGTTTGCCACTGAGGTAAAACAGAATATAAATACACATTGTTCTCACAAAGATATTAGTGGACCTTCGCATCGTTTGTAAAGGTATGATCGTAGTGTTCTTGATTTGAGGAAATCAGATGAACGTAGTGTAACGAATAGAGATGAGCATGACATGGTACACAATGATAGGCTTAAGAAGCCATGTCGGGTCATTCATAGCTTGTGAGCCAACATATATGAGCGTTCAAAACAACCAAACCAGAAAATCAATCTAGTCCAAAACTCCTATACGGATTTCAAACGTAATTCTAACACGATATTACTCAAATCACTTTGCAATGAAGATCACATGGTGTATAATCACTCACAAAATGCAAATGAGGCACGTGAGAGTTTTCTAGTGACTGAATCTCCTAGTTTGATTGTTTTGTATTTTCGTAGAGTTTCCGAAAGAGAAATCATACGAATCAAGTCATGTTTGCTATTGAGGTTAAACGGGATGTAAAAAGAGGACCAGGAACACATACATACCCATAGTTCTCACAAAATTATTAGTGAACCTTCGCATTGTTTGTAAAGGTAAGATCGTAGTGTTCTTGATTTGAGGAAATCAAATGAACGGAGCATAACGAATAGAGATGAGCATGACGTGGTACACAACATATATGAGTTTTGGTTCACAACATATATTGTGAGCCAAAACTCCTATACGGATTTCAAATGTAATTCTAACACGATATTACTCAAATCACTTTGCAATGAAGATCACATGGTGTATAATCACTCACGAATTGCAAATGGGGCAAGTGAGAGTTTCCTAGTGACTGAATCTCCTAGTTTGATTGTTTTTTATTATCGTAGAGTTTCCGAAAGAGAAAGCATACGAATCAAGTCATGTTTGCCACTGAGGTAAAACAGAATATAAATACACATTGTTCTCACAAAGATATTAGTGGACCTTCGCATCGTTTGTAAAGGTATGATCGTAGTGTTCTTGATTTGAGGAAATCAGATGAACGTAGTGTAACGAATAGAGATGAGCATGACATGGTACACAATGATAGGCTTAAGAAGCCATGTCGGGTCATTCATAGCTTGTGAGCCAACATATATGAGCGTTCAAAACAACCAAACCAGAAAATCAATCTAGTCCAAAACTCCTATACGGATTTCAAACGTAATTCTAACACGATATTACTCAAATCACTTTGCAATGAAGATCACATGGTGTATAATCACTCACAAAATGCAAATGAGGCACGTGAGAGTTTTCTACTGACTGAATCTCCTAGTTTGATTGTTTTTTATTTTCGTAGAGTTTCCGAAAGAGAAATCATACGAATCAAGTCATGTTTGCTATTGAGGTTAAACGGGATGCAAAAAGAGGACCAGGAACACATACATACCCATAGTTCTCACAAAATTATTAGTGAACCTTCGCATTGTTTGTAAAGGTAAGATCGTAGTGTTCTTGATTTGAGGAAATCAAATGAACGGAGCATAACGAATAGAGATGAGCATGACGTGGTACACAACATATATGAGTTTTGGTTCACAACATATATTGTGAGCCAAAACTCCTATACGGATTTCAAATGTAATTCTAACACGATATTACTCAAATCACTTTGCAATGAAGATCACATGGTGTATAATCACTCACGAATTGCAAATGGGGCAAGTGAGAGTTTCCTAGTGACTGAATCTCCTAGTTTGATTGTTTTTTATTTTCGTAGAGTTTCCGAAAGAGAAAGCATACGAATCAAGTCATGTTTGCCACTGAGGTAAAACAGAATATAAATACACATTGTTCTCACAAAGATATTAGTGGACCTTCGCATCGTTTGTAAAGGTATGATCGTAGTGTTCTTGATTTGAGGAAATCAGATGAACGTAGTGTAACGAATAGAGATGAGCATGACATGGTACACAATGATAGGCTTAAGAAGCCATGTCGGGTCATTCATAGCTTGTGAGCCAACATATATGAGCGTTCAAAACAACCAAACCAGAAAATCAATCTAGTCCAAAACTCCTATACGGATTTCAAACGTAATTCTAACACGATATTACTCAAATCACTTTGCAATGAAGATCACATGGTGTATAATCACTCACAAAATGCAAATGAGGCACGTGAGAGTTTTCTAGTGACTGAATCTCCTAGTTTGATTGTTTTTTATTTTCGTAGAGTTTCCGAAAGAGAAATCATACGAATCAAGTCATGTTTGCTATTGAGGTTAAACGGGATGTAAAAAGAGGACCAGGAACACATACATACCCTTCGTTCTCACAAAATTATTAGTGAACCTTCGCATTGTTTGTAAAGGTAAGATCGTAGTGTTCTTGATTTGAGGAAATCAAATGAACGGAGCATAACGAATAGAGATGAGCATGACGTGGTACACAACATATATGAGTTTTGGTTCACAACATATATTGTGAGCCAAAACTCCTATACGGATTTCAAATGTAATTCTAACACGATATTACTCAAATCACTTTGCAATGAAGATCACATGGTGTATAATCACTCACGAATTGCAAATGGGGCAAGTGAGAGTTTCCTAGTGACTGAATCTCCTAGTTTGATTGTTTTTTATTTTCGTAGAGTTTCCGAAAGAGAAAGCATACGAATCAAGTCATGTTTGCCACTGAGGTAAAACAGAATATAAATACACATTGTTCTCACAAAGATATTAGTGGACCTTCGCATCGTTTGTAAAGGTATGATCGTAGTGTTCTTGATTTGAGGAAATCAGATGAACGTAGTGTAACGAATAGAGATGAGCATGACATGGTACACAATGATAGGCTTAAGAAGCCATGTCGGGTCATTCATAGCTTGTGAGCCAACATATATGAGCGTTCAAAACAACCAAACCAGAAAATCAATCTAGTCCAAAACTCCTATACGGATTTCAAACGTAATTCTAACACGATATTACTCAAATCACTTTGCAATGAAGATCACATGGTGTATAATCACTCACAAAATGCAAATGAGGCACGTGAGAGTTTTCTAGTGACTGAATCTCCTAGTTTGATTGTTTTTTATTTTCGTAGAGTTTCCGAAAGAGAAATCATACGAATCAAGTCATGTTTGCTATTGAGGTTAAACGGGATGTAAAAAGAGGACCAGGAACACATACATACCCATAGTTCTCACAAAATTATTAGTGAACCTTCGCATTGTTTGTAAAGGTAAGATCGTAGTGTTCTTGATTTGAGGAAATCAAATGAACGGAGCATAACGAATAGAGATGAGCATGACGTGGTACACAACATATATGAGTTTTGGTTCACAACATATATTGTGAGCCAAAACTCCTATACGGATTTCAAATGTAATTCTAACACGATATTACTCAAATCACTTTGCAATGAAGATCACATGGTGTATAATCACTCACGAATTGCAAATGGGGCAAGTGAGAGTTTCCTAGTGACTGAATCTCCTAGTTTGATTGTTTTTTATTTTCGTAGAGTTTCCGAAAGAGAAAGCATACGAATCAAGTCATGTTTGCCACTGAGGTAAAACAGAATATAAATACACATTGTTCTCACAAAGATATTAGTGGACCTTCGCATCGTTTGTAAAGGTATGATCGTAGTGTTCTTGATTTGAGGAAATCAGATGAACGTAGTGTAACGAATAGAGATGAGCATGACATGGTACACAATGATAGGCTTAAGAAGCCATGTCGGGTCATTCATAGCTTGTGAGCCAACATATATGAGCGTTCAAAACAACCAAACTATAAAATCAATCTAGTCCAAAACTCCTATACGGATTTCAAACGTAATTCTAACACGATATTACTCAAATCACTTTGCAATGAAGATCACATGGTGTATAATCACTCACAAAATGCAAATGAGGCACGTGAGAGTTTTCTACTGACTGAATCTCCTAGTTTGATTGTTTTTTATTTTCGTAGAGTTTCCGAAAGAGAAATCATACGAATCAAGTCATGTTTGCTATTGAGGTTAAACGGGATGTAAAAAGAGGACCAGGAACACATACATACCCATAGTTCTCACAAAATTATTAGTGAACCTTCGCATTGTTTGTAAAGGTAAGATCGTAGTGTTCTTGATTTGAGGAAATCAAATGAACGGAGCATAACGAATAGAGATGAGCATGACGTGGTACACAACATATATGAGTTTTGGTTCACAACATATATTGTGAGCCAAAACTCCTATACGGATTTCAAACGTAAGTCTAACACGATATTACTCAAATCACTTTGCAATGAAGATCACATGGTGTATAATCACTCACGAATTGCAAATGGGGCAAGTGAGAGTTTCCTAGTGACTGAATCTCCTAGTTTGATTGTTTTTTATTTTCGTAGAGTTTCCGAAAGAGAAAGCATACGAATCAAGTCATGTTTGCCACTGAGGTAAAACAGAATATAAATACACATTGTTCTCACAAAGATATTAGTGGACCTTCGCATCGTTTGTAAAGGTATGATCGTAGTGTTCTTGATTTGAGGAAATCAGATGAACGTAGTGTAACGAATAGAGATGAGCATGACATGGTACACAATGATAGGCTTAAGAAGCCATGTCGGGTCATTCATAGCTTGTGAGCCAACATATATGAGCGTTCAAAACAACCAAACCAGAAAATCAATCTAGTCCAAAACTCCTATACGGATTTCAAACGTAATTCTAACACGATATTACTCAAATCACTTTGCAATGAAGATCACATGGTGTATAATCACTCACAAAATGCAAATGAGGCACGTGAGAGTTTTCTAGTGACTGAATCTCCTAGTTTGATTGTTTTTTATTTTCGTAGAGTTTCCGAAAGAGAAATCATACGAATCAAGTCATGTTTGCTATTGAGGTTAAACGGGATGTAAAAAGAGGACCAGGAACACATACATACCCTTCGTTCTCACAAAATTATTAGTGAACCTTCGCATTGTTTGTAAAGGTAAGATCGTAGTGTTCTTGATTTGAGGAAATCAAATGAACGGAGCATAACGAATAGAGATGAGCATGACGTGGTACACAACATATATGAGTTTTGGTTCACAACATATATTGTGAGCCAAAACTCCTATACGGATTTTAAATGTAATTCTAACACGATATTACTCAAATCACTTTGCAATGAAGATCACATGGTGTATAATCACTCACAAAATGCAAATGAGGCACGTGAGAGTTTTCTACTGACTGAATCTCCTAGTTTGATTGTTTTTTATTTTCGTAGAGTTTCCGAAAGAGAAATCATACGAATCAAGTCATGTTTGCTATTGAGGTTAAACGGGATGCAAAAAGAGGACCAGGAACACATACATACCCATAGTTCTCACAAAATTATTAGTGAACCTTCGCATTGTTTGTAAAGGTAAGATCGTAGTGTTCTTGATTTGAGGAAATCAAATGAACGGAGCATAACGAATAGAGATGAGCATGACGTGGTACACAACATATATGAGTTTTGGTTCACAACATATATTGTGAGCCAAAACTCCTATACGGATTTCAAATGTAATTCTAACACGATATTACTCAAATCACTTTGCAATGAAGATCACATGGTGTATAATCACTCACGAATTGCAAATGGGGCAAGTGAGAGTTTCCTAGTGACTGAATCTCCTAGTTTGATTGTTTTTTATTTTCGTAGAGTTTCCGAAAGAGAAAGCATACGAATCAAGTCATGTTTGCCACTGAGGTAAAACAGAATATAAATACACATTGTTCTCACAAAGATATTAGTGGACCTTCGCATCGTTTGTAAAGGTATGATCGTAGTGTTCTTGATTTGAGGAAATCAGATGAACGTAGTGTAACGAATAGAGATGAGCATGACATGGTACACAATGATAGGCTTAAGAAGCCATGTCGGGTCATTCATAGCTTGTGAGCCAACATATATGAGCGTTCAAAACAACCAAACTATAAAATCAATCTAGTCCAAAACTCCTATACGGATTTCAAACGTAATTCTAACACGATATTACTCAAATCACTTTGCAATGAAGATCACATGGTGTATAATCACTCACAAAATGCAAATGAGGCACGTGAGAGTTTTCTACTGACTGAATCTCCTAGTTTGATTGTTTTTTATTTTCGTAGAGTTTCCGAAAGAGAAATCATACGAATCAAGTCATGTTTGCTATTGAGGTTAAACGGGATGTAAAAAGAGGACCAGGAACACATACATACCCATAGTTCTCACAAAATTATTAGTGAACCTTCGCATTGTTTGTAAAGGTAAGATCGTAGTGTTCTTGATTTGAGGAAATCAAATGAACGGAGCATAACGAATAGAGATGAGCATGACGTGGTACACAACATATATGAGTTTTGGTTCACAACATATATTGTGAGCCAAAACTCCTATACGGATTTCAAACGTAAGTCTAACACGATATTACTCAAATCACTTTGCAATGAAGATCACATGGTGTATAATCACTCACGAATTGCAAATGGGGCAAGTGAGAGTTTCCTAGTGACTGAATCTCCTAGTTTGATTGTTTTTTATTTTCGTAGAGTTTCCGAAAGAGAAAGCATACGAATCAAGTCATGTTTGCCACTGAGGTAAAACAGAATATAAATACACATTGTTCTCACAAAGATATTAGTGGACCTTCGCATCGTTTGTAAAGGTATGATCGTAGTGTTCTTGATTTGAGGAAATCAGATGAACGTAGTGTAACGAATAGAGATGAGCATGACATGGTACACAATGATAGGCTTAAGAAGCCATGTCGGGTCATTCATAGCTTGTGAGCCAACATATATGAGCGTTCAAAACAACCAAACCAGAAAATCAATCTAGTCCAAAACTCCTATACGGATTTCAAACGTAATTCTAACACGATATTACTCAAATCACTTTGCAATGAAGATCACATGGTGTATAATCACTCACAAAATGCAAATGAGGCACGTGAGAGTTTTCTAGTGACTGAATCTCCTAGTTTGATTGTTTTTTATTTTCGTAGAGTTTCCGAAAGAGAAATCATACGAATCAAGTCATGTTTGCTATTGAGGTTAAACGGGATGTAAAAAGAGGACCAGGAACACATACATACCCTTCGTTCTCACAAAATTATTAGTGAACCTTCGCATTGTTTGTAAAGGTAAGATCGTAGTGTTCTTGATTTGAGGAAATCAAATGAACGGAGCATAACGAATAGAGATGAGCATGACGTGGTACACAACATATATGAGTTTTGGTTCACAACATATATTGTGAGCCAAAACTCCTATACGGATTTCAAATGTAATTCTAACACGATATTACTCAAATCACTTTGCAATGAAGATCACATGGTGTATAATCACTCACGAATTGCAAATGGGGCAAGTGAGAGTTTCCTAGTGACTGAATCTCCTAGTTTGATTGTTTTTTATTTTCGTAGAGTTTCCGAAAGAGAAAGCATACGAATCAAGTCATGTTTGCCACTGAGGTAAAACAGAATATAAATACACATTGTTCTCACAAAGATATTAGTGGACCTTCGCATCGTTTGTAAAGGTATGATCGTAGTGTTCTTGATTTGAGGAAATCAGATGAACGTAGTGTAACGAATAGAGATGAGCATGACATGGTACACAATGATAGGCTTAAGAAGCCATGTCGGGTCATTCATAGCTTGTGAGCCAACATATATGAGCGTTCAAAACAACCAAACTATAAAATCAATCTAGTCCAAAACTCCTATACGGATTTCAAACGTAATTCTAACACGATATTACTCAAATCACTTTGCAATGAAGATCACATGGTGTATAATCACTCACAAAATGCAAATGAGGCACGTGAGAGTTTTCTACTGACTGAATCTCCTAGTTTGATTGTTTTTTATTTTCGTAGAGTTTCCGAAAGAGAAATCATACGAATCAAGTCATGTTTGCTATTGAGGTTAAACGGGATGTAAAAAGAGGACCAGGAACACATACATACCCATAGTTCTCACAAAATTATTAGTGAACCTTCGCATTGTTTGTAAAGGTAAGATCGTAGTGTTCTTGATTTGAGGAAATCAAATGAACGGAGCATAACGAATAGAGATGAGCATGACGTGGTACACAACATATATGAGTTTTGGTTCACAACATATATTGTGAGCCAAAACTCCTATACGGATTTCAAACGTAAGTCTAACACGATATTACTCAAATCACTTTGCAATGAAGATCACATGGTGTATAATCACTCACGAATTGCAAATGGGGCAAGTGAGAGTTTCCTAGTGACTGAATCTCCTAGTTTGATTGTTTTTTATTTTCGTAGAGTTTCCGAAAGAGAAAGCATACGAATCAAGTCATGTTTGCCACTGAGGTAAAACAGAATATAAATACACATTGTTCTCACAAAGATATTAGTGGACCTTCGCATCGTTTGTAAAGGTATGATCGTAGTGTTCTTGATTTGAGGAAATCAGATGAACGTAGTGTAACGAATAGAGATGAGCATGACATGGTACACAATGATAGGCTTAAGAAGCCATGTCGGGTCATTCATAGCTTGTGAGCCAACATATATGAGCGTTCAAAACAACCAAACCAGAAAATCAATCTAGTCCAAAACTCCTATACGGATTTCAAACGTAATTCTAACACGATATTACTCAAATCACTTTGCAATGAAGATCACATGGTGTATAATCACTCACAAAATGCAAATGAGGCACGTGAGAGTTTTCTAGTGACTGAATCTCCTAGTTTGATTGTTTTTTATTTTCGTAGAGTTTCCGAAAGAGAAATCATACGAATCAAGTCATGTTTGCTATTGAGGTTAAACGGGATGTAAAAAGAGGACCAGGAACACATACATACCCTTCGTTCTCACAAAATTATTAGTGAACCTTCGCATTGTTTGTAAAGGTAAGATCGTAGTGTTCTTGATTTGAGGAAATCAAATGAACGGAGCATAACGAATAGAGATGAGCATGACGTGGTACACAACATATATGAGTTTTGGTTCACAACATATATTGTGAGCCAAAACTCCTATACGGATTTCAAATGTAATTCTAACACGATATTACTCAAATCACTTTGCAATGAAGATCACATGGTGTATAATCACTCACGAATTGCAAATGGGGCAAGTGAGAGTTTCCTAGTGACTGAATCTCCTAGTTTGATTGTTTTTTATTTTCGTAGAGTTTCCGAAAGAGAAAGCATACGAATCAAGTCATGTTTGCCACTGAGGTAAAACAGAATATAAATACACATTGTTCTCACAAAGATATTAGTGGACCTTCGCATCGTTTGTAAAGGTATGATCGTAGTGTTCTTGATTTGAGGAAATCAGATGAACGTAGTGTAACGAATAGAGATGAGCATGACATGGTACACAATGATAGGCTTAAGAAGCCATGTCGGGTCATTCATAGCTTGTGAGCCAACATATATGAGCGTTCAAAACAACCAAACCAGAAAATCAATCTAGTCCAAAACTCCTATACGGATTTCAAACGTAATTCTAACACGATATTACTCAAATCACTTTGCAATGAAGATCACATGGTGTATAATCACTCACAAAATGCAAATGAGGCACGTGAGAGTTTTCTACTGACTGAATCTCCTAGTTTGATTGTTTTTTATTTTCGTAGAGTTTCCGAAAGAGAAATCATACGAATCAAGTCATGTTTGCTATTGAGGTTAAACGGGATGTAAAAAGAGGACCAGGAACACATACATACCCTTCGTTCTCACAAAATTATTAGTGAACCTTCGCATTGTTTGTAAAGGAAAGATCGTAGTGTTCTTGATTTGAGGAAATCAAATGAACGGAGCATAACGAATAGAGATGAGCATGACGTGGTACACAACATATATGAGTTTTGGTTCACAACATATATTGTGAGCCAAAACTCCTATACGGATTTCAAATGTAATTCTAACACGATATTACTCAAATCACTTTGCAATGAAGATCACATGGTGTATAATCACTCACGAATTGCAAATGGGGCAAGTGAGAGTTTCCTAGTGACTGAATCTCCTAGTTTGATTGTTTTTTATTTTCGTAGAGTTTCCGAAAGAGAAATCATACGAATCAAGTCATGTTTGCTATTGAGGTTAAACGGGATGTAAAAAGAGGACCAGGAACACATACATACCCATAGTTCTCACAAAATTATTAGTGAACCTTCGCATTGTTTGTAAAGGTAAGATCGTAGTGTTCTTGATTTGAGGAAATCAAATGAACGGAGCATAACGAATAGAGATGAGCATGACGTGGTACACAACATATATGAGTTTTGGTTCACAACATATATTGTGAGCCAAAACTCCTATACGGATTTCAAACGTAAGTCTAACACGATATTACTCAAATCACTTTGCAATGAAGATCACATGGTGTATAATCACTCACGAATTGCAAATGGGGCAAGTGAGAGTTTCCTAGTGACTGAATCTCCTAGTTTGATTGTTTTTTATTTTCGTAGAGTTTCCGAAAGAGAAAGCATACGAATCAAGTCATGTTTGCCACTGAGGTAAAACAGAATATAAATACACATTGTTCTCACAAAGATATTAGTGGACCTTCGCATCGTTTGTAAAGGTATGATCGTAGTGTTCTTGATTTGAGGAAATCAGATGAACGTAGTGTAACGAATAGAGATGAGCATGACATGGTACACAATGATAGGCTTAAGAAGCCATGTCGGGTCATTCATAGCTTGTGAGCCAACATATATGAGCGTTCAAAACAACCAAACCAGAAAATCAATCTAGTCCAAAACTCCTATACGGATTTCAAACGTAATTCTAACACGATATTACTCAAATCACTTTGCAATGAAGATCACATGGTGTATAATCACTCACAAAATGCAAATGAGGCACGTGAGAGTTTTCTAGTGACTGAATCTCCTAGTTTGATTGTTTTTTATTTTCGTAGAGTTTCCGAAAGAGAAATCATACGAATCAAGTCATGTTTGCTATTGAGGTTAAACGGGATGTAAAAAGAGGACCAGGAACACATACATACCCTTCGTTCTCACAAAATTATTAGTGAACCTTCGCATTGTTTGTAAAGGTAAGATCGTAGTGTTCTTGATTTGAGGAAATCAAATGAACGGAGCATAACGAATAGAGATGAGCATGACGTGGTACACAACATATATGAGTTTTGGTTCACAACATATATTGTGAGCCAAAACTCCTATACGGATTTCAAATGTAATTCTAACACGATATTACTCAAATCACTTTGCAATGAAGATCACATGGTGTATAATCACTCACGAATTGCAAATGGGGCAAGTGAGAGTTTCCTAGTGACTGAATCTCCTAGTTTGATTGTTTTTTATTTTCGTAGAGTTTCCGAAAGAGAAAGCATACGAATCAAGTCATGTTTGCCACTGAGGTAAAACAGAATATAAATACACATTGTTCTCACAAAGATATTAGTGGACCTTCGCATCGTTTGTAAAGGTATGATCGTAGTGTTCTTGATTTGAGGAAATCAGATGAACGTAGTGTAACGAATAGAGATGAGCATGACATGGTACACAATGATAGGCTTAAGAAGCCATGTCGGGTCATTCATAGCTTGTGAGCCAACATATATGAGCGTTCAAAACAACCAAACCAGAAAATCAATCTAGTCCAAAACTCCTATACGGATTTCAAACGTAATTCTAACACGATATTACTCAAATCACTTTGCAATGAAGATCACATGGTGTATAATCACTCACAAAATGCAAATGAGGCACGTGAGAGTTTTCTAGTGACTGAATCTCCTAGTTTGATTGTTTTTTATTTTCGTAGAGTTTCCGAAAGAGAAATCATACGAATCAAGTCATGTTTGCTATTGAGGTTAAACGGGATGTAAAAAGAGGACCAGGAACACATACATACCCATAGTTCTCACAAAATTATTAGTGAACCTTCGCATTGTTTGTAAAGGTAAGATCGTAGTGTTCTTGATTTGAGGAAATCAAATGAACGGAGCATAACGAATAGAGATGAGCATGACGTGGTACACAACATATATGAGTTTTGGTTCACAACATATATTGTGAGCCAAAACTCCTATACGGATTTCAAATGTAATTCTAACACGATATTACTCAAATCACTTTGCAATGAAGATCACATGGTGTATAATCACTCACGAATTGCAAATGGGGCAAGTGAGAGTTTCCTAGTGACTGAATCTCCTAGTTTGATTGTTTTTTATTTTCGTAGAGTTTCCGAAAGAGAAAGCATACGAATCAAGTCATGTTTGCCACTGAGGTAAAACAGAATATAAATACACATTGTTCTCACAAAGATATTAGTGGACCTTCGCATCGTTTGTAAAGGTATGATCGTAGTGTTCTTGATTTGAGGAAATCAGATGAACGTAGTGTAACGAATAGAGATGAGCATGACATGGTACACAATGATAGGCTTAAGAAGCCATGTCGGGTCATTCATAGCTTGTGAGCCAACATATATGAGCGTTCAAAACAACCAAACCAGAAAATCAATCTAGTCCAAAACTCCTATACGGATTTCAAACGTAATTCTAACACGATATTACTCAAATCACTTTGCAATGAAGATCACATGGTGTATAATCACTCACAAAATGCAAATGAGGCACGTGAGAGTTTTCTAGTGACTGAATCTCCTAGTTTGATTGTTTTTTATTTTCGTAGAGTTTCCGAAAGAGAAATCATACGAATCAAGTCATGTTTGCTATTGAGGTTAAACGGGATGTAAAAAGAGGACCAGGAACACATACATACCCATAGTTCTCACAAAATTATTAGTGAACCTTCGCATTGTTTGTAAAGGTAAGATCGTAGTGTTCTTGATTTGAGGAAATCAAATGAACGGAGCATAACGAATAGAGATGAGCATGACGTGGTACACAACATATATGAGTTTTGGTTCACAACATATATTGTGAGCCAAAACTCCTATACGGATTTCAAATGTAATTCTAACACGATATTACTCAAATCACTTTGCAATGAAGATCACATGGTGTATAATCACTCACGAATTGCAAATGGGGCAAGTGAGAGTTTCCTAGTGACTGAATCTCCTAGTTTGATTGTTTTTTATTTTCGTAGAGTTTCCGAAAGAGAAAGCATACGAATCAAGTCATGTT
Organism: Arabis hirsuta; assembly: GCA_964056655.1. Classification (NCBI taxonomy): domain Eukaryota; kingdom Viridiplantae; phylum Streptophyta; class Magnoliopsida; order Brassicales; family Brassicaceae; genus Arabis; species Arabis hirsuta. Next base: position 21,573,400 of record OZ053299.1, on the reverse strand, counting down.
TGCCACTGAGGTAAAACAGAATATAAATACACATTGTTCTCACAAAGATATTAGTGGACCTTCGCATCGTTTGTAAAGGTATGATCGTAGTGTTCTTGATTTGAGGAAATCAGATGAACGTAGTGTAACGAATAGAGATGAGCATGACATGGTACACAATGATAGGCTTAAGAAGCCATGTCGGGTCATTCATAGCTTGTGAGCCAACATATATGAGCGTTCAAAACAACCAAACTATAAAATCAATCTAGTCCAAAACTCCTATACGGATTTCAAACGTAATTCTAACACGATATTACTCAAATCACTTTGCAATGAAGATCACATGGTGTATAATCACTCACAAAATGCAAATGAGGCACGTGAGAGTTTTCTAGTGACTGAATCTCCTAGTTTGATTGTTTTTTATTTTCGTAGAGTTTCCGAAAGAGAAATCATACGAATCAAGTCATGTTTGCTATTGAGGTTAAACGGGATGTAAAAAGAGGACCAGGAACACATACATACCCTTCGTTCTCACAAAATTATTAGTGAACCTTCGCATTGTTTGTAAAGGTAAGATCGTAGTGTTCTTGATTTGAGGAAATCAAATGAACGGAGCATAACGAATAGAGATGAGCATGACGTGGTACACAACATATATGAGTTTTGGTTCACAACATATATTGTGAGCCAAACCTCCTATACGGATTTCAAATGTAATTCTAACACGATATTACTCAAATCACTTTGCAATGAAGATCACATGGTGTATAATCACTCACGAATTGCAAATGGGGCAAGTGAGAGTTTCCTAGTGACTGAATCTCCTAGTTTGATTGTTTTTTATTTTCGTAGAGTTTCCGAAAGAGAAAGCATACGAATCAAGTCATGTTTGCCACTGAGGTAAAACAGAATATAAATACACATTGTTCTCACAAAGATATTAGTGGACCTTCGCATCGTTTGTAAAGGTATGATCGTAGTGTTCTTGATTTGAGGAAATCAGATGAACGTAGTGTAACGAATAGAGATGAGCATGACATGGTACACAATGATAGGCTTAAGAAGCCATGTCGGGTCATTCATAGCTTGTGAGCCAACATATATGAGCGTTCAAAACAACCAAACCAGAAAATCAATCTAGTCCAAAACTCCTATACGGATTTCAAACGTAATTCTAACACGATATTACTCAAATCACTTTGCAATGAAGATCACATGGTGTATAATCACTCACAAAATGCAAATGAGGCACGTGAGAGTTTTCTACTGACTGAATCTCCTAGTTTGATTGTTTTTTATTTTCGTAGAGTTTCCGAAAGAGAAATCATACGAATCAAGTCATGTTTGCTATTGAGGTTAAACGGGATGTAAAAAGAGGACCAGGAACACATACATACCCATAGTTCTCACAAAATTATTAGTGAACCTTCGCATTGTTTGTAAAGGTAAGATCGTAGTGTTCTTGATTTGAGGAAATCAAATGAACGGAGCATAACGAATAGAGATGAGCATGACGTGGTACACAACATATATGAGTTTTGGTTCACAACATATATTGTGAGCCAAAACTCCTATACGGATTTCAAATGTAATTCTAACACGATATTACTCAAATCACTTTGCAATGAAGATCACATGGTGTATAATCACTCACGAATTGCAAATGGGGCAAGTGAGAGTTTCCTAGTGACTGAATCTCCTAGTTTGATTGTTTTTTATTTTCGTAGAGTTTCCGAAAGAGAAAGCATACGAATCAAGTCATGTTTGCCACTGAGGTAAAACAGAATATAAATACACATTGTTCTCACAAAGATATTAGTGGACCTTCGCATCGTTTGTAAAGGTATGATCGTAGTGTTCTTGATTTGAGGAAATCAGATGAACGTAGTGTAACGAATAGAGATGAGCATGACATGGTACACAATGATAGGCTTAAGAAGCCATGTCGGGTCATTCATAGCTTGTGAGCCAACATATATGAGCGTTCAAAACAACCAAACCAGAAAATCAATCTAGTCCAAAACTCCTATACGGATTTCAAACGTAATTCTAACACGATATTACTCAAATCACTTTGCAATGAAGATCACATGGTGTATAATCACTCACAAAATGCAAATGAGGCACGTGAGAGTTTTCTAGTGACTGAATCTCCTAGTTTGATTGTTTTTTATTTTCGTAGAGTTTCCGAAAGAGAAATCATACGAATCAAGTCATGTTTGCTATTGAGGTTAAACGGGATGTAAAAAGAGGACCAGGAACACATACATACCCATAGTTCTCACAAAATTATTAGTGAACCTTCGCATTGTTTGTAAAGGTAAGATCGTAGTGTTCTTGATTTGAGGAAATCAAATGAACGGAGCATAACGAATAGAGATGAGCATGACGTGGTACACAACATATATGAGTTTTGGTTCACAACATATATTGTGAGCCAAAACTCCTATACGGATTTCAAATGTAATTCTAACACGATATTACTCAAATCACTTTGCAATGAAGATCACATGGTGTATAATCACTCACGAATTGCAAATGGGGCAAGTGAGAGTTTCCTAGTGACTGAATCTCCTAGTTTGATTGTTTTTTATTTTCGTAGAGTTTCCGAAAGAGAAAGCATACGAATCAAGTCATGTTTGCCACTGAGGTAAAACAGAATATAAATACACATTGTTCTCACAAAGATATTAGTGGACCTTCGCATCGTTTGTAAAGGTATGATCGTAGTGTTCTTGATTTGAGGAAATCAGATGAACGTAGTGTAACGAATAGAGATGAGCATGACATGGTACACAATGATAGGCTTAAGAAGCCATGTCGGGTCATTCATAGCTTGTGAGCCAACATATATGAGCGTTCAAAACAACCAAACCAGAAAATCAATCTAGTCCAAAACTCCTATACGGATTTCAAACGTAATTCTAACACGATATTACTCAAATCACTTTGCAATGAAGATCACATGGTGTATAATCACTCACAAAATGCAAATGAGGCACGTGAGAGTTTTCTACTGACTGAATCTCCTAGTTTGATTGTTTTTTATTTTCGTAGAGTTTCCGAAAGAGAAATCATACGAATCAAGTCATGTTTGCTATTGAGGTTAAACGGGATGTAAAAAGAGGACCAGGAACACATACATACCCTTCGTTCTCACAAAATTATTAGTGAACCTTCGCATTGTTTGTAAAGGTAAGATCGTAGTGTTCTTGATTTGAGGAAATCAAATGAACGGAGCATAACGAATAGAGATGAGCATGACGTGGTACACAACATATATGAGTTTTGGTTCACAACATATATTGTGAGCCAAAACTCCTATACGGATTTCAAATGTAATTCTAACACGATATTACTCAAATCACTTTGCAATGAAGATCACATGGTGTATAATCACTCACGAATTGCAAATGGGGCAAGTGAGAGTTTCCTAGTGACTGAATCTCCTAGTTTGATTGTTTTTTATTTTCGTAGAGTTTCCGAAAGAGAAAGCATACGAATCAAGTCATGTTTGCCACTGAGGTAAAACAGAATATAAATACACATTGTTCTCACAAAGATATTAGTGGACCTTCGCATCGTTTGTAAAGGTATGATCGTAGTGTTCTTGATTTGAGGAAATCAGATGAACGTAGTGTAACGAATAGAGATGAGCATGACATGGTACACAATGATAGGCTTAAGAAGCCATGTCGGGTCATTCATAGCTTGTGAGCCAACATATATGAGCGTTCAAAACAACCAAACCAGAAAATCAATCTAGTCCAAAACTCCTATACGGATTTCAAACGTAATTCTAACACGATATTACTCAAATCACTTTGCAATGAAGATCACATGGTGTATAATCACTCACAAAATGCAAATGAGGCACGTGAGAGTTTTCTAGTGACTGAATCTCCTAGTTTGATTGTTTTTTATTTTCGTAGAGTTTCCGAAAGAGAAATCATACGAATCAAGTCATGTTTGCTATTGAGGTTAAACGGGATGTAAAAAGAGGACCAGGAACACATACATACCCTTCGTTCTCACAAAATTATTAGTGAACCTTCGCATTGTTTGTAAAGGTAAGATCGTAGTGTTCTTGATTTGAGGAAATCAAATGAACGGAGCATAACGAATAGAGATGAGCATGACGTGGTACACAACATATATGAGTTTTGGTTCACAACATATATTGTGAGCCAAAACTCCTATACGGATTTCAAATGTAATTCTAACACGATATTACTCAAATCACTTTGCAATGAAGATCACATGGTGTATAATCACTCACGAATTGCAAATGGGGCAAGTGAGAGTTTCCTAGTGACTGAATCTCCTAGTTTGATTGTTTTTTATTTTCGTAGAGTTTCCGAAAGAGAAATCATACGAATCAAGTCATGTTTGCTATTGAGGTTAAACGGGATGTAAAAAGAGGACCAGGAACACATACATACCCTTCGTTCTCACAAAATTATTAGTGAACCTTCGCATTGTTTGTAAAGGTAAGATCGTAGTGTTCTTGATTTGAGGAAATCAAATGAACGGAGCATAACGAATAGAGATGAGCATGACGTGGTACACAACATATATGAGTTTTGGTTCACAACATATATTGTGAGCCAAAACTCCTATACGGATTTCAAATGTAATTCTAACACGATATTACTCAAATCACTTTGCAATGAAGATCACATGGTGTATAATCACTCACGAATTGCAAATGGGGCAAGTGAGAGTTTCCTAGTGACTGAATCTCCTAGTTTGATTGTTTTTTATTTTCGTAGAGTTTCCGAAAGAGAAAGCATACGAATCAAGTCATGTTTGCCACTGAGGTAAAACAGAATATAAATACACATTGTTCTCACAAAGATATTAGTGGACCTTCGCATCGTTTGTAAAGGTATGATCGTAGTGTTCTTGATTTGAGGAAATCAGATGAACGTAGTGTAACGAATAGAGATGAGCATGACATGGTACACAATGATAGGCTTAAGAAGCCATGTCGGGTCATTCATAGCTTGTGAGCCAACATATATGAGCGTTCAAAACAACCAAACCAGAAAATCAATCTAGTCCAAAACTCCTATACGGATTTCAAACGTAATTCTAACACGATATTACTCAAATCACTTTGCAATGAAGATCACATGGTGTATAATCACTCACAAAATGCAAATGAGGCACGTGAGAGTTTTCTACTGACTGAATCTCCTAGTTTGATTGTTTTTTATTTTCGTAGAGTTTCCGAAAGAGAAATCATACGAATCAAGTCATGTTTGCTATTGAGGTTAAACGGGATGTAAAAAGAGGACCAGGAACACATACATACCCATAGTTCTCACAAAATTATTAGTGAACCTTCGCATTGTTTGTAAAGGTAAGATCGTAGTGTTCTTGATTTGAGGAAATCAAATGAACGGAGCATAACGAATAGAGATGAGCATGACGTGGTACACAACATATATGAGTTTTGGTTCACAACATATATTGTGAGCCAAAACTCCTATACGGATTTCAAATGTAATTCTAACACGATATTACTCAAATCACTTTGCAATGAAGATCACATGGTGTATAATCACTCACGAATTGCAAATGGGGCAAGTGAGAGTTTCCTAGTGACTGAATCTCCTAGTTTGATTGTTTTTTTATTTTCGTAGAGTTTCCGAAAGAGAAAGCATACGAATCAAGTCATGTTTGCCACTGAGGTAAAACAGAATATAAATACACATTGTTCTCACAAAGATATTAGTGGACCTTCGCATCGTTTGTAAAGGTATGATCGTAGTGTTCTTGATTTGAGGAAATCAGATGAACGTAGTGTAACGAATAGAGATGAGCATGACATGGTACACAATGATAGGCTTAAGAAGCCATGTCGGGTCATTCATAGCTTGTGAGCCAACATATATGAGCGTTCAAAACAACCAAACCAGAAAATCAATCTAGTCCAAAACTCCTATACGGATTTCAAACGTAATTCTAACACGATATTACTCAAATCACTTTGCAATGAAGATCACATGGTGTATAATCACTCACAAAATGCAAATGAGGCACGTGAGAGTTTTCTACTGACTGAATCTCCTAGTTTGATTGTTTTTTATTTTCGTAGAGTTTCCGAAAGAGAAATCATACGAATCAAGTCATGTTTGCTATTGAGGTTAAACGGGATGTAAAAAGAGGACCAGGAACACATACATACCCTTCGTTCTCACAAAATTATTAGTGAACCTTCGCATTGTTTGTAAAGGTAAGATCGTAGTGTTCTTGATTTGAGGAAATCAAATGAACGGAGCATAACGAATAGAGATGAGCATGACGTGGTACACAACATATATGAGTTTTGGTTCACAACATATATTGTGAGCCAAAACTCCTATACGGATTTCAAATGTAATTCTAACACGATATTACTCAAATCACTTTGCAATGAAGATCACATGGTGTATAATCACTCACGAATTGCAAATGGGGCAAGTGAGAGTTTCCTAGTGACTGAATCTCCTAGTTTGATTGTTTTTTATTTTCGTAGAGTTTCCGAAAGAGAAAGCATACGAATCAAGTCATGTTTGCCACTGAGGTAAAACAGAATATAAATACACATTGTTCTCACAAAGATATTAGTGGACCTTCGCATCGTTTGTAAAGGTATGATCGTAGTGTTCTTGATTTGAGGAAATCAGATGAACGTAGTGTAACGAATAGAGATGAGCATGACATGGTACACAATGATAGGCTTAAGAAGCCATGTCGGGTCATTCATAGCTTGTGAGCCAACATATATGAGCGTTCAAAACAACCAAACCAGAAAATCAATCTAGTCCAAAACTCCTATACGGATTTCAAACGTAATTCTAACACGATATTACTCAAATCACTTTGCAATGAAGATCACATGGTGTATAATCACTCACAAAATGCAAATGAGGCACGTGAGAGTTTTCTAGTGACTGAATCTCCTAGTTTGATTGTTTTTTATTTTCGTAGAGTTTCCGAAAGAGAAATCATACGAATCAAGTCATGTTTGCTATTGAGGTTAAACGGGATGTAAAAAGAGGACCAGGAACACATACATACCCTTCGTTCTCACAAAATTATTAGTGAACCTTCGCATTGTTTGTAAAGGTAAGATCGTAGTGTTCTTGATTTGAGGAAATCAAATGAACGGAGCATAACGAATAGAGATGAGCATGACGTGGTACACAACATATATGAGTTTTGGTTCACAACATATATTGTGAGCCAAAACTCCTATACGGATTTCAAATGTAATTCTAACACGATATTACTCAAATCACTTTGCAATGAAGATCACATGGTGTATAATCACTCACGAATTGCAAATGGGGCAAGTGAGAGTTTCCTAGTGACTGAATCTCCTAGTTTGATTGTTTTTTATTTTCGTAGAGTTTCCGAAAGAGAAATCATACGAATCAAGTCATGTTTGCTATTGAGGTTAAACGGGATGTAAAAAGAGGACCAGGAACACATACATACCCTTCGTTCTCACAAAATTATTAGTGAACCTTCGCATTGTTTGTAAAGGTAAGATCGTAGTGTTCTTGATTTGAGGAAATCAAATGAACGGAGCATAACGAATAGAGATGAGCATGACGTGGTACACAACATATATGAGTTTTGGTTCACAACATATATTGTGAGCCAAAACTCCTATACGGATTTCAAATGTAATTCTAACACGATATTACTCAAATCACTTTGCAATGAAGATCACATGGTGTATAATCACTCACGAATTGCAAATGGGGCAAGTGAGAGTTTCCTAGTGACTGAATCTCCTAGTTTGATTGTTTTTTATTTTCGTAGAGTTTCCGAAAGAGAAAGCATACGAATCAAGTCATGTTTGCCACTGAGGTAAAACAGAATATAAATACACATTGTTCTCACAAAGATATTAGTGGACCTTCGCATCGTTTGTAAAGGTATGATCGTAGTGTTCTTGATTTGAGGAAATCAGATGAACGTAGTGTAACGAATAGAGATGAGCATGACATGGTACACAATGATAGGCTTAAGAAGCCATGTCGGGTCATTCATAGCTTGTGAGCCAACATATATGAGCGTTCAAAACAACCAAACCAGAAAATCAATCTAGTCCAAAACTCCTATACGGATTTCAAACGTAATTCTAACACGATATTACTCAAATCACTTTGCAATGAAGATCACATGGTGTATAATCACTCACAAAATGCAAATGAGGCACGTGAGAGTTTTCTACTGACTGAATCTCCTAGTTTGATTGTTTTTTATTTTCGTAGAGTTTCCGAAAGAGAAATCATACGAATCAAGTCATGTTTGCTATTGAGGTTAAACGGGATGTAAAAAGAGGACCAGGAACACATACATACCCATAGTTCTCACAAAATTATTAGTGAACCTTCGCATTGTTTGTAAAGGTAAGATCGTAGTGTTCTTGATTTGAGGAAATCAAATGAACGGAGCATAACGAATAGAGATGAGCATGACGTGGTACACAACATATATGAGTTTTGGTTCACAACATATATTGTGAGCCAAAACTCCTATACGGATTTCAAACGTAAGTCTAACACGATATTACTCAAATCACTTTGCAATGAAGATCACATGGTGTATAATCACTCACGAATTGCAAATGGGGCAAGTGAGAGTTTCCTAGTGACTGAATCTCCTAGTTTGATTGTTTTTTATTTTCGTAGAGTTTCCGAAAGAGAAAGCATACGAATCAAGTCATGTTTGCCACTGAGGTAAAACAGAATATAAATACACATTGTTCTCACAAAGATATTAGTGGACCTTCGCATCGTTTGTAAAGGTATGATCGTAGTGTTCTTGATTTGAGGAAATCAGATGAACGTAGTGTAACGAATAGAGATGAGCATGACATGGTACACAATGATAGGCTTAAGAAGCCATGTCAGGTCATTCATAGCTTGTGAGCCAACATATATGAGCGTTCAAAACAACCAAACCAGAAAATCAATCTAGTCCAAAACTCCTATACGGATTTCAAACGTAATTCTAACACGATATTACTCAAATCACTTTGCAATGAAGATCACATGGTGTATAATCACTCACAAAATGCAAATGAGGCACGTGAGAGTTTTCTAGTGACTGAATCTCCTAGTTTGATTGTTTTTTATTTTCGTAGAGTTTCCGAAAGAGAAATCATACGAATCAAGTCATGTTTGCTATTGAGGTTAAACGGGATGTAAAAAGAGGACCAGGAACACATACATACCCTTCGTTCTCACAAAATTATTAGTGAACCTTCGCATTGTTTGTAAAGGTAAGATCGTAGTGTTCTTGATTTGAGGAAATCAAATGAACGGAGCATAACGAATAGAGATGAGCATGACGTGGTACACAACATATATGAGTTTTGGTTCACAACATATATTGTGAGCCAAAACTCCTATACGGATTTCAAATGTAATTCTAACACGATATTACTCAAATCACTTTGCAATGAAGATCACATGGTGTATAATCACTCACGAATTGCAAATGGGGCAAGTGAGAGTTTCCTAGTGACTGAATCTCCTAGTTTGATTGTTTTTTATTTTCGTAGAGTTTCCGAAAGAGAAAGCATACGAATCAAGTCATGTTTGCCACTGAGGTAAAACAGAATATAAATACACATTGTTCTCACAAAGATATTAGTGGACCTTCGCATCGTTTGTAAAGGTATGATCGTAGTGTTCTTGATTTGAGGAAATCAGATGAACGTAGTGTAACGAATAGAGATGAGCATGACATGGTACACAATGATAGGCTTAAGAAGCCATGTCGGGTCATTCATAGCTTGTGAGCCAACATATATGAGCGTTCAAAACAACCAAACCAGAAAATCAATCTAGTCCAAAACTCCTATACGGATTTCAAACGTAATTCTAACACGATATTACTCAAATCACTTTGCAATGAAGATCACATGGTGTATAATCACTCACAAAATGCAAATGAGGCACGTGAGAGTTTTCTAGTGACTGAATCTCCTAGTTTGATTGTTTTTTATTTTCGTAGAGTTTCCGAAAGAGAAATCATACGAATCAAGTCATGTTTGCTATTGAGGTTAAACGGGATGTAAAAAGAGGACCAGGAACACATACATACCCATAGTTCTCACAAAATTATTAGTGAACCTTCGCATTGTTTGTAAAGGTAAGATCGTAGTGTTCTTGATTTGAGGAAATCAAATGAACGGAGCATAACGAATAGAGATGAGCATGACGTGGTACACAACATATATGAGTTTTGGTTCACAACATATATTGTGAGCCAAAACTCCTATACGGATTTCAAATGTAATTCTAACACGATATTACTCAAATCACTTTGCAATGAAGATCACATGGTGTATAATCACTCACGAATTGCAAATGGGGCAAGTGAGAGTTTCCTAGTGACTGAATCTCCTAGTTTGATTGTTTTTTATTTTCGTAGAGTTTCCGAAAGAGAAAGCATACGAATCAAGTCATGTTTGCCACTGAGGTAAAACAGAATATAAATACACATTGTTCTCACAAAGATATTAGTGGACCTTCGCATCGTTTGTAAAGGTATGATCGTAGTGTTCTTGATTTGAGGAAATCAGATGAACGTAGTGTAACGAATAGAGATGAGCATGACATGGTACACAATGATAGGCTTAAGAAGCCATGTCGGGTCATTCATAGCTTGTGAGCCAACATATATGAGCGTTCAAAACAACCAAACTATAAAATCAATCTAGTCCAAAACTCCTATACGGATTTCAAACGTAATTCTAACACGATATTACTCAAATCACTTTGCAATGAAGATCACATGGTGTATAATCACTCACAAAATGCAAATGAGGCACGTGAGAGTTTTCTACTGACTGAATCTCCTAGTTTGATTGTTTTTTATTTTCGTAGAGTTTCCGAAAGAGAAATCATACGAATCAAGTCATGTTTGCTATTGAGGTTAAACGGGATGTAAAAAGAGGACCAGGAACACATACATACCCTTCGTTCTCACAAAATTATTAGTGAACCTTCGCATTGTTTGTAAAGGTAAGATCGTAGTGTTCTTGATTTGAGGAAATCAAATGAACGGAGCATAACGAATAGAGATGAGCATGACGTGGTACACAACATATATGAGTTTTGGTTCACAACATATATTGTGAGCCAAAACTCCTATACGGATTTCAAATGTAATTCTAACACGATATTACTCAAATCACTTTGCAATGAAGATCACATGGTGTATAATCACTCACGAATTGCAAATGGGGCAAGTGAGAGTTTCCTAGTGACTGAATCTCCTAGTTTGATTGTTTTTTATTTTCGTAGAGTTTCCGAAAGAGAAAGCATACGAATCAAGTCATGTTTGCCACTGAGGTAAAACAGAATATAAATACACATTGTTCTCACAAAGATATTAGTGGACCTTCGCATCGTTTGTAAAGGTATGATCGTAGTGTTCTTGATTTGAGGAAATCAGATGAACGTAGTGTAACGAATAGAGATGAGCATGACATGGTACACAATGATAGGCTTAAGAAGCCATGTCGGGTCATTCATAGCTTGTGAGCCAACATATATGAGCGTTCAAAACAACCAAACCAGAAAATCAATCTAGTCCAAAACTCCTATACGGATTTCAAACGTAATTCTAACACGATATTACTCAAATCACTTTGCAATGAAGATCACATGGTGTATAATCACTCACAAAATGCAAATGAGGCACGTGAGAGTTTTCTACTGACTGAATCTCCTAGTTTGATTGTTTTTTATTTTCGTAGAGTTTCCGAAAGAGAAATCATACGAATCAAGTCATGTTTGCTATTGAGGTTAAACGGGATGTAAAAAGAGGACCAGGAACACATACATACCCATAGTTCTCACAAAATTATTAGTGAACCTTCGCATTGTTTGTAAAGGTAAGATCGTAGTGTTCTTGATTTGAGGAAATCAAATGAACAGAGCATAACGAATAGAGATGAGCATGACGTGGTACACAACATATATGAGTTTTGGTTCACAACATATATTGTGAGCCAAAACTCCTATACGGATTTCAAATGTAATTCTAACACGATATTACTCAAATCACTTTGCAATGAAGATCACATGGTGTATAATCACTCACGAATTGCAAATGGGGCAAGTGAGAGTTTCCTAGTGACTGAATCTCCTAGTTTGATTGTTTTTTTATTTTCGTAGAGTTTCCGAAAGAGAAAGCATACGAATCAAGTCATGTTTGCCACTGAGGTAAAACAGAATATAAATACACATTGTTCTCACAAAGATATTAGTGGACCTTCGCATCGTTTGTAAAGGTATGATCGTAGTGTTCTTGATTTGAGGAAATCAGATGAACGTAGTGTAACGAATAGAGATGAGCATGACATGGTACACAATGATAGGCTTAAGAAGCCATGTCGGGTCATTCATAGCTTGTGAGCCAACATATATGAGCGTTCAAAACAACCAAACCAGAAAATCAATCTAGTCCAAAACTCCTATACGGATTTCAAACGTAATTCTAACACGATATTACTCAAATCACTTTGCAATGAAGATCACATGGTGTATAATCACTCACAAAATGCAAATGAGGCACGTGAGAGTTTTCTACTGACTGAATCTCCTAGTTTGATTGTTTTTTATTTTCGTAGAGTTTCCGAAAGAGAAATCATACGAATCAAGTCATGTTTGCTATTGAGGTTAAACGGGATGTAAAAAGAGGACCAGGAACACATACATACCCTTCGTTCTCACAAAATTATTAGTGAACCTTCGCATTGTTTGTAAAGGTAAGATCGTAGTGTTCTTGATTTGAGGAAATCAAATGAACGGAGCATAACGAATAGAGATGAGCATGACGTGGTACACAACATATATGAGTTTTGGTTCACAACATATATTGTGAGCCAAAACTCCTATACGGATTTCAAATGTAATTCTAACACGATATTACTCAAATCACTTTGCAATGAAGATCACATGGTGTATAATCACTCACGAATTGCAAATGGGGCAAGTGAGAGTTTCCTAGTGACTGAATCTCCTAGTTTGATTGTTTTTTATTTTCGTAGAGTTTCCGAAAGAGAAAGCATACGAATCAAGTCATGTTTGCCACTGAGGTAAAACAGAATATAAATACACATTGTTCTCACAAAGATATTAGTGGACCTTCGCATCGTTTGTAAAGGTATGATCGTAGTGTTCTTGATTTGAGGAAATCAGATGAACGTAGTGTAACGAATAGAGATGAGCATGACATGGTACACAATGATAGGCTTAAGAAGCCATGTCGGGTCATTCATAGCTTGTGAGCCAACATATATGAGCGTTCAAAACAACCAAACCAGAAAATCAATCTAGTCCAAAACTCCTATACGGATTTCAAACGTAATTCTAACACGATATTACTCAAATCACTTTGCAATGAAGATCACATGGTGTATAATCACTCACAAAATGCAAATGAGGCACGTGAGAGTTTTCTAGTGACTGAATCTCCTAGTTTGATTGTTTTTTATTTTCGTAGAGTTTCCGAAAGAGAAATCATACGAATCAAGTCATGTTTGCTATTGAGGTTAAACGGGATGTAAAAAGAGGACCAGGAACACATACATACCCTTCGTTCTCACAAAATTATTAGTGAACCTTCGCATTGTTTGTAAAGGTAAGATCGTAGTGTTCTTGATTTGAGGAAATCAAATGAACGGAGCATAACGAATAGAGATGAGCATGACGTGGTACACAACATATATGAGTTTTGGTTCACAACATATATTGTGAGCCAAAACTCCTATACGGATTTCAAATGTAATTCTAACACGATATTACTCAAATCACTTTGCAATGAAGATCACATGGTGTATAATCACTCACGAATTGCAAATGGGGCAAGTGAGAGTTTCCTAGTGACTGAATCTCCTAGTTTGATTGTTTTTTATTTTCGTAGAGTTTCCGAAAGAGAAATCATACGAATCAAGTCATGTTTGCTATTGAGGTTAAACGGGATGTAAAAAGAGGACCAGGAACACATACATACCCTTCGTTCTCACAAAATTATTAGTGAACCTTCGCATTGTTTGTAAAGGTAAGATCGTAGTGTTCTTGATTTGAGGAAATCAAATGAACGGAGCATAACGAATAGAGATGAGCATGACGTGGTACACAACATATATGAGTTTTGGTTCACAACATATATTGTGAGCCAAAACTCCTATACGGATTTCAAATGTAATTCTAACACGATATTACTCAAATCACTTTGCAATGAAGATCACATGGTGTATAATCACTCACGAATTGCAAATGGGGCAAGTGAGAGTTTCCTAGTGACTGAATCTCCTAGTTTGATTGTTTTTTATTTTCGTAGAGTTTCCGAAAGAGAAAGCATACGAATCAAGTCATGTTTGCCACTGAGGTAAAACAGAATATAAATACACATTGTTCTCACAAAGATATTAGTGGACCTTCGCATCGTTTGTAAAGGTATGATCGTAGTGTTCTTGATTTGAGGAAATCAGATGAACGTAGTGTAACGAATAGAGATGAGCATGACATGGTACACAATGATAGGCTTAAGAAGCCATGTCGGGTCATTCATAGCTTGTGAGCCAACATATATGAGCGTTCAAAACAACCAAACCAGAAAATCAATCTAGTCCAAAACTCCTATACGGATTTCAAACGTAATTCTAACACGATATTACTCAAATCACTTTGCAATGAAGATCACATGGTGTATAATCACTCACAAAATGCAAATGAGGCACGTGAGAGTTTTCTACTGACTGAATCTCCTAGTTTGATTGTTTTTTATTTTCGTAGAGTTTCCGAAAGAGAAATCATACGAATCAAGTCATGTTTGCTATTGAGGTTAAACGGGATGTAAAAAGAGGACCAGGAACACATACATACCCATAGTTCTCACAAAATTATTAGTGAACCTTCGCATTGTTTGTAAAGGTAAGATCGTAGTGTTCTTGATTTGAGGAAATCAAATGAACGGAGCATAACGAATAGAGATGAGCATGACGTGGTACACAACATATATGAGTTTTGGTTCACAACATATATTGTGAGCCAAAACTCCTATACGGATTTCAAATGTAATTCTAACACGATATTACTCAAATCACTTTGCAATGAAGATCACATGGTGTATAATCACTCACGAATTGCAAATGGGGCAAGTGAGAGTTTCCTAGTGACTGAATCTCCTAGTTTGATTGTTTTTTTATTTTCGTAGAATTTCCGAAAGAGAAAGCATACGAATCAAGTCATGTTTGCCACTGAGGTAAAACAGAATATAAATACACATTGTTCTCACAAAGATATTAGTGGACCTTCGCATCGTTTGTAAAGGTATGATCGTAGTGTTCTTGATTTGAGGAAATCAGATGAACGTAGTGTAACGAATAGAGATGAGCATGACATGGTACACAATGATAGGCTTAAGAAGCCATGTCGGGTCATTCATAGCTTGTGAGCCAACATATATGAGCATTCAAAACAACCAAACCAGAAAATCAATCTAGTCCAAAACTCCTATACGGATTTCAAACGTAATTCTAACACGATATTACTCAAATCACTTTGCAATGAAGATCACATGGTGTATAATCACTCACAAAATGCAAATGAGGCACGTGAGAGTTTTCTAGTGACTGAATCTCCTAGTTTGATTGTTTTTTATTTTCGTAGAGTTTCCGAAAGAGAAATCATACGAATCAAGTCATGTTTGCTATTGAGGTTAAACGGGATGTAAAAAGAGGACCAGGAACACATACATACCCTTCGTTCTCACAAAATTATTAGTGAACCTTCGCATTGTTTGTAAAGGTAAGATCGTAGTGTTCTTGATTTGAGGAAATCAAATGAACGGAGCATAACGAATAGAGATGAGCATGACGTGGTACACAACATATATGAGTTTTGGTTCACAACATATATTGTGAGCCAAAACTCCTATACGGATTTCAAATGTAATTCTAACACGATATTACTCAAATCACTTTGCAATGAAGATCACATGGTGTATAATCACTCACGAATTGCAAATGGGGCAAGTGAGAGTTTCCTAGTGACTGAATCTCCTAGTTTGATTGTTTTTTATTTTCGTAGAGTTTCCGAAAGAGAAAGCATACGAATCAAGTCATGTTTGCCACTGAGGTAAAACAGAATATAAATACACATTGTTCTCACAAAGATATTAGTGGACCTTCGCATCGTTTGTAAAGGTATGATCGTAGTGTTCTTGATTTGAGGAAATCAGATGAACGTAGTGTAACGAATAGAGATGAGCATGACATGGTACACAATGATAGGCTTAAGAAGCCATGTCGGGTCATTCATAGCTTGTGAGCCAACATATATGAGCGTTCAAAACAACCAAACCAGAAAATCAATCTAGTCCAAAACTCCTATACGGATTTCAAACGTAATTCTAACACGATATTACTCAAATCACTTTGCAATGAAGATCACATGGTGTATAATCACTCACAAAATGCAAATGAGGCACGTGAGAGTTTTCTAGTGACTGAATCTCCTAGTTTGATTGTTTTTTATTTTCGTAGAGTTTCCGAAAGAGAAATCATACGAATCAAGTCATGTTTGCTATTGAGGTTAAACGGGATGTAAAAAGAGGACCAGGAACACATACATACCCATAGTTCTCACAAAATTATTAGTGAACCTTCGCATTGTTTGTAAAGGTAAGATCGTAGTGTTCTTGATTTGAGGAAATCAAATGAACGGAGCATAACGAATAGAGATGAGCATGACGTGGTACACAACATATATGAGTTTTGGTTCACAACATATATTGTGAGCCAAAACTCCTATACGGATTTCAAATGTAATTCTAACACGATATTACTCAAATCACTTTGCAATGAAGATCACATGGTGTATAATCACTCACGAATTGCAAATGGGGCAAGTGAGAGTTTCCTAGTGACTGAATCTCCTAGTTTGATTGTTTTTTTATTTTCGTAGAGTTTCCGAAAGAGAAAGCATACGAATCAAGTCATGTTTGCCACTGAGGTAAAACAGAATATAAATACACATTGTTCTCACAAAGATATTAGTGGACCTTCGCATCGTTTGTAAAGGTATGATCGTAGTGTTCTTGATTTGAGGAAATCAGATGAACGTAGTGTAACGAATAGAGATGAGCATGACATGGTACACAATGATAGGCTTAAGAAGCCATGTCGGGTCATTCATAGCTTGTGAGCCAACATATATGAGCGTTCAAAACAACCAAACCAGAAAATCAATCTAGTCCAAAACTCCTATACGGATTTCAAACGTAATTCTAACACGATATTACTCAAATCACTTTGCAATGAAGATCACATGGTGTATAATCACTCACAAAATGCAAATGAGGCACGTGAGAGTTTTCTAGTGACTGAATCTCCTAGTTTGATTGTTTTTTATTTTCGTAGAGTTTCCGAAAGAGAAATCATACGAATCAAGTCATGTTTGCTATTGAGGTTAAACGGGATGTAAAAAGAGGACCAGGAACACATACATACCCTTCGTTCTCACAAAATTATTAGTGAACCTTCGCATTGTTTGTAAAGGTAAGATCGTAGTGTTCTTGATTTGAGGAAATCAAATGAACGGAGCATAACGAATAGAGATGAGCATGACGTGGTACACAACATATATGAGTTTTGGTTCACAACATATATTGTGAGCCAAAACTCCTATACGGATTTCAAATGTAATTCTAACACGATATTACTCAAATCACTTTGCAATGAAGATCACATGGTGTATAATCACTCACGAATTGCAAATGGGGCAAGTGAGAGTTTCCTAGTGACTGAATCTCCTAGTTTGATTGTTTTTTATTTTCGTAGAGTTTCCGAAAGAGAAATCATACGAATCAAGTCATGTTTGCTATTGAGGTTAAACGGGATGTAAAAAGAGGACCAGGAACACATACATACCCTTCGTTCTCACAAAATTATTAGTGAACCTTCGCATTGTTTGTAAAGGTAAGATCGTAGTGTTCTTGATTTGAGGAAATCAAATGAACGGAGCATAACGAATAGAGATGAGCATGACGTGGTACACAACATATATGAGTTTTGGTTCACAACATATATTGTGAGCCAAAACTCCTATACGGATTTCAAATGTAATTCTAACACGATATTACTCAAATCACTTTGCAATGAAGATCACATGGTGTATAATCACTCACGAATTGCAAATGGGGCAAGTGAGAGTTTCCTAGTGACTGAATCTCCTAGTTTGATTGTTTTTTATTTTCGTAGAGTTTCCGAAAGAGAAAGCATACGAATCAAGTCATGTTTGCCACTGAGGTAAAACAGAATATAAATACACATTGTTCTCACAAAGATATTAGTGGACCTTCGCATCGTTTGTAAAGGTATGATCGTAGTGTTCTTGATTTGAGGAAATCAGATGAACGTAGTGTAACGAATAGAGATGAGCATGACATGGTACACAATGATAGGCTTAAGAAGCCATGTCGGGTCATTCATAGCTTGTGAGCCAACATATATGAGCGTTCAAAACAACCAAACCAGAAAATCAATCTAGTCCAAAACTCCTATACGGATTTCAAACGTAATTCTAACACGATATTACTCAAATCACTTTGCAATGAAGATCACATGGTGTATAATCACTCACAAAATGCAAATGAGGCACGTGAGAGTTTTCTACTGACTGAATCTCCTAGTTTGATTGTTTTTTATTTTCGTAGAGTTTCCGAAAGAGAAATCATACGAATCAAGTCATGTTTGCTATTGAGGTTAAACGGGATGTAAAAAGAGGACCAGGAACACATACATACCCATAGTTCTCACAAAATTATTAGTGAACCTTCGCATTGTTTGTAAAGGTAAGATCGTAGTGTTCTTGATTTGAGGAAATCAAATGAACGGAGCATAACGAATAGAGATGAGCATGACGTGGTACACAACATATATGAGTTTTGGTTCACAACATATATTGTGAGCCAAAACTCCTATACGGATTTCAAATGTAATTCTAACACGATATTACTCAAATCACTTTGCAATGAAGATCACATGGTGTATAATCACTCACGAATTGCAAATGGGGCAAGTGAGAGTTTCCTAGTGACTGAATCTCCTAGTTTGATTGTTTTTTTATTTTCGTAGAGTTTCCGAAAGAGAAAGCATACGAATCAAGTCATGTTTGCCACTGAGGTAAAACAGAATATAAATACACATTGTTCTCACAAAGATATTAGTGGACCTTCGCATCGTTTGTAAAGGTATGATCGTAGTGTTCTTGATTTGAGGAAATCAGATGAACGTAGTGTAACGAATAGAGATGAGCATGACATGGTACACAATGATAGGCTTAAGAAGCCATGTCGGGTCATTCATAGCTTGTGAGCCAACATATATGAGCATTCAAAACAACCAAACCAGAAAATCAATCTAGTCCAAAACTCCTATACGGATTTCAAACGTAATTCTAACACGATATTACTCAAATCACTTTGCAATGAAGATCACATGGTGTATAATCACTCACAAAATGCAAATGAGGCACGTGAGAGTTTTCTAGTGACTGAATCTCCTAGTTTGATTGTTTTTTATTTTCGTAGAGTTTCCGAAAGAGAAATCATACGAATCAAGTCATGTTTGCTATTGAGGTTAAACGGGATGTAAAAAGAGGACCAGGAACACATACATACCCTTCGTTCTCACAAAATTATTAGTGAACCTTCGCATTGTTTGTAAAGGTAAGATCGTAGTGTTCTTGATTTGAGGAAATCAAATGAACGGAGCATAACGAATAGAGATGAGCATGACGTGGTACACAACATATATGAGTTTTGGTTCACAACATATATTGTGAGCCAAAACTCCTATACGGATTTCAAATGTAATTCTAACACGATATTACTCAAATCACTTTGCAATGAAGATCACATGGTGTATAATCACTCACGAATTGCAAATGGGGCAAGTGAGAGTTTCCTAGTGACTGAATCTCCTAGTTTGATTGTTTTTTATTTTCGTAGAGTTTCCGAAAGAGAAAGCATACGAATCAAGTCATGTTTGCCACTGAGGTAAAACAGAATATAAATACACATTGTTCTCACAAAGATATTAGTGGACCTTCGCATCGTTTGTAAAGGTATGATCGTAGTGTTCTTGATTTGAGGAAATCAGATGAACGTAGTGTAACGAATAGAGATGAGCATGACATGGTACACAATGATAGGCTTAAGAAGCCATGTCGGGTCATTCATAGCTTGTGAGCCAACATATATGAGCGTTCAAAACAACCAAACCAGAAAATCAATCTAGTCCAAAACTCCTATACGGATTTCAAACGTAATTCTAACACGATATTACTCAAATCACTTTGCAATGAAGATCACATGGTGTATAATCACTCACAAAATGCAAATGAGGCACGTGAGAGTTTTCTAGTGACTGAATCTCCTAGTTTGATTGTTTTTTATTTTCGTAGAGTTTCCGAAAGAGAAATCATACGAATCAAGTCATGTTTGCTATTGAGGTTAAACGGGATGTAAAAAGAGGACCAGGAACACATACATACCCATAGTTCTCACAAAATTATTAGTGAACCTTCGCATTGTTTGTAAAGGTAAGATCGTAGTGTTCTTGATTTGAGGAAATCAAATGAACGGAGCATAACGAATAGAGATGAGCATGACGTGGTACACAACATATATGAGTTTTGGTTCACAACATATATTGTGAGCCAAAACTCCTATACGGATTTCAAATGTAATTCTAACACGATATTACTCAAATCACTTTGCAATGAAGATCACATGGTGTATAATCACTCACGAATTGCAAATGGGGCAAGTGAGAGTTTCCTAGTGACTGAATCTCCTAGTTTGATTGTTTTTTTATTTTCGTAGAGTTTCCGAAAGAGAAAGCATACGAATCAAGTCATGTTTGCCACTGAGGTAAAACAGAATATAAATACACATTGTTCTCACAAAGATATTAGTGGACCTTCGCATCGTTTGTAAAGGTATGATCGTAGTGTTCTTGATTTGAGGAAATCAGATGAACGTAGTGTAACGAATAGAGATGAGCATGACATGGTACACAATGATAGGCTTAAGAAGCCATGTCGGGTCATTCATAGCTTGTGAGCCAACATATATGAGCGTTCAAAACAACCAAACCAGAAAATCAATCTAGTCCAAAACTCCTATACGGATTTCAAACGTAATTCTAACACGATATTACTCAAATCACTTTGCAATGAAGATCACATGGTGTATAATCACTCACAAAATGCAAATGAGGCACGTGAGAGTTTTCTACTGACTGAATCTCCTAGTTTGATTGTTTTTTATTTTCGTAGAGTTTCCGAAAGAGAAATCATACGAATCAAGTCATGTTTGCTATTGAGGTTAAACGGGATGTAAAAAGAGGACCAGGAACACATACATACCCTTCGTTCTCACAAAATTATTAGTGAACCTTCGCATTGTTTGTAAAGGTAAGATCGTAGTGTTCTTGATTTGAGGAAATCAAATGAACGGAGCATAACGAATAGAGATGAGCATGACGTGGTACACAACATATATGAGTTTTGGTTCACAACATATATTGTGAGCCAAAACTCCTATACGGATTTCAAATGTAATTCTAACACGATATTACTCAAATCACTTTGCAATGAAGATCACATGGTGTATAATCACTCACGAATTGCAAATGGGGCAAGTGAGAGTTTCCTAGTGACTGAATCTCCTAGTTTGATTGTTTTTTATTTTCGTAGAGTTTCCGAAAGAGAAAGCATACGAATCAAGTCATGTTTGCCACTGAGGTAAAACAGAATATAAATACACATTGTTCTCACAAAGATATTAGTGGACCTTCGCATCGTTTGTAAAGGTATGATCGTAGTGTTCTTGATTTGAGGAAATCAGATGAACGTAGTGTAACGAATAGAGATGAGCATGACATGGTACACAATGATAGGCTTAAGAAGCCATGTCGGGTCATTCATAGCTTGTGAGCCAACATATATGAGCGTTCAAAACAACCAAACCAGAAAATCAATCTAGTCCAAAACTCCTATACGGATTTCAAACGTAATTCTAACACGATATTACTCAAATCACTTTGCAATGAAGATCACATGGTGTATAATCACTCACAAAATGCAAATGAGGCACGTGAGAGTTTTCTAGTGACTGAATCTCCTAGTTTGATTGTTTTTTATTTTCGTAGAGTTTCCGAAAGAGAAATCATACGAATCAAGTCATGTTTGCTATTGAGGTTAAA
Organism: Arabis hirsuta; assembly: GCA_964056655.1. Classification (NCBI taxonomy): domain Eukaryota; kingdom Viridiplantae; phylum Streptophyta; class Magnoliopsida; order Brassicales; family Brassicaceae; genus Arabis; species Arabis hirsuta. The sequence goes on along the minus strand of OZ053299.1, from coordinate 21,551,118 downwards.
CGGGATGTAAAAAGAGGACCAGGAACACATACATACCCATAGTTCTCACAAAATTATTAGTGAACCTTCGCATTGTTTGTAAAGGTAAGATCGTAGTGTTCTTGATTTGAGGAAATCAAATGAACGGAGCATAACGAATAGAGATGAGCATGACGTGGTACACAACATATATGAGTTTTGGTTCACAACATATATTGTGAGCCAAAACTCCTATACGGATTTCAAATGTAATTCTAACACGATATTACTCAAATCACTTTGCAATGAAGATCACATGGTGTATAATCACTCACGAATTGCAAATGGGGCAAGTGAGAGTTTCCTAGTGACTGAATCTCCTAGTTTGATTGTTTTTTTATTTTCGTAGAGTTTCCGAAAGAGAAAGCATACGAATCAAGTCATGTTTGCCACTGAGGTAAAACAGAATATAAATACACATTGTTCTCACAAAGATATTAGTGGACCTTCGCATCGTTTGTAAAGGTATGATCGTAGTGTTCTTGATTTGAGGAAATCAGATGAACGTAGTGTAACGAATAGAGATGAGCATGACATGGTACACAATGATAGGCTTAAGAAGCCATGTCGGGTCATTCATAGCTTGTGAGCCAACATATATGAGCGTTCAAAACAACCAAACCAGAAAATCAATCTAGTCCAAAACTCCTATACGGATTTCAAACGTAATTCTAACACGATATTACTCAAATCACTTTGCAATGAAGATCACATGGTGTATAATCACTCACAAAATGCAAATGAGGCACGTGAGAGTTTTCTACTGACTGAATCTCCTAGTTTGATTGTTTTTTATTTTCGTAGAGTTTCCGAAAGAGAAATCATACGAATCAAGTCATGTTTGCTATTGAGGTTAAACGGGATGTAAAAAGAGGACCAGGAACACATACATACCCTTCGTTCTCACAAAATTATTAGTGAACCTTCGCATTGTTTGTAAAGGTAAGATCGTAGTGTTCTTGATTTGAGGAAATCAAATGAACGGAGCATAACGAATAGAGATGAGCATGACGTGGTACACAACATATATGAGTTTTGGTTCACAACATATATTGTGAGCCAAAACTCCTATACGGATTTCAAATGTAATTCTAACACGATATTACTCAAATCACTTTGCAATGAAGATCACATGGTGTATAATCACTCACGAATTGCAAATGGGGCAAGTGAGAGTTTCCTAGTGACTGAATCTCCTAGTTTGATTGTTTTTTATTTTCGTAGAGTTTCCGAAAGAGAAAGCATACGAATCAAGTCATGTTTGCCACTGAGGTAAAACAGAATATAAATACACATTGTTCTCACAAAGATATTAGTGGACCTTCGCATCGTTTGTAAAGGTATGATCGTAGTGTTCTTGATTTGAGGAAATCAGATGAACGTAGTGTAACGAATAGAGATGAGCATGACATGGTACACAATGATAGGCTTAAGAAGCCATGTCGGGTCATTCATAGCTTGTGAGCCAACATATATGAGCGTTCAAAACAACCAAACCAGAAAATCAATCTAGTCCAAAACTCCTATACGGATTTCAAACGTAATTCTAACACGATATTACTCAAATCACTTTGCAATGAAGATCACATGGTGTATAATCACTCACAAAATGCAAATGAGGCACGTGAGAGTTTTCTACTGACTGAATCTCCTAGTTTGATTGTTTTTTATTTTCGTAGAGTTTCCGAAAGAGAAATCATACGAATCAAGTCATGTTTGCTATTGAGGTTAAACGGGATGTAAAAAGAGGACCAGGAACACATACATACCCTTCGTTCTCACAAAATTATTAGTGAACCTTCGCATTGTTTGTAAAGGTAAGATCGTAGTGTTCTTGATTTGAGGAAATCAAATGAACGGAGCATAACGAATAGAGATGAGCATGACGTGGTACACAACATATATGAGTTTTGGTTCACAACATATATTGTGAGCCAAAACTCCTATACGGATTTCAAACGTAAGTCTAACACGATATTACTCAAATCACTTTGCAATGAAGATCACATGGTGTATAATCACTCACGAATTGCAAATGGGGCAAGTGAGAGTTTCCTAGTGACTGAATCTCCTAGTTTGATTGTTTTTTATTTTCGTAGAGTTTCCGAAAGAGAAAGCATACGAATCAAGTCATGTTTGCCACTGAGGTAAAACAGAATATAAATACACATTGTTCTCACAAAGATATTAGTGGACCTTCGCATCGTTTGTAAAGGTATGATCGTAGTGTTCTTGATTTGAGGAAATCAGATGAACGTAGTGTAACGAATAGAGATGAGCATGACATGGTACACAATGATAGGCTTAAGAAGCCATGTCGGGTCATTCATAGCTTGTGAGCCAACATATATGAGCGTTCAAAACAACCAAACCAGAAAATCAATCTAGTCCAAAACTCCTATACGGATTTCAAACGTAATTCTAACACGATATTACTCAAATCACTTTGCAATGAAGATCACATGGTGTATAATCACTCACAAAATGCAAATGAGGCACGTGAGAGTTTTCTACTGACTGAATCTCCTAGTTTGATTGTTTTTTATTTTCGTAGAGTTTCCGAAAGAGAAATCATACGAATCAAGTCATGTTTGCTATTGAGGTTAAACGGGATGTAAAAAGAGGACCAGGAACACATACATACCCTTCGTTCTCACAAAATTATTAGTGAACCTTCGCATTGTTTGTAAAGGTAAGATCGTAGTGTTCTTGATTTGAGGAAATCAAATGAACGGAGCATAACGAATAGAGATGAGCATGACGTGGTACACAACATATATGAGTTTTGGTTCACAACATATATTGTGAGCCAAAACTCCTATACGGATTTCAAATGTAATTCTAACACGATATTACTCAAATCACTTTGCAATGAAGATCACATGGTGTATAATCACTCACGAATTGCAAATGGGGCAAGTGAGAGTTTCCTAGTGACTGAATCTCCTAGTTTGATTGTTTTTTATTTTCGTAGAGTTTCCGAAAGAGAAAGCATACGAATCAAGTCATGTTTGCCACTGAGGTAAAACAGAATATAAATACACATTGTTCTCACAAAGATATTAGTGGACCTTCGCATCGTTTGTAAAGGTATGATCGTAGTGTTCTTGATTTGAGGAAATCAGATGAACGTAGTGTAACGAATAGAGATGAGCATGACATGGTACACAATGATAGGCTTAAGAAGCCATGTCGGGTCATTCATAGCTTGTGAGCCAACATATATGAGCGTTCAAAACAACCAAACCAGAAAATCAATCTAGTCCAAAACTCCTATACGGATTTCAAACGTAATTCTAACACGATATTACTCAAATCACTTTGCAATGAAGATCACATGGTGTATAATCACTCACAAAATGCAAATGAGGCACGTGAGAGTTTTCTACTGACTGAATCTCCTAGTTTGATTGTTTTTTATTTTCGTAGAGTTTCCGAAAGAGAAATCATACGAATCAAGTCATGTTTGCTATTGAGGTTAAACGGGATGTAAAAAGAGGACCAGGAACACATACATACCCTTCGTTCTCACAAAATTATTAGTGAACCTTCGCATTGTTTGTAAAGGTAAGATCGTAGTGTTCTTGATTTGAGGAAATCAAATGAACGGAGCATAACGAATAGAGATGAGCATGAAGTGGTACACAACATATATGAGTTTTGGTTCACAACATATATTGTGAGCCAAAACTCCTATACGGATTTCAAACGTAAGTCTAACACGATATTACTCAAATCACTTTGCAATGAAGATCACATGGTGTATAATCACTCACGAATTGCAAATGGGGCAAGTGAGAGTTTCCTAGTGACTGAATCTCCTAGTTTGATTGTTTTTTATTTTCGTAGAGTTTCCGAAAGAGAAAGCATACGAATCAAGTCATGTTTGCCACTGAGGTAAAACAGAATATAAATACACATTGTTCTCACAAAGATATTAGTGGACCTTCGCATCGTTTGTAAAGGTATGATCGTAGTGTTCTTGATTTGAGGAAATCAGATGAACGTAGTGTAACGAATAGAGATGAGCATGACATGGTACACAATGATAGGCTTAAGAAGCCATGTCGGGTCATTCATAGCTTGTGAGCCAACATATATGAGCGTTCAAAACAACCAAACCAGAAAATCAATCTAGTCCAAAACTCCTATACGGATTTCAAACGTAATTCTAACACGATATTACTCAAATCACTTTGCAATGAAGATCACATGGTGTATAATCACTCACAAAATGCAAATGAGGCACGTGAGAGTTTTCTACTGACTGAATCTCCTAGTTTGATTGTTTTTTATTTTCGTAGAGTTTCCGAAAGAGAAATCATACGAATCAAGTCATGTTTGCTATTGAGGTTAAACGGGATGTAAAAAGAGGACCAGGAACACATACATACCCATAGTTCTCACAAAATTATTAGTGAACCTTCGCATTGTTTGTAAAGGTAAGATCGTAGTGTTCTTGATTTGAGGAAATCAAATGAACGGAGCATAACGAATAGAGATGAGCATGAAGTGGTACACAACATATATGAGTTTTGGTTCACAACATATATTGTGAGCCAAAACTCCTATACGGATTTCAAACGTAAGTCTAACACGATATTACTCAAATCACTTTGCAATGAAGATCACATGGTGTATAATCACTCACGAATTGCAAATGGGGCAAGTGAGAGTTTCCTAGTGACTGAATCTCCTAGTTTGATTGTTTTTTATTTTCGTAGAGTTTCCGAAAGAGAAAGCATACGAATCAAGTCATGTTTGCCACTGAGGTAAAACAGAATATAAATACACATTGTTCTCACAAAGATATTAGTGGACCTTCGCATCGTTTGTAAAGGTATGATCGTAGTGTTCTTGATTTGAGGAAATCAGATGAACGTAGTGTAACGAATAGAGATGAGCATGACATGGTACACAATGATAGGCTTAAGAAGCCATGTCGGGTCATTCATAGCTTGTGAGCCAACATATATGAGCGTTCAAAACAACCAAACCAGAAAATCAATCTAGTCCAAAACTCCTATACGGATTTCAAACGTAATTCTAACACGATATTACTCAAATCACTTTGCAATGAAGATCACATGGTGTATAATCACTCACAAAATGCAAATGAGGCACGTGAGAGTTTTCTACTGACTGAATCTCCTAGTTTGATTGTTTTTTATTTTCGTAGAGTTTCCGAAAGAGAAATCATACGAATCAAGTCATGTTTGCTATTGAGGTTAAACGGGATGTAAAAAGAGGACCAGGAACACATACATACCCATAGTTCTCACAAAATTATTAGTGAACCGTCGCATTGTTTGTAAAGGTAAGATCGTAGTGTTCTTGATTTGAGGAAATCAAATGAACGGAGCATAACGAATAGAGATGAGCATGACGTGGTACACAACATATATGAGTTTTGGTTCACAACATATATTGTGAGCCAAAACTCCTATACGGATTTCAAATGTAATTCTAACACGATATTACTCAAATCACTTTGCAATGAAGATCACATGGTGTATAATCACTCACGAATTGCAAATGGGGCAAGTGAGAGTTTCCTAGTGACTGAATCTCCTAGTTTGATTGTTTTTTATTTTCGTAGAGTTTCCGAAAGAGAAAGCATACGAATCAAGTCATGTTTGCCACTGAGGTAAAACAGAATATAAATACACATTGTTCTCACAAAGATATTAGTGGACCTTCGCATCGTTTGTAAAGGTATGATCGTAGTGTTCTTGATTTGAGGAAATCAGATGAACGTAGTGTAACGAATAGAGATGAGCATGACATGGTACACAATGATAGGCTTAAGAAGCCATGTCGGGTCATTCATAGCTTGTGAGCCAACATATATGAGCGTTCAAAACAACCAAACCAGAAAATCAATCTAGTCCAAAACTCCTATACGGATTTCAAACGTAATTCTAACACGATATTACTCAAATCACTTTGCAATGAAGATCACATGGTGTATAATCACTCACAAAATGCAAATGAGGCACGTGAGAGTTTTCTACTGACTGAATCTCCTAGTTTGATTGTTTTTTATTTTCGTAGAGTTTCCGAAAGAGAAATCATACGAATCAAGTCATGTTTGCTATTGAGGTTAAACGGGATGTAAAAAGAGGACCAGGAACACATACATACCCTTCGTTCTCACAAAATTATTAGTGAACCTTCGCATTGTTTGTAAAGGTAAGATCGTAGTGTTCTTGATTTGAGGAAATCAAATGAACGGAGCATAACGAATAGAGATGAGCATGACGTGGTACACAACATATATGAGTTTTGGTTCACAACATATATTGTGAGCCAAAACTCCTATACGGATTTCAAACGTAAGTCTAACACGATATTACTCAAATCACTTTGCAATGAAGATCACATGGTGTATAATCACTCATGAATTGCAAATGGGGCAAGTGAGAGTTTCCTAGTGACTGAATCTCCTAGTTTGATTGTTTTTTATTTTCGTAGAGTTTCCGAAAGAGAAAGCATACGAATCAAGTCATGTTTGCCACTGAGGTAAAACAGAATATAAATACACATTGTTCTCACAAAGATATTAGTGGACCTTCGCATCGTTTGTAAAGGTATGATCGTAGTGTTCTTGATTTGAGGAAATCAGATGAACGTAGTGTAACGAATAGAGATGAGCATGACATGGTACACAATGATAGGCTTAAGAAGCCATGTCGGGTCATTCATAGCTTGTGAGCCAACATATATGAGCGTTCAAAACAACCAAACCAGAAAATCAATCTAGTCCAAAACTCCTATACGGATTTCAAACGTAATTCTAACACGATATTACTCAAATCACTTTGCAATGAAGATCACATGGTGTATAATCACTCACAAAATGCAAATGAGGCACGTGAGAGTTTTCTACTGACTGAATCTCCTAGTTTGATTGTTTTTTATTTTCGTAGAGTTTCCGAAAGAGAAATCATACGAATCAAGTCATGTTTGCTATTGAGGTTAAACGGGATGTAAAAAGAGGACCAGGAACACATACATACCCTTCGTTCTCACAAAATTATTAGTGAACCTTCGCATTGTTTGTAAAGGTAAGATCGTAGTGTTCTTGATTTGAGGAAATCAAATGAACGGAGCATAACGAATAGAGATGAGCATGACGTGGTACACAACATATATGAGTTTTGGTTCACAACATATATTGTGAGCCAAAACTCCTATACGGATTTCAAATGTAATTCTAACACGATATTACTCAAATCACTTTGCAATGAAGATCACATGGTGTATAATCACTCACGAATTGCAAATGGGGCAAGTGAGAGTTTCCTAGTGACTGAATCTCCTAGTTTGATTGTTTTTTATTTTCGTAGAGTTTCCGAAAGAGAAAGCATACGAATCAAGTCATGTTTGCCACTGAGGTAAAACAGAATATAAATACACATTGTTCTCACAAAGATATTAGTGGACCTTCGCATCGTTTGTAAAGGTATGATCGTAGTGTTCTTGATTTGAGGAAATCAGATGAACGTAGTGTAACGAATAGAGATGAGCATGACATGGTACACAATGATAGGCTTAAGAAGCCATGTCGGGTCATTCATAGCTTGTGAGCCAACATATATGAGCGTTCAAAACAACCAAACCAGAAAATCAATCTAGTCCAAAACTCCTATACGGATTTCAAACGTAATTCTAACACGATATTACTCAAATCACTTTGCAATGAAGATCACATGGTGTATAATCACTCACAAAATGCAAATGAGGCACGTGAGAGTTTTCTACTGACTGAATCTCCTAGTTTGATTGTTTTTTATTTTCGTAGAGTTTCCGAAAGAGAAATCATACGAATCAAGTCATGTTTGCTATTGAGGTTAAACGGGATGTAAAAAGAGGACCAGGAACACATACATACCCTTCGTTCTCACAAAATTATTAGTGAACCTTCGCATTGTTTGTAAAGGTAAGATCGTAGTGTTCTTGATTTGAGGAAATCAAATGAACGGAGCATAACGAATAGAGATGAGCATGAAGTGGTACACAACATATATGAGTTTTGGTTCACAACATATATTGTGAGCCAAAACTCCTATACGGATTTCAAACGTAAGTCTAACACGATATTACTCAAATCACTTTGCAATGAAGATCACATGGTGTATAATCACTCACGAATTGCAAATGGGGCAAGTGAGAGTTTCCTAGTGACTGAATCTCCTAGTTTGATTGTTTTTTATTTTCGTAGAGTTTCCGAAAGAGAAAGCATACGAATCAAGTCATGTTTGCCACTGAGGTAAAACAGAATATAAATACACATTGTTCTCACAAAGATATTAGTGGACCTTCGCATCGTTTGTAAAGGTATGATCGTAGTGTTCTTGATTTGAGGAAATCAGATGAACGTAGTGTAACGAATAGAGATGAGCATGACATGGTACACAATGATAGGCTTAAGAAGCCATGTCGGGTCATTCATAGCTTGTGAGCCAACATATATGAGCGTTCAAAACAACCAAACCAGAAAATCAATCTAGTCCAAAACTCCTATACGGATTTCAAACGTAATTCTAACACGATATTACTCAAATCACTTTGCAATGAAGATCACATGGTGTATAATCACTCACAAAATGCAAATGAGGCACGTGAGAGTTTTCTACTGACTGAATCTCCTAGTTTGATTGTTTTTTATTTTCGTAGAGTTTCCGAAAGAGAAATCATACGAATCAAGTCATGTTTGCTATTGAGGTTAAACGGGATGTAAAAAGAGGACCAGGAACACATACATACCCATAGTTCTCACAAAATTATTAGTGAACCTTCGCATTGTTTGTAAAGGTAAGATCGTAGTGTTCTTGATTTGAGGAAATCAAATGAACGGAGCATAACGAATAGAGATGAGCATGAAGTGGTACACAACATATATGAGTTTTGGTTCACAACATATATTGTGAGCCAAAACTCCTATACGGATTTCAAACGTAAGTCTAACACGATATTACTCAAATCACTTTGCAATGAAGATCACATGGTGTATAATCACTCACGAATTGCAAATGGGGCAAGTGAGAGTTTCCTAGTGACTGAATCTCCTAGTTTGATTGTTTTTTATTTTCGTAGAGTTTCCGAAAGAGAAAGCATACGAATCAAGTCATGTTTGCCACTGAGGTAAAACAGAATATAAATACACATTGTTCTCACAAAGATATTAGTGGACCTTCGCATCGTTTGTAAAGGTATGATCGTAGTGTTCTTGATTTGAGGAAATCAGATGAACGTAGTGTAACGAATAGAGATGAGCATGACATGGTACACAATGATAGGCTTAAGAAGCCATGTCGGGTCATTCATAGCTTGTGAGCCAACATATATGAGCGTTCAAAACAACCAAACCAGAAAATCAATCTAGTCCAAAACTCCTATACGGATTTCAAACGTAATTCTAACACGATATTACTCAAATCACTTTGCAATGAAGATCACATGGTGTATAATCACTCACAAAATGCAAATGAGGCACGTGAGAGTTTTCTACTGACTGAATCTCCTAGTTTGATTGTTTTTTATTTTCGTAGAGTTTCCGAAAGAGAAATCATACGAATCAAGTCATGTTTGCTATTGAGGTTAAACGGGATGTAAAAAGAGGACCAGGAACACATACATACCCATAGTTCTCACAAAATTATTAGTGAACCGTCGCATTGTTTGTAAAGGTAAGATCGTAGTGTTCTTGATTTGAGGAAATCAAATGAACGGAGCATAACGAATAGAGATGAGCATGACGTGGTACACAACATATATGAGTTTTGGTTCACAACATATATTGTGAGCCAAAACTCCTATACGGATTTCAAATGTAATTCTAACACGATATTACTCAAATCACTTTGCAATGAAGATCACATGGTGTATAATCACTCACGAATTGCAAATGGGGCAAGTGAGAGTTTCCTAGTGACTGAATCTCCTAGTTTGATTGTTTTTTATTTTCGTAGAGTTTCCGAAAGAGAAAGCATACGAATCAAGTCATGTTTGCCACTGAGGTAAAACAGAATATAAATACACATTGTTCTCACAAAGATATTAGTGGACCTTCGCATCGTTTGTAAAGGTATGATCGTAGTGTTCTTGATTTGAGGAAATCAGATGAACGTAGTGTAACGAATAGAGATGAGCATGACATGGTACACAATGATAGGCTTAAGAAGCCATGTCGGGTCATTCATAGCTTGTGAGCCAACATATATGAGCGTTCAAAACAACCAAACCAGAAAATCAATCTAGTCCAAAACTCCTATACGGATTTCAAACGTAATTCTAACACGATATTACTCAAATCACTTTGCAATGAAGATCACATGGTGTATAATCACTCACAAAATGCAAATGAGGCACGTGAGAGTTTTCTACTGACTGAATCTCCTAGTTTGATTGTTTTTTATTTTCGTAGAGTTTCCGAAAGAGAAATCATACGAATCAAGTCATGTTTGCTATTGAGGTTAAACGGGATGTAAAAAGAGGACCAGGAACACATACATACCCATAGTTCTCACAAAATTATTAGTGAACCGTCGCATTGTTTGTAAAGGTAAGATCGTAGTGTTCTTGATTTCAGGAAATCAAATGAACGGAGCATAACGAATAGAGATGAGCATGACGTGGTACACAACATATATGAGTTTTGGTTCACAACATATATTGTGAGCCAAAACTCCTATACGGATTTCAAACGTAAGTCTAACACGATATTACTCAAATCACTTTGCAATGAAGATCACATGGTGTATAATCACTCACGAATTGCAAATGGGGCAAGTGAGAGTTTCCTAGTGACTGAATCTCCTAGTTTGATTGTTTTTTATTTTCGTAGAGTTTCCGAAAGAGAAAGCATACGAATCAAGTCATGTTTGCCACTGAGGTAAAACAGAATATAAATACACATTGTTCTCACAAAGATATTAGTGGACCTTCGCATCGTTTGTAAAGGTATGATCGTAGTGTTCTTGATTTGAGGAAATCAGATGAACGTAGTGTAACGAATAGAGATGAGCATGACATGGTACACAATGATAGGCTTAAGAAGCCATGTCGGGTCATTCATAGCTTGTGAGCCAACATATATGAGCGTTCAAAACAACCAAACCAGAAAATCAATCTAGTCCAAAACTCCTATACGGATTTCAAACGTAATTCTAACACGATATTACTCAAATCACTTTGCAATGAAGATCACATGGTGTATAATCACTCACAAAATGCAAATGAGGCACGTGAGAGTTTTCTACTGACTGAATCTCCTAGTTTGATTGTTTTTTATTTTCGTAGAGTTTCCGAAAGAGAAATCATACGAATCAAGTCATGTTTGCTATTGAGGTTAAACGGGATGTAAAAAGAGGACCAGGAACACATACATACCCTTCGTTCTCACAAAATTATTAGTGAACCTTCGCATTGTTTGTAAAGGTAAGATCGTAGTGTTCTTGATTTGAGGAAATCAAATGAACGGAGCATAACGAATAGAGATGAGCATGACGTGGTACACAACATATATGAGTTTTGGTTCACAACATATATTGTGAGCCAAAACTCCTATACGGATTTCAAATGTAATTCTAACACGATATTACTCAAATCACTTTGCAATGAAGATCACATGGTGTATAATCACTCACGAATTGCAAATGGGGCAAGTGAGAGTTTCCTAGTGACTGAATCTCCTAGTTTGATTGTTTTTTATTTTCGTAGAGTTTCCGAAAGAGAAAGCATACGAATCAAGTCATGTTTGCCACTGAGGTAAAACAGAATATAAATACACATTGTTCTCACAAAGATATTAGTGGACCTTCGCATCGTTTGTAAAGGTATGATCGTAGTGTTCTTGATTTGAGGAAATCAGATGAACGTAGTGTAACGAATAGAGATGAGCATGACATGGTACACAATGATAGGCTTAAGAAGCCATGTCGGGTCATTCATAGCTTGTGAGCCAACATATATGAGCGTTCAAAACAACCAAACCAGAAAATCAATCTAGTCCAAAACTCCTATACGGATTTCAAACGTAATTCTAACACGATATTACTCAAATCACTTTGCAATGAAGATCACATGGTGTATAATCACTCACAAAATGCAAATGAGGCACGTGAGAGTTTTCTACTGACTGAATCTCCTAGTTTGATTGTTTTTTATTTTCGTAGAGTTTCCGAAAGAGAAATCATACGAATCAAGTCATGTTTGCTATTGAGGTTAAACGGGATGTAAAAAGAGGACCAGGAACACATACATACCCTTCGTTCTCACAAAATTATTAGTGAACCTTCGCATTGTTTGTAAAGGTAAGATCGTAGTGTTCTTGATTTGAGGAAATCAAATGAACGGAGCATAACGAATAGAGATGAGCATGAAGTGGTACACAACATATATGAGTTTTGGTTCACAACATATATTGTGAGCCAAAACTCCTATACGGATTTCAAACGTAAGTCTAACACGATATTACTCAAATCACTTTGCAATGAAGATCACATGGTGTATAATCACTCACGAATTGCAAATGGGGCAAGTGAGAGTTTCCTAGTGACTGAATCTCCTAGTTTGATTGTTTTTTATTTTCGTAGAGTTTCCGAAAGAGAAAGCATACGAATCAAGTCATGTTTGCCACTGAGGTAAAACAGAATATAAATACACATTGTTCTCACAAAGATATTAGTGGACCTTCGCATCGTTTGTAAAGGTATGATCGTAGTGTTCTTGATTTGAGGAAATCAGATGAACGTAGTGTAACGAATAGAGATGAGCATGACATGGTACACAATGATAGGCTTAAGAAGCCATGTCGGGTCATTCATAGCTTGTGAGCCAACATATATGAGCGTTCAAAACAACCAAACCAGAAAATCAATCTAGTCCAAAACTCCTATACGGATTTCAAACGTAATTCTAACACGATATTACTCAAATCACTTTGCAATGAAGATCACATGGTGTATAATCACTCACAAAATGCAAATGAGGCACGTGAGAGTTTTCTACTGACTGAATCTCCTAGTTTGATTGTTTTTTATTTTCGTAGAGTTTCCGAAAGAGAAATCATACGAATCAAGTCATGTTTGCTATTGAGGTTAAACGGGATGTAAAAAGAGGACCAGGAACACATACATACCCATAGTTCTCACAAAATTATTAGTGAACCTTCGCATTGTTTGTAAAGGTAAGATCGTAGTGTTCTTGATTTGAGGAAATCAAATGAACGGAGCATAACGAATAGAGATGAGCATGAAGTGGTACACAACATATATGAGTTTTGGTTCACAACATATATTGTGAGCCAAAACTCCTATACGGATTTCAAACGTAAGTCTAACACGATATTACTCAAATCACTTTGCAATGAAGATCACATGGTGTATAATCACTCACGAATTGCAAATGGGGCAAGTGAGAGTTTCCTAGTGACTGAATCTCCTAGTTTGATTGTTTTTTATTTTCGTAGAGTTTCCGAAAGAGAAAGCATACGAATCAAGTCATGTTTGCCACTGAGGTAAAACAGAATATAAATACACATTGTTCTCACAAAGATATTAGTGGACCTTCGCATCGTTTGTAAAGGTATGATCGTAGTGTTCTTGATTTGAGGAAATCAGATGAACGTAGTGTAACGAATAGAGATGAGCATGACATGGTACACAATGATAGGCTTAAGAAGCCATGTCGGGTCATTCATAGCTTGTGAGCCAACATATATGAGCGTTCAAAACAACCAAACCAGAAAATCAATCTAGTCCAAAACTCCTATACGGATTTCAAACGTAATTCTAACACGATATTACTCAAATCACTTTGCAATGAAGATCACATGGTGTATAATCACTCACAAAATGCAAATGAGGCACGTGAGAGTTTTCTACTGACTGAATCTCCTAGTTTGATTGTTTTTTATTTTCGTAGAGTTTCCGAAAGAGAAATCATACGAATCAAGTCATGTTTGCTATTGAGGTTAAACGGGATGTAAAAAGAGGACCAGGAACACATACATACCCATAGTTCTCACAAAATTATTAGTGAACCGTCGCATTGTTTGTAAAGGTAAGATCGTAGTGTTCTTGATTTGAGGAAATCAAATGAACGGAGCATAACGAATAGAGATGAGCATGACGTGGTACACAACATATATGAGTTTTGGTTCACAACATATATTGTGAGCCAAAACTCCTATACGGATTTCAAATGTAATTCTAACACGATATTACTCAAATCACTTTGCAATGAAGATCACATGGTGTATAATCACTCACGAATTGCAAATGGGGCAAGTGAGAGTTTCCTAGTGACTGAATCTCCTAGTTTGATTGTTTTTTATTTTCGTAGAGTTTCCGAAAGAGAAAGCATACGAATCAAGTCATGTTTGCCACTGAGGTAAAACAGAATATAAATACACATTGTTCTCACAAAGATATTAGTGGACCTTCGCATCGTTTGTAAAGGTATGATCGTAGTGTTCTTGATTTGAGGAAATCAGATGAACGTAGTGTAACGAATAGAGATGAGCATGACATGGTACACAATGATAGGCTTAAGAAGCCATGTCGGGTCATTCATAGCTTGTGAGCCAACATATATGAGCGTTCAAAACAACCAAACCAGAAAATCAATCTAGTCCAAAACTCCTATACGGATTTCAAACGTAATTCTAACACGATATTACTCAAATCACTTTGCAATGAAGATCACATGGTGTATAATCACTCACAAAATGCAAATGAGGCACGTGAGAGTTTTCTACTGACTGAATCTCCTAGTTTGATTGTTTTTTATTTTCGTAGAGTTTCCGAAAGAGAAATCATACGAATCAAGTCATGTTTGCTATTGAGGTTAAACGGGATGTAAAAAGAGGACCAGGAACACATACATACCCATAGTTCTCACAAAATTATTAGTGAACCGTCGCATTGTTTGTAAAGGTAAGATCGTAGTGTTCTTGATTTGAGGAAATCAAATGAACGGAGCATAACGAATAGAGATGAGCATGACGTGGTACACAACATATATGAGTTTTGGTTCACAACATATATTGTGAGCCAAAACTCCTATACGGATTTCAAATGTAATTCTAACACGATATTACTCAAATCACTTTGCAATGAAGATCACATGGTGTATAATCACTCACGAATTGCAAATGGGGCAAGTGAGAGTTTCCTAGTGACTGAATCTCCTAGTTTGATTGTTTTTTATTTTCGTAGAGTTTCCGAAAGAGAAAGCATACGAATCAAGTCATGTTTGCCACTGAGGTAAAACAGAATATAAATACACATTGTTCTCACAAAGATATTAGTGGACCTTCGCATCGTTTGTAAAGGTATGATCGTAGTGTTCTTGATTTGAGGAAATCAGATGAACGTAGTGTAACGAATAGAGATGAGCATGACATGGTACACAATGATAGGCTTAAGAAGCCATGTCGGGTCATTCATAGCTTGTGAGCCAACATATATGAGCGTTCAAAACAACCAAACCAGAAAATCAATCTAGTCCAAAACTCCTATACGGATTTCAAACGTAATTCTAACACGATATTACTCAAATCACTTTGCAATGAAGATCACATGGTGTATAATCACTCACAAAATGCAAATGAGGCACGTGAGAGTTTTCTACTGACTGAATCTCCTAGTTTGATTGTTTTTTATTTTCGTAGAGTTTCCGAAAGAGAAATCATACGAATCAAGTCATGTTTGCTATTGAGGTTAAACGGGATGTAAAAAGAGGACCAGGAACACATACATACCCATAGTTCTCACAAAATTATTAGTGAACCTTCGCATTGTTTGTAAAGGTAAGATCGTAGTGTTCTTGATTTGAGGAAATCAAATGAACGGAGCATAACGAATAGAGATGAGCATGACGTGGTACACAACATATATGAGTTTTGGTTCACAACATATATTGTGAGCCAAAACTCCTATACGGATTTCAAACGTAAGTCTAACACGATATTACTCAAATCACTTTGCAATGAAGATCACATGGTGTATAATCACTCACGAATTGCAAATGGGGCAAGTGAGAGTTTCCTAGTGACTGAATCTCCTAGTTTGATTGTTTTTTATTTTCGTAGAGTTTCCGAAAGAGAAAGCATACGAATCAAGTCATGTTTGCCACTGAGGTAAAACAGAATATAAATACACATTGTTCTCACAAAGATATTAGTGGACCTTCGCATCGTTTGTAAAGGTATGATCGTAGTGTTCTTGATTTGAGGAAATCAGATGAACGTAGTGTAACGAATAGAGATGAGCATGACATGGTACACAATGATAGGCTTAAGAAGCCATGTCGGGTCATTCATAGCTTGTGAGCCAACATATATGAGCGTTCAAAACAACCAAACCAGAAAATCAATCTAGTCCAAAACTCCTATACGGATTTCAAACGTAATTCTAACACGATATTACTCAAATCACTTTGCAATGAAGATCACATGGTGTATAATCACTCACAAAATGCAAATGAGGCACGTGAGAGTTTTCTACTGACTGAATCTCCTAGTTTGATTGTTTTTTATTTTCGTAGAGTTTCCGAAAGAGAAATCATACGAATCAAGTCATGTTTGCTATTGAGGTTAAACGGGATGTAAAAAGAGGACCAGGAACACATACATACCCATAGTTCTCACAAAATTATTAGTGAACCTTCGCATTGTTTGTAAAGGTAAGATCGTAGTGTTCTTGATTTGAGGAAATCAAATGAACGGAGCATAACGAATAGAGATGAGCATGACGTGGTACACAACATATATGAGTTTTGGTTCACAACATATATTGTGAGCCAAAACTCCTATACGGATTTTAAACGTAAGTCTAACACGATATTACTCAAATCACTTTGCAATGAAGATCACATGGTGTATAATCATTCACGAATTGCAAATGGGGCAAGTGAGAGTTTCCTAGTGACTGAATCTCCTAGTTTGATTGTTTTTTATTTTCGTAGAGTTTCCGAAAGAGAAAGCATACGAATCAAGTCATGTTTGCCACTGAGGTAAAACAGAATATAAATACACATTGTTCTCACAAAGATATTAGTGGACCTTCGCATCGTTTGTAAAGGTATGATCGTAGTGTTCTTGATTTGAGGAAATCAGATGAACGTAGTGTAACGAATAGAGATGAGCATGACATGGTACACAATGATAGGCTTAAGAAGCCATGTCGGGTCATTCATAGCTTGTGAGCCAACATATATGAGCGTTCAAAACAACCAAACCAGAAAATCAATCTAGTCCAAAACTCCTATACGGATTTCAAACGTAATTCTAACACGATATTACTCAAATCACTTTGCAATGAAGATCACATGGTGTATAATCACTCACAAAATGCAAATGAGGCACGTGAGAGTTTTCTACTGACTGAATCTCCTAGTTTGATTGTTTTTTATTTTCGTAGAGTTTCCGAAAGAGAAATCATACGAATCAAGTCATGTTTGCTATTGAGGTTAAACGGGATGTAAAAAGAGGACCAGGAACACATACATACCCATAGTTCTCACAAAATTATTAGTGAACCTTCGCATTGTTTGTAAAGGTAAGATCGTAGTGTTCTTGATTTGAGGAAATCAAATGAACGGAGCATAACGAATAGAGATGAGCATGACGTGGTACACAACATATATGAGTTTTGGTTCACAACATATATTGTGAGCCAAAACTCCTATACGGATTTCAAATGTAATTCTAACACGATATTACTCAAATCACTTTGCAATGAAGATCACATGGTGTATAATCACTCACGAATTGCAAATGGGGCAAGTGAGAGTTTCCTAGTGACTGAATCTCCTAGTTTGATTGTTTTTTATTTTCGTAGAGTTTCCGAAAGAGAAAGCATACGAATCAAGTCATGTTTGCCACTGAGGTAAAACAGAATATAAATACACATTGTTCTCACAAAGATATTAGTGGACCTTCGCATCGTTTGTAAAGGTATGATCGTAGTGTTCTTGATTTGAGGAAATCAGATGAACGTAGTGTAACGAATAGAGATGAGCATGACATGGTACACAATGATAGGCTTAAGAAGCCATGTCGGGTCATTCATAGCTTGTGAGCCAACATATATGAGCGTTCAAAACAACCAAACCAGAAAATCAATCTAGTCCAAAACTCCTATACGGATTTCAAACGTAATTCTAACACGATATTACTCAAATCACTTTGCAATGAAGATCACATGGTGTATAATCACTCACAAAATGCAAATGAGGCACGTGAGAGTTTTCTACTGACTGAATCTCCTAGTTTGATTGTTTTTTATTTTCGTAGAGTTTCCGAAAGAGAAATCATACGAATCAAGTCATGTTTGCTATTGAGGTTAAACGGGATGTAAAAAGAGGACCAGGAACACATACATACCCATAGTTCTCACAAAATTATTAGTGAACCTTCGCATTGTTTGTAAAGGTAAGATCGTAGTGTTCTTGATTTGAGGAAATCAAATGAACGGAGCATAACGAATAGAGATGAGCATGACGTGGTACACAACATATATGAGTTTTGGTTCACAACATATATTGTGAGCCAAAACTCCTATACGGATTTCAAACGTAAGTCTAACACGATATTACTCAAATCACTTTGCAATGAAGATCACATGGTGTATAATCACTCACGAATTGCAAATGGGGCAAGTGAGAGTTTCCTAGTGACTGAATCTCCTAGTTTGATTGTTTTTTATTTTCGTAGAGTTTCCGAAAGAGAAAGCATACGAATCAAGTCATGTTTGCCACTGAGGTAAAACAGAATATAAATACACATTGTTCTCACAAAGATATTAGTGGACCTTCGCATCGTTTGTAAAGGTATGATCGTAGTGTTCTTGATTTGAGGAAATCAGATGAACGTAGTGTAACGAATAGAGATGAGCATGACATGGTACACAATGATAGGCTTAAGAAGCCATGTCGGGTCATTCATAGCTTGTGAGCCAACATATATGAGCGTTCAAAACAACCAAACCAGAAAATCAATCTAGTCCAAAACTCCTATACGGATTTCAAACGTAATTCTAACACGATATTACTCAAATCACTTTGCAATGAAGATCACATGGTGTATAATCACTCACAAAATGCAAATGAGGCACGTGAGAGTTTTCTACTGACTGAATCTCCTAGTTTGATTGTTTTTTATTTTCGTAGAGTTTCCGAAAGAGAAATCATACGAATCAAGTCATGTTTGCTATTGAGGTTAAACGGGATGTAAAAAGAGGACCAGGAACACATACATACCCATAGTTCTCACAAAATTATTAGTGAACCTTCGCATTGTTTGTAAAGGTAAGATCGTAGTGTTCTTGATTTGAGGAAATCAAATGAACGGAGCATAACGAATAGAGATGAGCATGACGTGGTACACAACATATATGAGTTTTGGTTCACAACATATATTGTGAGCCAAAACTCCTATACGGATTCAAACGTAATTCTAACACGATATTACTCAAATCACTTTGCAATGAAGATCACATGGTGTATAATCACTCACGAATTGCAAATGGGGCAAGTGAGAGTTTCCTAGTGACTGAATCTCCTAGTTTGATTGTTTTTTATTTTCGTAGAGTTTCCGAAAGAGAAAGCATACGAATCAAGTCATGTTTGCCACTGAGGTAAAACAGAATATAAATACACATTGTTCTCACAAAGATATTAGTGGACCTTCGCATCGTTTGTAAAGGTATGATCGTAGTGTTCTTGATTTGAGGAAATCAGATGAACGTAGTGTAACGAATAGAGATGAGCATGACATGGTACACAATGATAGGCTTAAGAAGCCATGTCGGGTCATTCATAGCTTGTGAGCCAACATATATGAGCGTTCAAAACAACCAAACCAGAAAATCAATCTAGTCCAAAACTCCTATACGGATTTCAAACGTAATTCTAACACGATATTACTCAAATCACTTTGCAATGAAGATCACATGGTGTATAATCACTCACAAAATGCAAATGAGGCACGTGAGAGTTTTCTACTGACTGAATCTCCTAGTTTGATTGTTTTTTATTTTCGTAGAGTTTCCGAAAGAGAAATCATACGAATCAAGTCATGTTTGCTATTGAGGTTAAACGGGATGTAAAAAGAGGACCAGGAACACATACATACCCATAGTTCTCACAAAATTATTAGTGAACCTTCGCATTGTTTGTAAAGGTAAGATCGTAGTGTTCTTGATTTGAGGAAATCAAATGAACGGAGCATAACGAATAGAGATGAGCATGACGTGGTACACAACATATATGAGTTTTGGTTCACAACATATATTGTGAGCCAAAACTCCTATACGGATTTCAAACGTAAGTCTAACACGATATTACTCAAATCACTTTGCAATGAAGATCACATGGTGTATAATCACTCACGAATTGCAAATGGGGCAAGTGAGAGTTTCCTAGTGACTGAATCTCCTAGTTTGATTGTTTTTTATTTTCGTAGAGTTTCCGAAAGAGAAAGCATACGAATCAAGTCATGTTTGCCACTGAGGTAAAACAGAATATAAATACACATTGTTCTCACAAAGATATTAGTGGACCTTCGCATCGTTTGTAAAGGTATGATCGTAGTGTTCTTGATTTGAGGAAATCAGATGAACGTAGTGTAACGAATAGAGATGAGCATGACATGGTACACAATGATAGGCTTAAGAAGCCATGTCGGGTCATTCATAGCTTGTGAGCCAACATATATGAGCGTTCAAAACAACCAAACCAGAAAATCAATCTAGTCCAAAACTCCTATACGGATTTCAAACGTAATTCTAACACGATATTACTCAAATCACTTTGCAATGAAGATCACATGGTGTATAATCACTCACAAAATGCAAATGAGGCACGTGAGAGTTTTCTAGTGACTGAATCTCCTAGTTTGATTGTTTTTTATTTTCGTAGAGTTTCCGAAAGAGAAAGCATACGAATCAAGTCATGTTTGCTATTGAGGTTAAACGGGATCTAAAAAGAGGACCAGGAACACATACATACCCATAGTTCTCACAAAATTATTAGTGAACCTTCGCATTGTTTGTAAAGGTAAGATCGTAGTGTTCTTGATTTGAGGAAATCAAATGAACGGAGCATAACGAATAGAGATGAGCATGACGTGGTACACAACATATATGAGTTTTGGTTCACAACATATATTGTGAGCCAAAACTCCTATACGGATTCAAACGTAAGTCTAACACGATATTACTCAAATCACTTTGCAATGAAGATCACATGGTGTATAATCACTCACGAATTGCAAATGGGGCAAGTGAGAGTTTCCTAGTGACTGAATCTCCTAGTTTGATTGTTTTTTATTTTCGTAGAGTTTCCGAAAGAGAAAGCATACGAATCAAGTCATGTTTGCCACTGAGGTAAAACAGAATATAAATACACATTGTTCTCACAAAGATATTAGTGGACCTTCGCATCGTTTGTAAAGGTATGATCGTAGTGTTCTTGATTTGAGGAAATCAGATGAACGTAGTGTAACGAATAGAGATGAGCATGACATGGTACACAATGATAGGCTTAAGAAGCCATGTCGGGTCATTCATAGCTTGTGAGCCAACATATATGAGCGTTCAAAACAACCAAACCAGAAAATCAATCTAGTCCAAAACTCCTATACGGATTTCAAACGTAATTCTAACACGATATTACTCAAATCACTTTGCAATGAAGATCACATGGTGTATAATCACTCACAAAATGCAAATGAGGCACGTGAGAGTTTTCTACTGACTGAATCTCCTAGTTTGATTGTTTTTTATTTTCGTAGAGTTTCCGAAAGAGAAATCATACGAATCAAGTCATGTTTGCTATTGAGGTTAAACGGGATGTAAAAAGAGGACCAGGAACACATACATACCCATAGTTCTCACAAAATTATTAGTGAACCTTCGCATTGTTTGTAAAGGTAAGATCGTAGTGTTCTTGATTTGAGGAAATCAAATGAACGGAGCATAACGAATAGAGATGAGCATGACGTGGTACACAACATATATGAGTTTTGGTTCACAACATATATTGTGAGCCAAAACTCCTATACGGATTTCAAACGTAAGTCTAACACGATATTACTCAAATCACTTTGCAATGAAGATCACATGGTGTATAATCACTCACGAATTGCAAATGGGGCAAGTGAGAGTTTCCTAGTGACTGAATCTCCTAGTTTGATTGTTTTTTATTTTCGTAGAGTTTCCGAAAGAGAAAGCATACGAATCAAGTCATGTTTGCCACTGAGGTAAAACAGAATATAAATACACATTGTTCTCACAAAGATATTAGTGGACCTTCGCATCGTTTGTAAAGGTATGATCGTAGTGTTCTTGATTTGAGGAAATCAGATGAACGTAGTGTAACGAATAGAGATGAGCATGACATGGTACACAATGATAGGCTTAAGAAGCCATGTCGGGTCATTCATAGCTTGTGAGCCAACATATATGAGCGTTCAAAACAACCAAACCAGAAAATCAATCTAGTCCAAAACTCCTATACGGATTTCAAACGTAATTCTAACACGATATTACTCAAATCACTTTGCAATGAAGATCACATGGTGTATAATCACTCACAAAATGCAAATGAGGCACGTGAGAGTTTTCTACTGACTGAATCTCCTAGTTTTATTGTTTTTTATTTTCGTAGAGTTTCCGAAAGAGAAAGCATACGAATCAAGTCATGTTTGCTATTGAGGTTAAACGGGATCTAAAAAGAGGACCAGGAACACATACATACCCATAGTTCTCACAAAATTATTA
The DNA here is from genome assembly GCA_964056655.1 of Arabis hirsuta. Classification (NCBI taxonomy): domain Eukaryota; kingdom Viridiplantae; phylum Streptophyta; class Magnoliopsida; order Brassicales; family Brassicaceae; genus Arabis; species Arabis hirsuta. The sequence continues at coordinate 21,528,310 of OZ053299.1, read as the reverse complement.
GTGAACCTTCGCATTGTTTGTAAAGGTAAGATCGTAGTGTTCTTGATTTGAGGAAATCAAATGAACGGAGCATAACGAATAGAGATGAGCATGACGTGGTACACAACATATATGAGTTTTGGTTCACAACATATATTGTGAGCCAAAACTCCTATACGGATTCAAACGTAATTCTAACACGATATTACTCAAATCACTTTGCAATGAAGATCACATGGTGTATAATCACTCACGAATTGCAAATGGGGCAAGTGAGAGTTTCCTAGTGACTGAATCTCCTAGTTTGATTGTTTTTTATTTTCGTAGAGTTTCCGAAAGAGAAAGCATACGAATCAAGTCATGTTTGCCACTGAGGTAAAACAGAATATAAATACACATTGTTCTCACAAAGATATTAGTGGACCTTCGCATCGTTTGTAAAGGTATGATCGTAGTGTTCTTGATTTGAGGAAATCAGATGAACGTAGTGTAACGAATAGAGATGAGCATGACATGGTACACAATGATAGGCTTAAGAAGCCATGTCGGGTCATTCATAGCTTGTGAGCCAACATATATGAGCGTTCAAAACAACCAAACCAGAAAATCAATCTAGTCCAAAACTCCTATACAGATTTCAAACGTAATTCTAACACGATATTACTCAAATCACTTTGCAATGAAGATCACATGGTGTATAATCACTCACAAAATGCAAATGAGGCACGTGAGAGTTTTCTACTGACTGAATCTCCTAGTTTGATTGTTTTTTATTTTCGTAGAGTTTCCGAAAGAGAAATCATACGAATCAAGTCATGTTTGCTATTGAGGTTAAAAGGGATGTAAAAAGAGGACCAGGAACACATACATACCCATAGTTCTTGATTTGAGGAAATCAAATGAACGGAGCATAACGAATAGAGATGAGCATGACGTGGTACACAACATATATAAGTTTTGGTTCACAACATATATTGTGAGCCAAAACTCCTATACGGATTCAAACGTAAGTCTAACACGATATTACTCAAATCACTTTGCAATGAAGATCACATGGTGTATAATCACTCACGAATTGCAAATGGGGCAAGTGAGAGTTTCCTAGTGACTGAATCTCCTAGTTTGATTGTTTTTTATTTTCGTAGAGTTTCCGAAAGAGAAAGCATACGAATCAAGTCATGTTTGCCACTGAGGTAAAACAGAATATAAATACACATTGTTCTCACAAAGATATTAGTGGACCTTCGCATCGTTTGTAAAGGTATGATCGTAGTGTTCTTGATTTGAGGAAATCAGATGAACGTAGTGTAACGAATAGAGATGAGCATGACATGGTACACAATGATAGGCTTAAGAAGCCATGTCGGGTCATTCATAGCTTGTGAGCCAACATATATGAGCGTTCAAAACAACCAAACCAGAAAATCAATCTAGTCCAAAACTCCTATACGGATTTCAAACGTAATTCTAACACGATATTACTCAAATCACTTTGCAATGAAGATCACATGGTGTATAATCACTCACAAAATGCAAATGAGGCACGTGAGAGTTTTCTACTGACTGAATCTCCTAGTTTGATTGTTTTTTATTTTCGTAGAGTTTCCGAAAGAGAAATCATACGAATCAAGTCATGTTTGCTATTGAGGTTAAACGGGATGTAAAAAGAGGACCAGGAACACATACATACCCATAGTTCTCACAAAATTATTAGTGAACCTTCGCATTGTTTGTAAAGGTAAGATCGTAGTGTTCTTGATTTGAGGAAATCAAATGAACGGAGCATAACGAATAGAGATGAGCATGACGTGGTACACAACATATATGAGTTTTGGTTCACAACATATATTGTGAGCCAAAACTCCTATACGGATTTCAAACGTAAGTCTAACACGATATTACTCAAATCACTTTGCAATGAAGATCACATGGTGTATAATCACTCACGAATTGCAAATGGGGCAAGTGAGAGTTTCCTAGTGACTGAATCTCCTAGTTTGATTGTTTTTTATTTTCGTAGAGTTTCCGAAAGAGAAAGCATACGAATCAAGTCATGTTTGCCACTGAGGTAAAACAGAATATAAATACACATTGTTCTCACAAAGATATTAGTGGACCTTCGCATCGTTTGTAAAGGTATGATCGTAGTGTTCTTGATTTGAGGAAATCAGATGAACGTAGTGTAACGAATAGAGATGAGCATGACATGGTACACAATGATAGGCTTAAGAAGCCATGTCGGGTCATTCATAGCTTGTGAGCCAACATATATGAGCGTTCAAAACAACCAAACCAGAAAATCAATCTAGTCCAAAACTCCTATACGGATTTCAAACGTAATTCTAACACGATATTACTCAAATCACTTTGCAATGAAGATCACATGGTGTATAATCACTCACAAAATGCAAATGAGGCACGTGAGAGTTTTCTACTGACTGAATCTCCTAGTTTGATTGTTTTTTATTTTCGTAGAGTTTCCGAAAGAGAAATCATACGAATCAAGTCATGTTTGCTATTGAGGTTAAACGGGATGTAAAAAGAGGACCAGGAACACATACATACCCATAGTTCTCACAAAATTATTAGTGAACCTTCGCATTGTTTGTAAAGGTAAGATCGTAGTGTTCTTGATTTGAGGAAATCAAATGAACGGAGCATAACGAATAGAGATGAGCATGACGTGGTACACAACATATATGAGTTTTGGTTCACAACATATATTGTGAGCCAAAACTCCTATACGGATTTCAAACGTAAGTCTAACACGATATTACTCAAATCACTTTGCAATGAAGATCACATGGTGTATAATCACTCACGAATTGCAAATGGGGCAAGTGAGAGTTTCCTAGTGACTGAATCTCCTAGTTTGATTGTTTTTTATTTTCGTAGAGTTTCCGAAAGAGAAAGCATACGAATCAAGTCATGTTTGCCACTGAGGTAAAACAGAATATAAATACACATTGTTCTCACAAAGATATTAGTGGACCTTCGCATCGTTTGTAAAGGTATGATCGTAGTGTTCTTGATTTGAGGAAATCAGATGAACGTAGTGTAACGAATAGAGATGAGCATGACATGGTACACAATGATAGGCTTAAGAAGCCATGTCGGGTCATTCATAGCTTGTAAGCCAACATATATGAGCGTTCAAAACAACCAAACCAGAAAATCAATCTAGTCCAAAACTCCTATACGGATTTCAAACGTAATTCTAACACGATATTACTCAAATAACTTTGCAATGAAGATCACATGGTGTATAATCACTCACAAAATGCAAATGAGGCACGTGAGAGTTTTCTACTGACTGAATCTCCTAGTTTGATTGTTTTTTATTTTCGTAGAGTTTCCGAAAGAGAAATCATACGAATCAAGTCATGTTTGCTATTGAGGTTAAAAGGGATGTAAAAAGAGGACCAGGAACACATACATACCCATAGTTCTCACAAAATTATTAGTGAACCTTCGCATTGTTTGTAAAGGTAAGATCGTAGTGTTCTTGATTTGAGGAAATCAAATGAACGGAGCATAACGAATAGAGATGAGCATGACGTGGTACACAACATATATGAGTTTTGGTTCACAACATATATTGTGAGCCAAAACTCCTATACGGATTTCAAATGTAATTCTAACACGATATTACTCAAATCACTTTGCAATGAAGATCACATGGTGTATAATCACTCACGAATTGCAAATGGGGCAAGTGAGAGTTTCCTAGTGACTGAATCTCCTAGTTTGATTGTTTTTTATTTTCGTAGAGTTTCCGAAAGAGAAAGCATACGAATCAAGTCATGTTTGCCACTGAGGTAAAACAGAATATAAATACACATTGTTCTCACAAAGATATTAGTGGACCTTCGCATCGTTTGTAAAGGTATGATCGTAGTGTTCTTGATTTGAGGAAATCAGATGAACGTAGTGTAACGAATAGAGATGAGCATGACATGGTACACAATGATAGGCTTAAGAAGCCATGTCGGGTCATTCATAGCTTGTGAGCCAACATATATGAGCGTTCAAAACAACCAAACCAGAAAATCAATCTAGTCCAAAACTCCTATACGGATTTCAAACGTAATTCTAACACGATATTACTCAAATAACTTTGCAATGAAGATCACATGGTGTATAATCACTCACAAAATGCAAATGAGGCACGTGAGAGTTTTCTACTGACTGAATCTCCTAGTTTGATTGTTTTTTATTTTCGTAGAGTTTCCGAAAGAGAAATCATACGAATCAAGTCATGTTTGCTATTGAGGTTAAAAGGGATGTAAAAAGAGGACCAGGAACACATACATACCCATAGTTCTCACAAAATTATTAGTGAACCTTCGCATTGTTTGTAAAGGTAAGATCGTAGTGTTCTTGATTTGAGGAAATCAAATGAACGGAGCATAACGAATAGAGATGAGCATGACGTGGTACACAACATATATGAGTTTTGGTTCACAACATATATTGTGAGCCAAAACTCCTATACGGATTTCAAATGTAATTCTAACACGATATTACTCAAATCACTTTGCAATGAAGATCACATGGTGTATAATCACTCACGAATTGCAAATGGGGCAAGTGAGAGTTTCCTAGTGACTGAATCTCCTAGTTTGATTGTTTTTTATTTTCGTAGAGTTTCCGAAAGAGAAAGCATACGAATCAAGTCATGTTTGCCACTGAGGTAAAACAGAATATAAATACACATTGTTCTCACAAAGATATTAGTGGACCTTCGCATCGTTTGTAAAGGTATGATCGTAGTGTTCTTGATTTGAGGAAATCAGATGAACGTAGTGTAACGAATAGAGATGAGCATGACATGGTACACAATGATAGGCTTAAGAAGCCATGTCGGGTCATTCATAGCTTGTGAGCCAACATATATGAGCGTTCAAAACAACCAAACCAGAAAATCAATCTAGTCCAAAACTCCTATACGGATTTCAAACGTAATTCTAACACGATATTACTCAAATCACTTTGCAATGAAGATCACATGGTGTATAATCACTCACAAAATGCAAATGAGGCACGTGAGAGTTTTCTACTGACTGAATCTCCTAGTTTGATTGTTTTTTATTTTCGTAGAGTTTCCGAAAGAGAAAGCATACGAATCAAGTCATGTTTGCTATTGAGGTTAAACGGGATCTAAAAAGAGGACCAGGAACACATACATACCCATAGTTCTCACAAAATTATTAGTGAACCTTCGCATTGTTTGTAAAGGTAAGATCGTAGTGTTCTTGATTTGAGGAAATCAAATGAACGGAGCATAACGAATAGAGATGAGCATGACGTGGTACACAACATATATGAGTTTTGGTTCACAACATATATTGTGAGCCAAAACTCCTATACGGATTTCAAATGTAATTCTAACACGATATTACTCAAATCACTTTGCAATGAAGATCACATGGTGTATAATCACTCACGAATTGCAAATGGGGCAAGTGAGAGTTTCCTAGTGACTGAATCTCCTAGTTTGATTGTTTTTTATTTTCGTAGAGTTTCCGAAAGAGAAAGCATACGAATCAAGTCATGTTTGCCACTGAGGTAAAACAGAATATAAATACACATTGTTCTCACAAAGATATTAGTGGACCTTCGCATCGTTTGTAAAGGTATGATCGTAGTGTTCTTGATTTGAGGAAATCAGATGAACGTAGTGTAACGAATAGAGATGAGCATGACATGGTACACAATGATAGGCTTAAGAAGCCATGTCGGGTCATTCATAGCTTGTGAGCCAACATATATGAGCGTTCAAAACAACCAAACCAGAAAATCAATCTAGTCCAAAACTCCTATACGGATTTCAAACGTAATTCTAACACGATATTACTCAAATCACTTTGCAATGAAGATCACATGGTGTATAATCACTCACAAAATGCAAATGAGGCACGTGAGAGTTTTCTACTGACTGAATCTCCTAGTTTGATTGTTTTTTATTTTCGTAGAGTTTCCGAAAGAGAAAGCATACGAATCAAGTCATGTTTGCTATTGAGGTTAAACGGGATCTAAAAAGAGGACCAGGAACACATACATACCCATAGTTCTCACAAAATTATTAGTGAACCTTCGCATTGTTTGTAAAGGTAAGATCGTAGTGTTCTTGATTTGAGGAAATCAAATGAACGGAGCATAACGAATAGAGATGAGCATGACGTGGTACACAACATATATGAGTTTTGGTTCACAACATATATTGTGAGCCAAAACTCCTATACGGATTTCAAATGTAATTCTAACACGATATTACTCAAATCACTTTGCAATGAAGATCACATGGTGTATAATCACTCACGAATTGCAAATGGGGCAAGTGAGAGTTTCCTAGTGACTGAATCTCCTAGTTTGATTGTTTTTTATTTTCGTAGAGTTTCCGAAAGAGAAAGCATACGAATCAAGTCATGTTTGCCACTGAGGTAAAACAGAATATAAATACACATTGTTCTCACAAAGATATTAGTGGACCTTCGCATCGTTTGTAAAGGTATGATCGTAGTGTTCTTGATTTGAGGAAATCAGATGAACGTAGTGTAACGAATAGAGATGAGCATGACATGGTACACAATGATAGGCTTAAGAAGCCATGTCGGGTCATTCATAGCTTGTGAGCCAACATATATGAGCGTTCAAAACAACCAAACCAGAAAATCAATCTAGTCCAAAACTCCTATACGGATTTCAAACGTAATTCTAACACGATATTACTCAAATCACTTTGCAATGAAGATCACATGGTGTATAATCACTCACAAAATGCAAATGAGGCACGTGAGAGTTTTCTAGTGACTGAATCTCCTAGTTTGATTTTTTTTTATTTTCGTAGAGTTTCCGAAAGAGAAAGCATACGAATCAAGTCATGTTTGCTATTGAGGTTAAACGGGATCTAAAAAGAGGACCAGGAACACATACATACCCATAGTTCTCACAAAATTATTAGTGAACCTTCGCATTGTTTGTAAAGGTAAGATCGTAGTGTTCTTGATTTGAGGAAATCAAATGAACGGAGCATAACGAATAGAGATGAGCATGACGTGGTACACAACATATATGAGTTTTGGTTCACAACATATATTGTGAGCCAAAACTCCTATACGGATTTCAAATGTAATTCTAACACGATATTACTCAAATCACTTTGCAATGAAGATCACATGGTGTATAATCACTCACGAATTGCAAATGGGGCAAGTGAGAGTTTCCTAGTGACTGAATCTCCTAGTTTGATTGTTTTTTATTTTCGTAGAGTTTCCGAAAGAGAAAGCATACGAATCAAGTCATGTTTGCCACTGAGGTAAAACAGAATATAAATACACATTGTTCTCACAAAGATATTAGTGGACCTTCGCATCGTTTGTAAAGGTATGATCGTAGTGTTCTTGATTTGAGGAAATCAGATGAACGTAGTGTAACGAATAGAGATGAGCATGACATGGTACACAATGATAGGCTTAAGAAGCCATGTCGGGTCATTCATAGCTTGTGAGCCAACATATATGAGCGTTCAAAACAACCAAACCAGAAAATCAATCTAGTCCAAAACTCCTATACGGATTTCAAACGTAATTCTAACACGATATTACTCAAATCACTTTGCAATGAAGATCACATGGTGTATAATCACTCACAAAATGCAAATGAGGCACGTGAGAGTTTTCTACTGACTGAATCTCCTAGTTTGATTGTTTTTTATTTTCGTAGAGTTTCCGAAAGAGAAATCATACGAATCAAGTCATGTTTGCTATTGAGGTTAAACGGGATGTAAAAAGAGGACCAGGAACACATACATACCCTTCGTTCTCACAAAATTATTAGTGAACCTTCGCATTGTTTGTAAAGGTAAGATCGTAGTGTTCTTGATTTGAGGAAATCAAATGAACGGAGCATAACGAATAGAGATGAGCATGACGTGGTACACAACATATATGAGTTTTGGTTCACAACATATATTGTGAGCCAAAACTCCTATACGGATTTCAAATGTAATTCTAACACGATATTACTCAAATCACTTTGCAATGAAGATCACATGGTGTATAATCACTCACGAATTGCAAATGGGGCAAGTGAGAGTTTCCTAGTGACTGAATCTCCTAGTTTGATTGTTTTTTATTTTCGTAGAGTTTCCGAAAGAGAAAGCATACGAATCAAGTCATGTTTGCCACTGAGGTAAAACAGAATATAAATACACATTGTTCTCACAAAGATATTAGTGGACCTTCGCATCGTTTGTAAAGGTATGATCGTAGTGTTCTTGATTTGAGGAAATCAGATGAACGTAGTGTAACGAATAGAGATGAGCATGACATGGTACACAATGATAGGCTTAAGAAGCCATGTCGGGTCATTCATAGCTTGTGAGCCAACATATATGAGCGTTCAAAACAACCAAACCAGAAAATCAATCTAGTCCAAAACTCCTATACGGATTTCAAACGTAATTCTAACACGATATTACTCAAATCACTTTGCAATGAAGATCACATGGTGTATAATCACTCACAAAATGCAAATGAGGCACGTGAGAGTTTTCTACTGACTGAATCTCCTAGTTTGATTGTTTTTTATTTTCGTAGAGTTTCCGAAAGAGAAATCATACGAATCAAGTCATGTTTGCTATTGAGGTTAAAAGGGATGTAAAAAGAGGACCAGGAACACATACATACCCATAGTTCTCACAAAATTATTAGTGAACCTTCGCATTGTTTGTAAAGGTAAGATCGTAGTGTTCTTGATTTGAGGAAATCAAATGAACGGAGCATAACGAATAGAGATGAGCATGACGTGGTACACAACATATATGAGTTTTGGTTCACAACATATATTGTGAGCCAAAACTCCTATACGGATTTCAAATGTAATTCTAACACGATATTACTCAAATCACTTTGCAATGAAGATCACATGGTGTATAATCACTCACGAATTGCAAATGGGGCAAGTGAGAGTTTCCTAGTGACTGAATCTCCTAGTTTGATTGTTTTTTATTTTCGTAGAGTTTCCGAAAGAGAAAGCATACGAATCAAGTCATGTTTGCCACTGAGGTAAAACAGAATATAAATACACATTGTTCTCACAAAGATATTAGTGGACCTTCGCATCGTTTGTAAAGGTATGATCGTAGTGTTCTTGATTTGAGGAAATCAGATGAACGTAGTGTAACGAATAGAGATGAGCATGACATGGTACACAATGATAGGCTTAAGAAGCCATGTCGGGTCATTCATAGCTTGTGAGCCAACATATATGAGCGTTCAAAACAACCAAACCAGAAAATCAATCTAGTCCAAAACTCCTATACGGATTTCAAACGTAATTCTAACACGATATTACTCAAATCACTTTGCAATGAAGATCACATGGTGTATAATCACTCACAAAATGCAAATGAGGCACGTGAGAGTTTTCTAGTGACTGAATCTCCTAGTTTGATTGTTTTTTATTTTCGTAGAGTTTCCGAAAGAGAAATCATACGAATCAAGTCATGTTTGCTATTGAGGTTAAACGGGATGTAAAAAGAGGACCAGGAACACATACATACCCATAGTTCTCACAAAATTATTAGTGAACCTTCGCATTGTTTGTAAAGGTAAGATCGTAGTGTTCTTGATTTGAGGAAATCAAATGAACGGAGCATAACGAATAGAGATGAGCATGACGTGGTACACAACATATATGAGTTTTGGTTCACAACATATATTGTGAGCCAAAACTCCTATACGGATTTCAAACGTAAGTCTAACACGATATTACTCAAATCACTTTGCAATGAAGATCACATGGTGTATAATCACTCACGAATTGCAAATGGGGCAAGTGAGAGTTTCCTAGTGACTGAATCTCCTAGTTTGATTGTTTTTTATTTTCGTAGAGTTTCCGAAAGAGAAAGCATACGAATCAAGTCATGTTTGCCACTGAGGTAAAACAGAATATAAATACACATTGTTCTCACAAAGATATTAGTGGACCTTCGCATCGTTTGTAAAGGTATGATCGTAGTGTTCTTGATTTGAGGAAATCAGATGAACGTAGTGTAACGAATAGAGATGAGCATGACATGGTACACAATGATAGGCTTAAGAAGCCATGTCGGGTCATTCATAGCTTGTGAGCCAACATATATGAGCGTTCAAAACAACCAAACCAGAAAATCAATCTAGTCCAAAACTCCTATACGGATTTCAAACGTAATTCTAACACGATATTACTCAAATAACTTTGCAATGAAGATCACATGGTGTATAATCACTCACAAAATGCAAATGAGGCACGTGAGAGTTTTCTACTGACTGAATCTCCTAGTTTGATTGTTTTTTATTTTCGTAGAGTTTCCGAAAGAGAAATCATACGAATCAAGTCATGTTTGCTATTGAGGTTAAAAGGGATGTAAAAAGAGGACCAGGAACACATACATACCCATAGTTCTCACAAAATTATTAGTGAACCTTCGCATTGTTTGTAAAGGTAAGATCGTAGTGTTCTTGATTTGAGGAAATCAAATGAACGGAGCATAACGAATAGAGATGAGCATGACGTGGTACACAACATATATGAGTTTTGGTTCACAACATATATTGTGAGCCAAAACTCCTATACGGATTTCAAATGTAATTCTAACACGATATTACTCAAATCACTTTGCAATGAAGATCACATGGTGTATAATCACTCACGAATTGCAAATGGGGCAAGTGAGAGTTTCCTAGTGACTGAATCTCCTAGTTTGATTGTTTTTTATTTTCGTAGAGTTTCCGAAAGAGAAAGCATACGAATCAAGTCATGTTTGCCACTGAGGTAAAACAGAATATAAATACACATTGTTCTCACAAAGATATTAGTGGACCTTCGCATCGTTTGTAAAGGTATGATCGTAGTGTTCTTGATTTGAGGAAATCAGATGAACGTAGTGTAACGAATAGAGATGAGCATGACATGGTACACAATGATAGGCTTAAGAAGCCATGTCGGGTCATTCATAGCTTGTGAGCCAACATATATGAGCGTTCAAAACAACCAAACCAGAAAATCAATCTAGTCCAAAACTCCTATACGGATTTCAAACGTAATTCTAACACGATATTACTCAAATCACTTTGCAATGAAGATCACATGGTGTATAATCACTCACAAAATGCAAATGAGGCACGTGAGAGTTTTCTACTGACTGAATCTCCTAGTTTGATTGTTTTTTATTTTCGTAGAGTTTCCGAAAGAGAAAGCATACGAATCAAGTCATGTTTGCTATTGAGGTTAAACGGGATCTAAAAAGAGGACCAGGAACACATACATACCCATAGTTCTCACAAAATTATTAGTGAACCTTCGCATTGTTTGTAAAGGTAAGATCGTAGTGTTCTTGATTTGAGGAAATCAAATGAACGGAGCATAACGAATAGAGATGAGCATGACGTGGTACACAACATATATGAGTTTTGGTTCACAACATATATTGTGAGCCAAAACTCCTATACGGATTTCAAATGTAATTCTAACACGATATTACTCAAATCACTTTGCAATGAAGATCACATGGTGTATAATCACTCACGAATTGCAAATGGGGCAAGTGAGAGTTTCCTAGTGACTGAATCTCCTAGTTTGATTGTTTTTTATTTTCGTAGAGTTTCCGAAAGAGAAAGCATACGAATCAAGTCATGTTTGCCACTGAGGTAAAACAGAATATAAATACACATTGTTCTCACAAAGATATTAGTGGACCTTCGCATCGTTTGTAAAGGTATGATCGTAGTGTTCTTGATTTGAGGAAATCAGATGAACGTAGTGTAACGAATAGAGATGAGCATGACATGGTACACAATGATAGGCTTAAGAAGCCATGTCGGGTCATTCATAGCTTGTGAGCCAACATATATGAGCGTTCAAAACAACCAAACCAGAAAATCAATCTAGTCCAAAACTCCTATACGGATTTCAAACGTAATTCTAACACGATATTACTCAAATCACTTTGCAATGAAGATCACATGGTGTATAATCACTCACAAAATGCAAATGAGGCACGTGAGAGTTTTCTACTGACTGAATCTCCTAGTTTGATTGTTTTTTATTTTCGTAGAGTTTCCGAAAGAGAAAGCATACGAATCAAGTCATGTTTGCTATTGAGGTTAAACGGGATCTAAAAAGAGGACCAGGAACACATACATACCCATAGTTCTCACAAAATTATTAGTGAACCTTCGCATTGTTTGTAAAGGTAAGATCGTAGTGTTCTTGATTTGAGGAAATCAAATGAACGGAGCATAACGAATAGAGATGAGCATGACGTGGTACACAACATATATGAGTTTTGGTTCACAACATATATTGTGAGCCAAAACTCCTATACGGATTTCAAATGTAATTCTAACACGATATTACTCAAATCACTTTGCAATGAAGATCACATGGTGTATAATCACTCACGAATTGCAAATGGGGCAAGTGAGAGTTTCCTAGTGACTGAATCTCCTAGTTTGATTGTTTTTTATTTTCGTAGAGTTTCCGAAAGAGAAAGCATACGAATCAAGTCATGTTTGCCACTGAGGTAAAACAGAATATAAATACACATTGTTCTCACAAAGATATTAGTGGACCTTCGCATCGTTTGTAAAGGTATGATCGTAGTGTTCTTGATTTGAGGAAATCAGATGAACGTAGTGTAACGAATAGAGATGAGCATGACATGGTACACAATGATAGGCTTAAGAAGCCATGTCGGGTCATTCATAGCTTGTGAGCCAACATATATGAGCGTTCAAAACAACCAAACCAGAAAATCAATCTAGTCCAAAACTCCTATACGGATTTCAAACGTAATTCTAACACGATATTACTCAAATCACTTTGCAATGAAGATCACATGGTGTATAATCACTCACAAAATGCAAATGAGGCACGTGAGAGTTTTCTAGTGACTGAATCTCCTAGTTTGATTTTTTTTTATTTTCGTAGAGTTTCCGAAAGAGAAAGCATACGAATCAAGTCATGTTTGCTATTGAGGTTAAACGGGATCTAAAAAGAGGACCAGGAACACATACATACCCATAGTTCTCACAAAATTATTAGTGAACCTTCGCATTGTTTGTAAAGGTAAGATCGTAGTGTTCTTGATTTGAGGAAATCAAATGAACGGAGCATAACGAATAGAGATGAGCATGACGTGGTACACAACATATATGAGTTTTGGTTCACAACATATATTGTGAGCCAAAACTCCTATACGGATTTCAAATGTAATTCTAACACGATATTACTCAAATCACTTTGCAATGAAGATCACATGGTGTATAATCACTCACGAATTGCAAATGGGGCAAGTGAGAGTTTCCTAGTGACTGAATCTCCTAGTTTGATTGTTTTTTATTTTCGTAGAGTTTCCGAAAGAGAAAGCATACGAATCAAGTCATGTTTGCCACTGAGGTAAAACAGAATATAAATACACATTGTTCTCACAAAGATATTAGTGGACCTTCGCATCGTTTGTAAAGGTATGATCGTAGTGTTCTTGATTTGAGGAAATCAGATGAACGTAGTGTAACGAATAGAGATGAGCATGACATGGTACACAATGATAGGCTTAAGAAGCCATGTCGGGTCATTCATAGCTTGTGAGCCAACATATATGAGCGTTCAAAACAACCAAACCAGAAAATCAATCTAGTCCAAAACTCCTATACGGATTTCAAACGTAATTCTAACACGATATTACTCAAATCACTTTGCAATGAAGATCACATGGTGTATAATCACTCACAAAATGCAAATGAGGCACGTGAGAGTTTTCTACTGACTGAATCTCCTAGTTTGATTGTTTTTTATTTTCGTAGAGTTTCCGAAAGAGAAATCATACGAATCAAGTCATGTTTGCTATTGAGGTTAAACGGGATGTAAAAAGAGGACCAGGAACACATACATACCCTTCGTTCTCACAAAATTATTAGTGAACCTTCGCATTGTTTGTAAAGGTAAGATCGTAGTGTTCTTGATTTGAGGAAATCAAATGAACGGAGCATAACGAATAGAGATGAGCATGACGTGGTACACAACATATATGAGTTTTGGTTCACAACATATATTGTGAGCCAAAACTCCTATACGGATTTCAAATGTAATTCTAACACGATATTACTCAAATCACTTTGCAATGAAGATCACATGGTGTATAATCACTCACGAATTGCAAATGGGGCAAGTGAGAGTTTCCTAGTGACTGAATCTCCTAGTTTGATTGTTTTTTATTTTCGTAGAGTTTCCGAAAGAGAAAGCATACGAATCAAGTCATGTTTGCCACTGAGGTAAAACAGAATATAAATACACATTGTTCTCACAAAGATATTAGTGGACCTTCGCATCGTTTGTAAAGGTATGATCGTAGTGTTCTTGATTTGAGGAAATCAGATGAACGTAGTGTAACGAATAGAGATGAGCATGACATGGTACACAATGATAGGCTTAAGAAGCCATGTCGGGTCATTCATAGCTTGTGAGCCAACATATATGAGCGTTCAAAACAACCAAACCAGAAAATCAATCTAGTCCAAAACTCCTATACGGATTTCAAACGTAATTCTAACACGATATTACTCAAATCACTTTGCAATGAAGATCACATGGTGTATAATCACTCACAAAATGCAAATGAGGCACGTGAGAGTTTTCTACTGACTGAATCTCCTAGTTTGATTGTTTTTTATTTTCGTAGAGTTTCCGAAAGAGAAATCATACGAATCAAGTCATGTTTGCTATTGAGGTTAAAAGGGATGTAAAAAGAGGACCAGGAACACATACATACCCATAGTTCTCACAAAATTATTAGTGAACCTTCGCATTGTTTGTAAAGGTAAGATCGTAGTGTTCTTGATTTGAGGAAATCAAATGAACGGAGCATAACGAATAGAGATGAGCATGACGTGGTACACAACATATATGAGTTTTGGTTCACAACATATATTGTGAGCCAAAACTCCTATACGGATTTCAAATGTAATTCTAACACGATATTACTCAAATCACTTTGCAATGAAGATCACATGGTGTATAATCACTCACGAATTGCAAATGGGGCAAGTGAGAGTTTCCTAGTGACTGAATCTCCTAGTTTGATTGTTTTTTATTTTCGTAGAGTTTCCGAAAGAGAAAGCATACGAATCAAGTCATGTTTGCCACTGAGGTAAAACAGAATATAAATACACATTGTTCTCACAAAGATATTAGTGGACCTTCGCATCGTTTGTAAAGGTATGATCGTAGTGTTCTTGATTTGAGGAAATCAGATGAACGTAGTGTAACGAATAGAGATGAGCATGACATGGTACACAATGATAGGCTTAAGAAGCCATGTCGGGTCATTCATAGCTTGTGAGCCAACATATATGAGCGTTCAAAACAACCAAACCAGAAAATCAATCTAGTCCAAAACTCCTATACGGATTTCAAACGTAATTCTAACACGATATTACTCAAATCACTTTGCAATGAAGATCACATGGTGTATAATCACTCACAAAATGCAAATGAGGCACGTGAGAGTTTTCTAGTGACTGAATCTCCTAGTTTGATTGTTTTTTATTTTCGTAGAGTTTCCGAAAGAGAAATCATACGAATCAAGTCATGTTTGCTATTGAGGTTAAACGGGATGTAAAAAGAGGACCAGGAACACATACATACCCATAGTTCTCACAAAATTATTAGTGAACCTTCGCATTGTTTGTAAAGGTAAGATCGTAGTGTTCTTGATTTGAGGAAATCAAATGAACGGAGCATAACGAATAGAGATGAGCATGACGTGGTACACAACATATATGAGTTTTGGTTCACAACATATATTGTGAGCCAAAACTCCTATACGGATTTCAAACGTAAGTCTAACACGATATTACTCAAATCACTTTGCAATGAAGATCACATGGTGTATAATCACTCACGAATTGCAAATGGGGCAAGTGAGAGTTTCCTAGTGACTGAATCTCCTAGTTTGATTGTTTTTTATTTTCGTAGAGTTTCCGAAAGAGAAAGCATACGAATCAAGTCATGTTTGCCACTGAGGTAAAACAGAATATAAATACACATTGTTCTCACAAAGATATTAGTGGACCTTCGCATCGTTTGTAAAGGTATGATCGTAGTGTTCTTGATTTGAGGAAATCAGATGAACGTAGTGTAACGAATAGAGATGAGCATGACATGGTACACAATGATAGGCTTAAGAAGCCATGTCGGGTCATTCATAGCTTGTGAGCCAACATATATGAGCGTTCAAAACAACCAAACCAGAAAATCAATCTAGTCCAAAACTCCTATACGGATTTCAAACGTAATTCTAACACGATATTACTCAAATCACTTTGCAATGAAGATCACATGGTGTATAATCACTCACAAAATGCAAATGAGGCACGTGAGAGTTTTCTACTGACTGAATCTCCTAGTTTGATTGTTTTTTATTTTCGTAGAGTTTCCGAAAGAGAAATCATACGAATCAAGTCATGTTTGCTATTGAGGTTAAACGGGATGTAAAAAGAGGACCAGGAACACATACATACCCATAGTTCTCACAAAATTATTAGTGAACCTTCGCATTGTTTGTAAAGGTAAGATCGTAGTGTTCTTGATTTGAGGAAATCAAATGAACGGAGCATAACGAATAGAGATGAGCATGACGTGGTACACAACATATATGAGTTTTGGTTCACAACATATATTGTGAGCCAAAACTCCTATACGGATTTCAAATGTAATTCTAACACGATATTACTCAAATCACTTTGCAATGAAGATCACATGGTGTATAATCACTCACGAATTGCAAATGGGGCAAGTGAGAGTTTCCTAGTGACTGAATCTCCTAGTTTGATTGTTTTTTATTTTCGTAGAGTTTCCGAAAGAGAAAGCATACGAATCAAGTCATGTTTGCCACTGAGGTAAAACAGAATATAAATACACATTGTTCTCACAAAGATATTAGTGGACCTTCGCATCGTTTGTAAAGGTATGATCGTAGTGTTCTTGATTTGAGGAAATCAGATGAACGTAGTGTAACGAATAGAGATGAGCATGACATGGTACACAATGATAGGCTTAAGAAGCCATGTCGGGTCATTCATAGCTTGTGAGCCAACATATATGAGCGTTCAAAACAACCAAACCAGAAAATCAATCTAGTCCAAAACTCCTATACGGATTTCAAACGTAATTCTAACACGATATTACTCAAATCACTTTGCAATGAAGATCACATGGTGTATAATCACTCACAAAATGCAAATGAGGCACGTGAGAGTTTTCTACTGACTGAATCTCCTAGTTTGATTGTTTTTTATTTTCGTAGAGTTTCCGAAAGAGAAATCATACGAATCAAGTCATGTTTGCTATTGAGGTTAAACGGGATGTAAAAAGAGGACCAGGAACACATACATACCCATAGTTCTCATAAAATTATTAGTGAACCTTCGCATTGTTTGTAAAGGTAAGATCGTAGTGTTCTTGATTTGAGGAAATCAAATGAACGGAGCATAACGAATAGAGATGAGCATGACGTGGTACACAACATATATGAGTTTTGGTTCACAACATATATTGTGAGCCAAAACTCCTATACGGATTTCAAACGTAATTCTAACACGATATTACTCAAATCACTTTGCAATGAAGATCACATGGTGTATAATCACTCACGAATTGCAAATGGGGCAAGTGAGAGTTTCCTAGTGACTGAATCTCCTAGTTTGATTGTTTTTTATTTTCGTAGAGTTTCCGAAAGAGAAAGCATACGAATCAAGTCATGTTTGCCACTGAGGTAAAACAGAATATAAATACACATTGTTCTCACAAAGATATTAGTGGACCTTCGCATCGTTTGTAAAGGTATGATCGTAGTGTTCTTGATTTGAGGAAATCAGATGAACGTAGTGTAACGAATAGAGATGAGCATGACATGGTACACAATGATAGGCTTAAGAAGCCATGTCGGGTCATTCATAGCTTGTGAGCCAACATATATGAGCGTTCAAAACAACCAAACCAGAAAATCAATCTAGTCCAAAACTCCTATACGGATTTCAAACGTAATTCTAACACGATATTACTCAAATCACTTTGCAATGAAGATCACATGGTGTATAATCACTCACAAAATGCAAATGAGGCACGTGAGAGTTTTCTAGTGACTGAATCTCCTAGTTTGATTGTTTTTTATTTTCGTAGAGTTTCCGAAAGAGAAATCATACGAATCAAGTCATGTTTGCTATTGAGGTTAAACGGGATGTAAAAAGAGGACCAGGAACACATACATACCCTTCGTTCTCACAAAATTATTAGTGAACCTTCGCATTGTTTGTAAAGGTAAGATCGTAGTGTTCTTGATTTGAGGAAATCAAATGAACGGAGCATAACGAATAGAGATGAGCATGACGTGGTACACAACATATATGAGTTTTGGTTCACAACATATATTGTGAGCCAAAACTCCTATACGGATTTCAAACGTAAGTCTAACACGATATTACTCAAATCACTTTGCAATGAAGATCACATGGTGTATAATCACTCACGAATTGCAAATGGGGCAAGTGAGAGTTTCCTAGTGACTGAATCTCCTAGTTTGATTGTTTTTTATTTTCGTAGAGTTTCCGAAAGAGAAAGCATACGAATCAAGTCATGTTTGCCACTGAGGTAAAACAGAATATAAATACACATTGTTCTCACAAAGATATTAGTGGACCTTCGCATCGTTTGTAAAGGTATGATCGTAGTGTTCTTGATTTGAGGAAATCAGATGAACGTAGTGTAACGAATAGAGATGAGCATGACATGGTACACAATGATAGGCTTAAGAAGCCATGTCGGGTCATTCATAGCTTGTGAGCCAACATATATGAGCGTTCAAAACAACCAAACCAGAAAATCAATCTAGTCCAAAACTCCTATACGGATTTCAAACGTAATTCTAACACGATATTACTCAAATCACTTTGCAATGAAGATCACATGGTGTATAATCACTCACAAAATGCAAATGAGGCACGTGAGAGTTTTCTAGTGACTGAATCTCCTAGTTTGATTGTTTTTTATTTTCGTAGAGTTTCCGAAAGAGAAATCATACGAATCAAGTCATGTTTGCTATTGAGGTTAAACGGGAATTAAAAAGAGGACCAGGAACACATACATACCCATAGTTCTCACAAAATTATTAGTGAACCTTCGCATTGTTTGTAAAGGTAAGATCGTAGTGTTCTTGATTTGAGGAAATCAAATGAACGGAGCATAACGAATAGAGATGAGCATGACGTGGTACACAACATATATGAGTTTTGGTTCACAACATATATTGTGAGCCAAAACTCCTATACGGATTTCAAACGTAAGTCTAACACGATATTACTCAAATCACTTTGCAATGAAGATCACATGGTGTATAATCACTCACGAATTGCAAATGGGGCAAGTGAGAGTTTCCTAGTGACTGAATCTCCTAGTTTGATTGTTTTTTATTTTCGTAGAGTTTCCGAAAGAGAAAGCATACGAATCAAGTCATGTTTGCCACTGAGGTAAAACAGAATATAAATACACATTGTTCTCACAAAGATATTAGTGGACCTTCGCATCGTTTGTAAAGGTATGATCGTAGTGTTCTTGATTTGAGGAAATCAGATGAACGTAGTGTAACGAATAGAGATGAGCATGACATGGTACACAATGATAGGCTTAAGAAGCCATGTCGGGTCATTCATAGCTTGTGAGCCAACATATATGAGCGTTCAAAACAACCAAACCAGAAAATCAATCTAGTCCAAAACTCCTATACGGATTTCAAACGTAATTCTAACACGATATTACTCAAATCACTTTGCAATGAAGATCACATGGTGTATAATCACTCACAAAATGCAAATGAGGCACGTGAGAGTTTTCTAGTGACTGAATCTCCTAGTTTGATTGTTTTTTATTTTCGTAGAGTTTCCGAAAGAGAAATCATACGAATCAAGTCATGTTTGCTATTGAGGTTAAACGGGAATTAAAAAGAGGACCAGGAACACATACATACCCATAGTTCTCACAAAATTATTAGTGAACCTTCGCATTGTTTGTAAAGGTAAGATCGTAGTGTTCTTGATTTGAGGAAATCAAATGAACGGAGCATAACGAATAGAGATGAGCATGACGTGGTACACAACATATATGAGTTTTGGTTCACAACATATATTGTGAGCCAAAACTCCTATACGGATTTCAAACGTAAGTCTAACACGATATTACTCAAATCACTTTGCAATGAAGATCACATGGTGTATAATCACTCACGAATTGCAAATGGGGCAAGTGAGAGTTTCCTAGTGACTGAATCTCCTAGTTTGATTGTTTTTTATTTTCGTAGAGTTTCCGAAAGAGAAAGCATACGAATCAAGTCATGTTTGCCACTGAGGTAAAACAGAATATAAATACACATTGTTCTCACAAAGATATTAGTGGACCTTCGCATCGTTTGTAAAGGTATGATCGTAGTGTTCTTGATTTGAGGAAATCAGATGAACGTAGTGTAACGAATAGAGATGAGCATGACATGGTACACAATGATAGGCTTAAGAAGCCATGTCGGGTCATTCATAGCTTGTGAGCCAACATATATGAGCGTTCAAAACAACCAAACCAGAAAATCAATCTAGTCCAAAACTCCTATACGGATTTCAAACGTAATTCTAACACGATATTACTCAAATCACTTTGCAATGAAGATCACATGGTGTATAATCACTCACAAAATGCAAATGAGGCACGTGAGAGTTTTCTAGTGACTGAATCTCCTAGTTTGATTGTTTTTTATTTTCGTAGAGTTTCCGAAAGAGAAATCATACGAATCAAGTCATGTTTGCTATTGAGGTTAAACGGGAATTAAAAAGAGGACCAGGAACACATACATACCCATAGTTCTCACAAAATTATTAGTGAACCTTCGCATTGTTTGTAAAGGTAAGATCGTAGTGTTCTTGATTTGAGGAAATCAAATGAACGGAGCATAACGAATAGAGATGAGCATGACGTGGTACACAACATATATGAGTTTTGGTTCACAACATATATTGTGAGCCAAAACTCCTATACGGATTTCAAACGTAAGTCTAACACGATATTACTCAAATCACTTTGCAATGAAGATCACATGGTGTATAATCACTCACGAATTGCAAATGGGGCAAGTGAGAGTTTCCTAGTGACTGAATCTCCTAGTTTGATTGTTTTTTATTTTCGTAGAGTTTCCGAAAGAGAAAGCATACGAATCAAGTCATGTTTGCCACTGAGGTAAAACAGAATATAAATACACATTGTTCTCACAAAGATATTAGTGGACCTTCGCATCGTTTGTAAAGGTATGATCGTAGTGTTTTTGATTTGAGGAAATCAGATGAACGTAGTGTAACGAATAGAGATGAGCATGACATGGTACACAATGATAGGCTTAAGAAGCCATGTCGGGTCATTCATAGCTTGTGAGCCAACATATATGAGCGTTCAAAACAACCAAACCAGAAAATCAATCTAGTCCAAAACTCCTATACGGATTTCAAACGTAATTCTAACACGATATTACTCAAATCACTTTGCAATGAAGATCACATGGTGTATAATCACTCACAAAATGCAAATGAGGCACGCCAGAGTTTTCTACTGACTGAATCTCCTAGTTTGATTGTTTTTTATTTTCGTAGAGTTTCCGAAAGAGAAATCATACGAATCAAGTCATGTTTGCTATTGAGGTTAAACGGGATGTAAAAAGAGGACCAGGAACACATACATACCCATAGTTTTCACAAAATTATTAGTGAACCTTCGCATTGTTTGTAAAGGTAAGATCGTAGTGTTCTTGATTTGAGGAAATCAAATGAACGGAGCATAACGAATAGAGATGAGCATGACGTGGTACACAACATATATGAGTTTTGGTTCACAACATATATTGTGAGCCAAAACTCCTATACGGATTTTAAATGTAATTCTAACACGATATTACTCAAATCACTTTGCAATGAAGATCACATGGTGTATAATCACTCACGAATTGCAAATGGGGCAAGTGAGAGTTTCCTAGTGACTGAATCTCCTAGTTTGATTGTTTTTTATTTTCGTAGAGTTTCCGAAAGAGAAAGCATACGAATCAAGTCATGTTTGCCACTGAGGTAAAACAGAATATAAATACACATTGTTCTCACAAAGATATTAGTGGACCTTCGCATCGTTTGTAAAGGTATGATCGTAGTGTTTTTGATTTGAGGAAATCAGATGAACGTAGTGTAACGAATAGAGATGAGCATGACATGGTACACAATGATAGGCTTAAGAAGCCATGTCGGGTCATTCATAGCTTGTGAGCCAACATATATGAGCGTTCAAAACAACCAAACCAGAAAATCAATCTAGTCCAAAACTCCTATACGGATTTCAAACGTAATTCTAACACGATATTACTCAAATCACTTTGAAATGAAGAGCACATGGTGTATAATCACTCACAAAATGCAAATGAGGCACGCGAGAGTTTTCTACTGACTGAATCTCCTAGTTTGATTGTTTTTTATTTTCGTAGAGTTTCCGAAAGAGAAATCATACGAATCAAGTCATGTTTGCTATTGAGGTTAAACGGGATGTAAAAAGAGGACCAGGAACACATACATACCCTTCGTTCTCACAAAATTATTAGTGAACCTTCGCATTGTTTGTAAAGGTAAGATCGTAGTGTTCTTGATTTGAGGAAATCAAATGAACGGAGCATAACGAATAGAGATGAGCATGACGTGGTACACAACATATATGAGTTTTGGTTCACAACATATATTGTGAGCCAAAACTCCTATACGGATTTCAAATGTAATTCTAACACGATATTACTCAAATCACTTTGCAATGAAGATCACATGGTGTATAATCACTCACGAATTGCAAATGGGGCAAGTGAGAGTTTCCTAGTGACTGAATCTCCTAGTTTGATTGTTTTTTATTTTCGTAGAGTTTCCGAAAGAGAAAGCATACGAATCAAGTCATGTTTGCCACTGAGGTAAAACAGAATATAAATACACATTGTTCTCACAAAGATATTAGTGGACCTTCGCATCGTTTGTAAAGGTATGATCGTAGTGTTCTTGATTTGAGGAAATCAGATGAACGTAGTGTAACGAATAGAGATGAGCATGACATGGTACACAATGATAGGCTTAAGAAGCCATGTCGGGTCATTCATAGCTTGTGAGCCAACATATATGAGCGTTCAAAACAACCAAACCAGAAAATCAATCTAGTCCAAAACTCCTATACGGATTTCAAACGTAATTCTAACACGATATTACTCAAATCACTTTGCAATGAAGATCACATGGTGTATAATCACTCACAAAATGCAAATGAGGCACGTGAGAGTTTTCTAGTGACTGAATCTCCTAGTTTGATTGTTTTTTATTTTCGTAGAGTTTCCGAAAGAGAAACCATACGAATCAAGTCATGTTTGCTATTGAGGTTAAACGGGATGTAAAAAGAGGACCAGGAACACATACATACCCATAGTTCTCACAAAATTATTAGTGAACCTTCGCATTGTTTGTAAAGGTAAGATCGTAGTGTTCTTGATTTGAGGAAATCAAATGAACGGAGCATAACGAATAGAGATGAGCATGACGTGGTACACAACATATATGAGTTTTGGTTCACAACATATATTGTGAGCCAAAACTCCTATACGGATTTCAAATGTAATTCTAACACGATATTACTCAAATCACTTTGCAATGAAGATCACATGGTGTATAATCACTCACGAATTGCAAATGGGGCAAGTGAGAGTTTCCTAGTGACTGAATCTCCTAGTTTGATTGTTTTTTATTTTCGTAGAGTTTCCGAAAGAGAAAGCATACGAATCAAGTCATGTTTGCCACTGAGGTAAAACAGAATATAAATACACATTGTTCTCACAAAGATATTAGTGGACCTTCGCATCGTTTGTAAAGGTATGATCGTAGTGTTCTTGATTTGAGGAAATCAGATGAACGTAGTGTAACGAATAGAGATGAGCATGACATGGTACACAATGATAGGCTTAAGAAGCCATGTCGGGTCATTCATAGCTTGTGAGCCAACATATATGAGCGTTCAAAACAACCAAACCAGAAAATCAATCTAGTCCAAAACTCCTATACGGATTTCAAACGTAATTCTAACACGATATTACTCAAATCACTTTGCAATGAAGATCACATGGTGTATAATCACTCACAAAATGCAAATGAGGCACGTGAGAGTTTTCTAGTGACTGAATCTCCTAGTTTGATTGTTTTTTATTTTCGTAGAGTTTCCGAAAGAGAAACCATACGAATCAAGTCATGTTTGCTATTGAGGTTAAACGGGATGTAAAAAGAGGACCAGGAACACATACATACCCATAGTTCTCACAAAATTATTAGTGAACCTTCGCATTGTTTGTAAAGGTAAGATCGTAGTGTTCTTGATTTGAGGAAATCAAATGAACGGAGCATAACGAATAGAGATGAGCATGACGTGGTACACAACATATATGAGTTTTGGTTCACAACATATATTGTGAGCCAAAACTCCTATACGGATTTCAAATGTAATTCTAACACGATATTACTCAAATCACTTTGCAATGAAGATCACATGGTGTATAATCACTCACGAATTGCAAATGGGGCAAGTGAGAGTTTCCTAGTGACTGAATCTCCTAGTTTGATTGTTTTTTATTTTCGTAGAGTTTCCGAAAGAGAAAGCATACGAATCAAGTCATGTTTGCCACTGAGGTAAAACAGAATATAAATACACATTGTTCTCACAAAGATATTAGTGGACCTTCGCATCGTTTGTAAAGGTATGATCGTAGTGTTCTTGATTTGAGGAAATCAGATGAACGTAGTGTAACGAATAGAGATGAGCATGACATGGTACACAATGATAGGCTTAAGAAGCCATGTCGGGTCATTCATAGCTTGTGAGCCAACATATATGAGCGTTCAAAACAACCAAACCAGAAAATCAATCTAGTCCAAAACTCCTATACGGATTTCAAACGTAATTCTAACACGATATTACTCAAATCACTTTGCAATGAAGATCACATGGTGTATAATCACTCACAAAATGCAAATGAGGCACGTGAGAGTTTTCTAGTGACTGAATCTCCTAGTTTGATTGTTTTTTATTTTCGTAGAGTTTCCGAAAGAGAAATCATACGAATCAAATCATGTTTGCTATTGAGGTTAAACGGGATGTAAAAAGAGGACCAGGAACACATACATACCCATAGTTCTCACAAAATTCTTAGTGAACCTTCGCATTGTTTGTAAAGGTAAGATCGTAGTGTTCTTGATTTGAGGAAATCAAATGAACGGAGCATAACGAATAGAGATGAGCATGACGTGGTACACAACATATATGAGTTTTGGTTCACAACATATATTGTGAGCCAAAACTCCTATACGGATTTCAAACGTAATTCTAACACGATATTACTCAAATCACTTTGCAATGAAGATCACATGGTGTATAATCACTCACGAAATGCAATGAGGCACGTAAGAGTTTTCTAGTGACTGAATCTCCTAGTTTGATTGTTTTTAATTTTCGTAGAGTTTCCGAAAGAGAAAGCATACGAATCAAGTCATGTTTGCCATTGAGGTACAACAGAATATAAATACACATTGTTCTCACAAAGATATTAGTGGACCTTCGCATCGTTTGTAAAGGTATGATCGTAGTGTTCTTGATTTGAGGAAATCAGATGAACGTAGTGTAACGAATAGAGATGAGCATGACATGGTACACAATGATAGGCTTAAGAAGCCATGTCGGGTCATTCATAGCTTGTGAGCCAACATATATGAGCGTTCAAAACAACCAAACCAGAAAATCAATCTAGTCCAAAACTCCTATACGGATTTCAAACGTAATTCTAACACGATATTACTCAAATCACTTTGCAATGAAGATCACATGGTGTATAATCACTCACAAAATGCAAATGAGGCACGTGAGAGTTTTCTAGTGACTGAATCTCCTAGTTTGATTGTTTTTTATTTTCGTAGAGTTTCCGAAAGAGAAATCATACGAATCAAGTCATGTTTGCTATTGAGGTTAAACGGGATGTAAAAAGAGGACCAGGAACACATACATACCCTTCGTTCTCACAAAATTATTAGTGAACCTTCGCATTGTTTGTAAAGGTAAGATCGTAGTGTTCTTGATTTGAGGAAATCAAATGAACAGAGCATAACGAATAGAGATGAGCATGACGTGGTACACAACATATATGAGTTTTGGTTCACAACATATATTGTGAGCCAAAACTCCTATACGGATTTCAAATGTAATTCTAACACGATATTACTCAAATCACTTTGCAATGAAGATCACATGGTGTATAATCACTCACGAATTGCAAATGGGGCAAGTGAGAGTTTTCTAGTGACTGAATCTCCTAGTTTGATTGATTTTTATTTTCCTAGAGTTTCCGAAAGAGAAATCATACGAATCAAGTCATGTTTGCTATTGAGGTTAAACGGGATGTAAAAAGAGGACCAGGAACACATACATACCCATAGTTCTCACAAAATTATTAGTGAACCTTCGCATTGTTTGTAAAGGTAAGATCGTAGTGTTCTTGATTTGAGGAAATCAAATGAACGGAGCATAACGAATAGAGATGAGCATGACGTGGTACACAACATATATGAGTTTTGGTTCACAACATATATTGTGAGCCAAAACTCCTATACGGATTTCAAACGTAATTCTAACACGATATTACTCAAATCACTTTGCAATGAAGATCACATGGTGTATAATCACTCACGAAATGCAATGAGGCACGTAAGAGTTTTCTAGTGACTGAATCTCCTAGTTTGATTGTTTTTAATTTTCGTAGAGTTTCCGAAAGAGAAAGCATACGAATCAAGTCATGTTTGCCATTGAGGTACAACAGAATATAAATACACATTGTTCTCACAAAGATATTAGTGGACCTTCGCATCGTTTGTAAAGGTATGATCGTAGTGTTTTTGATTTGAGGAAATCAGATGAACGTAGTGTAACGAATAGAGATGAGCATGACATGGTACACAATGATAGGCTTAAGAAGCCATGTCGTGTCATTCATAGCTTGTGAGCCAACATATATGATGAGCATTCAAAACAACCAAACCAGAAAATCAATCTAGTCCAAAACTCCTATACGGATTTCAAGCGTAATTCTAACACGATATTACTCAAATCACTTTGCAATGAAGATCACATGGTGTATAATCACTCACAAAATGCAAATGAGGCACGTGAGAGTTTTCTAGTGACTGAATCTCCTAGTTTGATTGTTTTTTATTTTCGTAGAGTTTCCGAAAGAGAAATAATACGAATCAAGTCATGTTTGCTATTGAGGTTAAACGGGATGCAAAAAGAGGACCAGGAACACATACATACCCTTCGTTCTCACAAAATTATTAGTGAACCTTCGTATTGCTTGTAAAGGTAAGATCGTAGTGTTCTTGATTTGAGGAAATCAAATGAACAGAGCATAACGAATAGAGATGAGCATGAAGTGGTACACAACATATATGAGTTTTGGTTCACAACATATATTGTGAGCCAAAACTCTTATACGGATTTCAAACGTAATTCTAACACGATATTACTCAAATCACTTTGCAATGAAGATCACATGGTGTATAATCACTCACGAATTGCAAATGGGGCAAGTGAGAGTTTCCTAGTGACTGAATCTCCTAGTTTGATTGTTTTTTATTTTCGTAGAGTTTCCGAAAGAGAAAGCATACGAATCAAGTCATGTTTGCCACTGAGGTAAAACAGAATATAAATACACATTGTTCTCACAAAGATATTAGTGGACCTTCGCATCGTTTGTAAAGGTATGATCGTAGTGTTTTTGATTTGAGGAAATCAGATGAACGTAGTGTAACGAATAGAGATGAGCCTGACATGGTACACAATGATAGGCTTAAGATGCCATGTCGTGTCATTCATAGCTTGTGAGCCAACATATATGTGCGTCCAAAACAACCAAACCAGAAAATCAATCTGGTCCAAAACTCCTATACGGATTTCAAACGTAATTCTAACACGATATTACTCAAATCACTTTGCAATGAAGATCACATGGTGTATAATCACTCACGAATTGCAAATGGGGCAAGTGAGAGTTTCCTAGTGACTGAATCTCCTAGTTTGATTGTTTTTTATTTTCGTAGAGTTTCCGAAAGAGAAAGCATACGAATCAAGTCATGTTTGCCATTGAGGTTAAACGGGATGTAAAAAGAGGACCAGGAACACATACATACCCTTCGTTCTCACAAAATTATTAGTGAACCTTCGCATTGTTTGTAAAGGTAAGATCGTAGTGTTCTTGATTTGAGGAAATCAAATGAACGGAGCATAACGAATAGAGATGAGCATGACGTGGTACACAACATATATGAGTTTTGGTTCACAACATATATTGTGAGCCAAAACTCCGATACGGATTTCAAATGTAATTCTAACACGATATTACTCAAATCACTTTGCAATGAAGATCACATGGTGTATAATCACTCACGAATTGCAAATGGGGCAAGTGAGAGTTTCCTAGTGACTGAATCTCCTAGTTTGATTGTTTTTTATTTTCGTAGAGTTTCCGAAAGAGAAAGCATACGAATCAAGTCATGTTTGCCACTGAGGTAAAACAGAATATAAATACACATTGTTCTCACAAAGATATTAGTGGACCTTCGCATCGTTTGTAAAGGTATGATCGTAGTGTTCTTGATTTGAGGAAATCAGATGAACGTAGTGTAACGAATAGAGATGAGCATGACATGGTACACAATGATAGGCTTAAGAAGCCATGTCGGGTCATTCATAGCTTGTGAGCCAACATATATGAGCGTTCAAAACAACCAAACCAGAAAATCAATCTAGTCCAAAACTCCTATACGGATTTCAAACGTAATTCTAACACGATATTACTCAAATCACTTTGCAATGAAGATCACATGGTGTATAATCACTCACAAAATGCAAATGAGGCACGTGAGAGTTTTCTAGTGACTGAATCTCCTAGTTTGATTGTTTTTTATTTTCGTAGAGTTTCCGAAAGAGAAATCATACGAATCAAATCATGTTTGCTATTGAGGTTAAACGGGATGTAAAAAGAGGACCAGGAACACATACATACCCATAGTTCTCACAAAATTCTTAGTGAACCTTCGCATTGTTTGTAAAGGTAAGATCGTAGTGTTCTTGATTTGAGGAAATCAAATGAACGGAGCATAACGAATAGAGATGAGCATGACGTGGTACACAACATATATGAGTTTTGGTTCACAACATATATTGTGAGCCAAAACTCCTATACGGATTTCAAATGTAATTCTAACACGATATTACTCAAATCACTTTGCAATGAAGATCACATGGTGTATAATCACTCACGAATTGCAAATGGGGCAAGTGAGAGTTTCCTAGTGACTGAATCTCCTAGTTTGATTGTTTTTTATTTTCGTAGAGTTTCCGAAAGAGAAAGCATACGAATCAAGTCATGTTTGCCACTGAGGTAAAACAGAATATAAATACACATTGTTCTCACAAAGATATTAGTGGACCTTCGCATCGTTTGTAAAGGTATGATCGTAGTGTTCTTGATTTGAGGAAATCAGATGAACGTAGTGTAACGAATAGAGATGAGCATGACATGGTACACAATGATAGGCTTAAGAAGCCATGTCGGGTCATTCATAGCTTGTGAGCCAACATATATGAGCGTTCAAAACAACCAAACCAGAAAATCAATCTAGTCCAAAACTCCTATACGGATTTCAAACGTAATTCTAACACGATATTACTCAAATCACTTTGCAATGAAGATCACATGGTGTATAATCACTCACAAAATGCAAATGAGGCACGTGAGAGTTTTCTAGTGACTGAATCTCCTAGTTTGATTGTTTTTTATTTTCGTAGAGTTTCCGAAAGAGAAATCATACGAATCAAGTCATGTTTGCTATTGAGGTTAAACGGGATGTAAAAAGAGGACCAGGAACACATACATACCCTTCGTTCTCACAAAATTATTAGTGAACCTTCGCATTGTTTGTAAAGGTAAGATCGTAGTGTTCTTGATTTGAGGAAATCAAATGAACAGAGCATAACGAATAGAGATGAGCATGACGTGGTACACAACATATATGAGTTTTGGTTCACAACATATATTGTGAGCCAAAACTCCTATACGGATTTCAAATGTAATTCTAACACGATATTACTCAAATCACTTTGCAATGAAGATCACATGGTGTATAATCACTCACGAATTGCAAATGGGGCAAGTGAGAGTTTTCTAGTGACTGAATCTCCTAGTTTGATTGATTTTTATTTTCCTAGAGTTTCCGAAAGAGAAATCATACGAATCAAGTCATGTTTGCTATTGAGGTTAAACGGGATGTAAAAAGAGGACCAGGAACACATACATACCCATAGTTCTCACAAAATTATTAGTGAACCTTCGCATTGTTTGTAAAGGTAAGATCGTAGTGTTCTTGATTTGAGGAAATCAAATGAACGGAGCATAACGAATAGAGATGAGCATGACGTGGTACACAACATATATGAGTTTTGGTTCACAACATATATTGTGAGCCAAAACTCCTATACGGATTTCAAACGTAATTCTAACACGATATTACTCAAATCAATTTGCAATGAAGATCACATGGTGTATAATCACTCACGAAATGCAATGAGGCACGTAAGAGTTTTCTAGTGACTGAATCTCCTAGTTTGATTGTTTTTAATTTTCGTAGAGTTTCCGAAAGAGAAAGCATACGAATCAAGTCATGTTTGCCATTGAGGTACAACAGAATATAAATACACATTGTTCTCACAAAGATATTAGTGGACCTTCGCATCGTTTGTAAAGGTATGATCGTAGTGTTTTTGATTTGAGGAAATCAGATGAACGTAGTGTAACGAATAGAGATGAGCATGACATGGTACACAATGATAGGCTTAAGAAGCCATGTCGTGTCATTCATAGCTTGTGAGCCAACATATATGATGAGCATTCAAAACAACCAAACCAGAAAATCAATCTAGTCCAAAACTCCTATACGGATTTCAAGCGTAATTCTAACACGATATTACTCAAATCACTTTGCAATGAAGATCACATGGTGTATAATCACTCACAAAATGCAAATGAGGCACGTGAGAGTTTTCTAGTGACTGAATCTCCTAGTTTGATTGTTTTTTATTTTCGTAGAGTTTCCGAAAGAGAAATAATACGAATCAAGTCATGTTTGCTATTGAGGTTAAACGGGATGCAAAAAGAGGACCAGGAACACATACATACCCTTCGTTCTCACAAAATTATTAGTGAACCTTCGTATTGCTTGTAAAGGTAAGATCGTAGTGTTCTTGATTTGAGGAAATCAAATGAACAGAGCATAACGAATAGAGATGAGCATGACGTGGTACACAACATATATGAGTTTTGGTTCACAACATATATTGTGAGCCAAAACTCTTATACGGATTTCAAACGTAATTCTAACACGATATTACTCAAATCACTTTGCAATGAAGATCACATGGTGTATAATCACTCACGAATTGCAAATGGGGCAAGTGAGAGTTTCCTAGTGACTGAATCTCCTAGTTTGATTGTTTTTTATTTTCGTAGAGTTTCCGAAAGAGAAAGCATACGAATCAAGTCATGTTTGCCACTGAGGTAAAACAGAATATAAATACACATTGTTCTCACAAAGATATTAGTGGACCTTCGCATCGTTTGTAAAGGTATGATCGTAGTGTTTTTGATTTGAGGAAATCAGATGAACGTAGTGTAACGAATAGAGATGAGCCTGACATGGTACACAATGATAGGCTTAAGATGCCATGTCGTGTCATTCATAGCTTGTGAGCCAACATATATGTGCGTCCAAAACAACCAAACCAGAAAATCAATCTGGTCCAAAACTCCTATACGGATTTCAAACGTAATTCTAACACGATATTACTCAAATCACTTTGCAATGAAGATCACATGGTGTATAATCACTCACGAATTGCAAATGGGGCAAGTTAGAGTTTCCTAGTGACTGAATCTCCTAGTTTGATTGTTTTTTATTTTCGTAGAGTTTCCGAAAGAGAAAGCATACGAATCAAGTCATGTTTGCCAGTGAGGTTAAACGGGATGTAAAAAGAGGACCAGGAACACATACATACCCTTCGTTCTCACAAAATTATTAGTGAACCTTCGCATTGTTTGTAAAGGTAAGATCGTAGTGTTCTTGATTTGAGGAAATCAAATGAACGGAGCATAACGAATAGAGATGAGCATGACGTGGTGCACAACATATATGAGTTTTGGTTCACAACATATATTGTGAGCCAAAACTCCTATACGGATTTCAAACGTAATTCTAACAGGATATTACTCAAATCACTTTGCAATGAAGATCACATGGTGTATAATCACTCACGAATTGCAAATGGGGCAAGTGAGAGTTTCCTAGTGACTGAATCTCCTAGTTTGATTGTTTTTTATTTTCGTAGAGTTTCCGAAAGAGAAAGCATACGAATCAAGTCATGTTTGCCAGTGAGGTAAAACAGAATATAAATACACATTGTTCTCACAAAGATATTAGTGGACCTTCGCATCGTTTGTAAAGGTATGATCGTAGTGTTTTTGATTTGAGGAAATCAGATGAACGTAGTGTAACGAATAGAGATGAGCCTGACATGGTACACAATGATAGGCTTAAGAAGCCATGTCGTGTCATTCATAGCTTGTGAGCCAACATATATGAGCGTCCAAAACAACCAAACCAGAAAATCAATCTGGTCCAAAACTCCTATACGGATTTCAAACGTAATTCTAACACGATATTACTCAAATCACTTTGCAATGAATATCACATGGTGTATAATCACTCACAAAATGCAAATGAGGCACGTGAGAGTTTTCTAGTGACTGAATCTCCTAGTTTGATTGTTTTTTATTTTCGTAGAGTTTCCGAAAGAGAAATCATACGAATCAAGTCATGTTTGCTACTGAGGTTAAACGGGATGTAAAAAGAGGACCAGGAACACATACATACCCATAGTTCTCACAAAATTATTAGTGAACCTTCGCATTGTTTGTAAAGGTAAGATCGTAGTTTTCTTGATTTGAGGAAATCAAATGAACGGAGCATAACGAATAGAGACGAGCATGACGTGGTGCACAACATATATGTGTTTTGGTTCACAACATATATTGTGAGCCAAAACTCCTATACGGATTTCAAATGTAATTCTAACACGATATTACTCAAATCACTTTGCAATGAAGATCACATGGTGTATAATCACTCACAAAATGCAAATGAGGCACGTGAGAGTTTTCTAGTGACTGAATCTCCTAGTTTGATTGTTTTTTATTTTCGTTGAGTTTCCGAAAGAGAAAGTATACGAATCAAGTCATGTTTGCCATTGAGGTAAAACAGAATATAAATACACATTGTTCTCACAAAGATATTAGTGGACCTTCGCATCGTTTGTAAAGGTATGATCGTAGTGTTTTTGATTTGAGGAAATCAGATGAACGTAGTGTAACGAATAGAGATGAGCATGACATGGTACACAATGATAGGCTTAAGAAGCCATGTCGTGTCATTCATAGCTTGTGAGCCAACATATATGAGCGTTCAAAACAACTAAACCAGAAAATCAATCTAGTCCAAAACTCCTATACGGATTTCAAACGTAATTCTAACACGATATTACTCAAATCACTTTGCAATGAAGATCACATGGTGTATAATCACTCACGAATTGCAAATGGGGCAAGTGAGAGTTTCCTAGTGACTGAATCTCCTAGTTTGATTGTTTTTTATTTTCGTAGAGTTTCCGAAAGAGAAAGCATACGAATCAAGTCATGTTTGCCATTGAGGTACAACAGAATATAAATACACATTGTTCTCACAAAGATATTAGTGGACCTTCGCATCGTTTATAAAGGTATGATCGTAGTGTTTTTGATTTGAGGAAATCAGATGAACGTAGTGTAACGAATAGAGATGAGCATGACATGGTACACAATGATAGGCTTAAGAAGCCATGTCGTGTCATTCATAGCTTGTGAGGCAACATATATGAGCGTTCAAAACAACTAAACCAGAAAATCAATCTAGTCCAAAACTCCTATACGGATTTCAAACGTAATTCTAACACGATAATACTCAAATCACTTTGCAATGAAGATCACATGGTGTATAATCACTCACAAAATGCAAATGAGGCACGTGAGAGTTTTGTAGTGACTGAATCTCCTAGTTTGATTGTTTTTTATTTTCGTAGAGTTTCCGAAAGAGAAATCATACGAATCAAGTCATGTTTGCTACTGAGGTTAAACGGGATGTAAAAAGAGGACCAGGAACACATACATACCCATAGTTCTCACAAAATTATTAGTGAACCTTCGTATTGTTTGTAAAGGTAAGATCGTAGTGTTCTTGATTTGAGGAAATCAAATGAACAGAGCATAACGAATAGAGATGAGCATGACGTGGTACACAACATATATGAGTTTTGGTTCACAACATATATTGTGAGCCAAAACTCCTATACGGATTTCAAACGTAAGTCTAACAGGATATTACTCAAATCACTTTGCAATGAAGATCACATGGTGTATAATCACTCACGAATTGCAAATGGGGCAAGTGAGAGTTTCCTAGTGACTGAATCTCCTAGTTTGATTGTTTTTTATTTTCGTAGAGTTTCCGAAAGAGAAAGCATACGAATCAAGTCATGTTTGCCACTGAGGTAAAACAGAATATAAATACACATTGTTCTCACAAAGATATTAGTGGACCTTCGCATCGTTTGTAAAGGTATGATCGTAGTGTTTTTGATTTGAGGAAATCAGATGAACGTAGTGTAACGAATAGAGATGAGCCTGACATGGTACACAATGATAGGCTTAAGAAGCCATGTCGTGTCATTCATAGCTTGTGAGCCAACATATATGAGCGTCCAAAACAACCAAACCAGAAAATCAATCTGGTCCAAAACTCCTATACGGATTTCAAACGTAATTCTAACACGATATTACTCAAATCACTTTGCAATGAATATCACATGGTGTATAATCACTCACAAAATGCAAATGAGGCACGTGAGAGTTTTCTAGTGACTGAATCTCCTAGTTTGATTGTTTTTTATTTTCGTAGAGTTTCCGAAAGAGAAATCATACGAATCAAGTCATGTTTGCTACTGAGGTTAAACGGGATGTAAAAAGAGGACCAGGAACACATACATACCCATAGTTCTCACAAAATTATTAGTGAACCTTCGCATTGTTTGTAAAGGTAAGATCGTAGTTTTCTTGATTTGAGGAAATCAAATGAACGGAGCATAACGAATAGAGACGAGCATGACGTGGTGCACAACATATATGTGTTTTGGTTCACAACATATATTGTGAGCCAAAACTCCTATACGGATTTCAAATGTAATTCTAACACGATATTACTCAAATCACTTTGCAATGAAGATCACATGGTGTATAATCACTCACAAAATGCAAATGAGGCACGTGAGAGTTTTCTAGTGACTGAATCTCCTAGTTTGATTGTTTTTTATTTTCGTTGAGTTTCCGAAAGAGAAAGTATACGAATCAAGTCATGTTTGCCATTGAGGTAAAACAGAATATAAATACACATTGTTCTCACAAAGATATTAGTGGACCTTCGCATCGTTTGTAAAGGTATGATCGTAGTGTTTTTGATTTGAGGAAATCAGATGAACGTAGTGTAACGAATAGAGATGAGCATGACATGGTACACAATGATAGGCTTAAGAAGCCATGTCGTGTCATTCATAGCTTGTGAGCCAACATATATGAGCGTTCAAAACAACTAAACCAGAAAATCAATCTAGTCCAAAACTCCTATACGGATTTCAAACGTAATTCTAACACGATATTACTCAAATCACTTTGCAATGAAGATCACATGGTGTATAATCACTCACGAATTGCAAATGGGGCAAGTGAGAGTTTCCTAGTGACTGAATCTCCTAGTTTGATTGTTTTTTATTTTCGTAGAGTTTCCGAAAGAGAAAGCATACGAATCAAGTCATGTTTGCCATTGAGGTACAACAGAATATAAATACACATTGTTCTCACAAAGATATTAGTGGACCTTCGCATCGTTTATAAAGGTATGATCGTAGTGTTTTTGATTTGAGGAAATCAGATGAACGTAGTGTAACGAATAGAGATGAGCATGACATGGTACACAATGATAGGCTTAAGAAGCTATGTCGTGTCATTCATAGCTTGTGAGGCAACATATATGAGCGTTCAAAACAACTAAACCAGAAAATCAATCTAGTCCAAAACTCCTATACGGATTTCAAACGTAATTCTAACACGATAATACTCAAATCACTTTGCAATGAAGATCACATGGTGTATAATCACTCACAAAATGCAAATGAGGCACGTGAGAGTTTTGTAGTGACTGAATCTCCTAGTTTGATTGTTTTTTATTTTCGTAGAGTTTCCGAAAGAGAAATCATACGAATCAAGTCATGTTTGCTACTGAGGTTAAACGGGATGTAAAAAGAGGACCAGGAACACATACATACCCATAGTTCTCACAAAATTATTAGTGAACCTTCGTATTGTTTGTAAAGGTAAGATCGTAGTGTTCTTGATTTGAGGAAATCAAATGAACAGAGCATAACGAATAGAGATGAGCATGACGTGGTACACAACATATATGAGTTTTGGTTCACAACATATATTGTGAGCCAAAACTCCTATACGGATTTCAAACGTAAGTCTAACAGGATATTACTCAAATCACTTTGCAATGAAGATCACATGGTGTATAATCACTCACGAATTGCAAATGGGGCAAGTGAGAGTTTCCTAGTGACTGAATCTCCTAGTTTGATTGTTTTTTATTTTCGTAGAGTTTCCGAAAGAGAAAGCATACGAATCAAGTCATGTTTGCCAGTGAGGTAAAACAGAATATAAATACACATTGTTCTCACAAAGATATTAGTGGACCTTCGCATCGTTTGTAAAGGTATGATCGTAGTGTTTTTGATTTGAGGAAATCAGATGAACGTAGTGTAACGAATAGAGATGAGCCTGACATGGTACACAATGATAGGCTTAAGAAGCCATGTCGTGTCATTCATAGCTTGTGAGCCAACATATATGAGCGTCCAAAACAACCAAACCAGAAAATCAATCTGGTCCAAAACTCCTATACGGATTTCAAACGTAATTCTAACACGATATTACTCAAATCACTTTGCAATGAATATCACATGGTGTATAATCACTCACAAAATGCAAATGAGGCACGTGAGAGTTTTCTAGTGACTGAATCTCCTAGTTTGATTGTTTTTTATTTTCGTAGAGTTTCCGAAAGAGAAATCATACGAATCAAGTCATGTTTGCTACTGAGGTTAAACGGGATGTAAAAAGAGGACCAGGAACACATACATACCCATAGTTCTCACAAAATTATTAGTGAACCTTCGCATTGTTTGTAAAGGTAAGATCGTAGTTTTCTTGATTTGAGGAAATCAAATGAACGGAGCATAACGAATAGAGACAAGCATGACGTGGTGCACAACATATATGTGTTTTGGTTCACAACATATATTGTGAGCCAAAACTCCTATACGGATTTCAAATGTAATTCTAACACGATATTACTCAAATCACTTTGCAATGAAGATCACATGGTGTATAATCACTCACAAAATGCAAATGAGGCACGTGAGAGTTTTCTAGTGACTGAATCTCCTAGTTTGATTGTTTTTTATTTTCGTTGAGTTTCCGAAAGAGAAAGTATACGAATCAAGTCATGTTTGCCATTGAGGTAAAACAGAATATAAATACACATTGTTCTCACAAAGATATTAGTGGACCTTCGCATCGTTTGTAAAGGTATGATCGTAGTGTTTTTGATTTGAGGAAATCAGATGAACGTAGTGTAACGAATAGAGATGAGCATGACATGGTACACAATGATAGGCTTAAGAAGCCATGTCGTGTCATTCATAGCTTGTGAGCCAACATATATGAGCGTTCAAAACAACTAAACCAGAAAATCAATCTAGTCCAAAACTCCTATACGGATTTCAAACGTAATTCTAACACGATATTACTCAAATCACTTTGCAATGAAGATCACATGGTGTATAATCACTCACGAATTGCAAATGGGGCAAGTGAGAGTTTCCTAGTGACTGAATCTCCTAGTTTGATTGTTTTTTATTTTCGTAGAGTTTCCGAAAGAGAAAGCATACGAATCAAGTCATGTTTGCCATTGAGGTACAACAGAATATAAATACACATTGTTCTCACAAAGATATTAGTGGACCTTCGCATCGTTTGTAAAGGTATGATCGTAGTGTTTTTGATTTGAGGAAATCAGATGAACGTAGTGTAACGAATAGAGATGAGCATGACATGGTACACAATGATAGGCTTAAGAAGCCATGTCGTGTCATTCATAGCTTGTGAGCCAACATATATGAGCATTCAAAACAACCAAACCAGAAAATCAATCTAGTCCAAAACTCCTATACGGATTTCAAGCGTAATTCTAACACGATATTACTCAAATCACTTTGCAATGAAGATCACATGGTGTATAATCACTCACAAAATGCAAATGAGGCACGTGAGAGTTTTCTAGTGACTGAATCTCCTAGTTTGATTGTTTTTTATTTTCGTAGAGTTTCCGAAAGAGAAATAATACGAATCAAGTCATGTTTGCTATTGAGGTTAAACGGGATGCAAAGAGAGGACCAGGAACACATACATACCCTTCGTTCTCACAAAATTATTAGTGAACCTTCGTATTGCTTGTAAAGGTAAGATCGTAGTGTTCTTGATTTGAGGAAATCAAATGAACAGAGCATAACGAATAGAGATGAGCATGACGTGGTACACAACATATATGAGTTTTGGTTCACAACATATATTGTGAGCCAAAACTCCTATACGGATTTCAAACGTAAGTCTAACAGGATATTACTCAAATCACTTTGCAATGAAGATCACATGGTGTATAATCACTCACGAATTGCAAATGGGGCAAGTGAGAGTTTCCTAGTGACTGAATCTCCTAGTTTGATTGTTTTTTATTTTCGTAGAGTTTCCGAAAGAGAAAGCATACGAATCAAGTCATGTTTGCCAGTGAGGTAAAACAGAATATAAATACACATTGTTCTCACAAAGATATTAGTGGACCTTCGCATCGTTTGTAAAGGTATGATCGTAGTGTTTTTGATTTGAGGAAATCAGATGAACGTAGTGTAACGAATAGAGATGAGCCTGACATGGTACACAATGATAGGCTTAAGAAGCCATGTCGTGTCATTCATAGCTTGTGAGCCAACATATATGAGCGTCCAAAACAACCAAACCAGAAAATCAATCTGGTCCAAAACTCCTATACGGATTTCAAACGTAATTCTAACACGATATTACTCAAATCACTTTGCAATGAATATCACATGGTGTATAATCACTCACAAAATGCAAATGAGGCACGTGAGAGTTTTCTAGTGACTGAATCTCCTAGTTTGATTGTTTTTTATTTTCGTAGAGTTTCCGAAAGAGAAATCATACGAATCAAGTCATGTTTGCTACTGAGGTTAAACGGGATGTAAAAAGAGGACCAGGAACACATACATACCCATAGTTCTCACAAAATTATTAGTGAACCTTCGCATTGTTTGTAAAGGTAAGATCGTAGTTTTCTTGATTTGAGGAAATCAAATGAACGGAGCATAACGAATAGAGACAAGCATG
This sequence comes from Arabis hirsuta, assembly GCA_964056655.1. Taxonomy (NCBI): domain Eukaryota; kingdom Viridiplantae; phylum Streptophyta; class Magnoliopsida; order Brassicales; family Brassicaceae; genus Arabis; species Arabis hirsuta. Next base: position 21,488,442 of record OZ053299.1, on the reverse strand, counting down.
ACGTGGTGCACAACATATATGTGTTTTGGTTCACAACATATATTGTGAGCCAAAACTCCTATACGGATTTCAAATGTAATTCTAACACGATATTACTCAAATCACTTTGCAATGAAGATCACATGGTGTATAATCACTCACAAAATGCAAATGAGGCACGTGAGAGTTTTCTAGTGACTGAATCTCCTAGTTTGATTGTTTTTTATTTTCGTTGAGTTTCCGAAAGAGAAAGTATACGAATCAAGTCATGTTTGCCATTGAGGTAAAACAGAATATAAATACACATTGTTCTCACAAAGATATTAGTGGACCTTCGCATCGTTTGTAAAGGTATGATCGTAGTGTTTTTGATTTGAGGAAATCAGATGAACGTAGTGTAACGAATAGAGATGAGCATGACATGGTACACAATGATAGGCTTAAGAAGCCATGTCGTGTCATTCATAGCTTGTGAGCCAACATATATGAGCGTTCAAAACAACTAAACCAGAAAATCAATCTAGTCCAAAACTCCTATACGGATTTCAAACGTAATTCTAACACGATATTACTCAAATCACTTTGCAATGAAGATCACATGGTGTATAATCACTCACGAATTGCAAATGGGGCAAGTGAGAGTTTCCTAGTGACTGAATCTCCTAGTTTGATTGTTTTTTATTTTCGTAGAGTTTCCGAAAGAGAAAGCATACGAATCAAGTCATGTTTGCCATTGAGGTACAACAGAATATAAATACACATTGTTCTCACAAAGATATTAGTGGACCTTCGCATCGTTTGTAAAGGTATGATCGTAGTGTTTTTGATTTGAGGAAATCAGATGAACGTAGTGTAACGAATAGAGATGAGCATGACATGGTACACAATGATAGGCTTAAGAAGCCATGTCGTGTCATTCATAGCTTGTGAGCCAACATATATGAGCATTCAAAACAACCAAACCAGAAAATCAATCTAGTCCAAAACTCCTATACGGATTTCAAGCGTAATTCTAACACGATATTACTCAAATCACTTTGCAATGAAGATCACATGGTGTATAATCACTCACAAAATGCAAATGAGGCACGTGAGAGTTTTCTAGTGACTGAATCTCCTAGTTTGATTGTTTTTTATTTTCGTAGAGTTTCCGAAAGAGAAATAATACGAATCAAGTCATGTTTGCTATTGAGGTTAAACGGGATGCAAAGAGAGGACCAGGAACACATACATACCCTTCGTTCTCACAAAATTATTAGTGAACCTTCGTATTGCTTGTAAAGGTAAGATCGTAGTGTTCTTGATTTGAGGAAATCAAATGAACAGAGCATAACGAATAGAGATGAGCATGACGTGGTACACAACATATATGAGTTTTGGTTCACAACATATATTGTGAGGAAAAACTCCTATACGGATTTCAAACGTAATTCTAACACGATATTACTCAAATCACTTTGCAATGAAGATCACATGGTGTATAATCACTCACGAATTGCAAATGGGGCAAGTGAGAGTTTCCTAGTGACTGAATCTCCTAGTTTGATTGTTTTTTATTTTCGTAGAGTTTCCGAAAGAGAAAGCATACGAATCAAGTCATGTTTGCCAGTGAGGTAAAACAGAATATAAATACACATTGTTCTCACAAAGATATTAGTGGACCTTCGCATCGTTTGTAAAGGTATGATCGTAGTGTTTTTGATTTGAGGAAATCAGATGAACGTAGTGTAACGAATAGAGATGAGCCTGACATGGTACACAATGATAGACTTAAGAAGCCATGTCGTGTCATTCATAGCTTGTGAGCCAACATATATGAGCGTCCAAAACAACCAAACCAGAAAATCAATCTGGTCCAAAACTCCTATACGGATTTCAAACGTAATTCTAACACGATATTACTCAAATCACTTTGCAATGAAGATCACATGGTGTATAATCACTCACAAAATGCAAATGAGGCACGTGAGAGTTTTCTAGTGACTGAATCTCCTAGTTTGATTGTTTTTTATTTTCGTAGAGTTTCCGAAAGAGAAATCATACGAATCAAGTCATGTTTGCTACTGAGGTTAAACGGGATGTAAAAAGAGGACCAGGAACACATACATACCCATAGTTCTCACAAAATTATTAGTGAACCTTCGCATTGTTTGTAAAGGTAAGATCGTAGTTTTCTTGATTTGAGGAAATCAAATGAACGGAGCATAACGAATAGAGACGAGCATGACGTGGTGCACAACATATATGTGTTTTGGTTCACAACATATATTGTGAGCCAAAACTCCTATACGGATTTCAAATGTAATTCTAACAGGATATTACTCAAATCACTTTGCAATGAAGATCACATGGTGTATAATCACTCACGAATTGCAAATGGGGCAAGTGAGAGTTTCCTAGTGACTGAATCTCCTAGTTTGATTGTTTTTTATTTTCGTAGAGTTTCCGAAAGAGAAAGCATACGAATCAAGTCATGTTTGCCAGTGAGGTAAAACAGAATATAAATACACATTGTTCTCACAAAGATATTAGTGGACCTTCGCATCGTTTGTAAAGGTATGATCGTAGTGTTTTTGATTTGAGGAAATCAGATGAACGTAGTGTAACGAATAGAGATGAGCATGACATGGTACACAATGATAGGCTTAAGAAGCCATGTCGTGTCATTCATAGCTTGTGAGCCAACATATATGAGCGTTCAAAACAACTAAACCAGAAAATCAATCTAGTCCAAAACTCCTATACGGATTTCAAACGTAATTCTAACACGATATTACTCAAATCACTTTGCAATGAAGATCACATGGTGTATAATCACTCACGAATTGCAAATGGGGCAAGTGAGAGTTTCCTAGTGGCTGAATCTCCTAGTTTGATTGTTTTTTATTTTCGTAGAGTTTCCGAAAGAGAAAGCATACGAATCAAGTCATGTTTGCCACTGAGGTAAAACAGAATATAAATACACATTGTTCTCACAAAGATATTAGTGGACCTTCGCATCGTTTATAAAGGTATGATCGTAGTGTTTTTGATTTGAGGAAATCAGATGAACGTAGTGTAACGAATAGAGATGAGCATGACATGGTACACAATGATAGGCTTAAGAAGCCATGTCGTGTCATTCATAGCTTGTGAGGCAACATATATGAGCGTTCAAAACAACTAAACCAGAAAATCAATCTAGTCCAAAACTCCTATACGGATTTCAAACGTAATTCTAACACAATATTACTTAAATCACTTTGCAATGAAGATCACATGGTGTATAATCACTCACGAATTGCAAATGGGGCAAGTAAGAGTTTCCTAGTGACTGAATCTCCTAGTTTGATTGTTTTTTATTTTCGTAGAGTTTCCGAAAGAGAAAGCATACGAATCAAGTCATGTTTGCCATTGAGGTAAAACAGAATATAAATACACATTGTTCTCACAAAGATATTAGTGGACCTTCGCATCGTTTGTAAAGGTATGATCGTAGTGTTTTTGATTTGAGGAAATCAGATGAACGTAGTGTAACGAATAGAGATGAGCATGACATGGTACACAATGATAGGCTTAAGAAGCCATGTCGTGTCATTCATAGCTTGTGAGCCAACATATATGAGCGTTCAAAACAACTAAACCAGAAAATCAATCTAGTCCAAAACTCCTATACGGATTTCAAACGTAATTCTAACACGATATTACTCAAATCACTTTGCAATGAAGATCACATGGTGTATAATCACTCACGAATTGCAAATGGGGCAAGTGAGAGTTTCCTAGTGACTGAATCTCCTAGTTTGATTGTTTTTAATTTTCGTAGAGTTTCCGAAAGAGAAAGCATACGAATCAAGTCATGTTTGCCGTTGAGGTACAACAGAATATAAATACACATTGTTCTCACAAAGATATTAGTGGACCTTCGCATCGGTTGTAAAGGTATGATCGTAGTGTTTTTGATTTGAGGAAATCAGATGAACGTAGTGTAACGAATAGAGATGAGCATGACATGGTACACAATGATAGGCTTAAGAAGCCATGTCGTGTCATTCATAGCTTGTGAGCCAACATATATGATGAGCATTCAAAACAACCAAACCAGAAAATCAATCTAGTCCAAAACTCCTATACGGATTTCAAGCGTAATTCTAACACGATATTACTCAAATCACTTTGCAATGAAGATCACATGGTGTATAATCACTCACAAAATGCAAATGAGGCACGTGAGAGTTTTCTAGTGACTGAATCTCCTAGTTTGATTGTTTTTTATTTTCGTAGAGTTTCCGAAAGAGAAATAATACGAATCAAGTCATGTTTGCCATTGAGGTTAAACGGGATGCAAAAAGAGGACCAGGAACACATACATACCCATAGTTCTCACAAAATTATTAGTGAACCTTCGTATTGTTTGTAAAGGTAAGATCGTAGTGTTCTTGATTTGAGGAAATCAAATGAACAGAGCATAACGAATAGAGATGAGCATGACGTGGTACACAACATATATGAGTTTTGGTTCACAACATATATTGTGAGCCAAAACTCCTATACGGATTTCAAACGTAATTCTAACACGATATTACTCAAATCACTTTACAATGAAGATCACATGGTGTATAATCACTCACGAATTGCAAATGGGGCAAGTGAGAGTTTCCTAGTGACTGAATCTCCTAGTTTGATTGTTTTTTTATTTTCGTAGAGTTTCCGAAAGAGAAAGCATACGAATCAAGTCATGTTTGCCACTGAGGTAAAACAGAATATAAATACACATTGTTCTCACAAAGATATTAGTGGACCTTCGCATCGTTTGTAAAGGTATGATCGTAGTGTTTTTGATTTGAGGAAATCAGATGAACGTAGTGTAACGAATAGAGATGAGCCTGACATGGTACACAATGATAGGCTTAAGAAGCCATGTCGTGTCATTCATAGCTTGTGAGCCAACATATATGAGCGTCCAAAACAACCAAACCAGAAAATCAATCTGGTCCAAAACTCCTATACGGATTTCAAACGTAATTCTAACACGATATTACTCAAATCACTTTGCAATGAAGATCACATGGTGTATAATCACTCACGAATTGCAAATGGGGCAAGTGAGAGTTTCCTAGTGACTGAATCTCCTAGTTTGATTGTTTTTTATTTTCGTAGAGTTTCCGAAAGAGAAAGCATACGAATCAAGTCATGTTTGCCATTGAGGTTAAACGGGATGTAAAAAGAGGACCAGGAACACATACATACCCATAGTTCTCACAAAATTATTAGTGAACCTTCGCATTGTTTGTAAAGGTAAGATCGTAGTGTTCTTGATTTGAGGAAATCAAATGAACGGAGCATAACGAATAGAGATGAGCATGACGTGGTACACAACATATATGAGTTTTGGTTCACAACATATATTGTGAGCCAAAACTCCTATACGGATTTTAAATGTAATTCTAACACGATATTACTCAAACCACTTTGCAATGAAGATCACATGGTGTATAATCACTCACGAATTGCAAATGGGGCAAGTGAGAGTTTCCTAGTGACTGAATCTCCTAGTTTGATTGTTTTTTATTTTCGTAGAGTTTCCGAAAGAGAAAGCATACGAATCAAGTCATGTTTGCCAGTGAGGTAAAACAGAATATAAATACACATTGTTCTCACAAAGATATTAGTGGACCTTCGCATCGTTTGTAAAGGTATGATCGTAGTGTTTTTGATTTGAGGAAATCAGATGAACGTAGTGTAACGAATAGAGATGAGCATGACATGGTACACAATGATAGGCTTAAGAAGCCATGTCGTGTCATTCATAGCTTGTGAGCCAACATATATGAGCGTCCAAAACAACCAAACCAGAAAATCAATCTGGTCCAAAACTCCTATACGGATTTCAAACGTAATTCTAACACGATATTACTCAAATCACTTTGCAATGAAGATCACATGGTGTATAAACACTCACAAAATGCAAATGAGGCACGTGAGAGTTTTCTAGTGACTGAATCTCCTAGTTTGATTGTTTTTTATTTTCGTAGAGTTTCCGAAAGAGAAATAATACGAATCAAGTCATGTTTGCTATTGAGGTTAAACGGGATGCAAAAAGAGGACCAGGAACACATACATACCCTTCGTTCTCACAAAATTATTAGTGAACCTTCGTATTGCTTGTAAAGGTAAGATCGTAGTGTTCTTGATTTGAGGAAATCAAATGAACAGAGCATAACGAATAGAGATGAGCATGACGTGGTACACAACATATATGAGTTTTGGTTCACAACATATATTGTGAGCCAAAACTCCTATACGGATTTCAAACGTAATTCTAACACGATATTACTCAAATCACTTTGCAATGAAGATCACATGGTGTATAATCACTCACGAATTGCAAATGGGGCAAGTGAGAGTTTCCTAGTGACTGAATCTCCTAGTTTGATTGTTTTTTATTTTTGTAGAGTTTCCGAAAGAGAAAGCATACGAATCAAGTCATGTTTGCCACTGAGGTAAAACAGAATATAAATACACATTGTTCTCACAAAGATATTAGTGGACCTTCGCATCGTTTGTAAAGGTATGATCGTAGTGTTTTTGATTTGAGGAAATCAGATGAACGTAGTGTAACGAATAGAGATGAGCATGACATGGTACACAATGATAGGCTTAAGAAGCCATGTCGTGTCATTCATAGCTTGTGAGCCAACATATATGAGCGTTCAAAACAACTAAACCAGAAAATCAATCTAGTCCAAAACTCCTATACGGATTTCAAACGTAATTCTAACACGATATTACTCAAATCACTTTGCAATGAAGATCACATGGTGTATAATCACTCACGAATTGCAAATGGGGCAAGTGAGAGTTTCCTAGTGACTGAATCTCCTAGTTTGATTGTTTTTTATTTTCGTAGAGTTTCCGAAAGAGAAAGCATACGAATCAAGTCATGTTTGCCATTGAGGTTAAACGGGATGTAAAAAGAGGACCAGGAACACATACATACCCTTCGTTCTCACAAAATTATTAGTGAACCTTCGCATTGTTTGTAAAGGTAAGATCGTAGTGTTCTTGATTTGAGGAAATCAAATGAACGGAGCATAACGAATAGAGATGAGCATGACGTGGTACACAACATATATGAGTTTTGGTTCACAACATATATTGTGAGCCAAAACTCCTATACGGATTTTAAATGTAATTCTAACACGATATTACTCAAACCACTTTGCAATGAAGATCACATGGTGTATAATCACTCACGAAATGCAAATGAGGCACGTAAGAGTTTTCTAGTGACTGAATCTCCTAGTTTGATTGTTTTTAATTTTCGTAGAGTTTCCGAAAGAGAAAGCATACGAATCAAGTCATGTTTGCCATTGAGGTACAACAGAATATAAATACACATTGTTCTCACAAAGATATTAGTGGACCTTCGCATCGTTTGTAAAGGTATGATCGTAGTGTTTTTGATTTGAGGAAATCAGATGAACGTAGTGTAACGAATAGAGATGAGCATGACATGGTACACAATGATAGGCTTAAGAAGCCATGTCGTGTCATTCATAGCTTGTGAGCCAACATATATGAGCGTTCAAAACAACCAAACCAGAAAATCAATCTAGTCCAAAACTCCTATACGGATTTCAAGCGTAATTCTAACACGATATTACTCAAATCACTTTGCAATGAAGATCACATGGTGTATAATCACTCACAAAATGCAAATGAGGCACGTGAGAGTTTTCTAGTGACTGAATCTCCTAGTTTGATTGTTTTTTATTTTCGTAGAGTTTCCGAAAGAGAAATAATACGAATCAAGTCATGTTTGCTATTGAGGTTAAACGGGATGCAAAAAGAGGACCAGGAACACATACATACCCTTCGTTCTCACAAAATTATTAGTGAACCTTCGTATTGCTTGTAAAGGTAAGATCGTAGTGTTCTTGATTTGAGGAAATCAAATGAACGGAGCATAACGAATAGAGATGAGCATGACGTGGTACACAACATATATGAGTTTTGGTTCACAACATATATTGTGAGCCAAAACTCCTATACGGATTTCAAACGTAATTCTAACACGATATTACTCAAATCACTTTGCAATGAAGATCACATGGTGTATAATCACTCACGAATTGCAAATGGGGCAAGTGGGAGTTTCCTAGTGACTGAATCTCCTAGTTTGATTGTTTTTTTATTTTCGTAGAGTTTCCGAAAGAGAAAGCATACGAATCAAGTCATGTTTGCCACTGAGGTAAAACAGAATATAAATACACATTGTTCTCACAAAGATATTAGTGGACCTTCGCATCGTTTGTAAAGGTATGATCGTAGTGTTTTTGATTTGAGGAAATCAGATGAACGTAGTGTAACGAATAGAGATGAGCCTGACATGGTACATAATGATAGGCTTAAGAAGCCATGTCGTGTCATTCATAGCTTGTGAGCCAACATATATGAGCGTCCAAAACAACCAAACCAGAAAATCAATCTGGTCCAAAACTCCTATACGGATTTCAAACGTAATTCTAACACGATATTACTCAAATCACTTTGCAATGAAGATCACATGGTGTATAATCACTCACGAATTGCAAATGGGGCAAGTAAGAGTTTCCTAGTGACTGAATCTCCTAGTTTGATTGTTTTTTATTTTCGTAGAGTTTCCGAAAGAGAAAGCATACGAATCAAGTCATGTTTGCCATTGAGGTAAAACAGAATATAAATACACATTGTTCTCACAAAGATATTAGTGGACCTTCGCATCGTTTGTAAAGGTATGATCGTAGTGTTTTTGATTTGAGGAAATCAGATGAACGTAGTGTAACGAATAGAGATGAGCATGACATGGTACACAATGATAGGCTTAAGAAGCCATGTCGTGTCATTCATAGCTTGTGAGCCAACATATATGAGCGTTCAAAACAACTAAACCAGAAAATCAATCTAGTCCAAAACTCCTATACGGATTTCAAACGTAATTCTAACACGATATTACTCAAATCACTTTGCAATGAAGATCACATGGTGTATAATCACTCACGAATTGCAAATGGGGCAAGTGAGAGTTTCCTAGTGACTGAATCTCCTAGTTTGATTGTTTTTTATTTTCGTAGAGTTTCCGAAAGAGAAAGCATACGAATCAAGTCATGTTTGCCATTGAGGTACAACAGAATATAAATACACATTGTTCTCACAAAGATATTAGTGGACCTTCGCATCGTTTGTAAAGGTATGATCGTAGTGTTTTTGATTTGAGGAAATCAGATGAACGTAGTGTAACGAATAGAGATGAGCATGACATGGTACACAATGATAGGCTTAAGAAGCCATGTCGTGTCATTCATAGCTTGTGAGCCAACATATATGATGAGCATTCAAAACAACCAAACCAGAAAATCAATCTAGTCCAAAACTCCTATACGGATTTCAAGCGTAATTCTAACACGGTATTACTCAAATCACTTTGCAATGAAGATCACATGGTGTATAATCACTCACAAAATGCAAATGAGGCACGTGAGAGTTTTCTAGTGACTGAATCTCCTAGTTTGATTGTTTTTTATTTTCGTAGAGTTTCCGAAAGAGAAATAATACGAATCAAGTCATGTTTGCCATTGAGGTTAAACGGGATGCAAAAAGAGGACCAGGAACACATACATACCCATAGTTCTCACAAAATTATTAGTGAACCTTCGTATTGTTTGTAAAGGTAAGATCGTAGTGTTCTTGATTTGAGGAAATCAAATGAACAGAGCATAACGAATAGAGATGAGCATGACGTGGTACACAACATATATGAGTTTTGGTTCACAACATATATTGTGAGCCAAAACTCCTATACGGATTTCAAACGTAATTCTAACACGATATTACTCAAATCACTTTACAATGAAGATCACATGGTGTATAATCACTCACGAATTGCAAATGGGGCAAGTGAGAGTTTCCTAGTGACTGAATCTCCTAGTTTGATTGTTTTTTATTTTTGTAGAGTTTCCGAAAGAGAAAGCATACGAATCAAGTCATGTTTGCCACTGAGGTAAAACAGAATATAAATACACATTGTTCTCACAAAGATATTAGTGGACCTTCGCATCGTTTGTAAAGGTATGATCGTAGTGTTTTTGATTTGAGGAAATCAGATGAACGTAGTGTAACGAATAGAGATGAGCCTGACATGGTACACAATGATAGGCTTAAGAAGCCATGTCGTGTCATTCATAGCTTGTGAGCCAACATATATGAGCGTCCAAAACAACCAAACCAGAAAATCAATCTGGTCCAAAACTCCTATACGGATTTCAAACGTAATTCTAACACGATATTACTCAAATCACTTTGCAATGAAGATCACATGGTGTATAATCACTCACGAATTGCAAATGGGGCAAGTGAGAGTTTCCTAGTGACTGAATCTCCTAGTTTGATTGTTTTTTATTTTCGTAGAGTTTCCGAAAGAGAAATAATACGAATCAAGTCATGTTTGCCATTGAGGTTAAACGGGATGTAAAAAGAGGACCAGGAACACATACATACCCTTCGTTCTCACAAAATTATTAGTGAACCTTCGCATTGTTTGTAAAGGTAAGATCGTAGTGTTCTTGATTTGAGGAAATCAAATGAACGGAGCATAACGAATAGAGATGAGCATGACGTGGTACACAACATATATGAGTTTTGGTTCACAACATATATTGTGAGCCAAAACTCCTATACGGATTTTAAATGTAATTCTAACACGATATTACTCAAACCACTTTGCAATGAAGATCACATGGTGTATAATCACTCACGAATTGCAAATGGGGCAAGTGAGAGTTTCCTAGTGACTGAATCTCCTAGTTTGATTGTTTTTTATTTTCGTAGAGTTTCCGAAAGAGAAAGCATACGAATCAAGTCATGTTTGCCAGTGAGGTAAAACAGAATATAAATACACATTGTTCTCACAAAGATATTAGTGGACCTTCGCATCGTTTGTAAAGGTATGATCGTAGTGTTTTTGATTTGAGGAAATCAGATGAACGTAGTGTAACGAATAGAGATGAGCATGACATGGTACACAATGATAGGCTTAAGAAGCCATGTCGTGTCATTCATAGCTTGTGAGCCAACATATATGAGCGTCCAAAACAACCAAACCAGAAAATCAATCTGGTCCAAAACTCCTATACGGATTTCAAACGTAATTCTAACACGATATTACTCAAATCACTTTGCAATGAAGATCACATGGTGTATAATCACTCACAAAATGCAAATGAGGCACGTGAGAGTTTTCTAGTGACTGAATCTCCTAGTTTGATTGTTTTTTATTTTCGTAGAGTTTCCGAAAGAGAAATAATACGAATCAAGTCATGTTTGCTATTGAGGTTAAACGGGATGCAAAAAGAGGACCAGGAACACATACATACCCTTCGTTCTCACAAAATTATTAGTGAACCTTCGTATTGCTTGTAAAGGTAAGATCGTAGTGTTCTTGATTTGAGGAAATCAAATGAACAGAGCATAACGAATAGAGATGAGCATGACGTGGTACACAACATATATGAGTTTTGGTTCACAACATATATTGTGAGCCAAAACTCCTATACGGATTTCAAACGTAATTCTAACACGATATTACTCAAATCACTTTGCAATGAAGATCACATGGTGTATAATCACTCACGAATTGCAAATGGGGCAAGTGAGAGTTTCCTAGTGACTGAATCTCCTAGTTTGATTGTTTTTTATTTTTGTAGAGTTTCCGAAAGAGAAAGCATACGAATCAAGTCATGTTTGCCACTGAGGTAAAACAGAATATAAATACACATTGTTCTCACAAAGATATTAGTGGACCTTCGCATCGTTTGTAAAGGTATGATCGTAGTGTTTTTGATTTGAGGAAATCAGATGAACGTAGTGTAACGAATAGAGATGAGCATGACATGGTACACAATGATAGGCTTAAGAAGCCATGTCGTGTCATTCATAGCTTGTGAGCCAACATATATGAGCGTTCAAAACAACTAAACCAGAAAATCAATCTAGTCCAAAACTCCTATACGGATTTCAAACGTAATTCTAACACGATATTACTCAAATCACTTTGCAATGAAGATCACATGGTGTATAATCACTCACGAATTGCAAATGGGGCAAGTGAGAGTTTCCTAGTGACTGAATCTCCTAGTTTGATTGTTTTTTATTTTCGTAGAGTTTCCGAAAGAGAAAGCATACGAATCAAGTCATGTTTGCCATTGAGGTTAAACGGGATGTAAAAAGAGGACCAGGAACACATACATACCCTTCGTTCTCACAAAATTATTAGTGAACCTTCGCATTGTTTGTAAAGGTAAGATCGTAGTGTTCTTGATTTGAGGAAATCAAATGAACGGAGCATAACGAATAGAGATGAGCATGACGTGGTACACAACATATATGAGTTTTGGTTCACAACATATATTGTGAGCCAAAACTCCTATACGGATTTTAAATGTAATTCTAACACGATATTACTCAAACCACTTTGCAATGAAGATCACATGGTGTATAATCACTCACGAAATGCAAATGAGGCACGTAAGAGTTTTCTAGTGACTGAATCTCCTAGTTTGATTGTTTTTAATTTTCGTAGAGTTTCCGAAAGAGAAAGCATACGAATCAAGTCATGTTTGCCATTGAGGTACAACAGAATATAAATACACATTGTTCTCACAAAGATATTAGTGGACCTTCGCATCGTTTGTAAAGGTATGATCGTAGTGTTTTTGATTTGAGGAAATCAGATGAACGTAGTGTAACGAATAGAGATGAGCATGACATGGTACACAATGATAGGCTTAAGAAGCCATGTCGTGTCATTCATAGCTTGTGAGCCAACATATATGAGCGTTCAAAACAACCAAACCAGAAAATCAATCTAGTCCAAAACTCCTATACGGATTTCAAGCGTAATTCTAACACGATATTACTCAAATCACTTTGCAATGAAGATCACATGGTGTATAATCACTCACAAAATGCAAATGAGGCACGTGAGAGTTTTCTAGTGACTGAATCTCCTAGTTTGATTGTTTTTTATTTTCGTAGAGTTTCCGAAAGAGAAATAATACGAATCAAGTCATGTTTGCTATTGAGGTTAAACGGGATGCAAAAAGAGGACCAGGAACACATACATACCCTTCGTTCTCACAAAATTATTAGTGAACCTTCGTATTGCTTGTAAAGGTAAGATCGTAGTGTTCTTGATTTGAGGAAATCAAATGAACAGAGCATAACGAATAGAGATGAGCATGACGTGGTACACAACATATATGAGTTTTGGTTCACAACATATATTGTGAGCCAAAACTCCTATACGGATTTCAAACGTAATTCTAACACGATATTACTCAAATCACTTTGCAATGAAGATCACATGGTGTATAATCACTCACGAATTGCAAATGGGGCAAGTGGGAGTTTCCTAGTGACTGAATCTCCTAGTTTGATTGTTTTTTTATTTTCGTAGAGTTTCCGAAAGAGAAAGCATACGAATCAAGTCATGTTTGCCACTGAGGTAAAACAGAATATAAATACACATTGTTCTCACAAAGATATTAGTGGACCTTCGCATCGTTTGTAAAGGTATGATCGTAGTGTTTTTGATTTGAGGAAATCAGATGAACGTAGTGTAACGAATAGAGATGAGCCTGACATGGTACATAATGATAGGCTTAAGAAGCCATGTCGTGTCATTCATAGCTTGTGAGCCAACATATATGAGCGTCCAAAACAACCAAACCAGAAAATCAATCTGGTCCAAAACTCCTATACGGATTTCAAACGTAATTCTAACACGATATTACTCAAATCACTTTGCAATGAAGATCACATGGTGTATAATCACTCACGAATTGCAAATGGGGCAAGTGAGAGTTTCCTAGTGACTGAATCTCCTAGTTTGATTGTTTTTAATTTTCGTAGAGTTTCCGAAAGAGAAAGCATACGAATCAAGTCATGTTTGCCATTGAGGTACAACAGAATATAAATACACATTGTTCTCACAAAGATATTAGTGGACCTTCGCATCGTTTGTAAAGGTATGATCGTAGTGTTTTTGATTTGAGGAAATCAGATGAACGTAGTGTAACGAATAGAGATGAGCATGACATGGTACACAATGATAGGCTTAAGAAGCCATGTCGTGTCATTCATAGCTTGTGAGCCAACATATATGATGAGCTTTCAAAACAACCAAACCAGAAAATCAATCTAGTCCAAAACTCCTATACGGATTTCAAGCGTAATTCTAACACGATATTACTCAAATCACTTTGCAATGAAGATCACATGGTGTATAATCACTCACAAAATGCAAATGAGGCACGTGAGAGTTTTCTAGTGACTGAATCTCCTAGTTTGATTGTTTTTTATTTTCGTAGAGTTTCCGAAAGAGAAATAATACGAATCAAGTCATGTTTGCTATTGAGGTTAAACGGGATGCAAAAAGAGGACCAGGAACACATACATACCCTTCGTTCTCACAAAATTATTAGTGAACCTTCGTATTGCTTGTAAAGGTAAGATCGTAGTGTTCTTGATTTGAGGAAATCAAATGAACAGAGCATAACGAATAGAGATGAGCATGACGTGGTACACAACATATATGAGTTTTGGTTCACAACATATATTGTGAGCCAAAACTCCTATACGAATTTTAAATGTAATTCTAACACGATATTACTCAAACCACTTTGCAATGAAGATCACATGGTGTATAATCACTCACGAATTGCAAATGGGGCAAGTGAGAGTTTCCTAGTGACTGAATCTCCTAGTTTGATTGTTTTTTATTTTCGTAGAGTTTCCGAAAGAGAAAGCATACGAATCAAGTCATGTTTGCCAGTGAGGTAAAACAGAATATAAATACACATTGTTCTCACAAAGATATTAGTGGACCTTCGCATCGTTTGTAAAGGTATGATCGTAGTGTTTTTGATTTGAGGAAATCAGATGAACGTAGTGTAACGAATAGAGATGAGCATGACATGGTACACAATGATAGGCTTAAGAAGCCATGTCGTGTCATTCATAGCTTGTGAGCCAACATATATGATGAGCATTCAAAACAACCAAACCAGAAAATCAATCTAGTCCAAAACTCCTATACGGATTTCAAGCGTAATTCTAACACGATATTACTCAAATCACTTTGCAATGAAGATCACATGGTGTATAATCACTCACAAAATGCAAATGAGGCACGTGAGAGTTTTCTAGTGACTGAATCTCCTAGTTTGATTGTTTTTTATTTTCGTAGAGTTTCCGAAAGAGAAATAATACGAATCAAGTCATGTTTGCTATTGAGGTTAAACGGGATGCAAAAAGAGGACCAGGAACACATACATACCCTTCGTTCTCACAAAATTATTAGTGAACCTTCGTATTGCTTGTAAAGGTAAGATCGTAGTGTTCTTGATTTGAGGAAATCAAATGAACAGAGCATAACGAATAGAGATGAGCATGACGTGGTACACAACATATATGAGTTTTGGTTCACAACATATATTGTGAGCCAAAACTCCTATACGGATTTCAAACGTAATTCTAACACGATATTACTCAAATCACTTTACAATGAAGATCACATGGTGTATAATCACTCACGAATTGCAAATGGGGCAAGTGAGAGTTTCCTAGTGACTGAATCTCCTAGTTTGATTGTTTTTTTATTTTCGTAGAGTTTCCGAAAGAGAAAGCATACGAATCAAGTCATGTTTGCCACTGAGGTAAAACAGAATATAAATACACATTGTTCTCACAAAGATATTAGTGGACCTTCGCATCGTTTGTAAAGGTATGATCGTAGTGTTTTTGATTTGAGGAAATCAGATGAACGTAGTGTAACGAATAGAGATGAGCCTGACATGGTACACAATGATAGGCTTAAGAAGCCATGTCGTGTCATTCATAGCTTGTGAGCCAACATATATGAGCGTCCAAAACAACCAAACCAGAAAATCAATCTGGTCCAAAACTCCTATACGGATTTCAAACGTAATTCTAACACGATATTACTCAAATCACTTTGCAATGAAGATCACATGGTGTATAATCACTCACGAATTGCAAATGGGGCAAGTGAGAGTTTCCTAGTGACTGAATCTCCTAGTTTGATTGTTTTTTATTTTCGTAGAGTTTCCGAAAGAGAAAGCATACGAATCAAGTCATGTTTGCCATTGAGGTTAAACGGGATGTAAAAAGAGGACCAGGAACACATACATACCCATAGTTCTCACAAAATTATTAGTGAACCTTCGCATTGTTTGTAAAGGTAAGATCGTAGTGTTCTTGATTTGAGGAAATCAAATGAACGGAGCATAACGAATAGAGATGAGCATGACGTGGTACACAACATATATGAGTTTTGGTTCATAACATATATTGTGAGCCAAAACTCCTATACGGATTTTAAATGTAATTCTAACACGATATTACTCAAACCACTTTGCAATGAAGATCACATGGTGTATAATCACTCACGAATTGCAAATGGGGCAAGTGAGAGTTTCCTAGTGACTGAATCTCCTAGTTTGATTGTTTTTTATTTTCGTAGAGTTTCCGAAAGAGAAAGCATACGAATCAAGTCATGTTTGCCAGTGAAGTAAAACAGAATATAAATACACATTGTTCTCACAAAGATATTAGTGGACCTTCGCATCGTTTGTAAAGGTATGATCGTAGTGTTTTTGATTTGAGGAAATCAGATGAACGTAGTGTAACGAATAGAGATGAGCATGACATGGTACACAATGATAGGCTTAAGAAGCCATGTCGTGTCATTCATAGCTTGTGAGCCAACATATATGAGCGTCCAAAACAACCAAACCAGAAAATCAATCTGGTCCAAAACTCCTATACGGATTTCAAGCGTAATTCTAACACGATATTACTCAAATCACTTTGCAATGAAGATCACATGGTGTATAATCACTCACAAAATGCAAATGAGGCACGTGAGAGTTTTCTAGTGACTGAATCTCCTAGTTTGATTGTTTTTTATTTTCGTAGAGTTTCCGAAAGAGAAATAATACGAATCAAGTCATGTTTGCTATTGAGGTTAAACGGGATGCAAAAAGAGGACCAGGAACACATACATACCCTTCGTTCTCACAAAATTATTAGTGAACCTTCGTATTGCTTGTAAAGGTAAGATCGTAGTGTTCTTGATTTGAGGAAATCAAATGAACAGAGCATAACGAATAGAGATGAGCATGACGTGGTACACAACATATATGAGTTTTGGTTCACAACATATATTGTGAGCCAAAACTCCTATACGGATTTTAAATGTAATTCTAACACGATATTACTCAAACCACTTTGCAATGAAGATCACATGGTGTATAATCACTCACGAATTGCAAATGGGGCAAGTGAGAGTTTCCTAGTGACTGAATCTCCTAGTTTGATTGTTTTTTATTTTCGTAGAGTTTCCGAAAGAGAAAGCATACGAATCAAGTCATGTTTGCCAGTGAGGTAAAACAGAATATAAATACACATTGTTCTCACAAAGATATTAGTGGACCTTCGCATCGTTTGTAAAGGTATGATCGTAGTGTTTTTGATTTGAGGAAATCAGATGAACGTAGTGTAACGAATAGAGATGAGCATGACATGGTACACAATGATAGGCTTAAGAAGCCATGTCGTGTCATTCATAGCTTGTGAGCCAACATATATGATGAGCATTCAAAACAACCAAACCAGAAAATCAATCTAGTCCAAAACTCCTATACGGATTTCAAGCGTAATTCTAACACGATATTACTCAAATCACTTTGCAATGAAGATCACATGGTGTATAATCACTCACAAAATGCAAATGAGGCACGTGAGAGTTTTCTAGTGACTGAATCTCCTAGTTTGATTGTTTTTTATTTTCGTAGAGTTTCCGAAAGAGAAATAATACGAATCAAGTCATGTTTGCTATTGAGGTTAAACGGGATGCAAAAAGAGGACCAGGAACACATACATACCCTTCGTTCTCACAAAATTATTAGTGAACCTTCGTATTGCTTGTAAAGGTAAGATCGTAGTGTTCTTGATTTGAGGAAATCAAATGAACAGAGCATAACGAATAGAGATGAGCATGACGTGGTACACAACATATATGAGTTTTGGTTCACAACATATATTGTGAGCCAAAACTCCTATACGGATTTCAAACGTAATTCTAACACGATATTACTCAAATCACTTTACAATGAAGATCACATGGTGTATAATCACTCACGAATTGCAAATGGGGCAAGTGAGAGTTTCCTAGTGACTGAATCTCCTAGTTTGATTGTTTTTTTATTTTCGTAGAGTTTCCGAAAGAGAAAGCATACGAATCAAGTCATGTTTGCCACTGAGGTAAAACAGAATATAAATACACATTGTTCTCACAAAGATATTAGTGGACCTTCGCATCGTTTGTAAAGGTATGATCGTAGTGTTTTTGATTTGAGGAAATCAGATGAACGTAGTGTAACGAATAGAGATGAGCCTGACATGGTACACAATGATAGGCTTAAGAAGCCATGTCGTGTCATTCATAGCTTGTGAGCCAACATATATGAGCGTCCAAAACAACCAAACCAGAAAATCAATCTGGTCCAAAACTCCTATACGGATTTCAAACGTAATTCTAACACGATATTACTCAAATCACTTTGCAATGAAGATCACATGGTGTATAATCACTCACGAATTGCAAATGGGGCAAGTGAGAGTTTCCTAGTGACTGAATCTCCTAGTTTGATTGTTTTTTATTTTCGTAGAGTTTCCGAAAGAGAAAGCATACGAATCAAGTCATGTTTGCCATTGAGGTTAAACGGGATGTAAAAAGAGGACCAGGAACACATACATACCCATAGTTCTCACAAAATTATTAGTGAACCTTCGCATTGTTTGTAAAGGTAAGATCGTAGTGTTCTTGATTTGAGGAAATCAAATGAACGGAGCATAACGAATAGAGATGAGCATGACGTGGTACACAACATATATGAGTTTTGGTTCATAACATATATTGTGAGCCAAAACTCCTATACGGATTTTAAATGTAATTCTAACACGATATTACTCAAACCACTTTGCAATGAAGATCACATGGTGTATAATCACTCACGAATTGCAAATGGGGCAAGTGAGAGTTTCCTAGTGACTGAATCTCCTAGTTTGATTGTTTTTTATTTTCGTAGAGTTTCCGAAAGAGAAAGCATACGAATCAAGTCATGTTTGCCAGTGAGGTAAAACAGAATATAAATACACATTGTTCTCACAAAGATATTAGTGGACCTTCGCATCGTTTGTAAAGGTATGATCGTAGTGTTTTTGATTTGAGGAAATCAGATGAACGTAGTGTAACGAATAGAGATGAGCATGACATGGTACACAATGATAGGCTTAAGAAGCCATGTCGTGTCATTCATAGCTTGTGAGCCAACATATATGAGCGTCCAAAACAACCAAACCAGAAAATCAATCTGGTCCAAAACTCCTATACGGATTTCAAACGTAATTCTAACACGATATTACTCAAATCACTTTGCAATGAAGATCACATGGTGTATAATCACTCACAAAATGCAAATGAGGCACGTGAGAGTTTTCTAGTGACTGAATCTCCTAGTTTGATTGTTTTTTATTTTCGTAGAGTTTCCGAAAGAGAAATAATACGAATCAAGTCATGTTTGCTATTGAGGTTAAACGGGATGCAAAAAGAGGACCAGGAACACATACATACCCTTCGTTCTCACAAAATTATTAGTGAACCTTCGTATTGCTTGTAAAGGTAAGATCGTAGTGTTCTTGATTTGAGGAAATCAAATGAACAGAGCATAACGAATAGAGATGAGCATGACGTGGTACACAACATATATGAGTTTTGGTTCACAACATATATTGTGAGCCAAAACTCCTATACGGATTTCAAACGTAATTCTAACACGATATTACTCAAATCACTTTGCAATGAAGATCACATGGTGTATAATCACTCACGAATTGCAAATGGGGCAAGTGAGAGTTTCCTAGTGACTGAATCTCCTAGTTTGATTGTTTTTTATTTTCGTAGAGTTTCCGAAAGAGAAAGCATACGAATCAAGTCATGTTTGCCACTGAGGTAAAACAGAATATAAATACACATTGTTCTCACAAAGATATTAGTGGACCTTCGCATCATTTGTAAAGGTATGATCGTAGTGTTTTTGATTTGAGGAAATCAGATGAACGTAGTGTAACGAATAGAGATGAGCCTGACATGGTACACAATGATAGGCTTAAGAAGCCATGTCGTGTCATTCATAGCTTGTGAGCCAACATATATGAGCGTCCAAAACAACCAAACCAGAAAATCAATCTGGTTCAAAACTCCTATACGGATTTCAAACGTAATTCTAACACGATATTACTCAAATCACTTTGCAATGAAGATCACATGGTGTATAATCACTCACGAATTGCAAATGGGGCAAGTGAGAGTTTCCTAGTGACTGAATCTCCTAGTTTGATTGTTTTTTATTTTCGTAGAGTTTCCGAAAGAGAAAGCATACGAATCAAGTCATGTTTGCCATTGAGGTTAAACGGGATGTAAAAAGAGGACCAGGAACACATACATACCCTTCGTTCTCACAAAATTATTAGTGAACCTTCGCATTGTTTGTAAAGGTAAGATCGTAGTGTTCTTGATTTGAGGAAATCAAATGAACGGAGCATAACGAATAGAGATGAGCATGACGTGGTACACAACATATATGAGTTTTGGTTCACAACATATATTGTGAGCCAAAACTCCTATACGGATTTTAAATGTAATTCTAACACGATATTACTCAAACCACTTTGCAATGAAGATCACATGGTGTATAATCACTCACGAAATGCAAATGAGGCACGTAAGAGTTTTCTAGTGACTGAATCTCCTAGTTTGATTGTTTTTAATTTTCGTAGAGTTTCCGAAAGAGAAAGCATACGAATCAAGTCATGTTTGCCATTGAGGTACAACAGAATATAAATACACATTGTTCTCACAAAGATATTAGTGGACCTTCGCATCGTTTGTAAAGGTATGATCGTAGTGTTTTTGATTTGAGGAAATCAGATGAACGTAGTGTAACGAATAGAGATGAGCATGACATGGTACACAATGATAGGCTTAAGAAGCCATGTCGTGTCATTCATAGCTTGTGAGCCAACATATATGATGAGCATTCAAAACAACCAAACCAGAAAATCAATCTAGTCCAAAACTCCTATACGGATTTCAAGCGTAATTCTAACACGATATTACTCAAATCACTTTGCAATGAAGATCACATGGTGTATAATCACTCACAAAATGCAAATGAGGCACGTGAGAGTTTTCTAGTGACTGAATCTCCTAGTTTGATTGTTTTTTATTTTCGTAGAGTTTCCGAAAGAGAAATAATACGAATCAAGTCATGTTTGCTATTGAGGTTAAACGGGATGCAAAAAGAGGACCAGGAACACATACATACCCTTCGTTCTCACAAAATTATTAGTGAACCTTCGTATTGCTTGTAAAGGTAAGATCGTAGTGTTCTTGATTTGAGGAAATCAAATGAACAGAGCATAACGAATAGAGATGAGCATGACGTGGTACACAACATATATGAGTTTTGGTTCACAACATATATTGTGAGCCAAAACTCCTATACGGATTTCAAACGTAATTCTAACACGATATTACTCAAATCACTTTGCAATGAAGATCACATGGTGTATAATCACTCACGAATTGCAAATGGGGCAAGTGGGAGTTTCCTAGTGACTGAATCTCCTAGTTTGATTGTTTTTTTATTTTCGTAGAGTTTCCGAAAGAGAAAGCATACGAATCAAGTCATGTTTGCCACTGAGGTAAAACAGAATATAAATACACATTGTTCTCACAAAGATATTAGTGGACCTTCGCATCGTTTGTAAAGGTATGATCGTAGTGTTTTTGATTTGAGGAAATCAGATGAACGTAGTGTAACGAATAGAGATGAGCCTGACATGGTACATAATGATAGGCTTAAGAAGCCATGTCGTGTCATTCATAGCTTGTGAGCCAACATATATGAGCGTCCAAAACAACCAAACCAGAAAATCAATCTGGTCCAAAACTCCTATACGGATTTCAAACGTAATTCTAACACGATATTACTCAAATCACTTTGCAATGAAGATCACATGGTGTATAATCACTCACGAATTGCAAATGGGGCAAGTGAGAGTTTCCTAGTGACTGAATCTCCTAGTTTGATTGTTTTTAATTTTCGTAGAGTTTCCGAAAGAGAAAGCATACGAATCAAGTCATGTTTGCCATTGAGGTACAACAGAATATAAATACACATTGTTCTCACAAAGATATTAGTGGACCTTCGCATCGTTTGTAAAGGTATGATCGTAGTGTTTTTGATTTGAGGAAATCAGATGAACGTAGTGTAACGAATAGAGATGAGCATGACATGGTACACAATGATAGGCTTAAGAAGCCATGTCGTGTCATTCATAGCTTGTGAGCCAACATATATGATGAGCTTTCAAAACAACCAAACCAGAAAATCAATCTAGTCCAAAACTCCTATACGGATTTCAAGCGTAATTCTAACACGATATTACTCAAATCACTTTGCAATGAAGATCACATGGTGTATAATCACTCACAAAATGCAAATGAGGCACGTGAGAGTTTTCTAGTGACTGAATCTCCTAGTTTGATTGTTTTTTATTTTCGTAGAGTTTCCGAAAGAGAAATAATACGAATCAAGTCATGTTTGCTATTGAGGTTAAACGGGATGCAAAAAGAGGACCAGGAACACATCATACCCTTCGTTCTCACAAAATTATTAGTGAACCTTCGTATTGCTTGTAAAGGTAAGATCGTAGTGTTCTTGATTTGAGGAAATCAAATGAACAGAGCATAACGAATAGAGATGAGCATGACGTGGTACACAACATATATGAGTTTTGGTTCACAACATATATTGTGAGCCAAAACTCCTATACGGATTTTAAATGTAATTCTAACACGATATTACTCAAACCACTTTGCAATGAAGATCACATGGTGTATAATCACTCACGAATTGCAAATGGGGCAAGTGAGAGTTTCCTAGTGACTGAATCTCCTAGTTTGATTGTTTTTTATTTTCGTAGAGTTTCCGAAAGAGAAAGCATACGAATCAAGTCATGTTTGCCAGTGAGGTAAAACAGAATATAAATACACATTGTTCTCACAAAGATATTAGTGGACCTTCGCATCGTTTGTAAAGGTATGATCGTTGTGTTTTTGATTTGAGGAAATCAGATGAACGTAGTGTAACGAATAGAGATGAGCATGACATGGTACACAATGATAGGCTTAAGAAGCCATGTCGTGTCATTCATAGCTTGTGAGCCAACATATATGAGCGTCCAAAACAACCAAACCAGAAAATCAATCTGGTCCGAAACTCCTATACGGATTTCAAACGTAATTCTAACACGATATTACTCAAATCACTTTGCAATGAAGATCACATGGTGTATAATCACTCACAAAATGCAAATGAGGCACGTGAGAGTTTTCTAGTGACTGAATCTCCTAGTTTGATTGTTTTTTATTTTCGTAGAGTTTTCGAAAGAGAAATAATACGAATCAAGTCATGTTTGCCATTGAGGTTAAACGGGATGCAAAAAGAGGACCAGGAACACATACATACCCATAGTTCTCACAAAATTATTAGTGAACCTTCGTATTGTTTGTAAAGGTAAGATCGTAGTGTTCTTGATTTGAGGAAATCAAATGAACAGAGCATAACGAATAGAGATGAGCATGACGTGGTACACAACATATATGAGTTTTGGTTCACAACATATATTGTGAGCCAAAACTCCTATACGGATTTCAAACGTAATTCTAACACGATATTACTCAAATCACTTTACAATGAAGATCACATGGTGTATAATCACTCACGAATTGCAAATGGGGCAAGTGAGAGTTTCCTAGTGACTGAATCTCCTAGTTTGATTGTTTTTTTATTTTCGTAGAGTTTCCGAAAGAGAAAGCATACGAATCAAGTCATGTTTGCCACTGAGGTAAAACAGAATATAAATACACATTGTTCTCACAAAGATATTAGTGGACCTTCGCATCGTTTGTAAAGGTATGATCGTAGTGTTTTTGATTTGAGGAAATCAGATGAACGTAGTGTAACGAATAGAGATGAGCCTGACATGGTACACAATGATAGGCTTAAGAAGCCATGTCGTGTCATTCATAGCTTGTGAGCCAACATATATGAGCGTCCAAAACAACCAAACCAGAAAATCAATCTGGTCCAAAACTCCTATACGGATTTCAAACGTAATTCTAACACGATATTACTCAAATCACTTTGCAATGAAGATCACATGGTGTATAATCACTCACGAATTGCAAATGGGGCAAGTGAGAGTTTCCTAGTGACTGAATCTCCTAGTTTGATTGTTTTTTATTTTCGTAGAGTTTTCGAAAGAGAAAGCATACGAATCAAGTCATGTTTGCCATTGAGGTACAACAGAATATAAATACACATTGTTCTCACAAAGATATTAGTGGACCTTCGCATCGTTTGTAAAGGTATGATCGTAGTGTTTTTGATTTGAGGAAATCAGATGAACGTAGTGTAACGAATAGAGATGAGCATGACATGGTACACAATGATAGGCTTAAGAAGCCATGTCGTGTCATTCATAGCTTGTGAGCCAACATATATGATGAGCATTCAAAACAACCAAACCAGAAAATCAATCTAGTCCAAAACTCCTATACGGATTTCAAGCGTAATTCTAACACGATATTACTCAAATCACTTTGCAATGAAGATCACATGGTGTATAATCACTCACAAAATGCAAATGAGGCACGTGAGAGTTTTCTAGTGACTGAATCTCCTAGTTTGATTGTTTTTTATTTTCGTAGAGTTTCCGAAAGAGAAATAATACGAATCAAGTCATGTTTGCCATTGAGGTTAAACGGGATGCAAAAAGAGGACCAGGAACACATACATACCCATAGTTCTCACAAAATTATTAGTGAACCTTCGTATTGTTTGTAAAGGTAAGATCGTAGTGTTCTTGATTTGAGGAAATCAAATGAACAGAGCATAACGAATAGAGATGAGCATGACGTGGTACACAACATATATGAGTTTTGGTTCACAACATATATTGTGAGCCAAAACTCCTATACGGATTTCAAACGTAATTCTAACACGATATTACTCAAATCACTTTACAATGAAGATCACATGGTGTATAATCACTCACGAATTGCAAATGGGGCAAGTGAGAGTTTCCTAGTGACTGAATCTCCTAGTTTGATTGTTTTTTTATTTTCGTAGAGTTTCCGAAAGAGAAAGCATACGAATCAAGTCATGTTTGCCACTGAGGTAAAACAGAATATAAATACACATTGTTCTCACAAAGATATTAGTGGACCTTCGCATCGTTTGTAAAGGTATGATCGTAGTGTTTTTGATTTGAGGAAATCAGATGAACGTAGTGTAACGAATAGAGATGAGCCTGACATGGTACACAATGATAGGCTTAAGAAGCCATGTCGTGTCATTCATAGCTTGTGAGCCAACATATATGAGCGTCCAAAACAACCAAACCAGAAAATCAATCTGGTCCAAAACTCCTATACGGATTTCAAACGTAATTCTAACACGATATTACTCAAATCACTTTGCAATGAAGATCACATGGTGTATAATCACTCACGAATTGCAAATGGGGCAAGTGAGAGTTTCCTAGTGACTGAATCTCCTAGTTTGATTGTTTTTTATTTTCGTAGAGTTTCCGAAAGAGAAAGCATACGAATCAAGTCATGTTTGCCATTGAGGTTAAACGGGATGTAAAAAGAGGACCAGGAACACATACATACCCATAGTTCTCACAAAATTATTAGTGAACCTTCGCATTGTTTGTAAAGGTAAGATCGTAGTGTTCTTGATTTGAGGAAATCAAATGAACGGAGCATAACGAATAGAGATGAGCATGACGTGGTACACAACATATATGAGTTTTGGTTCACAACATATATTGTGAGCCAAAACTCCTATACGGATTTTAAATGTAATTCTAACACGATATTACTCAAACCACTTTGCAATGAAGATCACATGGTGTATAATCACTCACGAATTGCAAATGGGGCAAGTGAGAGTTTCCTAGTGACTGAATCTCCTAGTTTGATTGTTTTTTATTTTCGTAGAGTTTCCGAAAGAGAAAGCATACGAATCAAGTCATGTTTGCCAGTGAGGTAAAACAGAATATAAATACACATTGTTCTCACAAAGATATTAGTGGACCTTCGCATCGTTTGTAAAGGTATGATCGTAGTGTTTTTGATTTGAGGAAATCAGATGAACGTAGTGTAACGAATAGAGATGAGCATGACATGGTACACAATGATAGGCTTAAGAAGCCATGTCGTGTCATTCATAGCTTGTGAGCCAACATATATGAGCGTCCAAAACAACCAAACCAGAAAATCAATCTGGTCCGAAACTCCTATACGGATTTCAAACGTAATTCTAACACGATATTACTCAAATCACTTTGCAATGAAGATCACATGGTGTATAATCACTCACAAAATGCAAATGAGGCACGTGAGAGTTTTCTAGTGACTGAATCTCCTAGTTTGATTGTTTTTTATTTTCGTAGAGTTTTCGAAAGAGAAATAATACGAATCAAGTCATGTTTGCCATTGAGGTTAAACGGGATGCAAAAAGAGGACCAGGAACACATACATACCCATAGTTCTCACAAAATTATTAGTGAACCTTCGTATTGTTTGTAAAGGTAAGATCGTAGTGTTCTTGATTTGAGGAAATCAAATGAACAGAGCATAACGAATAGAGATGAGCATGACGTGGTACACAACATATATGAGTTTTGGTTCACAACATATATTGTGAGCCAAAACTCCTATACGGATTTCAAACGTAATTCTAACACGATATTACTCAAATCACTTTACAATGAAGATCACATGGTGTATAATCACTCACGAATTGCAAATGGGGCAAGTGAGAGTTTCCTAGTGACTGAATCTCCTAGTTTGATTGTTTTTTTATTTTCGTAGAGTTTCCGAAAGAGAAAGCATACGAATCAAGTCATGTTTGCCACTGAGGTAAAACAGAATATAAATACACATTGTTCTCACAAAGATATTAGTGGACCTTCGCATCGTTTGTAAAGGTATGATCGTAGTGTTTTTGATTTGAGGAAATCAGATGAACGTAGTGTAACGAATAGAGATGAGCCTGACATGGTACACAATGATAGGCTTAAGAAGCCATGTCGTGTCATTCATAGCTTGTGAGCCAACATATATGAGCGTCCAAAACAACCAAACCAGAAAATCAATCTGGTCCAAAACTCCTATACGGATTTCAAACGTAATTCTAACACGATATTACTCAAATCACTTTGCAATGAAGATCACATGGTGTATAATCACTCACGAATTGCAAATGGGGCAAGTGAGAGTTTCCTAGTGACTGAATCTCCTAGTTTGATTGTTTTTTATTTTCGTAGAGTTTTCGAAAGAGAAAGCATACGAATCAAGTCATGTTTGCCATTGAGGTACAACAGAATATAAATACACATTGTTCTCACAAAGATATTAGTGGACCTTCGCATCGTTTGTAAAGGTATGATCGTAGTGTTTTTGATTTGAGGAAATCAGATGAACGTAGTGTAACGAATAGAGATGAGCATGACATGGTACACAATGATAGGCTTAAGAAGCCATGTCGTGTCATTCATAGCTTGTGAGCCAACATATATGATGAGCATTCAAAACAACCAAACCAGAAAATCAATCTAGTCCAAAACTCCTATACGGATTTCAAGCGTAATTCTAACACGATATTACTCAAATCACTTTGCAATGAAGATCACATGGTGTATAATCACTCACAAAATGCAAATGAGGCACGTGAGAGTTTTCTAGTGACTGAATCTCCTAGTTTGATTGTTTTTTATTTTCGTAGAGTTTCCGAAAGAGAAATAATACGAATCAAGTCATGTTTGCCATTGAGGTTAAACGGGATGCAAAAAGAGGACCAGGAACACATACATACCCATAGTTCTCACAAAATTATTAGTGAACCTTCGTATTGTTTGTAAAGGTAAGATCGTAGTGTTCTTGATTTGAGGAAATCAAATGAACAGAGCATAACGAATAGAGATGAGCATGACGTGGTACACAACATATATGAGTTTTGGTTCACAACATATATTGTGAGCCAAAACTCCTATACGGATTTCAAACGTAATTCTAACACGATATTACTCAAATCACTTTACAATGAAGATCACATGGTGTATAATCACTCACGAATTGCAAATGGGGCAAGTGAGAGTTTCCTAGTGACTGAATCTCCTAGTTTGATTGTTTTTTTATTTTCGTAGAGTTTCCGAAAGAGAAAGCATACGAATCAAGTCATGTTTGCCACTGAGGTAAAACAGAATATAAATACACATTGTTCTCACAAAGATATTAGTGGACCTTCGCATCGTTTGTAAAGGTATGATCGTAGTGTTTTTGATTTGAGGAAATCAGATGAACGTAGTGTAACGAATAGAGATGAGCCTGACATGGTACACAATGATAGGCTTAAGAAGCCATGTCGTGTCATTCATAGCTTGTGAGCCAACATATATGAGCGTCCAAAACAACCAAACCAGAAAATCAATCTGGTCCAAAACTCCTATACGGATTTCAAACGTAATTCTAACACGATATTACTCAAATCACTTTGCAATGAAGATCACATGGTGTATAATCACTCACGAATTGCAAATGGGGCAAGTGAGAGTTTCCTAGTGACTGAATCTCCTAGTTTGATTGTTTTTTATTTTCGTAGAGTTTCCGAAAGAGAAAGCATACGAATCAAGTCATGTTTGCCATTGAGGTTAAACGGGATGTAAAAAGAGGACCAGGAACACATACATACCCATAGTTCTCACAAAATTATTAGTGAACCTTCGCATTGTTTGTAAAGGTAAGATCGTAGTGTTCTTGATTTGAGGAAATCAAATGAACGGAGCATAACGAATAGAGATGAGCATGACGTGGTACACAACATATATGAGTTTTGGTTCACAACATATATTGTGAGCCAAAACTCCTATACGGATTTTAAATGTAATTCTAACACGATATTACTCAAACCACTTTGCAATGAAGATCACATGGTGTATAATCACTCACGAATTGCAAATGGGGCAAGTGAGAGTTTCCTAGTGACTGAATCTCCTAGTTTGATTGTTTTTTATTTTCGTAGAGTTTCCGAAAGAGAAAGCATACGAATCAAGTCATGTTTGCCAGTGAGGTAAAACAGAATATAAATACACATTGTTCTCACAAAGATATTAGTGGACCTTCGCATCGTTTGTAAAGGTATGATCGTAGTGTTTTTGATTTGAGGAAATCAGATGAACGTAGTGTAACGAATAGAGATGAGCATGACATGGTACACAATGATAGGCTTAAGAAGCCATGTCGTGTCATTCATAGCTTGTGAGCCAACATATATGAGCGTCCAAAACAACCAAACCAGAAAATCAATCTGGTCCAAAACTCCTATACGGATTTCAAACGTAATTCTAACACGATATTACTCAAATCACTTTGCAATGAAGATCACATGGTGTATAATCACTCACAAAATGCAAATGAGGCACGTGAGAGTTTTCTAGTGACTGAATCTCCTAGTTTGATTGTTTTTTATTTTCGTAGAGTTTTCGAAAGAGAAATAATACGAATCAAGTCATGTTTGCCATTGAGGTTAAACGGGATGCAAAAAGAGGACCAGGAACACATACATACCCATAGTTCTCACAAAATTATTAGTGAACCTTCGTATTGTTTGTAAAGGTAAGATCGTAGTGTTCTTGATTTGAGGAAATCAAATGAACAGAGCATAACGAATAGAGATGAGCATGACGTGGTACACAACATATATGAGTTTTGGTTCACAACATATATTGTGAGCCAAAACTCCTATACGGATTTCAAACGTAATTCTAACACGATATTACTCAAATCACTTTACAATGAAGATCACATGGTGTATAATCACTCACGAATTGCAAATGGGGCAAGTGAGAGTTTCCTAGTGACTGAATCTCCTAGTTTGATTGTTTTTTTATTTTCGTAGAGTTTCCGAAAGAGAAAGCATACGAATCAAGTCATGTTTGCCACTGAGGTAAAACAGAATATAAATACACATTGTTCTCACAAAGATATTAGTGGACCTTCGCATCGTTTGTAAAGGTATGATCGTAGTGTTTTTGATTTGAGGAAATCAGATGAACGTAGTGTAACGAATAGAGATGAGCCTGACATGGTACACAATGATAGGCTTAAGAAGCCATGTCGTGTCATTCATAGCTTGTGAGCCAACATATATGAGCGTTCAAAACAACTAAACCAGAAAATCAATCTAGTCCAAAACTCCTATACGGATTTCAAACGTAATTCTAACACGATATTACTCAAATCACTTTGCAATGAAGATCACATGGTGTATAATCACTCACGAATTGCAAATGGGGCAAGTGAGAGTTTCCTAGTGACTGAATCTCCTAGTTTGATTGTTTTTAATTTTCGTAGAGTTTCCGAAAGAGAAAGCATACGAATCAAGTCATGTTTGCCATTGAGGTACAACAGAATATAAATACACATTGTTCTCACAAAGATATTAGTGGACCTTCGCATCGTTTGTAAAGGTATGATCGTAGTGTTTTTGATTTGAGGAAATCAGATGAACGTAGTGTAACGAATAGAGATGAGCATGACATGGTACACAATGATAGGCTTAAGAAGCCATGTCGTGTCATTCATAGCTTGTGAGCCAACATATATGATGAGCATTCAAAACAACCAAACCAGAAAATCAATCTAGTCCAAAACTCCTATACGGATTTCAAGCGTAATTCTAACACGATATTACTCAAATCACTTTGCAATGAAGATCACATGGTGTATAATCACTCACAAAATGCAAATGAGGCACGTGAGAGTTTTCTAGTGACTGAATCTCCTAGTTTGATTGTTTTTTATTTTCGTAGAGTTTCCGAAAGAGAAATAATACGAATCAAGTCATGTTTGCCATTGAGGTTAAACGGGATGCAAAAAGAGGACCAGGAACACATACATACCCATAGTTCTCACAAAATTATTAGTGAACCTTCGTATTGTTTGTAAAGGTAAGATCGTAGTGTTCTTGATTTGAGGAAATCAAATGAACAGAGCATAACGAATAGAGATGAGCATGACGTGGTACACAACATATATGAGTTTTGGTTCACAACATATATTGTGAGCCAAAACTCCTATACGGATTTCAAACGTAATTCTAACACGATATTACTCAAATCACTTTACAATGAAGATCACATGGTGTATAATCACTCACGAATTGCAAATGGGGCAAGTGAGAGTTTCCTAGTGACTGAATCTCCTAGTTTGATTGTTTTTTTATTTTCGTAGAGTTTCCGAAAGAGAAAGCATACGAATCAAGTCATGTTTGCCACTGAGGTAAAACAGAATATAAATACACATTGTTCTCACAAAGATATTAGTGGACCTTCGCATCGTTTGTAAAGGTATGATCGTAGTGTTTTTGATTTGAGGAAATCAGATGAACGTAGTGTAACGAATAGAGATGAGCCTGACATGGTACACAATGATAGGCTTAAGAAGCCATGTCGTGTCATTCATAGCTTGTGAGCCAACATATATGATGAGCATTCAAAACAACCAAACCAGAAAATCAATCTAGTCCAAAACTCCTATACGGATTTCAAGCGTAATTCTAACACGATATTACTCAAATCACTTTGCAATGAAGATCACATGGTGTATAATCACTCACAAAATGCAAATGAGGCACGTGAGAGTTTTCTAGTGACTGAATCTCCTAGTTTGATTGTTTTTTATTTTCGTAGAGTTTCCGAAAGAGAAATAATACGAATCAAGTCATGTTTGCCATTGAGGTTAAACGGGATGCAAAAAGAGGACCAGGAACACATACATACCCATAGTTCTCACAAAATTATTAGTGAACCTTCGTATTGTTTGTAAAGGTAAGATCGTAGTGTTCTTGATTTGAGGAAATCAAATGAACAGAGCATAACGAATAGAGATGAGCATGACGTGGTACACAACATATATGAGTTTTGGTTCACAACATATATTGTGAGCCAAAACTCCTATACGGATTTCAAACGTAATTCTAACACGATATTACTCAAATCACTTTACAATGAAGATCACATGGTGTATAATCACTCACGAATTGCAAATGGGGCAAGTGAGAGTTTCCTAGTGACTGAATCTCCTAGTTTGATTGTTTTTTTATTTTCGTAGAGTTTCCGAAAGAGAAAGCATACGAATCAAGTCATGTTTGCCACTGAGGTAAAACAGAATATAAATACACATTGTTCTCACAAAGATATTAGTGGACCTTCGCATCGTTTGTAAAGGTATGATCGTAGTGTTTTTGATTTGAGGAAATCAGATGAACGTAGTGTAACGAATAGAGATGAGCCTGACATGGTACACAATGATAGGCTTAAGAAGCCATGTCGTGTCATTCATAGCTTGTGAGCCAACATATATGAGCGTCCAAAACAACCAAACCAGAAAATCAATCTGGTCCAAAACTCCTATACGGATTTCAAACGTAATTCTAACACGATATTACTCAAATCACTTTGCAATGAAGATCACATGGTGTATAATCACTCACGAATTGCAAATGGGGCAAGTGAGAGTTTCCTAGTGACTGAATCTCCTAGTTTGATTGTTTTTTATTTTCGTAGAGTTTCCGAAAGAGAAAGCATACGAATCAAGTCATGTTTGCCATTGAGGTTAAACGGGATGTAAAAAGAGGACCAGGAACACATACATACCCATAGTTCTCACAAAATTATTAGTGAACCTTCGCATTGTTTGTAAAGGTAAGATCGTAGTGTTCTTGATTTGAGGAAATCAAATGAACGGAGCATAACGAATAGAGATGAGCATGACGTGGTACACAACATATATGAGTTTTGGTTCACAACATATATTGTGAGCCAAAACTCCTATACGGATTTTAAATGTAATTCTAACACGATATTACTCAAACCACTTTGCAATGAAGATCACATGGTGTATAATCACTCACGAATTGCAAATGGGGCAAGTGAGAGTTTCCTAGTGACTGAATCTCCTAGTTTGATTGTTTTTAATTTTCGTAGAGTTTCCGAAAGAGAAAGCATACGAATCAAGTCATGTTTGCCATTGAGGTACAACAGAATATAAATACACATTGTTCTCACAAAGATATTAGTGGACCTTCGCATCGTTTGTAAAGGTATGATCGTAGTGTTTTTGATTTGAGGAAATCAGATGAACGTAGTGTAACGAATAGAGATGAGCATGACATGGTACACAATGATAGGCTTAAGAAGCCATGTCGTGTCATTCATAGCTTGTGAGCCAACATATATGATGAGCATTCAAAACAACCAAACCAGAAAATCAATCTAGTCCAAAACTCCTATACGGATTTCAAGCGTAATTCTAACACGATATTACTCAAATCACTTTGCAATGAAGATCACATGGTGTATAATCACTCACAAAATGCAAATGAGGCACGTGAGAGTTTTCTAGTGACTGAATCTCCTAGTTTGATTGTTTTTTATTTTCGTAGAGTTTCCGAAAGAGAAATAATACGAATCAAGTCATGTTTGCCATTGAGGTTAAACGGGATGCAAAAAGAGGACCAGGAACACATACATACCCATAGTTCTCACAAAATTATTAGTGAACCTTCGTATTGTTTGTAAAGGTAAGATCGTAGTGTTCTTGATTTGAGGAAATCAAATGAACAGAGCATAACGAATAGAGATGAGCATGACGTGGTACACAACATATATGAGTTTTGGTTCACAACATATATTGTGAGCCAAAACTCCTATACGGATTTCAAACGTAATTCTAACACGATATTACTCAAATCACTTTACAATGAAGATCACATGGTGTATAATCACTCACGAATTGCAAATGGGGCAAGTGAGAGTTTCCTAGTGACTGAATCTCCTAGTTTGATTGTTTTTTTATTTTCGTAGAGTTTCCGAAAGAGAAAGCATACGAATCAAGTCATGTTTGCCACTGAGGTAAAACAGAATATAAATACACATTGTTCTCACAAAGATATTAGTGGACCTTCGCATCGTTTGTAAAGGTATGATCGTAGTGTTTTTGATTTGAGGAAATCAGATGAACGTAGTGTAACGAATAGAGATGAGCCTGACATGGTACACAATGATAGGCTTAAGAAGCCATGTCGTGTCATTCATAGCTTGTGAGCCAACATATATGAGCGTCCAAAACAACCAAACCAGAAAATCAATATGGTCCAAAACTCCTATACGGATTTCAAACGTAATTCTAACACGATATTACTCAAATCACTTTGCAATGAAGATCACATGGTGTATAATCACTCACAAAATGCAAATGAGGCACGTGAGAGTTTTCTAGTGACTGAATCTCCTAGTTTGATTGTTTTTTATTTTCGTAGAGTTTCCGAAAGAGAAATAATACGAATCAAGTCATGTTTGCTATTGAGGTTAAACGGGATGCAAAAAGAGGACCAGGAACACATACATACCCTTCGTTCTCACAAAATTATTAGTGAACCTTCGTATTGCTTGTAAAGGTAAGATCGTAGTGTTCTTGATTTGAGGAAATCAAATGAACAGAGCATAACGAATAGAGATGAGCATGACGTGGTACACAACATATATGAGTTTTGGTTCACAACATATATTGTGAGCCAAAACTCCTATACGGATTTTAAATGTAATTCTAACACGATATTACTCAAACCACTTTGCAATGAAGATCACATGGTGTATAATCACTCACGAATTGCAAATGGGGCAAGTGAGAGTTTCCTAGTGACTGAATCTCCTAGTTTGATTGTTTTTTATTTTCGTAGAGTTTCCGAAAGAGAAAGCATACGAATCAAGTCATGTTTGCCAGTGAGGTAAAACAGAATATAAATACACATTGTTCTCACAAAGATATTAGTGGACCTTCGCATCGTTTGTAAAGGTATGATCGTAGTGTGTTTGATTTGAGGAAATCAGATGAACGTAGTGTAACGAATAGAGATGAGCCTGACATGGTACACAATGATAGGCTTAAGAAGCCATGTCGTGTCATTCATAGCTTGTGAGCCAACATATATGAGCGTCCAAAACAACCAAACCAGAAAATCAATCTGGTCCAAAACTCCTATACGGATTTCAAACGTAATTCTAACACGATATTACTCAAATCACTTTGCAATGAAGATCACATGGTGTATAATCACTCACGAATTGCAAATGGGGCAAGTGAGAGTTTCCTAGTGACTGAATCTCCTAGTTTGATTGTTTTTAATTTTCGTAGAGTTTCCGAAAGAGAAAGCATACGAATCAAGTCATGTTTGCCATTGAGGTACAACAGAATATAAATACACATTGTTCTCACAAAGATATTAGTGGACCTTCGCATCGTTTGTAAAGGTATGATCGTAGTGTTTTTGATTTGAGGAAATCAGATGAACGTAGTGTAACGAATAGAGATGAGCATGACATGGTACACAATGATAGGCTTAAGAAGCCATGTCGTGTCATTCATAGCTTGTGAGCCAACATATATGATGAGCTTTCAAAACAACCAAACCAGAAAATCAATCTAGTCCAAAACTCCTATACGGATTTCAAGCGTAATTCTAACACGATATTACTCAAATCACTTTGCAATGAAGATCACATGGTGTATAATCACTCACAAAATGCAAATGAGGCACGTGAGAGTTTTCTAGTGACTGAATCTCCTAGTTTGATTGTTTTTTATTTTCGTAGAGTTTCCGAAAGAGAAATAATACGAATCAAGTCATGTTTGCTATTGAGGTTAAACGGGATGCAAAAAGAGGACCAGGAACACATACATACCCTTCGTTCTCACAAAATTATTAGTGAACCTTCGTATTGCTTGTAAAGGTAAGATCGTAGTGTTCTTGATTTGAGGAAATCAAATGAACAGAGCATAACGAATAGAGATGAGCATGACGTGGTACACAACATATATGAGTTTTGGTTCACAACATATATTGTGAGCCAAAACTCCTATACGGATTTTAAATGTAATTCTAACACGATATTACTCAAACCACTTTGCAATGAAGATCACATGGTGTATAATCACTCACGAATTGCAAATGGGGCAAGTGAGAGTTTCCTAGTGACTGAATCTCCTAGTTTGATTGTTTTTTATTTTCGTAGAGTTTCCGAAAGAGAAAGCATACGAATCAAGTCATGTTTGCCAGTGAGGTAAAACAGAATATAAATACACATTGTTCTCACAAAGATATTAGTGGACCTTCGCATCGTTTGTAAAGGTATGATCGTTGTGTTTTTGATTTGAGGAAATCAGATGAACGTAGTGTAACGAATAGAGATGAGCATGACATGGTACACAATGATAGGCTTAAGAAGCCATGTCGTGTCATTCATAGCTTGTGAGCCAACATATATGAGCGTCCAAAACAACCAAACCAGAAAATCAATCTGGTCCAAAACTCCTATACGGATTTCAAACGTAATTCTAACACGATATTACTCAAATCACTTTGCAATGAAGATCACATGGTGTATAATCACTCACAAAATGCAAATGAGGCACGTGAGAGTTTTCTAGTGACTGAATCTCCTAGTTTGATTGTTTTTTATTTTCGTAGAGTTTTCGAAAGAGAAATAATACGAATCAAGTCATGTTTGCCATTGAGGTTAAACGGGATGCAAAAAGAGGACCAGGAACACATACATACCCATAGTTCTCACAAAATTATTAGTGAACCTTCGTATTGTTTGTAAAGGTAAGATCGTAGTGTTCTTGATTTGAGGAAATCAAATGAACAGAGCATAACGAATAGAGATGAGCAGGACGTGGTACACAACATATATGAGTTTTGGTTCACAACATATATTGTGAGCCAAAACTCCTATACGGATTTCAAACGTAATTCTAACACGATATTACTCAAATCACTTTACAATGAAGATCACATGGTGTATAATCACTCACGAATTGCAAATGGGGCAAGTGAGAGTTTCCTAGTGACTGAATCTCCTAGTTTGATTGTTTTTTTATTTTCGTAGAGTTTCCGAAAGAGAAAGCATACGAATCAAGTCATGTTTGCCACTGAGGTAAAACAGAATATAAATACACATTGTTCTCACAAAGATATTAGTGGACCTTCGCATCGTTTGTAAAGGTATGATCGTAGTGTTTTTGATTTGAGGAAATCAGATGAACGTAGTGTAACGAATAGAGATGAGCCTGACATGGTACACAATGATAGGCTTAAGAAGCCATGTCGTGTCATTCATAGCTTGTGAGCCAACATATATGAGCGTTCAAAACAACTAAACCAGAAAATCAATCTAGTCCAAAACTCCTATACGGATTTCAAACGTAATTCTAACACGATATTACTCAAATCACTTTGCAATGAAGATCACATGGTGTATAATCACTCACGAATTGCAAATGGGGCAAGTGAGAGTTTCCTAGTGACTGAATCTCCTAATTTGATTGTTTTTAATTTTCGTAGAGTTTCCGAAAGAGAAAGCATACGAATCAAGTCATGTTTGCCATTGAGGTACAACAGAATATAAATACACATTGTTCTTACAAAGATATTAGTGGACCTTCGCATCGTTTGTAAAGGTATGATCGTAGTGTTTTTGATTTGAGGAAATCAGATGAACGTAGTGTAACGAATAGAGATGGGCATGACATGGTACACAATGATAGGCTTAAGAAGCCATGTCGTGTCATTCATAGCTTGTGAGCCAACATATATGATGAGCATTCAAAACAACCAAACCAGAAAATCAATCTAGTCCAAAACTCCTATACGGATTTCAAGCGTAATTCTAACACGATATTACTCAAATCACTTTGCAATGAAGATCACATGGTGTATAATCACTCACAAAATGCAAATGAGGTACGTGAGAGTTTTCTAGTGACTGAATCTCCTAGTTTGATTGTTTTTTATTTTCGTAGAGTTTCCGAAAGAGAAATAATACGAATCAAGTCATGTTTGCTATTGAGGTTAAACGGGATGCAAAAAGAGGACCAGGAACACATACATACCCTTCGTTCTCACAAAATTATTAGTGAACCTTCGTATTGCTTGTAAAGGTAAGATCGTAGTGTTCTTGATTTGAGGAAATCAAATGAACAGAGCATAACGAATAGAGATGAGCATGACGTGGTACACAACATATATGAGTTTTGGTTCACAACATATATTGTGAGCCAAAACTCCTATACGGATTTTAAATGTAATTCTAACACGATATTACTCAAACCACTTTGCAATGAAGATCACATGGTGTATAATCACTCACGAATTGCAAATGGGGCAAGTGAGAGTTTCCTAGTGACTGAATCTCCTAGTTTGATTGTTTTTTATTTTCGTAGAGTTTCCGAAAGAGAAAGCATACGAATCAAGTCATGTTTGCCAGTGAGGTAAAACAGAATATAAATACACATTGTTCTCACAAAGATATTAGTGGACCTTCGCATCGTTTGTAAAGGTATGATCGTTGTGTTTTTGATTTGAGGAAATCAGATGAACGTAGTGTAACGAATAGAGATGAGCATGACATGGTACACAATGATAGGCTTAAGAAGCCATGTCGTGTCATTCATAGCTTGTGAGCCAACATATATGAGCGTCCAAAACAACCAAACCAGAAAATCAATCTGGTCCAAAACTCCTATACGGATTTCAAACGTAATTCTAACACGATATTACTCAAATCACTTTGCAATGAAGATCACATGGTGTATAATCACTCACAAAATGCAAATGAGGCACGTGAGAGTTTTCTAGTGACTGAATCTCCTAGTTTGATTGTTTTTTATTTTCGTAGAGTTTTCGAAAGAGAAATAATACGAATCAAGTCATGTTTGCCATTGAGGTTAAACGGGATGCAAAAAGAGGACCAGGAACACATACATACCCATAGTTCTCACAAAATTATTAGTGAACCTTCGTATTGTTTGTAAAGGTAAGATCGTAGTGTTCTTGATTTGAGGAAATCAAATGAACAGAGCATAACGAATAGAGATGAGCAGGACGTGGTACACAACATATATGAGTTTTGGTTCACAACATATATTGTGAGCCAAAACTCCTATACGGATTTCAAACGTAATTCTAACACGATATTACTCAAATCACTTTACAATGAAGATCACATGGTGTATAATCACTCACGAATTGCAAATGGGGCAAGTGAGAGTTTCCTAGTGACTGAATCTCCTAGTTTGATTGTTTTTTTATTTTCGTAGAGTTTCCGAAAGAGAAAGCATACGAATCAAGTCATGTTTGCCACTGAGGTAAAACAGAATATAAATACACATTGTTCTCACAAAGATATTAGTGGACCTTCGCATCGTTTGTAAAGGTATGATCGTAGTGTTTTTGATTTGAGGAAATCAGATGAACGTAGTGTAACGAATAGAGATGAGCCTGACATGGTACACAATGATAGGCTTAAGAAGCCATGTCGTGTCATTCATAGCTTGTGAGCCAACATATATGAGCGTTCAAAACAACTAAACCAGAAAATCAATCTAGTCCAAAACTCCTATACGGATTTCAAACGTAATTCTAACACGATATTACTCAAATCACTTTGCAATGAAGATCACATGGTGTATAATCACTCACGAATTGCAAATGGGGCAAGTGAGAGTTTCCTAGTGACTGAATCTCCTAGTTTGATTGTTTTTAATTTTCGTAGAGTTTCCGAAAGAGAAAGCATACGAATCAAGTCATGTTTGCCATTGAGGTACAACAGAATATAAATACACATTGTTCTCACAAAGATATTAGTGGACCTTCGCATCGTTTGTAAAGGTATGATCGTAGTGTTTTTGATTTGAGGAAATCAGATGAACGTAGTGTAACGAATAGAGATGGGCATGACATGGTACACAATGATAGGCTTAAGAAGCCATGTCGTGTCATTCATAGCTTGTGAGCCAACATATATGATGAGCATTCAAAACAACCAAACCAGAAAATCAATCTAGTCCAAAACTCCTATACGGATTTCAAGCGTAATTCTAACACGATATTACTCAAATCACTTTGCAATGAAGATCACATGGTGTATAATCACTCACAAAATGCAAATGAGGCACGTGAGAGTTTTCTAGTGACTGAATCTCCTAGTTTGATTGTTTTTTATTTTCGTAGAGTTTCCGAAAGAGAAATAATACGAATCAAGTCATGTTTGCCATTGAGGTTAAACGGGATGCAAAAAGAGGACCAGGAACACATACATACCCATAGTTCTCACAAAATTATTAGTGAACCTTCGTATTGTTTGTAAAGGTAAGATCGTAGTGTTCTTGATTTGAGGAAATCAAATGAACAGAGCATAACGAATAGAGATGAGCATGACGTGGTACACAACATATATGAGTTTTGGTTCACAACATATATTGTGAGCCAAAACTCCTATACGGATTTCAAACGTAATTCTAACACGATATTACTCAAATCACTTTACAATGAAGATCACATGGTGTATAATCACTCACGAATTGCAAATGGGGCAAGTGAGAGTTTCCTAGTGACTGAATCTCCTAGTTTGATTGTTTTTTTATTTTCGTAGAGTTTCCGAAAGAGAAAGCATACGAATCAAGTCATGTTTGCCACTGAGGTAAAACAGAATATAAATACACATTGTTCTCACAAAGATATTAGTGGACCTTCGCATCGTTTGTAAAGGTATGATCGTAGTGTTTTTGATTTGAGGAAATCAGATGAACGTAGTGTAACGAATAGAGATGAGCCTGACATGGTACACAATGATAGGCTTAAGAAGCCATGTCGTGTCATTCATAGCTTGTGAGCCAACATATATGAGCGTCCAAAACAACCAAACCAGAAAATCAATCTGGTCCAAAACTCCTATACGGATTTCAAACGTAATTCTAACACGATATTACTCAAATCACTTTGCAATGAAGATCACATGGTGTATAATCACTCACGAATTGCAAATGGGGCAAGTGAGAGTTTCCTAGTGACTGAATCTCCTAGTTTGATTGTTTTTTATTTTCGTAGAGTTTCCGAAAGAGAAAGCATACGAATCAAGTCATGTTTGCCATTGAGGTTAAACGGGATGTAAAAAGAGGACCAGGAACACATACATACCCATAGTTCTCACAAAATTATTAGTGAACCTTCGCATTGTTTGTAAAGGTAAGATCGTAGTGTTCTTGATTTGAGGAAATCAAATGAACGGAGCATAACGAATAGAGATGAGCATGACGTGGTACACAACATATATGAGTTTTGGTTCACAACATATATTGTGAGCCAAAACTCCTATACGGATTTTAAATGTAATTCTAACACGATATTACTCAAACCACTTTGCAATGAAGATCACATGGTGTATAATCACTCACGAATTGCAAATGGGGCAAGTGAGAGTTTCCTAGTGACTGAATCTCCTAGTTTGATTTTTTTTTATTTTCGTAGAGTTTCCGAAAGAGAAAGCATACGAATCAAGTCATGTTTGCCAGTGAGGTAAAACAGAATATAAATACACATTGTTCTCACAAAGATATTAGTGGACCTTCGCATCGTTTGTAAAGGTAT
Organism: Arabis hirsuta; assembly: GCA_964056655.1. Classification (NCBI taxonomy): domain Eukaryota; kingdom Viridiplantae; phylum Streptophyta; class Magnoliopsida; order Brassicales; family Brassicaceae; genus Arabis; species Arabis hirsuta. The sequence continues at coordinate 21,446,677 of OZ053299.1, read as the reverse complement.
GATCGTAGTGTTTTTGATTTGAGGAAATCAGATGAACGTAGTGTAACGAATAGAGATGAGCATGACATGGTACACAATGATAGGCTTAAGAAGCCATGTCGTGTCATTCATAGCTTGTGAGCCAACATATATGAGCGTCCAAAACAACCAAACCAGAAAATCAATATGGTCCAAAACTCCTATACGGATTTCAAACGTAATTCTAACACGATATTACTCAAATCACTTTGCAATGAAGATCACATGGTGTATAATCACTCACAAAATGCAAATGAGGCACGTGAGAGTTTTCTAGTGACTGAATCTCCTAGTTTGATTGTTTTTTATTTTCGTAGAGTTTCCGAAAGAGAAATAATACGAATCAAGTCATGTTTGCTATTGAGGTTAAACGGGATGCAAAAAGAGGACCAGGAACACATACATACCCATAGTTCTCACAAAATTATTAGTGAACCTTCGTATTGCTTGTAAAGGTAAGATCGTAGTGTTCTTGATTTGAGGAAATCAAATGAACAGAGCATAACGAATAGAGATGAGCATGACGTGGTACACAACATATATGAGTTTTGGTTCACAACATATATTGTGAGCCAAAACTCCTATACGGATTTCAAACGTAATTCTAACACGATATTACTCAAATCACTTTGCAATGAAGATCACATGGTGTATAATCACTCACGAATTGCAAATGGGGCAAGTGAGAGTTTCCTAGTGACTGAATCTCCTAGTTTGATTGTTTTTTTATTTTCGTAGAGTTTCCGAAAGAGAAAGCATACGAATCAAGTCATGTTTGCCACTGAGGTAAAACAGAATATAAATACACATTGTTCTCACAAAGATATTAGTGGACCTTCGCATCGTTTGTAAAGGTATGATCGTAGTGTTTTTGATTTGAGGAAATCAGATGAACGTAGTGTAACGAATAGAGATGAGCCTGACATGGTACACAATGATAGGCTTAAGAAGCCATGTCGTGTCATTCATAGCTTGTGAGCCAACATATATGAGCGTTCAAAACAACTAAACCAGAAAATCAATCTAGTCCAAAACTCCTATACGGATTTCAAACGTAATTCTAACACGATATTACTCAAATCACTTTGCAATGAAGATCACATGGTGTATAATCACTCACGAATTGCAAATGGGGCAAGTGAGAGTTTCCTAGTGACTGAATCTCCTAGTTTGATTGTTTTTAATTTTCGTAGAGTTTCCGAAAGAGAAAGCATACGAATCAAGTCATGTTTGCCACTGAGGTAAAACAGAATATAAATACACATTGTTCTCACAAAGATATTAGTGGACCTTCGCATCGTTTGTAAAGGTATGATCGTAGTGTTTTTGATTTGAGGAAATCAGATGAACGTAGTGTAACGAATAGAGATGAGCCTGACATGGTACACAATGATAGGCTTAAGAAGCCATGTCGTGTCATTCATAGCTTGTGAGCCAACATATATGAGCGTCCAAAACAACCAAACCAGAAAATCAATCTGGTCCAAAACTCCTATACGGATTTCAAGCGTAATTCTAACACGATATTACTCAAATCACTTTGCAATGAAGATCACATGGTGTATAATCACTCACAAAATGCAAATGAGGCACGTGAGAGTTTTCTAGTGACTGAATCTCCTAGTTTGATTGTTTTTTATTTTCGTAGAGTTTCCGAAAGAGAAATAATACGAATCAAGTCATGTTTGCCATTGAGGTTAAACGGGATGCAAAAAGAGGACCAGGAACACATACATACCCATAGTTCTCACAAAATTATTAGTGAACCTTCGTATTGTTTGTAAAGGTAAGATCGTAGTGTTCTTGATTTGAGGAAATCAAATGAACAGAGCATAACGAATAGAGATGAGCATGACGTGGTACACAACATATATGAGTTTTGGTTCACAACATATATTGTGAGCCAAAACTCCTATACGGATTTCAAACGTAATTCTAACACGATATTACTCAAATCACTTTACAATGAAGATCACATGGTGTATAATCACTCACGAATTGCAAATGGGGCAAGTGAGAGTTTCCTAGTGACTGAATCTCCTAGTTTGATTGTTTTTTTATTTTCGTAGAGTTTCCGAAAGAGAAAGCATACGAATCAAGTCATGTTTGCCACTGAGGTAAAACAGAATATAAATACACATTGTTCTCACAAAGATATTAGTGGACCTTCGCATCGTTTGTAAAGGTATGATCGTAGTGTTTTTGATTTGAGGAAATCAGATGAACGTAGTGTAACGAATAGAGATGAGCCTGACATGGTACACAATGATAGGCTTAAGAAGCCATGTCGTGTCATTCATAGCTTGTGAGCCAACATATATGAGCGTCCAAAACAACCAAACCAGAAAATCAATCTGGTCCAAAACTCCTATACGGATTTCAAACGTAATTCTAACACGATATTACTCAAATCACTTTGCAATGAAGATCACATGGTGTATAATCACTCACGAATTGCAAATGGGGCAAGTGAGAGTTTCCTAGTGACTGAATCTCCTAGTTTGATTGTTTTTTATTTTCGTAGAGTTTCCGAAAGAGAAAGCATACGAATCAAGTCATGTTTGCCATTGAGGTTAAACGGGATGTAAAAAGAGGACCAGGAACACATACATACCCATAGTTCTCACAAAATTATTAGTGAACCTTCGCATTGTTTGTAAAGGTAAGATCGTAGTGTTCTTGATTTGAGGAAATCAAATGAACGGAGCATAACGAATAGAGATGAGCATGACGTGGTACACAACATATATGAGTTTTGGTTCACAACATATATTGTGAGCCAAAACTCCTATACGGATTTTAAATGTAATTCTAACATGATATTACTCAAACCACTTTGCAATGAAGATCACATGGTGTATAATCACTCACGAATTGCAAATGGGGCAAGTGAGAGTTTCCTAGTGACTGAATCTCCTAGTTTGATTGTTTTTTTATTTTCGTAGAGTTTCCGAAAGAGAAAGCATACGAATCAAGTCATGTTTGCCAGTGAGGTAAAACAGAATATAAATACACATTGTTCTCACAAAGATATTAGTGGACCTTCGCATCGTTTGTAAAGGTATGATCGTAGTGTTTTTGATTTGAGGAAATCAGATGAACGTAGTGTAACGAATAGAGATGAGCATGACATGGTACACAATGATAGGCTTAAGAAGCCATGTCGTGTCATTCATAGCTTGTGAGCCAACATATATGAGCGTCCAAAACAACCAAACCAGAAAATCAATCTGGTCCAAAACTCCTATACGGATTTCAAACGTAATTCTAACACGATATTACTCAAATCACTTTGCAATGAAGATCACATGGTGTATAATCACTCACAAAATGCAAATGAGGCACGTGAGAGTTTTCTAGTGACTGAATCTCCTAGTTTGATTGTTTTTTATTTTCGTAGAGTTTCCGAAAGAGAAATAATACGAATCAAGTCATGTTTGCCATTGAGGTTAAACGGGATGCAAAAAGAGGACCAGGAACACATACATACCCATAGTTCTCACAAAATTATTAGTGAACCTTCGTATTGTTTGTAAAGGTAAGATCGTAGTGTTCTTGATTTGAGGAAATCAAATGAACAGAGCATAACGAATAGAGATGAGCATGACGTGGTACACAACATATATGAGTTTTGGTTCACAACATATATTGTGAGCCAAAACTCCTATACGGATTTCAAACGTAATTCTAACACGATATTACTCAAATCACTTTACAATGAAGATCACATGGTGTATAATCACTCACGAATTGCAAATGGGGCAAGTGAGAGTTTCCTAGTGACTGAATCTCCTAGTTTGATTGTTTTTTTATTTTCGTAGAGTTTCCGAAAGAGAAAGCATACGAATCAAGTCATGTTTGCCACTGAGGTAAAACAGAATATAAATACACATTGTTCTCACAAAGATATTAGTGGACCTTCGCATCGTTTGTAAAGGTATGATCGTAGTGTTTTTGATTTGAGGAAATCAGATGAACGTAGTGTAACGAATAGAGATGAGCCTGACATGGTACACAATGATAGGCTTAAGAAGCCATGTCGTGTCATTCATAGCTTGTGAGCCAACATATATGAGCGTCCAAAACAACCAAACCAGAAAATCAATCTGGTCCAAAACTCCTATACGGATTTCAAACGTAATTCTAACACGATATTACTCAAATCACTTTGCAATGAAGATCACATGGTGTATAATCACTCACGAATTGCAAATGGGGCAAGTGAGAGTTTCCTAGTGACTGAATCTCCTAGTTTGATTGTTTTTTATTTTCGTAGAGTTTCCGAAAGAGAAAGCATACGAATCAAGTCATGTTTGCCATTGAGGTTAAACGGGATGTAAAAAGAGGACCAGGAACACATACATACCCATAGTTCTCACAAAATTATTAGTGAACCTTCGCATTGTTTGTAAAGGTAAGATCGTAGTGTTCTTGATTTGAGGAAATCAAATGAACGGAGCATAACGAATAGAGATGAGCATGACGTGGTACACAACATATATGAGTTTTGGTTCACAACATATATTGTGAGCCAAAACTCCTATACGGATTTTAAATGTAATTCTAACACGATATTACTCAAACCACTTTGCAATGAAGATCACATGGTGTATAATCACTCACGAATTGCAAATGGGGCAAGTGAGAGTTTCCTAGTGACTGAATCTCCTAGTTTGATTTTTTTTTATTTTCGTAGAGTTTCCGAAAGAGAAAGCATACGAATCAAGTCATGTTTGCCAGTGAGGTAAAACAGAATATAAATACACATTGTTCTCACAAAGATATTAGTGGACCTTCGCATCGTTTGTAAAGGTATGATCGTAGTGTTTTTGATTTGAGGAAATCAGATGAACGTAGTGTAACGAATAGAGATGAGCATGACATGGTACACAATGATAGGCTTAAGAAGCCATGTCGTGTCATTCATAGCTTGTGAGCCAACATATATGAGCGTCCAAAACAACCAAACCAGAAAATCAATCTGGTCCAAAACTCCTATACGGATTTCAAACGTAATTCTAACACGATATTACTCAAATCACTTTGCAATGAAGATCACATGGTGTATAATCACTCACAAAATGCAAATGAGGCACGTGAGAGTTTTCTAGTGACTGAATCTCCTAGTTTGATTGTTTTTTATTTTCGTAGAGTTTCCGAAAGAGAAATAATACGAATCAAGTCATGTTTGCTATTGAGGTTAAACGGGATGCAAAAAGAGGACTAGGAACACATACATACCCATAGTTCTCACAAAATTATTAGTGAACCTTCGTATTGCTTGTAAAGGTAAGATCGTAGTGTTCTTGATTTGAGGAAATCAAATGAACAGAGCATAACGAATAGAGATGAGCATGACGTGGTACACAACATATATGAGTTTTGGTTCACAACATATATTGTGAGCCAAAACTCCTATACGGATTTCAAACGTAATTCTAACACGATATTACTCAAATCACTTTACAATGAAGATCACATGGTGTATAATCACTCACGAATTGCAAATGGGGCAAGTGAGAGTTTCCTAGTGACTGAATCTCCTAGTTTGATTGTTTTTTTATTTTCGTAGAGTTTCCGAAAGAGAAAGCATACGAATCAAGTCATGTTTGCCACTGAGGTAAAACAGAATATAAATACACATTGTTCTCACAAAGATATTAGTGGACCTTCGCATCGTTTGTAAAGGTATGATCGTAGTGTTTTTGATTTGAGGAAATCAGATGAACGTAGTGTAACGAATAGAGATGAGCCTGACATGGTACACAATGATAGGCTTAAGAAGCCATGTCGTGTCATTCATAGCTTGTGAGCCAACATATATGAGCGTCCAAAACAACCAAACCAGAAAATCAATCTGGTCCAAAACTCCTATACGGATTTCAAACGTAATTCTAACACGATATTACTCAAATCACTTTGCAATGAAGATCACATGGTGTATAATCACTCACGAATTGCAAATGGGGCAAGTGAGAGTTTCCTAGTGACTGAATCTCCTAGTTTGATTGTTTTTTATTTTCGTAGAGTTTCCGAAAGAGAAAGCATACGAATCAAGTCATGTTTGCCATTGAGGTTAAACGGGATGTAAAAAGAGGACCAGGAACACATACATACCCATAGTTCTCACAAAATTATTAGTGAACCTTCGCATTGTTTGTAAAGGTAAGATCGTAGTGTTCTTGATTTGAGGAAATCAAATGAACGGAGCATAACGAATAGAGATGAGCATGACGTGGTACACAACATATATGAGTTTTGGTTCACAACATATATTGTGAGCCAAAACTCCTATACGGATTTTAAATGTAATTCTAACACGATATTACTCAAACCACTTTGCAATGAAGATCACATGGTGTATAATCACTCACGAATTGCAAATGGGGCAAGTGAGAGTTTCCTAGTGACTGAATCTCCTAGTTTGATTTTTTTTTATTTTCGTAGAGTTTCCGAAAGAGAAAGCATACGAATCAAGTCATGTTTGCCAGTGAGGTAAAACAGAATATAAATACACATTGTTCTCACAAAGATATTAGTGGACCTTCGCATCGTTTGTAAAGGTATGATCGTAGTGTTTTTGATTTGAGGAAATCAGATGAACGTAGTGTAACGAATAGAGATGAGCATGACATGGTACACAATGATAGGCTTAAGAAGCCATGTCGTGTCATTCATAGCTTGTGAGCCAACATATATGAGCGTCCAAAACAACCAAACCAGAAAATCAATCTGGTCCAAAACTCCTATACGGATTTCAAACGTAATTCTAACACGATATTACTCAAATCACTTTGCAATGAAGATCACATGGTGTATAATCACTCACAAAATGCAAATGAGGCACGTGAGAGTTTTCTAGTGACTGAATCTCCTAGTTTGATTGTTTTTTATTTTCGTAGAGTTTCCGAAAGAGAAATAATACGAATCAAGTCATGTTTGCTATTGAGGTTAAACGGGATGCAAAAAGAGGACTAGGAACACATACATACCCATAGTTCTCACAAAATTATTAGTGAACCTTCGTATTGCTTGTAAAGGTAAGATCGTAGTGTTCTTGATTTGAGGAAATCAAATGAACGGAGCATAACGAATAGAGATGAGCATGACGTGGTACACAACATATATGAGTTTTGGTTCACAACATATATTGTGAGCCAAAACTCCTATACGGATTTTAAATGTAATTCTAACACGATATTACTCAAACCACTTTGCAATGAAGATCACATGGTGTATAATCACTCACGAATTGCAAATGGGGCAAGTGAGAGTTTCCTAGTGACTGAATCTCCTAGTTTGATTTTTTTTTATTTTCGTAGAGTTTCCGAAAGAGAAAGCATACGAATCAAGTCATGTTTGCCAGTGAGGTAAAACAGAATATAAATACACATTGTTCTCACAAAGATATTAGTGGACCTTCGCATCGTTTGTAAAGGTATGATCGTAGTGTTTTTGATTTGAGGAAATCAGATGAACGTAGTGTAACGAATAGAGATGAGCATGACATGGTACACAATGATAGGCTTAAGAAGCCATGTCGTGTCATTCATAGCTTGTGAGCCAACATATATGAGCGTCCAAAACAACCAAACCAGAAAATCAATCTGGTCCAAAACTCCTATACGGATTTCAAACGTAATTCTAACACGATATTACTCAAATCACTTTGCAATGAAGATCACATGGTGTATAATCACTCACAAAATGCAAATGAGGCACGTGAGAGTTTTCTAGTGACTGAATCTCCTAGTTTGATTGTTTTTTATTTTCGTAGAGTTTCCGAAAGAGAAATAATACGAATCAAGTCATGTTTGCTATTGAGGTTAAACGGGATGCAAAAAGAGGACTAGGAACACATACATACCCATAGTTCTCACAAAATTATTAGTGAACCTTCGTATTGCTTGTAAAGGTAAGATCGTAGTGTTCTTGATTTGAGGAAATCAAATGAACAGAGCATAACGAATAGAGATGAGCATGACGTGGTACACAACATATATGAGTTTTGGTTCACAACATATATTGTGAGCCAAAACTCCTATACGGATTTCAAACGTAATTCTAACACGATATTACTCAAATCACTTTACAATGAAGATCACATGGTGTATAATCACTCACGAATTGCAAATGGGGCAAGTGAGAGTTTCCTAGTGACTGAATCTCCTAGTTTGATTGTTTTTTTATTTTCGTAGAGTTTCCGAAAGAGAAAGCATACGAATCAAGTCATGTTTGCCACTGAGGTAAAACAGAATATAAATACACATTGTTCTCACAAAGATATTAGTGGACCTTCGCATCGTTTGTAAAGGTATGATCGTAGTGTTTTTGATTTGAGGAAATCAGATGAACGTAGTGTAACGAATAGAGATGAGCCTGACATGGTACACAATGATAGGCTTAAGAAGCCATGTCGTGTCATTCATAGCTTGTGAGCCAACATATATGAGCGTCCAAAACAACCAAACCAGAAAATCAATCTGGTCCAAAACTCCTATACGGATTTCAAACGTAATTCTAACACGATATTACTCAAATCACTTTGCAATGAAGATCACATGGTGTATAATCACTCACGAATTGCAAATGGGGCAAGTGAGAGTTTCCTAGTGACTGAATCTCCTAGTTTGATTGTTTTTTATTTTCGTAGAGTTTCCGAAAGAGAAAGCATACGAATCAAGTCATGTTTGCCATTGAGGTTAAACGGGATGTAAAAAGAGGACCAGGAACACATACATACCCATAGTTCTCACAAAATTATTAGTGAACCTTCGCATTGTTTGTAAAGGTAAGATCGTAGTGTTCTTGATTTGAGGAAATCAAATGAACGGAGCATAACGAATAGAGATGAGCATGACGTGGTACACAACATATATGAGTTTTGGTTCACAACATATATTGTGAGCCAAAACTCCTATACGGATTTTAAATGTAATTCTAACACGATATTACTCAAACCACTTTGCAATGAAGATCACATGGTGTATAATCACTCACGAATTGCAAATGGGGCAAGTGAGAGTTTCCTAGTGACTGAATCTCCTAGTTTGATTGTTTTTTATTTTCGTAGAGTTTCCGAAAGAGAAAGCATACGAATCAAGTCATGTTTGCCAGTGAGGTAAAACAGAATATAAATACACATTGTTCTCACAAAGATATTAGTGGACCTTCGCATCGTTTGTAAAGGTATGATCGTAGTGTTTTTGATTTGAGGAAATCAGATGAACGTAGTGTAACGAATAGAGATGAGCATGACATGGTACACAATGATAGGCTTAAGAAGCCATGTCGTGTCATTCATAGCTTGTGAGCCAACATATATGATGAGCTTTCAAAACAACCAAACCAGAAAATCAATCTAGTCCAAAACTCCTATACGGATTTCAAGCGTAATTCTAACACGATATTACTCAAATCACTTTGCAATGAAGATCACATGGTGTATAATCACTCACAAAATGCAAATGAGGCACGTGAGAGTTTTCTAGTGACTGAATCTCCTAGTTTGATTGTTTTTTATTTTCGTAGAGTTTCCGAAAGAGAAATAATACGAATCAAGTCATGTTTGCTATTGAGGTTAAACGGGATGCAAAAAGAGGACTAGGAACACATACATACCCATAGTTCTCACAAAATTATTAGTGAACCTTCGTATTGCTTGTAAAGGTAAGATCGTAGTGTTCTTGATTTGAGGAAATCAAATGAACAGAGCATAACGAATAGAGATGAGCATGACGTGGTACACAACATATATGAGTTTTGGTTCACAACATATATTGTGAGCCAAAACTCCTATACGGATTTCAAACGTAATTCTAACACGATATTACTCAAATCACTTTACAATGAAGATCACATGGTGTATAATCACTCACGAATTGCAAATGGGGCAAGTGAGAGTTTCCTAGTGACTGAATCTCCTAGTTTGATTGTTTTTTTATTTTCGTAGAGTTTCCGAAAGAGAAAGCATACGAATCAAGTCATGTTTGCCACTGAGGTAAAACAGAATATAAATACACATTGTTCTCACAAAGATATTAGTGGACCTTCGCATCGTTTGTAAAGGTATGATCGTAGTGTTTTTGATTTGAGGAAATCAGATGAACGTAGTGTAACGAATAGAGATGAGCCTGACATGGTACACAATGATAGGCTTAAGAAGCCATGTCGTGTCATTCATAGCTTGTGAGCCAACATATATGAGCGTCCAAAACAACCAAACCAGAAAATCAATCTGGTCCAAAACTCCTATACGGATTTCAAACGTAATTCTAACACGATATTACTCAAATCACTTTGCAATGAAGATCACATGGTGTATAATCACTCACGAATTGCAAATGGGGCAAGTGAGAGTTTCCTAGTGACTGAATCTCCTAGTTTGATTGTTTTTTATTTTCGTAGAGTTTCCGAAAGAGAAAGCATACGAATCAAGTCATGTTTGCCATTGAGGTTAAACGGGATGTAAAAAGAGGACCAGGAACACATACATACCCATAGTTCTCACAAAATTATTAGTGAACCTTCGCATTGTTTGTAAAGGTAAGATCGTAGTGTTCTTGATTTGAGGAAATCAAATGAACGGAGCATAACGAATAGAGATGAGCATGACGTGGTACACAACATATATGAGTTTTGGTTCACAACATATATTGTGAGCCAAAACTCCTATACGGATTTTAAATGTAATTCTAACACGATATTACTCAAACCACTTTGCAATGAAGATCACATGGTGTATAATCACTCACGAATTGCAAATGGGGCAAGTGAGAGTTTCCTAGTGACTGAATCTCCTAGTTTGATTTTTTTTTATTTTCGTAGAGTTTCCGAAAGAGAAAGCATACGAATCAAGTCATGTTTGCCAGTGAGGTAAAACAGAATATAAATACACATTGTTCTCACAAAGATATTAGTGGACCTTCGCATCGTTTGTAAAGGTATGATCGTAGTGTTTTTGATTTGAGGAAATCAGATGAACGTAGTGTAACGAATAGAGATGAGCATGACATGGTACACAATGATAGGCTTAAGAAGCCATGTCGTGTCATTCATAGCTTGTGAGCCAACATATATGAGCGTCCAAAACAACCAAACCAGAAAATCAATCTGGTCCAAAACTCCTATACGGATTTCAAACGTAATTCTAACACGATATTACTCAAATCACTTTGCAATGAAGATCACATGGTGTATAATCACTCACAAAATGCAAATGAGGCACGTGAGAGTTTTCTAGTGACTGAATCTCCTAGTTTGATTGTTTTTTATTTTCGTAGAGTTTCCGAAAGAGAAATAATACGAATCAAGTCATGTTTGCTATTGAGGTTAAACGGGATGCAAAAAGAGGACTAGGAACACATACATACCCATAGTTCTCACAAAATTATTAGTGAACCTTCGTATTGCTTGTAAAGGTAAGATCGTAGTGTTCTTGATTTGAGGAAATCAAATGAACAGAGCATAACGAATAGAGATGAGCATGACGTGGTACACAACATATATGAGTTTTGGTTCACAACATATATTGTGAGCCAAAACTCCTATACGGATTTCAAACGTAATTCTAACACGATATTACTCAAATCACTTTACAATGAAGATCACATGGTGTATAATCACTCACGAATTGCAAATGGGGCAAGTGAGAGTTTCCTAGTGACTGAATCTCCTAGTTTGATTGTTTTTTTATTTTCGTAGAGTTTCCGAAAGAGAAAGCATACGAATCAAGTCATGTTTGCCACTGAGGTAAAACAGAATATAAATACACATTGTTCTCACAAAGATATTAGTGGACCTTCGCATCGTTTGTAAAGGTATGATCGTAGTGTTTTTGATTTGAGGAAATCAGATGAACGTAGTGTAACGAATAGAGATGAGCCTGACATGGTACACAATGATAGGCTTAAGAAGCCATGTCGTGTCATTCATAGCTTGTGAGCCAACATATATGAGCGTCCAAAACAACCAAACCAGAAAATCAATCTGGTCCAAAACTCCTATACGGATTTCAAACGTAATTCTAACACGATATTACTCAAATCACTTTGCAATGAAGATCACATGGTGTATAATCACTCACGAATTGCAAATGGGGCAAGTGAGAGTTTCCTAGTGACTGAATCTCCTAGTTTGATTGTTTTTTATTTTCGTAGAGTTTCCGAAAGAGAAAGCATACGAATCAAGTCATGTTTGCCATTGAGGTTAAACGGGATGTAAAAAGAGGACCAGGAACACATACATACCCATAGTTCTCACAAAATTATTAGTGAACCTTCGCATTGTTTGTAAAGGTAAGATCGTAGTGTTCTTGATTTGAGGAAATCAAATGAACGGAGCATAACGAATAGAGATGAGCATGACGTGGTACACAACATATATGAGTTTTGGTTCACAACATATATTGTGAGCCAAAACTCCTATACGGATTTTAAATGTAATTCTAACACGATATTACTCAAACCACTTTGCAATGAAGATCACATGGTGTATAATCACTCACGAATTGCAAATGGGGCAAGTGAGAGTTTCCTAGTGACTGAATCTCCTAGTTTGATTGTTTTTTATTTTCGTAGAGTTTCCGAAAGAGAAAGCATACGAATCAAGTCATGTTTGCCAGTGAGGTAAAACAGAATATAAATACACATTGTTCTCACAAAGATATTAGTGGACCTTCGCATCGTTTGTAAAGGTATGATCGTAGTGTTTTTGATTTGAGGAAATCAGATGAACGTAGTGTAACGAATAGAGATGAGCATGACATGGTACACAATGATAGGCTTAAGAAGCCATGTCGTGTCATTCATAGCTTGTGAGCCAACATATATGATGAGCTTTCAAAACAACCAAACCAGAAAATCAATCTAGTCCAAAACTCCTATACGGATTTCAAGCGTAATTCTAACACGATATTACTCAAATCACTTTGCAATGAAGATCACATGGTGTATAATCACTCACAAAATGCAAATGAGGCACGTGAGAGTTTTCTAGTGACTGAATCTCCTAGTTTGATTGTTTTTTATTTTCGTAGAGTTTCCGAAAGAGAAATAATACGAATCAAGTCATGTTTGCTATTGAGGTTAAACGGGATGCAAAAAGAGGACTAGGAACACATACATACCCATAGTTCTCACAAAATTATTAGTGAACCTTCGTATTGCTTGTAAAGGTAAGATCGTAGTGTTCTTGATTTGAGGAAATCAAATGAACAGAGCATAACGAATAGAGATGAGCATGACGTGGTACACAACATATATGAGTTTTGGTTCACAACATATATTGTGAGCCAAAACTCCTATACGGATTTCAAACGTAATTCTAACACGATATTACTCAAATCACTTTACAATGAAGATCACATGGTGTATAATCACTCACGAATTGCAAATGGGGCAAGTGAGAGTTTCCTAGTGACTGAATCTCCTAGTTTGATTGTTTTTTTATTTTCGTAGAGTTTCCGAAAGAGAAAGCATACGAATCAAGTCATGTTTGCCACTGAGGTAAAACAGAATATAAATACACATTGTTCTCACAAAGATATTAGTGGACCTTCGCATCGTTTGTAAAGGTATGATCGTAGTGTTTTTGATTTGAGGAAATCAGATGAACGTAGTGTAACGAATAGAGATGAGCCTGACATGGTACACAATGATAGGCTTAAGAAGCCATGTCGTGTCATTCATAGCTTGTGAGCCAACATATATGAGCGTCCAAAACAACCAAACCAGAAAATCAATCTGGTCCAAAACTCCTATACGAATTTCAAACGTAATTCTAACACGATATTACTCAAATCACTTTGCAATGAAGATCACATGGTGTATAATCACTCACGAATTGCAAATGGGGCAAGTGAGAGTTTCCTAGTGACTGAATCTCCTAGTTTGATTGTTTTTTATTTTCGTAGAGTTTCCGAAAGAGAAAGCATACGAATCAAGTCATGTTTGCCATTGAGGTTAAACGGGATGTAAAAAGAGGACCAGGAACACATACATACCCATAGTTCTCACAAAATTATTAGTGAACCTTCGCATTGTTTGTAAAGGTAAGATCGTAGTGTTCTTGATTTGAGGAAATCAAATGAACGGAGCATAACGAATAGAGATGAGCATGACGTGGTACACAACATATATGAGTTTTGGTTCACAACATATATTGTGAGCCAAAACTCCTATACGGATTTTAAATGTAATTCTAACACGATATTACTCAAACCACTTTGCAATGAAGATCACATGGTGTATAATCACTCACGAATTGCAAATGGGGCAAGTGAGAGTTTCCTAGTGACTGAATCTCCTAGTTTGATTGTTTTTTATTTTCGTAGAGTTTCCGAAAGAGAAAGCATACGAATCAAGTCATGTTTGCCAGTGAGGTAAAACAGAATATAAATACACATTGTTCTCACAAAGATATTAGTGGACCTTCGCATCGTTTGTAAAGGTATGATCGTAGTGTTTTTGATTTGAGGAAATCAGATGAACGTAGTGTAACGAATAGAGATGAGCATGACATGGTACACAATGATAGGCTTAAGAAGCCATGTCGTGTCATTCATAGCTTGTGAGCCAACATATATGATGAGCTTTCAAAACAACCAAACCAGAAAATCAATCTAGTCCAAAACTCCTATACGGATTTCAAGCGTAATTCTAACACGATATTACTCAAATCACTTTGCAATGAAGATCACATGGTGTATAATCACTCACAAAATGCAAATGAGGCACGTGAGAGTTTTCTAGTGACTGAATCTCCTAGTTTGATTGTTTTTTATTTTCGTAGAGTTTCCGAAAGAGAAATAATACGAATCAAGTCATGTTTGCTATTGAGGTTAAACGGGATGCAAAAAGAGGACTAGGAACACATACATACCCATAGTTCTCACAAAATTATTAGTGAACCTTCGTATTGCTTGTAAAGGTAAGATCGTAGTGTTCTTGATTTGAGGAAATCAAATGAACAGAGCATAACGAATAGAGATGAGCATGACGTGGTACACAACATATATGAGTTTTGGTTCACAACATATATTGTGAGCCAAAACTCCTATACGGATTTCAAACGTAATTCTAACACGATATTACTCAAATCACTTTGCAATGAAGATCACATGGTGTATAATCACTCACGAATTGCAAATGGGGCAAGTGAGAGTTTCCTAGTGACTGAATCTCCTAGTTTGATTGTTTTTTTATTTTCGTAGAGTTTCCGAAAGAGAAAGCATACGAATCAAGTCATGTTTGCCACTGAGGTAAAACAGAATATAAATACACATTGTTCTCACAAAGATATTAGTGGACCTTCGCATCGTTTGTAAAGGTATGATCGTAGTGTTTTTGATTTGAGGAAATCAGATGAACGTAGTGTAACGAATAGAGATGAGCCTGACATGGTACACAATGATAGGCTTAAGAAGCCATGTCGTGTCATTCATAGCTTGTGAGCCAACATATATGAGCGTCCAAAACAACCAAACCAGAAAATCAATCTGGTCCAAAACTCCTATACGGATTTCAAACGTAATTCTAACACGATATTACTCAAATCACTTTGCAATGAAGATCACATGGTGTATAATCACTCACGAATTGCAAATGGGGCAAGTGAGAGTTTCCTAGTGACTGAATCTCCTAGTTTGATTGTTTTTTATTTTCGTAGAGTTTCCGAAAGAGAAAGCATACGAATCAAGTCATGTTTGCCATTGAGGTTAAACGGGATGTAAAAAGAGGACCAGGAACACATACATACCCATAGTTCTCACAAAATTATTAGTGAACCTTCGCATTGTTTGTAAAGGTAAGATCGTAGTGTTCTTGATTTGAGGAAATCAAATGAACGGAGCATAACGAATAGAGATGAGCATGACGTGGTACACAACATATATGAGTTTTGGTTCACAACATATATTGTGAGCCAAAACTCCTATACGGATTTTAAATGTAATTCTAACACGATATTACTCAAACCACTTTGCAATGAAGATCACATGGTGTATAATCACTCACGAATTGCAAATGGGGCAAGTGAGAGTTTCCTAGTGACTGAATCTCCTAGTTTGATTGTTTTTTATTTTCGTAGAGTTTCCGAAAGAGAAAGCATACGAATCAAGTCATGTTTGCCAGTGAGGTAAAACAGAATATAAATACACATTGTTCTCACAAAGATATTAGTGGACCTTCGCATCGTTTGTAAAGGTATGATCGTAGTGTTTTTGATTTGAGGAAATCAGATGAACGTAGTGTAACGAATAGAGATGAGCATGACATGGTACACAATGATAGGCTTAAGAAGCCATGTCGTGTCATTCATAGCTTGTGAGCCAACATATATGATGAGCTTTCAAAACAACCAAACCAGAAAATCAATCTAGTCCAAAACTCCTATACGGATTTCAAGCGTAATTCTAACACGATATTACTCAAATCACTTTGCAATGAAGATCACATGGTGTATAATCACTCACAAAATGCAAATGAGGCACGTGAGAGTTTTCTAGTGACTGAATCTCCTAGTTTGATTGTTTTTTATTTTCGTAGAGTTTCCGAAAGAGAAATAATACGAATCAAGTCATGTTTGCTATTGAGGTTAAACGGGATGCAAAAAGAGGACTAGGAACACATACATACCCATAGTTCTCACAAAATTATTAGTGAACCTTCGTATTGCTTGTAAAGGTAAGATCGTAGTGTTCTTGATTTGAGGAAATCAAATGAACAGAGCATAACGAATAGAGATGAGCATGACGTGGTACACAACATATATGAGTTTTGGTTCACAACATATATTGTGAGCCAAAACTCCTATACGGATTTCAAACGTAATTCTAACACGATATTACTCAAATCACTTTACAATGAAGATCACATGGTGTATAATCACTCACGAATTGCAAATGGGGCAAGTGAGAGTTTCCTAGTGACTGAATCTCCTAGTTTGATTGTTTTTTTATTTTCGTAGAGTTTCCGAAAGAGAAAGCATACGAATCAAGTCATGTTTGCCACTGAGGTAAAACAGAATATAAATACACATTGTTCTCACAAAGATATTAGTGGACCTTCGCATCGTTTGTAAAGGTATGATCGTAGTGTTTTTGATTTGAGGAAATCAGATGAACGTAGTGTAACGAATAGAGATGAGCCTGACATGGTACACAATGATAGGCTTAAGAAGCCATGTCGTGTCATTCATAGCTTGTGAGCCAACATATATGAGCGTCCAAAACAACCAAACCAGAAAATCAATCTGGTCCAAAACTCCTATACGGATTTCAAACGTAATTCTAACACGATATTACTCAAATCACTTTGCAATGAAGATCACATGGTGTATAATCACTCACGAATTGCAAATGGGGCAAGTGAGAGTTTCCTAGTGACTGAATCTCCTAGTTTGATTGTTTTTTATTTTCGTAGAGTTTCCGAAAGAGAAAGCATACGAATCAAGTCATGTTTGCCATTGAGGTTAAACGGGATGTAAAAAGAGGACCAGGAACACATACATACCCATAGTTCTCACAAAATTATTAGTGAACCTTCGCATTGTTTGTAAAGGTAAGATCGTAGTGTTCTTGATTTGAGGAAATCAAATGAACGGAGCATAACGAATAGAGATGAGCATGACGTGGTACACAACATATATGAGTTTTGGTTCACAACATATATTGTGAGCCAAAACTCCTATACGGATTTTAAATGTAATTCTAACACGATATTACTCAAACCACTTTGCAATGAAGATCACATGGTGTATAATCACTCACGAATTGCAAATGGGGCAAGTGAGAGTTTCCTAGTGACTGAATCTCCTAGTTTGATTGTTTTTTATTTTCGTAGAGTTTCCGAAAGAGAAAGCATACGAATCAAGTCATGTTTGCCAGTGAGGTAAAACAGAATATAAATACACATTGTTCTCACAAAGATATTAGTGGACCTTCGCATCGTTTGTAAAGGTATGATCGTAGTGTTTTTGATTTGAGGAAATCAGATGAACGTAGTGTAACGAATAGAGATGAGCATGACATGGTACACAATGATAGGCTTAAGAAGCCATGTCGTGTCATTCATAGCTTGTGAGCCAACATATATGATGAGCTTTCAAAACAACCAAACCAGAAAATCAATCTAGTCCAAAACTCCTATACGGATTTCAAGCGTAATTCTAACACGATATTACTCAAATCACTTTGCAATGAAGATCACATGGTGTATAATCACTCACAAAATGCAAATGAGGCACGTGAGAGTTTTCTAGTGACTGAATCTCCTAGTTTGATTGTTTTTTATTTTCGTAGAGTTTCCGAAAGAGAAATAATACGAATCAAGTCATGTTTGCTATTGAGGTTAAACGGGATGCAAAAAGAGGACCAGGAACACATACATACCCTTCGTTCTCACAAAATTATTAGTGAACCTTCGTATTGCTTGTAAAGGTAAGATCGTAGTGTTCTTGATTTGAGGAAATCAAATGAACAGAGCATAACGAATAGAGATGAGCATGACGTGGTACACAACATATATGAGTTTTGGTTCACAACATATATTGTGAGCCAAAACTCCTATACGGATTTCAAACGTAATTCTAACACGATATTACTCAAATCACTTTGCAATGAAGATCACATGGTGTATAATCACTCACGAATTGCAAATGGGGCAAGTGAGAGTTTCCTAGTGACTGAATCTCCTAGTTTGATTGTTTTTTTATTTTCGTAGAGTTTCCGAAAGAGAAAGCATACGAATCAAGTCATGTTTGCCACTGAGGTAAAACAGAATATAAATACACATTGTTCTCACAAAGATATTAGTGGACCTTCGCATCGTTTGTAAAGGTATGATCGTAGTGTTTTTGATTTGAGGAAATCAGATGAACGTAGTGTAACGAATAGAGATGAGCCTGACATGGTACACAATGATAGGCTTAAGAAGCCATGTCGTGTCATTCATAGCTTGTGAGCCAACATATATGAGCGTCCAAAACAACCAAACCAGAAAATCAATCTGGTCCAAAACTCCTATACGGATTTCAAACGTAATTCTAACACGATATTACTCAAATCACTTTGCAATGAAGATCACATGGTGTATAATCACTCACGAATTGCAAATGGGGCAAGTGAGAGTTTCCTAGTGACTGAATCTCCTAGTTTGATTGTTTTTTATTTTCGTAGAGTTTCCGAAAGAGAAAGCATACGAATCAAGTCATGTTTGCCATTGAGGTTAAACGGGATGTAAAAAGAGGACCAGGAACACATACATACCCATAGTTCTCACAAAATTATTAGTGAACCTTCGCATTGTTTGTAAAGGTAAGATCGTAGTGTTCTTGATTTGAGGAAATCAAATGAACGGAGCATAACGAATAGAGATGAGCATGACGTGGTACACAACATATATGAGTTTTGGTTCACAACATATATTGTGAGCCAAAACTCCTATACGGATTTTAAATGTAATTCTAACACGATATTACTCAAACCACTTTGCAATGAAGATCACATGGTGTATAATCACTCACGAATTGCAAATGGGGCAAGTGAGAGTTTCCTAGTGACTGAATCTCCTAGTTTGATTGTTTTTTATTTTCGTAGAGTTTCCGAAAGAGAAAGCATACGAATCAAGTCATGTTTGCCAGTGAGGTAAAACAGAATATAAATACACATTGTTCTCACAAAGATATTAGTGGACCTTCGCATCGTTTGTAAAGGTATGATCGTAGTGTTTTTGATTTGAGGAAATCAGATGAACGTAGTGTAACGAATAGAGATGAGCATGACATGGTACACAATGATAGGCTTAAGAAGCCATGTCGTGTCATTCATAGCTTGTGAGCCAACATATATGATGAGCTTTCAAAACAACCAAACCAGAAAATCAATCTAGTCCAAAACTCCTATACGGATTTCAAGCGTAATTCTAACACGATATTACTCAAATCACTTTGCAATGAAGATCACATGGTGTATAATCACTCACAAAATGCAAATGAGGCACGTGAGAGTTTTCTAGTGACTGAATCTCCTAGTTTGATTGTTTTTTATTTTCGTAGAGTTTCCGAAAGAGAAATAATACGAATCAAGTCATGTTTGCTATTGAGGTTAAACGGGATGCAAAAAGAGGACCAGGAACACATACATACCCTTCGTTCTCACAAAATTATTAGTGAACCTTCGTATTGCTTGTAAAGGTAAGATCGTAGTGTTCTTGATTTGAGGAAATCAAATGAACAGAGCATAACGAATAGAGATGAGCATGACGTGGTACACAACATATATGAGTTTTGGTTCACAACATATATTGTGAGCCAAAACTCCTATACGGATTTCAAACGTAATTCTAACACGATATTACTCAAATCACTTTACAATGAAGATCACATGGTGTATAATCACTCACGAATTGCAAATGGGGCAAGTGAGAGTTTCCTAGTGACTGAATCTCCTAGTTTGATTGTTTTTTTATTTTCGTAGAGTTTCCGAAAGAGAAAGCATACGAATCAAGTCATGTTTGCCAGTGAGGTAAAACAGAATATAAATACACATTGTTCTCACAAAGATATTAGTGGACCTTCGCATCGTTTGTAAAAGTATGATCGTAGTGTTTTTGATTTGAGGAAATCAGATGAACGTAGTGTAACGAATAGAGATGAGCCTGACATGGTACACAATGATAGGCTTAAGAAGCCATGTCGTGTCATTCATAGCTTGTGAGCCAACATATATGAGCGTCCAAAACAACCAAACCAGAAAATCAATCTGGTCCAAAACTCCTATACGGATTTCAAACGTAATTCTAACACGATATTACTCAAATCACTTTGCAATGAAGATCACATGGTGTATAATCACTCACAAAATGCAAATGAGGCACGTGAGAGTTTTCTAGTGACTGAATCTCCTAGTTTGATTGTTTTTTATTTTCGTAGAGTTTCCGAAAGAGAAATAATACGAATCAAGTCATGTTTGCTATTGAGGTTAAACGGGATGCAAAAAGAGGACCAGGAACACATACATACCCATAGTTCTCACAAAATTATTAGTGAACCTTCGTATTGCTTGTAAAGGTAAGATCGTAGTGTTCTTGATTTGAGGAAATCAAATGAACAGAGCATAACGAATAGAGATGAGCATGACGTGGTACACAACATATATGAGTTTTGGTTCACAACATATATTGTGAGCCAAAACTCCTATACGGATTTCAAATGTAAGTCTAACACGATATTACTCAAATCACTTTGCAATGAAGATCACATGGTGTATAATCACTCACGAATTGCAAATGGGGCAAGTGAGAGTTTCCTAGTGACTGAATCTCCTAGTTTGATTGTTTTTTTATTTTCGTAGAGTTTCCGAAAGAGAAAGCATACGAATCAAGTCATGTTTGCCACTGAGGTAAAACAGAATATAAATACACATTGTTCTCACAAAGATATTAGTGGACCTTCGCATCGTTTGTAAAGGTATGATCGTAGTGTTTTTGATTTGAGGAAATCAGATGAACGTAGTGTAACGAATAGAGATGAGCCTGACATGGTACACAATGATAGGCTTAAGAAGCCATGTCGTGTCATTCATAGCTTGTGAGCCAACATATATGAGCGTTCAAAACAACTAAACCAGAAAATCAATCTAGTCCAAAACTCCTATACGGATTTCAAACGTAATTCTAACACGATATTACTCAAATCACTTTGCAATGAAGATCACATGGTGTATAATCACTCATGAATTGCAAATGGGGCAAGTGAGAGTTTCCTAGTGACTGAATCTCCTAGTTTGATTGTTTTTAATTTTCGTAGAGTTTCCGAAAGAGAAAGCATACGAATCAAGTCATGTTTGCCATTGAGGTACAACAGAATATAAATACACATTGTTCTCACAAAGATATTAGTGGACCTTCGCATCGTTTGTAAAGGTATGATCGTAGTGTTTTTGATTTGAGGAAATCAGATGAACGTAGTGTAACGAATAGAGATGAGCATGACATGGTACACAATGATAGGCTTAAGAAGCCATGTCGTGTCATTCATAGCTTGTGAGCCAACATATATGATGAGCATTCAAAACAACCAAACCAGAAAATCAATCTAGTCCAAAACTCCTATACGGATTTCAAGCGTAATTCTAACACGATATTACTCAAATCACTTTGCAATGAAGATCACATGGTGTATAATCACTCACAAAATGCAAATGAGGCACGTGAGAGTTTTCTAGTGACTGAATCTCCTAGTTTGATTGTTTTTTATTTTCGTAGAGTTTCCGAAAGAGAAATAATACGAATCAAGTCATGTTTGCCATTGAGGTTAAACGGGATGCAAAAAGAGGACCAGGAACACATACATACCCATAGTTCTCACAAAATTATTAGTGAACCTTCGTATTGTTTGTAAAGGTAAGATCGTAGTGTTCTTGATTTGAGGAAATCAAATGAACAGAGCATAACGAATAGAGATGAGCATGACGTGGTACACAACATATATGAGTTTTGGTTCACAACATATATTGTGAGCCAAAACTCCTATACGGATTTCAAACGTAATTCTAACACGATATTACTCAAATCACTTTACAATGAAGATCACATGGTGTATAATCACTCACGAATTGCAACTGGGGCAAGTGAGAGTTTCCTAGTGACTGAATCTCCTAGTTTGATTGTTTTTTTATTTTCGTAGAGTTTCCGAAAGAGAAAGCATACGAATCAAGTCATGTTTGCCACTGAGGTAAAACAGAATATAAATACACATTGTTCTCACAAAGATATTAGTGGACCTTCGCATCGTTTGTAAAGGTATGATCGTAGTGTTTTTGATTTGAGGAAATCAGATGAACGTAGTGTAACGAATAGAGATGAGCCTGACATGGTACACAATGATAGGCTTAAGAAGCCATGTCGTGTCATTCATAGCTTGTGAGCCAACATATATGAGCGTCCAAAACAACCAAACCAGAAAATCAATCTGGTCCAAAACTCCTATACGGATTTCAAACGTAATTCTAACACGATATTACTCAAATCACTTTGCAATGAAGATCACATGGTGTATAATCACTCACGAATTGCAAATGGGGCAAGTGAGAGTTTCCTAGTGACTGAATCTCCTAGTTTGATTGTTTTTTATTTTCGTAGAGTTTCCGAAAGAGAAAGCATACGAATCAAGTCATGTTTGCCATTGAGGTTAAACGGGATGTAAAAAGAGGACCAGGAACACATACATACCCATAGTTCTCACAAAATTATTAGTGAACCTTCGCATTGTTTGTAAAGGTAAGATCGTAGTGTTCTTGATTTGAGGAAATCAAATGAACGGAGCATAACGAATAGAGATGAGCATGACGTGGTACACAACATATATGAGTTTTGGTTCACAACATATATTGTGAGCCAAAACTCCTATACGGATTTTAAATGTAATTCTAACACGATATTACTCAAACCACTTTGCAATGAAGATCACATGGTGTATAATCACTCACGAATTGCAAATGGGGCAAGTGAGAGTTTCCTAGTGACTGAATCTCCTAGTTTGATTTTTTTTTATTTTCGTAGAGTTTCCGAAAGAGAAAGCATACGAATCAAGTCATGTTTGCCAGTGAGGTAAAACAGAATATAAATACACATTGTTCTCACAAAGATATTAGTGGACCTTCGCATCGTTTGTAAAGGTATGATCGTAGTGTTTTTGATTTGAGGAAATCAGATGAACGTAGTGTAACGAATAGAGATGAGCCTGACATGGTACACAATGATAGGCTTAAGAAGCCATGTCGTGTCATTCATAGCTTGTGAGCCAACATATATGAGCGTTCAAAACAACTAAACCAGAAAATCAATCTAGTCCAAAACTCCTATACGGATTTCAAACGTAATTCTAACACGATATTACTCAAATCACTTTGCAATGAAGATCACATGGTGTATAATCACTCACGAATTGCAAATGGGGCAAGTGAGAGTTTCCTAGTGACTGAATCTCCTAGTTTGATTGTTTTTAATTTTCGTAGAGTTTCCGAAAGAGAAAGCATACGAATCAAGTCATGTTTGCCACTGAGGTAAAACAGAATATAAATACACATTGTTCTCACAAAGATATTAGTGGACCTTCGCATCGTTTGTAAAGGTATGATCGTAGTGTTTTTGATTTGAGGAAATCAGATGAACGTAGTGTAACGAATAGAGATGAGCCTAACATGGTACACAATGATAGGCTTAAGAAGCCATGTCGTGTCATTCATAGCTTGTGAGCCAACATATATGATGAGCATTCAAAACAACCAAACCAGAAAATCAATCTAGTCCAAAACTCCTATACGGATTTCAAGCGTAATTCTAACACGATATTACTCAAATCACTTTGCAATGAAGATCACATGGTGTATAATCACTCACAAAATGCAAATGAGGCACGTGAGAGTTTTCTAGTGACTGAATCTCCTAGTTTGATTGTTTTTTATTTTCGTAGAGTTTCCGAAAGAGAAATAATACGAATCAAGTCATGTTTGCCATTGAGGTTAAACGGGATGCAAAAAGAGGACCAGGAACACATACATACCCATAGTTCTCACAAAATTATTAGTGAACCTTCGTATTGTTTGTAAAGGTAAGATCGTAGTGTTCTTGATTTGAGGAAATCAAATGAACAGAGCATAACGAATAGAGATGAGCATGACGTGGTACACAACATATATGAGTTTTGGTTCACAACATATATTGTGAGCCAAAACTCCTATACGGATTTCAAACGTAATTCTAACACGATATTACTCAAATCACTTTGCAATGAAGATCACATGGTGTATAATCACTCACGAATTGCAAATGGGGCAAGTGAGAGTTTCCTAGTGACTGAATCTCCTAGTTTGATTGTTTTTTATTTTCGTAGAGTTTCCGAAAGAGAAAGCATACGAATCAAGTCATGTTTGCCATTGAGGTTAAACGGGATGTAAAAAGAGGACCAGGAACACATACATACCCATAGTTCTCACAAAATTATTAGTGAACCTTCGCATTGTTTGTAAAGGTAAGATCGTAGTGTTCTTGATTTGAGGAAATCAAATGAACGGAGCATAACGAATAGAGATGAGCATGACGTGGTACACAACATATATGAGTTTTGGTTCACAACATATATTGTGAGCCAAAACTCCTATACGGATTTTAAATGTAATTCTAACACGATATTACTCAAACCACTTTGCAATGAAGATCACATGGTGTATAATCACTCACGAATTGCAAATGGGGCAAGTGAGAGTTTCCTAGTGACTGAATCTCCTAGTTTGATTTTTTTTTATTTTCGTAGAGTTTCCGAAAGAGAAAGCATACGAATCAAGTCATGTTTGCCAGTGAGGTAAAACAGAATATAAATACACATTGTTCTCACAAAGATATTAGTGGACCTTCGCATCGTTTGTAAAGGTATGATCGTAGTGTTTTTGATTTGAGGAAATCAGATGAACGTAGTGTAACGAATAGAGATGAGCATGACATGGTACACAATGATAGGCTTAAGAAGCCATGTCGTGTCATTCATAGCTTGTGAGCCAACATATATGAGCGTCCAAAACAACCAAACCAGAAAATCAATCTGGTCCAAAACTCCTATACGGATTTCAAACGTAATTCTAACACGATATTACTCAAATCACTTTGCAATGAAGATCACATGGTGTATAATCACTCACAAAATGCAAATGAGGCACGTGAGAGTTTTCTAGTGACTGAATCTCCTAGTTTGATTGTTTTTTATTTTCGTAGAGTTTCCGAAAGAGAAATAATACGAATCAAGTCATGTTTGCTATTGAGGTTAAACGGGATGCAAAAAGAGGACCAGGAACACATACATACCCTTCGTTCTCACAAAATTATTAGTGAACCTTCGTATTGCTTGTAAAGGTAAGATCGTAGTGTTCTTGATTTGAGGAAATCAAATGAACAGAGCATAACGAATAGAGATGAGCATGACGTGGTACACAACATATATGAGTTTTGGTTCACAACATATATTGTGAGCCAAAACTCCTATACGGATTTCAAACGTAATTCTAACACGATATTACTCAAATCACTTTACAATGAAGATCACATGGTGTATAATCACTCACGAATTGCAAATGGGGCAAGTGAGAGTTTCCTAGTGACTGAATCTCCTAGTTTGATTGTTTTTTTATTTTCGTAGAGTTTCCGAAAGAGAAAGCATACGAATCAAGTCATGTTTGCCACTGAGGTAAAACAGAATATAAATACACATTGTTCTCACAAAGATATTAGTGGACCTTCGCATCGTTTGTAAAGGTATGATCGTAGTGTTTTTGATTTGAGGAAATCAGATGAACGTAGTGTAACGAATAGAGATGAGCCTGACATGGTACACAATGATAGGCTTAAGAAGCCATGTCGTGTCATTCATAGCTTGTGAGCCAACATATATGAGCGTCCAAAACAACCAAACCAGAAAATCAATCTGGTCCAAAACTCCTATACGGATTTCAAACGTAATTCTAACACGATATTACTCAAATCACTTTGCAATGAAGATCACATGGTGTATAATCACTCACGAATTGCAAATGGGGCAAGTGAGAGTTTCCTAGTGACTGAATCTCCTAGTTTGATTGTTTTTTATTTTCGTAGAGTTTCCGAAAGAGAAAGCATACGAATCAAGTCATGTTTGCCATTGAGGTTAAACGGGATGTAAAAAGAGGACCAGGAACACATACATACCCATAGTTCTCACAAAATTATTAGTGAACCTTCGCATTGTTTGTAAAGGTAAGATCGTAGTGTTCTTGATTTGAGGAAATCAAATGAACGGAGCATAACGAATAGAGATGAGCATGACGTGGTACACAACATATATGAGTTTTGGTTCACAACATATATTGTGAGCCAAAACTCCTATACGGATTTTAAATGTAATTCTAACACGATATTACTCAAATCACTTTGCAATGAAGATCACATGGTGTATAATCACTCACGAATTGCAAATGGGGCAAGTGAGAGTTTCCTAGTGACTGAATCTCCTAGTTTGATTGTTTTTTATTTTCGTAGAGTTTCCGAAAGAGAAAGCATACGAATCAAGTCATGTTTGCCAGTGAGGTAAAACAGAATATAAATACACATTGTTCTCACAAAGATATTAGTGGACCTTCGCATCGTTTGTAAAGGTATGATCGTAGTGTTTTTGATTTGAGGAAATCAGATGAACGTAGTGTAACGAATAGAGATGAGCATGACATGGTACACAATGATAGGCTTAAGAAGCCATGTCGTGTCATTCATAGCTTGTGAGCCAACATATATGATGAGCTTTCAAAACAACCAAACCAGAAAATCAATCTAGTCCAAAACTCCTATACGGATTTCAAGCGTAATTCTAACACGATATTACTCAAATCACTTTGCAATGAAGATCACATGGTGTATAATCACTCACAAAATGCAAATGAGGCACGTGAGAGTTTTCTAGTGACTGAATCTCCTAGGTTGATTGTTTTTTATTTTCGTAGAGTTTCCGAAAGAGAAATAATACGAATCAAGTCATGTTTGCTATTGAGGTTAAACGGGATGCAAAAAGAGGACCAGGAACACATACATACCCTTCGTTCTCACAAAATTATTAGTGAACCTTCGTATTGCTTGTAAAGGTAAGATCGTAGTGTTCTTGATTTGAGGAAATCAAATGAACAGAGCATAACGAATAGAGATGAGCATGACGTGGTACACAACATATATGAGTTTTGGTTCACAACATATATTGTGAGCCAAAACTCCTATACGGATTTTAAATGTAATTCTAACACGATATTACTCAAACCACTTTGCAATGAAGATCACATGGTGTATAATCACTCACGAATTGCAAATGGGGCAAGTGAGAGTTTCCTAGTGACTGAATCTCCTAGTTTGATTGTTTTTTTATTTTCGTAGAGTTTCCGAAAGAGAAAGCATACGAATCAAGTCATGTTTGCCAGTGAGGTAAAACAGAATATAAATACACATTGTTCTCACAAAGATATTAGTGGACCTTCGCATCGTTTGTAAAGGTATGATCGTTGTGTTTTTGATTTGAGGAAATCAGATGAACGTAGTGTAACGAATAGAGATGAGCATGACATGGTACACAATGATAGGCTTAAGAAGCCATGTCGTGTCATTCATAGCTTGTGAGCCAACATATATGAGCGTCCAAAACAACCAAACCAGAAAATCAATCTGGTCCAAAACTCCTATACGGATTTCAAACGTAATTCTAATACGATATTACTCAAATCACTTTGCAATGAAGATCACATGGTGTATAATCACTCACAAAATGCAAATGAGGCACGTGAGTTTTCTAGTGACTGAATCTCCTAGTTTGATTGTTTTTTATTTTCGTAGAGTTTTCGAAAGAGAAATAATACGAATCAAGTCATGTTTGCCATTGAGGTTAAACGGGATGCAAAAAGAGGACCAGGAACACATACATACCCATAGTTCTCACAAAATTATTAGTGAACCTTCGTATTGTTTGTAAAGGTAAGATCGTAGTGTTCTTGATTTGAGGAAATCAAATGAACAGAGCATAACGAATAGAGATGAGCATGACGTGGTACACAACATATATGAGTTTTGGTTCACAACATATATTGTGAGCCAAAACTCCTATACGGATTTCAAACGTAATTCTAACACGATATTACTCAAATCACTTTACAATGAAGATCACATGGTGTATAATCACTCACGAATTGCAAATGGGGCAAGTGAGAGTTTCCTAGTGACTGAATCTCCTAGTTTGATTGTTTTTTTATTTTCGTAGAGTTTCCGAAAGAGAAAGCATACGAATCAAGTCATGTTTGCCACTGAGGTAAAACAGAATATAAATACACATTGTTCTCACAAAGATATTAGTGGACCTTCGCATCGTTTGTAAAGGTATGATCGTAGTGTTTTTGATTTGAGGAAATCAGATGAACGTAGTGTAACGAATAGAGATGAGCCTGACATGGTACACAATGATAGGCTTAAGAAGCCATGTCGTGTCATTCATAGCTTGTGAGCCAACATATATGAGCGTCCAAAACAACCAAACCAGAAAATCAATCTGGTCCAAAACTCCTATACGGATTTCAAACGTAATTCTAACACGATATTACTCAAATCACTTTGCAATGAAGATCACATGGTGTATAATCACTCACGAATTTCAAATGGGGCAAGTGAGAGTTTCCTAGTGACTGACTCTCCTAGTTTGATTGTTTTTTATTTTCGTAGAGTTTTCGAAAGAGAAATAATACGAATCAAGTCATGTTTGCTATTGAGGTTAAACGGGATGCAAAAAGAGGACCAGGAACACATACATACCCTTCGTTCTCACAAAATTATTAGTGAACCTTCGCATTGTTTGTAAAGGTAAGATCGTAGTGTTCTTGATTTGAGGAAATCAAATGAACGGAGCATAACGAATAGAGATGAGCATGACGTGGTACACAACATATATGAGTTTTGGTTCACAACATATATTGTGAGCCAAAACTCCTATACGGATTTTAAATGTAATTCTAACACGATATTACTCAAACCACTTTGCAATGAAGATCACATGGTGTATAATCACTCACGAATTGCAAATGGGGCAAGTGAGAGTTTCCTAGTGACTGAATCTCCTAGTTTGATTGTTTTTTATTTTCGTAGAGTTTCCGAAAGAGAAAGCATACGAATCAAGTCATGTTTGCCAGTGAGGTAAAACAGAATATAAATACACATTGTTCTCACAAAGATATTAGTGGACCTTCGCATCGTTTGTAAAGGTATGATCGTAGTGTTTTTGATTTGAGGAAATCAGATGAACGTAGTGTAACGAATAGAGATGAGCATGACATGGTACACAATGATAGGCTTAAGAAGCCATGTCGTGTCATTCATAGCTTGTGAGCCAACATATATGATGAGCTTTCAAAACAACCAAACCAGAAAATCAATCTAGTCCAAAACTCCTATACGGATTTCAAGCGTAATTCTAACACGATATTACTCAAATCACTTTGCAATGAAGATCACATGGTGTATAATCACTCACAAAATGCAAATGAGGCACGTGAGAGTTTTCTAGTGACTGAATCTCCTAGTTTGATTGTTTTTTATTTTCGTAGAGTTTCCGAAAGAGAAATAATACGAATCAAGTCATGTTTGCTATTGAGGTTAAACGGGATGCAAAAAGAGGACCAGGAACACATACATACCCTTCGTTCTCACAAAATTATTAGTGAACCTTCGTATTGCTTGTAAAGGTAAGATCGTAGTGTTCTTGATTCGAGGAAATCAAATGAACAGAGCATAACGAATAGAGATGAGCATGACGTGGTACACAACATATATGAGTTTTGGTTCACAACATATATTGTGAGCCAAAACTCCTATACGGATTTTAAATGTAATTCTAACACGATATTACTCAAACCACTTTGCAATGAAGATCACATGGTGTATAATCACTCACGAATTGCAAATGGGGCAAGTGAGAGTTTCCTAGTGACTGAATCTCCTAGTTTGAATGTTTTTTATTTTCGTAGAGTTTCCGAAAGAGAAAGCATACGAATCAAGTCATGTTTGCCAGTGAGGTAAAACAGAATATAAATACACATTGTTCTCACAAAGATATTAGTGGACCTTCGCATCGTTTGTAAAGGTATGATCGTTGTGTTTTTGATTTGAGGAAATCAGATGAACGTAGTGTAACGAATAGAGATGAGCATGACATGGTACACAATGATAGGCTTAAGAAGCCATGTCGTGTCATTCATAGCTTGTGAGCCAACATATATGAGCGTCCAAAACAACCAAACCAGAAAATCAATCTGGTCCAAAACTCCTATACGGATTTCAAACGTAATTCTAATACGATATTACTCAAATCACTTTGCAATGAAGATCACATGGTGTATAATCACTCACAAAATGCAAATGAGGCACGTGAGAGTTTTCTAGTGACTGAATCTCCTAGTTTGATTGTTTTTTATTTTCGTAGAGTTTTCGAAAGAGAAATAATACGAATCAAGTCATGTTTGCCATTGAGGTTAAACGGGATGCAAAAAGAGGACCAGGAACACATACATACCCATAGTTCTCACAAAATTATTAGTGAACCTTCGCATTGTTTGTAAAGGTAAGATCGTAGTGTTCTTGATTTGAGGAAATCAAATGAACAGAGCATAACGAATAGAGATGAGCATGACGTGGTACACAACATATATGAGTTTTGGTTCACAACATATATTGTGAGCCAAAACTCCTATACGGATTTCAAACGTAAGTCTAACAGGATATTACTCAAATCACTTTGCAATGAAGATCACATGGTGTATAATCACTCACGAATTGCAAATGGGGCAAGTGAGAGTTTCCTAGTGACTGAATCTCCTAGTTTGATTGTTTTTTATTTTCGTAGAGTTTCCGAAAGAGAAAGCATACGAATCAAGTCATGTTTGCCACTGGGGTAAAACAGAATATAAATACACATTGTTCTCACAAAGATATTAGTGGACCTTCGCATCGTTTGTAAAGGTATGATCGTAGTGTTTTTGATTTGAGGAAATCAGATGAACGTAGTGTAACGAATAGAGATGAGCATGACATGGTACACAATGATAGGCTTAAGAAGCCATGTCGTGTCATTCATAGCTTGTGAGCCAACATATATGAGCGTCCAAAACAACCAAACCAGAAAATCAATCTGGTCCAAAACTCCTATACGGATTTCAAACGTAATTCTAACACGATATTACTCAAATCACTTTGCAATGAAGATCACATGGTGTATAATCACTCACAAAATGCAAATGAGGCACGTGAGAGTTTTCTAGTGACTGAATCTCCTAGTTTGATTGTTTTTTATTTTCGTAGAGTTTCCGAAAGAGAAATCATACGAATCAAGTCATGTTTGCTATTGAGGTTAAACGGGATGCAAAAAGAGGACCAGGAACACATACATACCCATAGTTCTCACAAAATTATTAGTGAACCTTCGCATTGTTTGTAAAGGTAAGATCGTAGTGTTCTTGATTTGAGGAAATCAAATGAACGGAGCATAACGAATAGAGATGAGCATGACGTGGTACACAACATATATGAGTTTTGGTTCACAACATATATTGT
The DNA here is from genome assembly GCA_964056655.1 of Arabis hirsuta. Lineage (NCBI taxonomy): Eukaryota > Viridiplantae > Streptophyta > Magnoliopsida > Brassicales > Brassicaceae > Arabis > Arabis hirsuta. Next base: position 21,414,509 of record OZ053299.1, on the reverse strand, counting down.
GAGCCAAAACTCCTATACGGATTTTAAATGTAATTCTAACACGATATTACTCAAATCACTTTGCAATGAAGATCACATGGTGTATAATCACTCACGAATTGCAAATGGGACAAGTGAGAGTTTCCTAGTGACTGAATCTCCTAGTTTGATTATTTTTTATTTTCGTAGAGTTTCCGAAAGAGAAAGCATACGAATCAAGTCATGTTTGCCATTGAGGTAAAATAGAATATAAATACACATTGTTCTCACAAAGATATTAGTGGACCTTCGCATCGTTTGTAAAGGTATGATCGTAGTGTTCTTGATTTGAGGAAATCAGATGGACGTAGTGTAACGAATAGAGATGAGCATGACATGGTACACAATGATAGGCTTAAGAAGCCATGTCGTGTCATTCATAGCTTGTGAGCCAACATATATGAGCGTTCAAAACAACCAAACCAGAAAATCAATCTAGTCCAAAACTCCTATACGGATTTCAAACGTAATTCTAACACGATATTACTCAAATCACTTTGCAATGAAGATCACATGGTGTATATTCACTCATGAAATGCAAATGAGGACGTGAGAGTCTCCTAGTGATTGAATCTCCTAGTTTAATTGTTTTTTAGTTTCGTAGAGTTTCCGAAAGAGAAAGCATACTTATCAAGTCATTTTTCCTATTAAGGTTAAACGAGATGTAAAAAGAGGTCTAGCAACATTCACATAGTTCTCACAAAGTAATTAGTCAACCTACGCATCGGTTGTAAAGGTAAGATCATTGTGTTCTTGATTTGAAGAAATCAGATGAATGGAGTGTAATGAATAGAGATGGGCTTGACGTGGTACATAATGATAGGCGGAAGAAGCCATGACGTGTTTATCATAGCTTGGGAGCCAAGATATATGAGCATTCAAAACAACCAAAACGGAAAATCAATCTAGTCCAAAACTCCTATACATATTTCAAATATAATTCTAACACGATATTACTCAAATCACTTTGCAATGAAGATCACATGGTATATAATCACTCACGAAATGCAAATGAGGCATGTGAGAATCTCATAGTGATTGAATCTCCTACTTTGATTTTTTTTCAATTTCGTAGAGTTTCCGAAAGAGAAAGCATACGTATCAAGTCATGTTTTCTATTAAGATTAAACGAGATGTAAAAAGAGGTCTAGCAATATATACACATAGTTCTCACAAAGTTATTAGTCAACCTTCGCATCGTTTGTAAAAGTAAGATAGTAGTGTTTTTGATTTCAGGAAATCAGATGAACGTAGTGAAACGAATAGAGATGGGCATGCTGTGGTACACAATGAAAGGGGGAAGGAGCCACGACGTGTTTATCATAGCTTGGGATCCAGCATATATTAGCGTTCAAAACAACCAAAACGGTAAATAATTCTAGTCTAAAACACCTATACTGATTTCAAACGATTTCTAACACGATATTACTCAAATCACTTTGCAATGAAGATCACATGGTGTATATTCACTCATGAAATGCAAATGAGGACGTGAGAGTCTCCTAGTGATTGAATCTCCTAGTTTAATTGTTTTTTAGTTTCGTAGAGTTTCCGAAAGAGAAAGCATACTTATCAAGTCATTTTTCCTATTAAAGTTAAACGAGATGTAAAAAGAGGTCTAGCAACACTCACATAGTTCTCACAAAGTAATTAGTCAACCTTCGCATCGTTTGTAAAGGTAAGATCATTGTGTTCTTAATTTGAAGAAATCAGATGAATGGAGTGTAATGAATAGAGATGGGCACGACGTGGTACATAATGATAGGCGGAAGAAGCCATGACGTGTTTATCATAGCTTGGGAGCCAAGATATATGAGCATTCAAAACAACCAAAACGGAAAATCAATCTAGTCCAAAACTCCTATACATATTTCAAATGTAATTCTAACACGATATTACTCAAATCACTTTGCAATGAAGATCACATGGTATATAATCACACACGAAATTCAAATGAGGCATGTGAGAATCTCATAGTGATTGAATCTCCTACTTTGATTTTTTTCAATTTCGTAGAGTTTCTGAAAGAGAAAGCATACGTATCAAGTCATGTTTTCTATTAAGATTAAACGAGATGTAAAAAGAGGTCTAGCAATATATACACATAGTTCTCACAAAGTTATTAGTCAACATTTGCATCTTTTTCAAAGGTAAGATCATAGTGTTCTTGATTTGAAGAAATCAGATGAATGGAGTGTAATGAATAGAGATGGGCATGACGTGGTACACAATGAAAGGGGGAAGGAGCCATGACGTGTTTATCATAGATTGGGATCCAACATATATTAGCATTCAAAACAACCAAAACGGAAAATCAATCTAGTCCAAAACTCCTATACCTATTTCAAATGTAATTCTAACACGATATTACTCAAATCACTTTGCAATGAAGATCACATGGTATATAATCACTCACGAAATGCAAATGAGGCATGTGAGAATCTCATAGTGATTGAATCTCCTACTTTGATTTTTTTCAATTTCGTAGAGTTTCCGAAAGAGAAAGCATACGTATCAAGTCATGTTTTCTATTGAGGTTAAACGAGATGTAAAAAGAGGTCTAGCAATATATACACATAGTTCTCACAAAGTTATTAGTCAACCTTCGCATCGTTTGTAAAGGTAAGATCATGGTGTTTTTGATTTCAAGAAATCAGATGAACGGAGTGAAACAAATAGAGATGGGCATGCTGTGGTACACAATGAAAGGGGGAAGGAGCCATGACGTGTTTATCATAGCTTGGGAGCCAAGATATATGAGCGTTCAAAACAACCAAAACGGAAAATCAATCTAGTCCAAAACTCCTATACATATTTCAAATGTAATTCTAACACGATATTACTCAAATCACTTTGCAATGAAGATCACATGGTATATAATCACTCACGAAATGCAAATGAGCCATGTGAGAATCTCATAGTGATTGAATCTCCTACTTTGATTTATTTCAATTTGTAGAGTTTCCGAAAGAGAAAGCATATGTATCAAGTCATGTTTTCTATTGAGGTTAAACGAGATGTAAAAAGAGGTCTAGCAATATATACACATAGTTCTCACAAAGTTATTAGTCAACCTTCGCATCGTTTGTAAAAGTAAGATAGTAGTGTTTTTGATTTCAGGAAATCAGATGAACGGAGTGAAACGAATAGAGATGGGCATGCTGTGGTACACAATGAAAGAGGGAAGGAGCCATGACGTGTTTATCATAGCTTGGGATCCAACATATATTAGCGTTCAAAACAACCAAAACAGAAAATAAATCTAGTCTAAAACACCTATACGGATTTCAAATGTAATTCTAACACGATATTACTCAAATCACTTTGCAATGAAGATCACATGGTGTATATTCACTCATGAAATGCAAATGAGGCACGTGAGAGTCTCCTAGTGATTGAATCTCCTAGTTTAATTTTTTTTCAGTTTCGTAGAGTTTCCGAAAGAGAAAGCATACTTATCAAGTCATTTTTCCTATTTAGGTTAAACGAGATGTAAAAAGAGGTCTAGCAACACTCACATAGTTCTCACAAAGTAATTAGTCAACCTTCGCATCGTTTGTAAAGGTAAGATCATGGTGTTCTTGATTTGAAGAAATCAGATGAATGGAGTGTAATGAATAGAGATGGGCACGACGTGATACATAATGATAGGCGGAACAAGCCATGACGTGTTTATCATAGCTTGGGAGCCAAGATATATGAGCATTTCAAAACAACCAAAACGGAAAATCAATCTAGTCCAAAACTCCTATACATATTTCAAATGTAATTCTAACACGATATTACTCAAATCACTTTGCAATGAAGATCTCATGGTATATAATCACTCACGAAAATGCAAATGAGGCATGTGAGAATCTCATAGTGATTGAATCTCCTACTTTGATTTTTTTTCAATTTCGTAGAGTTTCCGAAAGAGAAAGCATACGTATCAAGTCATGTTTTCTATTAAGATTAAACGAGATGTAAAAAGAGGTCTAGCAATATATACACAAAGTTATTAGTCAACATTTGCATCTTTTTTAAAGGTAAGATCATAGTGTTCTTGATTTGAAGAAATCAGATGAATGGAGTGTAATGAATAGAGATGGGCATGACGTGGTACACAATGAAAAGGGGAAGGACCATGACGTGTTTATCATAGATTGGGATCCAACATATATTAGCATTCAAAACAACCAAAACGGAAAATCAATCTAGTCCAAAACTCCTATACATATTTCAAATGTAATTCTAACACGATATTACTCAAATCACTTTGCAATGAAGATCACATGGTCTATAATCACTCAAGAAATGCAAATGAGGCATGTGAGAATCTCATAGTGATTGAATCTCCTACTTTGATTTTTTTCAATTTCGTAGAGTTTCCGAAAGAGAAAGCATACGTATCAAGTCATGTTTTCTATTGAGGTTAAACGAGATGTAAAAAGAGGTCTAGCAATATATACACATAGTTCTCACAAAGTTATTAGTCAACATTTGCATCTTTTTTAAAGGTAAGATCATAGTGTTCTTGATTTGAAGAAATCAGATGAATGGAGTGTTATGAATAGAGATGGGCATGACGTGGTACACACTGAAAGGGGGATGGAGCCATGACGTGTTTATCATAGCTTGGGATCCAACATATATTAGCGTTCAAAACAACCAAAACGGAAAATCAATCTAGTCCAAAACTCCTATAAATATTTCAAATGTAATTCTAACACGATATTACTCAAATCACTTTGCAATGAAGATCACATGGTCTATAATCACTCACGAAATGCAAATGAGGCATGTGAGAATCTCATAGTGATTGAATCTCCTACTTTGATTTTTTTCAATTTCGTAGAGTTTCCGAAAGAGAAAGCATATGTATCAAGTCATGTTTTCTATTGAGGTTAAACGAGATGTAAAAAGAGGTCTAGCAATATATACACATAGTTCTCACAAAGTTATTAGTCAACCTTCGCATCGTTTGTAAAAGTAAGATAGTAGTGTTTTTGATTTCAGGAAATCAGATGAACGGAATGAAACGAATAGAGATGGGCATGCTGTGGTACACAATGAAAGGGGGAAGGAGCCATGACGTGTTTATCATAGCTTGGGATCCAACATATATTAGCGTTCAAAACAACCAAAACGGAAAATAAATCTAGTCTAAAACACCTATACGGATTTCAAATGTAATTCTAACACGATATTACTCAAATCACTTTGCAATGAAGATCACATGGTGTATATTCCCTCATGAAATGCAAATGAGGCACGTGAGAGTCTCCTAGTGATTGAATCTCCTAGTTTAATTGTTTTTCAGTTTCGTAGAGTTTCCGAAAGAGAAAGCATACTTATCAAGTCATTTTTCCTATTTAGGTTAAACGAGATGTAAAAAGAGGTCTAGCAACACTCACATAGTTCTCACAAAGTAATTAGTCAACCTTCGCATCGTTTGTAAAGGTAAGATCATGGTGTTCTTGATTTGAAGAAATCAGATGAATGGAGTGTAATGAATAGAGATGGGCACGACGTGATACATAATGATAGGCGGAAGAAGCCATGACGTGTTTATCATAGCTTGGGAGCCTAGATATATGAGCATTTCAAAACAACCAAAACGGAAAATCAATCTAGTCCAAAACTCCTATACATATTTCAAATGTAATTCTAACACGATATTACTCAAATCACTTTGCAATGAAGATCTCATGGTATATAATCACTCACGAAATGCAAATGAGGCATGTGAGAATCTCATAGTGATTGAATCTCCTACTTTGATTTTTTTCAATTTCGTAGAGTTTCCGAAAGAGAAAGCATACGTATCAAGTCATGTTTTCTATGAAGATTAAATGAGATGTGAAAAGAGGTCTAGCAATATATACACATAGTTCTCACAAAGTTATTAGTCAACATTTGCATCTTTTTTAAAGGTAAGATCATAGTGTTCTTGATTTGAAGAAATCAGATGAATGGAGTGTAATGCATAGAGATGGGCATGACGTGGTACACAATGAAAGGGGGAAGGAGCCATGACGTGTTTATCATAGCTTGGGAGCCAAGATATATGAGCATTCAAAACAACCAAAACGGAAAATCAATCTAGTCCAAAACTCCTATACATACTTCAAATGTAATTCTAACATGATATTACTCAAATCACTTTGCAATGAAGATCACATGGTATATAATCACTCACGAAATTCAAATGAGGCATGTGAGAATCTCATAGTGATTGAATCTCCTACTTTGATTTTTTTCAATTTCGTAGAGTTTCCGAAAGAGAAAGCATACGTATCAAGTCATGTTTTCTATTGAGGTTAAACGAGATGTAAAAAGAGGTCTAGCAATATATAAACATAGTTCTCACAAAGTTATTAGTCAACCTTCGCATCGTTTGTAAAAGTAAGATAGTAGTGTTTTTGATTTCAGGAAATCAAATGAACGGAGTGAAACAAATAGAGATGGGCATGCTGTGGTACACAATGAAAGGGGGAAGGAGCCATGACGTGTTTATCATAGCTTGGGATCCAACATATATTAGCGTTCAAAACAACCAAAACGGAAAATAAATCTAGTCTAAAACACCTATACGGATTTCAAATGTAATTCTAACACGATATTACTCAAATCACTTTGCAATGAAGATCACATGGTGTATATTCACTCATGAAATGCAAATGAGGCACATGAGAGTCTCCTAGTAATTGAATCCCCTTGTTTAATTGTTTTACAGTTTCGTAGAGTTTCCGAAAGAGAAAGCATACTTATCAAGTCATTTTTCCTATTTAGGTTAAACGAGATGTAAAAAGAGGTCTAGCAACACTCACATAGTTCTCACAAAGTAATTAGTCAACCCTCGCATCGTTTGTAAAGGTAAGATCATGGTGTTCTTGATTTGAAGAAATCAGATGAATGGAGCGTAATGAACAGAGATGGGCACGATGTGGTACATAATGATAGGCGGAAGAAGCCATGACGTGTTTATCATAGCTTGGGAGCCAAGATATATGAGCATTCAAAACAACCAAAACGGAAAATCAATCTAGTCCAAAACTCCTATACATATTTCAAATGTAATTCTAACACGATATTACTCAAATCACTTTGCAATGAAGATCACATGGTATATAATCACTCACGAAATGCAAATGAGGCATGTGAGAATCTCATAGTGATTGAATCTCCTACTTTGATTTTTTTCAATTTCGTAGAGTTTCCGAAAGAGAAAGCATACGTATCAAGTCATGTTTTCTATGAAGATTAAATGAGATGTGAAAAGAGGTCTAGCAATATATACAAATAGTTCTCACAAAGTTATTAGTCAACATTTGCATCTTTTTTAAAGGTAAGATCATAGTGTTCTTGATTTGAAGAAATCAGATGAATGGAGTGTAATGCATAGAGATGGGCATGACGTGGTACACAATGAAAGGGGGAAGGAGCCATGACGTGTTTATCATAGCTTGGGAGCCAAGATATATGAGCATTCAAAACAACCAAAACGGAAAATCAATCTAGTCCAAAACTCCTATACATATTTCAAATGTAATTCTAACATGATATTACTCAAATCACTTTGCAATGAAGATCACATGGTATATAATCACTCACGAAATTCAAATGAGGCATGTGAGAATCTCATAGTGATTGAATCTCCTACTTTGATTTTTTTTCAATTTCGTAAAGTTTCCGAAAGAGAAAGCATACGTATCAAGTCATGTTTTCTATTAAGATTAAACGAGATGTAAAAAGAGGTCTAGCAATATATACACATAGTTCTCACAAAGTTATTAGTCAACATTTGCATCTTTTTTAAAGGTAAGATCATAGTGTTCTTGATTTGAAGAAATCAGATGAATGGAGTGTAATGAATAGAGATGGGCATGACGTGGTACACAATGAAAGGGGGAAAGAGCCATGACGTGTTTATCATAGCTTGGGATCCAACATATATTAGCGTTCAAAACAACCAAAACGGAAAATCAATCTAGTCCAAAACTCCTATACATATTTCAAATGTAATTCTAACACGATATTACTCAAATCACTTTGCAATGAAGATCACATGGTATATAATCACTCACGAAATGCAAATGAGGCATGTGAGAATCTCATAGTGATTGAATCTCCTACTTTGATTTTTTTCAATTTCGTAGAATTTCCGAAAGAGAAAGTATACGTATCAAGTCATGTTTTCTATTGAGGTTAAACGAGATGTAAAAAGAGGTCTAGCAATATATACACATAGTTCTCACAAAGTTATTAGTCAACCTTCGCATCGTTTGTAAAAGTAAGATAGTAGTGTTTTTGATTTCAGGAAATCAGATGAACGGAGTGAAACGAATAGAGATGGGCATGCTGTGGTACACAATGAAAGGGGGAAGGAGCCATGACGTGTTTATCATAGCTTGGGATCCAGCATATATTAGCGTTCAAAACAACCAAAACGGTAAATAAATCTAGTCTAAAACACCTATGACGTGGTACACAATGAAAGGGGGAAGGAGCCATGACGTGTTTATCATAGCTTGGGAGCCAAGATATATGAGCATTCAAAACAACCAAAACGGAAAATCAATCTAGTCCAAAACTCCTATACATATTTCAAATGTAATTCTAACATGATATTACTCAAATCACTTTGCAATGAAGATCACATGGTATATAATCACTCACGAAATTCAAATGAGGCATGTGAAAATCTCATAGTGATTGAATCTCCTACTTTGATTTTTTTTCAATTTCGTAAAGTTTCCGAAAGAGAAAGCATACGTATCAAGTCATGTTTTCTATTAAGATTAAACGAGATGTAAAAAGAGGTCTAGCAATATATACACATAGTTCTCACAAAGTTATTAGTCAACATTTGCATCTTTTTTAAAGGTAAGATCATAGTGTTCTTGATTTGAAGAAATCAGATGAATGGAGTGTAATGAATAGAGATGGGCATGACGTGGTACACAATGAAAGGGGGAAAGAGCCATGACGTGTTTATCATAGCTTGGGATCCAACATATATTAGCGTTCAAAACAACCAAAACGGAAAATCAATCTAGTCCAAAACTCCTATACATATTTCAAATGTAATTCTAACACGATATTACTCAAATCACTTTGCAATGAAGATCACATGGTATATAATCACTCACGAAATGCAAATGAGGCATGTGAGAATCTCATAGTGATTGAATCTCCTACTTTGATTTTTTTCAATTTCGTAGAATTTCCGAAAGAGAAAGTATACGTATCAAGTCATGTTTTCTATTGAGGTTAAACGAGATGTAAAAAGAGGTCTAGCAATATATACACATAGTTCTCACAAAGTTATTAGTCAACCTTCGCATCGTTTGTAAAAGTAAGATAGTAGTGTTTTTGATTTCAGGAAATCAGATGAACGGAGTGAAACGAATAGAGATGGGCATGCTGTGGTACACAATGAAAGGGGGAAGGAGCCATGACGTGTTTATCATAGCTTGGGATCCAGCATATATTAGCGTTCAAAACAACCAAAACGGTAAATAAATCTAGTCTAAAACACCTATGACGTGGTACACAATGAAAGGGGGAAGGAGCCATGACGTGTTTATCATAGCTTGGGAGCCAAGATATATGAGCATTCAAAACAACCAAAACGGAAAATCAATCTAGTCCAAAACTCCTATACATATTTCAAATGTAATTCTAACACGATATTACTCAAATCACTTTGCAATGAAGATCACATGGTATATAATCACTCACGAAATTCAAATGAGGCATGTGAGAATCTCATAGTGATTGAATCTCCTACTTTGATTTTTTTCAATTTCGTAGAGTTTCCGAAAGAGAAAGCATACGTATCAAGTCATGTTTTCTATTAAGATTAAACGAGATGTAAAAAGAGGTCGAGCAATATATACACATAGTTCTCACAAAGTTATTAGTCAACATTTGCATCTTTTTCAAAGGTAAGATCATAGTGTTCTTGATTTGAAGAAATCAGATGAATGGAGTGTAATGAATAGAGATGGGCATGACGTGGTACACAATGAAAGGGGGAAGGAGCCACGACGTGTTTATCATAGCTTGGGATCCAACATATATTAGCGTTCAAAACAACCAAAACGGAAAATCAATCTAGTCCAAAACTCCTATACATATTTCAAATGTAATTCTAACACGATATTACTCAAATCAATTTGCAATGAAGATCACATGGTATATAATCACTCACGAAATGCAAATGAGGCATGTGAGAATCTCATAGTGATTGAATCTCCTACTTTGATTTTTTTCAATTTCGTAGAGTTTCCGAAAGAGAAAGCATACGTATCAAGTCATGTTTTCTATTGAGGTTAAACGAGATGTAAAAAGAGATCTAACAATATATACACATAGTTCTCACAAAGTTATTAGTCAACCTTCGCATCGTTTGTAAACGTAAGATCATGGTGTTTTTTATTTCAGGAAATCAGATGAACGGAGTGAAACAAATAGAGATGGTCATGCTGTGGTACCCAATCAAAGGGGGAAGGAGCCATGACGTGTTTATCATAGCTTGGGAGCCAAGATATATGAGCGTTCAAAACACCCAAAACGAAAAATCAATCTAGTCCAAAACTCCTATACATATTTCAAATGTAATTCTAACACGATATTACTCAAATCACTTTGCAATGAAGATCACATGGTATATAATCACTCATGAAATTCAAATGAGGCATGTGAGAATCTCATAGTGATTGAATCTCCTACATTGATTTTTTTCAATTTCGTAGAGTTTCCGACAGAGAAAGTATACATATCAAGTCATGTTTTCTATTGAGGTTAAACGAGATGTAAAAAGAGGTCTAGCAATATATACACATAGTTCTCACAAAGTTATTAGTCAACCTTCGCATCGTTTGTAAAAGTAAGATCGTAGTGTTTTTGATTTCAGGAAATCAGATGAACGGAGTGAAACGAATAGAGATGGGCATGCTGTGGTACACAATGAAAGGGGGAAGGAGCCATGACGTGTTTATCATAACTTGGGATCCAGCATATATTAGCGTTCAAAACAACCAAAACGGTAAATAAATCTAGTCTAAAACACCTATACGGATTTCAAACGATTTCTAACACGATATAACTCAAATCACTTTGCAGTAAAGAACACATGGTGTATATTTACTCATGAAATGCAAATGAGGCACGTGAGAGTCTCCTAGTGATTGAATCTCCTAGTTTAATTGTTTTTTAGTTTCGTAGAGTTTCCGAAAGAGAAAGCATACTTATCAAGTCATTTTTCCTATTAAGGTTAAACGAGATGTAAAAAGAGGTCTAGCAACACTCACATAGTTCTCACAAAGTAATTAGTCAACTTTCGCATCGTTTGTAAAGGTAAGATCATGGTGTTCTTGATTTGAAGAAATCAGATGAATGGAGTGTAATGAATAGAGATGGGCACGACGTGATACATAATGATAGGCGGAACAAGCCATGACGTGTTTATCATAGCTTGGGAGCCAAGATATATGAGCATTTCAAAACAACCAAAACGGAAAATCAATCTAGTCCAAAACTCCTATACATATTTCAAATGTAATTCTAACACGATATTACTCAAATCACTTTGCAATGAAGATCACATGGTATATAATCACTCACGAAATTCAAATGAGGCATGTGAGAATCTCATAGTGATTGAATCTCCTACTTTGATTTTTTTCAATTTCGTAGAGTTTCCGAAAGAGAAAGCATACGTATCAAGTCATGTTTTCTATTAAGATTAAACGAGATGTAAAAAGAGGTCTAGCAATATATACACATAGTTCTCACAAAGTTATTAGTCAACATTTGCATCTTTTTCAAAGGTAAGATCATAGTGTTCTTGATTTGAAGAAATCAGATGAATGGAGTGTAATGAATAGAGATGGGCATGACGTGGTACACAATGAAAGGGGGAAGGAGCCATGACGTGTTTATCATAGCTTGGGATCCAACATATATTAGCGTTCAAAACAACCAAAACGGAAAATCAATCTAGTCCAAAACTCCTATACATATTTCAAATGTAATTCTAACACGATATTACTCAAATCAATTTGCAATGAAGATCACATGGTATATAATCACTCACGAAATGCAAATGAGGCATGTGAGAATCTCATAGTGATTGAATCTCCTACTTTGATTTTTTTCAATTTCGTAGAGTTTCCGAAAGAGAAAGCATACGTATCAAGTCATGTTTTCTATTGAGGTTAAACGAGATGTAAAAAGAGATCTAGCAATATATACACATAGTTCTCACAAAGTTATTAGTCAACCTTCGCATCGTTTGTAAAGGTAAGATCATGGTGTTTTTGATTTCAGGAAATCAGATGAACGGAGTGAAACAAATAGAGATGGTCATGCTGTGGTACACAATGAAAGGGGGAAGGAGCCATGACGTGTTTATCATAGCTTGGGAGCCAAGGTATATGAGCGTTCAAAACACCCAAAACGAAAAATCAATCTAGTCCAAAACTCCTATACATATTTCAAATGTAATTCTAACACGATATTACTCAAATCACTTTGCAATGAAGATCACATGGTATATAATCACTCACGAAATGCAAATGAGGCATGTGAGAATCTCATAGTGATTGAATCTCCTACATTGAATTTTTTCAATTTCGTAGAGTTTCCGAAAGAGAAAGTATACATATCAAGTCATGTTTTCTATTGAGGTTAAACGAGATGTAAAAAGAGGTCTAGCAATATATACACATAGTTCTCACAAAGTTATTAGTCAACCTTCGCATCGTTTGTAAAAGTAAGATCGTAGTGTTTTTGATTTCAGGAAATCAGATGAACGGAGTGAAACGAATAGAGATGGGCATGCTGTGGTACACAATGAAAGGGGGAAGGAGCCATGACGTGTTTATCATAGCTTGGGATCCAGCATATATTAGCGTTCAAAACAACCAAAACGGTAAATAAATCTAGTCTAAAACACCTATACGGATTTCAAACGATTTCTAACACGATATAACTCAAATCACTTTGCAATAAAGAACACATGGTGTATATTTACTCATGAAATGCAAATGAGGCTCGTGAGAGTCTCCTAGTGATTGAATCTCCTAGTTTAATTGTTTTTTAGTTTCGTAGAGTTTCCGAAAGAGAAAGCATACTTATCAAGTCATTTTTCCTATTAAGGTTAAACGAGATGTAAAAAGAGGTCTAGCAACACTCACATAGTTCTCACAAAGTAATTAGTCAACCTTCGCATCGTTTGTAAAGGTAAGATCATGGTGTTCTTGATTTGAAGAAATCAGATGAATGGAGTGTAATGAATAGAGATGGGCACGACGTGGTACATAATGATAGGTGGAAGAGGCCATGACGTGTTTATCATAGATTGGGAGCCAAGATATATGAGCATTCAAAACAACCAAAACGGAAAATCAATCTAGTCCAAAACTCCTATACATATTTCAAATGTAATTCTAACACGATATTACTCAAATCACTTTGCAATGAAGATCACATGGTATATAATCACTCACGAAATTCAAATGAGGCATGTGAGAATCTCATAGTGATTGAATCTCCTACTTTGATTTTTTTTCAATTTCGTAAAGTTTCCGAAAGAGAAAGCATACGTATCAAGTCATGTTTTCTATTAAGATTAAACGAGATGTAAAAAGAGGTCTAGCAATATATACACATAGTTCTCACAAAGTTATTAGTCAACATTTGCATCTTTTTTAAAGGTAAGATCATAGTGTTCTTGATTTGAAGAAATCAGATGAATGGAGTGTAATGAATAGAGATGGGCATGACGTGGTACACAATGAAAGGGGGAAGGAGCCATGACGTGTTTATCATAGCCTGGGATCCAACATATATTAGCGTTCAAAACAACCAAAACGGAAAATCAATCTAGTCCAAAACTCCTATACATATTTCAAATGTAATTCTAACACGATATTACTCAAATCACTTTGCAATGAAGATCACATGGTCTATAATCACTCACGAAATGCAAATGAGGTATGTGAGAATCTCATAGTGATTGAATCTCCTACTTTGATTTTTTTCAATTTCGTAGAGTTTCCGAAAGAGAAAGCATACGTATCAAGTCATGTTTTCTATTGAGGTTAAACGAGATGTAAAAAGAGGTCTAGCAATATATACACATAGTTCTCACAAAGTTATTAGTCAACATTTGCATCTTTTTTAAAGGTAAGATCATAGTGTTCTTGATTTGAAGAAATCAGATGAATGGAGTGTAATGAATAGAGATGGGCATGACGTGGTACACAATGAAAGGGTGAAGGAGCCATGACGTGTTTATCATAGCTTGGGATCCAACATATATTAGCGTTCAAAATAACCAAAACGGAAAATCAATCTAGTCCAAAACTCCTATACATATTTCAAATGTAATTCTAACACGATATTACTCAAATCACTTTGCAATGAAGATCACATGGTATATAATCACTCACGAAATACAAATGAGGCATGTGAGAATCTCATAGTGATTGAATCTCCTACTTTGATTTTTTTCAATTTCGTAGAGTTTCCGAAAGAGAAAGCATATGTATCAAGTCATGTTTTCTATTGAGGTTAAACGAGATGTAAAAAGAGGTCTAGCAATATATACACATAGTTCTCACAAAGTTATTAGTCAACCTTCGCATCGTTTGTAAAAGTAAGATAGTAGTGTTTTTGATTTCAGGAAATCAGATGAACGGAGTGAAACGAATAGAGATGGGCATGCTGTGGTACACAATGAAAGAGGGAAGGAGCCATGACGTGTTTATCATAGCTTGGGATCCAACATATATTAGCGTTCAAAACAACCAAAACAGAAAATAAATCTAGTCTAAAACACCTATACGGATTTCAAATGTAATTCTAACACGATATTACTCAAATCACTTTGCAATGAAGATCACATGGTGTATATTCACTCATGAAATGCAAATGAGGCACGTGAGAGTCTCCTAGTGATTGAATCTCCTAGTTTAATTGTTTTTCAGTTTCGTAGAGTTTCCGAAAGAGAAAGCATACTTATCAAGTCATTTTTCCTATTTAGGTTAAACGAGATGTAAAAAGAGGTCTAGCAACACTCACATAGTTCTCACAAAGTAATTAGTCAACCTTCGCATCGTTTGTAAAGGTAAGATCATGGTGTTCTTGATTTGAAGAAATCAGATGAATGGAGTGTAATGAATAGAGATGGGCACGACGTGATACATAATGATAGGCGGAACAAGCCATGACGTGTTTATCATAGCTTGGGAGCCAAGATATATGAGCATTTCAAAACAACCAAAACGGAAAATCAATCTAGTCCAAAACTCCTATACATATTTCAAATGTAATTCTAACACGATATTACTCAAATCACTTTGCAATGAAGATCTCATGGTATATAATCACTCACGAAAATGCAAATGAGGCATGTGAGAATCTCATAGTGATTGAATCTCCTACTTTGATTTTTTTTCAATTTCGTAGAGTTTCCGAAAGAGAAAGCATACGTATCAAGTCATGTTTTCTATTAAGATTAAACGAGATGTAAAAAGAGGTCTAGCAATATATACACAAAGTTATTAGTCAACATTTGCATCTTTTTTAAAGGTAAGATCATAGTGTTCTTGATTTGAAGAAATCAGATGAATGGAGTGTAATGAATAGAGATGGGCATGACGTGGTACACAATGAAAAGGGGAAGGACCATGACGTGTTTATCATAGATTGGGATCCAACATATATTAGCATTCAAAACAACCAAAACGGAAAATCAATCTAGTCCAAAACTCCTATACATATTTCAAATGTAATTCTAACACGATATTACTCAAATCACTTTGCAATGAAGATCACATGGTCTATAATCACTCAAGAAATGCAAATGAGGCATGTGAGAATCTCATAGTGATTGAATCTCCTACTTTGATTTTTTTCAATTTCGTAGAGTTTCCGAAAGAGAAAGCATACGTATCAAGTCATGTTTTCTATTGAGGTTAAACGAGATGTAAAAAGAGGTCTAGCAATATATACACATAGTTCTCACAAAGTTATTAGTCAACATTTGCATCTTTTTTAAAGGTAAGATCATAGTGTTCTTGATTTGAAGAAATCAGATGAATGGAGTGTTATGAATAGAGATGGGCATGACGTGGTACACAATGAAAGGGGGATGGAGCCATGACGTGTTTATCATAGCTTGGGATCCAACATATATTAGCGTTCAAAACAACCAAAACGGAAAATCAATCTAGTCCAAAACTCCTATAAATATTTCAAATGTAATTCTAACACGATATTACTCAAATCACTTTGCAATGAAGATCACATGGTCTATAATCACTCACGAAATGCAAATGAGGCATGTGAGAATCTCATAGTGATTGAATCTCCTACTTTGATTTTTTTCAATTTCGTAGAGTTTCCGAAAGAGAAAGCATATGTATCAAGTCATGTTTTCTATTGAGGTTAAACGAGATGTAAAAAGAGGTCTAGCAATATATACACATAGTTCTCACAAAGTTATTAGTCAACCTTCGCATCGTTTGTAAAAGTAAGATAGTAGTGTTTTTGATTTCAGGAAATCAGATGAACGGAATGAAACGAATAGAGATGGGCATGCTGTGGTACACAATGAAAGGGGGAAGGAGCCATGACGTGTTTATCATAGCTTGGGATCCAACATATATTAGCGTTCAAAACAACCAAAACGGAAAATAAATCTAGTCTAAAACACCTATACGGATTTCAAATGTAATTCTAACACGATATTACTCAAATCACTTTGCAATGAAGATCACATGGTGTATATTCGCTCATGAAATGCAAATGAGGCACGTGAGAGTCTCCTAGTGATTGAATCTCCTAGTTTAATTGTTTTTCAGTTTCGTAGAGTTTCCGAAAGAGAAAGCATACTTATCAAGTCATTTTTCCTATTTAGGTTAAACGAGATGTAAAAAGAGGTCTAGCAACACTCACATAGTTCTCACAAAGTAATTAGTCAACCTTCGCATCGTTTGTAAAGGTAAGATCATGGTGTTCTTGATTTGAAGAAATCAGATGAATGGAGTGTAATGAATAGAGATGGGCACGACGTGATACATAATGATAGGCGGAACAAGCCATGACGTGTTTATCATAGCTTGGGAGCCAAGATATATGAGCATTTCAAAACAACCAAAACGGAAAATCAATCTAGTCCAAAACTCCTATACATATTTCAAATGTAATTCTAACACGATATTACTCAAATCACTTTGCAATGAAGATCTCATGGTATATAATCACTCACGAAATGCAAATGAGGCATGTGAGAATCTCATAGTGATTGAATCTCCTACTTTGATTTTTTTTCAATTTCGTAGAGTTTCCGAAAGAGAAAGCATACGTATCAAGTCATGTTTTCTATTAAGATTAAACGAGATGTAAAAAGAGGTCTAGCAATATATACACATAGTTCTCACAAAGTTATTAGTCAACATTTGCATCTTTTTCAAAGGTAAGATCATAGTGTTCTTGATTTGAAGAAATCAGATGAATGGAGTGTAATGAATAGAGATGGGCATGACGTGGTACACAATGAAAGGGGGAAGGAGCCATGACGTGTTTATCATAGCTTGGGATCCAACATATATTAGCGTTCAAAACAACCAAAACGGAAAATCAATCTAGTCCAAAACTCCTATACATATTTCAAATGTAATTCTAACACGATATTACTCAAATCAATTTGCAATGAAGATCACATGGTATATAATCACTCACGAAATGCAAATGAGGCATGTGAGAATCTCATAGTGATTGAATCTCCTACTATGATTTTTTTCAATTTCGTAGAGTTTCCGAAAGAGAAAGCATACGTATCAAGTCATGTTTTCTATTAAGGTTAAACGAGATGTAAAAAGAGATCTAGCAATATATACACATAGTTCTCACAAAGTTATTAGTCAACCTTCGCATCGTTTGTAAAGGTAAGATCATGGTGTTTTTGATTTCAGGAAATCAGATGAACGGAGTGAAACAAATAGAGATGGTCATGCTGTGGTACACAATGAAAGGGGGAAGGAGCCATGACGTGTTTATCATAGCTTGGGAGCCAAGATATATAGGCGTTCAAAACACCCAAAACGAAAAATCAATCTAGTCCAAAACTCCTATACATATTTCAAATGTAATTCTAACACGATATTACTCAAATCACTTTGCAATGAAGATCACATGGTATATAATCACTCACGAAATTCAAATGAGGCATGTTAGAATCTCATAGTGATTGAATCTCCTACATTGATTTTTTTCAATTTCGTAGAGTTTCCGAAAGAGAAAGTATACATATCAAGTCATGTTTTCTATTGAGGTTAAACGAGATGTAAAAAGAGGTCTAGCAATATATACACATAGTTCTCACAAAGTTATTAGTCAACCTTCGCATCGTTTGTAAAAGTAAGATCGTAGTGTTTTTGATTTCAGGAAATCAGATGAACGGAGTGAAACGAATAGAGATGGGCATGCTGTGGTACACAATGAAAGGGGGAAGGAGCCATGACGTGTTTATCATAGCTTGGGATCCAGCATATATTAGCGTTCAAAACAACCAAAACGGTAAATAAATCTAGTCTAAAACACCTATACGGATTTCAAACGATTTCTAACACGATATAACTCAAATCACTTTGCAATAAAGAACACATGGTGTATATTTACTCATGAAATGCAAATGAGGCACGTGAGAGTCTCCTAGTGATTGAATCTCCTAGTTTAATTGTTTTTTAGTTTCGTAGAGTTTCCGAAAGAGAAAGCATACTTATCAAGTCATTTTTCCTATTAAGGTTAAACGAGATGTAAAAAGAGGTCTAGCAACACTCACATAGTTCTCACAAAGTAATTAGTCAACCTTCGCATCGTTTGTAAAGGTAAGATCATGGTGTTCTTGATTTGAAGAAATCAGATGAATGGAGTGTAATGAATAGAGATGGGCACGACGTGATACATAATGATAGGCGGAACAAGCCATGACCTGTTTATCATAGCTTGGGAGCCAAGATATATGAGCATTTCAAAACAACCAAAACGGAAAATCAATCTAGTCCAAAACTCCTATACATATTTCAAATGTAATTCTAACACGATATTACTCAAATAACTTTGCAATGAAGATCACATGGTATATAATCACTCACGAAATTCAAATGAGGCATGTGAGAATCTCATAGTGATTGAATCTCCTACTTTAATTTTTTTCAATTTCGTAGAGTTTCCGAAAGAGAAAGCATACGTATCAAGTCATGTTTTCTATTAAGATTAAACGAGATGTAAAAAGAGGTCTAGCAATATATACACATAGTTCTCACAAAGTTATTAGTCAACATTTGCATCTTTTTCAAAGGTAAGATCATAGTGTTCTTGATTTGAAGAAATCAGATGAATGGAGTGTAATGAATAGAGATGGGCATGACGTGGTACACAATGAAAGGGGGAAGGAGCCATGACGTGTTTATCATAGCTTGGGATCCAACATATATTAGCGTTCAAAACAACCAAAACGGAAAATCAATCTAGTCCAAAACTCCTATACATATTTCAAATGTAATTCTAACACGATATTACTCAAATCAATTTGCAATGAAGATCACATAGTATATAATCACTCACGAAATGCAAATGAGGCATGTGAGAATCTCATAGTGATTGAATCTCCTACTTTGATTTTTTTCAATTTCGTAGAGTTTCCGAAAGAGAAAGCATACGTATCAAGTCATGTTTTCTATTGAGGTTAAACGAGATGTAAAAAGAGATCTAGCAATATATACACATAATTCTCACAAAGTTATTAGTCAACCTTCGCATCGTTTGTAAAAGTAAGATCGTAGTGTTTTTGATTTCAGGAAATCAGATGAACGGAGTGAAACGAATAGAGATGGGCATGCTGTGGTACACAATGAAAGGGGGAAGGAGCCATGACGTGTTTATCATAGCTTGGGATCCAGCATATATTAGCGTTCAAAACAACCAAAACGGTAAATAAATCTAGTCTAAAACACCTATACGGATTTCAAACGATTTCTAACACGATATAACTCAAATCACTTTGCAATAAAGAACACATGGTGTATAATCACTCACGAAATTCAAATGAGGCACGTGAGAATCTCATAGTGATTGAATCTCCTACATTGATTTTTTTCAATTTCGTAGAGTTTCCGAAAGAGAAAGTATACATATCAAGTCATGTTTTCTATTGAGGTTAAACGAGATGTAAAAAGAGGTCTAGCAATATATACACATAGTTCTCACAAAGTTATTAGTCAACCTTCGCATCGTTTGTAAAAGTAAGATCGTAGTGTTTTTGATTTCAGGAAATCAGATGAACGGAGTGAAACGAATAGAGATGGGCATGCCGTGGTACACAATGAAAGGGGGAAGGAGCCATGACGTGTTTATCATAGCTTGGGATCCAGCATATATTAGCGTTCAAAACAACCAAAACGGTAAATAAATCTAGTCTAAAACACCTATACGGATTTCAAACGATTTCTAACACGATATAACTCAAATCACTTTGCAATAAAGAACACATGGTGTATATTTACTCATGAAATGCAAATGAGGCACGTGAGAGTCTCCTAGTGATTGAATCTCCTAGTTTAATTGTTTTTTAGTTTCGTAGAGTTTCCGAAAGAGAAAGCATACTTATCAAGTCATTTTTCCTATTAAGGTTAAACGAGATGTAAAAAGAGGTCTAGCAACACTCACATAGTTCTCACAAAGTAATTAGTCAACCTTCACATCGTTTGTAAAGGTAAGATCATGGTGTTCTTGATTTGAAGAAATCAGATGAATGGAGTGTAATGAATAGAGATGGGCACGACGTGGTACATAATGATAGGTGGAAGAGGCCATGACGTGTTTATCATAGATTGGGAGCCAAGATATATGAGCATTCAAAACAACCAAAACGGAAAATCAATCTAGTCCAAAACTCCTATACATATTTCAAATGTAATTCTAACACGATATTACTCAAATCACTTTGCAATGAAGATCACATGGTATATAATCACTCACGAAATTCAAATGAGGCATGTGAGAATCTCATAGTGATTGAATCTCCTACTTTGATTTTTTTTCAATTTCGTAAAGTTTCCGAAAGAGAAAGCATACGTATCAAGTCATGTTTTCTATTAAGATTAAACGAGATGTAAAAAGAGGTCTAGCAATATATACAAATAGTTCTCACAAAGTTATTAGTCAACATTTGCATCTTTTTTAAAAGTAAGATCATAGTGTTCTTGATTTGAAGAAATCAGATGAATGGAGTGTTATGAATAGAGATGGGCATGACGTGGTACACAATGAAAGGGGGATGGAGCCATGACGTGTTTATCATAGCTTGGGATCCAACATATATTAGCGTTCAAAACAACCAAAACGGAAAATCAATCTAGTCCAAAACTCCTATACATATTTCAAATGTAATTCTAACACGATATTACTCAAATCACTTTGCAATGAAGATCACATGGTCTATAATCACTCACGAAATGCAAATGAGGCATGTGCGAATCTCATAGTGATTGAATCTCCTACTTTGATTTTTTTCAATTTCGTAGAGTTTCCGAAAGAGAAAGCATACGTATCAAGTCATGTTTTCTATTAAGATTAAACGAGATGTAAAAAGAGGTCTAGCAATATATACACAAAGTTATTAGTCAACATTTGCATCTTTTTTAAAGGTAAGATTATAGTGTTCTTGATTTGAAGAAATCAGATGAATGGAGTGTAATGAATAGAGATGGGCATGACGTGGTACACAATGAAAAGGGGAAGGACCATGACGTGTTTATCATAGCTTGGGATCCAACATATATTAGCATTCAAAACAACCAAAACGGAAAATCAATCTAGTCCAAAACTCCTATACATATTTCAAATGTAATTCTAACACGATATTACTCAAATCACTTTGCAATGAAGATCACATGGTCTATAATCACTCACGAAATGCAAATGAGGCATGTGAGAATCTCATAGTGATTGAATCTCCTACTTTGATTTTTTTCAATTTCGTAGAGTTTCCGAAAGAGAAAGCATACGTATCAAGTCATGTTTTCTATTGAGGTTAAACGAGATGTAAAAAGGGGTCTAGCAATATATACACATAGTTCTCACAAAGTTATTAGTCAACATTTGCATCTATTTTAAAGGTAAGATCATAGTGTTCTTGATTTGAAGAAATCAGATGAATGGAGTGTTATGAATAGAGATAGGCATGACGTGGTACACAATGAAAGGGGGATGGAGCCATGACGTGTTTATCATAGCTTGGGATCCAACATATATTAGCGTTCAAAACAACCAAAACGGAAAATCAATCTAGTCCAAAACTCCTATACATATTTCAATTGTAATTCTAACACGATATTACTCAAATCACTTTGCAATGAAAATCACATGGTATATAATCACTCACGAAATGCAAATGAGGCATGTGAGAATCTCATAGTGATTGAATCTCCTACTTTGATTTTTTTCAATTTCGTAGAGTTTCCGAAAGAGAAAGCATACGTATCAAGTCATGTTTTCTATTAAGATTAAACGAGATGTAAAAAGAGGTCTAGCAATATATACACATAGTTCTCACAAAGTTATTAGTCAACATTTGCATCTTTTTTAAAGGTAAGATCATAGTGTTCTTGATTTGAAGAAATCAGATGAATGGAGTGTTATGAATAGAGATGGGCATGACGTGGTACACAATGAAAGGGGGATGGAGCCATGACGTGTTTATCATAGCTTGGGATCCAACATATATTAGCGTTCAAAACAACCAAAACGGAAAATCAATCTAGTCCAAAACTCCTATACATATTTCAAATGTAATTCTAACACGATATTACTCAAATCACTTTGCAATGAAGATCACATGGTCTATAATCACTCACGAAATGCAAATGAGGCATGTGAGAATCTCATAGTGATTGAATCTCCTACTTTGATTTTTTTCAATTTCGTAGAGTTTCCGAAAGAGAAAGCATACGTATCAAGTCATGTTTTCTATTAAGATTAAACGAGATGTAAAAAGAGGTCTAGCAATATATACACAAAGTTATTAGTCAACATTTGCATCTTTTTTAAAGGTAAGATCATAGTGTTCTTGATTTGAAGAAATCAGATGAATGGAGTGTAATGAATAGAGATGGGCATGACGTGGTACACAATGAAAAGGGGAAGGACCATGACGTGTTTATCATAGCTTGGGATCCAACATATATTAGCGTTCAAAATAACCAAAACGGAAAATCAATCTAGTCCAAAACTCCTATACATATTTCAAATGTAATTCTAACACGATATTACTCAAATCACTTTGCAATGAAAATCACATGGTATATAATCACTCACGAAATGCAAATGAGGCATGTGAGAATCTCATAGTGATTGAATCTCCTACTTTGATTTTTTTCAATTTCGTAGAGTTTCCGAAAGAGAAAGCATACGTATCAAGTCATGTTTTCTATTAAGATTAAACGAGATGTAAAAAGAGGTCTAGCAATATATACACATAGTTCTCACAAAGTTATTAGTCAACATTTGCATCTTTTTTAAAGGTAAGATCATAGTGTTCTTGATTTGAAGAAATCAGATGAATGGAGTGTAATGAATAGAGATGGGCATGACGTGGTACACAATGAAAGGGTGAAGGAGCCATGACGTGTTTATCATAGCTTGGGATCCAACATATATTAGCGTTCAAAACAACCAAAACGGAAAATCAATCTAGTCCAAAACTCCTATACATATTTCAAATGTAATTCTAACACGATATTACTCAAATCACTTTGCAATGAAGATCACATGGTCTATAATCACTCACGAAATGCAAATGAGGCATGTGAGAATCTCATAGTGATTGAATCTCCTACTTTGATTTTTTTCAATTTCGTAGAGTTTCCGAAAGAGAAAGCATACGTATCAAGTCATGTTTTCTATTAAGATTAAACGAGATGTAAAAAGAGGTCTAGCAATATATACACAAAGTTATTAGTCAACATTTGCATCTTTTTTAAAGGTAAGATCATAGTGTTCTTGATTTGAAGAAATCAGATGAATGGAGTGTAATGAATAGAGATGGGCATGACGTGGTACACAATGAAAGGGTGAAGGAGCCATGACGTGTTTATCATAGCTTGGGATCCAACATATATTAGCGTTCAAAATAACCAAAACGGAAAATCAATCTAGTCCAAAACTCCTATACATATTTCAAATGTAATTCTAACACGATATTACTCAAATCACTTTGCAATGAAGATCACATGGTATATAATCACTCACGAAATACAAATGAGGCATGTGAGAATCTCATAGTGATTGAATCTCCTACTTTGATTTTTTTCAATTTCGTAGAGTTTCCGAAAGAGAAAGCATATGTATCAAGTCATGTTTTCTATTGAGGTTAAACGAGATGTAAAAAGAGGTCTAGCAATATATACGCATAGTTCTCACAAAGTTATTAGTCAACCTTCGCATCGTTTGTAAAAGTAAGATAGTAGTGTTTTTGATTTCAGGAAATCAGATGAACGGAGTGAAACGAATAGAGATGGGCATGCTGTGGTACACAATGAAAGAGGGAAGGAGCCATGACGTGTTTATCATAGCTTGGGATCCAACATATATTAGCGTTCAAAACAACCAAAACAGAAAATAAATCTAGTCTAAAACACCTATACGGATTTCAAATGTAATTCTAACACGATATTACTCAAATCACTTTGCAATGAAGATCACATGGTGTATATTCACTCATGAAATGCAAATGAGGCACGTGAGAGTCTCCTAGTGATTGAATCTCCTAGTTTAATTGTTTTTCAGTTTCGTAGAGTTTCCGAAAGAGAAAGCATACTTATCAAGTCATTTTTCCTATTTAGGTTAAACGAGATGTAAAAAGAGGTCTAGCAACACTCACATAGTTCTCACAAAGTAATTAGTCAACCTTCGCATCGTTTGTAAAGGTAAGATCATGGTGTTCTTGATTTGAAGAAATCAGATGAATGGAGTGTAATGAATAGAGATGGGCACGACGTGATACATAATGATAGGCGGAACAAGCCATGACGTGTTTATCATAGCTTGGGAGCCAAGATATATGAGCATTTCAAAACAACCAAAACGGAAAATCAATCTAGTCCAAAACTCCTATACATATTTCAAATGTAATTCTAACACGATATTACTCAAATCACTTTGCAATGAAGATCTCATGGTATATAATCACTCACGAAAATGCAAATGAGGCATGTGAGAATCTCATAGTGATTGAATCTCCTACTTTGATTTTTTTCAATTTCGTAGAGTTTCCGAAAGAGAAAGCATACGTATCAAGTCATGTTTTCTATTAAGATTAAACGAGATGTAAAAAGAGGTCTAGCAATAGCAATATATACACATAGTTCTCACAAAGTTATTAGTCAACATTTGCATCTTTTTCAAAGGTAAGATCATAGTGTTCTTGATTTGAAGAAATCAGATGAATGGAGTGTAATGAATAGAGATGGGCATGACGTGGTACACAATGAAAGGGGGGGGGGAAGGAGGCATGACGTGTTTATCATAGCCTGGGATCCAACATATATTCGCGTTCAAAACAACCAAAACGGAAAATCAATCTAGTCCAAAACACCTATACGATTTCAAATATAATTCTAAGACGATATTACTCAAATCACTTTGCAATGAAGATCACATGGTGTATAATCAGTCAAGAAATGCAAATGAGGCACGTGAGAGTCTCCTAGTGATTGAATCTCCTAGTTTAATTGTTTTTCAGTTTCGTAGAGTTTCCGAAAGAGAAAGCATACTTATCAAGTCATTTTTTCTATTTAGGTTAAACGAGATGTAAAAAGAGGTTTAGCAATATATACACATAGTTCTCACAAAGTTATTAGTCAACCTTCGCATCGTTTGTAAAAGTAAGATCGTAGTGTTCTTAATTTCAGGAAATCAGATGAACGGAGTGTAACGAATAGAGATGGGCATGACGTGG
Organism: Arabis hirsuta; assembly: GCA_964056655.1. Lineage (NCBI taxonomy): Eukaryota > Viridiplantae > Streptophyta > Magnoliopsida > Brassicales > Brassicaceae > Arabis > Arabis hirsuta. The sequence goes on along the minus strand of OZ053299.1, from coordinate 21,388,474 downwards.
TACACAATGAAAGGGGGAAGGAGCCACGACGTGTTTATCATAGCTTGGGATCCAACATATATTAGCGTTCAAAACAACCAAAACGGAAAATCAATCTAGTCCAAAACTCCTATACATATTTCAAATGTAATTCTAACACGATATTACTCAAATCACTTTGCAATGAAGATCACATGGTATATAATCACTCACGAAATGCAAATGAGGCATGTGAGAATCTCATAGTGATTGAATCTCCTACTTTGATTTTTTTCAATTTCGTAGAGTTTCCGAAAGAGAAAGCATACGTATCAAGTCATGTTTTCTATTGAGGTTAAACGAGATGTAAAAAGAGGTCTAGCAATATATACGCATAGTTCTCACAAAGTTATTAGTCAACCTTCGCATCGTTTGTAAAAGTAAGATAGTAGTGTTTTTGATTTCAGGAAATCAGATGAACGGAGTGAAACGAATAGAGATGGGCATGCTGTGGTACACAATGAAAGGGGGAAGGAGCCATGACGTGTTTATCATAGCTTGGGATCCAACATATATTAGCGTTCAAAACAACAAAAATGGAAAATAAATCTAGTCTAAAACACCTTTGCGGATTTCAAATGTAATTCTAACACGATATTACTCAAATCACTTTGCAATGAAGATCACATGGTGTATATTCACTAATGAAATGCAAATGAGGCACGTGAGAGTCTCCTAGTGATTGAATCTCCTAGATTAATTGTTTTTCAGTTTCGTAGAGTTTCCGAAAGAGAAAACATACTTATCAAGTCATTTTTCCTATTTAGGTTAAACGAGATGTAAAAAGAGGTCTAGCAACACTCACAAAGTTCTCACAAAGTTATTAGTCAACTTTCGCATCGTTTGTAAAGGTAAGATCATAGTGTTCTTGATTTGAAGAAATCAGATGAATGAACTGTAATGAATAGAGATGGGCACGACGTGGTACATAATGATAGGCGGAAGAAGCCATGACGTGTTAATCATAGCTTGGGAGCTAAGATATATGAGCATTCAAAACAACCAAAACGGAAAATCAATCTAGTAAAAAACTCCTATACATATTTCAAATGTAATTCTAACACAATATTACTCAAATCACTTTGCAATGAAAATCACATGGTGTATAATCACTCACGAAATGCAAATGAGGCATGTGAGAGTCTCATAGTTATTGAATCTCCAAGTTTGATTCTTTTTGAATTTCGTAGAGTTTCCGAATAAGAAAGCATACGTATCAAGTCATGTTATCTATTAAGATTAAACGAGATGTAAACAGAGGTCTAGCAATATATACACATAGTTCTCACAAAGTTATTAGTCAACCTTCGCATCGTTTGTAAAAGTAAGATAGTAGTGTTTTTGATTTCAGGAAATCAGATGAACAGAGTGTAACGAATAGAGATGGGCATGACGTGGTACACAATGAAAGGGGGGAAGGAGCCATGACGTGTTTATCATAGCATGGGATCCAACATATATTAGCGTTCAAAACAACCAAAACAGAAAATCAATCTAGTCCAAAACACCTATACGATTTCAAATATAATTCTAAGACGATATTACCCAAATCACTTTGCAATGAATATCACATGGTGTATAATCACTCACGAAATGCAAATGAGGCATGTGAGAGTCTCATAGTGATAGAATCTCCTTGTTTAATTCTTTTTGAATTTCGTAGAGTTTCCGAAAGAGAAAGCATACGTATCAAGTCATGTTTTCTATTGAGGTTAAACGAGATGTAAAAAGAGGTCTAGCAATATATACACATAGTTCTCACAAAGTTATTAGTCAACCTTCGCATCGTTTGTAAAAGTAAGATCGTAGTGTTTTTGATTTCAGGAAATCAGATGAACAGAGTGTAACGAATAGAGATGGGCATGACGTGGTACACAATGAAAGGGGGGGGGAAGGAGGCATGACGTGTTTATCATAGCCTGGGATCCAACATATATTCGCGTTCAAAACAACCAAAACGGAAAATCAATCTAGTCCAAAACACCTATACGATTTCAAATATAATTCTAAGACGATATTACTCAAATCACTTTGCAATGAAGATCACATGGTGTATAATCAGTCATGAAATGCAAATGAGGCACGTGAGAGTCTCCTAGTGATTGAATCTCCTACTTTGATTTTTTTTCAGTTTCGTAGAGTTTCCGAAAGAGAAAGCATACTTATCAAGTCATTTTTTCTATTTAGGTTAAACGAGATGTAAAAAGAGGTTTAGCAATATATACACATAGTTCTCACAAAGTTATTAGTCAACCTTCGCATCGTTTGTAAAAGTAAGATCGTAGTGTTCTTAATTTCAGGAAATCAGATGAACGGAGTGTAACGAATAGAGATGGGCATGACGTGGTACACAATGAAAGGGGGAAGGAGCCACGACGTGTTTATCATAGCTTGGGATCCAACATATATTAGCGTTCAAAACAACCAAAACGGAAAATCAATCTAGTCCAAAACTCCTATACATATTTCAAATGTAATTCTAACACGATATTACTCAAATCACTTTGCAATGAAGATCACATGGTATATAATCACTCACGAAATGCAAATGAGGCATGTGAGAATCTCATAGTGATTGAATCTCCTACTTTGATTTTTTTCAATTTCGTAGAGTTTCCGAAAGAGAAAGCATACGTATCAAATCATGTTTTCTATTGAGGTTAAACGAGATGTAAAAAGAGGTCTAGCAATATATACGCATAGTTCTCACAAAGTTATTAGTCAACCTTCGCATCGTTTGTAAAAGTAAGATAGTAGTGTTTTTGATTTCAGGAAATCAGATGAACGGAGTGAAACGAATAGAGATGGGCATGTTGTGGTACACAATGAAAGGGGGAAGGAGCCATGACGTGTTTATCATAGCTTGGGATCCAACATATATTAGCGTTCAAAACAACCAAAACGGAAAATAAATCTAGTCTAAAACACCTTTGCGGATTTCAAATGTAATTCTAACACGATATTACTCAAATCACTTTGCAATGAAGATCACATGGTGTATATTCACTCATGAAATGCAAATGATCGACTCCTCATAATTCAAACAACGTGTGTCGATCGACACACACTCCCAGTGTCGATCGATGCACCACCAAAAATCCACTTTTGGTTCACGGGCGTTACAATTTTCCCCACTAACACGGATTCGATCTCGAATCACGCGACACCATCTCACTAAAGTTAACACTCCCGTCCAAAACCTACCAGATTCACCCAGAAACATCAACAATGCAATGCCCCCTTATCCAAATTAGGGCTGCCAGATTGATCACGCAACAATCAAACAAGAACATGCACGACCAACCGTTGACCCAGAATTGGACCAATTGATCGCACAACGATCAAACAAGAACATGCATGACCAACGACGCTACATATGCTACCAGGGTCGTCCGAACCGAGGTTCTAAACGTAAGTAAAACCCTAGACTAGACGTCCAAACCACACTCGATCCCTGAGCTTCGCTAGCCTCATACTAGCCACATTGCACCGTTTTGCCACGACTGCAATCCTGATCAACCCGTTTAGCACCACCTGAGATCCACACTCGAATCACTACACACTGTCACACTACGGTCAACACGCCTGACCAACTGGCTAGCAACACCCGAGATCCTCTCCCGATCTCTGAGGTTCACATCTAGTCCTATGCACATATCTACGTTTCAGACATTGATTACTCTCAACTCATAACTCATATCACATAACCACACCACTCACACTCTCAGGAACACGTCCTTTGAGCTATCGGTGCACCATACCACTGACACTCTTAGAACACACAGTCCGTTGAGCTAGCAGTATACAGGGGAAATCCTTATCCCCTCCAGAGAAGTACTCATCTCGTAGTATTACTAAGGGAAATCCTCATCCCCCAGTAACACTCACAGGGAAATCCTCATCCCATCGAAAAAATACTCCTCTCTCATAATTACTAAGGGAAATCCTCATCCTTCAGTAACACTCAGGGAAATCTTCATCCCTCCTAGAGAAATCCTCATCTCCTGTTACTAAGGGAAGTCCTCATCTCTTAGTAACATACAAGGAAATCCTCATCCCTCCTGGAGAAATTTTCATCTCCAAATGAGTTATTCGGGAAAATCCTCATTCCCTAGAGAAATCAATTCTTAACGCCTATAGCATCTCTGACTAGAACTACCTCATTTGGTCTCAACCTGACATTCCAATACCCGGAATATCATCACATCTATTACCAATACTCAGGTCAACTCTAACATGACATTCCACTATCCCGGAATATCATCTCATCCATGACCAATCCTCAGGTCTTCTCTAAACAACCCAATCACCCAGGGTGTTTCACTACGGTCTCACAGAATAGACAAGTTCTAAATCCTCATAAAACCTCTATTCTCATACCCTTAGAAATAGACAAGTTTTAAATCCTCATAAAACCTCCATTTGCAACCCTCAACACGCATACTCATGAGAACACAGGGCCAACCATAGGAAATCCTCATCCTATAATCTCCAACCATAAAAATACACATCTTATAAATTCCAATCCATAAGAAATACTCATCTTATTAAATCTCAAAATGTAATAATCGTTAATCCTCAAACGAAATACATAATTCCAAAAACCACATAGCAACATGTTAACTCTGAAACTGGAAACCATGAAAACAAGCCCAATCCTCGGCCCGCTCCTCGAACCATCCCCTGAACCTTGCTTTCATCTTAGCCTCTGGTTCCCAAATCTCCTCCTCCACCCATCTTCTACCGCAGCTTGGGACATTTCGGCCTGATGTATCCCGACTCACCGCAGTTATAACAGAACTGAGTATCTCGAGCCTCGTCCTGCCTAGGACAGCTCACCAATTTGTGAAACATGCTCCCACACCCAAAGCATCCCTGACCACTCTGACTCGATCCCAAAGTATCATCCCACTTCCTCTTCTGTCCTTACGCAGGTTCACCGCCCTTCCTCAGAACCATCTGCTGCAGCGGCTTCTTTATCTGAACGATTGGGCTGCCCACCACAGCATGATCACTCAGATCTTCCTCAATCGCTGCAGCTGTCTCACCCAGCTCTGCCCTCGTGGCGAACTTGTTCGCTCTACAGCGAGTCCTCATTTCATCTCGAAGTCCCCTCAGGAACCTCTTCACCTGGGCCTGCTTGCCTTCCATGCCTTTACCAGCATGTACCAAAAGTCGACTGAACTCCAGGTCGAACTCCCTCACTGACTGGTCCCCCTGAGCCAAGTCCAGAAACCTCAACTCCAACCGATCCACCACCTCCTGCGGGAAATACTAGGCATTGAACTCAGCCAAGAAATCCTCCCAAGCCATCTCGGCCTGAACCCTCCTGGCCTCAACACCTCTCCACCAGAGATGCGCGTCACCATCCAGATAGTATACCGCCAGATCAACCTGGTATCCCTCCGGACACCTGAAAGAGCGAAAGTTACGCTCCAACCTCAATCCTCTACATCTGCTCCATCATCCTCAGGTAGGATGGAAGCTCCTCTGCAAACGCCACACCCGGCTGCACCACAACCACTCCCGGCTGAATCCCAGCCACTCATGGCTGACCACCAGCCACTACTAGCTGCACACCAGCCACACCTGGCTGAACTCCCGGAACCTGACCCGAAGCCGGCACCCCACCGATAACCGCTCCAGAATCATCTGCAGCAAACCCGTAAAGCGATCATCTCGGTCTTGGGCCACACCTGCGACAGCACCCCCACCTGGGCTCGCCGCACCACCAGCTACATCGGGACTCACACCAGCCCCATCAGCCCTTACGCTGACACTCGTAGCGGCCACACCCACAGATCCCTCCTGAAACGCCTGCGAGTCGGCCACCTGCTCCTGCGTGGTCTCGTGGGCCACACTTGCGGCATCAGACACACTCTGCAGTCCTCGCCCGCGCCCATCACGACCAACTCGGCCTCCACAGCCCCCAGACCTCTACCTCTAGCCACTCTAGCCATCACTCTCCACTAACCAGCAAACTACTAAGTACTAGAAAAACAGAAGGTCATAAAACACATACCGTGGAATCTCATTGAAGGCTCGGAAGAGATAATTTAGGACTCCAAACCCACACAACAATCAATTGACTAAACACATAACCAATCAATTGCACCCGCCCTAGAACCTTAAGGGCTCTGATACCAAGTGAAATGTCCTGACCGCCGTCGAGCTATATCATTATGCAGGGGAAATCCTCATCCCCTCAAGAGAAATCCTCATCTCTCAATAACATACAGGGGAAATCTTCAACCCCTTAGGAGCCTCATCTTTTAATGGGCTCCATGCCCACTCTCGGCCCGTGGGCCCACCCCTGTCTGACGGTAAGCGCGTTAGTCCGGGAGTCTCGAAAGACTTGTTTACTAACCGTGCAAATCACCACGTGATATTTCCCCCTTTTTGTTCTCACTCACACGCTACTGGAAATGACTTCCCAGTAGATCACCCATCCTTAAATTGCTCCAGCCCAAGTACGCTTAACTCTGGAGTTCTCTCTGGATGTGTGACGGAAAAGATAAATGCACTTTGATGATATAGGTAGCAAAATCAATTCTCTTAACCCTCTCCGCATGCACCACATATTTCCAGAAACTGGGAAGTTACATATTTCAAATGTAATTCTAACACGATATTACTCAAATCACTTTGCAATGAAGATCACATGGTGTATAATCACTCACAAAATCCAAATGAGGCACGTGAGAGTCTCCTAGTGATTTAATCTCCTAGTTTGATAGTTTTTCAATTTCATAGAGTTTCCGAAAGAGAAAGCATACATATCAAGTCATGTTTTCTATTGAGGTTAAACGAGATGTAAAAAGAGGTCTAACAACACATACATATAGCTTTCACAAAGTTATTAGTCAACCTTCGCATCGTTTGTAAAAGTAAGATCGTAGTGTTCTTGATTTCAGGAAATCAGATGAACGGAGTGTAACAAATAGAGATGGGCATGACGTGGTACACAATGACAGGGTGCATAATCCATGACGTGTTTATCATAGATTGGGATCAAACATATATGACCATTCAAAACAACCAAAACGGAAAATCAATTTAGTCCAAAATACCTATACGGATTTCAAATATAATTCTAACACGATATTACTCAAATCACTTTGCAATGAAGATCACATGGTGTATAATCACTCATGAAATGCAAATGAGGCACGTGAGAGTCTCCTAGTGATTGAATCTCCTAGTTTAATTATTTTTCAGTTTTGTAGAGTTTCCGAAAGAGAAAGCATACTTATCAAGTCATGTTTTCTATTTAGGTTAAACGAGATGTAAAAAGAGGTCTCGCAACACTCACATAGTTCTCACAAAGTTATTAGTCAACCTTCGCATCGTTTGTAAAGGTAAGATCATAGTGTTCTTGATTTGAAGAAATCAAATGAATGGAGTGTAATGAATAGAGATGGGTACGACGTGGTACATAATGATAGGGGGAAGAAGCCATGACGTGTTTATCATATGAGCATTCAAAACAACCAAAACGGAAAATCAATCTAGCCCAAAACTCATATACATATTTCAAATGTAATTCTAACACGATATTACTCAAATCACTTTGCAATGTAGATCATATGGTGTATAATCACTCAAGAAATGCAAATGAGGCACGTAAGAGTCTCCTAGTGATTAAATCTCCAAGTTTGACTGTTTTTCAATTTCGTAGAGTTTTCGAAAGAGAAAGCATACTTATGTAGTAATGTTTTCTATTGAGGTTAAACGAGATGTAAAAAGAGTTCTAGCAAAGTTATTAGTTAACCTTCGCATCGTTTGTAAAAGTAAGATCGTAGTGTTCTTGATTAAAAGAAATCAGATGAACGGAGTGTAACGAATATAGATGGGCATAACGTGGTACACAATGACAGGGTGCAGAAGCCATCACGTGTTTATCATAGCTTGGGATCCAACATATATGAGTGTTCAAAATAACTTAAACGGAAAATCAATCTAGTCCAAAACTCATATACGAATTTCAAACGTAGTTCTAATACGATATTACTCAAATAATTTTGCAATGAAGATTACATGGTGTATAATCACTCACGAAATGCAAATGAGGCACGTGAGAGTCTCCTACTGATTGAATCTCCTAGTTTGATTGTATTTCAGTTTCGTAGACTTTCCGAAAGAGAAAGCATACATGTCAAGTCATGTTTTCTATTGCGGTTAAACGAGATGTAAAAAGAGGTCTAGCAACACATACACATAGTTCTCACAAAGTTATTATTCAACCTTCGCATCATTTGTAAAAGTAAGATCGTAAAGTTCTTGATTTCAGGAAATCATATGAACGGAGTGTAACAAATAGAGATGGGCATGACGTGGTACATAATAATAGGGAGAAGGAGCCATGACGTGTTTATCATAGCTTGGGATCCAACATATATGAGCGATCAAAACAACCAAAATGGAAAATCAATCTAGTCCAAAACAACTATACGGATTTCAAACGTAATTCTTACATGATATTACTCAAATCAATTTGAAATGAATATCACATGGTGTATAATCACTCATGAAAAGTGAATGACGCAGGTGAGAGTGTTCTAGTGATCGAATATTCTAGTTTGATTAATTTTCAGTTTCGTAGAGTTTCTGAAAGAGAATGCATACGAATCAAGTCATGTATGCTATTGAGGTTAAACGAGATGTAAAAAAGAAGTCTTCCAACACATACACATAGTTCTCACAAAGTTATTAGTCAACCTTTGCATCGTTTGTAAATGTAAGATCGTAGTGTTCTTGATTTGAGAAAATCAGATGAAGGAAGTGTAACGAATAGATATGGGCATGACGTGGTACACAATGATAAGGGGATGAAGCCATAACGTATTTATCATAGCTTGGAAGCCAAGATATATGAGTGATCAAAACAACCAAAACGGAAAATCAATCTAGTCCAAAACTTCTATACGGATTTCAAACGTAATTCTAAGACGATATTACTCAAATCACTTTGTAATGAAGATCACATGGTGTATAATCACTCACGAAATGGAAATGAGTCACGTGAGAGTCTCCTACTTATTGAATCTCCTAGTTTGATTGTTTTTCAGTTTCGTAGAGTTTCCGAAAGAGAAAGCATACGAATCAAGTCATGTTTGCTTTTGAGGTTAAACGAGATGTAAAAAGAGGTCTAGCAACACTCACATAGTTCTCACAAAGTTATTAGTCAACCTTTGCATCGTTTGTAGAGGTAAGATCGTATAGTTCTTGATTTCAGAAAATCAGATGAACGGAGTGCAATAAATAGAGATGGGCATGATTTGGTACACAATGATAGGGGGAAGAAGCCATGCCGTCTAGACTTGTTGGAACTAGACTATCATTCAGTTTTAACCCTATGGTAGTTGATTTTTCTACTCGTCTAGTTGGGAAATTCACAGCAAAGTGTCATCTTTGATTACACCTATAGCAAGTTAGTTCTTTTGACTTAGAAGGATTAGAAGACTTACATTGCTTTTGTTCTTCATGTGGTTCAAGCAATGAATTTAAACTTTGCTTTCGAGCTACGGCTTGTTGAATTAGTTTTGGCGTGTCTTCTTTTGCTTGAGTTGTGGGCTTAGCCTCTTTTTTTCCTTTATAACATGAGTAAACACTTTCTTTGGCTTTGGACAGAAAAATTTATTTGGCTTAGCTTTTGGATTTGGATTTGTTGCTAGAATCCATCTCCTTGGTTCGGGATTGGTATGTATCTTAACGTAGCTTTTCTGAGCAGTTGCAGCTTCTTCCATGAATTCTTTATGCAACATTTGTTTCATCCCCTCCTAAGTAGCATATGGTACATCATAGTCAAGCTGAATATTTTCATCTAAATCCCATTTTCGAAAGCCATCCACGGTGAATGTATCTTCAGCATAAGACGTCTTCTCCTCCTCGGGAATGTTGTTGAGCATTAATGGTGAGATCGACTCAAAATAAGGAAACTGTGACCAAGGCTTGATCCTTTGGATTCTCTTATTACTGGTGCAAAGATAAACTTCTTCAAGAGTCTCTAGATGAGGGAGACTCTCCTGGTCGCCATATAAATGATTCTGAGGTGCCAAACTTGGAAAGTTTTAAATAAGACAAGCCGAGGACCCTTTGGATTAGAGATGGAATAACTCCTAAACCAAAATTGGTATAGTTATGAATCAAATTCGACAAGCTTCTTTGTTGAACCAAGATTCCATAGCAAGTTGATTTGTAGCTTAACTCCTTCTGGTTCGGCGGGAATCCTCCAATAAATGCTCGCATGTCTAAATCGGTTAAACTGGGAATCCCCTGGTTTGTAAATTGGATAACTCCTTTGTTTTAACTCCTTTTGATATGATTCTTCTTTAAGGAGATTTTTAATTGAGCTGAGAATATTCTTCAAGTAGTTTCATGCATTGAATCATCGTGGTTGAGATAATAGGCTTCAGACAGTGAACATATGTCCTTGTTGGGTCTGTTTAGCATTGTGCATTCGGTTTGATTGAGCTTTGGTTCAGCTGCTGGTTTGATGACCGCATCAATGCAGAAAGATCAAGAGTTTTTTTTTTTACAATATGTAGGTATAGCGTAGAAGCTGAAGCGGAATCGACTCTGAAGTCTGAAAACGGTTGGTTAAATTTGTGTAGTTACACGTGGCTTGTTATGGAGAGGTGATGTGGCAGCATATGGAGAGAGCCCTTGCTCTTATATATAGTAGATGAGTGTTTGATTTATGATTTAGGGTTTCACAATACATACATATTTTTTAATATAGGATTTTGACTTTTATATATGAATGAGTGTTTGATTTATGATTTAGACTTTCTCAATAATATATGATTTTGAATTTTACGGGTAAATGAGTGTTTAATTTATTATTTGTATTTTATTTTTACAAATAAACAATAAAAGTTATAGTTCTGCAAGAACATAGTGTAATTTTTTTTAATTTAAAAAAAACAATAAAAGTTATAATAAATTATTGTTCCATATTAAAAACATAATTTAAAAATATATATATATATATATATATAAGGGAAAGTTATAAGTATTAATTAAAAATTAGTTGTATAATTTAATTATCTATGTATTTGATTAAAGGTTTCATCGAATCTTTGTTTCAATTAAACTTTGATGACATATTCCCATAAACCAAAACACATAAAATATTTAATCTAAACCTTCCATTTCTCCATGTCACCAATCTTAGACATTAAATCCAACGGTTAGGTTTGAGCTTGATTCCTCCACGTCATCGATCCTCAACCTCAACGACAATCTCCAGATCAAAGCAATTTCTCTTTAGTTATCGCAGAATTCTCTTTCTCTCTCTCTCTATCTCTCTCTCACAAACCTTCTCTGATTTCTTTGTGTCGATCTTGACATCTCAGCCACCTTATGGTGTTATCGCTGACATCTATAATCACGACGTCTTTGCGACTTCGATCTTCGAGCTCAGATAAGCCCCCAAGCTCTAACCATTTATTTCTTTCCATTCGATTTCTCTTAGAGGAGACTCGATTCCGAAGCTAACCTTCTTATGTCACCACTAGTAAACGACTTCGACCGCTCCTTTAGTTCACGGAAAAAACCACATACACATCTCTCATTCACCGACGATGAATCACCGTTAACATGATGAGGTGTTGGCTCTGGGTCTTTTTTTGTTTGGGGGTTTCGTCTTGGTTGGAGTCGCAATTTAGATTCGGATCTGGTACGGAGTTGTATTAGAGTATGCACAATTGTATTCCAGTTTGTTCCGGTTCAGGCTGTAAATTGGTTTAGTTCATGTGCTAACCAAGGCTATATAATGGTGTAATTGTTCTCATTTAATGAAATAACAAACATAACAAACTTTTCTTCTCTCGTTTGATTCTTCATCGCTAATATGGTATCAAAGCAAGAGATCGAAAATCTCTTTTGATCCTTCCGTTTTCATTGTCTTCCTTTCGATTTGACCTAGATCCACCGTTGATTCTCACGGTTGATTCATTCTATGGAAGTTTTTCTGGTCAACCCGTCGGAAATTCGCAAATTCCACACTTTATCTTTGTTTTTGAGCTGATTTTGTTCTAATTGAGCTTCATTTTGTCCAACAATGGTGCTCGGAGATTTGGAATGATCACTTTGTTCGGAGATTTGGAATGATCTTTTGGCTCGTTTTCACATTACGAAGCTTCCTCGCTCATATCAGTTATCTCAGCAAATTTGGTCGTTACAATAAGGATCCATGGATCTTTCTACTTACTATACACAATTGAAGACCTTATGGGATGCATTGGATGGAGCAAATTGCTTGAAGATCTGTCATTATTGTGACCGTTGCAATGTTGTGGATACGAAATCTGATCATGCGAAGGTTATAAAATTCTTGGCTGGGTTAAATGATTCTTACTCATCATGAAAAAACATGTTCCTGATTTATCTGAAATCTATAACCTCTTGGATCAAGATCATAGCCAAAGGCACATCAATCCATTTCCTCCTGCTAGTGCTTTTAATGTGGTCTCTTTTGAGAAGATTTCAGTAAATGCAACTGCTTCTCATAACTCTTCTCAATCTTCCAACCGTCCTATCTGTGCCCATTGTGGTTACACTGGTCACACAGTGGAGACTTGCTATAAAATTCATGGTTACCCGGTTGGTTTCAAGCACAAGAACAAATCTAAACCTGTGCATTAATCTTATCCGGCTAAGTCACAACCCTCTTCTAAACCAGTGGTTGCCCAAATGGCTTTAGTCACTCCTACCTCTACTGATGATCTTCCACAAATGGTCAATACTTTGTCCAAGGATAAGATTCAGGGAGTTATTGCTTATTTCACCTTTAAGCTTCAGGCTTCTAATGAGTCCTCTTCTTGCAATAGCACCATTACTGCTCTCCCTGGTATGGTCTTTTCTTCCTCCATATTACATTTTGTTTGAGTCTTAAGAGTAACAGGGTCTGCCCTATCTTCTAAGTCTTGGATAGTTAATAGTGGTGCCACGCATCATGTGGTTCATGACAAAACCTTATTTGAAACACTGTCTACTGCCTTGAATAGATCTGTGGCTCTTCCTACTGGTTTAGGTGTTGCTATAGCTGGCATTGGTACAGTCCGTATTAATGAGTCCTTGATTTTGAAGAATGTTCTGTACATTCCAGATTACAGACTGAATTTGCTCATTGTTAGTCAGTTAACAAAGGACAAGGGTTATCGTGTCATCTTTGATCCAACTTGTTGCATTATTCAGGAGCCTATCAAGGGACTGATGATTGGACAGGGTGATGAGATCTCCAACCTTTACATTATGGATGCTGCTTCTCTCATGGACACTTCTGATGAGCCTCCTTTTCTTTGCTCCAATGTTGTAGTTGATTCCAGCATTTGGCACAATAGATTAGGCCATCCTTCAATGTGTAAAACAGACTCCATCTTTGATGTACTTGGTTTTAAATAAAGGAATAAAGATTTCAAGTGTGCTATTTGTCCTCTTGCCAAACAGAAACGTAAACCCTTTGTTTCCAAGAATAACATGTCTGCACATGTTTTTGATCTTCTTCACATTGATACATGGGGACCCTTCTATGTCTCTACTGTTGAAGGCTACAAATATTGCTTAACCATTGTAGATGATTTCAGCAGGGTCACTTGGGTATATATGATGAAGACTAAAGCTGATGTTTTGACTATCTTTCCTGATTTCTTGAGGATGATTGAGACTCAATATAATGCAGTGGTTAAGAGTGTCCGGCATGATAATGCTCCTGAGCTTACGTATGTGGATTTGTTCAGACTCAAAGGTATCATTCATCATTGCTTACCATTCTTGTCCAGAGACTCTAGAGCAGACTTCTGTTGTTGAAAGGAAGCATCAACATCTTCTCAATGTGGCTAGAGCCCTAATGTTTCAGGCTCATGTCCCTCTTGAGTATTGGGATGACTGTATCTTAAGTGCAGCTTTCCTTATCAACCGGACTCCTTCTCCTTTGTTACAGAACAAGACTCCTTTTCAGTTACTCACCAACAAGCCTCCTGAATATGAAGGTTTGAGAGTGTTTGGTTGTCTTGGACATGTTTCTACTTCTTCCAAGAATAGACATAAGTTTCAACCTCGTGCCAAGCCTTGTGTTTTCTTGGGTTATCCGGCTGGCTATAAGGGTTAGAAAATGTTGGACTTGGGAACTAATTCCATTCATGTTTCTCAAAATGTTGTCTTTCATGAGGACATCTTTCCTTTTGCTACAAGTCAACCCTATTCTGATTTCGGTATGTTCTCTTTTCCATCTCTCCCTGATGATGTTCCTATCACTTCTGAAGTAGTTGCTCCTGCTTTAGAAGACCATCATCTGGCAGCGAGCTCTGGTTCTCAAGCATCCCTTCAACATAGGTTGCCGGTTGCTAAAAGATTAGCCACGCCACCTGCTTACTTACAGGATTATTATTGTCATATGATTGACACTGATATTCCATATCCTCTTGATGCTTATCTCTCTTATGAGCATTTCTTTGCTGACTACCGAGAGTATGTTTGTGCTCTCACTCTGCTGTCTGAACCTACCTCTTTTCAACAGGCTAAACCTTTTAAAGAGTGGTTACAGGCCATGAATGAAGAATTGCAGGCTCTAGAGAGTACCAACACTTAGGATATTTGTTCTCTACCTCCTGATAAGCATGCTATCGGTTGTAAATGGGTTTATAAACTCAAACTGTTTGCTGATGGTAGTTTGGAACATTACAAGGCAAGATTAATTGCTAAAGGGTATACGCAGAAAGAGGGCATAGATTTTGTGGATACTTTTTCTCCTGTTGCCAAAATGACAACTGTGAAGACTCTTCTTGCTCAGAGAGTTTTAGGTATTTCAACCTTACTCTGTTGCCTTCTATTATGACTCTACTGCTGCTATACATATTGCGAACAATGCGGTGTTCCATGAGCGTACCAAGCACATTGAAACCGATTGTCACATTATTCATGATAAAGCCGTTAGTGGTTTAATCCGGACTCTTCATGTTCGTACTGAGGCACAGTTGGCTGATTTTTTCACAAGCCTTTGTTTCCTTCTTCTTTTCACTCTCTCATTAGCAAGATGGCACTTAAATCTCTATACTTGCCATCTTGAGGGAGGGTATTAGAGTATGCACAATTGTATTCCGGTTTGTTTCGATTCAGGCTGTAAATTGGTTAAGTTCATGTGCTAACCAAGGCTATATAATGGTGTAATTGTTCTCATTGAATGAAATAACAAACATAACAAACTTTTCTTCTCTCGTTTGATTCTTCATCGCTAATAAGTAGATCTCCAAGCGCCATGAGGATTTCAGCTTGCTATGCCGAGATTGTCTAAGAGGAGAAGGTCTCTCTCTCTCATCTCTCTAAAGTTTCAACGGCTATACAATGGTTATGTACTATTAGGATGTTTTGGATTGGAGTAGATCGGAGATCTTTTTTCTTATGTTATTCATGCGACTCTCGTGATCAGTATGTCTCATTGAGATTTTCAGTCTTGCTATCTTTGTTTAAATAGTTTCTTAATACATTCAACTGCTTGGTATGTCAAGTCCCCGGCCACAATATAAGTTTATGTTGAAAGATACTTTGTCCTTTCAGCTTAGATGGCAATTGGGTATATTCCCAGTTTGTTGTTTCTTATGAGGCATAATAAAGTAGCATAAGACAATCTCTATGTTCGGTATTTGTTTCGAAGCCTTGTTATGTAGCTGATATCCATGTTTTATGACATATATGCTCGCTACTTCATCAGAGGTATAAAGGCCATGGAGTAATCGAAGATAGTAACTGTTGTGAGACTTAACGGTGGAGATCCTCTGTTATGGATAATTTTGGATTCTTATGATACTCTTTGATCCTTTCTTCTTTGGCTTCAATACTTGGTGTTTTCAGGCTTTTGGACGAGGTGGAGAATAAATCGATTTTCGGCATCATCAAGGCAAGGGATTTGAGTTCAAGTTATCCCATGTAATGTTGTTATGCTACACGTTTGTTTTGTCACTCTACTCCCTAATTTACCCATTCGAGCTCAACTTACCAATGTGTTAAGAAGTCAAGTAACTTAATGTTGAAATAAATTATGAATTTTTCTTCTGTATGTATCTTCTTTATACATAAACTAATCTTAAATCTTCTATGTTCTGTCTTAATTGGATATGAATGGAAGTAGAAGTATCCTAACAGCACAAGGAGAGAAGACGGTAAGAAAGCAGCTATAGCTCAAGTCAAAGAAGGGAATGCGATTCTAGAGAAGGCGCTCATCAATTGTAGCAATGGAAAACTGTTCTTCAACGGTCACCAAATTGGTTACCTTCGAGATTCTTGAGTTGGTTGAGAGTCACTGAGCCAACTATATAATTTGTATTTTCATTTTTATAATTAGTTTTATAGTTTTTAAATATAATTTTATTATATATAACAGAATATTCATATTCATAATACAGTTTTTAATTATATTTTTTTATTAATTACATTTGTTTTGTTACAAATAAATTGTAACCAAGTGTGGCTATTACCTTCGAAACATTTGACACTATTTGTGGTAATTTTCACGATTTTTTTGGGTTGCATTTAGTGGCTATTTACTACAACAATGTTGTGGATATTTGTATCAACTTTTCACAAATTATTTGTAACAAAATTATAACAAATTTGCTACGAAATATGTTGTAGCAATTTTAATTCATAGGTATCCGCGGATATCTGATTCGATTTGTGAAAAAATCGAATAACCGAATTTTCTTAAGATATAGTAGATATCTGATCCAATCCGTTAACATTTTAAATTATTTAATTATTTATTTTTTATTTAAACGTAATAAAATCTAAATATTTAGTGAGAATGAGTGGGTTCTAGTACTCTCGGTTATATATATATATAATAAAAAAAATTAATCATACACATTTGTTACTTTAAATATACGGATCGGATATCGGTCTTTTTAAATGCGATTTGTTATGTTTTTAACGGATACCATATTTTAGTATTTGTTTTGCTTCAAAATTTTACGGATATTCATATTTTTCGATTCAGACCAAAATGAATAATGAATCGAATCAGATTTAACGATTTTTTTCCAATCCTAATAAAGAGGGAAGGGCGAAGAAGAATATATACTTTGGGACCCATCGCTACTAGGGATGGGCATAAATACTCGTTACTCAGCTTGTATCCGTTCAAGTCGAGTAATAAGTCAACATATTACATTATTTGCAAGTTCAGGCCAAGTATCAAGTTAATAAATTTTTTTAACTACTTGACTCGTTACTCGGCTTGATATTCATTTATATGATACTCGTTAATAATATTCGTAAGAAAATATTTCATATTCATTTATATTACTTGATATTCATTGGTTAAGGTATTTGACATTTGACACATAACCAAACCAAATTATTTTCAAGTTTATATGTGTATGTGTTACGATCATTTTTACATGTGTTATATTGATTTAATAGTTTTATAGGCGAATTAAAAATATTAATTAAAAAATATAAATACAAAAAATATATATCGATTAAAGAAGAATTTAATAAACACATTAATTAAATTTAAAATATCTTTAAAATATTAGAACAAAAATAAGTTTAGCAAAATGTCTGAAATTATCATGTCATTTTATTGAAATCATCGGGAAAACAAAATTAATTTGTTAGCGAGTGTAATTTCGTCAATTCATTCAGAATTAGATCCGAGAAAAAACACGTAGATCATATCTAACATAGTTTTTGATATATAAAAATCATTAATAGTATTTTTGTTATTTTATTAGATTTTTCTCGATTAGACATTAAATCAAATATTAACGAACGAGTAAAATAGAAATAAGTATATCAGATATGCATTATATAATAGAATATCTTAGTGTAATAAGCACTTTTGGAAATTTTATATTAAAATTAGTCACTTTACTGTAGGAAAATTAGAAAAGTAGGCACTTTTTTACTATTATTACACTAATAGAGAGATATAGGTTGTAACGCCCTTGAACCAAAAACTAGATTTTTGGTGGGTGTGTCGATCGACACAGGGTGTGTGTGTCGATCGACACGAGTGTTTTTGGACTTGTGAGAAGTCGGGTTTCGACGTTGTGTCGATCGACACAGGTGGTGTGTGTCGATCGACACAGGTGGTGTGTGTCGATCGACACAGGTTTAAATTGGACTATCATGTTCGGTTTAATTGTCCGATTTGGTGGGCTGGTTTAGGGAATCCTAGGGTTCGATATATAAGGGGGAGTTAGATTATTGTGGCCGAATTTTGATCAGAAACAGAGAAAATCAGAGAGAAATCAAGAGATTGTGTGATTGAGGCTTGTTCTTGGCTTGTTGTGCTTGTTCTTGAGGCTAGAGGAACAAGAGGGAGTGGAGCTTGGCGATTCGTGGTTAGGAAAAGTAATCAGAGGCTGTGTAGAGTCTGATTCGTGTGTTCTTCATGTTCTTCCTCGTTCAATCTTTTTTCGAGGTGAGTGCATGACCGTAGGTTTATCTGGGTAAAGGAACCGGTAGAATACGTTTGATTGTGGATGTGTGGCTTGGATTTTGTGTGTTTGTTGATGAAATCGTGTAGGAGATCGATGGGTTGCAATAGGGTTCGAGCAATGAGAGGATAGGCTCGTTCCCTGCGTCTGCGATGCCGTGTCGATCGACACCATGGTTGTGTGTCGATCGACACCATGGTTGTGTGTCGATCGACACAGGTGCAGTATGTCGACCGACACCTAGTGGTTGTGTCGATCGACACAGTGCTCCTGAACTGGTTCATATTTGATTGTTCGTGTATGCTTGTTGTATGCTCATCCTGGTATTGTATCTTTTGCTTATGCATGTGTGTATAGCCTACAGACGGGATGATCGTCTCACTGGGTATTTGTGATAATACTCACGCATCTCTTTTTGCAATGTGATGCAGGTAACGAGAAATTGTGATCGTGGAGTCATGACCGGGAAGAGGAGATGATCTAGTGTCTCGGTTGATTGAATAATGTTGTTAGAATTGCTAGGTTACTAGTGAATTCTGGAATTAATTTTTGGTTTATTGTTGGTTATTTCGTATTGGAATTGAATTGGTTGTTTATCATATTGGTTTAGTAACTCAATAAAGTATAGGATTTATTGATGGGTTTGTTTGGTTATTGATTGGTTTATTGTTTTCCACATGTTGAGAATTGACCGTTGAGGATTATCATTTGTGATAATGATAATCCGGGTTTTAATTTGGAAAAATTTAAAATTTTACGGGTTTGGTTGTTTTATTTTGGTATCAGAGCCTTTATGGTTCTAGGGCGGGAAAACGTAGTTGATTATGTGAGTTAGTCAATTGCGTGTGATGGATTGATTGATTATGCGAGTTAGTCAATTGATTGTTGTGTGGGTTTGGAGTCCTAGATCATCTCTTCCGAGCCTTCAATGAGATGCCACGGTATGTGTTTTTATGACTTTTTGTTTTCTAGTATTTAGTAGTCTGCTGGTTAGTGCAGAGTGATGGCTAGAGTGGCTAGAGGCAGGGGTCGTGGGGGCGTGGAGGTCGAGGTGGTCGAGGTGGGTGTGGACGCGAGCGGAGACTCGAGAGTGAGTCGGTTGCCGCGAGTGTGGCCCAGGAGACCACGCAGGAGCAGGTGGCAGACTCGCAGGCGTTTCAGGAGGGGTCCATGGGTGAGTTTGCTACGAGTACCAGTGTGAGGGCTGGTGGGGCTGGTGTGGGTCCCGGCATAGCTAGTGGTACGGCGGGCCCAGGTGGGGATGCTGTCGCAGATGTGGCCCAGGACCGAGATGATCGCTTGGCGGGTTTGCTACAGATGATTTTGGAGCGGTTACCAGGTGGGGTGCCGGCTCCGGGTCAGGCTCAGGAAGTGCAGCCAGGTGTGGCTGGGGTTCAGTCGGGTGTGGCTGGTGTTCAGCCAGGAGTGGCTGGTGTGCAGCCGGGTATGGCGGTTGCAGAGGAGCTTCCATCCTACCTAAGGATGATGGAGCAGATGTAGAGGATTGACACCGGATTTTTCTCAGGAGGTGCCAAGCATGAGGAGGCCGACGAGTGACTGCTGAGGTTGGAGCGTAACTTTTGCTCTACAGGTGTCCGCAGGGATACATGGTTGATCTGGCGGTTCACTATCTAGATGGTGATGCGCATCTCTGGTGGAGAGGTGTTGAGGCCAGGAGGGTAAAGGCCGAGATGGTCTGGGAGGATTTCTTTGCTGAGTTCAATGTCAAGTATTTCCCGCAGGAGGCAGTGGATCGGTTGGAGCTGAGGTTTCTAGAGTTGGCGTAGGGAGAACGGTCGGTGAAGGAGTTCGATGCTGAGTTCAGTCGACTTCTGGTACATGCTGGTAGAGGCATGGAGGGCGAGCAGGCCCAGGTGAAGAGGTTCCTGAAGGGACTTTGAGCTGATTTGAGGACTCGCTGCAGGGCGAGTAGGTTCGCCACGAGGACAGAGCTGGTTGAGACAGCTGCTGTGATTGAGGAGGACCTCAGGGAGCAGGCTGTGGTGGTTAGTCCACCGGTGCAGCAGGAGAGGAGGCCGCAGCAGCAGGCGGGTTCGAGCAGGGGCGGCAAGCCTACTTAGGGACAGAAGAGGAAGTGGGAGAGCACTTCAGGGCCGAGTCAGAGTGGACAGGGTGGTCCGGGATGCTTCGTGTGCGGGAGCTTGGAACACAAGGTGGCGAGTTATCCGAAGAGGAGTGAGACTCAAGGTGCTCAGGTGTGTTACCACTTCACAGAGCTGGGGCATATCAAGCCCAAATGTCCGAAGCTGCAACAGATGGCGGTGGCGGTAAAGCAGCCATTGGCAGTGTAGTCATTGGCAGTGCAGCCGTTGGCTCAGGTTGCAGCGGCGCCACAGGTTTTCACTTCGGCGGAGGCGGGTGGTTCTAGTGCCAGACCAATCACAGGTAATTTTTAGACTTGACCTTTTTAAATGCTTGTGTTGTTTAGATTTAGTCTGTTTGGAAATTGTGAGTCTGCGCTAGAGTGTCGGGGTCTTAAAGCACATGGGATTTGTGCAGGGACCTTAGTTGTGGGCAGTTGTGAGTCCCATGTGTTGTTTGATTCGGGAGCTACGAATAGCTTCATTACTCCGGAGTGTGCGGAGGGCAGCGGGATCCAAAGCGATTCCGGAGAGCAGCCGGGAGTGGTTAAAGTTGCTGGAGGCAAGTCGTTAGCTACTTTTGGGCGGGCTCGTTGTGTAGGTGTTCTGGTGGCGGGGGAGTTGATGCCAGCAGACCTGATTATCAGTCCGGTAGAACTGTACGATGTAATCATTGGTATGGATTGGCTGGATCGGTACATGGTCCATCTGGATTGTCATCGAGGATGGGTTGTGTTCGAGCAGGAGGCAGGAAGGTTGGTGTATCAGGGGGTGAGATCGACTTCTAGGAGTCTTAAGATTTCAGCGATACATGCCGAGCAGTTGATTGAGAAGGGTTGTAAGGCGTATCTGGCGATGATAGTGATGCCGGAGACTATTGGAGAGGTTACAGTTGGGGATATTCGGGTTGTTTGGGATTTCCAGGACGTTTTCCAATCGTTGTTGGGTTTGCCACCGTCGCGGTCGGATCCATTTACGATTGAGTTAGAACTTGGGACGACTCCTATATCTAAGGCGCCTTACCGTATGGCTCCAGCAGAGATGGCAGAGCTGGATGATCTGTTGGGAAAGGGTTTCATCTGGCCTAGTGTTTCACCGTGGGGAGCGCTGGTGTTATTCGTGAAGAAGAAGGATGGGAGTTTCTGGTTGTGCATCGATTACTGGGGACTTAACCGAGTCACTATGAAGAACAGGTACCCTCTGCCGCGTATTGATAAGTTGTTGGATCATATGCGAGGGGCTATTTGGTTCTCCAAGATCGACTTGGCTTCGAGTTACCATCAAATTCCGATTAATGGGGCGGACGTTAGGAAGACGGCCTTTCGGACGAGGTACGGACATTATGAGTTTGTGGTGATGCCGTTCGGGTTAACGAATGCGCCAGCAGCGTTCATGAGGTTGATGAACGGGGTGTTCCAGGAGTATCTGGATGTGTTCATGATCATCTTCATTGATGATATCCTGGTGTATTCGAGGAGTCCTGAGGAGTACGAGGTGCATTTGAGGATAGTTCTGGAGAAGCTGCGGGAGCAGAAGCTGTACGCGAAGTTGAGTAAGTGCAATTTCTGGCAGCGAGAGATGAGTTTCCTTGGCCACGTGGTGTCTGCAGAGGGAGTTTCTGTAGATCCGGCTAAGATTGAGGCTATCAGAGGTTAGCCTAGACCGAGGATTAATACTGAGATCAGGAGTTTTCTCGGGTTAGCGGGTTATTATCAGAGGTTCGTCAAGGGGTTTGCGAGTATGGCACAGTCGATGATGAAGTTGATGGGGAAAGATGTCCCCTTTGTGTGGTCTTCAGCTTGTGAGGAGAGTTTCGGGAAGCTGAAGGAGATTTTGACGAGTACATCTGTGTAGGCGTTACCCGAGCCGGGTGAGCCTTACGTGGTGTATATAGACGCTTCGGAGTCGGTCTAGGATGTGTACTGATGCAGTAGGGAAAGGTTATTGCGTATGCTTCGAGGCAGTTGAGGAAGTACGAGTGCAATTACCCTACTCATGATTTGGAGTTGGCTGCGGTGATTTTCGCTCTAAAGATTTGGAGGTCGTATCTTTATGGCAGAAAGGTGCAGGTGTTCACAGACCACAAGAGTCTGAAGTATTTCTTCACTCAGCCAGAGTTGAACCCGAGATAGAGGCGCTGGATGTAGTTAGTTACGGACTATGACTTGGAGATTGGGTACCATCCAGGTAAGGCTAATCTGGTAGCAGATGCGTTGAGTCGGAAGAGGGTTGCTTCAGATCAGGAGCGGGATATGGAGGCTCTGGTGAGCGAGATTAGTACGTTGAGATTATGTGTTATCTCACAGGAGCTGTTGAGGTTAGAGGCAGCTGACCAGGCAGATTTGCTGAGCCGGATTCGGGTAGCTCAGAAAAAGGATCAGGGATTGATTGATGCTTCTAAGGCGGCAGGTTCCGAGTATGTGGTCTCGGCGAATGGGACGATATTGGTGAACTGGCGGGTTTTTGTACCCAAGGATGAGGATCTGAGGTAGGAGATCCTGAGGGAGGCTCATTCGAGTGTGTTGTCGATTCATTCGGGAGCGACCAATATGTATCGTGACCTGAAGCGGTATTATCACTGGGTCGGGATGAAGAGGGATGTAGCTAACTAGGTTGCAGCATGCAACGTGTGTCAGTTGGTGAAGGCTGAGCATCAGGTTCCGAGTGGTATATTGCTGAGTTTGCCTATTCCGGAGGGGAAGTGGGATATGATTACCATGGATTTTGTAACGGGATTGCCTATTCCGGTTGTGCATCGATTACCGGGGACTTAACTGAGTCACTGTGAAGAACAAGTATCCTTTACCGCGGATTGACGAGTTGTTGGATCAGTTGCGAGGGGCTACCTGGTTCTCCAAGATTGACTTGGATTTGGGTTACCATTAGGTTCCGATTGATGAGGCAGATGTTAGGAAGACGGCTTTTCGGACGAGGTATGGGCATTATGAGTTTGTGGTGATGCCGTTCGGGTTGACAATTGCGCCAGCAGCGTTCATGCGGTTGATGAACGGGGTGTTCCAAGAGTATCTGGATGTGTTCGTGATCATCTTTATAGATGATATTCTGGTGCATTCGAGGAGTCTATAAGAGCACGAGGTGTATCTGAGGTTGGTTTTGGAGAAGCTGTGGGAGCAGAAGCTGTACGCAAAGTTGAGTAGTGCAGTTTCTGGCAATGAGAGATGAGTTTCCTTGGCCATGTGGTGTCTACGGAGGGAGTTTTTATGGATCCGGCTAAGATAGAGCCTATCAGAGGATGGCCTAGACCGAGGAGTGCCACCGAGATCAGGAATTTTCGGAGGTTCGTCAAGGGGTTTGCGAGTATGGCGCAGTCGATGATGAAGCTGATGGGGAAGGATGTCCCTTTTGTATGGTCTTCAGCTTGCGAGTAGAGTTTCGGGAAGCTGAAGGAGATGTTGACGAGTAACCGGGGTTGGCGTTACCCGAGCCGGGTGAGCCTTATGTGGTGTATACGGATGCTTCGGGAGTTGGTCTGGGATGTGTACTGATGCAGTAAGGGAAGGTTATTGCGTATGCTTCGAGGCAGTTGAGGAAGCATGAGTGCAACAACCCTACCCACGATTTGGAGTTGTCTGCGGTGATTTTTGCCCTTAAGATTTGGAGGTCTTACCTGTATGGCGGAAAGGTGCAGGTGTTCACAGACCACAAGAGTCTGAAGTATTTTTTCACTCAGCCAGAGCTGAACCAGAGATAGAGGCGTTGGATGGAGTTAGTTGCGGACTATGACCTAGAGATTGGGTACCATCCGGGTAAGGCTAATCTGGGTGCAGATGCGTTGAGTCGGAAGAGGGTTGCTTCAGCTCAAGAGGGTTGCTTCAGCTCAAGAGCGGGATATGGAGGCTCTGGTGAGCAAGATCAGTACTTGAGGTTGTGTGTTATATCACAGGAGCCGTTGGGGTTAGAGGCTGCTAACCAGGCAGATTTATTGAGCAGGATTCAGGTTGCTCTGGAGAAGGATCATGTATTGATTGATGCGTCTAAGGTGACAGGTTCAGAGTATTGTCTCGGCAAATGGGACGATACTGGTGAACGGGAGGGTGTGTGTACCCAAGGATGAGGATCTGAGGCAGGAGATCCTAAGAGAGGCTCATTCAAGTATGTTATAGATTCATCTGATAGCAACCAAGATGTATCATGATCTGAAGCGATATTATCACTAGGTTGGGATAAAGAGGGATGTAGCTAACTGGGTTGCAGCGCGCAACGTGTGTCAGTTGGTGAAGGCTGAGCATCAGGTTCTGAGTGGTATGTTGCAGAGGTTGCCTATCCCGGATTGAAAGTGGGATATGATTACCATGGATTTCATGACGGGGTTGCCAGTTTCATGGATATATGATGCGATTTGGGTTATTGTGGATCGTCTGACGAAGTCATCACATTTTCTTTCCATCAAGAAGACCGATGGAGCGACAGTTTTGGCTAAGAAGTATTTGCGGGAGATAGTGAGCCAGTGAGTATCGTGTCAGACAGGGATCCGAGGTTTACTTCAGAGTTCTGGAGAGCATTTCAGGCTGAGATGGGCACTAAGGTGCATATGAGCACATCGTATCATCCTTAGACAGATAGGCAGTCCGAGCGGACGATTCAGACATTGGAGTACCTGTTGAGGATGTGTGTGCTGGATTATGGTGGTCATTTGGCGAATCATCTGAACCTGGTAGAGTTTGCGTATAACAACAGCTATCAGGCGAGTATTGGGATGGCTCCATATGAGGCTCTATATGAGAGGTCGTGTAGGACACCATTATGTTGGACTCAAGTGGGAGAGAAGAGCATGTTTGGTGCAGACTTCGTTCAGAAGACAATGGAGAAGATTCGTATCTTGAGACTGAACATGAGAGAGGCTCAGGATCGGTAGAAGAGTTATGCCGATAGGAGACAGAAGGAGCTGGAGTTTGAGTTGGGAGATTTGGTGTATCTCAAGGCAGCGATGTTGAGGGGTTCTAACAGATCTATTTCAGAGAATACGCTAAGTCCAAGGTTTATGGGTCCGTTCAAGGTTGTAGAGCGAGTCGGACCGGTAGCTTATCATTTGAAGTTACCTCAGAGTATGAAGGCTTTTCACAAGGTCTTCCATGTGTCGATGCTGCGGAAGTGTCTACATGAGTCTGAGGAGGTGTTGGCTAGGATTCCGGAGGATCTTCTGCCCAACATAACGTTGGCGGCGAGGCCTATGAGGATTCTCGAGAGGAGAGTCAAGGTGCTGCGTCGAAAGAGTATACCGTTGGTGAGAGTCATGTGGGACTGTGACGGTATTGAGGAGGAGACTAGGGAACCAGAAGCGTTGATGAAGACGAAGTTCTCAAAGTGGTTCGAGAAGCAAGCGGTGGCTTGAGTGTTTTTTCTAGTTTTCAGAGTCTGTTTTAGCATGTGGCTATGAGATGTATATATTTTCGTTTGATGTTGTTGTAACGATTATACATTTTGAGATTTAATAAGATGATTTTTCCTTATTAAATGTGTTATAAGACGTGTGTTCTTATGGTATGACTGGTGGAGTCTTGTGTTGTGATGACTGGTAGGTCATGCGGAGGTCTAGCGATATAATTCTATGGGAGTTAGTGTTTGTTTATCGGCTAGGGAGGCTAGAAATGGAAGTTCTATGTGAGTTAGGGCTGTCCATGTTCTAGGAGGATTATCAAAGGATGAGGTTCTATGTGAGTTAGGACTTGTTATTCCCTGGATGGTGCTGAGAAATATGAGTTTTATGTGAGTTAGAGTCTGCCTATTTCCTAGGGGGAGTGTGGAACAGAAGTCTTATGTGAGTTAGGACTGTCTTTCAAGGGATTCTGTGGGAACACCCCGGTGATTGGGTTGTTCACGATGACCACGAGAGGTGATTTTGGTCGACAGGTGCTTATGATGCACGTTACAGCGTGATTGCCCAGGGGATAGTGGTTCTCCTGGATGTACTTGAGGGGACAGTGAGGTTCTCTCCGGGGGAAAGTGGTTCCCTTGCATATACTTTGAGGGGCTGAAGCCTCTCCAGGGGATGTGTGATTCCTCTGCAGCCGATAGCTTGATGGACTGTGTGTCCTGAGAGTGGGAGGGGCTGGAGCATACTGAGAGCTGGATGGACGGCGGTCCTGAAGGTGGGGTGGTATAATATACATCGAGAGCTCAAAGGGTGACAATCCTGAGAGCGAGGTGGTGTATATAGATATGGTATGAGCAATAGTGTCTGTAGTGTGATTATAAGTATGAGACTAGATGAACTTCTGGGATCGGGAGTGGATCTCAAGTGGTGCTGACCGGGTTGGAGTCAGGATTGCAGCCGTGGTGAGACGGTGCAATGTGGCTAGTATTAGACTAGTGGAGCTCGGGGATCAGGTGTGATCTCGAGTGGTGTTGACCGAGGGTCAGGAGTGTGTATGTGGATGTCGAGTCTAGGGTTTTTACTTAAGTTTAGAACCTCATTTCGGATGATCCTGGTAGCATATTGGTCGTGCATGTTCTTGTTTGATTGTTGCGCGATCATTTGGTCCAATTTTTTGGTCAACGGGTTGTCGTGCATGTTCTTGTTTGATTGTTGTGCGATCAATCGGGCAGATCTAATTCGGACCAGGGAGCATTGTATCGTTGATGTTTCTGGGTGAATCTGGTCGGGTTTTAGACGGGAGTGTTAACCTTAGAGAGACGGAGTCGCGTGATTCGAGGTCGAATCCGTGTTAGTGGGGGAGAATTATAACGCCCGTGAACCAAAAAGTAGATTTTTGGTGGTGCGTTAATCGACACAGGGTGTGTGTGTCGATCGACACGTGTGTTTTTTACTTATGAGAAGTTGGGTTTTGGACGTTGTGTCGATCGACACAAGGTTGGTGTGTCGATCGACACGGGGTTAAATTGAACTGACAGGTTCGATTTTTAATCGCGCGGTTTGGCGATTGGTTTAGGAAACCCTAGGGTTCCAGTATAAAAGCGTGAACAGTCGCGTGTTGATGCTTTTTGGCCGAAAATCAGAAGAAAACAGAGAAAAAATCAAAATTAGAGAGATTGAGAGAGTTTCTGGTGATTTTTGGAGAAGGATTGATCGATTAAGGCTTGTTCTTAAGGCTTGTGAGCAAGAGGATCGTTGCTGTGGCAGATTTCGGGTCTGTGGGGACGAAATCAGAGACTGTTCGTGTGTTCTTCGTGTTCATCCTCTTTTCAATCCTTTTTCGAGGTGAGTGTGTGACCTTAGGTTTATATGGGTAAAGGATTAGATGGAATATGATTGATTGTGGTTGTTTGGATTGGATTTCGTGTATTTTGTGGATGAAATCGTGTAGGAGATCGATGGATCGCATGAGAGTTCGAGCCATGAGAGGATAGGCTCGTTCTTTGTTCTGCGATGTCGTGTCGATCGACACACTTGCTTCATGTCGATTGACACAGGTGCATCATGTCGATCGACACCATGGTGGTGTGTCGATCAACACCGTGCAGTCTGTCGATCGACACCTAGTGGTTGTGTCAAAAGACACAGTGCTCCTGGACTGGTTCATTGTTTGATTGTTCGTGTATGCTTGTTGTATGCTCATCTTGGTATTGTATATCTTGTTTATGCCTGTGTGTATAACCTGTAGACGGGATAATCGTGTCGCTGAGTATTTGTGATAATACTCACGCAACTCTTTTTGCTATGTGTTGCAGGTAAAGAGAAAATGTGATCGTGGAATCATGGCCGGGAAGAGGAGATGATCTAGAGTCTCGTTTGAGTGGCTGTGTTGTTAGAATTGCTAGGTTGCTAGTAATTTCTGGAACTGTCATTGGTTATTGATTGATATTGGTTTTGACTGGTTTAGTGAATTAATAAAGTATGAGATTTATTGACTGGATTGTTATTGATTAGTCTAATTGTTTCCGCATTGTTGTGTTTTGGCCCATTGAGGATTATTATCTGTGATGATAGTAATCCGAAGTGAAAAATTTTAAATTTTTGGATCGGGTTGTTTCAATACCAATACACTATTCTGTACACTTTGTATAAATCCATAATCTAAAAAAATATATAATTTCACATCCTAACAAAAATCTAAATTTCCTATACTAACAAAAGTAATAATTTCAAACAAGTATAAGCCTTAATTTAAAAAGCAGTCGACCTTACCTCAAATCAGTGAGTGCTCCTCTCCGACACAACCTCTTACTTTTATGTTCTGCAATTCTTCAAAAATAGAAGGATTGTCCCACATAATGTTACAGCAAAGAAGAATCCATTCTAAAAACCTCCAGTATCTTTATATGTGACATAATTTAGGAATCAAAGTAAAGATAACAAACAAACAAACAATGAAGAACTTTGAATTCCAAAATAGGGGTTTCAAAGTTGATTACCAAATTGAGAAATTGTGAAACTTACCAATCGAGAGCAATGGTCACAACTCCAACCCAAGAGGAACCAATCCATTAGAAAAATATTTGATTATTATGGAATTAGCAGAAGATACACATACCCATTTGAGAAACAAACAAGTTTGTCTTAAAATCCTAAAAGATCAAAACTTTAGTAGAACATACACAAATCTTTTACGATGAGAGAGACGGTGGATTTCCCACTGTTACCATGGCGGAAGCAGTCCGATGATGCTATCAATGGCCAGATCCGGTGAATCAACAACCCGAATCCTTCACGGCATTGTCTTCCATCGTAGTTTTCACCAGAATTAAGGAGATTGAATTCGAAACTTCTCGTTGTCAATTCCGATGGATCTCGATTCCAACAATTTTGGAAAAATTTCAAGCCACCAATTGCTATTAAAGTCAAAGACCCGCTGAGAAAAAGAAGAAATATCGACCGAAAATCAAATCAGAGACGACAACGATGGAGTTTTTTAGATTAATGGCACAGTTGTAAAAAATTGCCAAAATAAGAGTTATTTGTAAAAGAATATATTAGGTCCCACATGAAAGTGACTAGTTTGCTAATTTTGAATAGTAAAGTGTCCACTTAGAGCATGTACATGGGAGGTTCTTAAGAAATTTTTAATGGGTTCTTAAGTTAAAAAAATTAAAAAATAAAGAAAAAATGATGAATTAGCTGAGAACCAGTTCTTAAACAAGAGATTATAGATCTCTTAATAACCCCTCATGTGTTAGTAGTTGATTGGTTGAAGTAATTTTGATTTAAAAAAAACATTTATTAGTATCTGTCTTGTCGAGTCTTTCTCTTCCAAACTCTCTCTCTCTTGGCAATTTCGCCGAAGCGATTCATCGTCTCCTTGAGTTTTGGGGTTGCATATGTTCCGACTAACAATGACTCGGAGCTGAGAACAACGATCGATTTAGGGGTTTTCTCCGATCTAGGGTTCTTTGATGCTTTTTGGTTTTAGGGGTTTTGTCCGATCTAGGGTTCTTTGATGCTTTTTGGTTTTAGGGGTTTTGTTCTCCAATCGATCTCTCTGGGTCTTTGTTAACAACTACAACGACGATTCTTTTAGGTTTTGGGGTTGTATCGAGTCCGATTCGTCTGGATTTTGGGTTTTGGTTCTCTTCTTCTCAATCTCGCTTCTTTCAATCCAATTCAAGGGTTCGTTTGGATCCAAATCAACTAAAGAAGCTGCTTCTGAATATTTTAAGAAGATGCTTCTGAATATTTTAAGAAGCTGCTTAAGGTTTGTGGATGTTTGTTTTAATTAGTCTATTTTGTGTGCATGTTCAGACTTTCGACTTTTTTATTTTCGTGTGCATATTTGTTTAAATTAGCTTCATCGTTTATGTGTTTATCACATGCTTTGGTATCGTGAGTTAAAGATCAAATATGCATACTTTTAGGGTTCTATAACTGTTTTTTTGCATTTGTTTGATGTTTTCTTCGATGCTTAGGTGGTTGGATCTGTGTAATTTGGCATGAGTTATAAGATTGCTTAGGATGTGTTCTATGTGACTATTACTTATCTTATCATATGAATTATTTAGGATATGTTCTAAGCTTTCTTGATGGATTATGACTCTGTAGATCATGGTAGAAGCACAAGCAGGTTTGTTGGATGCAAGATGAGGAGCAGGTTTCTGTGAGAAGCAAGGTATTCATCTTTCTAAATCTCTAATTATATCATTGATTGTTGGTATTTGTTAGTTTAGATTAGGTGAATACATAAGTAGGACATTGATTGTTGATTTTTGTTAGTTTTAGATTAGGTGAATACATAAGTAGGACATTGAATGCTTAAAACACCTAGTTGTGGTTTCACATGACTAGGTCTAGCTGTTTAGAAACTGGACTCCGACAGTTCAACAAGTGATTATAATTTTTTCCTCTACAACATATGGTATCTATTAGTTGTGATAAAGCAGTTGAAGCAAAAAAATGAATTTCTTTTTTAATTATGAAAACTTGATGAAATGGCTGCTTTTTATGTATTTGTGATTAGATTGTTGGATAAGTTTGCTTCAAAAGCTAAAGGATGTTTAGGAAAAATCGTACAATGAAAAAGAGTTGTCGATGCTCTCTGATCGGGCAGCGATGAAAAAGCCAGTGATTCGACGTAGAAAGTCACGAAAGGGAAGAGAAAGCAGTTATAAGACTGATGACATGGGACAATCTTATCTTGAAAGCTTCACTGATTTTGGTAAAGAAAACCAGCTTGTGAATGGTGATAATAAGGCAATATTGCTGCGTGGTTTATTCTTTTACTTGGAGAACATATCTCAAGAAGGTGCTTTCCAGCTTTGGTCACCAAAAAACAAAAAGAAGCTTTGGATAAAGAAGCAATGCTTGCAACCATAAGGAGATGGTAAAGCTTTTGGTTTAGTGATGTATCCATAGGTTTTCGAATCGGATTACGGTTGCTTTTTCTTAGTTTAATGATGTAGTTTTTGATTTCTCTGTTGTTTTAGAATGGAATCGAATACGAGCCTTTGAATGAGATGGTTAGAAATTATATTTTATTTTTTTATATATAATGTGAACTTTTTTTTTGAAATGTAATATAATTTAGATTTTATAAAATATTATATTTTTTCAAATTTTAATAAAATAAATTTTTTTTTCTTAAAAACTCCAAAGAGGGTGTAACCAATGGAGGAAATTTTTTTTTTAAAACAATTATAAAGTTCTAAACTAACTTTAATGTTGGTTTAATATTATAAAATTATTAAGAACCCAATTTGAGATTCTTACCAATGTACATGATCTTATCATACTATACTTTTTAAAATAGATTAGTAGACAAATTTTTTTTTCTTTATTATCAATACATTGTGATATGATCAATACATTTTTTCATAAAGTTTGTATAAAAATTGCATATCTTAGTAACCCAATTCAATGATATCTTTGATACACTCTGTGTGAAAGCATAATGGAGATTCGACGGCTCCGGATCTATAATTCCGGCTTTTGTTTTTTGTATCATAGTTTCCAATCTGATTCGGATTTTCTTCGGCTAGGTCCGAGTTTCTCTTCCGATCAAAGATTCAGATCAAACACTTCTGTCCTTAGTTTATGACTATGGTTGGATCTTATTTGTTTGTGTTTTGTTTTTAGCTTCTCTTCACGTCTTAAGGCTTTATCTCGGATGCTTCTCTTTCGATGAATATGTGATTCTTCACCTTCTTCCTTTGCGAGGGAGTAATATCTTCACTACCCAAGAGAGGGCCTACAAGATAGGTATTTAGTGAAGATTCCCTTTGAAGGTTGGTTCAAGAGATCTGCGGGTTTCTTTAAAGGTAGTAGCGTGGAGGCTTCGATGGTTAGGCATCGGCATTTACTGTGGAAGGAGATCCCAGTGATGTTTTGACGATGTCGGGCGGTAGTGTTGTGGTAGATCGTGGATCAGCCAACATCATTCGTTTGATCTTATCTTCATCTCACGTGTCAACACGTGGCTCTTTTTATTCTCATCCTTATATTTATATTTAGGTGAGATGAGTTGGGCTATATTTTTATCAAAGATGTAAAATAAGAGAATGGGCTTCTTCAATCATCGCTTGTATTGCCTTCTGGGTTTTTATCTTAATGAAAACTTGGCCGACAAAAAAAAAAAGAATACCAAATCCGATTAAATCAAATTGTTTTAGCTAATTAAATATATTTTGATATTTCAACTAAGATGTTATAAGATCATATCATTCTACTCAACAAACCAATCAAATTTTTTTTTCTTCGAGCTTATGCATTTTAAACATTCATTGTTTGTTTGAAATAATTATGTTATTCACAGAGTAGGATAAATGTTAAATTTTGACCCAAATATTTGTCTCTTTCAATTTAATCGTGGTATACAATATATTTCATCAACATTCATTCATAAAGATTTATATGTATCCCCTTAATTTTTATGTTTTTCAGGGTTTCACACACACCTTGCAAGTTATGACTTTTCCCTCGATTTTGAGACTCGTATGGTCTCCTATGGACTTATCACCTTTGTTTTTTTCTTTCCACAAAGAAATAAAAATTTCATTTTAATTTCTTTTCACTCGCTCTGATATTGGTCATAATACACATGATGTAAATAACGAAAAGAGTGGGATCAAGGATTCATATTATTGGATCATTAGTTGTTGGAATCATAGGAAAATAAGCTTCCAATAATAAGGCTGGAGAGGTTTGATTTTTTCTATCCACATGAATAGTTGAATATTTTTTCTAAATTTTGACATGTCTGTTGATTCATGTCTATTAGTTGATATTTTCCTTATCGTTTTTCAATGTTCTCATTCTTATATGTTTTTTTTAGTCCAGATAAGCAATGACCACTAGAAAACTTTGGGAAAAAGAATAAAAAAAAGTCAATACGTAACGTTTTAATTTTTTTTTTTGCTAAAATAGGTAACATTTTAAGATTGTGATGAAGAAATCAATAGACGTAACCTTCGTTTATTAAAAACACTTCGTAATCAAATTACCAATATATTTGATTGGCCTAAAGAAAAACTTAGAGCAACATAGTGATGCAAAAGGTTCAAACATGGATTTATTATTGGCACAAACTCTATAAATGAAAAGTAGAGTGTGACTTTTTTAAATGTAAAATTAAAAAAAAAATATTTATTTATCATTTATCTTTGTTTAACTATTGTTTAAAAAATTGTGCAAGATATAAATTTAAATTCATATTTAATCACTAAATATTAATCAACACTATATATTAATTTTACCAATTTTATAACAGATCTAAATAATAAATAATAATAAATTTTAAATATTTTAAATTGAGTAAATCTTGATGTACAAGAATATGTCGAGATTATCTCTCAAATTCAAATATTTTCTGTACAAGAATATTGATTCAGATATTTGATCCTATTCAAAAAAGTATTTACTCACACAAATTATATTATATTTAAGTTATGATTAATTTTGATTTTATTACTATTGGTTATTAAGATACATAAATATCTTAACAATAAATTCAAAACAAAATCGATTTATATTAGTATTACGTTTTCATACATATGTGACTGAAATAAAAATATCCATAAAAATTTATTGCTAACACACAATGGCAACAAACCTAAAATTGACAACATACATAACAAAATGGAAATTTTAATATCTATATATATATATCTATATATATATATATATATATATATATATATATATATTTGGACCCATGTTAATATGCGGGTAAATACTCTTTTTTTAATTAGTAACCCGTTAAATTACAAAAATATTTTAAAATATTTAAATATAGATTTTAAACCATTAAAGTTTAATTTATATTTTTATTCTCATGTCCTAATTCATATTATGCATATTCAAAAATATTTATACATAAAAGGAACTGAAAACATATTCTTAATAACAAAAAAAATTCTTACCCATTATGAAATTATATTAACTACATGATAAAATCTTATAACAATTAAAATATTATAGAGTTAAATCTTAGAACGATAAATTTATGTGAATAATCTCATAAAAAACCTATAAAATATTTTATAATAGTTTTATCAAGCACTGTATATAAATCTATGATTGATAAATCTCATTGATGTCATCGGTTTATTTTTCACAGAGATATATACTCGTCAAATCTTACTGTTAAGACCCAAAAATGTAAGATTTGACGAGTATAGATCTCTATGAAAAATAAACCGATGACATTAATGACATTTATAATAAGATATATTTGTGTCTAGATAATATGAATTAGGGCATGAAAATTAAGATATAAATTAAATTTTAATGATTTAAGACCCATGTTTAAATATTTCATAGTATTTTTGTAATTTAACGCGTTACTAATTAAAACTCAAATTTTGATATTAATAAATTTTATTGTGTTTATCCACGTATCAACGTGAGTCATAATCTAGTTAATAATAATAATGTACTTAATAGTACACAAATCAACACAATTAGAAAAAGATAAATAAAATGAAACTATGTACTAAAACGAAATGAAAAATAGAAAACATTTCAACAAAAAAAAAAATTTATCTGAAACTCTAGATTTTTGGTCTATAGAATTTAATACAACATACTCAACTATATTTATTTCCACTAATGACAAAGACAAACATATAAAATACAATACTTCAATATCTTAATATATAATGTACTAAATAGTTGACGCTCTAAGTTATGAACAATTAAATATAAAACAAATAATATTCCCGCACAGAGTGCGAAGTAAAATCTAGTTCCAATTAATTCTATATGCCATGGTAGAACTTTCTATATATTCATTGATTTTATAACATGAACTCACAAATGTGTTAAAAATTTAAATCTAACTAAAATGTAATAACATAATTTTTTAACGACGAATCATTTACCCATGTCATGTACTTTATAATTTTTTTTATAAATACCTATTTGGATACCATATTTGAAAATATGATTAATCATATAATTATTATTTAAAATATTTCTTAACTGTATTCATATTTGATACGATCCTACCTATGAATCATCACTTAGAAGATTGAGAGATGGATAATCCTTGCTGCAACGAAGTCAAGAACTCGAAGACAAGGGATGTGGAATGTGATATAAGATCAGACTCCACCTCTCTTATTCCATAGGGTTTCGGGTCTGATAAATTGAATGGATGTTGAGTGAAGACAGAGATGAGGGTGAAACACTGCTGATTGATTCCACAAACAACAATCGAACAAGGCAGCTTGATTCCAGAAGCAATCTGAACGAGATGGATCGAAGGCACCACATATATGATGGAAAGATCTCTGATACAGCAAGGGCTCTCAGTCTTATGTGAATCACACACACGAAGAATAGAAAAGAAGCTATCTCAAGCTGCGCTTGAAGAAGAAATAGAAAACGGCGTTTTATTGATATCAAAAAGGTTGAAAGAATACAAGGCTGCAGGAGAACCTTATATAATGGTTCTTCAGCTTAGGGACCTAATTAGGTCGACACAAAAACAATAAAAAGACTCAAAACAACAGGACTTGTCAAAGGAAAACAACAAGGCATTTAAAATACAAGAAAAAGAAAGTTTGCTAAAATAAAAAGAAAACAGTTTAAAATAATGTCGTCCTCACTGAGGCTTGAACTATGGTTTCTTGAAGTTCTTAATACCAGTGAGATACTCGTGACTACCTGCACAACTTCATAATAAATAAAAGTCACCTTGATTGTACTCGTATTGGCTGGTTTTGAGGATGAAATCTTCAAAGCTGTTACTGGCCTATGCAGCTTGAAATCTTTGATGAATTCTTTCCCTTGAATTCTCTTGAAGTCGATATAGTTGATGTAATGCCCGTGAACCAAAAAGTAGATTTTTGGTGGGTGTCGATCGACACAGGCTGTGTGTGTCGATCGACACGTGAGCTTTTGGACTTGTGAGAAGTCGGATCGGACCTGTGTCGATCGACATTGGCGTTGTGTGTCGATCGACACGGAGTAAAATCAGACCGTCGGTTTTGGTTTCTGATCGCCCGGTTTGGTGGGCTGGTTTAGGGAGCCCTAGGGCTCAGGTATTTAAAGGGGAACAGTCGCTTTTCCTCTCTTTTTGGCCGCTTTACAGAAAGAAATCAGAGAGAGGAAGAGGATTGAGAGAGAGTCATTGTTCTTGAGAGGATTGTGAGTGAGAACAGCTTCTGTTCGAAAGTTTGTGAGGGCAAACGGCTAGGCTATTCGAGGCGGATTGGGGTGAAACTTGGTGGGTAAGTTCTCCGATCTCTGGTCTTGATATGAGCAAAAACGGTTCGTCATTTCGTTGAGTATTCATTGAGTTATGGCTGTTTGAACTCGTTAGGTCTGTGCAAATTAGTTGACTGCGATCAGTCGGCTTCGGGGTTGATTTCCGATCGAACCAGAAGTAGTCTGGAGGCGATCCGCATACTGACGCGTAGCTGTGTCTGTCTAGTTTCCAGAACAGTTGTCCGTTTCGGTTTTAGACCAGTGGTTCGTCGTGTACAAGGCTTTTTGTAAGCGTTGGTCTCTTTTCTCATTTTGATTCTCTGAGGTGAGTGCGTGACCGTAGGTTTATCTGGGTAAAGGGATTGATCCCAATGCGTTGTTTGATGATTTGATGGTTGATTCTCGTGTTATGGATGTTACGTGTTGCTTGGATGTGTTTGTAGATGGTTCCTGTGCAGGGAATCGACGTATGTGCAGGTCAGAATCGGACCAGAGAGGAGAAAGTTCAATTCGACACAAGTTGTGTGTCGATCGACACAAGATTTTGTTGTGTCGATCGACACAGGGTGTGTGTCGATCGATTGCCGTCAGTTTGACATATTGATTAATATGTGTTGATCGGTTATTGCTTGGTATTGTGGTTTGTCTCTTATGCCTGTGTGTATAACCTGTAGACGGAATACCCGTCTCACTGAGTATTTATGATAATACTCACGCAACTCTTTTTGCCATGTGTTGCAGGTAAAGAGGAATTGTGATCGTGGAATCATGGCCGGGAAGAGGAGATGATCTAGAGTCTCGGTTGTGTGTTTTATATTGTCGTTAGAACTGCTAGGGTGTTGGTAGTTCTGGAATTGGATGTTGTTGGTTTCAATATAGTATGAGATGTATTGAATGGTTTGATTTAATTGGTTATAGATCGGTTTGTTATTGTTGATTTTAATTGTTCTGCATTGCTTGTGTTTGGCCCATTGAGGATTATTATCTATGATGATAGTAATCCGAACGGAAAAATTTTAAATTTTTGGGTCGGGTTGTTTCAGTTTGGTATCAGAGCTTTAGCGGTTCTAGGGCTAGAATATTTAATTGATTATGTGAGTTAGTCAATTGATTGTTGTGTGGGTATGGAGTCCTAGATCATCTCTTCCGAGCCTTCAATGAGATTCCACGGTAAGTGTTGTATGATTTCTGTTTTTGTTCTAGTACTTAGTAATCTGCTGTGAGTGCAGAGTTATGGCTAGAGGTGCTAGAGGCAGAGGTCGTAGGGGCCGTGGTGGCCGTGGTGGTCGTGGTGGTCGTGGTGGGCATGGGCGAGGACTTCAGAGTGAATCAGATGCCGTGAGTGTGGCCCAGGAGACCACGCAGGAGCAGGTGGCAGACTCGCAGGCGTTTCAGGAGGGGTCTGTGGGTGTGACTGCTACGAGTGCCAGTGTGACGGGCTGGTGGGGCCAGTGTGGGTCCCGAGGTAGCTGGTGGTGCGGGGGGCCCGGGTGGGGGTGCTCCCGTAGGTGTGGCCCAAGACCGAGATGATCGTCTGGCGAGTTTGCTGCAGTTGATTCTGGAGTGGTTACCAGGTGGGGTACCGGCTCCGGGTCAGGCTCCGGGAGTTCAGCCAGGTGGGGCTGGTGTGCAGCCAGTAGTGGCTGGGGTTTAGCCGAGAGTGGCTGGTGGGCAGCAGGGGGTGGCGGTTGCAGAGGAGTTTTCATCCTATCTGAGGATGATGGAGCAAATGCAGAGGATTGGCATCGGGTTTTTCTCTGGTGGTGCCAAGTCTGAGGAGGCCGACGAGTGGCGGCGGAGATTGGAGCGTAATTTTCACTCGATCAGGTGTCCTAAGGGATACAGAGTGGACCTGGCGGTTCATTATCTGGATGGTGACGCGCATCTCTGGTGGAGAGGTGTTGGGGCCAGGAGGGTACAGGCCGAGATGGTCTGGGAGGATTTCTTGGCTGAGTTCAATGCCAAGTATTTCCCGCAGGAGGCGGTGGACCGGATGGAGTCGAGGTTTTTGAACCTGGCTCAGGGAGATCGGACTGTGAGGGAGTTCGATTTGGAGTTCAGTCGACTCCTAGTACATGCTAGTAGGGGCATGGAGGGCGAGCAGGCCCAGGTGAGGAGATTCCTAGGGGGACTTCGAGCTGACTTGAGGACTCGCTGTAGAGCGAGTAAGTTTTCCACGAGGGCGGAGCTGGTTGAGACGGCTGCGTCGATTGAGGAGGATCTGAGGGACCAGGTTGTGGTGGGCAGCCAAATCGTTCAGACGAAGAAGCCGCTGCAACAGCCGGTTATGAGCAAGGGCGGTGAGCCTGCGCAAGGACAGAAGAGGAAGTGGGATGATACTTCGGGATCGAGTCAGAGTGGTCAGGGATGCTTCGGGTGTGGGAGCATGTTTCACAAATTGGTGAGCTATCCTAGGAAGGACGAGGCTCGAGATACGCGGTTCTGTTATAATTGTGGGGAGTCGGGACACATCAGGCCGAAATGTCCTAAGCTGCGGCAGACGACGAGTGGAGGAGGAGATTTGGGAACCAGAGGCTAAGATGAAAGCAAGGTTCAGGGGATGGTTCAGGAGTGGACCAAGGATTGAGCTTGTTTTCATGGTTTCCAGTTTCAGAGTTTAGCATGTTGCTATATAGTTTTTGGAATTATGTATTTCGTCTGAGGATTAACGATTATTACATTTGAGATTTAATAAGATGAGTATTTCTTATGGATTGAAATTTATAAATGTGTATTCTTATGGTTGGAGATTTATAGGATGACGATTTCCTATGGTTGGTCTTGTGTTATCATGAGTATGCATGTTGGGGGTTGTAAATTGAGGTTTTATGAGGATTTAAAACTGGTCTATTTCTATGGGTCTGAGAATAGAGGTTTTATGAGGATTTAAAACTTGTCTATTCTGTGAGACCGTAGTGAAACACCCTGGGTGATTGGGTTGTTTAGAGATGACCTGAGGATTGGTCATGGATGAGATGATATTCCGGGATAGTGGAGTGTCATGTTAGACTTGGTGGATAAGTTCTCCGATCTCTGGTCTTGATATGAGCGAAAACGGTTCGTCATTTCGTTGAGTATTCATTGAGTTATGGCCGTTTGAACTTGTTAGGTCTGTGCAGATTAGTTGACTGCGATCAGTCGGCTTCGGGGTTGATTTTCGATCGAACCAGAAGGAGTCTGGAGGCGATCCGCATACCGACGCGTAGCTGTGTCTGTCTAGTTTCCAGAACAGTCGTCCGTTTCGGTTTTGGACCAGTGGTTCGTCATGTACAAGGCTTTTTGTAACCGTTGGTCTCTTTTCTCATTTTGATTTTCTGAGGTGAGTGCGTGACCGTAGGTTTATCTGGGTAAAGGGATTGGTCCCAATGCATTGTTTGACGATTTGATGGTTGATTACTATGTAGTTTTTGGAATTATGTATTTCGTCTGAGGATTAACGATTATTACATTTGAGATTTAATAAGATGAGTATTTCTTATGGATTGAAATTTATAAATGTGTATTCTTATGGTTGGAGATTTATAGGATGAGGATTTCCTATGGTTGGTCTTGTGTTATCATGAGTATGCATGTTGGGGGTTGTAAATTGAGGTTTTTGAGAATTTAAAACTGGTCTATTTCTAAGGGTCTGAGAATAGAGGTTTTATGAGGATTTAAAACTTGTCTATTCTGTGAGACCGTAATGAAACACCCTGAGTGATTGGGTTGTTTAGAGATGACCTGAGGATTGATCATGGATGAGATGATATTCCGGGATAGTGGAGTGTCATGTTAGAGTTTACCTGAGTATTGGTAATGGATGTGATGTTATTCCGAGTATTGGGATGTCATGTTGAGACCAAATGAGGTAGTTCTAGTCAGAGATGCTATAGGCGTTAAGAATTGATTTCTCTAGGGAATGAGGATTTTCTCGAATAACTCATTTGGAGATGAGGATTTCTCTAGGAGGGATGAGGATTTC
Source organism: Arabis hirsuta (assembly GCA_964056655.1). Taxonomy (NCBI): domain Eukaryota; kingdom Viridiplantae; phylum Streptophyta; class Magnoliopsida; order Brassicales; family Brassicaceae; genus Arabis; species Arabis hirsuta. The sequence continues at coordinate 21,347,896 of OZ053299.1, read as the reverse complement.
CCTGTATGTTACTGAGGGATGAGGATTTTCCTTAGTAATAGGAGATGAGGATTTCTCCAGGAGGGATGAGGATTTCCCTGAGTGTTACTGAGGGATGAGGATTTCCCTTAGTAATACTGAGAGAGAAGTATTTTCTCGATGGGATGAGGATTTCCCTGTGGGTGTTACTGGGGGATGAGGATTTCCCTTAGTAATACTACGAGATGAGTACTTCTCTAGAGGGGATGAGGATTTCCCCTGTATACCGCTAGCTCAACGGACTGTGTGTTCTGAGAGTGTCAGTGGTATGGTGCACCGATAGCTCAAAGAACGTGTTCCTGAGAGTGTGAGTGATATGGTTATGTGATATGAGTTATGAGTTGAGAGTAATCAATGTCTGAAACGTGGCTATGTGCATAGGACTAGATGTAGACCTCCGAGATCAGAATGGATCTCAGGTGGTGCTGACCGGGTGGGATCAGGATTGCAGCCGTGGTGAGACGGTGCAATGAGGCTAGTATGAGCCTAGTAGAGTTCGAGGATCAGGTATGATCACGAGTGGTGCTGGCTGAGGGCCAGGGGTGTGTTGTGGACGTCGAGACTAGGGTAATTACTTGAGTTTGGAATTTCGGTTCGGACAACCCTGGTAGCATATGTTACACCGATGGTCGTACATGTTCTTGTTTGATTGTGTACGATCATTTGGTCCAATGCGGGGTCAACGGTTGGTCGTACATGTTCTTGTTTGATTGTTGGACGGTCAATCGGGTTGCCCTAATCCGGACCATGGGGCATGCATTGTTGATGTTCCGGGTGAATCTGGTCGAATTTTAAACAAGAGTGTTAGCCATAGCAGGACGGGTTATGTGATTCGAGGGTGATCTCGAAGGAGACTGGCTGGGTTCGGTTCAGGTGGTAGAGACCGTAGTGTAACAGTGTCGCGTGATTCGAGGTCAAATCCGTGTTAGTGGGGGAGAATTGTAACGCCCGTGAACCAAAAAGTAGATTTTTGGTGGGTGTCGATCGACACAGGCTGTGTGTGTCGATCGACACGTGAGCTTTTGGACTTGTGAGAAGTCGGATCGGACCTGTGTCGATCGACATTGGCGTTGTGTGTCGATCGACACGGAGTAAAATCAAACCGTCGGTTTTGGTTTCTGATCGCCCGGTTTGGTGGGCTGGTTTAGGGAGCCCTAGGGCTCAGGTATTTAAAGGGGAACAGTCGCTTTTCCTCTCTTTTTGGCCACTTTACAGAAAGAAATCAGAGAGAGAAAGAGGATTGAGAGAGAGTCATTGTTCTTGAGAGGATTGTGAGTGAGAACAGTTTCTGTTCGAAAGTTTGTGAGGGCAAACGGCTGGGCTATTCGAGGCGGATTGGGGTGAAACTTGGTGGGTAAGTTCTCTGATCTCTGGTCTTGATATGAGCGAAAACGGTTCATCATTTCGTTGAGTATTCATTGAGTTATGGCCGTTTGAACTCGTTAGGTCTGTGCAAATTAGTTGACTGCGATCAGTCGGCTTCGGGGTTGATTTTCGATCGAACCAGAAGGAGTCTGGAGGCGATCTGCATACCGACGCGTAGCTGTGTCTGTTTTGGTTTTGGACAGTGGTTCGTCGTGTACGAGGCTTTTTGTAACCGTTGGTCTCTTTTCTCATTTTGATTCTCTGAGGTGAGTGTGTGACCGTAGGTTTATCTGGATAAAGGGATTGATCCCAATGCGTTGTTTGACGATTTGATGGTTGATTCTCGTGTTATGGATGTTACGTGTTGCTTGGATGTGTTTGTAGATGGTTCCTGTGCAGGGAATCGACGTATGTGCATGTCAGAATCGGACCAGAGAGGAGAAGGTTCGATTCTGCGATTCTGCAGCATGTGTCAATCGGCACAAGTTGTGTGTCGATCGACACAAGATTTTGTTGTGTCGATCAACATAGGGTGTGTGTCGATCGATTGCCGTCAGTTTGACATATTGATTGATATGTGTTGATCGGTTATTGCTTGGTGTTGTGGTTTGTCTCTTATGCCTGTGTGTATAACCTATAGACGGAATGACCGTCTCGCTGAGTATTTATGATAATACTCACGCAACTCTTTTTGCCATGTGTTGCAGGTAAAGAGGAATTGTGATCGTGGAATCATGGCCGGGAAGAGGAGATGATCTAGAGTCTCGGTTGTGTGTTTTATATTGTCGTTAAAACTGCTAGGGTGTTGGTAGTTCTGGAATTGGATGTTGTTGGTTTTAATATAGTATGAGATGTATTGAATGGTTTGATTTAATTGGTTATAGATCGGTTTGTTATTGTTGATTTTAATTGTTCCGCATTGCTTGTGTTTGGCCCATTGAGGATTATTATCTATGATGATAGTAATCCGAAGGGAAAAATTTTAAATTTTTGGGTCGGGTTGTTTCAGTTGAGATCTTCAAGTGTTCCCACGTGGTTTGCTTCATATTCTTCTTCTTGCTCCATTTGCTCTTTATAGGCCGATTGGCTTGTTCTTACGATGTCTTGGAGCTCCGATATGATCTCAATGAGATTCTTGATGTTATGTGCTTCATTTCCTGCCAAGTAAACATTCTTACCTTGTTTGATCTGAGGTTGGGCTTCCTTGATGCTCAAACGTGTGAATTCCTCCATAAGGTCTAAATCGGGTACATTGGAGCTTTGTTGAATGTTTGCTATTTTCTGGTGAGTTTTCTGAGTGAGGCTCCTGGACTCTTTGTGTTTATGAGGAACTCTGTTGCCTTATTGGCTTCTTCTCTTAGCCTCCTAGCTTTGGAATACATCATTGTGACTCTCTTAACCTTGGGTACTTGATTTTTGTAGATGCTTGGTTTGATGACCGCATCAGAATATTTGACGCCACAAAGGTTGCGGAAAAGCCTTTGATAAACCGGTTGATCTTTCAGACAAACCAGAAGAACTCGTGATCTAACTTAAATTTTTTTTATAGAAAAGATACATTGATATAGGATCGGAATCACTCCAATTCTAAGACCACTCGATGATCGAGAGATTCCAAGCCTAGACTTGCGGAATGTGGAAACGATGGTAGAGATGGAGGGGAAGTGATTGACTCACTCAATCAATTGGACGAACAGCTTGTTGAGTCACACAACAAACAGATTTGTGGCTTCAAGAGAGGATGGCGTATTGCACACTAAACTCAAATGAAAGAACTCAAAGAAGACTTATATTTGAAAGCAAAACAATACATTTGTATTTAGCTATGATCGAGGGTGATTTACAATGAACTAAGAGCTGAGATATATAGGGGCTCAATGGCAACAGTAATGAGCAAGAAAAGTAAAAGAAATCGCACAAAATAAATGAAAAAAGCCGTTGAAATATTAAAGAGAAAATCGATCCAAATAAGGCAAGTTGTTTAAGCTTGAGTCTTAAAAGCTTGGGTTGAAAGTGATACAACCTTGAGACGTCTAGATGCACTGAATATGACTTCAAAATGCAGTAGCAATGTCCAAGAAAGAGCTGTTGCTGATTGATCTCATTTGGTTCCAAAATTGGCAAGTAATGACTAAGCAAGTTCTTGTGTGGTAAGGTGCACCAAGGCTCGTGTGGTAAAGCTTCTATCTGATCTAGAGTGTCTACTGATTTCCAGAAGAAGTATGGAAACGTATCTTGATAAGGGAAATAAAGGCTTTCCTTATTTAGCTCCAAGTTAATCAGCATAATGGATTTAAAAGGCGGTTTCGATCCGGGTCTTCTCCTAGGTGTTTCTCCATGAGTTGAGACTTCTTGATGGATCAAATGAGTGTGTGAACTCCTTAGTGGGCTGGACCACATGTTGATAGGCTGAAACTCTCCAAAACTTGCAATCTGGTCCAGTACGGTTGGTTTAATGATCAAACCAACTGGTTTTGTTTGCTTCCAATTTGGTATGGTTCGGATGTCCTCATCATACATAGAATCTCATAAGAGTTTACACGAAAATATAAAGGAGAAAAAAGCAAGTTTCGAAACCAACAACCCTAGTGTCAAAACAAGCATTAGAACACTTGAAAATAAGCAAATTTAATAAAACACTGAATTTGAATTAAAAAAATGTCATTTCCCTTCCTTTTGCCACAAGATTCTTCTTATTATTAGGCCTTGATCAAATCAACAAATGGGTAATGAGAAATGTGAACCACTTGCCTCATTAAAAACCTTTCTTTGGAAAATCCATTGAGACAAAACCAAAAAAGAGGCAAAAAGAGTACAAATGAGCCACATGCCCATTTGTTGATTATCTTGAGCATGTATTGAAACCAATGTGGTTCGGATAACATGTTCTCCGTTCTTGCTCGTACCAAATGAATTCTACTTGTCCCGTTAGCTGTAGGGGAATCTTTTGGTTGGTGAATCTTAAAGCTCATTTTCTTTGGCGTCATTTTCTTCTCCCGGGTCGATTGGTCGTATCTCCATAACAGCTTTGGTACAGCTTCCTTGTCTTGGGTTGGCCTTGTGACGGTTGATGTCCGCATCAAACTGGTGCGACCAAAGCATCCTCAGCTAGAAGCTTGTCCTCGGCAACATGATCTTCCCCAGCTCTTTGCTCCAAGTCTTTAGTGCTATCCATTTTAACATTAATATTACTCTAATTAAAGTTGAGTTTTTGTTATAAACGTACAATTTCTTACAAATAAAATAATTTTACAATTTTTACAGAGAAAAAACGATAGGTCTAATAATATTGGTGAAATTCAAATAGTCATACAAAATAAATTAAAAACAAAAATAATAAGTTTCACATTTTATTATTATTTTTATTTAAAAGATTTTTACATACTAACGGTGGTTCTAGTGAACTTAATAAGTTTGAAAATTCCATGATTTCACACATATTTGATTTACATCAAAAATGTTTGCATTTAAGTCAAGTGTCATGCAAATTAATTTGGTAAGATAAAATATATTTATGTATATGGAAGATGTACCATTTGATATTTGTAATTTGTAATATCTCTAATATATTAAAAGAGTCATGATTTACATTTTCAAAAATTTTAATCTCGTGTTTGATGCGGATAAAAAATCTAGTTGTTATGTTAATCGGATGAGGAGGATTAGTGGTTGTAAGCAAAGCGGGCAAATACAAAGAAAGACAAACTCAGTACTTAGAGAGCAGCATAAGTGTAGCTGGAGTTTAGGTGACCACATAAATGCCTTTTGATGCCCAAAAATCTAACTCAAACCAAACCTTAAAACTCTTATGCAACAATCAATTAGTATTGCATAGAGATAGTTAGATTCAAGGAACTAGAAAAGGAGGTAGAGGCACATGCAATAAAGTAAACCAGATTACAGCTAAAATAATAGTATGAGAAAGTGAGGGGTTAAACGGGAAAGAGTGAAAGTAAAGTGACGTCGGTCTGTCTGCGATAGAGAGTAGGAGTGAAGGCTAAGGGAAAAGGGGGAATGATAAAGTAAAGAGGGTTATTGTCGTTGCAGTTAAGCTCTCGCCAAATTTTCGATCTTTCTAAGATTCCACTTTTACCCTTCCTTTCATTGTTTCTCTCTCTCTCTCCATCAAAAACATACCACATTTGTCTGCAACTCACCCTTTTCCTCTTCCTGCTTCACTGTCTCTCTCTCCGTGGATTCTTCTCAAGTCAGGGCTAAAGGAGAGAGTTGATTCCAGATCACTCTTCCTCTATCATCCAATTGTTTAAATGGAATCCCCGCCGCCGGATGATTGTTCCGTTAAGGTTGCTGTCCACATCAGACCACTCATCGGCGACGAACGCCTTCAGGGTTGTAAAGATTGTGTCACTGTCGTCCCTGGCAAACCGCAGGTACAGTTTCTTCCCAGCTTCCACAATGTCTGGACTTGGCAAGACTTGTTTACCTTTTTTTTTTTGTCAACTGATCAGCTTCTTTCTCGGAACTGAGATCTAGATCTTGCCACCTTTTGATTCTGTTTGGCAATATTTTTCTTTCTTTTTCTTATGCATGTCATCTTCAATTATTTCCTTAATTAATATGCTCACGAGATCAAAACCTTTTCTCGCTAATTCTCAAGAGTCGTCTTCCGGCACATGAAAATAATAACTTGTCTAAAATTTCCCTTGTCTTGTAAATTGATCGATATGTGAATTGGCTTCTTCAGCGCGTACATGCTTTATTGGCAACTTTACCAAAAGAGGATGGCTTGAGTGTGTTTTCTGAACACGATGCAGGTACAGATTGGATCACATTCTTTTACTTTCGACCATGTGTATGGGAGCTCCGGTTCTTCCTCTTCTCAAATGTATGAAGAATGCGCTGCCCCGCTCGTTGATGGCTTATTTCAAGGCTACAATGCTACCGTTCTTGCTTATGGGCAGGTAATCATTAATAGGACTTTCCCAAACCTCTCTTTGGCCTTTGACTTTGTTTCTTATACATCTACCTCGCAGACTGGTTCTGGTAAAACGTACACAATGGGTACTGGCTGCAGAGACAGCAGCCAAACCGGAATCGTCCCTCAAGTTATGAACGCTCTTTTCAGCAAGATGGAGACTCTCAAGGACCAGACTGAGTTTCAGATCCACGTTTCTTTTATTGAGGTTATAATCAACGATCAACAATCACAGTTTATTTCTTCACTAAATTCTAACCTGCCGTTAACGATTTAACTTGCTAGATTCATAAAGAAGAGGTCCAAGATTTGCTGGATCCTTACACAATCAACAAATCAGACATGACTAGCAATGGACACGTAGGCAAGGTAGCACATGTCCCTGGGAAGCCACCGATACAGATCCGAGAAACATCCAATGGTGTTATCACATTAGCAGGATCTACAGAAGTCAGCGTCAGTACTCTGAAAGAGATGGCGGCTTGCCTTGATCAAGGCTCGGTCAGCAGGGCTACTGGTAGTACTAACATGAACAATCAGTCCAGGTGACCTTTGATATTATGTTGTTTTCAAATTCCATGTACAACTTAAAACCCCTAACAGGACAGTGCAGTCGATAACTTAAATGGGTCATAAAAGTCTCTTTTTCTTCTATCTCATGCAGTCGTTCACATGCCATTTTTACTATCACGGTGGAGCAAATGCGCAAAATCAATACTGAAAACGGTCCTTACAACGGGAGCTTGAAAGAAGAATATCTGTGTGCCAAGTTGCACCTCGTAGACCTTGCTGGTTCTGAACGAGCCAAAAGAACTGGTTCTGACGGTTTGAGATTCAAGGAAGGTAGGTGTTCTTCTGTTTTATACCAGAAAAGGCCTTTTGTTCATTGTGCTGTAATGGAAGTTGATTCTTTTCACCAGGAGTTCACATAAATAAAGGTCTCCTGGCGCTTGGTAATGTCATCAGTGCTCTCGGAGATGAGAAAAAGCGTAAAGACGGTGTCCATGTTCCTTACAGAGACAGTAAACTTACACGGCTTTTGCAGGTATATTTGTTTTCAAATTTCTTGATATCACATTGTTCACTGTTTGCTTCTTTTTAAAAAAATTTGCATGTTAATTTCTTAGGATTCCCTTGGGGGCAACAGCAGGACTGTGATGATAGGTAGTAATCTACAGGTTCTCATTTATGTTAATTTTTGTCTTTCTTAAAATGTTCTGCTTTAAGCCCTGTCCAATCTGGTTAATGCTCCTTTAATTTCTCTATGCTTGTTATTTGGGTACCAGCTTGCATCAGTCCTGCAGATATTAATGCCGAGGAAACACTTAACACTTTGAAATATGCAAACCGTGCTCGAAACATCCAGAATAAACCTGTTGTAAGCTATTCAGATATGTCAATTGAAGAAACTAATTATTGAGTGAATGTAGATAACTCTAATTTTCTTTTCTATTTTTTTTAATTTTTTTTTTAATTTTCCAAACAGGTTAACAGAGATCCGGTGTCTAATGAGATGCTAAAAATGCGTCAACAGCTAGAATACTTGCAGGCAGAGCTCTCCTTACGGAGTGGAGGATCCTCATGTGCCGAAGTCCAGGTATGTTGACCATAGTGTCTTGTTTTGCTTGGGAAATTAAGAAAATATTGTGTATTCAGGCATTTTTTTTTTCAGGAGTATTAAGGTTAAGAGTGGGTTTGATGATGTAGGTGCTTAAGGAAAGGATCGCTTGGCTTGAAACTGTTAATGAAGATCTTTGTCGCGAACTTCATGAGTACCGCAGCAGATATCCTGGTGTTGAGCATTCTGAAAAAGACTTTAAAGACATACAAGCTGTAGTCTTCTCACTGATACTTGTATATATATATATATGTGTGTGTGTGTGTTGATACCGTGTCTGCGTGCCTCACATATTGAGTGGATAATTTATGCTTGATCTTTGTCATTCTTATGAAATGCTGTATTATTTGGTTGCAGGATGAAGTGGTTGGTTCTGTCAGACCTGATGGGATCAAAAGGAGCTTGCACACTATAGAGACCTCCACATATCCCATGATTGAAGCCACCATAGGTATAAGAAACGATTCTTCCTTTAGCCTCCAAAAAGTTCAGAAACTTAAAGACCATATGTTATTCAAGACTCTTCATTATATGCAGGCGATTCAAGGGAAATAGATGAAGTGGCAAAGGAGTGGGAGCACAAGCTCTTGCAAAATAGTATGGACAAAGAGTTGCATGAACTCAACCGCCGCCTAGAAGAAAAAGAGGTCTCTTTTACTTGTTATTTATGTCCTAGAATTTCCTAGGGTTCTTTCTGGCATACAGAGATTTATTCTTGTCCATAACTGCCTGATCCATGTATGAAAACAGTCTGAAATGAAGCTTTTTGACGGCTATGATACGACTGCCCTAAAGCAACATTTTGGAAAGAAAATTGAGGAGGTGGAGGATGAAAAGAGATCCGTTCAGGTTGAAAATATTTGCATTGGTGATCGGGTTTCATTTTTGAAGTTTCATTAAAATAATATGAGTTGTTGAACTGTTTTGTTCTTTCAGGAAGAGAGAAATCGTTTGTTGGCCGAAATTGAGAACCTTGCTTCCGATGGTCAAGCCCAGAAGTTGCAAGATGTGCATGTTCAGAATTTAAAATCGCTTGAAGCACAGATTCTAGACCTTAAGAAAAAGCAAGAGAATCAGGTTCAGCTACTGAAGCAGAAACAAAAAAGTGATGACGCGGCTCGGAGGTTACAGGATGAAATCCAATCCATCAAGGCACAAAAGGTGTAATTATGACACTTTTTAATTAAAAAAACCTTTGAAAATGATCTATCGCATCCATAAATATTTTTAAGGCATGCATATTGACTCATGTAATACATTTGTTTGAGTTTTTTTCTTGGCTTTGTAGGTTCAGCTGCAGCACAGAATGAAACAAGAAGCCGAACAGTTTCGACAGTGGAAAGCCTCCAGGGAGAAGGAACTTTTGCAGGTACCTTTGTATTATCCTTCTAACTTAAGACCTTGCGTTGATATTTTCTTCCACAATAAGTCTTCTCTCACATTATCTTAGATTATAACTGTACCTTTGAACTTAAAATTTTGCTGCCCAACAGTTACGGAAAGAAGGGAGGAAGAGCGAGTATGAAAGGCACAAACTACAGGCCTTAAACCAGCGCCAGAAAATGGTAAGCACAAGATTATTGCCATGTCGTTTAGAACGTTTGGACCTTGAATAGTTTCCATGATCTCTGAAAGGCCGGAAAAACAAAAGTAAAGAAGAATCAGCTGTGAACTAATTAAAATTTGCACTCAGGTTCTTCAGAGGAAGACAGAAGAGGCTGCAATGGCTACCAAGAGGTTGAAAGAGTTGTTGGAAGCTCGGAAATCTTCTTCACGTGAACACTCAGGTATGATTAATAATGTTTTTGTGTTTGGATAGTTGGTTTTTAGTGGTTTAAACAATGCTAAAGTACTTGAACACATATATGGAATCATGTTGCTGACGAATTAGCTGATTGTTGTCAATACATTTTCAAAAAAATGGAGGAAATTGCATGTAAAGTAGTTGATACATGGAACCAGTTGCATAGATATATTGGGCCCTGCACGAATAAAATGGTTTTTTGTGCTGTTGAGATTCTAAATATAACACTATTTATGCAGCTGGTACAAATGGCTTTGGAACAAATGGTCAGGTGCGGATTGACCATGGTCCCTTTTTTCTTTACCTTGTGTAGTTTGTATCATTGAGATTCTTGAGAAATGTAATTCAATTCATACTCTGTTAGACCAACGAGAAGTCGCTGCAGCGTTGGCTTGATCATGAATTGGAAGTCATGGTGAATGTGCATGAAGTACGTCATGAGTACGAGAAGCAAAGCCACGTGTACGTCACAAATGCAGTTGATGTTTGGAATAATTTATCATCAGAAAGACAGTTAAACGATTTTGTGGTTTGTGTTTATGCATTTAATTTTAATTTCAGCCGAGCTGCTTTGGCGGAAGAGTTGGCTGTGTTAAGACAAGTTGATGAATTTGCAGTGAAAGGATTAAGTCCTCCAAGAGGAAAGAATGATTTTGCTAGGTAATTTTTTCATGATTTTTTTTTTTTTCTAATTTCCCCCCAGTCCTTCGTTACAACTTTTCTTTCAGGGCATCATCGTTGTCACCTAATGCAAGGATGGCCAGAATATCTTCACTCGAGAACATGCTCGGTATATCTTCCAATTCTCTAGTAGCGATGGCGTCGCAACTTTCTGAGGCAGAAGAACGGGAGCGTGCCTTTACAAACCGTGGCCGCTGGAACCAGCTACGATCAATGGGAGAGGCAAAGAATTTACTTCAATATATGTTCAGTTCTCTTGCAGAAATCAGGTGCCTAGAGTTACCAAGTGATAGACCTCCAACATTCGAGAAAATCTATTTCAGCACTAGTTAGTCTTCAGCCAGAGTATTCATGTCTTTACTTTGCTTATGCAAATGCAGGTGCCAGTTATGGGAGAAGGATGTAGAAATAAAAGAAATGAAAGATCAGTTCAAAGAAATTGTTGGCCTGCTGAGGCAGAGTGAGTTGAGAAGGAAAGATGCAGAAAAGGAGCTAAAATTAAGAGAGCAAGCAGTTGCAACTTCCTTACCTTCATCTCCGCTGGTAAGATTATGCCACCTTTCCTATTTCATCCATATTTCAGTTCAGGTTACTTATGATTAGGCAAACAATGCATGAAACATAATATGTTTGTACAGGGAACCCCACCTAGTTCAGCTAAACACTTAGCTGAAGACCTGAGCACACCTTCTCCAATGACTGTGCCAGCTCAGAAACAGCTCAAATTTAGCCCAGGAATTGCTAATGGTAAAGTGAGAGAATCAGCTGCGTTTATTGATACAAACAAGAAGGTTAAATTCATTTTGTTTCTTTTTTCTTTCGTTCTACTTCCTTAGAATTACAATAGCACAGAAAAAGCTGGGAATACAGGCATCACACATTTAAAGAGTACTATGTGCTTTTTTGGGTGCAGATGGTACCGATGGGACAAGCATCAATAAGAAAAATATCAGCCATAGGACAACGTGGTGGGAAACTTTGGAGATGGAAGAGAAGTCATCACCAGTGGATCGTTCAATTCAAATGGAAGTGGCAAAAGCCATGGAGACTCTCTGAGTGGATTAGGCACAGTGACGAAACACTCCTCAAGGCAAAACCCCGGCATAAGTCTCTGCCTAATAAGATCATGTGACCAAGTTGCTTGCAACTGGATATATAGTTTTCTAAGAGAATCTTTTGGTGTTCGTGCTCTTTCTACCTGTGAGTGTGAGGCTTTTATGGAAAGGATCATATAACTGGGTGCAGGTAATCAAATCCTTCCTAGATATTTAAGAAACTTAGAGAGGATATCATTATCTCTTCTAACAAGATCAATTCATGCGCGAGCAGAGACTGGATTTGCTGCCATGTTTCATTTGGGAGGATAACTCTTAAGGTTGTGTGAGATTGGAAACCTCTTTATCGGGCGTGTTTACCGCATTAAGGAGAACCACCAGGACTAGCGGCGGGTGGTGCCGATCGCATGCTGTATCTAACAGATAGGAGTCAGATTGTTCTTTTCATGTTGATAGAATTGACATCTTATACATCCCTAAAGAATCTCATGGAGGAAATAGACCTCATCTTCAAGTTGCAGATATTTGTATGGAGAAGTTATCATGTTGTTTGTTCTTTGGTTTTGTTGTACATGATTTTATATCTATTTAGTGTTCAGTTTGTTCAAGTCTCACAAGTTGACGAACACAAATTGCAGCGCATCATATTTTAACATAGAGACATGAAATGAGAGCGGGTCCAGAAAAGATTGAGAGAGACATGATGATATAGTGTCCTTTCTTCGAGCTTAGCTTTTACCGACATTACAAGGGCGGGAGGCCCGGCCCAAAGGGGGGACATAGAAGCCAATATTTTTTTTTTGAAAAATTACATACAAAAAGGGCCTATTTTTTAGAAAAATACATATAATGTCCAAATTTTTTTTAAAAAAAGTAAAAGCAAATCCGAAAATTCTAAATTAAAAGGCCCATGTTTAAGGTTTTTTTTTTCTTTATAAACAGGCCTTAAATTTTTTTAAATATGAATTTTTATATTAAAATCTCTCATTCTGTCCAAAAATTAGAAAAAAAAAACAATATTTTTTATATTCTAATGGGTAAAAAAAATGCGATTTAAACTAATGTAGAAATCCATCTGGCCTAATGGTTTAACCAAAGGTTAATTAATGTTTCTACATCTGGAGATCTGGGGGTTCGAATCCCAAATAATGCGATTTATTAACAAATATACATATTAATAGAGGCAAGATTACAAGAGATCTCCAGCGTTGTGCAATTGGAACCGTTCGCCGTAATTTTCACTTAATAAAAGTAGAAGATGACCATTATGAGCGTGGAACATGAAATGCCGACGTTAGTAAATCTAATAGGATCGGAGTGAACTTTCCATGGTAGAATCGTCTTTGTAACAATTCTCATAATTTGTAGTAAAAAATAATAAATCTAGACGTTTAAAAAAAATGGTCGAAAAAAAAAATTGCCCTAAGGCCGTAATTTATGATGGGCCGGAGATGGCGGGAAATTATAGGAACTCATCACAAAACTTCGCAAAAATGAATCGAAAAAGAAAATTTTGGAAAATAAAAGGGAAATTGGGTCCTATATTATGTTTCCTGCCTATAATTGATTAACTAACAATGGTGAAAACATAATTAGTTATCTACCAATTAATGTACATAAAATTCCAATTAGACCCTTATCTACTTACCTTGGTTATTTGTTTTTTACCTTGGTTATCTTGGTTATTTTATAACAATTTTAAAAAAAAAAAATGTAAACTTAATTACATCTCTTTACCCTAGCGCCGCTTTCTTCTTGAATGTTTATATCCCTTCTCTGCAATTTCTTCAGTTCTTCTTCTCAGTTGTTTACATCCTTTCTCTGCAATTTCTTCAGTTCTTCTTCTCAAATTTCTTGAATTCTTCCATCATCATTCTCCAATCTCTTTAATTCTCCCTAATTTCTTTGTGGGTTTCACACAAAATTGACGATGAGGGAGCCTACATTACCGAGGCGGATTTTTCGGCGAGGTTGCGATTCGTTAAAGAGCTAGATGAAGACCAAACAGTAACACTTTCCTTTTTTTCCAATTACATTCTTTTAATAGTTAACTACAAAAAGAGCTACCATTCTTTGTAGTCAACTTTGACATATTAATAGTTAACTATTTTTGTCAAAAACATTCCCTTAATAGTTAACTACAAAAAGAGCTACCATTCTTTGTAGTCAACTTTGGCATATTAATAGTTAACTATTTTTGTCAAAAACAGTTACTTTCTGAATTACATTCTTTTAATAGTTAACTACAAAAAAAAACTACCATTCTTTGTAGTCAACTTTGGCATATTAATAGTTAACTATTTTTGTCAAAAACATTCCCTTAATAGTTAACTACAAAAAGAGCTACCATTCTTTGTAGTCAACTTTGGCATATTAATAATTAACTATTTTTGTCAAAAACAGTTACTTTAAAAAAAAGTTGACTATTCCAATTATACTCTTAGCTAACTATAACAAGACAAAATAATGACGAATAGCTGACTATACGAACCACTGCTTCTTCTCCAGATCCTTCGATAGCCTTCTTCTCCACCGTATTCACCATTGCCAATCCTGTTCTCCTTCTTTGCAATTTTGTATATCTAGCGCCGCCGCTTGTGAACACTAATTTATGGACTTTATAACAAAAGAGACGAGATCTCGTAGCATCGAATCTGATACACCAAATATTTAGTGATATCTCAATGAAGATACAAAATTCATCAATCAATCTCATTATCGATTTCTTGATGAACACCAGAATCAGAAAAAAAAAACATAATTAATGCCGCTATTTAAGACACGATATACTGCCTCCTTAATTTTTTACCAACTTTCCGTTTTCTATTTTTAAGGGCAAAATCGTCCACTTTTTAATTCTCACTGCTATATACCTAAATTTGATTTGGCTGATGTTAGTTACCTAATTATATTACCCTACACTGATATTAAGCTAATTAACCCAAAATAAAATGGGGGTAATTTCAAAAATGTCACTTTTGAAATACCACTTTTCAAAAATGCAACTATAGATTGTTCATTTGCAAAAATACCACTAATTAAAAAAATTTAAACCCTAAATTTTAAAATTCTAAACCCTAAAAAATCTTTTGACCCAAACAAGTCCTAAAGTTCTAAACTCTCAAAACTAAACACTAGTACAACATAGTTAACCCAAACATAATTGATATAATGAATAAATAATTTTGAAAAATGGTATTTTTTTAAAGATTTTTAAAAAGTGGTATTTTTGAAAAGTAATACTTCAAAAGTAGTATTTCTAATAAATTCTCAATAATATGATGTATCTCATTTAAATTTCGAGACAAGACATGGATGAGATAAGACGAGAGAAGAACGAATAATCATGTCCTCAAGTTATATAATGATTTCAAAAAAGATAAAAAAAATACAAAACAACAAAATTTTACATATTAGAAAATTTTGATTTAAGTTTAGTTTAATTTAAAAATAAATAGTTTGATTTATATTTGTTTAAAATTTGCTAACTACATTGATTTGGCAATTCATGCTATTTAAATAACCGATTAAAATTTTTATAATAAAATAAACAATTATTTTAAGTCTTTCTGTAATATGATTACTTATTTTAAGAAATTCAAAAATATTGGAATAAAATCCAAGTAATTCATTTATGACCTACAGAAAAAAAAAATATGTAGCTTTTAATCAAAATAATTACATACCTAGAAAATAAACAATAAAATGCAGAAGTCTTTCATCGCACATGTTGAAGGTTCAATGCAGCTTGGATAGCAACCGTTGAAACCTTTGTATATAAGATGAGATACAGTAATGTTATTCTTATCATCATAGAAATAATAAACATTATATGATTTTCAATATAAAGAATACATGTTGCTTAAGATCACCCCAGATTTAGTTATATAAAATTTTGCTTGATAATAAGTTCATTACGCAAAATAGATTTTCCAGCCCAGAAGTATCAATAGTAGTTATCTCCAACCAAGGAATGAATGCATCAAAAAAAAAAAAATATTGTACATCAAGTTCCTAAAAATATTGTACATATACTTTCCCGGAAGAGAGTTTGAAAGAAAAAATTTATCACCAAAATATTGTACACCAAGTTCCTAAAAATATTGTTTTTTTTTCAAAATTGACTATTGCCAAAATATATTAGGCGGTAAAACCGTTAATCTCCACGGTCCATAGGGGTCTAGCGGCACCTAGGCGAACGTCTATAACACTTTTTAGAACACTACTCTTCGGATTATAAAAGCAAAACAAAACTAATTAGTTTTCCTGTGAAATTAAAGGAAAAAGAGACAATTGGAAAATATCAAATTTGGTGTGCCACTTTAAAAAAAATGCCACATTGGGTTGTGTATTTGCAAAAATGGCACAAATTATGGATTTTAAATCCTAAATTTTAAAATTCTAAACCTTAAAAAATGTTTTGACCCCTAACAAACCCTAAACCCTCAAAACTAAACCCTAATACAACATAGTTAACACAAACATTAATAAAATTAATAAATAATTTTTAAAAAGTGGCACTTTTGCAAATTTTTTGAAAAAATGACATTTTTGAAAAGTAGGACTTCAAAAGTGGAAAATTTCTATAAAAAAACACATGTCAAATATTGATAGAACACATACAGCTTCTCATAGCTTTAGTTTTGAGGAAACCTTAAATATATAACTCTTAAAGTTATAAAAGCAAAACAAAAATTAATCAATTTTTTATGGCTGAAATTAAAGAAGAATGATACATGTCAAAAAAAAAAAAAATCATAGGACACTTTAGTTTTGAGTGTCTTCTCAAAAACTAAACTTTAGCTTTGAGAAAATCATAAAGCATTATATAAGATTGTTCGGATGAGATTATATAAGATTTCACATCATCTGGACTGTTTAATTTGTTTAGGTGACGAGCCAATGATCTATCATCATATGTTCTTCTCCTTCTCTTTGACCTCTCATGTCCTTTTCCTTTACTCGATCTCTTGCACAACCTTTACTTGATGATTTTTTCACACAAAAAAAAACCTTTTACTTATGTCTTGCACAAAAAAAGGTAACACTCATTTTCACATTTTACCTTCACATCACTTTCATTTTTTGCATGTCAGCATTCCCAATAAACCTTAAGTCCATTCAAGAGTCGTCTTTAGGATGTCACTAGAAACACTATAGGAGCAAGATGAGTCGAAGGTCCATAGCACATCCCGTAGTCGTTAGAAAATAAACCAAAATCCCAAAAACGAATAGAAAATTAAAATTTAACATATACATAATTTTATTAATTATTTTACAAAATTATTTAGTCCGTAAACAATATATATAAATCTTTATCTAGCAAATTAAAACAATTTAATATTTCACAATTTCATAATTTTTATGAATAAGATCAAGCAATTAAAAAAAATAGAAATTAACTTTTGTCACAATTAAGTTTTAGAACACTTTCTTACATCAAATATATTATTATTTAAATTTATAGTAAAGACCTAACAAACTTTTAAAAGATACTTTATCCCAAATTTATAAAACAATATAAGTATTTTTTTTTCAAGACAAGTAGTGTACAAACCAAAAAAAATTAAAAAAAAAATTGTAATCAACTTACTTTGCAATGTTTTACTGATTATATATAGCATTTTTTGTTTATTTTTTCTATAGCATCTATTCTCTAATAGTTGAAAAAACATAGTTATCTATTTGTTCCTTTTCTAAAAAGATAAAATTTTAGAAAGAAAACTATTGTATATATACAGATGTTACAAGCTATTATAAATGGTAATAAAATAGACTATGCATTTATTATCTTAGCTTGATGCATACATCTCTATAATATTAAAAGAGAAGTACATTTTGGAAAATGTTTAAAATTGATTCAAATATTATTGAAATTGCCATTGCCATTGCCATTGCCTTTTAACTAAATAGATTCAATTGAAAAGGATAATTTTGGACTAATGCATGGCAATTTTTGTAACGCCCGTGAACCAAAAAGTGGATTTTTGGTGGGTGTCGATCAACACAGGTGTGTATGTCGATCGACACAGGTGTGGTGTATCGATTGACACGAATTGGAATTGGACCGACATGTTCGATTTAATTGCCCGGTTTGGTAGGGCGGTTTAGGGAACCCTAGGGTTTGTATATAAGGCTGGAACAGACGCGTTTTGTCTCTTTTGGCCGATTTTCAGAAGAAAACAGAGGTTTTGAGAGAGAAATCAGAAATCAATGGTTTTGGGTGATTTTTTTGGAGATTTCTTGAGGAGGATTGCTTTTGAGGCTGTTTGAACGCAAAGGGGATCGTTGCTGGGTTGATTTCGGATCAGAGGCTGCTCGTGTGTTCTTTGCTCGTTTTTCGCGTTCTTCATCGTTTCAATCCGAAATCGAGGTGAGTGCATGACCGTAGGTTCGTATAGACATAAGGATTAGATAAAATGCGATTGTTTGTGTTGCTTGGATTGGATTTTGTGTATTTGGTGCTTGGATTCGTGTAGGAATTCGACATATCGCTTGAGAATTCGAGACATGAGAGGATAGGCTCATTTTCTGGGTTCTGCGATATCGTGCCGATCGACACCAGGGTGGTGTGTCGATCGACACGGGGGCAGTCTGTCGATCGACACCTAGTGGTTGTGCCGATCGACATGGGACTGTCTGTCGATCGACACCTAGCGGTTGTGTCGATCGACATAGGGCTTCTGTCCTGGTTCGTGTTGGTTGTTTCGTGTATGCTTGATTGTATGCTCATCCTGGTATTGTATGACCGCGTCGCTGAGTATTTGTGATAATACTCACGCAACTCTTTTTGCCATGTGTTGCAGGTAAAGAGAAAATGTGATCATGGAATATGGCCAGGAAGGAGAGATGATTTAGGGACTCGTTGCGTTATTGTGTTTATGGAATTGCTAGGTTGTTAGTAGTTCCGAAACTTGTTGGAATGTTGACTTGTTATGGTTTGAACTGGATTAGTAATTTAATAAAGTATGAGATTTATTGAATTGGAAGTTGTTGCTGATTGATTATTGTTGTTTTCCGCATGTTGAGATTGGACCGTTGAGGATTATCATTTGTGACAATGATAATCCAGATTTTAAGTTAGAAATTTTTTAAATTTTTGGGTCGGGTCATTTTATTTTGGTATCAGAGCCCTTATGGTTCTAGGGCGGGTGTAATTGATTGATTGTGTGATAATTGAGTGATTATTGTGTGGGTATGGAGTCCTAGATCATCTCTTCCGAGCCTTCAATTAGATTCCACGGTATGTGTTATTTGACTTTCTGTTTTTTCTAGTACTTAGTAATCTGCTTGTGAGTGCAGAGTGATGGCTAGAGGTGCTAGAGGTAGAGGTCGTGCGGGCCGTGGAAGTCGAGGTAGTCATGGTGGGCGCGGGCGAGGACTTGTGAGCAAGTCAGATGCCGCGAGTGTGGCCCAGGAGACCACGCATGAGTAGGTGGCGGACTCGCAGGCGTTTCAGGAGGGGTCTGTGGGTGAGACTGCTACGAGTACCAGTGTGAGGGCTAGTGGGACTAGTGTGTGTCCCGAGGTAGCTGGTGGTGCGGGAGGCCCAGGTGGGGGTGCTCCCGTAGGTGTGGCCCAAGACCGAGATGATCGCTTGGCGGGTTTGCTACAGTTGATTCTGGAGCGGTTACCATGTGGGGTGCCGGCTCCGGGTCAGGCTCCCAGAGTTCAGCCAGGTGGGGCTGGTATGCAGCCAGTAATGGCTGGGGTTCAGCCGAGAGTGGCTGGTGTGCAGCCAGGTGTGGCGGTTGCGGAGGAGCTTCCATCCTACCTGAGGATGATGGAGCAGATGCAGAGGATTGACACCGGGTTTTTCTCGGGTGGTGCCAAGCCTGAGGAGGCCAATGAGTGGCGGCGGAGACTGGAGCGTAATTTTCGCTCTATCAGATGTTCTGAGGGATACAGAGTTGATCTGGCGGTTCACTATTTGGATGGTAATGCACATCTCTGGTGGAGGGGTGTTGAGGCCAGGCGAGTACAGGCCGAGATGGTCTGGGAGGATTTTTTGGCTGAGTTTAATGTCAAGTATTTCCCGCAGGAGGCGATGGACCGGATGGAGTCGAGGTTTCTGAACTTGGCTTAGGGAGATCAGACTGTGAAGGAGTTCGATTTGGAGTTCAGTCGACTCCTGGTGCATGCTGGTAGGAGCATGGAGGGCGAGTAGGCCCAGGTGAGGAGGTTCCTTGGGGGACTTTGAGCTGAGTTGAGGACTCGCAGCAGGGCGAGTAAGTTAGCCACGAGAGCGGAGCTGGTTGAGACTGCTGCGGCGATTGAGGAGGACTCAGAGAGCAGGATGTGGTGGTTAGTCCACCGGTGCAGCAGCAGAGGAGATCTCAGCAGCAGACGGGTTCAAGCAGGGGCGGCAAGCCTCCTCAGGGTCAGAAGAGAAAGTGGAAGAGCACTTCAGGAGCCAGTCAGGGTGGTTCAGGATGCTACGGGTGTGGTGGTATGGGCCACAAGGTGGCGGACTGTCCGAAAAGGAGAAAGGATCGGGCGTCTCAGGTGTGCTATCACTGCAGGGAGCCGGGGTATATCAAGCCCAGGTGCCCTAAGCTAAGCAGATGGCGGTGGCGGCAGTGCAGCCATTGGCGGTCCAGCCTTTGGCTCAGATTGCGGCAATGCCGCAGGTTTTTACGTCGGCAGAGGCAGACGGTTCTAGCGCCAGACCGATCACAGGTTTAATTTCAGACTTGTTCTTTTTAAATTCTTTTGGTGATTGAATTTAGTCTGTTTGGAATTATGAGTCTGCATTAGAGTGTCGGGTCTTAAAGTACATGGGATTTATACAGGGACCTTAGTTGTGGGCAGATGTGAGTCCCACGTGTTATTTGATTCGGGAGCTACGATTAGCTTCATTACTCCGGAGTGGAAGTGGGATATGATTACCATGGATTTCGTGACGGGGTTGCCGGTGTCACGGACTTATGATGCGATTTGGGTTATCGTGGATCGTCTGACCAAGTCAGCACACTTTCTGGCCATTAAGAAGACCGTGGAACGGCAGTTTTGGCTAAGAAGTATGTGCGGGAGATAGTGAGGTTGCACGGGGTGCCAGCGAGTATTGTGTCAGACAAGGATCCGAAATTTACTTCAGAGTTCTAGGGGGCGTTTCAGGCTGAGATGGGCACTAAGGTGCATATGAGCACAACGTATCATCCTCAGACAGATGGGCAGTTGGAGAGGACGATTCAGACATTAGAAGTACTGTTGAGGATGTGTGTGCTGGATTATGGTGGTCATTGGGCGGATCATCTGAACCTGGTGGAGTTTGCGTATAACAACAGTTACCAGGCGAGTATTGGGATGACTCCATATGAGGCTCTGTATGGGAGGCCGTGTAGGACACCATTATGCTAGACTCAAGTGGGGGAGAGGAGCATATTTGGTGCAGACTTTGTTCAGAAGACGACGGAGAAGATCCGTGTCTTGAGGCTGAACATGAGAGAGGCTCAGGATCGGCAGAAGAGTACGCCGATAGGAGACGGAAGGAGCTAGATTGAGCTGGGAGATCTGGTGTATCTCAAGGCAGCTATGTTGAGGGGTCCTAACAGATCCATTTCGGAGAATAAGCTAAGTCTCAGGTTTATGGGTCTGTTCAAGGTGGTGGAGCGGGTCGGCCCGGTAGCTTATCGGTTGGAGTTACCTCAGAGTATGAAGGCATTTCACAAAGTCTTCCATGTTTTGATGCTGCGGAAGTGTCTGCATGAGTCTGAGGAGGTGTTGGCTAGGATTCCGGAGGATCTTCAGCCTAACATGACATTGGTGGCGAGGCCTGTGAGGATTCTCGAGAGGAGAGTCAAGGTGCTACGTCGGAAGAGTATACCGTTGGTGAGAGTCGTGTGGGACTTGACGGTATTGAGGACGAGACTTGGGAACCAGAAGCGTCGATGAAGAGGAAGTTCTCGAAGTGGTTAGAGAAGCAAGCGGTGGCTTGAGTGTGTTTCTGGTTTTCAGAGTCTGTATTAGCATGTTGTTATGTTGTTATTATGTATATTTCGTTTGTTGTTGTAACGAGTATACATTTGGAGATTTAATAAGATGAGTTTGCCTTATTAAATGTGTTTTATAAGATGTGAGTTCTTATATTTTTATGACTGGTGGGGTCATGTGGTGGCTAGGCATGGAAGTTCTAGGCGGCTTAGAGCTTGTTCATGTTCTAGGAGTGGCTAGAAATGAGCTTGTTCATGTTCTAGGAGTGGCTAGAAATGGAAGCTCTATGCGAGTTAGAACTTGTCTATTCCTAGGGGGAGTCTGGAATAGAGGTTTTATGGTGGTTAGAACTTGTCTATTCCAGGGACTCTAGTGGAAACACCTAGTGGGGGTTGTTTCGGATGACCTAGTGGGGGTCATGGATGTGATGATATTCCGGGTGGGGGATGTCATGATGGAGCCACGGAGGTGATTCCGATCGACAAGTGCTTATGATGCGCGTTCAGAGTATTGCTCCAGGGGACGGTTGGGTTTCCTGCATACTTGAGGGATGGTGGTTCTCTCCAGGGGACAGGTGGGTTCCCTGCATATAATCGAGAGTTGGTGGTTCTCTCTAGGGGACGGGTGGGTTCCCTACATGTACTTTGAGGGATGGTGGTTCTCTCCAGGGGACGGGTGGGTTCCCTGCACACGTAGCTCAAGGGGGTGACGATCCTGCGAGTGGGTGTGGTGTATATGTATATGAGTTGAGTATGAGTTATCAGCAGTAGCGTCTAAGCGTGGTTGTAAGTATGAGACTGGATGAATTTCGGGGATCGGGAGTGGTTCTCAGGTGGTGCTGACCGGGTTGGGGTCAGGATTGCAGCTGTGGTGAGACGGTGCAATAGAGCTAGTGTGAGCATAGTAGAGCTCGGGGATCAGGTGTGATCACGAGTGGTGCTGGCCGAGGGCCAGGAGTGTGTGGTGGATGTCGAGTCTAGGGTTTTTGCTTACGTTTAGAACTTCGTTCGGACAACCCTGGTAGCATATGTAGCGCCATTGGTCGTACATGTTCTTGTTTGATTGTTGTGCAATCATTTGGTCCAATTTAGGGTCAACGGTTGGTCGTGCATGTTCTTGTTTGATTGTTGGGCGATCAATCGGGCAGCCCTAATCCGGACCAGGGAACGTTGCATCGTTGATGTTTCCGAGAGAATCTGGTCGGGTTTTAGGCGGAAGTGTTAGCCTTAGTGAGATGGAGTCGCGTGATTCGAGGTCGAATCCGTGTTAGTGGGCGAGAATTGTAACGCCCGTGAACCAAAAAGTGGATTTTTGGTGGGTGTCGATCGACACAGGTATGTATGTCAATCGACACGAGTGTTTGTGACTTATGAGAAGTCGGGCTCTGGGTGTTGTGTCGATCGACACGGGTGTGGTGTGTCGATCGACACGAATTGGAATTGGACCGACAGGATCGGTTTAATTGCCTGGTTTGGTGGGGTGGTTTAGAGAACCCTAGGGTTCATATATAAGGCTGGAACAGACGCGTTTTGTCTCTTTTGGCCGATTTTCAGAAGAGAAACAGAGGTTTTGAGAGAGAAATCAGAAATCAAGGGTTTTGGGTGATTTTTTGGGAGATTTCTTGAGGAGGTTTTGTGTCGATCGACACAGGGCTTCTGTCCTGGTTCGTGTTGGTTGTTTCGTGTATGCTTGAATGTATGCTCATCCTGGTATTGTATCTCTTGTTTATGTCTGTATTTAAATAACTTGTAGATGAGATGACCGCGTCGCTGAGTATTTGTGATAATACTCACGCAACTCTTTTTGCCATGTGTTGCAGGTAAAGAGAAAATGTGATCGTGGAATCATGGCCAGGAAGGAGAGATGATTTAAGGACTCGTTGTGTTATTGTTTTATGGAATTCCTAGGTTGTTAGTAGTTCCGGAACTTGTTGGAATGTTGCCTTGTTATGGTTTGAACTGGATTAGTAATTTAATAAAGTATGAGATTTATTGAATTGGAAGTTGTTGTTGATTGATTATTGTTGTTTTCCGCATGTTGAGATTGGACCGTTGAGGATTATCATTTGTGATAATGATAATCCGGGTTTTAAGTTAGAAATTTTTTAAATTTTTGGGTCGGGTCGTTTCAATTTCAGTAATTTTGAGATCAATTTCATACATTTTTCGGACTGAATCTGATTGGGGGGAGCGGATCCTGTGCGACCCAGATCATGACCCGTTTTTCATTAATGCCATTTTCGTAAAACTTACATGGGTGGTGGATCGATTGATCTGCTAGAAGGATCGATCGATCCTGTGGGGCAGAGTGGACAGATCAATCATGAGATGACCCGATGAATTGGTTTTTGATTCAGCATTATGGATCGATCGATCTGGTAAGAGGATCGATCGATCCGATGCAGCAGAGTGTACAGATCGATGCAGCCAAGTTTTATTTGGAAAAGCAATCTAAATCAAATCATATAGTTATTGTTTTTAAAATACTAAATCTTTTAAACAAAATGAAATGTGGTATTAAAAATCATTAAACCTTAATGAATCTTACCTTATTTATTAGTTGTTATGATATTTTCTAAATCTTTTCTTTACCAAGATTTACTCTTACCAATTATTCTAGAATACATGTTTTCTATAACTAATTTATTTAACAAAATATTCTCCAATAACCCTAAATCGATTTTCTGTTCAACGTATATTCATCTATATATATCTATGTGTATGGCTGAATTCATCACAAAATAAAATTAAACAAGAAACACTTCATCTACTGAAAAAATAAATCATGTTGTCTTTGTTCAAAGTTAGTCACTTGAATCCCTTTGTCAATGAATGGAGAATTAGAGTTAAATTGCTCCGAAAATTCAAACTATCTTCAGGAGGATATGTATCGCTCGAGCTCATCATGGTTGGTGAAAAGGTTTGTTTTCTTTGCTTTTGATTTGAATAATGTCGGTAGTGTATATGTATTTCTGAAATTTTAAATTTATGTCAAATTTATGTGGCAGATCTCTACGTGATTTTAACAAATTTTGTTTTCATAAGATTTTGTTTATGTAGTGATTGAGATTTCTATGTGATCTCTCATGCTTTTGTTTGATTTTATTTTCCTTGGTTCATGTAGATAATTGTCTATTTGAAATTTTATTAATTTTGTTATGCTCTACTAATTTCTAAATATTTTTAATACTAATTTAGGGAGACGCTGGAATAACCTGTTAGTCGAAGGTAAATGGATGATTTTAGCAAATTTTCGCTTAGCATGGATAGACGGCCCGTTCCGGCCTACACATCACCGATTTAAGATCGAGTGGTTGTCAACAACCTTTGCAAGATGCGTACCATCAAAAAGTGACGAGTATTATTTTTCATTTGCTGATTTCGAAGATATAAAACAAGGTTCCTTGCGTCCAGAATTTTGTGTGGGTACGATTATGGGTACATTATCTTTAGTATTATTTTATCAAACAAGAATCAACTCTAATTTTAACGAGACAACCATTTTTCTTTGTCATATATTATTGGTCAGGTTGTCAACGTAAAGGGTATCGTTGAGTGCAGATCTAGCGTCTCGAACGAAAAATGGGATGAGATTTCATTCGAGCTGGACAATAGAAAGTATGTTTTCAAAACCCTAAAATAATCACCCCATTTGACATTTCTCACTTTCTAATCTTTATTTATAATTCCAGAAACTGTCATTTACCATGTCGATTAACAAAGGAATATGCCCATGATTTCTACCGCCAGTTCACAGATTCAAATGATGACATTATCATATGCATCATTAGGTTTGGTAGAGTTTTTTTCAGCCACGGTGATTAGTTCCCTATATCAATTTAATTATTTTATTTACCATGCGTATTAGTACTTTGATAACTAATAGTCTTTTTGCTCATATATTGGCTGTAGGTGATTGGATAATCACAAATGTATTTGAATTTACACAAGTTTGGTTGAACCCTGACGTCCCTGAAGTCCAAGCCATGATTTACGATATTAACAATAAGGAGAATCACGAAGTTAGTGATATGGAAGATATTTGAATTTTAACTATTGTCATTTTTTATTATTGAATAATTAGGTTGCATTGTTTTCTTTTGATTTAGATTATGCTTTCTTCTAAAGATGATATTTTCTTCGAATTTTAATTTACATGGTTTATTTTTTAAATCTTTGATGCAATTCTACAACATGGGATAATCTTGTGAAAATGTCATGGTGATCATATCATTTTGATAGATACATAAGTTGCATTTGAAAATGAGCAAGAATTATCTACCCTCTTTGAAACTCTCTTTCTTTCTTTGTTCCACAGAAGAAACAATCGAATAGAACAATGGAGGAACAACAATTTGCCATGCTAACCAAAGAAAGAAAAGAATGATTACAAGGTTCTTTTTTAAAACTTTGATGCAATTTCCAATTTTATCATATTCTACAACTTCCATA
The DNA here is from genome assembly GCA_964056655.1 of Arabis hirsuta. Classification (NCBI taxonomy): domain Eukaryota; kingdom Viridiplantae; phylum Streptophyta; class Magnoliopsida; order Brassicales; family Brassicaceae; genus Arabis; species Arabis hirsuta. Next base: position 21,322,035 of record OZ053299.1, on the reverse strand, counting down.
GCAAGTCAACTTAAATGAAGAAAAGATATTTACTCACAATCTTTATCAAATCTTATAGTTAATATTATGTTCCTAAAATTTCAAGAGTTGTTAACATATTCAATTATTTGTGAAAAAGTTGGGGTTGAAGAGATTTTTATTTATTTTTTAAAACTTTTGTCAAAACCCGATGAAGAAGAAAGAAGAAACCGAATTGATCTTATATAATCAGATTCAATCGATTTAAAACTGTTTAAATCCGGTTTGATTCTAGGAAATTAAACCGATTTAAACCGAGTAAACCGAATCAGAAAACTTACCTGGATGATGGATCGATCGATCTGCTAAGAGGATCGATTGATCCTATGGGGCAGAGTGGACATGTCAATCCTGAGGTCACCCGATTAATTGGTTTTTGATTTAGCATTATGGATCGATTGATCTGGATCAAGGATGGATCGATCTGAAGATTTTGTGTTGGTACGATTATGAAATTTATATAAATCGAAATTTAAATTAAATTTTGATGGTTTTTATTTGGAAAGACAATCAAAATCAAATCATATAGTTGTTTTTTTAAAACTATTTTCCCTAGTGTTATAACAAAAATAATTAAACCATAATGAATCTTACCTTCTTTATTTGTTATGATTTTTTCTAGATCTTTTTTTTACCAAGATTTACTCTTAACAATTATTATTTTTTATTCATTTTCTAATATAAGTTATTTGACAGAATATTCTCCAATAACCCTAAACGTATTCATCTCTATGATATTTTATTATAAATACCTTGAACTTTCTTCTCTTTTATTCATTCACAAACCTTTCCGAAACAAGTTAGAGATTCGGAAAGAAGGTAAGTTTAAGGTTTAATGTTTTTGGCCTCGCATTGTTTAATGTTTTTGGCATTTTTTTCAAGTTTCCTATAGCTAATTAGATGTGTTTTATCATGCAGTATGCTCGGATTGTTACAAGTCTTGAAAATTATACAAATTTACTGGTACTTTTTCAAACAAATAATTATCTTAATCTGACAAATGCTTTTTTTTTTTTTATTTATTTATAGATCAATGACAACTCTCTATGATGATGATGATGTCGAATCTAATGCATGTCACATTCCGGTGAAGGTAGATAATGATGTATGTTTTTTATAGAATTTATTATTTTTCTTTTTCATATGTTCTTAACAATACTTTTCTTTCAGGAACTCCCACTCCGATCATCATTTCATGATGGAGAGTTTGATAAAAATAATTATGCAAATGGAAGATTATACAACAAAATTTTTTATTGGCATCTACCGTGTGAACATGTACGTATTATAATTATATTTTTTGGGTGTGTAATTTTACCATTTGCTTCAAAATTTTCGTCGGTGGATAGAAAAAAATTATTTATAATTTTTACGATCTAATATTATATAATTGCAACGATCAAGATTCCAACCACCAATTAAGCCAAACGAGCATAATCAAATCAATTATATTAAGTACCTCTTCAAGTACTTATATTTAGGGAGAGAATACAAGAACTATTCGATTGTGGATTTATCTAAGCAGATTGATGGGGCTGATGATGGTGTCTAGGACTTTGATTGTGTTATCACTGGTGGGAAGTCTCCTTCGAATGGGGAAGTCGGTGAAAACGAACTGACATTGGCTTGACAATTGGTGCAAGTGAAGATCGAGAAACCTTAACAATGTTGGTTTTAAGGGATTTGTTTTTTGTTTATTTTTCAAATTCTTATCTTTGGTATCTTTAATAAGTTTTCCGTAATTCAATTGGTGTTTTTGGGATATTATTTTGCTTTTTTTAATTATCTAAATAAAATAAGATTTTTTCTATACATTTTTATGCCAAATTAATATTGTTTCCTCTCTTCATATGTTTTTAACTCTATAACGTAGTCTACTTATGATCTTTGTTAGTTGCTCGAAGAAAATTTTGATACATAGAAATTCGAGAAGCTGCATTTGATTTTTAATAATACTATGTGACCCTCTCTGACTTTGTGAAAATGATAATATATTTTTGAAAAAGTAGTTGATAATAAATCAATTAACTAAGCTAAAACTTAGCAACAAAAACTTATTGAGTTGTTTTATAATAGATTTTGCCCATTTTAGAATCTAAATATTTTACGGAAATTTTTTAGAGCTTTATGTTTACCAAAATTTAAATGTTTTACGGAAAATTTTCTAGAATTTATAATTGTAATTAAGAGAATATTAACTACCTTATCTAGCTGTTAGTAACTAAATATTTTTTCCCTAAATCTAACAAAATTTGTTTGATGCCAAAATCTTAAATGCTATATTTTCTTGCCTTATAACAAAATAATTGTTAATCAATGGTTTAAATATAAATCAGTTATGAAATATAATATATTTTGATACTGCGAATATCTACCATTTTTCTTTATTAGTTTTTTGTAAAGGAAAATATTTCTATTCCTTGCTCTTTCTTTTCATTAACATGTTAGAAGGTCTGCAAACCTCCCTGAAACAATCCGACCCAAAATTTAAAAAAAAATCCAATTAAAATCCGGAATTATCATTATCACAAATGATATTCCTCAACGGTCAATTCTCAACATGCGGAAACAATAAACCAATCAATAATCAAAAGGAATAACCAACAATTTAATTCCAATAACAATAACCAATTCAATCAAATTCCAGAATAAATCCAATAACAACAGTTCCAGAACCACTACATCCTAGTAATTCTAACTCAAAAGCCATGAAACCGAGACACTAGATCATCTCCTCTTCCCGGCCATGATTCCACGATCACAATTTCTCTTTACCTGCATCACATAGCAAAAAGAGATGCGTGAGTATTATCACAAATACATAGTGAGACGGTCCTCCCGTCTACAGGTTATACACACAGGCATAAGCAAAAGATACAATACCAAGATGAGCATACAACAAGCATACACGAACAATCAAACATGAACCAGTTCAGGAGTACTGTGTCGATCGACACAACAACGATGGTGTCGATCGACATACTGCACTTGTGTCGATCGAAACGATGCACTTGTGTCGATCGACACAAAGCAATTGTGTCGATCGACACGGCATCTCAGAAACAGGGAACGAGCCTATCCTCTCATGGCTCGAACCCTAATGCGATCCATCGATCTCCTGCATGAATTCACCAACAAACACACGAAATCCAATCCACACAACCGCAATCAAACGTATGCTATAGATTCCTTTACCCAGATAAACCTACGGTCACGCATTCACCTCGAAAAAGAATTGACCGAGGAAGAACACGAAGAAACAACCTCTACCCAGCCGAAACCCTACCGATTTCCTCTCCCACGACATGAAATCAGCCACAGCAACGATCCTCCTCGCTCAATAGCCACAAGAACGAGCCTCAATCGATCAATCACCCAAGAATCTCTAATACTCTCTAACCTTTCTGATTTCTGATCAAAAACTTGGCCAAAACGCGTCTCCCACGCATTTATATCGAACCCTAGGGTTCCATAAACCAATCGCCAAACCGAGCGATCAAAAACCAAACATGTCGGTTCAATTTTAACCCGTCTCGATTGACACACAAACCTTGTGTCGATCGACACAACGCCCAAAAATCCGACTTCTCACAAGTCAAAAACACTCGTGTCGATCGAGACACACACCCTGTGTCAATCGACACACCAACCAAAAATCCACTTTTTGGTTCACGGGCGTTACAATTCTCCCCCACTAACATGGATTCGACCTTGAATCACGCGACTCTGTCTCACTAAGGTTAACACTCCTGTCCGAAACCCGACCAGATTAACCCGAAAACATCCACAATGCAACGCTCCCTGATCCGGATTAGGACTGCCCGATTGATCGCACAACAATCAAACAAAAACATACTCGACCAGCCGTTGACCCAGAATTGGACCAAATGATTGTGCAACAATCAAACAAGAACTTGCACGACCAACAGCGCTACATATGCTACCAAGGTCGTCCGAACCGAGGTTCTAAACGTAAGTAAGAACCCTAGACTAGATGTCCAAACCACACTCGATCCCCGAGCTCCGCTAGCCTCATACTAGCCACATTGCACCGTCTCACCACGCCTGCAATCCTGACCAACCCGGTCAGCACCACTAAGATCCACTTCCGATCCCTAAAGTTCTTTTAGTCTCATACTTACGATCACACTACAGACACTATTTCTCGTACTCATATCTATATACACCATCCCGCTCTCAGGATCGTCACCCCTTGAGCTCTCAATGTTTATCATACTTCTCCCACCTTTAGGACCGCTGTCCATCCAGCTCTCGGTATGCTCCAGCCCCCCCACTCTTAGGACACACAGTCCGTCAAGCTATCAGCTGCAGAGGAATCACACATCCTCTGGAGAGGCTTCGGCCCCTCAAAGTATATGCAAGGGAACCACTTCGAGAACTTCATCTTCATCATCGCTTCTGGTTCCCAAGTCTCCTCCTCAATACCGTCACAGTCCCACACGACTCTCACCAACGGTATCCTCTTCCGGCGCAACACCTTGACTCTCCTCTAGAGAAATCCTCACAGGCCTCGTCGCCAACGTCATGTTGGGCTGAAGATTCTCCAGAATCTTAGCCAACACCTCCTCAGACTCATGTAGACACTTTCGCAGCATCAAAACATGGAAGACTTTGTGAAAAGCCTTCATACTCTGAGGTAACTCCAATCCATAAGCTACTGGTCCGACCCGCTCCACCACTTTGAACGGACCCATAAACCTCGGACTCAGCTTATTCTCTGAAATGAATCTATTAGGACCCCTCAACATTGCTGCCTTGAGATACACCAGCTCTCCTAGCTCAAACTCCAACTCCTTTCGCCTCCTATCGGCATAACTCTTCTACCGATCCTGAGCCTCTCTCATGTTCAGCCTCAAGACACAGATCTTCTCCGTCGTCTCCTGAACAAAATCCGCACCAAACATGCTCCTCTCCCCCACTTGAGTCCAACATAATGGTGTCCGACACGGCCTCCCATATAGAGCCTCATATGGAGCCATCCCAATACTCGCCTGGTAACTATTGTTGTACGCAAACTCAACTAGGTTCAGATGATCTGCCCAATGACCACCATAATCCAGCACACACATCCTCAGCAAATCCTCCAATGTCTGAATCGTCCTCTCAGACTGCCCATCCGTCTGAGGATGATAGGTCGTACTCATATGCACCCTAGTGCCCATCTAAGTCTGAAATGCCCTCCAGAACTCTGAGGTAAACCTTAGATTCCTGTCTGACACGATACTCGCTGGCACCTCGTGCAGCCTCACTGTAACGCCCGTGAACCTAAAAGTAGATTTTTGGTGTGTATTGATCGACACAGGGTGGTGCGTAGATCGACACGTGTGTTTGGACTTAGGAGAAGTCGGGTTTGGGGCGTTATGTCGATCGACACGGGTGGTGTATGTCGATCGACACGGGGTTAAATTAGACCGGTAGGTTCGGTTTAATTGTCCGGTTTGGTGGGCCGGTTAAGGAAAATCCTAGGTTTTGTTATAAAGGCAGAGACAGTGTTCTGGCCGTTGTTGTTGATCAGAAAATCAGAAGTTAGGGTTTTGGAAGAGGTTTGAGAGAGAGGCTTTGTTCTTGAGAGGTTTGTGAGTGAGAACAGCTTCTGTTCGGAAGTTTGAGAAGGCAAACGGCTGGGATATTCGAGGCAGATTGGGGTGAAACTTGGTGGGTAAGTTCTCCGATCTCAGTTCTTGATATGAGCGAAAACGGTTCGTCATTTCGTTGAGTATTCATTGAGTTATGGCCGTTTGAACTCGTTAGGTCTGTGCAGATTAGTTGACTGCGATCAGTCGGCTTCGGGGTTGATTTCCGATCGAACCAGAAGGAGTCTGGAGGCGATACGCATACCGACGCGTAGCTGTGTCTGTCTAGTTTCCAGAACAGTCGTCCGTTTCGTTTTTGGACCAGTGGTTCGTCGTGTACGAGGCTTTTTGTAACTGTTGGTCTCTTTTCTCATTTTGATTCTCTGAGGTAAGTGCGTGACCGTAGGTTTATCTGGGTAAAGAGATTGATCCCAATGCGTTGTTTGATGATTTGATGGTTGATTCTCGTGTTATGGATGTTACGTGTTGCTTGGATGTGTTTGTAGATGGTTCCTGTGTAGGGAATTGACGTATGTGCAGGTCAGAATCGGACCAGAGAGGAGAAGGTTCGATTCTGCGATTCTGCAGCATGTGTCGATCGACACAAGTTGTGTGTCGATCGACACAGGGTGTGTGTCGATCGATTGCCGTCAGTTTGACATATTGATTGATATGTGTTGATCGGTTATTGCTTGGTGTTGTGGTTTGTCTCTTATGCCTGTGTGTATAACCTATAGACGGAATGACCGTCTCACTGAGTATTTATGATAATACTCACGCAACTCTTTTTGCCATGTGTTGCAGATAAAGAGGAATTGTGATCGTGGAATCATGGCCGGGAAGAGGAGATGATCTAGAGTCTCGGTTGTGTGTTTTATATTGTCGTTAGAACTGCTAGGGTGTTGGTAGTTCTGGAATTGGATGTTGTTGGTTTCAATATAGTATGAGATGTGTTGAATGGTTTGATTTAATTGGTTATAGATCGGTTTGTTATTGTTGATTTTAATTGTTCCGCATTGCTTGTGTTTGGCCCATTGAGGATTATTATCTATGATGATAGTAATCCGAAGGGAAAAATTTTAAATTTTTTGGTCGGGTCGTTTCAGTTTGGTATCAGAGCTCTAGCGGTTCTAGGGCTAGAATATTTAATTGATTATGTGAGTTAGTCAATAGATTGTTGTGTGGGTATGGAGTCCTAGATCATCTCTTCCGAGCCTTCAATGAGATTCCACGGTAAGTGTTTTATGACTTTCTGTTTTCTAGTACTTAGTAGTCTGCTGGTTAGGGCAGAGTGATGGCTAGAGTGGCTAGAGGCAGAGGTCGTAGGGGCCGTGGTGGCCGTGGTGATCGTGGTGGGCGTGGGCGAGGACTTCAGAGTGAGTCAGATGCCGTGAGTGTGGCCCAGGAGACCACGCAGGAGCAGGTGGCAGACTCGCAGGCGTTTCAGGAGGGGTCTGTGGGTGTGACTGCTACGGGTGCCAGCGTGAGGGATGGTGGGGCCAGTGTGGGTCCCGAGGTAGTTATTGGTGCGGGGGGCCCGGGTGGGGGTGCTCCCGTAGGTGTGGCCCAAGACCGAGATGATCGTCTGGCGGGTTTTCTGCAGTTGATTCTGGAGCGGTTACCAGGTGGGGTGCCGGCTCCGGGTCAGGCTCCGGGAGTTCAGCCAGGTGGGGCTGGTGTGCAGCCAGTGGTGGCTGGGGTTCAGCTGGTAGTGGCTGGTGTGTAGCCGGGTGTGGTGGTTGCGGAGGAGCTTCCATCCTACCTGAGGATGATGGAGCGGATGCAGAGGATTGGCACCGGGTTTTTTTCTCGGGTGGTGCCAAGCCTGAGGAGGCCGATGAGTGGCGGCGGAGATTGGAGCGTAATTTTCGCTCGATCAAGTGTCCTGAGGGATACAGAGTGGATGGTGACGCGCATCTCTGGTGGAGAGGCGTCGAGACCAGGAGGGTGCAGGCCGGGATGGTCTGGGAGGATTTCTGGGCAGAGTTTAACGCCAAGTATTTCCGCAGGAGGCGGTGGGCAGGATGGAGTCGAGGTTTCTGAACCTGACTCAGGGAGATCGGACAGTGAGGGAGTTCGATTTGGAGTTCGGTAGGCTCCTGATGCATGCCGGTAGAGGCATGGAGGGCGAGCAGGCCCAGGTGAGGAGGTTCCTCGGGGGACTTCGAGTTGAGTTGAGGACTCGCTGCAGGGCGAGTAAGTTCGCCACGAGGGCGGAGCTGGTTGAGACTGCGGCTGCGATTGAGGAGGATCTCAGGGAGCAGGTTGTGGTGGTTAGCCCACCGGTGCAGCACCAGCAGCAGCAGCCGAGGAGATCTCAGCAGCAGACTGGTTCGAGCAGGGGCGGCAAGCCTGCTCAGGGTCAAAAGAAGAAGTGGGAGAGCACTTCGGAACTGAGTCAGATGGTTCAGGGTGGTCCGGGATGCTTTGGGTGTGGGAGCATGGATCACAAGCTTGGAAGTTATCCTAGGAGGGACGAGTCGCGGGATTTGGGTGTTGAATCCTGTCTGTGTTGGAAATTGTGTGTCCTGTGATAAGTGTTAAGGTTCTTAAAGCACATGGGATTGTGCAGGGACCTAGTTGTGGGCGGATGTGAGTCCCACGTGTTGTTCGATTCGGGAGTTACGAATAGCTTCATTACTCTGGAGTGTGCGGAGGGCAGCGGGATTCGGAGCGATTCTGGTGAGCAGCCGGGAGTAGTTAAGGTTGCTGGTGGGAGGACATTAGCTACTTTCGGGCGGGCGCGACGTGTAGACGTTCTGGTGGCTGGAGAGTTAATGCCAGCAGATCTGATCATTAGTCTGGTGGAGTTGTACGATGTCATCCTTGGTATGGATTGGGTTTGATCGGTATAGGGTCCATCTGGATTGTCATCGAGGACAGACGTGTTTGAGCGAGAGTCTAGGAGGTTGGTTTATCTGGGTGTGACGCCGACTTCCGGGAATATCATGATTTGGACTACATGAGGTAGCTCTGGTCTGAAATGCTTATTGAACGTTTAAGAATTTACCGCTCTAGGGTATGAGTAGATACCCGAACAACTCATGGGGAGATGGTAGTTCTCCTGAGGGGATGGTGGTTCCCCTGTTTTTATAGTATTTCACTAGGGGATGGTGGTTCTCCTGTGTTATACTGAGAGATGGTGGTTCTCTCGAGGGGATAGTTGTTCCCCTGCAGATACCGAGATCTCAAAGGATGCGTTCCTGAGAGTTTGAGAGGTGTATTGATGAGTTAGGAGCAATGAATGTCTGCAAACGTGTGGATAAGCATAGGACTAGATATGGACCTCAGAGATCATGCGGGTTGATCTAGTGTGGTGATACCTTTTGGTTTGACGAATGCGCCAGCAGCGTTCATGCGGTTGATGAACGGGGTGTTCCTGGAGTGTTTGGACGTGTTTGTAATCATCTTCATTGATGATATGCTGGTGAATTCGAGGAGCCCTGAGGAGCACGAGGTGCTTTTGAGTTTGGTTCTAGAGAAGCTGCGGGAGCAGAAGCTGTACGCGAAGTTGAGTAAGTGCAGTTTCTGGCAGCAAGAAATGAGTTTTCTTGGCCATGTGGTGTCTGCAGAGGGAATTTCTGTGGATCCGGCTAAGATAGAGGCTATCAGAGGTTGGTCTAGACCGAGGAGTGCCACCGAGATCAGGAGTTTTCTTGGGTTGGCAGGTTATTACCGGAGGTTCGTCAAGGGATTCGCGAGTATGGCGCAGTCGATGACGAAGCTAACAGGGAAGGATGTCCCTTTTATTTGGTCTTCAGCTTGCGAGGAGAATTTCGGGAAGATGAAGGAGATGCTGACTAGTACACCGGTTTTGGTGTTACCCAAGCCGGGTAAGCCTTATGTGGTGTATACAGACGCTTCGGGAGTTGGTCTGGGTTGTGTGTTAATGCAGCAGGGGAAGGTGATTGCGTATGCTTCGAGGCAGTTAAGGAAGCACGAGTGCAATTACCCTACCCATGACTTGGAGTTGGCTGCAGTTATCTTTGCACTTAAGATCCGGAGGTCTTATCTGTATGGCGGGAAGGTGCAGATTTTCACAGACCATAAGAGTCTGAAGTATTTCTTCACTCAGCCGGAGCTGAACCAGCGCTGGATGGAGTTAGTTGCAGACTATGACCTGGAGATTGGGTACCATCCGGGTAAGGCTAATCTGGTTGCAGATGCGTTGAGTCGGAAGAGGACAGCTTTAGATCAGGAGCGGGATATGGAGGCTCTGGTGAGCGAGATCAGCACGTTGAGGCTGTGTGTGATCTCACAGGAGCCGTTGGGGTTAGAGGCAGCTAACCAGGCAGATCTGTTGAGCAGGATTCGGGTTGCACAGGAGAAGGATCAGGGTATGATTGAGGCTACTAAGGCGGCCGGTTCAGAGTATGTTGTCTCAGCGAGTGGGATGATACTGGTGAACGGGCGGGTTTGTGTACCCAAGGATGAGGATCTGCGGCGGGAGATCCTGAGGGAGGCTCATTCGAGCATGTTATCGATTCATCCGGAAGCGACTAAGATGTACCGTGACTTGAAGCGGTATTATCACTAGGTTAGGATGAAGAGGGATGTAGCTAGCTGGGTTGCAGCGTGCAACGTTTGTCAGCTGGTGAAGGCTGAGCATCAGGTCCCGAGCGGGTTATTGCAGAGTTTACTTATTTCGGAGTGGAAGTGGGATATGATTACGATGGATTTCATGACGGGATTGCCAGTGTCGTGGACCTATGATGCGATATGGGTTATTGTGGATCGTCTGACTAAGTCAGCACATTTTCTGGCCATCAAGAAGACCGACGGAGCGGTGGTGTTGGCTAAGAAGTATGTGCGTGAGATAGTGAGGCTGCACGGGGTGCCAGCAACTATTGTGTCAGACAGGGATCCGAGATTCACTTCAGAGTTCTGGAGGGCATTCTAGGCAGAGATGAGCACTAAGGTGTATATGAGTACCGCGTATCATCCTCAGACGGATGGGCAGTCTGAGAGGACGATTCAGACATTGGAGGATTTACTGAGGATGTGTGTACTGGATTATGGTGGTCATTGGGTGGATCATCTGAACCTGGTAGAGTTTGCGTACAACAACAGCTATCAGGCGAGTATTGGGATGGCTCCATATGAGGCTCTGTATGGGAGGTCGTGTAGGACACCATTATGCTGGACTCAAGTGGGGGAGAGGAGCATGTTTGGTGCAGACTTTGTTCAGGAGACGACGAAGAAGATCCGTGTCTTGAGGCTCAGGATCGGCAGAAGATTTACGCCGATAGGAGACGCAAAGAGCTGGAGTTTGAGCTCGGAGATATAGTGTATCTCAAGGCAGCTATGTTGAGGGGTCCTAACAGATCCATTTCAGAGAATAAGCTGAGTCCGAGGTTTATGGGTCCGTTCAGAGTGGTGGAGCGGGTCGGACCGGTAGCTTATAGATTGGAGTTACCTCAGAGTATGAAGGCTTTTCACAAGGTCTTCCATGTTTCGATGCTATGGAAGTGTCTGCATGAGTCTGAGGAGGTGTTGGCGAGGATTCCAGAGGATCTTCAGCCTAACATGACGTTGGCGGCGAGGCCTGTGAGGATTCTCGAGAGGAGGATCAAGGTGCTGCACCAGAAGAGTATACCGTTGGTGAGAGTCGTGTGGGACCGTAACGGTATTGAGGAGGAGACTTGGGAACCAGAGGGATTGATGAAGACGAAGTTCTCGAAGTGGTTCGAGAAGCAAGCGGTGGCTTGAGTTCTCTTTTGGTTTTTAGAGTATGTATTAGCATGTTGCTATGTTTGTGATAATTGTATTTCGTGGTGGCCGTGGTGAGTATACAATTTGAGATTTAATAAGATGAGTTTGCCTTATTAAATGTGTTATGAGATGTGAATTCTTATGGTATGACTGGTGATGTCATGGGTTTGTGATGACTGGTAGGTCATGAGGAGGTCTAGCGGTAGAAGTTATATGTGAGTTAGAGTTTGCCTATCGGCTAGGAAGGCTAGGAATAGAAGTTTTACGCGGCTTAGAGATCGTTCATGTTCCAGGAGTGGCTGGAAATGAGACTGTACAGGTTCCATGAGTGGCTGGAAATGTAAGCTCTACGCGCGTTAGAACTTGTCTATTTCCTAGGGAGAGTCTGGAAAAGAGGTTTTATGTGAGTTAGAATCATCTTTTCCAGGGACTCTGTGAGACACCCTGGTGATTGGGTTGTTTCGGCTGACCACGAGAGGTGATGCTGGTCGACAGGTGCATGTGATGCACGTTTCAGAGTATTGCTCCAGGGAACGGGTGGGTTCCTGTATACTGAGGGATAGTGGATCTCTCCAGAGGACGGGTGGGTTCTCTACATTTACTCGAGAGTTAGTGGTTCTCTCTAGGGGACGGGTGGGTTCCCTATATATATATATACGTTGAGGGATAGTGGGTCTCTCCAGGGGACGGGTGGGTCTCCTGCACACTGTCGCTCAAGGGGTGACGATCCTACGAGCATATGTGTGGTGTATATATTTATGAGTTATGAGTATGAGTTTGGAGCAGTAGCATCTGAGCGTGGTCGTGAGCATGAGACTGGATGAGCTTCGGGGATCAGGAGTGGATTTCAGGTGGTGCTGACCGGGTGGGGTCAGGATTGCAGCCGTGGTGAGACGGTGCAATGTGGCTAGTGTGAGCCTAGTAGAGCTCGGGGATCAGGTGTGATCACGAGTGGTGCTGGCTAAGGGCCAGGGATGTGTTGTGGACATCGAGTCTGGGGTTATTACTGGAGTCTGGATTCGGTTCGGATAATCCTGGTAGCATATGTTACGCCGATGGTCGTACATGTTCTTGTTTGATTGTTGTACGATCATTTGGTCCAATGCGGGGTCAACGGTTGGTCGAACATGTTCTTGTTTGATTGTTGGACCGTCAATCGGGCATCCCTAATCTGGACCATGGGGCGTGCATCGTTGGTGTTCCGGGTGAATCTGGTCGAATTTTAGGCGAGAGTGTTAGCCTTAGCAGGACGGGTTGTGGGATTCGAGTGTGATCTCGAAGGATACTGGCTGGGTGCGGGTCAGGTGGCGCGTGATTCGAGGTCGAATCCGTGTTAGTGGGGGAGAATTGTAACGCCCGTGAACCTAAAAGTAGATTTTTGGTGGGTATCGATCGACACAGGGTGGTGCGTCGATCGACACGTGTGTTTGGACTTAGGAGAAGTCGGGTTTTGGGCGTTATGTCGATCGACACGGAGTTAAATTAGACCGGCAGGTTCGGTTTAATTGTCCGGTTTGGTGGGCCGGTTAAGGAAAACCATAGGTTTTTATATAAAAGGCAGAGACAGTGTTCTGACCGTTGTTGTTGATCAGAAAATCAGAAGTTAGGGTTTTGGAAGAGGTTTGAGAGAGAGGCTTTGCTCTTGAGAGGTTTGTGAGTGAGAACAGCTTCTGTTCGGAAGTTTAAGAAGGCAAACGGCTGGGATATTCGAGGCGGATTGGGGTGAAACTTGGTGGGTAAGTTCTCCGATCTCTGGTCTTGATATGAGCGAAAACGGTTCGTCATTTCGTTGAGTATTCATTGAGTTATGGCCGTTTGAACTCGTTAGGTCTGTGCAGATTAGTTGACTGCGATCAGTCGGCTTCGGGGTTGATTTCCGATCGAACCAGAAGGAGTCTGGAGGCGATACGCATACCGACGCGTAGCTGTGTCTGTCTAGTTTCCAGAACAGTCGTCCGTTTCAGTTTTGGACCAGTGGTTCGTCGTGTACGAGGCTTTTTGTAACCGTTGGTCTCTTTTCTTATTTTGATTCTCTGAGGTGAGTGCGTGACCGTAGGTTTATCTGGGTAAAGGGATTGATCCCAATGCGTTGTTTGATGATTTGATGGTTGATTCTCGTGTTATGGATGTTACGTGTTGCTTGGATGTGTTTGTAGATGGTTCCTGTGCAGGGAATCGACGTATGTGCAGGTCAGAATCGGACCAGAGAGGAGAAGGTTCGATTCTGCGATTCTGCAGCATGTGTCGATCGACACAAGTTGTGTGTTGATCGACACAAGATTTTGTTGTGTCGATCGACATAGGGTGTGTGTCGATCGATTGCCGTCAGTTTGACATATTGATTGATATGTGTTGATCGGTTATTGCTTGGTGTTGTGGTTTGTCTCTTATGCTTGTGTGTATAACCTGTAGACGGAATGACCATCTCAATGAGTATTTATGATAATACTCACGCAACTCTTTTTGTCATGTGTTGCAGGTAAAGAGGAATTGTGATCGTGGAATCATAGCCGGGAAGAGGAGATGATCTAGAGTCTCGGTTGTGTGTTTTATATTGTCGTTAGAACTGCTAGGGTGTTGGTAGTTCTGGAATTGGATGTTTTTGGTTTCAATATAGTATGAGATGTGTTGAATGGTTTGATTTAATTGGTTATAGATCGGTTTGTTATTGTTGATTTTAATTGTTCCGCATTGCTTGTGTTTGGCCCATTGAGGATTATTATCTATGATGATAGTAATCCGAAGGGAAAAATTTTAAATTTTTGGGTCGGGTCGTTTCACTCACTATCTCCCACACATACTTCTTATCTAACATCGCCGTTTCGTCGGTCTTCTTGATGGCAAGAAAATGTGCTGACTTGGTCAGACGATCCACAATCACCCAAATCGCATCATAGGTCCGTGACAGTGGCAATCCCGTCACAAAATCCATGGTAATCATATCCCACTTCCACTCCGGAATAGGCAAATTCTGCAACATGCCACTCGAACCTGATGCTTGGCCTTCACCAACTGACACACGTTGCACGCTGCAACCCAGTTAGCTACAGATCACGATATATCTTGGTCGCTCTCGGATGAATAATACCACTTCAGATCATGATACATCTTGGTCGCTCCCGGATGAATCGATAACATGCTCGAATGAGCCTCCCTCAGGATCTCCTGCCTCAGATCCTCGTCCTTGGGTACACAAACCCGCCCGTTCACCAATATCGTCCCATTCGCCGAGACCACATACTCTGAACCTGTCGCCTTAGAAGCATCAATCAAAGCAACCCTCTCTTGAGCTACCCAAATCCTACTCAGCAAATCTGCCTGGTTAGCTGCCTCTAACCCCAACGGCTCTTGTGAGATCACACATAACCTCAACATACTAATCTCGCTCACTAGATCCTCTATATCTCGCTCCTAAGCCAAAGCAACCATCTTCCGACTCAACGCATTTGCAACCAGATTAGCCCTACCCGGATGGTATCCAATCTCTAGGTCAAAGTCCGCAACTAACTCCATCCAGTGCCTCTGACTCTGGTTCAGCTCTGGCTAAGTGAAGAAATACTTCAGACTCTTGTGGTTTGTGAACACTTGCACCTTTCCGCCATAAAGATACGACCTCCAAATCTTTAGAGCAAAAATCACCGCAGCCAACTCCAAATCATGAGTAGGGTAATTGCACTTGTGCTTCCTCAACTGCCTCGAAGCATACGCAATAACCTTTCCCTGCTGCATCAGTACACATCCCATACCAACTCCCGAAGCATCTGTATACACCACGTAAGGCTCGAGTAACGCCAACACAGGAGTACTAGTCAGCATCTCCTTCAGCTTCCCGAAACTCTCCTCACAAGCTGAAGACCACCAAAAGGGAACATCTTTCCCCGTCAACTTCGTCATCGCTGCGCCATACTCGCAAATCCCTTGACGAACCTCCGGTAATAACCCACCAACCCAAGAAAACTCTTAATCTCAGTGGCATTCCTCGGTCTATGCCAACCTCTGATAGCCTCAATCTTAGCCAAATCTACAGAAACTCCCTCTGCAGACACCACGTGGCCAAGGAAACTCATCTCTCGCTGCTAGAAACTCCACTTACTCAACTTCACGTACAACTTCTGCTCTCGCAACTTCTCCAGAACTATCCTCAAATGCACCTCGTGCTGTCACGGACTGATTTCTCTCGATGATCAGTACGTGCGGCCTTAGCTCCTTTCTACCCGCGTAGTAGCTAAGTCAGCCTTTTCGAACAATCGATCAAAGTGTAAAGAGAGTGTGGGACGTTTTTAGAGAGGTTAAGAATTTATGGAAGTAATTCTTATTCCAAATCCGATGATGTTTACAATGGAGGTTTCACCCCTTTATATACACATCCACCTCCTCAACGGATGGTTTAGATTAAGCCATGTGTCATGGTTAAGATCATGACACCCTAAAGAATACTTTACACCTAAGTATTCTACACCCTTCCTCTACCTTCCACATCCTTCCATACCTTTCCAT
Organism: Arabis hirsuta; assembly: GCA_964056655.1. Lineage (NCBI taxonomy): Eukaryota > Viridiplantae > Streptophyta > Magnoliopsida > Brassicales > Brassicaceae > Arabis > Arabis hirsuta. Next base: position 21,306,214 of record OZ053299.1, on the reverse strand, counting down.
AGAATTCTACACAATTCTACACATTTCCCATAATATCTTTACTTAGATATTTACAAGGTTTTTGGGCTTTAAATAAACCCTATCCTAGCCCAATGGGCCGGACCACATCCAACGGCCCGTGACATCCTCCCCCACCTAAGCTGGTGACGTCCTCGTCGCCGAGTACGCCTTCAACGCCTCCCGGAACTGCCACAAATCTTCTTCCGGCTCCCAAGTTGCTTCCGCCTCCGGTAGTCCCTTCCATTTGATAAGATAATGGGTTTGTCTCGGAACTCCCCGCTTTCTCACTTCTTTGGACGCTAGCACCTTTTCAATCTCCTTGTCATAGGACTTGGTCATGACTGGTGGTGCCCGAGTCGAAACCCCTCGGTCTCGATCATTTTCGTCTGCGTGATAAGGCTTCAGCATACTTACATGGAAAACCGGATGGATCTTCAATGTATCCGGCAGGTTAAGTCGGTAGGAAACTTTTCCCACCTTCCCAATTACTTCGAACGGCCCTTCATACCTCCGGATCAAGCCCTTGTGTAGGCTCCGGAATGCCTTGAACTGTTGTGGAAGTAATTTCACCAGAACAAGGTCGCCCACTGTATATTCCGAAGGCCGTCTCTTCTTATCTGCCCATTTTTTCATCCGTTTTCGGGACTTTTCCAAACATGCTCGGGCAAGATCAGCATGTTCTTCCCACTGTTTAACCATTATAAACGCCCCCGGACTCTTCCCTTCAACCCTTGGTGTCGCCAAGGTATGTGGGGTTAATGGCTGTTGTCCTGTTGCCAGTTCAAATGGACTTCGTCCCGTTGACTCGTTGCGTTGAAGATTGTAAGAGAACTGGGCTATGTCCAGCAACTTGGCCCAGTCCCGTTGGTTGGCACTGACGAAGTGTCTTAAGTAGCACTCAAGCAATGCATTCACCCTTTCGGTCTGTCCATCTGACTGCGGGTGAAAGCTGGTTGAGAAGCTTAGCTCCGTCCCGAGCATTCTGAACAACTCCGTCCACAAACGCCTAGTGAACCGGGGATCCCGGTCACTCACGATGTTTCGCGGAAGTCCCCAAAGCTTTACCACGTTCTTGAAGAACGCCCTTGCTGCTTCCTCCGCGGTACAGTCCCGATCGCAGGCCACAAATGTTCCATACTTGGAGAACCGATCCACGATCACCATGATGGATCCAAACCCTTCGGACTTCGGTAACGCACTGATGAAGTCAAGTGAAACTGAGTCCCATGGTCTCTCCGGAATGGGGAGTGGCTGTAACAAACCTGCGGACTGCTTGTTTTCTGTCTTGTCTTGCTGGCACACCAGACAAGTTTTCACGTAAAGTTCCACGGTATCCCTCATCCGTGGCCAATAGTAACTTGCTTCGACAAGTGCCATGGTTCTCCTTTGTCCCGGATGGCCCGCCCATCGGGTATCATGACACTCTCGAATGATGTCTCGTCGAAGACTCTCCCACTTCGGGACATAGAGTCGACGACCTTTGGTGTAGAGTAACCCATCCTCTACCCAAAATCGATGCACCTTTCCTTCATTGGATAGCTTCACTAGCTCCTTCGCAACTGGATCACGTTCTAGTCCCTCCCGAATTCGAGCCACAATAGTCCCCTCGACTTGGCTCATGGTCGCTAGTGTTGCCTTTCGGCTTAGTGCATCAGCTACTACATTCACCTTTCCTGGCTTATACCCTAAGGTAAAATCGAACTCGGCCAGGAAGTCTTGCCATCTTGCCTGTTTTGGAGACAACTTCTTTTGAGTTTGGAAATAACTCGTCGCCACGTTATCCGTCTTGATCGAGAAATGAGCTCCCAAAAGATAATGTCTCCAAACTCGCAAGCAATGGACTATGGCGGTCATCTCCTTTTCTTGCACCGTGTACCGCCGTTCTGTATCATTGAGCTTGCGACTCTCAAAGGCAACCGGATGTCCATTTTGCATAAGCACTCCCCCGATGGCAAAGTCGGAGGCATCCGTATGTAACTCAAAAGGAAGATTAAAGTTAGGTAAGGCAAGAACGGGCTCTTGGCTTACCGCAGTCTTTAGTTCCTTGAAGGCTTCCTCGCACCGATCGGACCATTCCCAGGCCTTCCCCTTTTTGAGTAGATCCGTCAGTGGCGCAGCCTTCCTTGAATATCCCTCGATGAACCGTCGATAATAGTTGACCAAGCCAAGGAAAGATCTCAACTCCGTTACCTGGGTCGGGGTTTCCCATTCCATAATCGCCTTAACTTTCGGTTCATCCATCTTCAGCTTCCCATGGCCGATGACATGGCCAAGGAACTGAACTTCTTCGGTGGCAAATGTACACTTTTCCCTCTTTACGAACAGCTCGTTCTCTCGAAGGACCCGAAATACTGTCCGTAGGTGCTCTACATGCTCCTCCATGGAGTTGCTGTAGACGACAATATCATCTAAGTAAGCCACCACGAACCGATCCAAGTAGGGCTGTAGGATCTGGTTCATTAGCGTGCAAAACGTGGCTGGGGCATTCGTAAGCCCGAATGGCATCACCAACCATTCAAATGACCCATACCGTGTTATGCATGCCGTCTTTGGTTCATCCCCTTCCGCTATCCGGACTTGATAGTAACCCTTCTGCAAATCCATTTTCGTATAGACTTTTGCCCCTCCAAGCCTATCAAATAGATCCGCGATCAATGGAATAGGATAGCGGTTCTTGATTGTCACCTTATTAAGGGCCCGGTAGTCCACGCACATTCTTAGCGATCCATCGTGCTTCTTCTGGAACAAAACCGGCGCGCCATACGGTGCCTTGGACGGTCTCAACTTCCCCGTCCTTAACAGCTCATCGAGTTGTTTCCTTAACTCCTCTAGTTCAGATGGAGCCATCCTATAGGGAGCCATGGATGGTGGCTTGGCTCCGGGCTCCAACTCGATCCGATGGTCCACCGCCCTCCTCGGTGGTAACTTCTCGGGCAACTTAGTTGGCATAACGTCCTTGTTTTCCTCAAGGACCGCTTCGATGACTTGTGGGATGGACTCCACGTTTTTAGGCTCATCTTCCATCTTCATCATAGCCAAAAACGTGGGTTCCCCCTTTTTTACCCCCTTGGTGAGTTGCATCGCCGATAGTTGCCTCATCCCCTCGGTTTTCTCCTCCAAGGTCGGAATCATACACGGTGTTCCCTTCTCGAGTATACACACCAAACTCAACGAAGGCATAGGTATGGCTGTGACTTTCCTCATAAAATCCATACCCAAGACCACCTTAAAGTCATCCATGGGAATGACTGAGAAGTCAACCGGTCCACTCCAACTTCCCAGCTGTACCCTGACTCCTCGGGCTATCCCAATGACGGGTTGAGCCTTTGCATTCACCGTCTTCATCCAACCATCTTTCTTTGACCAACTAATTCCGAGTTTCACGGCCTCATCTGTGGCCATGAAGTTGTGAGTGGCTCCCGTGTCCACCATTACTCGGGTTAGTTTGTTATTGATTCGAGCTTCGACATACATGAGCCCTTTGCTCGTTGGCTTCACTACTGGGTTAGCCTTTAGGGCGTTCAACAGTTGTAATGTCCCTATCTTGCTCGGTTCCTCGTTTGGAGTCTCGGTCTCCCGATTCTCCATTATTGCAGATAAGGACCCCATCTTAGGGCAATCCTTCATCGCATGCGGCCCCTTGCACACGAAACATCCTCCCTTAGGAACGAAGGACTTCTTCCTTGTTTCGAAATCCTCTCGACGAGCTCCCTTCTCAAAAGTCTTTGAGTTGGGTGACCGACCAGTATCCCGTTTGGCTCCCCCACCTTTGGTCCCGACCTGCTCCTTCTTTTTAGAGGATTCGGACGAGCCCGAAGTGCGGAAGTCAATCAATGACTCGGCCACCGTGATGGCCTCGTCCACCGTCTCCACTCCCCGACGTTGCAGTTCCAACTTTGCCCAAGCCTGTAAGCCATCCGTGAAGTGGAACACGAGGTCCTCCGCTGTCATGCTTGGAATTTGAAGCATGAGCGTTGTGAATTCTTTCACATAATCCCGAATCGACCCACGTTGTCGAAGTTCCCTCAACTTCCTCCGGGCTTCGTAGACAACATTCTCCGGATAGAACTGCCGTTTCAGTTCCTTCTTAAAATCCTCCCAAGTACTAATCCGGCAAATCCCTTGTTCCATCTCGGAGTGTTTTCTTCGCCACCACAACATGGCCGTATCCGATAGATAGGACGTCGCAGCCTTTACCTTCGCATTCTCATCCACCAGGTTGAGATTGTCGAAGTATTGCTCCATTTGCCATAGGAAATTTTCCACTTCCTTGGCGTCCCTTACACCGTCAAACCGGCTTGGTCGCGGAAATTCAACCCGACCAGCGCTGGTTCCCTCAACGGCTCCAGTATTCACGCTTGCCCTCTTGACCAGCGTGATATCCTCCTCCATCACAGTGAAGCGTGTCTTCATCCCCTCGATATCATCACGCATAGCCTGGATGGATCCCAATACTGATTCTTCGAGTCGAAAGAACCGAGTGTCCAAATCGGCAGCATTCTGCTTAACTTCTTCAAGGCCCCCGAACACGACGTTCTCCAACTCTGTGACGGTATGCTCGACCCTTTCGAGCTTCTCACCCATCTCACCCACGGCCGAACCCAAGGCCTCACGAGAAATACTCTTATCTCGCTGGGTGCCGGCACGAGTAGACATAGTCTCCCGTCCGCGTTCTTCTATACCGGATGTCGAACTTACTTCCCTATCTTTTTTCTCTCCACCCCTCACCATTTTATTTGGACAGAATCTCCCTTTATCTGGATTGTAAACCTGGCTCTGATACCAACTGTCACGGACTGATTTCTCTCGATGATCAGTACGTGCGGCCTTAGCTCCTTTCTACCCGCGTAGTAGCTAAGTCAGCCTTTTCGAACAATCGATCAAAGTGTAAAGAGAGTGTGGGACGTTTTTAGAGAGGTTAAGAATTTATGGAAGTAATTCTTATTCCAAATCCGATGATGTTTACAATGGAGGTTTCACCCCTTTATATACACATCCACCTCCTCAACGGATGGTTTAGATTAAGCCATGTGTCATGGTTAAGATCATGACACCCTAAAGAATACTTTACACCTAAGTATTCTACACCCTTCCTCTACCTTCCACATCCTTCCATACCTTTCCATAGAATTCTACACAATTCTACACATTTCCCATAATATCTTTACTTAGATATTTACAAGGTTTTTGGGCTTTAAATAAACCCTATCCTAGCCCAATGGGCCGGACCACATCCAACGGCCCGTGACATCGTGCTCCTCAGGACTCCTCAAATACACTAGGATATCATCAATGAAGATGATCATGAACACATCCAGATACTCCTGGAACACACCGTTCATCAACCTCATGAACGCTGCTGGCGCATTCGTCAACCCGAACGACATCACCATAAACTCATAATGCCCGTACTTCGTCCAGAAGGTCGTCTTCCTAACGCTGCCTCATCAATCAGAATCTGATGGTAACCCAAGGCCAAGTCGATCTTGGAGAACCAAGTAGCCCCTCGCAACTGATCCAACAACTCATCAATACGCGGAAGAGGGTACCTGTTCTTCACAGTGACTCGATTAAGTCCCCGGTAATCGATGCACAACCAGAAACTTCCATCCTTTTTCACGAACAACACCGGCGCTCCTCACGGTGAAACACTAGGCCGGATGAAACCCTTTCCCAACAGATTGTCTAGCTGCTTCTTCAGCTCTACCATCTCTGCTGGAGCCATACGGTAAGGCGCCTTGGATATAAAGGTCGTCCCAGGTTCTAACTCAATCGTAAATGGGTCCGACCACGACAGTAGCAAACCCAACAACGACTAGAAAACGTCCTGGAAATCCCGAACAACCCGAATATCCCCAACTGCAACCTCTCCAACAGTCTTCAGCATCACTATCGTTGCCAGATACGCCTCACAACCCTTCTTAATCAACTGCTCGGCCTAAATCACTGCAATTATAAGACTCCCAGAAGTCGGTCTCACCCTCTGATACACCAACCTTCCTGCCTCCCGCTCGAACAAAACCCGTCCTCGATGACAATCTAGATGGACCCTATACCGATCCAGCCAATCCATACCAAGGATTACATCGTACAGTTACACCGGACTGATAATCAGGTCTGCTTCATCAACTCCCCCGCCACCAGAACACCTACACCACGAGGCCCCCCCAAAAGTAGCCAACGACTTGCCTCCAGCAACTCTAACCACTCCTGGCTGCTTTCTAGAATCGTTTCAGATCCCGCTGCCCTCCGCACACTCCGGAGTAATGAAGCTATTCGTAGCTACCGAATCAAACAACACATGGGACTCACAACTGCCCACAACTAAGGTCCCTGCACAATTTTCATGTGTTTTAAGAACCCTAAAACTCTAGCACAGACTCACAATATTCCCAAACATACTAAACTCAAACACCAAAATAATTTAAAGGTCAAGTCTGGAATTTACCTGTGATCGATCTGGCACTAGATCATCTCCTCTTTCCGGCCATGATTCCACGATCACAATTTCTCTTTACCTGCATCACATAGCAAAAAGAGATGCGTGAGTATTATCACAAATACTCAGTGAGATGGTCCTCCCGTCTACAGGTTATACACACAGGCATAAGCAAAAGATACAATACCAGGATGAGCATACAACAAGCATACACGAACAATTAAACATAAACCAGTTCACGAGCACTGTGTCGATCGACACAACCACTAGGTGTCAATCGGCATACTGCACTTGTGTCGATCGATACACCACCATGGTGTCGATCAATACGATGCACTTGTGTCGATCGACACGGCATCGCAGAAACAGAGAATGAGCATATCCTCTCATGGCTCGAACCCTAATGCGATCCATCGATCTCCTGCATGAATTCACCAACAAACACACGAAATCCAATCCACACAACCGCAATCAAACGTATTCTATCGATTCCCTTACCCAGATAAACCTATGGTCACGTAGTTACCTCGAAAAAGGATTGGACGAGGAAAAACACGAAGAAACAACCTCTACCCAGCCAAAACCCTACTAATTTCCTCTCCCACGACACGAAATCAGCCACAGCAACGATTCTCCTCGCTCAATAGCCACAAGAACGAGCCTCAATCGATCAATCACCCAAAAATCTCTAATACTCTCTAACCTTTCTGATTTCTGATCAAAAACTCGGCCAAAATGCGTCTCCCACGTATTTATATCGAACCCTAGGGTTCTCTAAACTAATCGCCAAACCAAGCGATCAAAAACCAAACCTGTCGGTTCAATTTTAACCCGTGTCGATTGACACGCAAACCTTGTGTCGATCGACACAACGCCCAAAAATCCGACTTCTCACAAGTCAAAAACACTCATGTCGATCGACACACCAACCAAAAATTCACTTTTTGGTTCACGGGCGTTACACTCCATATGATTGATTATCGCAGTGCCTTTATTCCCTTTAGATTTAGATCTATTTCTTTGGCCCCCGTCAAATCAAAAGAAGTCCAATTCCTCAACATTCTTCTTCTTCTGTGGCCTTTTTGCGAACAAAGGTGTTTCTGGGAGGACGATCGAACAATATGAGAAAAAGGAAAGATGATGATGGAACAAGTCTTATACATGATACGCAAGAATCAAAGAAGAGTCGTCATGCGGAAAATTCTCCGATGAATAGAACTTCAAAGTATGATAGTATTAATAAGACATCATCTGTTAATATTACTTCTGTTTTCAGAAGAGTTTTTGGTGATATTACAAATGGTGGAACTACGGTACAACTTTGTATAGAGAGTCTTTCGAATCACCAATCAGAAAAAAAAAAGTATAAAGAAAATGTTATCAGATCGAAAATTTCTGAAATCAATGGTTCTGCAAGTTCTTCGACGGTCAACATTCCATTTTGGACATTTTTCTAAATGTACTTCTTTTTTAATATTATAGAGATTCTTATTCAAGTAATTTTAAATCTCGATCTCAATCATTCGTGTTGACGTGAGAGAAGAGAAACCACCTAAATAATTTGTTTTTAGTTCTTCTGTATTTTTATTATGTTTCAGTATGGATTTGGTTATTGTATTTCTTCAAGCTTAACAACAGTGTTTTTCCTAATAGCTTTTGATATTTAATTATATTTAGATATCATGCAAGGTAAGATCATTCATAAAATTGTTAAATTAAGATAACATATTTTAGATATTCAAATTATTCAATAAGTAAATACAACATACATACGTACATGTACAAAACTAAATAATTGATACGAAAGACGTACGTACATGCACAAAACTAAATATTGTAATTTATGTATACCAACTCCAATGACTATTCATTATAAAATTCAGTACTTAATATACTTATTCTCTACCTTCAAACTAAAAATAACCATCATACTTTTTCAAACTAATCGTAACTACATACAAACTAAAACAATACATATCTAATCTTAGAACATATTATATACGACAAAATATGAAAGCTAAATATAGTTTACAACATATACAACGAATATTCCCGCACAAAGTGCGGATGAGAATCTAGTACATATTAAATGAGATGAGCACTTATTCAAAGCTATTTAATATTTTACAAAAATAATAGCGGATAAGTTTGGTCAATATAATTATAGTGAAATCAAAGATTTTGAACTTTTTAAGGCCTCAATGTGGATTTACTTAATATTGCAACTTTGAAATAAACTTTATTTTTGATCCACCAAAAAAAAAAAAATCGGAGTAGTTAGAGAGAGAAAATCTCTCTTCCTTCTCTTTACACTTTAGTTCGCCCTAGCGCCGCATCACTTTGTTTTTCTGACTGCCTCTCTGGTGCTCGGCTTGTCGGCGCTGCGAGACGCCTCGACCCGCCTTTTTGCAGTCTATTGCTTTTCATCTCTAGCAACAGCCAAAATTCAACGAGTCTATGGCGATAAGTTCCCTCATCCGGCGGCGTTGCATGGTAGCTTTGGGATCTCTCTGGTTGGGTCAATGGTGGTTCTTGTTGGGTATATAGTCAAATCTTAGCCGACGAGACCTTGCTTCTTCTCCATCGGGTCCTGCTACTAGCTCCACTAGGTCGGAGCTCCCCAAGTGATTTGGCTCGGTTGGTTAACGAGGATGCGGATCTGATGCTCGGTGTGGTCTATTGGTGGGTGGCTCTTGGTTGTAAAACCTAGGGATGTCGCTCCTATGAGGTAGATATGCCTGGAGTCGGCGGATCTGGCCGATTAGTCAAGTTCTATCAACAGGCAGCCTTTTCTCCCTCATCAGTATGTCTTGCTCGTGTCTTGAGGTAAAGATTTCTTCTCTCCGGTTTGAGCCAAGTCTGGATAACGGCTACCCCTAATTCTCTAGGAGAACCACGAGCAGCCGCCACACACCGAATCCCTTGACGCCGGTGATGACGGTGAAAAATAGAGACAACCCATGGTCTCTCTCTTCCGGTGTTTGGTTCTTGGTTGTGAGAGTGGTTCTCTTTCTCCATTTGTAGATCGAGTAGTCTCTCCGGATTTGTTCGTGTTCTTCCTTTAGCTCTAGCATGAGGTGTTGGTGGTTATCTTCCATGCTATGTCTGAATAGATCGAGTGTTGTGTAATTGTTGGCCCGCCTCTCCGCCGGTTTGTTTCTTCGGCATGGAATTTTTGGGTTAGGTTTCGTGAGTACGATTTCAAAATTCTCGGTCCATTGTCGTCAGCCGTGGCCAGGGGTTGTCTCTGCCATTTCAAAACTAAACCTTAATACAATATAGTTAACACAAACATTAATAATATAATTAATAAATAATTTTTAAAAATGGTACTTTTGCAAAAATTTTGAAAAATGGTATTTTTGAAAAGTGCCACTTCAAAAGTGGAAAATTTCTATTAAAAAACACTTGTCAAATATTGATAGAACACATACAACTTCTCATAACTTTAGTTTTGAGAAAACCTTAAATATATAACTCTTAAAGTTAAAAAAGCAAAACAAAAATTAATCAATTTTTTATGGTTGAAATTAAAGAAGAACTACACATGTCAAAAAAAAAAAAAAATTATAGGATACTTTAGTTTTGAGTGCCTTCTCAAAAACTAAACTTTAGCTTTGAGAAAATCGTAAAACATTATATAAGATTGTTCGGCTGAGATTATATAAGATTTCACATCATTTGGACTGTTTAATTTGTTTGGGTGACGAGCCAATGATCTATCATCATATGTTCTCCTCCTTCTCTTTGACCTCTGATGTCCTCTTTCTTTACTCGATCTCTTGCACAACCTTTACTTGATGACTTTTTCAAAAAAAAAAAAAAAAAAAAAACCTTTACTTGATGTCTTGGAAAAAAAGAAGTAACACTCATTTTCACATTTTACCTTCACATCACTTTCATTTTTTGCCTGTCAGCATTCCCAATAAACCTTAAGTCCATTCAGGAGTTGTCTTTAGGTTGTCACTAGAAACACTATAGGAGCAAGATGAATCGAAGGTCCATAGCACATTCCGTAGTAGTTAGAAAATAAATCAAAATCCCAAAAATGAATAGGAAATTAAAATTTAACATATACATAATTTTATTAATTATTTTACAAAATTATTTACTGTGTAAACAATATATATAAATCTTTATCTAGCTAATTAAAACAATTTAATATTTCACAATTTCATAATGTTTATGAATAAGATCAAGCAATTAAAAAAAATTAGAAATTAACTTTTGTCACAATTAAGTTTTAGAACACTTTTTATATCAAATATATTATTACTTAAATTTATAGTAAAGAGCTAACAAACTTTTAAAAGATATTTTATCCCAAATTTATAAAAAAATATAAGTTTTTTTTTTCAAGACAAGTAGTGTACAAACCAAAAAAAATTAAAAAAAAAAATTGTAATCAATTTACTTCGCAATGTTTTACTGATTTTATATAGCATTTTTTGTTTATTTTTCTATAGCATCTATTCTCTAATAATTGAAAAAGCATAGTTATCTATTTGTTTCTTTTCTAAAAAGATAAAATAAAAATAAAAAAACTTATGTATATATACAGATGTTACAAGCTACTATAAATGATAATAAAATAGACTACGTCAATTATTATCTTAGCTTGATGCATACATACATATTAAATGAGATGAGCACTTATTCAAAACTATTTAATACTTTACAAAAATAATAGCGGATAAGTTTGGTCAATAGAAGAATAGTGAAATCATAGACTTTGAACTTTTTAAGGCATCAATGTGGATTTACTTAATATTGCAACTTTGAAATAAACTTTATTTTTGATCCACCAAAAAAAAATCGGAGTAGGTAGAGAGAGAAAATCTCTCTTCCTTTTCTTTACACTTTAGTTCGCCCTAGCACCGCATCACTTTGTTTTTACGACTGCCTCTCCGGTGCCAAGCTTGTCGGCGCTGCGAGAGGCCTCGACCCGCCTTTTTGTTGTCTATTGCTCTTCATCTCTAGCAACGGCCAAAATCTAACGAGTCTATGGCGGTAAGTTCCCTCATCCGGCGGCGTTGCATGGTAGCTTTGGGATCTCTTTGGTTGGGTCTATGGTGGTTCTTGTTGGGTATATAGCAAGATCTTAGCCGACAAGACCTTGCTTCTTCTCCATCAGGTCCTGCTACTAGCTCCACTAGGTCGGAGCTCCCCAAGTGATTTGGCTCGGCTAGTTAACGAGGATGCGGATCTGATGCTCGGTGTGGTCTATTGGTGGGTGGCTCTTGGTTGTAGAACCTAGGGATGTCGCTCCTATGAGGTAGATATGCCTGGAGTCGGCGGATCTGGCCGATTAGTCAAGTTCTGTCAACAGGCAGCCTTTTCTCCCTCATCAGTATGTCTTGCTCGTGTCTTGAGGTAAAGATTTCTTCTCTTCGGTTTGAGCCAAGTCTGGATAACGGCTACCCCTAATTCTCTAGGAGAACCACGAGCAGCCGCCGAAGCCCTTGACGCCGGCGATGACGGTGAAAAAGTAGAGACAACCCATGGTCTTTCTCTTCTGGTGTTTGGTTCTTGGTTGTGGGAGTGGTTCTCTTTCTCCATTTGTAGATCGAGTAGTCTCTCCGGATTTGTTCGTGTTCTTCCTTTAGCTCTAGCACGAGGTGTTGGTGGTTATCTTCCATGCTATGTCTGAATAGATCGAGTGTTGTGTAATTGTTGGCCCGCCTCTCCGCCGGTTTGTTTCTTCGGCATGGAATTTTTGGGTTAGGTTTCGTGAGTACAATTTCAAAATTCTCGGTCCATTGGCGTCATCCGTGGCCAGGGGTTATCTCTGCCTTTTCACCGTCATCACCTGCGTCAAGGGCTTCTGTGTACGGCGGCTGATCGTGGTTCTCTTAGAGAATTAGAATTAGCCGTTATTGGACTTTAGTGTTTTATGTAGGCTTAGCTCATAAAATTTTTGGATTTTGGTTTTACAACCAAGCCCATCCTGGGAAATGTATATAGGCTTTTATATAATTATGCATATGTAAAATCCAATAAAAACCAAAAAAAATCCTACTAACTAAAAAGGAGCTAATTGAGGCTCCCCAAGCCATCACGTCATCATTTTAAAATACTATTATAACTGTGCCACGTGGCATTGCTTTCTAAATTACCGAATGTGTGCAAGTCTAAGAAAAATGATTTGGGCCAACATGACAAACGAGTGGGCCGTATGGAATTAATTAAAAACAATTGCAAAATAAGGCCCAAACGATCCACAACCCTTACCCTACGATTGTCTTCCTCTTTTTTTTTTTTTTTGTTGGTCACAGTCTTCTTCCTCTTCCATAGAACTCCGAACGGTTCTGCTAAGGAGCCCTTCACGTCTCACAAATCAAAATAATTGCACCACCGTTACAAACCTAATCTAATCTACGGCATAAATGGCCTCTATGTTGGATTTGAATTAGTAAATTGAAGAATAAGTCTGTATGGACATAATGTGTGATAACAGTTCAACAATCTACACATTATGTCCATACACTTTCTCCACTCTTCATCTCAAGAGTCTCAAATGTCCGTCTGAGCCTCTGCAATTGTGCTCTCTTCACTCTAGCACTTCCCTGATGCTTGACTTTCATTGAATCCCATAACTGTTTCGCGGTCTCCTTTTGCATGATTGTCTTCGAGTCATGCATGGAAGAACCAAACACATCGATGTCAGGTATCATTATCTTCGAGACTTAGTGAATGAAGGAGCTTTGAGGTTAGTGTTATGTGAGACGAACGAACAGGTGGCCGACATCATGACAAAGCCAATCAAGTTGGATCAGTTCGTGAAGCTTAGGAGTATGCTTGGGGTTCACGTCTGCGAGTCTGCAAGATTGTAGGAGTTGATCAAGTCAATTTTAATTTTAATTTCTGTTATTTATTTCAGCAATGTGTTGCTTGTTTTTCGGTTCTCGTTTTTGTAAGGCTTCTCTTTATAAGCCATTCTCTTTAATCAATTGAATACACGAATCAGTTTTCTAGAATTGTTATTGTCTCTGTTTCCATTACTCTAACCTTGCATTGAATCCGCCTCTAAAGGACTCCTATAAGCTCATTCTTCATCTCCATGGCTTCCACAATACTTCACATCCCTCAAAAACGGATGGAAACATTCACCTGGAGTCGAAAAAACAGAACTTTGAATTCCCTATGGTCAACCAACTCTTGGAGAATTCCACAAGCTAGATCGGATACTCAATTACAACTCCAAATACACCTTAACAACGGTAAATCTCTCTCTTTTGCCTGATTACTATGAGTGTGGCCTGATGAATGTAAGGCTATATCGTAGGCTACGGGAACCATTTACAAACTGCTTGGGTAATCTGGTTCTCCGTAGGGATTCCCAAACACAAATTCTTAGTTTGGCTCTTTAATCTTAACAGATGTCCTACACGTGATCGGATCCTTGGGTGGGGACCCCAAACTGATCCATTGTGTGCTGAGGTAAATGAATCGCGTAACCATTTGTTCTTCAAATGCTCTTTTGCTAGGAGAGTATGGGAGTACATTGCGAGAAATATCAACTTACAGCCACTACCACAGTGGGAGGACTCTCTGGCTTCGCTCTAAGCTCTCTCAGGAAGCAGAGCCATCAAAGGACTACTGTCTCTGGACCGAGAGAAATCATCGACTCCACCGAAACGATTTCAAATCGGAACCATCTCAACCATTGGTGGACTGATAAAAAACAGAGTCTCGAGCATTAGATGGAATTATCGGACCAGTATTGGCTTCTGAAATGATGCATCTTTGGTTTCTCGGCTCCTTACCTCCCTCTTCAATCTGATCCCAGCTTCAATCTCTCGCCTCTTGCTTCTAGGGTTCCGTTCAGAGGAATTGATTTCTCAACATTAATCAGTAACTTGGATGGTTGGAATACTATCGAGGTTGGTTCTTAACAAGTCGAAGGGAAGAGGCACCCTGCGGTGGTGGCTGCTACACTCGAACATGTTGAATACATAGTAGCCAAAGATGTGTAAGTAAATGGAATACTATGCCTTTGTGGGAAAGAGGATGCCAAGCCGAGAGCCTCGAATCTGGATAATAGATTAAGAAGAGTAGAAGTGGGGTTTATTCATGCGAATGTGTGATACAAAACAAACATTGGAAATCCTAGAAGCAAGATGCGAGAGATTATGATTAGAAATCTAACAAAAACAATTATTGGACCACTAATGAGCTAAATTGGCAAGTATAAATTCTAAAGTTACGATTAGAAATCTAATAAAAACAATTTCTTTCTGATGGAAAAAAGTCAAATTGCCTTATGAATAGAATAACAAGAAAAGTATATTGAAAAAAAAAATATATATATATATATTTTCGTCACAATGTTGAAAATATATGTTTAATTCTTTGTTTTTCTCCGTGTAAACAAAAGTTCAAAATTTTAAAATATTTAAAACTCTTTTTAAGCAACAATGCATTTCTTCCCCATAAGGCCATAATCATGAGACAAACAATTGTATCATATATGTTAGAAATATCTATTTTTAGTAATTGTTGCATAAACACGACACTCCAAAGTCACTTTGATAAAACTTATCTTGATGATAATACAAAGAAGAGAGTAATAGTATTGACCGAGGTAAGGAAGTTATCCGTTCAAATCCTAACTAACAATTGTTGAATATGAGGTTAAGAACAAGTGATGATCAAACGGGTTTATCTCATTTAAGATGTTTTAATTTGTTAATTACAACACTTCTGTGTCACATAGCAAAGAAGAGCTTATTGGAAACTAAGAGTTAACTTCAAGCCAAGTACAAGAAAATATGTCAGTGGTTCAAAATGAAATAAGGTAAAGTTTCATATTTCCAAATTATAAACTAATTAAATACATACTGGTAGATGGGTATAAAAAAAGTTTGTTTCTTCGTGGTATTTGTTCGATTACTATACCTTAAGTTCATATATTCTTGCCAGTTGTTCTTAATGTCATAAAAATAGTGAAGGAATATATACTATTGTTCTGGTCTTTTTCTAATTCAAAAAATTCATATTGTGTTTCGTGTATAAAGAATATTTTTTTCACACTTGCAAATTTTATAATTATGTTTGCGATATTTGTGTGACTTTTTAAAATTCTATTAATATCGAGCGGCAACGAGTGTTCAAAATAAACTTCCAAGTACATTCGAAACAGTGGTTTGACAATTGATTTTAAAAATTAACCTTATATTCCAACTACCTTAATAAAGACATTTACAAATTAACCTTATATCTCTATGATTTGTCTTACTGACACATTGCACAGAGAGTGAAGAATATTAGAAACAATACAGCAAATTCCTCTCACTCTTTAAAAATTACACCATTTTTAAAGAAGTTGTCTACCTATGATTCTTCTTCCTACAAAGAATTATAGAACACAAGTATTCTCAATCAAATTTGAGAATGAACTAGAAAAACCAATTATTTTTAACAATTTCTTCTCATGCCTCAAATTTTGTTTCTTTTCGTTTTTTCGTTTTTTCGTTTTTTTCATTATCATTCATCTTGTTTTTCTAATGGTTAACAGTTAGAACCTACGTATAATATATTTATAACTTTAGAGTCCAATACATTTCTTGGTGGACTGCATTTGTATTTAAAGTCTAATATATTTTTTTCTTTAATTTTTCTTTCGTAGTGCTACATTTTTCTTTTTGAACCTTATGCTAGGTTTAGTTGTGTAGTCATTTAAGCAAATTCTAATTCTGGAATATTAACCGAATATACATAAGCTGTTATAATTATAAAAATCTAATATAATAAAATTATCTATTTATTTTTTATTTTATTATAATTTTAGCTAAATCTAAACTAGACCTAACAAAGTCGAATCTAAATAAATTTTTGTTTTAAGTTGGAACCATTCACAAAATCCCAAACCCGAAAAAGATAATATTACACTTAAACTCAAACTTAATCTTAATTTTTTAATTTCTTACTATGTAACAAAAATTACTTATTATTGCATAACAATTAATTTCCGGTTTACTTACCTCTAGTTTAAAATGTGCAACATGTATGTATGGTTTTTCATTAAGCTAAAAATACAATATATATTCAAACTTTTATAGAAATTAAATTATACAGTAGACTTACTTTAATGTTGCAAATATTGTGACAATATGCCACATATTTTGTCACTTTTTTACAATAGTTTCTTGCAAAAAACACTATCGCCAAATGTATTTTGCAAATTTTGGGTGGCATTATCACATGTAAAAAAGTTGTAAGTTGGTAATGAAAATTTGCAACAAAAATGCTTGTCGTGGTTTTTGCAATGAATTTGTAACAAAACTGCACCATGTATTCATCATCGTATAAACGTTGCAAAATTTTAACAAAAACGAACGTTGAAAAAATATGTCGCAATATCACTATCTTCTTGTTATGTCGCAATATCACAATTAATTAGTAATTATGTAAACAAAAAAAAAATAGATATTGCAAAGAGTGAAAAAAAATATCACTATTTTCTTGTAGTGTTATATCAAAGTCTACCACTGAAGCTATACCAATCTATGACAGACACTACATATAAGTTCATTTGGCTAAGGCGTTATTTTTGGATCTTGGAATCAAAACTCCTCAAAAGATCATCATCAATTGTGACAACCATGCTGCTATCCGTATTGCTTCCAACTCTGCAAAAGCATATTAAAGTAGACTATCAACATATTCGTGAGAAAAATTGTCGTCGTAATTTGCCGTGAAGAAAAATTAGACAGATTCAATTTAATGACGATGGTTTTTTATGGTTGTCATAGGTACTTTTTTTTTGAAACTTAATCATGTGGGTTTTTAGCTAGAAATATATTGGTATTTATAGATGACAAAAAAAAATGATAGAATCACAATGAGCTTTAGAGGGTATATACTAAAAACGAAGACCTATAAAAAGATGTCGTGGTTACAAAAAATGACCCTAAAATTGATTTAAAATACAAATGTAACCCATATATCCTATGTTTGAGAAAAATAACCCAAAGGGGTAGTGAAATTACAACTACGTCCTTTATGACCAAACAATAAAACGGAGACATAATGACTGTTTTAACCTAGGGAAGTCTACTAAGTAATGTAGAAGTCTACTAGTAGACTTCTGTTACGAAATCAACTCGTAGACTCCATGAGAAGTCTACTGGACGGGGTTTACTATACAATCATGGAGTCTACTATATAATTATATATTAAAATTAAATTTATAAATTAACAAAAAATATTTTGATAAAAAATTTTGATTGATGACCTTACTATAAATAATTGTGAAGTATGAAAAATAAAATTTCACAAAATTAAACATATTTAAACCTAGTTAGACAAATTAGGTTATGAAGACTACTTTTGTGGTTTAGTAGACTACTACAGCAGTCTACTATATAATTATATTTTAAATTTAAATTTATAAATTAACAAAAAATATTTTGATAAAAAATTTTGATTGATGACCCGACTATAAACAATTGTGATGTGTGAAAAATAAAATTTCACAAAATTAAACATACTTAGACAAATTATGTTATGAATGAAATACATACTATACTAAACAAAGGGTTACCAAATAAGGTACATCATAGGTTGCAAACATGTTTTTACACTTAGGGTTAAAGTTAGGGTTTATCATTTTTATATTTAAAATGTCAAATTTGCATAAAAGTGTTAACTTTTGAGTGAATATATTATACGTTTTGAAAGTTTTGGTATAGGGTTTCGAATAATCATTGAAAATAGTCAATTTATGTGAAGTAGACTTAATTTAGAGGATGTGTATTTGTTTGCATCATCGAAGCCCAGTAGGTTTGTGAGAGGATGTGTTTTTGTTTGCATCTCTCAGTATGTTTAGTAATCAAAGGTTTCCAAATCGAAGGTCTTCACTATGTTTCTGTGCTTTTATTTTCTTATACGATGTTTGGTTTTGGATACAGTAGACTTCTCTAGTAGACTTCTCTAGTAGACTTCTGCAGTAGACTCTCCAGTAGACTTCTTCAGTAGACTTTCCCGTAGACTCCTCCAGTGGATTTCTCCAGTAGACTTCTGCAGTAGACTTCTCTAGTAGATTTAAATCGCGTTTAAAAGTCTACTAAACATGAGGAGGCAAATTTGAATTTTTTTAAAAACATTTTAAAAATTTGAATTTCTTAAACATTCATCAAATCGTGTAGTTAAGCTGAACCAAATTGAACCAATTTTTTTACCCATCCAAATTAACCGAACTTAACCAATGTATTTACCCTACCTATAAAACCAAAAAAATGCGGTTAATTTACAACCTAAATTTACAACCTAAAGTTACAACCTTTTGTCTCCAAACAAGAGATCTACCACCTTCCGTCTCCATCATCACCGTCGGACACTTCATGCCTTCTTTTCATTCTCTCAACTCTTTTTGATTTTACTATCTCTTACTCGCTATTTCTCTATCTGATTCGAGCTTTGACTTTCTTTTTTCAATCTTCTTTGCCGATCTGCCGCCGCCGAAAAATACGAATTTGGTTTAACTTCATCGAAATACAGTGGATATGGATGCGATGATGGATATGGATGCAAGCAGTTTTCTGTCAAGGCTTTATTCCAAAGGAGATGAGCCTGAAGCGGGTAAAAGCATACACTACTATGCTGGAAATACAAAATTGTTTGAATCTCTACGCAACGTCTTAAGGAAAGATGAGTGGGAAGAGCTTTTATTCTCTCCATTAGGTGTGGTGCTACGGTTCCATGCTCTCGAGTTTGGCTGGGCATCGAGGATGGTTCATTATATACTAACTGCTCAGCTAGAGTGCAAGAAACCCCATGAGATATGGAGTCTGATTGGTAACAAGCCGTTGAGGTTTTCATTGCTTGAGTTTGAGGAGATTACCGGTCTGAATTGCCGCTACGTTCCGAACTTGGATAACCCAGATTTAGAGGTCACTGAAGAAACGCGGCAATTTTGGACCCTTATGGGAGTTGATCTGGACAGGGGTCCAACTGTGAACGAGTTAATAGAAGCTTGTGGTTTATGTGCAGAGTGGACACGGTTGGACCGCATCAGGTTGGGATATCTATGCATATACGCCGGTTACATTGAAGCTAAAAAGGAGACAACACCCATCAATGTTAACCTTGCTAGGCTTGTGATGGATATCACTGCCTTCCAGAACTACCCATGGGGTAGGGTTGCATTGAAGTTACTCATCAAGTCAGTGAAGGAGAAAGACTTGGCAAAGTTATCGTATACACTGGAAGGCTTCGTACATGTTCTCCAAATATGGGTGTACTATTCTCTACCGGATTATGCAGCCCAATATGGTGGTCCCTTTCCACATAAACCTACTCCACCTCTACTGGCTTTCAAGGGATCCAGAGGCAAGAGATACATGAAAGAGAACATGTACAAACAGGTCTTTGTAGACTTCTCATTCTCTTCGTAGACTTCTCCTTCTCCAGTAGACTTCTCTACTATACTTCTCTTCTCCAGTAGACTTCTATTGTAGACTTCTACTGGAGAAGTCTCATGTAGACTTCTATTGTAGACTTCTCCAGTAGACTTCTCTACTATACTTCTCTTCTCCAGTAGACTTCTATTGTAGACTTCTACTGGAGAAGTCTTCTCCAGTAGACTTCTCTACTAGACTTCTCTTATCCAACAGACTTCTCTGGTTAATCGGTCTACGTCTTATATGTCTATTTTGTAGGTGAATGTCCTAAGCTGTGTGATGAAGGATGAGTACGAAGATATGTTCACAAGGTGGGATGATGATGTTTACGACCAGAAGATAGTTAACATAATCTCAGCTATTTCTGAACCAGGCTGGAGATGGACCCATGATCACTGGCAAGTGATGGGTGTGATTGATTCCGCTAATGATACAAGAAAGCAGGGTGTGAAGTCAAGGGTGAAGCCTGGTGTGAAAAATGAAAGCAGCATGAGCCTTAGCCTTGTTAGCTTACCGGAGAAGAGGAGTCGAGAAGAATTTGAGTCTGGTTACATGGCGGAACTACCTTCATTGGTACAGAGCATACAAGCACACTTTGACATGCATTTTAAGGACTTGTCAGAGAAGGTTGATGCTGGTTTTAAACGCTGTGAAAACAATATCAAACTCCTTGGTGATAAGGTCAACAATATTGAGGAACGCTTGGAACGCATTGAGGCTGTGAAAGAGGGAAAAGAAGAGGCTGTGAAGACTGGAAAGGAAGAGCAAACCAAATCCAACCAAATTGCCCCAGCTCTTCATGTGGGGGTCTCTAATGAACCGGCTCCTGATGAGAACAAGACTGTTCCTGATATTGGGGTCAGTGCGTAATCTTGTGTAGATTCTGTAATCTCTTTTGACATTTTAACATTTCTTCCCTTTCTTGTTTAGATTCTATATTCTTTTTGGTATATGATTCGACTTTGATCATCTACTTGCAGAGTAAAATGTTTAACAAGGAAATCCTTCAAGATGGCCAGAGTGCGAGTGTCACTGGTGCGGATCCGAGAGTTATGATACCACCTCCTCAAAAACCACAACCGAATTTACCGCTTCAGAAAGCTAAACAAGAGGAGAAGAAGGCAGCCAAGGAAACACTTAAGGATGATGGTCAGAGTGCGAGTGTCACTTGTGCGGATAAGAGCCTTATCATTCTGTCTCCTCAGAATCTACCTGCGAATTATGCTGAGATTACGAAATCTAAACAAGAGGAGAAAAAGCAGGGGGTTTTGAGACGAGCAAAGAGTGATAGGCTGAAGAAGCCGGCCATGGCAAATAAGTCACCTTACGAAAACAAACTTGTTAATTCAAAGGTAGGAAAAGGATATGATCCTTTTGCTACCATTGATGAACAAATGACGAGGAGACTTGATGTGTGGTGAAGTAACAGCCGTAAGTATAAAAAAGACCTTAACTCATTGTTTAAGTTTATCAATTGCTGAATTTTCCTTGCTAAACAGGGATTATGGCGAATAGATCATTCTGTTCACTAATGTAAAGTGGTTTTGGACTCTTCGACCGCCGCAATAATGGCTAAGAGACACGGTAAGCCTTCTCTTCTCTTCTCTCCAGTAGACTTCTCTTGTAGACAGACTTCTCCAGTAGACTTCTCTAGTAGACTTCTCCAGTAGACTTCTCCAGTAGACTTCTCTTGTAGACAGACTTCTCCAGTTGACTTCGCTAGGAAGTCTTCTTCAGAGACTTCTTTAGTAGACTTCTCTAGTAGACTTCTCTAGTAGACTTCTCTAGTAGACTTCTCTAGTAGACTTCTCCAGTAGACTTCTCTTGTAGACTTCTCCAGTAGACTTCTCTATGAAGTTTTTGATGTTTAACATTGATTCTTTTGGTTGTTTTGTCGCAGCACCTGGATGCTGCGTTGAATATGCTGAGGAAACGGTACAAGGAACATCCAAAGTGGTTTAGGAGTGACAAAATTTGCATCCTCGACTCTACTCTAGGCAACATTTGGCCTACTCGGTACAATGACTTTAAAAACTCAGAACCCAATCCTGACGGGAGTGGAAAAACGCTACCAGGTGGGGCGTGGGATTACTATGCAGGTGAACTCCCCCAGTATGCAAAAGTACAGAAGACGTGGGGGACTGAAGTAGAGGACATTTATTTACCTTTAAATGTCAAAGAAGACCATTGGGTGGCTTTGTGGATATCACTCCCACAGAGACACATTGTGGTGTGGGACTCTATAGTAACCCATACAACGCTCGCGCAACTCAAAGACTTGGTCGAGCCCATTGCCGTTATGGTACCTTATCTAATGTATACAACATGTTCAGTAGAAGATAGACCCAAGTGGCCAATCACCAAATTCACGCATGAAAGGTGGCCAGCATCCAAAGTACCACAAAACAAGAAAGTTGGGGATTGTGGAGTGTATTGTCTAAAGTAAATTGAATGCCATGCTCTCGGCATTCCATTTAGTTCGACTGTATTGTCTGATGCGAAGATAAAGCGTATTAGGGAGAAGCTTGCGGCTGAGATATTCGCCGAGACTGAATTTCGTGGGTCAGACGAAAATACATATACTAGATTGAATGTTTATGACTAATATAGGACCTCACAATTTCAATATTGTAGATATCTTGCCTATATATTGTAGTTGTGAGAAAAACTCATCCTTATTTTTTGGCTACTATGGCGGGATGTGATATGTACAAACTAATGTACATTAACGTAATTTGATATGTTATTAACTTCTCTCTAACAACTTCTCTTGTATACTTAAATAGTAGACATTTGTTTCTGTACATGAATCTTCTCTCGTAGACTTCTCCGGTAGACTTCTCTTGTAGACAGACTTCTCTAGTAGACTTCTCTTGTAGACTTCTCTCGTAGACTTCTCCGGTAGGCTTCTCTTGTAGACTTCTCTTGTAGACAGACTTCTCTCGTAGACTTCTCTTGTAGACTTCTCTCGTAGACTTCTCTCGTAGACTTCTCCGGTAGACTTCTGTTGTAGACAGACTTCTCTACTAGACTTCTCTTGTAGACATCTGCTTCTCTAAACATTAATGTTCTCCAGTAGACTTCTCTTGCAGACAGACTTCTCCGGTAGACTTCTCCAGTAGACTTCTCTTGTAGACATCTGCTTCTGTAAATAAATCTTCTCGTGTACGCTTCTCTTGTAGACTTCTCTCGTAGACTTCTCTTGTAGACAGACTTCTCTCGTAGATTTCTCCGGTAGACTTCTCTTGTAGACATCTGCTTCTGTAAACATTAATGTTCTCTTGTAGACTTCTCTTGTAGACAGACTTCTCTGGTAGACTTCTATAGTAGATAAAACCAAATATCACGGTTCCTCTCTCCTTTATCTGAACCAAAAAAACCGTCTACAATTCCTTTATCTGAAAACCCTAGGTTCCTCACTTTCTCCTCGTTTGCGAAACAAAAACTTAAAATCTCAATCAATCACCTATCATGGCCTCTCCGTATCGATCCCCACATCTGCAACCGGATTCTTCCTCTGCTACCTCTGAAACGCGGTTCCCTAGACGCGAGAGGGTTGGATATACTATTAACTACGAGGTAGATCCATGTAAGTCTCTTCGACTTGCCATGTTCAAGATCTTCATGGTTCTGACTTACTTCTCAGTGTCTGACCCCTTTTCTCTTTCCCTTTCTGTACGAACCAACAACCACTAAAGCCCCTCAAGAGATCGTTGACTACACGATAATGGGAGGAAATATCATGTAAGTTCCATGAACCAACACTGTTTCTCGCCATTAAAAACCTACATACTTCTATCTGCGTACATGTCGATTCAAACACCAATCTCGACAGGGACATCGACAACTATGCCCGAAAGATGACAGTAAACGGATCTCGCTTTGTGATGTATGAGGCAATTCTCGAAAGAGTTTTCAGGTAAACTCTTAGTCAACATGTGTATTGTATTGAATGTCGAATTCTGTCATTATGTGTATCTAGCATCTATGAAATGTCGAATTCTTTACAAGTCAAATTTTCGTTGTTTTCAACCTGGTGAAATTAATACTGTGAGTGACATTTTCCTTGTATTTTGAACATTTCTCGTTGTGCAGGTACTACCAGAACTTTCTCGCTCAAAGGAACAGAGCTCGGTTCGAAGAGGAGACGCCGAAAACTGGAGATGAAGGCGAATCATCTCGCCGGAGTCCAAGTCAACCACAAAATCCGAAGAAACACAGAGCCGATACCTCGCCGTAGCAAACTATTGTACATTAACGTACTTTGATATGTTATTAACTTCTCTCTAAAAACTTCTCTTGTAGACTTAAATAGTAGACATTTGTTTCTGTATTGATCAGAATCTTGTAGACTTCTCTTGTAGACTTCACCGGTAGACATCTGCTTCTGTACATTAATGTTCTCGTGTACGCTTCTCTAGTAGACTTCTCCGGTAGACTTCTCTAGTAAACATCTGCTGCTGTACGCTTCCATTGTGGACTTCTCTTGTAGACTTTTCTGGTAGACTTCTCTACTAGATTTAATCAAATATCACGGTTTCTCTATTTACATTTATCTAAACAAAAAAGAACCGTCAACAATTCCTTTATCTGAAAACCCTAGGTTCCGAACCAACGAAGCTCCTCACTTTCTCCTCTTTTGCGAAACAAAAACTTAAAATCTCAATCAATCACCTATCATGGCCTCTCCGTATCGATCTCCAAATCTGCAACCGGATTCTTCATCTGCTACATCTGAAATTCGGTTCCCTCGCGAGAGGGTTGGATATAGCATTGACTTCTCCTCAGATCCATGTAAGTATCTTCGACTTCCTCTGTCCAAGATGTTCCCTTTCTGACTTCTAACTCACTGTCTGACTCCTTTTCTCTTTCCCTTTTTGTATGAACCAACTACAACCACTAAAGCCCCTCAGGAGATCACTGACTACACGATAATGGGAGGAAATCTCTTGTAAGTTCCATGAACCAACCCTGTTTATCTTGAAGAGCGTATAGATCATTGTTACAAACCCACATACTTCTAACTGCATACATGTCGATTCAAACACCAATCTAAAATTGTGCAGCACTAATCTGAAATCTGTTTCTCTGTTGCGAGATGACCAATCGACAAGGCCATCGATAACTATGCCCGAGAAAATTCACAAAACGGAGAGAACTTTTTGTTGTATGAGGCAGTTGTTGAGAGAATTTTCAGGGAAACTCTTAGTCAACATCTCTGCTGTATTGTCGTAACAGGTAAACTCTTAGTAACTCTTAGTCAACATGTTTGTTTCTCGTTGTGCAGGTACTACCAGAACTTTCTCACTCAAAGGAACAGAGCTCGGTTCGAAGAGGAGACGCCGAAAACTGGAGATGAAGACGAATCATCTCGCCGGAGTCCAAATCAACCACCAAATCCGAGAATACCCAGAGCCGATGCCTCGCCGTAGCAAACAGGAACACCAATTCGACTTCTTACTCAAGCTTTCTTTCTCTACTTTTTTCCCCTCTCTGTAAAAGATTGAAGTTTTTAAGTTTTGTATGAGAAGTCTGCTACAATATCTCCTGTTTGAAGATTGAAGTTTTTATTTCCCACAGAAGTCTGCTAGTATATTTGACAGAGAAGTCTCCTGTATTACCTAGTAGACTTCTCTTGTAACAAACTTATTTGACAGAAAAGTCTGCTAGAATAAACAGGAGAAGTCTACTACAGAGAAGTCTACTAGCGGACTTCTCTATAGTAGACTTCTCCTGTATTACCTAGTAGACTTCTCTTGTAACAAACTTATTTGACAGAGAAGTCTGCTAGAATAAACAGGAGAAGTCTACTAGCGGACTTCTCTATAGTAGACTTCTCCTATATTACCTAGTAGACTTCTCTTGTAACAAACTTATTTCATTGGCTAATTAATGAAGGTGAGGATCACCTAATTCTTTACATAGGCCGTTGATTAGAAACAATCTAACGGTCATAAACAATATACGGATAAAATCTTCCTTTTTTACCTCTTCGTATCCCTCCGCGTCTGCTGTATATATCTCTTTCGTCTCCTCGCTATCTCTCTCATGTCTCTAAAAACCTCTTACTCTTTAGTCTGCTAGAATAAACAGGTTTGAAACTTAATTTGTAGATTTGTTGTTTCTTATTTGTTATTTGACTTGCACTTTATCAATGGCAGCAAGGCAATGGCAGCAAGGAAAATCGTACTCGCCCTCCGCGCATTGAGAGCCAACCCAACAGTCCGACAGCCGCCACAACAGCCACAACAACCATTTGGGAGACAAGAACAAGCAAATGACAATCAAGGAAATGCTACGGATGTTGATGTGGAGGAGATCACTGAACTAGAGTACAGACGATCTCTCGCTCACCTTGGCTACTTAATACGCATCGAGGAAGACGAAGAAGACATTGATCCAGTGATCAGGAATGCTATTCGTCTCATGCAAAACAATTCACGCAACTCCACACCAAAGTCTACTAAATAGGATTTCATTGTATTTATCTGTTAAAAAATATCATTATGGAGTTTTTTTCACTTGTATTGACGTTTGAAATATCATTGTACTTCTCATAATGGAATATTTTTATAAATAAGTTTGAAATGCTACCATAAGAAAATATGTCAATAACACAGGAGGCAAACAATTATATACCACACATTTGGGAGAAAGAAAAACTAAAAAATTCATTATAAATAAGTTTGAAATGCTACCATAAGAAAATTAAATCAGTAGACTTCTCTATGAAGTCTACTGGTAGACTTGTCTAGAGAAGTCTACCAGTCGACTTCATGGAGAAGTCTACTAACAACATGTAAGTACTACTGAAAACAGAAAATTTGATTTATACAATAAATATTGAACCTAAATATGTCAAAATCATACAGGAGGCAAACAATTATATAACACACATTTGGGAGAATGGAAATCTAAAAAATTCATTATAAATAAGTTTGAAATGCTACCATAAGAAAATTAAATCAGTAGACTTCTCTGTGAAGTCTACTGGTAGACTTGTTTAGAGAAGTCTACCTGTCGACTTCATGGAGAAGTCTACTAACAACAGGTAAGTACTACTGAAGACAGGAAATTTGATTTATACAATAAATATTGAACCTAAATATGTCAAAATCATACAGGAGGCAAACAATGATATAACACACATTTGGGAGAAAGGAAAACTAAAAAATTCATTATAAATAAGTTTGAAATGCTACCATAAGAAAATTAAATCAGTAGACTTCTCTGTGAAGTCTACTGGTAGACTTGTTTAGAGAAGTCTACCAGTCGGCTTCATGGAGAAGTCTACTAACAACATGTAAGTACTACTGAAAACAGGAAATTTGATTTATATAATAAATATTGAACCTAAATATGTCAAAATCATACAGGAGGCAAACAATTATATAACACACATTTGGGAGAAAAGAAAACTAAAAAATTCATTATAAATAAGTTTGAAATGCTACCATAAGAAAATTAAATCAGTAGACTACTCTATGAAGTCTACTGGTAGACTTGTTAGAGAAGTCTACCAGTCGACTTCATGGAAAAGTCTACTAACAACATGTAAGTACTACTGAAAACAGCTAAGTACCACAATTCGGCTTCGTATGCCCCGGTTGGTTGCACTTTGAACAATTGTATTGAGCATGAATCTTCCGTTGTTTAGTACCTTTCATCCTTGCGATTTCTAACCAAGTTTGCCACCTTGATTTCTTCTTCCGACCCAGACGCGTCTTCACGTTAGGAGGCAGACATGGGG
The DNA here is from genome assembly GCA_964056655.1 of Arabis hirsuta. Taxonomy (NCBI): domain Eukaryota; kingdom Viridiplantae; phylum Streptophyta; class Magnoliopsida; order Brassicales; family Brassicaceae; genus Arabis; species Arabis hirsuta. The sequence goes on along the minus strand of OZ053299.1, from coordinate 21,278,622 downwards.
TTGATGCTATACATTCACCGACTGGGTTTATCGGGAAAATGCTTTCCGCATAGGCCCAGTACAAAGAATCCCTTCCATAAGTCGGGCAAACACCGGTATCGACATCTTTTTTACTCTCTACCAAAGCGGCAATAGCATGCGAGCAAGGTATCTTTTTGATGTTGAAGACACCACATGTACATTTGTTTTGGCCCAAATCAACAATACAGTCACGTGCTCCTCCCTTCACATGAAACTGAAGATTATTAATGCGTCCCACTTTCATCCGAGACGCGTAATCATCACGAACCGCCAACAAGTACTCAACTGCCCGAGTATGGCGTGTTGTTAGACATAGAGCATCTTCTCGCCTTATACGAAACCACCTTCCTAGCTTCTCACGGATAAATTCCAAAAAAAATGTTATGGGAAATCCTCGAGCTACCTTAAGTGCGGCATTGATAGATTCAGCAATGTTGCTTGTCTTTATGTTATATCTTTCTCCCTCGAAGTGAACTCGTGACCATAGCTTTGGATCCGCTTCCTCCAAGTATGTTGCAATTTCTGGCTTCACACTTCGTATCAAATCCATGTATCGGTCATACTCATCAAGCGTATACGCATACGCAGCGCCTTTGACCAAGTACATGAGCTATTTTCCCCTAAATTTTGTGACAATGTTACACTGAAGATGGTAGTAACATATACCTCGGGTTGCCCAAGGAAAAACTGTCTCGCATGCCTGTCTGAAACTATGCTCAACGAGTATTGATCAGAAATACAACCTCTCAATTTGGTAAAAAACCATTGCCATGAAGCATCATTCTCAGCATCTACAATTCCAAACGCCAAAGGGAAAATCTGAAAATTACCATCTTGGGCGGCCGCCACTAGCAAAACACCTTCATATTTTCCACTTAAATGAGTCCCATCGACCACGATTACTCGTCTAAGATACTGAAAACCAGCTATGGAGGCTCCGAACGATATAAATAGATATTTAAATCTATTGTGAGCATCAACCTCAAGAGCGGTCAATGTTCCCGGATTTGCTTTCTTGATCATATGTAAATAAATGGGAGATTTTCATATCCATGTTCAGCAGTTCCCCTCACCATTTCTTGGGCGTATAACAATGATCTGTATGAAGTGGAATAATCCAGATTCATACCAAACATCACCTTCATTGAATCTTGTATATGCTTTGGCGTAACTCCATCAATTATTCTGACGCGCTCGATAAATAACCTACCAATATACTTTGGAGTAGAGCGTTTCCTGTGAGCGACTCTGTCCGGTAGTAAACATGTATGCTTTTTAATATACTTTGTCACCCAAAAACGGTTTGGTTCATTCGTCACGACAGCTCTGACTTTCCACTTGCATCCTTTAACACGACACATAGCGACTAACAGATACTTAGTAGACTTGTATATTTTGAATGCAAATCTTGATATCACGGCCGTCAATCGCAACTCTCTAAGCAGCTCATCCTTGCTACCAAAACTCTGTCCGACAAGTATACCATCAAACCATGTCATTTTTTATCATAATCCTTCGCCAAAACAACGCTCACTCCCACCAACACCATCAAATGAGATATCATCTTCATCCTCATCTTTGACTTTCCCGTATGCACTGTAATCTTCATTGATACCAACACCATCAATTTTTATATCCTCGTCTTGCCCATCACCATCTTCAACGTCTTGCCCATCACCATATTCACTACCATGATCTTCTTCATTGACATCATTTCCCGTATCATCCCCATAGTGGTCACCATCTCCTTCCTCGCATTCCTCAGCATCTACGTCTGTATATTCTTCACCACCACTGGCCAAAATTCCATCACAATCATTGTTGACATCATCATCCTTCTCCAACCGACTCGAGACACAAAGACGTATAACATGCGTTTTACTTAGCTCAATCAAATTCTTAACTTGTCTATCATTTGTGACATGCATTGGAGGAGTATCTGGTGCCATATGTTGCAACATTGATTCCGGTAGTGAATAAGTGATCTCCACCAAGTCTGATTCCATCTTATATTCATCTTTGGCCATCTCAAGAAGATCACAATGGGTGCAATCATCACTCAAAAAGAACAGTCTTCCTCCTTTTGGATTATCAACCACAAATTGCCACGCCTTATCTTGAATAGCCCATTCTCCATAGACAACAACTAAATGAACCATTCTCTGTAAAAAAAAAACAATAGAAAACACATTAGGTCTCAAACATCTGCTGTAGACTTCGTACTGAAGTCTACTAAGTGACTACTAGTAGACTTCACAGAGAAGTCTACGAACAACATGTAGGTACTACTCAAACAAGAAATTTGATTTATAGAATAAATATTGAACCTAAATATGTCAAATTAACACAGAAGGAAACACATTATATAACACACATGTGGGAGAAAAAAAATCTAAAAAATTCATTATAAATAAGTTTTAAATGCAATTATAAGAAAATTAAATCAGTAGACTTCTCTCTGAAGTCTACTAGTAGACTTCTCTATGAAGTTAGAGAAGTCTACCAGTAGACTTCATCGAGAAGTCTACGTAATGGGTTATTTTTACAATTACGACAAACGCTAGTAGACTTCAGCAGCAGTCTATTAGGTTACTTTTGCATTTGACCATAATTTGACTAGAATTTGACTTTTTCAAATAGACTTCTTAGAGAAGTCTACTGAATAAAAAGGTTATTTCTGCAATTGACTAAAGTTTGACTTTATTTAGTAGACTTCTATTGCAGTCTACTGGTAGACTTCTCTTAGGAAGTCTACCAGTAGACTGCAATAGAAGTCTGCTGAAATGTGTAGACTTCATTCTGAAGTCTACTCAAAAGACCGGGTTACATTTGCAGTTGACCATATTGTTGACTTCTTGAGTAGACTTCTCCAGAGGTCTACTCTAAAAAAGGTTAGTTTTGTGTTTGACCAAACATGTATCGGCAGACTTCTCATGCAGTCTACTACTAATTTAAGAAGTCTACTGATTTATTTAATAAGTAGTAGACTGCATAAGAAGTCTACTGATAAATATTTTTCTTGGTCAATGTCTGAGATTTTGGTCAAACGCAAAACTAACCCGTCCGTACATAACAGACTTCTGATGCAGTCTACACAAAAAGTCAACAATGTGGTCAATGCCAGAAATAACCTTGTAGTAGACTCTATTTGCAGTCTACTAAAGAAGTCTACTGGAGAAGTCTACGGAGAAGTCTACTCTTTAAAGCCAAAGTTTTCGTCAAATACAGAACTAACTCATTTTCAAGTAGACTGCTCGTGAAGTCTACGAGTGTTTTTTTTTATCAAAGGAAAACAGGTAGACTTCACGAGCAGTCTACTTTGAATATTTTTAGAAAAGGTCAATTGCAAATCTAACTTTTCGTTGACTAGTAGACTTCTGGTGCAGTCTACAAAATCGGAAAACACGGTTTTTTGTTTTTTTTCACAAGTAGAGCTCGGTTTTCAGCTCTTTCAAGCACCTGAAACTTCTAATATGATCGTTAACAAAGAAGCCTAGCCGTCATTTATGAAAGAACCATTAAAAATCGATAGATTATGAGACAAAGAATTTTGAAAACCAAATTTAGTTAGTTTTTTAGATGAAATTGGAGAGGAAATGGGTAAGGAAGAAGTTATGAGCTCACAAATGAAGCTGTTATCCTTTCCTAATTAGTTGGGGAAGCATTTAGAGCTTCATTTTGGTTGTTCATGGTGGTTGGAAATATTGATGATAATGACATTTTCGTAAATAAGTTAATATATCTGGTTGTTTATTTTATAGTTTAGAATGTCTGATTTAAAAAAAAAAATTTAATTCAAATATAATGGCATTTCCGTGAATAAGTTGAATTTTATGGTTGGTTATTTCAAATTTTGAGGAAAGAGAAAGAGGGGGTTACATTTACAATTGACCTCAAATTTGAGGTTATTTCAACAACAATCTCTAAAAAAATAGCAACCACGTGCGTTGAATATCTTTGACTATTAAACATTGAAGAAAACGACTCAAAGAATGTAAATTAAAGCACTTGTTAGGCGGTTTCATTAGATTATCATTTCGATTCCCGTAAGTTTGGGAAGTTAATAAGTATTGGGCATAGTATGAAGCATTTTATCACTTTTTTTCGTTAACACTCTTTTTCCATTGCATGCATATGTGTCGATACTTAGGTTTCTGTTTTATTCTCGAAATAAAATTGAGACAAAAAGAAAACAATATTTATTTTTTCTTATTTATCATCCAAATGCTTAACTTAAGTAATCATGGTGTCGATACTTAGGTTTCTGTTTTATTCTCGAAATTAAATTGAGACAAAAAGAAAGCAATATTTATTTTTTCTTATTTATCATCCAAATGCTTAACTTAAGTAATCATGGTTTATGGTATATTTAGTTAAGTGAAACATATCAGTTTTGTTCAATCCCCATCAATTGCATACGCAACGTCATTTTCGGTTAATGGATTAAAATTTGGGTTTGATAAAAAGAGCATATAAAATTTTAAACACACATTTTTAAAAAAATTTGGTATCTATTTGCGAGTTTTTGTTTTTTGTTTTTATAAGAGTAAAACAATTTCTAAAAAATTATAGGTACTATATGAACACTTTAAACTAGTTAGTTAATAAAAGTTTCAAAAAATAAAAAAATGTGGATTTAGTCAACACATGTTTATCATAATGGATGAGTTGGATTCAGTAATGAAAGAATATGATGGAGATGAAGCTAACATCTAAATGTATCATTTTAATTTAAAATTTAACATATACATAATTTCATTAATTATTATACAAAATTATTTAGTTTATGAACAATATATTTAAATCTTTATCTAGCTAATTAAAACAATTTTATATTTCACAATTGCATAATGTTTATGAAGAAGATCAAGTGATTAAGAAAATTTAGAAATAATTTTTGTCACAATTAAGTTTTTGAACACTTTTTTATATCAAATATATTATTACTTAAATTTATAGTAAAGACCTAACAAACTTTTAAAAGATATTTTATCACAAATTTATAAAAAAATATACGATATTCCCTTCATAGACTAGAACTTTAATCTTTCTGGATTCGGAAAGTCTTGTTCGTGTTATGCGTGTCGTAAACGGAGTTGTTTGTGCTTCCTCTAGTACACGATCAATACTTGTTGAGACTTTTAGAGGGAACTGAATTTCTAGATCAAAACCACAACAAAGAGATTAAGAGATTTTTATTGTCGTTTAGAAAATTTTCGCGTACAGGTTTTTTTAATCAAATTTCTGATCATTTCTCAATGATGTACATGAGATTTAGGAAATCTTCCGAAATCGTCAAGAGTATCTTTCGCCGAAGTCGGTCAGCTTTATGGACACTCGGCTTGAGCTTGCCTTAGGCAAAGACTTGTTATTTCAGCCCATATGTGTTCGTCTTCGGCCTAGTCTTTTCCTTTGACACAGTTTGACACAATGTCTTGGGCAGCTCTTGTCTTCGGCAAAACTATGTCTTCGGCAGCTGCTGTCTTCGGCAGTTCCTGTCTTTGGCAAGACTGTGTTTTCGGCAGGATTGTGCCATCGGCAGGACAGAGCCTTCGGCAAGCCAGGGCCTTCGACAGGATTGTGCCTTTGGCATGACTGTGCCATCGGTAGGACAGTCCCATCGGCAGGACAATGCCTTCAGCATGACTGTGCCATTGGCAGGACTGTGCCTTTGGCAGCGTGTTAACGGTACACTCTCCTTCAGCATGATTACGTCTTCGTTCGTCATCGTGCCGAAGGGACGTCCCTGCCGCAACTATGTCCGAGTCGCGTTTCATTCCGAAGGGGAAACTATGTCGCGTCCTGTATCAAATCATCTCGTGTACTAAAGAGAACTACGATGCGCCTCGTGTTGTGCCGAAGGGGCCGCGTCCCGTGCCAAAAAGGATCATGCTGGACCGCATCCCATGCCGAAGGAGATCGTGTCGGGCCGCGTCTTGTGAGGAAGAGGATCGTACCGGGACATGACCCGTGCCACCCACAAATCCAAATGGCATGATTCCAAGTCCATTGGAAATCTAACTCAAAGATCTTGCTCGACGTGATGAATTTGGCATAATGGCTTCGACAGCCCTTCGGCTTGGTGATTTCGGCATAGTTTTTCTTTGGCGGGAAGTCTTCTTTTTGTTACTTAGTTTTTTTAACCATTGTTCTCAAGAGAGGAGAATCTGACCCCGACAATTGGTAACTGATTTGATGGTTTATTTGACTAGTTTAGTTAACTAATTTGATGGTTTATTTGACTGGTTTGGTTAACTAATTTGATTGTCATGTGTAGAGATGTCAACATGGGTTGCGGCCCGCGGGCTAGGCCCAAGTAAGACCGCAACGGGGCGGGCTTGGACACACATTTAAAACCGGCAATCCATGACGGGGTAACCCGTATGGGTTGAAAATTTTTTTGGTCCGTAACGGGTTGGCCCATTTGACCCATCTAAATTTTTAGTTTTGACTAAATGACTTTAAATTTAGTGTTTTTATGTGTTCTTCTTGTTAATGATTTGAGTTTTTATTAATAAAAGATTTTTCTTTAATCATGAATATGTATTTGGTTTTAATCTATGTTTATTTAAAATATGAATAAAGCAAGTTAGTCAAACGAAAAAATCCATTAATACATCATTTATATCGACCAATATTTTTACGTTTATATTATAAATAAAAACATATAACTTATATCACTAACCAAATTTAAACAACAAATTTTTTTCCATTTATCAATCGCAAACAGAACAAAAAAAATATCATCATGTTATATTAATCATATAACGTATATAATAGATATGAATGTGAGTCTAACCATAAAAATGAAACATAAAAGTTTACGTACATACTAAGCCAAAACACATATACAATACAAATTGATATGGTACTATGACAAGTCATTGAAAATCATGCTTGGTTTGTTTTAATTGTTTGTTGCATTCTTGGATATTAGTTTAAACTTTTATTTTGAATTTCAAGCAGAGATTGAAGTGTTTAAGTTTTAATTTTGAGTTAAAGACTATGACTGACTCAGTTTGGATTTTTAAAATTTGATATTTTGATGTGCTACTGATGTTTGTAATTTGATTTGGATTGAAAAAGACCTTAGACGAGAGTTTCCTTTTGATTCACATAAGCTTTATATACAAGATATCTGAAGTAGTTAAAACTCGTTTCTTTAGTCTTGGTTAATGTATTCGCGTTTGACATGTGTACACAACAAAGCCTTAGACGAGAGTTTGCTTCTAATACACATTAGTTTTGTTTCATTCGTGTCTTGTGTTTCAATGTTACACTTTTTTTTGTACGTTGTAGCAAGACTATCATAGCCCGCGAGCTGGCCCGTTAGCCCGTTTGCCCAAGTAATACGGGCCTGGACATATATTTAGAACCCGTAACCCGCGACGGACTAGCCTGTATGGGTTGAAATTTTTTTTTGTCCGTTACGGGTTAGGCTACTTGGACGTGAACTGGCCCATCTGACATTTATATGACTCATGTGTTCATGTGTGTAGGAGGGTTTTACTAGTGGGTGTCCAAGTCAGCTGGAAGCATCTCAAAGTCAAATATTAGAAGGAGAGTATAAGAAGATCAGAGTAAAAGGAGAGATATGTATGAAGTCGGCATCATTCTAAGAAGATAGGCAATCATGTTCTTCTTTGTAAGAAACATGTTTTTTGTGTCCTTCTTAGAATATTAGGCAATCATTTTCTTTGTAACAAAAATGTTTCAGTCACTTTTGACTTTTTTTTTTTTGGATATCTTGAACTCTCATCTCTTTTGGCGTCATTGCAATCTAAGTACTCTTGATTAATCACAATGTTTGTTTTGGTTCTAGTTTAATTCCATCAGTTAAATGTTTTCAATATGGATTTACTTAAATCACAATAGGAAATCATAATGTTCTACTTATCAAACCCGTAAACCACTAAGGTCTCATACCAAATACCACATAACCCATACATAATCCATCTATACTCTCTGCCATAATCTGTTTAATTTCTTTAATCTTTTGTTGTGGGGGGGGGGGGGTTACAGACCGACCACCCTTAGAAAATTAATAACTTCTTAGTGTAAATCAGTGTTGGCTTGATTCCAATTCTCTGTTGGCCTCTGATGAGTCAAGATTACATACCAAATCGTTTCACAGCTTAGTTCCCTCTTGTTTAATCGGAAGCCTCCAATAAATGCATGTAGCTCCAAAATCAGTAAGTTTGAAGTCACCCAACTTGAAAACTGAATATCTCCTTACTAGAGCTGATATTTGATTGATTCCACTTTAAGGCGTTCACTAGCTGAGCTGAGAATTCAGTCCAAGTGGTTTCATGACTTGAATCGTTGTGGTTAAGCTGGAATTCATCAAACAGTGGCCATAGGTATGCATCGGCTTTAGTAGCAGGATAGTCTGGAATCACCCGGTTTGTAAATTCTATTCCGGATTGGTCTGAACTGATATGGATCCAATTCCATTTTGTTGTGAGTCTCCGATGAGTTAAGTTTCGAGAACAATTCGTTTTGTTGTTTAACTTCTTTTGGCTCGTTCAATATGCTCTATGAAAGACATACATGTTTTTGCTAGACCCTATATGGTTTGAGCAGTTAGTTTGATTGTACTCCAGTTCCATTAATGGTCTGAAGAAATCATCACAAACATTGACCTCGAACACGCCGCGCTCTGAATCGACATGCTCCATGAAAGACAAACATGTTTTTGCTAGATCCTATATAGCTTGAGTAGTCAGTTTGATTGTACTCCAGTTCCATTAATTGTCTGATGAATTATTAATCACAAACACTAACCTCGAACACGCCGTGCTCTGAATCCAAACCAGAGACCAAGTAAAGCCCCATCTCCAACTTGAACCCGAGCCCGAGCCTCTGCAGACTCGCTTCGCCAAAGCCAGAGATCTACTCTTCCATTTGTCTCCACCACCGAGATCGTGAAGGCAACCATTAGGATATAGATGCTCCTAACTCTAGATCTATTTTCGGTTTCTCTCTCGTTTTTTTTTTGGCTCTTATTTTACTGATAGAATGACAATTCCATTTTATCAATTAAAAGTAAAATAAAATAAAAATTTTAATTTTAGTTTGGACTTTGGGATGATCACAATGCTTGCGTTACTGCGGACAAGATGCTGTTAAAACCACAAGACGTACACGACTGGGTTTTCAAAATCAGAAGAAAATAAAGCTCTGGACGACGAACCTGGAATAGCCAGTTAGCCACAACACAGCGTTCCCATCGTCTGCTCCTATGGCTACGTGTGGCCTCTGGACGTCGCCGTCTTTTTCTCCCCGCCGGCGGTTCTGTAGCTTTTCTTGCAGTCGCCGGTCTCTCTCTCCGGTGTTCAGATTCGGTAAAGAGCGTATCTCACGAAGAGTCTCCTGCAGCTACGAGGAGAAGGAGAGGGATCGGCCTCAATCTTCCGGAATTCAGGTCTACGGCGAGATCGAGAGGTAAGCCCACTGCCGATTACCGGCTGGATACTAGTTTCTTCACCTTTGAACTCACTGTGGCAAATCTCAGGTTACTGACAGAGACTGTCAAACAATCTCAAAGTAGTTCCGCTGGATCCTCTGACTGGTCAGAAGTCGAGGTGTGTATTGTGTAAATCTAATTCAAAATAATTTAGTTTCGGAAATTGCTCTCAACAATTCTCACTCTACTGCTAGGGAGCATGGGTGCTCAAACCGAGAAACTCGAAACCAAAGATGGTTGTTCATTTCATTGGTGGTATATTTGTTGGTGCAGCTCCCCAGCTTACCTATCGATTGTTTCTTGAGAGATTAGCAGAGAAGTAAGTATGTGCAACGATATTTTTTTATCATCTTACAGGGTCGTATTTTTCCTTTGTTTGATCACTTAAATTAGCTATGTATCTGGATTCTGCTGTTCTAAAGACAATTTCATAAGATAAAAGAGCAAACAATAAAGAGTGAAACTTGCAGTTGAATCTGGCTTTTCCAACTGTCGGTTGTTTCATGAATTGATGATCAGGTTGTGCTGTTTTGTGCATAATCACTCACCCCATCTCTTGTGCAGGGATGTTTTGGTTATCGCCACACCCTATGCTAGTGGCTTTGACCACTTCCTTATTGCAGATGAAGTACAATTTAAGTTTGATAGATGCTGCCGATTTCTACAAGAAACTGTGAGCATCTCTTAGTTATCCTGTAGAAACGAGAAATATCTTGTTTCTTTGACCCAACAAAATAATAATCGGTGTTCAGAAATAGGACAGTAAGAATTGAATACTTGTATCTTTTCTCTAAACAGGTGCATGATCTTCCATCTTTTGGGATCGGTCATTCACTGGGATCCGTCATTCACCTTCTAATTGGTAACTCGGTTTCAATGGTTGTGAATGTATAAAACTTACTCAGCCTATTTACTTTTTATTGAGTTGCTTCACTAGCGCTTCAGGATCAAGGTATGCTGTGCAGCGAAGTGGGAATGTTTTTATGGCATTTAACAACAAGGTAAATGAGTTTATCTCTCTTACCAGAGTGACACTTGTTATGTTGGAAAGATATTGTGTATCCAGTGATTAAGTCAGCAAAACCTGTAAAGGTGATATCTTTTCGGAACCCCTAATTTTATAGGAAGCAAGCTTAGCTATTCCTTTGTTCTCCCCAGTCCTTGTCCCGATGGCTCAAAGGCTTGGACCACTGTTATCACAGGTAGCAACATCCCCAACTGTTCGCCTTGGGGTGAGGTTCTGATTCCTTTGCGTTGCCTTTTAAGATGTGCATCTCTTCCCAGTTGATAGTCTAATTTATTCTCTTTTTTGGTGATAATCAATTTGTCTGCTAACCCAAAAAGTTCTGTCATGAAAGCACCAACTCCTCACTCATTGTTCTCTCCTTTTGTTTTAAAATTGCTGTAAATACTACTTTTGATATTTGACACATTTAGGTCGTTACGTTACGCTTTTTTACTTTGTCCATCTTCCTCTTCCATTATTTGTTGATGGTGTTCTCAAATAACTGACAAAAATAAACTATTTTGCAGGCAGAGATGACCCGAAAGCAATTAGAAACTCTTAGTCCTCCCATCATGAAGCAAATTCTACCATTATTGGAACAGCTCCCTCCCTTGTACATGGACTTGGTAAAGGGAAGAGAAGATTTTATTCCAAAACCAGAAGAAACAAGACGCCTTGTAGGTGTCAGTTATTCGATTTATGTTTCATCATGGACCCTACCATCTATCACACTAATCAAGAATCTTGCTAATAATGTTCAGATAAGATCTTACTATGGAATCTCTAGGAATCTGTTGATAAAGTTTGAGGATGATTCAATAGATGAAACAACAATCCTAGCTCAGGTGCTTGGCGTGGAATCATCAATAAGCTCAAAGCTAGACATGTCTATCCGTACACTGCCAGGGGATCATGGCCTCCCTCTGCAACAGGTACTGAGTTCCTTTTAATGCAACTTATTTTGCAACAGATATGTGAGCCATCACTATGAACAGGAAAATTTGGAGTGTTCAATCTAAAATAACCAAAACATACCGATATGATCTGAAAACTGAAACAAGTCTTAATTCGGTTAATGTGGTTTTTATTTTTCAGAAATCTGAAATACAAACCAAATCCGAACTGCTCCTATAAAGGGAAACTCAAACTAAAACTAAAAAATTAATATAGATTTGACTAAATAGCGAAGCCAAACAGAAACATCACAAAAGCGGTCAATAGTAGTTTTCGTTTCACTTTAGTCGCATTTTTGTAAAACTGAAACTAGAAAAACATGAAAATTCAAATCGAACACAGATTGAACACCCCTAGTTAGAATCAATTCAGAAACCTTTGTCTTTCCTGTTTTTGCTTTGTTAGAATTGATAATGTTGAAAGCCATTTGTATTGTTGTCTGAACAGGCTCTTCCGGATGTTCCACCAGCAATGGTAGAAGCAGTGAATCGAGGAAGTGAGTTTTTGGTGAATATTGCTGTTGGGACCCCATGGGAATCTGTGGCTAAAGAGGTTGGAGGTTCACTGGGAAAGGACTCAAAGATCCTTCGTGCTGAAATGTCCAAAGATCTCGCCCTGCTTGTCGACGCTGTTATTTCTTGGATGGATTCAAATATGGTTCCAAAACTTTTGAGACCATAATGTCACTCATGTGTACGCAAAACATAATATAATATAACACGGGCGATGCAGTATATTTGATATTATGCAAGTAGATAACAAGAACCTAACGAATGAACAGTAAGAGTCTTGTTTATACATAAAACTCCAGTTATCAATTGCTTATACTGTTTTAACTTGTCTGTGGCCACCAGTGCATATTTTGGTACTCTACATCACACAAAGAGGGGGCTCCCAACTAGTTGATGCCGTAAAAAAAAGTAAGCACACTTGAAATTATTGGTCTACTGTTCGTGATATAGATACAACCCGAGACCAAATCGAGCACATGCTCTGCAGAATGCGATTTCCTCGGCTGCAGCAACTGGATCCTCAATTTGGTCATCAGTCGTCGTTACTGTCCCAGTCGATTCACGATGTGCCTGCATTACATGAAATTCAATGGCTGAATATGAAAAAGGGGACTAAAAACTTAGTCATGTAATCAAAGTTACATTCAAAAGTCAAATAAATGCCTTATATCATTAAAATCAATTAAAAGGGATTGCCATGAGGCTGAGGACTCCCAAGGTCACATTATTTTTGGTTTGTAGTCTCTTATAAATACAGAAATATTTGTGTATCCTTTAATATCTGACTTTGGCCAAGCAAGAAAAAAAAGTTAAGAATCCTCTGATCAGTGGAAAGAGTATGTCACTAAGACTAGGGTAGTTGCCATTGTCCGGCAATAAAAGAATCAAAATATACACATACTAGACTCTCAAATCCCAACAAAAATATGGAACTAAGATAGAACTATTTTATCATGTTTACTAACATATTAAGAGGGCGAGAGAGCTAGATATATTGCATACATTACCAATATCAGAGAAAGCTAGCATTAGGAATTATCCTCTAGAATGAGACAATAGAGAAAAGCAAGGTCTAATTTTCCGAAAAATAGAGACAAATCAAGACATGAGCTTAGATATTTTCCTTAATCGTTGACAAAGTCTTAAAAAGTAAGAAACTGAGGATCGAGTGAAATCTTGAGGAGCTTACCTCACCATCAGAGCCACGAATGGTGAGACGATAAACGACAGTGACATTACCATTCTCAGAGAAAATGACGTCTCGAACTTCCCCACACCAACCTGCAGAGAATAAGAGAATGGGTTTCAAATTAGTCTGTTTTCACTAATCAGACAGAGAATGCAATCTTCTGTACGAACCGGGAGCGTAGAAGCTGAGCATCCGATTTGCATGGTACCTACGAATCAGTCGAAAATCAAGTCAGATCGAAAAGCAACAACGCTTAAGAAGGGATCCAAAGAAAATAAGAGTACCAGGGAATGAAGCCAGAAGAAGCGGCAGAGGAGCGAGGATCGTGGCTCTTGACGATATTGTCAGGGATCTTCTTGTTGAGGTCGCGAAGTATCTCGATCAGAGGCCGAGTGATGGACGAGGAGGACGAGAACTTGTCCATAGGCACCACATAGTTCGAATTAGGAACTGCCTTTTTCTTTCCGGCGTCGCCTCCGACTCCATTGGCGCTGCATCTGACGCCTCGCCACACCGTAAACATTTCCCGGCGAATCGCGACGGTTCCGAGGGAGAAGAGCCGGCTGCGCGCATCGGCGGTCGAAGGCGTGGAGTTTGTGAAAGCCTTGGAGCTCTGCATCTGCAAAGCCATTTCGTCGCCAAATCTGGGAGCAAGCTCTGACTTGCGGAAGAGGAAAACAAGAAAAGGGTGGACGCAATTTGTCTGCTACTTGACGTGCACTTGTTGGTAGTAGGTGGGATAGGTGGAAGGATGCCCAAACCAACACCCCCCCCCCCCCCCTTGTTTTCGGCCTGTTAATTGATTTACAATAAGTCGCCCAAAAACAAAATATGATTTACATTTCTCTATGATATTTGCTAACGATACTTTTACATTAAAAGGCTAGTTTGTTAGATGGACAGATATTGGAGCTCGATTTATCACAAATCCGATTCATTAAGATCCAATTATAATGATAGCAAAATTTGGACTTTTAACTTACGTTTTAAATTTAGTTAAACGAAACCACAAGCAGACGAGCTCGCCATCTCGACACACAGAACGAGTCAAAGATATCTTTAAGGAATCGGAGTGGCGCCGTTGATCTCCTAGACACGTGAGGTGAGATACACGCAATCGATAGCCGAGTTGGACGAATCTATAAATAAGAAGGATCATCAAGAGAATAGATCATTTTTTTTACCTATTTGAACATTCGCTTCCATGAGCTAGCTGTAAACACATTTCACTCCTCACTCGAGTTCTCTTCGTATATTCGATCATATTTAATATAAATCCAGTTTGTCAAACTAATCCTATTGTTTATCAGAATTATATAGATTATCTAGCCATCTAATTTTCTTCTCTGATTTACATACAATTACTTAGGTGTGGAAATCTGCTTCCACATTTTGCCGCCTTCTTTGAAAAAAAATAGATACATCTGACATAAACATCTGATCCCATATCCGTTAGAACGAAATGCTTAAAACTTCATCCGAAAAACGCCAGAGCAAACAACTCTCAAGTAATCGATTCATCGGGGCAAAACCAAATAGAAATTCAGATTCCTTACCCAACTGGATCAATTCCCAATTCTTCGACTCATATCGAAATGTCTCATGTGGGTGTGAGCGCTACAGATCAACACACAATCGCAAGATCTAGCATTTCTACCTTTATCAGAGCTATGCCTTCCTTACCTTCGAGCGTATGGGGTGCTGTCGAGGAAACCCGTAGAACTCAGTTCAGTGATAGAATCACCAACGCGCGAATTAGGGAGACCGGAAAAATAAAATTCCCCGAATACCTTATATGAATCAAAGATGGATAATCCTCGACTATAATATACCTAAGCACAAACCTTAGGTATATTAAACCTAAGACCCAATACTCAACTTAAAACCCTAAAAAAAAACAAGGTGGTGGAACCTCATAAAGATGACGCATGTAGCTCCAACAGTGAGTATATTAAACCAACCACGTGATACTAACTTACACCGCAACAACCAATTTTTTAATCAAAATTTCATTTTCTTCTTTGTGAGGGTGACTCATTTAGTTCCTTGTGAACTTTTGATCAGTCTTGATGTGTCATATCCAGGGGATCAAACCGGTTTATCAAGTGTACAAACCACGAGATATACCTATTAAGTTGATTTTCTCCTCTCCTAATAGGAATATTTCGTGGCTGCCTTTGATGTACATCACATCGTAAGCAGCAAGGATGATGAAGGGGATCCATTATTTATACCTGCTGGACAAGTTACAAAAGCATGAGCTTAAAGGATGATTCTTTGTGGGCTTATTCAAGAGATTCTGGACAAGGAGAATGTTTAAAAACTATTGGAAAAGATATCTATCAAGCCCAACCCATTGTGAACCTATTATCAAGTCAATATGGCCCAAAATAAATGTCTTTTATTTATCGCACAAATAAGTGACGAAAATCATAGTTCAAAAGTCATTTGAAGACCAATAATTGCATTCTCATTCAACTCTCTTTATTATTCAACTATGATCTTTACTTATTTTCTATTTTCTAGATTATTTAATATCTAGCTTTCTTTTCAAGCTTTATTTTCTTTTAAATAGATGTAATCTCCATCAGAAAAAATCAACCAATTTTTTAATAAAAATTTCATTTTCTTTTTTGGGAGGGTGATTCTCATTTAGTTTTTTGTGAACTTTCGATCTGCCTTAGTGTGTTATATCCAAAGATCAAACCTGTTTATCAAGTGTTCTTCATCACACTTGATTGGCCATTCTACCAACCAAAGCTAGTTGTTGCAGTGTAAGTTAATATCAGATGGTGGGTTTAATATATTCAATGTTGGAGTTACATGCGTCATCTTTCTAAGGTTCCATCGCCTTGTTTCATTTGGAAGGTTTTAAATAGAGTTTTGGGTTTAGGTTTAATATACCTAAGGTTTGTGCTTCGCTAGTCCATCGAAGTCAAGGATTATCCATCTTTGCCAACTTAGAGTGACGAATCCTTGGGAGATTCATATTATTTGGTATCAGAGCACCATTATAAGTCCAATATTCTATCTAATATGTTCATCTTTTCATCTTCTTTCTATCATCTTCATGCATGTTATCTTCTTTCTATCATATTCTTAATTTGTTCATCTTTTATTTCTATTTTAATCTGTTTTGTTTTTCATTTCTAAAAATCCAGCAACAAAAAGAAACAGATCCAACAAAAAAAAAAAGGATCAGAAGGTCTAGATTGTTTTCATATTCTAAAATTTTTTTCTATCATTTCTATTGTTAAAAGTTTGTTAGCAATTTGTTCTTGAAAGATCTATCCAAACTCGCTTTGTTACTACAATTTCTTTGGTATAATTTTTTGATCTACTTTGGAGAAACCATATTAAGTTGTATTGGTATTTTCTATAAAAACTCTTTGAGGATCACTAGAGAGAAAAAATATAGAGTGTGTGAAGACATTATAGTGTAAAAGCCAATTGAGTGAAACACTTAAGTGTGGGGAGGATTTTATTTTCTAGCACTGTTTTGCAGGTTTAATCATGTCTAACAGTGGAGAAAATAGTAACAACGATGATGAGCAGAACCAACAAAAAGTCATTCCAAACTTCAAATTCAAGCCTTGATAGGAGAGATGACACGTTTGATGAGGATTGAGTTAGACATGTCCATGCAATAGTGGATAGAGTGCAAAAGGATGCACATCAAAGGGAGACACGAAATATGCCTAATAGGAGAGAAGGAAATCAACCTAGACAACCAAAGGTTCCTTAAACCATGATAGCTCATTCTGCCCTGAGATTATTGTCCAGCCAATTCTTCCTATAATAGAATTTCCTGGTCCTCTAAACCAGTTTTCTTCAGCCATGGATGATGTCGATGATTCTGATGAGCATGGTGAGGCAATGGAACAAGGCCAGTTAATAGGGGATAAAGAAATGGTGAGTTATGCAGCGGAAATCAAAATCAGGCAGGGTCCTCAGAGCAGCGTCATCTTTTAGCAAGTTCAGATCTTAATAGACTTCTATCTACTGCTAATGAAGGTTCTATTCCTCGTTCACCGGATGATGTTCAAGATCTCCAGATTACTACTCGGGAAGCAGGATCTTCTTCCAGTTCAAAGAGGAAAGCATATGTACATGAAGCTGAGGATTTGAGCCCTTCTAGTAAACAAAGGATTGAGGGTCAGTGGAATGATGAGGGTTTGGTGGTTGCCCCAAAACCACCCGAGGCGCCATGAAGATCTTGCATTGGAATTGTCAAGGGCTGGGGAACCCCCTGACAATTCATATGTTGGAGGAAATTAGGAAACTTTCAAAGCCTAATATCATGTTCTTCGTTGAGATAATGCATGATGTAGATTATGTACAGGACGTTAGTCACAGGCTTCAATATCCTCACTGTTTTGTGCTGCCTTCTCTGGGTCGTAGTGGAGGATTAGGTATTTTTTGGGATGATGCTGTCACATGTAATATAGTAGGAACACCAAGTATAAACTTTTCGGATATTTATGTCTCTGATGGCAAGGATAGTTTTTGGGTTTCCTATGTTTATGGTAATCCAAGATGGACACAAAGGAAGTTACAATGGGAAAGTATGGTCAGTATTGCTGCATCTGGAGTATATGATGGTAAGCCAAGAGTTGTTTTAGGTGATTTGAATGATATAGTGAGTAATGAAGAAAAACAAGGCGGAAAGAAGAGGTCTGAATCTTCTTTTGCTCCATTCTGAAGTATGATTTATGCTTCTGGTCTTCAAGAGGTTAAAATATGCTAGGAGGAAAGTTCACCTGGTTGGGTCAAAGATATCAGCATCAAGTTAGAGCAAAGCTGGACAGGGTCTTAGCAAACACAGACTGGAAAGAGTTATATCCAGGAGCTTATGTTGAATTATTGAATTGGCAACGATCAGATCATAGGCCACTGCTCTTACATACGGTGAAGGAAACAAAGAAAGGGATAAAGCTGTTCAAATATGATAACAGATGGAGAGAGAGAATCAAGAGCTTTCTTTACTAATGAAGACCTTTTGGAAGGATGAGGGTAACCAATTTCCTCCGGAACAGTTTCATACAGCTTTGAAACATTGCAGACACAAATTGGCAGGCTGGAAATCAAGTGCAAAGCAAAATTCTCAGAAGCGTATTCAAGAGTTAAAATCTCTGCTTCATATGGCGTATAATGCTTCATCCTTGGACTTTGATTATATTCATAAGTTAAAGAAGGAGCTAACATATTATTACAGGATGGAGGAAGAATATTGGAGGACTAGAAGTCGCATTCAATGGTTGCAAGCAGGAGACAGGAACACCAGATTTTTCCATGAAAAGACAAAGCAGAGGCGTTCTTTTAATAGAATAACTGCAATCAAAGATGAGGAAGGACAGATATGGACTGATCAGGTAAACGTCCAACGAGTCATCAATTCCTATTTTTCTAATCTCTATAAGTCAGAAGGAACTGAGGATTTGAATCAGGTATTAGATGCAATCCAGCCAAAGGTTACTCAACAAATGAATGATCACTTGGTCAGACAAGTTACAGCAGAAGAAATTGAGAGGACTGTTCAGTTAATGAATGAGGACAAGGCCCCAGGTCCAGATGGGTTAAGTGGAGGTTTTTATAAGCAGCATTGGCCAGCACTAAAAGAAGGTTTGATTAAGTTTGTCTCTCATTTTTTTAATACAGGGGAGTTGCAACCTGGAATTAACCATACACATATATGTTTGATACCTAAGGTTCAAAATCCAGAAATAGTCAAAGATTATAGGCCTATAAGTCTGTGTAATGTGGCATATAAAGTGATATCCAAGATACTTGTAGAAAGACTTAAGCCTTGTTTAGATGGAATTATATCTGAAAACCAGTCTGCTTTCATCCCTGGTAGGCTAATAACAGATAACGTCCTAGTTGCGCATGAATTACTGCATTCCCTCCAAACTAAATCAATGAAAATACCTTATATGCCGCTGAAGTTAGATATAGCTAAAGCATTTGATAAGGTTGAATGGGGATTTGTGGAATCTTTAATGAGAAAATTAGGTTTTGCAGATAAATGGTGCAACTGGATTATGAAGTGTCTGCAGAGTGTCACGTATTCAGTGCTCATTAATAGATCTTCTACAGGAATTATCTCACCAACTAGAGGCTTAAGACAAGGTGATCCCATTTCACCTTACATTTACCTCATTTGTATAGAAGGGTTTTCATCTTTGTTAAGAAAGAAAATTCAGGAAAATAAACTAGTGGGGTTTAAAGCAAGTCGGTCAGGCCCTGAAATCTCTCATATCCTATTTGCAGATGACTCTTTGGTTTTTCTGTAGAGCAGATGAAGCTGATTGCAAGGAATTATTAGATGTTCTCCGGATTTATGCAAATGCATCAGGTCAAAGAGTCAATTTTCAGAAATCTGCAATTACATTTGGTAAGGGAACTTCTGAACATTTGAAAAATAGAATTTCTCAACTGATAGAAATTTCTAAAATAGGAGGATTTGGGAGATATTTAGGGTTGCCTGAAACTGTGGGGAGAAATAAATATGACACCTTCGTTTTCTTAAAGCAAAGAGTTATTCAAAAATTAGGGAATTGATATGCAATTTTTTTTATCTCTTGCTGGAAAAGAAGTATTGATCAAAGCAGTTGCAACTTCACTCCCAACATATTGTATGTCTTGTTTTCTACTGCCTGATAAATTAATAAAAGAGATTACAAGTGCCATTTGTAACTATTGGTGGTCTGCAGAAAAAGAAAAACGGAAAATCTCATGGGTTGCTTGGAATAAGATTACAACTTCAAAAAAAGAAGGAGGGTTGGGGTTCAGAGACATAAAGGACTTTAATATAGCTCTCCTTGCTAAGCAAAGCTGGAGACTTCTGCAAAATCCACAGTCACTAGTTACAAGACTTTACAAGGCCAAGTACTTCCCAAGAACTACATTATTAGAGGCGAAGAAGGGGCATAGACCAAGCCATGCATGGAAAAGCATTATCAAAGGTAACTCTCTAATCTCTCAAGGTATAAGATGGATTGTAGGAGATGGAAAATCAATTAGAGTATGGAAGGATAATTGGTTACCTTTAAAGCCGTCTAGACCCCCAATTCCTAAGGATGGTATGCATCATAGATCAAAATATGTTAGTTTCAGATCTGTTTGTGCATGGTACAACACAATGGGATGAAGTGAAACTTGCACATTTGTTTACCCCTGAGGATTGTTGTTTGATTAGGAGAATAAGGCCAAGTATAATGCAAATTGAGGATACCATTAATTGGAGTTATACTAGGTCGGGGGATTATTTGTTCAAGTCAGGTTATCATCTAGCCCATAGTTCTAATCAGAGAATGAGTTCTGAAATATATCAGAAGCTTTGGGGTGTTAAGATTATCCCTAAGATTAAACATTTTTGGTGGAGGGTTTCTCATAATGGTTTGCCGGTTTTAGAGAATTTACAACAACGAAAGCTTAGAATAGATGCTAGTTGTGTGTTCTGTGGTGAGCATAATGAAAGCATCAATCATTTGCTTTTCAAGTGTAGATTCTCAAAAGAACTGTGGGAACTCTCTCCCATAACCAGTAGTATTAAGAGACAATTAGGTTCGGATACCATAAAGAACCTAGAGATTATTATGGCCAATTGTTCTGAAACTTCACAAGCATCAATGTTGAGTCTTTACATTGGATGGCGGTTGTGGAAAGCAAGGAATGATCTTATTTTTCATAACAAGAATTGGTTAATTCCAGCGATTATAAACAAGGCAATAAAGGAGCAAAAACTTTGGTGGGATGCAAATAATAAGACTGTTAATCAAGACAATTCAGAGAGTTTAATACAAACTAACATTGATGTTATGCAGCCTATTTCATCTAATTACATGTCCTGCTTTGTAGATGCTTCTTGGATAGGTGCTAATGCTCGAGCTGGATTTGGATGGGTACTCAAAGACAAATTTGGGTCAGAAATAATACGAGGATTCTCATCAATGGAGCCAACTGCAACGTCTATGGAAGCGGAAGTGCTAGCTCTTAAGGAAGCACTAGTTCAGGTTAAAACATTTGGTTACCATGGTGTGTGTGTTCTATGGAGATGCGAAGGAAATTTATTTGGCTTCTGCAGGTTCTTCTATAAAAGTGAACGATCCATCTTGGAAGCATCAGGATTTAACAACCCACATGAAGGACATAAGCTCTCTATTGACCAATGTCAGGGATTATAAAATAGGTTGAATAAAAAGGGCGAAGAATGAAGAAGTGGATCATTTGGCCAGGCATGCTCGTTTACATTGTCTTCCTTATATTGTATTTTGGAATTCTAATGTTTCTTAAATATATGTACTCTGGTTGCTGAATGAAATACTTAGTTGCCGACAAAAAAAAAAAAAAAACCTAAATATAAATTTTTTGATTTTAGATAGAAAAAATATATTATTATTTTTGTGGGTGATTGCACAAACGTAACTTAGGAGAGGCTAGGCCCACGTTGAATTGAAGCCCAATTGAGTGGGTAAGCTCTTAGAAAAGGTTGTTGACGTTGATTCTGTATTGTTGTCGGCATCTGTAAGAGAATAGAGAAGAAGAAGAAGAGCGATGGCATCGTGGAGGGGAAACATATCGAAATGTATGAAAGAGCTCAGGATTCTTCTCTGCCAATCTTCTCCAGCTAGCGCTCCGGCCAGGTTTCTTCGAACATTCCTTTCGTTTTGTCATTCATCTCTGAGATCGCCGATTCGCAATCCATTTCCGTTAGGTTTCTTTTTGGGGATTTTGTTTTCAGAACGTTCGTAGAGAAGAATTACAAAGATTTGAAGTCTCTGAACCCTAAATTGCCCATCCTGATCCGCGAATGCAGTGGGATCCAGCCTCAAATGTGGGCTAGATATGGTAATTGCCTAATCTCCCTTTGATTCGAGTTTGAATATACTTCGACACGAAACTTGACAGCATTTGAAATTATATTATTGGAAAACATGTTTGTTAGTTTCAAAGCAATGGAAAATCTAATGAGCTGTGTGTTCTTAAGATAGATTTGACATGGATGCTTTTGCTTCTACATTCATTTCTTATGGAAGACTCTCTTGAGTTAGCCATTCCACTTCATGTGCACACTCACAACTATGCATATCTTTCTCCTCTTAGTTTACCCGTTGGCTCGTGCTTTTAAGATGAGGATTAGTTTTCCCTGGTTCCTTAATGTCAGTTTCGAGTGTATGGTTTCTGCTATTGTCTCTAATTGGGTAAAACAAGATGATGCTTTCTATTTTTGGCCTGTATACTTATGTTTTACACAATAGTCTTATGCGTTAAAATTAGAGTTCTCTATTCAACTTAGAAACTAGTGGTTACAAAAGTTTCTGTATCCTTTAATTTGTGGTTGGCTTGGACACCCTTGTGCAGATATGGGTGTGGAGAGGTGTGTAAACTTGGATGGTATGAGCGAGCCACAGATTCTGAAGGCCCTTGAAGACCTTGTGAAAGCCGGAGGAGCTACAAAGGCCTAAGGTTGTTTGTTTTTGTTTATCTACATGATCCCGAATAAGCTTTTACTGGAAACACTTGAGATTTTTCCTGTCATTCTATTACTTTGTAACTCTGCGTCGTCATAATGCCTTGCGTATTTTAGTCCGTGAACTTGGAATAAATCGAACCATTTCATGTCATTGAAATCATAGCAAGGAGAAGAAAACAAATGTTAAAATTAAGTGTAGATTCCATTTCTTCATGCAACATAACTGCATAGACTAGTTAAGGATTGGCTTATCTACAACAAGGTAATGCATACATTCGAATATAAAACAAACTCAGACGATAGAAAAGTAAAGCCTATCTTGGCTAATTGCTCAGCGCATGCGCAAGCAATGATTTATAGTGTGATTCCGTTCAATGATGTATAGTGTGATTCCGTTTGTTTTTGTATCTCGATGTTGCATCAATATGTCAGATAAAGAGTTTGTTTTTTGTATGTGTCTAGATTAATCATTCAGATTTGTTTTTTCATTCAAATAGTTTATTCCGAAAGCTCTAAAGTTATACCGAAAAATAAAATCACAAATTCTAGGATTCAATTCCTAAAACCGGAAATGTTGGCTCCACGAATCATAAATACAATGAAAATTCTATAAATTAATGGTGAATTAGCTTAATATTACTTTTGGGGTACATAATTAGGAGAGTAACATAGGTATAATAGAATTCAGGTGAGTAACAGATAGGTAAAATATTTGGACGAAATTAACCTTATTTAATTGGGTAAGAAATATCAATAATAAAAAAAATAATAATCGGATAAGAAAAATAGTAAAATTATTTAATTGGGTAAGAAATGTCAATAACAAAAGAAAATGAATTATCGGATAAGCATAGTAGTAGAAACAAAAAAATTCTTAGAATCCCTAAAAAAATTTCTATGTTGTTGTAGTCGCGGATCTCAAAAGCAACAAAAGTTTGTATAGTTACTATATTCCTGTTTTTTCTTTTTTTTGTAGTTAGCTAAAATTTTTGATTTATATAGTTGACTATATTTCTACTTTCTATGTTGTTGTAGTTAGCTAGTCAATTAATAATATAGTAAACTATATAATTTTTACAGTAAATAATTCAATTGTAATAATATGGTTAACTATATAATATTTACAATTGTATATCTTTTAGTCTACACTTATCAAGATAATTAAGTAAATAACACTTATAACTAAATATAGTTAACTAAAATAGTTCACTAGTTATATACGAATAGTTAGCTATTCAATCATGTGTGGTGATAAAAAATAGTTCACTATATAGAACATTGCATTAATCCAGTTCAATAGTTATATTGTGTAGTCAACTATACCATATAATTGAAGTATAGGACGATATATGAAACGACCCGACCCAAAATTTTAAAATTTTTTCCTTCGGATTACTATCATCACAGATAATAATCCTTAATGGGCCAAACACAAACAATGCGGAAACAGTTAAAATAAACAATAATAAACCAATCAATAAATCTCATACTTTATCAATCAACTAAACCGTTCAATTCCATAAATCAATCTCAATAACAATATCCAATTCAATCAATTCCATTCGAATAACAATATCCAGAGGTTCCAGAATTACTACATCCTAGCAATTCTAACTCAAAACCACGAAAACGAGACACTAGATTATCTCTTCTTCCCGGCCATGATTCCACGATCACATTTTCTCTTTACCTGCAACACATGGCAAAAAGAGTTGCGTGAGTATTATCACAAATACTCAGCGACGCGCTTATGTCGTCTACATGTTATACACACAGGCATAAGCAAGAGATACAATACCATGATGAGCATACAACAAGCATACACGAAAACAATCAACAATAACCAATACAGAAGCACTGTGTCGATCGACACAACCACTAGGTGTCGATCGACTCGATCGACAGACTGCACTGTGTCGATCGACACACCACAATGGTGTCGATCGACATGAAGCACCTGTGTCGATCGACACGAAGCAAGTGTGTTGATCGACACGACATTGCAGACACAGGAAACGAGCCTATCCTCTCATGACTCGAATCCCCATGCGATTTGTTGATTTCCTATACGAATCCAAGCACCAAAATACACAAAATCCAATCCAACAACCACAAACAAATGTAATCTATCCAATCCTTTACCCAGATAAACCTACGGTTACGCACTCACCTCGAAAAGAATTGAAAAGAGGATGAACACGAAGAACACACAAAGAACACACGAAGAACACACGAACAGCCTCTGATTTCGTCCTCACAGACCCGAAATAAGCCACAGCAACGATCCTGCTTGCTCACAAGCCTCCAGAACGAGCCTTAATCGATCAATCCTTCTCAAAAATCACCAGAAACTCTCTCAATCTCTCTGATTTTGATTTCCTCTCTGTTTTCTTCTGATTTTGCTTCGTGGTTGTGTTGATCAACACAGTCACTAGGTGTCGATTGACAGACTGCACTGTGTCGATCGACACACCACCATGGTGTCGATCGACACGAAGCAAGTGTGTCGATCGACACGACATCGCAGACACAAGAAACGAGCCTATCCTCTTATGACTCGAATCCCCATGCGATTTGTTGATTTCTTGCACGAATCCAAGCACCAAAATGCACAAAATCCAATCCAACAACCACAAACAAACGTAATCTATCCAATCCTTTACCCAGATAAATCTACGGTTACGCACTCACCTCGAAAAGGATTGAAAAGAGGATGAACACGAAGAACAAACGAAGAACACACGAAGAACACACGAACAGCCTCTGATTTCGTCCTCACAGACCCGAAATCAGCCACAGCAACGATCCTGCTTGCTCACAAGCCTCAAGAACGAGCCTCAATCGATCAATCCTTTTCAAAAATACCAGAAACTCTCTCAATCTCTCTGATTCTTATTTCCTCTCTGTTTTCTTCTGATTTTTGGCCAAAAAGCAACAAAACGCGACTGTTCACACTTTTATACTGGAACCCTAGGGTTCCCTAAACCAATCGCCAAACCGCGCGATCGAAAACCAAACCTGTCGGTTCAATTTAACCCCATGTCGATCGACAAACCTCACCTGTGTCAATCGACACAACACCCAGAACACGACTTCTCATAAGTCTAAAAACACACGTGTCGATCGACACACACACCCTGTGTCGATCGACACCCAACCAAAATCCACTTTTTGGTTCACAGGCGTTATAATTCTCCCCCATTAACACGGATTCGACCTCGAATCACGCGACTCCGTCTCACTAGGGTTAAAACTCCCATTTAAAATCCGACCAGATTCTCCCGGAAACATCAACGATGCAACGCTCCCTGGTCCGAATTAGGGCTGCCCGATTGATCGTACAACAATCAAATAGGAACATGCACGACCAACCGTTGACCCAAAATTGGACCAAATGATCGCACAACAATCAAAGAAGAACATGTACGACTGATGTGCCATAAAGCTACTATGTAGGGTTTATGCAATTAGGTTTTTAAATTTATAACCCTAGAGAACTGTAAGTGCACAGTTAAGACAATTGTAGTACTTAGGGATTGTTCCGCTGAGGACTTAGTGATGAATGTGCTACAAATCTATATGATTCAGATTAAGCTAAGGGATAATATTATTTGGTTTTAGGGTTTTATGGAAGCAAATAACAAAGCAATAAAGTAAAGAGATAGATATCAATTAAGATTAGAATTCAAGCAATTCACAAAACATATGCAAAACACAAGCAATCGAATTAGGGTTTTAATACTAGTTGTTCTAGAACTCATATCACTAAGGTAAGGTCATCCCACTATCGTGATGTAACTAACCATCTACGTTTTGCACCCTAATAGACTCAACTATCGTAGGTTATTACAAGGTGAAAATATGCTTTATGCTCAAGATTGATTGTTCACTAAACTCCTTAACTAACCTATCGAATTGTTAAGGTTTCTAGCTCATCGAATACTAGGTCCGGAGATATAACAAGCTTTTGGAGAGTACATAAACCTAAGATCACTCCCTGGGTAGCTAGGCCAGTTCGTGCTTTGAGTATAAATAAAGATGAAGAATCAATTCTAGAATAAATCTCTAAACGATTAAATACGTAAAAGCATAGAATTAAGAAAGTGCATAGAAATCAAATCAAAGCTAATACTCTAACATGTTTTGCAACACGTAGCAGCAAGAGTAAAGCACATAGACAGTATAATTCATTGATCTATCTAAGCGTAAGGAGTTAGATCTCATCTCTTTGCAATAGGGCAAAGATCAATCTATCCTTAAAGGCTTCTAGAATCAAATAAACATGAAGAACAAGAGAAAAACGAAATACATTGTTTAGGTATTGATTTAGGTTGTTAAGGCCGGCTGCTTGAGTTTTCAGAGAGGCGAAAAGCAGGTATATATAGGGGTTTAAGGAGACATAAGTCGGTTAGGATTTCTTCGGGCAAATACGTCTTTTTGGTCGAAACTGAGGCAATTTCGGACACGATTACGGTTGGGTTGCGTGACCGGTATTGGAAGCTTCCATGACTCTTCTAGAAGGTCGGCAAAAGGTCTGGATATCAGCCCATGGGCTGGCCCGGTGCTTGGCTCCATTTTGCACTAACTTCACTTCAAAGGCAGTTTGACATGTCCTCTGTGTTTCGGGTGTATCTTCTAAAGTAAAGCTCCAATTGATGAAATTCCAACTCCATTGGAAAGATAACTCAAAGGGATATCTCCTTAGCAAGTTTCATTGAATTCCAAACTGATTTGATACTCTGTTCTTCAGCGAACTACTGGCGTATATGTTCTGTCCAGTAGGAGAATGTGCATTATCTTCAAGATAAAGTGACTTGGCTTGGTTCCTTTGACTTGGATAAGTAGCTGCATCATAGATGATACTCCTTTTAATCCATTTTACATCCTTTTGATGATAAAACCTGTTAAGACCTTAAAATCTACATATACGAGAAAACTACATCTTTTGGTCCAAAAGCTTTATTAATATATATGAAAACCATACTAAAATAGATAGAAAAAGTGGTAAAATATAGGGTATATCAACTCCCCCAGACTTATATTTTGCTTGTCCTCAAGCAAACAATAGTCAAGAATTGAGAAGAGGTTTGAAATTCGGAGGAACTCACATATGTTTTGGATCGTTGCATCAAATTCTAAACCTGTAATCCACATGAAACAAGATTAGCTCATTGACATTGTCATCTTCTTCCATCACGAATTTGCAACATAGCCATACTCTAAATCTCTGTCCCTGCAAAAATCTCAATTTCAACTCAATTGACTCTTTCTACTCTCTTAGATTTAATGAAACTTCCCATCAAGAATATCATTCAAGGAAGACGGGCTAGGTATTGGGAAAGACTGATTTTAGTGGTGAGGTTACAAGTGTTTAGGGTTACCATAGACTCCGGGTGCGAGATATTATGCAAAATCGTAAGAGAGAATGGACCTGTTGATATCCACAATTTCCCAACCACTTCTTCACGTCTTTCTCCCCCAGACTTAGATTTTTCTCCGGGAATCACTTGAAATCTCTTCTACTCGTCTCTTCTTTTGTATCATGACATTCCTTGGATATTCTTTTTCCATAAGACTCTTAGAATTACCGTTTTCCTTTCCCTTAGATTTTTTCTTTTTATTTTTTTAAATTTTTTTTAAATTTTGTTTTCCAAAGGGGGAAAACGGTATCTCTTTGATATAAGTCAAGTATAGGCATGAATTGTTACCATGTTTACGCATCCAAGGAACGGCCAAGCTCTTTGAAAATCGATCTTTGTACTCCACCATTCTTTACCAAATCGTCGCATCTCTTAGTGATTGGAAAATTGCGTCGATCCTTTTCTCTCCGACGTTTTTGCACATATCTGCAAGTATGAAACTAAAAGAGAATGCATGAGGTCTAAAAGAAGGTAAAGGGTTTTTAGGTAGGGTACCAACTAAAGATGAGCTGGCCATTCATGACAACAAATAGTGGTAAAAGAGAATAAGATGTCATGAATGTGTGATTTGTTTCCTTGATCTAACATCCTTAATAAGAAATAATCAAAAACCATATTAGTAGTCCAAATAGAGAGTCAAAATCATATCCATCAAAACAGTTGCAAGTAGAAATTTTTTGGACAGAAGCTCCATCATGAGGTTTCTGAATCGATTGTCATGATCAAACCCTGCAACAATGGTTACATAGTCTTTGAAATCAAAACGTCAATCTTAGGAAAGTGTCATAATTCATATCTTATAATTTGTATGAAAACTTTTTATATCTTTTTTTTTTATTTGAAAATAAATTTTGAAAAATCCTTTGAAAACATGAAAACCAAACACTAACAAACGTGTTAGTAACAACAATCCCCCCAGACTTAACTTACACCGTCCCCGGTGTAAAATTAAATCAAATTAAAGGAGTAATGATGAAAATTGATTTGAAAGAAGAATTAAAAAGATAGAGAATAGAATGATAGTACCGGTGAACTGTAGATAATTTCGGCAAAAATCTTAGGTTGTCGCGATCAATCTTAGATCTTTATTGTTTTTGAGTATTTGGTATCCCGTATGAATCGAAATCATGCTTTGTATTTCCAATGTCTTCTCTTTCTATCACATCTCGTTCGAATGGTGGATAATGCGTAAGACGATTGAATTGTGCGTCCACAATGGAATCACTTGAAAATCCTATTTAAGAGCAACATATCCTTGCAAAAAAACTTGAAATCACTCGTTAAATTCATCTGTATCTTAGTCTTCAATACAATTAAAACTTGATGTTTTTTGGTGAACAACTAAAACAACTAGTATTAAAATCCTAAATCGATTGCTTGTGTTTTGCATATGTTTTATGAATTGGTTGATTTCTAATCTTAATTGATATCTATCCCTTTACTTTTATTGCTTTGTTATTTGCTTCCATAAAACCCCAAAACCAAATAATATGTTCCCTTAGCTTAATCCGAATCATATAGGTTTGTAGCGCATTCATCACTTAGTCCTCAGCGGAACGATCCCTAAGTACTACAATTGTCTTAACTGTGCACTTGCAGTTCCCTAGGGTTATAAATTTAAAGACCTAATTGCATAAACCCTGCATAGTAGCTTTATGGTACATCAAGCTTTTTGGCGCCGTTGCCGGGGACTTTTGTTTGATTGCCTGCAAATTTTTTGATAACGATTAAGTCTAAGTTTGTTTTTCCTTTTTGATTTTTCTAATTTTTCGTTTTTGTTTTTGGTTTTTAATCTTTGTGTGTTTCAGAGATTCGTCAATGGAGCATCACAATCCAAAGAGAATGGCAAGCCCTTACCCTCATGAAGAAATTGGAGATTACATCCCCATGCCTCATGAATTCCATCAACCGCCACTTTCTCACAAAAATCGATACAATTCAAACTTGTATCGTCCTTGGGAAACTTATGGAGGAGAAAGTCGCCCTCATCCTCATCACATCCGTCTGCCACCATCACCACAGTCCCACCATCGTCCCCACTCAAACCGCCGAGAAGACGAAGAAGACGCCTTGATGCATCGTATCATGGAAGCTATACAAATCTTAGTCGGTGGCTCGTGACTCCGGTGGTGTGGTGGTTGATGGGGACGCGGTTTGATCAATTCCGGTCTAGGTGTCGGGTGGTTTGGCGCGGCAAGGATGGTCGAGTGGTGGCTCGGGTCCAAGGTGGTTCACGGCACGAGACGGTGGTCGGTGGAGTTGGACTCACGGGTAAAGGCAATACCGGTCGTGGTACCGGTCGTCGGGGCTGACCGATATCAGGTGGGATGGTCGTGTGTCGCGACACGAGGCGGGGCGAATGCGGGACGTGGGAAGGTCGCGGGATGGTAGAGATGGGACGGGCGGGATCGGATGTCGCGTACCGGTCGAGATATCGGTCGAGTGCGCGGGCCGAAATCCGGACTGAAACGTACGTGGGTCGAGGCGTGGGTTAGGCGGATCGTGTCGCGACGTGATCGAGAGGCGGGACGAGTCGGGACGGTCATGTGGCTTCGGAACGACGCGTACCAGTCTGAGTTTCGGTCAGCGTGTCTGATCGGTACCGTGTCCCGGGAAGGTGTCGAGTCGAGGCGGGATGGTCGTGTCGTGGGAAGGTGGATCACGTAACGGGCCGAGTACCGGTCGGGCGTGTTGGCCGATACGCGGGACCTGTATCGAGACACATGGGACGCGGAAGGGATGCGTCGTGTCGCGGGACGGACGCGTCGTGTTGCGATAAGGGTGTGGGACAGTGTCGCAGGAAGGGTCGCGTACCGGTCTGAATACCGGGCCGAATGTCGGTTGGTACTGCGGTCCGAAATCGGGACCGAAACTTACCGTGGGTCGAGGCAGAAAATGCGGTGGGGGGTGCGGTAGGTCTGCGGTGAGGATGTGGTGGAACTGCCTCGCGGTAGGATGCGGTGAGATTGCGGCAGGGTCGCGGCAGTGTTGCTCCAGTACCGGTCGCAATTTTTGACCGGTACGCGTGACCGGTACTGGGCTACTCGTGTCGCGGTCCATTCGGGGTGCGATGCCGATCGCAGACGCGGGCCGATATCGTGTCCGGTATGGCCTCGTGTCGCGGTAAGGGTATCGTGTCGCGGTCCACGTGATTTTTCGTCGAGCTTTTTCTTCGTCTATACAGATCGGAATTGAGATCCGAAAGATGCTACGGATTCATGAGAAATACATCTTTCCAATGGTATGAATATTGTTGCCTGGTTCGTGGTGGCTTAAACTGTGAAAAAGCTTGAAGATGCGGTTTCGTAACCTTCCTAGACGGTCTTGTTCAATCGGTCATAACTTGCTAACCGTAATAGCAAATCATGATCTGCTTTTTCCTATATCTTCATAAGACTGTCTCCTTTGTGTATACCAAATTTCAAAAACGTCCGGGCTGATATTGAGCTCCATTCATTCCATGAACAGAACAAGTCGTGTTCGATCTCTTCTTCATCGTGGTTCTCAAAAATACATTTGTTTGCATTTTAAAAACTTTTTGTAAATTCCTGAAAAATTCATAGATAGATAAAATAATGAATGACAATATTGAGAAAAATAAAATCAAATCCAAAAACTTAGATTAAGCAAATCAATAAAATCAAAAACATAAATATGGGTTGCCTCCCATAAAGCGCTTGTTTTAAGTCGGATAGCTCGACTCCTTGGGTTTTTAGGGTGGTGGAAGGTCTTCTAAAGGTTTGAGGTTGCCTTTAGCATGTAAATGAGGTCTCCTTAGTTCGTGTTCTCCATCTTCATCGAATTGGTTGGGCTCATTGATCAACACTTCCCTTTTCTCCGAAGGAACGTATCGAGTTTGTTTAGCTCGAAATCCAGGCGGTGCGGCATAATGATAGACACGAGTGTCTATGTTAGTGAAGGATATCCGTCCTAGAGGATAGTCCATGATAGCCCCAGCAGTAGCCAAGAATGGTCTTCCAAGGATGAAGGGTGTTGAACAATCGTTCATAGTCGCCACTTCGAAGTCTACCGGAACGATGACATCTCCAATATTCAAAGGGCAATTGTGGATTTCGCCTAATGAAAGTGTAGATGCACCATTGGCGAGTGCAATCTGTATCCGTGATGGCCAAAGGTTGGTGATCTTCATCATTCTCACAAGAGATTCCGAAAGAACGTTGATTCCGGCTCCCAAATCACAAAGTGCATCGTCAAATTTAAAACCACGAATAGAGCAAGAGATGTTGAAAGGACCTAGATCGAGGGTCTTGCAAAGGATCTTATAGTACTTGTGAGGATTCCTAGCTCGATGAAATAGCTTCTCAATCATGGAATCTTCTTCTTTGCTTTGTGAGAAACACTTTCTCAAATATGGTCTTTCTCTCCATACTTCTTCAAAGGTCAACTCTTGAGGGAGTTCTTTCACAAGAGAGTTGAATACTTGTAACATCTCATCACTTATGAAACATGTCCTCTTGGTGGTCCTCTCGGCAAACTTTAATCCGTAAGGATGAGGTTTGACCGAAATTATCGCCGTGAGCTTTCTTTTGCTCGTATTCGCCTTCTTCAATGGTCTTGAGACTTCGTATTCGTCTTGATTAGAGGTGGACTCGTCCTCTTTAATGGTAGTTAGAGTGCAGCAATTAGCAGTAGGTGCAAACTCTTCTTCTATTGTTTCTAATTGAAGGAAATCTTGCACCGTTTCTTCGATCTTCTTCAAACGGTCTTCTAGTTGCTTCACATGGTTGGAGGTTTCAATTGATTCTCCTTGTAGCTTTGTTTTCATGTCAATGATCTCCTTATCATGGTGGTCAAGGTCAAAACGAATGGCTGTAAGGGTTTGTACCGTTAGCCTATTATCGTTCTCCAATTCTTCTACTTTTGAGGTGAGTTTGCCTTGGTTGATCTTGACTTCTCCCATGGCTTGAGCAGCTTGGTAAGCCTTAATAGTTACTGAATTGAGTTGATTATTAAGCCTTCCAACGTCTTCCTTAGTGTCCTTAACCGTTTCTTCCAATTGGTCATAAGTTTGATCAATCTTATGCTTGATATCGACGATATCATCTTTATCTTCGTGAAGATGTCGAGTATGAACCTCTTCTATCTCCTCCAATTGGACCAAACGTGATTTAATTTTTCCAAATTGATAAATAAAGACCTCAAACTTCTCCTTAAGAGATGAATTTATGGTCTCGATCTTGGAATCGACATCATGAATGACTTTTTTAGTGTCTTCCATGAATCGATGCATCAAGGCTTCGAGTTTGTCTTCTTGGGGGTTTGAGTGGTATGGTGATGGGACTGTGGTGATGGTGGTAGACGGATGTGATGAGGATGAGGGCGACTTTCTCCTCCATAAGCTTCCCAAGGACGAAACAAGTTTGAATTGTATCGATTTTTGTGAGAAAGTGGCGGTTGATGGAATTCATGAGGCATGAGGATGTAATCTCCAATTTCTTCATGAGGGTAAGGGCTCGCCATTCTCTTTGGATTGTGATGCTCCATTGACGAATCTCTGAAACTCACAAAGATTAAAAACCAAAAACAAAAACGAAAAATTAGAAAAATCAAAAAGGAAAAACAAACTTAGACTTAATCATTATTAAAATTTTTTTTGCAGGCAATCAAACAAAAGTCCCCGGCAAAGGCGCCAAAAAACTTGATGTGCCATAAAGCTACTATGTAGGGTTTATGCAATTAGGTCTTTAAATTTATAACCCTAGGGAACTGCAAGTGCACAGTTAAGACAATTGTAATACTTAGGGATCGTTCCGCTGAGGACTTAGTGATGAATGTGCTACAAATCTATATGATTCGGATTAAGCTAAGGGATAATATTATTTGGTTTTAGGGTTTTATGGAAGCAAATAACAAAGCAATAAAGTAAAGGGATAGATATCAATTAAGATTAGAATTCAAGCAATTCACAAAACATATGCAAAACACAAGCAATCGAATTAGGGTTTTAATACTAGTTGTTCTAGAACTCATATCACTAAGGTAAGGTCATCCCACTATCGTGATGTAACTAACCATCTACGTTTTGCACCCTAATAGACTCAACTATCGCAGGTTATTACAAGGTGAAAATATGCTTTATGCTCAAGATTGATTGTTCACTAAACTCCTTAACTAACCTATCGAATTGTTAAGGTTTCTAGCTCATCGAATACTAGGTCCGGAGATATAACAAGCTTTTGGAGAGTATATCAACCTAATATCACTCCCTGGGTAGCTAGGCCAGTTCGTGCTTTGAGTATAAATAAAGATGAAGAATCAATTATAGAATAAATCTCTAAACGATTAACTACGTAAAAGCATAGAATTAAGAAAGTGCATAGAAATCAAATCAAAGCTAATACTCTAACATGTTTTGCAACACGTAGCAGCAAGAGTAAAGCACATAGACAGTATAATTCGTTGATCTATCTAAGCGTAAGGAGTTAGATCTCATCTCTTTGCAATAGGGCAAAGATCAATTTATCCTTAAAGGCTTTTAGAATCAAATAAACATGAATAACAAGAGAAAAACGAAATACATTGTTTAGGTATTGATTTAGGTTGTTAAGGCCGGCTGCTTGAGTTCCTAGAGAGGCTAAAAGCAGGTATATATAGGGGTTTAAGGAGGCATAAGTCGGTTAGGGTTTCTTTTGGAAAATACGTCTTTTTGGTCGAAACTGAGGCAATTTCGGACACGATAACGGTTGGGTTGCGTGACCGGTATTGGAAGCTTCCATGACTCTTCTAGAAGGTTGGCAAAAGGTCTGGATATCGGCCCATGGGCTGGCCCGGTGCTTGGCTCCATTTTGCACTAACTTCACTTCGAAGGCAGTTTGACATGTCCTCTGTGTTTCGGGTGTATCTTCTAAAGTAAAGCTCCAATTGATGAAATTCCAACTCCATTGGAAAGCTAACTCAAAGGGATATCTCCTAAGCAAGTTTCATTGAATTCCAAACTGATTTGATACTCTGTTCTTTAGCGAACTACTGGCGTATATGTTCTGTCCAGTAGGAGAATGTGCATTATCTTCAAGATAAAGTGACTTGGCTTGGTTCCTTTGACTTGGATAAGTAGCTGAATCATAGATGATACTCCTTTTGCTCCATTTTACATCCTTTTGATGATAAAACCTGTTAAGACCTTAAAATCTACATATACAAGAAAACTACCTCTTTTGGTCCAAAAGCTTTATTAATATATATAAAAACCATACTAAAATAGATAGAAAAAGGTAAAATATAGGGTATATCAACGACCAACAGCGCTACATATGCTACCAGGGTCGTCCGAAATGAGGTTCCAAACTTAAGTAAAAATCCTAGACTCGACATCCACATACACACTCCTGACCCTCGGTCAGCACCACTCGAGATCACACCTGATCCCTGAGCTCCACTAGTCTCGTACTAGCCACTTTACACCGTCTTGCCACGGCTGCAATCCTGACCCCAACCCGGTAAACACCACCT
This sequence comes from Arabis hirsuta, assembly GCA_964056655.1. Classification (NCBI taxonomy): domain Eukaryota; kingdom Viridiplantae; phylum Streptophyta; class Magnoliopsida; order Brassicales; family Brassicaceae; genus Arabis; species Arabis hirsuta. The sequence goes on along the minus strand of OZ053299.1, from coordinate 21,243,109 downwards.
GAGATCCACTCCTGATTCCTGAAGTTCATCCAGTCTCATACTTACAATCACACTACAGACACTATTGCTCGTACTCATATCTATATACACCACCCCGCTCTCACAATCATCACCCTTTGAGCTCTCGATGTATATCATACAACCCCACCTTTAGGACCGCCGTCCATCCAGCTCTCGGTATGCTCCAGCCCCTCCCACTCTCAGGACACACAGTCCGTCAAGCTATCGGCTGCAGAGGAATCACACATCCCCTGGAGAGGCTTCGGCCCCTCAAAATATATGAAAGGGAACCACTTTCCCCCGGAGAGAACCTCAGTGTCCCCTCAATTACATCCAGGAGAACTACTATCCCCTGGGCAATCACGCTATAACGTGCATCATAAGCACCTATCGACCAAAATCACCTCTCGTGTTCATCCGGAACAACCCAATCACCAGGGTGTTCCCACAGAGTCCTTGAAAAAAACAGTCCTAACTCACATAAGACTTCTATTCCAGACTCTGCCTAGGAAATAGGCAGGCTCTAACTCACATAAAACTCCTATTTCCCAGCGCCATCCAGGGAATAACAAGTCCTAACTCACATAGAACCTCATCCCCAGATAATCCTCCTAGAACATTGACAACCCTAACTCACATAGAACTCCCATTTATAGCCTTCCTAGCTGATAGACAAGCTCTAACTCACATAGAACTCTATCGGTCGACCTCCACATGACCTACCAGTCATCACAATCCATGACTCCACCAGTCATACCATAAGAACACACGTCTTATAACACATTTAATAAGGAAAACTCATCTTATTAAATCTCAAAATGTATAATTGTTACAACAACATCAAAAAAAATACATACATCTCATAGCTACATGCTAAACAGACTCTGAAAACCAGAAAAGAAACTCAAGCCACCGCTTGCTTCTCGAACCACTTCGAGAACTTCTTCTTCATCAACGCTTCTAGTTCCCAAGTCTCTTCCTCAATACCGTCACAGTCCCACACGACTCTCACCAACGGTATACTCTTCCGACGCAGTACCTTGACTCTCCTCTCGAGAATCCTCACAAGTCTTGCCGCCAACGTCATGTTGGGCTGAAAATCCTCCAGAATCCTAGCCAACACCTTCTCAGACTCATATAGACACTTCCGCAGCATCGAAACATGGACGACTTTGTGAAAAGCCTTCATACTCCGAGGTAACTCCAATCGATAAGCCACCGGTCCGACCCGCTCCACAACCTTGAACGGACCCATAAACCTCAGACTCAGCTTATTCTCCGAAATGGATCTGTTAGGACCCCTCAACATAACCGCCTTGAGATACACCAGATCTCCCAGCTCAAACTCTAGCTCCTTCTATCTCCTATCGGCATAACTCTTCTACCGATCTTGAGCGTCTCTCATGTTCAGCCTCAATACACGGATCTTCTTTGTCATCTTCTGAACAAAGTTTGCACCATACATGCTCCTCTCCCCCACTTGAGTCCAACATAATGGTGTCCGACACGACCTACCATACAGAGCCTCATATGGAGCCATCCCAATACTCGCCTGGTAACTGTTGTACGCAAACTCAACCAGGTTTAGATGATCCGCCCAATGACCACCATAATCAAGTACACACATCCTCAGCAAATCCTCCAAAGTCTGAATCGTACGCTCGGACTGCCCGTCTATCTGAGGATGATACGCTATGCTCATATGTACCTTAGTGTCCATCTCAGCCTGAAATGCCCTCCAGAAATCTGAAGTAAACCTCGGATCCCTGTCTGACACGATACTCGCTGGCACCCCGTGCAGCCTCACTATCTCCTGCACATACTTTGTAGCCAAAACCGCCACTCTATCGGTCTTCTTAATGGCAAGAAAATGTGCTGACTTGGTCATACGTCCGTGACACTGGCAAACCCGTCACGAAATCCATGGTAATCATATCTCACTTCCACTCCGGGATAGGCAAACTCTGCAACATGCCACTCGGAACCAAATGCTCAGCCTTCACCAACTGACACACGTTGCACGCTGCAACCCAGTTAGCTACATCCCTCTTCATCCCAACCCAGTGATAATACCGCTTCAGGTCGCGATACATCTTGGTCGCTCCTGGATGAATCGATAACACACTCAAATGAGCCTCCCTCAGGATCTCCTGCCTCAGATCCTCGTCTTTGGGTACATAAACCCGCCCATTCACCAGTATTGTCCCATTCGCCGAGACCACATACTGTGAACCCACCGCCTTAGAAGCATCAATCAATCCCTGATCCTTCTCCTGAGCAACCCAAATCTTGCTCAACAAGTCTGCCTGGTTAGCTGCCTCTAACCCCAACGGCTCCTATGATATAACACACAATCTCAACGTACTGATCTCGCTTCCCAGAGCTTCCATATCCCGCTCCTGATCTGAAGCAACCCTCTTTCGACTCAACGCGTCAACAACCAGATTAGCCTTACCCGGATGGTACCCAATCTCCAGGTCATAGTCTGCAACTAACTCCATCCAGCGCCTCTGTCTCTGGCGGAGTGAAGAAATACTTCAGACTCTTGTGGTCTGTGAACACCTGCACCTTTCCGCCATATAGATAAGACCTCCAAATCTTAAGGGCAAAAATCACGGCAGCCAACTCCAAATCATGAGTAGGGTAATTGCACTCGTCCTTCCTCAACTGCCTCGAAGCATACGCAATAACCTTCCCCTGCTGCATCAGTATACATCCCAGACCAACTCAAGAAGCATCTGTATACACCACATAAGGCTCACCCGGCTCGGGTAACGCCAACACAGGTGTACTCGTCAATATCTCCTTTAGCTTCCCGAAACTCTCCTCGTAAGCTGAACACCACACAAAAGGAACATCGTTCCCCGTCAGCTTCGTCATTGACTGCGCCATACTCGCAAACCCTTTGACGAACCTCCGATAATAACCCGCCAACCCAAGACAATTCCTGATCTTGGTGGCACTCCTCGGTCTAGGCCATCCTCTGATAGCCTCTATCTTGGCCGGATCCACTAAAACTCCATTCGCAGACACCACATGGCCAAGGAAACTTATCTCTCGCTGCCAGAAACTGCACTTACTCAACTTCGCGTACAACTTCTGCTCCCGCAGCTTCTCTAGATACAATCTCAGATGCACCATGTGCTCCTCCGGACTCCTCGAATACACCAGAATATCAACCGCATGAACGCTGCTGGCGCATTCGTCAACCCAAATGGCATCACCACAAACTCATAATGCCCGTACCTCGTCCTGAAGGCAGTCTTCCTAACATCCGCCTCATCAATCGGAATATGATGGTATCCCGAAGCCAAGTCAATCTTGGAGAACCAAGTAGCCCCTCGCAATTGATCCAACAACTCATTAATGTGCGGCATAGGGTACCAGTTCTTCACAGTGACTCGGTTAAGCCCCCGTAATCAATACAAAACCGGAAACTCCCATCTTTCTTCTTCACAAACAGCACCAGCGCTCCCCATGGTAAAACACTAGGCCGGATGAAACCCTTCCCCAATAGATCATCCAGCTGCTTCTTCAGCTCTGCTATCTCTGCTGGAGCCATATGGTAAGGCGCCTTGGATATAGAAGTCGTCCCAGGTTCCAACTCAATCGTAAATGGATCCGACCTCGACGGCGGCAATCCCAACAACGACTGAAAACATCCTGGAAATCCAGAACAACCCGAATATCCCCAGCTGCAACCTCTCCAACAATCTCTGACATCACTATCGTCGCCAGATAAGCCTTACAGCCCTTCTCAATCAACTGCTCGGCCTGTATCGCTGAAATCATAAGACTCCCGGAAGTCGGTCTCATGCCCTGAAACACCAACCTCCCTGTCTCTCGCTCAAACACCACACGTCCTCGATGACAATCCAGGTGGACCCCGTACCGATCCAACCAATCCATACCCAAGATGACATCGTACAGCTCCACCGGACTAATAACTAGGTCTGATGGCATCAACTCCCCCGCCACCAGAACACCCACGCCTCGAGCCCGCCCAAAAATAGCTAATGTCCTGCCACCAGCAACCTTAAGTACCCACTGGCTGCTCACCGGAATCGCTCCGGATACCGCTACCCTCCGCACACTCCAGAGTAATGAAGCTATACATAACTTCTGAATCAAACAACACATGGAACTCATACCCGCTCACAACTAAGGTCCATGCACAAATCCCATGTGCTTTAAGACCCGACACTCTAGCGCAGACACACAATTTGCAACAAACTAAATTCAATCACCACAAGAATTTAAAAAGGACAAGTTTGAAATTTACCTGTGTTCGGTCTGGCGCTAGAACCGCCCGCCTCTGCAGAAGTGAAAACCCGCGGTGCCACTGCAATCTGAGCCCAAGGCTGCATCGCCAACGGCTGCAGTGCCGCCACCGCCATCTGCTGTAGCTTTGGACACTTAGGCTTAATATGTCCCGGCTCTCTGTAGTGGTAACACACCTGAGCACCCCGAGTCTCACTCCTCTTCGGACAACTGGCCACCTTGTGATCCATGCTCCCACATCCGAAGCATCCCAGACCACCCTGTCCTCTCTGACTCGGCCCTGAAGTGCTCTCCCACTTCCTCTTCTGACCCTGCGCAGGTTTGCCGTCCCTGCTCACACCCGCCTGCTGTTGTGACCTCCTCTACTGCTGCACCGGTGGATTAACCACCACAGTCTGCTCCCTAAGGTCCTCCTCAATCGCAGCAGTTGTCTCAACTAGCTCCGCCCTCGTGGCGAACCTTCTCGTCCTGCAGCGAGTCCTCAAATCAGCTTGAAGTCCTCCTAGGAACCTCCTCACCTGGGCCTGCTCGTCCTCCATGCCCCTACCAGCATGTACCAGGAGTCGACTAAACTCCAAATCGAATTCCCTGACTATCCGGTCTCCTTGAGCCGGGTTCAGAAACCTCGACTCCAACCAATCCACCGACTCCTACGGGAAATACTTGGCGTTAAACTCAGCCAAGAAATCCTCCCAAGCCATCTCGGTTGGTACCCGCCTGGTCTCAACATCTCTCCACCAGAGATGCGCATCACCGTCCAGATTGTGAACCGCCAGATCAACTCTGTATCCGTCAGGACACTTGATAGAGCGAAAGTTATGCTCTAACCTCCGTTGCCACTCATCGGCCTCCTCAGGCTTGGCACTACCCGGGAAAAACCCGGTGCCAATCCTCTGTATCTACTCCATCATCCTTAGGTAGGATGGAAGCTCCTCTGCAACCGCCACACCCGGCTGCACACCAGCCACTCCCAGCTGAACCCCAGCCACTCCCGGCTGACCACAAGCCACTACTGGCTTCACACCAGCCATACCCGGCTGAACTTCCGGAGCCTGACCCGGAGCCGGTACCCCACCTGGTAATCGCTCCAGAATCAACTGCAGTAAACCCGCCAAACGATCATCTCGGTCCTGGGTCACACCTGCGGCAGCAGCCCTACCTGGGCCCACCGCACCACCAGCTAAATCGGGACCCACACTAGCCCCACCAGCCCTCACACTGGCACTCGTAGTAGTCTCACCCACATACCCCTCCTGAAACGCCTACGAGTCCGCCACCTGCTCTTGTGTGATCTCTTGGGCCACACTCGCGGTATCAGACTCACTCTGCAGTCCCCCCCCCGCGCCCACCACGACCACCTCGGCCTCCACGGCCCCCACGACCTCTGCCTCTAGCCACTCTAGCCATCACTCTGCACTAACAAGCATACTAATAAGTACTAGAAAAACAGAAAGTCATAAAACACATACTGTGGAATCTCATTGAAGGCTCGGAAGAGATGATCTAGGACTCCATACCCACACAACAATCAATCAATTAACTCACATAATCAATCAATTGCATCCGCCCTAGAACCATAAGGGCTCTGATACCAAAATGAAACGACCCGACCCAAAATTTTAAAATTTATCCCTTCGGATTACTATCATCACAGATAATAATCCTCAATGGGTCAAACACAAACAATGCAGAAACAATTAAAATAAACAATAATAAACCAATCAATAAATCCCATACTTTATCAATCAACTAAACCGTTCAATTCCATAAATCAATCTCAATAACAATATCCAATTCAATCAATTCCATTCGAATAACAATAACCAGAGGTTCCAGAATTACTACATACTAGCAATTCTAACTCAAAACCACGAAAACGATACACTAGATCATCTCCTCTTCCCGGCCATGATTCCACGATCACATTTTTTCTTTACCTGCAACACATGGCAAAAGGAGTTGCGTGAGTATTATCACAAATACTTAGTGACGCGGTTATGTCGTCTACATGTTATAAACACATGCATAAGCAAGAGATACAATACCAGGATGAGCATACAACAAGCATACACGAAAATAATCAACAAGAACCAGTACAGAAGCACTGTGTCGTTCGACACAACCACTAGGTGTCGATCGACAGGCTGCACTGTGTCGATCGACATGACATCGCAGTCACAAGAAACGAGCCTATCCTCTCATGGCTCGAATCCCCATGCGATTTGTCGATCTTCTGCACGAATCCAAGCACCAAAACACACAAAATCCAATCCAACAACCACAAACAAACGTAATCTATCCAATCCTTTACCCAGATAAACCTACGGTCACGCACTCACCTCGAAAGGGATTGAAAAAAGGATGAACACGAAGAACACATAAACAGCCTCTGATTTCGTCCTCACAGACCCAAAATTAGCCACAGCAACGATCCTCCTTGCTCACAAGCCTCAAGAACGAGCCTCAATCGATCGACCCTTCTCAAAAATCACTAGAAACTCTCTCAATTTGATGCAACCGGATTTGATATAGGAGCTGATTTGGACGAGCTGGATGAGAGTGAGGATAGCGATGGAGCTGCTCAGCCCAAACAAGTTTCTGGCCAAAAGCCTAAGGATGTTCTTTGTTTCCCAGCCCATTCCGTTCTAGATCAAGACCCATTCTATTTGTCTAAAGGCCCAATTACCAGATCACAAACCAGGAGATTGAGGAAATCGATTGCTGCTTTGGTTTACACTGAACCAGAACCGAATTCAATTGAAGAACAAGACCAGAACCAAGTCAAACTCTACAATTACTCAGTCTTTGACCTTGCCTAGTTTTCTTCCTTTTCTTTTTCGTAAACCAACAAGTCTGTTGTGTTTCCATCAAGTTTGCATTTTATTCTTTCTACAAAACCCTTTGTATTATTTTCAGATCAATCTATTCACTTTTTTTTTGCAAAAATCTCTCTGAAAACTTGTGAATCCTTTGTTCATCATATGAACATCGATTGCTGAAGAGTTCATTCTCTAATTGCAATCTGTTTTTGATCGAAATCAGAGTTTATTCTCTTGATCACAAACACATCTATACAAGTCGTGATCAGTTCATAGATCATCACTGAAGAACACCAATCATCACGACGTCCATCCCCCTGTTCCATCATCATCAGTCATCAATCAATCATTATCATCAACAGAATCGATCCACTCTTCATCCAAATCCTTTGATCCGCCTTCAAAGAATCAGTGACAATTTGAATCTCCTCTTCAGGGGTTCATCAAAATCTCTCTGATTCTGATTTCCTCTCTGTTTTCTTCTGATTTTTGGCCAAAAAGCAATAAAACGCGACTGTTCACGCTTTTATACTGGAACCCTATGGTTCCCTAAACCAATCGCCAAACCGCGCGATCGAAAACCGAACCTGTCGGTTCAATTTAACCCCGTGTCGATCGATACACCTCACTTGTGTCGATTGACACAACACCCAGAACACGACTTCTCATAAGTCCAAAAACACACGTGTCGATCGACATACATACCCTGTGTCGATCGACACCCAACTAAAATCCATTTTTTGGTTCACGGGTGTTACAATATATAAAACGTTAAGTAGATAAATATCATGATTGTCTCAAGAAAAATAGTTAAATGTAATCCTGAAAAAGATCTTGGAAAAACTACAAACATCAAACCTAATATTTATCTTCTTATTAATGTGTTTGCGACTAAAACGAAACTCAGATTTGTGCTTAGGTAAATTAGGATTTCTCATATTCGGAGATTCGTGCTCGACAAAAAAATTGAAAAAGGAATGAAATACGATATCAAACAAAAAAAGGGAATCATGTAAGAAATCGAAGAAAAAGATTAATGGAATGTTGGAAAAGGAGAAGTAATCAGAATTGAAAAAGAGAAGAAGGAGGTTGGAAAAAAAAAAGGAAGAAGAAAGAGGCAGACGAAGAAAGAAGAAAGAGGCAAACAAAATTTTAGGGTAAATGGAATGTTTTATTTTGAATATTAATTATTTCTTTTTTTAATTTAAGAAAAGTATAATTATTTAAGGGGTAAAAACAAAATTTAACTAAATGCTAGTAACTATATTATATTTTATATCCGTGCATAGTGTAAAATTGTTATAGTTTTAGTTAAAACGTTAATTATAATTATTGCGAGAATTAATAGACGAAATTTGAGATTTGCTTGTGTATATTCATTTTGTATAGATTTAATGGTAGGTTTAATATCATGATTTTTAAGTTTAGGAATAATCAAATGTGTTTGAAAATTGGATATAGAGCAATCGAAATATGTAATATTTAAAACTAAATATGTTTGGTAACAAATATAGATAAGAAATATGTACCGAGCTAATACGGCAGACGTTAGTTATGTGGTACACATGTAGGTAGGCTTAAAGTCCAAAGTTGCAAATAAAAATGAAGATTTAGTGCAAGATTTGATTGCTTACCGGAGTTTTGCTGGTATGCTTCAATACATGATTTTTATAGGCTCATAGACAACGTTTTTGAGAAGCTAAAACAAGAAAAGAATCACGCAATTAAAAGAATATGGTCGTTGGAGCCATTAAGAAGAAATCTGTCAAAACAAGAAAAGTCTTGTGTCTTGTATCTTGAGAGCTTGGGCGAAAAGGAGTGGTGTCTTGGATCTAGGTATATTGAGAGAGTTTGGAAGCCTCTGGGTTATGTAAAAAGTCTTCAAGTCGTAGACAAGAAAAAAAGAAAGAAGTCATTGGGGTTTAATGCAGAGTCCAAATATTGCAAGTCTTGGCGTATGATTGATGAAGATAGGATCCGTTTGATCCACTGTGTGCTGGATCATGGGAGGACAATGATAAAATACTCTATATGGTTTATAGTAACTCTTGGATAACAAACATAACTCTGCAATTCTGCATAGGCCCATTCAGGGAAAGTTCCCAAATGAAACAGTTTTCGACATGCTATTTTGAAAACACGTTTTTGGTTTGGTATGAACTGTTCTGGCATCAAACTTGATATTCTGAGATTATTTGATGGGTCAAGATTACATAACATATCGTTTCATAGCTTGAATCCTCATGGTTTGGTCGAGATCCTCCAAGGAATGTGCGTAGGTCCAAATCAAGTATTCTTTGGGTTCACCCAATTTGCAAAAGTCATAACTCCTTCATCTAAACCGAATTGGGCTGGTTCCACTTTGAGGTGTTCTATTGATGGCCTGAAAACATAACCCAACTGGTTTGAGCGTTTAAAACCTTGTTGCTTGGCTGGAACCCGTCGGACAAGGGACATAGGTCAAAATCGGCTAGAATAAATCCGTTTGGAATTTCCTATTTTCTCAATTTTATTCTGGTCACGTGAAACAACCCGACCCAAAAATTTAAATTTTTTTCCCTCCAGATTATTATCATCACAGATACTAATCCTCAATTGGGCCAACACAAGCAACGCGGAAACAATTAAAATCCACAATAACAACCAAATCAATAAATCTTATACTTTATTAATTCCCTAACCGTTCAGTTCAATAAAACAATCTTCAATTCAATCTAATTCCAGAATAATCCAATGAAAACAATTTCAGAATCTACTAGCAACCTAACAATTCAAACAGTACAACCACTCAGACGAGACACTAGATCATCTGTTCTTCCCGGCCGTGATACCACGATCACATTTTCTCTTTACCTGCAACACATGGTAAAAAGAGTTGCGTGAGTATTATCATAAATACTCAGCGACGCGGTCATCCCGTCTACATGTTATTTATATACAGACATAAACAAGAGATACAATACCAGGATGAGCATACAATCAAGCATATATGAAACAACCAATCACGAACCACTACTGAAGTACTGTATCGATCGACACACCTACTAGGTGTCGATCGACAGACTGTCACGTGTCGATCGACACAACCACTAGGTGTCGATCGACATACAGCCCCATATCGATCGACACACCACCCTGGTGTCGATCGACACGACATCGCAAAACCCAGGAAACAAACCTATCCTCTCATGGCTCGAATCCATCGCGATTCATCGAGTCTCCTGCACAAATCCAAGCACCAAATACACAGAATCCAATCCAACCAACACAAACAATCGCATTCCATCTATTCCTTATGTCTATATGAACCTACGGTCACGCACTCACCTCGAAAATGGATTGAAACGAGGATGAACACGAAGAACACACGAACAGCCTCTGATTTCGTCCTTCCCAGAACCAAAATCCACCCAGCAACGATCTCCTTTGCGTTCTAACAGCCTCACAGGATCAATCCTCCTCAAGAACACTTAAAACTCTCTCAATCTCTCTGATTCTGACTTTTCTCTCTGTTTCCTTCTGATAAACGCGGCCAAACCGACAAATTTTTTCTATAAATACGAACCCTAGGGTTTCCTAAACCGCTCCACCAAACCAGGCAATTAAACCAAAATTGTCGGTCTAATTTCAACTCGTGTCGATCGACAGACACCACCTGTGTTGATCGACACACCACCAAGAATCCGACTTCTCACAAGTCAAAACACCCATGTCGATCGACACACCTCACCCGTGTCAATCGACACACCAACCAAAATTCCACTTTTTGGTTCACGGGCGTTACAATTCTCCCCCACTAACACGGATTCGACCTCGAATCACGCGACCAGATTCACCCGGAAGCATCAACAATGCAACGCCCCTTGGTCCGATTAGGGCTGCCCGATTGATCGCCCAACAATCAAACAAGAACATGCACGACCAACCGTTGACCTCGAGTTGGACCAAATGATCGCACAACAATCAAACAAGAACATGTACGACCAACGTCGCTACATATGTTACCAGGATTGTCCGAACCAAGGTTCTAAACGTCAGCAAAAGCCATAGACTCGACATCCACATCCACCCTCCTGACCCTCGGTCAGCACCACTCGAGATCACACTTGATCCCCGAACTCTACTAGGCTCATACTAGCCACATTGCACCGTCTCACCAGGGCTACAATCCTGACCCCAATCCGGTCACCACCACCTGAGATCCACTCTCGATCCCTGAAGTTCATCCAGTCTCATGCTTACAACCACATTACAGATACTATTGCTCATACTCATATATATATACAACACTCCACTCTCAGGATCGTCACCCTTTGAGCTCTCGAAGTATATCATACCCTTCCACCTTCAGGACCGTCGTCCATCCAGTTCTCGGTATGATCCAGCCCCTCCCAGTCTCAGGACACACAGTCCGTCAAGCTCGGCTGCAGAGGAATCAAACATCCCCTCGAGAGGCTTCGACCCCTCAAAGTATATGCAAGGGAACCACTTTCCCCCAGAGAGAACCTAACTGTCCCTCAAGTATACCCAGGAGACCCACTATCCCCTGGGGAAATCACTCTATAACATGCATCTTAGGCACCTGTCGTCTGAAATCAGCTCTCGTGGTCATCCAAAACAACCCAAAAACCAAAGTGTTTCCACAGAGTCCCTGGAAAAGACAGTCCTAACTCACATAAGACTTCTGTTCCAGACTACCCCTAGGAAATAGACAGGTCCTAACTCACATAAAACCTTTATTCCCTAGCGCCATGGCCAATCACTAGGCCATCCGGAACAACCCAAATCTCCCGGGTATTCCCCAGAGTCCCTGGAAAAGACAGTCCTAACTCATATAAGACTTCTATTCCAGACTCCCCCTAGGAAATAGGCAGGCTCTAACTCACATAAAAACCCCTATTTCCCAGCGCCATCTAGGGAATCACAAGTCCTAACTCGCATAGAATCTCATCCCTAGAAATTCCTCCTAGAACATGGACAACCCTAACTCACATAGAACTTCCATTTCTAGCCTCCCTAGCCGATATACAAGCTCTAACTCACATAGAACTTCTACCGCTAGACCTCCACATGACCTACTAGTCAACACAATCCATGACATCACCAGTCATCTCATAAGAACACACGTTTTAAACACACATTTAATAAGGCAAACTCATCTTATTAAATCTCAAAATGTATAATCGTTACATCATCATCCAACGACAATACATACAACTCATAGCTACCGGCTAATACAGACTCTGCAAACCAGGAAGGCACTCAAGCCACTGCTTGCTTCCACTTCAAGAACTTCGTCTTCATCAATGCTTCTGGTTCTCAAGTCTCCTCCTCAATACCGTCACAGTCCCACACGACTCTCACCAACGGTATACTCTTCCGGCGCAACACGTTGACTCTCCTCTCCAGAATCCTCACAGGCCTCGCCGCCAAAGTCATGTTGGGCTGAAGATCCTCCAGAATCCTAGCCAATACCTCCTCAGACTCGTGCAGACACTTCCGCAACATCGATACATGAAAGACCTTATGAAAGGCTCTCATACTCTGAGGTAACTCCAACCGATAAGCTACCAGTCTGACTCGTTCCACAACCTTGAATGGACCCATAAACCTTGGACTTAGCTTATTCTCCGAAATGGATCTGTTAGGACCCCTCAACATAGCTGCCTTGAGATACACCAGATCTCCCAACTCGAACTCCAGCTCCTTACGTCTCCTTTAAGCAAAACTATTCTGCCGATCTTGAGCCTCTCTCATGTTCAGCCTCAAGAGACGAATCTTCTCCTTTGTCTCCTGAACAAAAGCCACACCAAACATGCTCCTCTCTCCCACTTGAGTCCAGCATAATGGTGTCCTACACGGCCTCCCATACAGAGCCTCATATGGAGTCATCCTAATACTCGCCTGGTAACTGTTGTTGTATGCAAAATCAACCAGGTTCAGATGATCCGCCCAATGACCACCATAATCCTGCACACACATCCTCAACAGGTCCTCCAATCTCTGAATCGTCCTCTCAGACTGCCCATCCGTGTGAGGATGATATGCTGTGCTTATATGCACCTTAGTGCCCATCTCAACCTGAAAAACCCTACAGAACTCTAAAGTAAACCTCGGATCCCTGTCTGACACAATACTCGCTGGCACCCCGTGCAGCTTCACTATCTCTCGCACATACTTCCTAGCCAAAACTGCCGCTCCATCGGTCTTCTTGATGGCCAGAAAATGTGCTGACTTGGTCAGATTATCCACAATCACCCAAATCGCATCATACGTCCATGACACTTGTAACCCCGTCACAAAATCCATGGTAATCATATCCCACTTCCACTCCGGGATAGGCAAACTCTGCAACATACCACTCGGAACCTGATGCTCAGCCTTAACCAACTGACACACGTTGCACGTTGCAACCCAGCTAGCTATATCCCTCTTTATCCCGACCCAATGATAATACCGCTTCAGGTCACGATACCTCTTGGTCGCTTCCGGATGAATCGATAACATGCTCGAATGAGCCTCCCTCAGGATCTCCTACCTCAGACCCTCGTCCTTGGGTACACAAACCCGTCCGTTCACCAGTATCATCCCACTCGCTGAGACCACATACTCTGAACCAGCCACCTTAGAAGCATCGATCAAACCCTGATCCTTCTCCTGAGCAACCCGAATCCTGCTCAACAGATCAGCCTGGTTAGCTGCCTCTAACCCCTACGGCTCCTGTGAGATAACACACAATCTCAATGTACTGATCTCGCTCACCAGAGCCTCCATATCTCGCTCTTGATCTGCAGCAACCCTCTTCCGACTCAGCGCATCTGCAACCAGATTAGACTTACCCGGATGGTACCCAATCTCCAGGTCATAGTCCGCAACTAACTCCATCCAGCGCCTCTGTCTCTGGTTCAGTTTCGGCTGAGTGAAGAAATACTTCAGACTCTTGTGGTCTGTGAATACCTGCACTTTCCCGCCATACAAATAAGACCTCCAAATCTTAAGGGCAAATATCACTGAAGCCAACTCCAAATCGTGGGTAGGGTAGTTACACTTGTGCTTCCTCAACTTCCTCGAAACATACGCAATAACCTTTCACTGCTGCATCAGTACACATCCCAGACCAACTCCTGAAGCATCAGTATACACCACGTAAGGCTCACCCGGCTCGGGTAACGCCAACACAGGTATACTCGTCAGCATCTCCTTCAGCTTCCCGAAACTCTCTTCGCAAGCTGAAGACCATACGAAAGGGACATCCTTCTCCGTCAACTTCATCATCGACTGCGCCATACTTACAAACCCCTTGACGAACATCCGGTAATAACCTGCCAACCCAAGAAAACTCCTGATTTCGGTGGCACTCCTTGGTCTAGGCCAACCTTTGATAGCCGCTATCTTAGGCGGATCCACAGAAACTCCCTCTGTAGACACAACGTGGCCAAGGAAACTCATCTCTCGCTGCCAGAAATTACACTTACGCAACTTTGCATACAATTTATGCTCCCGCAGCTTTTCCAGAACTAACCGCAAATGCACATCGTGCTCCTCCGGACTCTTCGAATACACCAGGATATCATTTATGAAGATAATCACGAACACATCCAGATACTTCTGGAATATCCCGTTCATCAACTGCATGAACGCTGCTGGCGCATTCGTCAACCCGAACGGTATCACTACAAATTCATAATGCCCGTACCTTGTCCTAAACGCCGTCTTCCGAACATTTGCCTCATCAATCGGAATCTGATGGTAACCCGAAGCCAAATCAATCTTGGAGAACCAAGTAGCCCCCCGCAACTGATCCAACAACTCATGAATGCGCGGCAGAGGATACCTGTTCTTCACAGTGACTCGATTAAGCCTTCGGTAATCAATGCACAACTGGAAACTCCCATCCTTCTTCTTCACCAACAACACCGGTGCTCCCCATGGTGAAACACTAGGCCAGATGAAACCCCTCCCCAACAGATCATCCAGCTGCTTCTTCAGCTCTACCATCTCTGCTGGAGCCATACGGTAAGGTGCCTTGGATATCAGAGCTTCTCCGGTTCTAACTCAATCGTAAAAGGATCCAACCGCAATGGTGGCAGTCCCAACAACGAAAGGAAAACCTCTTGGAAATCCCAAATAACCCGAATATCCCCAACTGCAACCTCTCCAACAGTCTCCGGCATCACGATCGTCGCCAGATACGCCTCACATCCATTCTCAATCAACTGCTCGGCCTGTATCGCTGAAATCATAAACACCAGGAAGTCGGTCTCACGTCCTCGATGACAATTCAGGTGGACCGTGTACCGATCCAGCCTATCCATACCTAGGATGACATCGTACATCTCCAGCGGACTAATGACCAGGTCTGCTAGCATCAATTCTCCTACCACCAGAACCCCCACACCACGAGCCCTCCCGAAAGTAGCTAACATCCTGCCGCCAGTAACCTTAACTACTCCCGGCTCTCCGGAATCGCTCTGGATCCCGCTGCCCTCCACACACTCCGGAGTAATGAAGCTATTCGTAGCTCCTGAATCAAACAACACGTGGGACTCACATCTGCCCACAACTATGGTCCCTACACAAATCCCATATGCTTTAAGACCCAACAGTGTAACGCAGACTCACAATTTCAACAGACTAAATTCAATGACCACAAGAAAAAAGAACAAGTCTGAAATTACCTATGATCAGTCTGGCGCTAGAACCGCCCGCCTCAGATGACGTGAAAACCTGCGGGGCCCGCTGTAATCTGCGCTAACGGCTGTACCGCCAATGGCTGCACTGCTGCCACCGCTATCTGCTGCAATTTCGGACACTTAGACTTGATGTGCCCCGGCTCTCTGCAGTGGTAGCACACCTGCGTACTCGGTGCTGCACTTCTCTGCGGACAACTGGCTACGTTTTGACCCAAGCTCCCGCACCCAAAACATCCTGGACCACCCTGTCCATCCTGACTAGCCCCAGAAGTGCTCTCCCACTTCCTCTTCTGACCCTGCGCAGGCTTGCCGCCCCTGCTCGAACCTGTCTACTGCTGAGATCTCCTCTGTTGCTGCTGCTACACCGGTGGACTAACCACCACAGGCTTCTCTCTGAGGTCCTCCTCAATCGCCGCAACAGTCTCAACCAGCTCCGCCCTTGTGGCGAACTTACTTTCCCTGTAGCGAGTCCTCAAGTCAGCTCGAAGTCCCCCAAGGAACCTCCTCACCTGGGCCTGCTCGTCCTCCATGCCCCTACCAGCATGTACCAGGAGTCGACTAAACTCCAAATCGAACTCCCTCACAGTCCGAACTCCCTGAGCCAGGTTCAGAAACCTCGACTCTATCTGGTCCACCGCCTCCTGCGAAAAATACTTGCCATTAAACTCAGCCAAGAAATCCTCCTAAGCTATCTCGGCCTGCACCCTCCTGGCCTCGACGCCTCTCCACCAGAGATGTGCGTCACCATCAAGATAATAAACCGCTAAGTCCACCCGGTATCCCTCTGGACACCTGATAGAGCGAAAGTTCCGCTCCAACCTCCGCTGCCACTCATCGGCCTCCTCAGGCTTGGCACCACCCGAGAAAACCCGGTGCCAATCCTCTGCATCTGCTCCATCATCTTCATGTAGGATGGAAGCTCCTCTGCAACCGCCACACCCGGATGCACACCAGCCACTCCCAACTGAACCCCAGCCACTCCTGGCTGACCACCAGCCACTACTGGCTGCACTCCTGGAGCCTGGCCCGGAGCCGGTACCCCTCCTGGTAACCGCTCCAGAATCAAGTGCAGCAAATCAGCCAAGCAATCATCTTGGTCCTGGGCTCTACCTGCGGAAGCAACCTTACCTGGGCCCCCCGCACCACCAGCTACCTCGGGACCCACACTAGCCCTCACACTGGCACTCGTAGTACTCTCACCCACAAACCCCTCCTGAAATGCCTGCGAATCCGTCACCTGCTCTTGCGTGGTCTCCTGGGCCACACTCGCGGTATCAGACTCACTCTGCAGTCCTCGCCCGCGCCCACCACGACCACCTCGGCCTCCATGGCCCCCACGACCTCTGCCTCTAGCACCTCTAGCCATCACTCTGCACTAACCATCAGACTACTAAGTACTAGAAAAACAGAAAATCAAATAACACATACCGTGGAATTTCATTGAAGGCTCGGAAGAGAAGATCTAGGACTCCATACCCACACAACAATCAATCAATTAACGCACATAATCAATCAATTGCACCCGCCCTAGAACCATAAGGGCTCTGATACCAAAATGAAACGACCCGACCCAAAAATTTAAAATTTTTCCCTTCAGATTATTATCATCACAGATACTAATTCTCAATTGGGCCAACACAAGCAATGCGAAAACAATTAAAATCCACAATAATAACCAAATCAATAAATCTTATACTTTATTAATTCCCTAACCGTTCAGTTCAATAAAACAATATTCAATTCAATCAAATTCCAGAATAATCCAATGACAACAATTTCAGAATCTACTAGCAACCTAGCAATTCAAACAGTACAACCACTCAAACGAGACACTAGATCATCTCTTCTTCCCGGCCATGATACCACGATCACATTTTCTCTTTACCTGCAACACATGGCAAAAAGAGTTGCGTGACTATTATCATAAATACTCAGCGACGCGGTCATCTCGTCTACATGTTATTTATATACAGACATAAACAAGAGATACAATACCAGGATGAGCATACAATCAAGCATACATGAAACAACCAATCACGAACCAGTACTGAAGTACTGTGTCGATCGACACACCCACTAGGTGTCGATCGACAGACTGTCACATGTCGATCGACACAACCACTAGGTGTTGATCGACATACAGCCCCGTATCGATCGACACACCACCCTGGCCCGCGAGCCGCAGCCCATGTTGACATCTCTACTCGTGTCGATCGATACGTCATCGCAGAACCCAGGAAACGAGCCTATCCTCTCATGGCTCGAATCCATCGCGATTCATCGAGTCTCCTGCACAAATCCAAGCACCAAATACACAGAATCCAATCCAACCAACACAAACAATCGCATTCTATCTATTCCTCATGTCGATATGAACATACGGTCACGCACTCACCTCGAAAACGGATTGAAACAAGGATGAACACGAAGAACACACGAACAACCTCTGATTTCATCCTTCCCAGAACCGAAATCCACCTAGCAACGATCTCCTTTGCGTTCTAACAGCCTCACAGGATCAATCCTCCTCAAAAACACTCAAAACTCTCTCAATCTCTCTGATTCTGACTTTTCTCTCTGTTTCCTTCTGATAAACGCGGCCAAACCGACAAATTTCTCTATAAATACGAACCCTAGGGTTCCCCAAACCGCCCCACCAAACCGGGCAATTAAACCGAACCTGTCGGTCCAATTTCAACTCGTGTCGATCGACACACACCACCTGTGTCGATCAACACACCACCAAGAATCCGACTTCTCACAAGTCAAAACACATGTGTCGATCGACACACCTCACCCGTGTCGATCGACACACCAACCAAAATTCCACTTTTTGGTTCACGGGTGTTACATCACGTATGGAATGATTTATACCCAATTATACTTCAACCTGTTTCTCTGTTGAGTTAAGTTTTTGGAACAACTTGGTTCGTTGCTTAAATCCTCTTGTTCAATTTGGAAGGCTCTTTGGAAGAAGTATATGTCATGATTATGTTTGATGTGCTTTGTGCTTTCGGTTTGATTTAATTTTGGCTCAGCTAGTGGTATGATGACCTCATCAGCTGTTCATAATATATAATCGATCTAAAGAAGGCATGTCAAATAAGAAAAGTGCATAGGCAATCCGAAGCGAGTAACAAATTGTATAAGATAGAGGCCTTACAGTACCCAGTTTAATCTCAAAATTGGTGACCAAATCAAATGTTGGATCTAGTCATTTTGAGCTCTGGTGCAAGATTTATAGTTGACTTAATGAATATATGTTAAGCTGATCGACCCTAGGTAGCACGGAATCTTCGTCGGAGGTTCGTTTTCTACTTCAAAATCGGTGTCAGAATCAAAATCTCTCATAAGATTTCGGAAGCTCGCTTCCATGCCGCTTCCGAAAATCTCGCTTTAAAAACACGTTGGAAGCTTGCGATTCCAGTTTTAAAAAATGTATAGTAAATAAATCTTAAAGATAAACTTATTTATGATACATTTCTCATTATAAAAACAAAACCAAAAACTATTTTGGTTCTTTGACATTTATACACACTAATTTTGTTTTTTATCTATAATTTATCTTCTTTAGAGATAGTGTTAGAAGTGATTAATTTAAGTAACTGAATTAGATTATTTTGAAAGATTTGAGTTTGGTGATGGAGTTGGGAAAATTGAGGATTAAGATGGTGATTTAGATTTAGAATTTTGACTCTGAATCATATTATTTTGAATTATTCCTATTGAAATTATTAAAAAATATATTGAAATTGTGTATAATATTTAATTAGAAGTATATTTATATATAGAGAATTTTACGGCAATTGCCATTTATATCAAATTTCTTTTAAAAATTGTCATTGTTTTGAAAGTTTTTCCCAATTGCCACAATGAGTAGACAAAAAGACTAATTTACCTTCATTTATATATCATCTCTCTCCTCTCATCCCTCGTAAACCCCACCCCTCTTAAATCCTCCTCTTTCTTTCTCTTTCTTTCAAAACCAAATCAGAAAACATCACCACCATAATAAACATATCTCTCTCTCTCTCTCTCTCTCTCTATATATATATATATATATATATATATATCTTTTTCTCTCTCACAATTTAAGTGGACAACTCTTTCTTTCAATTTTAGTGGACAAGTCAATCTCTCTCTCGCACGATTTTAGTAGACAACTTTCTCTCTCTTTGTCGTGATTTTAATAGACAATTCTTTATGTCATTGTTTTAGTGGACAACTCTCTCAATCACTCTCTGTCACGATTTTGGAGTACAACTCTCTCTCTGTCATGTTTGTAGTGAACAACTCTCTCTCATGATTTTAGTAGACAACTTATTTTCCACGCGTAACACTATCTTCACAAGTTGTCCACTCGAGCGTGTCATCTATCTACGCATACATCTATTTTTTAAGGGAACATAATGATTATTTAGTTTCGGTCAAATGGACGATAAATAATAGGTACATATATATACAAAAAGTGGTAGCATGGACATTTAAAATACGATCGCGGACAACTTTAAAATGAACTTATAAATGTGAAACTTATTATGTGGTAGAGGACTAATTATGTCCTAAACATTTAAATGCATGAGCTTTTGCATTTAAGAAAATTAATTTCAATGCAAATATTTCAAAACATTAAATGCATTAGCTTTTTGCATTCTTTAACACAACACACTTTGTGTCATATCAATCTCCACCACTCCTACTCCTTTAACACGTTACAAGGGCAAAAGTGTCAAAAAGTTATTGAAAAATGAATTTGTGCCAGATTTTGAAAGCTTTTAGAAAAATGGCAAATTTTAAAAGAAATTAAGAAATAAATGGCAGATTGGGTAAAATTCCCTTATATATATATATGCGTGTATACGCTTCCAACACATATCCGCTTTTTAATTTTTTCTAAAAAAGTCGCTTACGCTTCTGCGTACCCCATTCCGATTCCATGCAACGTAGGATCAACCACCATGTATGCTTACCACATCAATCAAGCTGACAACCAATGATAAACCCCTTACATTCCCACGTTGATGGATGGCCATGATAGATAATAAGTTTTAATTTCTATGTATACACTAATACTAGTTCATGGTTATGTCGATGTAGCATTTAGGGATCAAATTCACTAAAGCTCATATGGCCATCTTGAGATCTATTTCTCAGTAAATTCGATCCATAATTGCTATATTAATATAACCAATAACAAATATTAATATTTACATAGAGGTACAAACTTATTATCTATCATGGCTCCTGATGCGTGTAGCAGAAAGGGAACGGAGTGAATGAAATAGAGATAGATAGTAACAGGACAACTTTGACACCAAGTTAATGTGTGTTTTGGGCTGCGAAGGTTCCTGAAACCAATCCGAACAGAACTGAAGTAACTAGATAAATAGGAAGATACGGGATCACCACAACTTGTAAAACCGAAGCACCGGAACTGATAAAGAAACACGTTGAGCTAGCACCACTCCTGGATAAAGTTGCCACCACCAGAAGATAAAGACGCTCGAAACCACCACCAATGACTCTCCCAAAATCAAAGGATAAAGGTAAAGATCTAAAACAGATCAAAAGGGGTCAGAAAGACAGTCCAAATTCTCAAACTCGTTTTCTGATTTTTATTCATCAATAAGAACCTCATTATATAGAGGAGATATAATTAAAACATTCATAAATGGTTTTCTACATGCAGAGCACCTAGAAGAAATAAATTCAAACTCTAATCTCCATGAAAGAGAGAGAAACATCATGAAATTAATGCAGTCTTGACCATAGATGAAATTGGCTCTTTCTTTGCTTGTTTTGGGCCTGAAACACTCCAACAAGCTTCTCTTAAAGAAACTAGCCCAAGAGATGTAGTCCACGTTTTAAAAAGCTTGTATGGGCAAGCAGCCCATAATTCTTCTTTGATTGCGCATCTGCTCCCGCATCATTCCCTCCAGGTTCAAAAGGATTTGTCCTGAAATCTTACAGCTCTTCATCTTCAAGATATGGAGAAAGACCTTTAATTGAAGTATCTGAAATATCATACCTTTCTAGGATTTTTGGCTCGATCACTCTTCGTCCATTCCTTACTTTGTCAATTAAAGGATAATTGTTTAGAACTTCAGCTCCTGCATCAGACTCCCAAGGTTGGAGAGGATTTCCCCTCAAAACCTGCAGCTTAAAATCCTTAATAAACACAGATTTATCAAACAAGAACTTTTTTGTAACTTTATTTTCTCCAAACAGCAATTTTCCTTGTTTCTTTCTTTTGAAACCATAATCCACAAACATTTCCATCTTGTTTGGCACGAACTGAAATTGCTTCACTATTCTTGTTTCCAAATCCTTAGACAGTCATGTCTTAGTTTTGTCTTGTGGATACTCAAATGTTGAATCTCCAAAGCAAAAATCTACTTCATCCAGCAACTTTAAATCAGTGTATGAATCAGGTGTAGAAAACAAGGTATACCTTCGTGAAAGTGTATTTGCTTCCTCATCAATCCTAGAAACTCTGTTTATGAACAAACTCTTCTTTGTTGCTTTTCCATTCCTTGATTTTGATTTGTTGTTCAAAAGATCACCTTGATCAACATGTATTATAACATGTTCTCCCTGTTCTTCAACATACTTCTCATCATCACCTTGGCTGTTGTCTTCTTTCTTTATCTCTTCTTGGATCTCCAATCGCCAATCTGAAGTTAAAAGGGAATGGAAACTTGCTGTAACTGAACCATGAAGATCCAGAGACAATGGATCAATCGATGGGCTTCACCAAAGGATGCGGATGGCCTTTGATAAACCACTCAATCTTTCTGGATATGACACACCAAAGTGATTGAGGTTTTGTTGGATATTACACACCAATAGATCTAACTTAGAAAGTTTTTGAATAAAACGATAGATAACTTTTTACAGAAATGGTTCAAAGGGAATATAAAGAACTAAACTCTTCATGCATGATCTAGAAAACACAAAAACAATAATTAAAACACTTGGGACGCCATTTTGCTGTTTCTTCTTGTTTTGGCTGAAATTTATAGTGGGCTTGGGCTTCTATTTTAACAATTGGGCCATTATGAAGTGCTGAGAATACTTTATTAAAAACCTTGTCAAGAAAACTCATTGGGACAAAGTTTGACAAGGGAAAAAGAGCATAAACCCAAGACTTACCCAATTGTTAAAATCATATAGCTTGAATCAAAACAAAAATATTTTGACATGCTTGCTTGTTATCTTGATCATCTGGTTTCCAGCTTTTCTTGAGAAGTCCTCCAATAGCTTGATTGAAAATCTTTGTCCTTGAACAAGTCATAAGACCAGTAGGTACGATCAAAGCTTCTTCTTCTTCGAGCTCAGGTTCGAGTTGCTCCTCAAGTTCTAGTTCTAGTTCAAGCTGCTCCTTAGCTTCATCCTCAAGTTCGAAGCTCCTTGATATGTCCAGTATCATATCATCCTCTCCCACTTGAAAAGGATTTATCTTAAATCCGTTTCATCTACAATATAAGGAACGAAATCAGACACATTAAAACTAGAACTTACTTTATACTTTACCTTGGAGATCCAGCTGATAAGCATTGTCACTTATTCTTCTTGTGATTGTGAAAAGACCATCGATCCTTGGAATTAGTGATATATCCCATATTTTGCCTATTTTAATATATATTTTACTATGTTTTCTATGGTTTTATATCTTTAAAGGTAGTTTTTCTCGTATTTATAGTTTTAGAGTCTTAACAGGGAAATCAAGGAAAAAGGAGCAAAAAGAGCCAAAATGGGTGTAAACCAAGCTACAGCAACATTTATAAGCCAAATACACTATCAAGAACCAAAAATTCACAAGAAACAATATTTTACCAAATTGGACAGAACGCATACGCCAGACGTTCAGCAGTGAACGGAGGATCGAATCGACTTGGAATTAGATAAAACTTGGTGTGAAGATATATCATTGAGTCATCTTCACAATGAAATTTGATTAATCTCATTTGAAGCTTTGAGAAGGAAGATACACTAAATTTAGTGAAGATACATCAGGCTGTCTCATAAACGAAGCAAGGGCAGAAACGACCAAAATACCGGGCCGCCTTGTGGACCGATATTCCAGGCCGATGCCAGCACAAATCAAGGTACTTTGGGCCCAATACCGATTGTGTTCCTTGGCCGAAATTCCATCCGACCTTGGGAGAGAGTTTTGACGTAAAAAGACCGATTTGTCCTAAAGGAGACCCTAGAAGACCCTAAGCCTATATATACTTGTTTTTAGCCTTTTGTTAGGGATGAGACCGAAACAATAGAGTATTTTTATCATATAGGAGCAGCCACCACGAGTTCTCTTGGTGTTTTTCATTAGTATGGATTTTAGAGCAATCCGGTGGATGATCCCGCTTTGTATCTCGATATAGAGAAGAATCCTCTTACCCTTATTCTTTAATTCAAGTTTCTTTATCATGATTTTATCATCTATCTCCGGTTTTTCATGTATCATGTCCGAGTAATTCACTTGTTAGGTTTTAGGTTTTCAATGAGTTTCGTAATTCGATAATTGATTGATGATTGTTTAGGGAATACAATAGAGTCTTCATCTTTACTTATACTCAATGCATGATTGCTTTACCGCACATTTAGTGATCTGATCTTAGGTTTATATATTCTCCAAAAGCTTGCTATATTGCCTGAATTAGTATTTGATGAGCCAAAAGCCTTGACAATTCGAAAGGTTAGTTAAGGAGTGCGGTGAACTTTATCAAACTTGTACTTTAATGCATGTTTTCACCTTGTAATAATCTGCGACAATTGAGTCTATTAGGGTGCTAAAATGTAGATGGTTAGTTACGTCACGATAGTGGGATGACCTTACATCAGTGCTTTGTGTTCTAGACGGTTCATAATTCTTAAGTCCCTAAAATCAATCAATCTTTATTGCTGCATAATTCTCTGCGAAATACCTAAGTCCTAACGCTTTTCTTTTATTGATTTTCATTACAATTTATGCTCGTTGCTTACTTTCTTTTTCAATCACAAAAATGACAAAAATATCTTGTTCTAGCTTAGTTTTATTCATTACAATTTGAAGTGTGGTTAAGAAGTCCTTGTGGATACGATCCCTTATCTATACTAACCGTGATTACTGTGCACTTGCAGGTAGTTAGTTGATAGGTAAAACTCAACACACATCAAGTTCTTGGCGCCGCTGCCGGGGACTTCGAAGAACATCACCTTTGAATTTTTGACTAAAACTCAGTCTAGAACGCTTTAATTTGAGTTTTTTTAATTTCGATTTTATTTCTTTCTTTTCGACTTTGATTTCTCATTTTCTTTTATCCTTTTCCGTGTGTTTCAGGTGTTTATGCCTAGTACTAGAAATTCTAACAAGAAAAATCTAGTTGTACCTGAGCAAGAAATCGATAAGCTTGAACGAGCTCTTAGGAGACAAAGACAACTAAGGATGGCCGATCAAATTATCGAGCATGCCATAGATGAAGAGGAATGAGCTCTAGCTGCTGCTGCCGCTGCTCTAATTGAGAGAACCAACCCATGGAGCAACCGATTGGTGCTCACATGATCCCACCGATCTGTAATGATGCAATCCACAACCCTCCGGAGAACATTGTTAGGAACCCAGTTGGTGGAAATGATCAACATCTCATTCCACCTGGGAATATGAGAATGCAACAACAAGTTCCACATCTTCAACCTTAAGGGAACCTAGATTTCCAACAGCCTTTGCGTCCAAGACAAGCGCAACAAGTCCAACATCAAACTATCGGAGACGTCGATTCCTCCGATGCTTTCTTCTTTGATAGAAATCCCATCCGCCCACCTCTACCTCAAAGGAATGATTTCGAGATCAAACCTCAAATCATCGCATTGGTGAAACAAAACCAATTCCATGGGCTGTCCACAGAGCATCCTCTTGACCACATCGATACTTTCAAAGATGTTTGTAGTACGACTCGTGCTAATGGAGTTCCCGCCGACTACTTTAAGTGCAAGCACTTTTCGTTTTCTCTAAACGACAAGGCACTTAGATGGATGAAGTCTCTACCTCCACGGTCCATCACTATTTGGGACGAATACAAGGGAGCCTTCTTGAACCAATTATACACCAAGAAAATATCGAATTCTATAAGGAATAAGATCTCAAGTTTCAAGCAAAGACCAACCGAATCCTTCTTTGAAGCCTTGGAACGTTTCAAGGAGTACACTAGGGACTGCCCTAATCACGATTTCCCTGAAAGAAACTTATGGAATATCTTCTACAATGGAATCGATTACAAGCACCAAACATCTTTGAATGCTGCAAGTAATGGGAATTTCATGACCAAGCTTGTACCGGAGGCAAAGCTTTTGATTGAGAACCTTGCTGCTAGTGATGCTAATTGTTCTCAAAACTACAATAGGAGCATCAACACTACTAGATCATCAACCGATTCAACTCAAATTGCGGAGCTCAAGAACATGGTTTCACAACTACTTAAGAGTCAAAGAGGAGTTCATGTCGTTGAAGACCTTAATGATACAAGTTATGATCCTAATATGGAACGTATTGGAGATGGAATGGAGGAGAATCAAGAGGAAGTGAACTACATAGGAGGAAACTATGGAAATCAAAATTTCAACAACAATTTTCGATCTCATCCAAATTTGTCCAATCGGAGCAACAATGTCGAGAACCCTCAAGATCAATTCTATCCTCGACAAAACGTCAACCAATGAGGCCAATATCAGTCCAAGCAACCCTTCTTTTCTAAGGGAATGTATCAAGTGAAACCACCATTCAACACATCCCAACCAACCGTACCGGTTTCTTTTGATGCTAAACTCGAAGATATGAAGAACCATATGCTGGAAGCTTTAGGCCAACAAAAGAAAGAGGTAAACCAATTGGTGGAAAGTAGGTATTCAGAAATTAACACTAGGATCGAGTCTATTGTTACTCATCTCTCTAAGATGGATACACAACTCGCTCAAACCTCAGAATCCGCTCGAAGACAAGACAAAGAGAAGGCAAAGAAGTTTTGCAATGTCGCCTCTACTAAAGAAGAGGAGGCCACGGTCACTCCTACACCACTTGAAGAAGAGGTTATCTTAGTCCAAGAACCAAAAGAGGAACGCCTTCCCGGCGAATCTAAGAGAGCTTACAAGAGAAGACTAAAGAGGATACCTTTGGAGAAAGTCGATAATCCGGGAAAGTTTGTTTTTCCATGCTCTATTAATGGAAAGGAGATCCACGATTGCTTTTGTGATACTGGAGCAAACGTCAATGTCATGTCACTAGCCATGGAAATGGAACTTGGAGTGGTCGATTTCAAACCATCCAAAGTCTATATAGAGTATGCCGATTTATCATCCTCTACACCTTATATAATGCTTAAAAACATCATGGTCAAAGTAGGAGAGGGGATTGTTCCTACTGATTTTCAAGTATTGGAGATGAAGACCAGAAAGTTGAATCCATTAATACTTGGATTACAATTCTTAGCAACCGCCGGAGCCATTGTTGATTTTCCAAACCGAAGAATCTCTTTCGCTAATATCAACAAGAATTTTTTCTATGATGAAGTGGATGCTAAGCGTATACCAGGTTCGATTGGAGTAAAGGTTATGAAGCCTAGTATAAACCCCGGAGATGCCAAGAAAGGAGTCAAAGAAGGAGATCCTAAAGCTAAAATGAAGATAGTTGGAAAACTGTCAAAGAAGAAGCATAAAGACGTTTCCGAAGATGTCAAGACAACTTTCACACCTATGGATGATGCTAAGAATGGGAACAAAGCAAAGGAGAAGTTCATCTTTGAGAACATGGTGGTAAAGATCCTCGTCCCAAGAGAAGAAGAGATCGAAAAGGAGACAATCAAGAGAAAACTTGAAAACACTTTGAACCTTTTCCCGGATGCACTAGTTGTCAAATATGACAATGAAGATTCACTTGGAGTCATCATAGAAGCCGAAAGATCAAAACTTAGTGAAGCTAAACGAAACACAATTCCTTTAGTGGATCCACCGGAAGTCTAAAATCTTCAAAGGAGTCGAGCTAATTGACCTTAAACAAGCGCTTTTTAGGAGGTAAACCACTTTTTAACATTTTTATTTATGCTCTAAATAGTTTTTAAAATTTTAATTTTGGTTTTTCTAAGTTTATTTTATACAAATCTATTTTTATTTTTATTTTTCAGGATTTATAAAAAAAGCTTTTAAAAAAAAAGTGTTACCGTCGGCCGGTACCGGTCACGATACCGGACCGCGACCGACCGGTGTCGTTCCTTCCACGACCATGACCGATATCGGCTCCATCGCGTACCGCGACGCAAGTCGCCCCGTACCGGTCGCGTGTATCGGTTGGAAAACCCGACTGGTATTTGCGTGTTTTTGCCCCGTCCCATGTCCCGTACCAGACACACATGCCAATCGATACCGGTCATGCATATCGGTCGACACGCCCGACCGGTATCGAGGCAGCACTACCGCATATCCGTCCTGATCCAGCTCTTCCCGCGACGTGCTGCCTCGTCCCGCGTCCATAACGGATGCCAATACCGGGTCATGTACGTGACCAGTATTCAAGTCCCGCACTCCCATCCGTTCTACTCGTGTCACAACACGACCACGTCCGTCCCGCAGTCCCGTCCCACGCCTCATCCCACGACACGATCCGAACACCCAAGGTAAGTTTCGGTCACGATTTTGGTCGGTAAACCCGACCGGTATTCGACCGGTCTGACCCGGGTAAGTTTTCGGTTCAATTTTATATTTCTAAACCGGTTCCAAACTGATTTTAACCGGAATTTAACCAAAAACTTCAAAAAATCTGATTTTAAAAGGTTTTACAATCTTCTTTTTGTCATTTGCAAACACAACTTCATCTCTTTCTCTCTCAAAAGTGTTTTTGAGTTCAAGAACCCTAAAAATTTAATTTTTGAGTTTTATCTCAATTCACTACAAATTGTTTAGTTTTTCATTAGGAATTCAATTCCTAATCTCATATTTCACCAAAACCAAGGTAATTTCTTTCTAAACCCTCTTTTTGTCTAAATTCCAAGTTTATGCATATTTTAAAATTCTCATAGATTTAGCTTAAATTCTCATAGGTTGTTGGAGAATCAATAGAGGAATAGTTGTTTAGACATCATATAAACATTATTGATGGGTTAATTACATGTTTACAACCTATAATTAATTTTTCACAAATATGGATTTGTGAGGTCATAATTATAAACGAATTTGAGTGATTCATGGTTAGTTAATGCATCTATTAGTGTGGGTTTATCATATATACATATGATTGGTATGAATTTTGACACATTAGAAACTTAATTGCAAAATTTTGGTGTTTTTCACATGTCATTAACATTAAATCCGAAAATTATGATTTAATTAAAGAAAAATTATTTTACCTTTGGTTATTTGTTGGAAATTCAATGGAGAATGAGATTGTTCCAAGGAAGTCTAAGAGAGGCCAAAAAGCATCACGTGACCACCCAAGATCACGAAGCTCAAGTCCCCCGTCCTACACGTTCTAAAACTAGATCGAAAAAGTCATCAAAGAAACATGGAAAGGATATTTTGGTGGAGAATGAAGAAGAACTTGGTTACCAACTAAGAGATGCGGAGGATGAAGCCACTCAAGTACCAATGCAGTTTGTGGAGGTCACACAAACAATACCTCACATATCACCACCTAAGAAGAAAAAAAGAAAATCGTGAGCTAAGTCAACTATGGTTGTGACTCGAGCACCGAGTGTTATAATGAAGCATGTTGGACCCAAAATGAATGCTAATATGGACTATATGGCTGGTCTACAGTAGTTTTCTATGCTTCCAACTCTTGGTATTGATTTCGAGACACTTGATTTACTCGGTATTCGAAAGGATGTTGAATGGTATCTTGAAGCATTGGGCCTGTCAAAGTTTGTGACTATCTCTCACCCTACCTACGAGAATCTTGCACGAGAATTCCTAGACGGTAACATTGTCTTACCCCAAGACAAAGACGACCATAGCAAAGGAGGGAATTCTCGCTTTTACGGTTAAGGAGAAATCATATACTTTGGGTATTGAAGAACTTTGTGATATTTTGGGATTTGAGTGTCATGAGAGGATCAAGTTCAGTGGTAGTGAAGCTCATTATGATGCATGGTCGAAGATTGGAATGATAGACTAAAACCCGGAAGTTCTAAGGCATCAAAGATTACACATCCGGCAATTCGTTATGTCTACTACCTCCTTTCTCAACTCATTTTCAGTAGAAATGAGTATGGAGTGGTTAAACAAGAAGAGTTTTACATGCTAATATCACCATTTGTGGAGAACCCCGAGAAGTTAAACCTTGCCTCACTTTTAGCTCGTTGAATGGTGCAAATCAAGTATGATGCCGTTAAGGAGAAGATACCAAAGGGGGCATCGAGTGATTTTGGTGGAACAATCACAGCCATACTATATACGTGTGGTGTTGATTTTCATCTCAAAGTCCCTTTGATAGTTGATAGCAAACTTGATCTCCATGCCCTTCAAAGGAAGCATTATCTTTGTGGATGGTACGAGCAATCTACAAACTTTGGGTACCTTTTCACTCCACCATACAAAGAAGAGAACAAGTGTGTTCTACTCCCACATGCGGAAATCCCAGCCTTGAGTGAGGGTAAGTTTTACATTGATCACACTCGTTCCACATGGTTTTATCGTTGTCTCGGATGTCATGTTGTTGGAGTTTTGCTCTACTATCAATCCAAGGCAAGAATGGCACGAAAGGAGAGGTCTAGAGGACCACAAGGAGGAGGTATTTTCCAACCTTCCACATCTCACACGCCACCCCCACGAGCCCCAATTTCCAGCCGCTACACAAGCCGGTTTTGATGAATGGCTTCGCACTAGCTTTGAGGAAGAAAAGGAGAAGAGAATTGCTCTTGAAGCTACAGTTTCTAGGCAAGGAAAGATGATTTCTAAGCTTGTAAAAGCGGTCAAGAAATCAGTCCCACATCTCTTTAGGCGCTCCTCTAGAAGCACAATCACAACAACAAGTAGCGATGATTTTGGTAGCCTTTCGCTCATCTCTACATTTGAGCGTGTTGCGGATGTCGATGATGATGTTTCTAGCCATCAAAACACACGTGATATTGATGCGACCGCCAATGCCCAGTACGGACATCACTCATTAGTCCAGGGAACAGCTTCAGACGAGACATAGATCGTCAACTACGAGTCCGATGGAGATCACTTTCACGTGATAGTTCCGGATTCACCAGAGTCTATGTCACCCATCTTTTGAGTCAGGTGTATCAACTTTTATCTATCCTTATATTCTTTTCATTTTTATTTTATGGAGTCATCTCACCCTTATGTGACTATTCACTCCGGGACAGTGTGAAGTAAGTCTGGGGGGATTTATCGTACTAACGTCATTTTCTATTTTCTTATGTTTTGAGTCATTTTAATGATTTTCCTTGAGTCTTTTATTGACTCGAAAACCTATGTTTCGAACTATGATATATTCAGGAATTTATACGTAGATTTTATGATCTAATGACCATTGTCACAGGGTTTATCCAGGATATACGATTCAGAAACCTTCATGACTGGAACTCGTCCCATATAATTTGTCTCGCATAAGTTTTGATGAATCCGATTTTGACTCTATTTTATTTGACTACTAACCTGCTTTTAATTTTTTCTCATTAAGAAGTTAGATCGGGGAAACGAATCACACATTCATGGCATCTTATCCTCTTTTACCATACTTTGTTGTCATGAATGGCCAGCTCATCTTTAGTTGGTACCATACCTAAAACCCTTTACCTCTTTTCAGACCTCATGCCTTTTCTTTTTAGTTTTATACTTGCAGATATTTGCAAAAGTGTCGGAGAGAAAAGGATTGACGCAATTTTCCAATTACTAGAGATGCGACGATTTAGTAAAGAATGGTGGAGTACAAAGAACGAATTACAAAGAGCTTGACCGTTTCCTTGGATGCTTAATACATGGTAATATTTCGTGCCTATACTTGACTCGTATCAAAGAGATGTCGTTTTCCTCCTTTTAAAATTAAAAAAAATGAAATAAAAAGAAGGGAAAGAAAAACGGTTGTCTAAGAGTCTTATGGCCAAAGAATACCCAAGGAATGTCATGATACAAAAGAAGGGACAAGTAAAAGAGATTTCAAGTAATTCCTGGAGAAAGATCTAAGTCTGGGGGAAAAAGACGCGAAGAAAGTGGTTGGGAAATTGTGGATATCAACCGGTCAATGCTCTCTTGCGATTTTGCATAATATCTCGCACCCGAAGTCTATGGTAACCCTAAATACTTTTAACCTCACCATATATATTAGCATTTTTCAAAATCCTAGCGCCGTCTACCCCGAATGATTCCCTTGATGAGAAATTCACCTATACCCTAATGAATGTAGAAAGTCAAATGAAGTGCAGTTGAGATTTTTGCAGGATTGTAGTTTAAACATGGAGTAGGCTGCGAAGGTTATGGATGGCATATGATGAAGATACCCTTGGATCGATCATGTCACATACGGTATTAGTATCAACGTTATTTTCAAATGGTTTTTCTAAGTACAAATTATTTTCAAACCTCTTTTCTATACTTGGATTTTGCTTGAGGACAAGCAAGGTTTAAGTCTGAGGGAGTTGATATATCCCATATTTTACCTATTTTACTATATATTTTATTATGTTTTCTATGCATTTATCTACGGTTTTATACATTTAAAGGTAGTTTTTCTCGTATTTGTAGTTTTAGAGTCTTAATGGAAAATCAAGGAAAAAGAGCAAAAAAATCCAAAATGGGTGTAAACCAAGTTACAGCAACATTCATAAGCCAAAGACACTATTAGGAACCAATAATTCACAAGAAACAACATTCTACCAAATTGGACAGAACATATATGCCAGAAGTTCAGCAGTGAACGGAGGATCGAATCGATTTTGAATTGGATGAATCTTGGTGTGAAGATAGATCTTTGAGTCAGCGTTACAATGAAGTTTAATCATCTCATTTGAAGCTGTGAGCAGGAAGATACACTGAATTTAGTGAAGATACGTCAAGCTGCCTCAGAAACGAAGCAAGGGCAGAAACGACCAAAATACCGGGCCGCCTTGTGGACCGATATTCCAGGCCGATGCCAGCACAAATCAAGGTACTTTGGGCCCAATATCAGTCGTGTTCCTTGGCCGAAATTCCAACCGACCTTGGGAGAGTTTTGACGTAAAAAGACCGTTTTGTCCTAAAGGAGACCCTAGAAGACCCTAAGCCTATATATACTTGTTTTTAGCCTTTTGTTAGGGATGAGACCGAAACAATAGAGTAGTTTTATCAGACAGGAGCAGCCACCACAAGTTCTCTTGGTGTTCTTCATTAGATTTGGATTTTAGAGCAATCCGGTGGATGATCTCGCTTTGTATCTCGATATAGAAAAGAATCCAATTACCCTTACTCTTTAATTCAAGTTTCTTTATCATGAATTCATCATCTATCACTGGTTTTTCGTATATCATGTCCGAGTAATTCACTTGTTAGGTTTTAGGTTTTCAATGAGTTTCATAATTCGATAATTGATTGATGATTGTTTAGGGAATACAATAGAGTCTTCATATTTACTAATACTCAATGCATGAATGCTTTACCGCGCATTTAGTGATCTGATCTTAGGTTTATATACTCTCCAAAAGCTTGTTATATTGCCTGAACTAGTATTTGATAAGCCAAAAGCCTTAACAATTCGAAAGGTTAGTTAAGGAGTGCGGTGAACTTTATCAAACATGAACTTTAATGCATGTTTTCACCTTGTAATAACCTGCGACAGTTTAGTCTATTAGGGTGCTAAAACGTAGATGGTTAGTTACGTCACGATAGTGGGATGACCTTACATCAGTGCTTTGTGTTCTAGACGGTTCATAATTCCTAAGTTCCTAAAATCAATCAATCTTTATTGCTCCATGATTCTCTGCAAAATACCTAAGTCCTAACGCTTTTTTTTATTGATTTTCATTACAATTTATACTCGTTGCTTACTTTCTTTTTCAATCACAAAAATGACAAAAATATCTTGTTCTAGCTTAGTTTTATTCATTACAATTTGAAGTGTGGTTAAGAAGTCCTTGTAGAAACGATCCCTTATCTCTACTAACCGTGATTGCTGTGTACTTGCAGGTAGTTAGTTGAGAGGTAAAACTCGACACACATCAATTAGCTTAGACTTCCTCTCAGCTGGGAATCGTTCCTTCCTCAAATGAACCCATACTTGGTCGCCAACTTCAAAGATCATGCCACGCCTGCCTTTGTTTGCTTGTTTGACATACTGCTTTGTCTTCTCTTCTATGTTCTTCTTGGCTTTCTCATGAATCTGTTTGACCAAATCAGCTTTCTTTTTCCCATCTATGCTAGCTCTTTCACTCAAAGGTAAAGACATTAGATCCAAAGTTGATAATGGGTTAAAGC
The DNA here is from genome assembly GCA_964056655.1 of Arabis hirsuta. Taxonomy (NCBI): domain Eukaryota; kingdom Viridiplantae; phylum Streptophyta; class Magnoliopsida; order Brassicales; family Brassicaceae; genus Arabis; species Arabis hirsuta. Next base: position 21,208,896 of record OZ053299.1, on the reverse strand, counting down.
CATAGACAATCTGAAATTGAGAATACTTAGAAGCAGAATGCATAGAATGATTATATGCAAATTCGATATGAGGCAAGCAATCTTCCCACGTTTTCACGTTCTTTTTAATCAAAGCACATAATAGAGTTCCCAAAGTTTGATTAACAACTTCTGTTTACCCATCAATTTGGGGATGCCATGTGGTTGAAAATAACAGCTTAGTTCCTAGCTTAGACCACAAAGTTTTCCAGAGTTAGCTAAGAAACTTGGTATCTCTATCAGAAACTATAGTCCTAGGCATTCCATTCAAACGAACTATTTCTTTAAAGAACAAGTCTGCTACATGTGATGCATCATCAGTCTTATGACAAGCAATGAAATGTGCCATTTTAGAAAACCTATCAACCACAACGAAAATAGAGTCTTTTCCTGTCCTAGTTCTAGGCAATCCAAGCACAAAGTCAATAGAAAGATCAGTTCAGGGATGAGAAGGAATAGGCAGAGGAGTATACAAACCGTGAGGCTGAACCTTTGACTTAGCTTGTTTGCATGTTGCACATCTGCCACAGATCCTTTCCACATCTCTTTTCATATGAGGCCAATGGAAGTGATCCTGCATCACTTTAAGTGTTTTAGCAATGCCAAAGTGCCCCATCAAGCCTCCACCGTGAGCTTCCCTTATAAACAAGTCTCAAACAGAACAGTTAGGCACACACAAGCAATTATCAAAGAAAAGAAATCCATCTTGCCTATAGTAGTGTCCTGAACCAAACTTTTCACAAGACTTGTAAACTTCTTGAAAATCAGAATCAGTTTCATACAAGTGTTTAAGCTGTTCGAAACCTAACAGTTTGGCATCAAGAGTAAAGAGTAAAATATACCTTCGGGATAACGCATCTGCAACTACATTATCCTTACCTTGTTTGTACTTGATGAAATAGGGAAAAGTTTCTATGAATTTGACCCACCTGGCGTGTTTCATGTTGAGCTTTTGCTGACCTTTGAGATGCTTAAGGGATTCATGATCAGTGTGTATAACAAACTCCTTAGGCCAGAGAGAGTGTTGCCACGTTTGCAAAGCACGAACCAGCGCATACAGCTCCTTATGCGATTGCTCCTCCTAGCGTCTCACTGAAATATGTGATTGGTTTCCTATCCTGCATCAGCACAGCTCCAATTCCGATACCAGAAGCATCACATTCAATCTCGAAAGTTTTAAGAAAATCAGGCAATGTTAAAACAGGAGCATGAGTAAGCTTTTCTTTTAGGGATTGGAATGCATCTTCCTGTGCTTTTTCCCATTTAAAACCCACTTCCTTCTTTATAACTTCAGTGAGTGGACCTGCAAGTGTGCTAAAGTCCTTTACAAACCGCCTGTAAAACCCAGCAAGGCCGTGGAAACTCCTAACTTCGCCTATTGTCTTTGGGCTTGGCCAGTCATTAATTTCTTTCACCTTCTCTTCATCCACTTTAACACCATCTGCACTTACAACAAAACCTAGAAACACAAGGTTATTTGTACAAAAGTGCATTTCTTAAGATTAGCAAAACGTTTCTCCTTTCTAAGCACACTTAAAACAAAATTCAGATGCTCAACATGTTCATTTAGGCTTCTACTGTAAACTAAGATATCATCAAAGTAAACAACAACAAACACGCCTATAAATACTCTAAGAACATGATTCATCAGCCTCATAAACGTACTAGGTGCGTTTGTTAGCCCAAATGGCATAACTAACCATTCACACAACCCATGCTTAGTTTTAAAGGCTGTTTTCCATTCATCTCCTTCTTTCATTCTTATCCGGTGGTATCCACTTTTTAAATCAATCTTAGAAAAGATGCAAGAGCCATGCAATTCATCAAGCATATCATCTAATCTAGGTATAGGATGTCAATACTTCACCGTAATATTATTGATTGCTCTGCAATCAACGTACATACGCTAGCTGCCATCTTTCTTTGGCACAAGCAAAACGGGTACAACACAAGGGCTCATGCTTTCTCTGATATGTCTCTTCTCCATTTAATGGAGTCCATTAGTTCTTCTACTTGTTTTTGCAATTCTTTTGTCTCCACCAAGTTTGTTCTATATGCTGGACGGTTTGGAAGAGAAGCTCCAGGGACAAAATCGATCTGATGTTCAATGCCTCTTATAGGTGGCAATCCCACTAGATTACCTTCAGGGAACACGTCCTCGGAATCCTGTAAAAGAGAGATCATCTCACTCGGCAGCACCGGTGCAAGATCAGTTAAGCTCATAAGAGCTTCTTTATAAATAAATAACAGCATAGGTTTCCTTGCAAATAAAGCTTTCTTAACTACATTAGATTTAACAAAGAAGTTTGAATGATTTCATACTTGATCTTCCTTGCGTTTCAAGTGTATTTGATCCTCATACACTTTGAAACAACCCGACAAAATTTTTTTAAATTTTTCCAATTAAAAACCCAGATTATCATTATCACAAATGATAATCCTCAACGGTCAAATCAAATAAAGCAATTAAACAAATTCAATAGATCTCATACTCTACTGAACCCTAACCAGTTCAATTCAATAAACCAAATAACCAATCAAACAATATCCAATTCACACAATTCCATTCGAATAACAATAAAACAAGGTTCCAGAATTACTACATCCTAGCAATTCTAACTCAAAGCCACGAAACCGAGACACTATATCACCTCCTCTTCCCGGCCATGATTCCACGATCACATTTTCTCTTTACCTGCAACATATAACAAAAAAAGTTGCGTGAATATTATCACAAATACTCAGCGACGTGGTCATCCCGTCTACAGGTTATACACACAGGCATAAGCAAGAGATACAATACCAGGATGAGCATACAATAAGCATACACGAAACAATCAACACGAACCAGTACAGAAGCACTGTGTCGATCGACACAACCACTAGGTGTCAATCGACAGGCTGCCCTGTGTCGATCGACACACCACCATGGTGTCGATCGACGTGAAGCACCTGTGTCGATCGACACGAAGCAAGTGTGTCAATCGACACGACATCGTAGACACAGGAAACAAGCATATCCTCACATGGCTCGAATCCACAGGAAACAAGCCTATCCTGCACGAATCCAAGCACCAAAACACACAAATCCAATCCAACAACCACAAACAAATGTAATATATCTAATCCTTTACCTAGATAAACCTACGGTCACGCACTCACCTTGAAAACAGAAAGAAAAGGATGAACGTCACGAAGAACGCGAAGAACACACGAAGAACTCAAAGAACAGCCTCTGATTTCATCCTTCCCAGACCCAAACTCTAGCCAGCAACGATTCCTCCTCGTTTCTACTAACCTCCCACGTAATCACAAGCCTCAAGAATAATCAATCCTTCACAAGAATCACCAGAAACTCTCTCCAACTTTCTGATTATTCTCACTCAATTCTCTCTGATTTTCGGCCAAAAAATATGGACAACCGCGACTGTTCACGCTTAAATAACGAACCCTAGGGTTCCCTAAGCCGATTGCCAAACCGCGCGATCAAAAACCAAACCTATCGGTTCAATTCCAACTCGTGTCGATCGACACACCCACCCTGTGTCGATCGACACAACGTCCAAAACCTGACCTCTCATAAGTCAAAAACACACGTGTCGATCGACACACACACCCTGTGTCGATCGATACCCAACCAAAATCCACTTTTTGGTTCACGGGCGTTACAATTCTCCCCCACTAACACGGATTCGACCTCGAATCACGCGACTCCGTCTCTCTAAGGTTGATACTCCCACCTAAAACCCAACCAGATTCACCCGGAAACATTAACGATGCAACGCCCCCTGGTCCAGATTAGAGCTGCCCGATTGATCGCCCAACAATCAAACAAGAACATGCACGACCAACTGTTGACCCCGAATTGGACCAAATGATCGCGCAACAATCAAACAAGAACATGCACGACCAACGACGTTACATATGCTACCAGGGTCGTCCGAACAAGGTTTTAAATGTAAGTAAAAACCCTAGACTTGGCATCCACATCACACTCTTGACCCTCGGTCAGCACCACTCGAGATCACACCTGATCCCCGAGCTCCACTAGTCTCATACTAGCCACATTGCACCATCTCACCACGGCTGCAATCCTGACCCCAACCCGGTCAGCACCACCTGAGATCCACTCCCGATCCCTGAAGTTCATCCAGTCTCATACTTATAATCACACTACAGACTCTATTGCACAATACTCATATCTATATACACCACCCCAGCACCTCACGATCGTCACCATTTGTGCTCTTGGTGTATATCATACCCCCTCTGCCTTCAGGACTACAGTTCATCCAGCTCCAGGTATGCTCTAGTCCCCCCACTCTCGGGACACACAGTCCGTCGAGTTTTAAGCTGCAGAGGAATCACACATCCTTTGGAGAGGCTTCGGCCCTTCAAAGTATATGCAGGAGAATCACACATCCCCTAGAGAGAACCTCACTGTCCCCTCAAGTATATCCAGGAGAGTCACACATCCCTTGAAGCAATCTCTCTGTAACATGCATCATAAGCACCAGCAGACCGAAATCACCTCTCGTGGTCATCCGAAACAACCCAATCACCAGGGTGTTTCCACAGAGTCCTTGGAAAAGACAGTCCTAACTCACAAAATACTTCTATTCAAGACTCCCCCTAGGAAATAGGCAGGCTCTAACTCATATAAAACCCCTATTTCCTAGCGTCATCCAGGCAATCACAAGTCCTAACTCACATAGAACCTCATCCCCAGATAATCCTCCTATAACATGGACAGCCCTAACTCACATAGAACTTCCATTTCTAGCCTCCCTAACCGACAGATAAGCTCTAACTCACATAGAACTCTATCGCTAGCCTCCACATGACATACTAGTCAACACAATCTACAACTCCACCAGTCATACCATAAGAACACACGTCTTATAACACATTTAATAAGAAACAACTCATCTTATTAAATCTCAAAATGTATACTCGTTACAACAACAACAAACGAAAATATATACAACTCATAGCCACATGCTAAAACAGACTCTGAAAACTAGAAAAGAAACTCAAGCCACCGCTTGCTTCTCAAACCACTTCGAGAACTTCTTCTTCATCGACGCTTCTGGTTCCCAAGTCTCCTCCTCAATATCGTCATAGTCCCACACGACTCTCACCAACGGTATACTCTTTCGACAAAGCACCTTGACTCTCTTCTCGAGAATCCTCACAGGTCTCGCCACCAACGTCATGTTGGGCTGAAGATCCTCCGGAATCCTAGCCAACACATCCTCAGACTCATGTAGACACTTCCGCAGCATCGAAACATGGAAGACTTTGTGAAAAGCCTTCATACTCTGAGGTAACTCCAAACGATAAGCTACCGGTCCGACCCACTCCACAACCTTGAACGGACCCATAAACCTTGGACTTAGCTTATTCTCTGAAATGGATCTGTTAGGATCCCTCAACATAGCTGCCTTGAGATACACCAGATCTCCCAGCTCAAACTCTAGCTCCTTCCATCTCCTATCGGCATAACTTTTCTGCCGATCCTGAGCCTTTCTCATGTTCAGTCTCAAGACACGGATCTTCTCCGTCGTCTCCTAAACAAAATTCGCACCAAACATGCTCCTCTCCCCCACTTGAGTCCAGCATAATGGTGTCCAACATGACCTCCTATACAGAGCCTCATATGGAGCCATCCCAATACTCGTCTGGTAACTATTGTTGTACGCAAACTCAACCAGGTTTAGATGATCTGCCTAATGACCACCATAATCAAGCACACACATCCTCAGCAAATCCTCCAAAGTCTGAATCGTCCGCTCGGACTGCCCATCCGTCTGAGGATGAAATGATGTGCTCATATGCACCTTGGTACCTATCTCTGCCTAAAATGCCCTTCAAAACTCTGAAGTAAACCTCAGATCCCTGTCTGACACGATACTCGCTGGCACCCCGTGCAGCCTTACTATCTCACGCACATACTTCCTAGCCAAAACTGCCGCTCCATCAGTCTTCTTGATGGCCAGAAAATTTGCCGACTTGGTCAGACGATCCACAATCACCCAAATCGCATCACACGTCCGTGACACTGGCAACCCCGTCACGAAATCTATGGTAATTATATCCTACTTCTACTCTGGGATAGGCAAACTCTGCAACATACCACTCGAAAGCTGATGCTCAGCCTTCACCAACTGACACACGTTGCACGCTGCAACCTAGTTAGCTACATCCCTCTTCATCCCGACCCAGTGATAATACCGCTTCAGGTCGCGATAGATCTTGGTCGCTCTCGGATGAATCGATAACATACTCGAATGAGCCTCCCTCAGGATCTCCTGCCTCAGGTCCTCGTCCTTGGGTACACAAACCCGCCCGTTCACCAATATTATCCCACTTGTTGAGACCACATACTCTGAACCGGCCGCCTTAGAATCATCAATCAATCCCTGATCCTTCTCCTGAGCAACCCGAATCCTGCTCAACAAATCTGCCTGGTTAGCTGCCTCTAACCCCAACGGCTCCTATGAGATCACACATAACCTCAATGTACTGATTTCGCTTACCAGCGCCTCTATATCCCGCTCCTGAGCCGAAGCAACTCTCTTCTGACTCAACGCATCTGCAACCAGATTAGCCTTACCCGGATGTTACCCAATCTCCAGGTCATAGTCCGTAACTAACTCCATACAGCGCCTCTGTCTCTTGTTCAGCTTCGACTGAGTGAAGAAATACTTTAAGACTCTTGTGGTCTGTGAATACCTGTACCTTCCCGCCATACAGATAAGACCTCCAAATCTTAAGGGCAAAAATCACCGCAGCCAACTCCAAATCATGGGTAGGGTAATTGCACTCGTTCTTCCTCAACTGCCTCGAAGCATACGCAATAACTTTCCCCTGCTGCATCAGTACACACCCCAGACCAACTCCTTAAGAGTCTGTATACACCACATAAGGCTCACCCGGCTCGGGTAACACCAACACAGGTGTACTCGTCAACATCTCCTTCAGCTTCCCGAAACTCTCCTCGCAACCTGAAGACCACACAAAGGGAACATCCTTCCCCGTCACCTTCGTCATCGACTGCGCCATACTCGCAAACCCTTTGACGAACCTCCGATAATAACCCGCCAACACAAGAAAACTCCTAATCACAGTGGCACTCCTCGGTCTAGGCCAACCTCTGATAGCCTTAATCTTAGCCGAATCTACAGAAACTCTCTCTGCAGACACCACATGGCCAAGAAAGCTCATCGCTGCCAGAAACTGTACTTACTCAACTTCGCATATAGCTTTTCCTCCCGCAGCTTCTCCAGAACCAACCTCAAACGCACATCGTGCTCCTCCGGACTCCTCGAATACACCAGAATATCATCTATGAAGATGATCATGAACACATTCAGATACTCCTGGAAAACCCCGTTCATCAACCGCATGAACGCTGCTGGCGCATTCGTCAACCCAAACAGCATCACTACGAACTCATAATGCCCATACCTCATCCGAAAGGCCGTCTTCCTAACATCCGCCTCATCAATCGGAATCTGATGATATCCTGAAGCAAGTCAATCTTGGAGAACTAAATAGCCCCTCGTAACTGATCCAACAACTCATCAATGCACGGCAGAGGGTACCTGTTCTTCAAAATGACTCGGTTAAGTCCCCGGTAATCGATGCACAGTCGGAAACTCATGTCCTTCTTCTTCACGAATAACACCGGCGCTCCCCATGATGTAACACTAGGCCGAATGAATCTCTTCCCCAACAGATCATCCAACAATTTCTTCAGCTCTGCCATCTCTGCTGGAGCCATACGATAAGGCGTCTTAGATATATGAGTCGTCCCGGGTTCCAGCTCAATCGTGAATGGATCCGATTGCGACGATGGCAATCCCGACAACGACTGAAACACGTCTTAGAAATCCCAAATAACCCAAATATCCCCAACTGCAACCTTTCCAACAGTCTCCGGCATCACTATCGTCGCTAGATACGCCTCACAGCCCTTCTCAATCAACTGCTCAGCTTGTATCGTTGAAATCACGAGACTCCTGGAAGTCGATCTCACACCTTGATAAACCAACCTCCCAGCCTTCCGCTCAAACACTACTCGTCCTCGATGACAATTCAGATGGACCCTGTACCGATCCAACCAATCCATACCCAGGATGACATCGTACAGCTCCACCGGACTAATAACTAGGTCTGCTGGCATCAACTCTCCCGCCACCAGAACATCAACACCACGAGCCCGCCCAAAAGTAACTAACGTCCTGTCACCAGCCTCTTTAACTACTCCCGACTGCTCACCGGAATCGCTCCAGATCCCGCTGCCCTTCGCACACTCCGGAGTAATGAAGCTATTCGTAGCTCCCAAATCAAACAACATGTGGGACTCACATCTGCCCAGTACTAAGGTTCCTGCACAAATCCCATGTGCTTTAAGACCCGACACTCTAGCGCATACTCACAATTTCCAACAGACTAAATTCAATCACCACAAGATTTAAAAAGAACAAGTCCGAAATTTACCTGTGATCGCTGCAATCTGAGCCAAAGGCTACACCGCCAACGGCTGCACTGTCGCCACCGTCATCTGCTGCAGCTTCAGACACTTGGGCTTAATATGCCCGGCTCCATACAGTGGTAACACACCGGAGCGCCCCGAGTCTAACTCCTCTTCGGACAACTGGCCACCTTGTGATCCAAGCTTCCACACCCGAAGCATCCCGGACCACCCTACCCTCTCTAACTGGGCCCTGAAGTGCTCTCCCACTTCCTCTTCTGACCCTGAGCAGGTTTGCCACCCCTGCTTGAACCCGTCTGCTGCTGTGACCTCCTCTAATGCTGCACCGGTGGAATAACCACCACAGTCTGCTCCCTGAGGTCCTCCTCAATCGCAGCAGCCATCTCAACTAACTCTGCCCTCGAAGCGAACTTACTCGTCCTGCAGCGAGTCCTCAAATCAGCTCAAAGTCCCCCTAGGAACCTCCTCACCTGGGCGCCCTTCATGCCCCTACCAGCATGTACCAGGAGTCGACTGAACTCCAAATCAAACTCCCTCACAGTCCGATCTCCCTGAGCCAGGTTCAGAAACCTGGACTCCATCCGGTCCACCGCCTCCTGCGGGAAATACTTGGCCTTAAACTCAGCCAAGAAATCCTCCCAAGCCATCTCGGCCTGTACTCTCCTGGCCTCAACACCTCTCCACCAGAGATGTGCGTCACCATCCAGATAGTGAACCGCCAGATCAACTCTGTATCCCTCAGGAAATCTGATAGAGCGAAAATTACGCTCCAGTCTCTGCCGCCACTCATTGGCCTCCTCAGGCTTGGCACCACCCGATAAAAACTGGTGCTTATCCTTTGCATCTGCTCCATCATCCTCAGGTAGGATGGAAGCTCCTCTACAACCGCCACACCCGGCTGCACACCAGCCACTCCCGGCTGAACCCCAGCCACTCCCGGCTGACCACCAACCACTACTGGCTGCACACCAGCCACACCTGGCTGAACTCCCGGAGCCTGACCGGGAGTCGGCATCCCACCTAGTAACCGCTCCAGAATCATCTATAGCAGACCCGCCATACGATCATCTCGGCTTGGGCCACACCTGCGGTAACACCCCCACCTGCGCCCGCCGTACCACCAGCTACCTCAGGACCCATACTAGCCCCACCAACCCTCACACTGGCACTCGTAGCAGTCACACCCACAGACCCCTCCTGAAACTCCTGCGAGTCCGCCACCTGCTCCTGCGTGGTCTCTTGGGCCACAATCGTGGTATTAAACTCACTTTGCAGTCCTCGCCCACGCCCATCAAGAATACCTCGGCCTCCACGGCCCCCACGACCTCTGCCTCTAGCCATTCTAGCCATCACTCTACACTAACCAGCAGATTACTAAGTACTAGAAAAACAGATGGTCATAAAACACATACCATGGAATCTCATTGAAAGCTCGGAAGAGATAATCTAGGACTCCATACCCACACAACAATCAATCAATTAACTCACATAATCAATCAATTGCACCCGCCCTAGAACCATAAGGGCTCTGATACCAAAATAAAATAACCCGACCCAAAAATTTAAAAATTTTCAAATTAAAAACCCAAATTATCATTATCACAAATGATAATCCTCAACGGTGCAATCTTAACATGCGGAAATCAAATAAAGCAATTAAACAAATTCAATAGATCTCATACTCTACTGAACCCTAACCAGTTCAATTCAATAAACCAAATAACCAATCAAACAATATCCAATAACAATATCCAATTCACACAATTCCATTCGACTAACAATAAAACAGGGTTCCAGAATTACTATATCCTAGCAATTCTAACTCAAAGCCACGAAACCGAGACACTAGATCACCTCCTCTTCCCGGCCATGATTCCACACATAGCAAAAAGAGTTGCGTGAGTATTATCACAAATACTCAGCGACACGGTCATCCCGTCTATAGGTTATACACACAGGCATAAGTAAGAGATACAATACCAGGATGAGCATACAACAAGCTTACACAAAACAATCAACACGAACCAGTACAGAAGTACAGTGTCGATCGACACAACCACTAGGTGTCGATCGACAGACTGCCTTGTGTTGATCGACACACCACCATGGTGTCGATCGACATGAAGCACCCGTGTCGATCGACACGAAGCAAGTGTGTCGATCGACACGACATCGCAGACACAGGAAACGAGCCTATCTTCTCATGGCTCAAATCCCCATGCGATTTGTCGATCTCCAGCATGAATCTAAGCACCAAAACACACAAATCCAATCCAACAACCACAAACAAACGTAATCTATCTAATTCTTTACCCAGAGAAACCTACGGTCACGCACTCACCTTGAAAACAGAAAGAAAAGGATGAACGTCACGAAGAACGCAAAGAACACACGAAGAACTCGAAGAACAGCCTCTGATTTTGTCCTTCCCAGACCCGAAATCTACCCAACAACGATCCCTCCTCATTTCTACTAACCTCCCACGCAATCACAAGCCTCAGGAACAATCAATCCTTCACAAGAATCACCAGAAACTCTCTCCAACTTTCGGATTCTGATTCTCACTCAATTCTCTCTGATTTTCGGCCAAAAAGGAGAAACAACCGCGACTTTTCACGCTTAAATATCGAACCCTAGGGTTCCCTAAGCCGATCGCCAAACCGCGTGATCCAAAACCAAACCTGTCGGTTCAATTCCAACTCATGTCGATTGGCACACCCACCTTATGTCGATCGACACAACGTCCAAAACCCGACTTCTCATAAGTCAAAAATACATGTGTCGATCAACACACACACCCTATGTCGATCGACACCCAACCAAAATCCATTTTTTGGTTCACGGGAGTTACACACCTCGCTTGGTGTCATAGGAAGCAGTATAGTCTTCCTGCCTTTAAACTCGAAGGTATGGCGATTAATATAACCATCATGAACCACCTTTCGATCAGATTGCCAAGGTCTACAAAGCAGAATGTGTCCTGCATCCATAGGCAAAACATCACACAGAACCTCATCCTCATACTTACCAATAGCTAAGGGAACCATCACTAGAATTTTTACTTTCATTTCCCCACTGTCATTGAGCCACTGAAGCTTGCATGGCTTTAGATGCTTCCTGATTTTCAACCCCAGCTTCTTAACCATCAAATGCACTTGCTACATTAGTGCAGCTGCCTCCATCGATGATCAAACTACATACTTTTCCTTGAACAATGCAACGTGTATGAAATAGGTTTTCTCTTTTTTCTTGCTCCTCATGACTTGTTTGTAAGCTCAAAGATCTTCTGGCTACCAACAGTTTTCCTTTAGTTGGCCCTTCTTTATACTCGTCTGAAAGTAAATCATCTTCTGGTTTTTCTTCCTCAGATTCAAACTCCCCATTATCAAGAAGAATCATCACCATTCTGTTACTGCATTCATTGGCATAATGCCCTCTGCCTTGACACTTGAAACACTTAACATCTCTAGCTCTAGATGTAGTAGCTTCAGCTTTGCCCTTGATATCTTGAACTGCAGAATATGGCTTGTTCACTTCTCTGGAATTCGCAGATTGCTTGATGTCTCTTGAATAGCTTAGTTTCTCTTCTCTGTGAAAATTAGATCTTGTATTAGCTGGTCCATGTGTTGGCTTTGAAGATCCTCTTCTCTTAAGTTGTTGTTCCACCAGAATAGCTTTATGAAGTAACTATTCCAACTCTAAGTAGTGTTGCATCTCTAAACTGTCTTGAATATCTCTATTCAAGCCTCCCATGAATCTAGACATAGTCGCCTCTCTGTCTTCAGATATATCAGCTCTCAGCATTAGAGTTTCCATTTCTTGATAGTAATCTTCTACACTATAGTTTCCTTGAACAAGTGTTCTCAGCTTCTGATGCAACTCTCTATGGTAATGACTTGGGACAAACCGTTTTCTTATTATAGTCTTCATTTCTGTCCAAGTTTCCACTGGATATTCTTGATTGCGTCTTCTTGAAGTGACTAACTGATCCCACCAGCTGAGAGCGTAGTCATAAAACTCAGTAGCAGCTACTTTAACTCGATTAGCTTCTGTATAGTGTTGACAGTTAAAAACCAGCTCAATCTTCTTCTCCCATTCCAAGTAAGCATCTGGATCGTTTTTGCCATGAAATGGTGGTATTATGAGTTTAAGACCACCGAAATTGTCTTGATGATGATCTCTGTCTTCTCTAACTTGTCTCTGTCTTCTCTGGTTGCGGTGAGAAGAACCACTTGATATACCCTATATTTTACCACTTTTTCTATCTATTTTAGTATGGTTTTTATATATATTAATAAAGCTTTTGAGCCAAAAGAGGTAGTTTTCTCGTATATGTAGATTTTAAGGACTTAACAGGTTTTATCATCAAAAGGATGTAAAAAGGAGCAAAAGGAGTATCATCTATGATGCAGCTACTTATCCAAGTCAAAGGAACCAAGCCAAGTCACTTTATCTTGAAGATAATGCACATTCCCTTACTGGACAGAACACATATGCCAAACGTTTTCTGACAAACGGAGGATCAAATCATTTGGGAATTTAATGAAACTTGGTGTGGAGATATCCCTTTGAGTTAGATTTCCAATGGAGTTAGAATTTCATCAATTGGAGCTGTACTTTAGAAGATACACCCGAAACACTGAGGACATGTCAAACTGCCTTCGAAGTGAAGTTAGTGCAAAATGGAGCCAAGCACCGGGCCAGGCCATGGGCTGATATCCAACCTTTTTATGAACTTCTAGAGGCTCCCTAGAAGCTTCCAATATCGGTCACGAAGCTTGATCCTTATCCTGACCGAAATTGCCTCAGTTTTTTATCTGAAAAGACGTAATTGCCCGAAGAAACCCTAACCGACTTAAGCCTCCTTAACCCCTATATATACATGCTTTTAGCCTCTCTAGGAACTTAAGCAGCCGGTCTTAATAGCCTAAATCAATACCTAAACAATGTATTTCGTTTATCTCTTGTTCTTCATGTTTATTTGATTCTAGAAGCCTTTAAGGATAAGTTGATCTTTGCCCTATTGCAAAGAGATGAGATCTAATTCCTTACGCTTAGATAGATCAACGAATTATACTGTCTATGTGCTTTACTCTCGCTGTTACGTGTTGCAAAACATGTTAGAGTTACAGCTTTGATTTTATTTCTATTCATTCTCTTAATTCTATGTTTTTACGCATTTAATCGTTTAGGGATTTATTCTAGAATTGACTCTTCATCTTTATTTATACTCAAAGCATGAATTGGCTTAGCTACCCAAGGACTGATCTTAGGTTGATATACTTTCCAAAAACTTGTTATATCTCCGGACCTAGTATTCGATGAGCTAGAAACCTTAACAATTCGAAAGGTTAGTTAAGGAGTTTAGTGAACAATCAATCTTGACCAATAATGCATGTTTTCACCTTATAATAACCTGCGATAGTTGAGTCTATTAGGGTGTAAAACGTAGATGGTTAGTTACTTCACGATAGTGGGATGACCTTACCTTAGTGATATGAGTTCTAGAATAACTAGTACTAAAACCTTAAATCGATTGCTTGTGTTTGCATATGTTTTATGAACTGTTTGATTTCTAATCTTAATTGATATCTATCCCTTTTAATTTTATTGCTTTGTTATTTGCTTCCATAAAACCTCAAAACCAAATAATATTTTCCCTTAGCTTAATCCGAATCATATAGGTTTGTAGCGCATTCATCACTTAGTCCTCAGTGGATCGACCCCTAAGTACTACAATTGTCTTAACTGTGCACTTGCAGTTCCATAGGGTTATAAATTTAAAGACCTAATTGCATAAACCCTACATGAAAGTTTTATGCACATCACCACTGCTATGACTATAGTACTCATCTGCTGCTTGATCTCTAGGATGCCTGCGTGGGTCTCTTTCTCTCTTTGGAGACCTCTCTGGTTCTCTCGTAGGTTCAGCCCGTCTCTGCTCATGGTTTGTGTGCTGTCGAAGCTCCTGCCTAAAAGTTTCCATTTCAGTAGTCATCATCTTTTCATTTCAGGAGTAAGAGCTTCAATAAGCAGTTTATTGTTTGGAGTGTTGCTGGTTTCTTCTTCTTCTTCTGTTCCAGGCATCTTTTCTGCAACAAAAAACACAAAATCACCAGTAAAGAGTTCTAACAAGGTGTGTTACTGCCCATAAACATCAAACAAACACAAATCTATAAACCCTAGCAGATTAAACGTATATCTGTTTGGAAGATGAAGAGTCACCAAAATATTTGCAGATCTGTAATAGAAAATCGTTCACAGGCTAATACATACACAAGCTCTAACACTCTAACAACTTAAATGATGGAACAGATCCCTGAATATAAGTAGACAAGTAAAAAAATTTCGCAGAAGCAGAACTACAGTTTAAGAAGATGGACGGTCTAGAAGTGAAAGAGATAGAGAACTTAACTTGCAAATTGTCTGCTCTGATACCACTTAATATAAACCTCCTTAGAATCGTCAATCTGAAGTTTAAAGGGAATGGAAACTTGCTGTAACTGAACCGTGAAGATCCAGAGACTATGGATCAATCGATGGGCTTCACCAAAGGATGCGGATGGCCTTTGATAAACCACTCAATCTTTCTGGATATGACACACCAAAGTGATTGAGGTTTTGTTGGATATTACACACCAACAGATCTAACTTAGAAAGTTTTTGAATAAAAAGATAGATAACTTTTTACAGAAATGGTTCAAAGGAATATAAAGAACTAAACTCTTCATGCATGGTCTAGAAAACACAAAAACAATAATTAAAATAGTTGGGACGTCACTTTGTTGTTTCTTCTTGTCTTGGCTGAAATTTATAGTGGGCTTGGGCTTCTATTTTAACAATTGGGCCATAATGAAATGCTCGGAATACCTTATTAAAAACCTTGTCAAAAAAACCCATTGGGACAAAACTTGACAAGAGAAAAGAGCATAAACCCAAGACTTACCCAATTGTTAAAATCATATAGCTTGAATCAAAACAAAAATGTTTTGACAAGCTTGCTTGTTGTCTTGATCGTCTGGTTTCCAGCTTTGCTTGAGAAGTCCTCCAATAGCTTGATTGAAAAGCCTTATCCTTGAACGAGTCATAGGACCAGTAGGCACGATCAAAGCTTCTTCTTCTCCGAGCTCAGGTTCTAGTTGCTCCTCAAGTTCTAGTTCTGGTTCAAGCTGCTCCTTAGCTTCATACTCAAGTTCCAAGCTTCTTGATGCATCCAGTATCATATCATGCTTGTTTCCAAATCCTTAGATAGCCATGTCTTAGTTTTGTCTTCTGGATACTCAAATGTTGAATCTCCAAAGACAAAATCTACTTCATCCAGCAACTTGAAATCAGTGTATGAATCAGGTGTAGAAAACAAGGTATACCTTAGTGAAAGTGTATTTGCTTCATCATCAATCCTTGAAACTCTGCTTAGGAGCAAACTCTTCTTTGTTGCTTTCCCATTCCTTGATTCTGATTCGTTATTCAAAAGATCACCTTGATCAGCATGTTCTCCCTGGTCTTCAACGTACTTCTCATCATCACCTTGGGTGTTGTCTTCTTTCTTAATCTCCTCTTGGATCTCTTGAATTTCTTGGACAGTCATAACCCTTCGGTTAGGACATTCAAACTCCACATGACCAAATAAATGACATTTGAAGCACTTTTTAGACAAATTTATATCTAGTGAGTGGAACACTTTCTTTGAGTTGTTGTTGTAGCTTTCTACTCCATAAATATTTTTCCCCTTCTCATAAATTTGTTGTTGAACCAAAGGTTTATTTCCAAACTTCATTTGCTTCTCAACTTTGACAGCAAGCTTTTTAGCATCATCCAGAGTCCAAAACGGTTGCAACTCCACCTTAGAGGAAATTTCTTCATCTAGACCATGAACAAACCGCACAATGGTTCTTTCTTGTGGCTCTTGAACTTCACACCTCAACTGTAGCAAATCAAATTCCCTTGTATACTCTTCAACAGAAAGATTACCTTGCTCCAAATGTGTAAGCTTTAAATAAAGCTCTTGCTTGTAATCATCTGGTACGAATCTCCTCTTCATGAGCCTCTTCAACTTCTCCCATGATCTTATTCGAGTCTTTCCTTCTCTGACACGCTGCGCTTTAAGAGTATCCCACCAAAGACTAGTATAACCCTTAAATCTCAACGTAGCCACCTTAAACTTTTTCTCATCGTCATAAGTGTTGTATTCAAATGTCATCTCCATAGATCTCAACCAATCAAGAAAGTCATATGGATTCAGATTACCTTCAAAATTAGGAAATTCCACTTTGAAATCTTCTTCACGACGAGGCTGTTGTTGTTCTGGACGATTATCTCTTCTCCTTCTCCCATGTTCCATAACAATACTTGGATCAACATCAGATCCACGAGAAGAACCTCCACTTTCATCAGAAGATGTTTCAACTTCCACGATTCTTCGTCTCCTTGGCTGATCTTGAATATTCACGCCATTAAAATCTTCAACCAACGGCTGCATCTGCTGCCTTATATCCACCATCTCTGTGGTAATACGCTCAGCATGCGCTTGATCCAGTGTCAATCCTCTAGGAATATCCATAAAAAACGTTTCACAAAGAGAGGATAACCAAAAGTCTTCACTCCAGTAACCTGGAATTGCTCTGATACCACTTTGATGCGTGTAGCAGGAAGCGAACGGAGTGAATGAAATAGAGATCGTAATAGGATAGATTTGACACCAAGTTAATGTGTGTTTTGGGCTACGAAGGTTCCTGAAACCAATCCGAACAGAACTGAAGTAACAGGATAAATAGGAAGATACGGGATCACCACAACTCATAAAGCCGAAGCATCGGAGCTGATAAAGAAACCCGCTGAGCTAGCACCACTCCTGGATAAAGTTGCCACCACCAGAAGATAAAGACGCTCGAAACCACCACCAATGATTCTCCTAAGATCAAAGGATAAAGGTAAAGATCTAAAACATATCAAAAGGGATCACAAAGACACTCCAAATTCTTAAACTCATTTTCTAATTTTATTCATCAATAAGAACCTCATTATATATAGAAAATACAATAAAAACGTTCATAAATGGTTCTTTACATGTAGAGCACCTAGAAGAAATAAATTCAAACTCTAATATGCATGAAAGAGAGAGCAACAACTTGAAATTAATGTAGTCTTGACCATAGATGAAATTGGCTCTTCCTTTACTTGTTTTGGCCCTGAAACACTCCAATAAGCTTCTCTTCAAAAAATCCAGTCCAAGAGATGTAGTCCACGTTTTTAAAAGCTTGTATGGGCAAGCAGCCCATAATTCTTCCTTGATTGTGCATCTGCTCCCGCATCAGCTCCTCCTTGTACTTTTATATGGATCTAGAGCGGCATGGGTTTATCCCAAAAATTTAAGAAGAATTCTAATAAACTAGAAAAAAAAAATTTCGTAGGAGCATCGCTCGATCGAATAAATGATGATCGGTTGAGTGGTAATAAAATTTGGACATGGATTTCTGATGCCCATGGACTGATCAATCCCTTGGTGGATCAATCGCGGGCTCTTTATTATTGTGCTTGCTTTGTTTTGTTTCGTTGACGAACTGACCAGTCTTCATTAAAATTAGCATATCTTGCGTTCCAAACGTTCGATTTGTTTCAAACCACTAGGAAAGAAATGTAACATCTCCATCTACCTATGTTAAAATTTTAGCAGGATCAAATGGTGAAAAGTAATTCATTTGATGCAACACCTATGACGCTTGGAAACTATCCAATCTTCGAATGTTTGTTTTGCATCTTGTTCACCTATTTTATCCAAATTTCATGTAAATGCTTTGAAAACTATAAAACCACTAAAAATGCTAGTAAAACACCAAAACCAATGGAAATTCTTAATAAAAACCTTTTAAACCATATTTAAAATTTGTAAAATATGATGTATATAAAAAATTAAAGACAAAGTTCTTTTAGATGATGGATAATTGGAGGAGAATGATTACGCCATGGATTTTCCCCAAAGAAGTACGTTCCATAATTCCTCCATGACCATCACCGTCACCATCTAACACTCCTTGGTACATGCACATCATCAACTACCTTGTTACATAACTCGAACCTCCACAATTCGCAGGGTATATAAGAAGGAGATGTTATGGTGGGAAGTTAGAATTTATTTTTGGGACGAACCATACCTCTACAAACATTATTCAAATGGTATGTTTAGACGTTGCATTCTAGAAGAAGAGGTTTCATGTATTATCTTTGCTTGTCATGGATGTGACTATGTGATAAGATCTTCCCAAGAATTGGCACTCTAGAATCGGTAAGGAAATAGACTTTGCATCCAAGAAACCGTGAAGTCTTAAAGATCAAAGGATGTGGAGCGAATGGTCGCACAGAAACTGCGGAAGACTCCTGATTTACCGGTTAATCCCTTGGATACGATGCACCAAGACGGATAAGGTTTTGATCGTAACTGACATTTGATTAATGGATATTACGCACCATTAACCGAATCAATCAATGGATATTACACACCATTGACATAAATGAAAACCACTCTCAAAGTTTCCAAAATTTATAATCAAAGGCTTAACTTTTTTATTCATGAAATGAGCCTCTATAAATAGAGAAAATACATTAGAAAATGTTCATAAAATTCGCTCAACATGCAGAGCACCTAGGAAAACAAAATTCAACTCTCAATTGCATTGCATGTAAGAGAGAGAACAACACCCAAGTAAATGATGTTTTGAATTTGGACGAAAACTGATATTCCTTGATATCGTTTGGGCTGAATCCAATTTCGTGGGCTTCTCTAATAGATCAAGATTGTAGAATAAGTCGGTTTGTAGCTTAACTTATTCTTGTCTGGTCAAAATTTGTTAATGAATGCGCACGGGTCTGATACGGGTAAACTGGAAATTACCTGACTTGTAAATTGAATAATTTCTTCGTTTGACCTCCGTTTGATCTGATTCTTCTTCGATATGTTTCGTAAATGAGCTGAAAATATTTTTCAAGTTGTTTCATGCGTTGAATCATCGTGGTTGAGAAGATACGCCTCAAACAATGAACATATGTTCTATATGGTTTGATTGGAACTGCACTTTAGCTGTGATTCAGCTACTGGTTCGACTATCTCATCATATTCTCCTTGCTATTTCCCACAATCATATCATAGTCCTCCTCTTAAAAAAAGATTTGCCTTCAAATCTGGCTTACTTGAAGAGTAGACAAAACATGACATTTTTTTTTTGTAGAAGATGAAAGAAAGATGATAAACGCATAGAAGATGAAAAAATGAGAAGATGAAGAAAGATAGAATACAAACTAAAGAGTGTGCTCTTATACCAAATGATAAGATCCTCCCAAGAATCAGTACTCTAGAGTCGGTAAAGGGATAGACTTTGCATCCAAGAAACCGTGAAGTCTCAAAGATCAAAGGATGTGGAGCGAATGTTCGCACAGAAGCTGCGGAAGACTCCTGATTTACCAGTTGATCCCTTGGATATGATGCACCAAGACGGATCAGGTTTTGATCGTAATTGACATTTGATTAATGGATGTCACGCACCATTAACCGAATCAATAAATGGATATTACACACCATTGACATAAATGAAAACCACTCTCAAAGTTTCCAAAATTTATAATCAAAGGTTTAACTTTTTTATTCATGAAATGAGCCTCTATAAATAGAGAAAATACATCATAAAATGTTCATAAAGTTCGCTCAACATGCAGAGCACCTAGGAAAACAAAATTCAACTCTCAATTGCATTGCATGTAAGAGAGAGAACAACACCCAAGTAAATGATGTTTTGAATTTGGATGAAAAATGATATTCCTTGATATCTTTTGGGCTGAATCCAATTTCGTGGGCTTCTCTAATAGATCAAGATTGTAGAATAAGTCGGTTTATAGCTTAACTTATTCTTGTCTGGTCGGAATTCGTCAATGAATGCGCACGGGTCTGATACGGGTAAACTGGAAATTACCTGACTTGTAAATCGATTAATTTCTTCGTTTGACCTCCGTTTGATCTGATTTTTCTTCGATATGTTTCGTAAATGAGCTGAAAATATTTTCCAAGTTGTTTCATGCGTTGAATCGTCGTGGTTGAGAAGATACGCTTCAAACAATGAACATATGTCCTTTCTGATTTGATTGGAACTGCGCATCTGATTTTGTTGAGCTCTGATTCAGCTACTGGTTCGATGATTTCATCATATTCTCCTCACTATTTTCCATGATCATATCACTATGAGGGACACTTCTTCGTTTTTAAGTTTGTCTTTAAAATTTTGTAAAGTGGTTTTAGGTGGCCTACCATGAAGTGCATCATTTTGAATCAGTTCTAAATCTCTCAAATAAACGTATATCACTCAATTTATAATTTTAGAAAACTTTTATTTTTTTAAAAGAATATTATTTGATTTTGAAAATATAAAACGTTTATTTATTATATACACTATTTAAATTCGTTAAATATCACCAATTGGAATTACTAGTGAATTGTTACTTAATGTACTGATTATCTTTTTCTATTTCCAGGTAACTATTTTTTTTTAACTGTTAAAACACTTATTGCTAGTATATCGTAAAAATTGGTCACCTATTGGATATAGATATTTTAGTGACATTTTTTCTTAGAATGAATGTAAATGTATTATTCATTTAAACAGAAAACTTTGTTTAGAACGAATTTGACTGAGTTTAGAAGAAGATAAAGATGATCAAAACATGAGTTCTACAAACATTAGATTTAGCTTCTTAGGGTGTAACACCCTGGGTGTTTGTGAGGCAAACAGTATATTTTCATCTTTTTTTTTGTTTTATAGTACGTGCATATGTATAGTTAACAAAGTAAATTTAAGTGAAGAGTGTGTGGTTATGGTGAGTTTAATTGTCAACTAGAAACCACACTTTAGTTTTGATATACATAGAAATAACATAGCAAGGAGTCAAAGAAAAGATTGGTCTACTGCTCTACTACCGAACTCAACGATACGATTAGTTGATTATGGATCTGACTGGTTTATACGCAGTAGTTATGGTTATGAATACAGGAGTTTGCAAAAGCTGGCGGTTGCAGTTTCAAACGTTATTAAGCAATTTATACGATTAGCGCAGCAGTTGAAAACTGGTGCATTTGCAGAATATTTATGACAGATTGACTAGCGGATGCAGTAGCGATTAAACATTAAATTAACAATATACACATTATATAGTTATAAAAGAACATTAAAACCATACTATTACAATAAAATAGAAAAATCGTTAATTCAATATAATTAGTAATTTAATACGATGCATATATTTCTTATGTTCATTTTCAAAAAAAAATTAGTTTATATGAAAGTATGATTTTAATAGAGAAATTTTTTATTTTGGAGAGATTAATGTTAGATTTTGAAAATTTTACTTTGTTTAATTTATTTATCAATAATCGAGAAAAATTTTTTTCGAAATATTTATGGTTTAAAGGTTTTATTAATATAAAATTATGATATGTTATTGAATATTAATTAGAAAGTTTCAAATTGTTATTATATATTTTATAATTTTGGTATCCAAATATTAATTTTAAATTTCTTATATTTATTTTAAAAATCATTTTTTTGTTTTTTTAATTATCTAACCGCAACCGTCTGCAAACGAAAATATTTTAAAAAATAGCTTTTAATTTTGAAAAATTTGGAGCAGTACAGAATTATTTAGATCATTTTCCATGATTATTGTCAAATGTTAATAACTTTTACCATTCATAAATACAGTGCTTACTGATGATAGAAAAAAAAACAAAAAAAACCAATTCCTACGTATCTTCTTAGCCACCTTTGTTTTTCATCCATCCTTTTTAAATGGGGACAAAGAAAACAAAAACTATCCCTTTGTGCTATGTGCTCAATCATAACTTTTGTTTTGTCGCCATCTCTCATCTGTGTGCCTCTATTGATTTAAATTATATGAGCTTCTCAAAGTAACTTTACTCGTGGGCGGCGGCCAAGCTCAATATGGTTCATGCCGCCTGCAATACTATCTGTTTACCACACATAACATATATTAGATTTTATCTTTATTTAGAAAAAATATATCTTCTATATATTAATTAAAAATACTAAATAAAAAAATTAAATATGTTATCAATAAAAATTTAAAAAAATTTATTAATTAATTAAATTATATATATTATGTTAAAAAAATTTACATAGTTATATTAATTTTTTAAAATAACCTTACAAATACATATATTATTAATTTAAATCTAACTAAAATATAATATTTTAATATTTAAAAATTATATAACATAATGTTTTAACGATTAATAATATTACGATACTAATTACTTTATAAAAATTATATTTATATTCATTTGGATACCATATATTATTGATCATATAATTATTATTTTTTATATCGTTTAGTTGTATCTATATTACTCTAATTAAAGTTGCGTTTTTGTTATAAACGTACAACTTACAAATCAAATATTAATTATTTAAGTTTAAAAATCATTATTTTCACTTTTTATTATTTTTTTGATTTTTTATTTAAAAAATTTTATATACTAACGTAATATTTTTTTTGCTTTGGTAAGCTCATATAAATTTGAGAAAACCCATAGTATCAAACGCATTCAATTTATATTAAAAACACTTATATTCAATCTAAGTATTATATAAATTAAATTTATAAGATAAAATAAATTTATCTATATAGAAAATATACTATTTAATTTTTTTTTAATTTATCTCCTACATTATAAAAAAAATATAATTTTTATTTTTAAATATTTTAATTTTGTGTTTGACACAGGATAAAAATCTATTTTATATTATAATGATGATGACGACTTTACTCCTCCATGAATGGTCATGGATCTCTAAATCAGGTTGTGGGGTGAAGTGTCCTAAGCTCTGAGGCGATCGGAGATGGATTCCTTGTAGAGGTGTGGAGGTAAACCGACCGGTTTGTCATGTGATTTGTTCAGCCAAAGATTTCAAGTGGATATCGAAGCGAAAGGATCGAATCTAGGGGTATCGTAGTAGGGTTTGTTGGATTTGGTGGTAAGAGGGAGCTCTGTAGCGGCAAATTTGGTCGGCGAAGCTTTTTCCGTCAATCCTCTGATATACACATGCTCTTCTCATGCTAATCGTCAACTCATTTGGTTTAATAGGTCATAACGTTTGGGTTTTGTTGTATTAGTAGGATTGTTGGACTTTGCTTCCACTTGTATGTTTGCTTCTGTTGGATTTTAATGAAATAACCGACAAAAAGTAAATACTAGAAACATACTGCAAAGACAATTTTAGATATTTCTGTTAGTATATATATATATATATATATTTTTTTTTTTTACCCAAACAATTATTGTTATCTCTACTAAAAATGTTGGCTAGCACTCCATGAGACGATACATGGCGACTTCTATGTTTAACACATGTACAAAGTAAAAAGGGAACTTAACTTAAACGGCACATAAATTAGGTAATATTATTAGAAATATATAAAACTTTTTTTTATTACTGATTTATTTTAAATATCCAGCGTACCCTTGTAATTACGTTCTGACAAAAAACCTAATTACAAAAATGCCACGTCAGATAAAATCCGGCGCCACATAGGAAATCGCTGACGTGTATTAATGAACTCAGCCGTAAAGCATTACAGCGGTATTGACAGCTGAGTTATATATACGATGTGGCTGACTTAAAAAAATTGGCTGATTTACATATACAAATAAGCCAAACGTATGACTGAGTTACAAAACGTGGCTGATTTAAGATCTTCTGGCTGACTTAAGATTTATGTGACGGCTGAGTTTACAAAAATCTGCCTGATTTATGAGCTAATGGCTGACTTACGTACATATATGACGGCTGATTTGTACATCGGCTGGTTGAGATATGTTTCTCACGATGATGGAATGATCATCGACTAGCTGTGTTACTAAACAGACGGCTTACCTATGAAAGGTAGTTACGACTGATTTAAGTATAATTAGCGTAAATCAGCCGTGTTTAGCTTGATTAATAGTAAACTCGGCCTTATTACGTCTGATTTATTAGCGAAAGATTAATTACTACAATAACATTCATTTGACGGCTGATTTATTTGACGATACAGCTGACATAATATTTTCCATCTGATTTACGCCCTTTTATGGCCTCTTTTCGAACCCGATTTTTGTTGTTTTTATTACTGAAATAGTATTCACGTTGCAACTGACTTACATATGCATTTGATGAATGATTTAGTTAGGCTGATTTACGTTTTCGTTTTGTGGCTCACTTGCCATATAAGCAAAAAATTAATGACATCAAATCCGATTTTCCATGTCATTAGCTCCTATTTTCCATGTCATTTTCCATGTCATTATTAGAGTTTTATGTTGTGACGCCGTGTCTTCTTCTTCTTAATCTATTTACCTTCTTTATCATCTGATACCCAGAAACTTAATCGTCACCCTCTTCATCTATTTTCCTTCCTCATTATTTTTTTTCATTGATCTTTGTTCGAGATCTTATGGATCCGGTAATTATTGTTTCCGGTAATTGGGTCAAGAAAAACAGAAATGTATTCAACGCCGACAGTAGAGGGTGTAGAGTTCTGTATTTAAATGATGAAACAACACACGACGAACTTGCGAAGTCGGTACTCGATGATTACAGATTGAACGAGTCGAGCCATCAAATTCAGCTGAGCTACATGTTCTCGAATAAAACTTTGAAAACAATGGCGCACGATACTCCACCAGTTTACGTCTCCAATACTCGACAGTTGATAGGTTTTATAAGCCTAAGAAAATTCGAACAGTTACGTCTCTGTGTAGAGATTACGAAGAAAAAAGAGAGCGAAATTAGTCGAAATGACGAAGTGAGAGAGAAGAAGAAAAGGTTATTCAGTTATGGCTCAAAAGTAGAATCTACATACGAAGATTACAGTGATTTCAGTAATGATAATTGTCTTGGTGTTGAAACAAAATACGAAGATAAACGCGACGATAAATATATGGATTGCGCAAGTAAAATGGAAAGTGAAGAATACGAAGTAGGCGGAGAAGACAAAGTAGGCGAACAAGACGAAGAAGATGATGAATTTGAAAGCCGATTTGATATGTTCGACGACTTGGATGGTGATTCATCTGAAGATGATAACTTCAGTTCATAAGGTAAGTCTCCAACACAAGACAAAGATTCACCGACGCTACCGCCTAAGAAGAGAGCTCAGAACATGTCGGTGAGCGGATCGGAAAGGAATCCAGATGTTCTAAGGTTGGAGATGTATTCCCTAAACCTCGCGGTAGGGCAACGATACGAGAGTAAAGCCGATTTGGAGAAACGACTGAAACTTCTTACGGTGAGAGATCAATTTGATTTTGATGTAGACGTATCCAATTCGGACACATTCATTGTTAAGTGTTGGGTTGATGGATGTCTCTGGAGAGTTCATGCCTACACAAGGGGAATTACAGGCATTTTATGTTCGTATTTATGATTCAGAGCATATATGTTTTGTAACTGAGCGTTCTAATCGATCTCAACAAGCAACACCAGATATTTTAGGCCAGTTGTACAGGGATTATCTTGGCGACGTTGGTCCGTCAGTTCGACCTAAGAGTGTCGGAATAACTATCAATAAGCATTTTGGTGTAAAGGTAATTACTAGTACGTTGCAGCTAACTTATTTGTATAGTACAGCTGATTTTTTAGTATGTTTTGGCTGACTTATTTGTATATTACAACTGATTTATTAGTACGTTGTGACTGATTTCTATTTTAGCTGATTTATTAGTATATTACAGCTGATTTATCAGTACGTTGCGACTAACATCTATTTCACTTCTATTTCAGCCGATTTATTGGTACGTTGCGGCTGACTTATTTGTTTATTACATCTGATTTACTTGTACTTTACGTTTTTCGTGTGGACGGATGGATTATTGGAAATCACATATGACGCTAAAATTTGCAAGAAAAATCGATATGGAAACTCCTGAGAGTGGGTTTGAAGACTTGCCTCCTTACCTATATATGATAAGAAGGGCAAATCCGGGTACGGTTACGCGTCTTCAAATTGATGAGTTTGGAAGATTCATGTATGTGTTCCTTGCGTTTGGTGCGAGCATAAATGGGTTTTCTTTCATGCGCAAAGTTGTCATTGTCGACGGTACGTTTCTTAATGGTAAATACAAAGGGATACTTCTCACAGCACTAGCTCAGGATGGTAACTTTCAGATTTTCCCAATAGCTTTCGGTGTGGTTGACACTGAAAATGATGATTCATGGCACTGGTTTTTTACGTAACTAAAAATTTTGATTCCTGACGATGAGGCTCTTGCGATTATCTCGGACAAGCATAATTCGATAGGAAAAGCAATTGGAAATGTGTTTCCGTTGGCTTCTCGTGGAATTTGCACTTACCATTTATATAAGAATATTTTGCAACGGTACAAAGGAAAAGATGTCTTTCGTCTGGTGAAGAAAGCGGCAAAATGTTTTAGGGTTTCTGACTTTACTACGATGTTTGAGGAGATTGAAGCGATTAATCCTGAACTTCATGGCTACCTCCAAAGAGTTGATGTCCGACTGTGGGCGCGTGTTCCTTTCCCGGGCCGAAGGTACAATTTGATGACTACGAACATAGCGGAATCAATAAACAGAGCACTGTCAAAAGCTAGAAGTCTTCACATTGTTGACTATTAGAATCGATACGGGTTATGATGACCAGATGGTTTGAAGAACGGAGAGAGGAAGCGAAATCGCAGCTAACCACGCTTTCGCGTGGTGTCGAGAAACTACTACATGTAAGTCAACCATTGCAGTTCATAAGTTAGTCGTTATTGTTCCATAACCCAGCCTTTATGATAAACCACCCGTAATGTTTTTTAATTTTTTTATGTATTATAAATAGGGTCCTGTCATTGCCGCCAGACTTATGACGGTACAAAGGATTGATCCTTATCACACGGAAGTTACATATGGATCGTCTTTGCATATTGAGAATTTGAAAATGAGAAAATGCACATGTCGGTGTTTCGAACACGATAAATTACCATGCGTGCATGCAATCGCAGCTGCCGAGGACAGGAAAATTTGTCGTATATCCTTGTGCAGTCCTTACTACAGTAGCAGTTATTTGGTAAACGCATACGCTGAGTCTTTCATGCCGATAGATTCAGCGCTCCAAGTTCCAAATAACGTTGCTAACCAACTGTGTTTGCCCCCGCTTGTTCGTCAACAACGAGGAAGGCCTAAGAAAAGTAGGATGAAATCTGCTTTAGAAGTTGCCCTTGAGAACAAACGTCCTAGGAAACGACACACATGTTCTCGTTGTAAACAGTCTGGGCATAATGTAAAAACTTGTCCGATTTAAAAGTGTTGTTTGGATATGTATGGATTTGTGTTTTTGTTACTGCGATAAATCAGCCGTAAAGATTGAATTATTGTCAATAAACGACTGACTTATGATTACAATACAACTGATTGTCAATAAACGACTGAGTTATGATTACAATACGGCTGATTGCCAATAAACGACGATGAGATTGGGTTAGATGAGGAAGACATTTTCTTTCGAAACTTTAGAAGAAGAAGATGGTAACTCGTCCAAACGCGTAATATTTTAAAAACAAATCATAATATTTTAAGGGATTAGAGTTCCCAAGAGATTAATCATTACTCCTAGTATAGGGAGCCATATAACCGTCAGTATAGCGTCTCGAGAGTACGAAACATCGCGAGATAAAATTGCATAAATAATTTTTTTTTTCCCGCCGAAATACGAAACGTCGCGAGATAAAATTGAATAAATTATGTTTTTTTCCCGCCCAAATACGAAACGTCGAGAGATAAATTACACGTTATGGCTGACTTATATGCACCTAATGGCTAACTTATGGCATGGTTTGAAAATGTCATAAATTTGGGTATGTTTGAGGTTTGGCTGAGTTATATACACGACAGGGCTGCGGTATGTCTTAGTTAGGGCTGATTTGTGTTTTTGTTACAGCGATAAATCAGCCGTAAAGTAAGATTTAAATTATTGTCAACAAACGACTGACTTATTATTACAATACAGCTGATTGTCAATAAACGACTGAGTTATGATTATAATACGGCTGAGTTATGTAGACTTCTCGAGTAGTCTATGGCACTTTTAATATTTAAAGTTGGCAAATTGTGGTACTTAATCTATAAGGTTATAAGATTATTTGCTGTAAAACTTGAGATTGGTAAAGATGATTTGGCAAATTGTATTTCAATTTCAAGATGATTTGCTACAAACAAGAAATAAGTTCATTAAAACAAGTCATAGTTATTATAGAGCTAGAGAGAAAACTAGCTAGTCATCGGATCCATACTACATAGATTATGAGTTCACTAAAACAAGCCATTGTTATTAAACAACTTAGGTGGAAACTAGAGGCATCATGCCTTGATCTTGGAGCAGAACTTGAGCATAGGAGGAGATGCTTTGTCTTCCCAAACCAACTCCAGCACAAAAGATTCGTACGCCTTAACACCAATAGCCTTGACGAATTCTCTAACCCCTGAACCAAAGCGCAACCTCATATGTATGTCTGACACGCATAGATACACTGGCCACTCTACTCCATGCTTGTCCAAAAGAGTAATCTCCTTCCCTCATGCTTTTTCCATCTGGTGAGCCCTAGTGAAGTTCACTGGAATATACTGCATAAGAAAGAGACAATAAGCTCTTGACAAAGCATCAATAACGAAAAAAAATAAGGGAACAAAACTCATTCAAGAGAGTTTACTTAAACTTACAAGTCTAGAATCTTTGAGACTAGATGGTGTGACAGTTAGTGTCACAAATCGGTTTTCACGTAGTGTAGATGACACTCTACTTTGACTATTCTCACCGGTTTTTCTCTTCTTCTCTTTGCTGCTATGTTTTGTGGAGATGTTGTCCTCCTCCTCCTCATCCTCCTCCCCCCCCCCCTCCACATCATCACCATCATCGACGTTGTTGCTAGACTGTACATATTGAATCTCACAGCAACTAGGTCCAAGACCAGTGACGTGGAACAAAAAATCTCCTTCGTGTATGAAAATAATGAAGTCTCCGACTCGGAAATCATGAGCAACTGCGAACTCTTTCCATCCAAAGGTGAGTCTCCGACCTTCCATCTTAACTTTCCATGTTTTCTCACACGCGTCCGACTTAAGCTCCATCATATTTCTTTCATTTCTTCCTTCTATGTATTTCGAGAAGAACTTCACCGGAATGCTCTGCAACAAACACAAACCGTAAAGAAGAAGAAGGACATTGAGATATATATATATATATATATATATAAAGAGAAAGAGAGAGAGAGAGGGAGGGAAGAAAGGAGATTACATATGAGGTGGGAGTGGAAGCTGGGAAGAAGAGGTTGAAAGAAATGTGGGTTTGTAGGAGATTTACATACTTGATCCGCCATTGTCGAAGTTGGAAAAGGAGCTTCGAAGATAAGAAAAATCCTAAGTTTATGAGTGATGTGAAATGGTTCCTCCTCTTATTTATGGAGTATACTCTCTACATGGTTCATATAGAAACGGAAAGAGAAAATACGGTGAAAAATCTTGAACAGAGAAAGTCGAAGAGACTTACATGGATCTTTTTTCGTGAAATCAGCAGAGGAAGAATCCAGTGAATGATTTGGGGATCGTGACGGAGATGTCGTGATAGGTGATGGATGGAGATCAGAAGTTTTCCTTTTAAAAACAAATCATAATATTTTAAAACAAATAATATTTAAAAAAGATTAGAGTTCCCAAACGATTAGATTTCCCAAAAGATTAGATTTCCCAAAAGATTAACCATTACTCCTAGTATAGAAAAGTCTCGAGAGTACCAAACGCGTGCGTAATACGATTACGTACATACTACACGGCTGAGTTATTTAAATACATGGCTAAACTTATAGAAACTACACGGCTGACTTATATTTTAAACACGGTTGACTTATCTCATGAGTGTCAAAAGTGAAGTTATAAACGAAGTTTAGGCTGAGTTATGTTAAAGGTTAGGCTGAGTCATAAACGAAGTTTAGGCTGAGTTATGTTAAAGGTTAGGCTGAGTCATAAACGAAGTTTAGGCTGAGTTATGATAAAAGAAACAAATTCTGCATTATAGTACTAAAAATACATAAACAGTAGAGTACTAAAACATAAGCATTACATAAACATAAGCATTAGATAAACATTTAGTCAGCCATATCAACCTTCAGCCAATCAATTTCTGGAACTTCGACACTGACCATCTTTTCTTCGGCTTCAACGAGTTCTACTGCAAGTTTCTCCAACTCAGCAATGAAGTTAAAGTTTTCCTTCCCCATAATTTCTTCAAGCAAATCCATTTTTGCATTAATAGATTTCATTTACTTCATAGCATCATGCAATTCAGCTTTAGCTTTCATATGTTCCTTCACCAAGAGAAGCAATGTCTTGTAATGCTCCTCGGTTTCTCTTCTGGCCTTTTTAACATCATTTGGTCCATGGTCATCCTCCATTGGATGCTTCATCATATTCTTCGATTCTGCCATTGATGCTGCATGTATATCGAAAATAAAATGTTAATATATAATGTAAACATATAAACAAATCAAGTTGCAAAAACGTGAATTACATATACTAGGAGAACAAGGAAAAACTAACTTGTATTTGAGATTGCAAAAGGATAAAACAAGTTCAAAAATAATAAAAACGAATGTTCGGTTACTGAGTGTTCACTTGGTATTTATAGAAAAAAACAAAAATATATATTAGAAACTGTTCGGTTACTGAGTGTTTAGTTTAGGGTGGGTTATGACTGAGTTATAAGTGACATAAACGTGTTAAGACTGACCAAAATAGTAGAGTTCCTAAAAGTTCAATCATAACTACTAGTTCCCAAAAGATTAATCATTACACTTAATATATGAAGCCATATAACTCGTCAGTTTAGCGTCTCGAGGGTATTAATATTGAAATTAATACCCTCGAGACGCCATAATATTCAATATGATTACGTACATATATTCAGACGCCATAATAAATCATATATTTTCTATTATTTAAATTTAAAAATGTGTAATTTATATGTGCTACACGGCGGACTTATAATATATTTAATACACGGCTGACTTATCTAATGCGTGTCAAAAGTGAAGTCTGACTTATCTAATGCGTGTCAAAAGTGAAGTCATGAACGAAGTTTCGGCTAAGTTATATAAAATGTTAGGCTGACTTATTACGAAGAATTTATATTCAAACGAAGGTAGCTTTAATTGATAAGCATTAGAGTACTAAAAATACATAAACATAAGCATTACATAAACATAAGCATTAGATAAACATTTAGTCAGCCATATATTTTGCAAGAAAATTCATCCAATCAAGTTCTTGAACGCTGGCGTTGTACATCTTTTCTTTGGCTTCAACGAGTTCTGCTGCAAGTTTGTCCAACTCAGCAAAGAAGTCAACCTTTTCCTTCCCGATAAATTCTTCAAGCAAATCCATTTTCGCAGAAATATATTTCACTTCCACCAAAGCATCATGCAATTCAGCTTTTGATTTCATCTGTTCTTTGAGCGAGAGGATCAACGTCTTGTAATGGTCCTCGGTTTCCCTTCTGGTCTTTTTAACAGCATTTGGTCCATGGTCATCCTCCATTGGGCGCTTCATCATCTTTTTCGATTCTGCCATTGATGCTGCATGTATATCGAAAATAAAATGTTAATATATAATGTAAACATATAAACAAATCAAGTTGCAAAAACGTGAATTACATATACTTGGAGAACAAGGAAAAACTAACTTGTATTTGAGATTGCAAAAGGATAAAACAAGTTCAAAAATAATAAAAACGAATGTTCGGTTACTGAGTGTTCACTTGGTATTTATAGAAAAAACGAAAC
Organism: Arabis hirsuta; assembly: GCA_964056655.1. NCBI lineage: Eukaryota > Viridiplantae > Streptophyta > Magnoliopsida > Brassicales > Brassicaceae > Arabis > Arabis hirsuta. Next base: position 21,176,509 of record OZ053299.1, on the reverse strand, counting down.
TGTTCGGTTACTGAGTAGTTGCCAAAAATACTATAAAAAATACATATAACTCGTCAGTATAGCGTCTCTAGAGTACCAAACGCGTGCGTAATATGATTACGTACATATATTCACACGCCATATTTATTCAGTTAAATTGTAAATTTAAAAAAGTGTAATTTGAGGTTAACTTCATGGCTGACCTATGAATACTACACGGCTGACTTATAGTAAATTCAAATTATCGCGTGAGTAAATTGTCTGACTTACCAATGACGAAATCGTGGAAAGTCGGAGTAATTGGAAGGAAAAAGCTGACTTATATTTAATACACGGCTGACTTATATTTACACGTTGCGGCTGACTTATATTTACTACACGGCTGAATTATATTTAACACGGCTGACTTATATTTAATACACGGCTGACTTATAAATAATACACGGCTAACTTATATTTAACAGAAGGCTGACTTATCTCATGCGTGCCAAAAGTGAAGTTATAAACGAAGAAACAAAGCATTAGAGTACTAAAAATACATAACTGATCTGAATTACATTATAAAGGAGGAAACAGTAGTCTATATTACAACACCCAAAGCCTAGTGTCCGGCCAATATATAATCGGCTTAAAATCACGGTAAAAAAGACCTAACTCTTTGATCCAAAAGCAGCGGTCACACAAATTGTTGTCCTTACTGTCGTCAGTGTACCAAAGATCCCAATCTCGGTCCATCAATGGAGTACATGTGCAATTATAGAACAAGGTTATTTCCTATGACATGAACTCATACTTCTTCGTTACAAACGCATCAGTGTGAGACGTTCCCCAACCCCAGTCTAGAGATCTAACAATCTTGCCTATCCTCTGAACAGATTCCCTTGTGAAAAAAGAGAAATACTCCTCAGTATTCCAAAATACCTTGCGTGTCATTGCATATGTGTACAAAGCACGCTCGAATCTTCCATTCGCTGCTCTCTTAATCAAAGCAATTCCTTCATCTTGGAGGTCGAACGTGAAGAACATATGTAGCCCCTTTAAGAACAGTGTACTCGGGTTTCCATTAGCGTAGCAAACTTGCATCACCAAGTTAGATAGATGTATGTACGAAGGGAAGGTAAACACATCTATAGATGCGTACTCTCCGGGCCGGTCTGTTAGTTCCTTCATAGACTTGCATGTTGCTCTCAATCTATATAGATCTGCAACGGAGTTAGCGGCCACACGTTCGGCCACTAAGGCTTGGATTTTTTCAGTTAGGGCGGTAAGAGGGAATACTTCCATTACAAAGTGGATATAGTACGGCTGAGTTATGAATTCTCTGTAAATTTGAGTAAATTTCTCTAGAGATATATATATTTTTTTGTCGTCTTTCTCTAGAGATATAAGGTTAATGAGTGTTTAAATGGTATTTATAGATTCAAAAAAAAAATTAAATAGTGACTCTTCGGTTACTGAGTAGTTACGAAAAGCAACTGTTCAGTAACTGAGTAGAAAAACAATTGTTCGTATATTTTGAGTAAAGGCTGACTTATGACTGATCAACCAAAAAAGTAAATTTTGATGCGTTTTTTGACCGTCAGTTTACCGTCTCGATATTACCAAAAAGTATGTCTGATTATGTACATAATCCCATCGCATAATAAATGAAGCCATAGTAAATTCGGACTTGTAAATCAATTAATTCAGACTGATTGTGCAAAGAAGCGGCTGACTTAAGAGTGAGGAATTCGTGTTTCGGCTGAGTTATGACTGCTTTGTGCAAAAGAAGCGGCTGACTTATTGGTTTAAATATTCAAAACACAAATAACTCGTCAGTTAAGCTTATCTATACGGCTGATTTATACATTCAAAACTCAAAAGATACGGCTGATTTATACATTCAAAACACAAAAGATACGGCTGGTTTAAAGAGATGAAACACTAAAGAGATGGTATTTATAGATTTAAAACAATTTAATATCAACTCTTCGGTTACTGAGTAAAGGCTGACTTATGTGTTAGTCAGCCTTTACTCTCATGAGTAATTACGAAAAGCAACTGTTCGGTAACTGAGTAGAAAAACAACCACGGTTTATGACTGGTTAATGAGTGTTTAAATGGTATTTATAGATTCAAAAAAAATTAAATAACGACTCTTCGGTTACTGAGTAGTTACGAAGAGCAACTGTTCGGTAACTGAGTAGAAAAACAATTGTTCGTATATTTTGAGTAAAGGCTGACTTGACTGATCAACCAAAAAAGTAAATTTTGATACGTTTTTTTACCGTCTCGATATTACCAAAAAGTATGTCTGATTATGTACATAATCCCATCACATAATAAATGAAGCCATAGTAAATTCGAACTTGTAAATCAATTAATTCAGACTGATTGTGCAAAAAAGCAGTTTACTTAAGAGTGACGAATTCGTGTTTCGGCTGAGTTATGACTGCTTTGTGCAAAAGAAGCGGCTGACTTATTGGTTTAAATATTCAAAACACAAATAACTCGTCAGTTAAGCTTATATATACGGCTGATTTATACATTCAAAACTCAAAAGATACTGTTGATTTATACATTCAAAACACAAAAGATACAGCTGGTTTAAAGAGATGAAACACAAAAAATTAAAGGGTATCATAACTAAATTACATTCAAAAACCAAAATTATCAAGGCCAAACTCTTCAAACATATCGACCAGATTCGTCCAAACTATAGTGTTTATCCAATCTGGCTTCTCGCCACCATGCCCCCATATTCTCCTTAACGTGCGCATTTGAGTTCGAAATAGCATTCTAGCCACCAGATTAATATGTGTCCAAATCGTCAAAGTGTGTCTCGGTTCCCATCTGTATTTCTGCTATCCAAAAAAAAAGAGAGAAATATTATTGTTGTTGATAAAATAATCGGGAAAGAAAGATATTAGTGTTAGCTTACAGCGAGTTTAAGAAACCATCGTTCCTTAAAATAATCGGGAATGAAGCGGTAAGTCGGCCACTCATGAACCCATCCTTCTCGAAGAATCTCTGGGATCGCCTTCGAGAGCTCGTGTAAAAATTTGAACCACGTGATGGTTGTTTTATCAATAATACCAATACCAGGGTTTAGAACGGGGAGGTGATCCCGATCAGCAGAGTATAATATGGCATCGACACTGCTGATTAACTTTAAACTACAGTGTGGGACAAGCGACATGTCGAAAAGGATATGAAACAGATAGATTACAGAGAAGAGAGAAAACAGTGTAGGATAGAATGTGATGGGGGAGACAAAGTTTACGAGAAGGTAGATATATACAGATATATAGAAATATGAAATGTCGCGAGATAAAATTAAATAAATAAATAAATAATTCATTAAAAAAAATTGAATTAATAATGTTTTTTTTCCCCGCCAAAATACGAAACATCGCGAGATAAATTACACGTTGCGGCTGACTTATATGCACTTAACGTCGCGAGATAAATTACACGTTGCGGCTGACTTATATGCACCTAATGGCTGACTTATGGCATGATTTGGAAATGTCATAAATTTGGGTTTAAGGTTTATGTATCGAGTTCTTTAGAGTGACCACTCGCAAATTTAAAAAGAACATATATCTTAACAATTAGATACCATTCAGATAGTCTAGGTTTAGGTTATAAGAGCTTCAACGTAACTTTATATAGTACTGAGTTATGTACACACGATATTAGGGTATATTTAGGTAGTTGAAAGTACTGAGTTATATACACACGATGTTAGGGTATGTTTAGATAGTTGTAAGAGAACTTATACCTCAATTGGGTATGTTTAGGGTATGTTAGGGTTTAGGGTTTAGGTTTAGGGTTTAGGGTTTAAGGTTCAGGATTTAGGGTTTAGTGTTGAGGGTTTATAATTTAGGATTTAGGGTTTAGTGTTTAGGGTTTAAGGTTTTATGAGAACAATGTGTATCTTTTGCTATACCTCTAGGAATTAGGGTTTAGGGTTTAGATAGTTGTAAGAGAACCTATACCTCAACATTATTTAATTTATTGTATGTTTAGGGTATGTTTAGGGTATGTTTAAGGTATGTTTAGGGTTTGTTTAGATTGTCTTAATTGGGACTCTATTTAATTTACACTTTTAATGAAAGCTTATCATGCATAAGTCAAATATAATACAATAAACGGGTTCATGTTTCGAACTACCCAAACAAATTATAAGTTCCTTCATGGAGGATCTCTGATGCCATCTTTAACCGTATACCCTGAATATTCGCATCATTTATCCCATCGAAAGTTAGACCAAGCGCTAGACACTCGACAAACTTCAATTCATACACCCCACAGTCGCCAACTTGGACGTTTTGTGGGATGTATTTGCCTTTCCTCCTTCAGAACGGAAACTGCTTGAATCTAGGTTCTCGGAGATTGACAGGAACTAATTCGTTCATCATTGTAGGGATCATTTGCATCTAGAATTTATCTAGTGTTACCTGCATCTAGAATTTTTGTTCACTTTCGGGTGTTACCTGTCCAATGATGGGATCGTAAGCATCGATCTTCTCCTTAAGAAGGTCCACGTGAAATGCCACCCAATGATCTCCTCTAGTATGTAGAACTCCGTACAAGTGATCGACATCTTCTAACCACTTCTTGTTTGTTGGCATGTCTGCGGGAATTTTGTCGTTTACTAACTCCTCATACCGAGCACCTTTGAACTTAAACATCTTTGTTTTGATCTTGAACTGTGGATAATCAATACACCATCCTGAAGTAAACCAATGGTCCAAAAATCCAATTCTCTTGGAGTAGAATGGGGAGGGATCTAGCTTGGATTTTTTTATGAGGAGTCTCTTATACGCAGCAATATGATGTACCCTTGGTTTACTTAAACTTAACTCAGCCCCATATAATATATAACTCAAACATAAAGCATACTTAAGCCTACATAACTCAGACATATAATAAATAACTCAGACATTAAGTATATTTAACTCAGCCCCAACAGTATACTTACATTATCAAACAGCCATCCATAATTTGGATTTGGCCAATACTTTCTCTCAGTTATGAGAATTCTCTAGAACTCGATATTCTCAGCAGCCTGTGTAAGTGGAATGTCTCTAAAACAATTAAACACAAGTTAGTTTAGGCAAATATTACTAATAGCTGTATTAACACATGCTCTAAAGGGTCATACTTGAATGGCTTTAGGTGATCCAAAAGTTTATCCACTTTAACCGGATCAGCAGGTGAGAGAGGATCATAGATTGCCGGTGAAAGTTCATAATTTTTCCTCATGCACGTCGTTCCATTGTCTCCAATATAAGGAAAAACTCGCGCTTGAGGATCATTTTGTAGCCTCGCTGAAAACCCATCAGGAGATAATTGAACACTTGACACCCGATAAGCCTTAATTCTCTCAGACCTAATCCTTTCCTCTTCTTCGTCATCAGACTCCGGCAATTGTTCATTATTTTACGCGATAATTTTGTCGGTGACATCCTCAATCTCACTGTCGTTTCCAATCTGTTTCTTCTTTGTCAGATGTATTCTTATTGTATTGTTCGATGCTGAAATAGTCACTCAATAGATGCAACTCTTTCTTCCACAGCAGCTCGGACTGTATCACCAATCATCTTCTTCAAATCTGACAACTCTCCAAATTTTGTGTTATAGGCGGTTAACTGTGACTCAACACTCTCTATTCTACTAGCAAAGTTGTCAAATCTTCTGACAAGATTTCCCAAAATATTCACTACGGTCGTCAAATCCGTCTCTTTCCCCATATCCTCCTCACTAACATGCTGCAACACAATCTCATTGTTGCTTACTTCCTGGTTTTTCTTAGCTTTCTTCTGCTTTTTTGCGGGGGGTTTCTCGGAATCTAATGAAACTACAGCCTTCAGTTTTTTCTTGTTCTCATTGCTCTTCACATCCCAAAAACCTCTAACAAACCTATCCGCATGTATGTCTGTTATCAGATTTACAAGTTGTGGGTCATTTTCTTCACTCGACCACTGCGGAAACAGCTCTTCTACAGCCTCTTTCATAACCATTTTCTTCACACGCACCTGCATTGTAAATTAGCCATCAAGTAACTCATAAGCCAGACATCAAATGATTCATAACTCAGCCATCATGTAAATCATAAGTCAGACATCAAATGATTCATAACTCAGCCAAGTCAACCTTCTTACCTCACCATGATCTCTGATCTCCTCAGATATGGCTGTAGTAAGACTTTTACGTGTACGGGTTCCACCCCATCGCAAAAGAGGAATTTCGTTCTCATTGACTACTCTTCCAAAACGCTCTCCAAAGCAAGTTACAGCTTCGTACGCCCAAACCAGCAACACGTCCTTCATGCTGCTAACGGTGTACAACTTTCCTTGTGGATTCAACATCTTAATTGAACCAACCAGAACTTCGAATGCAGTCCGACCCCACGGATAAGTCCTCAAGGTTTCATCGTCGAATACTCCTTTTGCACTTTCAAAGGGTATTCTAGAATTATGATGCAAGCCATAAAGTCCCATGGCTTGAAGAAGCAACAGCCCTAACCATTTCCGCTTTTCAAAACTCCAGCCTCGACAGACATCTAATGCTGGCCTAAGTTCATCTAACTTGGGTCCTACCCCAAGCGGTACATTCAACTCCTCCCAGAACGTTTTGTATTGTTCAGGTTCAAAACTTTCTGTTGGCAGTGGACCTATGTTTAGACCCGTGAGCACACCAAATTCGATTAAGCTAAACTTGAAAGGTTGATCAACAACGAGAGACCAAATCTCCTTCCTATGTACTCGCAGCTGTCTACATAGTAGATAGTGTACAGTCTTCCCAGACCACACGAATTGGCTATCAGCTAGCTTAGCAACTACTCCAAAAGGAAACTGCTTCATGTGTTCCCACACATCATGTCCTATTGCGTCTCTGACTTGAGGGAAGTCTCCCAAATGGACATTGTGATTAATTTTTTTATTTTCCAGATTAGAAGCCCCTTCAGCGTATAGTTTTCGAGGGTAATCCCTTGCTTGATCTTCAGAAATAGCCATCTGAACATAAAAGACATAACATATTAATGATAAATCAGCCGCAACAAAATTCAAACTCAGTAACAACAAACAAATAAACCAGCCGCAACCAAACACAAACTCAGCCACAACGACACATAAATCAGCGGCAACATAACACAAACTCAGCCACAATAGCCACAATTGCAATTGCACATATAAATCAGCCGCAACGTAACACAAACTAAGCCACAATTGAACATATAAATCAGCCGCAACGTAACACAAACTAAGCCACAATTGCACATATAAATCAGCCATAGCATAACAATAAATCAGCCGCAATAAATAGCTTAAACAGCCACTAGCAACAATAAACAAGCCGCCACAGAATAATAAATCAGCCACAATACCGTTAATAAGCGACAAACACCTTCGATTCCTCAGATTATACTCAAAAGAATCTCCACTCCTCTATTTATACTCACCTTCGACTGTGAAAATGCAGAGCAGCCGTTTCGACGACAACGGCGGTGAATGTTTCTCAGAAATCGACTAGAGAGAAAACACTGGAAGTTTCAACGACAACACACGAAGTTTTTATTTTTTCGTCCTTTGAGTTTTCTTTTCCGACTTGTTAACACGGTTAATCTTATTAGTGACGTGGAACAGTGAATAGTGACGTGGTTTAATTAATCATTTTTAATTATAAATAACTTTAATTAAAAAAAATAACCAAGGGTGTTTATTGTAATTTACTAGGATTTAAAAACTTTTGAGTAATTTACAAAAAAATGTATGTTATTCTAATAATATAACAAATTTTCTATGATATTTGAGTACTTTTCCCAAGTAAAAACCCTATTACTTTTCTGCTTTTTACCGTATTGAACTGTTTAATCTGTATCTCTTCTTCTCCTGATACATTTCAATAACTTATTCATGGTTTGTTGTAAATGATTGATTACATATCAATTTGTAACATTCAGTTTTATATATACTTAAGACTTCTCATATTCCTTACTCTAAGAAATTTCAAATCCTTCGACTTTGTGTTCTTCATACAGAAATATAATCCTTCGATTTTGGATTTGCTAAGGTATTGTTCCATTTTTACATAGAGTTCTCCAACCGAACAAAGAGTTTGTAAGACTCTCATTCTATTTCTAAGTGAGTATTTTATAGTTTGGACATTTTTTAATGGTTTGGAATTTGGAGGATATCATATATGTAACCAATCCATTTTTTTTGCCAATACAAACAAAAAACATGCAGCTTCTGGAACCACTCTGTTTTATTTTCATCTGGTTCACTTTGGTGCCCGCAATTGTATATATGCTGTTATCACTCACCAAACTTATCATAAAGGAACTTTGATCTTGAAGGTAAAACCATTAATATATCTTCTCAGATCAGTTCTTGAACTGGAAAACAAAAAGCAGTAGAACCAAATTTTGTTTCCTCAACAGTTTGCTCGCTTCACCACCCATGGACGATCGTTTCTCTCAGAAGAAAATTTCTCTTGTTGCCCGTTAAAGCTACTAGAGATCAATCATGTTTGGAGTTTTTGTTGCATCTTAATAAAGTTTCAATTTCTTTTCTGGAAAAATCCTCTTTTTTCAGTGTTGATTTCAGGGTCTATCGCCACAGGCTTTTGTTAAGGAAAAAACTGATGTATTAATAAACCTTTGATTTTTTTCTTATTATAGAAAAAGTTAGTCAATACGGCTACCTTCTGTTCATGGTTTATTTACAGAGTAATTTTTCAGGCAATTACACTCTGTTCTAAACTGAAAACACTCAAAACTTCTAATTTAATTGAGAAAAGTTGTTTCTTGAACTTTCCTTTTTGTGGTTTATTTAGTTTTGACTTTTATGGTTCTAAGCAACCTTAGATTGCTAAAAAACATTCTTGTTTCGTGATTTCCTCTTAGGTCAGGTGGGTGGAGAAGAGATCGATGGCAAGATTTTACCTTACCTTATTGTAGTATCAACAAGAATGAGAAGAGATCCCTCAGCAAAATGGAACAAGAGATCCTCCAAGCGATGCAAGTAATACAGAGAAGAAATAACTATTTTTTTAATGGTTTAATGAAATATGATTAGGAAGTTTTCTATGTCTTAAGGATTGTTTTCTCGCCTTTCTTTCTATTGCAGTTATTCTATTACGAGGAAAATCGATTATGTCAAACAAAGAGTTTGATAACCTTAAAGAAGAGTTGGTGTGGGAAGGAAGGAGTGTTGTGATGCTAAGTAATGAAACTATGTTGTATAATTTCTTCTTTATCCTTTCGGTTTTTCTAACGCCTAGAATCTTGATTTTGTTGGAACTAAAATTTAACAAGTGATTTTCGTCACTTTTCCATTAGCTTTTCCGGCAAGATCGTTGCTTGGAATTACCGGATTATGAGTTTATTGGAAAGCTTGCAGTTTGGACCACAACTTGGAATGCTCATAAGTTAAAATTGAAGTATTAGTGAATGAGAAATGTGAGGTCAAAGTGTGGTGTATGTGACACTTAAAGTCAACACACTTATTAAAGTCTCACATTGCTAAGAGAGAAAAGAGTTGAGTGGTATATATATTACCCTCTTTTATCATGTTTACAAATGAGTAGCATGGTGCATGATGTATGTGAGAAATGGAAACCACACGCGCGCCACCGCTCGCTCGGCACGGCTCGGCGTGGGCTTGGTCTTGGGCTTGGGCTTGGGTTTGGGTTTGGGCTTGGGTTTGGGCAATTAGACCAGAAGTCCATCAAGATATTTTGGGGAAATTTTCGGCCCAATTTTTTGGCCTAATAAACCAATTTTCGGTCCATGCTAACTGAACAATTCTGAAACCGATCCCTCTCCGGTTTTATAAAACCGCGCCATCTTCTTCTTCTCCAGAGAGCAATCTCGACTCCGTGTTCGTTTTAAGATCGAGATTTCTTCTTCTTCTTAATTCGTCTTCGTATTTCGTTCAGATTTCTCAATTCGGTTTTTTCGTGAACATGCGATTCCGACATTTGAATCTAACCAAAATACCAAGAGAGCCGACGCTTCTTCGGAAACCATCATTTCTCATTTTCAAAAAGATAAATCAAAAGCCAGTCTTCCGTCTCTAAGGAACCCAAGAAAGAGAAAACTTTCGTCTCTAAGGAATCCAAGAAAGAGAAAACTTATGCATTGTAAGTCTTATGCATTGTAAGTGGATAAGACTCGTAGTTAATCTCGCCTTTCCATTGATGAATGAGGTTAAACAGTAATCTCTTTACATGTTGGTACACATCTCATCTATGGGTTTTGGGTTGGATTTTTTTTTTTTTTTTGCATGTTTCTCGGTCACAAAACTTTTTTAATAGGTTATATGTTTTGCTTGTACTTGGAATTGTGCATAGCTTCTCTTTAAATACTCTTGAGACTAAGGTTATTTTTATCACTCAATTGGATTGTTTGCCTTTATCACTCATTAATCATTTGTAATTCCTGAGTTAGCCATTTTAACATATTTGATATTGATCCAAAAAATAGTCTTCAAGAGACTATAGATTTTCCTACAAAACTACAATTATAAACAAGAACAAAACATTTATGTAAAATTTTACAATCATAACACGTTGTTTCGAGAGTTTGTGGCTTACTGTTTGTCATTCAGAGTTAATTTAAAAATTCAATAGAAATCAGAATCAAGAGTTTAATTCATACTTCCTCCGTTTCATGAAGATTGATGTTTTGGTTTTTTCACACAAATTAAGAAAAAATTAGTTGTAAGTTATTAATGCATTACTTTTTAATATTAAATATTTTTCAATACCTATTAACCAATAGTAATTTAGAATTTAAATATTTTTAATTAATATTTCTTAAAGTTTGTAGAAAGTATCATTTAATAATATAAAACATCAATTTTTATGAAACAAAAAAAACTCAAAACATCAATATTAATGGAACGGAGAAAGTAAGTGGTTTTATTGGATTATGTGTTTTATTTAATTTATTTGTGATTACCATATAGCTTGCCAGTCTTAAAACGACTAAAAAGTTTATTCTCCTGTCAGTTACTTAATCTACTCTATTATATCATCCATAGCACTTTCTAGAATATTAAAAATTAACGAAGATTTAAAAGCTGTGTTACACACCAAATTATTACGACATACAACATTTCCTCTTTTGTAAAATGTTTGTGCAAACATTAAATGATATCTTCAAACATTACAAATCCATAGTCTATCATTAACCAATACAAAAATTATTGTTAAGAAAATTAAAAGTTGGAGAAGGTTTTGAGAAGATTGAGAAACGTCATAACACAAAAATGGAAACCTTTTTTTAATCTTGTAGTACTAGCTACTTTGAAAAAATTGTGTTCTTTATTACTTTTAAGAGATACTAACGTTATATACAATCACGCAAGAATCAATTTTGTTTTCGTTAAAAAAAAACGTTATATACAATCATGTTAAAATCAGTTTTGTTTTCGAAAAAAAAAAAACACAAAAAAGAGAAAGAATAGTATATAACAATTGATAGATTATGCAAATGGGCTCTAAAATAAAAAAAGATTTAGATAAAATTCAATGGTTTTGTCAAATATTCCCTCAATACATTTTATAGACTTTGAAAAAGAATTTGGCTGATAGAGCCCGCACCCAGTTTAAAAGAAACTAGTTGATGTAGTCAACGGAAAACAATTAAAAATTAAACATTAAAATTTGATTAAAAATGAAACAATCCGACCCAAAAATTTAAAAAATTTTCCTTCGAATTACTATCATCACAGATAATAATTCTCAATGAGCCAAACACAAACAATGCGGAAACAATTAAAATCAACAATAACAAACCAATCCATAACCCATTAAATCAAACCATTCAATACATCTCATACTATATTGAAACCAACAACATTCAATTCACCAATTCATCCAATTCCAAAACTACCAACACCCTAGCAGTTCTAACGACAATATAAAAAACACTACCGAGACTCTAGATCATCTCCTCTTCTCGGCCATGATTCCACGATCACAATTCCTCTTTACCTGCAACACATGGCAAAAACAGTTGCGTGAGTATTATCACAAATACTCAGTGAGACAGTCATCCCGTCTACAGGTTAAACACACATGCATAAGAGACAAACCACAATACCAAGCAATAACCGATCATCACACATCAATCAATACGTCAAACTGACGGCAATCGATCGACACACGATTTCTGTCGATCGACACATGCTGCAGAATTGCAGAATCGAACCTTCTCGTCTCTGGTCCGATTCTGACCTGCATACATGTTGATTCCCTGCACAGGAACCGTCTACAAACACATCTAAACAACACATAATATCCATAACATGAGAATCAACCATCAAATCATCAAACAATGCATTGGGATCAATCCCTTTACCCAGATAAACCTACAGTTACGCATTCACCTCGGTTTTTGGATCGATTCTGACCCCAAAACTCCTCCAAAAAATGATCGGAAACCTGTTCTGAAAACTAGACAGAACAAGCTACACAACAGTATGCGGATCGTCTCTAGACTCCTTCTGGTTCAACGGGAATCCTCCCTCGAAGTGGACTGATCACAGTAACGAGTCTTCACAAACTTCCCACATTAAAACGATCATAACTCAACGAATACTCAACCGATTGACACGGTTTTTTCCTATATCGAGATCAAAGAATGGAGAACTTACCCTCAAAGTTTCACTCCGATCCGACCTGATCCTCTCAGCCGTTCGTCTCCTCCAAAAACCGAGCAGAACATGCCTCCAAACCCTCAAACACTTACAAGGATCCTTCTCTCCCAAATCTCTTATGATTTCGGCCAAAAGAAGAGACAAAACGCGGCTCCCACGTTTTATATCAGAACTCTAGGGTTCCCTAAACCAATCGCCAAACCGAGCGATAAAAAACCGAACCTGTCGGTTCAATTTTTAACCTGTGTCGATCGACACACCCACTTGTGACGATCAACACGACCCCCAAATCCCGACTTCTCATAAGTCAAACAACGTGTGTCGATCGACACACACTCCCCGTGTCGATCGACACACCACCAAAAATCCACTTTTGGTTCACGGGCGCTACAATTCTCCTCCACTAACACGGATTCGATCTCGAATCACGCGACACCGTCTCACTAAAGTTAACACTCCCGTCCAAAACCCACCAGATTCACCCGGAAACATCAACAATGCAATGTCCCTTGATCCGGATTAGGGCTGCCCGATTGATCGCGGAACAATCAAACAAGAACATGCACGACCAACCGCTGACCCAGAATTGGACCAATTGATCGTGCAACAATCAAGCAAGAATATGCACGACCAACGACGCTACATATGCTACCAGGATCGTCCGAACCGAGGTTCCAACGTAAGTAAAACCTTATACTAGACGTCCAGACTACACCCGATACCCGAGCTCCGCTAGTCTCATACTAGCCACATTGCCCCGTCTCGCCACAGCTGCAATCCTGACCAATCCGGTCAGCACCACCTGAGATCCACACTCGAATCACTCTATACCGTCACACTACGGTCAACACCCCTAACCATCCCGGCCAGCAACATCCGAGATCCTCTCCCGATCTCTGAGGTCTACATCTAGTCCTATGCACATAGCCACGTTTCAGACATTGATTACTCTCAACTCATAACTCATATCACATAACCACACCACTCACACTCTGAGGAACACGTCCTTTGAGCTATCGGTGCACCATACCACTGACACTCTCAGAACACATAGTCCGTTGAGCTAGCGGTATACAGGGAAAATCCTCATCTCCTCCAGAGTAGTATTAATCTCGTATTATTACTAAGGGAAATCCTCATCCCCCAGTAACACCCACAGGGAAATCCTCATCCCATCGAGAAAAATACTTCTCTCTCAGTATTACTAAGGGAAATCCTCATCCCTCAACAACACTCAGGGAAATCCTCATCCCTTTTGGAGAAATCCTCATCTCCTATTACTAAGGGAAATCCTCATCCCTTGGTAACATACAGGGAAATCCTCATCCCTCCTGGAGAAATCCTCATCTCCTAATGAGTTATTCGGAAAAATTCTCATTCCCTAGAGAAATCAATTCTTAACGCCTATAACATCTCTGACTGGAACTACCTCATTTGGTCTCAATCTAACATCCCAACACCCGCAATATCATCTCATCCATTACCAATACTCAGGTCAGCTCTAACATGACACTCCACTATCCCGGAATATCATCTCATCCATGAGCAATCCTCAGGTCATCTCTAAACAACCCAATCACCCAGGGTGTTTCACTACGGTCTCACAGAATAGACAAGTTCTAAATCCTCATAAAACTTCTATTCTCAGACCCTTAGAAATAGACAAGTTTTAAATCCTCATAAAACCTCTATTTCCAACCCTCAACACGCATACTCATGACAACACAAGCCCAACCATAGGAAATTCTCATCCTATAATCTCCAACCATAAGAATACACATCTTATAAATTTCAATCTTTTAAGAAATACTCATCTTATCATATCTCAAAATGTAATAATCGTTAATCCTCAAACGAAATACATAATTCCAAAAATCACATAACAACATGCTAACTCTGGAACTGGAAACCATGAAAACAAGCTCAATCATCGGTCCGCTCCTCGAACTATCCCCTGAACCTTGCTTTCATCTTAGCCTCTTGTTCCCAAAATCTCCTCCTCCACCCGTCGTCTGTTGCAGCTTGGGACATTTCGGCCTGATGTGTCCCGACTCACCATAGTTATAACAGAACCGAGTATCTTGAGCCTCGTCCTTCTTAGGACAGCTCGCCAATTTGTGATCCATGCTCCCACACCCGAAGCATCCCTGCCCACTCTGACTCGACCCCGAAGTGTCATCCCACTTCCTCTTATGTCCTTGCGTAGGCTCAATGCCTTGCTCAGAACCATCTGCTGCAGCGGCTTCTTTGTCTGAACGATTGGGCTGCCCACCACAGCATGATCCCTTAGATCTTCCTCAATCGCTGCAGCCGTCTCAACCAGCTCTGCCCTCGTGGCGAACTTGCTCGCTCTACAGCGAGTCCTCAAGTCAGCTCGAAGTCCCCCTAGGAACCTCCTCACCTGGGCCTCCTCGCCCTCCATGCGCCTACCAGCATGTACCAGAAGTCGACTAAACTTCAAATCGAACTCCCTCACTGTCCGGTCTCCCTGAGCCAGGTTCAGAAACCTCGACTCCATCCGGTCCACCGCCTCCGGCGGGAAATACTTAGCATTGAACTCAGCAAAGAAATCCTCCCCAAACCATGTCGGCCTGTACCCTCCTGGCCTCAACACCTCTCCACCAGAGATGCGCGTTACCATCCAGATAGTGAACCGCCAGATTAACCCGGTATCCCTCTGGACACCTGATAGAGCGAAAGTTATGCTCCAACCTCCGCCGCCATTCATCGACCTCCTCAGGCTTGGCACCACCCGAGAAAAACCCGGTGCCAATCCTATGCATCTGCTCCATCATCCTCTGGTAGGATAGAAGCTCCTCTGCAACCGCCACACCCGGTTGCACACCAGCCACTCCCGGCTGAACCCCAGCCATTCCCGGCTGACCACCAGCCACTACTGGTTGCACACCAGCCACACCTGGCTGAACTCCCGAAGCCTGACCCAGAGCCGGTATCCCACCTAGTAACCGCTCCAGAATCATCTGTAGCAAACCCGTCAAGCGATCATCTTTGTCCTGAGCCACACCTGCGGCAGCCACCCCACCTCGGCCTGCCGCACCGCCGGCTACCTCGGGACCCACACTAGCCCCACCAGCCCTCACACTCGTACTCGTAGCAGTCACACCCACATACCCCTTCTGAAACGCCTGCGAGTCCACTACCTGCTCCTGCGTGGTCTCCTGGGCCACACTCGCGACATCAGACTCACTCTGCAGTCCTCGCCCGCGCCCATTATGACCACCTCGGCCTCCACGACCCCCACGACCTTTGCCTCTAGCCACTCTAGCCATCACTCTGCACTATCCAGCAGAACACTAAGCATACTAGAAAACAGAAAAGTCAAACAACACTTACCGTGGAATCTCATTGAAGGCTCAAAGAAGGTGATCTAGGACTCCAAACCCCACACAACAATCAATTCACTAACTCGCATAATCAATCAATCCATCACACGCAATTGACTAACTCACATAATCAACTACGTTCTCCCGCCCTAGAACCATAAGGGCTCTGATACCAAAATGAAACAACCCGACCCAAAAATTTAAAAAATTTCCCTTCGGATTACTATCATCACAGATAATAATCCTCAATGGGCCAAACACAAGCAATGTGAAAACAATTAAAATCAACAATAACAAACCAATCCATAACCTATTAAATCAAACCATTCAATACATCCCATACTATATTGAAACCAACAATATCCAATTCACCAATTCATCCAATTCCAGAACTACCAACACCCTAGCAGTTCTAACGACAATATAAAACACACAACCGAGACTCTAGATCATCTCCTCTTCCCGGCTATGATTCCACGATCACAATTCCTCTTTACCTGCAACACATGGCAAAAACAGTTGCGTGAGTATTATCACAAATACTCAGTGAGACGGTCATCCCGTCTACAGGTTATACACACAGGCATAAGAGACAAACCACAACACCAAGCAATAACTGATCATTACACATCAATCAATACGTTAAACTGACGGCAATCGATCGACACACGTTTTGTGTCGATCGACACAACAAAAATTTGTGTCGATCGACACGTGCTGCAGAATCGCAGAATCGAACCTTCTCCTCTCTGGTCCGATTCTGACCTGCATACATGTCGATTCCCTGCACAGGAACCGTCTACAAACACATCCAAACAATACATAACATCCATAACACGAGAATCAACCATCAAATCATCAAACAATGCATTGGGATCAATCTTTTTATCCAGATAAACTACGGTCACGCACTCACTTCGGTTTTCGGATCGATTCTTACCCCAAAACTCCTTTAAAACACGATCGGAAACCTGTTCTGAAAATTAGACAGAACAAGCTACACAACGGTATGCGGATCATCTCCAAACTCTTTCTGGTTCGACGGGAATCCTCCCTCGAATCGGACTGATCACAGTAAAGAGTCTGCACAAACCTCCCACATTAAAACGATCATAACTCAACGAATACTCAAACGATTGACAAACAGTTTTCTTCTATATCGAGATCAAAGAATGGAGAACTTACCCTCAAAGTTTCACTCCGATCCGACCTGATCCTCCCAGCAGTTCGTCTCCTCCAAAACCCGAGCAGAACATGCCTCTAAACCCTCAAACACTCACAAGGATCAACAAGGATTTTTCTCTCCCAAATCTCTTATGATTTCGGCCAAAAGAAGAGACAAAACGCGACTCCCACATTTTATATCAGAACCCTAGGGTTCCCTAAACCAATCGCCAAACCGAACGATCAAAAACCGAACCTGTCGGTTCAATTTTTAACCTGTGTCGATCGACACACCCACTTGTGTCGATCGACACACCCACTTGTGTCGATTGACACAACGCCCAAATCCCGACTTCTCATAAGTCAAACAACGTGTGTTGATCGACACACGCTCCCCGTGTCGATCGACGCACCACCAAAAATCCATTTTTGGTACATGGGCGTTACAAAAAAAAAGTGTAAAACTTTGTTCATGTTGATATTAACAGTTTAATCATCAAAATTCATGGATTAACCTTTAGCTAAGATAAATTCAAAAGTTCCAATTACTCATAGATTGTAGCTACAACATTAATTTTAAAAAAATTATAATAGATTTTAGATAAATAAATGTGAATGAGAAATAAATAAATAATAAACATTAAAATTTGATAAGAGAAGTGTGTAAAATTCCGGTCAGGTTGATAATCACCATAGAACGAAAGGAATGTTCATAGATTTATGGAAAAACTGTTATGATCGAATGCTTGTTTTAAACTAATAACTTCTATATTTTTTTAAATGTATAGATATACTATATATTTCTTTTACAAATTAAAAGGTTCTAAAGATTAATATGTGAGGCTAAACTCTTAAGAATTTACATAAAACATTTAAAACAAGAGACAATTGCAAAAATGCCACTTTTGATGTGTACATTTGCAAAAATGCCACTATGGGTTGTCCATTTGCAAAATGCCACTAATTATAAATTTTTAGAGCTTAAATCTTAAATCTCTAAACCCTAAAAAATGTTTTGACCCCTAAAACTCCCAAACCCTCAAAACAAAACCATAATAAAATATAGTTAACCTAAACATAAATGATATAACGAATAAATAATTTTGAAAATGTGGCATTTTTCAAAATTTCATGTAAAACGATAATTTTTTTAGCAAATTAAGAGGAGCTAAATTCTAAGAGGGAAAAGCATTAACTCTCACACACTGAATAAAACTACGGTTTGATTCACTACCACTATAAAAAAAATTTGGTTTGTATGTAACGTTGCAAACAAAAAAAAAGCATTAATTCGATTTGATTTTTAGTGAAAATTGTTACAACAATCATGGTATGGTTACTACAACAATAAAATAAATGTTATGATCGAATACTCGTTTTATACTTATGATTTATATATATCTTTTGAATTTATAGATATATCATTTATATTTTTAGCAAATTTAAAGGTTTTAATATCAATATGTGAGGGAAAACAATCATAAATATATGCTAAATATTTTGTGACAAAAAAAATATATGCCAAATATTTAAAACAATTATTTTTCTAGCAAATTAAGAAGCTCTAAACCTTAAGAGGGAAGCCTTAACCCTAGGGGACCCTGACCCTCACACACTGAATAAAACTACAGTTTGATTTTGTTCAGATATAGAAAAATTTGATTTGTATGTAACATTACAGAAAGAAATAAAGTTTTAGTTTGATTTAGTGGAGGTATCCGCGCCCACGATTGACATTAAGATTTTGAAAATTATAGTGTATAGAAATCTACCATTGATTTTGTGATATGATCCTGCCAAGCACAAAAGACTTAAAGCGTGAGGAAGGACTTGAACCCGAGGAGCAGCTTGTAGCTGAGAAAAATGGAGCTAAGGAGCAGCTTGTAGCTAAGGGAAATTATGGAAAAGAAATTATCTTAACCTCATTGGTTTTGATACATGTTCAACAAATGGGAAAGTGTACTTGTTTGTACTCATTTTAAAATATGTAAAATTTTAAAAAAATTTCTTTCGGATTATTATTATCACAAATAATAATCCTCAACGGGTCATAATGCCACGCGGAAAACAATACAACAATTAAACAACAATGTCATTCAATAAATCTCATACTTTATTGAAACTAAACCAACCAATTCAATTCAACAATACCAATATGAAACAACAACCAAATAACAATCCAATATTGTTCCAGAATTTTTAACACCCTAGCATATCTAACAATAATAACCACTCAACCGAGTCCCTAGACCATCTCTTCTTCCTTGCCACGATTCCACGATCACACCTTGTCTGTACCTGCATCACATGGTTATACGAGATGCGTGAGTATTATCATAAATACTCAGTGACGCGGTTATCCCATCTACTTGGCTATACACACAGGCATAAGGGACAAACCACAACACCAAACAATAACCAACCATCACACAACAATCAATAAATCAAACTGATGGCATCGATCGACACAAGCACTATGTGTCGATCGATGCACTTTGTGTCGATGGAAACACGCCCTGTGTGTCGATCGACGCATCGATACAGAACCTGGAAATCGAGCCTATCCTCTCATAGCCCGATTCCAAACGATTCCCCTGCACAAATCCACTCAAAACAACACGAAATCCACCAAATAACAATAATCAAACGCATCCTATCAATCCCTTGACCCAGATAAGCCATGGTCATGCACTCACCGTGTCACTACGGCTACTCTTCTAACCAAACCCGATCAGTACCACCTGAGATCATCTCCCGATCTCAATCACATTACACCGTCTCACTACGGCTACCATCCTGACCAAACCCGGTCAACACCACCTGAGATCATCTCCCGATCTCAACCACATAACACCGTCTCACTACGGCTACCGTCCTGACCCAACCCGGTCAGCACCACCTGAGATCATCTCTTGATCTCAATCACATATCACCATCTCATTACGGCTACCGTCCTGACCAACACCGGTTAGCACCACCTGAGATCATCTCTCGATCTCAATCACATATCACCGTCTCACTACGGCTACCATCCTGACTAAACCCGGTCAGCACCACCTTAGATCATCTCCCGATCTCAACCACATAACACCGTCTCACTACGACTACCGTCCTGACGCAACCCGTTCAGCACCACCTGAGATCATCTCTCGATCTCAATCACATATCACTGTCTCACTACAGCTACCGTCTTAACCAAACCCGGTCAGCACCACCTGAGATCATCTCTCGATCTCAATCACATGTCACCGTCTCACTACGACTACCATCCTGACAAAATCCGGTCAGCGCTACCTGAGATCCATTTCCGATCCCTGAAGCTCATCTAGTCTCATACTTACAATCACGTAACAGACATTATTGCTCATACTCATATATATATACACCACTCACACTCTCAGGGTCATCACCCTTTCAGCTCTCGATGTATATCATACCTCTCCCACCTTCAGGACCGCCGTCCATCCAGCTCTCAGTATGCTCCAGCCCCACCCACTCTCAGGCCACACAGTCCGTCAAGCTATCGGCTGCAGAGGAATCACACATCCTCTGGAGAGATCCCTGTCCCTCAAAGTATATGCAGGGAACCCACTATCCCCCGAAGAGAACCTCACTGTCCCCTCAAGTATATCCAGGGAACCCACTATCCCCTGGAGCAATCAACTCTGTAACGTGCATCATAAGCACTTATCGAGCAAAATCACTTCTAGTGGTCCATCATGACATTCCCTATCCCGGAATATCACCTCATGGCCAATCACCAGGCCATCCGGAACAACCCCACTCACCAGGGTGTTCCCATCAGAGTCCCTGGAAAAGAGTCCTAACTCACATAAGACTTCTGTTTCCAGACTCCCCCTAGGAAATAGACAGGTTCTAACTCACATAAAACCTCTATTTCCCAGCGCCAATGACCAATCACTAGGCCATCCAAAACAACCCAATCACCAAGGTGTTTCCATTAGAGTCCCTGGAAAAGGCAAGTCTTAACTCACATAAGACCTCTATTTCCAGACTCCCCCTAGGAAATAGACAGGTTCTAACTCACATAAAACCTTTATTTCCCAGCGCCTTCTAGAGAATAGACAAGTCCTAACTCACATAGAACTTATATTCCTAGATACTCCTCCCTGGCAAATGGACAAGCTCTAACTCACATAGAACTTTCCATTTCCAGCCATCTAGCCGATAGACAAGTTCTAACTCATATAGAATTTCTATCTCTAGACCTCCTCCTAGAACATAGACAAGCTCTAACTCACATAGAACTTCCATTTATAGCCATCACATGACCCCACCAGTCATCATAACACATGACCCCACCAGTCATCATACCACATGACTCTACCAGTCATCATAACACACGACCTTACCAGTCATCATAACACACGACCCCACCAGTCGTCATAACACATGACTTTACCAATCATAACATAAGAACACACGTCTTATAAACACATTTAATAAGAAAAACTTATCTTATTAAATCTTGACAATGTATAATCGTTACTATTCAACGAAAAATACATCCAACCTCATAGCATCATGCTATAATAGACACTGAAACCAAAAAAAGACAACTCAAGCCTTCACTTGCTTCTCGAACCACTTCGAGAACTTATCTTCATCTTCGCTTTTGTTCCCAAGTCTCTTCCTCAATACCGTCACAGTCCCACACAACTCTCACTAATGGTATCCACTTCCGGTGCAGCACCTTAACTCTCCTCTCGAGAATCCTCGCCGCCAACGTCATGTTGGGCTGAAGATCCTCCGGAATCCTAGCCAACACCTCCTCAGACTCATGTAGACACTTCCGTAGCATCGACACATGAAAGACCCTGTAAAAGGCCTTCATACTCTAAGGTAACTCCAACCAATAAGCTACTGGCCCGACCCGTTCCACAATCTTGAACGGGCCCAAAAGCCTCGGACTTAGCTTATTCTCTGAAATAGATCTGTTAGGATCCCTCAACATCGTTGCCTTGAGATACACCAGATCTCCCAGCTCAAACTCCAGCTCTTTCCTCCTCTTATCGGCGTAACTCTTCTGCCGATCCTGAGCCTCTCTCATGTTTAGCCTCAAGACACGGATCTTCTTCGTTGTCTCCTCAACAAAATACGCACCAAATATGCTCCTCTCCCCCACTTGAGTCCAGCATAATGGTGTAAGACATGGCCTCCCATACAGAGCCTCATATTGAGTCATCCTAATACTCACCTGGTAGCTATTGTTGTATGCAAACTCTACTAGGTTCAGGTGATCCGCCCAATGGCCACCATAATCCAGAGCACACATCCTCAACAAGTCCCCCAATGTCTAAATCGTCCTCTCAGACTGCCTATTCGTCTGAGGATGATACGTTGTGCTCATGTGCACCTTAGTGCCCATCTCAGCCTAGAATGCCCTCCAGAACTCTGAGGTAAACCTCGGATCCCTGTCTGACACAATACTCGCTGGCACCCCGTGCAGCCTCACTATCTCCTGCACATACTTCTTGATGGAAAGAAAATGTGCTGACTTGGTCAGATGATCCACAATCACCCATATCGCATCATACGTCTGCGAAACTGGCAACCCTGTCACAAGGTACATGGTGATCATGTCCCACTTCCCCTCCGGAATGGGTAAACTTTGCAACAACCCGCTCGGAACCTGATGCTCTGCCTTCACTAACTAGCACACGTTGCACGCTGCAACCCAGTTCGCGACATCCCTCTTCATTCCGTTGATATGTCCCATATTTTACCTATATTACTATATATTTTCCTATGTTTTCTATGCATTTATCTACGGTTTTATACCTTTAAAGATAGTTTTTCTCATATTTATAGTTTTAGAGTCTTAACAGGGAAATCAAGGAAAAAAGAGCAAAAAAAGCCAAAATAGGTGTAAACTAAGCCACATCAACTTTCATAAGCCAAATACACTATCAAGAAACAAGAATTCACAAGATACAACATCCTACCAAACTGGACAGAACATATACGCCAGAAGTTCAGTAGTGAACGGAGGATCAAATCGATTTGTAATTGGATGAAACTTGGAGTGAAGATAGATCTTTGAGTCAGCTTTACAATGAAGCTTTAATCATCTCAATTAGAGCTGTGAGCAGGAAGATACACTGAATTTACGGAAGACACGTCAAGCTGCCTCAAAAACGAAGCAAATGCAGAAGACACTTTGGACCCAATACCGGTCATGTCTTTGGGCCAAAATTCCAACCGACCTTGGGAGAGTTTTGACGTAAAAAGACTGATTTGTCCTAAAGGAGACCCTAGAAGACCCTAAGCCTATATATACTTGGTTTTAGCCTTTTGTTAGGGATATGCCAAAAAATTGGAGCAGTTTTATCATATAGGAGCAGCCACCACGAGTTCTCTTGGTGTTCTTCATTAGATTTGGATGTTAGAGCAATCTGGTGGATGATCTCGCTTTGTACCTCGATATAGAGAAGAATCCTCTTACCCTTACTCTTTAATTCAATTTTATTTATCATGAATTTATCATCTATCTCTGGTTTTTCATGCATCATGTCCGAGTAATTCACTTGTTAGGTTTTAGGTTTTCAATGAGTTTCATAATTCGATAATTGATTGATGTATGTTTAGGGAATACAATAGAGTCTTCATCTTTACTTATACTCAATGCATGATTGCTTTACCGCGCATCTAGTGATCTGATCTTAGGTTTATATACTCTCCAAAAGCTTGTTATATTGCCTGAACTAGTATTTGATGAGCCAAAAGCCTTAACAATTCGAAAGGTAGTTAAGGAGTGCGGTGAACTTTATAAAACTTGAACTTTAATGCATGTTTTCACTTTGTAATAACCTGCGACAGTTGAGTCTATTAGGGTGCTAAAACGTAGATGGTTAGTTACGTCACGATAGTGGGATGACCTTACATCAATGCTTTGTATTTTAGACGGTTCATAATTTCTAAGTCCCTAAAATCAATAAATCTTTATTGTTGCATGATTCTTTGTGAAATACCTAAGTCCTAACGCTTTTCTCTTATTGATTTTCATTACAATTTATACTCGTTGCTTACTTTCTTTTTCAATCACAAAAACGACAAAAATATCTTGTTCTAGCTTAGTTTTATTCATTACAATTTGAAGTGTGGTTAAGAAGTCCTTGTGGATACGATCCTTTATCTATACTAACCGTGATTGTTGTGCACTTGCAGGTAGTTAGTTGAGAGGTAAAATTCAACACACATCAAGTTTTTGGCGCTACTGCCGGGGATTTCGAAGAACATCACCTTCGAATTTTTGACTAAAACTCAATATAGAAAGCTTTAATTTCAGTTTTTCTTTTTATTATAATTTTGTTTCTTTCTTTTCCAAGTTTGATTTCTCATTTTGTTTTATCTTTTTCCGTGTGTTTCAGGTGTTTATTCCTAGTACTAGAAATTCTAACGAGAAGAATCTAGTTGTACCTGAACAAGAAATCGACAAGCTTGAACGAGCCCTTACGAGACAAAGACAACTAAGGATGGCCGATCAAATTGACGAGCACGCCATAAATGAGGAGGAACGAGCTCTTGCTGCTGCTGCTGCTCTTGATGGAGAGAACCAACCCGTGGAGCAACCACTTGGTGCCCACCTAAACCCACCTATTCGTAATGATGTTATCCGTAACCCTCCAGAGAACATTGTTAGGAATCCAATTGGTGGAAACGATCAACATCTCATTCCACCTGGGAATATGAGAATGCAACAACAAGTACCACATCTTCAACCTCAAGGGAACCTAGATTTCCAACAGCCTTTGCGTCCAAGATAAGCGCAACAAGTCCAACATCAAACTATCAGAGATGTCGATTTCTCCGATGCTTTCTTCTTTGATAGAAATCTCATCCGCCCACCTCTACCCCAAAGGAATGATTTTGAGATCAAACCTCAAATCATCGATTGGTGAAACAAAACCAATTCCATGGGCTGTCCACGGAGCATCCTCTTGACCACATTGATACTTTCGAAGAAATTTGTAGTACGACTCATGCTAATGGAGTTCCCGCCGACTACTTTAAGTGCAAGTTCTTTTCGTTTTCTCTAAACGACAAGGCACTTAGATGGATGAAGTCTCAACCTCCACGGTCCATCACTACTTGGGAAGAATACAAAGGAGCCTTCTTGAACCAATTCTACACCAAACAAAGATCGAATTCTATAAGGAACAAGATCTCGAGTTTTAAGCAAGGACCAACCGAATCTTTCTTTGAAGCCTTGGAACGTTTCAAGGAGTACACTAGGGACTGCCCAAATCATGGTTTCTCAGAAGGAAACTTATGCAATATCTTCTATAATGGAATCGATTACAAGCACCAAACATCTTTGAATGCTGCGAGTAATGGGAATTTCATGACCAAGCTTGTACCGGAAGCAAAGCTTTTGATTGAGAACCTTGCTGCTAGTGATGCTAACTGTTCTTAACACTACAATAGGAGCATCAACACTATTAGATCATCAACCGATTCAACTCAAATTGCGGAGCTCAAGAACATGGTTTCACAACTACTTAAGAGTCAAAGAGGAGTTCATGCTGTTGAAGATGTTAATGATACAAGTTATGATCCTAATATGGAACGTATTGGAGATGGAATGGAGGAGAATCAAGAGGAAGTAAACTACATAGGAGGAAACTATGGGAATCAAAATTTCAACAACAACTTTTGATCTCACCCAAATCTATCCTATCGAAGCAACAATGTCGAGAACCCTCAAGATCAATTCTACCCTCGACAAAACGTCAACCAAGGAGGCCAATATCAGTCCAAGCAACCGTTCTATTCTAAGGGAATGTATCAAGTGAAACCACCTTTCAACCCATCCCAACCATCCGTATCGGTTTCTTTTGATGCTAAACTTGAAGATATGAAGAACCAAATGCTAGAAGCTTTAGGCCAAAACAAGAAAAAGGTAAACCAAATGGTGGAAAGTAGGTGTTTGGAACTTAACACTAAGATCGAGTCTATTGTTACTCATCTCTCTAAGATGGATACACAACTTGCTTAAACCTCGGAAGCCATTAGAAGACAAGACGAAGAGAAAGCAAAGAAGTTTTGCAATGTCGCCTCTACTAAGGAAGAGAAGGTCGTGGTCACTCCTAAACCACTTGAAGAAGAGGTTATCTTGGTCCAAGAACCAAAAGAGAAACGCCTTCTTGGCGAATCTAAGAGAGCTTACAAGAGAAGACTAAAGAGGATACCTTCGGAGAAAGTCGATAATCCGGGAAAGTTTGTTTTTCCATGCTCTATTAATGGAAAGGAGATCCACGATTGCTTGTGTGATACTGGAGCAAACGTTAATGTCATGTCACTAGCCATGGCAAAGGAACTTGGAGTGGTCGATTTCAAACCATCCAAAGCTATATAGAGTATGCCGATTTATCATCCTCTACACCCTATGGAATGCTTGAAAACGTCATTGTCAAAGTAGGAGAGGGGATTGTTCCTACTGATTTTTAAGTGTTGAGATGAAGACCGGAAAGTTGAATCCATTGATACTTGGATTACAATTCTTAGCAACCGCCGAAGCCATTGTTGATTTTCCAAACCAAAGAATCTCTTTCGCCAATATCAACAAGAACTTTTTCTATGATGAAGTGGGTTCTAAGCGTATACCAAGCTCGATTGGAGTAAAGGTTATGAAGCCTAGTATAGACCCCGGAGATGCCAAGAAAGGAGTCAAAGAAGGAGATCATAAAGCTAAAATGAAGATAGTTGCAAAACTGTCCAAGGAGAAACATAAGGACATTTACAAAGATGTCAAGACAACTTTGACACCTATGGATTATGCTAAGAATGGGAACAAAGCAAAGGAGAATTTCATCTTTGAGAATATAGTGGTGAAGATTCTCGTCCCAAGAGAAGAAGAGATCGACAAGTACACAATCAAGAGGAAACTTAAGAACACTTTAAAGCTTTTCCCAGATGCACTAGTTCTCAAATATGACAATGTAGACTCACTCGGAGTCATCATAGAAGCCGAAAGATCAAAACTTAGTGAAGCTAAAGGAATCACCATTCCTTTAGTGGATCCACCGAAAGTCTAAAATCTTAAAAGGAGTCGAGCTAATTGACTTTAAACAAGCGATTTGTGGAAGGCAACCCATAGCTTCATTTTTATTTATGCTCTAAATAATTTTTAAAATTTTAATTTCGGTTTTCATAAGTTTATTTTACACTAATATATTTTATTTTGTTCAGGACTTATAAAAAAAAAATTGTTAAGGTCGGCCGGTACCGGTCACGATACCGGACCGCGACCATGGGTCAGTATCGGACGGGATATCGGACCGCGTCCTTGACCGGTATCGCGACCCACCCGTCCTGCGACATGGAATTCCCGTATCGATCACGCATATCGGTCCGGACACCCGACCGATATTCCGGACGCGATGCCCCGTCCTTTCCGCGACCTCGGCCTATTACCGGACGAGATATCGGCCCGCATCCTCGACCGTTATTGCATTCCATCCGTCCCGCCTCACGAATGCCTACATATCGGACACGAGTATCGGTCCGAAGTTGTGACCGATATTCGGGACGGTTTACCCCGAACCCGCCGCAACCTACCGCACCTCTATCGCACTTCTGCAGCACCCCTACCGCAAGTCTTGTCGCGTCCCATACCGGATACACATGCCGATCGATACCGGTCACGCATATCGATAGACACGCCCGACCGGTATCGAGGCAGCATTGTCGCAAATTCGTCCTGCGTCGCCAGCCTTCCTGCATCCCAACCCACGACTCGTCCGTCCCGCGTCCCATCCGTCCTACAACACGATCCGATCGCCATGGTAAGTAGCAATCACGATTTCGGTCGGCCAGCCCGACCGGTATTCGACCGGTCTGACCCGGGTAAGTTTTTGGTACAATTTTAATTTTCTAAACCGGTTCCAAACCAATTTTAACCGGAATTTAACCAAAAACATCACAAAATCTGATTTTAAAAGGTTTTACAAACTTCTTTTTGTCATTTACAAAAACAACTTCATCTCTTTCTCTCTCAAAAGTGTTCTTGATCTCAAGAACCCTAAAAATCTAATTTTGGGGTTTTATCTCAATTCACTACAAATTGTTTAATTTTTCATTAGGAATTCAATTCCTAATCTCATATTTCACTAAAACCAAGGTAATTTCTCTCTAAACCCTCTTTTTGTCTAAATTCCAAGTTTATGCATCTTTTAAAATTCTCATAGATTTAGCTTAAATTGGCTAGGTTGTTGGAGAATCAATATAGGAATACTTGATTAGACATCATATAAACATTATTGATGGGTTAATTACATGTTTACCACCTTTAATTAAATTTTCACAAATATGAATTTGTGAGGTCATAATTACAAACGAATTTGGGTTCATGGTTAGTTGATGCATCCATTAGTATGGGTTTATCATATATATATAGGATTGGTATGAATTTTGACAAATTAGATACTTAATTGAAAATTTTAGTGTTTTTCAATTGACATTACCATAAATCCGAAAATTATGATTTAATTAGAGAAAAATTATTTTACCTTTGGTTATCATTCTTACATATTTCTAATGTGTTGCTATGCTTTATTTTGATTAAATTTACCATTGGAAGCAATTCTTTTGGAAACTGAGATTTTCAAGACCGTGAAATGCTTTTTCGAGATTTTTCTTTTGTAGGAACTTCCATGGAGGATGAGTTTGTTCCAAGGAAGTCTAAGAGAGGACATAAACCCATGAAGCAACACGTGACCAACCAAGGTCACGAAACTCATGTCCCTCGCCCTACACGTTCTAAATCTATATCGAAAAAGTCATCAAAGAAACATGGAAAGGATATTTTGGTGGAGAATGAAGAAGAACGTGGTTACCAACTAAGAGATGAGGAGGATGAAGCCACTCAAGTACCAATGTAATTTGTGGAGGTCACACAAATAATACCTCACATATCACCCCCTAAGAAGAAGAAGAGGAAATCCCTAGCTAAGTCAACTATGGATGTGACTCAAGCACCGTGTGTTATAATGAAGCATGTTGGACCTGAAATGAATGCTAACGTGGACTATATGGATGGTCTACAACAGTTTGCTATGCTTCCAACTCTTGGTATTGATTTCAAGACACTCGATTTAGTCGGTATTCGAAAAGATGTTGAATGGTATCTTGAAGCATTGGGCCTATTGAAGTTTGTGACTCTCTCTCACCCTACCTACGGGAATCTTGCACGAGAATTCCTCGCCACGATAACAGTGTTTTACCCCAAGACAAAGACGACCATAGCAAATGAAGGAATTCTAGCTTTTACGGTTAAGGAGAAATCATATACTTTGAGTATTGAAGAACTTTGTGATATTTTGGGACTTGAGTGTCATGAGAGGATCAAGTTCAGTGGTAGTAAGCTCATTATGATGCATGGTCGAAGATTGGAAGTGATAGACTAAAACCCGGAAGTTTTAAGGCATCGAAGATTACACATCCGGCGATTCGTTATGTCTTCTATCTACTTTCTCAACTCATTTTCAGTATAAATGAGTATGGAGTGGTGAAACAAGAGGATTTTTACATGCTAATACCATGGTTTGTGGAAAATCCCGAGAAGGTGAACTTTGCCTCACTTTTAGCTCGTCGTATAGTACAAATCAAGCATGATGCCATTGAGGAGAAGATACCAAAGGGAGCATCAAGTGATTTTGGTGGAACAATCACGGCCATACTACATGCGTGTGGTGTTGAATTTCACCTCGAAGTCCCTTTGATGGTTGAAAGCAAGCTTGATCTCCATGCCCTTCAAAGGAAGCATTATCTTTGTGGATGGTACGAGCAATCTAAGAACTTTGGGTACCTTTTCAGCCTACGAAGAATAGAACAAATGTGTTCTACTCCCACATGCGGAAATTCCAGCCTTGAGTAAGGGTAAGACTTACTTTGACCCCACTCGTTCCACATGGTTTTACCGTTGTCCCGGATATCCTCTTGTTGGAGTTTCGCTCTACTATTAATCCAAGGCAAGGATGGCACGAAAGGAGAGGTCTAGAGGGCCACACGGAAGTAGTATTTTTGAGCCTTCCACATCTCACCCGCCCCCACACGAGCCTTAATTTCCAACCGCTACACAAGCCGGTTTTGATAAATGGATTCGCACTAGCTTTGAGGAAGAAAAAGAGAAGAGAGTAGCTCTTGAAGCTAAGGTTTATAGGCAAGGAAAGATGATTTCTAAGCTTGTAAAAGTGGTCAAGAAATCAATCCCACATCTCTTTAGGCGCTCCTCTAGAAGCACAACTGCCACAACAAGTAGCAACGATTTTCGTATTCTTTCACTCATCTCTACATTTGAGCATGATGAGGATGTCGATGATGATGTTTCTAGTCATCCCAATACACATGCCATTGATGAGACCGCTAATGCCCAGTATAGACATCACTCATTAGTCCAGGCAACCGCTTCAGACAAGACGGAGATCGTCAACTACGAGTCTGATGGAGATCACTTTCACGTATAGTTCCGGATTCACCATAGTCTATGTCACCCGTCTTTTGAGCCAGATGTATCGACTTTTATCTATCCTTTTATCATTTTCATTTTTATTGAGTCATCTCACCCTTATGTGACTATTTACACCGAGGACGATGTAAGTTAAGTCTGGAGGTGATTTATCGTACTAATGTCATTTTTCTATTTTCTTATGTTTTGAGTCATTTTAATGATTTCTTTGAGTCTTTTATTGAGTCGAAAACCTGTGTTTCGAACTATGATATTTTCAGGAATTTATGCGTAGATTTTATGATCTAATGACCATTGTCACAAGGTTTGTCTAGGATAGACGATTCAGAAACCTTCATGACTGGAACTCGCCCCATATAATTTGTCTCGCACAAGTTTTGATGAATCCGATTTTGACTCTATTTATTTGACTACTAACCTGATTTTAATTATTTCTCATTAAGGAGTTAGATCGGGGAAACGAATCACACATTCATGACATCTTATCCTCTTTTACCACTCTTTGTTGTCATGAATGGCTAGCTCATCTTTAGTTGGTACCCTACCTAAAACCCTTTACCTCTTTTCAGACCTCATGCCTTCTCTTTTTAGTTTCATACTTGCAGATATGTGCAAAAACATTGGAGAGAAAAGGATCGACGCAATTTTCCAATTACTAGAGATGCGATGATTTGGTAAAGAATAGTGGAGTACAAAGAACGAATTTCAAAGAGCTTGGTCGTTTCCTTGGATGCTTAATACATGATAATATTTCGTGTCTATACTTGACTCGTATCAAATAGATACCGTTTTTCCCCATTGAAATCAAAAAAAAAACGAAAAGAAAATAAAAGAAAGGGAAAGGAAAACGGTTGTCTAAGAGTTTTAAGGCCAAAAGAATACCCGAGGAATGCCATGATTCAAAGGAGAGACGAGTAAAAGAGATTTCAAGTGATTCCTGGAGAAAGATCTAAGTCTGGGGGAAAAGACGCGAAGAAAGTGGTTGGGAAATTGTGGATATCAACATGTCCTTTCTCTCTTGTGATTTTGCATAATATCTCGCACCCGGAGTCTATCGTAACCCTAAACACTTTTAACCTCACCATATATATTAGCTTTTTTTTCAAAATCCTAGCGACGTCTACCCCGAATGATTCCCTTGATAAGAAATTTACCTATACCTTAATGAATGTAGATAGTCAAAAGAAGTGCAGTTGAGATTTTTGCAGGATTGTAATTAAAACATGGAGTAGGCTGCGAAGGTTATGGATGGCGTATGATGAATATACCCTTGGATCAATCATGTCACATATGGTATTAGTATCAACGTTATTTTCAAATGGTTTTTCTAAATTCAAATTATTTTCAAATCTCGTTTCTATACTTGGATTTTGCTTGAGGACAAGCAAGGTTTAAATCTGGGGGAGTTGATATGTCCCATATTTTACCTATATTACTATATATTTTACTATGTTTTCTATGCATTTATCTACGATTTTATACTTTTAAAGGTAGTTTTTCTAGTATTTGTAGTTTTAGAGTCTTAACAGGGAAATCAAGGAAAAATGAGCAAAAGAGCCAAAATAGGTGTAAACCAAGCCACAAAAACTTTTATAAGCCAAAGACACTATCAAAAACAAAAATTCATAAGATACAACATTCTACCAAACTGGACAGAACATATATGCCAGAAGTTCAGTAGTGAACGGAGGATAAAATCGATTTGGAATTGGATGAAACTTGGAGTGAAGATAGATCTTTGAGTCATCTTTACAACGAAGCTTGAATAATCTCAATTGGAGCTGTGAGCAGGAAGATACACTGAATTTACGAAAGACATGTCAAGCTGCCTCAGAAACGAAGCAAGTGCAGAATCGACCAAAACACCGGGCCGCCTCATGGACCGATATTCTAGACCGATGCCAGCACAAATCAAGTCACTTTGGACCCAATAACGGTCGTGTCTTTGGGCCGAAATTCCAATCGACCTTGGGAGAGTTTTGACGTAAAAAGACCGATTTGTCCTAAAGGAGACCCTAGAAGACCCTAAGCCTATATATATATATTTTTTAGCCTTTTGTTAGGGATATGCCGAAAAAAAGAGTAGTTTTATCATATAGGAGGAGCCACCCCGAGTTCTCTTGGTGTTTTTCATTAGATTTGGATTCTAGAGCAATCCGGTGGAGGATGTCTCTTTGTACCTTAATATATCATGGTTTTTACCCATTTTTACCATGATATAAGTCCTTTTATAGAGTCTTTTGTGGTATTTTTTTAGTGTTTTCGAGTCTTTGTAGGTTGAGGGACGATTGGAGCTGAATGAGAGCTTTTGGAACATTTTGGAGCATCGAGGAAAGAAGAGCCGAAGTGATCAAGTCGGAGTCGATTTTACATGACTGTGTCGATCGACACGGTTCAGTGTGTCGATCGACACGATTGTGTCTGACGAGAAGATTGATAAAATTTCAGTTTTGCCCAAAAAGCCCAAAAGTTTACAGAAAAGCCCAATCCGAATTTTAGACATTATATATAGTTTTTCTTTAGGTTTTCATGTTTTTATCTAGTTTTTAATTGAGACTTGAGAGAGAGAAGAGATTTGGAGAGCTTTTGGAGAGATTTCGAGACTTCCAGACCTTCATATTTCGAACCTTTGTATCTCTTACTCTATCTCTTTTATGCAAAATTATTTATCTCATGATGTTTTCTTCATCTATGTCTGAGTAGTTTGCTTGTTAGGTTTAGGGTAATTCTAGGGTTTGATGAGAAATTGTTAGGATTTAAACTCTGTTAGGATTTATCTTTTTATTCTTCATCTAGATTGTTTTAACTCTAATTTTAGGATTGATCAACTGAAATTGGAAATCCTAGGTTGCTTTAATAGATGCGAAAGTATTATTAACAACCTGATACAATCTTAGATGAGCAAAATTATCTATTCGCAAAGAAGTTTGGCTTAGTAATTTTGTGAACAATTGAACCTGAACTTAATGCTTGATTCTATTCACTAAGTGTGCAAAGAAATTTAGAATTTAGGGATTTAGTTATAGATAATCTCTGCAACGAAAGTTGATTGGTTTTATATTCGTGTTTGAGTTCTAGAACTGCTCTTAATAAAATCTTAACCGTTTTTATCCTTGTGTCGATCGACACATACTTGTGTGTCGATCGACACGATCATATTTTGATTAATTCCATCGAATTACCCATAGTCTAACTCTTTTGTCCAATTGAATTCTAAGAACCTTGATAATCATTCACTTGTTTACTTTGTTTTTATTACATTCACCACTATTTACTTGGAATAATTTGAATTATTTAGTCGATTGTGTGTTTAGATTCCCTGTGGATTCGACCCCTAAGTATTACATCAATCTCTTAATTTGAAAGAGTAGCTCAGGGCAAATTTGAGCGTATCAAATTTTGGCGCCATTGCCGAGAAATCGATTTCACCAATTAATTTTTGATACTAGAATTTTGTCTTAGTTTTTTTATTTTATTTTATTATTTACTTGTTCTTTTCTCTTTGTTTTGTGTGTTTCAGGTTTATGCCTTATTGCGTTACCAGAAGCAATCAGAACGAAGAGCTAGTTGATCTCAACCTTGAGATTGGAAAACAATACAACAATTAAACAACAATGCCATTCAATAAATCTCATACTTTATTGAAACTAAACCAACCAATTCAATTCAACCATACCAATACGAAACAACAACCAAATAACAATCCAATACTGTTCAAGAATTACTAACACCTAGCAATTCTAACAACAATAACCACTCAACCGAGTCCCTAGACCATCTCCTGTTCCTCGCCACGATTCTACGATCACACCTTGTCTTTATCTGCATCACATGGTTATACGAGATGCGTGAGTATTATCATAAATACTCAGCGACGCGGTCATCCCATCTACTTGGCTATACACACAGGCATAAGGGACAAACCACAACACCAAACAACAACCAACCATCACACAACAATCAATATGTCAAACTGACGGCATCGATCAATACAAGCACTATGTGTCGATCGATGCACTTTGTGTTGATCGACACAAGCCTCGTGTGTCGATCGACGCATCGACACAAACCTGGAAATCGAGCCTATCCTCTCATGTCCCGATTCCAAACGATTTCCCTGCACAAATCCACTCAAAACAACACGAAATCCACCAAATAACAACAATCAAACGCATCATATCAATCCCTTTACCCAGATAAGCCATGGTCACACACTCACCGTAGATCTGGAAGGAAAAAGGATGAAAAGAGGATAAAGAACGCGAAGAACTACTCCCCAACACCGAGATCTACACTCCACTCACGAGAAATCACTCCGAGAACGATCTCCCAAGCCTCCCAGACAAATCTCCTCTCACAAATTTCTCTGGAAACTCTCTGGAACTTTTTTGGAAACTTTCTGGAAACTAAAAGTAACCAGAAACGCGGCCAACCCCTATTTATAGGGAAGCCCTAGGGTTTTATCCTAAA
The DNA here is from genome assembly GCA_964056655.1 of Arabis hirsuta. Taxonomy (NCBI): domain Eukaryota; kingdom Viridiplantae; phylum Streptophyta; class Magnoliopsida; order Brassicales; family Brassicaceae; genus Arabis; species Arabis hirsuta. The sequence goes on along the minus strand of OZ053299.1, from coordinate 21,141,407 downwards.
CCGGGTCGTAAACCGACACTTAAATCGAACCGATCCAGTTCGATTTAACCTTGCGTCGATCGACGCACACCACCTGCGTCAATCGACGCACGACCAAAATTCACAAATCTTGGTTCGCGGTCGTTACACTTTTTCCCTTGTTAAGTTTTGTCCCAATGAGTTTTCTTGACAAGGTTTTTAATGAGGCAAACTTTGCACTTCACAATTGCCCATTTGTTGAAACAAAAGCCCAAGGCCTTCTACAAACAAAGCCACACGTCTAAAGGAAGAGGAAGGGTCTTTTTATCATTCAAATTCTGTCAAACTTAAGTTTTAATGCTTTGTGTTTTCCAAAACCGTGTGTGGTTATTGCTGAGACTTTTCTCCTTTATATTTCGTGTAATCTCTTTGAAAACACTTATCAAACATTTTTTTATCAAAAACTCTTTATGAAATTCGTTTGATCATCTCTTGTAACTATTTCGATGAATCCAAACAGAATCAAGTAGTTTTGATAGTCTAAGTGTCTCTCACAACACTTAGAAGTATCATTCGTTTAAACCTGTTCCGTTTCAAACAAGACCAATCCGCCCAACAATATCGTTCATCATTTCATTCATCATCAAGTTCAGAAGATCATAATTCCGCGATAATCATCATCAACATCCATTCAACCTCACAAATTTTTCAAGGGACAATCGATTCTACCTAGAATCATATTATTTTGTTTTGGCAAATTAAAAGGTTATAAATCCTAACAAATGCATGTTAAATCGTAGAAACAATTTATATTTCTTGCAAATTAAAGTGTATTAAACCCTAATAGGTGAGTCTAAACCCTTACAAATGCACGTAAAATACTGAATAGATTATATTTTTTTTGCAAATTAAGAGGTACTAAACCCGAATAGCTGAGGTTAAACCCTCACAAATGCATTTAAAATAGAGAACAATTAATATTTCTTGCAATTCAAGGGGTCCTAAATCCTAATACATGAATCTAAACCCTCACAAGTGCACATTAAATTGTATAACTAATTTACATTTCTTGCAAATTAAGGGGTATTAAACCCTAATTGGTGCAACCTAAACCCTCACAAATGTACGTAAAATACTGATCAATTTTATACCCTAAAAGAGAAGCTCACTAATGCTCCTGTTTAACCTTACCAAATTTTCTTAAAACATTTGAGATCGAATGTGATGCTTCTGGTATATGTATTGGTGTTTTCGTGATGCAGGATAAGAAGCCTATAGCTTACTTCAGTTAGAAAAATAGGAGGAGCCACTCTTAACTACCCAACTTATGACAAAGACTTATACGCTTTGGTGAAAGCTCTGAAAACTTGGCAACATTACTTGTGGCCCAAGGAGTTTGTCATTCATACGGATCATGAGTCCTTTAAGCATCTTAAAGGCTAACAAAAACTCAACAAGAGGCATGACTCTACAAGAGGCATGTGAGGTGGGTAGAGTTCATTGAGATCTTTCCCTATGTCAGAAAATACAAGATTGGTAAGGACAATGTTGTGGTTGATGCATTGTCAAGAAGGTACGTTTACGTACATCTCTTGAAGCTAATCTGCTTGGTTTTGAATAGCTTAAATCTCTCTATGCAACTGACCATGATTTTGGCAAAATCTATACACCTCTTGAGAAATTTGCTTTTGGAAAATTTTATAGACATGATGGATTCCTGTTTTATGATAACCGGCTGTGTATTCCTAATTCTTCTTTGAGAGACTTGTTTGTTAAGGAAGCACACGGTGGGGGACTAATGTCATGTCATGCAGGATCACTTCTATTGGCCACATATGAAAAGAGATGTTGAAAAGTGTTGTGAAAGGTGCACAACATGTAAACATGACAAAGCAAAGTCCTAACCCCATGGTTTGTATACTCCTTTACCTATTCCTTTGCATCCATGGAATGACATTTCTATGGACTTTGTTGTAGGATTGCCTAGGACTAAAACAGGTAAGGACTCCATATTTGTGGTTGTGGATAGATTTTCAAAAATGGATCATTTCATCCATGCCATAAGATTGATGACATGAATGTTGCTAGTTTATTCTTTAAAGAAGTTATACGTTTGCATGGCATGCCTAAGTCCATAGTTTATGATCGTGACACTAAGTTCCTTATCTATTTCTGGAAAACATTATGGTCTAAGTTAGGAACTAAGTTGTTATTTTTTACTACTTGCCATCCACAAACTGATGGGCAAACGGTAGTAGTTAATACGACTTTGTCTACACTTTTGAGAGCCTTGATTAAAAAGAACCTTAAAATTTGGGAAGAATTTTTGTTTCATGTAGAATTTGCTTATAATCATGCTATACATTCCGTTTCTAAGTTTTCACCGTTTCAAATTATTTATGGGTTCAATCCCATCTCTCATTTGGATTTAATGCCTTTACCTTTGAGTGAAAGAGTTAGCATGGATGGGCAAAAGAAGGCAGAGTTGGTAAAACAGATTCATGAAAAGGCGAGGCTCAACATTGAAGAAAAAACAAGGCAATATGTCAAACATGCCTAATAAGGGCAAGGAATTGATCTTTGAAGAAGGAGACTTGGTTTGGATTTATCTTAGAAAAGAATGCTTTCCTAATGAAAGGAAATCTAAGCTAATGCCGAGGATTGATGGACCATTCAAAGTGATCAAAAAGATCAACAACAACGCATATCAACTGGATTTGCAAGGTAAGTATAATGTTAGTGATAGCTTCAAGGTAAATATCCAACGTCTCAGTCTTCTTGCACCGACAAGTACAGTTTGTTCCCCTTGTAAACAAACCCATCCTAATCCTGATGTTGAATGTGTCTCTTTCCATGAACCGCCAACATGATAACATTGGTAAAACAGTGGTTCAAATAAATAAGTAATTAAAAATAGTAAACATAAAAATATTTAATTATTATAAATACAAAATTACAACAACAAAAATTATATTTCATTTACAATTTACTTCATTTGAGAATAATAAAAATATTATAAGTTTATGATATATTTAATTTTAAAAATTAGAAATATGTAAAATGAATGTAAATAAAAGAGAAAATAAATAAAAATATTGATAAACGACATGAAAAAATTAAATAAAAATAAATTAATAATGTTAATTATTAAGTATCAAACAATTGTTAGGAGAGTGAATGTCCAAAGCGATAGACGATATCCTGTTAAAAGATATTGAACAATCTCAATAAAAATTTGAAAATAAGGTGAAATTTTGGAATATATAGTTTATTAAAAATGTTATATTTGATTTATGGAAGTATAATAGAAAATTATGATTAATAAAACGGTGAGAGGTTAAATACCAACTACAAATATAGTATAATGTCAAACAAACTTTTTTTTTTTCAAACAGGAACTATCCATATAGAACCATCACTTTATATTTCTATACAAATCAATGAAACAATTAATTTTATTTTAATTAAAATCAAAATCAAATATTATTTTATATTTGTAAAAAGTTGTTTGTTTTGTCAATCATAAATATAGAACTACTAAATTATAAAATTTGTCACAAAAATTAAAAAAACGTAATGAAAAACTTGCGCATCCCACTAACCATATTTTAGTAATATAAAATGTAAACTATCCCGTTCTAAAAATTTGGTCGCTCTTTACCTCCTGAAAGTTCAAATGAGGTGTTATTTAAACAGATATATTAATATTTTGAAGAAAAGGTGTAAACGATTTGGTGTTGAAATGTACAAATGACTCGGTGCAAACAAAAAGCAATGAAGAATAGAAATGTAAAAAAAAAGGACCCACAAAAAGTCAAAATAAATGGTCAGTGAAGGGTTTGACCGGACAGGAGAAGTCCATCCATAGTTTCCCACTGCCTTCCCAGATTTAGCACAGATGAATTGCAATTTGTATCCCCCTTTTATTTCATCTCTCTCTCTCTCTCCTTTTTTTTTTTTTTTTTTTGTTACAACATCTCTCTCTCTCCTTGATTGTATATATATATGCAGAGCTCAATTTCTTTCATACACAAAATAAAAGACCTTTTGGGAGCGGAGATTTTCTCTCTTAATTAAAATAGTAACCTCACGGGTGTTATTATTTGCAGAGATCTGTGTGGGTAAATCAAGTGAGATCATTTTGGGTACTTAGATTGGAAGAAGATGAGACGTGGGAATTCAGGTACCGACCATGAACTTGGGATTCTACGAGGAGCTAACTCGGACACCAACTCCGACACGGAAAGCATCGCCAGCGACCGCACGGCCTTCAGCGGTCCGTTGGGGCGTCCCAAACGGACGTCCAAGAAGAACGCGAGATTTGCTGCTGATCTTCCCAAGAGAAGCAACAGCATGAGCGGCGGGGGGCGGGGAGAAGAGGATGAGTACGTCGAGATCACGCTGGACATTAGAGACGACTCGGTGGCCGTTCACAGTGTCCAGCAAGCAGCCGGAGGGGGCGGGCTACACCAGCTGGAGGATCCTGAGCTCGCACTACTCACGAAGAGGACGCTCGAGAGCAGCCTCAACAACTCCACCTCCCTTTCCTTCTTCCGCAGCACCTCCTCACGTATCAAGCATGCCTCACGCGAGCTCCGGCGCGTCTTCTCCAGACGCCCTTCACCTGCCGTACGGCGCTTTGACCGCAGTAGCTCCGCCGCCGTCCACGCTCTTAAAGGCCTCAAGTTTATCGCCACCAAGACTGCCGCCTGGCCCGCCGTAGACCAACGCTTCGACAAGCTCTCCCTTGACACCAACGGCCTCCTCCTCTCTTCCAAGTTCTGGGAATGCTTAGGTAACGAAATCTACCTTACCAATTCTCTTATCTTATATACACATGTTTCCATTTCTTTTAATTTCTGCTTTGTGTTTTCTTTAGGAATGAACAAGGAATCCAAAGACTTTGCGGACCAGCTCTTCCGAGCTCTGGCTCGCCGGAACAACATCTCCGGCGATGCAATCACCAAGGACCAGCTCAGGCTCTTCTGGGAACAGATATCAGATGAAAGCTTCGACTCCAAACTCCAAGTCTTCTTCGACATGTAAGCTGTTTCTTATCATCGCGTAACCCATAAATATCTATGCTTAATGGTCGTTAAATATTTGGTATTTTGGCATAATAACACATACATATTTTATTGGGCATAATAATATAAATTGTGAAGATGTAGTAGCTAATAAATGACGCCATGATGTGGTCAGGGTGGACAAAGATGAGGATGGACGGGTAACAGAAGAAGAGGTGGCTGAGGTGAGAAACCCACACACTGTTCAATAATTACCTTTTCCACATATTTTATTGTTCTCAGTTGATTATCTTTGACAAATTTGTCCACGCGCAAATCCCACTGACTTTATCTGCTGACGTTTATTACTCTTACTTCACCAATCCATGTGAACACGACAGTAATGGGTTATTAGATAGACTTGTCTTTATTACTTTCGTTAAGGTTATTAATCTTAATAATTTTTTTTGTTGGTAATTAATTGCAGATTATCAGTCTTAGTGCTTCAGCCAACAAGCTCTCCAATATTCAAAAGCAAGCCAAAGAATATGCAGCGTTGATAATGGAAGAGTTGGACCCAGACAATGCTGGTTACATCATGGTACGTATGGTCCACCTTCACCAACTCAATCACTACTGGTATATACAGTAAAATACTACTAGAAACAGCCTGAAAATTCCAAGTTTCTAAAAATCTAAAGATGTAGAAATTATTGACAAACCTTGAATTTTAACAAATCAATCAACAAAAAAAGGCCGACAAGCACAGTAGGGTGGTTAAGACTTAAGAGGAGCAAATTAATGGGAAAATTAGAAAAAAAAAATTACTTTTTCATCATACTTTTGTCAATCTAAACTTTTATTTTAAAAGTTTGAGAGACTAAACCTAATTTGACTAATATTTATCTAATTTTATCTTTAATACAATAAAAATACTAAACAAATTTCTTTTTTCTTTCTAATTTTTTCATGTATGTATACCATCAACATAAATGTTACATCGATTCAGGTTACGTCTTCTAGAACATGTAAATTACGTATTCTAGAACGTTTTCTAAATTTCGTAGAACATGTAGGAAAGCAGAAGACGTATTCTAAATTTTGTAGAACATGTGGAAAAGCAGAATACAGATTCTAAACTTCGTAGAACGAATAAGACGTATTCTAAATTTCGTAGAACATGTAGAAAAGGCAGAAAAAAAGATTTTAAATTTCGTAGATGACAAATTATAAAGTGTGAAACCGAAAGCAAATGAAAACAAAAGCAAAAATAGAAGAGAATATACACAGAGAGATACAAATTAAAATCAACTTTGAACAACATCAAAAGAAAAACATCAAAACGAAATTTAACCTAAAACGAATTAAAAGAAACAAAAATCACAAAAGATATTTTCAAAACGTAAAAGGAACCGCATGTATGAATACAAAGCTTTCCTTTTATTTTGTCAAAACTCTCTCACAAAAAAAAATGATCGCGTTTACTTTTTTTTTTAATTGTTATTGTCTTCAAAATATGTTTTTGGATATTTTAATTTTTTTTGTGAGTTTTATTTTAGTATGAATCGATGTAGGCGACTACTTGCCATATTTATTAATTAAAACTTTATTAAGAAAATATAAAATCACTAAAAACTAGTCAGAGTTTAGTCGGTCTAGGCGGCATATGGAGGTCCGATATTATTTATTAAACATTGAAAATGCCTGTGAAAATTGATAAAGAATGATTTTGTTGCATAAATGTTGTATTGTAATATGATAGTTAATGATATGAAATGGATATTGGTGAAACAGATCGAAAACTTGGAAATGTTGCTGCTACAAGCACCGAACCAGTCGGTGCGGATTGGGGACAGCAGAATACTAAGCCAAATGCTAAGCCAGAAGCTGAAACCGGCAAAAGAGAGCAACCCCCTGGTGAGATGGTCGGAGAAAATCAAATATTTCATACTTGACAACTGGCAGAGACTATGGATCATGATGCTATGGCTTGGCATCTGCGGCGGCCTCTTCGCCTACAAATTCATTCAGTATCGGAACAAGGAGGCGTATGGCGTGATGGGTTATTGTGTTTGTATCGCCAAAGGAGGTGCAGAGACTCTCAAATTCAACATGGCTCTCATATTGCTGCCTGTTTGTCGCAATACTATCACTTGGCTCAGGAACAAGACCAAGCTAGGTGTTGTCGTTCCCTTTGATGATAATCTTAACTTCCACAAGGTCATTGCAAGCGGGATTGGGGTCGGGGTTTTGCTCCACGCGGGTGCGCATTTAACATGTGATTTCCCGCGGCTACTTGCTGCGGATGAGGATACGTATGAGCCCATGATACCTTACTTTGGGGAGCAACCGGAAAGCTACTGGTGGTTCGTGAAGGGAGTGGAAGGATGGACTGGAATTTTGATGGTTGTCCTAATGGCTATAGCATTTACACTCGCTACGCCTTGGTTTCGTCGTAACAAGCTCAACCTACCTAATTTCCTCAAGAAGCTTACCGGTTTTAATGCCTTTTGGTACTCCCACCATTTGTTCATCATTGTCTATGCTCTTCTCATTGTCCATGGTATCAAGCTCTATCTCACCAAGATTTGGTATCAGAAAACGGTATTGTCTTCAAACTAACATGATTGTTTTGTTGCCTATTTTTTTTTTTTTTTTTTGGGGATAACTAACACTTTGATATTTGCGTGACTTCTTGCAGACATGGATGTATCTCGCAGTACCCATCCTGCTGTATGCATCTGAGAGGTTGATCCGTGCTTTCAGATCAAGCATCAAACCGGTTAAGATGCTGAAGGTCAGAATTTAAACCTTAGAATGGCTTGTGTTAAGAGTAGGAATTAAAATCCGAGTTTGCACTGATTTTATATACGTAACAACAGGTGGCTGTATACCCTGGGAATGTGTTGGCCCTACACATGACGAAGCCACAAGGTTTCAAATACAAGAGCGGACAGTACATGTTTGTGAACTGCAGAGCCGTCTCTCCCTTCGAATGGCATCCTTTCTCCATCACCTCTGCCCCGGGAGACGATTACCTGAGTGTCCACATCCGGACTCTCGGCGACTGGACACGTAAGCTCAGGACCGTCTTCTCCGAGGTTTGCAAACCTCCCACCGCGGGTAAAAGCGGTCTGCTGCGAGCAGATGGAGGAGACTCTGGGAACCTCGCCTTCCCAAAGATCCTCATCGATGGTCCCTATGGCGCTCCCGCGCAAGACTACAAGAAGTACGACGTGGTTCTCCTCGTGGGTCTCGGCATCGGAGCCACGCCTATGATCAGCATCCTCAAGGACATCATCAACAACATGAAATCTCCCGACCGTGACAGCGACATAGAGAACAACAACAACAGCAACGGTAAAGGATTTCGAACGAGGAAGGCATATTTCTACTGGGTGACTCGGGAACAAGGATCGTTTGAGTGGTTCAAGGGGATTATGGATGAGGTTTCTGAGTTGGACGAGGAAGGAGTGATCGAGCTCCACAATTATTGCACGAGCGTGTACGAGGAAGGCGATGCCAGGGTCGCTCTCATTGCCATGCTTCAGTCCCTGCAGCACGCTAAGAACGGTGTTGATGTCGTGTCGGGGACACGTGTCAAGTCCCACTTCGCCAAACCCAACTGGAGACAAGTCTACAAGAAAATCGCAGTTCAGTACCCTGGCAAACGAATCGGTAACAACTCTCGACCTGTTATGTCGTATATAAGGTATTCATTTTAAATAATGCTAATATCAACTTGATTGCAGGAGTCTTCTACTGTGGGGCACCAGGACTGACAAAGGAACTTAAAAATCTGGCTTTGGATTTCTCTCGCAAGACAACCACCAAGTTTGACTTCCACAAAGAGAACTTCTAAATCATATAAGTTGCGCCATAATTTAGTAGAAAAATAAAACAAGAAACTGAAGATAAATTTTTATTTTTTATTCTTTACCTTTTATAAAAATCATATATATATATGAGCTGTATTCTTTCGTTGCTTCTTCTTCCCTACTTTTTTTTGTTTACCTTGTGACTACTTAGTTTAATGCGAAAATAAGTATAAAATAGTTGCAGGTTGATGTAATTATGGAGTTACTGTAGCGTTCTTTTGTACTTGTATTCGTATCTTTCACCAGTAAAGATAGTTTTGGTCTTGAATTCTCGTTACTTTTTTTACATACTTTATTGAGATATCACCACTATATAGGTATTAATTGTTTGTTTATGATTACATTTTGTTGGAAGCTGATGAAAATTGCAAGTCAATTCCTTTTTCTTTTAATATTTCTGTTTTGGTTCTAATACAAAGGTAAAACAGCAAAAACGTTTTGAAAGCTTGAAAAGAAACTTAAAACATATGAAGTGAAGTAAATGGAGAAGCACGAGATGTAAGAACTGACTTTTTCATATTTTACCCAATGTCTTCTAATACATATTTATAGAAAAGGATCAGAAAAGTAATATCTGTTTTTCCTACTTTTTACCCACAAAATTGAACTACTACTAATTTTCACTTAGGGAAGAGTTGTTCTACAAGTCAAGACTAGAGTTCAATTCTTCTTCAGATGCGAAATTTTTTAATCATTCTCATTTGGCAAATCGAAATGGTATCAGGTTTTATGTCCAATACAAAACATGGTGAATGGACTACTCGATAGCTACACTTATTTTATAAAGATTAGTCGGATAATAAAAATTCGAATAATCTTCGCACTAAAAAACATACCAAACATCTCTGTGGATAAATGATGGACTTTAACAACTTTTGTCTTCTAGCAACTTGTCTTCTCCTTCTTCTCACGATTCATTAATTTTCCTGAGGTTAGTTGTTTCTCTCTTGTGCAGGATTAATCAAAGAATGAGAGTCCAATACATATCTGTATGCTTTATTTAACCTATATATATGTTATAATAGTGTGTTTGTTTTATAGTGATTTATAAATTTAAACGCAAAAACCAAACATATCAAAAATGAAAAACATCATTTTTGTATAGCTTGCAAAAACATTTGATTAAAAATGTTTTTGTGTTAACAACACAATTGGTCTATACGAAATGCATAAAAACACAAATTTGATTGTATGATGAAAATACGGTATGACATTGTTTACGATAATTCAATTTATTTGTATGGAGTAGTATGCAGAAAAAAATGGAATGTATAAGGAAGTTAACTAAGGCAAATGTGCGGAGCTTCGTGGTCAAGTGGTAAAGAGACGGGCTTGTGACGTCAACACGTTACGAGTTCAATCCACATACTACGAAACTAAAAATACATTGTTTTGGACACCCACATGGATATGGACCTTTGCTTTCGGCCCATTTGAATATCCGGAGAGATGGTCTATCCATGAGCTGCATCTCCCCCAGAGATTAGTTTGGGTCCTTCCATAGGCCTGAGATTTACTCTAAGTTATATAAAAAAAAAAACTAAGGCAAATATATAAAAAATTGAGTGGTTTTTAGGACGAAACTAATATTATATGTTTTTGTTTCGGAATTGGAGTGATTAAATGTTTTGGCCCATAACCTCCGAATAATTCAAAATTAAAAAAAAATGTATAAAAATAAAGAAAGTGGTGGTCGTTCTAGAAGCAGAAGGACCACTTGTTTTATTACAAGAGATGAGTTTAGTAAATAAGCACTACAAACGGGACTAGACAATTCTTGTTTCAATGCCGTTCGTTTGGCCCCACTCACCAAACCCATTCTCAGATTTCATGCATGTGAAACGAGACAAAATAATGTTGACCATGTTTTCAAGAGAAAGTTACTAAAAATGACCCCAAAATTGATTTGAAATATAAAGGTAATTTAAATATTTTATGTTTGAAAAAAATAATCGAAAGAGATAGTAAAATTACAACTACATCCTTTATGACCAAACAAAAAAATGGAGGCCATAATGACTGTTTTAATCCTATCGAAGTCTGCTACGTAATATAGAAATCTACCAGAAGACTTCCGCCAGAAATCTAACAGGTAGACTCCATGTGAAGTCTATTTTTGTAGTTAGTAGACTACCAAAACAGTCTACTATATAATTATATTTTAAATTTAAATTTATAAATTAACAAAAAATATTTTGATAAAAAAATTTGATTGATGATCCTATTATAAACAATTGTGAAGTATGAAAAAGAAAACTTCACAAAATTTCACAAATTAAACCTACTTAGACAAATTAGGTTATGAAGTCTAATTTGGTGGTTTAGTAGACTACCATAGCAGTTTACTATATAATTATATTTTAAATTTAAATTTATAAATTAACAAAAAATATTTTGATTAAAAATTTCGATTGATGACCCTACTATAAACAATTATGAAGTATGAAAAATACAATTTCACAAAATTTCATAAATTAAACCTACTTAGACAAATTATGTTATGAATGAAATATATAATATACTAAACAAAGAGTTACCAAATAAGGGGTACATCATAACATGTTTTTACACTTAGGGTTAGAGTTAGGGTTTATCATTTTTATATTTAAAATATCAAATTTGCATAAAAGTGTTAACTTGTGAATATATTATACGTTTTGAATGTTTGAAATAAGTTTTGGTATAGAGTTTCGAATAATCATTGAAAATAATCGATTTATGTGTAGTAGACTTCAAGTCTACTTCAATCAGTTGACTTCATGTGAAGTATACAAACGAAGTTTATATACGAAGTCTACTAAACCAAATTTTGAAATTGAAGTATTAAACTCATATTCAGATTAATTTTTTAAATTGAAATCTTAAACTCAAATTTAGATTAATTGGGGATATAAATATACCTTAAAAAGTATAAAATTATGATTTAATATATAGAAAGTAAACTGCATTTAGAAGTCTACTAAAAAAATTTGAAACATATGGAGGAAATTTGAATTTTCTAACAACATTTTAAAAATTTGAAATTTTTTTAACCAAACAAAACCAATCAAATCGTGTATTTAACCAGAACCAAATTGAACCAATTTATTTACCCATCTAAATAAACCGAACTTAACCAATTTATTTACCCTACCTATAAAACCTAAAAAATGTGGCTTATATTCATCTTTGAGACGTGGAAGATAAAGGCGATACCTTCATGGAACATAAGCGGCGAACTATGCAGCGGAGACGATGACAGTGTTAGCATCGACAACGAAGCTTTTAATCCTTTAATCAAATGCGATTGCTCTTTTCTCAACTCCACTATCTGTCGTATCGTTGCTCTGTACGTTTGCCTTCAATCTGTTCGACGCTTTGCCTCAACCACGACCACTTTTGAAATTTGCTTGCTTGTCTTTTTTGTCACAGGAGGGCTCGTGGGATGGATGTTGCCTTACCAATTCCTGAAGAGCTCTGGAGTCTCGTTCACATCTTTAATCTGTACGCTTTTGTGCTTCACTTACCTACTTTTAACAACCATTATTGCATTGGAACACATTCAATTTTTAACCTTTTTCCTTTTGGCAGGAACATAAATCGGAATTTCTTGACTGGTCCTCTGTCTCCTGGAATTGGTTCTTGTAACCAATGCAAATGCTCTGAAACTCATCTGTGAGCTTCTCAAGAGTTTTGTCACAAGTCAAGTATTGATATGCTCAAATTTGCCCTGAGCTACTCTCTCAAATTAAGAGATCGTAGTAGTACTTAGGGATCGAATGCACAGGGAATCAAATCACACAATCAATTAGTGAATTCAAATTATGCTAAGTAGGTAAGTATGAGTGTAATGTAAAATAGCAAGCAATGTAAACAGTGAATGGTTATTGAAACAACCCGACCCAAAAATTTTAAAATTTTCCCTCCAGATTACTAAGCAACGCGGAACAATAAACCATCAACAACAGATTCCAATTTAACAATCCCATACTTTATTAAATATCAAACCGTTCAACCAATCAACCAATATCCAATAATTAACAACCTAACAATTCCATAAACAATAAACACAGCGAGACCCTAAATCATCCCTTCTTCCTCGCCACGATTCCACGATCACATTTTCTCTTTACCTGCAACACATGGCAAAAAGAGTTGCGTGAGTATTATCATAAATACTCAGCGACGCGGTCATCCCGTATACAGGCTAATTAAACACAAGTATAAACAAAAGATACAATACTATGATGATCACAGAAAAAGCATACACGGAACAAACATCACGAACCCACACAGAAGCACTATGTCGATACACACCACCATGGTATCGATCGACATGATGCCTCATGTCGATCGACACGACGTCGCAGAATCCAGAAACGAGTCTGTCCTCATATGACTCGAATCTGTCGCGAGCCATCGAGTTTCCTGCACAATTCCATTCACAAAGCACACAAAACCCACCACGCAATCGCATTCTATCAATTCCCTATACTTATACAAGCCCACGATCACGCACTCACCTCTTCAAAAGATTGAAAAGACGAAGGACACAAAGAACACTTGAACAGCCACGAAATCGATCCAACAACGAACCCTCCTCGTTCCTAATAGCCTCCCACGAAAACACAAGCCTCAAGAACGATCCACCCTTCTCCAGAAATCACCAGAACTCACTCCAACACTCTGATTCTCCTTTTCTTTCTGATCTCTGATTTCTGGCAGAAAAATCGGCCAAACTTCACTGTTCCTCCCTTAAATATCGAACCCTAGGGTTCCCTAAACTGGCCCACTAAACCGGGCAATTAAATCGAACCTGTCGGTCCAATTTCACCCTGTGTCGATCGACATACACCACCCGTGTCGATCGACATAACGCCCAAAACCCGATTTTTCTTAAGTCCAAAACACACGTGTCGATCGACACAACACCCTGTGTCGATCGACACCCACCAAAAATCCACTTTTTGGTTCATGAGCGTTACAGTTATCAAGTTCTAGTAATCAATTAAACAAGGAGTTAGGCTATGGGTAATTCGCAGGAATGATTCAAAATACGATCGTGTCGATCAACACAGTGATAAAAGACGTTAGGATTTTATTAAGCACGGTTCTAGAACTCAAACACGAATGTAAAACCAATCAACTTTCATTGCAGAGATTATCTATGACTAAATCCCTAAATTCCAAATTCAGTGAATAAAGACAAGCATTAAGTTCAGGTTCAATTGTTCACAAAATTACTAAGCCAAATTTATTTGCGAATAGATAATTTTGCTCATCTAATATTATGTCCGGTTGTTAATAATACTTTCGCATCTATTAAAGCAACCTAGGATATCCAATTTCAGTTGATCAATCCTAAAATCAGAGTTAAATCAATCTAGATGAAGAACATAACGATAAATCCTAACAGGTTTTCAATCCTATCAATTTCTCATCAAACCATTGAATCACCCTAAACCTAACAAGCAAACTACTCAGACATAGATGCAGTAAACATTATGAATGAAATAAATTGCATAAAAGAGATAGAGTAAGTGATATAGAGATTCGAAAACGATGAAATCCAGAAGTCTGAAATCTCCTAAAAGCTCTGCAAATCTCTTCTCTCCCAAGTCTTAATTAAAAACTAGGATATACATAAAAACCTAAGGAAAAACTATATATAAAGTCTAAAATTTGGATTGGGTTTCTTGTAAGCTTATGGGCTTCGTGGGCCGAAAAGGAAATTATTCAATCTTTAAGTCAGAAGTACTCGTGTCGATCGACACAGCCTTGAAAACTCGACTCCGTCTTGATCACTTCGGCTCCTCTTTCCTCGATGCTCCAAAGGCTCTAAAAGCTTCCATTAAGCTCCAATCGTCCTTAACCTACAAAGACTCAAAAAGACTCGAAAAATACCAAATAGACTCTATGAAAATAACTTATATCATGGTCAAAAACGTATAAAAACCATGATATATCAACTCCCCTAGACTTAGAATTTGTTTGCCCTCAAGCAAAACATACACTAAAAATGTGAAAGAGGTTTGAAAATGCAGAAACTTACCTTTCCTTGGAGTAACAGACCAATCTCTTTCAACTAGCAAGCCACATAATGCACAACCAACTCAAAGTCAGACCGCCATGTACTTTTCCTTAGACATTCGCAGCCTCCCAAATTCATCCACGACTTATCAACATAACCCGCTAGTCCTCATTGCTGGGTCTCGTCCCAGATCTCGATGCCAAGAAATTTCTAGACTCATTCCCATACTATACCATGACTAGTGAACCATACAACCTTTGGTACTCTTTCTCTCCCCCAGACTTATTCGATTCAGAAACTCAAAAACAGTGCTTTCACTACTATTGTTCCTTGTGAGGAGACAGGGTCGTGAGATCGCTCGTCCTCTACATCCGTTCTAAGGGACTCTCAGACTGCTGTTTTTTGAGCTCCAGGTGATCATCTCTTGAGTACTGACTTACTAGAATTTCATTTCCTCATCTTATACTCAAGAACTATCATATCACCCCAAATCATTCTTTTTTTTTTATAATCGAAGGAGAGGAGTACCATTATTTTCAACAAAGATTGCACTTGTCAGGTATGAATGAGGAGTCAAGCTCTATGAACATCAATCACCAAGGAGGACGCATAATTAGCTCGAAACCTGGGCGGATTATGCTGAAAATAACAGACGTCTCTAGTTAACTGGTCAGCATTAGAATTTTTCATTAGTCTGACTCTGAAATCGATCCTGGAAGAATGGTCACACAACTGAAAGAGAGGATCCACTAAACCAAAAGAAGGATCACATTAGCAAGGAATGATGACCCAAGAATCAATGGTCTCTCACTGTCATTCTTTGTCTCCATGATGTGAAAATCCACCGGAACCAGACAATCTCCTACTTGAAGCATCAAGTCAGGAATGAACCCTTTCGAAGATGTTGAAGAAAAGTCAGCCAGCGCGATAGACATCTTCGAAGGTTGCAGATCTTTAATCCCCAGCTTCCTTGCAACAGACTCAGACATGACATTCACATTAGCTCTAATGTCACAAAGAGAGTTCTTGAATTTCATACCTTTGATCGTACAAGGAACAACGAACATCCCTAGATTCGGTATCTTCTGCAACTTTCTCAGCTGTGGTTGAGTATGTCCTCCTTTCTCCTCTGGTGTTTTAACGCTAACAGCTCGTGGATATGGGATCTTGGGCTTGTAGACTTTTTCCTCTGCTTTGACTGAAGGTTCTGAAGTGGTTGGACTCGTCTGGGACCCGTGTCGATCGACACAGTCCTTGTTTCGATCGACATGAGTCTTCTGCATAGACTTCGTGTTGAACTTAGAAGAAAACTCTCCGATTGCTCAGATTTCAGAATTCAGATATCCAACCCGTGTCGATTGACATGGGACCTCTGTGTCGATCGATACAGGTTCTGGAATGCAATCGTCTTCTCCTTCAACCTCCTATTCACTCCCCAAACTAATAGCATTGACGTGAAGTCTCGGGTTTGTGTCAGTCTTGGTTGGAAGAAAACCTTCTTGCCTCTTGATTAACTCCGCAGTTTGAGCAATTTGAATATCCAGCTTTTTGACATGGGCGTTCAAAGCTTCGAACTTCCCATTCAGATCCTGGTACATGGCATCCATCTTCCCATTGAAGCTCACAGTCATCTTCTGTTGACCCTCTAGAATCTGCTCCAGCATAGACTTTATCTCACTATTTGAAGATTGAGCAGGAGGTGTCTGGTAAGAAGAAGAACCATAGTTCCTTTGGTAGTTGTTCTGGAATGGCTTCTGGAAATCATTCTTCTAAAACCCTTGCTGATTACCAAACCTCTGACCCTGATAACCAGCTCCACCAACATAGTTACAATCCTTCTCATCTTGCTCTTTCTCCGGAATGAAAGTCTTAACCTCCTGAGCAAACTGAACAGTCTTCTTTCCCATTAGAAGATTGTGTACAGAATCTAGCTTAGCCTTAACCTCAGCGATTTGGCTTTCATCCATGTTGTCACCTAGCTTCTTCCTCTCGAAGTCTGCATTCTTGGTGCTATTACTAGAAGCCAAGTTGTCGATAAGAATCAGTGCATCCTCCGGATATCTGGTGTTGAAGTTCCCATTGCTAGTAGAATCCAGAGCCATCTAATACCTCCAATCAATCCCTCTGAAGAAAATACCCAACAGCTGAACATCACTGAACTCATGGCGAGGACAATCTCTCTGGTAGGACTTGAATATTCCCCAGGAAACCTTAAATGCCTCAGTCGGTCCCTACTTGAAAGTAGAGATCTTGGTCCTCAGATCCTCGGATCTCGCTTCATCGAAGAAGTTGTTGAGGAAAGCATTCTTGGTGTCCTCCCAAGTAGTCATCGAGCCTGGCTCCAGCTGCTTCAACCAGTAGGCAGCTTCTCCACTAAGAGAGTAGGGGAAGAGCTTGCAGTAGAGGTAGTCGCTAGAGACTCCATTAGCCTTAATGCTAGATGTTAAGTCCTCAAACCTCTCGATGTGGTCCATGGGGTGCTCAGAGGAAAGACCGTGGAATAGATGCTGAGCTACAATCGAGAAGAACGCAGGCTTCAACTCAAAATCGCTCCTCTGGAACGCAGGAGGGCGAATTGCAGCCCTATTAGCGTAGAACTCATCTGGCCTGTTGTACTCTCCCATAGTACGCCCACGAGCAAGTACCTCCTGACCCAAATGTCTATCTTGAGTGCGCGGTTCAGGGATCACGTTTCCTTCAGCATCCAAGTTCTAACCGTGCTTATTGCGTCTGTTCCCTTCGCCATCAACCAACAATCCAGCTGCATCTTGAAACAGAACTAACGGAAGACGCTCCATTGCTGCTTCTCATGTAGCTTTTCTGTTGGCTCTTTCTAAAGCTCCTAACTCGGAAACAAAATCCACTAACTCTTGATTCTGGTTGCTTCTAGTCTTGCGATTAGGCATGCACCTGAAACACACAAAAACAAAAGAAAACGGAAGTAAATAAACAGAAAATTAAAACTTAGACAAAATTCTAAAATAAAAAATCGAATGGTGATTTTAACTCCCCGGCAACGGCGCTAAAATTTGATATGCTCAAATTTGCCCTGAGCTACTCTCTCAAATTAAGAGATCATAGTAGTACTTAGGGATCGAATCCACAGGGAATCAAATCACACAATCAATTAGTGAATTCAAATTATGCTTAGTAGGTAAGTATGAGTGTAATGTAAAAATAGCAAGCAATGTAAACAGTGAATGGTTATCAAGTTCTAGTAATCAATTAAACAAGGAGTTAGGCTATGGGTAATTCGCAGGAATGATTCGAAATACGATCGTGTCGATCGACACAAGAATCTGTGTCGATCGACACAGTGATAAAAGACGTTAGGATTTTATTAAGCACGGTTCTAGAACTCAAACACGAATGTAAAACCAATCAACTTTCGTTGCAGAGATTATCTATGACTAAATCCCTAAATTCCAAATTCAGTGAATAAAGACAAGCATTAAGTTCAGGTTCAATTGTTCACAAAATTACTTCAATTGTTCAGGTTAAAAGCTATGCAAATCTCTTCTCCCTCAAGTCTTAATTAAAAACTAGGATATACATAAAAATCTAAGGAAAAACTATATATAAAGTCTAAAATTCGGATTGGGCTTCTTGTAAGCTTATGGGCTTCGTGGGCCGAAAAAAATTATTCAATCTTTAAGTCAGAAGTACTCTTGTCGATCGACACACAGGACCGTGTCGATCCACACAGTCTTGAAAACTCGACTCCGTCTTGATCACTTCGGCTCCTCTTTCCTCGATGCTCCAAAAGGCTCCAAAAGCTTCCATTAAGCTCCAATCATCCTTAACCTAAAAAAGACTCAAAAAGACTCGAAAAATATCAAAAAGACTCTATGAAAAGAACTTATATCATGGTCGAAAACGGGTAAAAACCATGATATATCAAGTATGAAACAACCCAACCCGTAAAATTTAAAATTTTTCCCTTTCGGATTATTATTATCACAAATAATAATCCTCAAAGGGTCATCACGTCACGCGGAAAACAATACAAAAATTAAACAACAATGCCATTCAATAAATCACATACTTTATTGAAACTAAACCAACCAATTCAATTCAACAACAACCAAATAACAATCCAATAATGTTCCAGAATTACTAACACCCTAGTAATTCTAACAACAATAACCACTCAACCGAGTCCCTAGACCATCTTCTCTTCCTCGCCACGATTACACGATCACACCTTGTCTTTACCTGCATCACATGGTTATACGAGATGCGTGAGTATTATCATAAATACTCAGTGACGTGATCATCCCACCTACTTGGCTATACACACATGCATAAGGGACAAACCAAAACACCAAACAAAAACCAACCATCACACAATAATCAATACGTCAAACTAACGGCATCGATCGACACAAGCACTATTTGTCGATCGATGCACTCTGTGTTGATCGACACAAGCCCTGTGTGCCGATCGACGCATCGACACATAACCTGGAAATCGAGCCTATCCTCTCATGGCCTGATTCCAAACGATTCCCCTGCACAAATCCACTCAAAACAACACGAAATCCACCAAATAAAAACAATCAAACGCATTCTATCAATCCCTTTACCCAGATAAGCCATGGTCACGTACTCACCTCAGATTTGGAAGGAAAAAGGAAGAAAAAGGATGAAGAACACAAAGAACAAGTCCCCAAGTCCGGAATCCACACTCCACTCCCGAGAAATCACTCCAAGAACGATCTCCCAAGCCTCCCAGACGAATCTCCTCTCATAAATCTCTCTAGGAACTCTCTGAAACTTTTCTGGAAACTTTCTGAAACTAAAAATCCATCAAAAATGCAGCCAACCCCTATTTATAGGGAAACCCTAGGGTTTCACCCTTAACCAGGTCGCAAACCGACACTTAAATCAAACCGGTCCGGTTCAATTTAACCTTGCATCGATCGACGCACACCACCTGCGTCGATCGACGCACGACCAAAAATCAAATTCTTGGTTCGCGGTCGTTACAAAGTATATCCATATTTGGGTTTTGGAAACTGTAACGCCCGTGAACCAAAAAGGTGATTTTTTGGTGGTGTGTCGATCGACACCATGGTGGTGTGTCGATCAACACGAGGTTAAATTGAACCGACAGGTTTAGTTTTTGATCACGTGGTTTGGCGATCGGTTTTGGGAACCCTAGGGTTCGTATATATAAAGGGAATCAGTCGGTTTGGCCACGTTTTTATTAGAGAACAGCAGAAAACAGAGAGTTTGGGAGAGAAATCAGAATCAGAGAGATTGAGAGAGTTCTGGTGAATTTTGGAGAAGGACTGATCGTTCTTGAGGCTGGTGATTGCGTGGGAGGCTATTAGAAACGTGGAGGGATCGTTGCTGGGTTGATTTTGGGTCTAGGAAGGACGAAATCAGAGGCTGTTCGGGTGTTCTTCGTGTGTTCTTCGTGTTCATCCTCTTTTTCTTCCCGAATCGAGGTGATTGCATGACCGTAGGTTTATCTGGATAAAGGATTAGATAGAATACGATTGCTTGTGGTTATTGGATTAGATTTCGTGTGTTTGTGGATAAATTTCGTGCAGGAGATCGATAAATCGCGATGGGATTCAAGCCATGAGAGGATAGGGTCGTTTCCTGGGTTCTACGATGTCGTGTCGATCGACACCATGGTGGTGTGTCGATCGATACGGGTGCAGTGTATCGATCGACACCTAGTGGTTGTGTCGATCGACACAGAAGCCTCTGTACTGGTTCATGCTGATTGTTTCGTGTATGCTTGTTGTATGCTCATCCTGGTATTGTATCTCTTGCTTATGCCTGTGTGTATAACCTGTAGACGGGATGACCGTGTCGCTGAGTATTTGTGATAATACTCACGCAACTCTTTTTACTATGTGTTACAGGTAAAGAGAAAATGTGATTGTGGAATCATGACCGGGAAGAGGAGATGATCTAGTGTCTCGTCTAAGTGGCTGTATTGATAGAATTGCTAGGTTGCTAGTAGATTCTGGAACTGGTTTTATTGGTTATTGATTTATTGAATTGAATGGTTTAGGGTATTAATAAAGTATGAGATTTATTGATTGGTGTGTTATTGTTTATTTTAATTGTTTCCGCATTGTTTTGTGCTGGTCATTGAGGATTATTATCTGTGATGATAGTAATCCGAAGGGAAAAATTTAAATTTTTGGGTCGGATCGTTTCAGGAATTACTCGAGTTTCTTGGTTAGTCATGTTTGTAACTAAAGAATTTTATTTTTATCGCATTGGCAGAGGCTGTGCAGCATGCCGCTATAATCGTTGAAGCTCAGGGAATGGACAAGATTGAAGCTACTCATTTAGAGAGGATTCTTCCACAACTTCTTTTAGATTTTTAAGGTATGATTGAGAACAATTGACTGTTAAATATCTGAAGATTAACAGTACGTATTTTTTCTTTTGCTTCGCATTGTTTCTCTCCTGAGAACAAATTGAGCTTTAATTGATGGTATCAAATCTCTGTGTTTCAGGTAAAATTGAATTGATGGTATCCGGAAAGACTTCAACAAGCTAAATAAGGAAGTGGCCAAGCTCAAAATTGTTAGTTTCTTTTGCATTGTTTGTTTTGAATTAAAGAGGAACCTTCTATTAGATCCATCGTGCTGTGCTTATACATAGAATCTGAGTTTATTTGAAAACTTTACTAACCAACCATGAGATGATATTAGTGTGAATGCAATATTTGGGCGAGTGATTTGAGCTTGACTGTAATTGATGACTGACTTGTTTCGTGTTTCTTTGTAATATAGTCTGGCGTAGAGGTAACTGAGCAGATTCAGCAAATTGAGATTATCAAACAATGCTCCACCGAGAAAGAGGCGACAGTTGGTGAAGTTTTTGCTGCTTTGGAAGCCAAATTGGAGTCCGTCCCTAATCTTGTCCATGACTCGGTTCCAATTGATAATGATGAGGTTAGTTCCATTTTCGTTGCTCTCTTTCTTTCAAGGTTTTTTTGTCTTCACGGTGAGATCGATATATATATATTTGTTTTTTTATAAAAATATGAAGGCAAATAATCGCGCGATTTTAGTTTGGGGTGATCAAACACGGGCAGCTTTACTTAACCATGTGGATCTTGTTGAGCGTCTTGGTTATGTAGATACCAAGGGAGGTAAGCATTGATTGACACTCACTCTAGGCTCAATACGCAATAATTTTGGGTTTTCCTGCTTTTGGGGTTTCATTAAAATGTTATTATTTTGGCCTTAGGTGTTAAAGTTGTTGGAGCAAGAGCCTTTTTTTTAGAAGGAGGTGGTGTACTCCTTAAACGAGCTCTTACCAACTTTGCGCAAAACTTGTTGAGAAGGAAAGGATACAGAGAAGTGCAACCTCCTTTTTTCATGAACAAGGATGTCATGGCCAAGTGCGCGCAGCTGTCGCAATTTGATGAAGAACTTTACAAGGTGCTGCACCGTGTGCCTGAAGCCTGCAAGCAGCTTTCTCTCTTATGCTCTAGTTACAATTCTCTCTTAGTGATAACATGAAGGATGATAATTTATTTCTTACCCCTACTTAAGAGAGAGGCTTTAATTTGGTTTTAGTTGCACATTTTTCAAAATGTTATTCATATTGATATAGATTACATGCAGTTCTCGCTTTGTTTTGTTATAATCTCATTTGTTACAATTTTCTATTGCTTAAATCTCTTGTGATTCAATGTGATAAAAAAATTCATCATAATAAAACATCATTCAGCAAAACATCACTCAACAACGTAAGCAAACAATTTGTTCTTGTTATATGACTCGATAAACCAAATCCTATACTTGAAACTAAAAACATACATTTACTCCAAAATGTTTTATAAAAAACCAAAGACCAAATAAGGTTATTAGAATTTTAGAAATTATGTGAGTAGAATTTTAGAAAATATATGTTGAACTTTAGACATGTACTTAGACATATTTTTAATCAAATTTAAAATATAGACTTCATTTGTACTCTGCGCGTAGACTTCATAAACAGTCTACTAAAATGTGCGAAATACTAATTAATCATAAAAATTAGTTGGATTATAACAAAAGATGTGAAACTCTTCCATAAGGAAGAAAAATAATTAACACACATTTTAGATCAAGAAAATCTGAAAAATTCATTATACATAATGTTAAAATAATTTATTAATTTAAAACTAAAATACAGACTTCAAATACAGTCTACTAGTAGACTTAAGTCAGACGTCTACCAACAACAGCTAAGTACTACTCAACCAAGAAAATTGATTTATACAATAAATATTGCATCTACATACGTCAAATTCACACAAAAGGAAACACATTAGATAACACACATGTGGGAGCAAGAAAATCTAAAAAATTCATTATAAATAAGTTTTAAATGCATTTCTAAGAAAATTAAATCTGTAGAATTCACAAGCAGGCTGCGATAGTAGATTTCATAGAGAAGTCTATTAGTGGACTTTCTGGTGAAGTCTACATAATGGGTTATTGATGAGATATTGGCAAGTAATGGAACTGATGCAACTAAGGAGATGGAACAGCTTGTACCAGAGCTTAAGGAGGACGCATTTACAATCTCTGATGGGTCTAATACTATGGAAACAAAGGATAAAGACCTAGACGTGCCATTTGGTCCAATGACTAGGTCCAAGCAAGCAAGGTTCCAACAAGCTCTTCATCAACTCTTACACACTACCCAGGGCAGTATAGAGTGTGCTTATCCAACCACATTGGTTGTGATGCAAGCCTCCTAGATCATTCATCAGGAGAGGTGTTTTGACTTGCACTCTTTTCCTTGGATTGGTTTTGTCCCATTGGGTTTTCCAATCAAGGTTCTTAATGAGGCTTGGGCACAACACTTATACAATAACCTCTTGATGAAACTAAGCCCATTTCTAGCCCATTTCTATCTTAATTTTTGTCCAAGAAGCAAGAGAGAAGCCTGTTTTCATTTAAACTCAGTCTTTGTGCATTTAAGCCTGTTTTAATTATTTTTGAGTATTTCCAAGAAGTTGTGCATGTACAGCCTTCTTCTCTTTATATTCTGAACGAAAATCTCATTAAAATCATCAAACTTTTTTCTATTAAAAACATTCTCTAAATTTTGTTTGATCCTAGTTTGTTTAGTATATTTTGATTTCGATTTTTACACTACAAACAACTTCTGATAGTCTGAGAGCCAGTTCCGCATCTCTTAGAAGTATCAATTCAATTCACTGCTTGTTTTCATCATCACAATCGTTTGGAGAGCATTCAGGGACGTGATCATCACACCTAGGATCACATCAAGTGGTATCAGAGCAGATCTCCATCCATAGGTTGTGTTTTTCCAACTCTGCAATTTTTGACTCTTCATATTCTGTGATCAAATCTGTTCTAGTTGAAAAACGTGTGTATTAGGATCTGATCTACCTGGAACAAGTGTTAGAATTGATAAATAAACTAAACCTAATGCACGAAATTGCAGAGAAGAAAAATTAGGGTTATTCGATTAATTGGAATCTGATTTGTTTTGGTTCAATTCCATTGCTTTCTGATAATCAAAATTGTGTTTCTGTGAATATCTTTACTGGTTTAGTGTTTGGAATTTGACCAGGAACCATGGAAGAAGAAAGCAATCAGAACAATGGAATAAATCAGTTAATGCTTGATGCTTTGACTGCACGAATGTCTACTTTGATTGATCAGAAACTAGAAACCTTCAGGTCTGAGGTTGTGCAATTAGATCATGAAGGATCAAGAAGGAATTTAAACCAGTCTACTACAGAAAATTATTATAGCCATTCAAATCGATCCAATGGCTCTAGAAGAAGAAGGCAAGACAGAGGAGATAGGCAGCAAACCGTTGATCCTCTGGGTGGTTTGAAATTGAAGATTCCTGAGTTTAAAGGCACTGCTGATCCAGAAGAGTATCTAGAATGGGAAAAGAAGATTGAACTTGTCTTCAATTGCAGAGATTACACCCGAGTATAAACTAAAGCTTGCTCCTACTGAATTCAAAGACTATGCTCTGTGTTGGTGGGATAGTCTCGTTACAGCAAGAAGAAGAGCAGGAGATTTCCCTATTGAAACATGGATTAAGATGAAGGTAATCATGAGAAAGAGATTTGTACCAAACCATTATCATAGAAAACTGCATTTCAAGCTTAGAATACTGTCTCAAGGAAGTAGATCAGTTGAGGAAAACTACAAAGAGTTGGAAACTCTTGTGCTAAGAGTTGATATCCAAGAGGACAGAGAGGCAACTATGGCTAGATTCATGGGTGGTCTGATCAGAGATAACATTGACAGATTAGAAGTTCATCACTATGTAGAAATGGAAGAAATTTTGCACAAAGCCATTATGTTTGAAAAGCAGCTGAAGCGAAAGGGGTACAAGTCTAGCTATGGATTCAACAAACCAAAATTCCAAAAGGACGACCAACTAAGAGATTCTAAGTCATTTTCTAAACCTAAAGTGGAAACATAAAGTGCAAAAGGCAAAGAAGTAGCAACTACATCCAAAACCAGAGACATTCAGTGCTACAAATGTAAGGGTTATGGTCATTATGCCAGTAGCTGTTCTAACAAAAGGGTGATAATCATTAGAGAGAATGGAGTTGTAGAATCAGAAGAAGAACAATTAGAGGCTGAAGAAGAAGAAAAACGAGTGGAGATGCCAGTTCAAGGAGAGTTACTTGTCACAAGAAGGACACTAAACCTGCAAACCAAGACTGTTGGGAATGAGCAAAGAGAGAATCTGTTTCATACTCGTTGTATGGTTCAAGGCAAGGTCTGCAGCTTAGTTATAGATGGAGGGAGTTGCACCAATGTTGCAAGTGAAACCATAGTAAAGAAACTTGGTTTGAAGGTGATGAAACGGCCAACAGCTTACAAGTTACAATGGCTTAACGACGAGGGAGAGCTGGAAGTAAAGAACCAAGTCAAGATACTATTGTCTATTGGAAAGTATGAAGATGAAGTAATGTGTGATGTATTACCAATGGATGCTGGACACATTCTGCTGGGAAGGCCTTGGCAATCAGATAGGAGAACCATTCATGATGGATTTACTAATAGATATTCGTTTGATTTCAAGGGACAGAAAACTGTTTTGGTTCCTTTGACACCACAAGAAGTCCATCTCGACCAACTGGCCCTGAAAAAGAACAAAGCACCATCAGAATCAAAGGCCAAACAACCAGCCAATCTGTTGCTTGATAAGCCAAAGGGAAGTCACTTTCCTCACTTATTGTTTGTGCATAAAGAATGTTTTAACATAACAAGGCCAATGCATGACATTCCTAGCAAAATACAATTACTTTTGCAGGAGCTCAGGGATGTTTTTCCAGAAGAAACTCCACAAGGCTTGCCACCAATCAGGGGAATAGAGCATCAAATCGATTTTATCCCAGGAGCTTCACTTCCAAACAAGCCAGCCTATAGAACTAACCCTTTGGAGACCAAGGAACTACAACAACAAGTCACTGAACTTATGGAGAAAGGTCATATCCGTGAGAGCATGAGCCCATGTGCTTTGCCAGTCTTGCTTGTACCAAAGAAAGATGGTAGTTGAAGAATGTGTGTTGATTGCAGAGCCATCAACAATATCACTGTAAAGTATTGACATCCCATCCCTAGATTAGATGACATGCATGATGAGTTGCATGGTTCTAGCATCTTTTGTAAGGTTGATTTGAAAAGTGGATATCACCAGATTAGAATGAAAGAAGGTGATGAGTGGAAAACTGCATTTAAAACAAAATACGGACTATACGAATGGTTATTAATGCCATTTGGGCTAACTAATGCGCCTAGATACTTCCATGAGACTAATGAACCATGTTCTTAGGTCATTTATAGGTCATTTCGTTGTGGTTTACTTTGATGACATTCTGATCTATAGTAAGAACTTGGATGAGCATATTGAGCATCTTAGAAAGGTTCTAGAAGTGCTTAGGAAAAAATCATTGTTTGCTAACTTAAAGAAATGTACCTTTGGAACAAATAACCTTGTCTTTTTAGGATTTGTTGTGAATGCAGATAGAATTCAGGTTGATGAAGAAAAGATTAAAGCTATCAAGGAATGGCCAAGTCCAAAAACAGTTGGTGAAGTGAGAAGCTTTCATGGCTTAGCTGGTTTCTACAAAAGATTTGTCAAAGATTTTAGTACTTTGGCCGCACCATTAACTGAAGTAATCAAGAAAAACGTTGGGTTCAAGTGGGAACAAGCACATGAGGAAGCATTCCAAGCCCTAAAAGAGAAACTTACCAAATCACAAGTTCTTTCTCTTCTTGATTTTTCTAAAACTTTTGAAATAGAATGTGATGCATCTGGTGTTGGTGTAGGTGCTGTGCTTATACAAAAGAAGAAACCTATATCATTCTTTAGTGAAAAGCTTGGAGGAGCTACTTTGAATTACCCAACATATGACAAAGAACTTTATGCACTTGTGAGGGCATTACAAACATGGCAACACTATCTCTGACCTAAAAAATTCGTCATTCACACTGATCATGAGTCTCTCAAGCATCTAAAGGGATAACAGAAATTGAACAAGAGACATGCTTGATGGATCGAATTCATTGAAACTTTCCTTTATGTGATTAGATACAAGAAAGGTAAGGAAAATATAGTTGATGATGCACTATCTCGAAGGTATTCTCTCTTAACTACTCTTGAAACCAAATTACTTGGATTTGAGTATATCAAAACTTTATATGCCACTGATTCTGATTTTAAAGATGTATATGCTTCTTGTGAGAAGTTTGGTCGTGGTAAATACTTCAAAAATGATGGGTTTCTCTTCTTTGAAAATAGACTCTGTGTGCCTAACTCTTCTCTGCGAGATTTGTTTGTCAAGGAAGCTCATGCAAGTTGACTTATGGGTCATTTTGGCATGGCTAAGACACTGAATGTAATGCAAGAGCACTTCTTTTGGCCACACATGAGAAGAGATGTAGAAAAAGCTTGTGAAAGGTGTGTAACTTGCAAGCAAGCTAAGTCCAAAATCCAAAACCACGGTCTGTATATTCCTTTACCTATTCCTTTGCATCTTTGGCATGACATTTCAATGGATTTTGTTGTTGGATTACCTAGAACTAAAACTGGAAAAGATTCTGTGTTTGTAGTTGTTGATAGGTTTTCTAAAATGGCTGATGATGCTGTGAATGTTGCTAGTTTGTTCTTTAAGGAAATTGTTAGACTTCATGGCATGCCTAGGACGATTGTTTCTGATAGAGACACAAAGTTTCTTAGCTTCTTTTGGAAAACACTATGGTCTAAGCTAGGGACTAAACTTTGCTTCTCTACTACTTGTCATCCACAATATGATGGACAAACCAAAGTTGTCAATAGGACATTGTCTACCTTGTTGCGTGCATTAATTAAAAAGAACATTAAATCTTGGGAAGAATGCTTACCACATGAAGAATTTTCTTATAATGATGCTAAGCATTCTGCATCTAAGTTTTCTCCATTTCAGATT
This sequence comes from Arabis hirsuta, assembly GCA_964056655.1. Taxonomy (NCBI): domain Eukaryota; kingdom Viridiplantae; phylum Streptophyta; class Magnoliopsida; order Brassicales; family Brassicaceae; genus Arabis; species Arabis hirsuta. The sequence continues at coordinate 21,113,114 of OZ053299.1, read as the reverse complement.
GTCTATGGTTTTAATCCTTTATCACCTTTGAATCTAATGCCTTTACCTTTGAGTGAAAGAGCTAGTTTGGATGGATAGAAGAAAGCTGAGCTTGTTAAACAGATACATGAGAAGGTCCAGATCAATATAGAAAACAAGACCAAACTCTATCAATCTAACCAAGGAAGAAAGGAGATGATCTTTGAAGAAGGAGATTTGGTTTGGATACACTTGAGAAAGGAGAGATTTCCTAAAGAAAGAAAATCCAAAATCATGCCCAGAATAGATTGTCCTTTCAAAATCATAAAGAAACTCAACAACAACGCCTACCAGCTGGATCTCCAAGGTAAGTATAGTGTGAGTTCAAGCTTTAATGTTACTGATTTAGTTCCTTATTGTGCAGAAGAAACGGATTTGAGGTCAAATCCTTCTCAAGTGGGAGAGGATGATGAGATATTGGCAAGTAAAGGAACTGATGCAACTAAGGAGATGGAACAGCTTGTACCAGAGCTTAAGGAGGATGCATTTGCAATCTCTGATGGGTCTAATACTAAGGAAACAAAGGACAAAGACCTAGACGTGCCACTTGGTCCAATGACTAGGTCCAATTAAGCAAGGTTCCAGCAAGCTCTTCATCAACTCTTACACACTATCCAGGGCAGTCTAGAGTGTGTTTATCCAACCACATTGGTTGTGATTCAAGCTGCCTAGATCATTCATTAGGAGAGGTGTTGTGACTTGCACTATTTTCCTTGTATTGGTTTTGTCCCATTGGGTTTTCCAATCAAGATTTTTAATGAGGCTTGGGCACAACACTTATACAACAGCCTCTTGATGAAACTAAGCTCAATTCTAGCCCATTTCTATCTTAGTTTTCGTCCAGGAAGCAAGAGAGAAGCCTGTTTTCATTTAAACTCAGTCTTTGTGCATTTAAGCTTGTTTTAATTGTTTTTGAGTATTTCCAAGAAGCTGTGCATGTACAACCTTCTTTTCTTCATATTCTGAACGAAAATCTCAATAAAATCATCAAACTCTTTTCTATTAAAAACATTCTCTGAATTTTGTTTGATCCTAGTTTGTTTAGTGTATTTGGATTTTGATTCTTACACTACAAACACCTTCTGATAGTCTGAGAGCCAGTTTCGCATCTCTTAGAAGTATCAATTCGATTCACTGCTTGTTTTCATCATCACAATCGTTTGGAGAGCATTCAGGGACGTGATCATCACACCTAAGATCACGTCAGTTATTTTTGCAATTACGACAAACGCTAGGAGACTTCATCAGCAGTCTATTAGGTTACTTTTGCATTTGACCAGAATTTGACTTTTTCAGTAGACTTCTCTATGAAATCTGTTAAATAAAAAGCTTATTTTTGTAATTGACCAAAGTTTGACTTTTTCCAGTAGACTTCTCTTGCAGTCTACTAAATACGCAGAAAACCAGTAGACTTTATTAGAAGTCTGCTGAAATGAGTAGACTCCATTCTGAAGTCTATTCAAAAGGCCGAGTTACATTTACAATTGACCAAATTGTTGATTTTTTGTGTAGACTCCATAAGAAGTCTACTCTGAAATAGGTTAGTTTTGTGTTTGACCAAATATCGAATTAATTTACCAGTAGACTTCTTAAAGAAGTCTGCTGATTAATTTAATAAGTAGTAGACTGCATAAGAAGTCTACCGATAAATGTTTTTCCTGGTCAAAGTTTGAGATTTTGGTCAAACACAAAACTAACTCGTCTGTACAGAACATACTTCTGATGCAGTCTGCTAAAAAAGTCAATAATCTAGTCAATGCCAGAAATAACCTTGGAGCAGACTCTATCTGCACTCTACAGTTAGCGTCTCCACAAGAAGTCTGCTCTATAAAGTCAAAGTTTTGGTCAAATGCAAAACTAACCCATTTTCAAGTAGACTTCATGTGAAGTCTACGAGTGTTTTTTTTTGTTATCAAAGGAAAACAAACAGATTTCACGAGCAGTCTAATTTGAATATTTTTAAAAATAGTCAATTGCAAAACTAATATTTCGTTGACTAGCAGACTTCTGGTGCACTCTACCAGATCGGAAAACACGGGTTTTAGCTCTGTTTCCACCATAGAGATCGGTTTTCAGCTCCTTCAAGCACCTGAAAATTCTATTCTGACCGTTAACAAAGAAGCCCAGCCGTCGTTTATGCAAGAACCATTTAAAATCGATAGGTTATGAGAGAAAGAATTTTGAAAACCAAATTTAGATAGTTTTTTGGATGAAATTGGAGAGAAAATGAGTGAGGAAGAAGTTATGAGCTCACAAATGAAGCTCTTATCCATGAAAAATCAGTTGGGGAAGCATTTAGAGTTTTATTTTGGTTGTTCATGGTGGTTGGAAATATTGATGCTAATGACATTTCCGTAAATAAGTTGAATCTTATAGTTGGTTTGATAAAATTTTGAGGAGAGAGAAAGAGGGGTTTAGATTTGCAATTGACAACAATATTAGGATTATTTCAATAAGCATCACTGTTTTTAATGAGACAATTGTAAAAATGCTAATTTTGGTGTATATATTTGCAAAAATACCATTAAGAGTGGTCTATTTGTAAGAATGTCACTAATTATGAATTCTTAGAGCCTAAATTTTAAAATTCTAAACCCTAAAAAATGTTTTGACCTTTAAAACCTCACAAACCTTCAAAACTAAATCATAATACAACATAGTTAACCTAAATAAAAATAATATAATAAATAAATAATTTTTAAAAATGGTAGTTTTGCAAAGATTTTGAAAATATTGTATTTTTGAAAAATGACACTTGAAAAAGTAGCATTTTTAAAATTTCTCTTTTCTAATTGTCTTTTTATTTGTATTAATATCTTCTTCTTTTTATTTGTATATAGTAATAGGTAATAACTAGATAGTTATCCGCGTTATTCGCGGATAATATGACTAACATGTAAAATCAATAAAATTTTAATTAAAAATTAATTATAATTTTTGAAGAAAATACTAAATCCAAAATCCAATTTATAAATTTAAATTTTGTAATGATTTTTTTTACAGAAATGTGCTCATCCACGAAATAACTAAAAATAGCTGATTTTTATTTTGACAAATGGCACTTTTCAAAAATGTCATATTTTCAAAATCTTATTCATTATATCATTTATGTTTGAAACAACTATGTTGTATTAGGGTTTAGTTTTGAGGGTTTATGGGGTTTTAGGGGTCAAAATATTTTTTAGGGTTTAAGATTTTAAGATTTAGGCTCTTAAAATTCATAATTAGTGGCATTTTTGCAAATGGACAACCCATAGTGACATTTTTGCAAATGTACATTCCTTTTTATTATTTTAGTCAATATATATCACTTATTAATAAAACATACTTATTTAATATCATAATTTTCAAAGATACAGTTTATGACTCAAATATACAAAATAAAAAAGAATACAAATATAAATTGAATCTTATAAATTTATTTTAATTATAAGATGAATAATATAGTTTTTAACATAAGAAGTCAGATTTATTTAATCAGTAATTTTCTTTTCTAAAAATACTCCTCAGTCAATATATTAAATTTAAAATGGACATTTAAATCTTGTTTGCTAATTAGTGTATATTCTGTTTGGTTGAGTATAAGAATTAAATAGATCAAACAAAAGATACTGAAAAAATTGGTCTTCAATGTTTATACATTAATATATTGAAGATATAAATATAGAAAAGTTTACTCACACAACTTTGGAAAATTTGATTTTGACTAAAATGATGTTCATTTTTGATAATTACTCAAACAACTTTCTCTATCCATTTTGCCCTTATTTGCTTTGAAGACAAAAAACGTATTTACGAAACTGCCATCAATGAGGCAAGATAGATAAGCAAAAAGTTTCACGCCTAAAAAAAATAAGTCTACCGTTCTTGTGATGGTAAATTTATTTTATGATCGATAGATTTATTATGGAGTTTGATACATGTCTCAGATTCACACCAAGACAAGACTCACGGATTCAAGGGCACTTGGAATTTGCTGGGTTGGTGACTCCATGATGTGCAATGGAAGGAGTCATTTTGAGGACGTTTTGGATCTTCTTCGTGTCATCTCCAGGGTCTAAACTCGGCTTTCCTCCATTAGTAACGATCATACAAGAAGTTTATTTGACACTAACTGCTGGGTAGAAGACATTGTTGTTGATCTTGGAGAAAGAAATTCGTTGATTAGAATAATCCACAATCGTACCCACCGTTGCAAGGAAGGATGCACAAAGAATCAATGGTTTATTGCTATCCTTTTTCAACTCCATAAATGTGAAAATCCGCAGGAACTAGACAATCTCCTATTTGAAAAATCAGGTTAGAAATGAAGCCTTTTGAAGTTGTAGAAGAAGCGTCAGCAAGCTCGATAGATATCTTTGAAGGTTGTAAATCCAAAATCCCTAGCTTATCTGCAACAGCCTTAGACATGACATTCACATTAGCTCCAGTGTCACAGAGAGAATTCTTTAATTCCATACCTTTGATTGAGCAAAGAACAACGAACTTCCCTGGACTCATTATCTTAGGTAACTTCCTCAATGGTGGTTGAGCATCTCTTCCTTTTTCCTCTGGTGCTTTGACACTAATAGCCGATGGGTATGATACCTTGGGCTTGTAGACACGTTCATCTGCATTAACCAAAGTCTTAGACGGGTGCTCTTGGGTTGTGTGTCGATCGACACAAGGCTTTTGTGTCGAGTTGGTGTCGAACTCGGTCGATGCTTGTCCGATTGTGTCTTCAAAAATTTCAACGTTCGTCGATCGACACACTCCCGTGGGGTCGATTGACGGACGGTCCTCACTCTCCAAATTCAAATTTTCTTCAGTCTCTTTAAGCCCCACAAACTCTTCTTCATCTAGACCCTTCTCAAAAGTTTGTATCACCTCTTTTTCACTCTCCAAAGTGATTGAATTGACGTAATTTCTTGGGTTTGTGTCAGTTTTGCTGTGAAGAAAACCTTCTTGTCTCTTCATCAATTCTACGGTTTGAGCAACTTGAATATCCAGCTTCTTGACATGGGTAGACAAAGCTTCGAATTTTCCATTCAAGTCTTGATACATGGCATCCATCTTCCCATTAAAGTTTACAGTCATCTTCTGTTGACCCTCTAAGATATGCTCTAGCATAGATTTCATCTCATTATCCTAAGATTGAGCAGGAGGCGTCTGATAAGAAGAAGAACCATAGTTCCTTGTGTAGTTGTTGCTTTGAAATGGCTTCTGGAATGAGTTGTTGAAACTTTGGTTGTTCTGACCGTATTAAAATCTCTGACCTGATATCCTGCACCAATAAAATTGACATCTTCAACTCCATCTTCCTTAGTGGCCTCAATTTCAGCAGCAAAGTGCACACCTTTTTTATTCTTAGCCAACAAGAGACTATGCACTGAATCCAACTGAGCCCGAACCTCTGCAATATGACTATCCTCCATGTTTCCACCAAGCTTCTTCCTTTCGAAATATGCATTCTTGGTACTATTGCTAGCAGCCAAGTTCTCTATCAGCTCAAGAGCATCTTCTGGATATCTCGTATTGAAGTTCCCTTTACTCGCGGCATCTATCGCCATCTGGTACCTCCAATATATTCCTCTAAAGATTATACCCAGCAGTTGAACATCACTAAAGCCGTGATGAAGACAATCTCTCTGATAAGCTTTGATCTCACCCAAGAAGCGTTGAATACTTCAGTCGGTCCTTGTTTGAATATAGAGATCTTCGTCCTCAAATCCTCAGACCTTGCTTCATCAAAGAAGTTATTGAGGAAGGTATTGTTAGTATCTTCCCAAGTAGTGAGAGAACCTGGTTCCAACTGCTTTAGCCAATAAGCTGTTTCTCCACCAAGTGAGTAAGGGAAAAGCTTGTAGTAAAGGTAATCATTCGACATTCCGTTAGCTTTAACGCTCAATGCAAAATTCTCGAATCTCTCTATCTGGTCCATGGGATGCTCAGATGGAAGACCATGAAAAGGATGTTGAGCCACAAGAGCGTAGTATGTAGGCTTCAGCTCAAAGTCATTCCTCTTGAAAGCTGGAGGACGAATCGCAGCTTTGTTAGCATAGAATTCATTAGGCTTGTTGTATGCTCCCAAAGTGCGCCCACGCCTAGCATTCTTCTGCTGTTCCACTGCTACTTGTTCAACAATCGCAGCACCTTCAGCATCAAGTCTCTACCCTTGAGCATTGCGCCTGTTTCCTTGTTGATCTTGCAGAAAACCATCTTCCCCTCGAATAAGCACTAGCGGATTAACCATCTTGACTGGCCTTTTGTTGCTCGGTTTGCACGCTCTAACTTTCCTATCTCTAGATTGAGATCGACTAGCTCCTTGTCTTGGTTGCTCCAAGTCACTTCAAGCTAATTTCTCAATGTACTTCAGCACAGAAGGCATGGAAGACCTTGGAGAACATGTTTAAGGGAACTTCTAGCGTCAAGAGAACTAAACTTGATATGTTGGGTTCACAGTTTGAGAATTTAAGGATGGAAGAAGATGAATCAGTTGCTGAATTTAGTGCTAAGTTGTGTGACTGATATGCTCAAATTTACCCTTAGCTACTCTCTCAAATTAAGAGATCGTAGTAGTATTTAGGGATAAAATCCACAGGGAATCGTTATCACACAAAAGAGTTTGAATTCGAATCAAGCTAAGAAACAATGTATGAATGTAAATTAAATAGCAAAACAAGCAAGCGGATGATGATTAGTATTCTTAAAAATCAATGAGACAAACGCTAGGCTTTCAGGAAATTCGCTGGAAACTCAAAATTAATGACAAGAGAGATTGTTAGGGAAATTATAAATCCATTCTAGAACATGAAAACACCTGTAAAGTTAACCAACTTTCGCTGCGAAAACTATCTAGGTCTAATTTCTTAAATCCCAAATTTCTTTGTAAATTCAATTAGTTAAACAAGCATTAAGGCACATATTCAATTGTTCACAAATTGTCTAAATCAAATTCCTTTGCAGATAGATAATTTGCTCATCTAAGATAGTTCAGGTAATTATCAATACTTTTGCATCTAAAAATTAACCTAAGATCTAAGTTCTAGGAGATCAAACTAGAACTAGCATTAAGAACAATCTAGATGAAGAACCAAGTGATGTTCCTTAACAAATCTAACAAGTCTAACAATTTCTCATGTTCCTTTAATTAACCCTAAGCCTAACAAGCAAACTACTGAGACATGGTGATTGAAACAAGCATCATGAATAGAAAAGATTGCATTAAAAAGATAGAGAAAGAGATATAAAGGGTTTGAAGAATTCTCAAAGGTTTGGAGTAAAACTTGTGTCCCAAAAGCTCTCAAATGAATCTCTAAATTTGTCTCAATAGAAAAATAAGATAAAAACCCTCTAAAGTTAGGAGAAAACTATATATAGTATACAAAAGTTGGTTTTGGGCACTTTTGTTAACTTCTGGGGCAAAAAGGAAATCTTCAAGACTTGATAAAAACGATTTCTTCTCGTCAGACATGTGCGTCGATCGATGTACAGGGCCTGTGTCGATGGACGTAAGATGACTATATCGACTCCGAGTTGATAACTTCGGCTACACTTTCCACAATGCTCCAAAATGCTCAAAAGTCTCCAATTATGCTCCAAACGTCAATAAACCTATAAACACTAGAAAAGACTCGACAAATACCAAAAAGACTATAAAAAGGATTTCTATCATGACAAAAAACCGGTAAAAACCATGATATATCGGTGACATATCGAATGAGTCATTTGCTCTTGGAAAGTAGTACAAGGACAAAAAGCTAGTGAGGAAATTGAAGAGATTGCTGCCTTCAAAATTTGAGTCAAAGAGTTCTGCAGTTGAAGAGGCTTATAATCTTGATGAGATTGCATTTGATGAGTTTGTTAGGATTATGAAGGCTTTTGAATTAAACAAGGCATATGAAGCAAAAGAAAAGAAGAAAGTTACTAATGTTGAAGCTGTTCAGTAGAGTGCATATGTTGAAGATTCGATGACCTTGCTGTCAAGGCAATTTGCAAAGTACTTGAAGCAGAAGCATACAAAGAAAGACAATGGAAGAAGTGCAGAGGCTGATAGTTCATCGAAGAACATTTAGTGCTTCGAGTGTAAAGGCTTTGGGCATGTCCGTTCTGAATATACAAATTTGTTGAAGCAAAAGAAGAAGGCGCTGACTTGCATCAAGAGTGATTCTGACACTGATTCAGACGATGAATTGGTTTTGAATAATTTTGTGGTGTTTACAACGTTTATCTCCAGCTCTGTATTAGAACCTGCAGCAGAATCTGCAACAGAAACTGCAGTGAAGTCCACATCTGAGAGAGTCAACGATGAAAGTGATAGCGATGTTGAGAGCATTAGTGATGAAGAATTTGCTAAGAACTATCAGACGTTGTATGATCATTGGCTTAAAGTGGTTGAAGAAAATTTGGTGTTGACTAAGGAGAAGGTCAAGTTAGAAGCTCAAGTTGCTGAAGCACATAAGTATGCAGTTCAGAAAGAAGATGAAGCAAATCAAGCTAGAGTTCAACGTACATTCCGCTTAATAATGGTACAAGTCAGTTGGATCATCTTTTGAATATTGGGAAAAGTCCTATGGAGCGACATGGTCTTAGAATTAATGGGAAATCTTCAAAAATTGAAACTGTTTTTGTGTCTGGGGGAAGAAGAGAGACTGCAGCTACATCTGCTTCAGGGCCGAAGCCCAAAATTGCTGCAGGGACTGCAACTGCTACAAAGACAGTAACTGCTACAAGGAAATTTTTAGAATTTTAGAGTGTACCTCGAAGAGTGTTTTGACCGGTTTGTCATCATTTTGGAGTTGCTGGGCATATTAGGCCAAGATGTTTCAAGTTATTGAGGGAGAATCATCAAATGGATCAAGCTTATGATGGGAGATTTTGTGGTCTTACGTGTTATCATTGTGGAGTTCAAGGACATGTTCAACGTCATTGTTCCGGCTTTATCCGAAGGTTCAGTCATGAAGGGCAAAGGTTCAGGAATGTTTCGGTCAGTAAAGATGATCTCTATGGAAATGGTGTGATGGGCTATCAACCTCGTCGATTTGAACGGGGAAGATTTTTAAATTAGTTTTTGAAAATGATGTGACTCAAGTAGGGGGAGATTGGAGTTGTTGGTGTTTTGGTGTTTTTGGTGACAATGTCATTGAAGGTAGAAGTGTTGAGTTCACATATATAGTCAAAAAGGGGAAGATTGAAGAGGAGTTATTTAGATTTTTTCCTGTACCAGTCAAAAGTACTACAGAGGGTACTACATTAAGTGCAGAACCAAGTTGAGGTGTATGTTTGCTAAAGAGGTGCTTGAGTATTGACGTGAGTTAAGCTAGGAAAAAGAAAATATCTTTGTGTGATGGAAAAGAAAAATATATTTTCAAGAATAATATTAAGAGAAAAATAAGAAAAGGATAACTACAGGGAAGGAAAGTTTCGTTAAGGTTAAGGAGGTGTTTTTTATAAGTATATATAGAGAGGCACGGTGGCTGACTTCTTTTACGCCTTTTAGAAGAGAAAAATACAGAGAGTTTGATTTGAGAGAAGGTGTCTTTGTTGTTTGTTGTTGCTGATGCTGTAGCAGTTCGTGTTGTTGCTGCTGCTGTAGCAGTTCATGTTGTTGCTGTGTGCTGCTGTAGCAGTTCGTGCTGCTTGAGCTGATCAAGTGAGTTAGTGAGACGGTTTCTCGGGGCTGTGTGCTAGTGGTTGTGTGTTGTTGCCAACCGTGCGTGTTGGTGTGTAGAGATTCCACAAAATTCAAGTCTAGGCTCAGAGGGAGTTTAGCTCAGGATTAGGTTATTCTGAAGAATCTATGTTATTAAACAGAGTGATAAATTAAGAAGTTGTACTTGATTTACGCGTTTGTGAATAATTTGTATTTGCTTTCTTGTTCTAGTGGATTTGATTACTTGACTTTCTCTTGTGTCATTTATTTTCTGTACCACATATTACCTCACTTGGTTCTACACTTCCTGTAGTACCCTCTGTAGTACTTTCGATTGGTACAGGAAAAAATCTAAATAACTCCTCTTCAGAAACACTCAATATCAATATAAACTAAGAACTACGCTAAGCAAGGTTTTGAGAGTGATCAAACGATAGTAATTTTTGATGTAAAACAATATAAAGAAGCGTTATGCATTCGAGGATTCTTAGGGTTTCACAGTTCGAACTATTCAGGTAATTCCTAGAGGCAATTGATTCGATTCTTATTAGAACATGAACGCATATTAAGCTGAACATGCTCTCGCGATTATTAGCTCCTCTTCAAATTAGTCCTATCAATCTACCCTCACAACGATAATGACTAAGTTCTAATGCAATTGCAAAATGGTTCAATTGTTCAATCAATTCTAAAGGTTTAACTCTCGTCATCCTACTTATTCAAACTCATCAAACATCCTTTTTCAGACAAGTAATGGAACGGTTAGAACTATATACTTTATCTATGATCAGTTTCAAGGTGATCAATCCTTAAAACAAATATTAAGCACAGATCAAGATGTAGGAACAATCTAACAAAAGCGCCACCCTAGTTCATAAATCCTATCTACGAACCATGAAAACCCCTCGAATTGATTCCCGTAGAACCAAACAAGAGAACTAATCAGACATAGCAAAGCAATTCATAGAAATACTTGTTTTCATTGTATTCATTAAGAACAATAGAAATAGGGTTCATAAAACTTTTCTAAGGATTACAAAGAGGTTGATAATCCTTCTCCCAAAATTCAAATAAGCAAACTAACAAGTAGAAAGAGATGAATGCCTTTAAAACTTGTGAAGAACTAAGAGCTTTGAAGTGATAATGGTGGTGACTGTGATGTTGGTGGTCGTAGCTACTCTTGTCTTTTTATAGGTAAGAGGCCGGCTTTAGAGTAAATCCCTTGAGGAGCTGGAGAGAACGTCGAAAAAGAAAAATTTCCAATTTTTTCAGATGTGGTAATCGACCGATCACTGTGTAAAAGCGGTTGTCCATCAAAAATAGTGAGTTTGCGATCGTTCGATCGTCTCTGGCGTTCGGTCTGCGGGTAGATATTCTGAACTGCCTTTAGCTTGATCCTTACTCAAACAGATTTCAATTGATCGACGATATCTCGAGATCTAACTATCGGATTGTGGCGATCGAATATTCATTTTGAAGCTGAGATCCTCCTCTATCTCGTGGTAAACAATGAGATTGATCTAACAGTGGGACCTCCTTTATCTGGAGAGAAACATCTGAAGGTCAGGATATATCCTTCCTTGAAAAGACCTGATTTAACTATTTTTATGCCAAAAATGCTCCAAAAACCTGTATTGACCTCAAAACCCACAAAAATGCTAAAAGTAGTATGTTAAGTCCAAAAAACATTCATTTTTTATTAAAAACATCTTGAAAATAATATAAAAGTAAGTAAATATCGTATATATCAATTCCCCCAGACTTAAACCTTTGTTTGTGCTCAAATAAACGCCATCATATGTATAGAAAGGAGGTTTGAAAATCACGAGACCTCACTTATCTTGGGAACTTAGCCTTGCCTCATTGACTCGTAACATATGAACAAATCGCTCCAGGGCGTTTTCATCGAATTCCAACACGACCATCGCAAGTCTTGTCCATAAACCTTAACCTACAAAAACCTCAACTTGACATCATCCAACCATCTACATTGACCAAGTGATGGCGTAATCTTTTAAATGATGTCATTTGGGGTAGACAACGCTAGGTATTAAAGGCTTTTAAGGGTGGAGTTAAGAGTGTTTAAGGGTTACCAGGCGCTCTGGAGGATGCAAACATTATGCAAAATCGTAAGAGAGAACAGGCTCATTGATGCCCACAGTTTTTAATCACCCTATGATAGTCCCCCGGACTTAGATTCTTTTATGGAATCTGTACGAAGCTTTGAAACATCTCCAAAAATCTCTGAAAATCATACCCAACTCTCCTTGATCCATGTTGTCCCTTGGATTTTTGGCTTGCCTTGAGACTCATAAGTGTGATCAATTTCCTATTCCATAGTATTCTTACGATTTTTTTTTTAAATGGGAAAATTAATCTTATGATGATGAGAGTCTCAAGGGCAAGAAAATTACCATGATATTGTGACAATCCCAAGGGAAAACAAAGCTTAGAATGTGACTCCATGTACCCGTCAATAACCTCAAACCTCCTCGCATATGCGATGATGAAAAACTGTGTCGATCCTCTTTCCCTCTGACGTTTTTACATATGTCTTCACATATGACAATGATAAACAAGAATGCATGAGGTTTGAAAAGAGTTAATGGGTAAAGGTAGGTACCAACTAAAAATAAGCTGGCCATTTAGAATTCATATAGTGGTAAAAAGGGATAAGAAATCCTGAATGTTGGTTTGTTTCCCCGATCTAACACCTTCAAAGAGAAACAGTGAGATGGAAGATCAATGTATAAAGCCGAAATCAGATCCACCAAAATCTCTGCGTGCCAAGATCTTCTGGAGAACCTTCCGACCATGCGATTTCCAACTAGTCCATCCTAAAGAACCTATCGCAGTGGTGACAAATCTCTGAAACTAAGCATTGCTTCTAAGAAGGTCATAATTCTCTACAAGTTTTGACTCAATAAACATTTTTGACTCGATAATTTTTTTTAAAATTGACTTGAAAAACACAAAAAAAAAAACCAAAAGAAAGCAAACATTGTTAGTAAATGAGGAATCCCCCCAGACTTAAATCGCACCGTCCCGGTGTGAAATCAACTCAAAGAGGGGTCATAATTTAAAGATAAAAATGAAAAGCAAGGATGCAGATGGTACCTTGATGTTTGCAATCCATGGTTAAATTTTTATTTAATTTTTAGGAATCACGAAGATTGATGAACAGACCCTTAGTGGTTATCGATCGATCGGCATATGTGTTTGATCGATCGTGAAGCTGCAGGAATTATCTGGACTTTGTTTTCGTTCAGTGATTGATGATCGAGTCCGCCACCTGCTCCTGAAACGGTTGTGAGTCCGCCACCTGCTCCTGCGTGGTCTCGTGGGCCACATTCGCGGCATCAGACTCACTCTGCAGTCCTCGCCCGCGCCCACCATGACTACCTCAGCCTCCACGGCCCCCACGACCTCTGCCTCTAACACCTCTAGCCATCACTCTGCACTAACCAGCAAACTATTAAGTACTAGAAAAACAGAAAAATCAAATAACACATACTGTGGAATCTCATTGAAGGCTCGGAAGAGATGATCTAGGACTCCATACCCACACAACAATCAATCAATTAACTCACACAATCAATCAATTGCACCCACCCTAGAACCATAAGGGCTCTGATACCAAAATGAAACAACCCGACCCAAAAATTTAAAATTTTTCCCTTCGGATTACTATCATCACGGATAATAATCCTCAATGGGCCAACAACAGTAATGCGGAACAATTAAAAACATAAACAATCAATAAATCCCATACTTTATTAATCTAACAAATTCCAATTCAATGAATTACTCAACAACAATCCAATACTCAATAACCAGAATTCACTAGCAACCTAGCAATTCTACACAATACAACCATACAACCGAGACCCTAGATCATCTCCTCTTCCTGGCCATGATTCCACGATCACATTTTCTCTTTACCTGCAACACATGGCAAAAAGAGTTGCGTGAGTATTTTCATAAATACTCAGTGATGTGGTCATCCCGTCTACAGGATATTTATACACATGTATAAACAATAGATACAATACCAATATGAGCATACACAAGCATTCATGAAACAATCAAACACGAACCAGTCCAGGAACTCTGTATCGATCGACACAACCTCTAGGTGTCGATCGACATGTTGCCTCGTGTCGATCGACACACCCCCATGGTGTAGATCGACACGACATCGCAGAACCCAGGAACGAGCCTATCCTCTCATGGCTCGAATCCGTCATGATTCATCGAGTCTCCTGCATAAATTCATTCACAAAACACACGAATCTACCAAGAAATCACATTCTACCCATTCCTTATTCCTATATAAGCATGCGGTCACGCACTCACCACGAATTCAGATTGAAAAAAGGAAGAACAACGAAGAACACGAAAACCAGCCACGAACAGCCACTGATTTTGTCCTCCTAGACCCGAAATCAACCCAGCAACAATCCCCTTCTCGTTCTAACAACCTCAAGAGCAATCCTTATCCAGAAATCTTCCAAAAAAAATCACCCAAAAAACTTTGATTTCTGATCTATCTTTCAAACCCTCTGATTTCTTTCTGAAAAACGGCTAAAAAAACAGACAACACAACTGTTCACACTTTTAAATACAAAGCCTAGGGTTCCTTAAACCGGTCCACCAAACCGGGCAAATAAACCGAACCTGTCGGTTCAATTTAACCTCGTGTCGATCGACACACACCAGCTGTGTCTATCGACATAACGCCCACAACCCGACTTCTCACAAGTCAAAACACTCGTGTCGATCGACACACCAACCAAAATTCCATTTTTTGGTTCGTGGGCATTACAATTCTCCCCCACTAACACGGATTCGACCTCAAATCACTCGACTCCGTCTCACTGAGGTTAACACTTCCGCCTAAAATCCAACCAGCTTCACCCGGGAACATCAACAATGCAACGCCCCCTGGTCCGGATTAGAGCTGCCCGATTGATCGCCTAACAATCAAACAAGAACATGCAAGTCCAACCGTTGACCCCGAATTGGACCAGATGATCGCACAACAATCAAACAAGAACATGTACGACCAACAGTGTTATATATATTACCAGGGTTGTGCGAACCGAGGTTCTAAACGTCAGCAAAACCCTAGACTCGACATCCATATCCACTCTCCTGACCCTCGGTTAGCACCACTCGAGATCACACCTGATCCCCGAGCTCTACTAGGCTCATACTAGCCACATTGCACCGTCTCACCACGGCTACAATCCTGACCCCAACCCGGTCAGCACCACCTGAGATCCACTCCTGATCCCCGAAGTTCATCCAGTCTCATGCTTAGAACCACATTACAGATACTATTGCTCATACTCATATCTATATACAACACTCCGCTCTCAGGATCGTCACCCTTTGAGCTCTCGAAGTATATCATACCCCTCCACCTTCAGGACTGCCGTCCATCCAGTTCTCGGTATGCTCCAGCCCCTCCCACTCTAAGGACACACAGTCCATCAAGCTCGGCCGCAGAGGAATCACACATCCCCTGGAGAGGCTTCGGCCCCTTAAAGTATATGCAAGGGAACCACTTTCCCCCAAAGAGGACCTCACTGTCTCCTCAAGTGTACCCAGGAGACCCACTATCCCCTAGGGCAATCACTCTGTAACATGCATCTTAGGCCCCTATCGACTGAAATCACCTCTCGTGGTCATCCGAAACAACCCAATCGCCAGGGTGTTTCACAGAGTCCCTGGAAAAGACAGTCCTAACTCACATAAGAATTCTATTCCAGACTCTTCCTAGAAAATAGGTAGGCTCTAACTCACATAAAACCCCTATTTCCTAGCGCCATTTAGGGAATAACAAGTCCTAACTCACATAGAACCTCATCCCTAGATAATCCTCCTAGAATATGGACAACCCTAATTCACATAGAACTTCTATTTCTAGCCTCCCTAGCCGATAGACAAGCTCTAACTCACATAAAACTTCTACCACTAGACCTCCACATGACCTACCAGTCATCATAATCCATGACATCACCAGTCATCTCATAAGAACACACGTCTTAAATACACATTTAATAAGGCAAACTCATCTTATTAAATCTCAAAATATATAATCGTTATAACAACGCCAAACGAAAATACATACAACTCATAGCCACATGCTAAAACAGACTCTGAAAACCAGAAAAGAAACTCAAGCCACCGCTTGCTTCTCGAACCACTTCGAGAACTTCTTCTTCATCGACGCTTCTGGCTCCCAAGTCTCCTCCTCAATACCGTCACAGTCCCACACGACTCTCACCAACGGTATACTCTTCCGATGCAGCACCTTGACTCTCCTCTCGAGAATCCTCACATGCCTTGCCGCCAATGTCATGTTGGGCTGAAGATCCTCTGGAATCCTAGCCAACACCTCCTCAGACTCGTGTAGACACTTCTGCAGCATCGAAACATAGAAGACTTTGTGAAAAGCCTTCATACTATGTGGTTACTCCAACCGATAAGCTACCGGCCTGACCCGCTCCACCACCTTGAACGGACCCATAAACCTCAGACTTAGCTTATTATCTGAAATGGATCTGTTAGGACCCCTCAACATAGCTGCCTTGAGATACACTAGATCTCCCAGCTCAAACTCCAGCTCATTCCGTTTCCTATCGGCGTAACTCTTCTGCCGATCCTGAGCCTCCCTCATGTTCAGCCTAGAGACACGGATCTTCTCCGTCGTCTCCTGAACAAAATCCGCACCAAACATGCTCCTCTCCTCCACTTGAGTCTAGCATAATGGTGTCCTACATGGCCTCTCAAAAAGAGCCTCATATGGAGCCATCCCAATACTCGCCTGGTAACTGTTGTTGTACGCAAACTCAACTAGGTTCAGATGATCCGCCCAATGACCACCATAATCAAGCACACACATCCTCAGCAGATCCTCCAATGTCTGTATCGTACGCTTGGACTGCCCGTCCGTCTGAGGATGATATGATGTGCTCATATACACCTTAGTGCCCATCTCTGCCTGAAATGCTCTCCAGAACTCTGAAGTAAACCTCGGATCCTTGTCTGACACAATACTCGCTGGTACCCCGTGCAGCCTCACTATCTCCCGCACATACTTTTTAGCCAAAACCGCCGCTCCATCGGTCTTCTTAATGGAAAGAAAATGTTCTGACTTGGTCAGACGATCCACAGTCACCCAAATCGCATTATACGTCCGTGACACCGGTAACCCCATCACAAAATCCATGGTAATCATATCCCACTTCCACTCCGGGATAGGCAAACTCTGCAACATACCATTCGAAACCTGATGCTCAACCTTCACCAACTGACACACATTGCATGCTGCAACCCAGTTAGCTATATCCATCTTCATCCCGACCCTGTGATAATACCGTTTCAGATCGCGATACATCTTGGTCGCTCCCGGATGAATCGATAACATGCTCGAATAAGCCTCCCTCAGGATCTTCTGCCTCAGATCATCATCCTTGGTTACACAAACCCGCTCGTTCACCAGGATTATCCTACTCGCTGAGACCACATACTCTGAACCAGCCGCCTTAGAAGCATCGATCAAACCCTGATCCTTCTCCTGAGCAACTCGAATCCTGCTCAACAAATCTGCATGGTTAGCTGCCTCTAGCCCCAACGGCTCCTGTGAAATCACACATAACCTCAACGTACTGATCTCGCTCACCAGAACCTCCATATCCCGCTTTTGATCCAAAGCAACTCTCTTCCGACTCAACGCATCTGCAACCAGATTAGCCTTACTCGAATGGTACCTAATCTCCAGGTCATAGTCCGCAACTAACTCCATCCAGCGCCTCTGTCTCTGGTTCAGCTCTGGCTGAGTGAAGAAATACTTCAGACTCTTGTGGTCTGTGAATACCTGCACCTTCCCGCCATACAGATAAGACCTCCAGATCTTAAGGACAAAAATCACCGCAACCAACTCTAAGTCGTGGGTAGGGTAGTTGCATTTGTGCTTCCTCAACTGCCTCGAAGCATATGCAATAACCTTTCCCTGCTGCATCAGCACACAACCCAGACCAACTCCTGAAGCATCTGTATACACCACATATGGCTCACCCAGCTCGGGTAATGCCAAAACAGGTGTACTCGTCAGCATCTCTTTCAGCTTCCCAAAACTCTCCTCACAAGCTGAAGACCATACAAAAGGGACATCCTTCCCTGTCAACTTCGTCATCGACTACGCCATACTCGCAAACCCCTTAACGAACCTCCGGTAATAACCCGCCAACCCAAGAAAACTCCTGATCTCGGTGGTACTCCTCGGTGTAGGCCAACCTCTGATAGCCTCAATCTTAGTTGGATCCACATAAACTCCCTCTGCAGACACAACGTGGCCAACAAAGCTCATCTCTCGCTCCCAGAAGCTGCACTTACTCAACTTCGCATACAGCTTGTGCTCCCGCAGCTTCTCCAGAACTAACCTCAAATACACCTCGTGCTCCTCAAGACTCTTCGAATACACCAGGATATCATCTATGATGATGATCTCGAACACATCCATATACTCTTGGAATACCCCGTTCATCAACCGCATGAACGCTGCTGGCACATTCGTCAACCCGAACGGCATCACTACAAACTCATAATGCCCGTACCTCATCCTGAACGCCATCTTTCGAACATCTGCCTCATCAATCGGAATCTGATGGTAACCCGAAGCCAAATCAATCTTGGAAAACCAAGTAGCCCCCGCAACTGATCCAACAACTCATGAATGCGTGGCAGAGGATACCTGTTCTTCACAATGACTCGGTTAAGTCCCCGGTAATCAATGCACAACCAGAAACTCCCATCCTTTTTCTTCACAAACAATACCGGTGCTCCCCACGGTGAAACACTAGGCCGGATGAAACCCTTCCTCAACAGATCATCCAGCTGCTTCTTCAGCTCTGCCATCTCTGCTGGAGGCATACGGTAAGGCGCATAGGATATTGGAGCCATCCCCAGTTCTAACTCAATCGTAAAAGGATCCGACTGCGATGGTGGCGAGTTCAGTGATCGATGATCGAGTCCGCCACCTGCTCCTGAAACGCTTGCGAGTCCGCCACCTGCTCCTGCGTGGTCTCCTGGGCCACACTCGCGGCATCAAACTCACTCTGCAGTCCTCGTCCGCGCCCACCACAACCACCTCGGCCTCCACAGCCCCCACGACCTCTGCCTCTAGCACCTCTAGCCATCACTCTGCACTAACCAGCAAACTACTAAATACTAGAAAAAACAGAAAAATCAAATAACACATACTGTGGAATCTCATTGAAGGATCGGAAGAGATGATCTAGGACTCCATACCTACAGAACAATCAATCAATTAACTCACACAATCAATCAATTGCACCCGCCCTAGAACCATAAGGGTTCTGATACCAAAATGAAATGACCCGACCCAAAAATTTAAAATTTTTCCCTTCGGATTATTATCATCACGGAAAATAATCCTCAATGGGCCAACAACAACAATGCGGAACAATTAAAAACATAAACAATCAATAAATCTCATACTTTATTAATCTAACAAATTCCAATTCAATGAATTACTCAACAACAATCCAATACTCAATAACCAGAATTCACTAGCAACCTAGCAATTCTACACAATACAACCATACAACCGAGACCCTAGATCATCTCCTCTTCCTGGCCATGATTCCACGATCACATTTTCTCTTCACCTGCAACACATGGCAAAAAGAGTTGCGTGAGTATTTTCATAAATACTCAGCGACGAGGTCATCCCGTCTACAAGCTATTTATACACAGGCATAAACAATAGATACAATACCAATATGAGCATACACAAGCATTCATGAAACAATCAAACACGAACCAGTCCAGGAACTCTGTATCGATCGACACAACCTCTAGGTGTCGATCAACAGACTGCACTTTGTCGATCGACACACCACCATGGTGTCGATCGACATGTTGCCTCGTGTCGATCGACACACCCCCATGGTGTCGATCGACACGACATCGCAGAACCCAGGAACGAGCCTATCCTCTCATGGCTCGAATCCGTCGCGATTCATCGAGTCTCCTGCACAAATTCATTCACAAAACACACGAATCCACCAAGCAATCGCATTCTACCCATTCCTTATACCTATATAAGCCTATGGTCACGCACTCAACTCGAATTCAGATTGAAAAGAGGAAGAACAACGAAGAACATGAAAACCAGCCACGAACAGCCACAGATTTTGTTCTCCTATACCCGAAATCAACCCAGCAACAACCCCCTTCTCGTTCTAACAACCTCAAGAGCAATCCTTATCCAGAAATCTCCAAAAAAAATCACTCAAAAACCATTGATTTCTGATCTCTCTTTCAAACCCTCTGATTTCTTTCTGAAAAACGGCCAAAAGAATAGACGACACGACTGTTCACGCCTTAAAATACGAACCCTAGGGTTCCCTAAACCAGCCCACCAAACCGGGTAAATAAACCAAACATGTCGGTTCAATTTAACCCTGTGTCGATCGACACACACCAGCTGTGTCGATCGACATAACGCCCAAAACCCGACTTCTCATAAGTCAAAACACTCGTGTGGATCGACACACCAACCAAAATTCCACTTTTTGGTTCGCGGGCGTTACAACATGCTCAAATTTGTTATCTTCCTGAAACACTAAGTAAAAATGTCAAAAATAAAAGAAATTAAAAAAAGAAAAAGACTAGACTCTTACCAATGGGTTGCCTCCCACTAAGCGCTTCTATTTTAAGTCGTTTAGCTCGACTTGATTGCCATGTTTAGGCAAGAGATGGAAAGCTCAAAATGAGTGTCTCCCAAAACTCTTCTCGCATCCCTTTCTTCCTTGTTTGGGATAGAGTCGTGGCGTTCATACAATCGCACTTAGGATATCCATTGCATTCAAAACTCCACTCGGCATAGTAGGGCTTTTCTATCCACATTGGTTAGAACCATCCTCTTCTTTGGCATATCAAACACCGCACCAGCAGTTGCAACAAAGAGTCTCCCAAGTAGAGTTGAATTGCGCGAGGTACTCTCCATTATCAGAAAACGGTGGGAATGAAGGTGTTCCAAATCTGAACGTTGAGGTTGTAGGCAATTCCTATGATCTTTGGTGACGAGGAATCCGTCATTCTCATAGAGAGTCTTGTTGGGTGAATGTCTAATATGCGTAGAATGTCTGCATCAGCTCATGTCATCACACTTATACAAGCCCATGTATCACATACTGCATTCTCGAAGTTAGCTCCTTGAATTGAGAAAGAGATGAGAAACTTCCCAGGGTCGTCTTCCTTGGTAATTTTCTTCATTGCTGGCTTTGTTGTCTGCTTTATCTTGCCAAAAACCTCTTGATTTCGGTTCTAAACTCCTTTGTTGAGTGGAAAAAGTCCTCCAAGGGGTATGTGTCTCATGCATCATCAAAGTCTACATATGGAGGAATTCTCCTAACCAATCTCTCGAACTTATCTAGAGTTCCTTCATCAATGGTATTCCTGGCCTTCTTCTTTCTCCTTCGCACTTCTCGTGCATCACTATCATCAGAATCATGAGTTAAAAGTTAGCTCCTTATCGGGGACCTAATCGATCATGTTTAAACCAATAGTTGGCTTAATTTCTTGATCGGTAAGCTCCTTAACATCCTTTCTGAGCTTTGAGAGGGTCGCCTTTATCTCATTCTTGTGTTTTCCCAATGCGTTGATGTCTCTACCGGTTGCGATGAGGTTTCCTAAGATGTGTTGATGGAGGTCTTAACGTCGAGGTCTTCCACACGTGTTGAGACTTCAAAGACGGTCGGTCCAAACGTATCAATCTTGTGCTCCAATTGAGCGTGGCTAGTGAGAGTGTGTCAAGTCCAACTCTGAATATGCTCTCGTAGTTTCGAAGATTGTTTGCTGTGTTCAACTTGACCTTTTCTTCGATGAATTGGAGCTTCTGGTCGCATACGCGTAAGTGAGATCATCCAGCTTGCGCCTAAAGTTTGAGCGAAGCTCATCCATACTTGCATTGAGGTCAGCGTTCATCATTTGCTGAAAGTCCAGATATTCGCCAAGCATCTTCTCAATCCTTCGCTCATAAGCTGGTTGAGAAGGGTTCTAAGTGGCTGGCTTTTGGTACTGCTGGTGAAGAAGTCGATAGACTGGAGGTTTGTGTGGTGCAACTGTCATGGATGGAGAAAATGGTGGAGTATTGGTTGCAGATGGTCGAGTGCTCCCTACTGCTCTAGCTAGAGCCTGTGACATTGTGATCTTCTCAGAGTTCGGTGGGTTGTTGGAATCTCCCATGTCTATTTACTGAAACATAAAGAAAACAAAAGAAAATTGAAATTAGTAAAGTAAAAACTTGTTTGAAATTCTTAATCGAGAGCTAATGGTGCTTGCTAACTCCCCGGCAACGGTGCCGAAAACTTGATGGGTTGTTAATTCAATCAAAGTTTTAGCCAATGTAAAACAACCTAGACTGCAAGTGCACAACCAATCAATCGTAGTACTTAGAGATCAAATCCATAGAGAATTAGAAACACTCAATAATAATATAAACTAAGAACTACACTAAGTCAAACAAGATTTTGAGAGTGATCAAATGATAGTACGATGTAAAACAATATAAAGAAAGCGTTGGGCGTTCGGGGATTCTCAGGGTGTCACAGTTCGAACTATTCAGGTAATTTCTAGAGGCAATTGATTCGATTCTTCCTAGAATATGAACACATATTAAGCTAAACAGGCTCTTGCGATTATTAGCTACTAATTCAAACTAGTCCTATCAATCTACTCTCGCAACTATATTGACTAAGTTCTAATGCAATTGCAAACTGGTTCAATTGTTCATTCGATTCTAAAGGTTTAACTCTCGTTGATATGAGCATGGCCGAGGATAAGAAACTAGAACCTGAGCTACAACCTAAGGATGTTCTAGCTATACCAAGTGGACCAATAACGCGTGCTAGGACCAGCAAGCTCAAGGAGACTATCAATTCTGTACTCATACACCTAGAAAATCAAGCAGGAAAAAGATATGCTTGTCAAACCTCCTTCTTTTTGATTCAAGCTGTTTGATTTCAACAAATGGGTAGGGTGAACAATTATACTCTTTTTCCCTTGACAAGTTTTGTCCCACTGGGTTTGTAACGCCCGTGAACCAAATGGGGATTTTTGGTTGGGTGTGGCGGTCGACACAGGTGTGTATGTCGATCGACACGTGAGTTTTGGACTTGTGAGAAGTCGGGTTGGGCATTGTGTCGATCGACACAGGGGTTGTGTGTCGATCGACACGAGTTAAAATCAGACCGACGGTTTCAGTTTCTGATTGCCGGTTTGGGGAGCGGTTTAGGGGACACCCTAGGGTTTGTATAAAAGGTTGGTGCAGTCACGTTTGTCCTCATTTTGGCCAAAAACTCAGAGAGAAAGAGGGTTTGAGGGAGAGTCTTTTGATCAAAGGAGTTGTGTGAGGTTTTGTGAGTGAGAACAGCTTCTGTT
The DNA here is from genome assembly GCA_964056655.1 of Arabis hirsuta. Lineage (NCBI taxonomy): Eukaryota > Viridiplantae > Streptophyta > Magnoliopsida > Brassicales > Brassicaceae > Arabis > Arabis hirsuta. Next base: position 21,089,989 of record OZ053299.1, on the reverse strand, counting down.
CAGAAGTTTGAGAGGGCAAACGGCTTTGCTATTTGAGGCGGATTGGGGTGAAACTTGGTGGGTAAGTTCTCTGATCTTTTTTCTTGATATAGGCGAAAACGGTTCGTCATTTCGTTGATTATTCGTCAAGTTATGGCTGTTTGAACTCGATGGTTCTGTGCAGATAGGTTGTCTACGATCAGTCGGCTTCGGGGTTGATTTCCGATCGAACCAGAAGGATTCTGGAGGCGATCCGCATATCGACACGTAGCTGTGTCTGTATAGTTTCGAGAACAGTCGTCCGTTTTGGTTTTGGACCAGTGGTTCGTTGTGTACAATTCTGTTTGTAACCGTTGGTCCCATTCTCATTTCGATTCTTCGAGGTGAGTGCGTGATCGTGGGTTTGTGTGGGCATAGAGATTGATGGAATACGTTTGCTTGGTGTTTCATGTGTTGTGGTTAGAATTGTGCAGGTGACTCGACGAATCGCCACAGATTCGAGCCACGAGAGGATAGGCTCGTTTCTGGGTTGTCGTGTCGATCGACACCAGGGTGGTGTGTCGATCGACACCAGGGTGGCGTGTCGATCGAGACAGGGTCTCTGTACTTGTTCGTGTTGGTTGTTCTTGGTTTGCTTGTGTGCTCATCCTGGTATTGTATTGATTGTTATGTCTATACTTAAATAACCCGTAGACGGGATGATCGCGTCGCTGAGTATTTGTGATAATACTCACACAACTCTTTTTGCCATGTGTTGCAGGTAAAGAGAAAATGTAATCGTGGAATCATGGCCAGGAAGGAGAGATGATCTAGGGTCTCGTATGGCTGTGTGCTGTTGTAGAATTGCTAGGTTGCTAGTAAATTCTGAGTTGTAGTTAATTGGTTTATTGGTTATTGGTTATTGTTTGGATTGTTGAATTGAACCGGTTAGAATTCAATTAAGTATGGGATTAGTTGAATTGGTTTTATTTGGTTATTGACTGGTTTGTTACTATTTAGTTAATTGTTCCGCGTTGCTTGTTGTATTGACCCAATTGAGGATTATTATCTGTGATGATAATAATTTGAAGAGAATTTTTTTTTTAAAAAAAAAAATTGGGTCGGGTCGTTTTAGGGTTTTCTTGTTAAGGTTTTTAACGAGATAGTTGTTCATCTCACTAGTCCCATTTGTTGAACCGAGGATCAAGTCCATATTGATCAGGAGAGTATCATGGTGGGTATCCGTACGGACTATACAGATTGTACGAATCCGTACATGTTTGTACAAGTCGTACAATTATCATCATCCTTATATAGCCGTTGGAAGATCTGGTCATCCTCATCATCTTATCATCATCCTTATCCTCAAAAGGTCAAGTACCTTATCTTCAAAGGTCAAAAAGAGTCAAAAGGAGTCGAAGGAGCTTATCTACAAACGACTAGGAGGAGCATATTTTTCATCCATTTCAGCTCCATATAAACGCTTGTAATCAATCTATTTTGTAATCAATCTAATGAGAACTTAATCTTCTCCAATTCTCGTTTTCTCACTTCAATCTTCAATACTTCAATCTTCAATCTTTAATCTTTATTTCCACATTTATTCGTACATGGTATCAGAGAAAGGTGTTGGAATGTGACCGTTGCACTCTTTTTCTCTTATCCATGGTTTTTCCCATAGGGTTTTCCTGATAAGGTTTTTAATGAGGCAACATTATCCACAATTGGAGTTAATCTACCGCCCACCTTTATTGGAGCAGTTTCTCTCTCCTTTATACAGCATATGTAACGCCCGCGAACCAAAAAGTGGATTTTTGGTGGGTGTCGATCAACACAGGGTGGTGTGTCGATCGACACGTGTGTTTTGGACTTAGGAAAAGTCGGGTTTGGGCGTTATGTCGATCGACACGGGTGGTGTATGTCGATCGACACGAGTTAAATCAGACCGTCGGTTTAGGGATTTATTTGTCCGGTTTGGCGGGCCGGTTTAGGAACCCTAGGGTTCGGGTATTTAAAGGATCAGACGGGTTTGTCTTCCTTTTTGGCCGTTTTCAGAAAGAAAAACTGAGAGAGAGAAGAGATGATTTAGGGTCTCGCTGTGTGTTGTCAGTTATGGAATTGTTAGGTTGTTAGTTTGGATATTGGTTGATTGGTTGAATGGTTTTGATATTAATAAAGTATGAGATTGTCAAATTGGAATCTGTTGTTGATGGTTTATTGTTCCGCGTTGCTTGTTTGTTGACCCATTGAGGATTAGTATCTGTGATGATAGTAATCTGGAGGGAAAATTTTTAAATTTTTGGGTCGGGTTGTTTCAGCATAGAAGACTCATTCTTCCTTCTCTCTCCTTCATGCACGATTTTACTTTATTCCCAACGGCTATATTGTTTCTTCTTCTCCTATATATATGTATATCTTGTAAAGATCAAAACCAAGCAATATACAAATCCTTTTTGTGTTATTCTCTCTATTCTCTTTACTTCCGCATCATTTTCTACATGGTATCAGAGCGTTAAGATCCATTAATCTCGTTTCTATACTTCTAATTCCGTTTTATTCTTTGTTTCTACAAATCTGGATATGGAAAACTCAAAACAAATCACTCTTCCTGTTATTCTCAAAGGAGATAACTATTTACTTTGGTCCAGAACCATCAGAACTGCTCTCTATTTTCCAAAGCTCTCTTGAGCATTCATCCTTGCTGCCTATTCGTATTTTGAAATAACAAAGGAACTTTGGGATACTCTAAAAGGGGTCTATGGAAACGTTAAAAATCTCAATCGCATCTTTGAAGTTAAAAAGACGTTGAATTCTCTCCAACAAGAGGAGAAATCGTTTACTCAACACTTTGGTGAATATTGAGCACTATGGGCAGAATTGGAGACTCTTCGTCCTCCAACAACAGATTCGGTGATTCTCAATGAAAGGCGCGAACAAGATCAAGTCTTTGGACTTCTTTCTACAATGAATAACTCATTCAATGGGTTGATTCGTCACATTCTCAGATCTGAGAGACTTCCCAGCCTTAATGAAGTATATATGCAGATGTAGAAGGAAAAGGCTCAAGTGGTTTGGTTAGCCAGAAAAGTGAATTGGGCCTAGCAAACAAAGGATCCTATCAAAAGAATTTCGTTAACAAGTTTTACTATGAGCATTGCAAAATAAAGGGCCACACAAAGGAGAAGTGTTCTTCATCCACATCTCAAGCCATCAAAGGTGAGAGATGTTGGAAAGGCATTGTCTGCTTCTACTGCTCAAGATGATGTGATCAGAAAGTCTGATCTTGAGTCTCTCATCAAAAGCATTGCCTCTCTAAAAGAATCTGGTACTGCCTTACATACTCTTAAACATCATAAACCTATTATTATTGATTATGGTGCATCTCATCATATGATTATAGATGTTGTTCTCATAGATAACATTAAACCTGCAAATGGAAATGTTATTATTGCAAATGGCCATAATGTGCCTGTCAAAGGCATAGTGATATGCTCAAATTTACCGTGAGCTACTCTCTCAAATTAAGAGATCGCAGAAGTACTTAGAGATCGAATCCACAGGGAACCGTAATCACACAAAAGATTTTGAATTCAAATCAAGCTAAGAAACAATGTATGAAAGTAAATTAAATAGCTAAACAAGCAAGGAGATGTGATTTGTGTTCTTAAAATCAATTGGACAAAATGTTAGTAGGCTATGGGTAATTCTCAAGTATGAATCAAAATCGAAGAATGAAAGACTGTCAAGATATTTCTAGATTTCAAAACACAAGTGTAAAATCAATCAACTTTCATTGCAGGGATTATCTATGACTAAACCCTGAATTCCAAATTTCTTTGCAAATTCAATGAATTAAATCAAGCATTAAAGTTCAAGTTCGACTGTTAACAAAATCACTAAGCCAAATTTCTTTGCAAATAGTTATTTTGCTCATCTAAGATTAGTTCAGTTAACATTACTTTCGCATCTATTAATTCAACCTAGGGTTTCTAATTCCAAGTGATTAATCCTAAAATCATAGTTAAAGCAATCTAGATGAAGAACAAGTAATTCAATCCTAACGATTTGTCATCAACCCTTGAATCCCCAAAACCTAACTAGAAAATTACTCAGACATAGATGAAGAAAACATTATAAGATGACTAAATTGCATAAAAGAGATAGAGTAAAATATACAAAGGGTTTAAAATCTCTCAAGAACAAGATGCAGATTTGTCTCCCCAAAAGCTCTCAAAATCAATCTCTCTCTTTTTTTCTCACTAGAAAAATAACCCCCCCCCCCTCTAAAGTTAGGAGAAAACTATATATAGTATACAAAAATTGGTTTTGAGCATTTTTGTTAACTTCTGAAACTTCTGGGGCAAAAAGAAAATCTTCAAGACTTGATAAGAACGATTTCTTCTCGTCAGACATGTGCGTCGATCGACTCCGAGTTGATAACTTCGGCTACACTTTCCAAAATGCTCCAAAGTCTCCAATTATGCTCCAAACGTCAATAAACCTATAAACACTAGAAAAAACTCGACAAATACCAAAAACCGGTAAAAACCATGATATATCACACATGAAACCTGAAACTGTTTAACAAGGATTCTAAAGCTTTCTATATGCATGAATTTACTTCTAATCTTTTGTCTATTCAAAAAGCAACTAAAGATCTAGATTATTTTTAGTCCTAATGATCTTTGTTTTCAGGATATTAAGACAGGGAAAACTATTGGAGAAGGATCAACAAAGAATGGTCTTTACGTTCTTGAAGATCTCAATCTTGTTTTTTGTTTCTGGCTTTGCTAATAATTCAATGTGGCATGCTAGACTTGGACATCCTCACACTCAAGCTCTTAAGATTTTACTTCCTAGTGTTTCTTTTGAGAATGATAAGTGTGAAGCTTGTATCCTAGGAAAGCATTGAAAATCAGTTTTTCCAAACTCTTCTACTATTTATGAAAATTGCTTTGATCTTATTCATTCTGATGTGTGGACGGCTCCTTGTGCAACAAGAGATCAATGCAAATATTTTGTTACTTTTATTGATGAAAAATCCAAGTACACATGGCTACCTCTCTTACCTTCTCAAGGCCGTGTTTTTGAAGCTTTTTCTAATTTCCATAACTATGTCTGAACTCAGTTCAATGCTAAGACTAAAACCTTGAGGACTGATAATGGCGGTGAATACACAAGTAATGAGTTCAAGGCGTTTATCTCCAAGTATAAAATTGTTCATCAAACAACCTGTCCTTATACGTCTCAACATAATGGTGTGGCAGAGCGTAAAAACCGTCACCTCATGGAAGTTGCAAGAACAATGATGTTCCACAAAAATGTTTCCAAACATTTTTGGGGTGATGCTGTTGTGACAGCTTGCTATCTCATCAACAGACTTCCAACCAAATGTTTTAAGGACATTTCTCCATATGAGGTACTAAACAAAATTAAACCTACTGTGGATTTTCTAAAGGTTTTTGGTTGTGTTTGTTGTGTTCATGTTCCAGATGATCAGAGGAACAAGCTTCAGCCTAAGAGCACCAAATGCATATTCATTGGATATTCATCAACTCAAAAAGACTACAAATGCTACCATCCAGAAACCAAAAGGACTTATGTATCTCGTGATGTCAAGTTTGTAGAGGAGAAAAGCTTTTATGAAGAAAAAGACTAGAATAAGCTAAAATACTTGACTTCTTCCAGATCAGATCTTGCTTCAAGCTTAAGTTTATGCTAGATAATCTCAACACTACAAGAAAACAGGTAGTTAGTGACTCCCAAAAGAGTCACAAATTCGTCACAAATTCGTCACAAAGACCTCATTTGCGACTACTTTGCGACGAAGACAGGTAGTCGCTAAATATTCGTCGCTAATTTTTAGAGTCACACATACGTCGCAAATGTACGACGCATTTGTGACTATTTATTTTACTCGGTAATTTATGACTACTTTGAGACGTAAATATAGAGTCGCAAAATAGAGACTAATTAGTGACACCATATAATTTGCGACTACTTAATGACTGATATTATTGTCTTTAAATTGTGACCAATTTATGACGACTTCATAGTCGTAAAATAGCGACACTTTTGAGACTATTGTGTTAGTCACGAATGATCATATGTAGTCGAATAGTAATCACTAAAGCATCACAAATTAACCACTACTTGGCGGTGCTTTTAATTGTATGGTCACGAATGATCAAATGTAGTCGTCTGTTAGTCAATAAAGCGTCACTAATTACGAACTACTTTGCGACGCTTTTAATTGTTTAGTCGTTAATGTGTTGCATATTTACAACTATATTCTGACTTAAACACTATACCTAAATCTGTGAAAGTTGTGTTGTTTTCCGAATCTAAAACTAAAACTACAACTGAAATCTAAAATTACAAAGACATTGTACATTACATAAGGTTTTCAAGCTTGAAAGCATGACAAAAGAAGTTAATTATACATAACCAAAAGTTAATAAACTTGTTTGTTCAAACAAAAAAACAGAAACTTAGAGAAGCAATAGAAAGAAACCATCAAGTGAAGCTCTTTCCTGGTATTGTTCCTTGGAAGTTGATATAATGCGTTTTTGGCGCATTTTAACCTTTGTTTTGTAGGTTTTTATCGAGTCTTTTACTTTATTTTGAGTCATTTTAGGGCTAAAAGTGGCTGGAATGGAGGATTGGAACTCATGAAGGGACTTGGCGAAAAATGGAGGGAATTTGAAGATTTTGAAGAAAGGAGCACCTACTCCCGATCGCCTGACCTGCTCCGCGGAAGATCCATTTTTGGATATTTTCAGTAAACCTATTTTTGCCACCTAGGGTTTCCCAGATCTATCCAAGCCGCCCCCAGACCTATTTTTAAGGACTTGTCGAACCTTTTTAGAGGGGAGGCAGAAAAATGCACGACAGAAAAGATAGAAGAACACGAGTGAGAGAGAGAGATTGATACTTTGTTTTTAGAGTTTTGAAAGATTGAAGATTGTCTTCCACCTTTGTTGAAGTTTTCTAAATTGTTTATCTTTTCCATTTATTTATCTATCAAGTTTCTTATCTCGCTTGCTGTTATTCGATTCACAATGTGCGAGTAATCTCCCAAGTTAGGTTAAGGGTTCGATGGGAATAGGGATTCGCGAACTAAGTATAGATAGGATTTAAAATACATTCGATATCTCCATCTATTGTTGTTCTAAATGCCTAGACTAGCTTGATCACCTAGCCTTTGATTTTAGGTTTAATTTATTCATCAAAAGTGTTGTGAATTGCTTGAATTAACATAGATGGGCGATTCGTCCTTAGCCAACGACAGTTGAAGCTAAGGCGAGTTGTGAACAAATCGATCCTATCTTCTTTAACGCTCATCATTCTTTGTAATCTCAAATGACAGTTTAGGGTATTAGATTGATCAATGAAGTAGTAATTTTATGGTTGAGTTCTAGATTGGTTCTTAATTGATATCCTGAATAATTGCTTGGTTCTAGATTATCTAAGATATCCTCCCTTGACCTAACGCCTTTATTATCATTTGTTTAAACCAAATTTACTTAATTTGCTTGTTAATCGTGACAACTTAAAACCAACTTGATTTGCTTAGCTGAATTTGTATCCCAAAAGACTAGAGTGTATTATTGGTCCCTTTGAATGAACCTAACTATTCTACATTGAATTAGTGTTTCTAGGTTTGAAACATAAACCGGGCAAAAACCCTTTCACCAAATTGGCGCCATTGCGACGGGGACCAACTCGATACCTCTAGTTTTAATATACATTTTCAGACTAAGTACTAACTTGTTCTTTTGTTTCTCTTGTGTTTGTTTCAGGTGCATGAACTCAAACTCAACAAGGAGCAATCATCAAATACCCCTTGTAAACTTGAGTAACCCGGAACTTGCAAGACTTGAACGAGTCAACAGAGGAACAAGGCCTAATCTCATCTACATAGGCGGACAGGGTGATAACGATATGGCGGCTGAGCTGCAAAGGTTGCAAGAGCAGATGGCTCAGATGCAACAGCAACATGCCCACGAATAGCAGTAACAACGTGTTAAACCGGATCAGTAAGGTTGTACAATCCATTGTACGGACAGTACGGACCGTACCGTTGGAAGGTACAACCGTACACAAGTACGAAGGTACAATTGAGTACTAGGTATAATCTGATCAGGTTGTGGTCCAATATCCCACCAACCTTTGGGACCACATCCCACTAGCCTTTGGGACCACAACAAGTGGATCACAACACAACAAATCTTGTACTACATGGTTGGGACCACACAAGTGGCTGAGATTGAGCCATTTTGAACAGATGGAGCACTTAACAAGATGGACGGCCAAGATCACTTGTCTATTGTATAGAGGACCGTTGGAGGTCTGATTTGAGTGTATATATATATGTGCAAGCTTGTAAAGTTGTTAACTAATTGATTCAATTAGTTCATAATCTTTCATTCTCTCCATTCTCTCTAAATCTCTCTTAATCTACCTTATACATTCCGCATAATTCTTACATGGTATCAGAGCAATGGTTCTTTAATCTGTTGCTTTAATCTCTTTTATTCTCTTAAACACGTTTTTAAAGAGCTCTTGTTACTCTCTTGTTCTCTGTTCCAAACCAGAAAACATCCATACACTTTTCTGTTGAAATTGAGCTGTTTTTAGTTAAAGATGGAAGGAAACAAAATGGTTTCATTACTTGTTGTGCTCAAAGGAGCTGAAAATTACTTGCTTTGGGCAAGGACTGCCAAGGTTGTGTTGTGTGGAAGGAAGCTATGGAGTCATGTTGAGAACTCCAAGGCACCGAGTGTTAAGAACAAAGAAGGAAAAGAGGTTCCATCTGATTCCGAGGCGTGGTTCCAAGAGGATCAGGTGGTACTCTCCACTCTTCAAGGTTCATTGGACATCTCTGTACTTGAGGCTTATTCTTATTGTGAAGGAGCTAAGGAGTTGTGGGACACATTAAATAATGTGTTTGGAAATGTCTCCAACCTCACCAGGGTGTTTGAGGTTAAACGAGCCATCAACAACCCTCTCACAAGGTGATTTGGGGTTCCATGATTTCTTTGGGAAGTTCAGAAGCTTGTGGGCTGAGCTGGAAATGCTAAGACCAGCCACACTTGAAGCTTCCATTCTGAATGAGAGGAGAGAACAAGATAAAGCCTTTGCCCTTCTCATGGTGTTGAATCCAGTGTTTAATTACCTCATCAAGCACTTGCTAAGGGCTGAGAAGCTACCAAGTCTGGATGAAGTATATGCTCAAATTCAGAAGGAACAAGGCTCATTGGGCTTATTTGGGAGTAAAGGTGGTGAACTGGTCATGTCTAACAAGGGCGAATTGATGGCTGCAAACAAAGGCGCTTATGGGGCAGAAGAAAGAGAGGTGTTGATCTGTGAGCATTGCAAGAAGAATGGACATCTCAAGAACAAATGCTGGATACTATACCCTCATCTCAAGCCTAACCGTGGGAGAGACCAAAGGAAACCGAGAGCCAATGCATCTACAAGCTCACACGAAGTTGCTGGATCGTCAATTCAGCCCAATGACAGTGAAGGAGCAGCCATGAGAGCTCAGCCGAGTATGTGAAGAAATCCAACCTTGACATCCTCATCAAAGCCCTTTAAGAATCTGGTAACCCAATACAAGCTTTTAGCCTTAATGCATTGCATAAAATTGCCTAAGTAGTGTTGCTAATCATGTTTTTAAGTGATAAACCTCTAATCGTTGATTCTGGTGCAAGCCATCAAATGATTAGTGATGCTAAGTTGATTCGTAACATTAAACCGGCTTTAGGGAATATAATTATTGCAAATGGTGAAAATGTTAAGATTGAAGGGATTGGGAACCTTAGGTTGTTTGATAAAGAATCTAAAGCCTTTTATATGCCATCATTCATGTCTAATCTGTTATCGATTAAGAAAGCAATTTCTGATTTAAATTGTTATGCCATATTCAGTCCTAATGAAGTTTTCTTTCAGGATATTGAGTCGAGTAAGCTCCTTGGACAAGGAACAACTAAGAATGGTCTTTATGTGCTTGAAGACACTAAACCATCATCTTTATCTAATGCTTTTGTGTTTACTTCTGCTCTTGATAATAATGCATTGTGGCATGCTAGATTAGGCCACCCTCATCATTGAGCTTTAAGTTTGATGTTACCAAATGTTAAGTTTGAGAATAATGCTTGTGAAGCTTGTATTTTGGGTAAACATTGCAAAACTGTTTTTCCCAAATCTTCTACTATTTATGAGAAATGTTTTGATTTAATTCATTCGGATGTTTGGAGTTCTCCTTACATGTCTAGAGAAAATCATAAGTATTTTGTTACCGTCATTGATGAAAAATCAAAATACACTTGGATTTCATTGTTGCCTTCAAAGGATAGAGTCTTAGATGCGTTTATTAACTTTCAAAACTATGTGACTAACCACTATAATGCTAAGATCAAAATTTTGAGATAAGCTAATGGAGGGGAGTACACTAGTCAAGCGTTCAAACAACATTTAAACAAATACGGCATTGTGCATCAAACAAGTTGTCCCTACACCCCTCAACAGAATGGGGTTACTGAACGGAAGAACAAGCACCTCATGGAAGTAGCACGGTCTTTGATGTTCCATATGAACATGCCTAAGAGATTTTGGGGGGATGCCGTGGTCACGGCCTGTTATTTAATCAACAGGCTGCCCACTAAAGTCCTTCAAGATGTTTCTCCATTTGAGGTATTAAATCTGTCCAAACCTTCAATTGATTACCTAAAAGTGTTTGGTTGTGTTTGCTTTGTTTTAATACCAGGAGAACAAAGGAACAAACTTGATGAAAAGAGCATAAAAGGCATGTTCATTGGCTACTCTATCAATCAAAAGGGTTATAAGTGCTACATTCCAGAGACAAGAAGAGTTCTGGTTTCTAGAGATATCAAGTTCATTGAGACGAGGGGGTTTTATGAAAAAAGGAATTGGGAGAACTTGAAGGACTTACCTCATTCAACCTCTGATCGAGCCGCCACTCTTCAAACCCTCTTGGAGACCTTACGAGGAGGAAGCATGCCAGCAACATCTCCTTTCCCAACGGCTACTCAAGAACAAATGGGGGAAGAAACCCATGATGAAGAGGTGGAATCCGAGGCTGAAACTGATACAGAAGTGCACAATGACGAAATGGGAGAAGGGAACATGGATGTTTACACCTCCCCACAGCAACCGGGACCAGATCCTCATGTACTACCGCATCCGTGTCTACCGCATCAGCCGTAGCCCAGTTCGCGGCAGCCGCAGTCCAGTCCGCGGCAGCCGCAGTCCAGTCTGCGGTATCCTCATCCTAGCCTGAGCCAACATGATCTCCAGCCGCAACCTGAGCCGGAATAACCTGTTGCTCCCAAATCAGTGCGCCAATCCTCCAAAGAAGCCATAGGATAAGGTAGCCCGCATAAAATTGGATCAACACGAGGGTGTATTACAACAACCAGGCGGTTTGTTCATTAGCTCATGTCCCGGAAGAGTATCAAGTCTTCATTGGAGTTCTGGACAAAGAGGAGATTTGAAAAACATACGAGGAGGCAACAAAGCTTAAGGTTTGACGTGATGCAGTTGGTGATGAGAAACAAGCAATGGAAAGAAACCACACTTGGGATGACGCTGGTCTCCCAAGGAAGAAGAAGACAGTGAGTTCCAAATGGGTCTTTACTATCAAATACCATAGCAATGGGGAGATAGAACGACACAAGGAAAGGCTGGTGGCTAGGGGCTTCACTCAAACGTATGGTGAAGACTATAGAGAGACCTTTGCTCCGGTGGTTAAGCTTCACACCATCAGAGTTGTGTTATCCCTTGCTACAAATTTGGAATGGGAGCTATGAGAGATGGATGTGAAGAATGCATTTCTTCAGGGGGAGTTAGAAGAAGAGGTCTACATGACTCCTCCACCAGGCGTGTTTGTTACCCCGGGCAAAGCGTTAAAGTTGAGAAAATCAATCTACGGTTTGAAACAATCACCTAGAGCATGGTACTGGAAGTTGAGAATAACTCTCTTGGACCGTGGCTTTAGAAGATCAGAGGCTGATCACACCCTCTTCACCCTTCAAAGCCAAACAGGTATTATAGTCATTCTCATATATGTGGATGATATAATCATCTCTGGGAATGACAAGGTTAGTATTCAAGACACTAAAGATTACTTAAAATCAGTCTTTGATATCAAAGACCATGGGTAACTAAGGTACTTCCTTGGGATTGAAGTGTGTAGATCAAGGGAAGGTCTCTTCTTATCCCAAAGGAAGTACATTCGTGATCTTGTGAATGAAATAGGGTTGATGGATGCAAAACCAGCAAGAACACCATTGGAGGATGCATATAAAGCTAACCAACAGGGGGAGAATGAAGATAGCCTCTTTGAGGATGCAAAGCTCAACCGGCGCTTGGTTGGTAAGCTTATATACCTTACAGTAACTCGTCCCGACTTGTGTTTTGCTGTGAACCAGGCGAGCCAACATATGCAAGCTCCAAGACTGTCTCATTGGAAGATGGTGAACCGCATTCTAAGATACATCAAGGGAACTTCGGAACAAGGAATTTGGATGGACTGCAATGGAAGCTCAGAGATAGTGGGTTATTGCGATGCTAATTGGGCCGGTGATAGAGTAGATAGAAGATTGGTGGTAACTTAGTTACATGGAAGAGCAAGAAGCAGAAGGTGGTGGCCTGTTCGAGTGCTGAAGCCGAATATAGAGCAATTAGAAGACTTACAACTGAGCTGATTTGGTTGAAGATGCTTCTCACAAATTTGGGCATAGAAACCTCAAAGCCAATTACCATGCACTGTGACAATCAATCCGCAATCCACATTGCGTTAAACCAAGTGTTCCATGAAAAAACAAAGCATATAGAGGTGGACTGCCACAAGGTTAGAGAGCAAATGGAGTTAGGAGTGATTCTTCCTTGCTATACAAGAAGCTCGGAGCAGTTGGCGGATATATTCACCAAGGCAACGAGCTTTAAGACATGTGAGTTTATATGTGAGAAGATGGGTCTCATGAGTCTTCCAAGTTTAGAATCCTCTAAGTAAAGAGCTCACACTCTTTTTCCCTAAGTGTGGTTTTGTCCCATTGGGTTTTCCACACTTAGGGTTTTAATGAGGTGAGTCTCCTAGCTTCCAAGCTAAGTCCCAAGCTTCCTTATGACTTAGCTTGATTTGTACAATCCGTTGTAAGGACAGTACTGAGCGTACCGTTGGAAGGTACAACCCTACACAAGTACACAAGTACGAAGGTACAATTGAGTACAAGGTATAATCTGATCAGGTTGTGGTCCAACATCCCACCAACCTTTGGGACCATATCCCACCAGCCTTTGGGACCACAACAAGTGGATCACAACACAACAAATCTAGTACTACATGGTTGGGACCAACAAGTGGCTGAGATTGAGCCATTTTGAACAGATGGAGTGCTTAACAAGATGGACGGCCAAGATCACTTGTCTATTGTATAGAGGACCGTTGGAGGTCTGATTTGATTGTATATATATATGTGCAAGCTTGTAAAGTTGTTAACTAATTGATTCAATTAGTTCATAATCTTTCATTATCTCCATTCTCTCTAAATCTCTCTTAATCTACCTTATACATTCCGCATAATTCTTACACAACGCGCGCGTGAACAACAGCGTGCCATTGGGGATATAGACAATCATCATGCTTTCTACCGGAATCGAGCTGTTATTGTTCCATCTACTGTTGAGATGCAAGATTATGAGATCAAGCCTCAGATGATATCGCTGGTCAAGCAGCATTTGTTCCATGGACTTCCTGCAGAGATTCCAATGGACCATATAGAAAACTTCGAGGAGATCTGCTCCACAACAAGTTCTAATAGGATGAACCCGGACTTCTTAAAGTGTAAGTTTTTCCCCTTCTCACTTGCGGACAAAGCTTCCCGTTGGCTCAAGTCTCTACCCGCTGGATCCATCACGACTTGGACACAATGTAAAGCAGCGTTTTTGGACCACTTTTACACCAAAACCAAGACCGCGAGCCTAAGGAACAAGATCTCCACTTTTCAGCAACATTCAGGAGAGTCCTTTTGTGAGGCATGGAAACGGTTCAAAGAGTACAAGAGAGAGTGTCCACACCATGGATTTACCGATGAGAACTTTGCTGGGTATCTTCTATGATGGTGTTGATTGGGATTACATGAATGCTTTGAATACTGCGAGTGATGGTGATTTTATGACTAAGACCAGAGAGGGTGCATATAAGCTTATTGAGAACTTGGCTGAGAGTTCTAGCAGCAAGTCTCAAGAGTATGATAGGACCGCGAAATCAAGTGGAATGGATTCTCAAAAGATTGATGACCTTACGACTAAGGTTAACTTGTTGCTTCTAAGAGAACAAAGGACAATTCACTTTGTTGATGAGAATGGTGAACCACTTTTTGAGGAGATGGCTAAAGAAGGAGATTGTGATCAGCAAGAGGTCAGCTACGTGAATGGCCAAGGGTTTGTGCGAAACCGTGGGTTCAACCAGAATTATAGGAGCCACCCGAACTTCTCCTATAGGAGTATAAACGTTGAGAACCCACAGGACCACGTTTATCCGCAGCAAACTGGCCCCCAAAACCCAAAACCTCAAGATCAAAGTTTCCAGAAGACTTTCCCTCAAGGTTTCCAAGGCAAAACGTTCCTCCTTTTCCAAGGTTAGAAACCGCAGTTTACTAACTTTCAGGCTCCGCGAGCTCTGGAAGTACTTCTCAGGATGAATTGAAAGGTATGATGCAGCAGCTGATGGCTAATCAACAGAAGTCTGCTACTGAGATTAACACGAAGGTAGATGGTAGACTTGAAGCTGTTTGCAACCACGTGAAAAAGCTTGATACTCAGATTGCTCAAACTGCTGAGGTAATCAAGGGGCCACAAGGAGTACAGAGTTTGTGAACGCGATTGAGCTAAGGAGTGGAAGAGTTTTACCGCCAGTTGTGAGAGCAGGGGCTGAAAACTGCCCAGAAAAAATTCTACAGAGCACCCGCTCCCAAACGGAGCACCTGCTCCAGTGGATGGAGCACCTACTCCAGACGAGGAAAAGAATGAAGAAGTTGATGAACCGACTTCTAAGGTACTTCGACCGAATGAGCTTGCTGATAAGATTTGTTCTCGTATCTACAAACCTCCAGTTCCTTACCTAGTCCCTCCAAGGAAATCTCAAAAGGATTTGGAAGAAGCAAAGTGTAAGGAGATGTTGAAGGATTTGACGGTTAAGCTACCTTTGGCAGATGCTATTCAGATGATGCCAGCTATGAAGAAGTATATTAAGGGTTTGGTTACAGGAAAGGTTTCTTCAGAACAGTGTGCTATGATGGTATCTAAGAAATGTAGTGCTTTGCTGCAAAACAAGATGCCTAAGAAGCAAGAGGACCCAGGGAAGTTTGTTCTATCTGTGCAGATTGGTCCTATGAGATTCGCTTGTTCTCTATGTGATTTTGGTTCAAGTGTGAACCTCATGCCCATATTCGGTTGCTAGGAAGCTTGGTTACACAAAGTTCAAGCCAACAAGGATTTTATTGGTGTTTGCTGACAGATCGGTAAAGTTACCCGTGGGGATTCTTGAGGATTTGCATGTTAGAATTTGTAACACTTTAATTCCAACAGATTTTGTGGCGCTAGAACTTGATGAGGAACCAAAGGATCCTTTGATTTTGGGACGTCCTTTCTTCCGCACAGATGGTGCGATTATTGATGTGAGGAATGGTACAATCAGTCTCCACCTGGGGGACATTATTATGGAATTTGAGATGGATATAATGCTAAAAAAATCAACCATTGATGGGCAAACCTTTGCCATAGAGGATAATCTCAAAGTCTTTGAGGGAGAGATTGAGGAGATTTTGGCTGATGATCCGTTGGATGTAGCTTTGATAAAGGCTAAGGGTGAGGATACTTGAGTGAGGACACAATTGGGTTTGCAAGGATGCTGGATTTGAGCCAAGCAATGGAAAAATCAACTGGGTTTTTGAAACTCGATTTAGAGGTTGCTGACAGAGCACCTGCTCCAGAAGAAGGAGCACCTGCTCTTGGAAACTCTGTTGACAGTCCTTGGAACGAACTGAAAGCTCCTAAACTCGAGCTAAAAATCCTACCAGCCGGGCTAAGGTACGCATTTCTAGGCCCTAACTCTACGTACCCTTTGATCATAAATGCTGATTTGAACAATATCGAAACCGCCTTGCTTTTGTGTGAACTTAGGAAGTATAAAAATGCTCTAGGATATTCACTATATGATATTCCTGGAATTTCACCTGATCTTGGCATGCATAGAATACATCTAGAAGATGAATCAAGGACTTCTATAGAACATCAAAGGAGGTTAAACCCAAATCTAAAAGATGTAGTAAAGAAGGAAATAATGAAACTTCTAGAAGCTGGTGTAATCTATGTGATGAAAGGGGTTTTACCGGTTTCAAAGATATAATCACTACTTCGATTGTAGAATAGTATAGGTTCGTTCAAGGGACCAGCAATACACTCTAATCTTATGGGATACAAATTCAGCTAAGCAATTCAAAGTTGTTTTAAGTATCACGATTTAAACAAGCAAACAAATATAAATTCGATGTAAATAATTAAAGCAAAGGCGTTAGATCAAGGGATAAATCTCAGGGATTTGAACATCTAGAACCAAGCAATTATTCAGGTTATCAAGTTATGAACCAATCTAGAACTCAACCAGAGATTCAAGATGACCCACTGTCGTGGCATCAACTATTTCAACAATCAATCTAACACCCTAAACTTTCATTTGAGGTTACAAAGAATGATGAGCATTAAAAGTATAGGATCGATTTGTTCACGAGTTGCCTTAACTTCAACTTTCGTTGGCTAAGGACAACTCGTCCATCTATGTCAATTCTAGCAATTTACAACACTTTTGATAAGTAAATTCAACCTAAATCAATCTAGTCTAGGCAATATGATCGACATTATATGGAGATATCGAATGATGTTTCAAAACCTATCTATGCTTAGTTCATGGATATATAATCCCATCGAACCCTTGACCTAACTAAGGAGATTACTCACACATATTCAAGCAAACAACAGCAGCGAATAAGATAAGAAACTTCATTGAAAATAGAAAAGATAAGAGTTTAGAAATCTTCTCCAAAACGTGGAAGGCAATCCTCAAGCTTACAACTCTAAAAACAAGTATCAAATCTCTCTCTCACTTGTGTTTTCTCTTCTCTGCTGTGTCGTGTCTCTCTCTGTGTCTGCGCTGTTTCGTGATACCCCAAAGGATCAAAAATCTCCGTCTTTAAAGGCCCACGGCGGCTGGGAAAAATAGGGTTGCCAAAATTAGGTTTAATGAGTGTTTTCCATAATTGGATTTTCTGGGAGCAGGTGCTCCCTTGATATATCATGGTTTTTACCCGTTTTTTACCATGATATAAATCCTTTTCATATAGTGTTTTTGGTATTTTTCGAGTCTTTGTAGGTTAAAGGACGATTGGAGCTTAATGGAAGCATTTGGAGCATTTTGGAGCATCGAGGAAAGAAGAGACGAAGTGATCAAGTCGGAGTCGAGTTTTATTGGTCCATGTCGATTGACACGGACCTGTGTGTTGATCGACACGAGTACTTCTGATTTGAAGATTGAAGAATCTCCTTTTCGGCCCACGAAGCCCATAATCTTACAAGAAGCACAGTCCGAATTTTAGAGTTTATATATAGTTTTTCCTTTAGATTTTTAGGGGAACGCTTGTTTTTAATTAAGACTTGGAGATTCTGTGATTTACAGAGCTTTTAGGAGATTTCAGACCTTCAGACTTCATCGATCTAAACTCTCTGTATCACTTACTCTATCTTTTTTATGCAATTTATTTCATTCATGATGTTTAGTGCATCTATGTCTGAGTAGTTTGCTTGTTAGGTTTAGGGTAATTCAAGGGTTTGATGAGAAATCGTTAGGACTGAAAATCTGTTAGGATTTATCTTTATGTTCTTCATCTAGATTGATTGAACTCTGATTTTAGGATTGATCAACTGAAATTAGAAATCCTAGGTTGCCTTAATAGATGCGAAAGTATTAAAAACAACCGGACATAATCTTAGATGAGCAAACTTATCTATTCGCAAAGAAATTTGGCTTAGTAATTTTGTGAACAATTGAACCTGAACTTCATGCTTGTCTTTATTCACTGAATTTGCAAAGAAATTTGGAATTTAGGGATTTAGTCATAGATAATCTCTGCAACGAAAGTTGATTGGTTTTATATTCGTGTTTGAGTTCTAGAACCGTTCTTAATAAAATCCTAACTGTTTTCATCTCTGTGTCGATCAACACATACCTTTGTGTCGCTCGACACGACCGTATTTCAAGTCATTCCTGCGAATTACCCTTGGCCTAACCTTTTCTCTAATTGATTTCAAGAACCTTATAATCATTCGCTTATTTACATTTGCTGTTTATTTTACATTTATCACCTTTTACTTAGCATAATTTGAATTCATAATTGATTGTGTGAATTGATTCCCTGTAGATTCAATCCCTAAGTATTACATCGATCTCTTAATTTGAGAGAGTAGCTCAGGGCAAATTTGAGCATATCAAATTTTGGCGTCGTTGCCGGGGAATCAAAATCACCATTCGATTTTTGATTTTAGAGTTTTGACTAAGTTATTTATTTTTGTTTTATTACTTACTTGTTCTTTTCTCTTTGTCTTGTGTGTTTCAGGTTTATGCCTAATCGCGTTACCAGGAGCAACCGGAACAAAGAGCTTGTTGATCTCAACCTTGAGATTGGAAAGTTGGAACGAACCAACCGAGCAGCAAGAAAGGCAACCAACATGAATCCGCTAATTCTTATCAGAGGTGAAGACGGGTTTTTTCAGGATTCTGAGGGTCGCAAACGCAATGCTCAGGGTCAGAGGATAGATAAGAACGGGGTTGTTGTTCTAGAGGAACCAGCTGGGCGTGGGCGTACTCTGGGAGAGTACAACAGGCCCGACGAGTTCTATGCCAACAGGGCAGCCATTCGTCCTCCTGCTTTCCCGAGGAACAATTTTGAGCTGAAGCCGGCTTACTTCTCACTAGTGGCTCAGCACCCGTTTCATGGCTTATCTTCTGTGCACCCCATGGACCACATCGAGCGGTTTGAGGACTTAGCATCTAGCATCAAGGCTGATGGAGTGTCCAGCGAATACCTCTACTGCAAGCTTTTCCCCTACTCTCTTAGTGGAGAAGCTGCTTATTGGCTGAAGCAGCTGGAGCCAAGCTCGCTGACTACTTGGGAGGACACCAAGAATGCTTTCCTCAACAACTTCTTCGATGAGGCTAGATCCGAGGATCTGAGGACCAAGATCTCTACTTTTAAGCAGGGACCGACTGAGGCATTTAAGGCTTCCTGGGGAAGATTCAAGTCCTACCAGAGAGATTGTCCTCACCATGGGTTCAGTGATGTTCAGCTGTTGGGCATTTTCTTTAGAGGTATTGATTGGAGGTATCAGATGGCCCTTGATTCTGCTAGCAATGGGAACTTCAACACCAGGTATCCGGAAGATGCACTGATTCTCATTGATAACTTGGCTTCTAGCAACAGTATCAAGAATGCAGATTTCGAGAGGAAGAAGTTGGGTGGAAACGTGGATGGCAGCCAAATTGCTGAGGTCAAGGCTAAGCTGGATTCTGTACACAACCTGCTAGTAGGTAAGAAGACTGTTCAGTTTGCTCAGGAAGCTGAGACTTTCATTCCAGAGGAAGAGCAGGATAAGGAGGATGTCAACTACATCAGTGGAACTGGGTTTCAGAGTCAGAGGTTTGGTAGTCAGCAGGGTAACAGAAACTTCAATGGGAACAACCAGAGGACTACATTTACTGGGAATCCAAGCTCACCCACCTATTCTCCTAAGCCGCAGTTTCAGAAAACCGAATATCAAAAGCCTTTCCAGAGCAACTACACAAGAAACTACGTGTCTTCATCTTACCAGACACCCCCTCCTCAGTCATCAGAGACCGAGATGAAATCCATGCTCGAGCAAATCTTGGAAGGTCAACAGGAGATGACCGTGAGCTTTAATAGAAAGATGGACGCCATGTACCAAGATCTGAATGGAAAATTCGAGGCTTTGAACACTCATGTCAAGAAATTGGACACTCAGTTTGCTCAGACTACAGAGAATTCAAGGAGGCAAGAAGGTTTTCTCCCATCTAGGACGGATGCAAATCCGAAGCATAACGTTGCTGCCATCACCACGAGGAGTGGTAAGACCCTTGGGGAGCCAGTAATGAAGAAGGGACTTAGTGCAGGACAGTTGGACGAGCTCGTGGAGATCAATGAGGAAGTGATTTCAGCTCCAGAACCCGTGTCGATCGACACGGATCGAAAAACCTGATTTTGGGAATGACGCAGTTGGTGACATCTCACAGAAACATCATGTCGAGCGACACAAGGACAGTGTCGATCGACACGGAACCCAAACGAACCCAATCTCGTCAAAACCCACGGCTAATCCAGCAGAGAGAGTATATGTCCCTAAGATACCTTATCTTAGGAGCCAGAAGAAGTCTAAACAGTAGCTGGAGGATGCTAGGTGCAAGACCGTGATGGATAAGCTAGTTGTGGAACTTCCTTTGGTTGATGCTATTCGGAATAGTCCGGTGATCCGTCGTTACGTGAAGAGGATGGTAACTAAGAATTTGGGTCTTGAGGAAGGTGTTGCTATGATTTCAGAACAGGTCAGTGCAGTGATTCAGAACAGAGTTCCAGAGAAGCTGACAGATCCGGGAAGTTTTGTGTTGGATTGTTTGATCTTTAAGGAGAGGTTTTCGAGGTCTATTTGTGATTTGGGTTCTGGTGTTAATCTGATGCCACACTCAGTAGCTGTTGGTCTTGGAATGACTGATTTCCAGCCTACTAGGATTTCTCTTATCCTAGCCGACCGGTCAGTAAGGATCCCTGAAGGTGTTTTGGAGGATGTTCCAATCAGAGTTGGAGAGTGTTTAATCCCTACAGATTTCGTTGTTCTGCAATACAACGTAGAACCCAAAGATCCTTTAAACTTGGGTAGACCATTTTTAGCTACAGCTGGTGCTATGATTGATTGCAAGGGAGGCAGTATTACTTTGAGTGTGGGCGATCTGGAGATGAAATTTCAGGTATCTCTCCAGACTTGTGCATGCATAGGATTCACCTTGAGGATGAGACTAAGTCATTAATTGAGCATCAAAGGAGGCTTAATCCAAATTTGCAAGAGGTTGTCAAGAAGGAGATTCTGAAACTTCTAGAGGCTAGGATCATTTATCCCATTTCAGACAGTGTGTGGATTAGTCTGGTTCACGTGGTGCCTAAGAAAGGAGGAGTCACAGTAGTTAAGAACGAGAAGGACGAGCTGATTCCTACAAGGATAGTGACTGGCAACAGGATGTGCATTGACTACCGAAAGCTAAACGCTGCCACCTGGAAAGACCATTTCCCTCTGCCCTTCATTGATCAGATACTGGAGAGACTAGCAAATCATCCCTACTACTACTTTCTCGATGGGTACTCCGGGTTCTTCCAAATTCCCATCTATCCAGAAGACCAGGAGAAGACCACATTTACCTGTCCCTATGGCACTTTTGCATACCGTAGAATGCCATTTGGATTGTATAATGCTCCTGCGACTTTCCAGAGATGTATAATGTTGATCTTCACTGACATGATTGAGGATTACATGGAGATCTTCATGGATGATTTATCAGTCTACGGTTCATCCTTCAAAGATTGTCTGGACAACTTGGAGAAGTTTCTTGCCAGATGTGTGGAGAAATACTTGGTTCTCAACTGGGAGAAATGTCACTTCATGGTGCAAGATGGTATTGTACTTGGACATAGAGTTTCAGCTGATGGGATTGAGGTGGATCGTGCTAAGATCGAGGTCATGACAAGTCTGCAACCACCTACTTCAGTCAAAGAAATTCGAAGCTTCTTGGGACACGCTGGATTCTACCGGAGATTCATCAAAGATTTCTCAAAGATAGCCCGCC
The DNA here is from genome assembly GCA_964056655.1 of Arabis hirsuta. Lineage (NCBI taxonomy): Eukaryota > Viridiplantae > Streptophyta > Magnoliopsida > Brassicales > Brassicaceae > Arabis > Arabis hirsuta. Next base: position 21,068,046 of record OZ053299.1, on the reverse strand, counting down.
CACTCACCACTTTGCTCTGTAAGGATGTCAAATTTGTTTTTGATACTAATTGTTTATCTACTTTTGAACAGATCAAGCAGGCTTTGGTGAGTGCTCCAATAGTGCAACCTCTGGACTGGGATTTGCCTTTCGAGGTGATGTGTGATGCCAGTTATTATGCAGTTGGGGCTGTTTTGGGTCAGAAGAAGGACAAAAAGCTTCACGCCATTTACTATGCTAGTAGGACACTCGACGAGGCTCAGAGGAACTATGCTACTACAGAGAAGGAGTTGCTCGCTGTGGTTTTTGCTTTTGAGAAGTTCCGTCCTTACTTGATTGAAGCTAAGGTGATTGTCAGCACTCAAGTACTTAATGCAGAAGAAGGATGCCAAGCCGAGGTTGTTGAGATGGATTCTACTTCTCCAAGAGTTCGACATTGAGGTGAAGGATAAGAATGGTGTCGAGAATGGCGTCGCAGATCATCTTTCACGGGTTCGCATTGAAGACAGCATCCCCATTGATGATTACTTCCCTGAGGAGAGTGTGCATTTCGTTGAAGTTGGTTTGCAAGCGAGCAAAGGAGAAGATCATCACGTTTTCGAAGTTCCAGATGTTGTGTCGATCGACACAATGGACCTGTTTCGATCGACACGGGATTCCATTATCAAATTCCAGAATCCAAATAGATGTATCGATCGACATGGACCTCTGTGTTGATCGACATGAAGCCTACTGGACATCAAGTGAGACGTTTTGTGACGCCGTCTATGCTGTTTCTGGATCCAACCGACCTTGGTACGCTGACATCGCCAATTACCTAGGTGCAGAGGACACACCTACTGATTTAAAGGGGTATGAAAAGAAGAAATTCATGAGAGAACTCAGAAGGTATTATTGGGATGAGCCTTATCTTTACAAGCACTATTCGGACGGTATCTACAGGAGGTGTATTTCAGAGAATGAGGTTCGAGATGTGCTTTATCACTGTCATGGTTCTGAATATGCAGGACATTTTGCTACCTTCAAGACGGTTTCCAAGGTTCTTCAAGCAGGCTTTTGGTGGCCCTCGATGTTTAAGGATGCTCATGCTTTTGTTGCGCAGTGTGACACTTGTCAGAGGAGAGGCAAGATAAGCAAGAGGAATGAAATGCCACAAAACTTCATCCTTGAGGTTGAGGTTTTTGATTGCTGGGGCATTGACTTCATGGGTCCTTTCCCGTCGTCTTATGGGAATAAGTACATCCTGGTTGCAGTGGACTATGTCTCCAAATGGGTGGAAGCTATTGCTAGTCCTAAAAACGATGCTGCAGTGGTTGTTAAGCTGTTTAAAACCATCATTTTCCCTAGATTTGGAGTCCCCAGGGTTGTTATTAGTGATGGAGGAACACATTTTATTAACAAAGTTTTTGCTAAGCTTTTGCAGAAATACGGAGTTCATCATCGCGTGGCCAGCCCTTACCATCCCCAGACGAGTGGACAGGTCGAGGTATCCAACAGACAGATCAAGGATATCCTTGAGAAGATGGTCAATTCTACAAGGAAGAACTGGTCAACCAAACTCGACGATGCACTCTGGGCTTATAGGACTGCTTGCAAAACAACCCTGGGAACCACTCCATTTCATCTGCTTTATGGGAAAGCGTGTCATCTACCAGTGGAGTTGGAATACAAGGCAGCCTGGGTAGTTAAGCTTTTCAACTTTGACATCAAGCCTGCTGAAGAAAGGCGTCTGATACAGCTGAATGAACTGGATGAAATCAGACATCATGCCTATGAAAGCTCTAAGTTATACAAGGAGCGAACTAAGGCATATCATGATAGAAGGATCATCTCTAGGACATTCGAACCAAATGACCAGGTATTGCTTTATAACTCTCGTTTACAGCTTTTTCCTTGTAAATTGCGTTCTCGTTGGTCAGGTCCTTTCACCATCAAGGAAGTTAGACCACACAAAGTTGTTGTCCTCATTAGCAAAGATGGGAAGGAGTTCACTGTTAACGGGCAAAGGGTGAAACATTATTGGACGGAAGCCGAGATTCCGGAAGGACACATTGTGCCTCTAGATGACGCACCTGTTGCCTGAGTCCTGACACAGTCAAGCTAATGACTGAAAACAAGCGCTTAGTGGGAGGCAACCCACTGGTAAATGTAAATTATTTTCAATCTTTTTGTTTTGTTCTACTAACCTTTTATTTTAAGTGTTTTATGTGTGATAAGTCGGATTTTCGGAAAAGAGAAGAGAGTGTCGATCGACATGGAGCATGTCGTGTTGATCGACACGGCTCACAGGCGAGACGGCCCAGCCCACGACAACAGGTAAGTGTTCTAAACCTTCTTCCTCCTCACTTTTCCTTTGACAGAAACAAGAAAACGCAAAAACCGATTTTCAAACATCCATAACTTTTTCATTCCTTCACCAATTTGAGTGATTTTCGACTCTAATCCACTCGGATTTTACTCCTCTTTCTGTTTCTAGTCACCGATTTCTCGATCTGCAAAGGTACGACCTTCTAAACTTTGATTTATCAGTTTGGTGTTTTTGGGTAAAAATTGGGAATGCGAGTTGATTTGATTCGAATTAGGTTGTGGTAATGCCTCATGTACGCCGTTATAGTGGTTGGGTACCAAATTTATTACTCTATTTTGTCAATTTTGGTTAAAAAAAATAGGGTTGAATTGAATTGCGGATGTTGTTGAATTGGGTTGAATTGCGGATGGTGTTGCGATACATTATGCGGATGCGAATGATTTAGGTTGCTAGGAAGTGGTTGGTGTCGATTGTTGCTAATGGGTTGCATGATTTACAGATTTTAGGAACCGACAGTAGCGGTCGTGTTGATCGACATGGACAATTTCGTGTCGATCGACATGGACGTCCAGAATGACCAACACGTACTGATTTCGGAATTTTGTTTGTCTGTTTTGTCTTGGGTTGTTTGCAGATGGCTCCACAGGGTCCAAAGCGCCAGCGGAAAGACAAGGAGGCTGCATCTGGTTCGGGTACACAAGCACAACCCATCGCATCACATCCTCCGTGGCCACGCCCTGAGGGGAAGAAGATCGCCATCGCAAGGCAGTTTTATGATGTACCTGCCAAGATTCTTGTACGAGAGGACATTCTTCGCAGAAAGAACATACCCCAATGGGATGATTACGACTCTCTATTGTACAATGAGTGGCTTAAGGTTCAGTTATCAGGGACACGGTTTGCTGACAGCCGAACGATGAGATGGTTGGGTCTAAAGGATGAGGTGTTGCGTTTACTGCAAAACGCAGGCCTGGGGACATTCGCCACACGCCATTATCCGCTCTACCCTGATTTGGTACGCCAGTTCTTCGCGTCTACGCAGCTGGGTTGTAGGGCATCTACTGATGAGGATAGTGATGATACCCGGAACTGGATTATGAGTTTTAAGATTCGAGGGATCCGTCACACACTTTCGATATGGGACCTCTGCTGGATTTATGGTTTTGACCAGGATCGCGTTCATCGGAATATTCCAGATACGTTGCCTGACCTGTAGGAGTTCTGGAGCCGATTTGGGACAGGGAGATATCCTGCCTCTGCTTCCACACATACGGACGTGCGACATCCGGTGCTTAGGTATCTGCTTTGCTTATTCTCTACCACGATCTTGTGCAAGGTGGAGCCAGGAAAGATGAGGATGCAGGAGTTGGTTTTGCTGTCCTATGCTCTCAGGTTGGATATGGCCAACCCAACCTGGGATGAGATTCAACCCAACATGGGGGTTGTTTTTGCGTGTCAGCTTCTCTCTATGAAGAACACGCCGCTTACATTGACGAAGAGCAGCAAGTTCTTCACTGCTGGTAGTCTTCTCACTCCTATCTTTACATTTTGCGGGATTGATACCTCTGACTGCAGCGTGGATAACACTGTTTATGGAGTAGACTTAGACTATCTGACGAGGACCACTTGGATTAAGCAACCAGATCACTGGGTGTTTCGCATCGCTCCTGGACAGCACCGCATGGTGAAGTTGTCCATTCCTGCACTGATGGACATCGCAGCTGATCCTCTTTTGATGGCTTTTCAGCCTGATGATAGACTAGTGCATGCAGTTAGCGTTGGGCTGGAGCAGATTACCCGGGATGCTGCTCCAGCTGGTACTTCAGGTGCAGGCACTTCCAGTGCTCCATCTCAGCCACCTCAGTTTCCTCCATTACCACCCCTGCCTGACCATCCTCTAGACGAGTTTCAGAGTTGGATGGCTCAGAGTCTCCAGATCCTCTGGACAGCTGTGTCTACTTGGCCACACTGTGAATGCATCCGTCCTCGCCAACCTACTCCACGACCTTCATCATCATCTGAGGAGGATGACTAGATCACTTATCCTTTTTCCTGTTTTCTTTTTATTTATTTTTATTATCTAACTTTGAGTCAATTTTTCTATTTTTCTTTGAGTCAGTTTGTTTTATGTTTCTTTAGGATTTCAGAACTGATGAACTAATGTGATTTGCCTATGTTTTCCTCTTAATTACGTCTTTTGATTTTTGTTTTGCAGAAAGATTAGCTTTGAAATTTATTTCAACGATGGAAAATGATGACCAAACTTGCGAAAATGTCCAGAGACTCTGTGTCGATCGACATGAATCTCTGTGTCGATCGACACGGTTCAACATTTTGTCTCCAATTCCGCACAACTCATGATCAGGGTCGGAAACCTGTGTCGATCGATACGGTTCTCTATGTCGATCGACATGGGGAAAACATTTGGTAAATTTTTGTTTTCCCTTCCCAAGTTCGTTATTCTTTTGATTCTTTTTGCCAAACTCAGCTTGATAACACTGGGGACAGTGTTGTTTAAGTTTGGGGGAGGTAGTTGCTAACTTTGTGTTCGTTTTTGAGAGTCAGTCCAAAACGTTTTTATTGAGTCAAAATAGTCAGTTGGAAACAATGACCCTTCTTTTGGTTTAAGTGGATCGTCTCTTTCAGTTGTGTCACCATTCTTCCAGGATCGATTTCAGAGTTAGTCTAATAAAAAATTCTAAGGCTGACCAGTTAACTAGAGACGTTTGTTACTTCCAGCATAATCCGCCAGGTTAGAGCTAATTATACGGTCTCCTCGGTGATTGATTTTCATAAAGCTTGATTCCTCATTCATACCTGAATAGTGCAAATTCCTGTTGAAACTAATGGTACCCCTCTCCCTAATTTATAAAAAAAGAAAAAAAATGATGAAGAATGGGGTGATATGATAGTTCTTGAGTATCAGATGAGGAAATACAATTCCAGTGAATCAGTACTCAAGAGGTGATCACCCAGAGCTCAAAAGCAGCAGTCTGAGTCCCTTAGAACGGATGTAGAGGACGAGCGATCTCACGACCCTGTCTCCTCACAAGGAACAACAGTAGTGAAAGCATTGCTTTCGAGTTTCAACATTCTAGCAAAAAAAAAAAAAAGAAGAGAAAAAAATTTCGGATTAAATAAGTCTGGGGGAGAAAGAGTACCGAAAGTTATATGGATTCACTAGTCATGGTATAGTATGGGAATGAGTCTAGAAGGCTTTTGGCGTCAAGATCTGGGACGAGACCTTGCAATGATAACTAACGGGTTATGTTGAGTAGTCGTGGATAAATTTGGAAGGCTGCGAATGTCTGTGGAGAAGTACATAGTGGTCTGATTTTGAGTCGGTTATGCATTATGTGGATTACTAGCTGAAAGGGGTCGTTTCAGTACTCCAAGGGAAGGTAAGTTTCTGCGTTTTCAAACCTCTTTCACATTCTTAGTGTATGTTTTGCTTGAGGGCAAGCAAATGCTAAGTATGGGGGAGTTGATATATCATGGTTTTTAACCGTTTTTTACCATGATATAAGTCCTTTTCATAGAGTATTTTTGGTATTTTTCGAGTCTTTTTGAGTCTTTGTAGGTTAAAGGACGATTGGAGCTTAATGGAAGCATTTGGAGCATTTTGGAGCATCGAGGAAAGAAAAGCCGAAGTGATCAAGTCGGAGTCGAGTTTTATTGGTCCATGTCGATCGACACGGACCTGTGTGTCAATCGACACGAGTATTCTGATTTGAAGATTGAAGAATTTCCTTTTCGGCCCACGAAGCCCATAATTTTACAAGAAGCCCAGTCCAAATTTTAGAGTTTATATATAGTTTTTCCTTTAGGTTTTTAGGGGAGAGCTTGTTTTTAATTAAGACTTGGAGATTCAGAGATTTACAGAGCTTTTAGGAGATTTCAAACCTTCAGACTTCGTCGATCTAAACTCTCTGTATCACTTACTCTATCTCTTTTATGCAATTTATTTCATTCATAAAGTTTATTGCATCTATGTCTGAGTAGTTTACTTGTTAGGTTTAGGATAATTCAAGGGTTTGATGAGAAATCGTTAGGACTGAAAATCTGTTAGGATTTATCTTTATGTTCTTCATCTAGATTGATTTAACTCTGATTTTAGGATTGATCAACTGAAATTAGAAATCCTAGGTTGCCTTAATAGATGCGAAAGTATTATTAACAACCGGACATAATCTTAGATGAGCAAAATTATCTATTCGCAAAGAAATTTGGCTTAGTAATTTTATGAACAATTGAACCTGAACTTCATGCTTGTCTTTATTCACTGAATTTGCAAAGAAATTTGGAATTTAGGGATTTAGTCATAGATAATCTCTGCAACGAAAGTTGATTGGTTTTATATTCGTGTTTGAGTTCTAGAACCGTTCTTAATAAAATCCTAACTGTTTTCATCTCTGTGTCGATCGACACGACCGTATTTTTCAAGTCATTCCTACGAATTACCCTTGGCCTAACCTTTTGTCTAATTGATTTCAAGAACCTGATAATCATTCGCTTATTTACATTTGCTATTTATTTTACATTTATCACCTTTTACTTAGCATAATTTGAATTCATAATTGATTGTGTGAATTGATTCCCTGTGGATTCGATCCCGAAGTATTACATCGATCTCTTAATTTGAGAGAGTAGCTCAGGGCAAATTTGAGCATATCGTCCCTCTTCCAGGACGGGTGCTCTCTTCCTCCAGAATATTCCAAAAAGATCCAATTTTATTCCTTTTTCACCAAATCCAATTGCAACTTCCAATTCTCCATTCCGGCTGCATTATGGACCTAAAATGACTCAAAGTGGAGTGAAAGACTCGATAAAAACCTACAAAACAAAGGTTAAAATGCGCCAAAAACGCATAATATCACTATGCAATCTCAGATAGTAATTGGGTTAGTCCTGTTCATGTGGTACTTAAAAAGGGTGAAATTACTTTGATCACAAATGAAAAGAATGAGTTGATACCTACTAGGACAGTAACTGGTCATAGGATGTGTTTTGATTATAGGAAATCAAATGCTGCCACTAGGAAAGATCATTTTCCTTTGCACTTTATTGATCAAATGCTTGAGAGAATGGCTAACCATCCATACTACTACTTTTTTTAGATGGTTACTAAGGTTTTTTCCATATTTCTATCCATCCAGATGATCAGGAGAAGACGACATTTACATGTCCTTATGGTACTTTTGCATATCGCAGAATACCATTTGGATTATGTAACGCCCCAGCGACATTCCAAAGGTGCATGATGTCGATTTTTACTGATTTTATTGAGGATATAATGGAAGTTTTCATGGACGATTTCTTTGTCTATGGAAGCTCTTTCTTTGTGTGTTTGGCAAATCTGTGCAGGGTGTTGCAACGTTGTGAGGAGAAGCATCTCGTGCTAAACTAGGAAAAATGCCACTTCATGGTTTGAGATGGTATTGTTTTGGGTCATCGGATATCTGAGAATGGTATTGAGGTTGATCGAGCAAAGGTGGAGGTAATGATGAGTCTTCAACCGCCAGATTCAGTCAGGAGCATAAGGAGTTTTCAGGGTCATGATGGGTTCTATAGGAGGTTCATTAAGGACTTCTCCAAAATAGCGAGACCGCTTACTCAACTATTATGCAAGGAGACTAAGTTTGAGTTCAATGGGGCTTATCTAGCAGCTTTTCACACCATCAAAGGAGCCTTGATAAGTGCGCCCATTGTTCAACCACCGGATTGGGACCTGCCATTTGAAGTGATGACAGATGCGAGTGACTACGCTGTAGGTGCAGTTTTGGGTCAGAGGAAGGACAAAAAGCTACATGTGATTTACTACTCCAGCCGTACCTTGGATGAAGCTCTATGCAAATACGCTATGACCGAGAAAGAGCTGTTGGCAGTGGTGTTCGCCTTTGAGAAGTTCAGATCATACCTTGTCGGTTCGAAGGTGATTGTACACACCGTCCACGCTACTTTAAAGAACGTGCTCACTAAAAAGGATGCAAAACCGAGGCTGTTGAGGTGGATCCTTTTGCTCCAGGAGTTTGATTTGCAGATTGTTGATAAGAAGGGAAGCAAGAATGGGGTTGCTGATCATCTATCTCGCATGAAAATTGATGATAAGGTACCTCTTGATGACACACTTCCTGATGAACACGTCTATGCGGTTAGCATTTGTGTGCTGGAGCACCCGGTCTGGACAGGAGCACCTGCTTCCGAAGAGTTTTGTGGTGATACCTCCAAGGCATCAGTTCCAAATTTTTCATGGTTTAGGGAGATAGCAAACTACTTAGCTGCTGAACAAGAACCGTCTAATTTTGTGGGTGAAAAGAAGGGGAAGTTCCTAAGAGACAAAGCGGAAGGTGGATTTATCCCCTTAGGCGATGCACCGAAAGCCTAAAATGGCTAATCAAGTCAAGCTAATGACTTTAACCAAGCGCTTGTTGGGAGGCAACCCACTGGTAAGTTTCCTAACTTTTTGGTTTTGATTAAAATAATAAAAAAAAATTAAGTTTCCAGGTTAAAAAAATAAAAAAAAATTTCGTGGAACATACGGAGGAAAGATCGATGATTCTTTTTGGTAGATCGATCGATCCAAGATGATGAGATCAAAAGCCAATTCAGCGGTTAACCTCAGGATCGATCTGCCCACTCTGCCCCATCGGATCGATCGATCCTTTTGGTAGATTGATCGATCCACTACCCAGATCATACTCATATATCTATCGAGCTTGCTGACACTTCTTCTACAACTTTAAAAGGCTTCATTCCTGACCTGATTCTTCAAATAGGAGATTGTCTAGTTCATGAAGATTTTCACATTATGGAGTTGAAAAAGGATAGCAATAAACCATTGATTCTTGGTGCATCCTTCCTTGCAACTGTGGGTGCGATTGTGGATTATTCTAATCAGCGAATTTCTTTCTCCAAGATCAATAACAATGTCTTCTACCCATCAGTTAGTGTCAAATAGACTTCTTGTATGATCGTTACTAATGGAGGAAAGCCGAGTTTAGACCCTGGAGATGACACGAAGAAAATCCAAAACGACCTCAAGATGACTCCTTCCATTGCACATCATGGAGTCACCAAACCAGCAAATTCCAAGTGCAAGAAGATCCCATGTGCTCCACATTCGACTCCAATCTCTTCAAAATGTGATGGAGCACTGATTGACCGCAAGGTGAGGCGCAAGGGGACCTCCAAACCTTTCTCCAAGTTTAGAATTATCATCCCCCATAAGTTGAGGGAGAAAAGAGAGGTAGTTGTCCAAGAAATGCTGCAAAACACCATGAAGCTCTTTCCTGGTATTGTTCCTTGGAAGTCTGGAGGAGGAGAGCGATCACATGCGATTTTATCAACGGATGAGGGAGACACAAGGCCCCTCAAAGATCCACCTCACGCCTGAACCCCTGACACAGTCAAACTAATGACTGAAAACAAGCGCTTGGTGGGAAGCAACCCACCGGTAAGTTTATTTCTTCTTTTGTTCTCTTTCTTTTGAGTCGATTTTTATGTTTCTTTTGAGTCAGTTTGTCATTTTTTTCCTTTTTATTATTGAAATTATGCACTAATGAGATTATGCTATGTGTTATCCTTTTGTTGATCGACACAAGCTTTGTGTGTCAATCGACGCACGAAGGAAATGGGTAAAATTTCATTCTTTCACCGGTTCATTTTCTTTTTGGTTCTTTAACCAACTTCTAGCTTGATAACACTGGGGACAGTGTTGTTTAAGTCTGGGGGAGGTAGTTGCTAACATTGTGTTTGTTTTTTAGAGTTAATTTAAAAATGTTTTATCTAGTCAAAATCAGTTTGAAACCGTAAGTTTTCTTGGGAACTAACCACAAAACGCTAACATTTGAAAGACCATTGCCAAAGTATGTTGATTGCAGGTTTTATTAGATGAGTAGCTGTAGTTGGATCGGTCTAACGGATTGGGTTCAAGCTTATAGAGAGTTTGGAAAGTATATTGTTAAACCTGCCCTTAATGAACTCTAACTTCTCATCTTTGGGTTTGGTATGCATTGGATTTGATTCCCCTTCGGTACTACAAGTTAGGATAATATCCCTTTGATCTTCCTGAGGAAAAAAAGAAGTGGTCTAAGGTTGAGAATAGTGTAAAGATCTTCACGACCTTGTCTCCTCACAAGGAACAATAGTAGTGGGCGCTATTCTAAAACTGTAACGGAAAAGTTTCTCATGACCCTGTCTCCTCACAAGGAACAACAATAATGAGTCTTGTTACGAGATCAAAACAGAAGAGTTGACTAATTGACTAAGGAAGAGAAAAAGGGAGAACTGCACAGATTTTACAAAGAAGGGAAATAATCTAGAAATCTTTTGATCGATATTCCATCGATGAGACCTCACCTAATTGAATGAAAAGGGGTTAGTAATAGAGAGTGAATTTCTCTAAGGGGTTTGGATTTGATTTGGAGGATTGCTAAGCTTGTAGTGAGTACACCGAAGTACTATCTTATGTTGGGTCTATGGTATGTGGATCCAAGGGTGTTGGTTCAATGTGGCGTTTCTAAGGTTAGCCGAAAGTTTCCGTTTTCAAACTTCGCTTTCATTTATAGTTTTTAATTTGCTTGAGGGCAGCAAAGGCTAAGTCTGGGGGAGTTGATATATCATGGTTTTTACCGGTTTTTGACTATGATATAAGTCATTTTTATAGAGTTTTTTTTTATATTTGTCGAGTCTTTTCTAGTGTTTATAGGTTTATTGACGTTTGGAGCATAATTGGAGACTTTGGAGCATTTTGGAGCATTGTGGAAAGTGTAGCCGAAGTTATCAACTCGGAGTCGATATTTTCATCCTGCGTCCATCAACACAGGCCCTGTGCGTCGATCGACGCACATGTCTAACGAGAAGAAATCGTTTTTATCAAGTCTTGAAGATTTCTTTTTTGCCCCAGAAGTTTACAAAAGTGCCTAAAACCGACTTTGGTATACTATATATAATTTTCTCGTAACTTTAGAGGGTTTTTTATCTTATTTTTCTATTGAGACAAATTTAGAGATTGATTTGAGAGCTTTTGGGACACAAGTTTTACTCCAAACCTTTGAGAATTCTTCGAACCCTTTATATCTCTTTCTCTATCTTTTTAATGCAATCTTTTCTATTCATGATGCTTGTTTCAATCACAATGTCTGAGTAGTTTGCTTGTTAAGCTTAGGGATAATCAAAGGAACATGAGAAATTGTTAGACTTGTTAGATTTGTTAGGGAACATCACTTGGTTCTTCATCTAGATTGTTCTTAATGCTAGTTCTAGTTTAATCTCCTAGAACTTAGATCTTAGGTTAATTTTTAGATGCAAAAGTATTGATAATTACCTGAACTATCTTAGATGAGCAAATTATCTATCTGCAAAGAAATTTGATTTAAACAATTTGTGAACCAATTGAATATGTGCCTTAATGCTTGTTTAACTAATTGAATTTACAAAGAAATTTGGGATTTAAGAAATTAGACCTAGATAGTTTTCGCAACGAAAGTTGGTTAACTTTACAAGTGTTTTCATGATCTAGAATAGATTTATAATTTCCCTAACAATCTCTCTTGTCATTAATTTTGAGTTTCCTGCGAATTTCCCGAAAGCCTAGCGTTTGTCTCATTGATTTTTAAGAATATTAATCATCATCCGCTTGCTTGTTTTGATATTTAATTTACATTCATACATTGTTTCTTAGCTTGATTCGAATTCAAAGTTTTTTGTGTGATAACGATTCTCTGTAGATTCGTTCCCTAAATACTACTACGATCTCTTAATTTGAGAGAGTAGCTCAGGGTAAATTTGAGCATATCAGTCACACAACTTAGAACTAAATTCAGCAACTGATTCATCTTCTTCCATCCTTAAATTCTCAAACTGTGAACCCAACATACCAAGTTTAGTTCTCTTGACGCTATAAGTTCCCTTAAACATGTACTCCAACGTCTTCCGTGCCTTCTACGCTAAAGTGCATTGATAAATCAACTTGAAGTGACTTGGTGCAACCAAGACAAGGAGCTAGTCGATCTCAATCTAGAGATAGGAAATTTAGAGCGTGCAAACCGAGCAACGAAAAGGCCAGTCAAGATGGTTAATCCACTAGTGCTTATTCGAGGGGAAGATGGTTTTCTACAAGATCAGCAAGGAAACAGGCGCAATGCTCAAGGGCAGAGACTTGATGCTGAAGGTGCTGCGATTGTTGAACAAGCAGCAGTGGAACAGCAGGAGAATGCTAGGCGTGGGCGCACTTTGGGAGCATACAACAAGCCTGGTGAGTTCTATGCTAACAGAGCTGCGATTCGTCCTCCAGCTTTCCAGAGGAATGAGTTTGAGCTGAACCCTGCATACTACACTCTTATGACTCAACATCCTTTTCATGGTCTTCCATCTGAGCACCCCATGGACCACATAGAGAGATTCGAGAATTTTGCATCGAGCATTAAAACTAACGGAGTGTCGAATGATTACCTGTACTACAAGCTTTTCCCTTACTCACTTGGTGGAAAAGCAGCTTATTGGCTAAAGCAGTTGGAACCAGGTTCTCTCACTACTTGGGAAGATACTAAGAATGCCTTCCTCAATAACTTCTTTGATGAAGCAAGGTCTAAGGATTTGAGGACAAAGATCTCTACATTCTAACAAGGACCGACTGAAGTATTCACACAACTTAGCACTAAATTCAGCAACTGATTCATCTTCTTCCATCATTAAATTCTCAAACTATGAACCCAACATATCAAGTTTAGTTCTCTTGATGCTAGAAGTTCCCTCCAACATGTTCTCCAATGTCTTCCATGCCTTCTGCGCTGAAGTACATTCAGAAATCAGCTTGAAGTGACTTGAATCAATAGCATTGTACAACGCAGTCTTTGCCTTTGAATTACAACTGGCTTGCTTTTTCCCAAGAGTCGTCCACTTGTCTCTTGGCTTAAGACTCTCACGTCCTCTATCATCAACGATCACAGGAGGACTCCAACCAACTTCAATCGCATTCCAACAATCTTCATCAAGACCACTAATAAAAGCTTCCATACGAACCTTCCAATATCCATAATTAGTAGACTCAAGATGTGGTGGTCTTGTCATTGATGTACCTTCTGGATGTGACTGCATCATACTAGATTTTTAAGATCTTGTAGCACTACCTGTCTCAGTTCCTAAACTACATTTTGTAGCACTCCCTATCTCTGAACTATGTTCTAATCCTCACTCTAGATCTACTTGAAACAAGACTGAATCTCTATCGAAAACCCGTTCTGATAAAACTTGTAAATGTAAGTGAGGTAATATGTGGTAAAGAAAATAAATGACACAAGAAAAAGTCTAGAAATCAAATCCACTAGAACCCGAAAGCAAATACAACTTATTCGCAAACGCGTAAATCAAGTACAACTTCTTAATTTACCGTTCTGTTGAATAACATGGTTTCTTCAGGATAACCTAATCCTGAGCTAAACTCCCTCTGAGCCTAGACTTGAGTTTTCTGGAATCTCCACACACCAACACGCACGGTTGGCAACAGCATACAACCACTAGCACACAGCCACGAGAAACCTTCTCACTAACTCACTTGATCAGCTGAAGCAGCACAAACTGCTACAGCAGCAGACAGCAACAACACGAACTGCTACAGCAGCAGCAACAACAAACAACAAAGATGCCTTCTTCTCTCAAATCAAACTCTCTGTATTTTTCTCTTTTAAGAAGCATAAAAGAAGTCAGCCACCGTGCCTCTCTTTATATACTTATAAAGAGCACCTCCTTAACCGTAACAAAACTTTCCTTCCCCGTAGTTATCCTTTCTTTATTTTTCTCTTAACATACTCTTGAAAATATATTTTTCTTTTCCATCACACAAAGATATTGATATTTTTCCTTTTCCTAGCTTAACTCAAGTCAATACTCAAGCACCTCTTTAGCAAACATACACCTCAACTTGGTTTTTGTACTTCATGTAGTACCCTTGGAGTACTTCTGAATGGTACAGGAAAAAATTCAAATAACTCCTTCAGTTTCGAATTCTCTGTGGATTCGATCCTTAAGTACTACGATCGATTGGTTGTGCACTTGCAGCCTAGGTTTTTTTACATTGGGTAAAACTTTGATTGAATTAACAACCCATCAGGACAACAACTGGATCTTCTGGTAAGTGGCTCTTGTGGCGTCTTGGGCGTGACGTTTTATCTTAGGTGACCCCCTATAGTGTCTGCTGGCCCTTGCGGTTTTATAGTCTAAAAATTAGTAATGCTGCCGGTGGTGGCTCTTTTATTGTCTCCTTGATCTACATTGCGGTATATCTGGTTCTGATGGTTGGTATCATGACTTGTTGTTGCTTGTGTCTTGCTATCGATGTTGCTATGTAGAGGTCGTCTCTTTTGGCTTAGTATATGGGTATGTTGCTTTGGTTCTAACAATAGAGGAGCTAGTATGACTAATGGTTTTTGGCATAGTTTATAATCATTAAATTTGGCTTTAAACTAGCTGACCTCGGGATAAGCTTGGTAGAGTGAACTCGGGCCGATCTCTGATATTGGTTTTGAGGTTTTGTCCTTGTCTTAGCTCATGGATTTGTGCAACGAGCCACTTTCACTAGACGCGAGAGGAGTTGGTGATCGAGGGTTGTGTTATATTTTCCATTGATGACTCATTTACAGCCTCTTTTGAAAGGCTTCTATTGCTAAGGATCTTGGTAAGTATGACTTGTGTGTTTTGCTTTGAAAACTTCATCTCTAGCATTTGAAATGGGAAGAACAAGAACATCGTCATCACTTCGTATTGCTCTTAAACTGTGGTGTTTTTGTCGAGTTACGGACTGAAAATTTGTATGCTTATGCCTATATGTTTTTTATCGTTTTTTTTGTTGTGGAACCATTCCATAGGGTTATAATCTTGATTGTAATCATAAATCGATTCATTTCTATTTCTATGAAGTATTTACCATTTAGCAAAAAAAGAAATATTATTAAGAAAAGGAATAAGTGAGATACATAAGCAGAAAAAGAAGAAGAATGCCCCGTGACATTATAACACACCGAAGATCTTTTAAATAGTACGACCTCGAGGAGGAAGAAAATGTCTACTCCAAAAAACAGATCCTTCCTTCAACCCAGTATGCATGATAAATGAAAACACATTTAGGAGATCATAATATTTTGATCCTAGAGGATAAGCGGCTCATAAGGACTTAAGATCCACAACACAAAATATGAACGTTGGTAAATATCATAATATTTTGATCCTAGAGGATAAGGGGCTCATAAGGACTTAAGATCCACAACACAAAATATGAACGTTGGTAAAGATTATAATATGAACCCATGGCCAACATGAATATATGGAGATGGGTTTAAGTGCCTCGGGCTAGCATTTCTTGGTACCTCTTGAAGGACAAGAGTTTCTGAAGCTTCATCTGCTTATGAAACCTGGAAATGAATAGATCTGCGACATGGTCGATCTCATCTTCTAGCTTGAAGTTGCCTCCTTCTTCCTTGGAGTTCCTCACCAGATCTATCACAGAACTGCCTTGGCCCTCCTCCAAGTCCCCGAACTCCTCTCCTTCGAACAAGGTGTGCCTCAGATCAGGATACTTGTCGCTTTCCTCCTCATGAACATCGTAAGCCTCAAATGTGGAGGCCGCGCTACTGTATAGGATTAAAGCCTTGGTCTTGTCTTGGTCGTTGTCTTGATCTTGATCTGCATGGCCTAGGAGGTTGTGGATCTTGTTGGAAATGGAACGGAACCCGAGCTTCTTTTGTTTCACGAGGGACAACATGAGTAGTCGTGTTTTGAAGGCGCTTGTTTTGTTCTTTATGACTATAAATTTAGCCTTTGCCACGGAGCTCAACAACGCAACCATCTGTTTCATCAATGCCGTAGCTTTCTTCATTTTTTTGCGGTAAGCTTTATTTAACGAATTTATGTTAATGGTGTTTCTTCTGTGTTGATTATAGATATATACGTGAAAAAGAATGTTGCTTAATCGGCATGGACAGGACCAGTGGACGTGAGAGCCCTTAGGGGTTTATATAGGAGTGTACTCAAAAGCCAAAAGGTACGGTCACGAGTCATGGCTTTATGAGTCTTGTCGTATTGGTTTATTATCGGCTATATGGTTTACTTAATGGCGCAGCAATCTTCTCACAGTTGGACACGTGGGGATAAAACATTTGATGTTGTGGATCACTTACTTTTTCTGTCTAACCTTTATCTCACGTTCCCTTTCATCAAATTGCATCGTGCCTACATTCCACGAACGTATGCATTTGAATTATTTTTTATTTGGTAAAAATCTTAAGATACTGGTTCTATATTAATTTGATTGATAATTGTGGCCTAACGGGTTAAAATTCGTCTTCTAAAAAAGTAAGAGGCCTACTATTACTTTAGGCTGTTTAGCTTTTTATTCTTACATTAGAATTCATTCATGTTCGGTACGTCATACCATGAATTTTTTATTATGTAAAAACAATACAATGGGTGCATAGATGTGCAAAAGTCCACATGTGGTGGCACAACGGTATTGATCTAGGGTCAACGTCATATTTTATGATTCCAAATTTGATTCTACTATATATAGTGTAATTTTAGCGAATGGATTACTTGGTCATTGGAACTTCGGATCGAGTGTTTTATCTTTGATAAATTTACAGCAAAACTCTTTACCAAGAAACTTGCTTATCTCTAGAACTAACTAGACGTTTCGACGAATTCCAAATATTCCATACTAAATCCAAAACAAATATGCATATATCCATGAACAAGCATTTTCAGATGGTTGTTGTACAATTTACAGAAAATAGAGAATAAAGAACTTAGAATTTGTGTATCGTATTTACCGACTCATCCTTAATCCTTCATACAATATTTTATCTTGAAGAAGAGTACAAGATGAATCAGTAATCAATACAAACATACTAAATTATGATCTTATATATTCAGAGAAAACAATTGTTTTTGGAGATTAATGGGGTTGAGGAGATAATGACGAGAGTGATTTTCATGGGTTGAAACTTAGATGCTCATCTCCCCCCCCCCCCCCCCCCCCCCATAGATTCCTCGCAAAAAGTTGTAAACGATGCCTAGATCACCAAGAACTCTTTTAAACCAAATAAGATCTTTAGTTATGAATTCACTCGATATTTTTGCCTATGCGGAAGTCATACTCACAGTTTGTTGTTTATGTGTTTTTCATAAGACTGGATACTCACCAACATGAACAAGATAACAAGTGATAGATCTTTGAGTAGTTGGATAACTGGCCCAATCATTGTCACACCAATCCAAAATTCAAAAATCAATACTAACATAGAGGAGAATACATGAGCCTAGCTTGTCTTATACGCAGTGGACCACTCGTAAAGCTGAAAGTATGATAAAACCAACTTACGATTATGTTCAAGTGGAAACATAGTAGGCTGAGTGTGACACCCCAACTCGGTAATCCTACCCGCGATAAAGTAATCAGCGAACATGCAATCAATCCGTACTTAGTCAAATTTCCAAGGCTGCTGTCTTCTCTACTAACTCGGTAAGAGTAGTAAAGTTGGACATCCTAACCCGATTACGGAGGTCAATCCGCATCGCCCTCCTAAACCATCGGATTCGAGCCTCCTCGCCCTCCACATGACGTGCAACATACTTCAGCAGTCTGTTGAACTCAACCTCAAGCTCCCTGATGGTCATAGTACCCTGACGCAGCTCCAAGAACTCACTCTCTAAACGATCAGACGCTTTCGGTGGAAAGTACTTAGCTTGGAATTCGCCACAAAAAGTTGCCCATGAACAATCAGGGTTCATCATCCTCCCGGAGACACCCGTCCACCAATCATAGGCCTTCTCACCCAAGAAATAGACCACAATGTCCTTCTTGTACCCCTCCGGACAACGAATAGAAACGAAGTTCCTTTCCACTCTCGACCTCCATTCGTCCGCCTCAACCGGATCAGAACCACCCTCAAAATTCTTGGTCCTCAACTTCACCATGTGCTCCATCATGGATAAGTAGGACGGGGTTACCGCAGCTGCCACTTCAACCACTACTGGTCGTACCACCTCCACTGGTGGCTCCACAGCTACAGGCACTGGGGCAACGGTTGGCATTCTCGCCAAGAGCTGGGCCAACACTCCAATCATTCGCCCAACGTCCTTCGTAGTCGGAGCAGCTGCTGCAGCTTGACCATTCACTGCATTGTCATCTGCACTGTTGTTACCCATGTCTTAAGCATGACGATCCTCCGCGTGATCAAAACTCCTCGCTGCACTGCTCTCGGTACCACTCGCGGTGGCAGCCGCTACAACACCTCTCGCCTTTCTACCGTTACCTCTAGCCATCTACAAACCAAACCAAATGATATACTAAGTTAGTTGACTAACTTAGCAACACATCTACAAACAATGAGACTTACCGCGAGACAGCGCTGGAAGGATGGATTACTACAGCCCACTAACCCATTTATGCAACATGAAAAACAATCCTAGAATGAACCGCGCTCTGATACCAACTTGTGACACCCCAACCCGGTAATCCTACCCACGGTAAAGGAATCAGCGAATATGCAATCAATCCATACTTAGTCAAATTTTTGTTTTCATTTAACTTAGCCAAATTCAATTAAATTTTGATTTTGATTTCAATTTCATCTCATTTTTTCAGCGGAAGACTAACAACTTAGCAATCGCGTTCAAACATGCATAAATAATGATCCTCCTAACAATTCAACTTAAGAAAATTCAAGCGATTAAATCCAACTTCAAACGAGGTTCAACAAATGATAGTGGGTTCCTTACAAAAACTAGCAAACGATTCCATGATCAACTTAACAAACGAATTCATGTTCAAACTTAGCAAATGAATACAACCAAGACAAACTAACAAGTTAAATGAATAAAACAAACGCAACATGAACCTATCCTAAATCCACCCCTTCCTTTCCGGCTTGTCTCACAAGCTCCTTAGCCACTTTTACTACTTGCGACCATAAAAGAAGGCATAAGCAAATGAATTACTTAGTGAGAGCGGTCGTCCCGTCTCACCAGCTACTATCAAGAATCATCATATGAAGAAACGCACATTCATTAATACATACCAAACTTGAACTTTTATTCTTAACAAACCGTGTTGATCAAACACCAAACATGATATTTTCGTGTGCACACCGTCATCAAACGCAAACTTGTATACATAAGTATACTTATACACCGAAGTGTATCTACCAAACCAAACGAACAAACATAGACTTCACGAGCTAACATACAAACAACCCTAGACAATAGCTACAGTCACGCACTCACCTTAGCAAACAATCGGTCGATGAAAATCACACGATCTACCCGATTCAGTCGGTCACGATCAACCCAAACGCTACCCGCATACGATCGCAACTGCAACCACTACCCAAACCAAACCAAAACCATATTATGGCCGAACAAAAGGGTAAACGATCGATGAACACATAAGGTTTATCGATCCTTACCAAAACTATCGAAAGCAAGCCGATGGATAACTTCCTACGATCGCGAGCCACCAACTTCACCGGAACTTCACCGATCCGAACCCACACATCATAAATATATCGAGTTATGGCCAACCCATGGTAATCACGCGGTGAAATCAACAAGTTCATGACACTTACCCAAACTAACGGATCAGATGAACGGTCCACCGATACACCACAAAGAACACCCGCAGACACTCGGCAACTCTCGGCGAACACTCGGTAACTCTCTCAAGTAACTCTTGCTCTATGGTTTGCGAAAATGATAAAATGAGCGAGACTCGCTCTATATATAGCCTCGCGGACGCTTGGCATATTCTCCGAATATGGTCGACATATTCTCCAAATATGATCGGCATATTCTCCGAATATGGTCGACATATTCTCCAAATATGATTGGCATATTCTCTCCATTAAATCCTTTCCATATCTGTACAGATACGCGATCTCGCTCAATCTCCGAAAATCTCGCCCAAGCCAACCGCGTATCCTCCTAAGGTTTCCTTACCCGTCCCGATACATTTCCTAAAATGTCGGAACCCAATATTCTCTCAGCCAACTCCAATCAACTTGCCACACACATTTTCTCCACGCAACCCTTACCCGTCCAAATGGCGAGTCGGACTCGACCTAGCCCGGCTGATTAATGCCTTAATTGATTCCAGCCCAACGGCCATCGGTCCATAACTCTTCGACAAACCTCGGTCCATCTTTCCTTAGACAATTCTTGGCCTATCCTTCCTTATGCAATTCTTGGCCTGCCCAAGCCACGATCCTCTCGACCCCGGTCACTACCCCGGTAAGATTGTGGAGTACGGGTGTTATAATTCTTCCCCACTTAGCATAGATTCGTCCTCGAATCAGCTCAAGTCTTACCCTTTTTCTTAGGTGCTTCCAGCTTTTCCTTTTCAAACCACTTAGAGAACTTCTCCTTCATTGTCGATTCTGGCTCCCAAGTGACCTCTTCCTCACCATCACAATCCCAAACAGCCTGAACCAACTTATCCTTTTTCCTTCGGTCCGCTCGAACTCTTCGATCAATAATCTTGACAGGTCTACCTTCCACGGTCAGATTAGGTTGCGTCTGTCGGAGGTTTAACAACCACCTTCTCGCCATTTACAATGCACTTCATTAGCATAGAAATGTGGAACACCTTGTGAAAATCTTTCAAGGCTGGTGGCAAATCCAACTTATAAGCCACTGGACAAATCTTTTCCACAATCTTGAATGGTCCCATGTACCTCGGACTAAACTTAGCCGTCTGCATATATCGTTCCTTATCCTTGTTGGTAATCGTTTTCAAATAGACCATATCATCAACCTCAAACTCTAGTTCCCTATGGCGCTTATCCGCATAACTCTTTTGTCGGTCATGAGTTTCCTTAAATTCAAACCTTCTCAGTTGTGTCGTCCACAAAATTCCTACCAAAGATACTTCTCTCCCCCACTTCTGTCCAACAAAGGGGTGTACGACAAGGCCTACCATACAAAGCTTCATATGGCGACATGCCTATACCAGCTTGGTAGCTATTGTTATAAGCAAATTCGGCCAACTAAAAGTGTCTCTCCCAAGTGTCACCCCAATCTACGATTACCGCCCTTAGCAAATCCTCGAGAGTTTGAATTGTCCGCTCAGACTGTCCATCTGTCTGAGGATGATAAGCCGAACTCATGTGAACCTTGGTTCCAAACCGTTTCTACAACACCCTCTAAAATGGTGAAGCAAACTTAGAATCTCTATCAGACACAATACAAGCCAGTATTCCATGTAACCGCACAATCCTCCTCGCATAAATCTCAGCAAGTTTGTCCGAATTGTTTTTCCGGTTCACTGCTACGAAATGTGCCGCCTTGGTCAAACGATCCACGATGACCCAAATTGCATCCTTATTGTCATGCATAGGTAAACCCGAGACAAAATCCATCGTGATCATGTCCCACTTCCACTCAAACATAGGTAACTTCTGTAACAAGCCGCCCGGAACCTGATGTTCAGCCTTAACCACTTACATGTCGGACAACTAACAACCCACTTAGCCACATCATGCTTCATCCCTACCCAATGGTAGTGTCTCTTTAGGTTACGATACATCTTGGTTGCTCCCAGATAAATGGAGAACTTAGACTGATGTGATTCCTTAAGAATCTCTTCCCTTAACGATTGATCACTGGGAACACACACTCGACCATTCACCAAAATAGTACCATTATTCGAAATTTGATACTCACTCATATCGTTCAGAGCCACCTGATTCAACTTCTCACCCTTCTTTTGGGCTACCCCGAACACGAGTCAACAAATCTGCCTGATCTCCCGCTCCTAGACCAACGATTCTCCCTCATCCATCAAAACTGCAAGGTACTCACCATGCTCACCAAAGACTCCATGTCTTTTCCCGATGCTATGGCCACTCGCTTACGGCTTAGTGCATCCGCCACTAAATTGGCCTTACCCGGATGGTACTCAATAGACAAATCATAATCCGCAGCTGATTCCATCCACCTCCATTGCCTAAGGTTCAACTCTGGCTAAGTAAAGATATACTTCAAGCTTTTATGATCCGTGAAGACCTGAACCTTACCGCCATAGAGATAGGATCTCCAAATCTTTAATGCAAACACCACAACCGCCATCTCAAGGTCATGGGTAGGGTAATTCCGTTCATGCTTTCTCAACTGCCTAGATGCATAAGCGATCACCTTACCTTTCTGCATCAGAACACACCCAAGACTCATTGATGCATCCTTGTAAACCACAAATGGTTCACCTGGTTCGGGCAATGCTAACACTGGTGCACTTGTCAGCACTTCCTTAAGTGTCGAAAAACTCTTTTCATACTCGGCTATCCAAACAAACGGAATATCTTTTTCCGTTAGCTGAGTCATCGACTTGGCTGTACTAGCAAACCTTTAACGAACCTTCTGTAATAGCTAGCCAACCCGAGAAAACTCCTTATTTCTGAAGCATTATGCGGTCTCGGCCATTCCTCAATGGCCTTGATCTTCTCTGGATCAACAGACACTCCCTTGTCCGAGACAACATGACCCAAGCATCCAATCTCCTTTTGCCAAAAGCTATACTTACTGAACTTGGCAAACAACCTTTGTTCCCTCAACCTACTCAACACCTTCTCCAGATGAACTTGGTGTTCTTCTCGGTTTCTCGAGTACACTAGAATATCATCGATGAAAATGATAACAAACTCGTCCAAATACTTCTTGAACACATTGTTTATCAACGTCATGAATGCTACTGGTGCATTCGTCAGCCCAAATGGCATCACCACGAACTTGTAATGACCGTACCTCGTCCTAAAGGCAGTCTTACTGATATCTACCTTCTATCGGGATCTGATGGTAACCCGAAGCCAAATCAATCTTTGAAAAACAAGTAGCACATTTGAGTTGATCTAGCAACTCGTTGATCCTGAGTAAAGGATACTTGTTCTTCACCGTCACCCGGTTTAACCCTCGCTAATCAATACATAACACCGGTGCTCCCCACGGTGAACTACTCGGCCGAACAAAACCTTTTTCCATCAACTCGCTTAGCTGTTTCTTCAGCTCGGCCATCTCAGCAGGCGCCATCCTCTAAGGTGCCTTAGAGATCGGATTCGTACCAAGCTCTAATACAATAGTGAATGGATCTGACCTTGCCGGTGGTGGTCTTGACAATGACTCAAACACATCTTCGAAATCCCTCACCACTGGAATTTCACCCAACTCGGCAATCGGTCCTTCATCACCCGTGGTGATGGTAGCCAGATAAGCTTCATACCCTTTCTCGATCATCTGTCCGGCTTGGATAGCTGACACGATCAAACTGCTTGGTGAAGTCTGAATCCCTTGAAACACGATCCTTACATCACCCTTCTCAAACCAAACACGCCTTCGGTGGCAGTCAAGATGTGCCTTGTACCTATCGAGCCAATCCATGCTCAATATCATATCATAGGACTTAACACGACAAATCCTCAAGTCTGCCGGCATGTCGATCCCATCGATCATCACCGAGACATTCTTGACCTTCCCGTAGGTCATCATCACTTGACTATTTGCCGCTTGGACCATTCCAAAATGATCCACCGGTTCCTTCAAGAACCCACCCTTTCCTACCAAACTCGGGTTAACAAAACAATGTGTCGCTCTCGAATTGAACAACACATAGATTGCCAATCTGCCCATACAAACAGTTCATACACATTCATATAGAATACTAAGAACACTAACTAACAAACAACAAACAACAAACGACCATACATAAACCATTTTACAAACTGATGTGATCCAAGGCGGCAACCGCGAGGTTCGGGATGACTCAAGCGCGATGATGCTACTGCAAGGACTGGTCATGAGGGCAAAGACAAAGGAGCTCACGCAAGCCATTCAAAGGATGCTCAAAAAGGCACAAGACGGAGGACTAGTCGAGACAAGCTGGATCGTGACGTTTATGCAAGCGGAGGAAAAAGATCAAGGAAATGTCTAAGTGACAAGTGCCTAGTTTGTAGTCTTTTCCCCCATGTTCGGTTTTGTCCCAATGGGTTTTTCGAACATGGTTTTTAACAAGGCAAGCTAGGTTACTTACCCTTTTCACATAGTAATTTTTCTTGATATTTACCATGGGCCTTCTCAAGATTTCAAGCCCATTTCGCCAAGCCCAAGCCCATCCAAATCCCATCTCTTTTGGCGAAAATGTTGAAGTCAGTTACAATTTCCCAAGTCTTTTGCATGATTTTTTTAAAAGAGTCAAAACAATTTAATGCGTTTGTTATTTCCTAGGGAGGTTGCATGTAATCTTCCTTAGGCTATATATATGTGCTCGCCAACTTCATACTAAGATATCCAAGTTTTTAAAGAAATCAAAATCTCTCTTTTTTACTTGCGATCAAAACCGTCGAACTAATCCTTTGACACATTCTCTTGTACGAGAGAATTCTCATTCTATCTTGGTGCGTAATATCCAAGTAGATCGAGCCTTCAACTCTTCACCGAGTCTTTCATACTCGTGTGATTGTATCCATTTCCATCCGTCCATCCTCTATCCGATTCACCCTTAGTCCGCGTCTATCCCATCGCAAATTCCACCATTTTAAGATTTGGTTCTGCATCAAAGTTCTGATCATCAATTGGGATCGTATCAAGTGGTATCAGAGCACGCTTTGATTTAGAGCTAAGTTTCTTAATTCATCTTTGTTCATTTTATTTCATTTTCATAACATCCATCATTCGGTTTCATCGCTATCGCTACCATCTTCATGTTTTAATTTCCTAACGATTTTTATTGTGTTGTGATTCGATATTTAAAAGAATTTTGATACTCTTTGGTTTAATTTGCCATAAATATGGACGAAGAGACCTGCAACACCCAAGAGGATCAACTTCTCAATCGCATGATGCAAAGGATGGAGGCAAAAATGGAAAAGCTATTACTAGATAAGCTCGCCATTCTTCATCCTCCGACCGGTCAAGGTACTTATGCGAGGAGACCACTAAAACAAGTTGTGTGTGTCGATCAACACAGGCTAAAATTGAACCGGATCGGTACGATTTAAGTGTCGGTTTGCGACCAGTTTAGGATGAAACCCTAGGGTTTCCCTATAAATAGGGGGTTGGTCGCATTTTTGGGACTTTCAGAGTTTCAGAAAGTTCCAGAAAAGTTTCAAAGAGTTTCCAGAGAGATTTGTGAGAGGAGATTCGTCTGGGAGGCTTGGGAGATCATTCTTGGAGTGATTTCTCGTGGGTGGAGTGTAGATCTCGGTGTTGAGGAGTAGTTCCTTGCATTTTTCATCCGTTTTCCTCTTTTCTCCCTTCAGATCCAAGGTGAGTGCATGACCATGGCGTATCTGGGTAAAGGGATTGATAGGATGTGTTTGATTGTTGTTATTTGGTGGATTTCGTGTTGTTCTGAGTGGATTTGTGAAGGGGAATCGTTTGGAGTCGGGCCATGACAGGATAGGCTCGATTTCCAGGTTATGTGTTGATGCGTCGATCGACACACGGGACTTGTGTTGATCAACACAGAGTGCATCGATCGACACATAGTGCTTGTGTCGATCGATGCCGTCAGTTTGACGTATTGATTGTTGTGTGATGGTTGATTATTGTTTGGTGTTGTGGTTTGTCTCTTATGCCTGTGTGTATAGCCAAGTAGATGGGATGACCGCGTCACTGAGTATTTATGATAATACTCACGCATCTCGTATAACCATGTGATGCAGGTAAAGACAAGGTGTGATCGTGGAATCGTGGCGAGGAAGAGGAGATGGTCTAGGGACTCGGTTGAGTGGTTATTCTTGTTAGAATTGCTAGAATGTTAGTAATTCTGGAACAATATTTGATTGTTATTTGGTTATTGTTTTTTATTCGTATTGGTTAATTGAATTGGTTGGTTTAATTTCATTAAAGTATGAGATTTATTGAATGGCATTGTTGTTTAATTTTTGTATTGATTCCCGTGTGACGTGATGACCCGTTGAGAATTATTATTTGTGATAATAATAATAATCCAAAAGGAAAAAATTTTAAAAATTTTGGGTTAGGTTGTTTCATTTTGGTATCAGAGCCTTTACGGTTTTAGGGTTGGTGTAATAATTGATTGATTATGTGAGTTAGTCGATTGATTGTTGTGTGGGTTTGGAGTTCTAGATCATCTCTTCCGAGCCTTCAATGAAATTCCACGGTAAGTGTTGTTGACTTTTCTGTTTTTCTAGTATTCTTAGTATTCTTCGGGGTAGTGCTGAGAGATGGCTAGAGGTACTAGAGGCAGAGGTCGTGGGGGCCGTGGAGGCCGAGGTTGTCGTGGTGGGTGAGGGCGCGGACTCGAGAGTGAGTCTGTTGCCGCGAGTGTGGCCAAGGAGACCACAGAGGAGCAGGTAGCTGATTCGCAGGCGTATCAGGAGGGTCCGTGGGAGTGGCCACTGTGAGTGCTAGTGTGAGGACTGGCGGGACGGGTATAGGTCCCAGTGCAGTGGGCCAAGGTGGGGGTGCTACCGCAGGTGGAGTCCAGGATTGAGATGGCGGGTTTGCTACAGTTGATTTTGGAACAGTTACCGGGTGGGGTGCTGGCTCCGGGTCAGGCTCTTGGAGTGCAGCCGGGTATGGCTGGTGTGCAGCCCGGTATGGCTGGTGTGCAGCCGGGTCTGGCTGGTGTGTAGTCGGGTATGGTTGGTGTGCAGCCAGGTGTGGCTGGGATGCAGCCGAGTGTGGCTGGTGTTCAGCCGGGTATGGCTGGGGTGCAGCCGGGTGTGGCTGGTGTTCACGTCGGGTATGGCTGGGGTGCAGCCGGGTGTGGCAGTTGCGGAGGAGCTCTCATCCTACCTTAGGATGATGGAGCAGATGCAAAAGATTGGCACCGGGTTCTTCTAGGGTGGTGCCAAGCCTGAGGAGGCGGACTTGTGGAGGAGTAGATTGGAGCTGAACTTCCAGTCTCTCAGGTGTCCAGTGGGATACCGGGTGGACCTAGCGGTTCATTACCTTGACGGTGATGCACATCTCTGGTGGCGAGTTGTGGTGGCTAGGAGAGCTCAGGCGGGTATGGCCTAAGAGGATTTTGTGGATGTGTTCAACGCCAAGTACTTTCCGCATGAGGCGGTGGATCGCTTGGAGTTGCGATTCTTGGACTTGACTTAGGGTAGCCGGTCGATATGGGAGTTCGATGAGGAGATTAGTCGGCTTCTGGTGCATGCGGGTAGAGATCTGGAAGGCAAGCAGGCCCAGGTGAAGAGGTTCCTGAGGGGACTTCGACCAGATCTGGGGACTCGCTGTAGAGCGAGTAGGTTCGCCCCGAGGGCGGAGCTGGTTGAGATAGCTGCTGCGATTGAGGATGACCTAAGGGAGCACGCTGTGGTGGTTAGTCCACCTGTGCAGCAGCAGGTGGGTTTGAGCAAGGGCGGCAAGCCTGCGCAAGGAAAGAAGAGGAAGTGGGAGAGCACATTAGGACCGAGTAAAGGCGGTCAGGGTTGCTTCGGTGTGGGAGCATGGATCACCAGGTGGCGAGCTATCCGGAGCACATTTTGGAGGACGGAGGCTCGTGATATGCGGGTCGAGGCCCGGGATATGCGGGTGTGCTTTCACTGCAGAGAGCCGGGGCATCTTAAGCCCAAGTGTCCTAGATTATAGCAGATGGCAGTGGCAGCAGTGCAGCCGGTGGCTCAGATTGCAGCTGCATCGCGGATGTTCACTTTGGTGGAGGCGGGTGGTTATAGGGCTAGACCGATCACAGGTAAATTCCCGAACTTGACTTGTTAAATTCTAGTGTTTGAATTTATTCTGTTTTGGAATTTGTGAGTATGTGCTAGAATGTTAGGGTTCTTAGGCACAAGGGAGTTGTACAGGGACCTTAGTAGTGGGCGGTTATGAGTCCCACATTTTGTTTGATTCTGGAGCTACGAATAGTTTTGTTACTCCAGAGTGTGCGGAGGGCAGCGGTATTCGGAGCGATTCCGGTGAACAGCCGGGAGTAGTCAATATTGCTAGGGGCAAGTAGTACTTTCGGGCGGCCTCGTGGTGTGGATGTTCTGGTGGTGAGAGAGTCGATGCTAGCAGATTTGATCATTGGTGCGGTGGAGCTGTACGATGTCATCCTGGGTTGGATCAGTACAGAGTCCATTTGGATTATCATCGGGATGAGGTACGAGCATTATGAGGCTGTGGTGATGCGTTCCGAGTTGACAAATGCACCAGCGGCGTTCATGAGGTTGATGAACGGAGTATTCCAGAAGTATCTGGATGTGTTTGTGATAATCTTCACTAATGATATTCTGGTGTATTCAGAGAGTCCTGAGGGGCATGAGGGTCATTTGAGAGCGGATTTTGGGAAGCTGCGGGAGCAGAAGCGGTACACGAAGTTCAGCAAGTGCAGTTTCTAATAGCGGGAGATGAGTTTCCTTGGCTATGTGGTGTCTGCAGAGGGAGTTTCTTTGGATCCAGCTAAGATAAAGGCTATCACAGGATGGCCTAGACCGAGGAATGCCACCGAGATTTAGAGTTTTCTTGGGTTGACGGATTATTATCGGGGGTTCGTCAAGGGGTTTGTGAGTATTGCGCAGTCGAGGACGAAGCTAAGGGGGAAGGATGTCCCTTTTGTGTGTTCTTCAACTTACGAGTAGAGTTGCGGGAAGCTGAAGGAGATGTTGACTAGTACACCAGTGTTGGCGTTACCTGAGCCGGGTGAGCCTTATGTGGTGTATACGGATGCTTCTAAGGTTACAGGTTCAGAGTATCTGGTCTCGACGAATGGGACAATACTCGTGAACGGGCGGGTTTGTGTTCCCAAAGATGGGGATCTGAGGCATGAGATCCTGAGAGAGGCTCATGCGAGCATTTTCGATTCAACCGGGAGCGACCAAGATTATCGTGATCTGAAGCGGTATTATCACTAGGTCGGGATGAAGAGGGATATCGCTAACTGGGTTGCAGCGTGCAGCGTGTGCCAGTTAGTAAAGACTGAGCATCAGGCTCCGAGCGAGTTATTGTAGAGTTTACCCATTCCAGAGTGGAAGTGGAGCATGATTACCTTGGACTTGGTGACACGGTTGCCAGTGTCACGGACCTGTGATGCGATCTGGGTGATTCTGGATTGTCTGACCAAGTTAGCACATTTTCTTGCCATGCAGAAGACCGACGGAGCGGCGGTGTTGGCTAAGAATTATGTGCGGTAGATAGTGAGGCAGCACGAGTGCCAGCGAGTACCGTGTCAGACAGGGATCCGAGGTTTACCGCAGATTTCTGGAGGGCGTTCCAGGCTGAGATGGGCACTAAGGTGCATACAAGCACAGCGTATCATCCTCAGACGGATGGGCAGTCTGAGAGGACGATTTAGACATTGGAAGACTTGTTGAGGATGTGTGTGCTGGATCATGGTGGTCAGTGGGCGGATCACCTGAACCTGGTAGAGTTTTGCTTACAACAATAGCTACCAGGCGAGTAATGAGATGGCTCCATATGAGGCTCTATATGGGAGTCCATGTCGTACACCATTATGCTGGACTCAAGTGGAGGAGATTAGCATGTTTGGTGTGGATTTTGTTCAGGAGATGACGGAGAAGATCCGTGTCTTGAGGCTGAACATAAGAGAGGCTCAGGATCGGCAAAAAAATATATCGATAAGAGAATGATAGAGTTGGAGTTTGAGCTGGAAGATCTGGTGTATCTCAAGACAGCGATGTTGAGGGGTCCTAACAGATCCATTCAAGGTTGTGGAACAGATCGGGCCAGTAGCTTAACGGTTGGAGTTACCTCAGCTTATGAAGGCTTTTCATAAGTCTTCCATGTTTTGATGCTATGGAAGTGTCTACATGAGTCTGAGGAGGTGTTGGCTAGGATCCCGGAGGATCTTCATCCCAACATGACGTTGGCGGTGAGGCTTGTGAGGATTCTCGAGAAGAGAGTCAAGGTTCTGCGCCGGAAGAGGACACCGTTTGTGAGAGTCGTGTGGGACTATGACGGTATTGAGGAGACTTGGGAACCAGAAGCAAGGATAAAGGCAAAGTTATCGAAGTGGTTTGAGAAGCCAGTGGAGGCTTGAGTTGCCTTTTTCTTGTTTTCAAAGTCTGTGATAGCATGTTGCTATGAGTTTGGATGTTTTTTTCGTTTGTGTTGTAACGATTATATATTGTTGAGATTTAATAAGATGGGTTTTCTTATTAAATGTGTTTATAAAACGTGTGTTCTTATGCTATCACCGGTGGGGTTATGTGTATGATGATCGGTGGGGTCATGTGTTGTTATGACTGATGGGGTCATGTGTTTATGACTGGTGGGGTCATGTGTTGTTATGACTAGTGGGGTCATGTGTTATGTTGACCGGTGGGGTCATGTTATGTTATGACCAGTGGGGTCATGTGTTATGATGATCAGTGGGGTCATGTGTTGTTTTGACCGGTGGGGTCATATGCTATTATGATTGGTAGGTCATGTGTTTGATGACTGGTGGGGTCATGTAGAGGTCTAGTGATAGAAGTTCTATGCGAATTAGAGCTTGTCTATCGGCTAGGGAGCTAGGAATAGAAGTTCTAAGTGTATAGGACTGTCTATTTTTTAGTGAGGCTAGGAATGGAAGTTCTATGTGAGTTATAACTTGTCCATGTCCTAAGAGGAGATCTGGGGATGGAGGTTCTATGTGAGTTAGGACTTGTCTATTCCTTGGATGGCGCTGGGAAATAGAGGTTTTATGTGAGTTAGAACCTGTCTATTTCCTGGGGGAGTCTTGAAACAGAAGTCTTATGTGAGTTAGGACTGTCTTTTCCAAGGACTCTGATGGAAACACTCTGGTGATTGGGTGAATTCGGATGGCCTAGTGATTGGTCATTGGCGCTGGGAAATAGAGGTTTTATGTGAGTTAGGATCTGTCTATTTCCTAGGGGGAGTCTGGAAACAAAAGCCTTATGTGAGTTAGGACTGTCTTTTCCAGGGACTCTGTGGAAACACCCTTGTGATTGGGTTGTTTCGGATGGCCTAGTGTTGGTCATGAGGTGATATTCCGGGATAAGGAATGTCAGGATGGAACCATGAGAAGTGATTTCGGTCAACAGGTGCTTATGATGCACGTTACAGAGTGATTGCTCCAGAGGATAGTAGGTCTCCTAGATATACTTGAGGGGACAGTGAGGTTCTCTCCAGGGGATAGTGGGTTCCCTGCATATACTATGAGGGACAGGGATCTTTCCAGAGGATATGTGATTCCTCTGCAGCCGATAGCTTGACGAACTGTGTGTCCCGAGGGTGGGAGGGGCTGGAGCATACCGAGAGCTGGTGTAACCATGGCTTATCTGGGTAAAAGGATTGATAGCATGCGTTTGATTGTTGTTATTTGGTAGATTTCGTGTTGTTTTAAGTGGACTTGTGCAGGGGAATGGTTTGGAATCGGGCCATGAGAGGATAGGCTCGGTTTCGAGGCTATGTGTCGATGCGTCGATCGACACACGGGACTTGTGTCGATCGACACATAGTGCTTGTGTCGATCGATGTCGTTAGTTTGACGTATTGATTGTTGTGTGATGGTTGGTTATTGTTTGGTGTTGTGGTTTGTCCCTTATGCATGTGTGTATAGCTAAGTAGACCGCGTCACTGAGTATTTATGATAATACTCACGCATCTCGTATAACCATGTGATGTAGGTAAAGACAAGGTGTGATCATGGAATCGTGGCGAAGAAGAGAAGATGGTCTAGGGACTCGGTTGAGTGGTTATTGTTGTTAGAATTGCTAGGGTGTTAGTAATTCTGGAACAGTATTGGATTGTTATTTAGTTGTTGTTTCGTATTGGTATTGTGGAATTGAATTGGTTGGTTTAGTTTCAATAAAGTATGAGATTTATTGAATGGCATTGTTGTTTAGTTATTGTATTGTTTTCTGCGTGACGTGATGACCCGTTGAGAATTATTATTTGTGATAATAATAATAATCTGAAAGGAAATTTTTTAAAAATTTTCGGTTAGGTTGTTTCAAAGACCAACGTGATGAGGATGAAAGGCAATCAGATCTTGTTATGTCTGATTACGAGAGTACACCCGAGTATGCTCCAAGGCCAAGGCGGTTTTGGGAATAAAGAGATCATAGAGAAGACCAAATCTGAAACGTCTATGGCCACATTAAAGTTAACATCCCTTCGTTCCATGGAATGAACGAGCCGCATATTTATCTTGATTGGGAGAAGAAGGTAGATCTCATTTTCAAATGTCAAGATGTTCTCGAGAGAAACTGCGTGAAACTTGCCGTAACGGAATTTTACGATTACGCTCTAAGTTGGTGGGACACCCTCGTCACCACTAGAAGAAGATGCGGTGAAGAACCCGTGTTACTTTGGGACCAATTCAAGAGACACATGCGGAAACGGTTCGTACCAAGTCTTTATCAACGGGAACTTCATCAACGGCTTAGAAGACTCACGCAAGGAAGTGGGAAAGTGGAAGACTATTTCCAAGAGCTCGAGGTATTGATGTTACGGGCCAGTATTCAAGAAGATCACAAGGCCACTATGTCAAGGTTCTTGGGAAGATTGAACCGCGACATCCAAGACCGGCTTGAGTTACAATATTATGAAGAAATCGAGATGTTGCATAAGGTCATCCTTATAGTGCAACAATTAAACCGGCGGTCTACCAAGTCCACGATTTCCTCGAATGTTTCTAAGTTTAAAGATGTCAAGCCGAGCTATTCCAAGGACAAATCTACTGTTTTTGAGCCTAAAGAAGACACCAAATCCAATTATAAGGGCAAAGGAGTGTTCAACCCAAACAAGGCCCAAGACATTCGATGCTTCAAATGTCAAGGCCGCGGTCACATGGCCAAAGATTGTATCAACAAGCGAGTATTTATTCTTCTCGACAATGGTGATGTGGTTACGGATGATGACG
This sequence comes from Arabis hirsuta, assembly GCA_964056655.1. Lineage (NCBI taxonomy): Eukaryota > Viridiplantae > Streptophyta > Magnoliopsida > Brassicales > Brassicaceae > Arabis > Arabis hirsuta. Next base: position 21,034,927 of record OZ053299.1, on the reverse strand, counting down.
AAGAGAAAGAAGATTCCTCCGATGAGTATGAAGAACCACCGGCCAAAGGAGAATTGCTTCTTGTTCAAAGAACGTTAAGCCTATAGACCAAAGACGATGAGAGCAACGCGAGAATCTTTTCCACACTCGGTGCGTCATTCAAGACAAAGTTTGCAGCCTTATCATCGATGGTGGAAGTTGTAAGAACGTCGCGAGTGTTACGATGGTTCAAAAGTTGGGGCTAAAAATGAGGAAGCATCTGAGGCCGTATAAGCTTCAATGGCTTAACAAGAGTGGGGAAATGAAGGTTGGAAGTCAAGCAACGGTCCCTTTGAGTATTGGCAAATATGAAGATGAGGTCATATGCGATGTGATACCCATGGAAGCAAGTCATATCCTTTTGGGAAGACCGTGGCAATCCGATCGCAAAGCGATACACGACAGGTTCACCAATCAGCACTCGTTCGAGTTCAAGGGCAAAAAGATCACTCTCATTCCGATGACATCTCAAGAAGTTTACCAAGACCAACTTCATCTCAAAAAGAAGCAAGAAAAGCCAAAACACGAAACCACCAATCTAATGATCAAATCGGGTGATGTTACTAAATCTCTCTCTTTTAATAAGCGGATCTTTTTATTCATTTATAAAGAATCTCTTACAAGTATAGCAGATCTAGCACCGGTTATTCCGAGTGAGATGAGTTCTTTATTGCAGGATTATCAAGACGTTCCCAAAGACAATCCCAACGGACTCACACCCATCCGCGGAATTGAACATCAAATCGATTTCGTGCCGAGATCGTCTTTGCCCAACAAATCGGCTTATCGGACCAACCCTGTGGAAACCAAGGAACTCCATAGACAAGTCGAAGAGCTAATGAGCAAGGGTCATATCCGGGAAAGTATGAGTCCATGCGCCGTTCCCATCCTACTCGTACCCAAAAAGGATGGAACGTGGTGAATGTGCGTAGATTACCGCACTATCAACAATATTACCGTCAAGTATCGTCAATTATCGTCATCCTATCCCTCGTCTTGATGATATGTTAGATGAATTATATGGGTCTAACATGTTTTCTAAGACTGATCTTAAGAGTGGATACCATCAAATTCGGATGAAGGAAGGCGACGAGTGGAAAACCGCGTTCAAAACCAAAGAAGGACTATATGAATGGCTAGTGATGCCATTTGGTCTTACGAATGCGCCAAGCACTTTTATGCGGTTAATGAATCACGTGATAAGGGCTTATATAGATGTTTTCATGGTCGTTTACATTGATGATATTTTGGTTTATAGCCGAAGCTTGGAGGATCACGTGAAACATGTTGGAGCAGTTTTGGAGACACTTAGAAAGGAGAAGCTTTACGCTAACATTAAAAAGTGCACCTTTTGCACTAATAACCTTTTGTTTTTAGGTTTTGTTGTGAGTGCAGATGGCTTTAAAGTGGACGAGGAAAAGGTCAAAGCCATCCGCGAATGGCCGGTTCCAAAGAACGTAAGCGAGGTCCGAAGCTTCCATGGACTCGCCAGCTTTTACCGAAGATTCGTGAAGGATTTTAGCACGATCGCAGCCCCTCTCACCGAGGTCATCAAAAAGGATGTTGGCTTCAAATGGGGCAAAGCACAAGAAGATGCCTTCCATCTTCTTAAAGAGAAGCTTACTAATTCTCCACTTTTATCTTTACCGATTTCCTTAAGACGTTTGAAATTAAATGTGATGCATCGGGTATTGGTATTGGTGCCGTTCTTATGCAGTATAAGAAGCCGATAGCCTACTTTAGCGAAAAGCTTGGTGGAGCCACCCTCAATTAACCGATGTACGACAAAGAGCTTTACGTTTTGGTGAGGGCGCTACAAACGTGGCAACATTATTTATGGTCGAAGGAGTTCGTCATTCATACGGACCATGAATCCCTCAAGCACCTCAAAGGCTAACATAGGCTCAACAAGCAACATGCAAGATGGGTCGAGTTCATCGAGACTTTTCCGTATGTCATCAAATATAAACAAGGTAAAGATAATGTCATAGCCGACGCATTATCTCGGAGGTACACTCTAATCTCGACTCTTAGTTCTAAAATCATCGATTTTGAAAATTTGAAAGAACTTTATCATGATGATTTTGATTTTAAGGAACTATATAAAGCTTGTGAAAAATATGCCAAAGGTTCTTATTTTTGGCATAATGATTATTTATTTCACGATAACAAGCTTTGTATTCTGAGTAGTTCTATTCGAGAATTGTTAAATAGAGAAGCTCACGGTGGCAACCTCATGGGACATTTCGGGATCGCTAAGACGCTAAAAGTTCTACAAGATCACTTCTTTTGGCTGCATATGAAGCGAGACGTTGAACGGATTTGTACCTGTTGCGTGGCATGTAAACAATCTAAATCCACAACTCAACTACACTATGGCAAAAAGAAGGTCGAGGTGATCAAGCGGATCCATGAAAAGGCTTGGGAAAACATCGATCATAAGACCAAGCTTTATGAGAAACATGCGAACAAGGCCCGTAAGAAGATGGTCTTTGAGGAAGGTGACCAAGTTTGGATCCACCTAAGAAAAGAACGTTTTCCTAACGAGAGGAAATCCAAATTGATGCCAAGGATCGACGGTCCTTTCCGCATCACCAAGAAGATCAACGACAACGCCTACCATCTCGATCTCCAAGGTAAGTACAATGTGTCTAATGCGTTCAATGTTTCTGACCTGGTGTCGTTTATTGCAGATTTTGAAGATTTGAGGTCAAATCCTTTTCAAGAGGGAGGGGATGATGTAATCCAAGGCGGCAACCGTGAGGTTCGAGATGACTCAAGTGCGATGGAGCTACCTCAAGGACCGGTTACGAGGGCCAAGGCAAAAGAGCTCACACAAGCCATTCAAAGGATGCTCGAAAAGGCACAAGACGGAGGACCAGTCGAGACAAGCCAGATCGTGACATTTATGTAAGCGGAGGAAAAAGATCAAGGAAATGTCTAAGTGACAAGTGCCTATTTTGTACTCTTTTTCCTATGTTCGGTTTTGTCCCAATGGGTTTTCCGAACATGGTTTTTAACGAGGCAAGCTAGGTTACTTACCCTTTTAACTTAGAAATTTTCCTTGATTTTCACCATGGGCCTTCTCAAGATTTCAAACCCATTTCGCCAAGCCCAAACCCAACCAAAGCCCATCTCTTTTAGCAAAAATGTTGAAGTCAAAGTTACAATTTCTCAAGTCTTTTGCATGATTTTCTTTAATGAGTCAAAACAATGTAATGTGTTTGTTATTTCCTAGCGAGGTTACATGTAATCTTCCTTAGGCTATATATATGTGCTCGCCAACTTCATAATAGGATATCCAAGTTTTTAAAGAAATCAAAATCTCTCTTCTTTACTTGCGATCAAAACCGTCGAACTAATCCTTTGACACATTCTCTTGTACGAGAGAATTCTCCTTCTATCTTGGTGCATAATATCCAAGTAGATCAAGCCTTCAACTCTTCACCGAGTCTTTCATACTCGTGTGATTGTATCCAATTCCATCCATCCATCCTCTATCTGATTCACCCTTAATCCGCGTTTATCCCATCGTAAATTCCACCATTTTAAGATTCGACTCCGCATCAAAGTTCTGATCATCGATTGGGATCGTATCACAAACTCAAACAAATTTACCAAGTGAATGATAATTTACTAACCAGAGATCGGTCGCGAAGAACTCGGATTAATGGCATCCTCAGAGATAGAGTACACCCTTGGCATCACGGCTGTCCCAACCGCTGGCCTCTTCGCTGCTAGCTGACTCCCACCTTTCTGAACCAGCTTCGGACATTGGGCTTGATGTGCCCCGGATCACAACAATGGTAGCACACCTTCTGAAATGTGCAGTCGCTGAGCCTATGTTCCGTGCTGCCACAACGAAAATATCCTCCAGCTGCCATCCTACACGATCCAGGATGCATCTTACCACAATGCTGACACGCACCCCGGGTAGAGGTCACCTTATCCCCACCCTTGTGCTTATCCTATTTCCGCTTCTGCCCAGAAACATTCCCACTCTTAGCTTGCGGTGCTGCTGGAACCGCTAACTTTACCTCACCGAGTTGCCTTGCTTCCTCATCCAACCTGGATTCCAAGGCTATTGTCTTCTCTACTAGCTGGGTAAGAGTAGTAAAGTTGGACATCCTAACCCGATTACGGAGGTCAATCCGCATCGCCCTCCTAAACCATCGGATTCGAGCCTCCTTGCCCTCCACATGACGTGCAACATACTTCAGTAGTCTGCTGAACTCAACCTCAAGCTCTCTGATGGTCATAGTACCCTGACACAGCTCCAAGAACTCACTTTCTAAATGATCAAACGCTTCCGGTGGAAAGTACTTAGCTCGGAATTTGCCACAAAAAGTTGCCCATGAACAATTAGGGTTCGTCATCCTCCTGGAGACACCCGTCCACCAATCATAGGCCTTTTCACCCAAGAAATGGACCGCAATGTCCTTCTTGTACCCCTCCGGACAACGAATGGAAACAAAGTTCATCTCCACTCTCGACCTCCACTCGTCCGCCTCAACCGGATCAGAACCACCCTCAAACTTCTTGGTCCCCAACTTCACCATGTGCTCCATCATGGAAAAGTAGGACGAGGTTACCACAGCCGCCACTTCAACCACTACTGATTGTACCACCTCCACTGGTGGCTCCACAGCTGCAGGCGCTGGGGCAACGGTTGTCATTCTCGCCAAGAGCTGGGCCAACACTCCAATCATTCGTCCAATGTCCTCCGCAGTCGGAGTAGGTGCTGCAGCTTGACCATTCGCTGCATTATCATCTGCACTGTTGTTACCCATGTCTTAAGCATGACGATCCTCCGCGTGATCGAAACTCCTCGCTGCACTGCTCTCGGTACCACTCGCGGTGGCAGCCGCTTCAACACCTCTCGCCTTTCTACCATTACCTCTAGCCATCTACAAACCAAACCAGATGATATACTAAGTTAGTTGACTAACTTAGCAACACATCTACAAACAATGAGACTTACCGCGAGACAACACTGGAAGGATGGATTACTACAGCCCACTAACCCATTTATGCAACATGAAAAACAATACTAGAATGAACCGCGCTCTGATACCAACTTGTGACACCCCAACCCGGTAATCCTATCCGCAGTAAAGGAATCAGCGAACATGTGATCAATCTGTACTTAGTCAAACTAACAGATGGGATAAACGGTCCACCGATACACCACGAAGAACACTCGCGGACACTCGGCAACTCTCGGTGAACACTTGGCAACTCTCTCAAACAACTCTCGCTCTAGGGTTTGCGAAAATGATAAAATGAGCGAGACTCCCTCTATATATAGCCTCGCTGACGCTTGGCATATTTTCCAAATATCTCGGCATATTCTCTCCATTAAGTCCTTTCCATATCTGCACAAATACACGATCTCGCTCAATCTCCAAAAATCTCGCCCAAGCCAACCGCATATCCTCCAAGGTTTCCGTACCCGTCCCGATACATTTCCTAAATTGTCAGAAACGAATATTCTCTCGGCCAACTCCAAACAACTTGTCGTGCACATATTCTCCACGTGACCCTTACCCGCCCAAATGGCGAGTCGGACTCGACCCGGCCCGGCCCATCAATGCCTTAATTGATTCCAGCCCAACGGCCATCGGTCCATAACTCCTCGACAAACCTCGGTCCATCTTTCCTTAGACAATTCTTGGCCTATCCTTCCTTAGGCAATTCTTGGCATATCCTTCCTTAGGCAATTCTTGGCCTGCCCAAGCCTCGATCCTCTCGACCCCGGTCACTACCCCGGTAAGATTGCGGAGTACGAGTATTACACTTAGCTCCCAGCATTCTAGTCTCTGATATTATATCCAAAACCTATTTCCTTTGGCAAATGTAAGCTTCTTGAGACCTTTGTAACAAATAAATATATCAATGGTCCAAGATCTTTCATTTTGAAGCCAAGTGAAATACTCACCTCAATTGTTCTCTTTGATATTATCGTATTATCAACATAAACTAGGAGATTGATTTGAATATTGTTCTTCTCATATGTAAAAATATTATTAATCAGATAAAGATTACACATCCATACTCAATGCAAAATGTACCTTTCCAAACAAACATTGCAGGGCTTGTTTAACATTGTAAAGAGATTTCGCAAGCGACATACCTTGTAATCATCTGCAAAATTAAAGCAATGAGGTAATCACATGTAAACAATGTTTTGAAAACAAGACCGGACCGGCGGTCGAACTGGATTCAACCACGAACCGGGTACCGATCCGGGTTGGGTTAACTCAAAAACCCAAATTGAGTTAATCCGGTTATTGAACCGGGTTGAACTAGAAAAAATCTGGAAACTAGTGACCCAACCAAACCGCTTTGAACTGGGTTTGAACTAAATTTTACTTTAATTAAATTAAATTTTTCAGTTATTATTTTTTAACTAAAAAAATAAAGATATGATTTATAAATGAGTAATGACGTGTACGATTTTTCTAGTTACATTTATTTTTTTAATTTTCTTCGAGTCTTTGGTTCTTAAACTCAAAAGTCAACACTAAAAGATGAAGTTATAAGGTACGTACTAGAGAAATCATAAATTCGTTCTCCGAACTCTTTGACTAAATCACCAAAAAATACTAAAATCAATTGGTTCTTAATATTTATGATAATTTTTATTTAGGTTTTCTAAACTTTTAAAATTATTTTAGTGTTTTGTTTGATTTAAAAGAGTATAATATTAAGTATACTAGTAATTTCAAAACATCATCAAACCCGGTCAAACAACATTGACCCATGACCCAAATGCTTCTCTGGTTCGGTTGCCAATCTGGTTTTAAAAACATTGCATGTAAACCTCTTCTATAAGATCTATGTGCAAAAGGCATTGTGCACATTCGTCTGATGCACATAGAGGTGTTATCAAATTTTAAATCAAAACTAATCCAATACCACACACGCTAAGACAATGACAATTAACGTAAATAATTAACAAGTGAATAAAAATAGATTATCATTCTTGTCAGCTGTAAAACCAAATAACCAAGAATGAACATGTTTAGAAAGAAGACGACTTCAATATTTGTTTAATGAATTATTTTTCGTTTTTTTTAATTAAAATGGAACGAGAATATATGTTTTAGTTAGTAAATCTAAAGTATATTTTAGTTAGTTACAACATATCAATATATTATTTTAAATCGTTAAAAAAAAATTTGTTCGTGAGCTAGCTCGCAAAACTCGCCAACTCAATTAAGCTCGATCACGTAACTCATTTAAGCTCGATGACTTTATACATTGATCTTCCATCTCACTATATTCTCTTTGAAGGTGTTAGATCGGGGAAACGAACCAACATTCAGGACTTCTTATTCTTTTTTACCACTCTTTGATCCTGAATGGCCAACTCATTTTTAGGTGATACCCACCTTAACCGATACCTCTTTTCAAACCTCATGTATTCTTCTTCTTCATTTTCATATGTGCATACATGTGCAAAAACGTCGGAGAGAAAGAGGACCGACACAGTTTTTCAATCATCACAAATGCGAGAAGATTTGAGGTTACTTTGTGTGTACATGGAGATTCATTCAGATCTTTGTTGTCCCCTGGGATTTTCACAATATCATGGTAATTTTTGTGTCTTTTAGACTCCCTCTTCATAAGATCAATTTCTCCCTTCGAAAAAAAAAACAAAAAAAAACGTGAGAATACTAAGAAAAAAGAAATTGATCACATTTATGAGTCTCAAGGCAAACAAAATTTTCAGGGAAAGACATGGATCAAGAAGAAGATTTGGATACGATTTTCAGAGATTTTCAGAGACATTTCAGAGGTTCGTGGAGATTCCATAGAATGATCTAAGTCTGAGGGAGTATCATAATGCGATGGGAAAACTGTTGGCATCAACGAGTCTATTCTCTCTTGTGGTTTTTCATAATGTTAACATCCTCCGGAGCGCCTGGTAACACTTAAACACTCTTAACTTGATATAAGATTGGAATCACACCAAGCTTATGGTCACACGGTTTCAAGGCCTACGACTTTAATGGATCGAATTTCGCCACACAAAGTTGCGAAATGACCTTGTGATAAGAACACAAATCAATGTCTATGTGAATCACATACAAAGAAAAATATTTCACTTGCTTTCTAAGGGAATCACACACAATAGAAAATACAAGCTAGCTTCAAATGTGAGAAAATTCTCTCTTTTATTTTCCAAAAATTCTATATATTTACATTGAATGGACAAATGAGCTTATATAAGCTCAAGTAACAAATCAACATAAATGCAAAACAAATCAAATTAATTACAAAAATCAATCAAGAATTATATATTTTGAGTGATTTATCAATCGACATTAATGGAGATTGGTTCCTTGTATCTAGACACTTTCTTGATATATCCATGAATTGATTGTCTTCTAGAAATTTCTTTGAATTTTGGGCTTCATTTGCATTGAACCATTTGTTGATGAGCCATCGATGTGAACCGTATTTTCGAGACTACATTATAACTTCTCCCCTAAAACGCTTTTAATACCTAGCGCCGTCTACCTTGGATGATATCCTTTAAAGAGAAATTCCATCATCACTTTGATCAATGTAGAAGGGTAGGATGATGTGCATTTGAGGTTTTTGCACGTTGAGGTTCATGAAAAAGACTTGCGATGGTCGTGACGGGATTCGATGAATACGTCCAAGAGCGATTTGTTCGTATGTCGTGAGCCGATGGGTCAAGGCTAAGTTCCCAAGATAAGTGAGTTCCTGTGATTTTCAAACCACTTTTCTATACTTTTCCTGGCATTTGTTTGAGGACAAACAAAGGTTTAAGTCTAGGGAGTTAATGTATATGATATTTTACCCCTTTTTCTTATATTTTAATATGTTTTTAATAAAGAAATGAATAATTTTTGGGCTTTATATGCTAATTTTAGTATTTTTGTGGTTTTTGAAGTCAATATAGATTTTCGGAGCATTTTGGGCTTAAAAGGAGTGAAATCAAGCCTTTTTAGGAAAAGACAAATCGTGACTGCCAGATATTTCGCTCCAGATGAAGAAGTTTCTACCGTTGGATCCACCTCATATTTTACCACAAGATATACGAGGATCTTATCTTCAAACATAATATTTGATCGTGGAAATCCAACTGTTAGATCTCCAGATATGCTCATTTTACCAAAGACCAATCGTGCAGTCTCGAAGGATAAGCCAGTAGAGAATATTCATCCGTGATCGACCGATCACTTACCCACTGTTTTTTACGCTGAGACGATTTGTCAAGGTGATCGACCGTTCACCAGAGGGGTCCGACCGAACTCCTGGTCCGAGAAAAGATAAAATCTTCTTTTTTTGGAGAATATCTCCTAAATCTTTTGAGATATACCCTAGCCAACTTCTTGACCTATAAAAGCATCAGAGAAGCCACAAAAATCAGACACCACGCCGCAACCAAAGCTTTACACAAAAGTCTCTTAGTTATTCATTTGTTCAATTATTTCTACACGTTTGTTCGATAAGGGAGAAAATCTCACCTCTTGTTAACCTCTAGCGAAGCTATTCTCAACCCTTTAATCTCTATTTATGATTATGATAATGAATTATTTTGATATTGCTTTGGTCTTTACCATCATGTCTGAGTAGATTTCTTGTTGGGTTTAAGGGGTTTTCAAAGGGGTTTTCAAAGGGGATTTCTTGGCTTGACAAATAGAAATTGATTAGAATTTGGAACCTATCTATGCTTAATACATGATTGTTTTGATTGACAACCTTAGTGATTTGTTATACATTGGTTTAGTCTTGTTGATAACTTGATTAGATCGATACGAACTAGTATTGGATTAGCTTTGTATCAACTTCTGCGGTATGCTTACCTTTTCACCTTCATAACCTGAATAAAGTAGGTTGTTAGACATGATTGATCATTGATATGAGTATGTTATGATTTATTTACGACTGGATTGCATACTTAAATAGAGTTATGTTCCTCGTTCCTGAATAGTTTAATCTATGAACCCAAAAGAATTCCCTGAAGCCCAACGCTTGTTTTATTGATTTCATTGTTTGCATTCTTATTTTATCGACACAAAACAACCAAAAATCAATCCATATTTGTCTTAGCTTAACTTGACTCCCGCAAACTTATAGTGCCCTCTCAGTTTTCAATGGATTCGACCTTTAAGTACTACGATTGATCGTTGTGCACTTGCAACTGGTCATTGTGTCATGAGGTAAAACTAGACACGTCAATACAATTATCTATTATACTGATTTTTTAACATAATTAATATGCGATCTCCACAATGGTTCAGTTTGACCAAGAGAGGATATGGCGGTGGGGAGTTTAACGGAAGAGAAGAAACACCATTAAAAGAAGAAACACCATCTTAATTCATGATAGGAGATTTCGACATTCTGTCGCTGAGGTAAAACTAGACACGTCAATACAGTTATCTATTATACTGATTTTTTAACATAATTAATATGCGATCTCCACAATGGTTCAGTTTGACCAAGAGAGGATATGGCGGTGGGGAGTGTAACGGAAGAGAAGAAACACCGTGAAGGCCTAATTTTCAGCCTAAAGACAAAGCCCAGGGAATTACGTCGTCGAATTAAAACATATGACCGAAAACTAGGCCATGCGAAAAATAGACAAGGATAACACCAAAACACAACTAAGGTTCAAAGGAAATGAAAAACATCCCCGAGAAAAAATAAGATCAACCACCACCAATGATCAAGGTAAATCAATACAAACCTCACCAAAAGACTACCTAAACCTTGTAGTTCAACCACGAAAACATATCAAAAAGGCCAACGAGACTCAAAATGATGATATGTGGCTTTTCCAGTTCAATGTTTTTAAACCTGATGCGTAAGGGTTTGTATGCATGCAAGCTTTAAATTTATAACCCTAGGAAAATGCAAGTGCACAATATTGACAATTGTAGTACTTAGGGGTCGAACCACTGAGGACTAAGTGATGATGCGCTAAAAATCTATATGATGCGAATTAAGCTAAGTGAAAATATTTTTTGGTTTTTAGGTTTTATGGAAGCAAATAACAAAGCAATAAGTAAAGATAGATAGTCAATCAAGATAAGATATCAAGCAATTCATAAAACATATGTAAGACACAAGCAATCGATTTAGGGTTTCAATACTAGTTATTCTAGAACTCAAATCACTAATGTAAGTTTATCCCACTGTCGTGGCTCAAACCTCTATGTCTTCTACCCTAATAGACCCAACTATCGCAGGTTATTACATAATGAAAACATGCGTTATGTGTAAGATTTGATTGTTCACTAAACTCCTTAACTAACCTATCGAATTGCTAAGACGCCTACCTCATCAAATACTAGGTCCGGAGATATAACAAGCTTTTGGAGAGTATATCAACCTAATATCAGTCCCTGGGTAGCTAAGTCAGTTCATGCCTTGAGCGTAAATAAAGACTAATAATCAATTCTAGAATAAAACTTTAAACAATTAAATATACGATAACATAGAATTTAGAAAATGCATAGAATCAAATCAAAGCTAATACTCTAACATGTTTTGCAACACATAGAAGCAAGAGTAAAGAACATAAACATAATATAAATTGTTGATCTAGAAAGCATAAGGGATTAGATCTCATCTCTTTGCAATAGGGCAAAGTAGAACAACTACCCTTACGGCTTTAAAGGCTTTTAGAATCAAATATGCAATAAGAACAAGAGAAAAATGAAATACATGTTTAGGTATTGATTTAGGCTGTTTTGGCCAGCTGCTTATCTTCCTAGAGAGGCTAAAAGCAAGTATATATAGGGGTTGAAGAGATCCTAAGTCGGCTAGGGTTTAGTTTAGGGCAAAAGAGTCTTTTCAGTCAAAACGGCTCAACCACCGGTCCAAGCAACGGTCGGTTTGCGTGACCGGTGTTGAGGTCTTCCTTGAGGCTCCAAGAATGTCAGAAAAGGCCTGGATCATCGGCCCACGAGGCGGCCCGGTGCTTGGCTCGCTTCACTTCTAAGGCATTTTGACATGTCTTCAGTGTTTCCAGTGTATCTTCCAAACTAAAGCTCCAACTGATGTAATTCCAACTCCATTGGCAATCTTACTTAAAGGGATATCTTGCCACCACGTTTCATTAGATTCAAAGTTGATTTGATCTTCCGTTCATCAGTGACCTTCTGGCATATACATTCTGTCCAACTTAGAAATATGCTTTATCTTCAAGATATAATGACTTGGCTTGGTTCGAATGACTTGAATAAGTAGCTGTATCATATATATCACTCCTTTTTCTTCTTTTTACATCCTTCTGATTATTAAACCTGTTAAGACCTTAAAATCTACATATATGAGAAAACTACCTCTTTTGGTTGGAAAACTTTATTAAAACATATAGATATAGTAAAATAGATAGTAAAAGTGGTAAAATATGGGACATATCAAAACCAAACCGGCAAGATGGAGAAACTCAGTCCATATTGGATTTTCTCACAAAACTTCCACTAACGGCGATGTCAGAGAGACCCTGGCTTGACTATGCCTAGTTAGATTCCTGTGAAGAAGCAACGATCTCGACCAGATATTAATTGTAGAGACAAAAAGCGAGCTCAAAACTGTAACACCCGCACCTAGGACTATGAATCTTACCGCAGATGCTATAGTCAACTCATGTATTTTACTGCTCTAAATTTTCTTTGTTACATTGTGCGATGAAGTTACATCATAAGGAACTATAAACTACCACGCCTTGGGAAAGCCTATGCCGCATCCTCCTACCTTGCCCTCCTATGGTCCACATGACTGGATCTCCTATCCTGCAAGCCTTGTAAGGGGGTGAGTATTGAATACTCAGTAAGAGGTCTACCCCGTCTCACAACCTAACTACCCTTAACTATCACAACCTCCACATGATGTCACAGCAATCATGAGTTTCACCACACCATAGTAACTAGGCAAGCCCACCGGTTACCTCCTAGTTTTCACCACATAAAGTAGTACAAAGGTGTCCACCTGACACATTCAGAGTACTTTCACACCACACACATCACTAAGGTACAAAGGTGTCATCTTGACACATTCAGTGTACCACACACATAGTAGTTAGCCTATCAGCCAACTTTCTCACCACTTGACTCTACGAGCCCTTCCAGGGGCATCTTTGTGCAGCTAGGTCTTCGTGCCATATTTTTAGGCCAAACACAAAAAAGTCGGTGATGAATGCCCATACAAACGCCCTTATGCAATTTAACATGGTGGTATTGTGAACCTACTATCCTACCAAATTATATGGGATTGGGAATCACTACACAATCTTATTCACAAGTGGTGATCAAAGTGATCAGCAAGTTTGGTGCGCAGAAGGTGAAACGAAGGTAGAGTGATGATGATAATGTGATTGACTCTCTCAATCAATGGATGCGATTGAGTCTCTCAATCAGTGGTGAAGAAGAGTTGTTTGAATCACACAAACAATCCTAATCCAAGAATCAATAGAATCAAATGAATCACTCAAATGAATCCTAAAGACAAGATAATTCAAAGACCCTCTTTGAAAGAAAAAACGATTTCTTTTCTATAAACTTTGTTGATTGAAAGGTAATTTACAATGAATCAACAGCTGAACTTTTATATGCTCACTAACAACGTTCTAATAGCCTAAAATAAGAAACCAAATCGCATAATTAAAAGAAAAACTAGGCGTTGGGTTTTTAATGTGAAATCTAGCCAACTAAGGTAAGTTGTGATAATGCTTGAGTCTTGAGAGCTTGGGCGTGAATATATGATGTCTTGGAACATCTAGGTTCAGTGAATGAACTTTCAAAACGCAGCAGCATAGAGGAATTAGCCATTGGTGATTTATGGCACCAAGTGTGAATGCTTCTAGATATGGTAAGTTTGAAAATAAGGGGATCCGCCTGATCATGTGGTTGCTGGTGTATGGAAAGATGCTATCCGACTCTCCTAGTTGGTTAAATGTGTCTCCTGAATGATTTGATATCTCTCGCCTAGTCGCCAAAGTCTTGATTGTAAGTGTTTAAATCCGTGAGCTTCCAAATAAGGCAAGCTGAGAATCCTCCGGTTTAGAAGTTGAATAACTTTTAAACCATAATAAATTTTGGTATGCATCCAACTTGTTGAATGGGTTGGATGAGTTGAGAATCCAAAACAAGTGGATTTGCTTATTGATTCATCCTGGTTTGGTCGTAATGCTTTAATGAGTGGTCGTAGGTCTCCACTGGGTCCATTGGTGGTCTGCAAGATTGCAACTTTATTATCTTCTAAATATGGAAAGCTTTGGGGATGATTCTTCTTCTTGGTGTGCTCAAAATTAGTTGAGTGTACATTTCAAGTGTTTGTTGAGCTAGAAAGCTTGGTATTCGTCTTCATTTTAGGTGAGCACAACTCGCATGTCTCCTTTGCTCTCTTCGGCTCCATGCTCTCCTCTCCATGTCTCCTGATTCCTTGGTCCTTAGCTGATGATGACTTGATGTTCTCATCATCTAGACTCTCCTAAGATTCACAACATTTTTCTACTCCATTTTAACCTAATTTGTTAACTACGTTATCAATCAATAGCCAAAACATTTCAAACAATACCTTTACCCCATATGGTCGGCCCCAAGTAAGCATGGCTATCCCATTATGTTATCCATGACACATCTATGGCCACACGGCAGCCGTCACTGCAGAAATACAAATACAAAAGTATATGTTAATTGTGGATAGCTCATGATACCAATTTATCCCGAAGATAGAATAAACGGCCCCGTGTCTATTCTCTATCCACTTGGCCATAATCCATCTAAGCCGAGTTTGTCAAACCTCTCTGACGCTTCTCGTACTAGACCTCACTTACAACATTGTGTCGGGTTGGCTAAGGTAGCACTAGTATAACCATTATTATCATCCTAACAGCTTTCCTGCTTTGTTCACAACGACCTTTACTGGACTGTCGGATCCTGACAAACAAGCGAACTAATATGCTCAAATTTACCCTGAGCTACTCTCTCAAATTAAGAGATCGTAGTAGTACTTAGGGATCGAATCCACAGGGAACCGTAATCACATAAAAGACTTTGAATTCAAATCAAGCTAAGAAACAATGTATGAAAGTAAATTAAATAGCTAAACAAGCAAGCACATGATGATTTGTGTTCTTAAAATCAATTGGACAAAAGGTTAGGCTATGGGTAATTCTCACGTATGAATCATAATCGAAGAATGAAAGACTGTCAAGATATTTATTAAGTGCAGTTCTAGAACTCAAAACACAAGTGTAAAACCAATCAACTTTCGTTGCACAGATTATCTATGACTAAACACTGAATTCCAAATTTTTTTGCAAATTCAATGAATTAAATCAATCATTAAAGTTCAGGTTCGACTGTTCACAAAATCACTAAGCCAAATTTCTTTGCAAATAGTTATTTTTTTCATCTCATATTAGTTCAGGTTGTTAACAATACTTTCGCATCTATTAATTCAACCTAGGGTTTCTAATTCCAGGTGATCAATCCTAAAATCAGAGTTAAAGCAATCTAGACGAAAAACAAGTAGATAAATCCTAACAATTTGTCATCAACCCTTGAATCCCCAAAACCTAACTAGTAAATTACTCAGACATAGATAAAGAAACATTATGAGACGAATAAATTGCATAAAAGAGATAGAGTAAAAGATACAAAGGGTTCGAAATCTCTCAAGAACAAGATGCAGATTTGTCTTCCCAAAAGCTCTCAAAATCAATCTCTATCTTTTTCTCAATAGAAAACAAGATAAAAATCCTCTAAAGTTAGGAAAAAACTATATATAGTATACAAAAGTCAGTTTTGGGCACTTTTGTTAACTTCTGGAACTTCTCGGGCAAAAAAGAAATCTTCAAGACTTGATAAGAACGATTTCTTCTCGTCAGACATATGCGTCGATCGACGCACAGGGCCTGTGTCGATTGACGCAAGATGGAAATATCGACTCCGAGTTGATAACTTCGGCTACACTTTTCACAATGCTCCAAAATGCTCCAAAGTCTCCAATTATGCTCCAAACGCCAATAAACCTATAAACACTAGAAAAGACTCGATAAATACCAAAAAGACTCTATAAAAAAGACTTATATCATGGCCAAAAACTGGTAAAAAACCATGATATATCACGAACCATCGGGTATAATTACTTCATAGACCGGTAGCTCTACCATAGCTCTATTTATGGTTTATGGTCAGTTAGTGTTTCTACCTTTCAGCTTCCTGGACTAGCTTCCCATTTGGCCCATGGTAGCTCCCTAGGTAGGGTATAGCTAAGCATATGCATGACTTTATCGGATTACTGAGTAAACTCTTTCATCCTTACTCCTAAGCAACCTAACGATATGAATGTGACCCGGGCCATAAACCCTCTATGGAGCTCTTTCCTGCTATCACCAAGCTTCCTCAAGGCCTATTATTGAATCCCATGTCCGGAAACCCATAGCCCGTGTATCCTAATCATAGTCCAACGTGAATATACTTAAGTATCATGTCAACGTCCCAGACCTTGTCAAGCCACTCATCTGACTTCACCTACGAGTCCATAGTAGCGATCTGATCGGATCCTCTACCACTGCACCATAAACTAATCTCTTACAAGCGAGATCGGTCTTATGTTAATTCTGGAACAAGGCTGCTTTAGTCTCTCTACCAAGATCTTATACATCCGCTACACAGCTTCAATCGAGAATGTATCAAGTCTTGAAGTGGTACGACACGATCGCTATCGAGATGCGACACGAGACTCTGTCGATACGCTCTTGCTGCATGTATCCAGAGTTTACCGATGTGCCTATCGATACGCTATCGAGGCACCACTAATACAAACATTCACACTCCACCGCGGCGCTGTTGAGACATCACCAAACCATATCGGGCTCTCTCGAGATGCGGCACAATGTCTATCAATACGCGGCACAATCCCATGCTTGAGTTGCGGCATGATACCATGCTTGAGTCGCGGCACGATCACTCATCGTGGCACGGCATGGTACCTTCATGTGACATAGCTCGCTACCTTATCGTAACGTGACACATTCCTCTTCGTAGCACGCTACATAGTGTTAGTGCCATGTCAAGACGTCATCGAGGCACCCCGAGGCCATGTCGAGGCCCTATCTAGGCGTTAATATCATCTATATCGAGACATCATCAAGGCACCTCGAGGCCATGCAGATGCTCTCTCCACTCTTATAGACATAGTGTCAACCGGGTACCTAAGGATACCGGCACGACTCTTTCGTTACCGTTCTGCAGCACCTCGCTATCTACAAAACGCATCCCATACGCTCTCACGCTTGATCCACGATGGAGTAGTGCTCAGCCACTGGCCTTACTCTCGTCGAGGCTATTGTCCGGCTCTCATATCCGTTTTGAATTCCCCTCGACCTCCACTCTACCCTTAAAACTCCATAACTATTCTAACACCCTATGAAAGCAATAATAGAAAATACTAGAAAAGGATACTTAGGGTATGGATCGCGCCTTACTTTTTGATATGCTCAAATTTTCCCTGAGCTACTCTCTCAAATTAAGAGATCGATGTAATACTTAGGGGTCGAATCCACATGGAATCTAAACACACAATCGACTAAAGAATTCAAATTTTGCTAAGTAAAAGTGTATGAATGTAATAAAATATAGCAAAGTAAACAGCGAATGATTATCAAGATTCTAAGAATTCAATTGGACAAAAGGTTAGGCTATGGGTAATTCGCAGGTTTGACTCAAAATACGGTCGTGTCGATCGACACAGAGATAAAAAAAACGGTTAGGATTTTATTAAGAACGGTTCTAGAACTCAAACACGAATATAAAACCAATCAACTTTCGTTGCAAAAATTATCTATGACTAAATCTCTAAATTCTAAATTTCTTTGCAAATTTAGTGAATAAAGACAAGCGTTAGGTTCAGGTTCGATTAGTTCACAAAATTACTAAGCCAAATTTCTTTGCGAATAGATAATTTTGCTCATCTAAGATTATGTCAGGTTGTTAATAATACTTTCTCATCTATTAAAGCAACCTAGGATATCCAATTTCAGTTGATCAATCCTAAAATCAGAGTTAAATCAATCTAGATGAAGAACATAAAGATAAATCCTAACAGATTTTCAATCATATCAATTTCTCATCAAACCCTTGAATTACCCTGAACCTAACAAGCAAACTACTCAGACATAGATGCAGTAAACATTACGAATGAATAAAATTGCATAAAAGAGATAGAGTAAGTGATATAGAGAGTTTTAGATTGATGAAGTCTGAAGTCTGAAATTTCCTAAAAGCTCTGCCAATTTCTCCTCTCTCAAGTCTCAATTAAAAACTAGATAAAACCTAAAAGCCTAAGGAAAAACTATATATAAGGTCTAAAATTCGGATTGGGCTTTCTGTAAACTTCTGGGCTTTTTGGGCAAAACCAGAATTTCTTCGAAATTTGAAGTCTTCACGCCAAACACGTGTGTTTCGATGGACGCACAAGACCGTGTCGATCGACACAGCTCGTAAACTTCGACTCCGACTTGATCACTTTGGCTCTTGATGTGGGTCAAAGTTTTAACCACTAAATATAACTGCAAATGCACAGTAATCACGGTAGTATTTAGGGATCGAATCCACAGGGACCTCGTAATTGTACTACAAACTTTTTAGAATCAAATCAAGCTAAAACAAGAAATATGGTTTTGGTTTTTAAGAATGTAAATTAAGGCACGAAAATAATTAAGTAAAGAGATTAGAATTCAAGGTAAACAAACGTTAGGCATGTAGATTAATCGCAGAGATTCATGGATCATTAAACAACATATCAAATTGTAGGGATCTTTAAGAGAGATGTGTTCTAGAACTCAAATCACGGATGTATAATCCTCCCACTGTCGTGGCTTAGATTACTATGTTTTAACTTCCTAATAGACTCAACTATCACAGGTTATAAGAAGAAAACACGCAGTAAGTGCAAGATTCAATTGTTCACTAAACTCCTTAACTAACCTTTCGAATTGTTAAGACGCCTAGCTCATCAAATACTAGTTCAGACAATATAACAAGTTTTTGGAGAGTATATCAATCTAAAATCATATGTTAGTTGATCAGAAAAGCAATCATGCATTAAGAGCAAATAAAGATGAAGAACGTAATAGATTATCCCTAATTCATTCGATAGAAGTTAACAATTCATGAACTCTTTGATCTTTCTACAACCTAACAAATAAAACTACTCAAACATGGTGCACGAAAAACACAAGATAGATGATGAATTCATTGTAGATAAACTTGAATTAAAGAGTAAAGGTAAGAGGATTCTTCTCTATATCAAGATACAAAGCGAGATCATCCACCAGATTGCTCTAAAATTTGAATCTAATGAAGAACACCAAGAGAACTCATGGTGGCTGCTCC
Source organism: Arabis hirsuta (assembly GCA_964056655.1). Taxonomy (NCBI): domain Eukaryota; kingdom Viridiplantae; phylum Streptophyta; class Magnoliopsida; order Brassicales; family Brassicaceae; genus Arabis; species Arabis hirsuta. The sequence continues at coordinate 21,015,518 of OZ053299.1, read as the reverse complement.
TTCTAATAAAAATATTCTAAATATTTTGGCACACACCTCACAAGAGGCTAAAAACAAGTATTTATAGGTTGTATCTTGTGAATTCTTGGTTCTTGATAGTGTCTTTGGCTTATGAAAGTTGATGTGACTTAGTATACACCTATTTTGGCTCTTTTTGCTCCTTTTTCCTTAATTTCCCCGTTAAGACTCTAAAACTACAAATACGAGAAAAACTACCTCTAAAGGCGTAATACCATAGATAAATGTATAGAAAACATAGTAAAATATGGAACATATCAACTTCCCCAGACTTAAACCTTGCTTGTCCTCAAGCAAAATTCAAGAATAGAAAAGAGGTTTGAAAACACAGAAACTTACCTTCCCTTCGAATATCAGACCTACCACTTTCAACTAGTAAGCCACATAATGCATAACCAACTCAAAATCAGACCACCATGTACTTCTCCATAGACATTTGCAACCTTCCAAATTCATTCACGATTTTTCAACATAACGTGCTAGTCATCATTGCTGGGTCTCGTCCCAAATCTCAATGCCAAGAACCTTCTAGACTCATTCCCATGATATACCATGACTAGTGAACCATATAACATTTGGTACTCTTTCTCTCCCCCAAACTTATTTGATTTTCTACTTTTTTCCTTTTCTTTTTTTTTTGATGATGAGACTCAAAGGCAGCGCTTTCACTACTGTTGTTCCTTGTGAGGAGATAGGGTCGTGAGATCGCTCGTCCTCTACATCCGTTCTAAGGGACTTAGACTGCTGCTTTTTAGCTCCGCGTGATCATCTCTTGAGTACTGACTCACTGGAATTTTATTTCCTCATCTTATACTCAAGATCTATCATATCACCCCAATCATATATATATTTTAGAACAAGAGAGAGGAGTACCATTACTATCAACAGAGATTGCACTTGTCAGGTATGAATGAGGAGTCAAGCTCTATGAACATCAATCACCGAGGAGACCGCATAATTAGCTCGAACTTGGCGGATTATGCTGGAAGTAACAAATGTCTCTCGTTAACTGTTCAGCCTTAGGATTTTTCATTAGTCTGACTCTGAAATCGATACTAGAAAAATGGTCACTAATCTGAAAAAATACAATCCACTAAACCAAAAGAAGGGTCATCATTTCCAACTGACTAATTTGACTCAATAAAACAATTTCATAAAACAATTTATGAAAAACTATTAAAAACGAAAAAAATAATCACGAACAAACGTGTTAGTAAACAACAATCCCCCCAGACTTAAATTACACCGTCCCCGGTGTAAAAGAAATCAAATTAAGGGAGTAATGTTTGGAAAGTGAAAAATAAAATTGGAGTGAATAAATAAAATAGGAGAACGAAAACTTACCTTTCTATGTACCATGGTTAGGTGGGTGGTGTGGTGGTGGTGTCCATTGTCAAACCATGTGGTTCGCGGTGCAAAAGTCGGTGGTGAAGGCGGTATTGTCGTGACACGATGTGGATGGTCGAGGAATGGGCCGCGGGAAGAGTCGCGGCAACATTGCCGCAATACCGGTCGGACGGGTAAACCGAAATGCAGGACCGGCATCGGGCACATGTGACGCGGCGGGACGAGGCTGCTCGTGTCGTGGGACGGTACGCGGGACGGATGAGACGACGTGTCGTGGTGCTCGAATACCGGTCGGGCGTGTCGACCGGTATTGTGTCCGATATCGGGTCGTGAGCCGAGTCATGGGACGGACGCAGGACGTGCGTTGTTGTGTCGCGACACGAGTAGGACGCGGGACAGAAGGAGTGCGGTACGAGGGATGGATGTGCTCGTGTCGCGAGAAGACTACCGCGTTGTGTCGCAGTTCGAGTTGTGGGACGATCGATCGTGTTGTGACACGAGTGGGACGCGAGACTCGAATACCAGTCGTGTGGGACGATCGATACTCGTGTTCGGTATCGAGCATCATGTCGCGGGATGCCTGGATCGTCGTGTCGCGGTAGAAAGTCATCGTGTCGCGGGACGCGATGGACGCGATACCGGTCAAAGACGCAGCCTAGTATTCCGTCCGGTACTGGACCTGTGTCGCGGTAAGGTTTGTGATCGTGGCGCGGTAAGGATCGGGGCAACGCATCCCGAATATCGGTCACAAATCCGGACCGATACGTGTGACTAGTATTTGGTCGTGCGTGTCGCGGGACGGATTGGACGAGACCATGGTCGCGGAAAGTGCGATACCGGTCGGCCGACGGTCGGTTTTTTTTTATTATTTTTTATTTTTAAATCCTGAAAAATTAAAATAAAATATATTAGTATAAAAATAACCTAGGAAAACCGAAATTGAAAATTTAAAAACAATAGAGCATAATAAAAATAAAAATGTGGGTTGCCTCCCACACAGCGCTTGTTTAAAGTCTTTAGCTCGACTCCTTTTTAATTTCAGATGTCTGGTGGTTCACTCAAGGCAATAGATACGTTCTTGCCTTGGTCGGTGTCCACAAGATAAGGCTTGAGCCGTTGTCCATTGACAATGAATTCATTCCCGCGATTATCCCAAAGGATTACGGCTCCATATGGCTTAACTTCCTTGATTGTGAAAGGACCGGACCATCGAGATCGAAGCTTACCTGGAAAAAGCTTTAACCGAGAATTGAAAAGAAGAACCCTATCATTAGGTTCGAGCTTCTTTGGTATGATTTTCTTATCATGGTAAGCCTTGGTCTTTTCCTTGTAGATCTTGGTACTTTCGTATGCCAAATGGCGAATTTCTTCTAACTCGTTCAATTGGATCAATCGTCTTTTGGCGGCTGTCTTAAGGTTGAAATTCAGTTCTTTTACTGCCCACGCGGCTTTGTATTCAAGCTCCACCGGAAGATGGCAAGCTTTACCATACACTATGTGGAAAGGAGTTGTTCCTAATGGTGTTTTAAAAGTTGTCTTATATGCCCAAAGAGCATCATCTAGCTTTTCCGACCAATCCTTTCTTGTTTTGCCCATGGTCTTCTGTAAGATTGCCTTGATTTCTCGATTAGATATCTCAACTTGTCCACTTGTTTGAGGGTGGTAGGCAGTAGCTACTTTATGCTTGACTCCATATTTCTTCAAAAGACTATCGAAAGCTTTGTTAATAAAGTGAGTCCCTCCATCGCTTATTACTACTCTTGGTACTCCAAAACGTGGAAAAATGATAGACTTGAACATCTTGACCACGGCAGTAGCATCGTTGGTTGGTGTTGCAATCGCCTCAACCCATTTAGACACGTAATCAACTGCCACAAGAATGTATTGGTCGCCAAACGACATGGGAAAAAGACCCATGAAATCGATTCCCCAAACATCAAAAACTTCAACTTCTAAAATGAAATTTTGTGGCATCTCATTCCTTCTGCTTATATTACCCATTCTTTGGCACGCATCACACTTTGCAATGAAAGCGTGGGCATCTCTAAACATTGTAGGCCAGCAAAATCCAGCTTGTAAGACTTTGGAGACAGTCTTAAAAGTTGCAAAATGTCCTTCATAGGTTGATCTGTGACATCCATGTAAGATCCCCGAAATTTCTTCTTCCGGAACACATTTCCGAAACAAACCATCTTTGCATTTCTTGTTGAGATAGGGTTCGTCCCAAAAATAGAATCTAATATCTTTAAGGAACTTCTTTTTCTTATATCCAAAGAAATCAGGGGGTTCAATATCGGCGGCCAAGTAATTTGCGATATGTCGATACCAAGGTGCTCCGAAAATTTCCTTCTTCTTAGCTCGGCGAGAAGGAGTTCTTATGTCGCTACGAGGTATAGCGTTCATAGTGTAAACATTCTCTTCTACTAAACAATCATTCATTGGTAATGGTTCATCGACCTTCATTCGAGAAAGATGATCTGCCACTCCATTGTATACACCTTTCTTGTCTCGAATCTCTAGGTCAAACTCTTGGAGTAAGAGTATCCACCTTATGAGTCGTGGCTTAGCATCTTTCTTTGCTAAAAGGTATTTGAGAGCAGCGTGATCAGTATAAACGATCACTTTTGAACCAACCAAGTAAGATTGAAATTTCTCGAAGGCGAAAACTATGGCAAGTAGTTCCTTTTCCGTAGTTGCGTAATTGCATTGTGCGTCGTCAAGAGTCCTACTAGCATAATAAATAACATTCATCTTCTTATATTTTTTTTGACCTAGCACGGCTCCAACTGCATAGTCGCTTGCGTCACACATGATCTCAAATGGAAGTCCCCAATCCGGAGCTTGTACAACCGGAGCGCTTATAAGCGCCTCCTTGATCTTGTTGAAGGCAATGAGAGAATCTTCGCCGAATTCGAAGTTAGTATCTTTACACAGTAGTCTTGTAAGAGGTCAAGCAACGTTGGAAAAATCTTTGATAAACCTTCTATAGAAACCGGCATGCCCTGGAAAACTCCGTACACCCTTAACGTTTGATGGAGGTTGCAAACTAACCATTACTTCTATATTGGATTTATCAAATTCGATTCCTTTCTCGGATATTCTATGTCCAAGGACAATTTCGTCTCTCACCATGAAGTGACACTTCTCCCAATTCAAAACCAGATGTTTGTCTTCGCATCGTTGTAAAGCTCTGCCAAGATTTGACAAACAAACTTCGAAAGAAGATCCATAATCAAAAAAATCGTCCATAAGTACCTCCATTATATCTTCTATTAGGTCTGTGAAGATCGCCATCATGCATCTCTAGAATGTGGTTGGGGCAGTACATAATCCAAATGGCATTCTTCGATAAGCAAAGGTACCATAGGGGCATGTAAACGTAGTCTTTTCTTGGTCATCGGGATGAATCGGAATTTGGAAAAATCCTGAGTATCCATCTAGAAAGCAATAATAAGGATGATTAGCAAGACGTTCAAGCATTTGGTCTATAAAAGGAAGGGGGAAATGATCTTGTCGAGCCGCTGCATTAAGCTTCCTGTAATCGATACACATTCGATGACCAGTAATCGTCCTGGTAGGGATCAGCTCATCGTTTCCATTTTTCACCACCGTTACTCCTCCTTTTTTAGGGACTACATGAACTGGACTTACCCATGTGCTATCTGAAATAGCATAAATAATCCCTGCTTCTACAAGTTTTATAATCTCCTTTTTTACAACATCCTTGGGATTTGGGTTCAATCTCCTTTGATGTTCTATGGAGGATGCAGATTTATCTTCTAGTATGATCCTATGCATACATAAATCCGGAGATATTCCCGTGATGTCACCAAGAGAATATTCTAGAGGTTTCCTGTACTTTCTCAACTCACAAAGAAGTAAGTCTGACTCGACATTACTCAAATTAGAATTAACAATCATAGGATACGTTTGATTGTCTCCAAGATATGCATACCGTAGCCCAACGGGGAGCTCCTTAAGTTCGAACTTAGGGGCTTTTAACTCACTCCAAGGATCTTGTAGTTCTTTAGGAAGGATCCTAGGCGGCGTGGCTTCATTTATGTCCTCATCCGATGCAAAGTGAGTTACTAACTTATCGTATGTACTTGATGAATCGAGTATTTTGGCATACTCATTAGTCTCTCCTTCTAAGTATCCATCTTCTCTTTCTATTTCGTCAAGGCTATCTCCAAAGGATCATTGACAATGAGTTCTTCAAACATTTCACCAGATGCTTCACTCAATTAATCCATCCAAAAAGCACTTCCATCTATTGTTGGTCTTTGTAGAGCTTCGTCGACTTCAAAATTTAGTATAAGATCCCCTAGGTTCAGTTTGATCTTTCCTCCTTTAACGTCTATCATAGCTCCAGCGGTTGCTAAGAAAGGACGTCCAGGAATTATAGGATCTCTAGGCTCTTGATCTAACTCCAATATGACAAAATCCGCCGGAATGCAGCAATCTCCAATAATGACTTGTAGGTCGGCTATAATACCAACCGGGCGTTTCACCGAACGATCCGCAAACACTAGCTAGATTTTTGTAGGCTTGAAGTTGGTAATACCGAGGCGTTTAGCTACTGTGTATGGCATCAAGTTGATGCTTGATCCCAAATCACATAGACAGTGATATATCATGGTTTTTACCCGTTTTTTACCATGATATAAGTCATTTTCATAGAGTCTTTTGGTATTTTTCGAGTCTTTTTGGGTCTTTGTAGATTATTGGACGATTGGAGCTTTATTGGAAGATTTTGGAACATTTTGGAGCATCGGGGAAAAAAAAGCTGAAGTGATGAAGTCGAAGTTGATTTTATACGACCGTGTCGATCGACACGTACCTGTGTGTCGATCGACATGGTCATATATGACGAGAAGAGAAGTATTTTCCTTTTAAGCCCACGAAGCCCAAAAGTTTACAAAAGAAGCCCAATCCGAATTCTGAACAATATTTATAGTTTATGCTTAAGGTTTTATGTTTTTATCAAGGTTTTAACTTTAGAACTGAAGAGAGGAGATTGGAGGAGCTTAGGAGATTGCATACTTCCAGACTCTGTCAATTCAAACTCTCTGTATCTTTTATCTTATCTCTTTTATGCAAACTATTTATTCATTGATTATGTTTACGTCATCCATGTCTGAGTAGTCTGCTTGTTAGGTTTAGGGTAGTTCTAGGGTTTGATGACAAATTGAATGGATTGAAACCATGTGAGGATTTATCTCTATGTTCTTCATCTAGATTGGTATAACTCTGATTTTAGGATTGATCAACTAAAATTAGATATCATAGGTTGTTTAATAGATGCGAAAGTATTATTGATAACCTGAAATAATCTTAGATGAGCAAAATTACTTATTCGCAAAGAAATTTGGTTTAGGAATTTTGTAAGCAATTAAACTTGAACTATAAAGCTTGATTTAATTCTCTAGGTTCGCAAAGAAATTTGGGATTTAGGAATATAAACATAGATAGTCTCTGTAACGAAAGTTGATTGATTTTACATTCGTCTTTATGTTCTAGAACGGTTCTTAATAAAATCCTACGGTTTAAATATATCTGTGTTGATCGACATGAACCTGTGTGTCGATCGACACGATCGAATTTCAAATCATCCCTACGAATTACCCAAGGCCTAACCTTTGTCTAAATTGAATTCTAAAACCTTGATAATCATTTATTCATTTGCCTACTGCTTTTATTCATTCACATATATTTACTTAGCAAAATTTGAACTCACGAATTGGTTGTGTTATTCGATTCCCTGTGGATTCGACCCCTAAGCACTACATCGATCTCTTAATATGAGAGAGTAGCTCAGGGTAAATTTGAGCATATCAAATTTTGGCGCCGTTGTCGGGGACTCGATCTAACCAATCGATTTGTGTTATTAGAACTTTGTCTAAGTTTTTATTTTTGTTTATTTTACTTACTTTTTCTTTTCTTTTTATTTTTTGTGTTTCAGGTTTATGCATCAGCGCGTTACCAGAAGCAACCAGAACAAAGAGCTACTTGATCTCAATCCTGAGATTTTAAGGTTAGAACGACCCAACAGAGCAGCGACAAGGACAGCCAATATGAATCCAATGATTCTTATCAGAGGTGACGATGGGTTTCTTCAGGACTCTGAGGGTCGTAGACGTAATGCTCAGGGTCAGAGGTTGGATGATAATGGGGCTGTGATTTTGGAGGAGCAGCATGTTGTACAGCGCCATGAGCCAGCTGGGCGTGGGCGCACTCTAGGAGAGTACAACAGGCCAGACGAATTCTATGCCAACAGGGCAGCGATTCGTCCTCCTGCTTTCCAGAGGAACGACTTCGAGCTTAAACCCGCCTATTTCTCTCTTGTGGCTCAGCACCCATTCCATGGCTTATCTTCTGAACACCCCATGGATCACCTTGAGAGGTTTGAGGATTTGGCATCTAGCATCAAGGCCAATGGAGTATCCAGTGATTACCTCTACTGCAAGCTCTTCCCTTACTCTCTTGGTGGAGAAGCTGCTTACTGGCTGAAGCAGCTAGAGCCTGGATCGCTAACCACTTGGGAGGACACCAAGAACGTCTTCCTCAACAATTTCTTTGATGAGGCGATATCAGAAAACCTGAGGACTAAGATTTCCACCTTCAAGCAAGGTCCTACTGAAGCATTCAAGGCTTCCTGGGGGTGGTTCAAGAATTACCAGAGAGACTGCCCTCACCATGGTTTCAGTGATGTTCAGCTGTTGGGCATTTTCTTCAGAGGGATTGACTGGAGGTATCAGATGGCCCTCGATTCAGCTAGCAACGGGAACTTCAACACCCGATATCTGGAAGATGCTCTGATTCTCATCGACAATTTGGCTTCCAGCAACAGTACCAAAAATGCAGATTTTGAAAGGAAGAAGCTGGGTGGAAACATGGATGGAAGCCAAATCGCAGAGGTTAAGGCTAAGCTGGATACTGTACACAACCTTCTGGTAGGAAAGAAGACAGTTCAGTTTGCTCAGGAGGTAGAAACCTTCATACCTGAGCCCGTGTCGATCGACACTGGAGGCATATGTCGATCGACACAGGATGAAGAGGAAGATGTCAACTATGTCAGCGGAACTGGGTTTCAGAATCAGAGGTTTGGCAATCAGTAGGGTAACAGAAACTTCAGTGGGAATAACCAGAGGACTGCATTCACTGGGAATCCAAGCTCACCCACCTATTCTCCTAAGTCACAGTTTCAGAAGACCGAGTATCAGAAGCCTTTTCAGAGTAATTACAATAGGAACTACGGTTCTTCTTCCTACCAGACACCTCCTCCTCAGTCAGCAGAGAGCAGCGAGATGAAATCTATGCTAGAGCAGATCTTGGAAGGGCAACAGAAGATGACTGTGAACTTCAACGGGAAAATGGATGCAATGTATCAGGATCTGAATGGGAAATTCGAGGCTTTGAATACCCATGTCAAGAAGTTGGATACTCAGTTTGCTCAGACTGCAGAAAACTCGAGGAGGCAAGAGGGGTTTCTTCCATCTAGGACGGATGCAAATCCAAAGCATAGTGTTGCTGCTATCACCACAAGGAGTGGTAAGATGCTTGGAGAACCAGCAGTGACGAAGGGACTCCAGCCAGAGCAACTGGGCGAGCTCATTGAGATTTACGAGGAAGAGACTTCCGCTGGAAATCCTGTGTCGATCGACAAGGAAGGTTCATGTCGATCGACATGTCTTGAAAAATCGGATTCTGGGAAACACGCTATAGGTGATGTCGATCGACAAGGACCCCATGTCGATCGACACGAAGCTCAGACGATCCCAAGTTTGTCGAAACCTGCTGCTAAAGCTGAGGAGAGATTATATGTGCCTAAGATACCTTACCCTCGAAGCCAGAAGAAGTCTAAACAGGAGCTAGAGGATGGTCGATGCAAGGCTGTAATGGATAAGCTAGTTGTGGAGCTTCCTCTGATTGATGCCATCCGGACTAATCCGGTAATCCGTCGCTACGTGAAAAGGATGGTCACAAAGAATCTAGGTCTTAAAGAAGAGGTAGCTATGATTTCTGAGCAGGTCAGTGTAGTGATTCAGAACAGGGTTCCAGAAAAACTGACAGATCCGGGAAGTTTTGTGTTGGACTGTTTGATCTTCAAGGAAAGATTTCCGCGATCTCTTTGTGGTTTAGGCTCTAGTGTCAACCTGATGCCACGTTCTGTTGCTATTGGTCTAGGAATGACCGATTTCCAGCCTACTAGGATTTCTCTTATCCTGGCTGATCGATCTGTTAGAATTCCAGAGGATGTCCCAATCAGGGTTGGAGACTGCTTGATTCATACAGACTTTGTTGTTCTGCAATACAACGAGGAGCCCAAAGACCCCCTTATTTTGGGTAGACCATTTTTAGCTACAGCGGGTGCAATGATTGATTGCAAAGGAGGCAGTATTACGTTGAGTGTGGGGGATTTGGAGATGAAATTCGAAATGGATAAGCTGATGAAGATACCCACCATAAATGGTCAGACATTTTATATCGACGCACTCACATACATTGCACAGGAAGTCTTCAATGAGACGCATCCCATTGATCCTTTGGAAAGGACTTTGGTTAACTCTGTGACAGGGGAGAGCCAGCTTGATGAGGTTGCTAAAGGGTATGCTAAGCTGATGGATGCTGGGAGAAAAGTGAGACAGTTGGTGGGTAATGCAGAGTTGGTCGGATCTTTGAAAACCCATGTCGATCGACATGAAGCCTGTGTCGATCGACACGGGTCTGCAAACAGCGATTGGAATGAACAAAAGGCCCCAACAATCGAACTCAAACCACTTCCAGCCGGGCTAAGGTATGCTTTTCTTGGTCCTAATTCAACATACCCAGTCATTGTTAATGCTTCCTTGAACAATGCAGAGCTCACCCTATTGCTAAGCAAGCTACGTAAGCTTCGCAAAGCTCTTGGCTATTCACTTGATGATATTTCAGGGATTTCTCCAGACTTGTGTATGCATAGGATCCACTTAGAGGATGAGGCCAAGTCATCAATTGAGCATCAAAGGAGGCTAAATCCGAATTTACAAGAAGTAGTTAAGAAAGAGATTCTGAAACTTTTAGAGGCCGGGATCATCTATCCCATTTCGGACAGTGTCTGGATTAGCCCAGTTCACGTGGTACCAAAGAAGGGAGGAGTCACAGTGGTAAAGAACGAGAAGAATGAGTTGGAGCGATCACTTCCCCTTACTCTTCATTGACAAGATGTTGGAGCGACTGGCGAATCACCCCTATTACTGCTTTCTCGATGGCTACTCCGGTTTCTTCCAGATCCCCATTCATCCAGAGGACCAGGAAAAAACCACATTTACTTGTCCTTATGGCACTTTTACATACCGCATAATGCCCTTTGGACTATGTAATGCCCCAGCAACCTTCTAGAGATGCATGATGTCGATCTTCACAGACATGATTGAGGATTACATGGAGGTCTTCATGGATGACTTCTCAGTCCATGGTTCTTCATTCAAGGACTGTCTCGACAACCTCGAGAAGGTGCTGGCCAGATGTGTGGAGAAGCATTTGGTTCTGAATTGGGAGAAATGCCACTTTATGGTGAAAGATGGCATCATGCTTGGTCATAGAGTTTCAGCTGATGGGATTGAAGTGGACCGTGTTAAGATCGAGGTCATGACAAGTCTGCAACCACCCACTTCAGTCAAGGAAGTTCGTAGCTTCCTAGGACACGCTGGATTCTACCGGAGATTCATCAGGACTTCTCCAAAATCGCCCGCCCACTCACCAATTTGCTCTGTAAGGATGTCAAATTCCTTTTTGATACTAACTGTTTAGCTGCTTTTGAACAGATCAAACAGGCTTTGGTGAGTGCTCCAATAGTGCAACCTCCGGACTGGGATTTGCCTTTCGAGGTGATGTGTGATGCCAGTGATTATGCAGTTGGGGCTTTTTTGGGTCAGAAGAAAGACAAAAAGCTGCATGCCATCTATTATGCTAGTAGGACACTAGACGAGGCTCAAAAGAACTATACAACTACGGAAAAGGAACTGCTAGCAGTGGTTTTTGCCTTCGAGAAGTTTCGCCCCTACTTGATTGGAGCCAAGGTGATAGTGCACACAGATCATTCAGCACTCAAATACCTGATGCAGAAGAAGGATGCTAAGCCTAGACTGTTGAGATGGATTCTACTTCTCCAGGAGTTCGACATAGAGGTGAAAGACAAGAAAGGAGTTGAGAATGGTGTCGCGGATCATCTTTTGCAAATTCGGATAGAAGACCACGTCCCCATCGATGACTACTTCCCAGAGGAGAGTGTGCACTACATTGACACTGGTTTGCAAGCAGGCACGGTGCTAGATCAACATGTTTCCGAACTGTCAGATGTCGTATCGATCGACATGAAGGAGCCATGTCGATCGACACGGGACTTAACCGTCACGCCTCAGATTTCAGCAACGGATATGTCGATCGACACGGACATGTGTGTCGATCGACATGACCTCGTATGTTCCGTTTCCAGATCAACCCGACCGTGGTACGCTGACATTGCAAACTTCCTAGCTGCAGAGGACGTACCTATTAATCTTAAGGGATACGAGAGGAAGAAATTCATGAGGGAGCTAAGGAGGTACTATTGGGATGAGCCTTATCTCTACAAACACTGTTCGAATGGAATCTACAGAAGGTGTATTGCAGAGAGTGAGATACGGGATGTGCTTTACCACTGCTACGGTTCAGAGTATGCTGGGCATTTTGCCACATTCAAGACGGTCTCAAAGGTTTTACAAGCTGGGTTTTGGTGGCCTACTATGTTGAAGGATGCGCATATCTTCATTGCGCAGTGTGATACTTGTCAGAGGCGAGGTAAGATTAGCAAGAGGAATGAGATGCCACAAAACTTCATCCTTGAGGTTGAGGTTTTTGATTGCTGGGGCATTGACTTCATGGGCCCGTTACCGTCGTCCTATGGGAACCAGTACATCCTGGTAGCTGTGGATTATGTCCCCAAATGGGTGGAGGCGATTGCTAGTCCTAAGAATGACGCTGCGGTGGTGGTTAAGCTGTTTAAGACCATCATTTTCCCTCGATTTGGAGTTCCCAGAGTTGTCATTAGTGATGGTGGGACACATTTTATTAACAGAGTTTTTGCTAAGCTTTTGCAGAAATACGGAGTGCACCATCGCGTGGCCAGTCCTTATCATCCTCAGACGAGTGGACAAGTCGAGGTATCCAATAGACAAATCAAGGAAATCCTTGAGAAAACGGTAAATTCCACAAGGAAGGATTGGTCAGCCAAACTTGATGATGCACTTTGGACTTACAGGACTGCCTACAAGACACCTCTGGGGACTACTCCATTTCATTTGCTTTATGGGAAAGCGTGTCATCTTCCAGTTGAATTGGAACACAGAGCAGCATGGGCAGTTAAGCATTTCAACTTCAACATCAAGCCTGCTGCAGAGAGGCGTCTGATACAGCTGAATGAATTGGATGAAATCAGACATCATGCCTACGAAAACTCTAAGTTATACAAGGAGCGGACTAAGGCATATCATGATAAAAGGATCATCTCCAGGACATTCGAACCAAATGAGCAGGTATTGCTTTATAACTCTCATTTACAGCTTTTCCCTGGCAATTGCGTTCTCGTTGGTCAGGTGCTTTCACCATCAAGGAAGTCAGACCACACGGAGCTGTTGTCCTCATTAGCAAGGATGGGAAGGAATTCACTGTTAACGGGCAAAGGGTGAAACATTATTGGACGGAAGCCGAGATTCCGGAAGGACACATTGTGCCTCTGGATGACGCACCTGTTGCCTGACTCCTGGCACAGTCAAGCTAATGATTGAAAACAAGCGCTTAGTGGGAGGCAACCCACTGGTAAGTGTAAATTATTTTCAATCTTTTGTTTTGTTCAACTAACCTTTTATTTTAAGTGTTTTATGTGTGATAAGTCGGATTTTCAGAAAAGAGAAGATCGTGTCGATCGACATGGATCATGTTGTGTCGATCGACACGGCCCACAGACGACAAGGCCCACAGCAGGCCCAGCCAATCGAAAACAGGTAAGTTTTCTTTATCATCCTCCTCACTTCAACTTTGACAGAACACGAAAACCTCCATAGCTTTTTGAATCTTTCACCAAATCAAGTGATTTTCGACCCTAATCTGCTCGGAATTTTGCCCTCTTTTCGTTTCTAGTCACCGTTTTCTCGATCTACGAAGGTTAGCCTCTCTAAACTTTGATTTTCAGTTCAACGTTTTTGAGTAAATTTTGGAAATATGAGTAGATTTGATTCAAATTAGGGCGTTTTAATGCTTGGTATACACCATTCGAGTGGTTTAGAACCGAATTCATTTCTCAATTTCGTTGAATTTCGATTAGAAAAATTTGAGAAATTTTTTATTTAAGGTAGGAGAAATTGAATTAGGGCTGATTGGTGGTCAATATTGTGGCACATTGTCGTCATTCTCTTGTTAGAGCTTGTCTAGAACCTGATTTGGTTGTTTGTCGCGGATAAACTGCTATACTTTGCATACTCTTATCGGCATTGATGGTCACGTCGATCGACACGGGCTCGTCACGTCGATCGACTCGTCCGTCCAGAATGGTCAGACACATACTGATTTTGGACTTTGTTCGTTTCCATTTGTTTGGTATTCTTTGCAGATGGCCACACAAGGTACTAAGCGTCAGAAGAGAAGCAAGGCGGGTGCCTCAATCTCCGAACCTACATCAACGACTATTGCCGCTTGTCCTCCGTGGCCACGCCCTAAGGGGAAGCAGATCGCCATCGCAAGGCAGTTTGATGATGTTCCTGCCAAGATTCTGGTATGAGATGATGTCCTTCGCAGAAAGAGCACACCCGTATGGGATGATTACGACTCTCTATTGTACAATGAGTGGCTTAAGGTTTAGTTATCGGGGACACGGTTTGCTGATAGCCGTACAATGAGACGTCTCGGTCTCAAGGATGACATTTTGCGTTTATTGCAAAACGCAAGCCTGGGACACTAGCCACACGCCATTATCCGCTCTACCCTGATTTGGTACGCCAGTTCTTCGCGTCTATGCAGCTGTGTTGTACGGCATCTACTGATGAGGCTAGCAATGATACCCGGAACTGGCTTATGAGTTTCAAGATCCGAGGGATCCGTCACACGCTCTCTATTTGGGACATTTGTGGGATCTATGGGTTTGACCAAGATCGCGCTCATCAGGACATTCCAGATACATTACCTGATCTGCAAGAGTTGTGGGGTCGGTTTGGTACAGGGAGGTATGCAGCATCTGCTTCCACACATACGGATGTGAGGCATCCCGTGCTTAGGTATCTGCTTCGCCTTTTCTCTTCCACTATTTTGTACAAGGTAGAGCCTGGAAAGATGAGGATGCAGGAGTTGGTTTTGCTATCATATGCTCTCAGGTTGGATATGGCCAATCCAGTTTGGGATGAGATTCAACTTAACATGGGGGTTGTTTTTGCACGACAGCTTCTATCTCTGAAGCACACGCCGCTTATGCTGACTAAGAGTAGCAAGTCTTTCAGTGTTGGTAGTCTTCTCACCCCCATCTTCCAGTTTTGTGGGATTGATACTTCTGGATGTCGTATGGATAGCACAGTTTCTGCAGTTGATTTAGATTATCTGACGAGGGCTACCTGGCTGAAGTAGCCAAACCATTGGGTTTTCCGCATTTCTCCTGGGCAGCCACGCATGGTGCAGTTACCACTTCCTGCATTGATGGACATTGCATCTGACCCTACCTGCTTGGCCTATCAGCCTGACGACAGGTTAGTTCATACAGTTGGCGCTGGGCGCAAGCTGATTACCCGTGATACAGAGACAGCTAGTACTTCAGGCGTAGGCACTCAGCCACCTCAGCTTCCTCCATTACCACCTCTGCCTGGCCATCCTCTAGACGAGTTTCAGAGTTGGATGGCCCAGAGTATCCAGATCCTCTGGACTGCCGTGTCCACTTGGCCACGCTGTGGATGCATCCGTCCTCGCCAACCTACTCCACGACCTTCATCATCATCAGAGGAGGATGATTAGATCACCTATCCTTTTTCCTGTTTTCTCTTTATTTTCTTTTATTATCTAACTTTAAGTCTACTTTTCTATTTTTCTTTGAGTCAATTTGTTTTATGTTTCTTTAGGATTTCAGAACTGATGAACTAATGCGATTCGCCTATGTTTTCCTCTTAATCATGTCTTTTGAGTTGAGTTTTGCAGAATGATTAGCTTTGAGATTTATTTCAATGATGGAAAATGATGACCAAACTTGCAAAAATGTCCAGAGACGTTGTGTTGATCGACATGAATATCTATGTCGATCGACACGGTTCAACATTTTGTCTCCAATTCCGTACAACTCATGATCCGGGTTCGGAAACCTGTGTCGATCGATACGATTTACTATGTCGATCGACATGGGGAAGACATTTGGTAAAATTTCGTTTTCTCTTTCCAAGTTCGTTATCCTTTTGATTCTTTATGCCGAACTCAGCTTGATAACACTGGGGACAGTGTTGTTTAAGTCTGGGGGAGGTAGTTGCTAACTTTGTGTTCGTTTTTTAGAGTCAGTCCAAAATGTTTTATTGAGTCAAAATAGTCAGTTGGAAACAATGATCCTTCTTTTGGTTTAGTGGATTGTTCTTTTCAGTTGTGTGACCATTTTTCCAGGATCGATTTCAGAGTTAGACTAATGGGAAATCCTAAAGCTGACCAGTTAACTAGAGACGTCCGTTACTTCCAGCATAATCCGACAGGTTAGAGCTAATTATACGGTCTCCTCGGTGATTGATTTTCATAAAGCTTGATTCTTCATTCATACCTGAATAGTGCAATTTCCTGTTGAAACTAATGGTACCCCTCTCCCTAATTTATAAAAAAAAATGATAAAGAATGGGGTGATATGATAGTTCTTGAGTATCAGATGAGGAAATACAATTCCAGTGAATCAGTACTCAAGAAGTGATCACCCAGAGCTCAAAAGTAGCAGTCTGAGTCCCTTAGTACGGATGTAGAGGACGAGCGATCTCACGACCCTGTCTCCTCACAAGGAACAACAGTAGAGAAAGCACTGTTTTCGAGTTTCAACATTTTATTCAAAAAAAAAATTTGAATTAAATAAGTCTGGGGGAGAAAGGGTACCGAAAGTTATATGGATTCACTAGTCATGGTATAGAATGGGAATGAGTCTAGAAGGCTTTTGGCGTCAAGATCTGGGACGAGACCTTGCAATGATAACTGACGGGTTATGTTGAGTAGTCGAAGATGAATTTGGAAGGCTGCGAATGTCTATGGAGAAGTACATAGTGGTCTGATTTTGAGTCGGTTATGCATTATGTGGATTACTAGCTGAAAGGGATCGGTTCAGTACCCCAAGGGAAGGTAAGTTTCTATGTTTTCAAACCTCTTTCACATTCTTAGTGTATGTTTTGCTTGAGGGCAAGCAAATGCTAAGTCTGGGGGAGTTGATATATCATGGTTTTTACCCATTTTTTACTATGATATAAGTCATTTTCATAGAGTCTTTTGGTATTTTTCGAGTCTTTTTGGGTCTTTGTAGATTATTGGACGATTGGAGCTTTATTGGAAGATTTTGGAACGTTTTGGAGCATCGGGGAAAGAAGAGCTGAAGTGATGAAGTCGAAGTCGATTTTATACGACCGTGTCGATCGATACGTACTTGTGTGTCGATCGACATGGTCATATATGACGAGAAGAGAAGTATTTTCCTTTTAAGCCCACGAAGCCCAAAAGTTTACAAAATAAGCCAAATCCGAATTCTGAACAATATTTATAGTTTATGCTTAAGGTTTTATGTTTTTATCCAGTTTTTAACTTTAGAACTGAAGAGAGGAGATTGGAGGAGCTTAGGAGATTGCATACTTCCAGACTCTGTCAATTCGAACTCTCTGTATCTTTTATCTTATCTCTTTTATGCAAACTATTTATTCATTGATTATGTTTACATCATCCATGTCTGAGTAGTCTGCTTGTTAGGTTTAGGGTAGTTCTAGGGTTTGATGAGAAATTGAATGGATTGAAACCATGTTAGGATTTATCTCTATGTTCTTCATCTAGATTGGTATAACTCTGATTTTAAGATTGATCAACTAAAATTAGATATCATAGGTTGTTTAATAGATGCGAAAGTATTATTGATAACCTGAAATAATCTTATATGAGCAAAATTACTTATTCGCAAAGAAATTTAGTTTAGGAATTTTGTGAGCAATTAAACTTGAACTATAAAGCTTGATTTAATTCTCTAGGTTCGCAAAGAAATTTAGGATTTAGGAATATAATCATAGATAGTCTCTGCAACGAAAATTGATTGATTTTACATTCGTGTTTATGTTCTAGTTAGGTTCTTAATAAAATCCTACGGTTTAAATATATCTGTGTCGATCGACACGAACTTGTGTGTCGATCGACACGATCGAATTTCAAATCATCCCTACGAATTACCCAAGGCCTAACCTTTGTCTAAATTGAATTCTAAAACCTTGATAATCATTTATTCGTTTGCCTACTGCTTTTATTCATTCACATATATTTACTTAGCAAAATTTGAACTCACGAATTGGTTGTGTTATTCGATTCCCTGTGGATTCGACCCCTAAGCACTACATCGATCTCTTAATTTGAGAGAGTAGCTCAGGGTAAATTTGAACATATCAGACAGCGCTGAAATGTAGAACCTCCAATCTCACATGGAAGCACAAAACTACCCGGATCTTCTAATTTTTGAAATTCTTTGTCTTGAAGTCTTGTACTACACTCTTGAGTGATCAATATCACACCTTCCTCTAAGCTTATATTGCTGGTTAGAATGCTTTTCATATACTTCCTCAAAGCAGGGATGATCATACAAGCATCAACAAAAGGTAACCGTACGGTGAGTTGACTTAAAAGCTCTTTTAGCTTAGCTTGTTCCTTCTCCTTCTTCGGCTTTTTCAAGGCACTTGGAAATGGTACTTTAGGCTTGTAAACACGAGTTACCTCTGGTGGAATCTCGACTTCTCCTGGAGTTTCGTGTACATTTTCTGTATCAGGTACCTTATCTTCTTCCAACACCTCTATGACAATATCCTCTTCGGTTTCTTTTGGCATTAAAACTTCGTCCAGTTGCGTGCCACTTCTCAATGTTATGGCTTTCACGTGTTCACCTCTCGGGTTCACCTCAATTTTTCGAGGAAAAAAACCATCCGGATTCCCAACGGTACCGGCGATATAGGCAATTTGGAGATCGATTTGCTTAACATGAGATGAAATTTCTTCTATCATTTTGTTAATGTCTTGCCCCAATATATCCATCTTAGTATGAATTTCTCTTCTGAATTCTTCAAACTCATAGCGAAATCCATTAATCAAAGGTTCGAAATCTTCCTCCGAAATTTCTTTTGATTTAACGCCTTGAAAACCAGTAGCATGCGTGCGTTGAACTCCACTAGCAAACTGTTGTTTAGGCTGGGTATAAGTCTCTTGAGGCACGTTTTTATGACCATAAAAACGTCCCTTAGGACCGTAATGAGGGTCGTGATACCTAGTTCCAAGATTTTGGTATCGCGCGCCTATGTAGTTCACTTCCTTTAGGTCACAAGCCAAAAAATCTCCAACGCAATCTTGATTAAGATCTTCATGAGGGGTTGTCACTACTTCATGTGCCTTAAATTGCATTGTATTCTTTAGAATTTGAGAAACCATCACCTTGATCTCCGTAAGTTCCGTAGGCTCGATGTTGATTGCTTTAACGGTTTCATCATAGCTTGGTTGAATCATGCTATCACTTGCGGCTAGGTTGTCTATTAAAATCTTTGCTTCACTCACAGATTGTTGCATGAAATTCCCTCTACTGCAAATGTCGAGAAATCGCTTGTGTTCTCTATTAACTCCTTGATAGAAGATATTCCACAACTTAGCTTCCGCAAAACCAAGTTGTGGGCAATCTCTTATGTACTCCTTGTAGTGTTCCAAACACTCGTGATAAGGCTCAATAGGACCTTGTTGGAAAACCAAAATCTTGTTCCTTAATGCACTTAACTTCTTCTTAGTGAAGAACTTTTCAAGGAAAGCTTGCTTGTAATCTCTCCACGATGTTATCGATTGAGGTGCAAGCGATTTCATCCATCGAAACGCGTCTCCCGCTAGAGAGAAAGAGAAGAGACGACATCTAAGGTGGTCGAAAGGGGCTCCATTGTGTTAATTGGTCCACATAGATCCTCAAAAGAATCAATATGATCCAATGGATTTTCTTGTGGAAGACCGTAGTATTGAGCTTGCTTCACAAGGGAGATAACGCGAGGTTTAATCTCAAAGTCCACGTCTTGTTGTGTGAGGTGGATTGGATTTCGGTCCATGAGAAGTGTTGATGATGAGTGGGTGTCTCCCATGGTCTCATGGTTAGGAGCCAGCCGTTCCATGTCAAAATCATGACGAAATTTGTCAAAACCTTGCTCTAACCCAAACGGTTGGTCTTGGATTCTCTCGAGAGCTTGGTGTCTGAATTGGGCTTCTCCAAATAGTTGATGAGGTTGTAGTGGCTGCTGGTTATAAACTAGGCTCGCCATACTTGCTCGAACAATCCACTTGAAACAATCAAAAATAAGGAAAGACAAAAATTAAATTAGCAAAGTAAAAGAAAAAAAATATTTTAGACTAGATTTTGGTCCAAAGCTTGTAGACAAAATATCAAAGGTCCCCGGCAACGGCGCCAAAAACTTGATGTGGGTCAAAGTTTTGACCACTAAATATAACTGCAATTGCACAGCAATCACGATAGTATTTAGGGATTGAATCCACAGGGACCTCGTAATTGTACAACAAACTTTTTAGGAATCAAATCAAGCTAAAACAAGAAATATGGTTTTGGTTTTTAGGAATGTAAATTAAGGCATGAAAATAACTAAGTAAAGAGATTAGAATTCAAGGTAAACAAACGTTAGGCATGTAGATTAATCGCAGAGATTCATGAATCATTAAACAACATATCGAATTGTAGGGATCTTTTAGAGAGATGTGTTCTAGAACTCAAATCACGGATGTATAATTTTCCCACTGTCATGGCTTAGATTACTATGTTTTAACTTCCTAATAGACTCAACTATCGCAGGTTATTACAAGAAGAAAACACGCAGTAAGTGCAAGATTTAATTGTTCACTAAACTCCTTAACTAACCTTTCGAATTGTTAAGACGCCTAGCTCATCAAATACTAGTTCAGACAATATAACAAGCATTTGGAGAGTATATCAATCTAAAATCAGATGATAGTTGATCAGAAAAGCAATCATGCATTAAGAGCAAATAAAGATGAAGAACGTAATAGATTATCCCTAATTCATTCGATAGAAGTTAACAATTCATGAACTCTTTGATCTTTCTACAACCTAACAAATAAAACTACTCAAACATGGTGCACGAAAAACACAAGATAGATGATGAATTCATAGTAGATAAACTTGAATTAAAGAGTAAAGTAAGAGAATTCTTCTCTATATCGAGATACAAAGCGAGATCATCCACCGGATTGCTCTAAAATCCGAATCTAATGAAGAACACCAAGAGAACTCATGGTGGCTGCTACTTCTGATTAAAATATTCTAAATATTTTGGCACACACCTCACAAGAGGCTAAAAACAATTATTTGTAGGCTTAGGGTCTTCTAGGGCTTCGTTTAGGACAAAACAGACTTTTTACGTCGAAACTGAGGCAATACCGGTCACGGGTACCGGTCCAATTTCGTGACTAGTACTGGGGTTAAATGTCCTCTCTTGTGTGTTAAAAATGGCTGGAATATCGGTCCATGGTGCAGACCGGTATTTGGCCCGAAATTGGACTCGCTTCAGCTTCGAGGCAGTTTGACATGTGCTTAGTAATTCGGGTGTATTTTCCTGCTCACAGCTCCAAATGATATGATTCAAACTTCATTGTGAAGCTGACTCAAAGATATTTCTTCACACTAAGTTTCATCAAATTCCAAATCGATTTGGTCCTCCATTCACTGCTGAAATTCTGGCGTATATGTTCTGTCCAATTTGGTAGAATGTTGTATCTTGTGAATTCTTGGTTCTTGATAGTGTCTTTGGCTTATGAAAGTTGCTGTGACTTAGTATACACCTATTTGGGCTCTTTTTGCTCCTTTTTCCTTAATTTTCCTATTAAGACTCTAAAACTACAAATACGAGAAAAACTACCTCTAAAGGCGTAATACCGTAGATAAATGTATAGAGAACATAGTAAAATATATAGTAAAATAGGTAAAATATGGAACATATCAGGTCTTCTTTCCTCCATGCTCCAAAATGCTCCAAAAGCTCCCATTAAGCTCCAATCGTCCGTCAACCTATAAAGACTCAAAAAGACTCGAAAAATACCAAAAAACTCTAGGAAAAGGACTTATATCATGGTCGAAAACGGGTAAAAACCATGATATATCAACTCCCCTAGACTTAGCATTTGCTTGCCCTCAAGCAAAACATACACTAAAAATGTGAAAAAGGTTTGAAAACGCAGAAACTTACCTTCCCTTGGAGTACCAGACCGAGCCTTTCTACAAGTAATCCACACAATGCAAAACCAACACAATACCAGACCACCATGTACTTCTCCATAGACATTCGTAGCCTCCAAATTCATCCACGACTTCTCAACATAACCCAGTAGTCCTCATTACTGGGTCTCGTCCCAGATCTCAATGCCAAGAACCTTCTAGACTCATTCTCATACTATACCATGACTAGTGAACCATACAACCTTTGGTACTCTTTCTCTCCCCCAGACTTATTCGATTCAGACACTCAAAAACAGTGCTTTCACTACTATTGTTCCTTGTGAGGAGACAGGGTCGTGAGATCGCTCGTCCTCTACATCCGTTCTAAGGAACTCAGACTGCTGCTTTTTGAGCTCTAGATGATCATTCTCATACTATACTCATTGGAATTTTATTTCCTCATCTTATACTCAAGAACTATCATATCACCCCAAATCATTCATTTTTTTTATTGATCGAAGGAGAGGAGTACCATTCTTTTCAACAGAGATTGCACTTTTCAGGTATGAATGAGGAGTCAAGCTCTATGAACACCATTCACCGAGGAGACCGCATAATTAGCTCGAACTTGGCGGATTATGCTGGAAGTAACAGATGTCTCCAGTTAAATGGTCAGCTTTAGGATTTCCCATTAGTCTGATTCTGAAATTGATCCTTGAAAAATGGTCACTCATTGAAAAAGACAATCCACTAATCCAAATGATAGGTCATTGTTTCCAACTGACTATTTTGACTCAATAAAACGTTTTGGAGTGACTCTCAAAAACAAATACAAAGTTTGTAACTACATCCCCTAGACTTAAACAACATTGTCCCCAGTGTTATCAATCCTGAAATTGGTGAAAGAAAAGGAAAAAAAATCAACTGAAAAGAACGAGAACTTACCTATTGCAGGGTGTGTCGATCGACACGAGTAGTGTGTGTCGATCGACACACTGGTTTTTCCTCGTCTCGTTTATTTATTTATTATTTTATTTTTTTTAAGAAATCTGAGACACTTAAAACCAAAACTAAAAGTTAGTAAGCAAAGGGGAAAATCAAACGAAAATAAGTAGACTTATCAGTGGGTTGCCTCCCACTAAGCACTTGTTTTCAGTCACTAGTTTGACTGTGTCAGGCTCAGGCTTTTGGTGGATCTTTGAGGGGTCTTATGTCTCCCTCGTCCATTGATAACCTTGCATTTGATCGCTCTCTAGCTCCAGACATCCAAGGAACAATACCAGGGAAAAGCTTCATGGTGGTTTGCAGCATTTCTTGAACAACAACCTCTCCTTTCTCCCTCAACTCTAAGGGGATGATGATTCTGAACTTGGAGAAAGGTTTGAAAGTCTTTTTGCGCTTCACCTTGCAGGCAGTCAAGTCTCCATCAAATCTCATAGAGGGTGAAGTCAAAAGTGGGGCACTTAGGATCTTCTTCATGTTATCTTCAAGGTCTGAACTCTGCTTTCCTCCATTTGTAACGGTCATACAAGAATTCTCCTTGAACCGAACTGCGGGGTAGAAGACATCCTTGTTAATCTTAGAGAAGGAGATTCTCTGATTGAGAAAATCCACAATCGCATGATGACCCAAGAATCAATGGTTTCTCGCTGTCCTTCTTCTTCTCCATAATGTGAAAACCCATCGGAACCAGACAATCTCCTACTTGAAGCATCAAGCCAGGAATGAACCCTTTCGAAAATGTTGAAGAAAAGTCAGCCAGCTCGAGAGACATCTTCGAAGGTTGCAGATCCTTAATCTCTAGCTTCCTTGCAACAGACTGAGACATGACATTCACATTAGCTCCAGTGTCACAAAGAGAATTCTTGAATTCCATACCTTTGATTGAGCAAGGAACAATGAACATCCCTGGATTCTGTATCTTTTGCAACTTCCTCAGTGGTGGTTGAGCATATCTCCCTTTCTCCTCTGGTGTTTTGACACTAACAGCCCGTGGGTATGGAATCTTGGGCTTGTAGACCCTTTCCTCTACTTTAACCGAAGGTTTTGAAGTGTTTGGAGTCGTCTGGGACCCGTGTCGATCGACATAGATGGGCTGTGTCGATCGACATGCCTGTGTCGACCTCGTGCCGATCCTGGAAGAAAGATCACCGATTGCGTAAACTCCAGGTTTGCGATTTTTGACCTGTGTCGTTCGACACAGGCTTCCGTGTTGATCGACACGGGGTCTGGAGCGCAAAACTCATCTTCTTTAACATCTTCTTTACTCCCCAAAGTGATAGCATTGATGTGTAGTCTCGGGTTTGTTTCCGTCTTGGCTGGGAGAAAACCTTCTTGCCTTCTAACATTCTCTGCGGTTTGAGCTACTTGGGTGTCTAGCTTCTTCACATGGAGATTGAGACCCTCAATTTTCCCATTCAGATCAGTGTACATGGCATCCATCTTCCCATTGAAGCTCACAGTCATCTTCTGTTGACCCTCCAAGAGCTGCTCTAGTATAGATTTCATCTCACTATCTGAAGATTGAGCAGGAGGCGTCTGGTAAGAAGAAGAATCGTAGTTCTTTGTGTAGTTGTTGCTCTGAAACGGCTTCTGAAAGTCAGTCTTCTGATAACCTTGTTGATTACCATACCTCTGACCCTGAAAACCAGCTCCACCAACGTAGTTGACATCCTTTTCATCTTGATCTTCCTCTGGAATGAAATTCTCTACTTCTTGAGCAAACTAAACCGTCTTCTTCCCCACTAGAAGGTTATGTACAAAATCCAACTTAGCTTTCACCTCAGCAATTTGGCTTCCATCCATGTTCCCACCCAGCTTCTTCTTTTTGAAGTCTGCGTTCTTGGTACTATTGCTAGAAGCCAAGTTCTCTATAAGCACAAGTGCATCCTCGGGATATCTAGTGTTGAAGTTCCCGTTGCTCGCAGTATCTAAAGCCATCTGGTAGCTCCAATCAATCCCTCTGAAGAAGATAGCCAGTAACTGAACATCGCTGAAACCGTGATGAGGACAGTTGATATATCATGGTTTTTACCCGTTTTTTACCATGATATAAGTCCTTTTCATAGAGTCTTTTTGATATTTTCGAGTCTTTTTGAGTCTTTGTAGGTTAAAGGACGACTGGAGCTTTTGGAGCATTTTGGAGCATTGAGAAAAGAAAAGCCGAAGTGATCAAGTCGGAGTCGAGTTTTCAAGGCTCTGTCGATCGACACGATCTTGTGTGTCGATCGACATGCTCGTCTAACACGAGAAGATTACAAGTTTTGAGGAAATTCTGTTTTTGCCCAAAAAGCTCAGAAGTTGTACAAGAAGCCCAATCCGAATTTTAGGCTTTATATATAATTTTTCCTTAGGCTTTTAGGTTTAGATCAAGTTTTTATTTGAGACATTGAGAGAGAAGAGATTTGGAGAGCTTTTAGGAGATTTCAGACTTCCGGAATTCATCGTTTTCAAATATCTGTATCACTTACTCTATCTCTTTTATGCAATTTATTTCATTCATAATGTTTACTGCATCTATGTCTGAGTAGTTTGCTTGTTAGGTTTAGGGTAATTCTAGGGTTTGATGAGAAATCGTTAGGATTGAAACACTGTTAGGATTTATCTTTATGTTCTTATCTAGATTGCTTTAACTCTGATTTTAGGACTGATCAACTGAAATTGGATATCCTAGGTTGCTTTAATACGTGTGAAAGTATTATTAACAACCGGATGAGTAAAATTGTCTATTCACAAAGAGATTTGGCTTAGCAATTTTGTGAACAATTGAACCTGAATTTAATGCTTGATTTTATTCACTAAGTTTGCAAAGAAATTTGGAATTTAGGGATTTAGTCATAGATAATCTCTGCAACGAATGTTGATTGGTTTTATATTCGTGTTTGAGTTCTACAACCGTGCTTAACAAATCATTACCGTTTTCTATCATGTGTGTCGTTCGACACACAGGATAGAAAACGGTTAGGATTTGTCTAATTATCCATAGCCTAACTCTTTTGTCTAATTGATTACAAGAACCTTTATCATCATTCACTGTTTATTTTGTTGTTTTTATTACATTCATACA
Organism: Arabis hirsuta; assembly: GCA_964056655.1. NCBI lineage: Eukaryota > Viridiplantae > Streptophyta > Magnoliopsida > Brassicales > Brassicaceae > Arabis > Arabis hirsuta. The sequence continues at coordinate 20,989,626 of OZ053299.1, read as the reverse complement.
CTTTTACTTAGCAAAATGTGAACTCTTTATACGATTGTGTGTTTTGATTCCCTGTGGATTCGACCCCTTAGTATTACGACGATCTCTTAATTTGAGAGAGTAGCTTAGGGCAAGTTTGAGCATATCAAATTTTGGCGCCGTTGCTGGAGATTCGATTTTACCAATCGATTATTGATACTAGAATTTTGTCTAAGTTTTTTATTTTTGTTTTGTTACTTACTTGTTCTTTTCTCTTTGTCTTGTGTGTTTCAGGTTTATGCCTAATCGCGTTACCAGAAGCAACCGGAACGAAGAGCTAGTTGATCTCAACCTTGAGATTGGGAAGTTAGAACGAGCCAACCGAGCAACGAAAAAGACAGCCAACATGAATCTGTTAGTTCTGATCAGATATGAAGACGGGTTTCATCAGGATACCGAGGGTCGCAGACGCAATGGTCAGGGTCAGAAGATAGATGAGAATGGAGCTGTGATTTTTGAGGAGCCAGCTGGGCGTGGGCGTACTCTGGAAGAGAATAATAGGCCCGACGAGTTCTATGCCAACAGGGTAGCAATTAGTCCTCCTTTTTTTCTGAGAAACGACTTTGAGCTGAAGCCTGCCTACTTCTCACTTGTGGCTCAGCACCCGTTCCATGGTCTTTCCTCTGAGCACCCGATGGACCACATTGAGAGGTTTGAGGACTTAACATCTAGCATCAAGGCTAATGGAGTGTCTAGCGACTACCTCTACTGCAAGCTTTTCCCCTACTCTCTTAGTGGAGAAGCTGCCTACTAGTTGAAGCAGCTAGAGCCAGGCTCGATGACTACTTGGGAGGACACCAAGAATGCTTTTCTCAACAACTTCTTTGATGAGGCAAGATCCGAGGATCTGAGGACTAAGATCTCTACTTTCAAGCAAGGTCCGACTGAAGCATTTAAGGCTTCCTGGGGGAGATTCAAGTCCTACCAGAGAGATTGTCCTCATCATGGATTCAGTGATGTTCAGCTGTTGGGCATTTTCTTCAGAGGTATTGATTGGAGGTATCAGATGACTCTGGATTCTGCTAGCAATGGGAACTTCAACACCAGATATCCGGAGGATGCACTGATTCTTATCGACAACTTGACTTCTAGCAATAGTACCAAGAATGCAGACTTCGAGAGGAAGAAGCTTGGGGGAAATATGGATGGAAGCCAAATCGCTGAGGTTAAGGCTAAGCTGGATTCTGTGCATAATCTTCTAGTGGGAAAGAAGACGGTTCAGTTTGCTCAGGAGGTAGAGACTTTCATTCCAGAGGAAGAGTAGGATGAAGAGGATGTTAACTACATCAGTGGGACTGTTTTTCAGAGTCAGAGGGTTGGTAGTCAGCAGGGTAACAGAAACTTCAACGGGAACAACCAGAGGACTATATTCACTGGGAATCCAAGCTCACCTAGCTATTCTCCTAAACCGCAGTTTCAAAAGACCGAGTATCAGAAGCCTTTCCAGAGTAACTACACTAACAACTACGGGTCTTCATCTTATCAGACACCTCCTGCTCAGTCATCAGAGAGCAGCGAGATGAAATCTATGCTAGAACAGCTCTTGGAAGGTCAACAGAAGATGACTGTGAGCTTTAACGGAAAGATGGATGCCATGTACCAAGATCTGAATGGAAAATTCGAAGCCTTGAACACCCATGTCAAGAAATTGGATACTCAGTTTGCTCAGACCGCAGAAAATTCGAGGAGGCAAGAAGGGTTTCTCCCATCTAGAACGGATGCAAATCTGAAGCATAGTGTTGCTGCCTTCACCACGAGGAGTGGGAAGACGCTTGTAGAGCCAGTCGTGAAGAAGGGACTTAGTGCAGAACAGTTTGACGAGCTTGTAGAGATCGATGACGATGAGAATGTCGTTCCAGACCCCGTGTCGATAGACACGGAAGGAGTGTGTCAATCGACACAGGTCGGAAAGTTCAACTCTAAAAAATACGCAATCGGTGATTCTTCGAGCAAGGTTGACACTAAGGTCGACACGAGGTCGACTCAGATAACCCATGTCGATCGACACAAGGACAGTGTCGATCGACACGGGTCCCAGACGAACCCAACCTTGTCGAAACCTTCGGCTAATGCAAAGGAGAGAGTGTATGTGCCTAAGATACCTTATCCTAGGAACCAGAAGAAGTCCAAGCAGGAGCTAGAGGATGCTCGGTGCAAGGCTGTGATGTATAAGCTGGTTGTGGAGCTTCCTTTGATTGATGCTATTAGGACTAGCCCGGTGATTCGTCGTTACGTGAAGAGGATGGTCACTAAGAATTTGGGTCTTGAGGAAGAGGTTGCAATGATTTCAGAGCAGGTCAGTGCAGTGATTCAAAATAGAGTTCCAGAGAAGCTCATGGATCCGGGAAGCTTTGTGTTGAATTGTGTGATTTTCAAGGAGAGGTTTCCGAGGTCTCTTTGTGATTTGGGCTCTGGTGTTAACCTGATGCCACACTCTGTAGTTGTTGGTCTTGGGATGACTGATTTCCAGCCTACTAGGATCTCCCTTATCCTAGCCGACCGGTCAGTCAGGATTCTAGAGGGTGTTTTGGAGGATGTTCCAATCAAGGTTGGAGACTGTTTGATCCCTACTGACTTCGTTGTTTTGGAATACAACAAGGAACCCAAAGATCTTCTTATCTTGGGTAGACCGTTCTTAGCTACAGCTGGTGCTATGATCGATTGCAAGGGAGGCAGTATTACTCTGAGTGTGGGCGATTTAGAGATGAAGTTTGAGATGGACAAGCTGATGAAGAAACCTACCATCGACGGTCAGACATTCTACATTGATACTCTTACAAACATTGCACAGGAAGTCTTTAATGAGATGCATCCCATTGATCCCTTGGAAAGGACTTTGGTGAGGTCAGCTTGATGAAGTTGCTAAGGGTTATGTTAAGATGATGGATGCTGGTAAGAAAGTGAGGCAGTTGGTTGGTAATGTGGAGCTGGTTGGAACTTCAGTGAAAGCTACAAAGGTCAGCGATTGGAGCGAAAAAAAAGCTCCGAAAATCGAACTCAAACCGCTTCCAGCAGGGCTAAGGTACGCTTTTCTTGTTCCTAATTCCACATATCCAATCATTGTTAGTGCTTCTTTAAACAATGCAGAGCTCACTTTACTGCTAAGCAAGCTGCGCAAGTTTCGCAAAGCTCTTGGCTATTCTCTTGATGATATTTCAGGAATCTCTCCGGACTTGTGCATGCATAGGATTCACCTAGAGGATGAGACTAAGTCATCGATTGAGCATCAGAGGAAGCTAAATCCAAATTTTTAAGAGGTTGTCAAGAAGGAGATTTTGAAACTTCTAAAGGCAGGGATCATCTATCCCATTTCAGACAGTGTTTGGATTAGTCCGGTTCATGTGGTGCCCAAGAAAGGAGGAGTCACAGTGGTGAAGAATGAGAGGAACGAGCTGATTCCTACAAGGACAGTGACTGGGCACAGGATGTGTATTGACTACCGGCAGCTAAATGCAGCCACCAAGAAAGACCATTTTCCTTTGCCTTTCATTGATCAGATGTTGGAACGACTAGCGAATCATCCCTATTATTGCTTTCTCGATGGGTACTCTAGGTTCTTTCAAATCCCCATCCATCCAGAAGACCAGGAAAAGACCACGTTTACTTGTCCATATGGCACTTTTGCATACCGTAGAATGCCATTTGGACTATGTAATGCTCCTGCAACTTTCCAGAGATGTATGATGTCGATCTTCACTGACATGATTGAGGATTACATGGAGGTCTTCATGGATGATTTCTCAGTCTACGGTTTTTCCTTCAAGGACTATCTCGACAACTTGGAGAAGGTGTTTGCTAGATGTATGGAGAAGCATTTGGTTCTCAACTGGGAGAAATGCCACTTTATGGTGAAAGATGGAATTGTACTTGGTCATAGAGTTTCAGCTGATGGGATTGAGGTGGATCGTGCTAAGATCGAAGTCATGACAAGTCTGCAACCACCAACTTCAGTCAAGGAGATTCGAAGTTTCCTGGGACATGCTGGATTCTACCGGAGATTCATCTAGGACTTCTCCAAGATTGTTCGCCCACTTACCACTTTGCTCTGTAAGGATGTCAAATTTGTTTTTGATACTGATTGTTTAGCTACTTTTGAACAGATTAAGCAGGCTTTGGTGAGTGCTCCAATAGTGCAACCTCCAGACTGGGATTTGCCTTTCGAGGTTATGTGTGATGCTAGTGATTATGCAGTTGGGGCTGTGTTGGGTCAGAAGAAGGACAAGAAGCTTCGCGGCATATACTATGCTAGTAGGACACTAGACGAGGCTCAGAGGAACTATGCTACTACAGAGAAGGAGTTGCTAGTTGTGGTCTTTGCTTTTGAGAAGTTCCGCCCTTACCTGATCGGAGCTAAGGTGATCGTGCACACTGACCACTCAGCGCTAAAGTACTTAATGCAGAAGAAGGATGCCAAGACGAGGTTGTTGAGATGGATTCTACTCCTCCAAGAGTTTGACATTGAAGTGAAGGACAAAAAAGGGGTTGAGAATGGCGTCGCGGATCATCTTTCGCGAATTCGTGTAGAAGACAACGTCCCCATCGATGACTACTTTCCAGAGGAGAGTGTGCACTTCATTGAGATTGGATTGCAAACAAGCAAAGTGCTCGATCAACACGTTTTCAGAGTTCCAGAAGTTGTGACGATCGACACGTGATTTAATCGTCAAAAGCCAAGACTCGGAAACGTGTGTGTCGATTGACATGCCTTCATATGTCGATCAACATGATACCTGTTGGGCATCGAGTGGGACGTTTGGCAACCCCGTGTGTGTTGTTTCTAGATCCGATCAATCATGGTATGCTGACATTGCCAATTTCCTAGCTACAGAAGACGTACCTACAGATCTTAAGGGGTATGAGAGGAAGAAGTTCATGAAATAACTTAGGAGGTACTACTGGGATGAGCCTTACCTTTACAAGCACTGTTCAGATGGAATCTACAGAAGGTGTATTGTAGAGAGTGAGGTACGAGATGTCCTTTATCACTGTCACAGTTCTGAGTATGTTGGGCACTTTGCCACGTTCAAGACGGTCTCGAAGGTTCTACAAGCAGGGTTTTGGTGGCCAATGATGTTTAAGGATGCTCATGCTTTTGTTGCGCAGTGTGACACTTGTCAAAGGAGAGGAAAGATAAGCAAGAGGAACGAGATGCCACAAAACTTCATCCTTGAGGTTGAGGTTTTTGATTGCTGGGGCATTGATTTCATGGGTCCTTTCCCGTCGTCTTATGGGAACAAGTACATCCTAGTCGCTGTGGACTATGTCTCCAAATGGGTGGAAGCGATTGCTAGTCCTAGGAATGATGTTGTTAAGCTATTTAAGACCATCATTTTCCCTCGATTTGGAGTCCCCAGGTTTGTCATTAGTGATGGCGAAACACACTTTATCAACAAGGTTTTCGCCAAACTTTTGTTGAAGTACGGAGTTCATCATCGCGTGGCCAGTCCTTATCATCCTCAGACGAGTGGACAAGTCGAGGTATCTAACAGACAGATTAAGGAGATCCTTGAGAAGACGGTCAATTCTACGAGGAAGGATTGGTCAGCCAAACTCGATGATGCGCTCTGGGCTTATAGAACTGCCTACAAAACACCTTTGGGAACTACTCCACTTCATCTGCTTTATGGGAAAGCTGTCATCTTCCAGTGGAGTTGGAACACAAAGCAGTATGGGCAGTGAAACTCTTCAACTTTGACATCAAGCCTGCTGTAGAAAGGCGTCTGATACAGCTAAATGAACTGGATGAAATCAGACATCATGCCTACGAAAGCTCCAAGTTATACAAGGAGCAGACAAAGGCATATCACGATAAGCGGATCATCTCCAGGACATTCAAACTAAATGACCAGGTATTACTTTATAACTCTCTTTTACAGCTTTTTCCTGGTAAATTGAGTTCTCGTTGGTCAGGTCCCTTCACAATCAAGGAGGTCAGACCACATGGAACTGTTGTCCTCATTAGCAAGGATGGGAAGGAGTTCACCGTCAATGGGCAAAGGGTGAAACATTATTGGGCAGAAGCCGAGATTTCGGAAGGAAACATTGTGCCTCTGGATGATGCACCCATTACCTAAGCTCCGACACAGTCAAGCTAATGACTGAAAACAAGCGCTTAGTGGGAGGTAACCCATTGGTAAGTGTATATTAGTTCAGTATTTTTTTCGTTTTGTTTTACTAACTTTGTACGTTGAAAGGGAACAGAAAAGCCCGTGTCGATCGACACGTCCCACGGCAAAAGGTAAGTGTTCTTAAAACCTGACTTCTTCTCCTTCCTCCTCACAACTCTTTCGAAAAAGAAAGAAAAAAAAGAATCGATCGACACCGATTTTAAAACCTCCATAACTTTTGCATTCTTTCACCAAATTGAGCGATTTTTGGCTCTAACCTACTCGGATTTTCACCCTCATCATGATCCTACACTCCTTTTACTCGATCTGCGAAGGTATGGTCATCTAAACTCACTTTTTCAGTTCGGCGTTATGGAGAAAAGTTTGCAATTTCAGGTTGTTTTGGTTCGAATTAGGTTGTAAGAATGTCTCGTATGCATTTTTTTTTAGTGATGTTGGACCGAATCTACGTGTTAATTTCGTTGCTTTTGGTGGATTAGATTCGAGTTTGAGAATTTTAGGAATTTTAGGTTTTTAAAGAGGTGAAGTCGAATTTAGGATAATTTGAGGTTGTTGTTGTAATACATTATACGTATGCGATTGATTTAGGTTGTGTAGAAAGTGTTGATGTTGATTGTTGCAGATGCATTGCTTTGATTTGCAGATTTTCGGAGTCGATATTGTCTGTGTCGATCGACACAGATGCACAGAATGTCAACTTTTTACTGATTTCGGATTTTTGTATTGGTTTGGTTTGATGTTGTTTTGCAGATGGCTCCAAAGGGTACCAAACGCCACAAACCAAGTGAGGAGGCTACATCCAGCTCTCAACCCACGGCTTCAACCGTTGCTTCACTTCCTCCATGGCCACGACTCAAGGGAAGGAAAATCGCTATCCAGAGGCAGTTGGATGATGTTCCTGCGAAGATTCTAATTCGCAGCAATGTTATTGACAGAGAGATCATGGAGGAATGGGACGACTATGACTCGCTTCTGTATAACGAGTGGTTAAAGGTGAAGCTCTCTCCGACCAGAGTTGCAAATCCAAGGACAATGAGTGGTTCAGGTCTCAAGGCTGAGGTGTTGCGATTACTGAGGAATGCAGGATTGGGGACCATTTCCACCCGCAGTTACGATATGTACCCTGACCTGGTCCGTCAGTTTTTCGCATCAGTGAGGCTCGTTTGTGTGGCAAGTGATAGGGAGGAACATGATGATACATCAAAGTGGGTCTTGAGTTTCAAGATTCAAGAGGTCTGCTATAGGCTCACTCTTCGGGATCTTTGCAGAGTATATGGTTTTGACAAGGATCGAGATTATCAGGGACTTCCGGAGACCATCCCGGATATACAGGCCTTTTGGACGCATTTTGGGACCGAGATGTAAGCTTCTGCTGCCTCCACTCACACTGATGTGAGGCATCCGGTCCTTTACTACCTGTTTCGCCTATTATCTAGCACGATCTTGTACAAGGTGGAGCCTAAGAAGATGAGGCTTCAGGAGCTAGTCCTGTTATCGTATGCTCTCTGGAAGGATGTTGCAGACACGGCTTAGGATGAGTCTCAACCCGTGACCTGGATGGAGTCTTACCCTAACATGGGGGTTATTTTCGCACGCCATCTGCTCTCTCTGAAGAACACGCCACTTACCTTGAAGAAGAGCAGCAAACCCTTTTCAGCTGGTAGCCTTTTCACTCCCCTCTTCACATTTTGTCGAGTTGATACATCCGTTTGCACTGTGGAGACAACAGGTTGTACTGTTGATATCGATTACCTGATGAGAGCCACGTAGCTCAAGCCAGACGAGCATTGGGTCTTCCGCCCAGTTCCTGGAGAACAGCGGATGGTAAAGCTACCGCGTCCCGAGCTGATAAAGATCTCGGCCAACCCAGCTTTGATGGTTTTCGAGCCGGTCCAGAGGTTGCTGCGACCAGTTGGACCTGTGCGCAAGCAGACTACTCGGGGAGCTGCTGCAGCTGGTACCTTAGAAAAAAAGATACGTTGCATTCATTCAAATCACTAAAATACATAAATAAACTCTGCAAATCCAAATCACTTATTAGCAAGCAAATCCAAATCACTAAAACACATAAACACTTAAACTTTAGAAGTTAACAAACAACACTTTAGAATTTCACTGATTAGCAAGCATATCACTGATTAGCTTGTTCTTTAGAGTCAATTCCATCTCATCAAGTGGTTCTTTTTTGCCAATGAGACTTTCAAGCAGTTTCATATCATTGTCCTTCTTCTTGATTGTCCACATGCTTTGAAACGCCAACAGATCGCTTTCCACTGTACTTGACTTGCTCACACTTATCCAGAGCCATTGGTTGATCATCTGATTCCGTAAATGTATTAGAGCTTGCAGATTGCTCGGTTTCAGTTTGCTTCCTTTTTTTTGACTTTCCATCACCTTTCGAAGAGGCACACCACTTCTGATCATTGCGAAACTCTATCCATGCGTGCTCAAGGTTGAACTTCACTTTGTGGTCATGGAAGTTAATTTCGTAAGCAACCTTCAGAACATCATTGTCATTCTGCAACTACTTTGCTGCCTCTTTGCAGCATCATAGCACCCTACAAATTTGCATACACACTCATTTATCTTTTGCCATCTTTGCTTGCAATGGTTGGCCTCTCTATTTTGAAATCCAGCAAGCGCATGAGATGAGTTAAAATAAGCTTGAATACGTTTCCAAAACGCAGTCAACTTTTGCTCATTACCAACAACCGCATCCTTGCTCGTGTTTAACCAGGCGCTGCATAGCACAATGTCTTCAGTTGGAGTCCATTTGCGTCTTTCTCTACGACCCTCACCTATCTCTTCTACTCGCTTAGGAATTTGTGTGTCTACTTGACTATTTAAAAGATCCATGAAATTAGAAGGGTTTAGGGTTGATGAATCCATATAAGACTGAGTATATGGATCCATGAAATTAGAAAGATTTATTGTGTTTTTTTCTCAATGGTTGATGTATAATTTTAACAAGTTTATTGTTCATTATATAGAAAAAATTTTAAGTCTCTTTGGTAGTTGAGGTTCTAGCAGTGATGAATTTATCAGTAGCATTTATCACTAGCTAAAAACTAGAATCGCTTTCCTCTGTCCAAACTTCACATTAGTTGCACTAACTAAAAACCAGTCCTTATCTAACAACCAATTATCTAATCAATTTTGAAAACATCCTAGGCAAATTAAAAGCAAACTAAAAGCAGTGTCATTCTGGTCCTAATCTAACAAGCATTTCTCAATCAAAACATACCATTAGCATTAATTACCATTTATCACACTACAACTAACAACCATCAACCAATTTACCTTGTAAGACTGCAATGATGGAGAAGAAAACAACCCAAATCCTGCCATCCTTGCTGTTCTTTCCAAATCATAAGACTCCATAAGCTTGCAACTAATGTCATTTGGATCAGCAGAAAAATCATTATCAGCAAAAAGACCTAAAATTCAAGTTCCTCAACCAAATGAAGAAAAACAAGCACTACACAAGTAAACATCAAATTCCAAATCAAGCCCAATTGTTCCTACAAAGAATTTGTGTTTCTGAGTATACCGAAAAACACATCTACGGGAAGTGAACACAAAGGGGATATAGATAAATATAAACACACATACGGATCGAACCAAACTCATAGAAAAAACAACACAAAAGCACATACAAAGGCTCTCCTGCCTACCAAAACAAAGCGAGTTTTCTATAATGTTGCAAAGTCTAAGTGATAACAACCATCTTTGATGAAACAAAAGAAGCCAAGACAGTAACTCATAAAACAAAAAGAGCATATTCCTTGACAATAAACCAATCAGAAGAACAAGAAACAAATGATCGCATTTGAAGAAAATTATGAAGCTTTTGACCCAAAACAGAACAACCGAAAAGCCAAGATTAAGGGATCAAAGGAGGATGATGCCTACCAATATTATAAACAATTATGTCGTTGAGGAATTTCTTATCGACGAGACCACCGAACACAACCACCATGGATTTTTCGACATTGACAGTTGTATGTCCACTGATAAAAAAAAAAGAATGAAAAATCAGCTGAATCGAATCGAATCGAGAAAAATAGGACAAGAGGAATTATTACCTTCGTGGCTTTGGAGGAGTTCCGGTGAAATCGGAGAAGAAGCTTGAACCCAGTGATGCATATCACCGATTGGGATTCAACTTTCTTCTCTAGTCAATTATTGGAGATCGAAACGACTCTTTGAGGACAGGAAGAGAACCGATGACTTTGTTAGCGAAGCTGGAGATGGAATTGGGTTTCTCTATGTAAGCTCGGATTGACAAGGAGAAACCTCCCAAGGATCCTCTTCCTCCTCCGGCGATGGATGAGGATGATCTCAGATTCGCGGTTGATGGAGAGATTCAATCCTCTGAAATCGCCAAGAGAGAGAGAGACGAGAGAGAGAGAGGGAGGCGAAGAGATTTTAGTGTGTTTTTTTATATAATTAGACCACCTCTAAAAAACAGACACGTTATCAGTTCTTAAGAAAACATTAAGTTCCTTAAGTAAGACCCGGTTCTTAACAAAACACATTCTAATCTGATATTTTTGTTATTTTTTAAGTTAAGGACTCCTTTAAAATTTCCTTAAAAGTCTCCGTTGGAGGTGGTCTAATCTCTCCATTTTGACCTCGATTCTCCCAACGTGTGCTCAAGTCTTTAATCTCATTTAAATCCATTTTTCCTTTTTGATCTAATATTTTTAAAATATTTTGGAACTTCAAGGTGAGTTGCGGAGACGGGTTTGTGAACTGAGAAGATGGATTAAGCTTAGCAGAAATGCTTTTTTGCAAAGAGCTTATCAAATGGGAACAAAAGGAAAACATGGAGAATATGAATCGGAAAATTAATGCGTAACACTAGAGAGACGAAAGAATTTAGACTATTTAACTGCTTACGTTCGGAAGAATGTTGAAATACCCGTATGGATAGCTTTAGAGGTCTCAAATAGCATCTTGTGGTTACTATAGTTTGGATATAGAATTGCTATGCTAAATTAAATTTCTTTGTATTAGTGAAACTTGATTGTTTCTAATTATAGGAATTATACTTGATTGTTTCTAAGTATGGGAGTTATACATAGTTTTTTTTTTTAATAAACCGTTGGAGTTCCGGATTTTTTATCCATAATCTTTTCGGTGCCCAGGGCCAGCCATTGCTAATACCACGTTTAAGGCGTAAATCACTTCTTCCAATTGGAGTTGAACTAGTGACTTTGAAGACTATTTTTGAAATAGTGGAGTTGAACTAGGCGACCAACCACTAGTGAGTTATATATAGTTGGTATGCAAAAACTATATCAACTGTACACATCCACAGTCATAAACTTTCTTGTTTCTAATTATTGAAATTATAATATTTACTTGTACATGGTTGTGGTTGATTAGAAACGAGAGTTTAGTGATTTGATTTTGATATAAGATTGGAATCCACCAAACTTATTGATCATGTAGTTCCAAGGCCTATGGTTTGAATGTGATGACGTTCGCCACAAAGAGTTTCGGAATTTCTCTTTGATAAGAACACAAGTCTAATTCTAAGTAAATCCACACAAAGAAAATGACTCAAGACGTTTACTAAACTAAGGAATCCACCAAATAGCTTAAATAAACAATGAACAAAGCTGAAAAACTTTAAGAGAGAAAACTCAGATTTTTTATTAATGATTTCGTGTGTTACAAAGGAATAGATGAGCTGTATTTATAGAGCTCTTACATCCACAAATGTAAATGCAAAATATAGCATTTATGGGATTTTTTTGGCAGAAACAAAAAGGAAACAAATATTGAAATAAATGCAAAATATAGCTGTTGAAAATTGATGGTGTTTTTTGGGCAGAACAGGAAAGGTTTGATGCTCCCCTTGTATCTTGAGATTTTAGGCGTGAATCCATGCTCAATTGGAAGCCTCTTTCTAATGTAGAAGATCACGAAGCCTTGTTCAAAAAAGAAGAGCCGTTTGAGAGTTAATGCTTCAAGTGTAATTGCATTCAGATATGGAAAGTGTGGTCTTTGCGCTATCTTTGTAATCTTCTTGTTGTGAACGCATCTATTGGCGTTTCTAAAAGTCTCTGGTTCAGCTAGAGTCTCTCCTGGTCGCCAAACCCTTTTCCTCAAAGATCTATATAAGGGAATATCTTTGTTTGGTCGGTTTAATGTCCCTCGGTTAGGCTGCAAATTCGTGAGCTGGTCTAAACCAATCTTGGCATGATATGGGCTGGTGTTGACTCTTGCGGTGGTCCTAAGTTCAGAATGCATCCATCCTCCAAAGAGTCATACTTCAAAGGTCTTGAAATGAACTCCGAACGCTCTCGGTTTCTCTTGTTGCACCTCTTGTTGTACTCTCTGTTCCATGTCTTCACCATTTCTGATTTCGACACTTGATGAATCACCGTGGGCAATGATGTTGGTTTGGATGTCCTCATCAGATTTGATATCAATCAAGCTTACAACTTCTTTCGTCACTCTTATATCAGACTTGCTGTTGATATGTCTGCATTTAACTGTAGATGCATCATCTCGTTCGGCTCATAGTGAACCATCTCCACAGACGAAAGAGTATCTATTGGTGGGCCTTTTAGTTCTTCATCTTCCACGGACACCAAGTTATCATCAAATGCGTCCTTGCTGCAATCTACAACAGTCTGAGATTCTGCGGTGAGAAGTGCCTCGAAGGAACACTTGTTCCCTGAGACTTTTTTCTCTAGATTAAACTTCACGTCTAGGATAGGAGTTTGGAAATCGACCGAACAAGTAGTAGGTTGAAAACCGAGAACGCTCTTCAAGTCATCTTCCACTCCAGGCTCTCCTTCATTGATTAACCTAGAACTTCCACAACCAGTAGTTACAGTTGGATTCTCAAGCTCGTGAACCAAGCAATCGGGATTCCCGGGCTCATAACTCATGTTCTCCCTTTCTATGTAACAATCCGTTTTTGTGCTTGATGTCACCGTCTCTTTATCTAGATCATCCTTCCTGACGCTAGTCACTATCTCGGCCTCATCATATCCTCCCAAACTATCACCTAACTTTTCAGAAACTCCATTAGTCATTTCCTGAGAATTGTTTTCAGCAAATAGAGTAATTTTAACCTCTTTCCGTGAAGAGATTGGGCTGTCCAAGACAGAGTGTCGGCCTCCAAACTCCTCTGCTGTAACTTGGCTTTCGTCTGGATGGGTACCAGTCAGAGGTTTCTTTTCCATCTCCATGTCATCTCCATTGGAAAATTCAGAGGCTGTAACCACGAAGGCTTGTCTGAGTTTTCCATCCGTGACTGAAGTTGAAGACAATAACCCAGCAAGTGCAGATGCTAAAGCATCATTTATAGACAGCGAATGTTTTGGACTCTTTTCAGTAGCTCCACTCCCAAATGAATGACCAACCTCCTCACTACTGATCTCAGATTCAGTAGAAATCACCTCGTTTCCTGAGATTGAGTTATTTTCACTCCCCTGTTCTAAGAACTTTGTACAAATATTATCCAGCCCGTTGTTTGGTAATACAACAGCATAATCTTCACTGTTGTCTAAACTAGAGAAGTCGGGGACAACTGTTAAAGAAGAAGAGGCCAATTGTGGATTGTCTGTGTTTTTGGTCAGTCCATCCAACTCATTGGTTTCAGGAGTTTTATATGTATCACTGCCCAGAGAATCTGCATTGGGTATTTCTGTTTCTACAAACAATTCAGATTCAAGTGAATTCTTACCTAGCTGTTCAAGTTTCTTCTCTACTAGCTGGAGTCTTGCATCAATACTATTGATAGGTCTCAACATCTGATCTTCAAATCTTGTCAAGATAGTTTCTATCCGGCTTACCTTGTTAACAAGCTGATCCAGGATAGTCTCCACGTTATTGCAAGACGTATCAGGATTGATTTCAGCTAACGATACTCGTGTTGCATCAACATGCCTTGCAAGAGTATCAACTATCGCTGGTGAGCTCACTCCTTTGTGATCAGTTTTACAGGAATTTATCTCTTGCTGAATTTCATTCGCAATCTTACCAGAATCATTTGAATTTCCCAAAGTTCCTGGAATCATCGTACTGTAGGACTTGTCGGAAACTTTTCCATCACGTTCCTTTCTGACATCTTTCCCTCGAGACAGCTGCAAAAGAGTTGGCATAAACATAGCCATCAGCGAACTACTGGATGAATTTGCTGTTCCACTTGCTTCTTCCTGCTCTAACTCACTTTGATCAATAGGATCAGCAAATACATAAATTTCATCAACAAGTGCACATCCTTTGTCCTGAAGGGAGAGAAGACGGAGTGTAATGGAGATGCAAGGTTCTGCATCATTGATCTCTGCAGTAGCTTCAAAAAAATCCTGAAATACCAAGGGGAAAAACAAGGAAATGACAAACAGAAGAACAAATAAACACCAACACCATCGGTTCCTTATATCACAGGGTTTTTTCTTGCTTCCATGTGATTTTACTCCCAAAGAGAAACTCGTTACCTGATTTCCTAATTGTGGTATTTGAAGCAGATATTTTTCATTATTCAGCAGAGAATCATCGCCAGCTTTCACTTCAACCCAATCATCTTCTTTAGCCCGTCCACTGCCATTGTCTTTTACCCTCCTCTCCATAGGATCCTTCACCGGTTCCACTTGAGTCTTAGAAGGTGAGTCAGTGAGAGGGATCTGAAGCACTTCCTCTTCGTCTTCTTCTCTCGTTGCAATGCCACATCGAACTGTACACAGGTATTCTCTGTCATTCCGCCGCTTTTGGGTGAAATATACTTCGTAGACCCGTGCAGTACTACGGATATAGACTTGCCTTAATTCATGCTCCTGTGTAAATGTAACTGCAAGCACAAACACATTTTACCAAACACCACAGATCACCACCGAAACGTACATGAAATTCCCACCAATTTCATAGTATAGCTCTACCGGTCTATCAAACTAACAATTAGGGGTTAATAAGCGGATCGGAGAATCCTGGAAAATAACTAAGACAAATTATATCCCGAAACCTTTATCGAATACGGAATAAAGAGGGGAAGAAGAAGCACCCTACTCGTAATTTCACAAGGCTCGCCATTGGGAAATGGAGGGAGCAGAAGCAGCGGGGACTTGGCCACATGATCGACGGCGGATGGGATGATTCCGTCCTCAGATTCGTGTTTTGCAGCGGAAGGAGAGGAGGAAGACACAAAGGAGATGAAGTCTGTGAGGCCGCCGCCGGCGACTCTCCAGTTCGAAGTAGAACTGAAAACATCCTCGTAGTTGCTCGCATCCATCATATCACTCTTTCACGCTTTGATTCGGGAAGATTTTGGGTTTAGATCCATATCATATCATCTTATATCTTTAAGGAAATTATTATATACCCGATTCTCGGAGAATACAAATCATCTCATGCAATCCAATATTTCGTGAGATCGGATTTCACTCTCTCTCTCTGATTTCGTCGTTGTTGAATAAAAACATGATTTGAGATAAATTTAAAAAAAAAAATGGATCTCGTGGATTTAAGTAGAAGAAGAAGAATTTTATCAGAGAAAACCAGACGCAAACACCAAACACATTTAAATTTTTGGGTTTGGATATAGTTTTTGGGTATCTTTTGACCAAAAAAGAATATAATTTTTGGGTAGAGTTTAGTATTTTTATTTATAGTATAAAACATTTAAAACTGTTTTACGAAACCTTTTAAAAATTTTATAAACAATTTAAACAGCCTTATAAAAATATTTAAAAAACATTGTAAATATTATAAATCTTTTAAAAACTTTACAAATGAAGTATTAAACAACATTTTAAATTGTCTCACAAATCCTTTTAAAAACTTTATAAACATTTTAAGAAACGTCAAACCCCTAGATCAGAAGAACATCAAGATCAAAATAAACCCATACTAAAATCAAACCGAGATTGACAGATTGAAATTTACCTCAAATACAACCCAAATTTATCAATACATTCAACCTAATTGAATAAAAAAAACTCAGATTTGTAACCCAAATTAAATAAAAAAAACTTTAGATTTGTAACTAAAATCGAAACAAAAACTCAGATCTGCAACACAAATCAAATAAAACTATATATGCAATAAAAATGACGAAATATGATCTAGATTTGGATCTATATGAGAGAGAAAAAAAGCGAGGAAAAAATGGATTTTTTTTGTTTTGGAGAGAGAGATAGAGAGAGATTTTTCAGATCTTGGTGATGCTAATCGTGTGTTAGATGAGTAGAAAACACATGCTTGTTTATTGTTATGTTTTATAGTTGTAGAGGTTCCTACTAGGATTTTAGGAATTCGGTTAAGTGTTTTCTTTGATAGTTTGTGCATAATGTTTGGTTGTGTGATTGCGTGATGCATGAATCATGTGATGAATGTGTTTGCACCTGCCACATGTGGATGCAGGATTTCAAGAGGAAGCTTGATTCGCATGTGGTCTCTGTAGATACATGCGGGTCAAAGGTAAAGTTTTGCGTTGTGTATGAGGATAGGCGTTACAAGTGATCAAGAAGATCATATAACATTCTAACTTCCTAACAATTGTACAGAGCGGTTGACACTTCCAAGTATCGGGAGTCACAAAGAAACAGGATTGCAGTCTAGGGTCGTGACTCTCCTGATTGTAATCCATGGAGGAACGGGATTGCAGCTTAGGGCTGTGGTATCACATTAGTCGAATCACTGGTCATTTAGCCTTCATGGTTAGGGACTAGTGAGGTAAAAGGGACAACGAATTAAAGTTGTCAATTCGCGGTATAGGGTTTGGTTACCTAACAAATTACAGTTGGAGGAGAAAGAACTATGGTATGGAAGGTCCTTGGATATGTTGTGTTTGATTTATCATTTATGCATGTGCATTCTCTAATTATTGCATGTTGATTGTTATTTTGGGTTGGGTTGGAAAATATTTATTGTATGTTAGAGGGAGCTTTGGCTCGCTGGATACTTAGAGCATCTCCAATAGAAAGTTTTAAGAAAGTATCTAGAAGAGTTTCTCCTAAAATAAAAAAATAAAAAAGAAGTAAGAATCGGATATATATATAGAACCCCTTCGAAACATATTGTTAGGACACATGGCTTTTGATCATTGGCTATTTTTTTTTAATGACAATCAAATACACAAACTTTTAGAATGCTAATTAAATAGTTTGTGTGTTATATTTTTTTATTTTTAATTGTTTATAAATTATAAAATAAAATTAGTTATTTATCAAGTTCAATTATACACAAGTTATAATAAATATGTATAGTTATTATATTACTTAATATTAATTAAATTTATAAAAAAATATGAAATTAGTATTATTCGACACATGACTTTTTCTCAAATACAAAATCATTTAGAACAATAGTTAGATAGTTTGTATGTTGTTAATTATTTTTAATAAATTTAAAATAAAATAATCTATATATTACGTTTTCTCATGCATAACCTTAAATTATATACTACTATAATTTTTTACTTGATATTAACTAAAGTTAACAAAAATAATATGAAATTAGTAATATAAAATTACGAATTTGATATGTTTTTACAAAAATATTAATGAAAGAGTTTTTAACAACATATATAAAATATTTTGATGTTTTTTGTAAAATTATGTTTGTAATATGTTTTACGATTCTTTTGGGCTCTAGGCTTTGGCCAAACTTAAACTTTGTAAGATTGTTGTAAATAAAAAAGTATGTTTTTATGAAATAGTAGGTGTTAAACTGATATTAGCCTTGTCTAGACTAACACAACTTGTGGTCATGGTACGGGTTGCAAAGCTTTAGGTCGTGATCAAGAGGACAAGTTGATTCGGGAAGCTGGATCCATTCTAGTAACCTCTATCGGCCGATCTTCGGTATTTACTGTGGCGTCCTGGCCAGTGATGATATGGGGCATTACAATGACGGTGACGGTAGTTGTGGACGGAAACGAAGACGATGATAGTGGTTGTGGACGAAAATGGAGACAATGGTTGTGAACAAAAATAAAAACGGTGATGAAGACAATGATTGTGGATTAAAAGGTGACAGTGGTTGTGGATGAAAACGAAGACGGAGACGATTGTTACAGAAACAAAAACGATCGTGGATAAAGACAAAAACAGTGGTGAAGCGAACCAGAGATGATGACATAACCAGAGACATAATAGTCTTTTTATTTTTAAGAAGCATAATAGTCTTTTTCATTACATTAATAGTGCATGATAAATGACACCTTTTGAAAGAAATTGAGAAGCAAATGGAGTTAGGATGATATTTAAAAAAATATATATGATTCAAGGCGGGACCCACTTTGTTCGAGCTGCTTCCTCGTTTGTTCCCCTCACGTCTGCCAATGCTCGCAAGTCGCAACACACTTTGTGCTTTATATCGGTCAAATAGTTTCCCGGTCATTCTCTCTCTCTCTCTCAACGTGCTGACCCAACAGGATCCGACTCAGATCATACAAACATATCTTCTTTCGCTCATTTACTTCATCACCTGTAACTTTAATCCTCTCCTCCGATGTCAAACTTTCAAAGCAATTTCAATCAGAAGATAGATTATGTGTTCAAGGTAGTGTTGATTGGCGATTCTGCGGTCGGGAAATCACAGCTCCTGGCTAGGTTTTCTAGGAACGAGTTCAGTATCGAATCCAAGGCGACGATCGGTGTCGAGTTTCAGACCCGGACACTTTCAATCGATAATAAAACCGTCAAAGCTCAGATATGGGACACCGCTGGTCAAGAACGGTATAGTTTTGTCTTTTCGATCGCAAAGACTTTGAGGAGTCGGAAATTATTTCTATTGTATCTCTGATTGTTTTCTGATTGTTGAGAATTGTGTTTTAGGTATAGAGCGGTGACGAGTGCATACTACAGAGGCGCAGTAGGGGCTATGCTTGTTTACGACATAACAAAACGACAGTCATTTGATCATGTCGCGAGGTGGTTGGAAGAACTGAGAGGCCACGCAGACAAAAACATCGCCATTATGCTCATAGGCAACAAGACTGACCTCGGCACACTCCGAGCCGTGCCAACCGAGGATGCCAAAGAATTTGCTCAAAGAGAAAACCTCTTCTTCATGGAGACATCAGCCCTGGCTGCCAGCAATGTCGAGCCATCCTTTCTCACGGTTCTCACTGAGATCTACCGAATTGTCAGCAAAAAGACGCTTGTTGCCAACGACCAAGGAGACTCTGGTGGGGGCTTTTCCCTCCTCCAAGGAACTAACATTCTTTTTCCTGAACAAGACACTGAATCTAAAGGGAAGGGATGCTGTGGAACATCATAGACTCATTTTCCTCTTCTTGTTGCCTGTTCATGATAATGTCTCTACTTTGTATGTATGTTCATGATAGAGTTTGAGAGTTGAATATTATATACTGAATGAGTTGCGTTTATTCAGGCAAGTTATTTCGATTCATTGAGGCTAACCCTAGTTAGATTGTCAGACTTGTATGCAAGGAGCTCTTTTTCCATTGAAAGTGAGTCTGGCAAGTTATCTCCATTGTTCGGGTAGATATTGATGTACTCTGCAAGATATCAAACAACCACAAAATTCTTGGAATTTTGTGATGCTGAAGTGAAAAGTAGAATTATTAATGTAAACGCAAGAGTTCACGTTAAGCGTTTATATTTCAAATGAGTCCATAAACAAATACATGTCCCAAAGGAAGAGGCTTCAGATCTTCAGAATCAGCAGGAAGTAGAATATATTTGTAGTCCGTGACTGAACAGCAAACTTATGAAAACCCCGTTTTCCCTTTTAGATTGATGACAGAAAGCTCTTGTTCAACATACTCTCCTGCGGGTATCGCCGGATAGTTACTTGCCAGTGACGATTCCGCAAAATGTCCCAAAGGTTTCAGCTCGGCATCAGAGGCAATGTGGGCAAACAACTGCAAGGAAGGCATGCAAAAATAAATCTTTCAGATAACCAAAAGGTTGAGTTTTTGGTGGAAAACTTTGAAAGAAAGTAGTTAGACTTACAGTCGAAGATACTCTCCATAGGCTTCGGTTTTGTTCTTTTGCTAATTTGATTGCATCTATAGTCTTGCTCGTGACAACAACTTCATGCATTTCGGCAATGCATTCTCCAGCAGTCAGCCATTCAATCTGGACACATGAGCACCACAATTCTAAATTCTTAGCTAATGAAGTCGAACCTCAAAGAAATAGTTAGCACAGTTTCTTTGATTACAGAATTCAAGATATTAGGCTGTTTCATAATACCAAAAGTTATTTGTATAGGGTGACAAAATGAATCATCTAACTGTTTTCTTCCCCTACTCTACTCAAGATCAAGTAACAAAACGCATTAACATCTCCATACCTGCTTTCCAGTTTGAATCAAGAGGCAGCCTAGGGGAACTTTCACCGCAACTTTTTCCCCATTCCTTAACCAAATGTATAGACCAGGGAATCTACTTCTTCCATGAATTGTTAGAAAATTGAGGTCATAGTGATATCCTGCAAAGATCGTGCCCTCCTCATTGTAACAGCTAAGATCACTACCAGTTGGAGCAAGAAGATGGGGACCCTGAGATTCAAAAGAAGGGTACTGTTAAAGTTAAGAAATCAGAATTTATGCATGGCCCGGTTTCCAGTTGACATTCATCCAATACTTAAGCTAAATGAAGCACTGTTCAAGACAGTAAAATAAGGATTTTGGCAAGGGAAAGGCTCGGCTTTGCCGTTGGAGTGAATACTTAAAAAAGAGCTGTTAGTTTACTTTGGTGTGCATCTGAGCTTGACGATATGAGCCAGTTCACCAAGATCATTACGAGATCACTGAGGGTGAAGCTTTGTGGTTCTAGGTAGTGAAAGCTCTGTTTGGGAGTAAACGGTGTTTGTTTATCAATAAAAGGGGGCTAATTCTTAGCACACAATGATTCGCATTTGTTTACACAAAACCTACAATAGGTGAAGGAGAAAAAGGCCAGCATTAGAATTGACCTGCTTCATGAGGGATGTAAAGGCATCCTTGGGTAAACCAAAGCCGATTGCTGCCATTTCAGCAACAACCTGAACAACATAAGATCAAATCATTATAGCTGAACAAATATAAGATGGCAACACTCCTACAAGGGTGGCTGACCTCCACAGTTGATATCATCTTGTAACCCCATGAGTCCATTATTTCTTTCCATTCTGGAAAATCTTGTGGTATGACAGGCTCTGAGTTGAGCTCCTGAGAATATCACTGGTAAGTAATTAGCTACAATTTTTGAATGCACGATACAATAAACAGCGATCCTACCTTAAAGCGTGTGTTTGATGGGCGAGGACCTGCTCTCCACATGTATCTCCACTTGTGATCTGGTCCCTTAGGAGTGTGTGGTTTGTATTCACTGGGCATTGCCTTCAATTTCTTTTGCATCTCTTCATCAACCAAGCTTCTTGGAACTTCAACTCCCTCCGGTGTCACACCAACCTGTTGGGAGGAAATTATCAAAATCCAAAACAAAATGGTAATCAAAGATTGAGGAACCTGATAGTGCAGATTAGGTCTCTGCTGCAATCGCTTGAAATCATCAGGCAGCTGGAAGTAATTCTCCATCATATCAATGAATCCATCGTTGTCTTGAGCGCTGCATCTCGGATCTTTCACCAGCAGGGCTCCCGTTTCACTAAGAATCCGACTCACCTCTCGGCAAGACTCGAGAAGATGAGTTCCCACTTCACCACCGGAGAATTCTAGATAACTCGACAGATCTACCACCGGCAACTCCATTACGCGTCTCTTTCTAGTTGCTGTGAGTAGATTTCATGCCCCTATTCGCCCCTCCATCTTCATTGTTTCTATCCCCCAAAATGGTTAAGAAAATATTCTTTACCTTTACGAAACAATATTCAAATCCTTCTATAATTAAAATTGTAAATTGTAATGTCTTTTCTCTATATTCATTTTCGGATTCCCAATGGAAAAAAAAAACCAAAAATTAAATTCTGAAGTTGGAGATTATAGAAAAATATGTATTATGAGTACACTATAGAAAAAAAAATTGGAGACTAAAAACTGAATTCTGAAGTTGACAAAAAAAAAAAAAAAACCTGTAAGCCCAAACATAAGGTTTTTTTTGTCCGGCACCTTAACAAGCTAACTAAAACTGTAGATATCTGTAGAGAAATAAGCCTATTTCAATCATTAATCTTTGTGAGAATCTTAGTTAATAATCAATAAGAATACACTAACTTTCTGTCAAAGGGAGACCTTTTATTAAACCAAAGAGTTTATTACAAATTAAGCCTAATTTGTATTTGTTACAATTGCAGGTTTTCTAACACTGGAAGAATGAGAAACTCTGGAAAACCTAATAAAAACTCACGACCCCCACTCCAGATCATATACTTCCTATATTTATATCATCCGAATGTAACTCCTCATTAGACGAGATTTTGGTCTGCATTATTTGTCATGGGCCTTTTCCTTAATGGGCCTGAAAGTGTGATCCAAAACTCCATAGCCCACAAACTCCACCTGGTTTTGGGGTCACCATCGAAAACCTAATCCTCATTTCCACAGACTCATTTTTTTTCTTCCTCAAAGAGAAACGGCGACAACCAAACATTTCTCCTTCTCTCCTTCGATGACGACGAGTCACTGCCGTCGTTGTTTCTCTTTATGGCTCGTCCGGCTTCGTTCTCTCCACTGCGATTCTTGCAGTAGCCTCAGCCGCGTCGCCTCGGAGATTGCTCGCGACTGCTCACTCACCGTCTGAAGTTCCAGCGTCTTCCTCTTCGCCGGAGCCGCTGATTCTGTCACCAGCTGTTTCGTCTTCGTTTGTCGTCGAGTCTCATGAGAACCATCTCATCCGACTTTGACTTCGGGTCTTTTACAAAACCCGGTCTGCTCCTTTGCGATTCCAGCTTCGATTTTCTCTTTCTCTGGTAAGCTCATCCCTCTTTGTTTCAACAAATTAGACCTTTCTGCTTCTCTAATCCGAAACCATCGGAAACACTGACCCTTTTCACTCTGATGCAGAACCTTCTGGAACCGATCACTTACATACTCGCTCCTTTGAGTTTCCCAGTTGCGTTGTCCAGTCATGTTAGCACAAATCTCTTTGATAAGTGACTTGAAGAAATCCATTTCTCCTTTAGATTTCATCGACCGAAGGTCCTCTTCTTTGATTCTTCCTTCAGGTAAACATAACCCTTCTCTTAGTTCTCCCTTTGACCTCTCGCCTTTTATCGACCAACAACCATAGAAATTAACTTCTTCAATTTTTGATTTTTAGATTGACTCCACCTTGAACCAATGTCAACTGCAATCGGCTCCTTTAGCATCTACAGGTAACTCATCGAAACTTTTATCCTTTCACAGTATCAATGTAACATTGAATCAACCAGACTCTAACATGGTTTCTTTTCCTGATGTTGCGAGAGTCATGATACTGGAGTTACCCGGAGCTGTAACTACCTTCAAGCTACATTGAGCAGATCACAACACAAGCTAAACTTAGGTCCAGGTAAAGCTTTTGTTAAGAAATCTGCTGGGTTTTTGCTAGTGTGTATTTTTGCTAGGTTGATGGTACCTAGTTCTAGCGAATCTCTAATGTGATGCCATTTTGTAGCAACATGCTTTGTCCTTTCATGATGTACTGCATTCTTAGCTAGGGCGATAGCACTTTGAGAATCACAATGAATCGTAACACACTTGCCTTTAAACCCTAACTCGTCACAAAAATCTTGCATCCAAATAGCCTCTTTAGCTGCAGTAGATAGGGTCATGTATTCTGCTTCTGTAGTAGACAACGCAACTACTGATTGCAATGTAGAACGCCAGCTCACTGTGTTTCCCCAAACCTTTAAAACATACCCAGTTACTGATCTTCTCTTGTCAAGATCAGTGGCATAATCTGAATCACTACAGCCTTCAACACTGAAATTGCCATGTTTAGTGAATGTTAGTCTAGTTTGTAAAGAACCTTTAAGATACCTTAAAACCCACTTAACAACTTCCCAATGCTTTCTTCCTGGAGCTGACATAAATCTACTAATTACACCAACTGCAAAACCCAAATCTGGCCTTGATCCAATCATAGCATACATTAGGCTTCCAACTGCACTAGCATAAGGAATTTCGTCCATGTATCTAGCCTCTTCTTCTCTTTCTGTATCACTTAAGCTCTTGTGCTTAAAGTGAGTAGCTATAGGTGTAGTAACAGGTTTTGAATCGATCATTCCAAAAACCTTTAATACTTTCTCTATATAGCTTTCCTGTGACAGTATGAGAACTCCTTTCTCTCTGTCTCTGATAATATCCATTCCTAGAATACGAGAAGCCCTTCCTAGATCCTTCATCTCAAATTCCTTATTTAAACTCTCTTTCACTCGCCTAATCTCATCCTTTTTTCCTGATGCTATAAGCATATCATCTACGTAAAGGAGTAGATAGATAGCTTTAGGCGTGTTCACATTCCTCATGTATACACAAATGTCCTTACTGTTTCTGATAAACTTTTCCTTCTTCATAAAAGTGTCAAATCTCTTATTCCACTGTCTTGGAGACTGTTTCAATCCATAAAGAGACTTTTTCAGAAGACACACTTTATGTTCATCACCTTTCTTGATGTATCATTCAGGCTGTTCCATTAGAATTCATTCATCTAAGTCTCCATGTAGGAAGGCCGTTTTTACATCTAATTGCTCCAATTCCCAGTCCAAATTAACTACAATAGATAACATTATCCGTATGGATACATGTTTTACCACTGGAGAGAAAATCTCATTGTAGTCAATCCCTTCCTTTTGGGAAAAACCCTGAGCAACCAACCTGGCCTTGTGCCTTTTATCCTCAACTCCCGGGATGCCTGGTTTCAACCTGAATATCCATTTACAGCCCACTGTCTTTTGATCTAATAGTCTTTCAATCAAAATCCAAGTCTGATTTTTGATTAAAGAGTCTATCTCTTCATCAGTTGCACCATTCCATAACTTTCTTTCCTTTCCACTCATTGCTTCTGAAAACGTTTTTGGTTCCATAACCTCTATATCTTCAGCAATCGCAAGTGCATAAGCAACATAACTACCATCTTCATATCTAGATGGACGTTTTACATCTTTTCTCCTCATTCTATCTCCAGCTAAAACACCATCTCCTATGTTCGTCTCTCCATCATTGATCGAATCCTCACTGTCAGGATCTGATGGAGTGTATTCTGAACCAGTGTCTTCAGCGTCTGAATTTTCTACTAAGTCTGTACCAGATTCAGATACTTCTGAGTTTTCTTCACTATCACTTACTCCACCTTGAGCTGAATTTTTGTCAGTTACAGTAGCAGTAGGTGTAGGACCTCTGATTAGTTGTGCACTAAAAGAAACTTTCTTCTTTCGTTTTCCCTTAGCATCAGATTCTGAGTTTGCAACCTCTGAACCAAATTCTTTAGGATTATTCAATGTGTGTTTATAAAGCTCCATTTCGTTAAACACAACATTCCTACTCGTAATGCACCTTCTTTCATCATCCAACCAGACCCTGTATCCTTTTATCCCAAAAGGATAGCCCATGAAGAAACCCTTAACAGCCCTAGGACTTGTCTTGTCCTGAACTACATGAACAAAAGCTGAACACCCAAACCTTCTTAGGTGTTGTAAATCTGTTTTTGTACCTGTCCATACTTCCTCTGGTAACTTAAACTCAATAGATGAATTAGGAGATCGATTTATTAAGTATACCGCTGTAGATGTAGCTTCTGCCCAGAATTCTTTTTCTAAACCAGTTTCTGCTAACATGCATCTTACTTTGTCCATGATTGTCATGTTCAATCATTCTGCTACACCATTCTGTTGAGGTGTGTAAGTGCATGTTCTATGTCGTTTAATGCCTGATTTCTTGCATAGATTGTCAAACTGATTATTGCAGAACTCTAACCCATTATCTGTCCTTAAGCACTTGATCTTTTTGCTTGTTTGCATTTCAACAGCTGTTTTCCACTCTTTAAACTTGCTGAAAGCTTCATCTTTTGATTTCAGAAAGTAGACCCATACTTTCTTAGAGAAATCGTCTATAAAGCTCACAAAGTACCTACAACCACTGAGACTTGGAGGGTTTGCAGGAGAGCCCCAAAGATCAGAATGTATGTACTCCAGAATCTCTGTAGTTGTGTGCTTAGCAGCTGGAAAAGGCTGCTTGTGTGACTTGCCTAACACACAACTATCGCAGAAGCTAAGTTCTTTTCCCTTAAAATTTGATATATATCCTTGCTTGCTAAGAATTTCCATATTCTTAGAACTCATGTGTCCCAACCGAGAGTGCCATATATCAGTCATGTTTGCTTGTTCTTTTACTGCATTAGCTTCTGCTCCAACTACTGTAGCTTGTAAGTAGTATAGACCGTTTTCATACTTTCCAGAGAAAACCTTTTTACCATCTTTGTAGTAATGCTGCATTCCATTACCACCTTCATACTTACAGCCGTTTTTGTCAAGCATGCCTACAGAAATCAGACTTTTATCAAAATCAGGCATATATCTCACATCGCATAATATAACCTCTGATTTGTCTGGATTGATAATTCTGATTTTTCCCATTCCCTTAACTTGACTGATGGTTTTGTTGGCCATTCTAACCTTAGTTCCATCAAACTCTTCCAGGTCAAACAGCTGGTTTTTATCTGAAGTCATGTGAAAAGTACATCCAGAATCAAGGATCCATTCTCCATTGGACGCAACTGTGCAAACAGTCAAAACCATGGGCTGTGGCACTTCCAGAACCACATTAGCAGACTCAGGTTTTCGTTTTCCCTTTTCTGGACACTCTCTCTTCCAATGTCCCTCTTTTCCACATATAAAACATCCTCCTTTGTTTGCTGCATCAGATTTAGACTTAGATCTTCCTCTACTTTTAGATCGCCCCCTGTAGTTGTTTCGCTTGTCTGACCTTCCCCTAGAACCAACAAACAAACTGTCTGAACCAGATTGTCCCTTATGCAATTTTTCTTTCTCCTTGAGTTCCATCTCTTTGTCATAAGCTGCACTTGTGACTTCATCCACAGTGATGGTCTCTTTGCTTGTCCCATATTTCAGGGTGTGTACCAATGGCTCAAAAGGAGGAGGAAGACTAGAGAGAAGCTGTATCGCTTGATCTTCCTCTGATATCTCAACCTTTAGGCTGGCCAAATCAGCAACCAATTTCAGAAAGGTATCTACATTCTCCTCTATAGATTTACCTTCTTCCATCTTAAAACTTGCAAACCTTTGTTTCAAGTAAATCCGGTTTGGTAATGAACGAGTCTGGTATTCCTTTTCCAGAGCCTTCCACATGCCAAGGGCAGTGGTTTCCTTCATTACTTTCATTAGGATTCTATCGCTAAGACAAGTCGCAATAAGATTTCTAGTCCTTAGATCTTTTTCCGCTTTCTTAGGATCAATTGTCGTGAGTTTGACAGCTAGCTGTGTTTCTCCTTCCTTTAGCACTTCCTTTGTTTCTGTGGATGTCCAATCTTCACTCAACACTGCTAACGGGCCTTGTATTTCTAGCTGACCAAGTAGTTTGAATTTCCATAATCCAAAATCACCTGATCCATCGAACTTCTCCATCTCAAACCTACCCGATGTAGGATCCATCTTAACAGATAAGTTTTCTTATATCTATAAACCTAGATTCACTGCACTCGCACCTGGAATGCTCTGATACCACTTGTAGAGAAATAAGCCTATTTCAATCCTTAATCCTTGTGAGAATCTTAGTTAATAATCAATAAGAATACACTAACTTTCTGTCAAAGGGAGACCTTTTATTAAACCAAAGAGTTGATTACAAATTAAGCCTAATTTGTACTTGTTACAATTGCAGGTTTTCTAACACTGGAAGAATGAGAAGCTCTGAAAACCTAATAAAAACTCACGACCCCCACTCCAGATCATATACTTCCTATATTTATATCATCCAAATGTAACTCCTCATTAGACGAGATTTTGGTCTGCATTATTTGTCATGGGCCTTTTCCTTAATGGGCCTGAAAGTGTGATCCAAAACCCCATAGCCCACAATATCCAAATTGAAAATACATAGTTTAAATATATAGTATTTGACAGAAAGGCGTGACCACTTTGGCAAATTTGTCCGCTTTTGAATTTTGAGAACGGATCAACAAAACCTCGAAGAAGGTAAAAAGCTTCACAATCCTCATGAATTCTTCCAAAAATTGTGAGTCTGACCACTTTGCCGGTGAAGACACCAAATTTATCAACTCGAAATAATCTGTTGTGAACACTACCATTGTCTTATGTTGAGCGATAAGTGCTTCTAGCTGTGAATACTCGTGTATACAATGCCATTGTCCAAATAAGTGCTTCTAACTCTAAATTTAACGGGAAATATTCTTTTGGAAATTTTTAGTTCTCATGGTGGATCATTATGCATCATCTTGATCGTAAAACTATCCCAGACTTGAAAAATTATATGTATCCTTCCATGAGCCATTTATATAGCAATGTAGACCTTTATAGTCCAAAATAGGTGTGAGTATGGTTTATTATTGTTGTTGAAAACTTGGAACATTACTTCTCCCAATATAACCTCACTTTCTACATTCCTTAAAACATCTAAAGAATTTCTATCCATATTCATGAAAATATTGCTATCCCTGATTTTCAAATTGTACCAAAATATCCAAAGAAAGTGTTGGACTGCAACCCTCTTCGGGATACGCAAGAATAGGTGCTCCATATTTTAGAAAAGGGGAGTCAAAGAAAGATCATGGTGTTGTTGGTATCCTAGAGAGAGCCCAAGTTTGTAAAGCTTGAGGTAATAAAAAAAAGACGTGATTAATCGTCTCTTCTCTTCTTTCAAAGCGTGCACACTGTGTATCATTATTTGTTTCTATACTCTTCATGTTTGATGTAACCAAAATATAAACTCATTAAGGTTTGCCATATTAAATGTCAAATTTAGTAGGGGAACATTTTAGCTTCAAGTATATGCTTGTAACGATATAAATATTTTGTTCATTCGGAGTATGTATTTAAGTAAGAGTTGTTGCTCTAATCAATATCATGATTTAACTGTGTATTTCTTCGATTAAGTAAAATGGCGTCCGAAAGAATCTGGTGGGAAAGTACCACTTAAATACGTACTTTGAATGAACAAAATATTTATAAGATAAATAATTGCATTAATTAGATCCATATTTCACATATCTATTTGTGGGTCTATCAAATGATTGACTTTGAATGAAAGGCAGTAACTATTTCCCTTACAATTTGCTAATCTTAGAGAAAAATTGGGTATCAATGGATCATTCCATACAAGTACTCTGTTTAAAATGGAGGGATTTATCAGAATTATCGTTTAATTAAATTAAATCAACAAAAAAAATATTAAAAATAGAAAGGAGGTTTGTTTGATAATCTAAAAAAATTATGTAATTTGAAAACTAACCCATATTTTCAAGATTTTGAAAAATAACTTTTTTTAAAGTAAAAGACAATAATATCTCCATAAATTTTGATAATTTATAATTACAAAAAGTATATTTTAAAACAAAATGGAATAAATTGTAGACAATTACTACTCTAAATGTAGCCAAACTACACCAACTAAATAGCCATTTTTTGTTGTAGCTTTAATTAACTGCAAAAGATTAATATATAATATAAACAAAAAATCGAATTTCAATTAAACTTGTAAAAAATAATTTTATAGCAAAAAATAACAATGTTATACCTCAAATTAAATTAAGGTAGTAATATACAACTTGAGATAGTAATGTATAACTCCTTTTCAACACATGTAAATAACATAAGAAAATGTCTTATACTATATCATTAAAATAAATCTTTCAATCAATTATTATAGTGCATATTATAAAAACTTCAGTAGGCAAAAAAAATTGCCAACTTAATTTTCCTATAATCAACTATTTATGAAAATTTAAATCAAATGAACTAAACATTATATAACTTGAACGCGAACCATAAATTTTTTTATACAATTCACTATTCTTAATTTTGCCACATATGTAATTTTTTATGGTTGTATGTTTTATGTATAATCTACATTTTTTATTTTTTGATCAATCACGTGAAATGATTTTTTAATTTTGTAAATTATTTTATAATAGAATTAACTACCCAATGATAACACAACTTAATTTAAACAAAAAAAACTTTATATATCTCATAATCTTAATTGCCAATAAAATTAGTTTTAAAATTTTTAGAAACATGGGTTAGTTTTTAAAATACACAAAATTTTTGTAATATTTTTACAAATTTCCTCAAAATAAAACATATGCTTCATCTTCTTTCTCATTTTTTTTCATTTCTGTAATCTCTTTCCAATCTGGTAACTAGTTATGTACCATGAGATGAAAAAATATGTTTCATCTACGATTCACTTATATTTCCAAAAAATAAACGACGACGTTTAAATTGTGGCAAGACGATTTTGATGGACTTCGTTTTGCTCTACGTCTCAATCGTCAAAAAAGTCATTTGCGATGTTAATATCAGCACAAATTTCACTGAAATTGCTTTTAGCTTGACCTGGTGAGACACTAAAGCTCCACCACTCAATGATTTTGAATATACTTGCTTACTTGAATCGGGCCGGTAAATCGAATATAAAATCATTCAGTGGTAATTAGATCCATACGGAAAAGAAAAAAAACAATATAGGATTTGAGTTTCAAGATTGAGTAAGAGAACAAAACGGCTAATTCAACATTGAGCTCAAGAGGTGAGGTAGCAAGTAAACAAATCGCATAACCTCATCTAGCAGCATCCGCCATGTTAACAGTATGAAGAACAAAGTGCTCTTCAAAATTAGATAATGAACCCAACCTACAAGTTCTCCGAGCTCGGAAGTGGAGATCACAAGACTAGAAAAGTGAAAAGAAGAAGAATATCCACTTTGCACAGCTTGGATTCGAACCGCTTCCAAATACATAAACAACTCGATTTAAACGTTCTATGATATAATGCATTTTTGACGCATTTTAACCTTTGTTTTGTAGGTTTTTATCGAGTCTTTCACTTCACTTTGAGTCATTTTAGGTCCATAATGCAGTCGGAATGGAGAATTGGAAGTTGCAATTAGATTTGGTGAAAAAGGAATAAAATTGGATTTTTTTGAAATATTTTGGAGGAATGGAGCACCCGTCCTGGAAGAGGGAGCACCTGCTCCCAGAAAATCTAATTATGGAAAACACTCATTAAATCTAATTTTGGCAACCCTATTTTTCCCAGCCGCCGTGGGCCTTTAAAGACACAAATTTTCGATCCTTTGGACTATCACGCAACAGCGCAAACACAGAGAGAGAGAGAGAGAGAGAGAGAGAGAGATTTCGAAATCGCAAGTGAGAGAGAGAGATTTGACACTTGTTTTTGGAGTTTGTAAGCTTAAGGATTGCATTCCACGTTATTGTTGAAGATTTCTTAAACCCTACTTTCTTCTTTATCAATTCAATGAAGTTTCTTATGTCTCATGCTGCTGTTGATTGTTTAATTATGCGCGAGTAATTCCCCTTGTTAGGTTGAGGGTTCGATGGGGTTAGAGAATCATAACTAAGCATAGATAGGTTTTGAAACATCACTTGATATCTCCGTCTATAGTCGTTCATATTGCCTAGACTAATTTGATCATCTAGTCTCTGATTTTAGGTTGAATTCACTCATCAAAAGTGTTGTGAATTGCTCGAATTGACTTAGATGGGCGAGTTGTCTTTAGCCAACGACAGTTGAAGTTAAAGCAACCCGTGAACAAATCGATCCTATACGTTTAATGCTCATCATTCTTTGTAACCTCAAACGACAGTTTAGGGTGTTAGATTGATTGTTGAAGTAGTTGATGCCACGACAGTGGGTCCTCTTGAATCTATAGTTGAGTTCTAGATTGGTTCATAACTTGATAACCTGAATAATTGCTTGGTTTTGATGATCTAATCCCTGAGATTTATCCCTTGACCTAACGCTTTTTCTTTAATTGTTTACACCGAATTTACATTTGTTTGCTTGTTTAATTCGTGACACTTAAACCAACTTTGAATCGCTTAGCTGAATTGGTATTTCGTAGAATTAGAGTGTATTGCTGGTCCCTTAATGAACCTATACTATTTCTACATCGATTTAATGACCTTAGGTTTCATCTCATAAACCTGGAAAAACCTTTTTATCAAATTGGCGCCGTTGCGACGGGGACCAACTCGATACCTCTAATTTTCGTTTACGATTTTAAACTAAGCACTAATCTCATTCTTTTGTTTTCTTGCGTGTGTTTCAGGTGTATGAACTCAAGGATAATAAGGAGAAATCTTCAAACTCCCCTCGTCACTTTGAGTAATCCTGAACTTACGAGACTAGAACGAGAAAATAGACGACAAAGGCCTAATCCCGCTGATATGGGCGAACAAGGCGACAACAACATGGCGCCTGAGCTGCAAAGGCTGCAAGAGCAGATGGCTCAGATGCAACAGCAGCACGCGTGCAAACAGCAGCAACAACACGCGCGTGCGCAGCAGCGAGCCATAGGGGATATGGACAATCCCCATGCTTTTTACCGAAACCGAGCTGCTATAGTTCCCCCTGCTGTTGAACGGAATGATTATGAGATCAAACAGCAGATGATATCGCTGGTTAAGCAGCATTTGTTCCATGGGCTGCCTGCTAAAATTCTGATGGACCATATAGAAAACTTCGAGGAGATCTGCTCCACGACGAGTTCTAATGGGATGAACCCGGATTTCCTAAAGTGCAAGTTATTCCCTTTCTCACTCACGGATAAGGCTTCGCGTTGGCTAAAGTCTCTACCTGCTGGATCCATTATGACTTGGGCACAATGTAGAGCTGCGTTTTTGGATTACTTCTATACGAAGACAAAAACCGCGAGTCTGAGGAACAAAATCTCCTCGTTCCAACAACATTCAGGAGAATCCTTCTGTGAGGCATGGGAACGGTTCAAGGAGTATAAAAGGGAATGCCCACACCATGGTTTCACCGATGAGAATCTGCTTAGTATCTTCTACGATGGTGTTGACTGGGACTATAGGAATGCGTTTAATGCTGCTAGCGATGGAGACTTTATGACAAAAACCAGAGAGGGTGCTTATAAGGTCATTGAGAATTTGGCTACAAGTTCTAGCAATAAGTCCCAGGAGTATGATAGGACTACGAAATCCAATGGGATGGATTCCCAAAAGATAGATGATCTTAGGCTAAGGTCAATTTGCTGCTCAAAGGGAACCAAAGGACGGTTCACTTTGTAGATGAGAATGGTGGGCAACTTTCTGAGGAGATGGTTGAGGAAGGAGATTGTGATCAGCAAGAGGTCATATATGTGAATGGTCAAGAGTTTATACAAAACCGTGGGTTCAACCAGAATTATAAGAGCCACCCGAACTTCTCCTATAGGAGTACGAATGTTGAGAACCCACAGGATCAGGTTTACCCGCAACAAACCAACCCCCAGAACCCGAAACCTCAGGATCAAGGTTTCCTGAAGACCTACCCTCCGAACTTCCAAGGTAAGACGTTTCTTCCTTTCCAAGGTCAGAAACCGCAGTTCTCTAACTTTCAGACTTCTGCGAGCTCTGGAAGTACTTCCCAAGATGAGTTAAAAGGTATGATGCAGCAACTGATGGCTAATCAACAGAAGTGTGCTACTGAGATCAACACGAAGGTGGATGATATGTATTCGGACCTTAATGGTCGGCTTGAGGCAGTTTGCAACCACGTGAAAAAACTCGACACTCAGGTTGCTCAGACAGCCGATGCAATCAAAAGGCCACAAGGAGTGCTGCCTGGTAAGCCAGACACAAACCCCAGAGAGTTTGTAAATGCCATTGAACTGAGAAGTGGAATAGTTCTACCAGCAGTCGTAAGGACAGAAACTGAAAACTGTCCAGAAGAAGCACCTGCTCCAGCGGACAGAGCACCTGCTCCAGCGAACAGAGCACCTGCTCTGGCAGAGGGAGCACCTGCTCCGGAAACGAAAGAGGATGAAGACTTTTCTGGATCAACTTCTAAGGTATTAAGGCCAAATGAGATTATTGATAAGGTTCGTTCTCGTGTCTACAGGCCCCCTGTCCCTTACTCAGTACCTCCAAGGAAGTCGCAGAAGGATTTGGATGAGGCGAAGTGTAAGGAAATATTACAAGATTTGACGGTTAAGTTAACATTGGCAGATGCGATTTAGTTGATGCTGTCCATGAAGAGGTACGTTAAGGGCTTGGTTACTGGACGGGTTCCTTCGAAGCAAAGCGCCATGATTGTAAGAAAAATTGTAGTGCTATGCTACAAAACAAGGTCATTAAAAAGCAAGAGGACCCAGATAAGTTCGTGCTTTCTGTTGATATTGGTCCTGTGCGATTTGCTTATTCTTTGTGTGATTTAGGATCCAGTGTGAACCTCATGCCCTATTCGGTTGCGAGAAAGCTTGGGTACACAAAATTTAAACCAACACGGATTTCATTGGTGTTTGCTGACAGATCTATTAAGTTGCCTGTAGGAATTTTGGAAGATTTGCAGGTCAGGATTGGGAACACTTTCATTCCAGCGGATTTTGTGGTGTTGGAGTTGGACGATGAACCGAAGGATCCCTTGATTTTGGGACATCTTTTCTTGCGCACAGTTGGTGCGATTATCGATGTGAAGAATGGGACCATTGGTCTTTACCTGGGAGACATTATTATGGAGTTCGAGATGGATCGGATGTTGAAGAAACCGACCATTAATGGACAGACCTTTGCCATTGAGGATAACCTTGAAATCTCAGAGGGAGAGATTGAAGATATTCTTGCTGATGATCCCTTGGATGTTGCGTTGACAAAGGCTGAAAGCGAACATGGGTATTTGAGTCAAGATATTGTTGGGTTCGCAAGGATGTTGGATTCTGGGCAGATGGAAAAATCGACAGACTTTTTGAGACTTGAAACAGAGGGAGAGAACGGAGCATCTCCTCATCCTCCTGGGAACTCTCCTAACGACCCTTGGAGCGAGCTGAAAGCTCCAAAACTAGAGCTCAAAACCTTACCAGCTGGGCTAAGGTACGCGTTTCCCGGTCTCAACTCCACATATCCTGTTATAATTAATGCTGATATGAATAATGTGGAATCCGTCTTACTTTTATGCGAGCTTAGGAAGTATAAGAAGGCTTTAGGTTATTCGCTAGATGACATCCCTGGAATCTCACCTGATTTATGCATGCATAGGATACATTTACAGGATGAATCTAGAACTTCTGTAGAGCACCAAAAGAGGCTGAACCCGAATTTGAAAGATGTTGTTAAAAAAGAGATAATGAAATTACTAGAAACTGGAGTTATTTATGCAATATCTGATAGTAATTGGGTAAGTCCTGTGCATGTAGTGCCTAAGAAAGGCGGAATCACTGTGATAGCCAATGATAGGAATGAATTGATATCCACTAGGACTGTCATAGGACATAGGATGTGCATCGATTATAGAAAGTTAAATGCAGCGACTAGGAAGGATCATTTTCCCTTACCATTCATTGATCAAATGCTCGAAAGACTAGCTAACCACCCTTACTACTGGTTTTTAGACGGTTATTCAGGTTTCCTTCAGATTCTTATTCACCCGGATGATCAGGAGAAGACAACCTTCACATGTCCCTATGGCACCTTTGCGTACCGCAGGATGCCATTCGGACTATGCAACGCCCCTGCCACTTTTCAAAGGTGCATGATGTCTATTTTTACTGATTTGATTGAGGATATTATGGAGGTTTTCATGGATGATTTCTCCGTCTATGGGAGCTCTTTTTCTGTGTGTATGTCTAATCTGTGCAGAGTGTTACAACGTTGTGAGGAGAAGCATATTGTACTAAACTGGGAGAAGTGCCATTTCATGGTTAGGGATGGAATAGTTGGGTCATCGAATTTCAGAAAACGGTATTGAGGTTGACCGAGCAAAAGTTGAGGTGATGATGAGTTTGCAACCGCCAGATTCAGTCAGAGGGATACAAAGTTTCCTTGGTCATGCGGGTTTTTACAGACGCTTCATCAAGGACTTTTCAAAGATAGCGAGGCCGCTCACTCAACTCTTATGTAAGGAGACCAAGTTTCATTTTGATGGAGCCTGCCTTGAGGTGTTTCACACGATAAAGGGAGCATTGGTGAGTGCACCCATTGTTCAACCACTGGATTGGGATCTACCTTTTGAGGTGATGACGGATGCTAGTGATTACGTTGTGGGAGCAGTTTTGGGGCAAAGGAAAGACAAAAAGCTCCACGTGATCTATTACGCTAGCCGGACTTTGGACGAAGCTCAATGTAAGTTTGCTACGACTGAGAACGAACTCCTGGCTGTTGTCTTTGCCTTTGAGAAATTCAGGTCATATCTTGTTGGCTCGAAGGTCATTGTTCATACCGACCACGCAGCGTTGAAGTATTTGCTCACAAAGAAAAATGCGAAACCGAGGCTTTTGAGATGGATTCTTCTGCTCCAAGAGTTTGATCTACAAATTGTTGACAAGAAAGGGTCTGAGAACAGAGTTGCTGATCATCTATCTCGCATGAAAATTGATGATGAGGTACCTCTTGATGACACACTTCCTAATGAACATGTTTATGCTGTTAGATTAATGTGGTCCAGACCCTTTACCATTAAGGATGTCCGTTCATATGGAGTCGTGGTGTTGCTGGACGCCAAAGGCAACGAGTTTGTGGTCAACGATCAGAGGCTTAAGTTGTACCTTGCTGAGACAAAC
This sequence comes from Arabis hirsuta, assembly GCA_964056655.1. Lineage (NCBI taxonomy): Eukaryota > Viridiplantae > Streptophyta > Magnoliopsida > Brassicales > Brassicaceae > Arabis > Arabis hirsuta. The sequence goes on along the minus strand of OZ053299.1, from coordinate 20,952,856 downwards.
GAAGTCGAAGGAGGATTCATCCCCTTAGGCGATGTACCAAAAGCCTAAACAGGTAATCGAGTCAAGCTAATGACTTTAACCAAGCGCTTGGTGGGAGGCAACCCACCGGTATGTTTTCTAACTTTTTCAATTTAATTTCTTTTATTACTAACTTTGAATTTATGTTTGAGTTTTCAGGTTTTTCCGAAGAAAAAAAAAGGTTTGTGGAATATACAAGGCAGATCGATCGATCCTTTCAGCTAGATCGATTGATCCATGATAATGAGATCATACGCCATTCCAGCGGTCAACCTCAGGATCGATCTGCACATCGATCCAATTCCCAGAAGGAGCACCTGCTCCCCCCCAACACAGAGCACCTGCTCTCCGATACAAAGCACCTGCTCTCTAGGGTAAAAATTCAAAATTCGGATTTAGCCCCACCAAGAGGTAAGTATTCTATGAACACTTTATTTTCTGCTCTTTCCTTATGATTTTTCTTTCTTTTCACTCTCTCTTTTCTTATTCTCACACCGAGACGGTGTGAATTAAGTATGGGGGGAGTTGCTACTAATGACGTTTATTTTGGTTGTTTTCTATTTTCTCGTTTTTATTGAGTCAAAACTTTGTAGTGAATTAGGAGCTTATCTTATGATAATGTTTGAACTATTTGTGTTTAACTTTCTCTATAGTGACCATTTCTACAGCGCATGGGTACAAGGAACAGTTGGAACACTTCGATACACTATCTTCCAAGTTTCATATTGACCAAAAAATTTCTCTCGCTATTGGCACTAGATTAGGGAAACGAATCATATTCAAGACTCCTTATTCTTTTTATCACTCTTGTTGTTCCTGAATAGCTAGCTCATTTTTAGTTAGTACCCTCCTTAACACTAACTTTTCAAGCTTCTTGCATTCTTGGTACTTCATTGTCATATGTGCAGCATATGTGCAAAAGGACCGGAGAGAATTGGGTCGACACTGCCTTCAAATCACTCTTTCTGAAGAACAAGATCACTGATTCCCAAAAGGAGCACCTGCTCCTATTCCCAGAAGATGGTTTTACAACGAGGTGGAACAAAAATCCACAAAGGAGGAACGATATTGATGAGCTCCACTTGGGTATGTACAATAACTCTGATATTTTCGTGTTCGAGAGACATACACTTGTAATCAAAACCCTCTTCATCATCATTTTAATCGATCTTATGTCAACAAAAAAAAAACAGATGATGAAGAGTGGTAAATCTGTAAAATAGGAAGTGTCTCTCTGCACAGCGAATATACCCAAGGTGGATGACGGTTAGATGAGGCGTTTGAGAGGTTGGAAGGAAGAAATAGGGGTTTAGAGAATGTGGAATATCAACGGACCTATTCTCTCTTGCAATTTTGTGCGATATCCTGCATCCTCTACGAAACATCGGGTAACCCTTAAACACTTTAAACTCCACCTCTAAATAGCCTTAACCCTTTAGCGTCGTCTACCCTAAATGGTGCCTTTAGCGAGACCCTCACGCAACTTTGAATGCGTTGAGTTTGTGTTTGGGAAATGAAACTTGGTTGAGAAATGTGTTGAGGAGTTTTGGTGAAGCTTTGTTATTCGTAATCTAGATTATGTGGTATGCAGATTGAATGTTATTAACGTGGTTCACTGAGGATAAAAGAGTTCCCGCGTTTTCAAACTTTTCTCCTTCACTTGGTCTTGAATATGTTTGAGGACAAACAAAGATCTAAATCTGGGGGAATTGATATAATGCGTTTTTGGCGCATTTTAACCTTTGTTTTATAGGTTTTTATCGAGTCTTTCACTCCACTTTGAGTCATTTTAGGTCCATAATGCAGCCGGAATGGAGAATTGGAAATTGCAATTGGATTTGGTGAAAAAAGAATAAAATTGGATATTTTTGAAATATTCTGGAGGAAGGGAGCACCCGTCCTGGAAGAGGGAGCACCTGCTCCCAGAAAATCCAATTATGGAAAACACTCATTAACCCTAATTTTGGCAACCCTATTTTTTTCAGCCGCCGTGGGCCTTTAAAGACACAGATTTTCGATCCTTTGGGGTATCACGCAACAGCGCAGACACAGAGAGAGAGAGAGAGATTTCGAAATCGCAAGTGAGAGAGAGAGATTTGACACTTGTTTTTGGAGTTTGTAAGCTTGAGGATTGCCTTCCACGTTATTGTTGAAAATTTCTTAAACCCTACTTTCTTCTTTATCAATTCAATGAAGTTTCTTATGTCTCTTGTTGCTGTTGATTGTTTAATTATGTGCGAGTAATTCCCCTTGTTAGGTTGAGGGTTCGATGGGGTTAGAGAATCATAACTAAGCATAGATAGGTTTTGAAACATCACTTGATATCTCCGTCTATAGTCGTTCATATTGCCTAGACTAATTTGATCACCTAGTCTCTGATTTTAGGTTGAATTCACTCATCAAAAGTGTTGTGAATTGCTGGAATTGACTTAGATGGGCGAGTTGTCTTTAGCCAACGACAGTTGAAGTTAAAGCAACCCGTGAACAAATCGATCCTATACGTTTAATGCTCATCATTCTTTGTAACCTCAAACGACAGTTTAGGGTGTTAGATTGATTGTTGAAGTAGTTGATGCCACGACAGTGGATCCTCTTGAATCTATGCTTGAGTTCTAGATTGGTTCATAACTTGATAACCTGAATAATTGCTTGGTTTTGATGATCTAATCCCTGAGATTTATCCCTTGACCTAACGTCTTTCCTTTAATTGTTTACACCGAATTTACATTTGTTTGCTTGTTTAATTCGTGACACTTAAACCAACTTTGAATTGCTTAGCTGAATTGGTATTCCATAGAATTAGATTGTATTGCTGGTCCCTTAACGAACATATACTATTTCTACATCGATTTAGTGACCTTAGGTTTCATCTCATAAACCGGGAAAAACCATTTTATCATTCTACACACGTGATTAATCCGAAAATAAACAAGTTGATGAACCAACGATTACCTAACATAAGCTAAGTTATTGATAAAAGAGAACATAGGATTAAATTTGAAATCGAAATCCTATGACAGTGTGAAAAGTGTTTGACAAGAATCAAGGAAGCGTATCACCATGAAATGTCCCAAGTAGGCACATTGAAATAAGCAACGCTTTCTATAAACCCCGAAACTTTGACAAGCAAAGAAGGAAAGTGGCAATAACATCAGCATACGCTTGTTCTACTTTTTCTTCTGGCGTTGTAGAATTAAGTTAAAAGGTATAACCAAACATTATCCTCATTAACCCCACGCAATATAATCTCAACCATGTCTGATTGATATATCCATTAAGAAGGTTGATCCACGGTTTTCTGATACAGCCAAACAAAAAAAAGATAGCTTTGTCATTTTCACTGGGAAGCCCCAGAAGCAGTACGTCGCTCGCATTCACCTCGTTCTTCTTTACTGAATTCCTCAAGCAGTTCACGCTGTCTCTGCGTTATATTGCTGCAAAAAAAAAAAAAAAAAAAAATTGCAATGTGGCACCTAACAATTATATATCATTTCCAAACACAATTTACTTGCGGCTTTATGGGACTTACACAGGGATGCTGACGTTGAAATGCACATATTGATCCCCAAATCTAGTCGACTTTCTTGCTCTAACACCTGTTTTATTGTAAACAATTTTGATAAGTTAACAAACAAGAATCTACTTTAACATTTGGTTTCTCAATATCTTTCCCCAGCTTCGGTATGGATTTGACGATCTTGCTTTCTCCTGTCTTGCTCTCAATGTCCAGTGCAACGCTAATTATATATCAAGCTAGGAAGATCCTACTCAAAAGTTTCTCATCTTTCAGGTATTCTAGAACTGAACTAATGGACACAAGCAAAAGAGCTCACCTTTATTTCTTAGCACAACTTTCTGACCGGGTTGGGTTCCAGGGCGGACCTGTAACAACAGAGTTTCCAAGTTAGATTGCTAGAGAAGTTCCCAGACCAGCCATTGCGATTAGCTAGCTAGCAAACAAAATTTTGATCTGCTTTTTCATAAAGAACAAGAAACTCTGAAGTTCAGAAGCAAAACATTTATTAAATGCTTCTTTGGCTGGCAAATGCTATTTCACGTGGCAAGCATTTTTGGCCGTTGATATAACCAAAGTAAATCTTATAACATGTAAAAATGTGAAAAGCTTTCAGAAACCTTCACAACAACATCACCGGTAAGGGTTGGAACTTGAATGGTTCCTCCAAGAATAGCCTGACAAAAGATGAAGAATATACTCAGTTATAAGGAACAATACAATAATGGTAATCGGCTCACGGATACTGCACTAGATGCCCAAAACAAGTGCTGAAGACAAATGCACCTATGAACTTTTAGAGACAGGATTGACAAGAGCATGTTGTTTCACCTGGGTAACACTGAGAACTGCATCAACATGAATATCTGATCCATCTCTGCGGAACACAGGATCTTCACGAACCTGAAATGGAATACATCCGTGTTATTGAGAATGCAATGAAATTATTAACTATGACTGTCCATTAGAAAGTTGACTCCAGTAAAGTCACCTTGATAGCAACATAAAGATCTCCAGGTTGGTCACCTTCAGGATCAGCCCCACCAGCCCTTGCCACTTTTAATGTTTCGCTATTGTCAACCCCTGGAAGGTGAAACAAATGTGAACAATTGAAGAGGTAATGGGATGAAGACTGCACAATTGTTTTTACATTACCTATAGATATGCAATACAAAATTACCTGGATCAATATTGACTTTTACTGACTTCTGTCCTCGAACCACTCTAGCCCCTCTGCAGGATTTGCAAAAACTCTAGTAATACCAACACAAGAAAATTGATGAGCAATCCAACAATTATAGCAGCCTAATTAAAGACCAAACATTTAAGATAAATCTAACAGAAGGAGGTGTGTGATACATAAATATGTAGGCATTGATAAATCACGTATATGTAGGCATTGATACACAAATAAACGCTACGCATATGATACAAAAGGTGTAACAATAAAATATATGACATACTGAGAATGTGTGACCAGTTCCACCACACTTCTGGCAAGCTCTTTGGATGCTTAACATACCGCTTCTCATTGTTGTCTGAAAAACGTAACTGTAACATTTTAAAACCATAATAAAAAAACAAAAATTATAATTACAGTGCTCAGACTAGAGTTTTGTAACATTATACTGACCATCCCAGACCCATTACAAGGTTTGCATTTTTCACGCTTGGTACCAGGAGGAACACCTTGTCCACCTGAGTGAGAGGGGAAATAAAACAGAAATAAGTAACTTGATATTGAGACAATAACAACATCTAAAATACTTTGATTGTAAGAATATATACATACCACAAGTATTACAAGCCACCTCGGTTTGAAAAGTCAAAGTTTTGGAGCATCCTTGAACAGCTTCCATGAAAGAAAGATCAAGCAAAACCTTACAACAGTAAAGAAGGAAAGAGAGAAAACGTATTAATCTTGGAGAAGAAAAATGATCTCTGGGAAAATAAGCAAATCGTAATACCTTAACATCATGACCTCCGATATCTTTTCTGAACATGCCGAAGAGCTGATTTTTGAAAGAATTAACATGTAAAACATTTGAATGTTGATATGCTAGCCATTTCCATTTGAAAGAAAAAATGACTGAAGGCTATCTAAATAGTAAACAATATTCTTTTGAGTGGAACATGATAGATAGAAACCAAGAAAGAAAGGTATTACATCGCCATTGAAGCTCGAAAAGATATCAAATGGGTTAAACCCTTCACCAAAGCCTGAATCATTTGGAAACCCACCACTAGCATTTTCCTCAAATGCTTCATGCCCAACCTGCAGAGATGACAACAAACTTAGATCACTCAGACGGAGCATCACAAAAACATGCCAGCTTGCTGTAACGGAACCAAAAATTATTAAGAGGCCTATGTACCTGGTCATAAAGGTCACGCTTCTCTTTATCTTTCAAAATCTGATCCAAAACGACCCAAACAAGTTTCAGTGTAAGATTCTAACAGATGATACCAAAAGATTTCGTCTAAGCTGTCAAACTCACTTCATATGCTTTAGAGACCTCCTGGAACTTCTTCTCAGCTTCTGGGTCATCTTTATTCGTGTCAGGATGAAATTTTTTAGCAAGCTGGAACAAGACACAAACAATAGCATCAATCAATGAGAAACCAGCAGGCCTATGAAATGAAAATATTTGATCCAATCCACACAAAAAAAAAAAAAAAACTAAACGATGCAAACAGTGAAGCATATTGTCCGTACCCCATAATAAGCCTTCTTGATTTCACCTTCTGGGGCATTCTTGCTCACTCCAAGAAGTTGATAGTAGTCCTTAGAGGACATAGATGAAGAAGCTGGTATTCAAAAATCAAAAGCTGGTTACTTGTTACAAGATTCAAATACAAAAGAATATAACCGTCAGAACTAAGGAAACTACCTGTTCCATGAATAGACCTTGTTGAACCAAAATTAGTACTAAAAGCTCCAACGTTGATCCATTTCCGATCATGCCCTACATTAGAAGAAGATGTAAACCCTTTGGCAATACTCAATTCGAGTAATAACATAAACAATACACAAATTGCATTTTCCTGTAGCGAGTATAAAGCAATTACCAGCCTTTGAAGCGTAATCTCCAAGGGCTTTGGCAGGATTGCCAACACCCGTATTCAATCTCCTAAAACTCCCACCAGATATTGTCCTCAAATTCTGCAGATTCCCCAAGACACAGAAAATACCAAGTTACCACCCAATTGAGAAAGAGAGAGAGAGAGAGAGAGAGAGAGAGAGAGAGAGAGAGAGAGAAAGGGAACCAACCTGATTGCCAAAATCTCGAAGAAGCTTTGACGAGAGACATCGACGAGTCAACAAGCGAAGAACATTTGCGCCATTGGTAGGGACCATTTCCGTGGATCAGCTGAGATTCTATGGAGGCAAGTTTAAAACCCTAGCAAAACCCTGTTTTGTTGCTTGAGAGAACTGTGTAGAAGACGCAATTTCTGTTGTTCTCCACACAATATGGATTCCGGGTTTGACCTTTTCCTTGGAACCCGATTCGACCCGGCCCGACGTAATAGATATATGGGTCCACCGGCCCATTTAAAAAAAAAAAAAAAAAATCAATTCCTGATTGAACAAGCTCCAGAGTCAAGATGCGTTTGGTTCCTCGCTATTATTTTTCTTCCGAATCATCCAAATTGTTGGACTAAAACTCCAATTTAGGTGTGAATCTTTCTCAGTTGGTCATAGAATCTGCTGCTGGTGATCGATATTAGGGTTTCTCTCCGTCCAATCCAATAAAATGCGGTGGTTGTTGCTGGGAAGGGTGAGTACTAGTTCCTGGTGTAAATGGTGCAGGCAAGGGTTTTGTTTCCAGCAGAAATGTGGTTTAGTTAACGTGAAGTTGAAATGGGTAAAAGATAAGGAACTGGATGCTCTTGTGGTCCGTGAAAGGCATGTTAGAGCAGTTTCCAATCTTGTTTCGGTTATCTCGTCTTCTCCTGATTATAGACTACCCATCTTCCACCTCTCCCCGCACCGTGGCCAGCTCGGTCTGCCTCCACATCTTAAGCTCTCCGCTTTTATCCGGAGATTTCCCAACATTTTTGTCGAGCTTTGCTCTCGGGATAGTGCAGGTACTCGTGTTCCCTCTTTCGCTTTAACGCCTGAGGCCATACATCTTTACCGTAAAGAAGCTCAGCTTGACAAAGGGGATGTTCTTGCGAGGCTCTGCAAACTTCTTATGCTTACGCGTCAAAGAGCACTTCCTCTACACTCCATTGACCATCTCAGATGGGATATGGGTCTGCCATACGATTATCAACGCTCGTTGGTTCCTACCCACCCGGATTTATTCTCTTTGGTAAAGCTGTCCAGCGATCTTGTCGGATTGAAACTGATGCATTGGGATGAAGGCCTTGCTGTTTCCCATCTGCAACTGAAACAGGGCCTCACAGATAACAATCCTATGGCCTTCCCAGTCAAATTTACAAGGGGGTTTGGGCTCAAGAGGAAGAGCATGGAGTGGCTCCAAGAATGGCAGACCCTACCTTATACCTCACCTTATGTCGATGCATCCCATTTGGATCCAAGAACTGATTTGTCTGAAAAGAGGAATGTCGGACTGTTTCATGAACTTCTTCATCTAACAGTTGGGAAAAAGATGGAGAGGAAAAATGTGAGCAATCTTCGTAAACCTTTTGCACTTCCCCAGAAGTTCACCAAAGTATTCGAGCGCCACCCCGGTATATTCTACATTTCTATGAAGTGTGATACACAGACAGTGATCCTCAGAGAAGCATATGATAGGCGGCATCTCCTTGAAAAGCACCCTCTTGTTGAGATCAGGGAAAAAATTGCCAACATGATGAATGAAGGGTTTCTTGACAGAAGCAGGGGACTGTATCAGAAATCTGTAGAGGATGGTTTTGGGAACAACAGTAGTACAAAGATCAGTTATCCAGTTTGGTCAGAAGAAGAAGAGTCTGACTGTAATCTGATATCTGGATACGGTTCTGATTATCCGTTGGTTGAAGAACATAAACAGTAATCTGTACTGCCAACTCATCAGTGAGCCTGTCCTCTTCCTTTCTTCTATAATATGATCGCCAAGGCTTATCAAATGGTTTGGTACTGTTCGTTCTCGAGTGCTCAAGACTTCCCCTCCCCGAGCTGCCTCTTCACTTTTGGTTCTTCATCACCATCGCCACTGCTTATTGAATCTCTAGACGGCCACCGGCCATATAACGGCAGACACTCAGCCAACACTAGGGGAAAAGAGGCGGTATATTCTCTTCCTCCCTTTTAATTGTTTATGTCCTGCGTTGATGCTTGATCTGCAGTATCAGGATCCCGTATCTGATCCGAATGCTGATTGTAGTGAAATAATATCAGACAAGATTGATTAATAGGGAAGATGTTGGAATTCAGAGAGCATGTGCATTTAAGCTTGGTTTCATTATGTTTGTGGATATTGCTTTGATTTCAAACCATTTGGAATTGCCTTACTATAATCGATTAGTCCTTTTAAGTCTCAAAAAGTGATGTAAATTATGAGAAAAAATGCATGAGTTGACTTCAATTTTTGTATCATTACTGGTCAATTAAGCAGAAGCGTATTAGTTATTTTTTGCTCAACATTGTATGTTTTTTTTAAATGCTTCAAATGGTTTGATCTTTAAAGCTTTATGCAATTCCATTCCATGTCGGTTAGGTGGAAATCTTTAGAGCTCCAGTTCTCGACGCTACCCAAAACAGAATCCTCGGGTTCCCTCCCGACTTGTGCTTATAGCGGTTGAGCTAGAGCAACCTGACCTTGTCAACCGCTGATGTTTTGGCAGAGCAAGCAGACATGAAGAATTTATAAAATCCGTTAACGTTTTGTTATCATTTCTTAACATTTTTTTTTTTTTGGCTTTACCATTATATGAAGTATAAACGGTAACAATATGCACTGGAAAATATCTTAAATATGCTACCGTTACTTTAATTATTAACCAAACTTTATTCTTAAGACTTTTCACTTGAAAAGGTTTATACTTTCCCTCCAAAATCATCTTCCCACAGAGAATCCTACAAGAGCTTGTAGCTGAATGAGAGACAAAAGCAGTTTGTTCATAATCCCATTCTTTACTTGAACCGAGAAACAAGCTTGTTTCGTGGTAGTTTTAACCACAATAAATTCCTTTCTTCCCCAACTGGGTTTCTCTTGTCTAGATTCCTTCCCTTTTAAATCACCCTTGGATCCCAAGAAACCAAGAACCCCATCATGAGACACACCGCCAAACTGGTCGTACATGTGGTTGATGCTCATCATCTTATGCCCAGAGATGGCCAAGGTTCAGCCAGCCCTTTTGTAGAAGTTGATTTCCTTAACCAGTTAAGCAAAACCAGAACCGTTCCTAAAAGCCTTAACCCTGTTTGGAACCAGAAACTCTACTTCGATCACGACCCCACAGTAATAAACCATCACATTGAAGTCTCTGTTTACCACGAAAGAAGACCTGTTCCGGGTAGAAGTTTCCTCGGCCGAGTCAGGATTTCTTGCTCTAACATTGTTTACGAGGCCGACCAAGTGTACCAGCGCTTCCCCTTGGAGAAGAAATGGCTCATCTCTTCTATTAAAGGTGAGATTGGCCTCAAACTCTACATTTTATTTTCTGAACAAGACCACCAAACCTTTCCTCCTCTTTTTCCTTGTAAGCCTAGCACCAGCACAACGCAAACAGAAGAAGATATTGCTGATTCCGAAACAGAATATTCTCTCGAGAGATTTTCATCACCAGAGCAAGACGATCTTGCTGATACTGCCAGCGAGTGCGTGGAAGACAAAAGGAAAATAGAAGAACTTAAAGAAGCAGTTCAAAAACTACATAGACAAGAAGTTTTTGCTCGGCCTGCACCAATGCATTCCATTCGCCTGCGCTCTCGTGAAAACCCTCAGGACGCCAACAAACCGCAGTCTCGAGGAGCGAACCAGCTTCACCCTCGCAACAACCACCACCTGCCATCATATGCTGACACAGAGCCAAATGACTTTAAGATGAAAGACATGAACCTCGGTCTTGGAGAGAGATGGCCAAACCCAATTGTTGGAGAAAGATCCACAGGCACTTACGATCTTGTGGAGCAGATGTTTTATCTCTACGTTCGGGTTGTTCGAGCAAAACAACTTTCAACTGGTTTGATCACTGGTGGATGTGATCCTTACGTGGAGGTGAAGCTTGGGAACTACAAGGGAAGAACCAAGAAGTTTGAGAGGAAGACGATCGTTCCTGAATGGAACCAAGTTTTCGCATTTCCAAAAGAACGGATCCAATCATCCGTACTCGAAGTCTTCGTGAAGGACAAGGAAACTCTAGGGAGAGATGATTTTCTTGGAAAGGTTGTGTTTGATCTGAACGAGATCCCAACAAGGGTTCCACCAAACAGCCCTTTAGCTCCGCAGTGGTACCGATTGGAGGATTGGAGAGGAGAAGGTAAAGTAGTACGAGGAGAGATAATGCTTGCTGTATGGATGGGATCTCAAGCCGATGAAGCTTTTCCAGAAGCATGGCACGCGGACTCTGCTTCTGTTCAGGGAGATGGCGTGTTCAACATCAGATCCAAGGTGTATGTCTCCCCTAAGCTATGGTACTTGAGAGTCAACGTTATCGAAGCTCAGGACATGATCCCGAGTGACCGAAACCGGCTTCCTGATGTTTTCGTCAAAGCCAATGTGGGAATGCAAACCCTCAAGACCAGCATATGCCCCATGAAGACCGCAAATCCGCTTTGGAATGAAGATCTTCTCTTTGTGGTCGCTGAACCATTTGAAGAGCAGCTAGTAATCTCAGTGGAAGACCGAGTTCACACGTCGAAAGATGAAGTAATCGGCGAGATCAGCTTGCCGATGAACATCTTCGAGAAGCGGTTGGACCACCGTCCAGTTCCTTCTCGCTGGTTCAATCTTGATAAGTACGGTCACGTTGAGCCAGACTCAAGAAGGAATGAGCTTAAGTTTTCGAGCAGGATTCACCTGCGAATCTGTCTTGAAGGAGGCTACCATGTGATGGATGAGTCAACAATGTACATAAGCGACACAAGACCGACCGCTAGACAGCTGTGGAAGCAGCCGGTGGGAGTGTTAGAGATCGGGATTCTCGGAGCAAAAGGGTTGGCCCCGATGAAGCTGAAAGATGGCAGAGGAAGCACTGACGCCTATTGTATCGCTAAGTACGGGCAAAAATGGGTGAGAACAAGAACCATTCTCGACTCACTCAGTCCGAGATGGAACGAGCAATATACATGGGAAGTCTATGATCCTTGTACTGTCATCACTCTCGGAATTTTAGACAATGGTCATCTCGGTTCCCGAACTGGCGTTTCTGGAGATGCAAGAATCGGAAAGGTGATAACTAATGTTTGAATTTAGTTATCATCTTATCTCAGTAGTCATACGTAGAGATGTTTATGCTTATTTTATAACTTTTCGGGTTTGAAACAGGTTCGAATCAGGCTGTCAACGCTAGAGGCTCATAAGATTTACACACATTCATTTCCGCTTCTCGTTCTTCAACCGCACGGTCTCAAGAAAACGGGTGATTTTCAAATATCTATCCGTTTGACAACCCTCTCTTTTGCCAGCATGATCTACAACTACGGCCACTCTCTGCTCCCCAAAATGCACTACATTTCCCCTTTTACGGTCAGCCAAGTAGAAAGCTTAAGGTATCAAGCCATGAACATTGTTGCAACCCGCCTTGGTCGAGCTGAGCCACCACTTAGGAAAGAGGTCGTCGAGTACATGTTAGATGTAGACTCTCACCTATGGAGCATGAGAAGAAGCAAAGCTAATTTCATTAGGATAATGTCGCTTCTCTCGGGTTATTTCTCTGTCGCGAAATGGCTTGAAGATGTATGCAACTGGCGATATCCACTTACTTCGGTTCTGGTCCATGTCTTGTTCTTCATTTTGGTCATGTACCCTGAACTGATTTTGCCTACCATGTTTCTCTACATGTTTTTCATCGGATTGTGGAACTTCAGGTTCAGACCGCGACACCCTCCTCACATGGATATGAAGCTTTCGTGGGCCGAGCCAGTTGGTCCCGATGAGCTCGATGAAGAGTTTGACACAATCCCAACATCTCGCTCGCAAGACTTGGTGCGGCTGAGGTATGACCGACTCAGAAGTGTGGCAGGTAGGATCCAGACTGTAGTTGGAGACATTGCATCTCAGGGAGAGAGAATTCAGTCACTTATGAGCTGGAGAGATCCCAGGGCTACAAGCCTCTTCATATTGTTCTGCTTGGCTGCATCGGTAGTCTTTTACACAGTGCCTTTCAAAGTATTAACGCTAGTTTGTGGGCTATACTATCTAAGGCACCCTAAGTTTAGAAGCAAGTTACCTTCTGCGCCAAGTAACTTCTTTAAGAGATTGCCTTCTCGCACAGATAGTCTTCTTTGACCTAAACTCTTTCTTGTGGTAAGCTTTACAATAAACTTACTAATTTATAAAAATAGCTATTTGGGGTTACTCAATTAAAAAAAGATATACTTTGTAAACTTCTTAAATTACGCAATCTACTTCAGATGTAAAAACTTGAGTGATATTTCCAAAAATATTCATCGCATGTAAAAGACATACTTTGTTAACTTATTAGTACACATTTAACATTGGTAACTCCTGGTCCTTTGTAATATAAGCTGGATGTGCCTGGGTTTTGAGAGATGCGTCTAGTAAAAGTATGCAAAGTGATGAGAGGGTTGTACTCGCTTCACAAGACTCGGAGTTAATCGGGGCTGTTCTAAGACCATTTTTTGAAGTATATCAAGTATTGTTTTGAAAAGATGGGCTTGAGATATTTGCATATATTAAACCCTGAAGGAAAAAACCGGATGTAATTTAAGTTTGAAGAGGGAGATACATGCGTCAGTGTCAGTAAGGATACTAACTCTCAAAAAGAATATAGTAGAGAGCGATACTGCATTGCTTCCATGAAGAAAACTTGGCTTTTCATCAGTCTCTGAATTCAACTTCAGAAAGGGTACTTGTGGATGTGATTGACGCCCTGCTTTTGACAATTATCAGAATTCATTTCACATAATAGGGACAAAAAGCCGGGATTATGAGTCATAAGTTTAATGCGACTAACCAAGCCTGCCTGCATCTAATCGCTTCTTGCCTAACTCTCCGTTTTGGATCATCGAGTGCCTTTGCTACCGCTTGTAAAACCTTAAGTGAAATCTTACAGTAATGAGATGCATTTCTTACACTACATACTAAAAACCTGCGTTTTAACTAACCTTTCTTCTGAAAGGATAAATCCTTCCATGCGGCAATTCCAACAGGGCAACAAGACACTGAACCGCTGTCTCCCTAACAACCTGCATACCATTTAACATGCAAAAATCTCCTAATAAAAGAATCAATGCCATTGGAATATACTACGGCAGAGAAAATGATTTGTTACCATTAGATGTGGATATGATGTAAGCTTGACCAGGCATTCGATGATTATATGTGCATTATCACTGGCAGATTCTAGTCCTGCAACCATAAATAGCAGTTAGTACTTGTGAAAAAAAAAAAAGTAGCAGTTAGTACATAGCAGGCAGGGAAAAATTAATAACAAATGCCTTTTTTTGAGACTTAACAACCATTGGATCGACTCAACCTTCTGATCATGGTCGTTTATGAGTCTAAAACCCAATAGATCACTACCATATAAGCATTTTGTTAAGTGTTGGTGCAAACAATATAAAGTCTTATAAGCACTGTTGATCTTCAGAGCGAGATTTTATATATAATGCAAAAAGCTTGTGATTCCAGCATAACTTTTTCTTACCTTTAATATCAGTAAGCGTTCCAGATAAAACAAGTAATAGACTGTAAAGCGTTTCTTTATCCACAGAGTCATGGCTTAAGACGGATAAGCCTTCTAGTATCATCGGGTGTAGCTGCACAGACCAAGGTCTTCTAAGAGACTGTTTATAAAGGTAGAAAATACAAAGTCTATCTTGAGGCTCACCTTTTTGGTATTGTCCAGTATAACTGCTACTGGAACATTGGATATAACATGCGCGAGAGCAACAAGAAACATTGTTCTGAAACCATGAAAAAAATAGTCAGCTGAGAATCTGGAATTGGTTGTCACAATAAAAAATCATAACTTGCCTATTTATGATTGGTACTGGAAACTTGGGGCAACAACAAAGAAGCCTTAAAAGTATCATGACTTTATGTGCTAGCTACACCTAACCAAAATAAAACTAGCAATTTTCAAGATGTCGCTTCATTCTTCCAAAGAGGGACACTGAAAAGGTTCATCTGAGTGCAGATGCATCCTTTCTAAGAAAATGACATAGAAGAACTGCATAGTGAAGAAAGAGCTAGAAGGCAGCACAGCACAAGAGCATCGAAGATGCTAATGAGCAATATTTCTCCAATGCAAGAGTAGTAGAATATGCTGGTAGAAGCTATTGGATTTAACTGTAATTTCAGAACCAAACTCTGACTACAAAATGCTTGTTTGGTCCACGCAAGTTGACTTAATGGTAATTCAAAACCCACAGGAAATAAAAAGAGTAACTATAAATATAGTAGTATATGGTTACCTTGAGAATGGAGACTGGGAATTTTTAATCAACGACTTCAAAATGGGAACTGTCATAGAGAAAAATCGCTGCTTATAGAGTGGCCGTATAACTGCATGCAATTTTTTGTTCAGACACACTTCCGAATCAGACATAATTATGAAGAATGCATCTGCTGCATGTTTCATGGCAGCAGGATGCAGAACCTTCGTGGGACAGTTAGTGGATTTTAAGCATTCCAGTAGTACCAGAGCTGTTTCATTAACTCTTTTATCACCCCGCATGAGTAGACCTTTCCCAATCCATGCTACTCCTGTGATAGCACGGGTTTGAAGGTCCAGGGAACCACATAAACCTAAACATAACTGTGACAACTTTGTCTCACTTCCACATAAGATTCCACCAGATCCATCGGAAGAAATCTTTTTTCCAGATGCAAAAGCTGTGTGAAATATTATATCACATACTTCTTCAAAGGAGCAATCGCTTGAAACAATTGTTCCACCAGAACCTGAGCCCAATTTGTTAACCATTGAACCCAAAGCTTGAGCTGCTGGGATATAACCTTTAAGGAGTGATACCAAAAACAGATGTATAAGTGATTTCACATCTGGAATGGATGCTGAAGAAGATGCAGCTATGATAACTGATGCAAATAGTGAAAGTATCAGTTCATCCCTAGTGGACAGGTCACGTTGTAGACCCTCTAATGCAACCAATGTCAAAGGAATAGACTCCATAGCTGGAGGCTTGCTTGATGAGATCACATTATAAGCTTTTTGGATTATAATGTTCTGTGAATCTACCAAAGCAATTCCTACAACTTGCCGCATTGTTGCCATTGCTGCCTCAACAAATTCCTGTAGTAGAAGAGCAATTAAATTCAAAACCTCAAGAATATATGAATCAAATCTATTTTGAAGAGAAACAATGAAAGTTCACCAAGCACTTACCCTACCATAGAAATCACAACCGACTCCAGAGGTTTCAATTTGATTCCACATACTCAAAGCGAAATGCACCAAGATTTTCTCAAGACCATCTATCTCGGCCACACTATTTGAGCTCAAACAAAATACCACAAGTCAGAAGAACTGATACAAATTAACATGCAAAAGGGAAAGAAGAATATTGGTCATGGCAGAAAGAAGGTATAGAGAGAAATAATCTCAAATCATGGCATGGATGCACCACAAATGTTTTCAAATTTTTATCTTCCGAACCATTATATATGTAAATGAAAAGAAAAGACAGAGAGGTCAAGGTCACATCTTTGTAAAGTAATAACAATTGTCATCTCTACTATGTATGCCTGGTAGTGGCTTTCATATCTTCTCCTCTAACGAAGTAATAATAGTTATCATCTCCATTTTGGAATATAATGATAAAAAAGGCATTAATGTTATTGCCTTACTTGTTGGTATATATCTTAAACATTCTATCTTAGGTTTATAATAGACATTTATAGTTGTTTATCTATTTCTATTATAAATAGAGGGGTTGACGATAGAGGATAACACATATTCAACCTTGACGAATAGAACCTAAATACTCTACCAGAGTACATTAAAATTCACATGGAAACCAACAAACAAGTCAATCGACAAGTTGTATTATCCAGGGAGGCTCTTTATAAACAACTTAGAGTCGAAATACACCAGCTGGCAAAACAAGTTTATCTACACGATATAAGAAATTCAAGAAAAGTTTGGGTACCGTGGAAGCAATTTATTGGTGAAACACTCCAGGAGCTGAGAGCAATTTTCAATTGACTTGAAGTTTCCATTAACCTGACAAATATTTTCGAATAATAGTTAGATACAAGGAAGAAACCTGTTAAGCTAAAATAGCGAGTTCTTAACATCAAGCTGGAGACAGAAAACTATTAGCTCCAATAAAAATTAAAACTTTATGATCTAAAGTCATGGAGGCAACACATACATAGAATTCAGACAAACTGGAACATAAAGCTTCTTCAAATCCTTGAACCAGTTTCTCCACATACTTTGGCCCAGTGGAGCAGATTTCTGAAGTTGCTTCTAATATCATCGGATATGGAAGACCACAATGACTAGAGCAGGCTGATGAGACTAAATTTTCGACCACTATATTCATGTAGCTCATAGCCTTATCATGCTCATGATACCGATTAATGAATGAGCCAATGCAGACGAGCGCTTTCAATGCCAGTTCCCACAATATTGTTTTGCCACTTTTGGCTGTGATGAATGAAGTTAAGGTCATCAAAATCTTCTCGAATTCTGATCTTGATACTGGAGAAGTGTCGCCCCAGAATGTACCCATAGTCAGCAAGCCCTTCACTGGATGATTCAGAAAACATGAATGAGAACAAGTTCAGTATTACATTAGGGTCAGGGAAGAACATTAATACAGTCAAGGCAAGAACATTAATATGAAACATATCTGTGAAGTAAGCACATGCATTTTACCTCCAAGATAAACATCCTCAACACAATCATTAGAGCTGCATACTGCAGAAGTGAACACCCGGATCAATGAAACTGAGAAGCTTCTGACTAAAGAGCACCATGATACCTGCAGGCATCCAGGTGCTGAAGAAAATTCCTCGAAACCCAGGATATGATCTTTCGATGCTGAAAGAAGTGCAATGCAAAGATGAAGACCTCCATGGTATAATCTGATAGAGACTGTAGAGTTTTCATTATGAACAAGATTGCCAGTGGTAGTATTCTCTGAAATCCCTAGAGTATCCATAAGGCAGAAGAAAAAGGTTTCAAATATTATATTGCATGACTGAACCGAAGCCTTGGCAGACACTGACAGTATCTGACTGATAACGAGAACCTCCAGTTTGTTTGTGTCAGGCATTTCTTTAAACTGAGAGTGTCTAGAGATTGTATCAACGACGGTGTTTATATCTATATCATCAACAACAAAACTTAGAAACGAGATATCTTGCTTAAGAAGCCTTTGAAGAAGATTAACAGCTTCACTGTGGATCTCATCCATTTCGATCCCTGGACTAGTGAGGGATTTTAGAGAAAAGGACAAATGTGTCCCAGTGGAAGAAAAAAATGCATTTTTTATAGCGGGCCAAAGACGTCCATAGTGCATCTTCATTCTGCTTACTCCATATTTTATAGCACAATCTTCCAGACATTTCAAAGAATCAACCTAGACAGATTAGAGTGAAACAAAAATAACTAAACTCATCCGACATCTGAGTGGTATATAAGCTTAACTGTAGTAGAACCGAAAACTACATGTTAAACAAACCTTTGCAACTGGTAGAGAAGAAGAAAGCTTTTCAAGAAGCAGTGGAATAGCATACGGTTCAAAAAATGGGGTTGATGAGAATGCCAGCTGCAAAATCGAATGAAGTACATCTGTGAATTCAACCTAATGTTATACAATTATTTATAAAGGGAATTCATCATAATTCCCCCACTTTAACCTACTACTTTTCATCCATGCTTGAAACTGCAAGCTATACCTAGAAACTAGATGACTAAACTAAAACTAACAGTTCCATCTCCAAACCACCATAGTTTAAAAGAAGGGATTTGCACCCTTGAAGCAATGAGGCAAATAAAAATGAGCTAGACAGGACAAACTTGTCACAGAAGCAAAAATCAGAAGTCAGTCAGCATACTTTGCTGAACAGTTTTCACAGAAGGGACATGAGATGCAAGCTACCTTTTCTGTCAAAGCTTGACACAACTTCCCAAGGTATATATAATTTAAAAAATAAAAACAAACTCGCATGCGGAGATGATCAGCTTGATATTTTAAATTGAGACTAAACGCTCGAGCCATAACAAGATTGCAAAAACTTTATGCAAATCGCAAATATAGAGAAAATACTCACCAATAGACCCCTTGAAAGGTCCTCTCTATTGACACCAGCTTCATCATCTTTTTTCTGAAAACCCAAAAAGAGCACACCCAAGTAGTTCATCAAATCAATGAAAGAGAAACCCAACTATAAATCACATAACATAAATGATAGGATTTATACTCACATGCGTAAAATGAAGTGGGAAGTAGCAACCAATAACATCAAAAAGACCAGATGCATTAGAAGCAACTGGACCGGATGAACTGGGGAATAATTGAGCCAAAAGCTCTATTATATGAAAAGCGACCAGTAAGCATTGAGGGTCTTTTTCTCCATCGATGGCTTCGCATGTAGCATATACAAGTATAGTACCCTAGGAAATGGTTGTTCAGTAAATAAAATTAAGAGAAAATAAGGAAAGCCCTTCAGTAGATCTAATCAGGAAGAAAAAAATACCAGAAAACTCAGATGAAGTTGTGTAGTCTGTATAGACTAATCATATTAAGAGAAACTAGAATAACCTAAACATGAAGCTTTTGATGAGCAGGGAGCATATATTACGTAATTAAAATTTTAAATAATTGTTTTCCTTCCCCCCCAAGCTGAAGCAAGTAGATTCACAAGAAAAACATTCCCCATACACTAGATTAAATTTTCTATTGGGAACTACGTACGGCAGGTAGAGAGCATTAACATACCAGAGTCATAATAGCTCCAGAGTATTGTTGTAGAAGGCACTCCAGAAGTTCAAAAGCGAGCTGCAAAGTCATGTCATTTTATAATAAGATAATTCAAGTAAACACATGAGGTGTCATTCAGATAAGAGAATACTAGTAGCAATTGATTCAGACCTTGCGGTCAGGCAGTGCTAAAGACTGTACTGACACAGTCTCTACGAATGACTTTCCCACAGCTTGTGCATCAATAGCAGTGACCATACCCACTGTGTCTTTCCTCGTCAACAGGGCCAAGCAACCAACAAGTGCCCCACGCACCGTTCTCCAGTCCTCCTGAAACAAGTCCAAGAAATTGAAGTTAGTGTAGCAGACATGGGAGTGGATTACAGTTGATACAAGTCCAGAAGTACCAATTTGTGGGTAAAGAATTCAAGGAGAGTATGGACAACTGCATTGTCCAGTGGCTTTGCTTTAAGACAATTGAGGATCTCCGCAAGCAGGAGAATACCTGTTACGAGTGGAGGTTGAGATTGAGAGAAATCTAATCATCAAAAGAAGGCAGAGAATGCAAGTACCTCGTGCACGGACAACATTATCAGTTGTGGTCAGATACATCTCCATCTCTCTGACCTACAACGGGGAATTGTTGAAATTAACAAGACAAATGGAAGATGAAAAGTGAGTGTATATGTTGAATTACCAATTGGTCGAGAGACAAGAAATCATTGTCCAAAGAAAAAGCAAGCGCTTTCAGACTCTCAGCCTGAAAACAAATAACAAAAAAAAAAAACTGGTAAGATGCTTGCAATCGATTTCCACAACAAAATCACAGTGGAGATTAAAGAGGATAGAAAAGTACCTGCTGAGTAGGAGAACGAGAAACGTCAACAAAAGCTTCGAGATGGAGAGTGAGCTGGTTTGGTTCTGCCATTATCGCACGACGAACTGCCGAGAAACGAGAAACAATGTTGAATAGCTAGTCAAATCAAAAGATTACCTAGACCTCTCAGAATGGGCTCAAGTCCACAGACCAGATCCAGCCCATCTAATCCGCAGATACGGACTTCAAAATTGTGTGTCCACGGGTCTAGCAGGGGCTGATTGGGAGAGAGACTTTTAAGGCTGATATTTTTTTTTTATAGACAATCATACTTTACTGTTCTAAAATTTCTCAAAGCTCTTAAAATATCTCACAGTCTAGATTTCAGTTTTTGCTACAAATTCACGTTAACTTTTAAAGCATACAATAGATGGCTTTTTTTTTTAAAGTCACAATCCTAAAAAAATAAAAAATCACAGTTACAGTCTATCCAAAAAGTCATAACCAATCAGCCGATCAGTCCATAGCAGACAGATAACGACCTTGTAAAAAGATATTTTAAATTGGCTTTTTCCATTTTGGGTAATTAATCTTTTTCTAACAATATTTCTAAGTAACTTGATTGTTTTTTTTATTTCTTTTCAATATTTTTTTAGAAATTCAATAGAAAGTGATAAAATTAACTTTTTGAAATTTTTCTTAAGGTCTTTCAGTTACTTTCAAAGCATTTTCTCTTCGAATAGATGATTTATTGTTTCTCCAGATTTATTTATAAATGATTTAAATGGTTAAACTATGTTCGTATTGATTTTTTTTTCATTTTTTGTGCAAAAATTAACTTTTAGCTATTTACCTAGTAATCTAAAATAAATAAAATTGATGTAAAGATGAGCTATACTTTTTGTTAAATTTCTAATACTTTTGTTTTATTTTTCTATGATTATTCAAATATAATATCTTTTAAAAACAGTTACTAGCTGATCAAAGAAGCAACATGTATTAAATTTAAGCAAAGTAATAAAACTTTAATTTAGAACTTATATTTTAATTTAATTTTAATTATTATCAATAATTTTCATGTATATTAATATACACATATTACGCGAGTCCTTAATTTAGTACATATACATATATTATGATGAATTTCAACTTCCAAAAATTGACGAAACAAAGCAAACTATACGGATAGTGATTTAACCTTTTAGTACTTCTCACCTTTTTAAAGAGAAATCAATCGCTCCCCAAAAAAGCTATGTCCGGGAAGACAGTTATTAGTCCCCTCATCGGTAGTCGACGGTTTCTTCACTAGTAGTTGATAACGACTTCTAGTGACTACTTTCGGGAATCTTTCTTAATGAAAGTGGTTAGCCACTACTAGTGACTACCTCCAAGAAGTTCCTTCGATGTCACTCAATCATTACTAACGTCTAACTCCATGAAACTCTTTTAATGATAGTTGCCGACAACCTTTAGGAAGCTCCCTCAATGCTAGTCGCTAGCCACTATTAGCGACTACCTCCAAAAAACTCCCTCAATGACAGTCGTTAGTCACTACTAGCAAATACTTCCACGAATCTCCTTCCATGGCAGCCGCTAGCTACTACTAGTGAATACATCACGGAAGCTTCCCCAATGGCACAAGCCACTAACTAGTGAACACCTCTGTGAAGCATCCTTAATATCTGACGACTTCTTTGAACTGATGTTACCAAGCCAATAATAGATTATGCAAATAATCGTAATTAAATTGTGTATATATTTTCAAATAATTAGGAAAACGTATATTTGAGAATCTCTGATTAAGGGAAAATCCCTGATATTGTGTAACCTCTTGTAATATATATTGAGATGAATGCAATGAAAACGATTCACGGGAAACACTTTTACTTTCATGGTATCAGAGGGTTCAATTCCTGAACCTAGATCTCTTCTCTAAACACCTTCTCTTCTCTTAATTCTCTCTGCTTTCTTCTCTTCTCCAATGGCTCAAGCTCCTCCTCCCGCTACCAACCTTGAGCGTGCCTATGGGGTCACAAATATCAAATCTCACATTCCATTCACTTTGGATATGAACGACCACAACTATGATGCGTGGAGAGAATTATTCCACATCCATTGTTTAAGTTTTGACGTGTTAGGTCACATTGATGGCACTTTGGTGGCCACTGGCGATGACGATGTTGCTTGGAAAAAGAGGGACGGGCTGGTCAAGCTATGGCTCTATGGAACCTTAGCAAAACCCCTGTTTCAAAACGCTTTCCACCCCGGTGCTTCTGCTCGTGAGATTTGGCTACGTATCGAAAACTTGTTTCGCGACAACAAGGAAACTCGAGCCATTCAACTCGACAATGACTTACGCACCAAAGAGATAGGGGATCTCTCCGTTCTTGACTATTGTCAAGAGCTCAAATCTACTGCAGATCTCTTGGCGAACGTCGGAGCCCCGGTCTCAGATCCTACGCTGGTTATGTACATGCTCAATGGTCTCAATGCCAAATTTGATAACATAGTCAATGTTATCAAACATAGACAACCCTTTCCCACCTTTGAACAAGCCAGATCTATGTTGAAAGATGAGGAACATCGCCTTACAAGGAAACCGCAACCATCGCTGGCGCATCATGACTCGTCCTCCTCCAACACCATTCTTGCTGTTGTAGCACCTCATGTGCCAGATTTCACTGCTCCTCGTCCCTCTCAGCCTAACAAAGGCACTCAAGGTAGAGGAAATCGTGGTCGGAACAACAATCGGTCCAAGGGCAGAGGAACCTATCCGCCAAGGAATCCATATCTACAATGGCCTGCTCCGGTTTGGCCAGGTGCTTATTCTTATTGGCAACCTCCTCCTTACCAGCAATGGGGTCCTCAACAACAAGCTCCTTTTTCTAATGGTGGTCTTCTTGGATCTCGTCCATTCATGCCAACACCATCTCTTCCACGTTTTCCCGGTCCAAGCAATGTTAAGTATGAGCCTTCGGTTGACTTTGCTCAAGCCTTCAACACAATGACTCTCACCGATCCAACTGACAATCAGTGGTACATGGATTCCGGTGCAACTGCGCATTTGTCGGCCTCCGTAGGTAATCTTCACTCTGTTTTTAATTTGGGCATTGGAAACTCGGTCACTGTTGCTAACGGAAGTCGCATTCCAATAACATATTCCGGTTCCTTCTCCTTTCCCACTATTACTCGTCCTCTTTCTCTTAAATCTGTCCTTATTACACCTTCTATAATCAAAAACCTCATTTCGGTTCGTCGATTTGTCACAGATAATTCATGTTTTATTGAATTTGACCCTTTTGGTTTCTCTGTGAAGGATCTTCAAACTTGGAAAGTGATACTCCGCAGTGACAGCACCAGTGATCTTTACCCAGTGTTTCCAACTACAAACAAATCATCTCCACAACCCACTGCTCTAGTCACCACTTCTTCCAATGTTTGGCATCGCCGTCTAGCTCATTTAGGCAACGACTCTCTCAAGTTTCTTATTTCCAGTTCAGCTTTACCGTGTAATAAAAGTACTCTTTCTCAAATTTGTATTGTGTGCCAACTCGGAAAGCACATAAAAACCCCTTTCTTTGCTTCAAACACTGTTGTTCAATCTCCGTTTGATATCATTCATTCTGATATATGGACTTCTCCAGTTCCAAGCATTAGTGGCATACGCTACTACGTTTTATTCTTGGATCATTATTCTCAATTTCTCTAGGTTTATCCACTTCGACGTAAATCCGAAGTCTTTGACAAATTCGTACATTTCTCTAATTATGTACGAAATCAATTTCACAGAGAAATCAAAGCATTGCAATGTGATAATGGAGGAGAGTACAACAATGCTCATTTTCATGAATTCTTTGCTTCCAAGGGAATTACATTTCGATTCTCTTGTCCACATACGTCTCAACAAAATGGCAAATCTGAACGAATGATCCGAACCATAAACAATGCAATACGTTGTCTTCTCTTTCAAGCTCATCTTCCCTCTTCATTCTGGGTAGAAGCACTTCATACCGCTGTTCATATACTAAATCTTCTTCCCTCTACAGCCATCAACAACCAAATTCCATTCTCAACTCTATTTCACAAACCAGTCTCTTACTCTCATCTCAAAGTGTTTGGATGTCTCTGCTTTCCAAACATTAATCACAATCATCTTCCTAAACTATCACCACGCTCAAGTCCCTGCCTCTTCCTTGGATATCCAACCAATCATAGAGGATATCGATGTTTTGATCTTAAAACTAAGAAGATCATCATCTCTCGTCATGTTTCCTTTGATGAATCTTTTTTTCCTTATCTTTCTGATTCACAACCAAAGGAATCTGATTATCAATTTCTAAACACCAGTGACGATGCGTCTCCGATATTTAGACAGATTCTCGAATCACCTCCTACTCTTCCTTTCCCGATTGTGGAACCAGAACCTGCACCGTCTTCTTCTTCTGATCTTCAACCTCCTCCTGAGCCTATTCCCTCTGCTCCGACACCACAAATAAATCCCATGTCAACCCGTTCCAAACATGGAATTAGAAAACCCAAGAAAATCTTTAATCTCCACACTCAAATCTCCACTGAAATTCCAAATAGCCATCTCAAAGCACTCTCTGACCCTTCTTGGAATGCGGCAATGACTGATGAGTACGATGCTATTATTAAAAATGGAACTTTTGATCTTGTTCCGAGGCCTGCAAATGCGAATATCATTCGCTCCTTATGGTTGTTCAAAAACAAATACGATTGCAATGGGGCCTTGAGAAGACACAAAGCTCGTCTTGTAGCTAACGGTAAATCTCAGGAACCTGGAGTTGACTTCGACGAAACATTTGCTCCGGTTGTAAAACCAGCTACGATACGAACCGTGTTGGATGTTTGTCTTGCTCAAAATTGGCCGATACATCAACTTGATGTGAAAAATGCATTTCTTCACGGTGAACTTGATGAGACAATCTACATGTTTCAACTGCCGGGCTTTGTTGATCCAGAACGTCCCGATCATGTTTGTCAGCTTAAGAAATCGCTTTATGGACTTAAGCAGGCACCGCGTGCGTGGAATGCCAGATTTACTCGGTTTATTACTGATCTTGGTTTTAAGCGAAGCAAAAGCGATGCGAGTTTATATGTTTACAAGAACGGTGCTCAAATCTCATATTTGCTCCTCTACGTAGACGATATCATTGTCACCGCCTCTGCTCCAACACTCCTCAATTCAGTCATTGCATCGCTCAAGAATGAATTTGAGATGACTGATGAAGGCCAATTACATTACTTTCTCGGCATATCCGCAACCTTCAATGATGACGGCTTGTTCCTCAGTCAAACCAAATATGCAGAAGACATTCTTCATCGCGCGAACATGACGGATTGTAAGCCATGTGCTACACCATGCGATCTAAAGTCCAAGCTTCCGGCAGCCGAAGGTGAAAAACTAGCCAACCCGACTGCTTATCGAAGTCTCGCAGGCGCTCTTCAATACTTGACATTCACCAGACCGGATTTATCATATGCCGTGCAACAGATTTGTCTACATATGCATGATCCAAGAACAATCCATCTCCACGCTTTAAAACGCATCTTGCGATATCTTCAAGGTACCAAAGGTCACGGTCTACAATTATTGAAGAACCAGAAGCTTGAACTAACGGCTTACTCCGACGCTGATTGGGCTGGTTGTCCGACAACAAGACGATCCACATCCGGTTATTGTGTCTACTTAGGGAACAATCTCATCTCATGGTCCTCCAAGAGACAACAAACCATTTCTCGATCAAGCGCCGAAGCTGAATACAGAGGTGTTGCGAATGCTGTAGCGGAGACAACTTGGATTCGCAACCTTCTTCTTGAGATGCATTGTCCTCTAACTAAAGCTACATTGGTCTTTTGTGACAACATCAGTGCCGTTTACCTCTCCACTAATCCAGTTCAACACCAGCGAACCAAGCACATTGAGATAGACATTCACTTCGTCCGTGAAAAAGTCTCCATGGGTCATGTTCGGGTCTTACACATCCCCTCTGCCCTGCAATATGCAGACATTTTCACCAAGAGTCTACCATCTACTCTCTTCACTGGTTTTCGATTCAGTTTAGGCGTTTTGGACCCCACGCTCAAACTGAGGGAGGGTAATAGATTATGCAAATAATCGTAATTAAATTGTGTATATATTTTCAAATAATTAGGAAAACGTATATTTGAGAATCTCTGATTAAGGGAAAATCCCTGATATTGTGTAACCTCTTGTAATATATATTGAGATGAATGCAATGAAAACGATTCACGGGAAACACTTTTACTTTCAGCCAAACTGTTGTCTCAAGATTCTAAGTTGATTTTCTCAAAGTTGAATTGACTGGGGGAATAACAGTAATTGATTTTCATGAGTTCATTGACTAGTTCAGTTATGTCGATTTATTTGGAACCAAACATAACTGACTATTTGATGTGGCTATCCGTAGGATCCGATCTTACGAAGTGGAGTAAAGGAGAATTCTCTATTAGGTCATACGACTCTCTTTACAAGATTTAATAGAGATGAAAGATGAACAAAGATTGGAGATTGCAGGGGATTGATAGACACCACACCAAGGATGGAGAACTTTGTGATAAATCTAGACTCAGATTTCTAAGGCTTCACACATGACGAAGACAAGAGCGGCGGTATTACTTTCTTCAAAAACAAAAACTAAATATTTTATATAAAAGAAAAATTCTACGAATGGAAAAAAAATTGTCAATATATTTAATAATTCAAATGCATACCTTGAAAAAAAAATGAGTGAGAACTTCTTGCATTCTGCTAGAGCAATCTAATGAGTTTAGAGTCTATGTCCAGCCTTTAAACATGCTTCGAAATTATAAAGAATGATGCGTCCTTGTTTCTTTGTAAAAATGGTAAGAATGATGTTGGTTGAGTATTCAGCGGCAAGTAAGCGTTCTCTCGCGTGCATGTGGTTGTCTCGACTCGATAATGTCTTCCAATCTCAGCATAGTTGGTGGCTTGAGTTGTCTCTACGTTTGTAGTTTTCAAAGAAGGTGAATCGTCTTGTGGTCCAATTGGTGTCTATCAGGTAATCTCCGTTTTAGCAGTTTCTTTTTGAGATTTTCATGCTTTATGAGTGATCAGACTTTCCACCGATTTGTTGAACTCCTCACGCAAGCTTCTTAATCCTGATATGGCCCTTGGTGCTTACCTCATGGTTGATTTGCTGATGGGATCCTCCTCGACTTCGATTATACCAAGGTGTATGTCCTCATCGCCATTTATATATATATTTAAGCCCTTATCTAAATGGTTTATTTATGAATATCAATTAAACTGGTGAAATAAACTGCAAACCACGATTGTAGCAATAATCTTTGACTTTTCTTTTGAGAACATGACTAGTCAACGTTCTCAATTCGTAATATTTGAAATATGGTTATATTTGAAATGATTTCTTTTGTTGACTTACAGGAGCTCCGAATTGATTTATTGGCCTGACTTGGATGAAAGTCAACGTTCTCAATTCGTAACTTGGAAAGCTCGATCTAATAAGATTATTACCACCGTGATTGCCAAAATAAAATAAATTCGGATTTTTTTTTGTGACAATTATTCAAAATGACTCAAAATTATAAAACAACTAGAGATTGTCCACGCGTTGCGTGGATTTAAAAACTAACATAATAAAATATACATTAAATTTAGCTTATTGATTATGTGTGTATTTACATAATTTGATTCTTATATTATCTAAAGTTATAAAGCCATTTGGAGATGTTCACAAATACCGCGATCCTCCATCGACTAATCTGGAAGAAAATCTTGGCAAAGTACTGCTTTTGCATAATGACTCTTCGCTACCTATTGTGGTTAGGTTGCTTCCCCTTTGGTTGGTTTGGATAATTTGGAAATCACGGAATGAGTATCTCTTTAATAAGAATAATGTTCATCCGAATGAAGAGGTAAATCGTAGTAAGGCAGCAGTTTGTGAATGGATTGTGGCTAATGATCTTGAGAGAGATGAAGTGCAATATAATGTATTTACCCAATCAAGTTTATGGGAACCTCCTCCTGTAAATTGTCTTAATTGTAACTTTGATAGTAGCTTTCATCAAGGAAGAGATTCTATGGAAGTAGGATGGATTATGCGTGACCATTGAGGTAAGCATATCAAGTCTGACTATGCTAAACTTAGTCAAGTTGGTTCTCCTTTACAAGCTGAATCGATGGGTTTTCTTCATGTGGTTCAAGTAGTGTGGGCTTTAGGATTTCGACAAGTTTGGTTTGAAGGTGATAATAAGGAATTGGTGGCTTTAATCAAATACGAATGAAGATAATGTGGAGATTGGAAATGTACTCTATGATATTCGGTATTGGATTGCAAAGTTACCTTTATGCTCTTTGGAATACGTCAATCGTGAGAGGAATCATGTTGCGGATACATTGGCTAAGAAAGCTATAAGTTCTGATTTATTGTATATATGCTTTGATTTGCCTCCATCTTGGTTGTTTAACAGTTTGTATCATCCCTTTACTATTTAATAAAGATCAGATGATAAAGTTATATAGCTTCTACAATTTTTTAACAAAATGATAATTTTTTATATAAATTTATTTTTTATTCTTGTCTTTATGAGTATTTACATAAAATACTCTATATAAAAATCAAAATTGTATGTGACATAATTTTTTTTTTTAGTTTTTTCATAACTATTTTTTATCTTATCAATAAATGAAGTTCATAACATTTTTTTATAAAATACATTTTCTAATATTAGTTGCATAGAGAAAAAATCTAGTACAAAAATATCAATGGTTTGTCAAGATGAGTTAAGTTTGGCCTAAACTTACAAAATTTTTGTATCAATTATTGATATTTAATACCATACGTTACAAAAAGTTAAAAATATATATATTTTTTAACTATGATAGTTTTTTGGAAGTTCTAATTAAGAAAATTTTATAGAATTTGAAAAGAGATATTGAAAAATAATATTAGCATATGGTTTTACATATTGTTAATTAATTTATGAAGAGAATTTGATGTTAATTAAGTGTTTACTTTAAGTTAATATATTGATATCACATTTTTATTTTAAAGAATCAATGAAAAAATTCTAAAATCTTGAGGGACAAATATCAAAATTAAGTAAAAATAAGGTATTAAAAATTAAAAAAATTTTACACTAAAAGTGACACGTGGCAGCCTCTCAAAGCTTCACTTAGAAGAAACTTTAAAATATTATATTAGATAGCTAGACTAACCCATCCAAAAAAAGGATTACTAATATAACTCAGATTTTGAGTAAAAAGACCACTCACATTATAAACTTCATCATATTATCCAAAATGCCATTTATATTTATTTAAAAAAATAAAATAAAACATCTGTTTTTAATAGTTTTTTCCCTAAAAATTAAAACATCAAAAAAACTCGAACCCTAAAACAGAGACCTGTCGGAGGTTCGGTCTTGGGCACGGCGGCACGGTCTTGTAATCGGAAGCTGGGTATTGTAATCGGAGGCACGGCGGTCTGCTTCTCGTCATTGTGTTCTTGTGTTTGACTTTGGGAGGCGAGGCACGGCGGCACGGTCTTGTAATCGGAGGCTGGGTCTTGTAATCGGAGGCACGACGAATCTGCCATTATGTAGATTGGTCCATTATCGAGGGTAGATTGGGAATCGTGAAACTGAGAAGTCAAAAAGGCAAATGCGATTGGAGATTGAGTTTGCATAGTTCCAATGTCTTGGTCTGCTCCTGATGATATCTTCTTCTCCACTTCTCTTGCTGCTTACTTAGACAGTAACCCTCTCTCTCACTCACTGGTGATGAAAAAAATCTGATTTTGATCCCAAAATTATTGATGAAGATGTGATTCAACGATCTCTTAAGTCTCTTTTATGTCTTGTTTTGGTTGTGGCAGAGAAACTTCTTGTCTTGCTTCGTGATGGTCGGAACTGATGGGTTTACTTCGGTCTTTTGATCAATTCGGTATTTGTTGTGTTTCTTTCTCTCTTTTTTTTACTGAAAATCCAGAATCTCTGAAGCGGTGTTGTTTGTTTGTTTTTGGTTTTATTGAAGCTAATGTTGTTTTAGAAGAAGCTTATGAAAGAGTCATAGTAGGTGATCTCTACTGTGATATTCCCTTAGGTCTATACATTATCCATGGAGAGAATGTTGTCTTGATTGGTGAATTGGTAAACTTTTATACTAAATAAACCAATTTATCTTGCTTCTTGATTCGACGATTGAATCGGGTTTTTTGTGTGCTCTTAGGACATTGAAAAAGAAGAGCTTCCTGCTCAAATGATTCAAGTTTCAGAAGCAGAGATCAAAAGGGTTAGTGCTATTTTCTTTTAACTTCCCTCCCTTGTTGATTTAAAGTTTGTTTGATTTCGGAGCTTCTTGCATGAATGGATTTTCAGTCGATTTGCTTTGATTTGGTTTGGTGTTTTTTGGAATATACGGAATCCTCAATTACACTCTTCTGTATGCTCAGGCTCAGAAAGGAGAGAAAGAAGAAATGCTTTTAAAGGGTACAATGCGAAAAAGAATGGAGTTCCTTGATCTCGATTAGGGCGTGCTACCCGTGTGTTGCGGCATTGTATAAACTAGAAAACCTAAAGATAGAGAATGTTAAAGATCCTTATATTACAAGTCATGATGTTAGTTGGTGTGTATGTGGATGACATTGATAAATCTTCTGCTCTGTTTTTGGAATGAAATTGTTATTCGGTACTCTAACCTTTCATTATTGAGTACAATTTATCAATCACAATTCAGAAAAACAGAAGGTAGAGAGAACAAAAAAGAAATCAAAGTACAATTACAACCTCGTCATATGGTTCACATGAAAATAGTTGAAGTAACAAAACAACATAGTATCTTCTTGTAGTAGTTACCAAACCTTTGAGGAGCCATTAAGGTCTCTCTCTAAGGTCTTTTCATTCAGGGTAAGAGAGCATTGTTATGAGTGTCTCGTGTTAAGGAAACTGTGATAAGAGATCAGAGCGTTTGGCGAGTTCAAAGTCCTCAAACTGGAAAGCAGGAGCGCATGTGCAACTGACAAGAGAGAAGTGGTCCTCTGAGTTTCTAGCCTCGGCTATTATGTAGATTGGTCCTATAACAAACAAATCTGCCATTATGTAAAATAAATCTGTCAAAATTGAAACAAAAAATAAATCTGTTATAACCGAAAGTAAATCTGCTATCACTATATGTTACTCTAGTAAACAAATTTTACTTCAACAAATCTGTTATAACTTGACAGATTTTTTGTACATATAATAAGTCTGTGGAGTCGCACTTAACAAATCTGTGAGAAAAAAAAAAAATTACGCCGGTCACGTAAAAGTCTATCACGAGTTGTTAAATCTGTGGTGTCATCATACAATAAGTCTGTCTTAAAACAATAAGTCTACCATAGATTTTAAAATATGTCATACAAAACATAAATCTGTCATCACGTATACAAATAAGTCTGTCGTACAAATAAGTCTGTCGAAGTAAATCTGTCCCTACAAAAATAAGTCTGTCGCTAAAATAAATCTGCGGTTGTAAAGACAAGTCTGTCACAACGCTGGTTTAGTAAATTCGGAGTGGCAGTTTCGTAATAAAAACAAAACGCTGGTTTTTTTTTTTGGATTTTTGAAATTTTTTTTTCCTAACAAAGGCAAAAGAGCTATTTTGAATATTAAAAAAACTCATATAACCCTCAAATTTTTAAATACATTCTAGTAATAAAAACATATTTATGAGTCATATAAGTTTTTTTCCTTTTTTTTTATTCGAATACAAAAGATTTGCATATTAAACTCAACTCTATGTTATAAGCTAAATGTTTACAATTGATTCAACTTTCCATAGATGCAATTCAACTATCCACATAATGAATCAACTCCTCTTGGATTTAAATCAGCTCCCTTTTTACCCTTCATTTTAGTAAAAAGAATTCAGCTCTTCGAAACCAATTTAGCTTTAAATTGATTTTTTAATACATCATGAGCTAGTTTGGACTCTTAGTCTTACAGTTACTTTATTAGCTGGACGCGTTATCAGGCTAACTACGTACTAAGTTGAGGGATCAAGCCTAAACATGGTCGATTCATGAAAATACTATAGTTCCCTTGTGCCAATTTTTGTAGTTAAGACTAGCTTTTCTTCATCAGCGATTATCCAAATGGAAGAGCGATATAACATGTCTTTAATAGTGGAAGGCATGCTGATTGTTAGATTGAATCAGAAAAGAGGTCTATGCCATGACCCGTATTTTATAGTTGCCAGGGCGGTAAAACCACTAATTGTATATAGATTTTGGCTTTTTTTTTTTTTTTTAAACGGTTTAATGAAAAATTGCAAAGATTATATCTATCCTTGAGATATTGACGAAAGATCAGCATTTGACGTTCTTTTATCCATAAAGATGGATTAATGCTTAATGAACATCGTGGATAGTTGATTAAAATTGTTGATAGAATTCTCTCTTCTTATTGTGAAAACTATTCCAGAGCAGAGCTTGTTAAGTTCTCGGAAAACAATTGACAAAAATCAATATTTTTCCGTCAGTCACTAAAATAAGGCAAGCATCAACAATTCAGAATAAGTTTTCGGATTCGATTTTCCTTCATAATTCTCATTTTTCCGTATCTTTAACTCGTGTATTCGCAAGTCATAAAGAAAAATATTTTTTTCGGTTTCTTCTATTATGCGATCAATTTCGAACGCGCACTATACAACCATTGCTAAAAGTTCACAACTAATTTTACCTATTGACCTTTCCAAGATCTCATATTCTGCAATATCATGTCCTTCTGGAATTCTTCATGGGTTTATGAGTTAAGCCTGCCGAATTTGGGATCCGTTTCCCAAATCCTTGATCGATTTTCATTTCGATTCGTAACAAATTTTCTTAATCATTTTGATACGAAAAATCGCTCGTAAGTAGGAGTGTGTACAAAGGTGAAGTTAATTTATGTGTGTTAATTGTAGATCCTAAAATCTAGCAATAAATAACTTTAAATTGCTGGTCTGCGACATAGTGATAGTTGGTGGGAAGTGCTCACTAGTGCGTGAATTTGGAGTCGTAAGTGGTTCCAAAAGTCTTGTTGTAATGAGTGTATTGTTCATCGATGAAAAACCTAGTCGAGTTTAAGCAGGGTGAACTAATGAATTCACATCACTTCACGGGTCTCGAAGATCACCGATTACATTAACATACAATTTCAGTTCAATCTACGCCGTAGCAAGATTGTTCAATCGGGAAGCGATTAATTTTTTATGACTGTTGAAACAAGTTATGAGAGTTTTGCTATATATTCTTTGTTGATTAGCGGTGGATTTTAGATCCGTCAACAACGCTTTAATTTTGGCCAATGATCGATTTGATCTCTTGACATCATTGAAATCTATAGAGGTCTTGACCTAAATTTAGATATGCACCCATTAAATTTTAAAAGTGTGCACCTATTAGAAAATTTAGAAAAAGTGAAAAAAACATATTTAACAAAACAAAAATAAGTTAATCTTGAAACCGACTTATATTTTCCTAGTTTTTACTAACAAAAAAACTAATTACTTCAACTATTTTTTTTGACAAAAAATTTATTCGACTCTCCAACATCAAAAGCAAAAACAAAATTTTTTATTGAAAAGAAGTTGCTTGAGTTACTTTAATTTTAGTGATAAAAGAATGTAAAATGTATTTGTAAGATATTTTAATTTTTGTATAATATTATATTTTGTTAATATTATATTCTCTTTGTTTTTAAATGATTGATTTTTTAGAGTTTTCACACATATTAATAAAACATATTAATTCTTTACTATAATTGCATTATTGTGCTAAACAATTTTCTATAACTTTTAGCCAATATTAATTCAATAAAATCAATTAATTTGTTTTGAAATTCACAATTCATCATCCTTACTTCATAAAAACTACATAAAAATGTAAAAAAATCAATCTTTTAGAAACAAATTTTTTTTTCCAGAACATTAATTATTTAGAAATAGAAGGAATATATAACATTTATTAATTTGATATTTGTACCCCAATTAAAAACACTTATGGAGCCGCCACTAGTAGTAGTAGTATACACAGAAAGCTACACAATTCAAGAGTTCTCATTCATTTAGAAATTAGAATTGAGTACATCCGATTTCACTAAGAAAATATTAAAATGAAAACTACCTCTCCTAATATACTACCCCTTCGGAAGAGCTATCAATTGGATAGTTGCACATACACAAGACTGGACCTGAGCCCAAGCCAAATTTAGGCTTGCGATCCTAAATTTATTATATAAATTATCATCCTCAATTTATAGAAGGATATCTTTATAGTGTAGTGGTAAAATTTGTTGTGCCCATCTATCATGTGCCGAGTTCAACTCCAGCATGCTATATTTAGCGTTTTTTTTCTTCTACTTTTTCTAAATTCAGCCCAAATTTTTTTGGCTTGTGGCCCTCATATTTTTAGGGCCGGCCTTGTATGCATGAGATGCAGTTAGATGCATTAAGTACCATGTAGATGTAGGCGTTGTTTTTGCCAGGAGGACTCATTAAGGCCTGGCCTGAATGGGTCTATGAGAGAGCATGATCCGTTAAGGTTGAGATTAACAAATTTATCAACTTTCTTTTTGTAGCAAAGGAAACATATTAATTCAGGCTTAATTTTGGGAATATTATCTACAAAAAGTTATAAAGAAAGAGCATACAACATACACTAGGGTGCACATTTAGTTTGTGTATGAGTATATATTTATATGCACTCGGAGCTTCTACTTTGGTGGCTTCGTCACGGGGCTGCTACACGCTTTTGGAACCTGAGTTCCCATCAGCTTTGGTGATACGTTGGCGCATTGGAACGTTGCTGGACCGTCGGCTCCGTTATACTTAATGTTAATGTCACCAAGCTCCACGTTCGTACATGGCAGTCCCTTTGCGCATAGAAGCTTCACCGCGTCTTTGTTCCCTGATGTACCTCTGATCTTCTTGAAACTTATGTTGACCAGCTTGATCGTTGATGCTTTCTACAAATTAAGAAAAATAAAAACGTCTTGGTATCATTGACTCATCCATGTAATTTGGTATTTTGTTAGAGAAAGTTTCTTTATCATTTGGTTTTCTATGCACCTGCTTGTTGCATTGGTTCCATGGGCAGTATTCCTGGTCGATGAGGATGGGGTTGCTGACGTTCTTGAGGATGATGTTCTCGAAATGGATATCGGAGGCGGTTGTGGAGCAAGCTGCAGACGGCCATGTCTTGATCCTTAGCCCATTGTCTGTCTCTTGGAGGGTGCAGTTCACGATCCTGATACCACTAACGTCTTGCTCATGGCTGTACTTTCCGAGGCTTCCAATACTGATTCCATGTCCCGGGCCGCATGTAACTCTTTCCACATGAAGGTTTTTCATCCCGTCCCCAACAGAGACACAGTCGTCTCCTGTGGAGATGAACGAGTTGAGAATCTTGATTCCGTCACTTCTTCCCACGTGGATCCCATCTGTGTTGGGACTCTCTGCAGGGGCCACGATCTTAACGTCTTCGAATGTCATGTTCTTGGCGCCGATGACGTTAATGTGGAAGTGCTTTGCATCCAACGAGGTTATGCCTCTAATTTTAGCGTTAGTCACGAAGTCGAATCGTATGCTCTGTTGCAATAAATGACACAACCCATTACAAACACAAGTATTTACGCAGTTATCAAACATATATGTAGGTAGCTAGATGCATACGATGGGGAGTTTCTTGCAGTTAAAAGTCTTGTGACAATTGTTAGACCTCCATGCGTTGTTGCCTTCACCATCAAAGACACCACCTCCGTTCAACTTAAACCCATCAATGTTGCGGAAAGCCACCCATTTCTCCTTGCCATTAATCAAGTTACCGTCAGCTTTCACGGTGCCTTGAAGAGCAATCCTTATTGGACGTTTGCATGGACCTGTCATCTCGATCTCTCCAAGCTTGTACTCCCCTTTTGGAATCATAACGGTGCTCTTAGTCGGGGCCTGGCATGCCTCAGTGAATGCTTTCAACAATGCCTGCATTGCAATGATTTTAAGTTGCTTGGAGAACATGAAATATATGTTGATCAACAACATGTTAGAACTGACCTTTGTGATGTCAGACCCTGGAGGAGAACCGATGTTGAATACCTTGGCATTAGCTGATAAACCTACCAAACAAAAAACAAAGAATACAGAAACTCCGAAATGTACCCCCATTTTTGGGATTTATTAGTCACTAGTGATTACTTTATTATTTTTTTATTTTTTTTTTGTAATGTAGTTATTACTATTTATTATTTGAAAGTTATTCTTTCTTATTATGTTGTGTTTGTTGGTTTGGTTGCCATTATATAGTCTTCACGGGGAGAGAGAGTTGAAAGTTTGTTTTTGTTCTCCACCGTTCCCTCCAACCTTTTTTACCGAATTTTTTTGAAGATTTTGGGTGTGGCTGGCGTAAACACTAATACAATTGTTTTCCAAAGAATAGTTTTCAATTTTAGAAAACAAGACTTTTTCTTGGCTAAATATTGA
Source organism: Arabis hirsuta (assembly GCA_964056655.1). Classification (NCBI taxonomy): domain Eukaryota; kingdom Viridiplantae; phylum Streptophyta; class Magnoliopsida; order Brassicales; family Brassicaceae; genus Arabis; species Arabis hirsuta. The sequence goes on along the minus strand of OZ053299.1, from coordinate 20,915,958 downwards.
TTCTTGGCTTTGTGGAGTAAAAATGTTTCAAAAAGCAACGACAAAAAAAAAAAAAAAAAAAAAAAAAATAGGGTGTAGATATTGGATGGCTCGTGTGGCTGGATACGGGGTTTGTTTTATTGGATCGATGGTAATTTTCATAATGCATTTTATTAAAATAAATAATCGAGAAACAATAAAATTACTTTGTTGGATACGGGGGTTTGTTTTATTGGATCGATGGTAATTTTCATAATGCATTTTATTAAAATAAATAATTACTCAATTATCGAGAAACATTAAAATTACTCATTGCAATCTCTAATGCAAAAACATAGAAGAATAGGTAGAAAAGATTACTTTGTTGATTTTTTCGATATATAATAAAACCTCGAATTTTATTACTGAAGTCAAAAGCGATTAGCAATAACATGCGTAGTAATATGGCGAATTGAGCATTGACGAAAAATCACGAGAATTAAAATACATATTTACCTCTATCTATTTTTTATATTTGAATTTAAAAGAGGAGATATTTTGGTTTTACGCTGATAAAAGTAACTTATGAAGCTTAAAAGAATTTGGCCGACAAAGAATCGTCTTTAGGTTGCAAGCCGATTCCTAAAATCCAAGATCAAATCCCAACTTTGGATGTCTCGGCATTTGTGTGTTTGTGTGTGATTGATAATTCTTCTCTCCAATACATCATAATGTACACATGACTTTTAAACATTGTTATGAGTTCTCTACAATATATAGAAGAGGGTTCTCCTCATGTTTTTGATGTGAGATATTTGTCTTTTGATACCAAACCAAAATTTAAGCTTTATCTAGCTTTCCAAGATACTTACTTTGTACCTTTATTTTTCATTGAAATAAACTCCAATTTTTTACATATAAGACACTATGTTATGGTGCTTGTGGAGGCGATTACATTGTGTCCAAAATATGGTAATTTTTATGAATGTATTCGTCCAAAAAATCACAAAACAGACCAAAACCATCTTCAACATACAAATTCCAATAATCTATCACATGAATAGGAATGGCTCTAGACACTATATGTAATGACCTTGGCGAGAGCTGAGAACGACCAAAGGAGGATCACCGGGTAGCCAATAGCACGACTAGTACAACAAGGGTTGAACAAGTCAAGACCAGAGAAACCAAGGAAAGTCAAACACGTCAAGTGGGATCAAGAAAGCTAAGGAAGAGATTTGGGTCGAGGAATTTCAGTTTGGTTTGAGGGATCAATCCATACGTCAAAACGGGTACATAACGGAAATTTTTGACCTAAGAGGTGGTGCAAGCTGCTTGATGAACAAGCACTATTTTTCATGGTGATGCAGGAGCCTAGGATGAGTTACCTCCTTGGGGTAATGCAGCAATTTGGTGATTCATCTGTTTGTGACGACTTAGCAGTTTAACACCAACCTTTTATGGTGCTAACGTTTGTCGCCTTCCAAGACTCGATCACTGGTGGCATGGTGAATGATATACCTTAGATTTTTTCGCCTTTCACTATGTTTTTAATAAGTTCTTAGCAAAGAAACTACTTAGTTTTGACATTTTGAAGATAAGACAGATCTTGACTGTCGAATGTTTTGCATCAAATAGAAACCTTACCACGTTGGACAAAGCTCAAATTTTACTACAAGATATATGGGAGTGTTAGCGCTCTCAAGTAATGTTGGATTTACTGAAGATTGTTTGATGAAGGTTTGAGGAGAAACCAGCCTAGAGCATTAAGACCGATCGATCGATCCATACTCTAGCAAAAGATCGACTGAGCTTACCTTGTTTTTGCCCAAGTTCAAGATTTAAGTTGATCGATCAATCAACATTTTGCGATCGACTTCAAGCCTTGAAAAAAAAATTCTTTTTCTCGAGCTTATCTCCTAAACCTCAAGGGAATATACCCTAGATCTGTCATTTTCCTTACAAAAACACCACAACCGCCATAAAATAAACAATTGTTTAACCAGTCTTTAGAAAAATTATTTTTATTTTTTGTACCAAAATTTTGTAATTTTCTTTGAATTTGTTGGATAAGGGAGAAGATCAATCAAAACTTAAATTATTAAGTATGGTGAGTTACTATAATAGCCTTGAAAAACATTGAGACAAAAAATTTGACTCCATATTTTCAAAATTACTCATACTCTATATATTAATTAATGAGCCAATAGAGAAAAAATTATAGGTGTCAATCAAAGAGTAATTTAAGAGACACATCATTTAGTGGGGGTTATTGGTTTTTGTATTTTAATAGATTTGAAAATTCACACAAAATCTAGTGTTATTGGTTCTGTGATTTTAAAATCCATGTTCAAATCCAGTGTTATTGGTTCTATGATTTATAAATACTAATTCAAATCACGTGTTATTCAATCTACGGATTTATTTATAGATTCGATTTGGATTTGAATTTAAAGTGGATTTGAATGGATTTGGAAGAATTTTCAAGTAAAAAATACAAAGAACCAAATCTGATGTAAAACCTTCATATTTCTAAATATTTCCAAATCCTATAAGATTTCCAAATCATTAAAATATAAGAACCAATAAACCTTCATTGGTTAAACCAATCAAAACATTTCAATTAAAAGTATATAATATAGTGAAAATTCTCTACATATATCCTCATTAATTGTTAACATAAACTCATTAATTATCATAATAAATTTTTACACCAAACTAAATGTAATATTTTCAACTTACCATAACATCTATTTTTTATATAGTAACAAGCTTTTTATTATTATATTGTGTATTTATGTATTTATATTAATATATTTTACAAATACTTTTATTATGATATTTACTCTACTATATATATATATATTTAATGAGACTTACAAATTACTATTTCACTATTGGAAAACATATATTATTTTTCGTTTGTTATGTCCGACAAATTCATATAAATCTAAAAATTATATGATTTATCGTATGTTCAATAATTAACACGAATAATAAAGATAAATTTTATATGTAAAAGACGTTGAAATAAATAATATTTGCATATGGTTTGATAAATTTACAAATAAAAATATTAAAATTGATAGTAACATAGGTTTGATCAAAAGTATTCAATTTTATTATATTAATGCACAATACATATTATTTTTGTACGTTTACAGATATTAGAAATCATATGCTTTGTCATATACTTTTAAATATTAAAAAATTATATATACAAAAATCGATTAATCAATTTATTTAAATATTTAATCCTGTGCTTGAGCGCGGGACAAAATCTAATTTTAACTTTATAATCTATTACAAATTTCTATTGTTATTTGTTTTCGTAGGTGGTAAAAGAAAATGTAGACGTTTATTAGGCGTGTACCATCAAAGTTTCCATAAAACAATAAGTCGGCGAAATATATATGTTGTTGTTATGGTGGTTGGTTTTTTAATGAACGTAGACTTATTTAAGGACAATAGATTTGATCAGAAGATTTATTTGAAAAAAATATAGACTTATTTTATGTATCCGATTTGATTGAAAAATGACATTTTTGTTTAGAAAACAACAAAGTTATTTCATAGAACTGTGCTACAACATGTAAATTTGTTTTTTTTTTTTTTTCTAAATATTAAGAGGTTATGGGTCTAAATCGGTATATCCTTCCAGGCCAAAGAATAAAGTATTTTATATTGTTTCTTTTCTAGTGCCACTCGAACTATCGACGTATAGATTTTGTTTGAAGTGTTTTACCAGTTGAGCTATTGGCTTTTGGTCATGTATAGATATTTATGTATGAGTTACTGTATTGCAAATTCATTGGCAGAGGTGATACTAATGAAGAAGTATTCGTTTGATAAATTGATGGATTTCTTTCTTCTTCTTTTTTTGTCAAAAAAATTGATAGGTTTTTTTATCTTGCATAATTTTGATTTTCTGCATTAGATAAAAGTAATCATCATAAAGTTTTAATATTGGAGGTAGATTAATACAAAAAATAAATTACTATACTAGATTTATAGTGAAATTATTTTCAATTTAAATCATAACATATTTTTATTTTAAAAGCAGATTTATTATTATTAGTAAATTTATATTGTTCTTTAATAGTAAACTAATGTCATACTAGAATGACTTTTTGGTAGATTTACGTATTTTTGTTGTAGCAGATTTTAAGTGGTAGAGTTATTATCAACAATAAATTTTTTATTGTGTATTATTTTGTTAATAAAACCAAATATTATTTTATGAAAATCCTATTTGTGCAAGGAAAACAACCCAAATCTGCGAGAAAACTAACAAACATATTGATTCATGAATAAATATGCCATCTCAATACCAATAAAACTACTTAATAGTGACATGAATATTCTTCAACATCTCATTTTTTAACACAAAATCATCGTTTTCATTCACATTGCTTCATGACGAAATTATAAGTACGTATAAGTGATGAATTAATATAAGATTGGAATCACTCTAACTTATGATTACTCAATGGTCAAGCAATTCTAAACTTAATCTCACGGAAGTTGGAATGAACTCGAAATAGAGGTGAAGGATAGGTGATTACCTCGCTCAATCAATGGACGAAACAAGAGGATTGAATCGCTCAAACACTCTTAGAAGAAAATAGACGAAGAAAAATAAGAAAAAGAGGAAGAATAAACGAAGGAAAAGAAGACGAACACAAAATCGAAGAAAGAAAAAAGATGTTGGTGAAGAACAAATAAACCGGAAAAAAATCTATAACATTTGGCCGCAAGTAACAATCTCAGGAAAATATAAGAACAAGTAGAAGAACGAGAACAAATAAGAACAAAGAAGAAATCTGTTATTCTGTGTGACTTAAAATCTAATTGGGTCTGAGATACATCACGGGCCAGACCAAGGTTTACATATGGGGTGGACGGTGTAACTCAAGAAAATTTCTTTTTTCTTGTTGTATCGGGTTTGAGGCTTATATTAAGTGGTCATAAGGGTTTATAAGGGGTTAAGAGAATAACATTCACATAATCAATAAAACCCTAGATAAAGGGGTATTCGCCTCAATTGTTTTCTCTTCTTTCTTTGTTTATCACTTCTTCATAGATTTTTCATAGGGTTGATATTCACAACAAAATTAAAGAGGAGAACAAAGACGAGAAAAAAAGAGAAAAAAAAACAGATTAAAAAGAAAAAGAAGAAGTAAAATAAGATAAGAAGAAGAAGCGAATGAAAAAAAAAGAAAAAGAGCATAAACAAGGAGAACAAAAAAAAAGTTGATAATTATTACATTTAACAGGTTTATATAAATGTAATATCCCCAAAAAGTATTTACAAAACGTCGATAATATCACTAACGAAGTGAAAAAAACTCTTCATGCTCACTATATCCAACTTTTATATTATGTTAAGACATTATTTCACAACTAATTACGAAATATTACATGTTGTTATCTATTATTGGCGTTTTATTTCTACAAGTACAAAAATTACAAAATAAAAAAATATGTAGTTTTATGGCGAAACTCAAAATATGATTTTATGTATATTATTTTCATATAAGGTTTAAAACTAATAATTATTCATATTTATTTTTTATAAACAATAAATCATGTTATTAAATACTAAATTATTGTATTCCTTTAAAATATTTCATACTCGCACATGGTGCGAAAAGTCACCTAGTATATCTTTTCGAAATGATTTGTGAAAAATACATATATGTCATATCTACAATCACTCTCACCAAAACAATTATGATGTGGCTTATAAAAATGTGATATGACAAATTGGAATCACAAACAAATCTTTACTAACTAAATTTATATTTCTTTCCATAAATAAAGCAAAATGAATTTTAACCAATAATTTATAATATTTTCGATTTTCATTTAAAAATTGTTTAAAAATAAAATTTTGTCACAATAAAGCTTTAAAACATTTTTGTATATAAAATATATTCTTACTAAAATTTATAATAAAGACAAAAAAATATTGAACAATTGAACATATATAAAGGAGATTAAAACTTACAACATATATTTTTGTCTGTCGGCTAAGAAAAAAACTAGAAAACAAATTATCATCTTTATATTCTTGATTTTGGTTTTAAGCAATTAGTGTCGTCATGTGAAGTATTTTATTCACTCGGGTTTTTAATGCAATTTTCTTTAAATTAATTAAGTAGTATTTAAATCGAACATACATAAAGAAGATCAAATAAATATTCTTTAAATAATTTATTTGAATGATGTATCTTCTACATATTAATCTTCTTATTTTAGTTATAAAATATACATAAGTGATAAAATATCATAATTAGTGGCATTTTTGTAAATGTACACACCAAAAGTGGTATTTTTGCAATTATTCCTTGATGTAATTTCCTTAATACTAAGAAAATTATATTTAGTCCCAAAAACCAAAATCGATGTTGAACCTAATCAAAAAATTTAAAAAGTATATAAACCTAAATTTATTTGAAATTAAAATATATATAAAATTAAAACTGAAAGAAATTTTAATACAACACTATATACAATTTTTAACCATAAATGATAAATTTTCTAATTTATTTAATTTTTTAAAAATATTAATTCGCGTAAAACGCGTGGAGTCATCTAGTTTATTTGAAACAATCTTTCAAGTGTTTTCAGAATTGTATTTTACAAATAAAAACACTATTTTTTTAGTTAAAAATTAGGGACAATTGCAAAAATATCATTTTTGGTGTGTACATATTCAAAAATGTCATTATTAGTTGTCCATTCGCAAAAATGTCACTAATTATGGAAACCCTAAAAAATGTTTTGATCCCTAAAAACCTTTAAACCCTCAAAACTAAACTCTAATACAACATAGTTAATCCAAACATAAATGATATAATGAATAAATAATTTTTAAAAAGTGGCATTTCTGCAAAAATTTTAAGAATGTGGCAGAAAAATAGCACTTTAAAAGTGACATTTATTAAAATTTATCTAAAAACTATCCTACAAGTATACAAAAATATTATAGTAAAGAAATAAACAATTTTCCTAGTTCTAGTTTGAATAATAAACCAACTTTTCTAAATGAATTGAGGTAATTTCTTTTGAAGTTTAAGTGGGGAATGCTTTGATTTTTATATTTGGGCAATTGGCCAATTGCTACATCTATGTTGGTCTCTAGTAGTAGACACAAGATTCTTCTAATGCATTGAAGAGACAAATGAGCGACTAAACTGCATACAATACATGTCGAGACACCTGAATTGCGATTACAGTAGAATGTCTTTGTCTCATTTCCAGGCACACGAGGCGACCAAATCTCGTTGCATCCAACCAAGATACAAGGCTCCGTCTCTTTCTTCCAGCCTGTATTTGTCCGAGTAGTTCCTGAGCAGACTTTTAATGGTGGAATTCACCAGGGGGCTCAACGGGTAAGGAGTGAAACCCGCCATCCCAAATCTTGACCTCCATTTCCCTAGGAGCTCATGGCGCTCCACACGATCAGCTCCTTCACACGCGATGATGTTCACGACGTCTCTTGCTAGACAATGCTGCTCCACATTAATCCTATGTTTGTGATTCCTAGGGAGGGTCACATCGATCGACTCGAACATTGCCGCATAATAGTTCATCGTCTCCATGAATCTCGGGAAGAAAGCAGCTGTGTTTGTGTTTGATTCTTGCTCCACCAGAGTCACCACTTTGGGAGCTAAGCTCTTCACCATTCTCAGTAACCGGTCCCTGCAAAACATATTGAGTCAAGGGCAAAACAAAAGAATCATCCTACGGTTAAACAATTGCAGAGAAAAAACTTCACCGGTGATTCTCAGTGCTCACGCTTTCGTCAGGCATATGATGAAGCACAAAGGCAAAGTTGACAGCTAGAGCTTCCCCTGGTCGGACTCCAAGGTGCTTAGGCTTAACCTCGGACACTGAGACAGATACAGAATTGAACTCAAATGGAACGTTGAACTGCTTAGCAAGCTTGGCGAGTTTGTTTCCAACAATGCTTAGGCCCCCTCCACGGGCATACGCTGAAGTCATATCGTCAATACCCGTTATCCGTATCCTCGGAGGCCCGCCGGGCCTAGCTGCAAAAGCCTGGATAAGAGTGACCCATTGATTTCCTTGGCCAATCTGGAAGTCGATAATGTGGACTCGGTTTTCCTCCTTGATGGCTTCAGCAATGGCACCATTTGCGGACATGTATCCGAACTTGAAGTAAGGGCAAACCTCATAGAGAATGTGCATGTAGGAGAGAAGTTCGGTGCTGGCGGGTTCAGGGCACCTGGTAAGGGCTCTGTATATGGAAGTACCCGATGAAGATAACTGAGCCACAAGGCCTTCCAGTAAGTAAGCTCCCAAGCGTTGGATAGGCTCACCAGAAACGGAGACCATCTGGCGTAGCTTCTCCATCATGGAATGTGCCATCATAAGATCGTTTTCAGACATAGCTTTTGCGCAGGAAACAAGATCAGCTCTTAGATCCCGCCTGGAGATGGCCTCTAGAGTTGATCTCCAGCTGTTGATCTCTTGACAAGAGGTGGAATCGAAGGAGTCCGTGCCATCAACGGCTAAGTCCAAAGAGTCTGGCCCCATCATGACTGACTCGATCTCCTTAATCTTGTGTTTGAAGTCGTTCAAATCGTCTGTCACACAAGAGCCACATGTTGTATCCTCATATGCAGACTTGCTACCGGGAGATGGCTCCAGCGTGCAATGGCGTTTACGGGAGTTGTGAACCTGTAAGTACCTAAAAGAGGAGGGCTCAATCACTTGATTGTACATCTCTGGTCTCTTTCGAATCACACCTTAATTGATCTGCAGCACAAGCACAAGTAGTAAAAACATGAGACTTTCTTTGACAACATCTGAAACTAATCGGAAGCGCCTCTAGTTTTTTTAACTCAAATCCATCCGATCCAGCTATTTTCGAGGAAAGATACGTATAATTCGATTGATCCAAGTCGAATCTACCTGCCACTCATAAAAAAGCAGAGATTTTGAACCCCACAGAAGAGCAAATTCGTTTCAAAAACAAAGAGTTCCTGACAGGGATCAAAAGAGGGAGAGGATTTATTTTATGACCTGGGATCATATTCATGCGATGCGAGATATAAAAAAAAAAAAAACAGCAAAAGTTAGAAACTCGAGGATCAAAGACGGAGCAGATTCGTTCGAGTAAAAACAAATTCCAATTTTGGTAGTACCCACCTGAGTCTCTGGGATGAAAAACCCCCTTAATTAGCGAATTCTATTCCATGTGAATCAGAGCGAGAGAGAGAGAGCAAAAGTTGTCGGAGACAAGGCACATGGGAATGGCTCGAAAGACTATAAATATCTCAAAGTCATTCTTCTACACCCCAAGCCCGCGTGTCAATTACGATTCTACCACTCAAACATGCACCATTTCATTTGACCCCAATTATCCACGATACATGTCTCAAATCAATTTTCAACTTTTTCTATCTCGAATAATAGCAGAGAGGAAAAGTTATAAGTAGTAAGTATATATTTTTCATATATATACAAAATACTATAAAGGAAAATTAGGTTATATATTAATCTTTCCACATGTAATTAACTATCTAACATTATATAAAACATAATATAGTAACTAACATTTAGCTCACATCAAATCTCAATTTTATTATTATATAATTATACAACTTAAACTCTAATCTAAATCATTTTTTATTTATTATTGTTTTATTATTCTTTATAGTTGATAAAAAAAAATTGTCTCTGTGAGTGAGAGGGAGGAAGGAAGAAAGGAGAATTAACTCGTTACCGTAGATCAATATAGTGTTTCTTCTCCTCCGTTCAACTCTTTACCGTCATCCCCTCGTCAAATTGAGCCAACTATATTCGAAAAATCAGTATAATATGTAACTATATTTCTCATAATTATTAACTATGTATGTTATTTTTTATTATAATAGGTAACTATGTTTCCAATAATAGTTAACTATGTATGATATTTTTTACACTATATAGGTTACTATGTTTTTCTAATGATAGTTTACTATGTATGTTCTGCAGGTAGTCAACTATGTTTTGTTTAAATAAGTAACTATTATCACATCATTTTCATTTAGTCAAATATGTCATGAAATTAGTAGAGTAGATAACTATTCTCTGAAATAGCTAACTATATTTTAAAATTGGTACTATGTTCTGAAAATAGTGAACTTTATTTTAAAACTGGTATCTATTTTCTTAAGATAGCTAACTATATTTTTAGATAATTATACATAATGTGATTAGTTAACTATGTTCTAAGATCAATTGAATATGTCGTTTCGAAAATAGTTAACTATATTATTAAATAAATAACTATTTATATTTTGTTTTATTTCATTTTTGTTTTCTGTCTTCTTCTAACCTAATTTTTTTCAAGAAAATCGAATATAGTGTATAATTGGTTGGGCTGTAGAAAGAAATTACAGCCTTAATTTTTTTCTAATCTTAAACATTACCAATCATACTTTAAACTAATTTTTAAAACTACAGCCATAAAAAAAAATTTGGCTGTAACTCTCTCATTTGCTAAAGCAATATTTTTAGTGCTGTAGAAAAAATATGTGGCTATACAATTATTTTTTTTGTTTTCCATTTTATCTTTCTTCCGATTTTTGTTGTTTTACTTTTCTTTTATTTTTTTTTATTTTTTCTTTCGGTTTCTTTGAATATTATTATATTATATAAATGCATATAACGTTTTATTATAAGTTATTTGTGTTACTTTACATACAATATTTATATACATAATGATATATTATAGATATGTAAACATACTACATTAATTTTATTCTATAAATAATATTATATATGTACTACTTATATAAAATAAAATTGTATATACTATATTTTTATTAATTATATACTTTTTCATATACATTATGAAATAAATATCATTTTGCAAATTTTATATTACATGAAATTATTCTATAACATACATCTAAAACTTACCAATCGTAGTTTAATTTTTAAATCTTACAGCTCAAATCTTACAGCTACATCAAAAACGTCTACAGACCAAATTGTACAGCAATTAATTTACATCTACAGCCAAACCAATCACCCACATAGTCAACTATACGTATTTCTCCTTCCTTTTCGAGATCCACCGCTAACTCTATTTCTTCTTCACCACTGAATTTTATGGATATTTATTACCAGCAATAATTACTAAATTTATTATGGGCAAATTTGTTCAACTATTTTTTCTCTATGCTACTTACCTAAATTTTTTTATAGACATGTTAGTTTCCTAATTCCTTACCCCAAATATAATATTGAGCTAATTAACTCTACTATAAACAGGTGACTTCTAATAGATCCCATATAAAATCAAAGTCAAAGAATGTTGACCAGCAGTCAGCAGAGAAATAAAGACTGCAATTCTTAACACGACTGTAGAAAACACACAAACTAGGTATATGATATCATTCGTCTCCAAAACGTCACATTTCTTTTCTTTTTTTCTCTTTTATCATAAACATTCACATTTCTATTTTCTATGACAACCAGTTTTATGATCCAACCAAACCGTTCATTCATAACCGAATTACCCATGGTTCGGAAACATACTGGATCAAAAATAGCATTAAAAACAAAATTTAATATGTGGTCGACAGTAAAATGTTGGATTCCTAACTATATATTTTTAGCTATGTGTTTGTTTTATTTTATTGCGATTGTTGTAAAGAGTGTATAAATTTTGTTTTACAATAATATTTGTAATTAAAAAACGTATTTAAGTTTAGATGGTTAAACTGGATTGTACTTTGTCTTGTAGGTGTGTAAAAGAAACATGAAAAACTTTGTTTTGGTGGAAGGTGGATTGTTGTATGGATTTAGGTGGATGGGATTTGGAAGTTTTGGAAGAGTTTCCGACAAAGCCAGCCTAGAGTAATAGAAAGTCTTTATAAAGTTTTAACAAAAAGAAAACTTTATAATGGCATAAAATTGAAACTGTTTTATGTGGCGCTAGCTTGTAGTAGCGACCTTCTCTTCCATAATGTCTTGAATTAGCACAGATTCATAAAATATTTTTCCAATCACTTCTCCATATTTGCATTGACGTTATAAAATGCAATTGTTTGTCTTCACAAACAAACTTCTTATTCTTGTCCTCGGTGTAGATTTGTTCTCTCATTTGTAGACATCATAAAAATGTCAAAACTATTGTTTTCTTTGGATTTTTTACAAAGTTTAAATTTTTGACAGAACCAATAACTTATGAAGAAAAGCAACTTAGAGAGCACCAACTCCAAGCCGTACAAACTTCAGAGTAACTTATTAGTTACTTCATTGTAATTTTTCAACAGCTTCAATGTAGATAGTCTAATTAAGAAAGTATTATTGACAACTAAATTATTTTGAAACAAAAATTTTTAGACATTATTTTATTAACATATTTGTATTGTTCTGATTGTGGTTAAAGACATCTACCAAGTCATTGAAAAGTATGGTGATAATAGGAAAGGTGAGACAATTTCCCATAGTATCATCAAGATGAAATCAAAGGATCTGGTAGAGTAAAATTTTTTTACACCGATACTATTTTGGGTTATCAAGATCTTCTTTTCTTATTATATTTGTTACACTTCTTCCTCCTCTTCTTCTCTACTCTTTTTATTTTAGAAACCTCTTTTACTACTTTTGAATTAAAACTAAATCTTCTTTCTGAGACCATTATATTATGACAAGTACCTTAATATCCTATGCATTAAGAAGAACAGATGAGATAAAAAAAGAATTAAGTCTAGTCATAATCTTTTCTTAGAAATGGTCATTACAAACAGTAGGTGATAACCTAAGAAGCAAGCTATAATGTAACTATTTGATGCAACTAAGTTTGTTTATAATGAAGAAAGTGTTGTGAATGCACAAAAAAAAAATGTTTGTGTACCAGGTAAATTCGAGCAAATATTTTCAAAATGACAAAAAATGTCTATGAAGAAGCAAAACTAATTTCTACTTTTTTCTTCACCGTTTTTATATAATATATAGAAAGAGAGATATGTCCTCTTAAGTAGGGTTAAGAAAGCTTCCACAATCTTTAGATGAAGAGAATACAACCAGCAAGAATGCATGACTCACTTAAAGAAGCACCATGTGACGTTAACAATCTAAATTTCCCCAATGAACACATCTAATCACAATACACTATTAACCTAAGTTTCAGAATTGGTATATACACTATAGGCAATACATTAAATTAAGACAAAAAAACATTTCATTCAAAAAAGAAGAATAAATAATTAAGTTACCAGTGTTGTAAGTGAAGAAATGGTGATGGTGAACCATTTTATATCGAGAATTCGAGACCATAGAAACCGTAAGATTTACAAAAAGAAATTGGATTCGTACTTTCGTCTAAATTCAGCCGTCGTCATAATTAAAATTAGTCTTGCCGTATAATGATGACCTCTCTTGTTATTATGCCTTTAGTTGTGTTATTAGGTTTGTTTGGCTTCACCTTATGAGAAATCATACTTATTTGAAACCAGATCAAAGCCAAAACTTAGAAAGATATTAATAGAGACTTTTCCATTGCTTAGCTTGATGAGACAGATGTGAGGTTCGATGTCGATTAGAATATCAAGTGGAGGTAAAAAAACCAGAAGTGGAATAGACAACCAAGGGGAAAGAATATCAAAGGTTATGAAAATTTAATGGAATACGATGATATGAAAGAGTGTTTAATTTTTTGTTTTTTCGAGACTGTTTCAAATTCTCTGGTACTTGGTATAATGATAAAAGAGATATAAAGTCTAATACGAACAAGATGAAGATACAAATCAGTTGAGGACATTTCAGATTTTTACGATTTTTTTTGACTTTTAAAATTTTTTAAGATATTTATTTTTTGAAAAAACTGTCATGTGTCAACCAAATAGAGCGCCATTTGTCCAAAAGATGGTGAGTGTTGGCCATCTTTTATAGTATAGATTCAGGTTTAATCCTATTTGGTCTCTCATCGATCTGGTTCTTCTCCTATTAATATATATATGCTTTAGTACAAACAAAAACCATAACTCCTCCAAATATTGAGATATATTACTCTTTTAAAAAAGAAAGATATACTGTTCATTTTCTATTTTAAATTGAAATATGGATTATCATTAAAGATGGTTCTAATTTAAAAGTAAAGTTAATAGCAAAACTGGAGTACTATTGAAAATACTCTCATCGTTTTTCTATTCCTCAAATCAATGCATCTGTCAATGGCTAATTTTAACTAATGTCCAAAAACTTAGTTATATATATTTGAATTCATGTTCTTTCACTAATGTCCAAAAATATAGATCTGAATTATTATTATTATTATTATTATTATTATTATTATTATTATTATTATTATAATAACCCATATAAGACTTATGAAAACTATGTAATCCATAGTTTTCATAATCCATATTATTATTATAATAACCCATTTTTTTTTTTGATGTAACCCATATAAGACTTATGAAAACTATGTAATGAAGAAGAAAACAATTTAAATCTCATTTCAGGGTTTATATAGTAATTTAACGTTTCGTAAAATTAAAAAAAAAATTGAAAAGGCGCTATGTTTTAAGATTTTGGTTATTAGAAACAAAAAGATGATAATTAGTTCGTGTAATTTTTTATCGGTTTACAATGTTTATGTAGTAAAACGAAGAGATAAAAAGTCTCAAGAAAAATCGTTTTAGTGTTTTGGTTGCAGGTGAAAATAAAATGTAATGATATTGCAAATCTAAATAACTGCATAGATGGGAGAAATCAAGAATAAAAAAATTGTGATTTAAAAATAAAATTGTTTGATTGACAAAAAAAATTGTTTTAGTGGCACTAGTAGGGAGGATACACAACTAAATCTCGAAAGAACATATAATGGCAAGAAAACCATTAAGAGATAATCTTCTATATATTAATTGAGAAGACACTAACTGAAAAATTCTACGTGTCATTCAATGAGGATTTTAAGTGACATATCAATTAAAGTAACCAATCGAAACATTTCAATTAATTCTATATGTCATGTTAGAAATCTCTACATATTTACATTAGCTAGGTGATTCTCTCGCGTACAAGCGGATAAATTATTTATATAATTTTGTTTTTAATTTTAGTCTTTAAAAATGGAGAATATGTAATTGTTTTGAGTTTTATTATAGATATTATTGTTGACTCTTTTGTTGTTAATTTTTTGGTCAATAATATAGTTTTTATTAATAATATGAATTTCAGAAATTTAGTTTTTCATTTAATAATTTTATATATATAAATGTGTCAAATCAAAATGTATAATATACATTAGAGTTAAAAAAATGTTAAATTTGAAACAATCCAACCCGTAAAATTTAAAATTTTTCCCTTTCGGATTATTATTATCACAAATAATAATCCTCAACGGATCAACACAACAATGCGGAAATAATAAACAATTAAACAACAGTCCCAATCAATAAATTTCATACTTTATTGATCTATCCAATTCCAATTCAAACGTATCAAATCAACAACAATCCAATAACCAATCAACAATAGTTCCAAAATTACTACACCCTAGCAATTCTAACATAACGGCCACGAAATCGAGACACAAGATCATCTCCTCTTTCCGGCATGTGTTGATCGATGCATCCACCAGTGTGTCGATCGACACACAACCCCGATGTCGATCGATGCACTGCCTCGTGTGTCGATCGACGCAGAGCAACTGCGTCGATCGACGTAACATCACAGATCCCAGGATCGAGCCTATCCTCCCATGGTTTGAACCTGGATCGAATCACATCGATCCCTGCACACAAGTCCACACAAAACCACACGAAATCCACCAAATAACAACAATCAAACGCATCCTATCAATCCCTTTACCCAGATAAGCCATGGTTACGTACTCACCTGAGATCTGGAAGAAAAAAAACTACGAAGAACGCGAAGAACACGGATCTCCAATCTGAAATCCTCTTCCAACACAGTCAACAAGCACTCCAGAAACGATCCCGGAACCTCCTAGACGAGTCTCCCCTCACAAATCTCTCTGGAAACTCTCTGGAACTTTTTTACAAACTTTCTGGAAACTCTAAAATCCCAAAAACGCGGCCAACCCCAATTTATAGGGAAGCCCTAGGGTTTCACCCTAAACCGACCCGCAAACCGACACTTAAATCGTTACAATTCTCCCCCACTAACACCGATTCGACCTCGAATCACGTAACCTGATATCAGCCCTCTGGCCCAACCCGGCCAGCTCTACTGATATCGTCACCCCTGGCCCCACCCGGCCAACACCACTGAGATCAACACCCGATCCCAGAACTCAACTAGTCTCATACTAGTCACATTACATTGTCTCACCACGGCTACAATCCTGACGAACCCTGTCAGCACCACATGAGATCATCTCCCGATCTCAATCACATAACACCGTCTCTCTACGGCTACCATCCTGACCAAACCCGGTTAGGACCACCTGAGATCATCTCCTGATCTCAATCACACAACAGCGTCTCACTACGGCTACCATCCTGACCAAACCCGGTCAGCACCACCTGAGATCCACTCCCGATCCCTGAAGTTCATCTAGTCTCATACTTACAATCACACTACAGCCGTTATTGCTCGTACTCATATCTATATACACCACTCACACTCTCAGTATCGTCACCCTTTGAGCTCTCGATGTGTATCATGCCCCTCCCACCTTCAGGACCGCCGTCCATCCAGCTCTCGGTCTGCTCCAGCCCCTCCCACTCTCGGGACACACAGTCCGTCAAGCTATTGGCTGCAGAAGAATCACACATCCTCTGGAGAGATCTGATATTACTATATATTTTTCTATGTTTTCTATGCATTTATCTACGGTTTTATACCTTTAAAGGTAGTTTTTCTCGTATTTGTAGTTTTAGAGTCTTAACAGGGAAATCAAAGAAAAAGAGCAAAAAGAGACAAAATAGGTGTAACCTAAGCCACATAAACTTTCATAAGCCAAAGACACTATCAAGAACCAAGAATTCACAAGAAACAACATTCTACCAAATTGGACAGAACGTATATGCCAGAAGTTCAGCAGTGAACAGAGGGTCAAATCGATTTGGAATTAGATGAAACTTGGTATGAAGATAGATCCTTGAGTCAGATTTACAATGAAGTTTGAATCATCTCAATTGGAGCTGTGAGCAGGAAGATACACTGGATTTACTGAAGACACGTCAAGCTGCCTCAGAAACGAAGCAAGTGCAGAATCGACCAAGACACCGGGCTGCCTCGTGGACCAATATTCTGGGCCGATGCCAGCACAAATCAATTCACTTTGGGCCCAATACCGGTCGTGTTCCTTGGCCGAATTTCCAACCGACCTTGGGAGAGTTTTAATGTAAAAAGACCGATTTGTCCTAAAGGAGATCCTAGAAGACCCTAAGCCTATATATACTTGTTTTAGCCTTTTTTAGGGATATGCAGAAACAATAGAGTAGTTTTATTATATAGGAGCAGCCACCATGAGTTCTCTTGGTGTTCTTCATTAAATTTGGATTTTAGAGCAATCAGGTGGATGATCTCGCTTTGTATCTCGACATAGAGAAGAATCCTCTTACCCTTACTCTTTAATTCAAGTTTATTTATCATGAATTCATCATCTATCTCTGGTTTTTTGTGCATCATATCTGAGTAATTCACTTGTTAGGTTTTAGGTTTGGAGTGAGTTTCATAATTCGATAATTGATTGATGATTGTTTAGGGAATACATTAGAGTCTTCATCTTTACTTATACTCAATGCATGATTGCTTTACCGCGCATCTAGTGATCTGATCTTAGGTTTATATACTCTCCAAAAGGTTGTTATATTGCCTGAACTAGTATTTGATGAGCCAAACGCCTTAACAATTCGAAAGGTTAGTTAAGAAGGACGGTGAACTTTATCAAACTTGAAATTTAATGCATGTTTTCACCTTGTAATAACCTGCGACAGTTGAGTCTATTAGGGTGCTAAAACGTAGATGGTTAGTTACGTCACGAAAGTGGGATGACCTTACATTAGTGCTTTGTGTTCTAGACGGTTCATAATTCCTAAGTCCCTAAAATCAATAAATCTTTATTGCTGCATGATTCTCTGCGAAATACCTAAGTCCTAACGCTTTTCTCTTATTGATTTTCATTACAATTTATACTCGTTGCTTACTTTCTTTTTCAATCACAAAAATGACAAAAATATCTTGTTCTAACTTAGTTTTATTCATTACAATTTGAAGTGTGATTAAGAAGTCCTTGTGGATACGATCCCTTATCTATACTAACCGTGATTGCTGTGCACTTGAAGGTAGTTAGTTGAGAGGTAAAACTCGACACACATCAAGTTTTTGGCGCCGCTGCCGGGGACTTCGAAAAACATCACCTTCGAATTTTTGACTAAAACTTTGTCTAGAACGCTTTAATTTCAGTTTTTCCTTTCCTTTTATTTCAATTTTATTTCTTTCTTTTTCGAATTTGATTTTTCGTTTTCTTTTATCTCTTTTCGTGTGTTTTAGGTGTTTATGCCTAGTACTAGAAATTCTAACGAGAAAAATCTAGTCGAACCTGAGCAAGAAATCGACAAACTTGAACGAGTTCTTAGGAAACAAAGACAACTAAGGATGGCCGATCAAATTGATGAACACGCCATGAACGATGAAGAACGAGCTCTTACTGCTGCTGCTGCTCTTGATAGAGAGAACCAACTCGTGGAGCAACCACTTGGTGCCCACCAAAACCCACCTATTCGTAATGATGTTATCCGTAATCCTCCGGAGAACATTGTTAGGAATCCAGTTGGTGGAGACGATCAAGATCTCATTCCACCTGGGAATATGAGAATGCAACAACAAGCTCCACATCTTCAACCTCAAGGGAACCTAGATTTCCAACAGTCTTTGCGTCTAAGACAAGCGCAACTTGCTCAACATCAAACTATTGGAGATGTCGATTCCTCCGATGCTTTCTTCTTTGATAGAATTCCCATCCGCCCACCTCTACCTCAAAGGAATTATTTCGAGATCAAACCTCAAATCATCGCATTGGTGAAACAAAACCAATTCCATGAGCTGTCCACGGAGCATCCTCTTGACCACATCGATACTTTCGAAGAAATTTGTAGTACGACTCGTGCTAATGGAGTTCCCGCCGACTACTTTAAGTGCGAGCTCTTTTCGTTTTCTCTAAACGACAAGACACTTAGATGGATGAAGTCTCTACGTCCACGGTCCATCACTACTTGGGACGAATACAAGGTGCCTTCTTGAACCAATTCTACACCAAACAAAGATCGAATTCTATAAGGAACAAGATCTCAAGTTTTAAGCAAGGACCAACCGAATCCTTCTTTCAAGCCTTGGAACATTTCAAGGAGTACACTAGGGACTGCCCTAATCATGGTTTCTTGGAAGGAAACTTATGGAATATCTTCTACAATGGAGTCGATTACAAGCACCAAACGTCTTTGAATGCTGCGAGTAATGGAAATTTCATGACTAAGCTTGTACCGGAGGCAAAGCTTTTGATTGAGAACCTTGCTGCTAGTGATGCTAACTGTTCTCAAGACTACAATAGGAGCATCAACACTACTAGATCATCAACCGATTCAACTCAAATTGCGGAGCTCAAGAACATGGTTTCACAACTACTTAAGAGTCAAAGAGGAGTTCATGCCGTTGAAGACGTTAATGATATAAGTTATGATCCTAATATGGAACGTATTGGAGATGGAACGGAGGAGAATCAAGAGGAACTAAACTACATAGGAGGAAACTATGGGAATCGAAATTTCAACAACAACTTCCGATCTCACCCAAATTTGTCCTATTGAGCAACAATGTCAAGAACCCTCAAGATCAATTCTACCATCGATAAAACGTCAACCAAGGAGGCCAATATCAGTCCAAGAAACCATTCTATTCTAAGGAAATGTATCAAGTGAAACCACCATTCAACCCATCCCAACCACCCGTACCAGTTTCTTTTGATGCTAAACTTGAAGATATGAAGAACCAAATGCTAGAAGCTTTAGGCCAAAACAAGAAAGAGGTAAACCAAATGGTGGAAAGTAGGTGTTCGGAACTTAACACAAAGATCGAGTCTATTGTTACTCATCTCTCTAAGATGGATACACAACTCGCTCAAACCTCGGAAGCCGTTAGAAGACAAGAAGAAGAGAAAGCAAAGAAGTTTTGCAATGTCGCCTCTACTAAGGAAGAGAAGGTCGTGGTCACTCCTAAACCACTTGAAGAAGAGGTTATCTTGGTCCAAGAACCAAAAGAGAAACGCCTTCCTGGCGAATCTAAGAGAGCTTACAAGAGAAGACTAAAAGGGATACCTTTGGAGAAAGTCGATAATCCGGGAAAGTTTGTTTTTCCATGCTCTATTAATGGAAAGGAGATCCACGATTGCTTGTGTGATACTGGAGCAAACGTCAATGTTATGTCACTAGCCATGGCAAAAGAACTTGGATTAGCCGATTTCAAACCATCCAAGGTCTATATAGAGTATGCCGATTTACCATCCTCTACACCCTATGGAATGCTTGAAAACGTCATGGTCAAAGTAGGAGAAGGGATTGTTCCTACTGATTTTCAAGTGTTGGAGATGAAGACCAGAAAATTGAATCCATTGATACTTGGATTACAATTCTTAGCAACCGCCGGAGCTATTGTTGATTTTCCAAACCGAAGAATCTCTTTTGCCAAAATCAACAAGAATTTTTTCTATGATGAAGTGGATGCTAAGCGTATACCAAGCTCGATTGGAGTAAAGATTATGAAGCCTAGTATAGACCCCGGAGATGCCAAGAATGAAGTCAAAGAAGGAGATCCTAAAGCTAAAATGAAGATAATTGCAAAACTGTCCAAGGAGAAGCATAAGGACATTTACAAAGATGTCAAGACAACTCTGACACCTATGGATGATGCTAAGAATGGGAACAAAGCAAAGGAGAAGTTCATCTATGAGAATATGGTGGTAAAGATCCTCGTCCCAAGAGAAGAAGAGATCGACAAGGAGACAATCAAGAGGAAACTTGAGAACACTTTGAAGCTTTTCCCGGATGCACTAGTTGTCAAATATGACAATGGAGATTCACTTGGAGTCATCATAGAAGCCGAAAAATCAAAGCTTAGTGAAGTTAAAGGAACAACCATTCCTTTAGTGGATCCACCGGAAGTCTAAAATCTTCAAAGGAATCGAGCTAATTAACTTTCAACAAGCGCTTTGTGGGAGGCAACCCACATTTTTATTTTTATTTATGCTCTAAATAGTTTTTACAGTTTCAATTTTGGTTTTTCTAAGTTTATTTTATACAAATTGATTTTATTTTTATTTTTCAGGATTTTACAAAAAAAAAAAAAAATTCCCGTCGACCGGTGTCGCCCTTTCCGCGAAACAAGTCCAGTACCGGTCGGACATATCGGACGACGTCCTCGATCGGTATCGCAACCCAGCCGTCTCGCGACACGACAGCCCCCGCATCGGTCACGCGTATCGGTCCGGAGTCGCGACCGATACTCGGACCACTTTGCCTCGTCCCGCGACATGCTGAAAACCTTACCGCGACACATCCCGCACCGATACCAGACACGAGTACCGATCGTCCCACCCGACCGATACTCGGGACGTGATGCCCAGTCCTTACCGCGACACGACCCAGTCCTTACCGCGACACGAGCATCGACCGACCACGACTCGACCCGCGGTAAGTATCGGTCTCGGTTTCAGCCGGTCAACTCGACCGGTATTTGACCGGTCCGACCCGCGTAAGTTTTTTGGTTCAATTACCGGTTCCAAACCGTATTTAATTGAAATTTAACCAAAAACATCACAAAATCTGGTTTTTAAAGGGTTTTTGCACACTTCTTTTTGTCTCTTCAAGACAACTTCATCTCTTTCTCTCTAAAAAGTGTTCTTGACTCAAGAACCCTAAAAATCTAATTTTGGGGTTTTATCTCAATTCACTACAAATTGTTTAGTTTTTCATTAGGAATTCAATTCCTAATCTCATATTTCAATAAAATCAAGGTAATTTCTCTCTAAACCCTTTTTTTGTCTAAATTCGAAGTTTATGCATATTTTAAAATTCTCATAGATTTAGCTTAAATTGGCTAGGTTGTTGGAGAATCCATAGAGGAATACTTGCTTAGACATCATATAAACATTATTGATGGGTTAATTACATGTTTACCACCTTTAATTCCTTTTTCACAAATATGAATTTGTGAGGTCCTACTTATAAACGAATTTGGGTGATTAATGGTTAGCTAATACATCTATTAGTGTGGGTTTATCATATATACATAGGATTGGTATGAATTTTGACACATTAGAAACTGAATTGCAAAATTTTAGGGTTTTCAATTGACATTACCATTAAATCCGAAAATTATGATTTAATTAGAGAAAAAATTATTTTACCTTTGGTTATCCTTCTTACATATTTCTAATGTCTTGATATGCTTTATTTTGATTCAATTTCACATTGGAAGCAATTCTTTTTGAAATTGCGATTTTCAAGACTGTAAAATGCTTTTTCGAGATTTTTTTTTTGTAGGAACTTCAATGGAGGATGAGATTGTTCCAAGGAAGTCTAAGAAAGGACATAAACCCAAGAAGCAACACGTGACCAACCAAGATCACGAAGCTCAAGTCCCTCCCCCTATACGTTCTAAAGCTAGATCGAAAAAGTCATCCAAAAAACATGGAAAGGATATTTTGGTGGAGAATGAAGAAGAACTTAGTTACCAACTAAGAGATGAGGAGGATGAAGCTACTCAAGTACCAATGCAGTTTGTGGAGGTCACACAAACAATACCTCACATATCATCCCCTAAAAAGAAGAAGAGAAAATCGCGAGCTAAATCAACTATGGTTGTGACTCAAGCACCAAGTGTTATAATGAAGCATGTTGGACCCGAAATGAATGCTAATGTGGAATACATGGCTGGTCTAGAACAGTTTTCTATGCTTCCAACTCTTGGTATTGATTTCAAGACACTCAATTTAATCGGTATTCGAAAGGATGTTGAATGGTATCTTGAAGCATTGGGTCTATCGAAGTTTGTGACTATCTCTCACCCTACCTATGGGAAGCTTGCACGAGAATTCCTAGCCATGGTAACATTGTCTTACCCCAAGACAAAGATGACCATAGCAAAGGAAGGGATTCTAACTTTTACGGTTAAGGAGAAATCGTATACTTTGAGCATTGAAGAACTTTGTGATATTTTGGGACTTGAGTGTCATGAGAGGATCAATTTCAGTGGTAGTGAAGCTCACTATGATGAATGGTCGAAGATTGGAAGTGATAGACTAAAACCCGGAAGTTCTAAGGCATCAAAGATTACACACCTGGCGATCCGTTATGTCTACTACCTACTTTCTCAACTCATTTTCAGTAGAAACGAGTATGGAGTGGTGAAACAAGAAGAGTTTTACATGTTAATATCACCGTTTGTGGAGAATCCCGAGAAGGTGAACCTTGCTTCACTTTTAGCTCGTCGTATGGTACAAGTCAAGCATGATGCCGTTAAGGAGAAGATACCAAAGGGAGCATCGAGTGATTTTGGTGGAAAAATCATGGCAATACTACATGCTTGTGGTGTTGAGTTTAACTTTGAGACCCCTTTGATGGTTACGAGCAAGCTTGATCTCCATGCCCTTCAAAGGAAGCATTATCTTTGTGGATGGTACGACCAATCTACAAACTTTGGCTACCTTTTCACTCCACCATACGAAGACGAGAACAAGTGTGTTCTACTCCCACATGCGGAAATCCCAGCCTTGAATGAGGGTAAGACATACTTTCACCCTACTTGTTCCACTTGGTTTTATCGTTGTCCCGGATGTCCTCTTGTTGGAGTTTCGCTCTACTATCAATCCAAGGCAAGGATGGCACGAAAGGAGAGGTCTAGAGGGCCACAAGGAGGAGGTATTTTCCAGCCTTCCACATCTCACATGCCACCCCACGAGCCTCAATTTCCAGCCGCTACACAAGCCGGTTTTGATGAATGGCTTCGCACTAGCTTTGAGGAAGAAAATGTGAAGAGAATAGCTCTTGAAGCTAAGGTTTCTAAGCAAGGAAAGATGATTTCTAAGCTTGTAAAAGTGGTCAATAAATCAGTCCCACATCTCTTTAGGCGCTCCTCTAGAAGCACAACCGCCACAACAAGTAGCGACGATTTTGGTAGTTTTTCGCTCGTCTCTACGTTTGAGCAAGATGAGGATGTCGATGACGATGTTTCCAGCCGTCACACCACACGCGCCAATGAGGACAATGCTAATGCCTATTATGGACAACACTCACTAGTCCAGGCAACAGTTTCAGACGAGACGGAGATCGTCAACTACGAGTCCGACGGAGAACACTTTCACGTGATAGTTCCAGATTCACCAGAGTCTATGTCACCCGTCTTTTGAGTCAGGTGTATCGACTTTTATCTATCCGTATATTATTTTCATTTTTATTTTATTGAGTCATCTCACTCTTATGTGACTATTCATTCCGGGACGGTGTGAAGTAAGTCTGGGGAGATTTATCGTACTAACGTCATTTTTCTATTTTCTTATGTTTTTAGTTATTTTAATGATTTTTTTTTAGTATTTTATTGAGTCGAAAACCTATGTTTTAAACTATGATATTTTCAGGAATTTATGCGTAGATTTTATGATCTAATGACCATTGTCACAGGGTTTGTCTAAGATAGACGATTCAAAAACCTTCATGACTAGAACTCGCCCCATATAATTCGTCTCACATAAGTTTTGATGAATCCAATTTTGACTCTATTTATTTGCTTTATTTATTTGACTACTAACCTGATTTTAATTATTTCTCATTAAGGAGTTAGATTGGGGAAACGAATCACACATTCATGACATTTTATCCTCTTTTACCACTCTTTGTTGTCATGAATGGCCAGCTCATCTTTAGTTGGTACCGTACCTAAAACCCTTTACCTCTTTTCAGACCTCATGTCTTCTCTTTTCAGTTTCATACTTGCAGATATGTGCAAAAACGTCGTAGAGAAAAAGATCAACGCAATATTCCAATTACTAGAGATGCGACGATTTGGTAAAGGAGGGTGGAGTACAAAGAATGAATTTCTAAAGAGCTTGGCCGTTTCCTTGGATGCTTAATACATGATAATATTTCGTGCCTATACTTGACTCGTATCAAATAGATACCGTTTTACCCCTTTCAAATTTAAAAAAAAAAACAAAAAAACAAAACAAAAACAAAAAGAAAATAAAAGGAAGGGAAATAAAACGGTTGTCTAAGAGTTTTAAGGCCAAAAGAATACCCAAGGAATGCCATGATACAAAAGAAGAGACGAGTAAGAGAGATTTCAAGTGATTCCCGGAGAAAGATATAAGTCTGGGGGAAAAAGACGCGAAGAAAGTGGTTGGGAAATTGTGGATATTAACAGGTCCATTCTCTCTAGCAATTTTGCATAATATCCCGCACCCGGAGTCTATGGTAACCCTAAAACACTTTTAACCTCACCATATATATTAGCCTTTTTCAAAATCCTAGCTCCGTCTACCCCGAATGATTCTCTTGCTGAGAAATTCACCTATATCTTAATAAATGTAGATAGTCAAATGAAGTGCAGTTGAGATTTTTGCAGGATTGTAATTAAAACATGGAGTAGGCTGCAAAGGTTATGGATAACGTATGATGAAGATACCCTTGGATCGATCATGTCACATACGGTATTAGTATCAACGTTATTTTCAAAAGGTTTTTCTAAGTTCCAATTACTTTTAAACCTCTTTTCTATACTTGGATTTTGCTTGAGGACAAGCAAGGTTTAAGTCTGGGGGAGTTGAAATGTCCCATATTTTACCTATATTACTATATAAAAATGAGCAAAAAGAGCCAAAATAGGTGTAACCTAAGCCACAGCTTTTCATAAGCCAAAGACACTATCAAGAACCAAGAATTCATAAGAAACAACATTCTACCAAATTGGACAGAACGTATATGCCAGAAGTTCAGCAGTGAACGGAAGGTCAAATCGATTTTGAATTGCATGAAACTTAGTGTGAAGATAGATCTTTGAGTCAGATTTACAATGTAGTTTGAATCATCTCAATTGGAACTGTGAACAGGAAGATACACTGGATTTACTGAAGACACGTCAAGCTGCCTCAGAAACGAAGCAAGTGCAGAATCGACCAAGACACCGGGCCGCCTCATGGACCAATATTCTGGGCCGATTCCAGCACAAATCAAGTCACTTTGGCTCCAATACTGGTCGTGTTCCTTGGCCGAAATTCCAACCGACCTTGGGAGAGTTTTGACATAAAAATACCGATTTGTCCTAAAGGAGACCCTAGAAGACCCTAAGCCTATATATACTTGTTTTTAACCTTTTGTTAGGGATATGCCAAAAAAATAGAGTAGTTTTATCATATAGGAGCAGTCACCACGAGTTCTCTTGGTGTTCTTCATTAGATTTGGATTTTAGAGCAATCCGGTGGATGATCTCGCTTTGTATCTCAATATAGAGAAGAATCCTCTTACCCTTACTCTTTAGTTCAAGTTTATTTATCATGAATTCACCATCTATCTCTGGTTTTTCATGCATCATGTCCGAGTAATTCACTTGTTAGGTTTTAGGTTTTCAATGAGTATCATAATTCGATAATTGATGATTGTTTAGGGAATACATTAGAGTCTTCATCTTTACTTATACTCAATGCATGATTGCTTTACCGCGCATCTAGTGATCTGATCTTAGGTTTATATACTCTCCAAAAGGTTGTTATATTGCCTGAACTAGTATTTGATGAGCCAAACGCCTTAACAATTCGAAAGGTTAGTTAAGAAGGACGGTGAACTTTATCAAACTTGAAATTTAATGCATGTTTTCACCTTGTAATAACCTGCGACAGTTGAGTCTATTAGGGTGCTAAAACGTAGATGGTTAGTTACGTCACGAAAGTGGGATGACCTTACATTAGTGCTTTGTGTTCTAGACGGTTCATAATTCCTAAGTCCCTAAAATCAATAAATCTTTATTGCTGCATGATTCTCTGCGAAATACCTAAGTCCTAACGCTTTTCTCTTATTGATTTTCATTACAATTTATACTCGTTGCTTACTTTCTTTTTCAATCACAAAAACGACAAAAATATCTTGTTCTAACTTAGTTTTATTCATTACAATTTGAAGTGTGGTTAAGAAGTCTTTGTGGATACGATCCCTTATATATACTAACCGTTATTGCTGTGCACTTGCAGGTAGTTAGTTGAGAGGTAAAATTCGACACACATCAAGATCCCTGTCCCTCAAAGTATATGCAGGGAAACCACTATCCCCCGGAGAGAACCTCACTGTCCCCTCAAGTATATCCAGGGAACCCACTATCCCCTGGAACAATCAACTCTGTAACGTGCATCATAAGCACCTGTCGACCAAAATCACCTCTCGTGGTCCATCATGACATTCCCTATCCTGGAATATCACCTCATGGCCAATCACTAGGCCATCCGGAACAACCCAATCACCAGGGTGTTCCCATCAGAATCCCTGGAAAAGACAGTCCTAACTCACATAAGACTTCTGTTTCCAGACTCCTCCTAGGAAATAGACAGGTTCTCACTCACATAAAACCTCTATTTTCCCGCGCCAATGACCAATCACTAGGCCATCCGAAACAACCCAATCTCCAGGGTGTTTTCATCAGAGTCCCTGGAAAAGACAAGTTCTAACTCACATAAGATCTCTGTTTCCAGACTCCCCCTAGGAAATAAACAGGTTCTAACTCACATAAAACCTCTATTTCCCAGCGCCATCTAGAGAATAGGTAAGTCCTAACTTACATAGAACTTCTATTCCTAGATACTCCTCCCTGGCAAACGGACAAGCTCTAACTCACATAGAACTTTCCAATTCCAGCCGTCTAGCCGATAGACAAGTTTTAACTCACATAGAACTTCTATCTCTAGACCTCCTCCTGGGACATGGATAAGCTCTAACTCACATAGAACTTCCATTTCTAGCCATCACATGACCCCACTAGTCATCATAACACATGACCCCACCAGTCATCATGACACATGACTCTACCAGTCATCATAAATCATGACTCCACCAGTAATCATAACACACGACCCCACCAGTCGTCATAACACATGACCTTACCAGTCATAACATAAGAACACACGTCTTATAAACACATTTAATAAGAAAATCCATCTTATTAAACCTCAACAATGTATAATCGTTACTACACAAAACAAAAAATACATCCAAACTCATAGCATCATGTTATAACAGACGCTGAAAACCAGAAAAAGACAACTCAAGCCTCCACTTGCTTCTCGAACCACTTCGAGAAATTTGTTTTCATCTTCGCTTCTGGTTCCAAAGTCTCCTCCTTAATACCGTCACAGTCCCACACGACTCTCACTAACGGTATCCTCTTTTGGCGTAGCACCTTGACTTTCCTCTCGAGAATCCTCACAGGTCTCGCCTCCAACGTCAAATTGGGCTGAAAATCCTCCGGAATCCTAGCCAACACCACCTCAGACTCATGTAGACACTTCTGTAGCATCGAACATGGAAGACCTTATGAAAAGCCTTCATACTCTGAGGTACCTCCAACCGATAAGCTACCGGTCCAACCCGTTTCACAACCTTGAATGGACCCATAAACCTTGGACTTAGCTTATTCTCTGAAATGGATTTGTTAGGACCCCTCAACATCGCTGCCTTCAGATACACCATATCTCCTGATGTAAAGGTTTTTTTTGGTTTCACAGATATAACCTAGGTTCACTACTTCGATGTAGAATAGTGAGGTTCGTTAAAGGACCATCAATACGCTCTATAACTATGAATTACAAATCTCAACTAAGCGATTCAAGTTGGGGTTTAAATGTCACGATAATTAAAGCTAAACAAAATGTAAATTTCGGTTGTAAACAAATGATGGAAAGCGTTAGGTCAGGGATAATTCTCAGGGATTCGAATATCAGGAACCAAGCAATTATTCAGGTATGCAATTACGACCAAGTCTCGAACTCAACCATAAATATAAGGAGATCCACTTTCGTGGCATCTACAACTTTAACAATCAATTTAACACCCTAACTGTCGTTGAGGTTACAAGGATTATCAAGCATTAAGCGATTATGGTTGATATGTTCACGAGATGCCCTAACTTCAACTTTCGTTGGCTAAGGATCAAATCGCCCACCTAAGCCAATTCCAGCAATTTACAAACTTTTGATAAGTAAATTCAACCTACAATCAAAGGCTAGGTGATCAATCTAACCTAGGCAATATGATCGGCAATAGGTGGAGACTATCGAATGATTATTTTAAAACCTATTTATGCTTAGCTCATGAATCAAATCCCATCGAAAACCCTTAACCTAACAAGTGGATTACTCGCTCATGATTAAACAAGCAACAGCAGCAAGAGACATGATAAACTGCATGAAATCGATATATAAAAAAGTAGGGTTTAAGAAAACTTCGATAAGTATTTGAAGACAAATCTCCAAGCTTACAAACTCTCTCAAAACAAGTGTATATCTCTCTCTCTCTCGTTGTGTTCTCTCTCTGCTGCTGCCCTTTTGTGATGTGTGTCGCGATTCTCCTCAAAAGATCCAGAGAAAAACATATTTAAAGGCCCACGGCGGCTGGCCCAAAATTAGGGTTGCAAAATTAGGGTTTTGCAAAAGACCCATTAATGACTATGCTGGGAGCATGTGCTCCCTCTTTTGTACTGGGTGCTCCCTTTCTCCAGAATGTTCAAAAAGGGTCCAACTTCATTCCTTTCTAGCCAAATCCGATTGCAAGCTCCAGTCATTGCTTCCAGCCACTTTTGTACCTAGAGTGACTCGATAGAGAGTGAAAGACTCGATAAAAGCCTACAAAACAAGAGTTAGAATGCGCCAAAAACGCATTATATCAATTCTCCCAAACTTAGATCTTTGTTTGTCCTCAAACAAATTCAAGACCAAGTGAAGGAGAAAGATTTGAAAACGCGGGAACTCTTTTATCCTCAGTGAACCGAGTTTAAAACCCTCAATCTGCAAACCACATAATCCAAATTACGAATAACAAAGCTTTACCAAAACATCCTCAACACATTTCTCAACCAAGTTCCATTTCCCAAACACAAACTCAACGCATTCAAAGTTGCGGGAGGGTCTCGCTAAAGGCACCATTTAGGGTAGACGACGCTAAGGGTGTTTGGCCATTTAGAGGTGGAGTTCAAAGTGTTTAAGGGTTACCCGATGTTTCGTAGTGGATGCAGGATATTGCACAAAATTGCAAGAGAGAACGGGTACGTTGATATCCACATTCTCTAAACCACTCTTTCTTCTCCAAATCTTCCAACCGACTCATGTTGCAATCGTCCTCCTTGGGTGTACTCGCTGTGTAGAGAGACATATTCTAATTTACAAATTTTACCACCCTTCATCATCGGTTTACTGTTTTTTTTTTTTTTTAGCAAATGATAAGATAATGAAGAGGGTTTTGATTACAGGTGTATGTCTCTCAAACACGAAAATATCAGAGTTGTTGCACATACCCAAGCGGAGCTCATCATTGTTACTCCTCTTAGTGGATTTTTGTTCCACTCATATAAACCATCTTCTGAGAATAGGAACAGGTGCTCCTTCTGAGAATCAGTGCTCTCGTTCTTCAGAAAGAGTGATTTAAAGGCAGTGTCGACCCAATTCTCTCCGGCCTTTTTGCGCATATGCTGCACATATGACAATGAAGTAACAAGAATGCAAGAGGCTTGAAAAGAGGTTAGGGTTAAGGAAGGTACTAACTAAAAATGAGCTAGCTATTCAGGAACAACAAGAGTGATAAAAAGAATAAGGAGTCCTGAATATGATTCGTTTTCCTAATCTAGTGCCAATAGCGAGAGAAATTTTGGTCAATATGGAACCTGGAAGATGGTGTATCGAAGTGTTCCAGCTGTTCCTTGTACTCATGCCCTGAAGAAATGGTCACTAGATAGAAAGTTAAACACAAATAGTTCAAATATCATCATGAGATAAGGTCCTAATTCCCTACAAAGTCTTGACTCAATAAAACAAACCAAAAGAAAGACTCCAAACAGGACATAAGAAACATAAGAAAAACATCCAAAATAAATGAGATTAGTAGCAACTCCCCCCAGACTTACTTCACACCGTCTCGGTGTGAAAATAAGAAAAGAGAGAGGATAAAAAGAAGAAAAGAAAATAATAATGCATAAAATAAAAAGTGTTCATGGAATACTGAGGAAGGATAGAGGAGCGATCTCAATCGCTGGTGGTATCATCGGAGTCTTCGCTGGAGATCGGTTTCTTGCGTTTGGAGGAACGAGTGGACGGACGAGCGGATGTGGATGGTCGAGAAGCAGGTGGCTGAGTAGGGGCCATGGACATGATGGTCTCGGTAGCGTGAGAGCTGCTGCAACCCTTCTGAAGCATGTGGAGAATGCAGCGGAGCAAACCGTTGTTCTTCTTGGTAGACGCAACCATCCAACGGCGATATTCGGCATCCTCGGGAGCATCGGAAATGTCATCTAGAGTCAGCTCACTCGCATAGGGCATGCGGTAGTGAGCTTTGAACTGCCGAGTCATCTGCGTAGCGGCTGCCAGCTCCTCCTCCTCATCGTGGCTCAAAGGGGCATCCGGGACTGAAGCGGGGGCAGGAGCAGCTCGGGTGGATGAAGTGCTCCTCCTGGGCTTTGGTGCTCTCTCAGTTGGTGCTCCAGTGGCGGAGCACAAGTACTCCGTTCTCGGTGTGAACCCAACGTTGGCTGCAACGTCCAGGTCTGTCAATGATGGTTGCGGCAATCGGCAGAACCGGGTGGTCTTGTCTCTCGCGGTGAACCTGTAAATGTTAGTGTCGGCCAAGATCTCACAAGAGATAAGGTAAGAGTTATCCATAGACTCCGTCGCGGAGTTGCAAGTGTAAGATCCGAGGTCAAGTTTGACGTGGAGGAACAGCCTGGTCAACAGACTTCCGATCCTCTCGCTGTGTGATGCCGCCTTTCCCTTTGCCACTTTAGTCCTCTTGTCCGCAATGCATGAGGCAAAAAGCGCTCCCATGTTGACGCTTCCATCAAACTCGCAGCTCAACCCTGCTTCACCGCTAATGGTGTCTCGCACAACATTGTAAAGCATGATCAATTCATCGGTTCGCACTTTGCTTGCATCTTCCCGTGAGAAGAAGATAGTGCTGATGGCCTTGACACCGCTCCGAAGAGCAGGGTTCCGAATGGTGGATTGGGCCGCAGATCGAGAGAAGTAATCCCCACTTGCGATGAAGTCCCAAAACCTGTGTGCGACCTGGAGGCGTGTGGGGAAGGCCACTTTCTCCTCCGTGGAGTCGAAACCATAGAGGGCACAGAGGTCCCTGATAGTCACCTCATATCTCTTTCCTCCAGCAAAGAAAGAGAGAACTCCCTGTGAAGCCACCGGCCTGCGCGGGTCCGAATAAGTCAGTTTGGCGGATGCCAAACACTGCCTCACCAGGTCGGGGTAGAAATCGCCGGGTTGGGTGATCAGATCAGTCAATTGGCAAGCCTCAAGTATGCTGCCCACATCATACAGCAGCCCTAGATCCTTTAGCGTTTGGCCACACAAGAAGCGAGTCAGCTCAATAGTAATGTCGAGCCATTTGTTGTAGTAGTATGCATCATTCTGGTCCCATTCTACGTCTGAATCGAGAAGAAGGCTAGAATTGCTCAAATCGAATCGTTGGCCTTCATCACGTGGCCAATGGTTTATTGCGATTTGGGAGGAGGTGGAGGCTCCTTTTCCTTTGCGTAAGCGTGATGGGTTACCAACTGACGTTCGCGGTCCTGACATCCTTGATTGTCTTGAAAAACGGTTGATAGATTCGGAATGAGGGTGAAAATTCGAGTGAAATCAACCCAAAAATCACTCAGATCGGTTGAGAATTGAAGAAGTTGAGTTTTGAGCAAAAACCTTGAGAGTTTTAATGGAAAAAATCGAAAAGAGGAGGAAGGAGAAGAAGGAGTTATTGGGCGCGGGAAATTAGGGCTTTATGGGGGTCCCATTTAACTGATATTTCCTTATTAAAATTGGAAAATAATCCCATATTTCTCGGGCCCATTTTCCTTATTCTCGTGACTTACCTTTTGGCGGGCCTGAATTTAAATATCAAATTTTTACCCTTTGTAGCAGGTGCTCTGTTCTGGGTTTCAGGTGCTCTGTTCTAGGTAGCAGGTGCTCCCTCCGATTTAAACCTTGCAGCAGATCGACTTGCAGGTCGATCCTTAGACCAACCGATGGTTTGTGTGTTGAAATCCTCATCCGGATCGATCGATCGTGATATGGGGATCGATCGATCTGCCTCAGCATTTTTTTTTTCAAAGATCGAAAACAAAGTTAGTAGCAAAAGAAATCAAAATTGAAAAAGATTAGAAAACATACCGGTGGTTGCCTCCCACCAAGCGCTTGGTTAAAGTCGTTAGCTTGACTTGATTAGCCTTTTAGGCTTTGGGCGCGTCGCTTAAGGTGATAACTCCACCTTCGGTTGGGTGTGCATCGGCTAGGTACGGTTTGCAGCGCTGTCCATTGACCACAAACTCTTTTCCTTTGGCGTCCAGCAACACCAGAGCTCCATATGATCGAACTTCTTTGACGAGGAAAGGACCGGACCACCTAGATCGCAGTTTTCCAGGAAAAAAGTTTAAGGCGAGAGTTAAAGAGAAGTACCATGTCATTGGGTTGGAAGTTTCGGTTAAGAATTCTCTTGTCGTGGTACATCTTGGTTCGTTCCTTGTACAATTTCGAACTCTCGTAGGCTAGGTGCCTAATATCCTCTAACTCATTAAGTTGCATGGATCGCCTTTCCAAGGCGGGTTTGATGTCGTAGTTCATTAACTTAACTGCCCGTGCCGCCTTATACTCGAGCTCTACCGGAAGGTGGCACGACTTACCATACACCAAATGAAAGGGCGTTGTCCCCAGCGGTGTTTTGTATGCGGTTTGGTAGGCCCAAACTGCGTCGTCCAACTTGGTGGCAGAATGTCCTTGATCTGCCGATTACTAACCTCAACTTGGCCACTAGTCTGCGGGTGATATGGCGTTGCAACCTTATGCTTTACGCTGTTCTTTCTCAAAAGGTTCTCAAAAACCCTATTGATGAAATGGGTCCCTCCATCACTAATCACCACCCGCGGAACACCAAAACGGGGAAATATAATTGTCTTAAACATCTGCAAAACCACAGCTGCGTCGTTTGTTGGAGAGGCAATGGCCTCAATCCACTTAGACACATAGTCGACGACCACTAAAATGTACTTGTTGCCATAGGATGAAGGAAACGGTCCCATAAAGTCAATCCCCCACACATCGAACACTTCAACTTCCAAGATGAAGTGCTGAGGCATCTCATTCCGTCGCGAGATGTTTCCTTGCCTCTGACATTTATCGCATCTTGCAATAAACGCATGTGTATCACGGAACATTGTGGGCTACCAATATCCAGCTTGTAGCACCTTTGATACTGTCTTAAAGGTCGCGAAGTGTCCAGCGTAACTTGAACTGTGGCAGTGAAACAAGATTCCCGGGATTTCCTCTTCAGGAACACATCTCCGGAAAAGACCGTCGGAGCATTGTTTGTAGAGGTATGGTTCATCCCAAAAGTACCTCCTTACGTTGTGCAAGAATTTCCTCTTCTTGTCTCCCA
The DNA here is from genome assembly GCA_964056655.1 of Arabis hirsuta. Classification (NCBI taxonomy): domain Eukaryota; kingdom Viridiplantae; phylum Streptophyta; class Magnoliopsida; order Brassicales; family Brassicaceae; genus Arabis; species Arabis hirsuta. Next base: position 20,881,330 of record OZ053299.1, on the reverse strand, counting down.
CGAAGTCAACCGGTTCCTGGTCAGCAGCTAGGTAGTTCGCGATCTCACCAAACCACGGAAAACTTGGTGAATTTTCCTTGGAGATAGCCGCACAAAATGCCTCTGGAGCAGGTGCTCCCTTGGGTAGGACAGGTGCTCCAAATTATACTGGGTGCTCTTGTACGCAGATTCCAATAGCGTACACTTGTTCATCTGGCAATGCATCATCAAGTGGCACTGTTTCATTAACTTTCATCTTAGACAGGTGGTCAACAACTCCATTTTCGGTACCCTTCTTATCAACGATTTGAAGATCAAACTCTTGAAGCAACAAGATCCATCTCAAAAGCCTTGGTTTCGCATCTTTCTTTGTGAGCAAGTACTTCAATGCTGTGTGATCTGTATGAACAATGACCTACGAACCCACAAGATATGATCTGAATTTTTCAAAGGCAAACACCACAGCTAGTAGCTCCTTCTCAGTCGTAGCGTATCTGCACTGAGCTTCATCCAAAGTGCGACTCGCATAATAGATTACGTGAAGCTTTTTACCCTTCCTTTGCCCCAAAACAGCCCCTACGGCGTAGTCACTCGCGTCTGTCATGACCTCAAATGGTAGATCCCAATCTGGTGGTTGAACAATAGGTGTGCTTACCAATGCTCCTTTTATCGTGTGAAACGCCTCAAGGCAAGCTCAATCAAACTCAAAATTGGTTTCGTTACACAAAAGTTGGGTTAGCGGTCTCGCTATCTTTAAAAAATCCTTGATGAAACGTCTGTAAAAGCTCGCGTGACCAAGGAAACTCCTTATCCCTCTAACTGAATCCGGCGGTTGCAGGCTCATCATCACCTCAACCTTTGCTCGGTCAACCTCAATACCCTTTTATGAAATTCGATGACCTAGAACTATACCATCCCTCACCATGAAATGGCACTTCTCCCAATTCAACACTAGGTGTTTCTCTTCACAGCGCTCCAAAACCCTGCACAGATTAGACAGACACACGGAAAAAGAGCTCCCATATACGGAGAAGTCATCCATGAAAACTTCCATAATTCCTCAGTGGCATCCTGCGGTACGCAAAGGTGCCATACGGGCAGGTGAAGGTTGTCTTCTCCTGATCATCCGGGTGAATGGGAATCTGAAAGAAACCTGAATAACCGTCTTAAAAGCAGTAGTAAGGGTGGTTAGCGAGTCTTTCGAGCATTTGATCAATGAATAGTAAGGGAAAATGATCCTTCCTAGTTGCTGCATTTAACTTTCTATAATCTATGCACATCCTATGTCCTGTGACAGTCCTGGTAGGTATCAGTTCGTTCCTATCATTGGCGATCACAATGATTCCGCCTTTTTTAGGTACTACGTGTACATGACTAACCCAGTTACTATCAGATATTGCATAAATAACACCGGCTTCTAAGAGTTTCCTAATTTCTTTTTTAACAACATTTTTTAAATTCGGTTCAATCTCCTTTGGTGCTCTACAGAAGTTCTAGATTCATCCTCTAAATGTATCCTATACATGCATAATTCAGGTGAGATTCCAGGGATGTCATCTAGCGAATAACCTAAAGTTTTCCTATACTTCCTAAGCTCGCATAAAAGTAAGGCGGATTCCACATTATTCAGATCAGCATTAATAATAACTGGATATGTAGAGTTGGGACCGAAAAACGCGTACCTTAGCCCAGCTGGTAAGGTTTTGAGCTCAAGTTTTGGAGCTTTCAGCTCGCTCCAAGGATCATCAGCAAAGTTCCGAAGAGCAGAAGCAGGTGCTCTGTCTTCTCCCTCTACGTCGAGTCTCAAAAAGTTTGTCGATTTCTCCATCTGCCCAGAATCCAACATCCTTGCGAACCCAATGGTATCTTCGCTCAAATAACCATGTTCGCTTTCAGCTTTTGTCAACTCAACATCCAAGGGATAATCAGCAAGAATCTCTTCAATCTCTCCCTCTGAGATTTCGAGATTATCCTCAATGGCAAAAGTTTGCCCATCAATGGTCGGTTTCTTCAACATCCGATCCATCTCGAACTCCATAATAATGTCTCCCAGGTGGAGACCAATCGTTCCGTTCTTTACATCAATGATCGCACTAGCTGTGCGCAAGAAAGGACGTCCCAAAATCAAGGGATCATTTGGTTCATCGTCCAATTCCAACACCACGAAATCTGCTGGGATGAAAATATTCCCAATCCTGACCTGAAAATCTTCCAAAATTCCTACAGGCAACTTAATAGATCTGTCAGCAAACACTAATGAAATCCGTGTAGGTTTAAATTTTGTGTACCCGAGCTTCCTTGCAACCGAATAGGACATGAGATTCACGCTGGTTACTAGATCACACAAGGAACAAGCAAATCGCACAGGACCAATATCAACAGAAAGCACGAATTTACCTGGGTCCTCTTGTTTTTTAATGGCTTTATTTTGTAGCACAGCGCTACAATTCTTACTTACAACCATGGTACTCTGCTCTGAAGGAATCCGCCCAGTAACCAGGACCTTGACATACTTTTTCATGGACGGCATCATCTGAATCGCGTCTGCCAATGTCAGCTTAACTGTCAAATCCTGTAACATCTCCTTACATTTCGCCTCCTCCAAATCCTTCTGCGACTTCCTTGGAGGTACTGGGTAAGGGATAGGGGGCTTGTAAACACGAGAACAAACCTTATCAATAATCTCATTTGGTCTTAATACCTTAGAAGTTGGCTCAGCAAGTTCTTCGTCGTTTTTTGTTTCTGGAGCAGGTGCTCCCTCTGTTGGTGCAGGTGCTCCTTCTGCCGGAGCAGGTGCTCCTTCTGGGCAGTTTGCAGTTTTTGTTCTTACGACTCCAGGTAAAGTTCTTCCACTCCTCAGCTCTATGGCATTCACAAATTCCCTTGGGTTTGCATCAGTTTTACCAGGTAATACTCCCTGTGGTCTCTTAATTGCTTCTGCCGTCTGAGCAACTTGTGTGTCGAGTTTCTTTACGTGGTTACAAACTGATTCGAGCCGACCATTAAGGTCCAAGTACATACCATCCACCTTTGTGTTGATCTCAGTGGCGAACTTCTGTTGGTTTGTCAATATCTGCTGCACCATACCTTTCAACTCATCTTGAGAACCATTTCCAGAGCTTGCAGAAGCCTGAAAATTCGAAAACTGCGGTTTCTGACCTTGAAAAGGGACGAATGTTTTTTCTTGGAAATTTTGGGGGAATGATTTCTGGAAACTCTAATCCTGAGGTTTCGTGGTCTGGGGATTGGTTTGTTGTGGATACACTTGGTCCTAGGGGTTTTCAACATTCGTGCTTCGATAGGAGAAATTCGGATGATTTCTGTAGTTCTGGTTGAACCCTCAGTTTCGCGCAAAACCCTGCCCATTAATATAACTAACCTCCTGCTGATCATTGTCTCCTTCCTCACCCATCTCTTCAGCTAGTTGCTCGCCATTCTCATCAGCAAAATGAACCATCCTTTGGTTTGCCTTAAGCAACAAATTGATCTTGGCCGTAAGGTCATCGATCTTAGCAGAATCCGTTCCATTGGATTTCGTAGTGTTGTCATACTCCTGGGACTTGTTACTTGAACTTGTAGCCAAGTTCTCAATCAACTTATACGCTCCCTCTTTGGTTTTGGTCATGAAACCACCATCGCTAGCAGCATTGAGCGCGTTCCTATAATCCCCGTCCACACCATCGTAGAAAATCCCCAGCAGGTTTTCATCAGTGAACCCATGGTGTGGGCACTCTCTCTTGTACTCCTTAAACCTTTCCCAAGCCTCACAGAAGGACTCTCCGGAATGTTGGTGGAAGGAGGATATCTTGTTCCCTTAAACTCGCGGTTTTGGATTTTGTGTAGAAATGGTCCAAAAACGCAGCTCTGCATTGCGCTCAAGTCGTAATGGATCCAGCAGGTAAAGACTGAAGCCAAGGAGAAGCTTTGTCCGCAAGTGAAAACGGAAACAGCTTGCATTTTACGAAATCCGGGTTCATCCCATTAGAGCTTGTCGTGGAGCAAATCTCCTCGAAATTCTCTATATGGTCCATCGGAATTTCAGCAGGCAATCCGTGGAACAAGTGCTGCTTAACCAGCAATATCATCTATGGTTTGATCTCATAGTCATTCCTTTCAACAGCGGGATGAACTATGGCAGCTCGGTTTCGGTAATAGGCATGGGGATTGTCCATATCCCCTATGGTTCGTTGTTGCTCACGCGCACGTTGTTGCTGCAATTCACGCGCGTGCTGCTGTTGCATTTGAGCCATCTGCTCTTGCAATCTTTGCAACTCAACTGCCATGTCGTTGTCGCCTTGATCGTCCATATCAGCGGGATTAGGCCTTTGTCGTCTGTTTTCTCGTTCTAGTCTAGCGAGTTCAGGATTACTCAAAGTGACGAGGGGAGTTTGAAGATTTCTCCTTGTTGTCCTTGAGTTCATGCACCTGAAACAAACGTAAAGAAAAACAAAAGATCGAGATCAGTGCTTAGTCTAAAATCGTAGTCGAGAAGTAGAGGTATCGAATTGGTCCCCGGGAATGGCGCCAATTTGATGTAAAGGTTTTTCCCGGTTTCACAGATATAACCTAGGTTCACTACTTCGATGTAGAATAGTGAGGTTCGTTAAGGGACCAGCAATACGCTCTAATTCTATGGATTACAAATCTCAGCTAAGCGATTCAAGTTGGGGTTTAAATGTCACGATAATTAAAGCTAAACAAAATGTACATTTCGGTTGTAAACAAATGATGGAAAGCGTTAGGTCAGGGATAATTCTCAGGGATTCGAATATCAGGAACCAAGCAATTATTCAGGTATGCGATTACGACCAAGTCTCGATCTCAACCATAAATATAAGGAGATCCACTTTCGTGGCATCTACAACTTTAACAATCATTCTAACACCCTAACTGTCGTTGAGGTTACAAGGATTATCAAGCACTAAGCGATTAGGGTTGATATGTTCACGAGATGCCCTAACTTCAACTTTCGTTGGCTAAGGATCAAATCGCCCACCTAAGCCAATTCCAGCAATTTACAAACTTTTGATAAGTAAATTCAACCTACAATCAAAGGCTAGGTGATCAATCTAACCTAGGCAATATGATCGACAATAGGTGGAGACTATCGAATGATTATTTAAAAACCTATTTATGCTTAGCTCATGAATCAAATCCCATCGAAAACCTGCATGAAATCGATATATAAAAGAGTAGGGTTTAAGAAAACTTTGATAAGTATTTGAAGACAAATCTCCAAGCTTACAAACTCTCTCAAAACAAGTGTATATCTCTCTCTCTCGTTGTGTTCTCTCTCTCTGTTGCCCTTTTGTGATGTATGTCGCGATTCTCCTCAAAAGATCCAGAGAAAAACATATTTAAAGGCCCACGGCGGCTGGCCCAAAATTAGGGTTGTAAAATTAGGGTTTTGCAAAAGGCCCATTAATGACTCTGCTGGGAGCAGGTGCTCCCTCTTTTGTACTGGGTGCTCCCTTTCTCCAGAATGTTCAAAAAGGGTCCAACTTCATTCCTTTCTAGCCAAATCCGATTGCAAGCTCCAGTCATTGCTTCCAGCCACTTTTGTACCTAGAATAACTCGATAGAGAGTGAAAGACTCGATAAAAGCCTACAAAACAAGAGTTAGAATGCGCCAAAAACGCATTATATCATCTCCCAGCTCAAACTCTAGCTCTTTCCTCCTCTTATCGGTATAACTCTTTTGTCGATCCTAAGCCTCTTTCATGTTCAGCCTCAAGATACGGATCTTCTCTGTCGTCTCCTGAACAAAATCCGCACCAAACATGGTCCTCCCCCCCCCCCCACTTGAGTCCAGCATAATGGCGTACGACATGGCCTCCCATACAGAGCCTAATATGGAGCCATCCCAATACTTGCCTGGTAGCTATTGTTATACGCAAACTCTACCAGGTTCAGGTGATCCGCCCAATGACCACCATAATCCAGCACACACATCCTCAGCAAATCCTCAAGGGTCTGAATCGTCCTCTGAGACTGCCCATCCGTCTTAGGATGATAAGCCGTGCTCATATACACTTTAGTGCCCATCTTAGCCTGGAATGCCCTCTAAAACTCTGAGGTAAATCTCGGATCCCTGTCTGACACGATACTCGATGGCACCCCGTGCAGCTTCACTATCTCTCGCATATACTTCTTAGCCAACACCGCCGCTCCGTCGGTCTTCTTGATGGTAAGAAAATGTGCTGACTTGGTCAGACGATCCACAATCACCTAAATTGCATCGTATATCCGCGAAACCGGCAACCCTGTCACAAAGTCCATGGTAATCATGTCCCACTTCCACTCCGGAATGGGCAAACTCTACAACAACCCGCTCGGAACATGATGCTCAGCCTTCACTAACTGGCACACGTTGCGTGCTGCAACCCAGTTAGCGACATCCCTCTTCATCCCAACCCAGTGATAATACTGCTTCAGATCATGATACGTCTTGGTCGCTCCTGGATGAATCGACAATATGCTCGCATGAGCCTCTCTCAGGATCTTCTACCTTAGATCTTCATCTTTGGGTACACAAACCCGCCCGTTCACGAGTATTGTCCCATTCACCGTGATCAGATACTCTGAACCTACAACCTTAGAAGCATCTGTATACACCACATAAGGCTCACCCAGCTCGGGTAACGCCAACACTGGTGTACTAGTCAACCTCTCCTTCAGCTTCCCGAAACTCTCCTCGCAAGCTGAAGACCACATAAAAGGGACATCCTTCCTCGTTAGCTTTGTCATCGACTGCGCCATACTCACAAATCCCTTGACGAACCTCCTGTAGTAACCTGCCAACCTGAGAAAACTCTGGATCTCGGTGGCATTCCTCAGTCTAGGCCACCCTCTGATAGCCTCTATCTTAGCCGGATCCACAGGATCTCCCTCTGCATACACCACAAGGCCAAGAAAACTCATCTCTCGCTATCAAAAACTGCACTTACTCAACTTCGCATATAGCTTCTGTTCCCACAGCTTCTCGAAAAACGCTCTCAGATGACCCTCATGCTCCTCAGGACTCTTCGAATACACCAGAATATCATCAGTGAAGATGATCACAAAAACATCCAGATACTCCTGGAATACTCCATTCATCAACCTCATGAACGCCGCTGGTGCATTTGTCAACCCGAAAGGCATCACCACGAACTCATAATGCCCGTACCTCGTCCCCGATGATAATCAGATGGACTCTGTACCGATCCAACCCAAGATGACATCGTATAGCTCCACCGGGCTAATAATCAGATCAGCTGGCATAGACTCGCCCGCCACCTGAATATCCACACCTCGAGCCCGCCCAAAAGTAGCTAAAGACTTGCCACCCGTAATCTTAACTATTCCCGGCTGCTCATCGGAATTACTCCTGATTCCGCTGCCCTCTGCACACCCTGTAGTAATAAAGCAGTTCGTCGCTCCAGAATTAACAAAACATGGGGCTCACAACCGCCCACTACTAAGGTCCCTGCACAACTTCCTTGTGCTTAAAAACCCTAACATTCTAGCACAGACTCACAAATTCCAAAACAGACTAAATTCAATCACATTAGAATTTAACAAGTCAAGTTCTGAAATTACCCCTGATCGGTCTGGCGCTAGAACCACCAGCCTCCACAGAAGTGAACACCTGCGGTGCCGCTGCAATCTGAGCCACCGGCTGCACTGCCGCTACTGCCATCTGTTGCAATCTGGGACATTTGGGCTTAATATGCCCCGACTCTCTGCAGTGAAAGCACACCCGCGTATCCCGGACCTTAACCCGCGTATCCCGAGCCTCAGTCCTCTTCAGACAGCTCGCTACCCGGTGATCTATGCTTCCACACCCGAAGCAACCCGAACCACCCTGACAACCACCATGTATCGATAGATGCATCCACCAGTGTGTCGATCGACACACAACTCCGGTATCGATCGATGCACTGCCTCGTGTGTCGATTGACGCAACATCACAGATCCCAGGATCGAGCCTATCCTCCCATGGTTCAATCATGGATCGAATCACATCGATCCCTGCACACAAGTCCACACAAAACCACACGAAATCCACCAAAATAATAACAATCAAATGCATCCTATCAATCATTTTATCCAGATAAGTCATGGTCACGCACTCACTTGAGATCTGAAAGGAAAATATGAGAAAAACCTCGAAGAACGCGAAGAACACGAATCTCTAATCCGAAATCCTCCTCCAACGCAGTCAACAAGCACTCCAGAAATGATCCCGGAACCTCCCCTCACAAATCTCTCTGGAAACTCTCTGGAACTTTTCTGGAAACTTTCTGGAAACTCTAAAATCCCAAAAATGCGGCCAACCCCTATTTATAGGGAAGCCCTAGGGTTTCACCCTAAATCGGCCCGCAAACCGATATTTAAATCGAACCGATCCGGTTCGATTTAACCTTGCATCGATCTACGCACACCACTTGCATCGATCGATGCACGACCAAAATTAACAGAAATTGGTTCGCGGTCGTTACAAAATTTAGGTTTGCCGGATATCTTAAGTAGAATTTAGAAATAAAAATAAATCATTTAATATTTTAAAAAATTAAAATATATAATAATAAGTTTTGTAAATGAAACATAGATTAAAAAAGAATTGTTGCTTTCGAATTAAAAAATGTTTTTATTATTTTCAAATTGTTTTGCGTTAAAAAAAATATTTCAAAAGAATAATTATATTTGTTGTTATAAATATCGAAATTTTTTTTTCACAAACGTATCAAAATCTCTTCTAAAAATTTGGTAAATCTTTATTATTATTTTCAAAAAGAATATATATTCTATAAAATGTTCTACAATTTTATTATTACAATATAATATACTGATTAAAAACTCTTTTGATTTATTTATGGTAGTAATTACAAATTTAGTTGTAGAAAATTGTATTATTGATTCAAAATTGTCATGTCACAATATTTACAAACCATGTCACAATTGTTTTGATGAGAGTGATTGTAGAGATGACACATAAGCATCTTCTCACAAATCACTCTCCAATTAATATATAAGAGATCTTTTCCCTTATTAATGTATTTGAAGAGGTACTTGATAGAGCGAATTTGGTTACACCACTCTACATCATCATATTTGAACACTGTCTTCTTAGAAATTGTTTGGATTGGATATCCCTGAAATGATATCTTCTATCTATTAAAAAGAAGCCAAAACTACAAAAAAATTTTTTATTAGAAGACAATGATATCCCGGAAAAAAATCTTTAGAGGCCGTGAAAATCAGTCGATTGAATTGATATCAATTTTTTTTTTGCCATGATATATCCCTTATATAGTAAAAATTATTTGCTATGTTTTATTGTGCTTATGAAATTGGGCTAATAATTGATTTTGGCCGATTTGTTTGTTGAGTTTGGGCTAAATTTTATATTGAGTTTGAGTTAAATAAATTAAAGAGAATTGGCTAAATTAGAGAATGCCATGTCATATTTTTGACAATGTCATGTCACATTAAAAATTGGAGAATGGTTTTGGTGAAGACACAATCTCTTTTCAAAAAATCACTCTCCAATTGATATATAAGGGATTTTTTAACATGAACACACAAATACATATAATACTAATTTAAATTCAGCTAAAATATAATATTTTAATATTTAAACGTTATAAAACATAACGTTTTAACGATGAATCATTTACCTATGTTAATTACTTTATAAAAATTGTACTTATGTCCGTTTGGATACCATATATGATTAATCATACAATTATTTTATTTTATATCGTTTAATTGTATCTATATTACTCTAATTAAAGTTACGCTTTTGTTAAAAATGTACAACTTTATAAATAAAACATTAATTGTTGAATTTTAAAAATCATCATTTTCACATTTTATTATTTCTTTTATTTACGAAGATTTACATACTAACCGCGATAATTTTGGGGTTTGGTGAACTCAAATAAGTTTGAGAGAATCTATAATCTCAGACGTATTCGATTTACATTAAAAAAAAATTACATTCAATCTAAGTGGCATGCAAATTAAAATTTGTAAGATAAAATATATTTATCTATATGAGAGATACACCATTTGATCTTTTTTTTTTTAATTCATCCCGTATATTATAAAATATTATAATTTTTTTATTTTCAAATATTTTAATTTCGCATTTGACGTGGAACAAAAATCTAGTATATAGATAATCGGGAACGGTCAATGAATATGGTAAACACATATATCAAAATTGACCATTTTGAGTACTTGGATAACAAATTAAGGATACCAAAATTTTCAGATGTTGCACAAAAGTGTCTATTTGTGGAATCTCCTTTGGTCCAGTGGTTTGGTTAAAAGTTCATTAATACTTCTACACCAGGATATTTCGGGTTCGAACCTAGAAGATGCGATTTATTAATATTGATGCAAATTAATGGAGACAAGCTTATATGAGATCTTCAGTGTGGGGCAAGATATAATCGTTTGACGTGGATCAAGACGAAAGACTTATCCGTTGTAGAATTGTCGATGTAACAGTTCTCATAATTTGTAATAGAATAATAGTAAATCCAGACGTTTTAAAAAAAGAACAAAAGTGTCTGTTTTCACTTTGTTGTCCATTCAATTCGCATAAACGTTTAATTTTGATAATAATATGCACTTGAATTCTTTGGAGTGTGGGAAGACAGCTACATGTAGTCGGAAAGTAGTGAATATCAATTGATCAGAAAGTAAATAACAAAAGAACCAATTGGTATTATGGAGTGTATGATGTAAATGAAGAATGTGAACAAAAGACTGTGAGAATCCGTCGTTGCTAATGAAAGAACAATTTTTTGGTGCTTAAAAATGCAAATAAATTTGATAAATAAAAATCAGAAAATCTACCATCCTAAATATCATCCCCTTCAAAGTTTGGATCAATTAATTATTTTTTATAAAATATACTATCAAAAATCACATCTCTTTGGAAGTTAGGATCCAATTTATATTTTTTTATCTTTCTAAACTAGACCAGCCATAATACTATGGAATTTAATGTCACATGCATATCACAAAAGAAAACCAAAAATCCGCACTAAACAGAGCGAATGGATTTTTGGAAAATTCTAGAACCATAACATACCCAACAATGATAAAATCTGCATTGTCTAAGGAAATCCAATTTTTTTTAAACAAAAAAAAAGAATTACTGAAACTTCTACGATAGTAAAAAGATCAATACTGTTGAATATTTTTAAAATAATAGAATGATGTTTTTTTTATCATTGTTGTGTTTACAGTGAATTATAAAATTAGTAGCATGATTAACAAAATGTTCAACTTGAAAAATATATGGAGTTAAAGACACAAATATATATAGGCCAAATAATTTTTTCTTTTTTTAAGGATCGCAACTCTTGAAAATAACCATAAAGAGGTTGTATCTAAAAAACGCAACCCTTGGAAATAACTGCAAAGAGTTCTATCAAAAAGATGCAACCTTTAAAAATAACCATAAAACGGATATATCAAAATGATGCAACCCTCTGAAAAAACCTTAAAACGGTTATCAAAATTCGCAACTTGACACGAAACAGTTATATCTAAAAGAAGCAACTATTGAAAATAAACGGTTCTTATACTGAAAAACCACAATCCTCTAAATAACCATAAAACGGTTTTCGGAATTCGTAACACTTGCCGAAACGGTTATATCGAAAAAACATCTCATAAAAATAACTATTAAATGATATTTTACGAAAAGTACCCAAATATATATATTTTTTGGATTGTTAATATACATAGATTAAGAAAGTAATATAAGCAACAAATTTGTACGTAAATGGGGGTAAGCATTTATATAGACACAATTAAGTTTTTTCTTTGGCGAACTCAACAACATTAAGCTTTAGTAGGCAAAATGTGGGAAAATAGAATTTAAAAAGACGTGAAATATATGGGCCATTAATGTCGATGTGGGGATTTGAATATCAAGGCAGACTGTTATTTGTGAATGGGCCTCCCGTATATTTCGGTTGTGATTAACAAAGGCAATTCATGCCTTTATTTTCGTGGTCCATCACCTAACTTGACATTTTTAACGAATCTATACTACAACAAAAGTACATACAAAGATATCCAATCCGTCTCGCTTGCTCATCTAATTTAGAGTATACTTTTATTTAGAGATACTATATCTTGCTTTTTGGGATGTCAAGCGTTGGATTGTAGTATGCATTCATGCATGTCATAAGTTAGTGAATTTGGTATACTAGGTGTGTTTTGAATATTTTTGGGTTTTAATTTTTTTTTTTCTGATAATTCAGGGTAAATCCTAGGTCTATGGATCCAGACTAATCTCTGGAGGAGGTGCAGCCCACATATAGATTTTCTCTCCGAAGCAAATGGGCCGAAAGCAAGGGTCCATATCCGTGTGGATGTCCAAAGCAATGTGTTTTTAGTTTTGCGTAGCAGGTGGATCGAACTTAAAGCGTGTTGGCGCCACAAGTCCATTTCCTTATCATTTGACCACAAGGCTTTGGGTGGGTTTTAATTCTTGATTCTTTATTGTTGCTTTTAGTTTTGTTTCCTTTAAATATTTGTACCTGATCTTGTAAGCTTGTTTTGTCTCCTTTTGTAGGGTTCAACTTCAAACTTCAGATATATTTTAGGGAAAATTGTGTAAATGGGTCGAATTTGATTTGATTTTGTCCTACTACATCTTTCCCTATTTTTTACCTAATTTAATAAATCATTAAAAATAGTTTTAACAGCAAAAAAAATCAGGAAAATTCAAAACAATGAAAGAGTCATTGGGAAGAATATATGTATATTTTTTTTTGTTTAAAAATATGTATAGAATTGAAAATAATTTTCAGTTCTACCTTTTTCAGAAATCATATTCTACTGTATACGGTGTAGTAGAATATATATTCTACAAAGAATAATAGACTCTGTATATTATTTTAATTAGTATTATAAATACTTATGATATCTATCAAGGTATTAAAATAAAATACAGAGTATATCTCTGTAAAATGTATTCGCACAGATAAACAAGAATAAGTCATCTACTAAGTGGGACCCACTTTTTAGAAGAACAAGACATCCGACATGCGGGCCCCACTCAAGGACCCCAAGCAGACTGTCGGCACCAATAGAATTTCAACAACAACAAAGCAGAACAGCTCAAACCTAACAAGACCCCAGAACAAGACATGTGCCAATCAGAGCGAGGCACGAGGAAAAGATAGTACGCAAAAGTTGTCAAAACAATAGTACAAGATTCGCTACCTCTCCTATAAATACCCTTTCTCGGGTTCAGAGGAAGACACGAGCAATTTTTCACAACTCTCTCCCTCTAGAAATCATCTCTCTAAAACTGTTAAAATCTTTAAGCTTTGTAATTTCAATATTGTCATAAAATCATTGTACTTTTTATCTATCAATAAAAATAATTTAATCATACAGCTTCCAAAACTTTCACCAAAACTATAATATTGTATTTTAAAAATATTTTAAAACAATTAAAAAGAAAGTCTAAAAGCATGGTATCAGACCAAACGATCCAAAAAGGTTTTCAAACAAAATTTTCATGAACCAGATTAAAATCTTTTTTCGAGAATCTTTAATTTTACTAAATCACCGAAGCTGAAGGTGTTCCAGGCAGCAAGCCCTGGCGAAGGCAGTAAGTCCGTTGGCAAGCCGCAGCCGTGAAGACGTAAAATCAGTAAGTATTCTCGTAAAATGAGTTTAATTTAAATCATGGCATCCTCTTTCCGAAAACTTTTTAGATCCAAGCATGCCTCTACCTCAACATCTCACGCAACTGTTAATTCAAGAGAAATTATGTCCAAAATAACATCTTTTAATCAAGAAATATCAAAAGACCAATTACCCCATATTAATCCAGATACTATATATCAAATCGGAACTTTTGACTTTAAAACAACATATTCCATAAAAGAACATGAGCAAACCTTACCGTTGCAAAACGAGTTTGAAGAAATTAAATTATTATCATCTCTCGCTATAGACAAATATAAACAAAAAGGTTTTAATTATATTCATTTTGGACTTATACAAATCGCTATTAAACCACTATCTAGAACAGGTATAGACTCCTCTATTCTTATGCTGTTACGAGAAAAAAATCTTTTAAAATTTGAAGACTCCTTATTAGGAGCTGTCCAATCAAATTTATGCAATGGAGCAATATATTTTAATTGATGAACCTAATCAATCAAATTTGAAGCACCAATAGCTGAACCTAATCAAGAGAGATATTCCACTTCTCCTACACCATCCGATTTTAAGTCAATAAATGTTATAACAAAAAAATATGAAATCGACAAACAATATATAAAAAAGGACTTTTATTCAAAAAATAATGAGGAAAACGACAGTGGTATTTTCAAACATTCTCTAAGCAACAAACAAATGAATTTAGAGAAAATTGGTATAATTATATGATATCAAAAGAAATAAATATCCCTTTCTTCATATGATTTGAATCATACTCAATAACTCATAATATAAACTACCCATTTAGATCAATCAACACTAGTGTATCACTAAACCAAGTATGGGAAATGGTAGACGGTAGTAAAACCAAAACGATTCACCCCCCTCTAAGAGACCTAAAATTAAATACCTCTAATAGAGCAATTGTAGCCACACCTTTTAAAACAGGAGCTAATAGAGAAGATAAAGATCCAGTAGTTATGCAAGATATAAAAGGAATATATCAACAAAATAATTATCAAAGTCAGTTATTGCATACAATATCCAAGCAAGTTGATCATATAGACAATAAGATAAGTGAAAAAGATAATATAACTCATGCTATGCAACATCCTTTCTCGTCCGTGTCACCCCATATATTTAAACCCATCACTGGACAGGTCAAGTTCGGAGAAAATGAGATTTTAAAATCTATAGCTAATAGATTAGACAAACTAGACAAAGGTAAAGATATCAATATAATAGATGATAATGACAATGAAACCATAGAAACTTCTATACAATCAGAAAATGATATACAAGAGATCAATAGAATAAAAAACAGACTAAGATCTAATAAACCATATTACCCAAGACATACAGCACCAGATTTATTATTCGAAGAACATCATAAATATTCTCATCAAGTATATACAGGAAATGGTATATACGAATGGAATATTGATGGACGTTCTGAATATGAAATAATGAATCTATTACAAGAAATGGGTATGGCATCCGCCGCCTTCAAGGCAGCTAATAACAAATTAACCGATAGAGAAGCATGCGTCATGTTAATAGCATGATTTATTGGAGCATTAAAATTTTGGTGGGATAATTCCCTCGATGCATATACTCAAACTTCTATAGTCAATCATAAAGAAATAGAAAAAATACAAGATGATGACGGATTTACTACCGAAGTAGAAAAAGAAAATGATGTAGAAGTACTAGTTCATACTATAATGATGCATTTTATAGGCAATCCCGCAGAAGAACTAGAAAGCCGAAAAATAGTCTTAACCAATCTAAGATGTCCAACATTAGAAGATTTTAAGTGGTATAAAGATATCTTTATAACCAATATATTTCAAAGAAACGATTGTAATCAAGCTTTCTGGAAAGAACGATTCATCGCTGGAATACCAACTTTCTTTGCAGAAAAAGTAATAATCAAACTAAAAGAAATTTCAGGAGGACAACCTGTCCCCTGGGATACAATTACTTATGGTCAATTATTTGCATTTGTTAAAAAGATAGGATTATCAATATGCCAAGAGCAAAAAGATAAAAAAACGTAACGATAAATTTAAATTTAAAGTAACCATGGGTTCATTCTGCGAACAATATGGTTATCAAGAATTTAACCCCCCATCTAGAATTAAACCAATAAAACATAGACATAGAAGACCTCATCAAATAGAATATTATAATAAAAGCAAAAATTCTAACAAAAAACCATTTAATCAAAATAACTCAAAAAATCGACATTACTCTAAGAATAAAAGATTTAATCCAACAAATAAACAAAAAATACTTTGTTGGAATTGTAAAAGACCCGGACATAGATCCACAGAATGTAAGATGAAAAAGAAAATAAATGAAATATTTCAAGATCAACCCGATATTCAAGAAAAACTAACCAAACTATTAATATCATATTCTGAGTCAACTCAAGAATCCGATAGCGAATATTCAATAAATGAAATAGAAAATTCAAGCGATTCTTCGAAAGAATCACACGAATTATCCGACAATTTATGCAACTGCAAAATAATAAATGTAATTACAAAAAATAGTGACAAACAGTTTTTACTAGACATAATCGATAAGATAGATGATCCAAAAACTAAAAAAGAATACTTAATCAAATTAAAGGATATAATAGATCAAGAAAATCAAATATCTACACCACAACCTTTTAGTCTTAATAAGATATTCGAAAAATATCCAACTCAAAGTTTATTCAAACAGGTTTCCATAGGAGAATTACAAAATGAGATTAAACAAATAAAAGCACAAATTAAAGAATTACAACTGACAGCTAATCAGCAGAACCTTAAACAACTACAAATAGATGCAAGGTTATCTTTAATTGAATCAGCTAATTATCCTCAACCCTCCTCAAGTAACCAAAACCTAGAAATTAAAGAGGACACCGAAAATCAAGATAATGAAGATTATATTCAAATAATTAATAAAATAAATTATCAAAATTGGTATACAAATATTACTTTGCACATAGGACATGATTTTAAACTAAATGTAATTGCTTTAATGGACACCGGTGCAGATTATAACTGTATCCGTGAAGGAGTTATTCCAACAAAATATTATGAAAAAACTACCGAAAAATTAAGCGGTGCCAATGGTAGTAATCTAAAGGTACAATATAAACTACCATGCGCAAAAATATGCAATCAAGGTTATTGTTTCAAAAATCAATTCATTTTAGTTAAAAATCTTACACAAGAAGTCATATTAGGAACCCCATTTTTTACTCAAATTTACCCATTTAAAGTAACAGAAATAGGAATTTCAACAAAAGTAGTGGGAACAAAATTAGTATTCCATTTTCTATCCCCTATGAAAACTAAAGAAATCTTAAATCTTCAGAATAGCACAATTCATAAAGCAATTAATTTAATAAAAGGAAAACAGAATCACATACTACAATTGCAAGAAGAAATTACTTACAAACGGATAGAAGAGCAACTCGATACGCAATATATAAAAGATAGAATAAAAACAATTGAAAATAACTTACTAAGTCAAATATGTTCCGATTTACCAAATGCATTCTGGGATAGAAAGCAACATACAGTTGAACTTCCCTATATTCCAAAATTCAGGGAAAGGAATATACCAACCAAAGCACGACCTATTCAAATGAATAAAAAACTATTAGAAACCTGTAAACAAGAAATTAATGATCTACTCAAAAAGAAGTTAATCAGGCCATCCAAATCACCTTGGAGTTGTTCGGCCTTTTATGTTAATAATCAAGCTGAAAAAGAACGTGGAGTTCCACGATTGGTAATCAATTACAAACCCCTTAACGATGTACTTCAATGGATTCGATACCCAATACCTAATAAGCGAGATTTATTAAAACGACTATACAATGCCAAAATATTCTCAAAATTTGATATGAAAAGCGGGTTCTGGCAAATCCAAATTGTCGAACACGATAAATACAAAACAGCATTCACTGTCCCATTCGGACATTACGAGTGGAACGTAATGCCCTTTGGTCTTAAAAATGCACCCTCTGAATTTCAAAATATAATGAATGAAATATTCAATAATCATTCAAAATTTACCATCGTTTATATAGATGATGTGTTAGTCTACTCCACCTCTATAGATCAACATTTTAATCATTTAAACACATTTCTGACTATAGTCAAGAAACATGGCTTAGTAATATCAGCAAAAAAGATGTACTTATTCCAAACTAAAATTCGATTTTTAGGACATAATATATATCAAGGAACTATTACTCCTATTTCAAGATCAATTGAGTTTGCTGATAAATTTCCCGATGAATTAAGGGAAAAAACACAATTACAAAGGTTTTTAGGATGTCTAAACTATGTTTCAGATTTCTTACCAAATCTTCGAAAAACTATACAACCTTTATTTCAACGACTTCAAAAAAATCATAAACCATGGACTACTGTCCATACCCAACTTGTCCAACAAATTAAGCAAAAAGTTAAAACTCTTCCCTGTTTAACTATACCAAATCCTGAAGCAGATATGATCGTCGAAACTGATGCTTCAGAACTAGGTTATGGTGGTATCCTTAAACAAAAACTTTCAAAAACTAATCAAGAATCGATAATAAGATTCCATTCCGGAGTCTGGCTCGGACCACAACGAAATTATTCTACAGTTAAAAAAAAAGTACTTTCTATTGTCAACTGCATATCCAAATTTCAAGATGATTTAATCAACAAAAAATTCTTATTAAGGGTTGATTGTAAACCAGCAAAAGAAATCCTTAAAAAGGATGTTAAAAATCTAGTCTCTAAACAAATCTTTGCACGATGGCAAGCTATACTCTCTGCATTTGATTTTGATATTCAATATATAAAAGGAAAAAATAATTCTTTACCCGATTTTCTAACACGCGAATACTTGCAGGGTAAAAATTCGGATACGCAACAACATATTCAAAATGGCTGATCAAAAGCAAAAGAAACCGATGACAACATCAGACTATATTCAAAACCAACCACATCTTCAGGGTAAACCCTTAAGTATTCAAAACCAATATTCAGCCTTAGCTGAATTTCCTACATTATCCTACTCAAAGGCCGTTACCGCTGATCAAGGCCAAGCCTCTCAACCCATCCAAACACCTGCCCAAAAATCACTCTATATCCTAAAACCACAAAAACAACACCTCTATACTACCCATTATCCTGAACCCATTAAACTAAAAGAACTCCAAAGCTTTACCAACAGAATCTTCTATGAAGATTGCCTATATCCAACCGATAATATCACAAAAAACCGAACCTTTTATGAGTATATTCTGGTAGACTCTAAATCTATCGAAGTAACTCATTACCCCGATAAAACAAACCCAAACCTCATTTCCTACTCAACCTGCAAAATCCTTCGCATTGCTACTCTGCAAGACCTTGGTTTTCAACACCTCCACACAACCAAATCATTTTCTCACCCTGGGTTTCCTATTTCAGGGTATACCTACACAGATTACCAAAATGCTTGGTTCCGGTTCTTATACTTACGTCCTTATGATCACTCCTGGTTTTTAACCTTCAACCACCTATTCAACACCTATGTACCCGGCTGGTTTTATGAATGGTGGCACTGGTTTGGACCGTGCGATCAAATTTATCCACCGGATCTCCTCAAAACAGCTTATCCCTATTTCCTCAAATACATTCCCAAAAATACCCTTGCACCATATCAAAAAAATTTATTCCACGCTCACATGGGTATTCCATGGATTTGTTCCTGGCATTTTAACCTCATCCAAGCCTTACCCGATATGCCCTACTCCTTAATCAAAGAATACCACGTTAAATGGTGGGATAAATATAATCTCGACCGTTGCTCTTTAATCAACATTACCAAATTCTTCGGTAATGCACGCCACGATCAACTCCTAGTCAAAAGTATCTCCAAATCCATTCCTTTGTTGACTCCTAGTCAACTTACCCAAATACAACCAATCCATATACCCTCACAAACACCGAGCCCAAGAAAATCCACTAGCTCCACATCATCCCAAAAACACAAAAAAAGGCCAAATTAAAGAAGGCTATTCAAACCCTCAGCAACGAACTACTCGCCTCTTCCGACGAGGACGATAGTATTACCAAAGACGATCACCACGACGATCTGGAGCAATTCACACAAGACCCCTTCGAAGATATGCCCGAATAAAAATAATTTAATCAAAAAAAAAAGGCAATTGTTGGCTCCCAGACAAGAATGACGTTCCAGGCAGCAAGCCCTTACAATCAGGCCATAAGTCCGTTGGCAAGTCATCTTTGTGTCCCGACTATTAAAAAAAAAAAAAAAAAAAACCAATTGTATTGCTATAAATTTTCTTTACTCACAGTATTTTCTAAACATAAGTATATTTTGGTAGACTATGTATATTATTTTAATTAGTATTATAAATGCTTATGATATCTATCAAGGTATTAAAATAAAATACAGAGTATATCTCTGTAAAATGTATTCGCACAGATAAACAAGAATAAGTTATCTACTAAGTGGGACCCACCTTTTAGAAGAACAAGACATCCGACATGCGGGCCCCACTCAAGGACCCCAAGCAGACTGTCGGCACCAATAGAATTTCAACAACAACAAAGCAGAACAGCTCAAACCTAACAAGACCCCAGAACAAGACATGTGCCAATCAGAGCGAGGCACGAGGAAAAGATAGTACGCAAAAGTCGTCAAAACAATAGTACAAGATTCGCTACCTCTCCTATAAATACCCTCTCTCGGGTTCAGAGGAAGACACGAGCAATTTGCACAACTCTCTCCCTCTAGAAATCATCTCTCTAAAACTGTTAAAATCTTTAAGCTTTGTAATTTCAATATTTTCATAAAATCATTGTACTTTTTATCTATCAATAAAAATAATTTAATCATACATCTTCCAAAACTTTCACCAAAACTATAATATTGTATTTTAAAAATATTTTAAAACAATTAAAAAGAAAGTCTAAAAGCATGGTATCTATCAAGGTTCTACGGATTGTACTTTTTATCACCAAAACTACAAATTGGTCGTAGTTTACTCTGTTTAGAATATAGGTTCTACGGATTATTGATATATCTACGCATCCGTAGAATATATTTTCTACGCATTTCTCTATATTCTACTATTTAATTGATTTGGTAGAGTATACGTTCTAATGTTTGTTCTATATTCTACCAGTTTTCGGAATATATATTCTACCGTAACTACTGTAATCCACTATTCGTAGAAATCATCTTCCAGTTTTTTTCCAATACAAAGAAATTAGGAAAAATACATTAGAAAATGAATAAAATACAAAGAAATGAATTATTGAAGGAAGAAATTCAGAGACCATTCAGGTTTTGATTGAAAGAAAAGTTTTGGTTTTGTTACAATTCTATCGTTTTGGTTTTGGAAGTTTTGTTCTGTTAAATGGTTGCAATTTGAGTAAGTTATAAACATGAGGCGAGGCGAGGCGAGGCGGCATACAATAATTTCTTGTTTGGTAGGATTTATTTATTTTTCCATACATGACTCGATAAAATCCTGCATAATGACAGTCTCATTTGTTTTGTAATTTTCAAAGACTGTGGTCTTCAACTGTTACAATGTGATAATCACTACTTGTGTTGTTTTTCTTTGCTTCCACTTGTAGTCTCTCAATCGCTTAAGATCTTTAAGAAGAAAAAGACGGCCATGTGTTATGGTATAAGGATTGCTTCCAAAAGGTTTGGAGCAAATATGATACGATTCAGATGATGATGGTTGGACTTGGACACGTCCTTGATTACTCTTTGAATGCTTTTTGCAAGTGAGAGAGGAGGAAATTGTTTCGTGAATGATCTTATTAGTACAAGTGAGATTTCTAGAGAGAGAGTATGTTGGTTAATTCCAATTGCTTGAAGAAGAAGTTATCTCTTAACAAGTCGGTTAAGAAATATGGAAACTTAACTAAAGGATCAAGTTAGTTTTCTTGTTAAGCAAAAAGGAAATTTACTAGAATTAGGAGTTAGCTAGTTCTATAAATAAGAGTCTATGGAGAGATGTTCCATAAGACAAGAGAAAGAGATTTAGTTTTGAGAAGTTTCTAAATCAATAAGAAAAGTTGTTCTTAATCTCTTTTGTTAGCTTTGAATTGGTATCAGAGCTTCAAGGTTGGAAGACTCGATCACGAAGGCAAGACGATCACGAGCACGTGTGTTGTGTTGCACGTAACCAAGCATGGCGGAAGAAGCAGCACCACCACCGCAACGATCAAAGGACATCGGATCTCCATCGATCCACTGTCCGATGCTCACATCGACAAACTACACAGTTTGGTCGATGCGTATGAAGATCACTCTCCGAGTTAGTGAAGTATGGGATACAATTGATCCAGGATCTGCCGACACAAAGAAAAACGACGTGGCGACGGCACTACTATTTCAATCCATCCCCGAATCTCTCATACTTCAAGTAGGAGACCAGGACATGGCAAAGAAGCTATGGGACGCTATCAAAGCACGTCACCAAGGAGCAGACCGGGTGAAGGAGGCGAGACTTTAAACTCTTATGGCTGAATTAGATCGGTTGAAGATGAGTGATGCCAACTCGGTTGATGACTTTGCGGGCAAGATCTTAGGCCTTGCAGCTCAATCTGCATCTCTTGGGGAAACGATTGATGAAACGAAGTTAGTGAAGAAATTTTTAAAGGGACTTCCAAGAAACAAGTTCATTCATATTGTAGCCTCCCTAGAACAAGTGTTAGACCTAAACGCAACGGGGTTCGAAGACATTGTTGGGAGACTAAAGGCATATGAAGAACGTGTAGGGGAAGAAACTCAAGGAGAAGAACAAAGCAAACTCATGTTCTCAAACTCGAACAATAACCGTGGGGGTTTCAGCAATTTTCGAGGAGGAAACAGAGGCGATTATAACAGAGGAGGTTTTAACCGTGGTGGTTATGGTAGAGGAAGCAACGGCAGTGATAGTTCATGTAGAGGAAGAGGTCGAGGTAGATCCTACCGGCAAACTCAAGAAGGAGAAACCAGAAACCACAAACCAAAGAAGGACCTATCCAAAATAATTTGCTGGAGATGTGACAAGGTTGGTCATTATGCATCTACATGTCCTGAGAAGCCGATACAACACCATGAAACAAATATACATGAGACACACGAGGCTGATGCTCTATACGTTCATGAAGTGGTGCTATTGAACGAAGATAAGGTGTTTCCAAAGCTTTATGATACCAATAATAATAGTATTTGGTATCTAGACAATGGTGCTAGTAACCATATGACGGGAAACAGAGAGTTCTTCTCATACCTAGACGAGACAATCACAGGGAAAGTAAAGTTTGGTGACGGCTCGTTTGTTCAAATTACCGGGAAGGGTTCGATTACATTTATAGCCAAAACGGGTGAAAGGAGATCAGTCAAGGAGATTTATTATATACCGACTCTAATGCACAACATTATCAGTCTTGGACAAGTGACTGAGAATGGGTGTGAAGTTAACATGAAAGGAGACGTTTTGACGTTAAAGGATCCCGTAGGAAGATTGCTCGTACAAGTCACAAGATCAACAAATCGGCTCTACAAAGCTCCAATGGAAATTGATTATCCTAAGAGTCTCCTTGTACAAGATGATGACACCACGTTAACATGGGATGCACGATTAGGACATGTTAGCATTGGTGTGATGAATAACATGGTGAAGCAAAATATGGTCGTTGGAATGCCACAAGCTTTACATGAGATGAATGTGTGCAGCGCCTGCTTGGCCGGTAAGCAGATTAGACACTCTTTCCCGACTAAAGCAACTTACCGTGCTACTCAAGCTTTGGAGTTAGTTCACGGAGACTTGTGTGGACCGATCTCACCACCTACACCAGCTGATAATCGGTATGTGTTTGTTTTAATTGACGATTTCTCGAGATATATGTGGACGATGTTGTTGAAGGAAAAGAGCGAGGCTTTCGATCGGTTTAAAAGGTTTAAAGAGGTTGTAGAAAAACAAACCGGTTTGTTTATCAAGACTTTTCGCACCGATAGAGGGGGAGAATTTACCTCGCTTGAGTTCAATTCATTTTGTGAAGAGAAAGGAGTCTCTAGACACTTAACTGCACCATACACACCTCAACAAAATGGTGTGGTTGAGAGGAGAAATCGCACTTTGATGGAGATGACAAGAAGCTTACTCAAAGCAATGAAGATTCCGAATGATCTGTGGGGAGAAGCCGTACGTCATTCAACGTATCTCATTAATCGAGTTCCTACGAAAGCTTTACAAGGTCAAACCCCGTATGAGTGTTTTAACTCCAAGAAACCAAACATTGAGCACTTGAGAGTATTTGGGTGTGTTGCATACACAAAATCACAAGACCTCATCTTAAAAATTAGATGATCGTTCAAGAATGGTGATCAATCTTGGAATAGAACCGGGCTCAAAGGCGTGTAGACTTTACGATCCAATTACTAGAAAAGTAGTTGTAAGCATTGATGTGGTGTTCGATGAAAATAAAGCTTGGGATTGGTCAGCACAACGAGACAAACTGAAGGTGAACCGGGAAAGTTTAAATTAACTTATAGAGGTGGTATTGAAGATGGAACCGAAGAAGAAAATAATGATCATGACGACCAAGGTAACAATGATCAACAAGAGCCCATACACCATGATGAAGCTTTCGAAGAAGAAGATGGTGATGAGGAAGCTGGAAATCAACCGATAGTGACAAGAACCGGTCGCATCATTAATAAGCCAAGGTATCTCAATGATTACGTACTCCTAGCTGATCTTGAGAGTGAGAAACTCTTGCTTACTGTAGATGGAGAGCCAGAAAACATTATGGAGGCAATGGGTTTGAGAGAATGGATAGAAGCAATGGAAGTTGAGTTGGATTCTATCGTAAGAAACAAGACATGGGAGTTAGTTGAGAAACCAGATGGTGTTAAACCCATAGGAGTGAAGTGGGTTTATAAAGTCAAGAGGCATGTTGATGGTTCAATAAATAAATACAAAGCAAGACTTGTGGCAAAAGGCTACGTGCAACAAAAGGGGATAGATTTCGATGAAGTTTTTGCACCCGTAGCTCGAATCGAAACTATACGATTGCTCATAGCTATTGCAGCAACAAGAGGTTGGGAAATACATCACTTAGATGTCAAGACGGCGTTCTTGAATGGAAATTTAAATGAGTTGGTCTATGTTGCTCAACCTGAGGGTTTTGTTAAAAAAGGGAGAAGAAAATCGAGTATACAAGCTACACAAAGCTTTGTATGGGCTACGTCAAGCTCCGAGAGCGTGGAACGTGAAACTTGATCAGGTCTTAAAGGAGATGGGCTTTAAGAAGTGTAGGAAGGAACCATCGGTGTATCTCAAGAGAGACAAGGAGAGTTTCTTAATTGTCGCAATCTATGTCGATGACTTGTTCGTAACGGGAACTTCAAGAAACATCATTGATCAATTCAAGAAGGATATGTCAGATCAGTTTGAGATGTCGGATCTTGGAAGGTTAACGTACTATCTTGGAATAGAAGTGATTCAAGGAGTTGATGAAATTAAAATAAAACAAGGAGGTTATGCTCAAGGAATACTTGAAGATACGGAGATGGAGTCGTGTAATTTGGCTCTTGTGCCGATGGAATCAAATACCGTGATCTCAAAGGCTGAAACAGAACCAGAGATTGATGCTACACGGTACAGAAGAACCATAGGGTGTTTGAGGTATCTTCTTCACACACGACCAGACCTTGCATACGCAGTTGGTGTGTTAAGTCGGTATATGCAAAATCCAAGAGAATCACATGGACAAGCACTCAAACATGTTCTGAGGTATGTGAAAGGAACCACTGGTTTAGGGCTGTTTTTCAAAAGAGACGGATCACAAAAGGTTGTTGGGTATAGTGACAGTAGTCACAATGTTGACATTGATGATGGAAGAAGCACGACGGGTCATATGTTCTATTTTGGCTCATCGCTTATTACATGGACTTCTCAAAAACAACCGACCGTCGCTTTATCGTCATGTGAAGCAGAGTTCATGGCAGCAACGGAAGCAGCGAAGCAAGCTATATGGCTTAAAGAATTGTTGGAAGAGATACAAAGTATTGAAGAGAAGATCATACTAAGAATCGACAACAAGTCAGCCATTGCTCTAACTAAAAATCCGGTGTTTCATGGAAGGAGTAAACACATTCTCAAGAAGTATCACTTTATACGAGAATGCGTGGAGAATGAGCAGATCGAAGTGGAGCATGTACTAGGTTCAGAACAAAAGGCGGATATACTCACTAAGCCGTTGGCAAGAATCAAGTTTTCAGAAATGAGGAGTTTAATCGGAGTTGAAGCCATCAAGCTTCCCGGAGTTCAAGTTGGAATTAAGGGGGAGAATGTTGGTTAATTCCAATTGCTTGAAGAAGAAGTTATCTCTTAACAAGTCGGTTAAGAAATATGGAAACTTAACTAAAGGATCAAGTTAGTTTTCTTGTTAAGCAAAAAGGAAATTTACTAGAATTAGGAGTTAGCTAGTTCTATAAATAAGAGTCTATGGAGAGATGTTCCATAAGACAAGAGAAAGAGATTTAGTTTTGAGAAGTTTCTAAATTAATAAGAAAAGTTGTTCTTAATCTATTTTGTTAGCTTTGAGAGTAAAGTGTATGTGAAAAAGTTGACATCTTTTTGTTTTTAGAGAGAGAAAGCTCAGAGCTTTAACGAAAATGGAGGCGGAGCAGATGAGGTTTCTTACTCACCAAGCTTTCTTCTCTTCCGATATCAATCAACTTGAAGAATTAGTCGATAAGTTAACCGGAGACGAGCTAATCGATGAGTCATCGCCGTCGTCTGCGGTGGCGGAGGAGAAGAGGAGGAGAGAAATTTGGTCGATGATATTAGGGATTTGTTAATACAGTTTTTTTTATTAATCAGATTTTTTTTTAATAGAATTAATCAAACCAAAAAATATTTATAAAAACAAAATATGAAGGTTAAAACTGGATTATCATTAAAATAAGTACTAATGGGACAAAATTGAGTTGAAAAAATACTAATGGGATATTACCTATTTCATTTCGACCAAATTAGCCAAATTTCCCTATATTTTATTGTCCATCAACTTAATTTTCAATTTTTTTGGCTTGACAGGTAACATGCGGAAATCGCGTTTAAAATTTTAGTTCCTTTAATTTTTTAGCAATAAAAAAAATTACGGAATGCTAAAAAAATGTCAAAATAAAAAGACTCTCATTCCGCAAGTAAGTGAGTCTCCACTAGTTTATTCATGGAACTAGTTTAATCAATTTTTTTCTTTTTTCACAAAGTTATTTTTTCTTAGATAATTTTTGAGAAATGCTTCTTTTAAATTGCAATATTTCAAAAATACCACTTTTTCAAAATCTTTACAAAAATGCTATTTTCAAAATCATTTATTCAAATTTAACTATATTGTATTACAGTTTAGAACTTGTCTGGGATCAAAAAAAATTTATGGTTTAGAATTTTAAGATTTAGAATTTTAAAATCTTTAATTAGTGGTATTTTTACAAATGGACAATCCAAAATAGTATTTTTAAAAATGAACAAAGTGGTATTTTTGCAATTACACTTTTTTCTTATCATACCACCTTAACCATAATTTAATTTCACTAATTTAATATGACTAAAATCTAAATAGTTGAACTGTATAATTTTCAACTAATGTTTTAATCAAATGATAACAAACAAAATATATGAAGCTTTGTATTACGAATATTTTCTTTTCTTGTAATATTTAAAATATGTCATCTCTTTTTAATTAATTTTTCATATAATTTTAGGTTAAATTTATTTTAATTTATATGTTTTAATAAAATAATATTTAAGATATATTAAAAATTTATTATAATCTGAGTTGAGACGATTTAAGAGACGGTCTAAGAGTTTTATAAAAATACATAATATATTAGATATATAGTAAAATATATAAAAATCATAATTTATAAATAATAAAATTTATATTTTATTTATATTCATCATTTTATAGCAAAGTATATAGAATATTACGATTTATATATATAAAAAATATATTACTTTATTATTATAATACCATAATATTTTAGGCGATAAAAGTGGTAATCTCCACGGTGTATAAAGACCTAGTGCTAAGCGCCGCGTAGACAAACGCCTAGAACGCTTTTTAGAATACTGGTATTATTTCACAACTTTTAATTCTGCGTAATGTATGTCGTCATTCCACAAACTTTTTTTCTGCGATTCCATACAATGTTACCAATTGAAGCTAGCAGCTATTGGGTTTTGTATTTCAGCAAAAGAATAGCCGAGTTCTGCGGATAGTAAAGAAAAAGAAACCGGAGAAAATAAAAGAACCACGTTTATTAATAAAAAATCTTGTAATGAAATGATGAAATCGAAGTTGAGTAATCGCAACAAATGGGAGTAATATTAATGTGACAAAGAATACAATCCTGCGTGGCAAAAATTTATTAATCGTAGGAAAAAAAGGACGGGTCCGGCAAACGGCGAATCAGACGACGTTGACGGGCTTGCGGAGGAACATGAGCGAGGAAGGTGGCGCGTCTGATAGCCACGCGCCGACGTAGAGGCGTTCATAGTAGTGGACGCAGTAAAGGGAGAGCGAAAGCTGGAACTGGTCCCGACTCCAGAGGAGCTTGGGGAGTCGTGCTCGGACCGGACGGATGCAGAGGAAGTAGAGACATCGGTAGCCGCCGAGAGCCGACACGACGGAACGAAGGGAAAGGGAAGGTCGTGGTGCGACCTGTCGGAAACAGAGCTCTTCCCATATGGTGTCGTTGCGAGCCACGGCCGACCACAGACGACACACGCATGCGGCTGAGCACAGCGAGGGCCCGTCTAGACGCCGTAGGATTTCTACGAGAATGTCGTGGTGATCGTTGATGCAGTACTCGGCTACTTGTTTCACTCTCTGTCTCTTCTTGTTACCTCTCTCGACCATGCTAGTTATTCGTTTCTCCGACATGGTAAAATTAGAAAGAGAGATATATGGAGAGAGGTCTGTGTCTCAAATAGAGAAGATACAGCTGTTGATACACACGGGCGCATATAATATATATGGATATATTGTGTGTGAGTGAGAAGCAGAGAGAGGACTGATGTTTATATTCAATCTGTAAACAATAAAAATTAGTGTTGGTTTGGGTGGTTTGTTTTTCTTTTAAAACCTTATTCTATATCATTACTTGTTGTCTTTTTGTTTTAAAAGCTATTGGTAGAACATATAACTATTTGTTTCTTTGCTTCACTAATCTTACGTATCTTTTTATCCTATAACATATACCTATCGCCGCTAAAAAACCATCTACAGTATGTCGAATTATGGATTTAAAAGAATGGATACAATATATGGTTAGTGTAAATCGAGTATTATAAATTGGACTGATGACTAAAATAAAATAAAAAGCTTAAAATGATTTGTTTTGATTTTTAAGTAGAGACGAATCAACTTATGTTGTGGTCAACTAGCTTTTGAGAATTTTGGGAATTAACAAAAGAAAAAGGAAAAATGCAAAACTTCGTTTTTTTTTTTTTTGCTAACCAAAATGCAAAACTTCGTTGAGTATTTGTATTTGTTTGTTTGAAAATACGAGTCTATTACATAATTGGTTACTATTAATTTTATATAGTAATGATCAGTTATTGTCTTTCGAGTTAGGGAGGCTTGAAACTTCAAACCTAATCAAGATGAATTAGTAATTTGGTAATTAACCTTGTGGTCATGTACTATGTGAAAATAACTATATTAAAATGAATATTATACTACTATTTTTATTTTTATTTTGGGTATGAATATTATACTACTATGTGTCATGTGTGACAGTAAAACCTACTTTGTGATTATATAGATATTGGTGGGTGTTGGGTAACGTAGAAAGTTGAGGGATTTGGGACGAGTATTTTCTTTGTTTCCTCCATGATAACAGTAGTGTAAGTCAAACCTCACGCAAAATGCAAAGCGTGGAGGAATAATACATAAGAAAATAATAATAATTATTATTATTATTGAAATGCAAAGCGTAATAATCCAACCAATTGCACTTAAAACTGAATATTTCACCACATAATAACAAGAGTTTTTTTTTTTTTTTAAACCTAATAACATCAAGAGTTGTCAATAATAATAATAGTAATATGTATATCTCACAGTATAGCCTTGACACCATTAATTAGATGAAGGAAATTACTTTTTATCTAAATTTATTGGGAGTATAATTACTTATAATAAAAATATAATGTATGCATGTGAACATCGAGAGGGGAGGGGAGTTGTGACTTGTGAATGGGAATCGAGGTGAAGTGAGGAAGGGTCCAAGGGAAAGAATCCACGAGAGAGAACTGCAAATCCGATGCTCTTCCAATTTCCCTTTTTCTATAGCGGAAAATTATGTATATATTTTAGCACAAAAACAGAAAAAAATTATGTATATACGAATACAGAATTATACACCAAGACACGCATGTACACAACGTCCCCTTTTTCCCCTCTCTTTTTTTAAAAATAATTAAAATAAAAGGTAACTCAAACTGTATTCGTATAATTTACATATGCGTGTCGTAGTGTGTATATTTATTACCGTTTATTTCCTCGAGGTAAAAGAGACGTTGTTGTTCGTTCTTCTTGTTGTTTTTTACATTCACTTTCTTTTTTTGAGTTCTTCCATATGTCTTCTTCACATTCTCGTCTTTCTTGTTTCAGAGCCGTTGTGTATTTATCTACAAGGTATATTCATGCATTTATCTGTACACGTAAATGTAAAAGCAAAAACCCAAAATAGTGATGTTACAAAAATTGGTCACACGATTACACGAAACATATAACTTCTTTCACTAAGAATATTTTAAACAAAAATGACCAGGTTTATGTATTACCAAATGCACAAAACAGTGGCATACCCATATATACTTTTTACATGGATCATACTATATATGTTGGGAGTGTGGTTTAAGACTCTCTAATAGGAAATCATCAACTCAACGAATAATAGCCTACCCCTTATCCCAGAACAAAAATTGAAATGCATTATGGTATATGACGTTCATATTATGGAAAGCAAAATGAAATGAATGGAGTTCATCTATAGTCAAAGCTACATTTTATCATTTACAAAGTAAACCACCAATATGACATCACCGATCTAAGAAGTTTATAGATTTAACCAGAGACAAGGATCAAGGTAAGATTTCTATAAATACTCCTCTTGAAGAAAGAGAAAAGAGGCGACTAGGACAGAGGAAGAGAGACTGATAAAAGAAGAGAGCATACACTCATAAATTCATATAAGGCAGAAAGAGAGAATTCACTTCAAAGGGAGGCAACAAACGACTCTACGAAAAGAGATTTGTTGCCGGATAACCTCTCACGGTCCCATCTAAAAAGAGAGAGTTTCAATCTCAGTCTCCCTACATTGATGTTTTCTAACATTAAACACCTAAAATATCATACTAAGACCTCGATCTTCGAAAGGGGGTCTCACATTTAACCCATATTCACCTCTTGATAATAATAACTTCCTAGGTTATTGCTTGATAATGTGTTGCGGTTTTAACGCATTCTAACCCGTGTTTTCAGTGGTTTATCGAGTGTTTTCTCTGTTTTTAGAATCTTTGCACGTTGAAATGCGTTTGGAATGAGTCCAAGGCAAGATGTAGGCCTGGGCGTTCGGGTACCCGTTCGGGTTCGGGTTTCGGGTTTTTCGGGTACCCGTTTTTAGTAATCTAAAGCCCATTCGGGTATTTGGCATTTCGGGTTCGGGTTCGGGTTCGGGCCGGGTTTGGCGTTTCGGGTTCGGGTTCGGGTTTTAGAAAAAAAAACCAAAAAAATGAGGGAAATGGAAGGTTCGGGTTCGGATTCTTGGCCAAATTTTTGTTTGATTCGGGTTTCGGGTCGGGTTTCGGGTTTTCGGGTACCCGAAATTTCAAAGATAAATACCCGATCGGGTAGTTTTCAA
Source organism: Arabis hirsuta (assembly GCA_964056655.1). Taxonomy (NCBI): domain Eukaryota; kingdom Viridiplantae; phylum Streptophyta; class Magnoliopsida; order Brassicales; family Brassicaceae; genus Arabis; species Arabis hirsuta. The sequence goes on along the minus strand of OZ053299.1, from coordinate 20,849,704 downwards.
ATTCGGGTCGGGTTTCGGGTACCGGGTTTAGTGCCCACCCCTAGCAAGATGGAACAAAGAAAGGAAAAAATGCTTAAATTGACCTCATGCTCGACCGATTCGAATTTATACAAAACATCAGATCAGTCCAAGATCGACCGAATGAGGAGGGCTACGTTTCTGACGATCGGATCGATCGATCCGCATGTGGATCGGTCGATCCTGACCCTAAACCGGCCAAAACAATTGAAATTTTTCATATTTCTTTATTCTATTGGGTTTTGCCTGAGATTTCGACCAGAACGTGATTTAGACATATTTATTCTAAATTTTAGTCATTGTGGAGGCTACGCTTTATTTTCTATCAGACTTTTTGATTCTAAGCTTTTGGGAGAAGATCTCTAACCCTATTGACAATTCGGAGAAGATTTCTAAACCGTCTTGTTTATCTATTGATTTTCTTATGTCTTTCATGAATTCTTCTTATGATTTGATTTCTATCATGTCTGAGTAGTTTTCTAATTGGGTTTTAGGGTTTCAAAGGGATTTCAAGGTTTGATTGATGTTGATTTAGGGATTGATAACTTGGTTTCTTCATCTATGTTGTTTGTATTGCTGGAACTTGATTAGCTACCTTGTTTCTGATCTTAGGTTGTTTGACGCATCAAAAGTGTTTGTTTAAAAGCCTGAAATAACCTATTTGAGCAAAGCATCCCTAGCCAACGAAAGCTGATGTTAGGGTGTTTTGTGAACATATCAAACATGACCATTAATGCATGTTTAACCTCTTGAATTCAAACGATAGTTTAGGATCTTAGGTTATTAGGCATAGTAATTGATGCTACGATAGTAGATCAATTTGATTTTATGATTTGAGTTCTAGAACGATTACTACTGCTTTTCATGACAATTTATCTAATTCTGAATCTCTGAATCCCTGCGAATTCCATGATGCACAATGCTTGTTATTTATAACTTTACATATTTTACTTGCTATTTTCATCAATTCACAATCATATTTTTGTTTTAGCTTAGTTTCATTCTCATAAATTCGTAGTGTGATACTTGGTCCTTGTGGATTTGATCCCTGCATTACTACAACCATATGCTGTGCACTTGCAGTAGTTATATAGGATTAAAACCTGTGTTATCACTTGATTAGACATCGAATAGTCTTCAAGAAGAAAAGTGTAATGACCAAAAAACAAGGATGTGGAGCGTTAGTTTTGTAACCAAAATTAATATCAACAATTAGGGAATGTTTCCTTATAACTGGAAAACCGAGAGTGTCATGGTCTTTAATACAGTTTAGGGACCAATTTTCCGGATGGAATGGAAAATGAGGATCATTTATGAGTAAAATTGAAGACCAATTTAAAAGAAGGCATCAGAAATGTAACGATCGTAAACCAAAAATTTGATTTTTGGTCGTGCGTCGATCGACGCACGCGGTGTGCGTTGATCAACGCAAGTTAAATCGAACCGGATCGGTTCGATTTAAGTGTCGGTTTACGGGCCGGTTTAGGGTGAAACCCTAGGGCTTTCCTATAAATAGGGGTGTGGCTGCGTTTTGGGACTTTTCAAAGTTCCAGAAAGTTTCAGAAAAGTTCCAGAGAGTTTCCAGAGAGAGTTGGAGAGGAGATTCGTTTGGGAGGCTTGGGAGATCGTTCTTGGAGTGGTTTCTCATGAGGAGAGTGTAGATCCCGGTGTTGGGGAGTCGTTCTTCGTGGTTTTCATCCTTTTCCTTCCAGATCCAAGGTGAGTGTGTGACCATGGTTTATCGGGGTAAAGAGGTTGATAGGATACGTTTGATTGTTGTTGCTTGGTGTCTTTCGTGTTGTTGTGAATGGATTTGTGCAGGTGAATCATTTGGAATCGAGCCATGAGAGGATAGGCTCGATTTTCAGGTTCTGGGTTGATGCGTCGATCGACACAAGGGCTTGTGTCGATCGACACAGAGTGCATCAATTGACACACAGTGCTTGTGTCGATCGACGCATGGCCAGTTTTAGTGAACATGTGTTGTTTGTTCGTGTTTTGCCTTATTGCGTGTTTATCCTGGTATTGTATCAATTTTCTTTTGCCTGTGCGTATAGCCTTGTAGATGAGATGACCGTCTCACTAAGTATTTGTGATAATACTCATGCATCTCGTATAACCATGTGATGTAGGTAAAGACAAGGTGTGATCGTGGAATCGTGGCGAAGAAGAAAAAATGGTCTAGGGACTCGATTATTTGATCTTGTTATTTGAATTGGTAGGTTGTTAGTGATTCAGAGACTTGTTGGATTGGTTGTTGACTTGTGTTACTGAATTTGGTATTGTTGGATTGAATTGGTTTAGTAGGTTTCAATAAAGTATAAGATTTATTGAATATTGTTATTGGTTAATGGTTGAATTGTTCCGCGTATTGTGTTGACCCGTTGAAGATTATTATTTATGATAATAATAATCTGGAAGGGAAATTTTTTAAAAATTTACGGGTTGGGGTTGTTTCAGTTTGGTATCAGAGCCCTTATGGTTCTAGGGCGGGTGAATGGTTGATTGATTATGTGAGTTAGTCGATTGATTGTTGTGAGGGTTTGGAGTCCTAGATCATCTTCTCCGAGCCTTCAATGAGATTCCATGGTATGTGTTTTCGTGACTTGCTGTTTCCTAGTATGCTTAGTTTCTGTATGGTAGTGCAGAGTAAGATGGCTAGAGTTGCTAGAGGCAGAGGTCGTGGGGCCCGTGGAGGCCGAGGTGGTCGTGATGGGCGTGGGCGCGGGCGAGGACTTGTGATTGATTCTGATGCCGCGAGTGTGGCTCAGAAGACCATACGGGAGCAGGTTGCTGACTCGTAGATGCTTGAGGAGGGGTCCATGGGTGGGGCTACTTTGATTACCAGTGGGAGGACTGATGGGACCGATGTGGGTCCCGTTGTGGCTGGTGGTGCGGTAGGCCCGGGTGGGGGTGCTGCCGCTGGTTTTGCCCAAGATCGAGATGATCGTCTAGTGTGTGTGCTACAGTTGATTCTGGAGCGGTTACCAGGTGGGGTTCTGGCTCTGGATCAGACTCTGGGACTGCAGCCAGGTGTGGCGGGTGTTCAGTCAGGAGTGGCGGGTGTTCAGTCAGGAGTGGCTGGTGTGCAGACAGATGTGGCTGGTGTGCAGCCAGGTTTGGCTGGTGTTCAGCCGGTGAGGGTTGGTGTGCAGCCGGGTGTGCCGGTTGCTGAAAAGCTCTTATCCTACCTTAGGATGATGGAGCAGATGCACAGGATTGGCACCGTGTTCTTCTCGGGTGGTGCCAAGTCTGAGGAGGCGGACTTATGGAGGAGTAGATTGGAGCGCAACTTCCAGTCTCTCAGGTGTCCAGAGGGATACCAGGTGGACCTATCGGTTCATTACCTTAACGGTGATGCACATCTCTGGTGGCGAGGTGTGGTGGCTAGGAGAGCTCAGGCGGGTATGGCCTGGGAAGATTTTGTGGCGGAGTTCAACGCCAAGTACTTTCTGCAGGAGGTGGTGGATCGCCTGGAGTTGCGATTTTTGGAGTTGGCTCAGGGTAGCCGAGAGTTCGATGAGGAGTTCGGTCGACTTTTGGTGCATGCTGGTAGGGGTCTGAGGACTCGCTGTAGAGCGAGCAGGTTCACCACGAGGACAGAGTTGGTCGAGACAGCTGCTGCGATTGAGTAGGATCTGAGAGAGCAGGTTGTGGTTGTTAGCCCACCGGTGCAGCAGCAGAGGAGGTCGCAGCAGTAGGTGGGTCCGAGCAGGAGCGGAAAGCCTGCGCAGGGACAGAAGAGAAAGTGGGAGAGCACTTCGAGACCGAGTTAAGGTGGTCAGGGTGGTTTGGGATGGATCACTGGGTAGCAAGCTGCCCAAAGAAGAGCGAGGCACGGGGAGTTCAGGTGTACTATCACTGCAGGGAGCCGGGGCACATCAAGCCTAGGTGTCCTAAGCTGTAGCAGATGGCGGTGGCGGTGGTACAGCCGGTGGCCTAGATTGCAGCGGCACCGCAGAAATTCACCTCGGTGGAGACGGGAGGTTCTAGCGCCAGATCGATCACAGGTAATTCCGGACTTGACTTTTTAAATTCTTTGGTGTTTGAATTTTAGTCTGTTGGGAATTATAAGTCTGTGCTAGAGTGTTAGGGTTCTTAAGCACATGAGATTTGTGCAGATGTGTGCGGATGTGAGTCTCACGTTTTGTTTGATTCTGGAGCTACGAATAGCTTAATTACTCCGGAGTGTGTGGAGCGCAGCGGAAACTCCGGAGCGATTCCGGTGAACAGTCGGGAGTAATTCAGGTTGCTGGCGACAAGTCCTTGGCTACTTTCGAGCGGGCTCGTGGTATGGATGTTCTGGTGATGGGAGAGCTGATGCCAGCAGATTTGATCATTAGTCCCGTAGAGTTGTACGATGTTATTTTCGGGATGGATTGGTTGGATCGGTACAAAGTCCATCTGGATTGTCGTCGAGGGCGAGTGGTGTTTGAGCGAGAGGCAGGAAGGTTGGTTTACCAAGGAGTGCAGCCGACTTCCGGGAGTCTGGTGATCTCGGCGGTTCAGACTGAGCACCAGATTGAGAGGGGCTGCAAGGCGTATTTGGCGATGATAGTGATGCCTGAGACTGTTGGAGAGGTTGCAGTTGGGGATATTCGAGTTGTTCATGACTTCCAAGATGTTTTCCAGTTGTTGCAGGGATTATCGCCGTCGTGGTCTGATCCGTTTACGATTGAGTTGGAGCCTGGGACGACTCCTATATCCAAGGCACCTTACCGTATGGCTCCAGCAGAGATGGCAGAGCTGAAGAAGCAGCTGGATGATTTATTAGGTAAGGGTTTCATACGACCTAGTGTTTCACCGTGGGGAACGCCGGTGTTGTTCGTGAAGAAGAAGGAAAGAAGTTTCCGGTTGTGCATCGATTACTAGAGACTTAACCGAGTCAGTGTAAAGAACAGGTATCCTTTGTCGCGGATTGATGAGTTGTTGGATCAGTTTCGGGGGGCTACCTAGTTCTCCAAGATCGATTTGGCTTCGGGGTACCATCATATTCCTATCGATGAGGCGGCTGTTAGGAAGACTGCTTTTAGGATAGGTATGAGCATTACGAGTTCGTGGTAATGCCTTTCGGGTTGACGAATGCGCCAGCAGCATTCATGAGGTTGATGAACGGGGTGTTCCAGGAGTATCTCGATGTGTTTGTGATCATCTTCATTAATGATATTCTGGTGTATTCGAGAAGTTCTGAGGAGCATGAGGTGCATTTGAGGGCACTTCTGGAGAAGCTACGAGAGCGGAAGCTGTACGCAAAGTTGAGCAAGTACAGATTTAGGCAGTGAGACATGAGTTTTCTTGGCCACGTGGTATCTGCAGAGGGAGTTTCTGTGGATCCGGCTAAGATTGAGGCTATCAGAGGGTGGCCTAGACCGAGGAATGCCACCGAGATTTGGAGTTTTCTTGGGCTGGCAGGGTATTACAGGAGGTTCGTCAAAGGATTTGCGAGTATGGCGCAGTCGATGACGAAGCTAACAGGGAAAGATGTCCCTTTTGTGTGGTCTTCAGCTTTCGAGGAGAGTTTTAGGAAGTTGAAGGAGATGTTGGCGAGTACACCAGTGTTGGCGTTACCCGAGCCGGGTGAACCTTATGTGGTGTAAACGTATGCTTCGGGAGTTGGTCTGAGTTGTGTACTGATGAAGCAGGGGAAGGTTATTGCATATGCTTCGAGGCAGTTGAGGAAGCTCGAGTGCAACTACCCTACCCATGATTTGGAGTTGGCTGCGGTGATTTTCGCTTTAAAGATTTGGAGGTCTTATCTTTATGGTGGGAAGGTGCAGGTGTTTACAGACCACAAGAGTCTGAAGTACTTTTTTACTCAGCCAGAGCTAAACCAGAGATAGAGGCGCTGGATGGAGTTGGTAGCAGATTACGATCTGGAGATTGGGTACCATCCGGGTAAGGGCTAACCTGGTTGCAGATGCGTTGAGTAGGATGAGGGTTGCTTCGGCTTAGGAGCGAGATATAGAGGCCTTGGTGGGTGAGATCGGCACTTTGAGGTTGTGCGTTATCTCACAAGACCCGTTGGGGTTAGAGGCAGCTAACCAAACAAATTGCTGAGCAGGATTCGAGTAGCTCAGAAGAAGGATCCGGATTTAATTGATGCTTCTAAGGTTGCAGGTTCAGAGTATGCGGTCTTGGTGAATGGGACGATACTGGTGAACGGGCGGGTTTGTGTACTCAAGGATGAGGGTCTGAGGCAGGAGATCCTGAGAGAGGCTCATGCGAGCATGTTGTCGATTCATCCGGGAGCGACTAAGATGTACCGTGATCTGAAGCGGTATTATCACTGGGTCCGGATGAAAAGGGATGTCGCTAACTGGGTTGCAGCGTGCAACGTGTGCCAGTTAGTGAAGGCTGAGCATCAGGTTCCGAGTGGGTTGTTGCAGAGTTTGTCCATTCTGGAGTGGAAGTGGGACATGATCACCATGGACTTTGTGACAGGGTTGCCGGTATCGCGGACGTATGTTGCTATTTGGGTGATTGTGGATCGTCTGACCAAGTCAGCACATTTTTTTGCCATCAAAAAGACCGACGGAGCGGCGATGTTGGGTAAGAAGTATATGCGGGAGATAGTGAGGCTGCACGGGGTGCCAGCGAGTATCGTGTCCGATAGGGATCCGAGATTTACTATAGAGTTCTGGAGGGCGTTCCAGGCTGAGATGGGCACTAAGGTGCATATGAGTATAATCTATCATCAGACGGATGGGCAGTCTGAGAGGACTATTCAGACATTGGAGGACTTGTTGAGGATGTGTGTGCTAGATTACGGTGGTCATTGGGCGGATCACCTGAACCTAGTAGAGTTTGCGTACAACAATAGCTACCAGGCGAGTATTGGGATGGCTCCATATGAGGCTTTGTATGGGAGGCCATGTCGGACACCATTATGCTGGATTCAAGTAGGGGAGAGGAGCATGTTTGGTGCAGATTTTGTTTAGGAGACGACGAAAGAGATCCGTGTTTTGAAGCTGAAAATGAGAGAGGCTCAGGATCGGCAGAAGAGTTATGCCGATAAGAGGAGAAAAGAGCTGGAGTTTGAGTTGGGAGATCTGGTGTATCTTAAGGCAGTGATGTTGAGGGGTCCTAACAGATCCATTTCAGAGAACAAGCTAAGTCCGAGGTTTATGGGTCCATTCAAGGTTGTGGAATGGGTTGGACCAGTAGCCTATCGGTTGGAGTAACCTCAGTGTCGATGCTACAGAAGTGTCTACATGAGTCTAAGGAGGTGTTGGCTAGGATTCTGGAGGATCTTCAGCCCAATTTGACGTTGGAGGCGAGACCTGTGAGGATTCTCGAGAGGAGGGTCAAGGTTCTGCGGCGGAAAAGTATACCGTTGGTGAGGGACGTGTGGGAATGTGACAGTATTGAGGAGGAGACTTGGGAACCAGAAGCGAAGATGAAGACAAAGTTCTCGAAGTGGTTCGAGAAGCAAGTGGAGGCTTGGGTTGTCTTTTTATGGTTTCAGAGTCTGTGACAACATGTTGCTACGAATTTTGATGTATTTTTCGTTTGTGTTGTAACAATTATACATTTTTGAGATTTAATAAGAAGGATTTTCTTATTAAATGTGTTTATAAGACGTGTGTTCTTATGTTATGACTGGTGGGTCATGTGTTGTGATGACTGGTGAGGTCATGTGTGGCGATGACCGGTGGAGTCATTTGATGGCTAGGAATAGAAGTTCTATGTGAGTTAAGACTTGTCTATTGCCTAGGGAGGACTAGAGATGGAAGTTCTATGTGAGTTAGGACTTGTCTATCTTCTAGTGAGGCTAGAAATGGAAGTTTTATGTGAGTTAGAGCTTGTCCATGTTCTAAGAGCATTATCTAGCAATGACATTTCTATGTGAGTTAGGACTTGTCTATTCTCTAGATGGCGTTTGGAAATAAAGGTTTTATATGAGTTAGAACCTGTCTATTTCCTATGAGGAGTTTGGAAACAGAAGTCTTATGTGAGTTGATATGCTCAAATTTGCCCTGAGCTACTCTCTCAAATTAAGAGATCGTAGTAGTACTTAGGGATCGAATCCACAGGGAATCTAAACACACAATCGATTAGTGAATTCAAATTATGCTAAGTAAGAATGTATGAATGTAATAAAAATAGCAAAGTAAACAGTGAATGATTAGCAATGATCTAGAAATCAATTGGACAAAAGGTTAGGCTAGGGGTAATTCGCAGGTTTGACTTGAAAATCAATCGTGTCGATCGACACAGGAAAAAAACGGGCAGGATTTTATTAAGAGCAGTTCTAGAACTCAAATACGGATATAAAACCAATCAACTTTCGTTGCAGAGATTATCTATGACTAAATCCATAAATTCCAAATTTCTTTGCAAACTTAGTGAATAATATCAAGCATTAAATTCAGGTTCAATTGGTTACAAAATTACTAAGCCAAATTTCTTTGCGAATAGACAATTTTGCTCATCTAAGATTATGTCCGGTTGTTAATAATACTTTCGCATCTATTAAAGCAACCTAGTATATCCAATTTCAGTTGATCAGTCCTAAAATCAGAGTTAAATCAATCTAGCTGAAGAACATAAAGATAAATCCTAACAGTGTTTCAATCCTAACGATTTCTCATCAAACCCTAGAATTACCCTAAACCTAACAAGCAAACTACTCAGATATAGATGCAGTAAACATTATGAATGAATAAAATTGCATAAAAAGATAGAGTTAGAGATACAAAGGTTCGAAATATGAAGGTCTGGAAGTCCGAAATATCTCCTAAACCTCTCCTCTCTCAAGTCTCAATTAAAAACTGGATCCAAACCTAAAAGCCTAAGGAAAAACTATATATAAGGTCTAAGATTCGGATTGGACTTTCTATAAACTTCTGGGCTTTTTGGGCAAAACCGGAATTTCTTCAAAATTTGAAGTCTTCACACCAAACACGTGTGTGTCGATCGACACACAGAACCGTGTCGATCGACACAGCCTTGAAAACTCGACTCCGACTTGATCACTTCGGCTCTTCTTTCCTCGATGCTCCAAAATGCTCCAAAGGCTCTCCCATTAAGCTCCAGTCGTTCTTTAACCTATAAAGACTCAAAAAGACCAAAAAAATACCAAAAAAACTCTATGAAAAGAACTTATATCATGGTCAAAAACGGGTAAAAACCATGATATATCATGAGTTAGGACTGTTTTTTTCCAGGGACTCTGTGGAAACACCCTGGTGATTAGGTTATTTTGGATGGCCTAGTGTTGGTCATGAGGTGATATTCCGGGATAGGAAATGTCATGATGGAACCACAAGAGGTGATTTTGGTCGACAGGTGCTTATGATGCACGTTGCAGAGTTGATTGCTCCAGGGGATAGTGGTTCTCCTGGATATACTTGAGGGGACAGTGAGGTTCTCTCTGGGGGATAGTGGTTTCCCCGCATATACTTTGAGGGCTATGGATCTCTCCAGAGGATGTGTGATTCCTCTACAGCCGGTAGCTTGACGGACTGTGTGTCCCAAGAGTTGGAGGGGCTGGAGCATACCGAGAGCTGGATGGACGGTGGTCCTGAAGGTGGGAAGGGTATGATATACATCGAGAGCTCAAAGGGTGACAATCCTCAGAGCGGGGTGGTGTATATAGATATGAGTATGAGCAATAACGTCTGTAGTGTGTTTGTAAGTATGAGACTAAATGAACTTCAGGGATCGTGAGTGGATTTCAGGTGGTGCTGACCGGGTTTGGTCAGGATGGTAGCCATAGTAGGACTGTCTTATGCGATTGAGATCAGGGGTGGACCTCAGGTGGTACTGACCGGGATTGGTCAGAATTGTATATGTGGTGAGACGATGCAATGTGACTAGTATGGGACTAGTTGAGTTCTGGGATCGGGTGTTGATCTCAGGGGATGCTGGCCGGATGGGGGCCAGGAGTGTGATATCAGTAAAGCTGGCCGGGTTCGGCCAGAGGGTTGATAACAGATGTGTTGACCGTAGAGTGGCGGTGTCATGTGATTCAAGGTCGAATTCGTGTTAGTGGGGGAGAATTGTAACGACCGCGAACCAAGAATCTGATTTTTGGTCGTGCGTCGATCGACGCAAGTTAAATCGAACCGGATCAGTTCGGTTTAAGTATTGGTTTGAGGGCCGGTTTAGGGTGAAACCCTAGGGTTTCCCTGTAAATAGGGGTGTGGCCGCATTTTGGACTTTTCAGAATTCTAGAAAGTTTCAGAAAAGTTCCAGAGAGTTTCCAGAGAGAGTTGTGAGAGGAGATTCGTCTGGGAGGCTTGGAAGATCGTTCTTGGAGTGGTTTCTCGTGAGGAGAGTGTATATCCCGTGTTGGGGAGTCGTTCTTCGTGGTTTTCATCCTTTTCTCATCTTTTTCCTTCCAGATCCAAGGTGAGTGCGTGACCATGGCTTATCTGGGTAAAGGGGTTGATAGAATGCGTTTGATTGTTGTTGTTTGGTCTCTTTCGTGTTGTCGTGAATGGATTTGTGCATGTGAATCGGTTGGAATCGAGCCCTGAGAGGATAGGCTCGATTTCCAGGTTCTGGGTTGATGTGTCGATCGTCACAAGGGCTTGTGTCGATCGTCACAAGGGCTTGTGTCGATCAACACAGAGTGCATCGATCAACACACAGTGCTTGTGTCGATCGTCGCATGGCCAATTTTGGCGAACATGTGTTGTTTGTTCGTGTTTTGCCTTGTTGCGTGTTCATCCTGGTATTATATCAATTTTCTTATCCTTGTGTGTATAGCCTTGTAGATGGGATGACCGTCTCACTGAGTATTTGTGATAATACTCACGCATCTCGTATAACCATGTGATGCAGGTAAAGACAAGGTGTGATCGTGGCGAGGAAGAGGAGATGGTCTAGGGAATCGATTGTTTGATGTTGTTTATTGAATTGCTAGGTTGTTAGTGATTCCGGAGCTTGTTGGATTGGTTGTTGACTTGTGTTACTGAATTTGGTATTGTTGAATTGAATTGGTTTAGTGGGTTTCAATAAAGTATGGAATTTATTGAATATTGTTATTGGTTAATAGTTGAATTATTCCGCGTATTGTTTTGACCCGTTGAGGATTATTATTTGTGATAATAATAATCTGGAAGGGAAATTTTTTTAAAATTTACGGGTTGGGGTTGTTTCAAGAAACATAGTTCCACGGACCAAAGAGAAATGGTATGGGAATAATTGGTCACCCTTGAGTTTTCCTTACTAGGAAGATTCTATGAAATTGCTAGAAGTTTCTAGAAATTCTTGAGAATGAAAGGAAGCTGATTGGGCCAGGTCGTAGTAATAGGTAATTAGATATAGTGAAAAAAATAAGGAAAGTAGGCATTATGAGAAAATGAATATTTGCACTTAGGGGTTGTAGATATAAATACACGACCTAGACGTCTCATAGTTTACACACAAAGATTTATTCGTCATGCAAAGCAAAGCAGAGAGCTCACACACATAAGAACAAGTAAGGAGGAACTTGACAAGTTCTCACCTTTCCACCCCGAGATTGGAAGATCAGCGATGAAGTTAAGACGTGATCCATACCAATATTATATTTTCCCTAAGTTCTTTCCTATTGGTAGTTGTTATTGAATTTGTGTAAAGTTGTTAGATGTGTTAACGTCTAGTGGTAGCCAAGTAATATTCAATCCACAATCGAGTAATGATAAGCGATTGAGTAACAATCAAGACAAGTCTCACTCCACAATCGAGTAAGGATATGCGATTGAGTCAAGATCGAGACAAGTCTCGACCACAATCAAGAAGCGACCGAGGGAGTATTCGATCAGCAATCGATAGAGTATACTCAATCCATGATCAATAGGATGCGGCTGAGTGATTCAATATATGATCAGAGGCTGCTGAGACACTCGAGTTGACGTTTATAGATCCAAACAAGATACTCGAGCTACGATCAATATGTGGAAGGTTCTAGTCGAGTAAACCTCGACAAGATCAAAGTTGCATTACAGGAAGTTTGGCTCTATCACGATCATACTTATGTTTTGGAATATTACAATAATATTTAGTGTTTGGGTTGATAAAAGTGTTCATCTACTTAGAAAAATTGATTGTGTGGTTAGCTAAACCCTACCCGGAGAGTTGTGATGTAGAGAGCATGAGAATCTACTCAAGTTAATTGAAAAGTGGGTCGAGTAATCCTCAATATACCGTAAAATAGAGATATATTGGAAATATTACTAGAGAAAAGGCCTCTTAGTAGATGGTTACTTCATTGTTGGTTCTGATTATCAGGAAACATGACTATCCATGGGATGGATGAGAATTGATCCGAGTAAATTGAAATCTTACTCGAGGAAAATTCATAAAACATTTTAGTAAATCTAAGGCAAATATCTTACTCTCGGTAGTTCACTTACATAATCAATTTTGGCTATCCGATAATGGTTGCTCGTTGACCAGACATAAACTAACTCGAGTAAATTGATTCATACTAAATATTTCTTAGTCAATTCTATAGTAGAGCTTATGGATGTTTATTGGTACGAGAAACTGAACTTTGTTTCGGGGAACTTAAATTAGGTTTTATACGGCTACGCGGCTAGAGGGAAGACACAAATCATATTGGGTTGTCCTTAACCCAATCTAACAATGACTATGAATATCGTATTGGGATAGTCGTACATGTCTAGCATCAACCATACGAAACAAAATTGGTTTGAAATTTTTGGATACTGATTGAGAACCCATAATATATTGTTTATGATAATTCAGAAGTAATATGTATGATTGCAAATGTAAGTGAATCTTTGATCCTTGCATAATACAAGATTGTTAGATTGGTTACTAAAACTTGGTTATCTTTAGAATGGTTCACAATGCCACAATTATCATAAAAAATTGTATGATATCGCTGAAAAAAGTATTATTGTTGTTTGTGTTTTTCTTAAAAAAGTGACACGAAGACCTAGGCTTTCAAAACAGGCTAGAATAGCTCATGGGAGGTAGTGGTAGGTAATATTTTTAGGAATTGCTGAATATGGGATAATGCACATGATGCACTATTTGGAGTATTGTTCAATGATTCAAGCAATAATTTATAAGTTCTTATTTTGGATCATGGGAGTTACAGGATTTAATGATCATTATGTTATTATGATGTTATGATTTTTTGGTATGACTAACTACTAACTTGCATACATTTGTGTGTGAGACTACGAGGACAGGCTCTTATGGTTGTCTACTATATTGGCCACAACCACTATAAATTTATGGGATTTTCTCATAGATGAGACTTAATGTAAAAATTGGATAGGTTATAAGACGGAAATGACTATTTTTATTAAGTTTCGACCAAAAAAAAAAGACTATTTTTATTAAGTATATACTCATCCCACCAGATTTTAAAAGAAAGATGTTCTAGTCAGAAAGATCATAGGATGGCACAAGTAAAGGAGGTAGCAAGCAATGGAGAGGATTTCCGATGGTGTGGGGGAACATGATCCAAATATTTTAATGTGGCTACTAAAATTATATAATAAAGAAATATTTCGACAATAAATGATAGAGAACTTTCTAACACTTAAACAAGATTTCTAGTTCTTTGGGTTGGGTCTTACATAAACCCCTTCTCTCCCTCATGTGGAGTGCCCTGATAATGTTATTTATGTAGATCCAAGATCACACTTAAGCTGTCTAAAGAGCATCCTTCTCGGGAAGACTGGCCTTGGAGTGGGCATACATCATCCCTCAAAAGATGGAACTCCTAATTTTGGCTCGCTAGCTATTCTTAAAAACTACAAAATAATTCGTCTAGAAAATCCAAGTTTTGACCCGAAGAATTTATGCTAGGAGGGAGATTGCAAAATCCTCCACTGAAACGGAATGATGCAACAGAAAACCAGAAAATCTCTAAAAAAAGACTAAAAATGTGTTATTGGGGAATGGATTTACATAGGTTTTTAAATTTCGAAATTTCACTTTTATTGGGGGAATGGATTCTTAAATTCAAAGAAAAATCCATTATTATTGGCTTGACGATTTTTAAATTTCATTTGAAATCCTTTATTATTGAAAAAGTTTGGTTTTTAATAATTATGCGATTCTAATAAAATCAAGTGTTATTGGGACATAGATTCTCAACAATTTACTCATTAAATACATTTTTCACAATCTTAAAGATATAAATGAAATTTTGAAAATCTTTAAAATACAATTCTTTGCTACAATCTTAAGGATACACAACTTTCACAATTCTTTTATTTTACAAAATTTATTCAATCATATATTCAAATGCAGAGACAAACGAAAGACTGTAATCTAGTAGAAAAAAAAAGATGGAAGAAAAACATTTAGTTAATAAGCAACTATTAATTGTCTTTTATATATATATATACATATATTTCAACTGTAACAAACTATTGAAGTAGAAAAAAAAATGAAATGTTGAAATGTAAGACAATGGATTTGGTCCAAGTGCAAAAAAACCCGTAAAGTGGTCCAAGTTTGCGTTTATACCCTCCAAGTGATTAAAATGCAAGTCAATATACCAAGTGCTAGTCAACCCGCTATACAACCCTCACCGTTATATTGATGACAAAATATAAAACACTGCGTTTTGAATCATTATAATAGATGAAAACCTTGTTGTTTTTATAAAAGCTGGGTCGGGTCGGGTTTGTTGGGTCGGGTGGGTGAAATAGTAAAGCTGGGTCGGGATGGGTCAAATAAAATTGGGGATTTAGGTTATCGATCTGATCTCTCTTTTATCGAACACAGCTTTTTAAAAAACTCAGCCGAAGCCACCATTTTTCCTCAAGAGCAAGTGTGAAGCCGAAGCCGTCTTGTGTAGGGACAATGTCGTTGAGTTACAGTCGAAGCCGAAGCTCTTCCTCAAGAGCAAGTGTGAGTGGTGGATGTCGTCGAGCTAATGGTGATTTTGGGATTCCAAGTCGTTGTGTTTGCGGTGAGTTTACAATAATGAAGACATCTCGGACCTATGAGAACCCAGGAAGAAGATACTACGACTGTCGGAAGAGTAATGTTAGTAAATTGGATTATCCTTTGCTAGTAATTGTCAGTTTATCATTTGATTGTTGTATTAGCCCTTTTTTAGTACTGATTTTGAGTATAGAATGGAGGCGTTCACACTTGGAAATGGTGGGATGAATGTATGATAGAAGAATTGACCATAGTGAGGTTGGAAATGCAAGAGCATGCAAACCAAATGCAAGAACAAACAGAGAGGATTACACGTCTTATGAGTGCTGGAGGTCCTTCATTGGAGAAGATGAACTTGAGTGATGAAATCCAGAAAATTACTGAGCTGGAAACGAAGAATGAAAGAGAAATTGCAAGGGTCAAGTATGGATTCTTGTTGGGATTGGGTTTGTAGCAAGTGCTTGGTACTTGTTCACGTACAAGGGTAATAGTTGACAATAAGATTATGTATTTGTGGGACCGTATATGTATGGAGTGTTCGTATTGAAGCTTGGTAAGTGTATTTGTGTGTTTGGTAAGTGTATTGACAATAAGATTATATATGTATTGTAGCAAGTGATTGGTAAGTGTTCGTATTAACGCATAAGAGGAATTAATATGATGGTTCTGGTTTTGGATCACGGTTTTATTTTGTTTATAATGTGTTTTTTTCTTTGTAATAACCTCTGTTGGCATTATTTGGTTTTTCATACCATCGGCTGTGTCCAGGATCGACCGAAAGAGGAGGTGTATGTTCAGATCGATCGATCTATTGCAAGGGTCAATCGATCCGAACATACACCTCCTCCTTCGGTCTATATATGTTCATATCAGCTGATTCCATCCCTGCAATCAATTACATCAGCTGCAAAAAAGGCAATCACAACCCGAAAAGTCTTGAAAAAGACACTCACACTCCACATTCAAGTCTTAATGGTTTAACTGGCAGTTATGTATTACATGTCTACAAGTCTTAATACAAGTCTACAAGTACAATATGTATTACATGGGAGGAAGTGGTTAAGAGGACGAACCACCAACATCAGATTGAGTTTTACGAGGTCTTCCTCGTCTCTTTCTTGGTAGTGCTGAAGATATGCTTGGAATATCTTCTAATGGCTGGCTTTGAGCAATCGGATGTTGGATATGTGCACCATCAGAGCCTGAAGGACATAGAGCAGGTGTTGTAGATGTTTTCCTAGGCCTCCCAGGTGGTTTCTTAGGGGGCTTAGGAACTGGTACATTCTTACAATAGCGTTTGTTATGCCCTTCTTGTCCACAAGTGTTACAATGCTGTATGACAAGCCAATTAGCAAAAATATGATGCAGTTAACTATGAAATGATAGAAATATACCACACTTACTATTTTAGTCCCTATCTTTGACACTTTTCCTGGTCTTGGTTCACCTTTTTCTCTCTTTCTTTTCTTCCCCGGAGGTCTACCAGGAGGCCTCTTATATGGGGGTGGTGTCACCCTTACAGTACTAGTCGTCGCCCACTGGTTTAGGCCAGGTACATGTCTTAAACCAGTAGCATAACATCTCTTCAGTCTATTCAACGTGAACATCTCACATATCAAAATCTTTGGATCTTGATCCGCCTGCTTCTCTTGTCTCAGTGCGGCAATGATATGGCAACAAGGTATCCCACTGATGAGGTACATCCTACAACTGCAGTTCACTCCATCTCTCATTTGTACTACATACCTATCATAAATAGAACTTAATGATTTATATGATCAACACAAATTTATGAACGAACAAACATAGAAGAAAGAGACAAATGAACAAACTTGTCATTGAAGTAGCTAACCTCATAGTCGTCCCTTCCACAACTAAGTGGATAACAATCTTTAGTTTTTTCGATCTGCTCATCTAACAGAGCTCTTGATCTAGGAGTGTATTCCCCTTTTGCTTTCTCTGCCTTGGACCGTTTCCTTTCATTTCCTGTTATCACACATTTTCTAATCTCTTCAAGCATCTCTACAACAGGTTTGGTTCTAGCAATCCTTATAGCTGCATTGAAAGACTCTCCAAGGTTGTTTTCAACCGCATCACACTTAGAAAACTCACTAAAAAATACCCTGCATATAGATTTTATATATCTATTATGAGAAAAGTTTAAGACAAAAATGGAGTAAAATGTATATCTATTCAAAGTAATGGAGTAAAATGTATACCTTGACCATGGACAGAAAATGTTCAGCTTCAAATCATCAAATGCAGCCTGAGATAGATTCTTCAACTCCTCCCTCTTTTTTGTAAATACATTAGGGTAATAAGCATCTGCAGCACCCCAAAATAAGTCTTCAAACTCTGCTCCAGAATGTCTTTTCTTCCAATTGGCATGAACATGTCTGGCACATAACCTATGCTCTGCATATGGTATAACATCTTTGACTGCTGCAACCAACCCTTTACACTGATCACTAGCCGTTAATCCATTTCCCATTCCAAGCTCTAAATCTTCGGCCAAGTGTTGAAAAAACCACTCCCAATTGGCTCTATTCTCAACATCAACTATAGCCCATGCTATTGGGAACATTTGATCGTTAGGGTCCCTGCCACAAGCAACTAAAAGAATTCCAGTCATCCTCCATTTGAGGAATGTACCATCAATGTGAATGATCCTCCTACAAGCTGCCTTCCACCCATCTTTGAGAGCATGAAAAGCAACATAGAATCTAGAAAATGTAGTTCCCCGTACCTCACATTCCACACTGGATCCTGGATTGGTTTTCTTCAAAATGTCAACATAGTCAAATAGTCTTGCAAAAGACTCTGCTTGCTCCTCATCAATTACCCTTAGACACCGAAGCCGTGTCTTTTCACATATTGTTTCTGCTACATTTATGTTGCGTTTTAACAGCTTCTTCTGCAACTGCTTTGCAGAGATATCTGGGTCGATCCTGAATTCTTCAATGTACAGCTCAGCAAGGCGAGCATTGGTCAGAAGTGAAACCTTTCCTTGCCAGGTACAATCATGTTCACCATTGAAAGATCTCACAACAACTCTAACGCTGCTACTGTTTATAGATGCAGAAATCCTCCAAGGACATCTCCTATCTGAGCAAATAGCGACCACTCTCTTACTATCTGACTTAAAAATCTTGATGTCTCTCTTCTTCCTAACTGCATACCGAGTTATAGCAGTTTTGAATGACTCTATAGATCTATATTCTTGTCCCAACTTAAATTTTTGATAATTGTTTTCATCTAATACAGCATCTGCATCATTCTCATCCTCACTACTACTCTCATTCGGTTCCATAAACTGACCAACAATAGCATCGTCAGCATCATCATACTGCTCCTGGTCATCATCATTCTCATGCTCTAGATTAACATCACCCGATTCTGAACTAAGACTATCATCATCTGAAAAGTTTTTTTCTATACCTAGCTCAGCAGCTTTATGCCTACCAATGTATGGATCATCTTCCCTAACAACATACAAAGTCATTGCCCCAACACTAACAGCATTATCCACCACCTTCCTCATAATAATATCATCTTCTATATCCTCTTTCTTGTTCATCTCATCATTTGGTGGATACCATGACATTTTTTTTCATGTTATCATCATACCCAAGAAATTCCTTGATAACTGTACACACTGACTTAATGGTAAAGTTATCACTAGCCATCTCCCCTATTTCACGTACTCCTCCTCCATGATATATCTCGCGCTTTGACCAATATCCACCAACATACATGAACAAATCGAAACTGCAGATGAATCTCAAATTAATACTACATCAAATGAAATCAGTGCATGAGAACATATTTGCTTCGAAACTTACCTACTAACTTGCGCCATCGCTCCAACAAAGATGCTTCGAAATCAAATTCGAACCCAAAACGAACGAAAACACTTATAACTCTCAAAACACGAACCCAGAACAAACTCAAAACCCGAACCAAGATAAACCCCAACCCAGAACTCTCAAATTTTGAAGATCTTCTTCTTCGAAATCAATCTAAATCTGAAACTCTTCTCTTTCGGAATCAAGTTTTAAACCCCAAATCAACCCAAACCTCAAATCGATTCTCCTCTAAATCGATTTCACGAAACCATCAACAACTTGTTTCCCCCAAATCAATTTCATACCTAAAATCCTTTTTCCCCTAAATCGATTTTCCATATCGAGAAATAGATTTTATGTTTTTTTTTAACTAAATAAATCGGAATCTTGTAGACTACATAACGTTTTTATGGCAAAAAACAACATGAAGTTTAAAACAACATGTTGTTTTAGACAAGAAAAACGGGCCGTTATAATATCCGTTAACTTTAACCAACAGCGTTAAACATTGCCACGTTATCGATACAGCCGAGAGTTGTATAGCGGGTTGACCGGCACTTGGTAGATTGACTTGTATTTTAATCACTTGGAGGGTATAAACGCAAACTTGGACCATTTTACGGGTTTTTTTGTACTTTTCCCTAAAATCAAGTGTTATTGGGACATAGATTCTCAACAATTTACTCATTAAATACATTTTTCACAATCTTAAAGATATAAATGAAATTTTGAAAATCTTTAAAATACAATTCTTTGCTACAATCTTAAGGATACACAACTTTCACAATTCTTTTATTTTACAAAATTTATTCAATCATATATTTAAATGCAGAGACAAACGAAGAGACAAACGAAAGACTGTAATCGAGTAGAAAAAAAAAGATGGAAGAAAAACATTTAGTTAATAAGCAACTATTAATTGTCTTATATATATTTCAACTGTAACAAATTATTGAAGTAGAAAAGAAAATGAAATGTTGAAATGTAAGACAATGGATTTGGTCTGTCTACTATATGCTATATGATTTATATTGTTGACTTTTTCAGTTACAAACTTTTGTGTTCTTAATAACGGAAATGTTGAACCTACGAAATAACAAAATGATTTTATTTATTTTTGTTTATCGACAATAACAAAATGATTATTATGAAATATCAGCATTTGATGATTGAGATGTCTGATGCTCTTTTTTTTTTTCTTTTTTCCTTTCAAATATTTACTTACTCTTTCGACGACTAGCATTTGTACTTTGTAAAAAGTGTTACATGTGCGGCATCTACCTGGTCAACTTTATATAATTATCGTATTGACTCCGATTTATAAATTTTATTTCCCAGCAAAATTATCAATAACGTCTCTCTCCTCGTTTCGCAAGATTGATTCATTCGAGGTAGGGTTAAGGATCGAGAAAAAAACTCGTAAAATTACTAATTAACAATGTTGGTTTCCTAAACTTTGTTGAGAGCTCGCCATTGTTGGAAGATCGGCCATGTTGGAAGTGCTTTTATCGAGTGACCAAAAATTCAAACAGTTAAATGGAGAAAGAATTTAAATTTGATGTGATGTAAACATATTTTTTATCTTTTTCAAATTCAGATATGAAAATTCGAATTGTGTACCCCATTTTCAGGTAGTGATGTCTGGTTAATGCTTCTTTTACGCTCGGTTCTAGGTTTCACTTTTTTCAGGTGGTGAGGTTTGCTACCCGAGTCCTTAGCTGGACTTGAACGTCTTCACCTGTTAGCATGTGCCATTGTAGATTTAGGTTCAAATTTTTCTTTTTGACCAAAAAAAAAAAAAGATTCAAATTTTTCTAGAATATTTTATAAGATAGGTTTCATCCGAGATATTAAAAATCTACTATGATACATGACATCCGGTGATTTGCTAAATCCAAGCAGGATTATTTTATACCAACACTAATAAATATTTATTAAACATAATTATAATATAAAACAATAAACTATCAAAGTTAGTTATTAAATTTTTAGTTTTATTAAAATTAATATGTTATTTTATATTTAGTTAAATATTTTCTTCCAAAAAATTTCTAATAATGTAGAAAGTCTATTAGTGTAGTGGTTAACTTAAAGATTCTTTAATGCTTTTTCACCAGAATGTATGAAATTTGAATCAGAAAGAACGCATATTAAATGAAGCAATATTTATAAGAGTTTTCTAGCGTAGTATAAGTAGATACGCTCTTTGTAGTCATATATGTTAAACTAAAAATTGTATGTTATAGAATTGTAATCGTTCACTAACTTTTAATAGTTAATATTCCAAACGTTTAATAAATTTACTTCAAATAAATCAATTATTGGTAGTTTAAATAATAATAATTTAGTTTACCAATAAGATAAGAAAGTAGTAGGATACAATATTTGACATATACACGTTCAAGTAATTTGTAAATGTAAAAACAATTTTCTTACCAATAAAATAAATTAATTCAAAAATTACGCTAGTCGTTGGAATTTGTTTTTCAAAATCTTATTTCAGTTTTTTCACAATTATATTAATACAAACAATAGTCTATGTAGTTTAATTGAACTAAACTAAACTATTTAACTAAAATCAAAGTATATGAATACGACATACGTTTTTAAAATAATACAAGAATCGAATTTAGCTAAAAACTCTTAAAATTATAATAGTTATAAAAAAAATTCAAACAAAGATTTCTATAAATATTCAAAATTATATATATTTATCTAAACTACTCGAACATGATCTGATCTATCTATTTGGTAGTGATTTTAAATATATGAATTATCTATATATTATCAAACCCATTTTCAAAAATACATTTTAAATAGAATTTTTTATATCATCCAACTCATTTTCAAGAATACATTTCATTTTTTTTTTTTTGATATTTTAATATCTTTACCTAACTCATGTATGCACTACTATATTTATCGAGAATAAACATATGTATATATATCAATTGAAAAAAAATTATTGAACTTTTTTTTGTCAACACCATAATAAACTTTCTACCATCAATTAGTTACCCAATTAGGCGGTGCTAAGCTTAGAAACGAAACATTGTAATCAATCTTCCATGCACAATTCGCTAGCCTATCAGTCTTAGATTTAAGTGTGCGTGGAATTAGTGATAATGAAAAGTAGTGAAACTTTTCCTTGAGCTTCTGGATTTCTGCGAGATATACGTCAAACTCCAGCCACTCCATCGGTGTAGACACCATCTTCACCAATTCAAAACAGTCAATTGCAGAAGCTACCTCCGTCTTCTGTTGTTGTAGTAAACACTGCATCGCCCATAGAAGCGCTTTGCTTTCGAGTGTAAGGGTGATAAACTCTATCTCGTATTTCGTGCACCCATCATGCTCACCATGTCTTCATCCTGAAAAGCAAACCATCCAATGCCCGAAGTAATATCCGTATCCTTCCACGATCCATCCGTGTAGCATTTTAACCATGTATAGAGTGGTGGACCAGTAAGAGGACTCAAAACCGGAGCTAAGGAGAGGTTCTCCTCCTTATGAGACTTTTCCCATGTTGTGGCTTCCGCCTCAGCATTCCGTAGAACAATATGTGGATCCACATCAATATCTCAAAAGACTTCATCATTATGTGCTTTCCAAATATACCAAATGATCCATGGAAATATCTTGTCCTGATATTCAAGCAGTATTCGCCAATAAAGAAAATCCATAGTAGTGAAGACTGAAGAAACCGGGAAGACGCCTGGTGCCGTTGGGGTTGCCGATAGGGCCCACGTTTGAAAAGCAAGAAGGCTTTCAAAAAATTATTGAACTTACATTATTTTCTATGAATTGTGAAATATAAAATTTGTAATTGCAGAATTACTAAATCTAACTTAATTTTGGAAATTTTTTTATGTTATCATTTACAATCTTGATTTAAAACTTACAATTTGATATAATGATAAAAAGAAAAAACGAATTATTCATACCCGCACTCTACACAGGTGTCATCATAAAGACCTGAACCTAAAAAGCGTGATTAAACATACCCAAGCTCTCTTATATTTTGAATTTCAACCCACAATAATAAAACATGGTCTACGTCAACTCAACAATAAACAGACTGATTTTCTCTGTTAACGGAGCTGAGTCAGTAATTAATTAAAAAAGGTAATTAATTTTAAAACAACTGATTACATGAAACTGAAAGACGACGGCATTTTGTGTATATGTTGGAATAGTAAAAACAAAAATGGTGTCGTGTGATTAAATGAAGAAAACAACATTGTATTCATCTTCTTCGTCAAAGCAAAAATTCCCAAACTTGTTCTTATCGTCGAGCTCGAAGCTTTAAGCCCCTTTCTCAATAACGACGAATTGCTATATTTTGAAGAGAGTATGCAATTCGTAGTTTGAATTGATTCGAAGAGGAAGACATGAACCAGACAACGCTAATTGATTCGAAGAGGAAGACATGATTCGCGATGAAGAGAAACCCTACTGAAGCTTTCAATAGATAAGGATCGATGAAGAGAAACCCTCGATGAAGAAGAACAATTTGTTTTGTTGTTTTAAGACAACGACGTCGTTTAATTCAATTAAAATTTAATTTAATCACATTTTTTTAATTAGTTAACGATTCAGGTAATAACTCGTTATTACTGACTCAGCTCCGTTAACAGAAAAATTAACTTTGTTTACTGTTGGGTTGATGTAGATCATGTTTTATTACTATGCGTTGAAAATTCAAATTTTAAAAAAAGTTTGGGTATATTTAATCACGTTCTTTAGGTTTAGGTCGTTATAATGACACATGTATAGAGTGCGGATATAATAATCCGTTTTCCCTAATAAAAAAGGATACTATGGTTCTAAATGGTAACTTGAAAAAATTGAAGAATCTGAAGAAGTTGAAGAATTTGAAGAATAAAAAAAAATTTGTTACCATTTGATAAAATTGAAGAATTTGAAGAATAAATTTTTACTAAAGGACAAAAGTTGAGGAATTATATGAATTTTACTAGAGCATGTAGTAGTTTTAAAAATTATAATATTAAATGATAACTAAAGAATGTGAAGAATAAATTTTTTTTTGTTACTATTTGATTAATTTGTAGAATGTGAGAAATTTGAACCAAAAAACAAAAGCTGTGGAAATATCTTTTTTTGTTTATACCAAAACTGAAAAACCAAAATCAAAAAATCAAACCCGGAACCGAACTGAAAGGGTGCCCAAATCACCCAAAACATAAATTAACCTAAAGATAGTTAGATTTAAGGTTTTGTATATTCATATAGTTTAGGCAAAAAAATATGTTTTTCGTTAAATTTGAGTATTGTGGATATATTTGGGTATAAATAACTAATTAAACTATGTATAAATTTTACAATTTTTTTTGTTATTTTCAGAGTTTTTTGGATAATTCGAGTTAAAAATAATTAAATCAAAATGTAAGATGTTTTATTATTATTTTCATATCCGAATCCGACCCAGCTCTAATTACTACTCTCTATGTTTCAAAATATAAGATGTTTTAGAGGTTTTTTTGTTGTTTCATAATGTAAGATGATTCGACAATATTAGGTACTTTTTAACTTTATTGAATATTATGTCCACTAGTATTTTGCATTTTTTATGTGATTGGTCAAATTATTTTTATTAAATAGATATTAACTGATACTTTTTAGAAGAAAATTAATTTCTTAATATCCGCGCTTTTAGCTAAAATATCTTATATTTTGAAACGGAGAAAATATAAATTAATTCTTAAAAAACGTTTTTATCCTAGAAAAAATTAGGTTTACTAAGAAATAATTCAATTTTATTAGCAAAATATTATATCACAAATTATGCATATTAATTTTTTATTAATCTATTAATTTATTTAATTAATTAATTTTAAAAAAATTTAGCAAATTCAGCATATTCTGCTATTAGTATTTAAATTTAATATTATTCAATAAATTTTACAAAAAATTCAGTAAATTTAACAATTTAACAGAGATTATGCGATTACCCTTTAAATTTTATATCAATTTGAAAAACTGGTATCCAATGTCTAATTAGTTCCAAATCAACTAGCTAGGTAGACTTTTTGATATAAATACATATTTATCGCAGTCGGCAAAAAAAAAAATACATATTTATCGCAATATAATAAGATTTTACCGAGATCGAGAGGCAAGCGCGGAACACAAGGCAAACATTTGGTCAACCCTATTGCTAAAACAAGTAAAGAAAAGCCATTAAAGTAGACCATGTTTAATCTTCTTTGAAATAAGTAATTGGATACAATTTTAGATTAGAGATAAGTAGTAAAGATTTGGTAATGATTAAAGTAGTAAAGAAAGTTTGGGAGGGATAAAAAGATAAAAGCTCAAGTACAATGATATAGAAAACAAAGAAGAAAAAGGGTGAACACATGCATCCCCTACGATAAACAAACAAATTCAGTCTCATTCACTGCCATATTCGGCCAAATCCCATTTCACCTTCACATCTACACACACGTATATATATATATATATATATATATATATATTCAGTTTTCAACGAATACTTTCTTCAACTATTCTTAAGTTTGTTACATTTCTAATATTCTTCTTCGCTCTCAATATTAAAATATTTAGGGTGTAACTCGTAAAATAAAAAATGAGGAAACAAATATAATCTTTTTGCTATCAAATGTATATATTTTTACTCTCACTCTCTCTCTTGTAAGATTTGTTCAGAAGATTTTTTTTTCTTATTTATTTAAGAAATAGTTGGGCTATATAGCATTTTTCTTTAATTAAATTTCAATGCGTTTTTAACATTTTTTAAAATGAATTTGTGTCCATAACACTTTCTGCTTGGAATTGTTTATATTACCCTCACGCAGCCCAAATCTCCCCCTTCCACACCCACACCAATATCTACCATGAGGCCCATTCATAATTTTCGTATCCTATTATTTTAATTTTTTCCAAATTTTATTACTATATCTCAGAATGTTTTTTTTAATTAAATATAAAATTTATTCAAACCAATAAAATAGTTTTTACAACAAATGCATCATTTGTCTAACTAATATAAGATAAGCTTATACTTATAGTTTATTAGGAATAAAGTCATAGGAAAGCGAACTATGCTTCCATCTCGTTTTGGAAATGGCGGTCTCCTATACTTCAAATCGTGGTCAGTCGGTTTCGAACTTGTTTATCGATAAAGTTGATGATATGCAGAGCTGTGAGAGGGGATTTCCCATGTCGCCTTCTTTTACGTTCTCTCAAAATGGCAAGGAGCATTGTTTGGAATACATATCTCAATAAGAATTGGGTGATTTTGTCTTGAGAATCTTCCACCAATAAATCCATGAGTGTATCCCAAAGAGTCGTATACTTCCAAGCAAGAAGTTTTGTGCCAAGTTCCTCCAAATTTTTTATGTGAATCGGCATTAGAAGTAAAGATGGTTTTGAGTTTTGAAGTTGCTTAGGCAGAGAATACAAGTATCATTGGCACCAACCGTTGTATCTCAGAATGTTTGCCAAATGACATAAACTAAAAATTAATCTTTTCAAATGGCAACCTTAAAACTTCTTCTGCCAAATGGCAAAGTGACAAAAAAACGTTTATACCTTTGCAGAAGAAAGAGAATGACGCGCAATAGCAGAAGTGAAAGTCAATCAGCGAAGAGGAAAAAGTAGGATAGCTCAAAGTGTGATTAGTGGCGATAGAATATGATTAGATTTGTATCTGCTACATTAATTGAGGTTATATGAGAGAGAACGTACATAAATATCCCATTATAATAATATATTACCAGTTATAATGGTGTATATGGATTTATTAAATCTAGTTATCTTCAAATTTCACTATCTTTGTAACGTTCTGATCACCACGTTTCATGGGCCCTCACACCACTCTTAATCCGTGGGACTCAAATTCATCTGACACCGGTGCATTAGTTTGGTGCATTAGTTTGGAATGTTTGAAAAACTTGTTTACTGACACGATATTAAAAATAATTTTTGAGTTGGTCACTATGACTTCTCAGTAGATCATTTATCCATAAATCGCTCTAACTCAACACGCTTATCTTTGGAATTCTATTAGGATGAATTACAGAAAAGATAAATTAATTTTGGTGAGATAGGTAGAGCCTAATCAATTCTTTTAAATCTCACTGCATACATTGCATATTGTCAGAAATCGTGGACGTTTTCAGGTAAAACTCATCATACTCTTATGTCTTGTTTTCTTTGCGCGATCACATTCTTTATTGTTTATGTTTTAGGTCTTGATTTTTTACAGAGGATAATGGTGTACTCAGTGTCGTGCCTAGCGTTTTGGGGGCCCGAGGCGATATTAGAATATCAAATGAGTTAAAAAAAATAAAAAATCTGAAATGAAAAACTTATAAGGGATAATTGCAAAAAATGTTATTTTTGGTGTGTCCATTTTAAAAAATGTCATTATGGAAGTTTTTTTTCAAAAATGTTACTAATTAAGAATTTTTAAATCCTAAATCTTAAAATTCTAAACCATAAAGAAAGTTTTGACGCCAAACAAACTATAAACCATCAAAACTAAACCCTAATATAACATAGTTAACCCAAACATAAATAATAGATTGAATAAATGATTTTGAAAAAGTGGTATTTTTTAATTTTTTTTGAAAAAGTGGCGTTTTTATAAAATTTTCAATGTATAATGATTTGAGTATTTAAAATATGAAATCCTAATATGATACAAATTAACCCAAATTAATTTATAGAATATTATTATCAAAAATCAAAACTAAAAATTAAAGACATATATACAAAATTTATCAATTGAACTGCTAATTATATAAAATTTGGGGCTCTAAAATTATTAATGTGAAGTGGGGGCCATAGGCGATTGCCTCTTTTCTAATGCCCAAGGCACGGCCCTGTTGTGCTTTTGCTTCAGCTTTTTTTTGTTGTAGATGTTTTTTCTTTTGCAGAGGATATAAAACCTGAAGGTTTGTTCGGATTTCTTATGTAGATGATACTGAACATGGTAGGAGGAAGATAATGGTGAACTTGTGCCTTTTCTTATATTTCTTTTGTTGTGGCTGGTTTTTACCATGTCGTTGATTTAACTATGTCTTTGGTTTGTAACTTGATTCAGTAACCATGTAAAACAGCTTTTACAATTCAATATTTTTTTTAATTTGTGATTGTTTTTTAGATTTCAACATTTGTCATATAACCATACTTTGCATCCTGATATGCTCAAATTTACCCTGAGCTACTCTCTCAAATTAAGAGATCGATGTAGTACTTAGGGATCGAATCCACAGGGAATCGAATAACACAACCAATTCGTGAATTCAAATTATGCTAAGTAAAAGTGTATGAATGAAGTAGAAAACAAAAAGTAAACAAATGAGAGATGATAAAGTTTCAAGTAATCAATTGGACAAGGAATTAGGCAATGGGTTGTTCGTAGAAATGATTCGAAATTGATTCGTGTCGATCGACACAGGTATCCGTGTCGATCGACACAGAGATAAAAACGGTTAGGATTTGTTAAGTGCAGTTCCAGAACTCAAACACGAATGTAAAATCAATCAACTTTCGTTGCAGAGATTATCTATGACTAAATCCCTAAATTCCAAATTTCTTTGCGAACTTAATGAATAAAGACAAGCATTAAATTCAGGTTCGATTGTTCACAAAATTACTAAGCCAAATGTCTTTGCGAATAGATAATTTTGCTCATCTAAGATTATATCATGTTGTTAATAATACTTTCGCATCTATTAAAGCAACCTAGGATATCCAATTTCAGTTGATCAGTCCTAAAATCAGAGTTAAATCAATCTAGATGAAGAACATAAAGATAAATCCTAACAGGGTTTCAATCCTATCAATTTCTCATCAAACCCTAGAACTTCCCAAAACCTAACGAGCAAACTACTTAGACATAAATGATGAAATCATAATGGATGAAATAAATTGCATTAAAGATAGAGTTAGAGATACAAAAGGGTTTCGAAATCTCTGAAAGTCTGAAGTCTCCCCAAATCTCTCCTCCTCTAAGTCTCAATAGAAAACAAGATGTCAACCTAAAACCTAAATAAAAACTATATATAAGGTCTAAAATTCGGATTGGGCTTTTCTAGAAACTTCTGGGCTTTGTGGGCCGAAAAGGAAACTCATCAATCTTCACGCCAGACGAGCTTGTGTCGATCGACACACAGGACCGTGTCGATCGACACAGACTCGAAAACTCGATTCCAACTTGATCACTTCAGCTCGTATTCCCTCGATGCTCCAAAATGCTCCAAAAGCTTCCATAAAGCTCCAATCGTCCTTTAACCTGCAAAGACTCTAAAACACTCGAAAAATACCAAAAAGACTCTATGAAAAGGACTTATATCATGGTCGAAAACGGGTAAAAACCATGACATATCAACTCCCCCAGACTTAGCATTTGCTTGCCCTCAAGCAAAACATACACTAAAAATGTGAAAGAGGTTTGAAAACACAGAAACTTACCTTCCCTTGGAGCAATGAACTGACCCTTCCAATCTAGTGAACCACATAATACAGAACCAATCCAGATTCAGACCACCATGTACTTCTCCATAGACATTCGCAGCCTTCCAAATTCATCCATCACTTCACAGCATAATCCACTAGTCCTCATTGCTGGGTCTCGTCCCAGATCTCGATGTCAAGAACCTTATAGACTCATTCCCATACAATACCACGACTAGTGAACCATACAACCTTTGGTACTCTTTCTCTCCCCCAGACTTATTCGATTCAGAAAGTCAAAACAGTGCTTTCACTACTATTGTTCCTTGTGAGGAGACAGGGTCGTGAGATCGCTCGTCCTCTAAATCCGTTCTAAGGGACTCAGACTGCTGCTTTTGAGCTCCAGGTGATCACCTCTTGAGTACTGACTCACTGGAATTTCATTTCCTCATCTTATACTCAAGAACTATCATATCACCCCAAATCATTCAAAATTTTTTATTCATTTATTTTTTATTTTTTTTATTTTTTATTTGAATGAGGAGAGGAGTACCATTACTTTCAACAGAGATTGCACTTGTCAGGTATGAATGAAGAGTCAAGCTCTATGAACACCAATCACCGAGGAGACCGCATAATTAGCTCAAACCCTGGGCAAATTATGCTGGAAGTAACAGACGTCTTTAGTTAACTAGTCAGCCTTAGGATTTCCCATTAGTCTTCTCTGAAATTGATCCTGAAAAATGGTCACACAACTGAAAGAACAATCCAATAGATCAAGAGAAAAGTCATAGTTTCCAACTGTTTTGACTCAATAAAAACGAAAAAATTTGACTCAAAATAAACCAAAACAAATAAAAACACGTTAGTAGTTTCCCTCCCCTAGACTTAACCAACACTGTCCCCAGTGTGATTGAAGCATGAGTTTGGAAAGAAAAGAAAACAAACAAAACACCAAAGAAAAACGAAAGGGAACTTACCTATGAAGGGTGTGTCGATCGACACACTGACGTTTCCTCGCTTTTTTTTTTTTTTTTTTTTTTAACACTTAAAAACAAAACCAAAAGTTAGTAAACAAAAGAAAAATAAAAACGAAAATAAGTAGTCTTACCAGTGGGTTGCCTCCCACTAAGCGCTTGTTTTCAGTCATTAGCTCGACTGTGTCAGGACGCAGACTCCTGGTGGATTGGTGAAAGGAACAACACCTGGAAAGAGCTTCATAGTGTTCTGCATCATCTCTTGGATAACTACCTCTCCTTTTTCCTTTAGCTCTAAGGGAATGATGATTCTGAACTTGGAGAAAGGTTTGGAAGTCTTCTTGCGCTTCACTTTGGGTGCAGCTGAGGCTCTATCAGATCTCAAAGGGGGTGGAATCGAAGGTGGTGTACACGGGATCTTCTTCGTGTCAGCTCCAAGGTTTGAACTCAGCTTTCCTCCATTAGTAACGGTCAGACAAGAATTCTCCATGATATGGACTGAAGGGTAGAAGACATTCTTGTTGATCTTGGAGAATGAGATCCGTTGATTAGGAAAATCCACAATCGCCCCCACAGTTGCAAGGAATGATGACCCAAGAATCAATGGTCTCTCCCTGTCATTCTTCGTCTCCATGATTTGAAAATCCACCGGAACCAGACAATCGTCTACTTGAAGCATCAAGTCAGGAATGAACCCTTTCGAAACTGTTGGAGAAAAGTCAGCCAGCGCGAGAGACATCTTCGAAGGTTGCAAATCCTTAATCCCCAGCTTTCTTGCAACAGACTGAGACATGACATTCACATTAGCTCCAGTGTCACAAATAGAATTCTTGAATTTCATACCTTTGATCGAACACGGAACAACGAACATCCCTGGATTCGGTATCTTCTGCAACTTCCTCAGCTGTGGTTGAGCATGTCCCCCTTTCTCCTTTGGCGTTTTGACACTAATAGCCCGTGGGAATGGAATCTTGGGCTTGTAGACTCGCTCCTCTGCCATAGCTAAAGGTTTCGAAGTGGTTGGACTTATCTGGGACCCATGTCGATCGACACTGTCCTTGTGTCGATCGACATGAGTTTTCAGTGTTGAAGATGTGTCGACCTGCGTGTCAACCTTACACGAGAAATCATCGATTGCGTAACTTCCTGAGTTAAGATTTTCGACCTGTGTCGATCGACACACTCCTTCCGTGTCGATCGACATGGGGTCTGTAGCTCCAATCTCGTCTCCTTCAACCTCCTCTTCACTCTGAAAAGTGATAGCATTGACGTGTAGTCTCGGGTTGGTGTCAGTCTTGCTTGGAAGAAAGCCTTCTTGCCTCTTGATTGTCTCTGCGGTTTGAGCAATTTGAACATCCAGCTTCTTGACATGGTTGTTCAAAGCTTCGAACTTCCCATTCAGATCCTGATACATCGCATCCATTTTCCCGTTAAAACTCACGGTCATCTTCTGTTGCCCTTCCAAAATCTGCTCTAGCATGGATTTCATCTCGCTGCTCTCTGCTGTCTGAGGAGGAGGTGCCTGATAGGAGGAAGAACCGTAGTTCCTTTGGTAGTTCCCGTTGAAGCCTCTGTTACCCTGCTGATTTCCAAACCTCTGATTCTGAAAACCAGTCCCACTGATGAAGTTGACATCCTTTTCATCCTGTGTCGATCGACATGCTACTTTCGTGTCGATGACACGGGGTCGGGAATGAAGGTCTCTATCTCTTGAGCAAACTGAACTGACTTCTTCCCCACTAGAAGGTTGTGTACCGAATCCAGCGTAGCCTTAACCTCAGCGATCTGGCTTCCATCCATGTTACCACCCAGCTTCTTCCTCTCAAAATCTGCATTCTTGGTACTGTTGCTGGAAGCCAAGTTATCGATGAGAATCAGTGCATCTTCCGGATACCTGGTGTTGAAGTTCCCATTGCTAGCTGAATCGAGGGCCATCTGATACCTCCAGTCAATCCCTCTGAAGAAGATGCCCAGCAGCTGAACATCACTAAACCCGTGATGAGGACAATCTCTCTGGTAAGACTTGAATCGCATCCAAGAATCCTTGAATGCTTCAGTCGATCCCTGTTTGAAAGTAGAGATCTTGTTCCTCAAATCCTCAGACCTTGCCTCATCGAAGAAGTTGATGAGGAAGGCATTCTTGGTGTCCTCCCAAGTAGTCAGCGAGTCCGGCTCTAACTGCTTCAGCCAGTAAGCTGCTTCTCCACTGAGAGAGTATGGGACCAGCTTGCAGTAGAGATAGTCGCTAGAGACTCCATTTGCCTTGATGCTGGATGCTAGATCCTCGAATCTCTCAATGTGGTCCATGGGATGCTCAGATGACAGACCGTGGAAGGGGTGCTGAGCCACAAGAGAGAAGTATGCAGGCTTTAGCTCGAAGTCGTTCCTCTGGAAAGCAGGAGGGCGAATCGCTGCCCTGTTGGCATAGAATTCGTCTGGCCTGTTGTACTCTCTTAGAGTGCGTCCACGCCCAGCTGGCTCATAGCGCTGTACAACCTGCTGTTCCTCTAAAATCACAGCCCCATTCTCATCCAACTTCTGACCCTGAGCATTACGTCTACGACCCTCAGTGTCCTGCAGAAACCCATCTTCACCCCTGATCAGAACTAATGGATTCATTCTGGCTGTCCTTGTCGCTGCTCGGTTTGCTCGTTCTAGCTTTCCAATCTCTGGGTTGAGATCAACTAGCTCTTCATTTCGGTTGTGTCTGGTAACGCGAGGATGCATAAACCTGAAACACACAAAACAAAAAGAAAAGAAATAGTAAGTAAAATAAACAAAAATAAAAACTTAGACAAAATTCTAATATCACAAATCGATTAGTTAAATCGAGTCCCCGGCAACGGCGCCAAAATTTGATATGCTCAAATTTGCCCTGAGCTACTCTCTCAAATTAAGAGATCGATGTAGTACTTAGGGGTCGAATCCACAGGGAATCGAATAACACAACTAATTCGTGAATTCAAATTATGCTAAGTGAATATGTATTAGTGCAATAAAAACAGCAAGTAAACAAGTGAATGATTATAGTTCTTAAAATTCAATGAGACAAAAGAGTTAGGCATTGGGTTGTTCACAGGAATGAATCAAAATCGATCGTGTCGATCGACACAGAGATAAACACGTTTGGATTTTATTAAGCACGGTTCTAGAATTCAAACACGAATATAAAACCAATCAACTTTCGTTGCAGAGATTATCTATGACTAAATCCCTAAATTCCAAATTTCTTTGCAAACTTAGTGAATAAAATCAAGCATTAAATTCAGGTTCAATTGTTCACAAGATTACTAAGCCAAATTTCTTTGCGAATATATAATTTTGCTCATCTAAGATTATATCAGGTTGTTAATAATACTTTCGCATCTATTAAAGCAACCTAGGATATCCAATTTCAGTTGATCAATCCTAAAATCAGAGTTAAATCAATCTAGATGAAGAACATAAAGATAAATCCTAACAGGCTTTTAATCCTATCAATTTCTCATCAAACCCTAGAACTTCCCAAAACCTAACAAGCAAACTACTCAGACATGGTGATTGAAACAAACATCATGAATGAAATAAATTGCATTAAAAAGATAGAGTTAGAGATACAAAAAGGTTTCGAAATCTCTGAAAGTCTAAAGCTCTCCCCAAATCTCTCCTCCTCCAAGTCTCAATATAAAATCCAAGATAAAAACATGAAAACCTAAGGAAAAACTATTTATATTGTCTAAAAATCGGATTGGGCCTTGGTGTAAACTTCTGGGTTTTTTGGGCCAAACTGGAATTTCTTCAAAACTTGAAGTCTTCACGTGTCAGACGGGCATGTCGATCGACACACAGGTCCGTGTCGATCGACACAGCCTTGAAAACTCGACTCCGACTTGATCACTTTAGCTCTTCTTTCCTTGATGCTCCCAAAATGCTCCAAAAGCTCCCATAAAGCTCCAATCGTCCAATAACCTGCAAAGACTCAAAACAACTCGAAAAATACCAAAAAGACTCTATGAAAAAGACTTATATCATGGTCGAAAACGGGTAAAAACCATGATATATCACGTATCGGCCAACACATCCGACCGGTACTCGGCCCGTTACGCGCCCTTCTTCCCGCGACCTTCCCGCCTCGACCCGAAACCTTTCCGCGACACGAGGACACCTTCCCGCGATACGTAATATTGGTCTCGATTTCGGTCCGATCCAGACCGTCCTCCCGACCGGTATGCCACCCGCGTCGTCTCACCCAGCCCGCATCCCGATCACCTTCCCTGCCCGCGGTATCGACCGATATTCGGTCTGGTATGCGTGCCTGCACCACCTCACCCCGATCACTTTCTTCCCACGCCTCGACCCACGACCCATCCCGCCTCGTCTCGCGGCACACGACCCCCGGTGAGATTTCGGTCACGAATATCGGACCACCCCACCGACCGGTACTCGGCCAAATATGACCCGCCGTCGGACACAACGCGACACATGCTACCCGATATCGGTCAGCCCCGACGACCGGTACCACGACCAGTACTGTCTTAACCCGCGACTCCACCTCCGCCGACCACCGTCTCGTGCCGTGAACCGCCTTGGACCCAAGCCACCACTCGACCATCTTTGCCGCGCCTAGCTACCCGACACATAGACCGGAATTGATCAAACCGCGTCACCATCAACCACCACACCACCAGAGTCACGAGCCATGGACCACCGAACCACCGCTTCGAACTACCGAGCCGACCACCTAACCGTTTGGTCAAAAGAGGTTAATTTTTCCTTTTTCACTCTTTTAATTATTTTAAAATCATTTTTCACACATAATTTTTTAAGAACCAATTTATTTTTGCATAAACATGAATTATTTTTCCAACAAATTATCTATTCTTAATTAAATTATTAAGAGTATTATTTGATTCATGAAATTTTGCATTAGATATTAAAACATTGGTTAGCTTTAAATGGTTGTAAACCTAATTTTCACATCTTGACATATTCATTCATTGATTTCACCTAGATTGATAATTTTTAACAATTTAAATTCATTATTTTGATTTTTTTTGTTTAATATCTATTTTTCCTTCCCTTGGACTTGGAATTCAATACAATTGTATTGAAGACTAAGATTCGGGATGAATTTAACGAGTGATTTCAAGTGTTTTTGCAAGAATATGTTGCTCTTAAACAGGATTTTCAAGAGATTTCATTGTGGACGCACAATTCAATCATCTTACGCATTATCCACCATCCAAAGGAGATGTGATAGAAAGAGAAGACATTGGAAATACAAAGCATGGTTTTGATTCATACGGGATACCCACTGCTCAAAAACAACGAAGATCTCTCATTGATCGCGACAACCTAAGATTTTTGCCGGAATTATCTACAGTTCACTGGTACTATCATTCTATTCTCTATCTTTTTTTATTTATCTTTCAAATAAATTTTCATCATTACTCCCTTAATTTGATTTAGTTTTACACTGGGGACGGTGTAAGTTAAGTCTAGGGGGATTGTTGTTACTAACACGTTTTAGTGTTTGGTTTTATGTTTTTCAAAAAAAAAATAATAATAAAAGAAATATAAAAAGTTTTCATAAAAATTATAAGATAGGAATTATGACACTTTCCTAAGATTGACGTTTTGATTTCAAAGACTATGTAACCATTGTTGCAGGGTTTGATCATGACAATCGATTCAGAAACCTCATGATGGAGCTTCCGTCCAGAAAATTTCTACTTGCAACTGTTTTGATGGATATGATTTTGACTCTTTATTTGGACTACTAATATGGTTTTTGATTATTTCTTATTAAGGATGTTAGATCAAGGAAACGAATCGCACATTCATGGCATCTTATCCTCTTTTACTACTCTTTGTTGTCATGAATGGCCAGCTCATCTTTAGTTGGTACCCTACCTAAAAACCCTTTACCTTCTTTCAGACCCCATGCATTCTCTTTTAGTTTCAT
Source organism: Arabis hirsuta (assembly GCA_964056655.1). Classification (NCBI taxonomy): domain Eukaryota; kingdom Viridiplantae; phylum Streptophyta; class Magnoliopsida; order Brassicales; family Brassicaceae; genus Arabis; species Arabis hirsuta. Next base: position 20,813,612 of record OZ053299.1, on the reverse strand, counting down.
ACTTGCAGATATGTGCAAAAACGTCGGAGAGAAAAGGATCGACGCAATTTTCCAATCACTAGAGATGCGACGATTTGGTAAAGAATGGTGGAGTACAAAGAACAAATTTCAAAGAGCTTGGCCGTTCCTTGGATGCGTAAAACATGGTAACAATTCGTGCCTATACTTGACTTATATCAAAGAGATACCGTTTTTCCCTTTTCAAAAGCAAAAAAAATATAATAAAAAAAAAACATAAGGAAAAAGAAAATGGTAATTCTTAGAGTCTTATGGCCAAAGAATACCCAAGGAATGTTATGATACAAAAGAAGAGACGAGTAGAAGAGATTTCAAGTGATTCCCGGAGAAAAATCTAAGTCTGGAAGAGAAAGACGTGAAGAAGTGGTTGGGAAATTGTGGATATTAACAGGTCCATTCTCTCTTGCGATTTTGCATAATATCTCGCACCCGGAGTCTATGGTAACCCTAAACACTTGTAACCTCACCACTAAAATTAGTCTTTCTTAATACATTGCCCGTCTTCCTTGAATGATATTCTTGATGGGAAGTTTTCATCAAATCTAAGAGAGTAGAAAGAGTCAATTGAGTTAAAATTGAGATTTTTGCGGGGATAGAGATTTAGAGTATGGCTATGTTGCGAATTCGTGATGGAAGAAGATGACAACGTCAATGAGCTAATCTTGTTTCATGTGGATTACAGGTTTAGAATTTGATGCAACGATCCAAAGGATATGTGAGTTCCTCCGAATTTCAAACCTCTTCTCAATTCTTGACTATTGTTTGCTTGAAGACAAGCAAAAGATAAGTCTGGGGGAGTTGATATACCCTATATTTTACCACTTTTTCTATCTATTTTAGTATGGTTTTCATATATATTAATAAAGTTTTTGGACCAAAAGAAGTAGTTTTCTCGTATATGTAGATTTTAAGGTCTTAACAGGTTTTATCATCAAAATGATGTAAAATGGAGTAAAAAGAGTATCATCTATGATGCAGCTACTTATCCAAGTCAAAGGAACCAAGCCAAGTCACTTTATCTTGAAGATAATGCACATTCTCCTACTGGACAGAACATATACGCCAAAAGTTCGCTGAAGAACCGAGGATCAAATCAGTTTAGAATTCAATGAAACTTGCTATGGAGATATCCTTTTGAGTTAGCTTTCCAATGGAGTTGAAATTTCATCAATTGGAGCTGTACTTTAGAAGATACACCCGAAACACTGAGGACATGTCAAACTGCCTTCGAAGTGAAGTTAGTGCAAAATGGAGCCAAGCACCGGGCCAGCCCATGGGCCGATATCCAGACCTTTTGCCGACCTTCTAGAAGAGTCATGGAAGCTTCCAATACTGGTCACGCAACCCAACCATTATCGTGTCCGAAATTGCCTCAGTTTCGACCAAAAAGACGTATTTGCCCGAAGAAACCCTAGCCGACTTAAGCCTCCTTGAACCCTTATATATATTTGCTTTTAGCCTCTCTAGGAACTCAAGCAGTCGGCCTTAACAGCCTAAATCAATACCTAAATAATGTATTTCTTTTTTCTCTTGTTCTTCATGTTTATTTGATTCTAGAAGCCTTTAAGGATAGATTGATCTTTGTCCTATTGCAAAGAGATGAGATCTAACTCCTTACGCTTAGATAGATCAACGAATTATACTGTCTATGTGCTTTACTCTTGCTGCTACGTGTTGCAAAACATGTTAGAGTATTAGCTTTGATTTTATTTCTATGCACTTTCTTAATTCTATGGTTTTACGTATTTAATCGTTTAGAGTTTTATTCTAGAATTGATTTTTCATCTTTATTTATACTCAAAGCACGAACTGGCCTAGCTCCCAGGGAGTGATCTTAGGTTGATAGACTCTCCAAAAGCTTGTTATATCTCCGGATCTAGTATTCGATGAGCTACAAACCTTAACAATTCGATAGGTTAGTTAAGGAGTTTAGTGAACAATCAATCTTGAGCATAAAGCATGTTTTCACCTTGTAATAACCTGCGATAGTTGAGTCTATTAGGGTGCAAAACGTAGATGGTTAGTTACATCACGATAGTGAGATGACCTTACCTTAGTGATATGAGTTCTAGAACAACTAGTATTAAAACCCTAATTCGATTGCTTGTGTTTTGCATATGTTTTGTGAATTGCTTGAATTCTAATCTTAATTGATATCTATCCCTTTACTTTATTGCTTTGTTATTTGCTTCCATAAAACCCTAAAACCAAATAATATTATCCCTTAGCTTAATCCGAATCATATAGATTTGTAGCGCATTCATCACTAAGTCCTCAGCGAAACGATCCCTAAGTACTACAATTGTCTTAACTGTGCACTTGCAGTTCCCTAGGGTTATAAATTTAAAGACCTAATTGCATAAACCCTACATTGTAGCTTTATGGCACATCATTTGTATTGATAGCAGAAGAGACAAAAGAAAAGACTTGCTTTGTATTAAGTTGTAGACGAAAAGAGGACAGAAGAAGAGACAGAAGAAAAGAGGACAAGCTGTTCTATTATTTATTTTGTTTGTATTATTTTCATCTCTTGTTTTCAATATACCATACATATATGCAAACACTTATTCCATAGATTTTGATTGTAATTTGTAAACTTGATTTACATAGATTTTGGTTTTATTGATTTATGCTTACGTTGGTTTAAGTTTGGTTTGGCATTTTCCACATTTCACTTATTCCAACAGAAACCAAACGTAGAGACGAATCAAACAACATACCGTAGCATATGATGATAACTTCTTGTTTGTGTATTATTGATAAAAATAAGCGCATACACAACAGAAGAAACACTTGTTTGTGTATTATTGCTATACCGACATCACTTCTTGTGTTTTAATCATCACTTCTTGTGTTTTAATCATCACTTCTTGTGTCTATGCTGAGTTGTTTGTATTATTTTTTGGTCACTTGTTTGTATTATTGCTATATCGACATAACTTTGTTTGTATTATTGTTTTTTTACCAAAAAATGTCTATATATTTGTGACTCTTTGGATGAAAAACAAACCACTTTTACAATTTTCTTCTTCAAATATCTATAATCTTCTTCTTCTACAAACATTTATAATCTTCTTCTTCTACAAAAATAAATCTCACAAAAATAAATTGATCAAAAATAAATTTCTTGGAAGATGGCATCTTCTTCTCATAATCCTTTGAATTTCAAAAACAATTTGATCAAGCATTTGAGCAAATATTTGATAATGTGTTCAATGGTGTTGTTCCTCCTACTAAAGAGAAGAAAAAAAGACAGTATATAGAAAGAGAACGCGAGCAAGGCCACAACCAATTATGGAAATATTATTTTAGTGAAGATGCAACATACCCAGCTTATCTATTCCGACGACGTTTTAGAATGAAATAGCCCTTGTTCATGAAAATTGTTGATCGACTCTCCAATGAAGTTCGTTTCTTTCAACAAAGAAGAGATGCTACCGGAAGGTTTGGTCACTCTGCACTACAAAAGTGTACGGAAACGATTCGTGTTATGGCATATGGTTGTGCGGCGGATAAAGTTGACGAATATCTCTAGATCGGTGAAATTTCAACGCTCTCATGTTTGGAAATTTTCGTGGAAGGCATAATATCTTTGTTCGGGGAAGAGTATCTAAGAAGACCCACACCAGATGATCTTGAATGGCTACTCCGTGTTGGAGAGTTACGCGGATTTCCCGGGATGATAGGGAGCATCGATTATATGCATTGAGAGTGGAAGAACTGCCCCACCGCTTGGAAGGGCTAATATAGCAGGCCTCTGGAAAACCAACAATTGTTTTAGAGGCGGTAGCTTCACAAGATTTCTGGATTTGGCACGCGTTTTTTGGACTTCGAGGTACCTTAAACGATATTAATGTTCTTTATCGCTCACCAGTATTTGATGATATTTTAAAAGGTCAAGCTCCAGCAGTGAATTACTTGGTCAATGGACGCGAGTATCATTTGGCTTACTATCTAACGGATGATATTTATCCTAAATGGGCAACTTTTATAGAATCAATTCCAATTCCTCAAAATCCTAAAGCATCATTATTTGCTACAATTCAAGAATCTGTCCGGAAAGATGTCGAGCGTGCTTTTGGAGTCTTGCAAGCTCGATTTGCCATTGTAAAAAACTCAGCTCTTTTTTGGGATAAGGTAAAAATTGAAAAAATAATGAGAGCATGTATCATATTGCACAATATGATAGTTGAAGACGAACGAGATGGATACACTCCTTTGAATGCATCAGAATTCGAACAAGGAGAAAGGAACACAACTGCACAAATGGATTATACGTACTCTACCGATATGACTACTAATTTCGTCAATATGATGGCTATCGAAATCGAGTTCGTGATAGACTAATGCATCAACAATTGAAAGATGATTTTGTGAAACATATATGGCAACGATTTGGCACAAATTAAATTTACAAATTTCTATTTTCAATGTTTTTATAAATTTTTTTTCATGTAAAATTATATGTATGCTTTTTAAAAATATATTATGTTTTTATTAAATATATAATGTTTACAATAATATAAATTTTTTTTTAAGAATCTCAAATAAAGTTGTACCATTCTAACCCCAAATTTTATGTAAAAACTATGAGTTTTAAAAAAAAAAATTAAAAAAATAATATAAAATTAAGTTAAAACCAAGATAAAATTGATGTACCATAGCACCAAACCTCATATAATACTTGGCTTGGAATAGGTAGCAAATTCTGACCAGATAAGATACCTCCTTAAACACAAGACTTTTGCAGTTACATATCATTCACCACATAGCTCCTTAAACAACACACAGCAAGCAGTTTACAAAGGACAGACGCAAAGTAACTGATTGATTGACATTAAGACGAGAAACCCAAAAACACGAAATCATCAAGGCGCTCGTTGGTCGGAGAATTCCCACCGTGAACCAGCAGGCCTTCCTTACCGTTGATGACAGCAACCGCAAACGCGCACCACCCGCGTGGGCTCGGCTTGTCCTCCTCGGTCCCATCCAGAAGCTTCTCCCACACTAATGTCTCTGTATCAAGCTTGTAAACCTCTCCGGAGAACTTCCCAGCTCCCATATGCATCAGCTCATGCGGATCTTCCTCCCCACCGTATATAACAATGTATTTCCCAAAAGAAACCGCCGGAAACACGCTTCTCGCCGATGGTACATCCCCGGACGTCTCCACGGCGGTCCATTCGCCACGAGCCAGGTCAAAGCAATGGATATCGTCCAATTCGGTGCCGTCGAACCCAAACAGAACCCACACTTTCCCTTGCACGACCGCAAGGCCCGGTGCTCCTCTCCCTTTACAGGCTTCCCCAGCCGCCGGATACTCAACCCATCTCCGATCAACCACATCGAAAGCGTGGAGCGTATTGACACGCCCCTTGGCAGTAACCCCACCAAAGACGTAAACTTTCCGATCATCAGCAGCCATGGAGTGAAAGCTACGACCGGGAAGCCCTTCCTCCACGGGAGATAGCGATTCCCACTTGTTGGTGAGAGTCTCGTAGGCATATAAGCCGTTGTATTTCCGAGAGGCGTCCCGGCCACCGTAGACGTAGATGGTGGAGCCGATCGTGACCATGGAGACTCCAAAACAGGGGAAAGGAGCGTCTCCGGTTGCAGGGGCTACGGACCATTCCTGAGTCTCGAGATCGAAAACGTAGAGATCGTTATCAATAGGGATCGTGGGCTTGAGCTCACCGCCGAAACAGTAGACTTTGTTTCCCACAACGGCGATGGCGTGTGAGCTTCTCGGCCCAGGACCTGCTCCTTTCTGATCCACCTGATCAACAAAATCAATTCAAATCAACAAACGTAATTTCAGGATCCAAAAAGCCCTGATTTTGTTTCTCTACCTTAACCCATTTGTTCTCCGCCACAGGACTCATAGCTGGCGATTTCAAAGAAAATGATTTTAGAAAATGAATGAAGAAGTTGTTGGGGTTCTTCTTGTTGTTCCGTGTACTTCTTTATAGACAAATGAGGTCTCACATCACCACAATTATAAGTAATTTAATATTTCTTAGTTTAAGACACGTTCTAGCCACAAAAATAAAAACATCGAGATACGTTACCATTTATAACACTCTCTTTTTTCCTTTATTGTCGATTAAGGAATCCTTTCTGTAAGGAAAAAATAATCTGATTTTGCATTTTTTATGTTTTTTGGTTACTTATTTAGCTAAGAAAATCTTAACTAAAATTTATTAGCTTCTTCTCCATTAGTTTCAAAAAAAAAAAAAAAAAAATCTTCTTCTCTATAACAGCTGTCAATGTCAAAGAGATAATGGTCACAGTTCCGGATAGGAACCAACGAAGCTATCGAAACATATTTTGAAAAACAATTGGTCAAACTATATTTAATTACTATTTTAAATTATACATAGATTATTAACTATGTTTATCCATAAGATCCACGTAAATATTATTAATATTTATTATTTAGCAAAAAATAAAAATTAATTTCGGACCAATCATATCGCGCCACATGGCCATGATACTTCTCTAAAGTCTCAAGCAGCTGAAACTTTTGAAGGTAAATCAGCTGAATATTATAGATAATAATTAGTTTTAATATTTGTTTAATCACATGATACTCCGTTAGTATCATTAATAAACATGCTCTTAGTGTTTTATTAGCATCAATCATCGGGATTCTTGCATTTCCTATATAAAAAAGGTGCATAATGATTTTTCAAAAGAGGTATTGCAAATGGCCTGTAATCTTATAAACCCCAAAAATAAAATAAAAATTCAAATCAACGTCTCTAAACCTAACCATCCCCTATGTAATATTTTCGATTAATAACCCACTAACTAATTAATTAATTTTCAACAATCAAAAATCTAATAAATAATAAAAACAACTTTGCTCTATCTAAAGTTACCACGTTTCCTCCCATTTTTCTTCTTATTTTGATTTTTTTTCTCAGCAAATTCCAGAAACAGAGCAAGCTTCAACAGTTGAACTTCTTCCCAGTATGCTCTTCGTCATGACACGAAGGCATCGTCGTCATCTTCCTTCTTCATCTTCTTCATCTCGTCGCACAAAAAAAGTAGAGTCATCCCATCGGATTTGTTGTTTTCGTTCTTACACAATTGAATCTTCATGATTAAGGTTAGATACTCTTTTTTTTTTGTAACTTTCGTGGTTAGGGTTAAATTAGATTTTAAAACTCCATCTTTCGAAAAGTTTCTTATAATTTTAAAGATTTTTTTGTAAATTAGAAAATTTGCTTTTTGTATGGGTTTTTCAATACTAAACTTACTCACTAAGTTTATTAGGGTGATGTGATGATTCTTTTGTAGAAGATAATGAATTGTACAATCATTTTTTTTTATTGTGGAGGATGTTACTCAGTGAAAGGTGATTACACAAGATGGAGTTCAAGAGGAGATCAAATTCACACTTTACCGATACGAACTGCCGGAGGAGGTGACTTATTCGACGTTGGTTGATGGAATTAGCATATTGATCACAATAGATGAAACTACAACGCAGCTCAAACTCAGTTACTTTTCGATGATTTTGAATGTTACGATACCATCATATAATGATGATCAAGTTTTTAATTATCTAATGCAAGTGAATAAAAATGGTTGTAGAAATCTTTTGCATGTGGATGTATGTCATTATGAGTTGGCATATACCAAAACGATATATCCTTTACCCCATATGTAAACTTGGATCATACCTAACTCTGAACCCATTTCAATCGGCTTGCCTCCGCCATACGAAACTAAGAAAGAAAGAGCTCAACAAAGACGGTAACCGTCAGCTGGAGAACGTCGAGGAAGAGGACATATGAACGCCTACTTAGCTGGTGAACCCAATGTGCAAGAACCCAACTAAGTACAAATGGTGTCTCTAACTGGTACTACTATGTATAAATGTGTAATTCTTATTTAGTGTGTTCTTTCTGTCAGGTATTACTAGGTATAACTATGTATAACTGTGAAACTTATTTTGTGTGCTCTCTCTTACCAGTATAACTACGTATAACTATATATGACTGTGTTGCTTATTTTGTGTGTTCTTCATCTCTACGTTTTCTTTACTTATTCATTAATTTATGCACATTTTACTTGGTACATTTGTATCGACTTGATACCTAGGTACCACTAGGTACATATGATTATAAATTCAAGAATTAGAGAAAAACATATTTTCTTTACTAAACCTATACATTATACATATGTTAATGTATGAGTAGAAACACTCATTGTTATGTCAAACAAACAAACATTGTGTTTTCACACATTTTTATATACGAAACTATAGTGAATATATTTAAATGGATCAATTCAATTAATAGAAAAATTATAATTTTACGTATGTATGACTGATAATACATCAAAACTATCAAAAATATAACTATAAACAACATGGTACTACTTGAAAACTAAGTATGACTATTAGCAAAAAATTTAATATTTTTTATTCATTTGACGGCACATGTGTTAAATATGTTTATTTTTTTATTCTTTTTTTACACACATGTTTTATGCTTATAAAACAGTAGTGCTAGTAGTACCTAACAACCAAAATCATCAACAGTACCTAATAACACTAGTTTTACCCAAATTTGTATTTGAAACCATAAGCTCAACGTTACAAAAAAAACTCAATTTTCCAGATTTATTTGCCTCTCAAAATTAAGATTTAACACTAGAAATACATTATTTTGCAATCTCAACATTCTTTTTCGAACTTTCATCTCGTTTCTTCGCTTAAAGTTAAAGCACAAACTTTTAAGAACCAACTTGGTTTTCAGTTTTAGCAATCTTGGCCTTTTTCTTGTCCTCCATTTCAGCTCTCTTGCATCGTTTCTCTTGTGTTTTTCCCCCTCTCTGTAAACGGAGGTTTTTTGAATCGTGATGGTTTTACTGTCCTCTTCTTCTTTGGAGTGGCACTCTTCTTCACAGTTTCTTCATCTTCTGCTTGGTTTCCTTCTTCTTTGTCTTTGTCTTCTTCACCAACAACAAGTATAAGTTTTTCTCTTATCACATTTCTCTCATAAAACAACAACAAAAATTTCGATATCTTTCTCTTCTTTCTCTTTCTTCCATTGCTTCTTCTTTGTCTTCTTCCTCTTGTTATATCTCCTCTTTTTCTTTTTCTTTCTCCTATTCTTCTTCTTCTTATTTATCTTCTTACCAGTAAGCATGTTCCCCATTGTCGTAACAAGACCACCACCATGCTTAATTCTCGTGTTCCTTATTATGGTACGCATCAAATTCATAATATTTCCGTAAGTTATGCCTTGTGCGCCGCTGCGTTCTATCGTTTGAATAAAGCAGAAAGTCATAGCACCTATAGCGGTGACCATTGAGAGTGCTGGTGTGTCGTCCGAAAACTGATCATTCTCACATCCACTTATTGCTATAATTTCTCCTCTTGTTTTGTCCATTTCTCTTCTTCTTGTTTTGTGTCCATCTCTTCTTCTTTTTCCTTCTTTATCAAATCCAACCCTTTTATATTTATTATCAGCTCTCTCAAATCCATCTCAAAAATTTCCCTTACGATCTTTTAATTGGCTTTTGAAAATCATTTACTTTTGTTCTTAATTGTCTCACCTTCCGCCTCAACTTTTTCTCTAAATCCTTAGTTGCAGTATTCTTCTTCTCAAACTCTTCAATAATATCTACAACAAAACAAATAAAAACAAACATAAAATCGATTGAAATTTATGGATCACAAATCTGTTTTTTACTTTAAATCTCTAATTTCAAATCAATGTAATATTTATAATTCATTAAGGTTCTTTTGGTCTTTAGCCACGATTTCGATTAAAAAAAATCAAAACAATATTTTTTATTATAAGAGTGGTGTATAAGAATAGAATTTTGTCTCTAGGTTGTATCAGGTTAAAATCCATTGCAAATGCACTTATGATAATTAGAAAAAAGTTTAGAAAACAAAATGCACGTTGGGCTAATTTGAATAGAGGGTGAAATCAAATGATATGAGATCCACATCAAATAATTTGGGAAGGCTCACGTGTCACGTGGCAGTGCTTACTTATCTTTATGGCTCCACATCGGTGAGGGTCACATGCCAATTTTTTTTCCAAAACCAAACCAAAAATCAGAGAGAACAAAAGGTGAAGCTAAAAGAAACAAAGTGAGAAAAAAAGAGGAATCTGGTCAATAATCCAGGCAACATCAATGTAGTTTCACACTTTTTTCTTAACAAATAGAACTCAAGGCCGAAACTCATGTTAATCTTTTAGGATTCATAGAAATCAAATTTTTTTTTTTTTTGAAAAAAACTTTCTATTTAAAACAAGTGTAGGAAAAATGTTATATCATGAAAAATTATTACATAAGAACAACAATGTAAATCAATAAGGATACAGAAAGGTATATAAGTTTTCTTGATGATTCAGAACTTATCCGAACCAAGGAGTGACCGAGAGCTACTCAAACAAGAAAGACGACATGAAGAACAAAACACAAAAGGTCGGATTAGAAGAGCAGAACGCAGACACAACCAAGAACCCGTGTCTGAAACTAAGCCTGTAGAGAGCCACACCAAATCGCAACCAAACCAAACTGACAAACAACCACATCAAGGAACCGAGCAAGAACTTCATATAGTGACATGGAATGGCCTCAACAGCCAGCTAGAAGAAGGTATAACCAAGGTCTGGAGACGACATCAGACCACACCTGCATCGAGAAGAAGGTGATTGAACAATGCAGATAGACGCCTAATCCCAACAGCCCCTAATCGCACTTATACATCACTAGTCAAATAAGCCAAAACTACACCAATAACTCCATCAAAGCAATGTTACCGAACAAATGAAGGAAGAGGAGACCACCAGAGCATTAAGTCACAGCAGGCTAGGATAGGGGGAGAGAAACAGAAACCAAACCTGAAAAATCGTGGCCCTGAGCATCCTCAAACCACAAGTGGCCTTCCAAGACGCAAGGAAGAGAGGAGAAGCATCTAAGAGAGGGACCAAAAGAGAACCAACAACGACCGTATACCAAAGCAAAGACAGAGCAAGATTCAAACACAGAACCAGATCAACAACAAAACACATACACAGGGAAAAAAACAACCAAGCATCGATTAACACAAAGGACAGAAGAATGGGACTCAAACTAGAAAGGGAGAGGACCAAACCAGAGGCTTCACTCTAACCCCAACTGGTACCAGCAGTAAAAGTTGTCACCGCATAAGGCAATCGAGGCTGCGTAAGTGAAGAGGAAACAAGGGAGGAACCCACCAGAAAATCTCATCCTCAAAAGATTTACCGAAGGAACCACTTCATCCCTAAACACGAAGACCTTAACATGACAACTGCTACAGAGCTTCGAGAAGGAAGCAAAGACAAGGAGGAGCTCGGTCTTTGACGAGTTGAGGAACCTAGATCTCAGAAATCTAACATGCATCAGACTATCGCCTCAAGCAATTGATACAAGAGGGAAGAGAAAGCAGAGAGACTCGTCGACGGCAGAGCCACGAACCTAACCGACAAATCTTTCACGGACCATCGAGACCCGATCTACACCAACTCTGCAAAGAAAAACCAAATCGAAGAGGAGCCGGTTACAGACGAGCATAAAGCGGTCCTTCTCGCGGTGGCGGTGAAAATAACACGACCACTGGAGAGGGAGAACGGAAAGGATGGCGGCCATTTGCTAGGGTTTGTTTTTTGGGAGTGTTTTTGCCTCTTAAAGGCGCAAAGACTTGTAATCTAGGTTTTTAGCCACTGAAAACTTTTACGAATGGTCAAAGATGATTCAAAATCACAATTAAAAAAAAAACTCGATTTCTGCTAAAAAATAGATATTTTGAGTGAATTTTTGAACTTGATTACCACTATTTTTGATGAATAACTAATTCTTCTTTTACTTATTGTTCTTTCTTTCGCTAGCCATTATTTATCAAACCAATTATCTGGTAGCAACGATCCATTTTTCAGCAGTTTTGGCCTCAGTCATGGTCCGACGACACAACACGCCCCAAATTGAATAGTGTAGTTTGGAAAAACGCATGTCGCTCTCTTTATTGTTTTACAAGACGATCTCTAATTAGTTGTATAGATAAATACCAAATGTAAGAACGGCGATAAAGCATGTAAATACAATATGAGAAAATACACCGGCTTAAGCGAGTTAGGCTTCTCTGGATTCATGGTCGAAATATTTGTGGAACCAATTCTTCTTCGACCTATGAATTCTCTTGATGTTATCTAGAATGACAAGTTCCCGAAAGATGAGGGACAACAATCTCTAGGCGAGATGAGTCGGAAACGGTTTCATCCTTTTAGAAGTGACATATGTCAAGTTTTACCTGAATGACACAATGATCTTGCTACAAGTGCACATCAATCAATTGCAGTATTTAAGAATCGTTGTTAACATCCTCTTATTATATAAAAGAGGATGCGCGCGATGAGAACGCGGCACGTAAACAAAATTGTAACTCACCAGATAGTGACATGTGTCTACTATTTGATTAGATGATGACATGTGCTAAAACTTAACATTAATTATAAATATATAAAAATAAAAATAGAAAACGAATAAAATAATTTTCAAGTAACTAACCAGATAGTAAAAAATAAAAATAATTATTGTTCAAAATAATTATGAGAAAAGGAAAATTTCTAATAGTCCACACTAGAGACTCTGTTAGGGGATATGTATGATCAAAAGTATTTAAGGGTCGAATCCACCAGAGACGGTTAGGAGATTATAAATTTACACATTGATTTGCATTTTTTAAAATTGAAGGGTAATATTGAAAAAAAGAGATTGACGATTTTTTTGCAGAAAATCCAATTTCTAAAACATACATAACTACTTTTTATGTGCAGATTTAATCTACTTAAAATGGAATCCTTCTCGTCACATGCGGGCAATGTCTTCATTGTGACATCCATATTTGTGGTTGTGCCAGTTTCTGCCTCATCCCGATGGTACATCGAATGTTTTTCCATTTTACCATTGAGCCATAAGCCATCTTCTCACTGATGCCATCCTGGCTGCTATGTAGTGTTGGAGAGTCGGCTTGAAAGTTTTCGATGGAACATATCACGCTCTCGACGTCATCATATTCCTCAAATGTTCGATCTTGAGATCCTCCCATGGATTGCGATTTAACCGATTTAATCCTTGAATGTACAATCTTCGCCTCGTCTTCCGCCTCGACGGCACAGCCGACGGTTTTCCAGGTCCTCCTTGCTGATTTCTTCTTCTTGATCTGCTTCTTTATTGTTTGATGTGGTGAGATCATTTTAGAAATTGTGTTCGCGATTTCGACATGTATAAAAAACCTTTCAACTCGGCCAATGTTGCCGTTATCGTCATCCCACCAAGCATTTCTGAAAGCGCATTAGGAGTCCTGCATTTCTTTTTTGTCTTCTATAGAGGACTATATTCCGCCTCAAGGGCCTTACCTTTCTTTTTCTTCTTCGGCCGCTTTGGAGCTGGGGTTTCTCTAGTTTCGACCAATCATCCTTTTTCGATTGATCTTTTTTTGTTTAAACCTTCAACAGCCTTCTTCTGTAGATAAACTGTTTTTTCACATTTCATGTCTATCTATTCTCTTTCCATTAGTCTTTAAATACAAAAAGAAACAAAGAGACCGTTAGAGTCCTATAAACTACGAAACATGAAGATATAGGAAAGTGTAGATCAATCCTACAACTTAGGAAACCATGAACGTGATTTTCTTCTCTTCACCAACATCTTCGGTTCGGTTGTATTGATCGAACTGTTTGGTTCGCATCAAATGCATAGCTTCCCCATGGATATTCAAGGAAGAAACCAATATCCCGATTTATTTAGACTATGTTGACTTACATAAGTCCAAACTGTAACTTCAGTGCAACAATAACCTCCATAGTTATGATTAATGCAACACTCAACTTCTTCCACGATGTTTTCTTATTCTCTTCAACATTTGAAGTAGGTGGGCTATATTCACACATTTCCGATTACCGACAACCTTTCCGAAGCTTTCCGAAATGTACTTAGAACAAAATGTGCTAAATCCACCAAAGACTTTGAGAAAGTGATAAATAATCTATTGGAAAGGTTAAAAAGTATCAAATAGACTATTTAAAAAATATATATATATATATATATATCATTTATGACCAAATCATGAACACTATATACGTTTGTTCTTCATAAATACTTTGATCCGGCGAGCAGATCGACGACGAAATTCTAAGCAGGTCAACGGCAAAAGTCGTGTCTGTTGCATGATTACCACATTGCAAAGATGTTTGTGTATACGGCCGCCATGAAATTTAGAGATAAGTTTGATTGTAAAACTAAATGTTGTGTTGGGTTTTGTAAAATCTCATAGGCACAATGAGGTATGATAATATATATTCTTGGACAATAAAAAAATTATATATATATTTATATTTATAATTGTGAGGTAGGAAATGTCCGGAGTGAGTTTAAGATTTGGTTCGGCAATATTACCTTTACTAATCCGCTGTAATTACGTATCCCTGTTCGTGTCGGTTTGTTAATTGGGCTTCCAATTGGTTTGGTTGTGAATATAGCCCATGCCTATTTCTTATATTATTGGGCCGTATTTAGGTATTTGTTTACCCTACTAATTGATTGTGTATTTGATTTTGGAGGTAGTGGGACCCGCCCGGTTCCAAGTGGTTATCCGCGGCACGAGAGCCAAAAGTGTGTCCTCCCATTTGCCGGCGAAGAAGAAATGAAAGGATTGCTTTCCCTTGAGCCGTTTCCCTCCTTGTCGACGTTTACCAGTACCAGACCCTCCTCTTCTGCTCCTCTTCGTGCCCAACAGGTTTCCTTTTCTTCCGATTCCGAGTTGGATTCGGCAGTGGAAGGTAAAGTAAGTGAGCTGAAGATCGATGAGAAAGAAGTTGGTATGTACCAGAATGAAGTCGTTGCTAGTCAGGGTATAAGGATAAGGAGACGACCACCCACCGGACCTCCCTTGCATTATGTCGGACCTTTTGAGTTCCGCCTCCAGAACGAGGGAAACACGCCTCGCAACATCTTGGAAGAGATCATATGGCACAAGGATAAAGAGGTTTCTCAGGTGGAATTCATGGAGTGTGTGCTTCTTTCTCTCTTTCTTTCTTTCTTTCATCTTCTTTTTGTTCGCTCTAATTCGAAATTCTAAGCAGATGAAGGAGAAAAGGCCTCTCTATACCCTTAAGAAGGCTCTCGAAAGCGTTCCTCCTCCTAGAGACTTCATTGCTGCTCTTCAATCTGCCCACCAAAGAACCGCCCTGCCTGCTTTGATAGCTGAGGTTAAGAAAGCTTCTCCAAGCAGAGGAATCCTCAGAGAGGATTTTAACCCAGTAAGAGTTTAGCCTCATTTTCCCTTTTTTTCTTTGGGATTAGAAAGAACTACTTCTCAAGGCTCTATATATATAACCATCTTAGGTTGAAATCGCACAAGCTTATGAGAAGGGCGGAGCAGCATGTCTTAGCGTTTTGACAGATGAAAAATACTTCAAGGTAATACCATCAAGGAGATGTTCTTCCAGACCAACTTAGATCTTATAGCTTTGTTTCCCCTTCCTTCAACTATGAAGTAGCTTTGTTTGAGAACCTGTCAAACGTTCTTTGCCATGATGTTGTTTCCATATAGGGAAGCTTTGAGAACCTGCAAGCAATAAGGAATGCTGGTGTCGAGGTTCTTGCTTTCCACCCCCAAAAATATTCCTTTTTTTTCGGTTTCTCTGTTTGATCTAATTCAGATACTGCCATACAACTGTGACATGGAAAATTCTGATGTCTTGTCATAAAAAATGCAGTGCCCTTTGCTATGCAAAGAGTTCATTGTAGAGGCATGGCAGATATACTATGGTAGAAGCAAAGGAGCAGACGCAGTTCTCTTGATTGCTTCTGTGTTACCTGACCTTGACATCAAATACATGATTAAGATTTGCAGAATACTTGGAATGGCTACACTTGTCGAGGTTTGTGTGTGTGTGTGTGTATATCCTCAGGGAACCCCATTCAACTAATGCTTCTGTCTCTTCCTAATCTAATTATTGCTTGGTTACAACTTGCCACTAGGTTCATGATGAAAGGGAGATGGACCGCGTTCTTGCAATTGAAGGAGTTGAGCTCATTGGCATCAATAACCGTAATCTTGGTAAAAGCTTGAACGGGACATTCTTTAAAGCTAGAGGTTCAATCCTTCTTGATCTATTTTATTACCCTTTCTTTCAGAAACGTTTGAGATAGATATTGGTATTACAAAGAAGCTGCTCGAAGGAGAGCGTGGCGAACTGATCCGTCAAAAAGGCATCGTGGTAAGCAGTATTCAAGTCCTCTGTTTCGCTTTATTCCTTGCAGGCTTACCACACCCCTCTCTAAAAAATTGTTATCCTCAACTTGTCTTTACACGGTAGGTGGTTGGAGAATCTGGGTTATTCACTCCCGAAGACATTGCATTTGTACAAGAAGCTGGCGTCAAAGCAGTAAGTTTTTGCAAACTTAATGGGTCAAGATACATTGCTCAAATTGGTAATGGTTAACGTGATCCTAGCTTCCTTGTGTTTATCTTTTTCTGTTGTTAGGTTCTAGTCGGAGAATCTCTTGTAAAACTAAGCGATCCCGGGAAAGGAATCAGCGCACTTTTCGGAAGAGATATCTCAGCATGAGTTTAGTAGAAACTTTTTGTATAGAAAAAGCTTCAGCGAGGTCTCCCTCTTCTTAATGTCGCTCAAGTGTGCAGAGTGACATGTTCAACTTTCTTTTCTTCTCATGTATAACATTTTGTAACTAAATTTTCATATCCAATGTCAAAGCTTTTCTATATTTCTCAGTGCTTGTAAATGGCCGTCTCCATGCAAATTGGAGATTACGACAAGGTAATGATGTATGGTGAAGCAAAGGTATTGCCAGATGTTACAATCAATTTTCCAACAGAACATCAGGATAAACATGAATTGGCAATAACAATAAGATCTCTGACTCATAAAATCTAGATGCTTCATAGTTAAAACTGAAAAGAAAGAAACAGAAGCCGAATTCATATAATTAAAAAGACTTACAGCATCAACGATCACTCCTTTATTGAGAGACCAACTAACATCAAACTTAACTGCAACTACCGACACTTGGAAGTTGGAAGAGAAATAGATACGTCTATTTACTTTACCAACCTGCACAAGAAATACACCATGAGGAGATCATGAGTTTTAAAGAGTCCCTTTCCCACATTCTATGAACACTACTCAGAATGCGAGTTACCTTGGATTCTTAATGCATCAAACGAGTTCAAGAACAAGAGCAGAAGCACCTCCTCCGCCATTGCACACTCCACCCACACCGTACTTGCCACTTCTCTTCCTTAGTATTCCAAGCAATGTAATCAGAATACGGGCTCCACTGCAGCCTAGAGGATGACCTAAGGAGACAGCTCCCCCATTCACGTTCACCTTCTCCTGTTTAGACATAGAGGAACAAACTGATGTTTATGAGACCAGCTGATTGATAAGGTGATGATTTATGAGAATGTAAAAGACTGACCGGAACTATCCCAAGTAGCTTTTGATTTGCAAGTGCTACAACCTGCGAAAAATGTCAGTTCAATCAAAATTAGCCAGTCACAAATGGTTGTCTACTCTTTAGGAGATGAAGACGGATTTTCTTACTGCAAATGCTTCATTGATCTCATAGTAATCAACTTGAGAAGATTCCAGACCAGCATGTGCAATAGCTTTTGGTATTGCAAGAGCAGGAGCAGTAGTGAAAAACTCCGGTTCCTGCAGGGTTTGGATCTCATTTAGTTAATGGAATAAGACATCTAAAATGTTGTAATTAAGAAGGCAATATTATAAGTGATGTACCTGAGCTGCATCACCATACCCTTTAACTTTTGCGAATACTTGAAGTCCTAGCTGAAGCGCCTTCTCTCCGCTCACCAGGACAAGAGCAGCTGCACCATCACTTTGAAAGGGATACAAAATTTTAATTAAGAGAGAGAGAGAGAAGTTGCAAGTCAAACCAAGATCCACTTCAAAGATTACACAGGTTCTTTATCAGATGAGAATGTATATATAATAACAAAATATATATATGGTCATCTAGAAAAAAGACCTTATGCTAGATGCATTTCCAGCTGTAACAGTGCCTCCATTCTCCTTGAAACTCGGACGGAGTTTCTTCAATTTTGCAGCATCAAACTGGGATATTGAGGCATCATACATGTAGCATAAGAAATTTAGTTCTGTGATGTTTTCGATTTATTTAACCATTCATTTCATTAAAAGATAGAAATGACTAAAATTTTGACTGACACACATGAGAATAGGTATACATACTCTATTGATTACCTTAGTTCCCTTTAGAAGAAAAAAACTTATGAAACAGGCGAGTAACAAGAAAAACACAACTTCAGGTTCACTAGAGGCTATATATATCAGGGCATTAATGCATAATCTATAACAAAAATCACCTTCCCAAGACCTTCGTCCTTGTCAACAATGGTTGATGGCCTGCCCCTTCCTCCAGAGACTTCAACCTGTATTTCCATGTATGGTTACGGTATTCACCATTTATCATGCATTGACAAATACAATATAGAAATACACTAACCGGGACAATTTCCCATGTGAAGGCACCAGCTTCCTGGGCAGCAATGCCACGTTTAAAACTCTGGACGGCATAGTCATCCTGCATATTCACCAGTAGGAAACCAATAAACTCATTAACGTTTTGAGTTTCAGCAAACTATGGAAACCTGCTAAACATATTCTTGTATCTCACAGTTTCAGAGAGAGAGGTAAACTATCAAGGATAATTACCAAGGCATCGAAAAAAACAGTGAAATTTTACAGAAAATTGATGCTTGTTTTTTTGATCAAATCATCATCATGCTTGTTAATTCAAGAAAATAAAGGAAAAACATACTTGCTGCTCCCTCGTTATCTCATATTTCTCAGCGCACAATTCTGCACAACTTCCCATCCCACAGTCGCTATAGACATCCCATAGACCATCCTTGAGCATTCCATCTACTAGAGAATCATGACCGAATCGAGATCCTTTCCTGCATAAAAAATTGAATAATAAACTAAGAAAGGGATCTGCGTAAGAGTAGAAAGGCCAAATGACTGCATAACCGCATCATTTACCTTGCTTCTGCCAGATATTTTGGTGTATTAGACATGCTTTCCATGCCACCGGCGACGACTACATCATTGATCCCCAACTGGATACTTTGAGCAGCAAGCATTACCGCTGAAACCACGGAACAAGACAAGACGGTAAAAATAGTGTATCCTGATGTTAAAAGGGTAAAAAAGCCACATTACAAAACGTCCCAAGTTCTCACCTTTCATGCCTGATGCACAAACCTTGTTGACAGTGGTACAGATAACAGAGTTAGGGATTCCTGCCCCTAAAGCAGCCTGGCGAGCGGGAGCCTGACCGAGATTTGCACTAAGAACATTGCCAAAGATAACTTCTTGTACGAGAGAAGGGTCAAGATTTGCCCTCTTGAGAGCAGCTGGGCAGTAAAGTAAATGCAAGGGCACGTCAATTACAATGTAAAGAAAAAGGGTTACACAGAAGGGATCCAAGGATCGGACCTGCAATAGCAATGGATCCAAGCTTTGTGGCAGGTAAGGAAGAGAGAGATCCGAGAAAACCACCCATGGGGGTGCGTGCAACACCCACGATGCAAACATCTGTTGAACAACTCGTCTACTCAAATTCCTGGGTGGATCAGGAAGAAGAATGTGATGTGATAAAGAAGAAGGGTAGTACCTCTGGGATTAACGGAGGAATCTGGTGTATGAGCCATGAATAATCTAAAAAATGCAGTGAGAGTCAACAAGGGGCAGATCCTAGAACGTTCCTGGTTCCATTAAATGCAGAGATCTAGGACTAGGAGGGTGGGTTACCTGAGTCGAGGGAAGAAAGGAAGGAGGTGACGAGAAATGAGAGTCCTATCAAACGGGAACCTTTTCTTTCTTGTGCTTTTGCGGCGACGATAACTACGAGGAAGAGCAACACGACAGCTATGTGATCTCTGCTTCAAATCTGTTATTTTGATTATAAAATTTGAAAAAACCTCTGATTAAATTAATTAATAAATATTTGAATGAAAAACACCACACCGAGTTTCTTGTTTGGATGATGCTTGGCTTAAAGAACAAGGTTGGGAATGGCAGCTCTGTACATGTATGGTCAGATTTATGGATTGAGGGTGAGAGTCCCTTGATGAATATTCCAATCATCGATCTTAACCTCAAGGTCAAAGATCTTATTGATCCAGCTTCTAGGAGATGAATGAAACAAAGTTGAATCATCTCTTTTACCAGGAAGGATCAAAAAGATGAAGCCAATTGTGTCTAGACAAGACTTTTGGATTTGAAAATTCAACACAAGTGGGGAGATTACAGTCCTGGATTTGAGAAACCAAGGAATGGCAAGCGACACAAGAATCCGTTTCGAGAAGAAGATTACCTTAAGCACATTAAATCACCAAGGTATAAACCATGCCGCTGATACCATATGCTACACCGATGCAGCGTGGAAGTGTGATGCATCGAGTTGCGGGCTACAAAAGGCTCGAGAGAAAGGTGTGCAATTCTTGCATATGTGCTCTGACTTACATGTTTTAGTTAACCTCCTCGTAAGGAGGAACTACATACGGAGATTCATGGCTTTTTTCGAGATCAGAATGTTAGCATCAAACTTTTGTTTGTTAATTTTTTTTCTTTGTTCCACGAGAAGCCAATATGTTGGCGGATTCATTAGCTAAAAGAGCGTTTGATGCTCTTGTTTTCTCGACATTTCGACATGAATATTAAATCTTAAACTTGTGACAAAAAAAAAAGAAGTTTAATTTGGTGTTAGGAAAAGAATGTAAATTGATTAATGATACACATAATTTTAACCCTATATAAACTACTGCAAGTGCACAACAAATATTGTAGTGATCGCATCTACAAGGACAAGTATCACAATAATAACTTTAAGAGTGAAACTAAGCTAAGACAAAAATATGATTGTGGATTGCAAATTAAAAACAAAAATAGCAAGTAAAAGATGTAAACTTATGAATAAAAAGTATTGGGCATCATAAAATTCGCAGGGATTTATAAATAGACAAATCACTGGAGAGCGCATTAATAATCGTTCTAGAACTCAAATCACGAAATCAAATTGATCTATTATCATAGCATCAATTACTATGTCTAACAACCTAAGATCATAAACTGTGGTTTGAATTCAAAAGGTTAAATATGCATTAAAGGTTAAGTTTGATATGTTCACAAAACACCCTAACATCAGCTTTGGTTAGCTAGAGATGTTTTGCTCAAATAGGTTCTTTCAGGCTTTTAAACAAACATTTTTGGTGCGTTAAACTAACTAAGATCATAAACTAGGTAGCTAATCAAGTTTTAGCAATAAGGACAAACTATATGAAGAAACCAAGTTATCAATCTCTAAATTAATATCTTAATTCAATCAAACCATGAAATCCCTTTGAAACCCTAAAACCTAATTGGAAAACTACTAAGACATGGTTGAAATTAAATCAAAAGATGAAATAATGAAAGACATATGAAATCAATAGATAACAAGAACGTTTAGAAATCTTCTCTAAATTGTGTCAATAGGGTTCCAAAGATCCTCTACCAAAAGCTTAGAGTACAAAAGTTTCAATAAAATTAAGGTTTCTTCTTTCTAAAGTAGCTAAAAACGTATATTAATAAGTCTAAAATCGTGCAGGTCGAAAATCTCTGGCAAAACCAAATTAAATTAGGAACCACTGAAAATTTTCTTTTTTTGTCAGTTTTAGCTAGATTGATATGTCTTCACAAGAATTGGTGTAACTTTCTGACCGTTGATCCAAATGATTTTAAACTTCTTCTAGAGTAAAGCTAACTCAATTTATATCTTGTATTCATATATCAGATTAATCCATAATATTAAAGCCTCCAACGATTGCTTTATATATAACGCTTTAGAACTGTCTAATATCTCTTCTCTAATCGTTTTGCCCAGTTGACCTGTAAAAGATTCTAAACACTACAAACACAATAAAACTACCACTCAAGGTATTAAACCGCATGAAAACCATTAGATAGAATAATAAAAATCATATCAAAAACCATAAAAACCATTATATATCAATTAACTAAGTTATCATATCTCTTATATCTATAGTGGGGAAGAAAAGCAATCTTGTAGGGTTTTAGTTTTAAGTTGGCTATTTATTTTAATTAGATTTAGTTAAAGGTTTGATTCGATTGGACTATTTTGTTTTTAAGAATTAACTAATTAAGCCATGTCATGATGTATGTATGTGATGTTTTCATGTATTTAATAATTAGTTAATAATAAGGCAAATAATAATGTTATAAGTGTTTTATTATGTTATAATAAATGTTTTATCATATAATAATTTAAGTGATTGTAGAGTTCAAAGTAAGCAAACTCCAAAAAAATCACTTCTTAAATAATGTGTAGGAGTGAGATCGGAGGTTTTAAACCATTTCTCTCTAATTGAGAGTGATTTCATGGATGGAGGAGAAATTTACGTTAGAACCGGTAATGTAACAGCGCATTTCGTTTACAGCCTCGGCTTCATGTTAGTCTTCCGAATAAATGGAAGTGGTTTAGGCTAGTTTTGTCCAAGCAATTTTCCAACAAAGCATTTGGCACTCTTGTTGGCTGCTTGAAGTGATATGGATTTTTGATCCGGGTTTGGTCCAAAGAGTCCTAAATCTCGGAACTGTTATGACCAACCTCTAAAGTTATACAGATAGGAAAGTGAAAAAGAAGGTAATATGAAGAAGATGTGTGTTTTATACATAGGGATGATGGATACGAGACGACAAAAGTCAACCATGTTGTCGGACATGCTATACCTATGATATCACATGACGTGTACCATGCAGCAATGGTGGCAATTGAAGTTTTCATAATAAATGTACCTGTATTCAATTGGAGAATTGGTGAACAAAGGCTACACAAGAAACTTCATAGTTTAGAGGAGATCCACGAGATGGATAACGAGATCTTGAAGACAATGCAATTTGTTCTGTTAGCAAAACTTCAACCGAGATAAAGTTAAAGCTTTTTAGGAGGATTATGATACGGGATGTTTGGTATTGGAATGTGTAAATTTCAGAATTATTGTGGATAATTTGGAGATTTAACTAAATGAAGTTCTCCCACGCATACAATTCGCATCAAAACAAGATATAGTCATATAGAGAAGGGAAATAATAGAACTTTATTATCCGTTAGCGAGTAAAACTTGTTTACGAAAAGTATCGTCATACTCACTTTTTTTGCGATATCTTCTATATTTGTTTAAGTAGTAAGTTGCATTGTACAATAGTTTGTATGCTCGCTTAAAAATTAATAAAGTTTTGTAGATGGGAAAAAAAAAGGTAATGTATAGGAGATTATACCGCATTTAGTAACAGATCGAACCCATCTTTTGGTTTTAATAACAAGTCACAAATCGGACCCATTATATTCTCGATTTCTCGTAGTTTATTTAAAAAAGCAAAAAGAAAAGAGGGAAAAAAAAAAAGGTGACAAAACCCTAATTCTGATTCTTCTTCTGTTAACAGAGAGTTGGTTGCCGTCCGCCGTTCCCTGACTAGTTTGTTGGAAAAAACCAAAGATGTCTGCTAGAGGGGAAGGTCACGGCATGGCAATGGCAGAGAGAGGCACTGGGAAGAGGAGGGTGGGGAAGAGTAAGAAGGATGGAAAGACGATGAGGAATAACAAGTTCAAGGCATTACCTCCTTCCTCTGCCAAGGTTTCCGTCAAGGACAAAAAGCTGTTCAAGAAGAGAGCGCGAGACTACAATTCCGATGAAGACGATGAAGCTTCGAAACAACCCGAGGTGACCATTCGCGAGAAGATATTCACCGATGCTAACATGGGACCCAATTACGACGAAATTGAAGAGGAACAATTCTCCGACAGGGACGAGAATTCCGACGGGGAAGACCACGGGGAGATTCAGTCTGGAATCACCAGGTTTGCTACTGATGGATGCAGCGCCTTCAGAACCGCTTTCAAGGCAATCATGAAGAAGACCAAAGGAGATGATACATTGGTGACCTCTCCTTCTATGTTCTCTCTGTTAAAAACCCTAATCCAAAGTAATTAAATTAGTCTTGGTTCGTCGTGTTACAGGGTCCCGTTTTATCAGCACACAAGCATCTTGTTGCAGAGAAGCTAGCCGAAGAGGAAGCTGAATGGAAGGCAAAGAGTCAGGCCAGAAAGGCAAAACATTTGGTAATGATTCTGGTTGCATTCTTTCTTCTTCCTGCTTTTGTTGATGACTCAGTAATCCAAACAATGTCTTTAAGGTTGCTGAGAAAGGACATGTTAAACCTGCAAGCTATTTGGATTCCCATGAAAAGATTCTTATAGGTGTTGCCACCAAAGGAGGTATGCTTCACTCTACTCTCCTCTCTCTCTGTTTGTTTGGTGTGTTTCTTTTAGTACTGACTCAGTTTCCTCCATCAACTCCTGGAATCACAGTGGTCAAACTATTTAATGCTGTAAGTTTGCTTCTACTTCTTTTCTGCTGGACTGAGTTTAGACTGATTCCTCCGATGCTAACTTTATTCTTTCAAACAGGTAAACAAGGCTCAACATGCTCAGAAAGGTTTGAATCCCTTAAGGTCAAAAGATGCTAAAGGTAGGCTTAGATATACACTCTTTGGCATGAATCTTTCTGTATCCATCGTCCTAGTTTTGCCTTCTGAACCTGTTTATTTTGTTTTACTGGAACATCCATCAGTGTTAAAGAAGCGAAGAAAAGAAGCATTCTTCTCAGAGTTGGGGAAAACATCCAAAGCAGACTCTAAGGTTTGGCATATCTCCCACTTCTTCCCCCAATCTTGAGTGTTTTCAAACCTTCACTTTTGGATGAATGTCGAAGCATGTTCTTCATCTGGCTCCTAAAGAGAAAGTAGCATGGGTGATGTGATAGTATATAAATCAAAAGTATCCTTGGTAAATTACTAGTGTGATACTGTTGCATGGTGCAGGCTCAAACATCTTCAAATCCCAAAGAAGACGAAGCTCCTGCTTGGGCTCCTCTTCGTGATAATTATATGTTAGCAAACCCAAAGCTCAAGGACTGGGACAAAAAACAGGTATCCTTCCTTCTTATCCAAAGATCTGGAACCACCATACTGATATACACTCTTTGCCTGAATCTGGAAATTGAATGTCTGCAGGAAACAAGCGAGGGAGATGATTTTGCCGCTATGTCAGGAGATGAAAGTTATGAAGACTGAGTACTTCTTAAAGAGCTTGAACCGGTAGTTACAGTATGAGCAAACTTTAACTGTATTGTATCATGCGTCTATTTTCCGATCAATATGAATGAATTCTGTTTTTGGATAGTGCAACAAGAACTTGAAAGCTGATAATATCAATAGAATTTGTTTTTTCTTTACTCTTGTGGGTTGGCTTTTGGAAAATACACTTTTTAGATCCGTTAACCAAAGCAGAAGTAAATTTAGAACATTGCCCTATGTGGTGTACTCTAATATTCTTAAACATGATTGACAAATAGTGCAAACAAATTAGAAAATCATACGGGGATTTACATATAAATATTGAGCAATATACATTCATAGTCTTCCCTTGGCTACAATAGAACAAAATTTAAGGATCCTTATACTAAAGAAGATGACAGAAGAAGATGGCAACTTCATGCAAAAAGAGGCAGAAGCATGGCCCCTCTTAAACAAGAATGAAGCTTTTGCGGCCGAAAACTGGTAATCCTAATTAGCCAATGATGGCCATTAGAACCAGTCTTGATCTGTTAGACTGGAAATGCTTTTCACTCTAAAACTGCCCGTTGGTTTACATCTCGTTGTCTGAGGTTCTTCATTCTTTTGAGTTTGTGGCATCCTCAGTAGCTTCTTGTTGGGCTTAGCGGGTCGTAATCATAAGCTTCACCTGACTTGACGAACCGTCCCTTCACACGCCGTCTCACATCAGCCCTTTCTTTCCTAGAGACATACCTCACTCGCTTGTCAAACCTATTTACACAAAATATGTAGACAGCATAAGCAAATAACAACCTTCACTGATGATGAATTGAATTCCATTTCCATGTGGTTTATACTTACTTGCGAGCCTTCTTCTTTTCCTTGTACCGCATAACTGCATTGTTACGCGTTGTTGCGTGTGAGGAAGCATTAATCTCCTGTGATGTTGGAGGGCGCCATGGTGATGGCTCTCTTGAAACCTGCTGCAGCGATGAAGCCCCACAATCTTGGAAATCTCCGGCAGTACTTTCTCCAGTGACGCCAGAGAATGAGATATTTGAATGGGATGGCTTTGAAGAGAAGCAAATAATTGGCTCAGTTCTACAGCTCATGAACGAATCTGCAGATGCACCAGTGCTTCCAGCTGGCTGCTGCATTGCGTTTCCTTGAATTGAACCCTGAAAAAAAAAAACAAGAGAAAAATTCATCACTCAAGTTACTGATACTAGTCAGATCGAAGAAGAATGTTGAAAGAACCTCTGGAGCTGCATGTTTCTCAAAAAGACTCCCAATTCCACCGTGTTCGAAGAGATCTTTTGAAGAGTTGTAGGCTGTACCAAAGAGCTCTTCGTAGTTCCCGAGGGCCAAGTCCACTTCATCCATAATGAGATTGCCATAGAAGTCATCTTCACATACTCCAAGACCCTGCAACCAAAACAAGAATAAGAGACATTTAGATGCCAGTTGCTTCCAAGATTCTACCAGAGTAAGAAGAAAGTCATGTGAATTACCTTAGCCAATGAAGGATTTTCTGGAACATTGGAGCGATCCATACCTTGTGCAGCAGAAGTGTTTTCAGGCTGATCTACATTGACATTTTGGGCAGCTGACTTTTCTCCAGGATCGTCGCCTATAGTCATCAACCCCAACTCTTGCTCACAGGCAGATTGTCCAGCCGAGGAGAAATCCAAATCCAAATCCAAACAGAAGGACCATATGGAAGCAAGCTCGGCACTTGAAGGGCAACCAGAATAACAAGTGATGGTTTGCCTTTTGTGATGTGAAGCAGTAGAAGAAGGATCAGAAGTAGTGGGGTTGTGGCCCAACCAATCACAGTTTTGACAGAGAGAAGCCCTCTCATCGCTACAGCGAACAGTTGCCGGCTGTGCATTGCACCTCTCACATATGAGAGTCCGCGAATGGCGTTTGGATAAGGCATTAGCAGAATGGACATTACGGTCACAGGAGAGGCACAAACAGGCTGCATCAGAGCGGCAATGCACCATTGATCTTTGTTCACCACAGAAGTCACACATATAACCCATGTCCAACAGAAGAAAGCAGGCTCCTTTTTCACTGATCAAGAATCAAACTCTTTGTGTTAGTCCTTATATCACAATACATGATATTAGTAACAGGAGATGGAAATTTGAATTGAAAAACAAGTCCTGAAGTAAGATCCAATCGTTTTAGGTAATAACTTGTATAAAGAGGAGGGCGATAAAAAGAGCAAACCAGTTCTAAAGGCTTCACAACCTCAGATCAAGAGTTTTTACAAATCCTCGACCCGTCAGAGAGAAGAGCAACTTGGAGATCAGCCAGCAAAAGGGTTTCTAAATTGCAAAACAAAAGAAAAAGGAAAACAAAACAACTTACGAATGAGAGAGATGGTCGAAGCGATGATTCCACAGATCTTTTCTGCGTCAAGGGAGGGTAAAAAGAAAGAGATAGACAATGGGTGGGTGTGTCTGCGAAGGGACATGTGATAAAACTTTAAACTTTGGGGGAAAAAGTGCAAAAAGGCGCATTCTTGGGGACCCCACAGATATTTACGCCACGCGCTCACTTCTTGTACTCGCCTTCTGGAGTGCACACGTGAACCTTTTCCGCTTCTGGATTCTCAAAGCGTTCCCTTTTAGATGCTTTACGACCTATCGCAACATAGTCTTTGCTTTGACCTTACAAAACCAAAATATCTCTCTTTCTTTTCTTTTTTCCATTAAATATCTTTTGCCTACAAAAGGAGATATTTTTTCTAGGGGAAAAGAAATATCTGGCAAGTTAGATACGTCTATCATTATATTTATTTTTATGTGTAACAGTGACTGACACGCAGTCGATAATATTTGTACTAGAAAATGACTCGGGCATAGTCCGAGTATGTGTTATAGATTTGTTTACTATTTTAGTATTAATAAAATGGTATCATAATTTTCGAACAAAAATTTATATTCTTAAAATAAAATTGATAAAATAATCAATTGATCTTTTTCACTTTAAATATTTTTGTTGTTTAAAATTCAGAATTTATTCATGTGAAATATGTACATAAAATAAGTACACAATTTACTTGTTGGCGACATGTATTTTTGGTTACCTTATAACTCATTCTTTAACAATAAGTTTAATATTAATTCATTATATTTTTTGTATATCACTACAAAAAACGTGTCAAATTGTATTATTTATTTTTAATATTTGCATTACTTATATCATTGTAAATGCATTTTGCATCACTTAAAAAAGTGATTCTGAAAGTGTCGATGCAAATATTTCTTATCAATTAATACGTAATCGATACAAATATGTAAAACATTTACATCAATTGTTGTAACCGATGTCAATATATATGTATCAATTGCGAAAAATGATGTTAACTTTTAAATCAGTTTCTATAAATGATGTTAGTATTTGTACCAGTTATGATAACTGATGTTAATTTTTCTATCACTTGTAAATAATTGAGGCTAAACTTAGTGTCAATTTCTTTAAGTGCTTCTAATTCTTTTATCATTTATACTAACCGATTTCAAGAATTACTATCGGTAGTGTCAGTTATACCAACCGATGAGAATATTAATTTTGATTTACAACATAAATAGCCTATTTTATTTGATATATTTATAAAATTCTAAAAAATATTGATTAAATACGAAAAACCAAAGAAATTACTAATTAATGTATTAAAAAGCAGATTACATGATTCGTCCATGCGCAAAATGAAAATGCATAAAACATAAACAAACTAAAATTGCTAAGCTATTCATCATGTCTAGCATGGTTTCAATTCTTAAGCGTTTTGATATCCATTGGCCCCATCATCCCCATTATCCGTTTCCATATCCATGGATATTAGCACCATCATCCATTTCCTGGAAAAACAATCATACAACAAATCTGTTTATCATCTAAATATCCATAAACAGTTAAGCATCATCCATTTAAAATAAGAACCATTTACCTAAGAATTAGCTGGACTTGGTATGTTTGCAAAAGCTGGATTTGGTATTTCTGCAAAAACTGTTGCAAAACTTCTCGCCCATATCCTTGCCTAAATATTTAGTTAATATATTAGTTATATATAATATTATAATAGTGCACTTTAACTTAAGATTATCGTTATATTATACCTGTTCAGGGGTTGAAGAACCAAGTATATGTTGGACGAACGAAGTCAATCCATTGACTTGATCAACTAATCCTGTCACTTGTCTCTCCAGCTCAACGACTTTTTGAGAATTTTCTATCTCTGGTCTAGTTGCAGCAGAGCGTCTTGCTAATTTTGAAGGTGTGGGTCCACGACCAACACAACAGACTCGTCCTGGACGCTCTGGACCAAACACTTGAGCATATTCATCATCCAAGCTAGCTGTAACATTGTTTATGACTCGCGGATTTTGCCTCATCAACGTTGTAAGTGCTTCCTGAAAAAAACAAGACACATAAATATCCAGTATAATTAACCAGTAAATCCTCCAAACTACACAAAAACAACTTAAAAATTGTTTTCTTTGATATTCGTTCTTTTTATCAATAAGTTTTGTTTAAAAATTAATGTTCAGATTAAGAAGCAACCAATGGTGAAAACTAATTACCGCACGGGTTTTTGCCTCCTCACATACAAAGCTTCCATTAGGTTTCGTACGAGTCGCAATGAAAAACTCTGCTCGACATGGTGTTCTACCAGTCTTGATTTTCTTTATTAAAAAGTACACGCACAAACAATATACAGGATCAGTATAATATATTCGTTTTATAGCACAACTTCGTTTTATAGCACAACGAAGTTACTTACAATCTCATCTCTTCTCCTTGGAAAACTCTTTCTTCCACACACGTGAGGCATGGTATTCTTTTTTTGGTTCTCCACATTTTGCTGTTGCATTCTCTGAAAACTCACATATTTAAAAAGTTACTTGCATTTGGTATAGAGATATACAACTACATATAAGTATCCAACGAATACTCCATACCTACCACTTTTCACTGAACCTTATGTGAACGAAATGATGCCACTGGTCCTCGGGAACGACCACAGGTTGATTTTGCAACGTTTCACTCAGGTTGTTTTGTTTGTAATCTTTCCAAAGACGACGTTTGACATCCTTGCATCTGCTACCTAATGCACTCATCACATATTCTTTTCTCATCATCGGATCATCAAACTGAAATTTGGCCTAAAATGACACCACATAAAATGAGTCATCAGACAAATTATTGTCTTAGAACATCCCATAATCTATCGAGATAAAAAATGTTACCGGAATTACTTCCCATGCCCTTTCTTTTGTGTGAGGATTAACAGCCTCCAATCGATGTAGTTAATGGGTAGCAAATTCACATCATGGCTTAATTGACCTAACCACGATCCAAGTAAACCTCCAGAATCTCCAATTGGTTGACCACAATCTTCATCAAAATGCACAATCACTTTGCTGTTTTGGAATTTCCAGACATCTCTGGATGTCACCATTTTGCCTTCTATGTTCCCATCAGTATCTTGTTGATGAATACATATAGAGGAGGCATATTATTGTAATTTGTTTCCAAATGTGATAAATCATCCGGAGGTTGTGTCTCTGAATCCGTAAAATCCATGGTCCTAAAGAAAGTAAAATTAAATAAAACTAGTTAGCATTACAAAATATTATTTTTATGAACACTAGTTGATTTACTAAAAAGGTACACAAACAAAGTCAATGGATCTAGACAAGTTAAAAGACGTAACAGTCATGTGATCAATCTTCATATCATTAGCTTGATTAAGTCATGCATCTTGTTTCCAAAACAAAAAAACTACAAAAGTTCTTTTGGAGAGACACATAACATAGCAGAAAAACACATTCACAAAACCAACTTTATAAGTTATGTATGATTCCAATTCCTAATCTAGCAGACACATAAACTGATTAAGTCATGTACGGTTCCTATTCTAATCTAGGAGACATATATATGCATAAGCTGTAAGTTTCAGAGATTCACAACACCAACCTTATAAGTTAAAATCCGAAATCCCAATAGCTTAAATCAATAAAGTAATAAAGAACACACTAGAAACCATTGAAGTTTTCTTCAACCTTTAGAATCCAGAGATAAAATTACATTCTTAATAGTTGAAAACCCAAAACAAAAATAATTGAAGCAGAGAGTCAAGTTACCTTAATTGTATATGAGACTGCTCTACGGCGGTTTCTCCAAATAAACGTGTTTAGTTGCAGTAAATTTATATGAAAATAATTGGAACTAAACATGAAATTAATTCCCGCTTGGATGAAAAATTTAGCGGGATCTGAAAAGAGATTTATTGAACAAATTTCTTTCTACTAAATATTACGGTTTATAAGTTGTGTGAGAAATTAACGCTAAAAATCAGATTCCATACCTCTAATTAATCTTCAAATTTAAAATCCTTCGCTTAAAAAAAAATAGATAAATTGACTTGGAAAAGTGTTGGATATGACTCGACATTGAAACTGTGCCGGGAAGAAGAGTAGACCGGTGGTGGTGGTGGTGGCGATGGTGGTGGAGAGAAGATAAATAGGGTAAAATCATAGAACTTGAAGAGAGGCATCAATCGAAAGGAATAGACAAGAAGCAGCTGATATATATTGACCTAAGACTAATGAAGACTCTAATTGACTTAGAGTTTTTCAAGAAATTGGGGAAATAGTTATTTTATCCTCCAAGTAATTATAACTAACACTTATCGGGAGTCTTCACTTCATCTATCCTTTCTCTCATAAAGAGACGAGAGAAGCCCTTCGTCATTGTCGACCTCATCGGAATCATTCATCAGAACCACCATCTTTCCCCCAATTTGAAATCAGAAAAATTCTAGATGAAAGACCTAAATCGAATTCCAAATTTCCTCATAAATTATCAGATGTATATTGTGGGTATGAGTTAGAATGCTAACCTTTCCACTTTGATATCTTATGTTTTCTCAAATTATAAAAAAAATTGTGTATCAAGAATATCGACACACCTATTAAAGAACACGACAAGTGGCTTATAACCCACTCTTATTCCAAATCTACCATTTGATTCAGCTGGAAAATACCAAAATTAAAACAAGGAGACCAAAAGCTTACAATCTCTTCCTCCTCCACTTCTTCTGCTTACCGCCAACGGCTCGTCTCTTGTGGAACAAATCACGAGAGATACTTGAAAAGGAATAAAATTTCAACCCTGCTCCTACAAGAAGATCATCATCTTAGCCATAAATCAAACGAGAAAGAAGAGGAATTCAAGTTTGTTTGGGAAAAACCTCCAGGGGGTTGTTACATCATCCTACGAAGCAAGGGAAACGTCATGGTCAAATTCACCATCAAATTGTTCTGAATCATTGGGATCACCCATATCGTATAAGTCTCTAGGCTGAACATGAACTGCAATATTCCATTCTACATCGTAAGGATCTTTTACATAATATACCATTCTTGCCTGCGATGCCAATACATACGGCTCATCCTCCTCATTATCTCCGGTGTGTAACAAGCATGAAAACTTTACCATATGATTACCATATACGTCCACTTTATATCCTCGTTCCATACGAGTATCAGCCCACTTGCATTTGAATAATACAACTCTGAAAACTTCATAGTAATTTAACTCCATAACTTCAACAAGATTTCCATAGTATGCTACATTTCCTGCTCTTGGGTTAGGATCACTAGAGCTAGCATAACTCATAGTTTCTGCAGCAACATAAACACCACTATTTTGTGTTTTCAGGTTAGCCTCTCTTTCGGTTGCCCGGAATTTGAAACCATTCACATTGTAAGCTGAATACTTCACAACCTTTTCAGATGGACCCAAAGCTAAGCATCGTAAATCATCAGTTATCTCATCTAACTCATTCATCTCCACTTTTTGTTTGATCCATTTTGCAAAATTAAGATGCATTTCTCGGTCAATGTCGATGGCACGAGCCCTCCTGCTCCGATGCGAATGTTTCCTCCGCAACTCATTTCTGTACTTCCTAAACAAGAAATTAGCAATACTTATATATTAGAGAATTGAGTTCAATAAATGTAATTAAAATCAGTTGTTCTTGAAAGAGTCAAACTTACTCTTGTAAGTGATCAAGTAGTTGACAGTTGACCAATATATGTCGATGTGCTTGCATCTTCTCTACATGACTAAGAGTACAAACCTGACCCGCTCCAACAAATCTTCCAAGGTTTGGGAAAATACGTGGAAGTTCTGAATTTGGTCTTATGCTAGTGCGAGCTAGAGGTCGATCATCAACGCGGCCAACCTGAGTAAATCGTGTCTCTATATCATTGAGATACATTGAGCAAAACGTTACACACTCATTAGCTAAATATTGCTCACATATAGAACCTTCAGGCTTAGCGCGATTCCGAACATATGATTTGAAGTGTCCTAAAGTCCTGTTGAAAATTGAATCAAGTTAGTTTCTAGTTGTGTATTTATACATATAAACACATAATGGGAAAGAAGAATACCTCTCAATTGGATACATCCAACGAAATGGAACTGGTCCACCAAATTTTGCCTTTTCGGTGAGATGTACTATTAAATGTACCATCACTGTGAAAAATGATGGAGGAAAAAGCATCTCCATACGACATAAAGTCACTACAATACGATCTTGGAGTTTATCAAGCGCATCGATATCGAGGACTTTTGCAGATATATCTCTAAAAAAATGACAAATTTCAACAATGGCTGATGTTACATCTGGTGGCAGCAAATTTCGAATTGCGATTGGAAATAAATCTCTCATTATCACGTGACAGTCATGGCTTTTTAAGCCAGAAAGCTTTCGACTATTAATATCAACACAACTTGATAAGTTAGAAGCATACCCATCAGGGAATTTTACATCTTTTAAGACACTTAAAAAAATGTCTTTCCTGCCATTATCCAGAGTAAAACATGCTGCTTGATACTTCTCATTATCATCAGGCCACAACTCAGGACGTATACCTAGCTCACGAAGATCTTTTCTAGCACTCAGATTATCTTTTGATTTTTTCTTACAATCCAACAATGTGGAAACAAGATTGTCAAACACATTTTTCTCTATGTGCATAACATCTAAATTGTGTCGCAACATAGCAAATTCCCAATAAGGCAACTCATAAAATATGCTTCTTTTCTTCCACTGCTGAGTACTACTTTTTTCCACATCACTTCGATCTCTCTTTCTTCCAACTCTAGATCTAGGTTTCTTACCAAGAATAACATTAACTTGTTCCAGCTGATGAACAATTGTCGAACCTAATAACGTGACTGGTGGAGACCTGGTTTCTGTTTTCCCGTTAAAATGAGTTTTATCTTCACGAAAGCCATGATCTTGAGGAAGAAAACGGCGATGCCCCATAAAACAATTTTTTTTCCATGGCGTAAACGTTGTCCGGTGCCATCAAAATTGCAGTTTGGACAAGCTAATGTTGTATACGTGTTCCAACCTGACAAATTTCCAAGACCAGGAAAATCACTAACGGTCCACATGATGGCTGCTCGCATGTCAAATGTTTGTTTTGTGGAAGAATCTAGCGTTTCGATACCATCGAACCATAACTCCTTCAACTCTTTGATAAGTGGTTGCAAATATACATTAATATCATTACCAGGCATTTGCTTTCCAGGGATAAGCATAGAGAGGATCATTGAAGTCTGCTTCATTGACATCCATGGTGGAAGATTGTAAGGAAATAATATCACTGGCCATATGCTATAACTAGTACTCATGGTACCAAATGGGTTAAAACCATCTGTCGCCAAGCCAAGTCTCACATTCCTCGGATCAGATGCAAACTCAGGAATTTTTTGATCGAATGCCTTCCAAGCCTTTCCATCTCTTGGATGTTGAAGCTTTCCATCATAGTTACTAGCAGTAGCATGCCATTTCATGTGGATAGCAGTTTTTGATGACATGAATAAACGTTGCAGTCGTGGCTTTAGGGGAAAATAACGCAAAACTTTTGGAGGAACTAGTTTTTCCGTATTTTCTGATTCAGTGACTGTACTCTCAGATCTAGCGACTGTATTCTCTGATCCAGGGGCTGTCTTCTTTGTAGAAATATCATTTTTCCAACGAGAAGTTTTACAAACTTTGCAACACTCACTTTTTGCATCTTCATCCCAATATAACATGCAATCATTTGGACAAGCATGAATAGACTCATAAGACAATCCTAATTTTCGAATAACCTTTTTCATATCATTAAATGAATCTGGTAGTTTGGCATGTGTAAATGCTTCCTTCAGCAAATCAAGCACCATAGATATCCCCTTGTCACTAATCCCACACATACACTTGATATGGTACAACTTCAATATAAAGGACAACTTCGTGAATTTAGTGCATCCAGTATATAACTCTTGATTATAATCAGTAAACAACTCATCAAAAACTTCTCCTTTTCCATGATTTCCACTTGAAGTTGATGGTCTATCAGTGTCCAAAGGTTGCTCTGATGATGCAGGTCCATTTTCCCCATGCACATTAATATCAGGAAAAAGATCATCCAAGAGATTCAAAGTTGAATCTAATTCAATCGGAGCAGTATCAGAAGGTACTCTTGCATTCATTGTGATAGAATCCTCCCCATGTAGTAACCAACTGGTATAAGTACTTAAAAACCCAAAACACATCAAATCCCCATCAATATCTTCTCTTGACTTCATTTTCGTTAGAACACAACGGTTACATGGACACTTCATCATGAATGCATTTGATCTACCAAATGCAAAATCCAAGAAAGTTTTCACTCCTAATATGTATTCTTGAGATAACCGTGATTTGGTTATCCATGACTTATCCATCAAAACTTAAAAAATCGATTTGCACAATCTGTAAGTTTCAAAAACACACAAAACAAACATTAAATTTCAAGTTCTAAGCAAGAAATAAAGATATAAAACATTGTTAAGAACAAAGCAGTGAAGAAAACACTTTTGAGTTGGATGAGAAGGCAATTTGAAGGGTCTCTCCTCTATGTCTCTCCCCAAGCTTCGCTCTCACGTTGACATATGAATAAACGATCTCGGTGTCTGCAACAACATATATAGTAAGAGATGATCATGAAATGGAAAAAAAAACAAGTATCACAATGACGAGAAGAAAACACAAAAGCAAAACCAAATATCAACTTTTATAGTAAAAACAAATCAATTAATCTCATATGTAGGGAAACAAACCACAATCGAATACACAGAAGTTTGATTCATTATACCCGAACCATCGAAACCCTAACGCAAAACTAACAGAGACCTAATTAACGTTGATTTGAAGATGGAACTGGGCCCGGAAGAAGAGTAGCCCGATGGTTGTGTTGGTGGTGACGATGGTGGAGATGAGATAAATAGAGTAAAATTAGAGAACTTGAAGAGAAAGCATCGAAAGGAATTAATGGACGAGAGGCAGCTAATATTGAACTAAGTCTAGTAAAAACTCTAATTGGTTGAGAGTTTCTCAAGAAATTATATGTTATGTTTGGTAACATGTGACTCACACGTGATCAAGAGTTAGAGACGAGACACAATTTATAACAATTAATTACACGTTATTAGTATAACTTTTGTTAGCATCGGTTTCTTATTGACATTAATAATTATTTCATTTTTGTAAGTGATGTGAGCAATAATTCTTAAATACATCGTCTAGTTAATTGATGTAAACTCATATTTTAATATCAATTTTGATAAAGTGATACAAACAAATATAACTTATATCAATTTTATTAAAGTGATGTTAAACTATTTATTATCAACATCAATTACGATAATTGATGTTAAACTAGATATATTTGCTTCAATTATATATAAATGATTTAAAATAATATCATTTTATTTTGTGATACAATTTGACACGTTTTTTGTAGTGTATGTTTATGCATATTTCTTTTTCTCAAAAAATTCTTGCATTCATCGACTATTTGAAATTTAATAATACCAAAATGGTGATTTTTTTAGCTCAAATACAAAACTTTTAAAAAAAAATATTTATGTATTTATTTCATACCAATTCAACCGCTCACTTGAAAAAATATATGAAAAATAACATTTTATTAATTTTTTTTTCCAACTTTAAGTGCATTGCATCGGATAATATGTTTTATCAATTGGTTTAATATGTTTTATCAATTGATTTAATATGTTCTTGAAATTAGTAATTTTTTAATAGGTAATGTTGATATAAACGAATACAAAAGTACAATCACAAAAAATTGAAGACGGTAAAAAAAATTGACAAACTTTATTTTGTAATGGTTTATTGAGTTTTGTTTAGATATTAATTTAATTAAAAATTATACAAAAATCAATAGAAGTGAAAATCTTAATTATATGTAAATATTATGATCGCAAATTTTTTTTTATCAAAAATATACATATAGACTTTATGTTATTGTGACACCAAATGCTACTTTTTCTTTTAGTGCATCTGTGTTTCTTTTGAATATATCATCTTACACTATTGCAAAAAATAAAATTTTACAATCTGCCTACTTACAAAAAAATATTGGTTAGAATAAAGTGATAAACAACATTGTTAATTAGACACTTAATTCCTACAATTGCGTCGTTACAATTACGGGTTGGGTGTCTATGTTCTAGAAATAGTTTGCTGAACTTTTCCAATCCAAACAAAAACAAATCTTTAGCTACTTTTCAACCATAACCATCAACATACTCTACTTCCACATCATTAAAAATAATTGTTACAACATTAGCATGTTTATTAAAATCAACACACTATTTCACTTCTAAGAGAATAATTTTCATTTCTTAAAACAAATATATATATTCTTCTCAAAATTTAGTTAGATTGTTGATGTAATGTCAATAAAATCACATCAACAAAATCATAATATAATTTTGAAAAACCTCTTACACACATAAACTCTTATCGCCTCTTTATAATTTTTCGCTCTTTAGCTATCTTAGTTTTCTCTTATGAATTAACCAAAAATATTTTCTTATTATATTTCTTTTTCACTTCGATTTTTAGATAGTACTCATATAAATATCATACGCAATGTAACACTCTAAAAATTTTTTTATTCTTTCCAACCATGCTAAATTACATTCAATTCTGGATATTCATATAACCCTCTTTTATATATAATAAAAACTAATAACAAATATGCTGATAAATGTTATATTTCTGTAACCCAAAACATATATATGATAATTGTATGCAATTTCAACATCAACTTTTGAGACTAATCAATTCATACTATAAATCTCAAATTATCACGTGACTATTATTTTATAAAAATATAATTTTATATATTTTCCATGAATTATTGATAATTTCTTTTAATAAAATTGTATAGTAGCAAATCTAATGATATTACTAATGATCGAATATTTTATTTATTCTAACAATAAAAGTGTTCAGTTCTCTTGTTTTTAGACAACAAAATAAAAACATTTATACATGTGAGCAAACTTATATATTCTAATATTAAAAATTTAGTAAGATTACTAATAAGTTCATAATACTTGTTCACCTACCTACTGTTATCTTTTGACATATTAACAATTTACAATTGCAATGAAACTTAAAAGCGAAAATCAAAATTAAAAAAGGTCACTAAAATAAAAATTATTAAAGTTATGAGTTTATGAAATAAGAATATTTTTTATGGATTTCCAATTAAGAAAATAAATGAAAATGCTAATGTGGCATATAAATATTGAATGTTTTAAATCCTATGTCCATATACCACTGTATTTCACTTTATTATAATTAAAAAAAATATCAAAAGTTTTGATAATTAGTCAATTATAGTTTTTTTTATGATTAAGACCTTAAAATTAAGAAAATTTCCTAATCTATAGTATCTAAAATTGAAAAAGGAAATTAAATCCACAAAAACGGAAACTACTTAAAGTTATAAGTTTATGAAAGAAAGAAATTATGTCTGAATTTCCTATTAACAACAAAGAGAAAATTAACTTAATTCTAAAATCTTACATGAAACAACACTATTGGTTGATTTATATTAGTTTACATGACAGTCAAATATACAGTGTCAGTGTACTACAAATATAATCAAATTCCTCAGAGTACTCTTGTTTAGATCAATCAAAATAATCAATAACATAATAGTCATCTTATATCATTCACTTCTAACAATTTAATTGTAGATATTTTGCAAGAACATATTCATCGTTCTTTAGCCGATGTCCTCCACCATCAAGCTTGTAGCACCAATAAATCTGAATTTTAACAGCATAATCGTGTTGTAGATAACACTCTCTATATATCATAGCATCCTCATATCTCTTGAGAACGAACTTATCTTTGTAAGTATGTTTTTCAAGTGCCAAGACGTGCTTCAAAGTATCAAAGCTCAAACAATTCATAAATTTAGATTCGATCCACTTCGTTTGGATTAAAGCAATACCAACGTGCGATCCAAAAACAAAGTATAGGTCCAATACCTAGACGACGAAGAACCAAAACTTATCCATGTAAAAACAAGCATAGTTTGTAACAAATAAGTATTATAATCGATAGCTTCACCAAGATTTCAAAGCTCTAAAACCCAAGAATTTCATCTATGTTCAAATAAGATCAAAATCTATGCAAGTTCAAAAGCTGCTAGGTTCCACTAAGATCAAAGCTTTCGGCAATTGTAATAAATTTTACCAAATTGTATATGCTTCTTTATTTATATATATATATATATATATATATATATATATATATATATATATATATATATATATATATATATATATTTTGCAATGTTTATCTTTTTTTGTTTTTTTTTGTTTTACAAAAAATGTATAAATGCAAAAATAGAAAACTTATTAACTATTTCATTTCATTTTACATTTCCCAAAATGCATATAATATCTTAAAATTAAATGGAAAAGATTATGATTTTTTTTCTAAACGAATTTAAGAAAAATGGAAATTTTTTTATTAAAAATAAAAGTAAAATTAACTTAATTCTAAATGTTAACAGTAAAAAACGAATTTTAAAAAATGATTTTTTTAGTTTTATAATTAAAACTATTACTACCTTCAAAATAAGAAAATTTCGTAATCTATAGTATATAAAAATTAAATAGGAAAATCAAAACTTAAAAATCCAC
This sequence comes from Arabis hirsuta, assembly GCA_964056655.1. Classification (NCBI taxonomy): domain Eukaryota; kingdom Viridiplantae; phylum Streptophyta; class Magnoliopsida; order Brassicales; family Brassicaceae; genus Arabis; species Arabis hirsuta. Next base: position 20,773,266 of record OZ053299.1, on the reverse strand, counting down.
AAAAAACAGAAATTACTTAAATTATGAGTTTATGAAATAAGAAAATTATGTTTTAATTTCCTATTAACAACAAAAAGGTAAATTAACTTAATTATAAATGCTTACATGGCATAACACTACATGTTGATTTAAATCTTATTTATTAACAACAAAAAATAGATTAAATTCTTTAAGAAAATAGAAGTTTTTTATTAACAAATAAAAAAAATTAAATTATACTAAATGCTTTAAAAATGGACATATATAACAATGATAAAGATAACGTGGAAACAAATATCATATTCAGAATTTTTTTTTTTTTGTTTCGACCAATATATCTCGTTTCAAAAGTCTACTTTTAATAACCGTGACTATTTTATCATCGAAATTTCATTCATAAAATGTATAATTTACTTTTTTAAATTGAAATCGAATATAAGGATTGATATTTCTGTGATTCATCATAAACATACAAATAATAATACAAATACAAATACACATTAACAAAATCATAAATAATCATAATAGACGGTAAAAAGGTGAATTTATACGAAATTTTTTTAACAAAAAATCTTACTTGTTAACACATTACCAAATCCATTATTTTTTTCTTTAGAATTAAATGTTTTTTTTGAGTAACATAAACTACTAAATTGGTTTTTTGTTATTTAAATAAAAAATAGATATCATATTCAGCAATATGAGTAAAAAACGAAACCTACTTAAATGGGAGCAAAAACTATTTCCTAGTCATCATTTTTCTTGTCATGATAAAAAAATTTTTTAAAGATTTTTTTTTCATGAAAACTTAACATATAGATCAAACTCTTAAAATTAAAATTGTACCTCGATAATCAATTTCCATAGGCGATCTGCATAAGAGAAACAAACTCAAGAAATATGATTTAACATAATTATAATATAATAGCTTAAGTATTACAGTATTCAAATTTCAAACTAATTTTTGTAGAAATGCACACATATAAGAAATCAAAATATGCATGCATAAAACTTGAATAGAATACACAAATTCAAGAACATACTTTATCACACACATATATACAATAAATTATTTCGTAAAATAAATTTAAGTTTACATTTTACTCTTTGTTCATTATTTTATATAATTTTCCATTTTATTTCATTTGGATCCATTGATTTAGTAATTTCTTGTATTACCAAATAGTATATGTTTCTTTATTTCTTATATGTATGTTTTGCAATGTTTACTTTTAATTTTATTTGTTTTTAGGAAAAATATACAATTTAAAAAAAGGTTTATTAACTATTTTCTTTTATTTTACATTTTTCAAAATGCATAAAAATTTTTAAATGGAAAAGATTATAATTTTTTAAGGAAAACGAATTTTATGGAAATAGAGAAATTTATTAACAATCAAAACTAAATTAACTTAATTCTAAATGCTTACGTGGCATATCGCTATTGGTTGATTTAAATCCTATGTGGATAGCTTTAAAAGCTATTCCAAACTAATTTTTGGAGAGAGTCACACATATAAGAAATCAAAATATATGCATACTTAAAACTTGAATAGAACACACAAATTCAAGAACATACTTTATCACACACACATATACAATAAATTATTTCTTAAAATAAATTCAAGTTTACATTTTATTCTTTGTTCATTATATTATATAATTTTCAATTTTTTTTTCATTTGGGTTCATCGATTTAGTAATTTCTTGTATTACCAAAATTGTATATGTTTCTTTATTTTTTATATGTATGTTTTGTAATGTTTACTTTTTCGTTTTATTTATTTTTAAGAAAAATGTACAATTGAAAAAAAAAAAACTTATTAACTATTTTCTTTCATTTTACATTTTCCAAAATGCATTTTGGAAATGGTGGACAAAAAACGATATGGACAAAAATGTGTACCATAAAAATATATGTAATGGTATAAATATCTTTTTCATTATGTAAAGTAATTTATGTAATGTATATATATGTATATAACATAATCGATCATATACCTATAAATACATGTGTTTTAAATATTTGGGAGAAAACGGTCAATTCATCCTTGTATATTGTTGTACACAGTCCCGTTACGGACATGTACTCGCAGACTGTGCTAATACATACATGTACCCCTTATAAATTCAAATTTTTTACCTAGACTAGTGAAACGACCCAACCCGAAAATTCAAAAAATATCCAATTTAAAACCCGGATTATCATTATCACAAATGATAATCCTCAACGGTCAATTCTCAACATGCGGAAGACAATAAACCGATAACAACATTCAATAATCCCATACTTATTGAACATTAACAGTACCAAGTCAATCCCATAATCAACGATCCAATTCAACATAAACCATAATCCACATAACAACACAAGTCAATAACAATACAATACGTTTTAGAATTACTAACACCCTAGCAATTCTATAATAACGAGCAGACAATCGAGTCCCTAAACCATCTCCTTTTCCTCGCCACGATCCCACGATCACACCTTGTCTTTACTTGCATCACATGGTTATACGAGATATGTAAGTATTATCATAAATACTCAGTGAGACGGTCATCCCATCTACAAGGCTATACACACATGCATAAGGAAATTGATACAATACCAGGGTGATCACGCAACAAGGCAAACAAGAACAAACAGCACAAGTTTTTGCCGAAACTGGCCATGTGTCGATCGACACCAGCACAGTGTGTCGATCGACACACCAAACCCGAATCCTGGAATCGATGCTGTGTCGATCGACACGAGTCACGTGTGTCGATCGACACGACGACCCAGAAGCTGGAAATCGAGCCCATCCTCTCATAGCTCGATTCCAGGCGATTCTCCTGCACAAAACCGCTCAATACCACACGAAATACACCAAGGAACAACAATCAAACGCATTCTAACAACCCCTTTACCCAGATAAGTCAAAGTCACGCACTCACCTTGGATTTGAAGGGAGAAAAGGAGGAAAACAGATGAAAACGCCAAGAACAAGACCCCAACACCGAGATCTACACTCCACCCATGAGAATTCACTCCATGAACGATCTCCCAAGCCTCGCAGACGAATCTCCTCTCACAAATCTCTTTGGAACTCTCTGGAACTTTTCTGGAAACTTTATGAAACTGAAAACCCTCAGAAAATGCGGCCAACCCCTATATTTAGGGAAACCCTAGGGTTTCAACCTAAATCGGGTTCGCAAACCGACACTCAAATTGAACCGACCCGGTTTAATTTAACTCTTGTCGATCGGCACACCCTACCTGTGTCGATCGACACAACCCAAAATCTACGATTCTGGTTCGCGGTCGTTACAACTCTCCCCTACTAACACGGATTCGACCTCGAATCCTGCGACACCGTCACACTACGGTCTCAACTACCTGATCAGAACCCGACCAACACCATTCGAGATCACACTCGAATCACACAACCCGTCTTACTAAGGCTAACACTCCCGTCCGAAACCCAACCAGCTTCGCTCGAAAACACCCAAAATGCAATGTTTCCTAATCCGGACTAGATATTCCCAATTGATCGCACAACAAATAAACAAGAACATGTCCGACCAACTGTAGACCCAGACTTAGACCAATTGATCGCGCAACAATCAAACAAGAACATGCACGACCCAAGGCGCTACATATGTTTACCAGGGTCGTCTGAACCAGGGTTCCAAACACAAGCATAACCCTAGACTCGACGCCTACACACCCTCTGATCCCACCTGGTCAGCACCACTGAGATCACTCCCGATCTTGAAGCTCATCCAGTCTCATACTTACGACCACGCTCAAAGGCTACTGCTCATAACTCATACTCATAACTCATATACATACACACCATACCAACTCTCAGGATCGTCACCCCTTGAGTCATCATATGCAGGGAACTCACTATCTCCTGGAGAGAACCACCATTCCTCAAAGTATATGTAGAGAACCCACCGTCCCCTGGAGAGAACCACCATCTCTCGAGTATATGCAGGGAACCCACTATCCCCTGGAGAGAACCACCATCCCTCAAGTATGCAGGAAACCCACCGTCCCCTGGAGCAATACTCTGAAATGTGCATCATAAGCACCTGTCGACCGGAATCGCCTCAGTGGCCCCCATCATGACATCCCCTAACCCGGAATGTCAACACATCCGTGACCAATCACTAGGCCACTCGAAACAACACAACCACCATGGGTGTTTCTATAGAGTCCCTGGAAAAGACAATTTTAACTCATATAAAACCTCTTTTCAGACTTTCCCTAGGAAATATACAGGTTCTAACTCGTATAGAACTTCCATTTCTAGCCACTCCTAGAATATGACAAGCTCTAAGTCACATATAACTTCCATTCCTAGCCATCACATGACTCCACTAGTCATAAAGTATAAGAGCTCACATCTTATGGAACACAATAATAAGAACTCCACATCTAATTAATCTCCAAAAGTATAATCGTTACAACGTAAACGAAAAATACATACAATTCATAGCCACATGCAATCAAGAAACTGAAAACCAGAAAGAACAAACTCAAGCCTCCACTTGCTTCTTGAACCACTTCGAGAACTTTGACTTCATTCTCACCTCTGGTTCCCAAGTCTCCTCCTCGACACCGTCGCAGTCCCATACGAATCTCACCAACGGTATCTTCTTATGGCGTAGAACCTTGACCCTCCTCTCGAGAATCCTCACAGGTCTCACCGCCAATGTCATGTTAGGCTAAAGATCCTTCGGAATCCTAGCCAACACCTCATCAGACTTATGTAGAAACTTCCGCAGCATCAAAACATGGAAGACTTTGTGAAAAGCCTTCATACTCTGAGGTAACTCCAACCGATAAGCTACCGGCCAGACCCGCTCCACCACCTTAAGCGGACCCATAAACCTCAGACTCAGCTTATTCTCTGAAATGGATATGTTAGGACCCCTCAACATCGCTGCCTTGAGATACATCAGATCTCCTAGCTCGAACTCCAGCTCCTTCCTTCTCTTGTCAGCATAACCCTTCTGCCGATCCTCAGCCTCCTTCATGTTCAGCCTCAAAACACGGATCTTCTCCGTCGTCTCCTGAACAAAACCCGCCCCAAACATGTTCCTTTCCCCCACTTGGATCCAGCATAATGGGATGCGGCATGGCCTCCCATACAGAGCCTCATATGGAGCCATCCCGATACTCGCCTGGTAGCTGTTGTTGTACGCAAACTCCACCAGGTTCAGATGATCCGCCCAATGACCAGCGTAGTCCAGCACACACATCCTCGACAAGTCCTCTAATGTCTGAATCATCCTCTCAGACTGCCCATCCGTCTGAGGATGATACACTGTGCTCATATGCACCTTAATGCCCATCTCAGCCTGGAATGCCCTCCAGTACTCTGAAGTAAACCTCGGATCCCTGTCTGACACAATACTCGCTGGCACCCGGTGCAGCCTCACTATCTCGCGCACATACTTCTTAGCCAACACTGCCGCTCCGTCAGTCTTCCTGATGGTCAGTAAATGTGCTGACTTGGTCAGACGGTCCACAATCACCCAAATAGCATCATACGTACGCGACACCGGCAACCCTGTCACAAAGTCCATGGTGATCATGTCCTACTTCCACTATGGAATGGGTAAACTCTGCAACAACCTGCTCCGAACCTGATGCTCAGCCTTTACTAACTGGCACACGTGCACGCTATAACCCAGTTAGCGACATCCCTCTTCATCCCGACTCAGTGGTAGTACCGCTTCAGATCACGATACATCTTGGTCGCTCCCGGATAAATCGACAACGTGCTCGCATGAGCCTCTCTCAGGATCTCCTGCCTCAGATCCTCGTCCTTGGGTACACAAACCCGCCCGCGCACAAGTATCGTCCCGTTAGCAGATACCACACACTCGAAACCTGTAACCCTAGAAGCATCAATCAAATCCTGATCCTTCTCCTGAGCCACTCGAATCCTGCTCAATAAATCTGCTTGATTAGCTGCCTCTAACCCCAACGGCTCCTGTGAGATAACACACAACCTCAAAGTGCAAATCTCGCTCACTAAGGCCTCCATTTCCCGCTCCTGAGCCGAAGTAACCCTCTTCCTACTCAACGCATCTGCAACCAGGTTAGCCTTACCCTGAAGATACCCAATCTCCAAATCGTAATCTGCTACCAACTCCATCCAGCGCCTCTGTCTCTGGTTCAGCTCTGGCTGAGTAAAGAAGTACTTCAGACTCTTGTGGTCTGTAAACACCTGCACCTTCCCGCCATAAAGATAAGATCTCCAAATCTTTAGAGCGAATATCACCGCAGCCAACTCCAAGTCATGGGTAGGGTAGTTGCACTCGTGCTTCCTCAACTGCCTCGAAGCATTTGCAATAACCTTCCCCTGCTGCATCAGTACACATCCCAGATGAACTCCCGAAGCGTCTGTATACACCACGTAAAGCTCACCCAGCTCGGGTAACGCCAACACTGGTGTGCTCATCAACATCTCCTTCAGCTTCCCGAAGCTCTCCTCATAAGCTGAAGACCATACAAAAAGAACGTTCTTCCCTGTTAGCTTCGTCATTGGCTATGTCATACTCGCAAAACCCTTGACGAACCTTTGATAATAACCTGCTAACCTGAGAAAACTCCGAATCTCGATGGCATTCCTCGATCTAGGCCACCTTCTGATAGCGTCTATCTTAGCCGGATCCACAAAAACTCCCTCTGCAGACACTACATGGCCAAGGAAGCTCATCTCTCGCTGCCAGAAGCTGCACTTGCTCAACTTCGCGTATAGCTTCTGCTCCCGTAGCTTCTCTAGAACTGCTCTCAAATGCACCTCGTGCTCTTCCGGAATCCTCGAATACACCAAAATATCATCAATGAAGATGATCACAAACACATCCAGATACTCCTGGAACACCCCGCTCATCAATCTTATGAACACGGCTGGTGCATTCGTCAACCCAAAAGGCATCACTACAAACTCATAATACCCATATCTCGTCCTGAATGCAGTCTTCCTAACGTCTGCCTCGTCCATAGGGATCTGATGGTAAGCCGAAGCCAAATCGATCTTGGAGAACCAGGTAGCCCCTCGCAGCTGATCTAACAACTTGTTGATGCGTGGCAGAGGATACATGTTTTTCACAGTGACCCGTTTAAGTCCCCGGTAATCGATGCACAACCGGAAACTCCCATTCTTCTTCTTCACAAACAACACCGGCGCTCCCCACGGTGAAACACTAGGCCGTATGAATTCCTTACCCAACAAATCATCCAACTGCTTCTTCAGCTCTGCCATCTCTGCTGGAGCCATGCGATAAGGCGCCTTGGATATGGGAGCTGTCCCAGGCTCTAACTCAATTGTGACAGGATCAGACTGAGACGGCGGTAATTCTTGCAACGACTGAAAAACATCCGGGAAGTCATGAACAACTTGAATATCCCCAACTGCAACATCTCCCACAGACTTTAGCATCACTATCGTCGCCAAATACGCCTCGCATCCCTTCTCAATCAGCTGTTTAGCCCGAATCACCGAAATCATCAGACTTCCGGAAGTCGGCCTCACCCCCTGGTAAACCAACTTCCCTGCCTCTCGCTCGAACACCACTCGGCCCCGATGACAATCCAGATGGACTCTGTACCGAACCACCCAATCCATCCCAAGAATGACGTCGTACAACATCACCGGACTAATGATCAAATCTGCGGGCATCAACTCTCCCGCTACCAGAATGTCCACACCACGAGCCTGCTGGTAAGTAGCTAACGACTTGCCACCAGCAACCCTAACTACTTCTGGCTGCTCACCTGAAATGCTTCGGATGCCGCTCGTCTCCGCATACTCCGGAGTGATGAAGTTATTCCTAGCTCCAGAGTCGAACAACACCTGCGACTCACATCCGCCTACAACTAAGGTCTCTGCACAAATTCCATCTGCCTAAGAACCTTAACACTCTAGCACATACTCACAATTTCCAAATAGACAACAATTCAAACACCAACGAATTTAAAAAGTCAAGTTCAGAATTACCTGTGATCGGTCTGGTGCTAGAACCTCCCGCCTCCACCAAAGTGAAACCCCGCGGTGCCGCTGCAATCTGAGCCAACAGTTGCGCTGCCATCGGCCGCACTACCGCCACCGCCATATGCTGCAACTTAGGACACCTGGGCTTGATATGCCCCAGCTTCCTACAGTGAAAGCACACCTGAGCCGCCCGAGCCTCTCTCCTAGTCAGACAGTCCGCCACCTTGTGATCTATGCTACCACACCCGTAGCACCCTGAACCACCCTGACCTCTTTCACTGGCTCCTGAAGTGCCCTCCCACTTCCTCTTTTGTCCCTGAGCAGGCTTGCCGCCCCTGCTCGCACTCGCATGCTGCTGCGACCTCCTCTGCTACTGTACCGATGGACTAACCACCACACCCTACTCTCTGAGATCCTCTTCGATCGCAGCAGCTGTCTCAACCAACTCCGCCCTCGTGGCGAGCCTGCTCGCCCTACAATGAATCCTCAAATCTGGATGAAGTCTCCTCAGGAACCTCTTCACCTTGGCCTGCTCGCCCTCCAGATCTCTACCAGCATGTACCAGAAGTCGCCCGAACTCCTCATCGTACTACTAGACCGAACGGTCACCCTGAGCCAACACCAGAAATCGTAACTCCAAGCGATCCACTGCCTCCGGCGGAAAGTACTTGGCGTTGAATTCCGCTAGAAAGTCCTCCCAAGTCATACCCACCTGAGCTCTCCTAGCCACCACACCTCGCCACCAAAGGTGGCATCACCGTCAAGGTAATGAACCGTTAGATCCACCCTGTATCCCACTGGACACCTGAGCGACTGGAAGTTCTGCTCTAATCTGCTCCTCCACAAGTCTGCCTCCTCAGGCTTGGCACCACCCAAAAAGAACCCGGTGCCAATCCTCTGCATGTGCTCCATCATCCTAAGGTAGGATGGGAGCTCCTCAGCAATCGCCCAACCCGGCTGCTCACCAGCCCTCACCGGCTGAACACCAGCCACACCTGGCTGCACACCAACCCTTCCTGGCTGAACACCTGGAGCCGGCATCCCACCTGGTAACCGCTCCAGAATCAACTGTAGCAGACCCGCAAGACTATCATCGCGATCCGGGGCAACACCTGCGGCAGCACCCCCACACGGGCCCACTGTACCAACAGCCACAGCAGGAGCCACACCAGCCCCACGAGTACCCACACTAGCACTCATAGCTGCCCCACCCACGGACTCCTCCAGAAACGTCTGCGAATCTGCCACACTCGCGGCATCAGACTTCAACACAAGTCCTCGTGCGCGCCCACGCCCACGGCCCCTGCCTCTAGCACCTCTCGCCATCTCACTCGGCACTACCAGCAGAACTAAGAATACTAGAAAACAGAAAATCACACGCAGAAACCAAACACATACCGTGGGATCTCATCGAAGGCTCGGAGAAGATGATCTAGGACTCCAAACCCATACAACAATCAATCAATTAACTCACATAATCAATCAACTGCACCCGCCCTAGAACCATAAAGGCTCTGATACCAAAATGAAACGACCCAACCCGAAAGTAATCAATCAATTACTTTTTCGTTTTATTTATTTTTAGGAAAAATGTACAATTGCAAAAAAAGCTTATTAACTATTTTCTTTCATTTTACATTTTCCAAAATGCTTATAATTTTTTAAATGGAAAAGATTATAATTTTTTAAGGAAAAAAGTTTTTATGAAAATAGAAAAATTCGTATTAACAATCAAAACAAAATTAACATAATTCTAAATATTTGAAGTGGCATGTCACTATAGGTTGATTTAAATCCTATGTGGACGCCTTTAGAAGCTAATAACTTCAACTTTTATATAGTATAGATTGGAGAAAACCGTCTATTCTCGTACCTTCGTAACTATTTTTTTTATACTACTAGACTAGGTGAGTATAAATATGTTTGATTTCTTTTTTGACAAAATTTTCTAAAAAAATGCCACCAATTATTATTTACATGTGATAAAATAACTATTTTGTTTTTTTTATATCTCACTCTTTCAAAAAAGAAGAAAAAGAAAAAGAAAAAAAAGAAGTCATCGGATCTCTCTCTTCCGCCAGATACAGTGATGGACCAAAATAAAGAAAATTGGTGTTGACGAAGACAATGGTTGACGATGACGGAGACTGTAACGCCCGTGAACCAAAAAATGAATTTTTGGTGGGTGTCGATCATATAGGGTGGTGTGTCGATCGACACGTGTGTTTTGGACTTAGGAGAAGTCGGGTTTTGGGCGTTATGTCGATCAACACGGGTTGTGTATGTCGATCGACACGGGGTTAAATTGGACCGACAGGTTCGATTTAATTGTCCGGTTTGGTGGGCCGGTTTAGGGAACCCTAGGGTTCAGGTATTTAAAGGATCAGACACGCTTTGTCTCCTTTTTTTGGCCGTATTCAGAAGAAATCAGAGAGAAAGGCAGAATCAAGGAGATTGAGAGGGTTTTGAGTGTTCTTGAGAAGGATTGATCTTGTGAGGGTGTTGGAACGCAAGGAAGATCGTTGCTGGGTAGGACGAATTCAAGGCTGTTCTTCGTTGTTCTTCACCGTTCTTCATCTTTCAATCCGAAATCGAGGTGAGTGCGTGACCGTAGGTTAAATAAGTATAAGGAATGGATAGGATGCGGTTGCTTGGTGGATTTCGTGTGTTTTGTGAATGAAATTGTGCAGGAGACTCGATGAATCGCAACGGATTCGAGCCATGAGAGGATAGACTCGTTTCTGGGTTCTGCGACGTCGTGTCGATCGACACAAGATGTTGTGTCGATCGACGCAGCCCGTGTCGATCGACACAAAGAGGGTGTCGATCGACACGCATTTTCGATTGTCGTCAGTTTGAAATATTAAACGTGTTGCCTTCTCGTTTGGTTGATGTGTGATGCATTGTTGTTTTCTCATCCTGGCATTGTATCCCTTGTTTGTGCTTATGTTTAAATAGCCTGTGGACGGGATGACCGCGTCGCTGAGTATTTATGATAATACTCATGCAACTCTTTTTGCCATGTGTTGCAGGTAAAGAGAAAATGTGATCGTGGAATCATGGCCGGGAAGAGGAGATGATCTAGTGTCTTATTTCATGGCTGTATTGTAGAATTGCTAGGTTTCTAGTAGATTCTGGAGATTGATTTTTGTTGGTTGTTGTTTATGAAATTGAACGGTTTAGAATTCAATTAAGTATGAGATTAGTTGAATTGGTTTATTTGGTTATTGACTGGCTGTTATTATTTATTTAACTATTCCGCGTTGCTTGTTGTATTGACCCAATTGAGGATTATTATCCGTGATGATAATAATCTGAAAGGAATTTTTTTTTAAATTTTTGGGTCGGGTCGTTTCAGAGACGGTGACTGTGAACATAGACGGTGATGGTGGACAAAAAACGATATGGACAAAAAGGTGTACCATAAAATCATATGTAAGGGTATAAATATCTTTTTCATTATGTAAAGTAATTTATGTAATGTATATATATGTATATAACATAATCGATCATATACCTATAAATACATGTGTTTTAAATATTTGGGAGAAAACGGTCAATTCATCCTTGTATATTGTTGTACACAGTCCCGCTACGGACATGTACTCGCAGACTGTGCTAATACATACATGTACCCCTTATAAATTCAAATTTTTTACCTAGACTAGTGAAACGACCCAACCCGAAAATTCAAAAAATATCCAATTTAAAACCCGGATTATCATTATCACAAATGATAATCCTCAACGGTCAATTCTCAACATGCGGAAGACAATAAACCAATAACAACATTCAATAATCTCATACTTATTGAACATTAACAGTACCAAGTCAATCCCATAATCAACGATCCAATTCAACATAAACCATAATCCACATAACAACACAAGTCAATAACAATCCAATACGTTCTAGAATTACTAACACCCTAGCAATTCTATAATAACGAGCAGACAATCGAGTCCCTAGACCATCTCCTCTTCCTCGCCACGATCCCACGATCACACCTTGTCTTTACTTGCATCACATGGTTATACGAGATGTGTGAGTATTATCATAAATACTCAGTGAGACGGTCATCCCATCTACAAGGCTATACACACATGCATAAGAAAATTGATACAATACCAGGGTGATCACGCAACAAGGCAAACAAGAACAAACAACACAAGTTTTTGTCGAAATTGGCCATGTGTCGATCGACACCAGCACAGTGTGTCGATCGACACACCAAACCCGAATCCTGGAATCGATGCTGTGTCGATCGACATGAGTCACGTGTGTCGATCGACACGACGACCCAGAAGCTGGAAATCGAGCCCATCCTCTCATGGCTCGATTCCAGGCGATTCTCTTGCACAAAACCACTCAATACCACACGAAATACACCAAAGAACAACAATCAAACGCATTCTAGCAATCCCTTTACCTAGATAAACCATAGTCACGCACTCACCTTGGATTTAAATGGAGAAAAGGAGGAAAACGGATGAAAACGCCAAGAACAAGACCCCAACACCGAGATCTACACTCCACCCGCGAGAAATCACTCCATGAACGATCTCCCAAGCCTCCCAGACGAATCTCCTCTCACAAATCTCTCTGGAACTCTCTGGAACTTCTCTGAAAACTTTATGAAACTGAAAACCCTCAGAAAATGTGGCCAACCTCTATTTATAGGGAAACCCTAGGGTTTCACCCTAAACCGGATTTGCAAACCGACACTCAAATTGAACCGGTTCAATTTGACTCGTGTCGATCGACACACCCCACCTGTGTCGATCGACACGACCCAAAATCTACGATTTTGGTTTGCGCTCGTTACAACTAGTGTATTTATGCGATACATATATTTACCGACACCTCGCTAGTCAAACTGTTTTTTTTTCAACTCGTTACTCAAACCATTATTTTTCGATTTTACATAATGAAACGAACCCCAAATCACTTAATTTCTGTGATTTTCGCCTACAATCTACCTTATTTTCTCTTTCAAGTTTCTCCTCTTTTTGATTCGAGATTCGAGTCTCTCGCGTTTCTTGTACACGTATTAGTAGACCATCAACCCTTTCAATGGTGATTTCAAATTTTCTGCTAAAAAACTTCTAATTGTCTAGACCCGAATCAAGGAAGAAAAAAAAGTAGTTTTTATTTATCAAAACAGTGTCGTTTTGTCGACGTATATATATATATTTTAAATAAATCAGTTGTCATGTATGAAACTTTAAACGGTTTGACTAACGAGTATCAATCAATATATGTAATAGCACAAATACACTAGTTTAGGTAGGAAATTTGAATTTATAAAGAGTATATGTACGTATTAGCACATGAGTATATATCCGTATCGAGACCGTATACAACAATGCAGATATGAATCGGTCGTTTTTCCTAATATTTTGTTAGCAATAAGTTATCACAATTCACGGAAATAACACAAAAGTCTACCTCTTTTTGAAATTTATACATAGTTTCTAATTCAAGAGCTTCAAGATCTTGACGTATATTTATAAAGAAAACAAATATAACCAATTCGATTTATAAGACAAAGTTATTATTGACCAAGAAAATCTAGAGAAAAAATCTATTTAATTAATTTATGTATTGCAGCTCCTCCATAATTAGATTTTTCTCTAAAAATCACTAGTAATTGTTTCAACCTCTGAATTATTCTGTAGCATTCTATGAGATTTTTATTTGGCCCTAGACTCTTTTTATAAGCTCATTTTTCTTTCTTTTTTATTTTTTTCCTTTTCGTATTATTATATTTTTCCTTATTTTTATATAAGAGGAAAACAACCTTTATTATATGGTATAAGAGACACAAAATTTTACCATAATGTTTTAATCCCAAAAAAAAACTAAGCTCTATAATAAACCGTTTTACTTCACAGAGTGAAAGAGTCAATAAAAAAAAGAGATATAAAATTAATAAGATTAAAAAAAATATAGGGATAGATAGGCGATACACTTGGATCATGATGTCTCAGGAATTGACTTTGGTGGGTGATGGAATCTATCTCTATCATGCTCGTAATGGAAAACTTCTGTCTCACCGGAATCAACACCATATCCTTAACTCTATTGTCCATACTCAACGTGTTTATGTTCCTCATGATCACGTGAGTGGTGATGACTAATGGCGTCATCAAATGTTTCTTCATCTTGATTAAAACATGATACTAGTGAAAGATTTCTCAAATTGTTATCATGTGTCATCTCTGCTTTGTTTTGTGATGATCTCCTGAAGAAGTGAGGTATGGATTTTAACCACTTTGAATAAAGATCATATTGCCTTGTCTAAGGATATTGGTCTCAATCTATGAGGTACAAACCTCTTCTTTTTCTCCTCTGCAATAGTGGCATAAAACTACTTGTATGTCAACGTACGCATAGGGGCAGTAACAGGCTGAATTAAAGGGGGTGAAATGGAGGAAGAAGGCTATGGAGGCCTTAGGTGCCTCTCTTAAAATGACCTATGTGCCACTCAAGCCTTGGTTTGATAGTAATGAGAAACTCCAAAAACTAGACTACATGGTGCACGTATTCACTAAGAATGACGAAGAGGATCAAAAGAGAATATAAACCAAGTATAACGAAGAGAGGGTCAAAAGAGGGGTTACTTTGAGGGGTTACTTTCGATCAAGACTAGAAGAAAATCACAAGAAAGTAGTGGTTCTCTTCCGCATATGGTGGTGTAAGAAGATAGCTAAATCACTCGAAGTCTTCAATCCATCCATAGAGAAAATGTTTATTCTGAAGTGCAAAAGGATGGAGTTTGTTTTCCTAATTCAAAGGCGGTGCAAGGCTGGATCAACTCCATATGCTATCATTATTGCCATGATAGTGCCACAAAAATCATGTAACTGTCATGCTTTCTTGAGTTTATGTTTTCTCTCTTTTATTAGTTTTCAATCTAGGGTTCGTGTTTCAGAAAATTATTTGGTCAACCCAGAGCACATGCATGTGCGTTATTTCAACAGGTGATTATGGAGAACCGAACCGAAAATAAAAGTTTGTTAAGTGGTCTCCAAAAAGAAAACATCCTTAAGAATATTAATGAACACTTTGGAGCTAATTTGAATTGGACTCATGCAAAAAACCGTTTGAACTGGTTGAAGAAGGTTTACAATGTTTGTATGCTCAATCACTAGTTCCACCAAATTTTCTGCAGTTTGTTACACTATTGTATGCTACACTATTGTATGCAAATTTTGTGGTGAACCAGTTTCATGAAGTAGTTAGCATGTCACAATGATTTTTTTTTTCTTTTTTTAACAATTATTTAGTGCTTTATTTATAGTTTTTTCATTATTAACCATGTTGAATTCGTTTTTTTTTTTTAAACCATAATAATATATTTTTGGTGTTTTTTAATATTTTTATATTGTTTTTATTTTCATAATTATTCCTTATACCGCTACTGCACCCGCTGTCAATCAATTATATATATCCTGCAAACGGCACTAATTTTCAACCAATGCGTCAATCGTATAAATCGCTCCTTGAAACCGATACCGTCCCGCAAACTCCCGCACATGCACCTGCACCTGCTGCGTTTGAACCATGTAGCTTAGATTATTATTAACGTAGATTAACAGAGAAAAGTTTACACGAGATTTTCAGTGTAGTGCAAAGTTGAATTGCATGGCGTTGATCAAACCGATAAATTTTTCAACTATAGAATCGTCGATATAACAATAATTATAATTTGTAATAAAATAATAAACTAGTATTAAAAAAAAGAAAAGAAAAAAGTCTTAAAAAAAGACACGTGTGTGAATATGTTTGTGAGAAGAGTATTCTTGAAATATATAAAGCATATAGTAGCCATTTATTCGTATGGTTAATTTTTAAATTATAGTTTTTTGTGTGGTTATTTCCTTTAAAAAGGGTTTGAGTTACATTATTTTTGTACAATTATTGTAAGAGTTAACCCAAATCTATATACGGGAATTAAAACCAGCAACTGCGCAAATATTCAGTCAATCTTCACTAAAATAATACAAAAATGAAATTAATCCTAAAGTTACCCTGAGATTAGAAAGCACTAGGAAGTTGTATAGTATTTTTATTTATTTTTTGGCTAAAAAGTGGTATAGTATTTTATTATGTCCTTAGTCAAGTTTCCAAGCATAAAGAAACAAAGAGAAGTCATGCAATGGGCCATAACCACTTGATGCAGAATTATAGCGACTCAAAGGACTACTGCCTCCGCCGCTGTGCTCTCCTTCCTCTGCGTCACTGAAACTGTCGTCTATCATTGCCCCAACCGGGACAGGCTTAAACACAAACAAGCCAGAAGCCGCGGTCTCTGAGCTTCCAAACAACCAGTCGTGCACATCGTAGTAGACCATTACGGGCGTTCTGTCTACCACCACCATCTGATTTCCCCTGAATTTCCACTGCAGGTTCCTCACGTGCACAAGCACGATCCCGTCCACGCTTATCCACATCTCCGGCTCTCTCTCCTCCACCACTCCGCCGTTTGAGCTCTCCACCACCACCTCATGCTCCTTTCTCTGCTCGTCGAATCTTGCCCGAGTCGCGAACGTCTTCTTCCCAAAAATGCTCTCTTTTTTAGAATACATGAACCCTTCCACCAATGCGGGTCTTGATTTTGTGCGCTTGTAAGCCTTCTGCTTTAGATCTCCCAACAATAGAACAACCTCCTCATCCGAAACCACTGCCACGTAATAGTCTGAGACCGGCTCGGGACTGCCGTTTCCGGACAGTTTTGCCGACCGCAGATCCCAGAAGACCTCCACAAAGTTTCCCTCCACGTCGAATGACTTTGACCCTCTTTTGCTCCAGAACTGCCACGGCTTCACCAGATCGATCTTGCAGCAATAGTTCATGTCATTGTCCAAACTCGAGACCATGACGGTGAGGGAATGATTCATGAGATTCTTGGACCATAAAACGGTGACGTTTCGAAAGAAGCCTGCCACGTGAGCTTGGTAACCGCACGTCACAGTGCTGTGAGGCGTGGGGGTAGCAGCCGACTTGAGCTGTGCCACGGTCTTTGGCTTGTCTGTTATTTTTGCTGCAAACGCTGTTGGATGGCTTCCGATTGATGGGATTCGAAAAGATAACATTTCTTTTTATACTCCTCGATCCGTGGGCTCTAAAATATCCTAAAAATATGACAAAGACTTTGCTCGACGATGGCAAAATTCTCCAACAACTGTCTTTTTTGCATAAGGATCTCGCCAAAATGGTGATCTTCCCTCTATCAGAATATTGCGTTAGACACGATAGTTGATGCCTATTTCTATGACTTTCAATATTTGCAAAAGATTTAGTTTGTTTGATTTCAGAATAGATACAAATTTTTGAGTTTTGGAAAGAGGAAGAGAGAGGACGAAAAAGTGAGAGATTATTTGATGGAACACCGATAAAGAAGGAGTCTATATTTGACATGTTTAATATTGGCCGGCAAATTAGATAAGAACAGCTTTGTGCAGTTCCAAAAACCATCTGTTTCCAATTTAATGATTTCCTTATTTGGCTACTCCATGGTGGAACTAAAATTTAACAAGTGATTTTTGTCACTTTTCCGGTAGATTTTTCGGCAAGGTCATTGTCCGGAATTACCGAATTATGAGTTTATTGGAAAGCTTGCAGTTTGGACTACAACTTGGAATACTCATAAGTTAAAATTGAAGTATTGGTGAATGAGAAATATGAGGTCAAAGTATGGTATGTATGACAATTAAAGTCAACACATTTATTAAAGTCCCACATTGCTTATAGAGGAAAGATTGGAGTGGTATATATACTACCCTCTCCTATCATGTTTACAAATGACTAGCATGATCCATGATGCATGTGAGAAATGGGAACCACACACGCGCGCACCGCTCGCTCGGCACGGCACGGCACGGCACGGCACGGCACGGCACGGCACGGCACGGCACGGGCAATTGGACCAAAAATCCAGCAAGACTATTCTTTTTGGAGAAATTTCGGCTCAATTTTTCTGGCCCAATTAACCAATTTCGGCCCATAATTGAACCGGCCCAAATCGCGCCTTACCGGTCCAAATTTAAAATCGGTTCATATTTCATTCGGTTTTTTCTCAAATCGATTCATACAATCTTAATTCGAAAAATCATCCGTTCTTCGCTTATCGCTTAGTCGGATTGAGAATTTACCGAAATCTGTTCGCGATTCGTTCCTCGTTTTGCGCTTCGTTTATCATTTTCGCGATTTGTCTATCCGTTCGCGATTCGTTTATCGTTTCCGTGAAATCGTTATTTTCTAAAAAGTTTTCTCAAATTAATTAACGGTGTTTGCGATTTGTTTCTACATATCCGCGAAACGTTTCTGAAAATTTCAAACAATTGCGATTTCGTTTCAAACGATTTGCAATTTCGTTTCAAACGATTTGCAATTTCGTTTCAAAAGATTTGAAATTGGTTTTCAAACGATTTCCGATTGGTTTTTAAACGATTTTTTTTAAAATTTTCCCGCCAATCCAATTTCATTAAGTTTTCCTAAACGATTTGTGATTTGCGGTTTGTTTTCGATCATTTCCGCGATTTGTTTCCGCGATTTGTTTTTTCATTTTAAAACGTTCTATCACGGGTTTGCGATTTTTTTAAAATTATTCCGCGAATCATTTTTCTTATACGAATGTTTTACGTTATCGATTAATTCGTTCTGTTTCCGCGAACGCTTTATATAAGCGAGTTTGCGAAACATTTATCACATTCTGATATCATTTTGTTTTCTGGTAACAGATGACAACTGATGGTGATGATGTCGATATGACTGGCAAAAGTCCATCTGATGGACAAACTGATACGCCTGTGGACTCGGTAACCCGATACCTGTTCGGAATTCGTCTCCAAGCGGCGACTGTTCCCCAAGACAACTATCTCGGGATGTCTCAATTATCCGCTGCCATGGCGCACGGGTTAATGCCCGAAAAATTTGACGGCAAAGGCTTGAAATTGTGGCAAAACAAGATGCTCTTCTACATGAGTAACTTGAACTGTGAGAAGTTTCTGAAGGAGGATCCACCGATCGTTCCATTCGGAAACAAAGATGCTCACCTTCTTGCTACTGTGGAAGCATGGAAACATGCAGACTTCGTGTGCAGAGGTTGGATCTTAGGCCACCTCATTGATCCACTGTATCAGGTATACAGTCAGGAAGCACGAACCTCCAAGGAACTCTGGATGGCCTTGTAGAAGAAGTACAAGTCTGACGATGCTGGTTGTCAGAAATTTGCTATTGCGAAGTTTTTTAGACTTCAAAATGGTGGACTCCAAGCCCATCATGGAACAAGTCGATGCATTGAGTTTGCTGTGCCATGAGATAGCGGCCGAGGGAATGCAAATCTGTGAGATCTTCACTGTCAATTATTTCATTGAGAAACTTCCCCCGAGTTGGCTAAGCTTCAAAAACTATCTCAAGCACAAGAAGAAGCCAATGTCACTCTCTGATGTCATCACGAGGCTCCAAATGGAAGACAGGAACCGTGCTAATTTCTCTCCTCCGGAGCAACTTAATGTCAATGTAGCTGAGCACAAGAGCAAGGGTAAAGGGAAACATATATCTCCGCAAAAGTCCCTAAAACCGACATCCTCAGCAAACTTCAAGAGGGTTGCAAAACCAGGTCAGAAGTTCAAAGGAAAGTGCCACAAGTGTGGCAAGATAGGCCACAAATCTGATGTATGCAGGAGCCAACCCAAGGGTAACAGAAAGGCTGAAGCTAACCTCACTGAAGAGGATATGTGTGCTGTTGTCAATGAAATGAACATGGTGGACGACAACCCACGGGAGTGGTGGTATGACACTGGTGCAACCACCCACATCTGCACTGATAAGTCGATGTTCACCACTTATCAGAAGAGCAAATCTGAGGAGCAACTGTTCATGGGAAACACGGCTTACTCGAAGATTGAAGGTCGCGACAAAGTGGTTCTGAAGCTGACGTCAGAATGTGAACTCTCTCTGAACAATGTGAAGCATGTGCCGGATATGAGGAAGAACTTGGTTTCGGGAACTCTCTTGAGCAAGGCAGGATTCGGCGTCAACGTCGAAGCTGACAAATTGATCCTTAGGAAGAATGGGGTGTATTTGGGAAAGGGATATGAGAAAGGAGGACTTGTCAAGTTGTGTGTTTCGACAATCCTTCGTACTGATAAGATTAATAACGCTGCTAATGTTGTAATTGCTGACAATTCATCTAATAATAATTCTGTTGCTTATTTGGTTGAGTCTTTTAATATTTGACATGAACGTTTAGGACATGTCAACTATAAATTAATGCAAAGATTGATGAATTTAAACCTAATTCCGAAATGCAAAGTAAACAAGGACAAATGTGAAGTGTGCGTACAGGCCAAACTAACAAAAACTCCTTCTCCCCAAGTTCAAAGAAATACAGAACCTCTCGGTTTAATACACACAGATTTATGCGATCTGAAATTTATATAAACTAGAGGCGGTAAAAAGTATTTTGTGACTTTTATCGATGATCACACAAAATATTGTTACGTATACCTATTACGTAGCAAAGATGAAGCCTTGTCAAAATTCCAAGAGTATAAGCTCGAAGTTGAAAACCAACTAGGTAAAACTATTAAAATAGTTCGAAGTGATAGAGGAGGCGAGTATGATGGTCTGTTTAATAATTTTTGTCAACAACATGGCATCATACATCAAAGACAGCTCCCTATTCCCCAGATTCTAACGGAGTTGCGGAACGGAAAAACCGAACTCTGAAAGAGATGATGAATGCAATGTTGCAGGAATCTGGGTTACCCCAGTCAATGAGGGGGGAAGCTTTGCTTACTACAAACTATATCCTCAACAAGATACCACATAAAGTTACTGGCAAGACGCCATATGAACTTTGGAAGGTGTTGTACCTTCGTATAAATACTTGAAAGTGTGGCGGTGCCTTGCAAAAGTCGCGATACCACCTCTGAAAAAGGTCACAATTGGACCAAAAACAGTGGATTGTATTTTCATAGGATATGCACACAACAGCAATGCTCATCGGTTTCTGGTTCACAAATCCGACATACCCGATATCCATGTGAATACAGTAATGGAATCATGGAATGCATCTTTCTTTGAAAATATTTTTCCTTGTAAGGACAAACAAAGTCCGAAGAGGACACTTGAACATAGAGAAACTAGCTCCTCAACAAATGAGGCAAGCACTTCTAGAACTTCAACACATGAAGTGGAAAACGTAGAAGATGAACCTCGACGCAGCAAAAGAGCTCGTAAGGAAAAATCTTTTGGGGATGATTTCAAATGGTCTTTCTCACAGAGAACGTACCAAGAACTTACTTAGAAGCCATGTCTATACCAGACGCACTTTATTGGAATGAAGCTATCAATAGTGAGATCGATTCTGTATTGCAACATCATACATATGAGATTACCGATCTACCCGAAGGGTTTAAAGCACTAGGGTCTAAATGGATTTTCACAACAAAGATGAAAATCGATGGGACTGTGGATAAGTATAAGGCTAGGCTTGTGGTCCAAGATTCTGACAAAAAGAAGGTTTGGATTTCTTTGACACTTATTCTCCAGTAACTCGAATAACCTCCATCAGACTTTTGGTTGGTATCGCAGCATTAAGAGGTCTAGAAATACATCAGATGGATGTCAAAACCACTTTTCTACATGGAGATTTAGAAGAAGAGATCTATATAAAACAACCTCAAGGTTTTGTTATCCCTAGACAAGAACATAAAGTCTGTAGACTTGTCAAGTCATTGTAAGGACTGAAGCAAGCTCCAAAACAATGGCATGAAAAAATTGATAATGTGATGATGTCAAATGGTTTCAGCATTAACGAATGTGATAAATGCATCTACATCAAATGTACCCCACATGGATATGTTTTGTTGTGTCTTTATATTGATGACATGCTCATTATTGGCAACACCAATGACATGATTAATCAAACGAATAACTTACTTCATAGTAACTTTGAAATGAAAGACATGGGATTGGCAGATGTCATTCTCGGTATTAAGATTCACCGACATGCTGGAGGAATCATCTTATCACAATCACATTATGCTCAAGTGTGATATATTATGGTTTTTACCCATTTTTAACCATGATATAAGTCCTTTTCATAGAGTTTTTTTGGTATTTTTCGAGTCTTTTTGAGTCTTTATAGGTTGACGGACGATTGGAGCTTTTGGAGCATTTTGGAGCATCGAGGAAAGAAGAGCCAAAGTGATCAAGTCGAAGTCGAAGTTTACGAGCTATGTCAATCGACACGGTCCTGTGTGTCGATCGACACACACGTGTTTGGCGTGAAGACTTCAAATTTCGAAGAAATTCCGGTTTTGCCCAAAAAGCCCATAAGTTTACAGAAAGCCCAATCCAAATTTTAGACCTTATATATAGTTTTTCCTTAAGCTTTTAAGTTTACATCCAGTTTTTAATTGAGACTTGAGAGAGAAGAGCTTTAGGAGAGATTTTGGGACTTCCAGACCTTTTTCGAACACTATATCTCTAACTCTATTTTGTTATGCAATTTTATTCATTCATAATGTTTACTGCATCTATGTCTGAGTAGTTTGCCTGTTAGGTTTACGGTAATTCTAGGGTTTGATGAGAAATTGTTAGGATTGAAACACTGTTAGGATTTATCTTTATGTTCTTCATCTAGATTGATTTAACTCTGATTTTAGGACTGATCAACTAAAATTGGATATCCTAGGTTGCTTTAATAGATGCGAAAATATTATTAACAACCAAACATAATCTTAGATGAGCAAAATTGTCTATTCGCAAAGAGATTTGGCTTAGCAATTTTGTGAACAATTGAACCTGAATTTAATGCTTGATTTTATTCACTAAGTTTGCAAAGAAATTTGGAATTTAGGGATTTAATCATAGATAATCTCTGCAACGAAAGTTGATTAGTTTTATATTCGTGTTTGAGTTCTAGAACCACGCTTAACAAATCCTAACCGTTTTTATCCTCGTGTCGATCGACAGAGACGTATTTCGATTTTTTCCTGCGAATTACCCATAACCTAACCTTTTGTCCAATTAATTACTAGAACCCTTATCATCATTCACTTTGTTTACGTTTGCTGTTTATTTTACATTCATCACTATTTACTTAGCATAATTTGAACTCTTTAATCGATTGTGTGTTTAGATTCCCTATGGATTCGATCCCTAAGTACTACTACGATCTCTTAATTTGAGAGAGTAGCTCAAGGCAAATTTGAGCATATCAAATTTTGGCGTCGTTGTCGGGGAATCGATTTCACCAATCGATTTTTGATATTAGAATTTTGCCTATGTTTTTATTTTTATTTTGTTACTTACTTGTTCCTTTCTCTTTGTCTTGTGTGTTTCAGGTTTATGCCTAATCGCGTTACCAGAAGCAACTGGAACGAAGAGCTAGTTGATCTTAACCTTGAGATTGAAAAGTTGGAACGAGCGAACCGAGCAGCGAGAAAGACAGCCAAGATGAACACCTTAGTCCTTATCAGAGGTGAAGACGGGTTTCTTCAGGATGCTGAGGGTCGCAGACGCAATGCTCAGGGTCAGAGGATAGATGAGAATGGAGTTGTCATTGTAGAGGATCCAGCTGGGCGTGGGCGTACTCAGGGAGAATACAATAGGCCTGACAAGTTCTATGCTAACACGGCTGCAATTCGCCCTCCTGCGTTCCAATGGAGCGATTTTGAGTTGAAGCCTGCTTTCTTCTTACTTGTGGCTCAGCATCCATTCCATGGTCTTTCCTCTGAGCACCCCATGGACCACATCGAGAGGTTTGAGGACTTAACATCTAGCATCAAGGCTAATGGAGTCTCTAGCGACTACCTCTACTGCAAGCTTTTCCCTTACTCTCTTAGTGGATAAGCAGCCTACTTGTTGAAGCAGATGGAGCCGGGTTCGCTGACTACTTGGGAGGACACCAAGAATGCTTTCCTCAACAACTTCTTTGATGAGGCGAGATCCGAGGATCTGAGGACTAAGATCTCTACTTTCAAACAAGGACCGACTGAGGCATTCAAGGCTTCATGGGGGAGATTCAAGTCCTACCAGAGAGATTGTCCTCACCATGGGTTCAGTGATGTTCAGCTATTGGGCATTTTCTTCAGAGGTATTGATTGGAGGTATCAGATGGCTCTGGATTCTACTAGCAATGGGAATTTCAACACCAGATATCCGGAGGATGCACTGAATCTTATTGATAACTTGGCTTCTAGCAATAGTACCAAGAACGCAGACTTCGAGAGGAAGAAGCTTGGTGGGAACATGGATGGAAACCAAATTGCTGAGGTTAAGGCGAAGCTGGATTATGTGCATAAACTTCTAGTGGGAAAGAAGACTGTTCAGTTTGCTCAAGAGGTAGAGACTTTCATTCCAGAGGAAAAGCAGGATGAAAAGGATTGCAACTATGTTGGTGGAGCTGGTTTTCAGGGTTAGAGATATGGTAATCAACAAGGGTATCAGAAGAACGACTATCAGAAGCCTTTCCAGAGCAATTACATTAGGAACTACGGTTCTTCTTCTTACCAGACGCCTCCTGCTCAATCTTCAGATAGTGAGATGAAGTCTATGCTGGAGCAGATTCTAGAGGATCAACAGAAGATGACTGTGAGCTTTAACAGGAAGATGGATGCCATGTACCACGATCTGAATAGTAAAATCGAGGCCCTAAATCTCCATGTGAAGAAGCTAGACACCCAAGTTGCTCAAACTGCGGAGAATGTTAGAAGGCAAGAGGGATTTCTCCCAGCCAAGATGGAAACAAACCCGAGACTATACGTCAATGTCATCACTTTGGGGAGTGAAGAGGAGGTTGAAGAAGATGAGTTTTGCATTCCAGACTCCGTATCGATCGACACGGAATGCTTGTGTCGATCGACACAGGTCAAAAATTGCAATACTGGAGTTTACGCAATCAGTGATTTTTCTCCCAAGGTTGATACCAAGGTCGACACATCCTCAACACAGGCATGTCGATCGACACAGCCCCTCCATGTTGATCGACACGGGTCCCAGACGAGTCCAAACACTTCGAAACCTTCGGTTCAAGCAGAGGAAAGGGTCTACAAGCCCAAGATTTCATACCCACGGGCTATTAGTGTCAAAACACCAGATGAGAAAGGGAGACATGCTCAACCACAACTGAGGAAATTGTAAAAGATACCGAATCCAGGGATGTTCATTGTTCCTTGCTCAATCAAAGGTATGGAATTCAAGAATTCTCTTTGTGACACTGGAGCTAATGTGAATGTCATGTCTCAGTCTGTTGCAAGGAAGCTGGGAATTAAGGATCTGCAACCTTCAAAGATGACTCTCGAGCTTGCCGACTTTTCTTCAACATTTTTGAAAGGGTTCATTCCTAACTTGATGCTTCAAGTAGGAGATTGTCTGGTTCCGGTGGATTTTCACATTATGGAGACGAAGAATGACAGCGAGAGACCATTGATTCATGGGTCATTATTCCTTGCCACTGTGGGTGCAATTGTGGATTTTCCTAATCAACAAATCTCCTTCTCTAAGATCAACAAGGATGTCTTCTACCCGGCAGTTCGTGTCAAAGAGAATTCTTGTATGACCGTTACAAAAGGAGGAAAGCGGAGTTTAGGCCTAGGAGATGATACGAAGAGGATCCCATGTGTCCCACCTTCGACTCCACCCTCTTCGCGATCTGATGGAGACTTGGCTGCACCCAAAGTGAAGCGCAAAAAGACTTCCAAACCTTTCTCCAAGTTCAGAATCATCATCCCCTTAGAGTTAAAGTGAGAAAGGAGAGGTAGTTGTTCAAGAGATGTTGCAAACCACCATGAAGCTTTTCCCTGGTATTGTTCCTTGGATGTCTGGAGGTGGAGAGCGATCAAATGCAAGGCTATCAACAGATGAGAAAGACAGAAGGCCCCTCAAAGATCCAACAAAAGCCTGAGTCCTGACACAGTCAAGCTAATGACTGAAAACAAGCGCTTAGTGGGAGGCAACCCACTGGTAAGTCTACTTATTTTCTTTCTCAATTGGTGTTTTCTTTTTCTTTTTGTTCTTTCACCAACTCTAGGCTTAATAACAATTGGGACAGTGTTGTTTAAGTCTGGGGGAGGTAGTTGCTAACTCTGTGTTCGTTTTTTAGAGTCAGTCCAAAACGTTTTATTGAGTCAAAGTAGTCAGTTGGAAACAATGATCCTTCTTTTGGTTTAGTGGATTGTCTCTTTCAGTTGTGTGACCATTTTTCCAGGATCAATTTCAATGGCAGACTAATGAAAAATCCAAAGGCTGACCAGTTAACTGGAGACATCTGTTACTTCCAGCATAATCCGCCAAGTTCGAGCTAATTATGCGGTCTCCTCAGTGATTGGTGTTCATAGAGCTTGACTCCTCATTCATACATGACAAGTGCAATCTCTGTTGAAAATAATGGTACTCCTCCCCTTCGAATTTTTTTTTTTTAATGATTTGGGGTGATATGATAGTTCTTGAGTATAAGATGAGAAAATGAAATTCCAGTGAGTCAGTACTCAAGAGGTGATCACCTGGAGCTCAAAAGCAGCAGTCTGAGTCCCTTAGAACGGAAGTAGAGGACGAGCGATCTCACGACCCTTTCTCCTCACAAGGAACAATAGTAGTGAAAACACTGTTTTTGAGTTTCTGAATCGAATAAGTCTGGGGGAGAGAAAAAGTACCAAGAGTTGTATGGTTCACTTGACATGGTATAGTATGGGAATGAGTCTAGAAAGTTCTTGTCATTGAGATCTGGGTCGAGACCCAGCAATAAGGACTAGTAGGTTATGTTGAGAAGTCGTGGATAAATTTGAGAGGCTGCGAATGTCTATGGAGAAGTACATGGTGGTCTGATTTTGAATTGGTTTTGCATTAAGTGGATTACTAGTTGAAATGGTATGTCCGGTACTCCAAGAGAAGGTAAGTTTCTACGTTTTCAAACCTCTTTCACATTCTTAATTTATGTTTTGCTTGAGGGCAAGCAAAGGCTAAGTTTGGGGGGGTTGATATATCATGGTTTTACCCGTTTTTAACCATGATATAAGTTCTTTTCATAGAGTCTTTTTGGTATTTTTCGAGTCTTTTTGAGTCTTTATAGGTTGACGGACGATTGGAGCTTTTGGAGCATTTTGGAGCATCGAGGAAAGAAGAGCCAAAGTGATCAAGTCGAAGTCAAAGTTTACGAGCTGTGTCAATCGACATGGTCCTGTGTGTCGATCGACACACACGTGTTTGGCGTGAAGACTTCAAATTTCGAAGAAATTCCGGTTTTGCCCAAAAAGCCCATAAGTTTACAGAAAGCCCAATCCGAATTTTAGACCTTATATATAGTTTTTCCTTAAGATTTTAGGTTTACATCCAGTTTTTAATTGAGACTTGAGAGAGGAGAGCTTTAGGAGAGATTTCGGGACTTCCAGACCTTCAGATTTCGAACCTCTGTATCTTTAACTCTATTTTGTTATGCAATTTTATTCATTCATAATGTTTACTGCATCTATGTCTGAGTAGTTTGCCTGTTAGGTTTAGGGTAATTCTAGGGTTTGATGAGAAATCGTTAGGATTGAAACACTGTTAGGATTTATCTTTATGTTCTTCATCTAGATTGATTTAACTCTTATTTTAGGACTGATCAACTGAAATTGGATATCCTAGGTTGCTTTAATAGATGCAAAAATATTATTAACAACTGGACATAATCTTAGATGAGCAAAATTTTCTATTCGCAAAGAGATTTGGCTTAGCAATTTTGTGAATAATTGAACCTGAATTTAATGCTTGATTTTATTCACTAAGTTTGCAAATTTTTTTGGAATTTAGGGATTTAATCATAGATAATCTCTGCAACGAAAGTTGATTAGTTTTATATTCGTGTTTGAGTTCTAGAACCGCGCTTAACAAATCCTAACCGTTTTTATCCTCGTGTCGATCGACAGAGACGTATTTCGATTCTTTCCTGCGAATTACCCATAGCCTAACCTTTTGTCCAATTAATTACTAGAACCCTTATCATCATTCACTTTGTTTACGTTTGCTGTTTATTTTACATTCATCACTATTTACTTAGCATAATTTGAACTCTTTAATCGATTGTGTGTTTAGATTCCCTGTGGATTCGATCCCTAAGTACTACTACGATCTCTTAATTTGAGAGAGTAGCTCAGGGCAAATTTGAGCATATCAAAAAGATACTTGATAGATTTAAAAACTATTCAAGTGGGACTGCAAAAACTCCAGTCGACCCCCATATTCACCTGACTAAAAACTCAGGTGATGCAGTTTCTCAGGTGGAGTATGCAAGAGTAATCGGAAGTCTGATGTACTTGACAAATTGTACTCGACCCGACTTAGCGCACATAGTAAATATACTAAGTCGCTATACTAGTAATCCAGGACATAAACATTGGAAAGCTATAACTAGAGTATTGAATTACCTACGTTATACCAAAAATTATCGACTACACTATGGTAAAGAACCAGGAGTTTTGGAAGGATACAGTGACGCGAACTGGATCGCGGATTCCAAAAACTCAAAATCTACAAGTGGATATGTCTTTACACTTGGAGGTGCAGCAGTGTCCTGGAAATCTACAAAACAAACCGTGATAGCCACATCGACCATGGAATCTTCTGAATTTGTCGCTTTAGACAGAACTGCTCAAGAAGCAGAGTGGCTTCGGAATTTTTTGGAAGATATCCCTATGTGGGAGAAACCGGTGCCAGCTTTACGTGTACACTGTGATAGTCAATCGACTATCTCTCGGGCACTGAATAATAATTATAATGGAAAGTCTCGTCACATACGAAGACAACATAAAACCATTAGAAACTTGATCTCAACAGGATTACTCACGATAGATTATATCAAATCTGCCGACAACCTAGCTAATCCGTTCACTAAAGGTTTGGCAAGAGATCAAGTAGAAAAATCATCAAGAGGAATGGGTTTAAAAGCCTATGAATAAAGTTGAAGTTTGATGGAAACCCCACCTACATGACTGGAGATCCAAAGAAATAGGTTCAAAGGGACAACTAATTCAAACTTAAACTGGAAGAACATTGTGAGATTAATATCTCTACCCAGTTCCTAGGATGACATACAGTGTTACATCGGTATGAAATAAGGATAAGCATTTGGCTTTTAATGATTCCATAACCTTATAATAGAAAGTATTACAGGATAATTCTAAAGATAAGCTAATGAGGATCACCTAGTGAGTGTGAAATGGGGTCGTTTCTAGGAGAATGAAGGAAAGACTATATTCTCCAAGTTCACTCATGATAACCAGGCAAGTTCAAGGCCAAAATGAAAACAATAGAGAACAAGGTTCTATGAGAAAATGAAGCTGTGTTATAGCTGTTGTCTAGGTTTACATCGAAATTCGGGTGGTTCAAGACATCATGTCCACCTCCTGGCCAAGTAAATCCGACAGCCACTAACTACGAGTGGTTCAAGGCTGAAACATTGCTACCAACTCAGATACAATAATTTTTCGTTATACTCTCGAAAAGTCCGTCTGTCTGTCTAGTCAATTAAGTTGGTCTAATCAGTAGAGTCTTAGAGTTTATCGAGTCGTCATATGTTTAGAGGTTATTTCTATTCATGTGGGGGATTGTTGGAACTAAAATTTAACAAGTGATTTTTGTCACTTTTCCGGTGGATTTTCCGGCAAGGTCATGGCCCGGAATTACCAGATTATGAGTTCATTGGAAAGCTTGCAGTTTGGACTACAACTTGGAATGCTCATAAGTTATAATTGAAGTATTGGTGAATGAGAAATGTGAGGTCAAAGTATGGTGTGTATGACAATTAAAGTTAACACATTTATTAAAGTCTCACATTGCTTAGAGAGGAAAGAATGGAGTGGTATATATACTACCCTCTTCTATCATGTTTACAAATGACTAGCATGATGCATGATGCATGTGAGAAATGATTTCCCGCTCGCTCGGCTCGGCAAGGCACGACACGGCTCGGCTCGGCTCGGCGTGGGTTTGGGCTTGGGCAATTAGACCAAAGGTCCATCAAGACTATTCTTTTTGGGAAAAGTTCGGCCCAACTTTTCTGGCCCAATTAACCAATTTCGACCCATAATTGAACCGGCCCAAATCGTACCTTACCGGTCCAAATTGAACAATTGCGACTTATACCGCGTAACCGCGATTCTCCGGTTTTATAAAACCGAGTCCTGCATGTTCCTCTTCGCTAACGTTTTCTTTCCTGCGAATACATCAAACGTTTTAGAAAATTCAAACTCCATATCTCCCACAAAGTATGTCTCAAGAGTATCATCGAATTCTTGTTCGTCAGACTACGATTTGAGTGCTGCAAATCTTTTTACTCACGGTTTTATCCTGGGATTCGTAATCCTTTCAAACCGTCACACTACGGGCGATTTTTTGAATTAAGGAAAGAGATCAATCTCGACTCCGTGTTCGCGTTTTTAAGATCGAGATTTCATCTTAGTCTTAATTCTGATTCATATTTCATTCGGTTTTTTCTCAAATCGGTTCATACACTCCATACCTCAACAGTTTCGGTATCTCTCTCCTACCTCTCTCATATGCACAACAATTGAACATAGGATTAACCAACCAAGCCATGAGAGAGATTTAAACTACAAATTATGTTCAAGTATTTTCAAGACGTTTTTGGTTTTCTCTGATAAAGAGGTTGTTTATTAGTCTCAGGGAGATCTCTTGCCAGTACTGGCTCCTTCCTGGTACTGCTTCAGTTTCGAGCCGCACAAACAGAGCTTCAATAACACGGCGGTAACTCTTCAACCACAACTTCAAATGACTGTATTCCAATTCCATTAGAAAGCTAACTCAATTTTCTATCAATTCACCAAATTTAATTCAATTCCAAGTTAATTTGATCATCCATGGAAAGATAAAATTCTGATGCGTATGTTATATTCAACTTTAGAATTCGTATATGTTATGACTTTGTTGGTTAATTTAACTTGAGTGAATTACTGTAGCATATTTAACACCTTTTTGATAATTTTTGTATCATTTTGACGATTTAACTTGTTAAGATTTTAAAAACTGTAAATACGAGGATACTTTTTTTTTTTAAATGAACACTAAAATACATATAAAATATAGTTAAATCCATAATTATAGAGTATATCACATTGCTATTATTTGAGAGTGAGTCACTAAATGTTTCATAATTGTTCAGCTCGATTTGACTGATGAGAATATATAATTTGACAATAGACGTAACATTGAAGGAAAATTCGGAATGACCCATTGCTGCCTTGCCTCAGAAAAAGATGTACCTCCTAGGCTAGGCTAGGCATTCGGATAACCATTCGACTTTCGATTTGGTTAATTCGATTATCAGATTTTTCGTTTTTAGAAATATAATATCTATTTTGATATTTTAAAATTTTGGTTCGGTTTCGGTGTGGTTTTGGTCGAGTTCAGGTCGGTTTTGGTTTTTGTGAGAAACCTGAAATATCAGATGTTTTTTGGATTTGGGTTCGGGTTTGGGTAATTTTAGATTTTTTACCCAAAATATTCAAAAATTATCTGAAATATTCATAATTACCCGATTTTTGGATTTGGTTCGATTTATATTTTTTACTTGAGTTATCCAAAATATCCAAAAATTATAAAGTTCAAATAATATACCTAATTAAATTGATTATTTTTAGCGAATATATCCACTATCCGAATTAAAAGAAAAAACAAAATTATAAAAATTGTATAAAATATATATAAACATACCCAACCTTAAATCTAAATATCTTAAGCTTAATTTATGTTTCGGGTAATTTGGATATCCATTCGGTTTTTAGTTCGATTCAGATTTGGTTTTAGATGTTTAGAACCCATTCGGATATTTTAGAAAATCGGATTTAGTTCAGTTCGGATAATTTCGAATCGGGTTAGGTTCGATTTTTTATGTTTCGAATATTTTGTCCACCCCTACTACTACCTCCTAA
The DNA here is from genome assembly GCA_964056655.1 of Arabis hirsuta. NCBI lineage: Eukaryota > Viridiplantae > Streptophyta > Magnoliopsida > Brassicales > Brassicaceae > Arabis > Arabis hirsuta. Next base: position 20,741,345 of record OZ053299.1, on the reverse strand, counting down.
GACTGTCTCTAATTTTTAGAACTAAGCAGACTTGTTTTCTAGCAGGGTGAGTGTCTTCTTCCTCATCCGATTGTTTTCTATTTGGTTATGACAAGATTGAATGGGATTTCATTGTCACTTGAATAAACTCTAGAAATTGGCCTTTGGGGGGTAGTGGCAGAGTGTGTTGGGGATCAACCTAGGAGGTGGTGTTGGAACTCGTGACTATCCTTCTTTTTTTTTTTTTTTCTAAAGAACTCGTGTCTACCATCTTACCAAAAAGAGACCCAGACCTTATGTTCCTATTGGTGCAAACTACAGGCTCATTAATATTCATGTCAACAACTTTCTCGACAGTAACTCTTTTCAAAATCTAGGTTCTTGGTACATCTCCAACCCAACTCAACATCTTACACCAAACCTAATTTTGAGTGTAAAAGTTTCTCCAACCCAATACCATTTTCAACACCATGATGTAAACCTATTTTCTACACCAACCAATTTGGTGTTGAAGTTTTATTCATACAAAAATCTTTTAAATTTTAATCAATTTTAAAGTTAATAAAAAACATATACAAATTGTGATGCTTAAACCCAAAATCTAATATGTTTGATAACAATTAAACAAAAACTTAATATATTCTATTATTTTATATGTTACAATGTATTTCTTTTATATATTAAATATTAAATTTAAATTATTTCATAATTTTTTAAACTTAAAAAAATAAGTGGGGTTGATTTGTAAATTTTAAAGAATTGAAAAAGAGAATATAATAAAAAAAATATTCTATTTTAGTGTAAAAATTGATGTAAACCATTGGAACAAAATCCAACACCATTTTGGTGTTAAAGCATTTTTGGTATAAAAAATGGTGTAAACCATTGGAGATGCTCTTACACAGTTCAATTTTGCGTCTCTTAGAGCATTTCCAACCCAAATCCTATATCAAATCTCATTTTGGTGTAAAATTCTCTCCAATCCAACACCATTTTCAACACCAAAATGGTGTAAACTCGTTATTTACACTAAATATGGTGTAGAAAATGGATTTTTTATTTATAAAAAGGTCTAACAAAAATCATCCTCTCTTTTCGATTATTTCCTCGATTTCTCATATTTGGCTCTACTCTCTGAATCGACGTCCAACAAGAGACATATAGCATGCTATTGAAATGGGGGACTTATGACTAATCCAAGTTGCATGTTATGTGCCACAAAACATTTCTTCTTTCAATGCAACTATAGTTGGACCGTCACGATGGTGATAGCAAGCAGGCCTGGTCCAACGTTATATAATGCCTAACGCAAATCGAAAAATGATGTCCTCTATTATTGATGTGCTCAAAGTTTTAACTCTGAGATAATCTTGTAAGTTCACAGCAAACACAGTAGTATTTAGAGACCGAATCCACGGAGACCAATAATCACACTATGAATTTATTAGATTCGAGTTAAAATAAGATGAAAATATGAGTTTTTGTTTTAGGGTTGTGAATAGTGATAAAAATAGCAAATAAATAATATTAAAAGAAATTAAATATCAATAGAAAAAGCATTGGGCATTAGAGAATTCGCAAGGTATCATAGATCGATTAAATCAAATATAGTAAACAAGAGAAATTCGATAGATATTTTCTTAAACTCAAACAACAAAGCTTAATTGATCTACTTCCGAAGAAAAATTAATATGCTTAAACAATCTAAATCACACAACTCTCGCAGGTAATCAAGTAGTTAAACATGCATATGAAAGCCAAGTTCGATGGTCTCACAAAGTTTCATAGTTCTACTCCCGTAGACTATGATTCCTTGCTCACCTAAATTAGTTAAGGTATATTCAACAACACTTTCAACTTTAAGTGAGTTTATTATCCTAAAATGCAGTAGCTAGATGGTCAATCAAGTAAGGAACAATAAGTACAAATTTAGATGAAGAATTCTATCAATAAACCCTAATCTAACAACCTAACGATCAATCCATGAATCCCCTTTGAAAACTCTTAAACCCAACAAATAAATTACTCAAACATGGTGCACGAAATAGAATAGATAGATGATATATTCATGATAAATAACACGAAATAGAATAGATAGATGATATATTCATGATAAATAAACTTGAATAAAAGAGTAAGGTTTAGAAGATTCTTCTGTGTAACAAAGTACAAAGCGAAATTATCCACCGGGAAGCTCTTAAAACTCAAATATATGAAAAACACCAAGAGAACTCATGGTGGCTGCTTCTTTATGATAAAACTAGTCTAATATTTCGCCATTCCTAACAAGAGGCTAAAAACAAATATATATAGGTCTACTCTAAAACTACAAATACGAGAAAAAATATCTCTAAAGGTATAAAACCGTAGATAAATGCATAGAAAATATAGTAAAATAGATAGTAAAAGTGGTAAAATATAGGAAGTATCAATTATAGCTAAACCTTTATTAAAAAAAAATTGATATCCCAAAAAACTTATCAAATGTGATGTCCAACGCATTTGTTTCGTGGGTCTCAACTTATGATCTGATAGCTTGGAAAGTGAACCTACCTCTGTTTGTCTGCTACATACTTAGGAAGCCACTCTTGAGTCTCAATAGACGCTCTCCGGGAACAAAGTAATCAAAACATTTCAACTTCTTGCATACCGCCTTTGGGCGAAAAGAATCACTAGCACATCGCAACTCATTCGAGTCAGGGGATTCTATCATATCACTCATTGAAGGCATCATCAGATTCACTCATTGTTGGGTAATTTTTGTTTTTTCCACTGTGCACGAAACCGCAAAGCCAGTTACGCCCGTAGCTCGTTATTACCCAACAAAACAGTATTTTTATGCGAATATATTTTTTGTCTTCATATTGTATCTAAAATAGATATTGGTCATAGTAGACTTGGTATAGTTATATTTGGAAAGTGTCATTCAACGCAATCACAATTGTTCTTACCAGTTACCATTGAGGACTTGTTCAAAAGTTTATATATACACGACATATCAAAACCAATGAATGGAATGAGATGAAAGTGGACTAGACGTAGAAGTAAGAGGAATGATTGGTAGTGTCTCTAGAGAGAATGGAACGTGCCTCAATCACCGAACGAGGAGCCTCCATATCCTTCTCCTTTAGCAAGTTCCCTTGCAGCCTCTGCATCTCTGATGCGAACGTGTCCTCCACTATCTGCACGTTTGATCAAAACTCCTCAATTTCAACCCCCAAAGATTTGTCAATGTAATGCGGTATTTATAAAAGTTTTTTTTTGTTTTTTACCCCAAGAGCATAGTAAGAGCCTTTGTAGCCTACTTCATTCTCCTTTCTTCCCTCAAGAAACTTCAAGACCATCTGTCGTGTGAACAACAGAACACAAAAAACTCAGGATCAAAGAATCATTTTACATAAAAAGAGCATGTCTCTTAAGTGTACGAGAATCACCTGCGCCATTCTATCCCAAAAAAGGCGGCACGAAGCCACAAATATCTGACTTGTGAAGACATCGTGCAAATTTGAGATTGAGTCACTGAGTTGTGAGCATAGCGCCTTCATACGTTCACGGACTTCGACTTCTCTCTCGTTCTCTTTTATCTCCTCTAAGATTTTCTTCAGTCTTGTGCATTTGTTTGATTGCGTCTGAAACATCCACACACACAGATTGTTACTACAGAGATTGTTACTACATGTATGGATTCAGATTAAATCACGATAGATGGATACGAGGAGGAGTTATAGAACTTACATTTCTTACAAGCTTATCAACTGCGGCCTGCATGTAGTTTCTGTATTTTGTCCTGAGCAAGACCGTGATAACATTCATCTGCTCTCCAAAGAGCGACTTCTTGTCTTCAAGAACAGGAAGACACGAAGCCCATTGTCTCAAGATATCCTCAACTCTACAGTGTAGAACATCAAGGATTCTCTTTATGGTGTTGACAAAAGTTCCCAGCTGCATTCAACAATGATGTTCAGTGCAGACCCTTATCAGTCAGAATTCTATTAAATACGAATGGCGGGTGGTTCTTACTTGAGTTGGAACAGAGTAGAGTGCTGATGATTGCCTTCTTGTCAGCTTTTGGACATGCTTATTTAGCCTTTTTGGAATACTGTCTCTTAAAGGTGTCAGTATGTCATTGTACTGTTTCTCCAGCGATTTAACAATGGCTCTCTCCACAGTTGAAGCATTCTTCCAAAAGAGTACATGAAGAAAAGCGTGAACCCAAGTTAGTCTTGATAACTATCCAATAAGCTACAAACTCATCACTCATATAACTTTGTCGCTCACATTTTCCAAGATCAATGTGTATTGTGGCCATCGACTGATAACCACTTCATACTCTCTAAGAGAATCTTTTATTCTCTCATACATGTCCTCAGCAAACGGTGATGTTGAGTGATTTGTTATTACACCAGACCAGGGAACCTGCCAAAAGAAGCCATTTTCTGACTTATCATAGTCGAATAATATGCTTAGTGATTTTATGGACCATCCCAAGATAATCAGGATGGTACCTTTTCTGCTCTGCATCGGTCAAGTAGCCTAAGTTCCATATCATGTATCCAAACCATTATGTAGTTGTGAAATAACCCTCTAGAGTCTATACCACCCTGTACTGGACTAAATAAATTAAAATAAACGGTTATAAAGAAGGAACAAGTGCCATCATATTTTAGATTCCAAAAAAGATACTGTCAAACCTGATGCCCCATGAATCGAGGTTTCTTTCAAAGTTGGAAACTGCTATCAGAAGTTCATTGACATGCGGCAGTGGACAGGACGGTGGAACTGCTGACAAAAATGCCCTGAGCCGGTTACATAGCTGAGTGCTGTATACGGCAGTGGCTATATTTGACAGGTCGATTGAGCTTCAATGATAAAAAAGAAAAAAGAAGGTATGAGTAGATAAGACCAAATCAATAGCAAGAATCGATGAATAAAAGCAAGATGAAAAAAGTATGACAAATGTAAGTTCTTTGTTTGGATTGGATCGTTTTACCTTGGGAGTACATGTTCCTTGGTGATCTTTATATCAGTCTCTATTTCGTTGCTTATGCTTAGACAAAGATTCTTCATTTTCAGGTAAGCTGTCGAGATTGTGACGGAATCCAAAAGAAAACCTTCAGAGTTGACATACTCATCGGTTTCAACCATGTGCTTCCGACACCTCTTCTTTGCTGCCGTCTGCAGTAGGTTTCCCATTAGACAAGAAAATCATGAGCATTCTTGACATATTATAAAACCAACAAAACCAAAGGGTATGAGCCAGGCGTATAATTTGAAACCGACATTTTAAAGGTCTAAGTGGCAGACTTTCAAATAGTAGGAGAAAGTTGAAGATTGTTGGAAAAGCCTACCTGAAGGTAATTCTTCAACATTTCTTGTGCTTCATGAGACAATATATCATGAAGGAGACTAAAAACCTGAACAGCAGGAGAAAGTGCTGTTGATGCAGATTCTTGCACCGCACCAGATATGTCCGCCAACCCTGTAGGGCAGTTTTCATCTAAGGACTTGTAGTTCTCAAAAACATTTGCCAAGAGTTTTTCAATCTCTATTTCACAATCCATTAAGATACTTTTCTGCAAGAATTGAATAAGTCGTCAATAACTATCCAGGTGGAGCCATGAAGATAGTTAAACAAGTATATTTCAAACTAAAATGTGATAACTCGAATCCAAGTCTATGATTTTGAAGAGATGGCATCAGATTTATGGATTTACAAAAGAAGGGGGATCCACCTCCTGCCTGGTCAAACTCTTCTCACTTCGAGCCCTTAGGATGGGCACAAGTAACTCATGCACAAGTTGTAAGCAAGTTTTTGTTGGAGTTGCGACATTCATTACATGTGAAAGATATCTGAAAAGTTTTGTGAAATATTTGAGCACCAGAAGATTTGTAATAGTACAAGACATTCTAACTAGATAAATTAATGAGTACCTCAACTTGGTATATGAATCGGAAACTCCATAATATTCTGCGAATTCGCTTAACAGCCATTTCCAAGATCCATTTAGACTTAAATTTTGAGAATGAAATTTTTGGGCACGTGTAGCAGCTTCTAGTAGCAAATCGTATGCTAGTGTCTCCACAACAGGTGTACTCTGTAACAGACAAAACACGCAAAACATTAGCAGGCTGCAGGCGTATTATCTCACAGAATAAAACATAGATAATCTGAGGATTGTTGGAGAAAGAACAGACCTTTATGTGATTGTCTTCATCGGATGTGGTCGTGCTACCAATAAAGAGCTGGATCTTGCCAACACATTGTTCACCATGGTTTATTGGCCACCATCTAAAATTTTCATTCTAAACAAATGTAGAGTACTCTTCAATATATCTAATTTCCCAAAGCAATATAACATATTCTTAAAACAAATTGAAAGAGATCAACTCGGGGTGGACACCGAAAGAGATATTTACCGGATTGTCAGTAAAGGATGTTATATGTATCACTGCTTTTCCTTGAACTGATTTCTTTTTATCTTGAACTTCTATCAGAAGAGTGTCGCCTTCGGACTCGGGAAAGCTGTAGGAGAAGTTGTGAGTAAAAATTTCTGTAATCGGATAACTATAAAAACTATAAAACCAAATTTTGGAACTTTCCGTGAGATTTCCAACACTTTGGCATAGTTAGTGAATTCAAAATTTCTCAAACCACCACTTGCAGACATATTTTGTTAAAATCTATCCCAGCTCTAGCACATGCATATATTGATCTTCAAGAGAAAGCAAAGGGCTTACAAGACATGGTAACTTCCAGTTCCTGGTTGCAAACAAACAGAAGATCCTTGTTCAGTTTGACCTCCTTCTGCTGTGCTCTTCATTTGAAGGTAGCAGGAGAATTGTTCTGCGTAGAATCATAAGAATAAGTTGTATCATCTCATATCAATAGAGGCTATGTAACCATTTGTTAACTTCCATTTTGTAAACTGTGTCCAGCCAATGAAAAATGGGCCAATATTAGGCAAATTAAACGGCCTAGGCAAATTAAATTCACAACCAAATATCATGCAAATGGACAAATATATGTTTAGTTTTCGATGTAACAAAATCAAACCTTCTGAAACTGCTGAAAGGGTAGCCAGTTTAATAGAATTCATCCCAGTCTTCACAAGTGATGAAACTTGTCGGCAATACTCTGCCCCCAATTGCATGTTCATTAAACTCCGCACTGAATCTATGCCTCTAAGTTTGCGCTGTGGTATCAATCGAAGTCTCTTTACTAGAACAATCAAAAATAGAAGAGGTGTAAATATCTGATCCATGTTAGGAAGCTGCAAAAACTTAATTATGTATTCAAGTCTTAGCTAAAAAAAATAAAACTTTACCTTCCACCCTTAACTTTCTGACCATGTTTTTTTTCTTCAAAGATGTCTTTTGCTCTGCTTTCACACTTTTGTTTTCTTCGTTTGATCGTACACCCCGAGGTTGCAAAAGAAACGTATGCAAACTAAAACCAGGCATAGACAAAGGGACTGGTTCAATAACTAAATATAAGATAAATATTGTATCTCATAAACCATAGAGAAACACCTGTCCTACCCAAATGCACCTCGAAGAAGACGACACTCATCCCGCAGAAACTCAGGTGCCTCAGAAGAACCCCTTGACCATGCATACAAACATAGTCTTATGCAAGCGTCATACGCAAGAAGACTTTGCCAAGCATATTGACCACTGCCGTCGGAAGATTGGACAACATTTTTGTAAGCCATAATAAAATTCAGAATAGTAAAAATTCTGAAGAAAATTAAATGCTTAACCTGATACTTAGGCAATCTAATTCATCCGAGTTGATTTCCTGATTATGCACATGTTCCCCAGTTTGAGTGTCCCTCAGACTGCACCAAACCAGGGGTAAACGCATCAAGAGTGCAAAATACAAAGCTCGTGAAAATCGGGATGGTTGTGGAAATACCTTTCCCCAGGTTCTGCATCTCTATACAGATGTGAAGTGCTATCCGCAGCTATGTTCTCTACTCTGCAAATATCATCCTCAATCTCCTTTTCTATTCCCAAGCTGTTATCTTCTTCTAGTCCAGTTTCCATAATAGGTGGTGCGCTTGGGGTTCCTATATCTTCTATGTCCCCATACATGCTTCCCCAATGAGACACCGAACCCTATGACAAGATTTTATTACTAAATTGAGCTTAGATCCGATGATAATCATTCAAAATTGAATTGTCTACCTTGGAACTCAAAGTATGAGCTGGAGTTGAATTCTTCAGGGCGAATTTCCGGAGCCCTAATTCAGTGTCTCTGTTCCCAAATGGGACTTGGATTCTCAGATTCTTATCTTTGAGCATACCTCTGTTCAATTTCGAGCAGGACTTATGATGCCCAAACAATTCTTCTTCATCGTAAGGTGCTATCACCTCCTCCTCGTCATCTTGAAGATCGTAATCGGAGGTGCCGACGGATGCAATTCTCATATCATCTTCTTCTTTGTTTTCCTCGTCGGAATCATTATCATCACGGTGACGACTTCTGGGAGATAGGAGCATATGAGCTACTAACAGGCCGGAGTTCGACTTGGGAGATGGTGAGAAGGTAGCTGGAGAAAGATTCTCGGAGAGAGGAGATCGGAGACGAGGTTTGGAAGATCCTTTTCGGATACAGGTCATGACGTTCTCGTCCACACCTTGGGCCAACATCTTCAGAGAGAAGGCGTGGGCAACTGAGAGAGATCAGAATTGTGCAGCTGTGAGAGAGAGAGAGAGAGAGAGAGAGAGAGAGAGAGAGAGAGAAGGAGCGGCTGCTGTTTCGAATAAACAATGGCAACGGCTAGTTTTGACATGTGCCACTCCTTTTTGTATAAATTATTGAAATATATATATGGTTGAAGATTCAATTATGAGTATTGAGTTTTCCTTCGATTATCTAATTTTGAAGATTTCTCAGCTTTTATTTTTTATGTTTCCGAAATTTTTCTCAACTTCAGGTTATTTTGAACAAAACCAATTTCCTCTTTCAACATTTAAAACACCAACCAAAAAATACAACAACTAATAAAACGAAAGAAATTGGTAAATAACAAGATTCTAGAATTAATTAGAAAATTAACAAAAAAAAAAAATTCAGACTTCTGTAACTGAAAATGGTATCGTAAGTAATGATGAGGATGTAACAGAATTACGGCGTGACGAGAGAGCAAGCGTAAACAAATAGATGGTAAGTTCATAAAAATTGATTGTGAACCTAATTTTGTAGCACCCAATCAATATATGTTGCGGAACCGAGCCATTTTTAAGCATGTACAACAAATCTATTTGAAAAGAAAAGTTAATCCTAATGTTAAAATCTTGTGTGCATGTTCGTCAGCTTCAGTAAGAAGTTTGTCAAACATAATGATCCATGATTAAACATAACATGTCATTTTAATATAAATCCATTTACAAGTTTTTGTAAATGTCTTTGTAACACGTTACTCGTCGATGGTGACAATACTTAGCAATATACTAAGCGACCACGCACGAGTGGAATAAGGGTGGAGGAAACAAAATGTGGATGGTGTGTACTCTTGAAAGACCACTTGAGCAAAGGAATAAAATTGCGGGAAGGGGAAGACTTGGCTTCGGTACGGGGCAAAGTTATTACACATCTGTTGATCGATGATATAAATGGAAACATCGAGCTATAACTTATGAGATGCCTCACTAGATGAACGTCTAGGAGATGGTGTTGGCGTCGGATCTCGCACTACGAGCCCGGTCCATTTTAACGAAAACCCATCATCACACAAAGTTCATTAGGTGTTTAAATAACCAAGTCAAAACGGTCAATTCTTTACATTAATTTTTGATTCAATTCATGAATTAATTGTGGTGGTCAAATCTTGGAATTAATTGGTGAATTAATTCTGAAATTAATGGCTAAAGAGGAGAAAGATTACTAAAGAGAGGATGACAAGAGAAGAAGAGGGGGAGCTTTCTATGAGTGGAGGTCTCAATACTAAAAATAATCGTTAGACAAATTCTTTTTTTCCTCCTTCATTTTTACTATGAATAAAATTACTTTTTCACCTTTCTTCTTGATTCTTACTTGTTTATTCTTTCATATGACTTAGTATTTTACCTATAGAAAAGCTTTAATCCCAATTTTTTTTATTGTGAATCGAATTATGTCAAATTCTGCACTCACAGATGGTGAAGCTAGTCTCGATACATATTCGCTCAGACGAGGATATGGATATGTTTCTAGATATGCGAGTGGATTTGCAAGAGCTTTAGTTGTATGTGGTTACCCTACCTAAGCACATGAATCTTGAAGTGGATGACTTTAACGCCATACTAGTCACCCATGGGTAGAATATGCAGAGTCATCAAAGGACTGGGCACATAACCAACCGGTAATGCTGAAGGGACACACTCAACCTCGAGCAACACCGTCCTGACCCAACAATCAAAAAAAGGGAGAATCAAGCAAAGGAAAGTTGATTGCATGGTTTAGCGATGCTCACCACTCATGTGATATTGGAGCGTTATCAGCGGGGTTGAAGCGTTACCAATCCTTATGCAACAAGACAACTGAAAGTAGATCTGTGGACATATTGGTGGATTCAGAGGAAGATTTATGTGATGTGTGTCTAGTTTTACCTGAGTGACACAAAGACTAGCTGCAAATGCACAACGATCAATTGCAGTACTTAAGGGTCGAATCCATTGAGGACTGAGAGGGCACTATAAGTTTACGGGAGTCAAGTTAAGTTAGGAAAAATATGGATTGATTTTTGGGGTTTTGAATTACTAAAATCATAATGGAAACGATGAAATCAAATAAAACAAACATTGGGTTCAGAGAATTCTCTAGGATTCATGGATCAAACTACTCAGGAACTTGGAAAGTAGATCTAGTTAAGTATATGATGTGCCATAAAGCTACTATGTAGGGTTTATGCAATTAGGTCTTTAAATTTATAACCCTAGAGAACTGCAAGTGCACAGTTAAGACAATTGTAGTACTTAGGGATCGTTCCGCTGAGGACTTAGTGATGAATGCACTACAAAACTATATGGTTCGGATTAAGCTAAGGGAACATATTGTTTGGTTTTTGGAGTTTTATGGAAGAAAATAACAAAGCAATAAAATAAAGAGATAGATATCAATTAAGATTAGAAATCAAGCAATTCACAAAACATATGCAAAACACAAGCAATCGATATAGGTTTTAATACTAGTTGTTCTAGAACTCATATCACTAAGGTAAGGTCATCCCACTATCGTGATGTAACTAACCATCTATGTTTTGCACCCTAATAGACTCAACTATCGCAGGTTATTACAAGGTGAAAACATGCTTTATGCTCAAGATTGATTGTTCACTAAACTCCTTAACTAACCTATCGAATTGTTAAGGTTTCTAGCTCATCGAATACTAGGTCCGAAGATATAACAAGCTTTTGGAAAGTATATCAACCTAAGATCACTCCCTGGATAGCTAGACCAGTTCGTGCTTTGAGTATAAATAAATCTCTAAACGATTAAATACGTAAAAGCATAAAATTAAGAAAGTGCATAGAAATCAAATCAAAGCTAATACTCTAACATGTTTTGCAACACATAGCAGCAAGAGTAAAGCACATAGACAGTATAATTCGTTGATCTATCTAAGCGTAAGGAATTAGATCTCATCTCTTTGCAATAGGGCAAAGTCAATCTATCCTTAAAGGCTTCTAGAATCAAATAAACATGAAGAACAAGAGAAAAACGAAATACATTGTTTAGGTATTGATTTAGGCTGTTAAAGCCAGCTGCTTGAGTTCCTAGAGAGGCTAAAAGCAAGTATATATAGGGGTTCAAGGAGGCTTAAGTCGGCTAGGGTTTCTTTGGGCAAATACGTCTTTTTGGTCGAAACTGAGGCAATTTCGGACACGATAACGGTTGGGTTGCGTGACCGGTATTGGAAGCTTCCATGACTCTTCTAGAAAGTCGGCAAAAGGTCTGGATATCGGCCCATGGGCTGGCCCGGTGCTTGGCTCCATTTTGCACTAACTTCACTTCGAAGGCAGTTTGACATGTCCTCAGTGTTTCGGGTGTATCTTCTAAAGTACAGATCCAATTGATGAAATTCCAACTCCATTGGAAAGCCAACTCAAAGGGATATCTCCGTTCCAAGTTTCATTGAATTACCAACTGATTTGATCCTCCGTTCTTCAGTGAACTTCTGGCGTATATGTTATGTCCAGTAGGAGAATGTGCATTATCTTCAAGATAAAATGACTTGGCTTGGTTCCTTTGACTTGGATAAGTAGCTACATCATAGATGACACTCTTTTTCTCCTTTTTACATCCTTATGATGATAAAACCTATTAAGACCTTAAAATCTACATATACGAGAAAATTACCTCTTTTAGTCCAAAAGCTTTATTAATATATATATAAAACCCATAGTAAAATAGATAGAAAAAGTGGTAAAATATATGGTATATCAACTCTCCCAGACTTATCTTTTGCTTGTCCTCAAGCAAACAATAGTTAAGAATTGAGAAGAGGTTTGAAATTCGGAGGAACTCACATATCCTTTGGATCATTGCATCAAATTCTAAACCTGTAATCCACATGAAACAAGATTAGCTCATTGACGTTGTCATCTTCTTCCATCACGAATTCGCAACATAGCCATACTCTAAATCTATGTCCCTGCAAAAATCTCAATTTCAACTCAATTGACTCTTTCTACTCTCTTAGGTTTAATGAAAACTTCCCATCAAGAATATCATTCAAGGAAGACGGGCTAGGTATTGGGAAAGACTGATTTTAGTGGTGAGGTTAAAAGTGTTTAGGGTTACCATAGACTCCGGGTGCGAGATATTATGCAAAATCGCAAGAGGGAATGGACCTGTTGATGTCCACAATTTCCCAACCACTTCTTCACGTCTTTCTCCCCCAGACTTAGATTTTTCTCCAGGAATCACTTGAAATCTCTTCTACTCGTCTCTTCTTTTGTATCATGACATTCCTTGGATATTCTTTTGCCGTAAGACTCTTAGAATTACCATTTTCCTTTCCCTTAGATTTTTTTTTTCTTTTCCAAATGGGGAAAACGGTATCTCTTTGATATAAGTCAAGTATAGGCACGAATTGTTACCATGTTTTACGCATCCAAGGAACGACCAAGCTCTTTGAAAATTTGTTCTTTGTACTCCACCATTCTTTACCAAATCGTCGCATCTCTTAGTGATTGAAAAATTGCGTCGATCCTTTTCTCTCCGACGTTTTTGCACATAGCTGCAAGTATAAAACTAAGAGAGAATGCATGAGGTCTGAAAGAAGGTAAAGGATTTTTAGGTAGGGTACCAACTAAAGATGAGCTGACCATTCATGACAACAAAGAGTGGTAAAAGAGGATAAGATGTCATGAATGTGTGATTCGTTTCTTTGATCTAACATCTTTAATAAGAAATAATCAAAAACCATATTAGTAGTCCAAATAGAGAGTCAAAATCATATCCATCAAAACAGTTGCAAGTAGAAATTTTCTGGACGGAAGCTCCATCATGAGGTTTCTGAATCGATTGTCATGATCAAACCCTGCAACAATGGTTATATAGTCTTTGAAATCAAAACGTCAATCCTAGAAAAATGTCATAATTCCTATCTTATTATTTTTATGAAAAACGATTTTTTTTTATATTGTAATAATTTTTTTTTAAAATAAATTTTGAAAAATCCATTGAAAACATAAAAACCAAACACTAACAAACGTGTTAGTAACAACAATCCCCCCCAGATTTAACTTACACCGTCCCCGGTGTAAAATTAAATCAAATTAAGGGAGTAATGATGAAAATTGATTTGAAAGAAGAATCAAAAAGATATAGAATGGAATGATAGTACCGGTGAACTGTAGATAATTCCGGCAAAAATCTTAGGTTGTCGGGATCAATCAGAGATCTTCGTTGTTTTTGAGCAGTGGGTATCCCATATGAATCGAAACCATGCTTTGTATTTCCAATGTCTTCTCTTTTCTGTCACATCTCGTTCGAATGGTGGATAATGCGTAAGGCGATTGAATTGTGCGTCCACAATGAAATCACTTGAAAATCCTGTTTAATAGCAACATATCCTTGCAAAAACACTTGAAATCACTCGTTAAATTCAGTCTGGATCTTAGTCTTCAATACAATTGTATTGAATTCCAAATCCAAGGGAAGGAAAAATAGATATTAAACATAATGAATCCAAATTGTTAAAAACTATCAATCTAGGTGAAATCAATGAATGAATATGTCAAGATGTGAAAATTATATTTAAAACCATTTAAATCTAACCAATATTTTATTTTCTAATGCAAAAATTCATGAATTAAATAATTGTTAGTTAAATAATCATGAAATATGCAAAAATAAATTGGTTCTTTAAAATGATATGTGAAAATTGGTTTTAAATAATTAAAAGAGTGAAAAAGGAAAAAGTAACCTCTTTTGACCAAACGGTTAGGTGGTCGGCTCGGTGGTTCGAAGCGGTGGTTCGGTGGTCCATGGCTCGTGACTCCGGTGGTGTGGTGGTTGATGGGGACGCGGTTCGGCCAAAACCGATCTAGGTGTCGGGTGGCTAGTCGCGGTCAAGGATGGTTCGAGACGTGGCTCGGGTCCAAGGCGGTTCACGGCACGAGACGGTGGTCGGTGGAGTTGGAGTCGCGGGTCAAGCCAATACCGGTCGTGGTACCGGTCAGCTGTGTCGACCGTTATCGGGTGGGATGGTCGCGTTGTGTCCGACGGCGGGTCACATTTGGCCGAGTACCGGTCGGTGGGGTGGTCCGATACTCGTGACCGAAATGTCACCGAGGGTCGTGTGCCGCGAGATGAGACGGGATGGGTCGTGGGTCAAGGCGTGGGAAGGAAGTGATCGGGGTGAGGTGGTGCGGGCACGCGTACCGGACCGAATATCGGTCGGTACCGTGGGTCGGTATCGTGTCGCGGATGGTCGGGATACGGGTTGGTGGCACGGGAAGAAAATGATCGGGACGGGTGAGGTTGGGATCCCCTCGATACCGGTCAGGCTTGCTGACAGACACGCGTGACCGGTATTGGGCTCGCGGGTCGCGGTAAGGATTAGTCGCGTTGTGGGAAGAATGCGTGGGCGTGGTGCGGGACGCAGGAAGGGTCGCGTACCGGACCGGGTACCGGTCGGGTGTGTTGGCCGATACGCGGGACCGGTATCGGGACACATGGGATGCAAGACGGATGTGTCATGTCGCGGGACGGATGCGTCGTGTCGCAGGACGCGGGAAGGTGTCGCGGGAAGGGTCGCGTACCGGTCGGTACCGCGGGTCGGTATTCCGAGGCGTGTGTCGCGGGTCGAGGCAAAACGTGCCGAGTACCGGTCGCGATTTACGACCGGCACGCGTGACCGGCACTGGGTCACTCGTGTCGCGGGGTGATCGGGACGCGATACCGATCGCAGACGCGGGTCGATATCGTGTCCGGTATGGCCTCATGTCGCGGTAAGGGTATCGTGTCACGGTCCACGCGATTTTTCGTCGAGCTTTTTCTTCGTCTATACACATCGGAACTGAGATCCGAAAAATGCTACGGATTCATGAGAAATAGATATTTCCAATGGTATGAATATTGTTGCCTGGTTCGTGGTGGCTTGAACTGTGAAAAAGCTTGAAGATGCGGCATTGTAACCTTCCTAGACGGTCTTGTTCAATCGGTCATAACTTGCTAACCGTAATAGCAAATCATGATCTGCTTTTTCCTATATCTTCATAAGACTGTCTCCTTCGTGTATAGCAAATTTCAAAAACGTCCGGGCTTATATAAAGCTCCAGTCATTCCATGAACAAAACAAGTCGTGTTCGATCTCTTTTTCATCGTTTTTCTCAAAAACACATTTGTTTGCATTTTTTTTAAAAAACTTTTTGTAAAATCCTGAAAAATGACTGACAATGTTGAGAAAAATAAAAACAAATCCAAAACCTTAGCATAAGCAAATCAAGAAAATCAAAAACATAAATATGGGTTGCCTCCCATAAAGCGCTTGTTTTAAGTCGGATAGCTCGACTCCCTGGGTTTTTAGGGTGGTGGAAGGTATTCTAAAGGCTTGAGGTTTCCTTTAGCATGTAAATGAGGTCTCCTTAGTTCGTGTTCTCCATCTTCATCGAATTGGTTGGGATCATTGATCAACACTTCTCTTTTCTCCGAAGGAATGTATCGAGTTTGTTTAGCTCGAAATCCAGGCGGTGCGGCATAATGATAGACACGAGTGTCTATGTTAGTGAAGGATATCCGTCCTAGAGGATATTCCATGATAGCTCTAGAAGTAGCCAAGAATGGTCTTCCAAGGATGAAGGGTGTTGAACAATCGTTCATAGTCGCCACTTCGAAGACTACCAGAACGATGACATCTCCAATATTTAAATGGCAATTGTGGACTTCGCCTAATGAAAGTGTAGATGCACCATTGGTGAGTGCAATTTGTATCCGTGATGGCCAAAGGTTGGTGATCTTCATCATTCTCACAAGAGATTCCGAAAGAACGTTGATTCCGGCTCCCGAATCACAAAGTGCATCGTCAAATTTGAAACCACGAATAGAGCAAGAGATGTTGAAAGGACCTGGATCGAGGGTCTTGCAAAGGATCTTATAGTACTTGTGAGGATTCCTAGCTCGATCAAATAGCTCCTCAATCATGAAATCTTCTTCTTTGCTTTGTGAGAAACACTGTCTCAAAGATGGTCTTTCTCTCCATACTTCTTCAAAGGTCAACTCTTGAGGGAGTTCTTTCAAAAGAGAGTTGAATACTTGTAACATCTCATCACTTATGAAACGTGTTCTCTTGGTGGTCCTCTCGGAAAACTTTAATCCGTAAGGATGAGGTTTGACCGAAATTCTCGCCCGTGAGCTTTCCTTTGCTCGTATTCGCCTTCTTCAATGGTCTTGAGACTTCGTCTTTGTCTTGATTAGAGGTGGACTCGTCCTCTTTAATGGTAGTAAGAATGCAGCAATTAGAAGTAGGTGCAAACTCTTCTTCTATTGTTTCTAATTGAAGGAAATCTTGCACCGTTTCTTCGATCTTCTTCAAACGGTCTTCTAGTTGCTTCACATGGTTGGAAGTTTCGATTACTTCTCCTTGTAGCTTTGTTGTCATGTCAATGATCTCCTTATCATGGTGATCAAGGTCAAAACGAACGGCTGTAAGGGTTTGTACCGTTAGCCTATTATCGTTCTCCAATTCTTCTACTTTTGAGGTGAGTTCGCCTTGGTTGATCTTGACTTCTCCCACGGCTTGAGCAGCTTGGTAAGCCTTAATAGCTACTGAATTTAGTTGATTATTAAGCCTTCCAACGTCTTCCTCAGTGTCCTTAACCGTTTCTTCCAATTGGTCATAAGTTTGATCAATCTTATGCTTGATATCGACGATATCGTCTTTATCTTCGTGAAGATGTCGAGTATGAACCTCTTCTGTCTCCTCCAATTGGACCAAACGTGATTCAATTTTTCCAAATTGATCAATAAGGACCTCAAACTTCTCCTTAAGAGATGAATTTATGGTTTCGATCTTGGAATCGACATCATGAATGACTTTTTTAGTGTTTTCCATGAATCGATGCATCAAGGCTTCGAGTTTGTCTTCTTGGAGGGTTTGAGTGGGGATGGTGATGGGACTGTGGTGATGGTGGCGGACGGATGTGATGAGGATGAGGGCGAATTTATCCTCCATAAACTTCCCAAGGACGATACAAGTTTGAATTGTATCGAATTTTGTGAGAAAGTGGCGGTTGATGGAATTCATGAGGCATGGGGATGTAATCTCCAACTTCTTCATGAGGGTAAGGGCTCGCCATTCTCTTTGGATTGTGATGCTCCATTGATGAATCTCTGAAACTCACAAAGATTAAAAACCAAAAACAAAAACGAAAAATTAGAAAAATCAAAAAGGAAAAACAAACTTAGACTTAATCGTTATCAAAAAAATTTTGCAGGCAATCAAACAAAAGTCCCCGGCAACGGCGCCAAAAAAACTTAATGTGCCATAAAGCTACTATGTAGGGTTTATGCAATTAGGTCTTTAAATTTATAACCCTAGGGAACTGCAAGTGCACAGTTAAAACAATTGTAGTACTTAGGGACCGTTCCGCTGAGGACTTAGTGATGAATGCACTACAAACCTATATGATTCGGATTAAGCTAAGGGAACATATTATTTGGTTTTTGGGGTTTTATGGAATAAAATAACAAAGCAATAAAATAAAGGGATAGATATCAATTAAGATTAGAAATCAAGCAATTCACAAAACATATGCAAAACACAAGCAATCGATTTAGGGTTTTAATACTAGTTGTTCTAGAACTCATATTACTAAGGTAAGGTCATCCCACTATCGTGATGTAACTAACCATCTACGTTTTGCACCCTAATAGACTCAACTATCGCAGGTTATTACAAGGTGAAAACATGTTTTATGCTCAAGATTGATTGTTCACTAAACTCCTTAACTAACCTATCGAATTGTTAAGGTTTCTAGCTCATCGAATACTAGGTCCGGAGATATAACAAGCTTTTGGAAAGTATATCAATCTAATATCACTCCCTGGGTAGCTAGGCTAGTTCATGCTTTGAGTATAAATAAAGATGAAGAATCAATTCTAGAATAAATCTCTAAACGATTAAATACGTAAAAGCATAGAATTAAGAAAGTGCATAGAAATCAAATCAAAGCTAATAATCTAACATGTTTTGCAACACGTAGCAGCAAGAGTAAAACACATAGACAGTATAATTCGTTGATCTATATAAGCGTAAGGAATTAGATCTCATCTCTTTGCAATAGGGCAAAGTCAATCTATCCTTAAAGGCTTCTAGAATCAAATAAACATGAAGAACAAGAGAAAAACGAAATACATTATTTAGGTATTGATTTAGGTTGTTAAAGCCGGCTGCTTGAGTTCCTAGAGAGGCTAAAAGCAAGTATATATAGGGGTTCAAGGAGGCTTAAGTCGGCTAGGGTTTCTTTGGGCAAATACGTCTTTTTGGTCAAAACTGAGGCAATTTCGGACACGATAATGGTTGGGTTACGTGACCGGTATTGGAAGCTTTCATGACTCTTCTAGAAGGTCGGCAAAAGGTCTGGATATCGGCCCATGGGCTGGCCCGGTGCTTGGCTCCATTTTGCACTAACTTCACTTCGAAGGCAGTTTGACATGTCCTCAGTGTTTCGGGTGTATCTTCTAAAGTATAGATCCAATTGATGAAATTCCAACTCCATTGGAAAGCCAACTCAAAGGGATATCTCCGTTCCAAGTTTCATTGAATTACCAACTGATTTGATCCTCCGTTCTTCAGCGAACATCTGGCGTATATGTTATGTCCAGTAGGAGAATGTGCATTATCTTCAAGATAAAATGACTTGGCTTAGTTCCTTTGACTTGGATAAGTAGCTGCATCAAAGATGACACTCTTTTTGCTCCTTTTTACATCCTTTTGATAATAAAACCTGTTAAGACCTTAGAATCTACATATACGAGAAAACTAGCTCTTTTGGTCCAAAAGCTTTATTAATATATATAAAAACCATACTAAAATAGATAGAAAAAGTGGTAAAATATAGGGTATATCAGTATACAATCCAGTCGTAAATCAACCATAACAATCTCATATCAATGATTAATCATGTCTAACAACCTATTTCATTCAGGTTATGAAGGTGAAAAGGTAAGCATGCCGCAGAAGTTGATACACAATGCATCTAATACTTGTTTGTATCAATCTAATCAAGTTGTCAACAAGACAAGACCAAATCATAATTAATTCCTATTTGTCAAGCCATGAAATCCTCTTTGAAAACCCCTTAAACCCAACAAAAAATCTACTCAAAGATGATATTAAAGACCAAAGCAATAGCAAGAGAATTCTTCATCATAAATAGATGGAAAGAATTCAGAAAAGCTTCTCTAGTGGATAATACGAGGTGAGATCTTCTTCTCCCTTTATAAAGCAATGAAAACTCGATAAGAAACAAAGTGTTTTTGGGTGATGTAGAGCTTTGGTGGCTGTGAGAATGGTGATGAGAGTGTGAGAGCATGATGATTTTTGTGTCCTCCCTTCTAGTTTATAGGTGGAGAAGTCGGCTAGGTGATATAAGATTGGAATCACTCCAACTTTACATCACTCAATGATCGAGAGATTCCAAGCTTTTCTTGCGGAAGGTGGAATGAAATCAATGTGGAGATGGAAGATAGAGATTGACTCGCTCAATCAATGGACAAAACAAGTTAATTTGAATCACTCAAAGAACTTATTCTGCAGTTTCAATAGCCTTGGTGAATCACTAAAAAAGAACTAAAGAATAAACACACAAATAATTCAACAACTTTGTAAAGAAGAAAACGTTTTTCTATTAACTTTATTCGATCAAGGGTGCTCTACAAGAGTGACGAGCTTGAGCTTATATAGTGAGTGCTCAGAGGCAAAGGTCTGAAGCTAAAAATGACAAAAAGAATCGCAAAAATAAAGACAAAGAGCCGTTGCACTTAATTGGGCTATTTGGCCATATTTGGTAAATGGAGCTTCTCTTGATTCTCGAAAGCTTTGGTGTGAAGGTGTGAAGGAGTGGTGTCTTGGAACGTCTATGTGCATTATATCAAGCCTCAAAACGCAGCAGATTTGACAGGGAAGGAGCCGTTGGTGTTTTAATGCCCCATGTGTGAATACGTCCTAATAAAGTAAGTTGAGATGCAAGAGGATTCGCTTAATCCTCTGAGTGTTGGAGCATTTTAGGGCCTTTGGAGAAGCTTCTAGATCATCATAAAGGTTTCCTGGTCGCCACAAATACGTTTGATCTTGATCAAACTTGTGAGACTCCAAATAAGGCAAGCTGAGAAACCATTGGTTTAGAAATCGAATAACTCTAAAAAAAACTGCTATTGGTATAATTCCAATTCTCACGGAGTCTCTGATGAATCCAGATTCCAGAACAAGTTGGTTTATAGCTTAGTTTCTCCTGGTTAGGTCGTAAATCTCCAATTATGTCGCATATGTCCAAATCGGGTAAGTTGGAGATCATCCAGTTTGTAAATTGGATAACTCCTTCATCTGAACTCCAACTGGACTGATTCTGATTCTCCGCGTGCTTATTTTGAGTTGAGAATCCAAAACAAGTAGATTTGTCGATTGGTTCCTCTTGGTTTGGTTGGAATGCTTAAATGAGTGGTCGTATGTCTCCATTGGATCATCATGGGAAGAGAAAACGGTTTTGATGACCATCCCATGATCTATTATTGTAGAGAGAGTTTTGATGTTGACCATTGACCCTATCCCATCCCACTTATCATGCTTACATGGCGAAACAAATTAGCTCGATTTTAACTTGTTAACCCAGTCCAATAGTTAATGTCATATATTTTATGAAAACTAATTTATATCAGGCAATAAATGAGATCTAAAAGATTTTTCGTTAGTCTTGTGCATATATCTTTCCGAAATTCAATTAAATTCTCCATAAAACTTTTCCACTAACATTTATATGGTCATATTCTAATACGCATTTGTGCCTCCCTATCATCTATTTTTGTTTCGCCTCCTAAATTATTATTACCAACAAATATGTTATAATCTTTTCTTTTACTACTTTTATTTATTTATATACTTATAGTAATTTTGATCTACTTTTAATATCTAGTAATTAAAAATAAAAATAAATAAACATGAATTAAATTAACATTTACAATAAATTTTAATGTAACATTTTCTGTTTAGAGAAAAATTCCTAATTATATATATGATTAGGCCTACTTTTTTGCTACTAGGTGTAGCTTCTCTAATCATTTTTTTTTGTCATTTTGATTTTAGTGCCTTTGGAAGCTGAATTCCGCGCTAAGTATTTGTATATGAATTCAGAGAAAAAATTTTAGTCGTAAGAAATATCTATAAATTCAACGATTAAAAGAAGAGTAGAGCGGAGCTAGATTTATATTGATATGAATCGAATATACAATAGGATCTCGAGTGAGATGTGTTACAAACTGAATATGTAGTGTTTAGATCTCGGATAAGTGAAAAGTTTGCGAAATCTGCTCGGACTTCGTTTATTTATAACTCAATTCTGCTCCTTGATCCAGCTCCACGTATCTCGGGCACATTCTTGGCATATTCCCCGCAAATATTGCTCTTACGACTGTGTTATCCGCCCTGATGACTCGTTTCTAGCTCGTCAGCTCTGCGCCTATTGACCCAGCGCTCGCAAAGTTGACATGGGCCTTTTGACCGAATTCTACCTTTTCCCTGAAACTGGGCTGCATGCCCATTTAATCGGGTTAAAATGATATAAATGAGAGGTTTTAACTTGGGCTTTTAGCGGGATGGATTCGGTGATGAATCCTGCCCCAACGGTTGCCCCCGAGCCCATTAAGTATTATAATATTTAATGTGCGGTCACTCGTCATTAGCTCTTTCGTATATCCTGCATATATATCGCGAATGAATATACGCTACGATTTCACTTCAACGGCTCAGATCTCGACTCAACGGTCAAAATTCGATCAATCAGAGTAAGAAGAGGAGATGAAAGATCTTCACCATTTCAACGGCTGGATCTATTGGGCCGTATAAAATCGCCTCTCTTACGTCTCCCAAACTTCACCTGCTCAGACTCGACTTTCAAGTTAAAAAAAAGAACTTCTTTCTCCTTTACTCTCAAACTATCGTAGTTAATATAGTTTTACTTTGCAAGAACCTCGATCTCACTGTTTGAACCCAGATTTGATTTTACTTGCCAGTTAGATACCTCGAAATTCCCTTGTATCGCGGCAGTTAGCAATTCAATTTTCTTGGTTTTCTTCAACCTTCGTCTCTCACCCCCGCTTTGTCCCTTTGTCATCTCTATGAGTTCCACCAGACCCTGGCCTCGGTTTGCGCCTCACCCTCGGTCGTCCATATCCTCCCAAGATCTGTGTGATCTCCGGGAGGACCTGGGGTTTTCGGATGAGGTGGAGTTATCGCTGGTTAATGTCGGCGATACGCCGGAAACCGTCAGGCCCGGGTGGTGTTGCTCTCATCTGAGCTACTTCTCTGCATGCGGACTCACGTTTTCGATTCTCTTTTTCTTATCCGTATTCAGAGGTTCCTAAAGCTCACCTTTCCTCAGATGAACCCCAATTTCCTCCGCCACGCCATCGGCTCCTTTGTCCGATGCTACGAGGACGGTTGGGACATGTCCACCTCAGACTTCCTTGACCTGTATACGGCCAAAAGGAATTCGAGGTGTCCTGGCCGTTTCCATATGTCGAACCGGGTTGGACGGTAGATAGTCACTAGGACTACTTCCATTTAAGACATAAATTGGCATAAATAATACTTTTTCTTTAGAATATCCCCTGTCTTCGTGTCCTCAGTTGATGAGTTCAACTCCCTTCCAACTTGTTTTGCTAGCTCTGTTAGTTAGGAATTTTCGTTTACATACTCGCTACGATGCTCAAGTTTTGTCTTTTCCTAACAGCTTTTACTTTCTTTTCCAACAGATAACCCGAAAAAGAATGAGTTAAACGATGCAATATCATCTCGGATAGATCAGCTACGCAACAGACCTGTCCATTGGAACTCGTTCTTCCTTGACAGAATCAAGGAAGCATACGATTTGTTCGAACAGGTTAGAGCCTCTCAGCCAGAACCGCTCCTAGCTCTCAACCTAGAGCCTTACCCTCTCACCATCATCCCTCCCCCAACTCGCTTTCTCACCGCCACCCGTCCTCGCTTCTCAGGTATTCTTCCATCCTCTAAAGCGATTACTGAATTTCCTGAGGGCTCTCGGGTTGTAGTTGTTCATCTATATTATTTTTTCTTTCTTAGCCGCATCTCTACTCTCTACTCCCGATGCTACATCGTCTTCTAGCTCTTAACTAGACCTCATCATGTCTTGCAGAGCAACCTTTCGTCGCCCCAACTCGGTCCCAATTTGGTCTAGTGACCGGGTTTGGAGCGGATATGTCGCGGCGGCTGTCTAGTCAGCTCTTGGGGCTCCCGTAGAGGTACCTCCCCCGGCATCCCCTACGACTGTTGCTACAACCAATCTAGCTTCTACTCCCGTGCCGGCGGTTCATCTGGCAACAGAGGAACATGCGCTTGCTTTGCCTCCAACAGGTTGTCAATCCAACTCCTGGGGATCGTCTGAGAACTCTCACCGGTCCAAAAGGGCTAGATCTCAGTCTTCTCAGGTTGACCAGGCCACTTCGGCTGGAATGGGAGCGCGGACTGCCTCTCCTAACGGCTCTGGTGGGAACAAACCTTTCTTCTGGTCCTACTTCCACGCTAAAAATTATCCGGTTACGGACGATCTATAGGGGCTGGCTCACCTGTTTCGCCATTACAAACCCGCTGGATGGCCCATTCCGATTGTCAAGAATATGATTCTTCGGGATCGCTACATTGCCATGACCTCGGCGTTTGGGAAGGTTAGACTATATGCTTTTGGTTTAACTATCTGGATCAATTCATCTTAGTTAATCCTTCTATTCTTTTTTGGATTTTAGGCCATGGAGTCAGCCAACCAGCTGGTGGCTGACGCCAAAATCCATCTCCACGATATCCTGCAGAAGGAGGAGGTCGAGGACATGAAGAAAGTCCTGGAGAAAATGGCTGCCAACCTGAGCGCCTCGAGGGCCGAGGCTACCGAGCTCGGGGGAAAGGTCGCACTTTTCTCCGACCAGGCTGACCATATCGTCATGCTGCAAGGAATGGTGGTCGGCCTGTAAGGACAACTTGGCCAAGCTAATGAGAAGGCATCTTTCCTTCTTTAAGAAAATCGCGGCGCAATCCAGCAGTCAAAGGACCTGTCCGAGCTGAATCGTGGGCTGGAGATCGAGATCAGTGCCCTAAAGGCTACTCGCGATGCGGAGGTGAAGGAAGCCCGGCGTGGTGGCCGTTGTGATCTAGCTGGTGAACATTGATAAGTTTAACAGGAAGGAGGGTGAGATCACCGCCGAGATCCACCTCTAGGAGCTTCACGCGAACATCTTACTGCTGGAGGCGCTGACCAAGCGATCAACCACCATTGAGGAAAAGCATGAGAAGCTGATTGCTCAGCAACCTTCGTTTGAAAAGGAGTTCGAGTCTGCCAAGGTATCCAACTTTTCTGTTAGCAAGTTGCCGCTTCCTCAGATTTCAGAGGACTCCATCGCCGCGGCCACGGAGGTTGACCAAGTAGAGTATGATGATGAGGGTTCCGGCGAGCAGGTCGAGCCTACTCAAGATGGTCCTGATGCTTCCGGCGCCCTTGGCGAGGCCTGGCCTCATTTTCTTTCCTCAATAATACTCTGATGAAGAATTTCTTTTTAGCTGTGTTGAACTTGTTTCCATTCTGTTTACTTTTGGAGCCCGGGAGGGTTTTAATCCTCGCACTTGCTACTTCGGGCTTTTAGTTATTGTATTTTTCTTCTTCTAAACTTGGCCTGCTGGGCCCTTTAAATGGTATTTCGGTTTTTATTCTAGCTTAGCTGTTTCAAAAATTTTGTGTCTTTGATCACCGAATGAGTCTCCTGAACCAGATCAGCTCGGCTGATTTCATCGGATTAGCTCATCTTTTGTGGTGGGGGTCGTAGTGGCGTCTTCGCCATGACTTCAACTCATCTCAGCTTTGCATGTTCTTTTTACGACTAAGTATTTATATACTCATCTCAACCCGTCTCAACTCTGAGCTGAGTTGCTTTGAATGCTTGAACTAAGTGACGATTTTGAGTTTGATACTTGCATGTATGATCGCGGGAGGTGAATTTCAGCATTTGCTAGCTGCTCCTTGTGGCGATGTTACTAATGTTGGTCAACCGACGCTTATTGTAACAAAGCTGGGCTTGGTGCTCAAGTCCGTGTTTTTATGTGATCGAGTTGAGATCGATTACGCTTGTAATGATGGGTTTATGCCTAATGATGTCTTAGTTAGGGACCGATTAGGTCCTCATGAGTTTGGGTTCTAAGCGAAATGATTTTGTATTATAGATCTTTGACCAATTTAGGTTCTCTGCCCTTTTTGATTTTACAAAGATGTAAATAACGGACTGTTCCCTTTCATCAAATAGAGCTCAGCATCTCTGTTGAGGTGGATTCTTTTGTTGGGTTGGCTGGGCTTGAGGGACGAGTTGCATACATACCAGGTAAAGGGATCAAGCCATGACGTAGTTCCATTATTTGTATCAGAATTCTAGTGATAGAATTTCTTGATGTTCATGGCGTTTCATGCCCTCCTTACTGTCTTTCCGTTCTGGAGTTTGATGAGCTTGTAGACGCCAGGGCGAACTACAGCGGTGACTCAGTAGGGATCTTCCCAATTGATCCCTAACTTTTTGGCACCTGGCTTTTTTGTGTTTTCTTGTACTTTTTGTAAGACGAGGTCACCTTCTTTAAATCGACAGAATTTTACTCTAGATCTATAGTAGCAAGCTGCTGTTTGCTGGTAATTCTGAATCTGATGAGGGCGAGGTCGCGGCGCTCGTCGATTACGTCTATTGCGTCTCGGAGCATTTCTTCGTTGAGCTCCTCGTTAGGGGGGCACATCACCCTTCGAAGACTTGGTATAGCTGTTTCAGCTGGTATCATTGCTTCTATTCCATAGGCTAATAAGAAGAGGGTTTCGCTGGTAGCTTTCTTAGGGGTAGTGCGACACGCCCATAGTACCCTCTGCAGCTCCTCACTCCACCTTTGTTTCTTGGCGTTAAGCCGTTTCTTTAGGTTTTCTAACAACATTTTGTTAGATGTCTCGGCTTGGCCATTCCCTAGAGGGTACCTTGGAGTTTAGTAGGCTAAGAAAATCTGCCATTTTAGCGAGAAAATTCCTGAATATGGTCGAGGTGAACTGGGTTCCGTTATCAGTTACGATTTCGTATGGTTGCCCATGTCGGCATATGACATGTTTCCATACGAATTTCTTCACCTGGCTGGAGTGGATTTGCTAGTAAGTTGCTGCTTCCATCCACTAAGTAAAGTAATCGGTGAGGACGAGTAGGTATTCGACCTGTTTTGGTCCTGGCTTAACTAGTGGTCCGACTATGTCCATTGACCATCTCATGAATGGGTAAGGAGCTGAGATTGATGACAGCATCTCGGTTGGCTGGTTTAAGATTGGGGCATGCTTCTGGCACTTCTCGCATTTGGTTATGAATGTGGCACGGTCGACAATCATGGTAGGCCAGAAGTATTCTTGTTTTTTTATCCGCAATGCTTAAGCTCGTCCCCTGGAATGGCTTCCACAGGACCCGCAGTGCACCTTAGACATCACGTCGTGGACCTCGTCCCCGTGAATACATGTTAAGCATGGTCTGGCCGCGCTGCGTTTAATTAAGTTTCCTTTTATTATGCAGAAGCGCGCGGTCTTTGCTCAGAGTTTTCTAGCTTCCCATTTATCCTATAGGGTTGTCTCGTAGATAATGTATTCGAGGATCGAGATCCTCCAACCAGCACTCGGTTTGGCTTTATGCGCAGCATCGGCTTGCTCAGCCTCTTGTGAGTCGGTCAAGTTGTTCTCCTCCGGTTCGTTCTCGCTTGGGAGCTGGAGCTCGGCTGCGATTCCCTTGCTTTTTGCCTTATAGTTACCGTGTTTTCTCCAACCTTGGTAATTATAGAGATACTTGGTTTTTCTATCCTTTATACCGGGATTATTGGATGTACTAGAGGGTCGGAGGTTGAGGCCAGAGCGGCTAGTGCATCCACTGACGTATTTTCTCCTCGAGGAATCCTGGTAAATTTAAATTTTTTGAATTGCTTAGCCAGGTCTCGGGTCATGCTCAGATATGCTTTCATGCGGTCATCTTTGGCATCGTACTCGCCATGGAACTGGCTTGTGACGAGCTGAGAGTCGCTGAAGGCACAAATTTCTCTAGTTCCTATTCCTAGGACTAGTCTCAGGCCGGCCAGAAGGGCTTTGTATTCTGCTTCATTGTTAGAAGCAGAAAAACTGAGTCAGAATGATTATTCTAGCACCTCTCCAGACGAGGAGGTGAACTTTACCCCGACTTCAGATCCTTGTTTTTGAGGAGGCTCCATCCACGTGGAGATTCCATGTTTTTCCTGGTTCGGTTTTGTTAACTGCTTGTGGAGCTAGCTCGATTATGAATTCGGCTAGCACCTACGCTTTACCGCTGGTTTTATTTCTATACTTTATATCATATTCGCTTAGCTAGATGGCCCATTTGGCCAATCTGCCAGATTGGCTAGGGCTGTGCAATATTGTTCAGATTAGGTGTGAAGTCATGACCACTATCGCGTGTGATTAAAAGTAAGGCCTTAACTTCTGGGCTGAGATGACACCGGTTAAGGCTAGCTTTTCCATAGGCGGGTACCTCGTTTCAGCGTCCAACAAGGACTTGCTCACGTAGAATACTAGTTTTTGTTTATTTTGTTCCTCTCGGACCAGCATTCCGCTTACAGCCGCGGGTGAGACTGCGATGTAAAGGTAGAGGGGTTGTTCCCCTTCCACCGATTTTGCTAGTATGGGCGGATGAATGAGATAGACTTTCAATTGTTCGAATGCCTCTTCACACCTCGCGTCCCAGCTGAATCTTTTATTTCCTTTCAATAAATTATAGAAAGGTAGACGTTTGTCCGTGGACCTGGAAATGAATCGGTTCAGATCTGCAATCTTTCCAGTTAATCTCTGCACTTTTCGCATGGACTTAGAGGATGCCATTTGTAGGAACGAAGTTATCTGTTTGGGATTTGTCTCTATCACCCTTTCGGTCACCAGATAGCCTAAGAACTCACCAGAGGGCACTCCAAATGAGCACTTGGCTAGGTTCAACTTCATGTCGTACTGGTTGAGGACTGCAAAGCAGTACCAAAGGTGTGCTATGTGGTCCTCTCGAGTTGCTGATTTTACCAACATGTCGTCGATGTACACTTCTAAACTTTTTCCAAGTTGGTCTGCGAACATTCTATTGACTAATCTTTGGTAAGTTGTCCCGGCATTTTTGAGTCTGAAGGGCATCACTCAATAGCAGTAGGTGCCTCGATCAGTAATGAATGTTGTTTTCTCCTGGTCATCTAGATTCATAAGAATCTGATTGTATCCGGAAAAAGCATCCATGAAGGAAAGTAGCTGGTGCCCCACGGTTGCCTCGACAAGTCGGTCGATGTGTGGCAGGGGGAAGCTGTCCTATGGGTATACTTTGTTGAGGTCGGTGAAGTCAATGCAGACTCTCCACTTCCCATTTTTCTTTTTGACTACCACCAAGTTGGCTATCCAATCAAGGTATTTAACCTTCCGAATTGAGCCAACCTTTAAGAGGCGTTCAACTTTATCATTTACCGCTTTTGCACGTTTGGGTCTTAGTTTTTGTCATTTTTGCTTAATCGTTTTATAGGCTGAGTCGATGTTTAGTTCATGGGAAGTGACGTTGGTGTCGATCCCTTTCATATCAGAGGTGGTCCACGCGAAGGTGTTAACGTTTTCTTTAAAGAACTTTACCAGCTCCTCCCTGATCAGGGGTGGGAGTTGGGATCCTATTCCCACACATTTGTCAGGATAAGCCTCGTCGATACACACCTGAGTGACTATGTCTCCTCTAGGTTTGGACAACAGCGAATATGAGGAGACATAGTCAAATTTTTGGGATTTTTTCCCAAGGGTGAGCTGCTTTCTTCGGTGCAGGGGGAGGTGAGACCACTGATTTCATCTATCCGCCGTAAATACTTAGCTCCCCGAATATGAGGTCGATTCTCTTTTGGGGAGCTGGTGGAGGAGATGTCGGTGCCTCTTCTTCCACGGGTCTTTCCCTATTGTCTTTGGTCCACTTTTTCTTTCGGCGTCCAGTTGCGGAAGAGCCTGTTCTGCTTCAGAGTTTTTCGGGCTCGGATCCTTGCTCGAGGGTTGACTTCAAGCCTAGCAGGTAGCAACACTCTTTTGTGGAGTGTCCCTTCTTCTTGTGGTGGGTGTAGAATTTTCTTCCATCGTAATTGAATCTCTTAGTTTTAACCCCGTCGATTGCGAAGCCTTGCTGGGCTCTACCGTACCCTTCTCTCTTGGTGAATTTTCTTGGGGTTAGCGGTCTCCTTGTATCTTTCAGCCATGGCAGTTTTTTCCTCTTCAAGGATCGCGTAGAGAGCTGCGCGGTGCAGCGCATCGTCTAGTGGCATGGTCGGGTGGATTGTCAGTTCCTCTCGAAATCTTGTCGTGTGCCATAGGCCATTTTTCAGTGCCCGTAGGGCGATTACCTCATTCAGGTTAGCTATCCTGGCTTTGATTTCTTTAGCTCCGTAGGGGCTTAGTTGGTCCATGAGCTAGTGTCCAAAGACTGGCTTCCGAGGCCTTCGTTTATATGAACACGGAATATTGCTTGCGAAAAACAGCTATTAGCTGATTGAAACTGCTTATTGAGCAGTTATCCAGTCCTGCAAACCATTCGAAGATTGGTCCTGTTAGGCTTTCCGCGAACAGGCGGCAGTGTTCGGCTTCCCTTTCTTCTTCAGAAAAATGGGCTCCCGTGACTACCAACCTAAACGCCCTAACATGTGCTTTTGGGTCGCTGTTCCCAGAGAACTCCAGGAACTTAATATTCTCGATGTCTCTAATCGGTGTGTTCACGATCCGTTTTGTGAAGGGGGTCCTCCGAGTTTCTCGATGGCCCGCTCTATGTCTGGGGCTGAGCTTATCGCCCGTTGGATGTAGGATCTCACGAATCGCAATTCGGCTTGGATGTAGGATCTCACGTTGTCGATTGTTTCTGCAGCGTCTTGGTGGGCCTTAGATGTTCCTGTTTAGAGGCGTAGCTTCCATCCACCTGGCTGGAGTGTTTTGGATATTCTCCAAGCGCGGGAGGGTAGAAAAAGCTGCTCGTTGATCCTGGTAGAGTCGTTACGCAAGCTCAGACTAGGAATATCCACGGTTATGGTCGACGAGCTTGTGCGCGAATTGAACATAGGTATGTGTTTGCATTGGTAGGGGTGGCGAAGACCCCTAAAAATCTAAACGCGACCAAGGGGTTGTAAATCAGGGAGGGTGATGTCCTCTCCAACAACCCTTCAACGCTGAGTTCCTTGGGCGACCGACTGAGAGATCTCCCGCATCTAAGAGAGGAAAGATCTCTCTTGTTGCTCGATTCGGGCCTAGACAGTCTTGACCGACGCATCTTGTGTATTGGCCTTTTCCACCAAGGTGGAAAGCAGTCGACGGATCTCGGTCATGTCGTCTCGCGGCTGCTCTTTCTTCCCGACGAAGGGTGGTAAGGCGGACACGTCCCGGAGGCCTCCGAACGCTTGATCCGTTGAGATGACCAGGTTTCTGAGCTAGTCGCCACGTGAGGGCGCTGGGATCATCGCAGCGGGAGATGAGACAGTGACCTTCATCGGTGGGTGTTGGTTAGTCTGGCCTGCTGCTATTAGTCGGTTATCGCCCGGAGCAGTAACGTTGGTTCCAGTTCTGATCTGATCCCGCGGCTGGGATTCAGATGATTCTTGACTCTGGGGAGTCATGGCCGGTGCGTCATTGGCTTTCTGCGCGGTACACTTTGATTTATCCATCTCTTCTCTACCAGATCTTAGGTCGAATTTCTGTGCTAGAATATCTATTTCTTCTCCTTAGACGGCGCCAAATATGGAAGTTGAATTCCGCACTAAGTATTTGTATGTGAATTCAGAGAAAAAATTTTTGTCCTAAAAAATATCTATAAATTCAACGGTTAAAAGAAAAGTAGAGCGAAGCTGGATTTATATTGATATGAATCGAATATACAATAAGATCTCGAGTCAGACGTGTTACAAACTGAAAATGTAGTGTTTAGCTATCGCGTAAGTGAAAAGTTGGCAAAATCTGCTCGAACTTCGTTTATTTATAGCTCAATTCTGCTCCTCGATCCAGCTCCACGTATCCAGGGCGTTTCCGCGTATCTCGGGCACGTTCTTGGCATATTCTCCGCAAATCTCGCTCTTACGACTGTGCTAACCCCCCTGATAACTCGTTCCTAGCTCGTCAGCTCTGTGCCTGTTGACCTAGCACTCGCAGAGCTGACATGGGCCTTTTGACCGAATTCTGCTTTTCCCTGAAACTGGGTTGCAGGCCCATTTAATCGGGTTAAAATGAAATAAATGAGAGGTTTTGAATTGGGTTTTAAGCAGGCTGGATTCGGTGACGAATACAGCCTCAACAGTGCCACAAATATAAAAAGCTTTTAATGTAAATCATAAGAAGTTTAAAAAACAAGGGGCAATTGCAAAAATAACATTTTTGGTATGTACATTTCCAAGAATGCCACTTAGGGATGTTTATTTGCAAAAATGCCACTAATTATGGATTTTTAAAGCTTAAATCTTAAATCTTAAAATTATAAATACTAAAAACTGTTTTGACTCCGAAAACCCCTTAAACCTTCAAAACTAAATCGTAATACAACATAGTTAACCTAAACCTAAATGATATAATAAAAAAAAATTTGAAAAAATGGCATTTTAAAAAAAATAGCATTTGAAAAGTGGTATTTTTTAAAATTTCTCAAAAACCAAATATTTCATTTTTTTCTTTTAAAAATATTAATCTTCTTATTATTGTTTGAGAAAGACAGTTATTAAAAAAAAATAGTTGTTTTAATTTTGTCGCTATAAGAATCAATTATGTTTCCCCTCGATTAGAAACCATTAAAAATTTTGGCTACTATATTCTTTATATTAATTAAAATATGAAAAAGGTTGGCTGCGTATTTTTGCTTCTAGAAATGCAACTAAAACGATTTTTTCCATTTTTTACCTATTTATTTTACTACACAAATAATTTAAACTAATCATAAAACTGTATGAACTAATTACTATCTCTTTTAAAATTGACCAAATAAAATTGGTTTAGCTAATTTTTTAATTAAACCACAGTTAAATAAACTAAAATCGCGTTTTAGAAATAAGGATTAGTATATATGCGTATTTCGTCCATACTTTTACCTCTTTTTTTACTATACAAACAAATTAAACCAATCATAAAAGTACATGAACTTACTATCTCTTTATCAAATAAAATTAGTTTAGCTAATAGTGTAATTAAATTTTAACCACGATTATATAAATCATAGTTACGTTTTAGGACTGACGATTTAGATTTTTATCTTTACATAGTGAAGTATGTTGGATTTTTTCTTACATTAAAACTTAAAATTCAGAAAAAGAAGATATTTCTATAAGGGAAAATTATGAAAATAACTAAAAAAACAATTAAAATTAAAAAAATAGACCATATCTTTTATAATTAAAGAAATAGGTTCAAGTTTACAAAATAAGTCATCCTTTAAATAAACATAAAACAAATTAATAATCATTTAAATAAACATAAACAAACTATATCTAAACATAAATTTCTAATTCTTTCTCTCCATGTTCAAAGTCGAGAACAAATTAGGTAAAACTCAGTGCATAGCATAAAGCCAAGCTAAACCTCACATTGAGCAACACATTATATCGTTACTTTCTGAACAAGACATCTAGCAACACCAAAAAACCTCGCACCACATATGATTGAGATCCAACGTCACAAATCACACTATTCGCAATCTCTATCGCTCCTTGATTTGTTAATGAATCCACACTTCAATCCATCCGATTGTTAAAGTGCGCCACACAAACATTTTGATCTTGGAAATTGACTTAACATCCTAACAACGATTTTTAGAAATGTATGTGACTATTTGATTTGTTTTTTCAAATTTGCAATCGATGTTTCATACTGGGTTGGTGTACTGTTGTTTTAAAAATATTAAGTTTTTAGTAACTAATTTCATAAATGGCTTAAACGACCTTTTACACATAAAAAGACTACTTTTTTAATTTTAGAAAATTTGGCTTATTTTTTTAATTTCTTATACTATTTGGCCTATTTCCTTAATTCTCCCTTTCTATAAATGCTAACAAGTTTTCAATAACTTAAAAGTTATGTATAAAAACGAATTTGTCATGAATTTTAGCCCACCAACAAGATTAAAAAGTTGTATTGTAAATTTCTATCAACTTAAAGATTTTTGAAAATGTTAAAAAATTAATTAATCTGAAATTTTTGAAAAGAGGATATATAAACATATTATTATTGTGTGCGATAATGTGCTTTTAGTCAAAGTAAACACGGGCATATTGTATGGATCTGAAGATTCGAACCAGTACCGATCCGGAATATGCGGTTTGGATCGGGTTCGGTTCTCATGAAATATCCGAATTGGTTTTGTTTGTAAATTACTTCGAATCTTGGTTTAGATCATATATTACTCGAGAACCGAACTAGTATCCAAAATATTCGAACATAACTAAGTATATTTTCGTTTTTATATAACTTGAGTCTAACGGTTTTGGATAGCTCGAGTATTTAGAATATTTTCGGATAGTTTGGATAGATTCGGATAGTTTGGGTTAAGTTTTTTATGATTTTTACTGGTATTTCAAATATTTCAAGTATGTTCGAGTATTTTGGATAGATTCATATAATTTAAATTAATATTTTTTGGGGATTATCCGGAGATTTTGGATAAAATTGTGTATGTTCGGATACAAAAATAGTCGAACCAAATTTGACCCAAAAAGTTCGGTTCTTTAATCAAATATCCAAACGGAACTTTATCCGAATTTTAAAATTATATGATCAGGATCTCTAAAATCGAAATGTACGAAAACCAAAATACTCTATCCAAATCCGAACGAGTACGTGAATGCCCAAACCTAGAGAAATCCGAACGAGTCATGAAATGGTGGATTTGTTGACAAAAAGAAAAAGATTATAATAGTATTTTGGTTTTCGATAGAGTATTTTGGTTGAAAATGGCTAACCCACAAATTAGCCCAAAAAATAAATAATACATCTAACGAACCACCTCGAGACGTCGGGAACTTTTCCTTCTCCTTGGGGTTCAGTGATATGCTGCGATTATGGTCGATCGCAAAGGTGCGAATCGGGAAAGTTTCTACTTGCGATCTGAATTTGTGCTTTCATGGAGTTGGCAGACGACGGTTCTCGAACAGGGGCGGCGAAAGAAGAAGGGTGATGAGCTTCGGTGACGGAAGCCATGGCGCTCTGGGACTGCCAGCATCGATTCCGGGCATGGGAATCGACGCCTACGAACCCACTCTTGTTCCTAAATTGCCTTCCGATATCTCTTTCATATCCGCCGGACACTACCATTCCCTTGCCGTTACATCTGACGGTCAGATTTGGGCTTGGGGTCGCAACGATGAGGGCCAGCTCGGTCGAACTGCGGATTCTGCTAGGTAAATTCCTACCCGATTTTGCTAAATTGAGATCATCAAAAGTAGCGATGGAACTTTGGATTACCCTAGATTTAGTGATGATGGAATCTATGGGTAAATTAGTGAGATCAGTCTGAGATGTGATCGAATATCCATTCGAGGGTAGAACTAGAACATGAATATTAAGTATATTGACATGATTAGTCGATATTCAAGGAGTGAACCGAAGAGAGTGGAAGGTCTAGATAATGTGACTGTTAGGGCAGCTTATGCATCTGGAGTCATTTCAGCGGCCATCGGAGATGATGGCTCTTTGTGGGTCTGGGGAAGATCCAAAAGAGGACAGCTTGGTCTTGGAAAAGGTACCATGGAAGCTCTAGTTCCTTCAAGAGTTGATACTTTAGCTGAAGAACACATCGTTAAGGTCTGGTAAATGTGTGGATATTCAACTCTTGTATAGTCAGCTTCGAAAAGGAGATGAACACTCCTCACAGGAATGTCCTTCCATTTTGACAGGTATCATTAGGTTGGGGGCACGCACTTGCACTTACTGTGGATGGTAAAGTTTTCGGCTGGGGTTATGCAGCTGATGGAAGAGTCGGCAATGTCGGACTCCCACTTGAGGCATCTCTGCTAGATTCCCTTACAAATGGGTCGATAAAAGATCACCAGTCTGCTGATTTAAATGTTGAGGCAGCTGAAAAGAAAGTTGCAGAAGCAATGAAAAAGGAGGGCGACATGCCAATAGCTTGGGAGCCTTGTCTTGTGGAAGAATTACATAATATGAAGGTAGCAGATATTGTGTGTGGATCCGATCATTCCTTGATCCTTTGTCGTAAGTAAAAGAGACCATGTTAATTATGGAAGAGTATTCATTATAGAAAGATGACTTTTCCTGATAGGTGTGTGCTGATTTCAGATGATGGCACACTTTTGAGCTCTGGGAGCAACATCTATGGTCAGTTGGGTCGGTCAACACGAGACCTAGGGATGTCACCTGTTGATATAACCGAATCCCCAATCTCTATAGCAGCTGGTCTTGGTCATTCTCTAGCTATCTGCAACAGCGGTGAGACAAGGATTGTCTCATGGGGTTGGAACTGTAGTCAGCAGCTTGGTAGAGGAAAACTGGAAAACCTTCCGAACGAAGTGGAGGGTTTCGATGGGGAATCTCCAGCTTCAGTATCAGCAGGGCGTGTGCATTCCTTGAGTGTATCAGAGAAAGGAGAAGCTTGGGTTTGGGGCTGTGGAAAGAATGGTAGGCTCGGTTTAGGAAGCTCGAGTGATGAGCCTGAACCTATGTTGCTGGAGGACGTAGATGGTTGTGTTCTTCAAGCAGTCGCCGGGTTTGATCACAGCCTGATCTTAGTGGCTGAATAGCCCCACCCCACCAAATTTATAGATTAATTTGATGGCTGGGAAAAAAATAATTGGTAACTAATATATTCGTAATTATACCAGAAGACAATTACCGCATAGTGATATGTTATGGTTTGCGACTATTTGTGATAACGAGACCCGAGTTAAACATAAGTTTTTTTTTTTATCAACACTTAAACATCTAGGAACCAAAAAATCGGATTAAAAATGAGAAGAGAATAAAAGATATATGAAAACGATTTTTAAAAAATACACATAGTCGAGATATGATCTTTTTCCTTAATTCATAAAATCTCCCGCAATGTGACGGATATGTGAATTTCTACATTCTAGGATACAACCATCTTGAGAATATAATCGCGGTACTCGTTTATAAAATCTGCCAATTAAGAATTTACGTTATAATCTCGAGACTTACTTTTGAGGAAAAAAATAGATCAGAAATTACTAGAAAATTTAATTGTTTGTGAATGTATGAGTATTTTTGGAGAAGTGAGGGAGTGTGCCTTTTATAGACTTTTCCAAAGCATGAATTATGGACACATTTAACACAAAGATTTTGACTCAATAAAGCCAAATCATGGCATTATCACAGCTTAGGCAATTCTCATAAACAGAACTATATCAAGTTTTTTTTTATCAACAAAACCTAAATGAATTTTTTCATGTGTCATCTCTTTTTTTTAATAATTTTCATGTGTCTAGATAATTTAGAAAAGTCTTTCTAAATATGTAAGAATTCTTCCTAAATAAATATTTAGGAAGCCTTCATAATTTTTCAGGAATGATTCCTACGTATTTAGGATCGTCTTATATCATCACAAATTTTGTTGTTGTTAAGTTCATAGATCTTTCTAAAATATTCCTAACCATTTAGGAACACCTTCCGAATAAAGAACACTTTCCAAATTAGGAACACCTTTCTAAATATGTAGTATTCCTTTGTAAATATTTAGGATTACTCAAATAAGATATCTCAATTTCATTGGATTTTGGTCTATGGATATTACAAATTATAGGTAGTTCACAATGTTCAAGTAGATTATTTAACTCAACATTCTTTCCCCTTGCCATGTAAAGTTGATGGATGCTTGGCAAAGAGTAAAATTGACTCCACTGGTACGGACAAAAACAAGTTTACAGTTGAGATATCTCAGTGCGTTGCATTCTCAACAAAAGCAAGCAAGCAATACATCTTGCAGGGGTAAAATCACAAGAAATACACCTTTGTTATATGTGAAGCATTGTATGGATGAGCCCGCCCAGAGACAAGATTCACAGTCGCATAAAGCAGCATCTAAAAAGTCCAGCAAAACTAAGAGTGAATGAGTTGTTGTCCCTACGGTCCAGCTATACTCAATGGCTAACTCCACTAAGAACGTACGGCTCACAAAACTAACAGAGAAGGAATTGATCTTCCTCTTTTTTCAGCAACAACATCTTTTATATTCTCCCTACTCACCATCAAATTTTGATGCGCCCACGTTTGAAGATTTCTCAACCTGCATCCCCACTGATATTAAACGATTCAAACAAGGATCTAGATCACCATGGAAGTTCTTCCGAGAAGCTCCTTGCCTCTCGATAGCAGAGCCGTTGTCGACGCTAAGGGAAGCCTCTTTTTTTACTAAACATGATTTGTTGTTTTTGTTATTTTTAAAGACTCTAAAGCTTTCTTTTATACATTTTTTTTAAAGTTTCGTTGTAGTGTCTTTAAAATGAGAAAATAATTACATTTAAATAAATTTTTTTTTATTCTCCAAAATTATTCAAAACTCTTTTTAGAATTATATATAATTTATTATTAAAAAGTTTTGACTGATTAGTTTTAATCTTCTTTTTCTATCATTTTGAGATCTATTTTTATGTAAATTCATAAATTATAGAAAAAAAAAGTTAAAGTCAATAAAAACTAATATCTTATCGAGAAAAATCATTAAAATTGCTAGAGTATCAATTTTGATTAAAAATAGTTGTTATTTATGTCATGCACAATTATATCATAATTTATATGTTTGAACAAAAAGTATATTTAATTATAAAAATAAGAGTTACAGTTATAGCATTTAACCAAAAGTTTACTCTTCACTAAAAAAAACTTCAAAAACATTTACCAAGCATCTCCAATCTATACTATATAAAAGTTGAGGCTATAAGTTTTTGAGGGTGTCCATGTAAGATTTAAATCAACAAATAGCGTTATGCCATGTCAACATTTAGAATTATGCTAACTTTTTTTTGTTGTTAATAAGAATTTTTCCATTTCCTTAAAAAATAGTTTTTCTATTTAGTTACAAACTTTCTATTTTAAAAAAAATATATTAGTTTTTGATAACGTCGACATATGATTTTTAACATCAAATTAAATCATTCCACATCAATATCTTAATTTTACATCTAAAAAAGTGTCATAACTTCTAAAAAAACATATCTCTCAAAATAAAATAGATATCAATAATAAAAAAGCTAAACTAACGAAGGAAAATATCAACAATAAAGGAAATTAACTTGATATCTAAGCCATCTTTTTGGAAAATCAACATAAAAAGCTCAACTAACAAAGAAGAAACAAAATGTTTATAAAAATGTCAAGAACTTCAAGAAGTTAAAGTTTGAGATTTAAAAAGAGCTAAACTAACCAAAAAAAATTTAAAAAGGAAATTAACTTATAAGTCAGAAAATTTTCTATTTCTAAAACATTTGTATCAACTATAAATAGGTTACACAAATTTCGAAATCAAATGTATTCTTTAAGAGATATATAGAGTTTACTAAAAGTCTAAAACAATGTCTGCATTTATTTTTTTTCCTGCACAATCACTTTTGGTTACACGAGTTTACAAAAAAAGTTATCAAGGAATTGCTTGCTGGAGTTGTCTAATCAATTCTGGAAGGTCTGAAACATCAAAACAACGGTTTACTTATGGTTTCAAATTGTTTCTTATCGATCAAAAGATACTAGCAATTCTATTTAATCATCACCAATATAAAATCTAATTAGTATATAGTTATTATATATATATATATATATTTTTTTTTTTAAACCAGTTATTATATTTTGTTTTAACACAAATTTTTTCAGTCAATTATAATCCAAGTCTACAAAGCAGAGTATAGAGTTATGAGACAAATCAAAATGTCAGTATAGTAGTCTACACGATTTAAAATTTATTGGTTAATTAAAAACAAAGCATGCTACATGGAATAAAACATATCAAAGTTTCAAATCGTCATTCTATGCTTAAAGTCAAAACTTCTATAAATTCCATAGCTATGGAGTAAGTGGATTCCCAACATTAAAATTCATAAGGACAACAAAGCCGGTCAAGATTATGACGGTGGTAGGGACTTAGCTGACTTTGTAAGCTTCATCAACGAGAAAGTTGGGACGAATAGAGACAGTAAAGGTCAGCTTACAAAGGTTCATTAAAATCATTGTATGTTTCTAATTCTTTATTTGTGTTGTGGGTATGTTTCTAACAGTTTTGTTTTTGTTTTTGTATTGTTTGTTTGTTTCGTGAAATCTCTCTTTTTCAGAAGCATGGATGGAACTAAAACTTATATGATTTGAAACAACCCAAAGACAACCAAAATAATTATTCAGCTTTAAGCTGATACTATAAATTCTTGAGAGTGTCCACATAAAATTTTAATCAACCACTAATAAATATCCATGTAAAAATCAGCTAGATTAGAAAAATTTATTAATTTAATGATAGTTTTGTTAATAGAAAAAAGTTTTAAAAAAAAAAATTATGTCATGGCTTTCTATATACAAAAACAAGATATTTAAGTGAATATTTGATTAGGAAAGTTTATTATCGCAAAACATACAAATATATATGAAATAAAGAAACATATATATATATATATATATATATATATATATATAATTTGATTTAATTTAATAAATTTAAACACATATATTATATAAGATTTATGTAATTTTTGATGATATATTCTGTAGAGTAGACGATTCTAAGGGATCATAGTTAAAAGCTTGCGCAATAAAAGTCTTGTGATCTTATATTAGGAAGAGATCATGGAGACCGTGATCAGCGAAGAAGACGAAGTTGATTCTGATGATGATGATGGATGACGAGTTGACGAGCTCGCCAATTAACTTATTTGGAATTTTTAAGAAGATTTACCTCGAACAACGACAATAAAGAATAAATCGAACGAAAGCGGGAGAAATTGATAGGAAGAATAGTCAATACCCATCCATAAGCAAGAAAGTTAAACTATTTAAAATATTAATCAACAAACCAAAATGACCAAGAAGTTTTGATAAAATCCTAACAATTGGGGGTAAAAAATATCTAGATTCTAATAGTGAAGTGGGGAGTCCTCTTAAATTATGGAAGAACTGTTGAAAATCACACGGTAAATGACATGTTTAACAGAAAAGACAAAACTTTTAAATTTCAAATGCTACATCTAAAAGAATATGAGCTCCAACAATACACCTTGACTAAAACATAGAAGGTAATGCTACAACATGAACCCTCACTAGCTGAGTTGAAGGATATGCCACAAGCAGAACTTAACATTACGTATATATACTTCTCTATACATGCAAGAAACTACCAGTACAAATTAGTATTTATGGTAAACTAATTAACTAATTCTCTACGATTGCTTCACTCTCTTATCACTATACTTTTGAATCATATATGTTGACGTCTAGCAAAAACTAGCAAGTCCAAATATATATTAAAATTATATATCGATAAAACAAACTCATGCGTAACGTGGGTATAGAATATAGTAGTAGTAAAGAAACTTTTATTTTTGGTGTTATGTTTGTCCACTAAACTTGACAATCTAGGGATTTTTTTCAAAAAATAATGAGCAAAGAATTTGGGATGTAGCCGACAATATTTTTTTGGAAAAGAATTAAATAAGTGGAGCCGTCGGGTCGAACCAATCCAGAGAACCGTTTTGACCTTCGGGGAAAATAGCGAGCCAGAAGCAGCTTTGCATCGCACACAGATGGCCTGAGTTTCTTCTTTTCCGACGACGGACGAAATTGGTACCCTCTCTTTCTTTTTCAAAAACCCTAAAACATCATCCTCGCAGAATACTGTTTCTTCCTCCCTTTGGCAGTTTTCGTCATGATTTATGTTTCGTATTCTTGTTAGAGCAAGTGAAGTATCTACGACGATGGTGAAATTGTTCTTGTCCCAGGCCAAGCGGAACGACAGTGGCACCATAGATGTGATTTTGCCTCTGTTGAACAAATTGGGATCTCACATTCGATCATTGGTGACTCGTGGAGCTCGATCAGAAGCTAGACTTTGGCTCTGCACTGCCCTTTCTACTATTTCTATATCCCCTAGCCGCCAGCTCAATGTTTTCATGAGGCTTTTGAGACCAAAGCCCAGAAAGATGCAGCTTGTATCACAGCTTCTGCAAATGATGTTTGACAAGAGCCCGAGGAAACTTGGATCTGTGTTAGCCAAAAGAAGTTATCTACTGGAGAAATTCTTTCAAGGTCTGCTTCCCATTGGAAATGCTATTTTTGCGATTGTGCTTCTTCATGTTGAGTTTTGAAATATGCAGGGAATCCGAAGCGTATGCTGCAGTGGTTTTCTGAATTTGCTTTTGATGGCGGCTCTGATCACAAGAGAGGTGCAAGAGCATTGGCGCACTTTGCATTTGCCAACCGGGATATTTGCTGGGAAGAGCTTGAGTGGCGGGGAAAACACGGGCAATCGCCTGCCGTTGTTGCTACCAAGCCTCATTATCTTCTTGATCTAGACATCCAACGAACCATTGAGAATTTCCTCGACAATGTTCCTGACTTCTGGTCATCCAACGAGTTTGCTGCAACACTCAAAGATGGCCAGATTTTATCCCTTGACACCAAATTCTTTCTTGATCTCTTTCTCCGTTTCATGTACGAAGACGATATGAATGATGTGTGGGATGCTGTAGAGGAGTTTCTAACCGAGGAGTCTTTCTCCTCCTTAACCCAGCATCTCCTTATCACTCTCGAAGAACCTGAATTATGTCAATTTCTGGAATTGCTTGGCGACTATTTCAATCCAAGCATTGAATCCTGGGATACTGATGACTCGTCTTGCTGGCTCGGGGTTGTCCTTTCAAGATATGCTGACATGGAATCTATTGACGAGCTACTACTGCTGAATTCTATTATCAACCAAGGCCGTCAGCTGCTACGTCTTGTGCATGATGAGAACGTCAATGATGAGGGAGATATGTTGAAAGAAACTATGGCAGAAATTTGCAGAGTTTTGGAAAATAGCAGCAGTAGCTTTTCTCTACTTCCAAAAGAGCTTTCGAAGATGAAACACATAGAGGTGATAAGAATACTTGGTCTACTTTCTTGGAATATTCACTTCAGATTATCTGAGGAATGTCAGACTCCAGATTCATGGGAGTTTCTATTTAAAGAAAATGGAATTGAGTTCCGCAGGTCCAGTGACCACTCGTTGCTGAGTCATTACGGGTTCTCTGAAGAAAGTGAATCTGACTCTGATGGTAAAAGCCATGTTTCTAACAAGAGGCACAAGAGGAGAAAGAACAAGAGGAAGAAGAAAAAGAAGAGCGCTATTGATGATGATGATCTCCTTGATGATGAGCTTTTAGGTCTGCATCGAATAAGTCAAAGTTGGTTGCTATCTACTGATGGGTTTTCCGCAACATGGACCAGTGTGAGTTTCCATGTTCTCGATTTTATACAAAATGCAAAACGCATTTTTAGACCTTGTTTCCGTATAATAGATGTGTTTCTTATTTGTGCTCTTTTCTTCATCTGAGATGGGTTTTCAGGTGGATTTACCAGAATACATCTCAAAGTATTGTTTGTCAACATGGATGAATTGGTTACTAGCTAGACAAAAATGATTCACAAGTCAGATGAAAAAATGGTAAGAAACTGAACTCCAACTAGAAATGCTATTTTTGCTTTCGTTTTAAAGGGAAGCAATGTACGCAACAAAAGGAATTTCAAAGATGATTAATCAGCCCAATGGTTTCTACTTGCTCTTGTTACAGTATTGCATACAGATCCTTCCAATAGGTCCACGAGAGTGGGAAACAGAGCTGTATTGATTTGATGGTGTTACAAAAATGAAAAAGATAGCAGGAGAGTTAAAGACGATAGCAATCCTATAACACAAGAAGGAGTTGAAGCAAGAAAATAGCTCAAGAGAAGAGGTATATATGAACCTGAATCATGATCTCTCAGTAAAGTGTAAGTTGGGTTGTTTAGCCAAACTATATATATAGATGCATGAGGACATCTTTATCTCACCGAGCGGCTGAATAATTCTAGAAGGATTTGAGTAATATAGAAAAACGATAATTAATAGAATTATGCTTAACAATATTTTCTTAAGAGTTTTTAAATCTATAAAAGAGAATGCGTTGGATAACGATATCAATATTTTGACATGAATATTCTCCCCATATCATTAAAAAGTTGTAAACCAAGTTCTTCCTTCTCTTCTCTTGTTTCCCTTTATACTAGGTGAGAATCCGTGTTTACATTTAGTATTTTTTTTAATGGTTGTTTTCTTTCTTCGTATTGTTGACAAGGGATTACGTTGGAGCAATATTACTTTATTCTTTGAATTCTCTATGTTTCGTTTCCAGATTATATATCCATTGGTATGCTAAGTTACTATCTCCAGCAGGAAAGGAAACTCTTATTAAATCAGTTGTCACTGCTCTGCCTACCTATAGTACGTCATGCTTTCTTCTTCCTTTAAAAATTATTTTACAGCAGTTACAAGAAGATTCTGGTGGTTATCTCAAAAGGATAAAGGAAGAATCAATTGGATAGCTTGGAATACACTTACTAACTCAAAGGAACATGA
Source organism: Arabis hirsuta (assembly GCA_964056655.1). NCBI lineage: Eukaryota > Viridiplantae > Streptophyta > Magnoliopsida > Brassicales > Brassicaceae > Arabis > Arabis hirsuta. The sequence goes on along the minus strand of OZ053299.1, from coordinate 20,697,010 downwards.
AGGCCTGGGAATAAGGGATCTAAAGGATTTTAATATAGCTTTGTTGGCTAAGCAAAGCTGGAGGCTTATGCAGAATCCGACATCCCTCTTAGCCAGAGTATACAAATCCAAGTACTACCCTAAAACAACATTGTTGGAGGCTACTCAGAAATGGAATTCCAGTTACGCCTGGCGCAGTATTCTTCAAGGTAATAAATTACTGAAGCAAGGTATTAAATGGCTTGTAGGGAATGGAGAGAAATAAATGTGTGGAAATATCCATGGTTACCTCTTAACCCATCTGCTCCAGCTGCTGGTCATGGAGCTCTTACAACACCAAATCTCAAGGTTAAGGATCTTTTTCAACCAGGGAGACTACACAATGGGATGAGAAAAAATTTGTTTCTCTATGCCATCCTTTAGATATTCCGCTTATCAAGATGCTTAGACCCTCTGTTGCAGGAATACCGAATACAATTACATGGATGCATACGAAGCATGGAACATATACAGTAAGATCTGGCTACAACCTCCTGCGGTCTCAAAAAGGTCACACCTCTACTGCTCCCAATCATCTGTATAAAGCTGTATGGAAGCAATGTATCCCTCCTAAGGTACAACATTTTTGGTGGAGAGCTCTTCATGGTGTTCTTCCGGTAGCTGAGAAATTGAAGCAAAGAAATATCTTAAAGGATGCTCAATGTCATGTATGTGGAGAACACGTTGAGTCAATTAAACATATGTTTTTCACTTGCCGTATTAGTAGTGAGATATGGGAGTTGGCTCCTTTGAATAGTCCAAATTCAGCTACTCTGAAGTCTCAGAATATGAATCTTAATTACGAATCATTCATGGAGGCAAATAAAGCATCATATCACCAACTAGCTCTCTTTCACCTTATAGGTTGGAGGATTTGGAAACAACGGAAGGACATAGTATTCCGAAGTAAAAGATGGGCTATACCAGAGGTAATTAACAGGTCTTTGGTTGATTTTAAGCTCTGGGTGGAAGCTCAGGAGAGTAATAAGCAAGAATTGGAATTCCAATAAAACCATTCTGCTTTAGTATCTGGATCATCTTTTGTATGCATTCCTAATACAATGCAGGAAGCTATCCAAGATGCCGACAGGTATTGCTGTTTTGTAGATGCATCATGGGTCTCACACAATGAAGTTGCAGGAATTGGGTGGTCCTTATATGACAAAGCAGGAAGAAAATGGCTTCAAGGATCAGGAATCATTCCCCCACTCAATCCTCTATGGAGGCCCTCCGGTTGGCGGTCATAAACCTGCGACGACTTGGTTATAACAAGGTGACTTTCTGTGGTGATTTGCAGTCATTTATATAAAACATTGCATTTACACCAAGTCAAAGATAATTCTCAGGATTGGAAGCATCTTCCGGCTGCGGTTCAACTTCAAGATATAGTGAAGATTTCCAACGCTTGTGAGTTCTCTTTCAAGCAGGTCCATAGGAATGCTCATCAAGATGCAGACAAGCTTGCAAAGGAAGCTCGATGTAATTTGCAAAATTATGTCATCAAGTGGTTGTAAAACGTTTTCATCAATATCAAAAGAATTTGAAGACAAAAAAAAAAAATATCATCATTATATATCCACCAGAACCACTGATTCAAAGGCTTTATTAGCTTCAAAAACCTACGTGGTGCTATGGTCCACCAAAGTTCCTGCCTCTTTTATGATTGGAGTTTAGTTTGAACTCGAAAATTTACCTCATTCATTTCTTTCTATACGCCTTAAATGGTAACACGAGGTATTGGAAGGATTGTTTGTTGTAATACTCTCTAGTTGAGTTTATGAGGAACTGGGAGGAATTCCACACTACACATCAAATCAAATGACATTAATTTCTTTGTTTGTTTTCCTTGTAAAATTTATTTATTTATTTTCATTTTTTAATTAGATTGACATTAAAAATTTTGAGTACATATTATTGAAAAATTAAATACAAAATTATTGATAAATAAAGTATAACATTCTCAAATATTATGTTAATTTTTTTATTTTAAATGATTTACATGATATTATTCATGTTTGGAGATATTTTTTAATTATTAAGTATTCGATATATTGTAACATAATATGTTATATTTCGGATTAATGTCAAATAATAGAAAATACTAATTAAGTAAAAATATTTAGGGTATCTAAAATTACAAACAAATTTTAAAAAAAAGATTTGGTAATGCGAGAAGTGGATAAATTAAATTACGAGAAATTTTAAGAAATGCAACTTTTAAAGCGCTATTTTTCAAAAATGTCATATTTTTAAAAATTTTGCAAAATGCCATTTTTAAAATTATTTATTTAATATATTATTTATGCATGAGTTAACTATGTTGTATTAGGGTTTAAATTTGAGGGTCTATGGTTTGTTAGGGGTCAAAACATTTTTTAAGGTTTAGAATTTTAAAATTCAGGCTTTAAAAATCCATAATTAATGGTATTTTTGTAAATTACAACTCACTGTAGCATTTTTAAAAAGTGGCATACCAAAAGTGGTATTTTTGCAATTGTCCTATAAATTATGGATAAATATATTAACTTCAAATAATGTCAAAATTCATATATATTTTCTTACAAGTTGCAAGTTTTTGTGTCAAATTATTTTATCTTATGGTTAATGAAATTATTAAATATAAAATTTAATACTTTACTGATTTATTTAACTACTTTTGTTGACAGATAACATTGTTTAATTATTATTTTATACGTTTAGTTAATTTATTAATTTTTAAAAAATCAGTTAGATTCCACTAGATTCAATTGTTACCATTTAAGTTTTAAGTTATTCCATCAGATTATGCAATTCAGCTGTTACTATTTAGATCTTAAATTTGTTTAGTTCTAGTAAGAATTTGTTTGCATGTTCTCTAAAAGTAAATTAAATTATCCAATAATTTTTCTTCAGATTCACCATCGCACATCATACGAGTTAATTTACACGAGCATTGTGTATGAGATTTCCATAGTTGCAATCTATAGGATTCAAATGGTGACATCAAACTGAGCGGTGCAGATAAAAAAATTGTGTAGAGAGGGACAATACAACCGGATCATGCGGGAAAAATATATTTGCGGAACAAGTGCGGTTTGTATAAAAAGAGCGGAACAAGATAATGTTTGATTGGTGAAAAAACAACATTCAGTGCAAGACAATTGTTTTATTGGTAAAAAACAATAAAAGCGTTAATTTTTTTTTTTTTTACAAAACAAATCTTTTACAAGTAAATAATTTGAATATAATGTATAAATAGATTTTTTTTTTAAAGTTAAGTAACAATCATTAAAGATTTTTTAAATTCTAAATCCTAAGATCCTAAATCTTAAAAAGTTTATGACCCCTAGTAAGACCCTGAAGCCTAAAAACTAAACTCTAATAATATTTAAATAAATAATATAATTTTAGTGGTATTTCTGAAAAGATTGTAAAAAAATAATATTTTAAATAAATGATATAATTTTAATGGTATTTTTGAAAAGATTTTAGCAAATTGATATTTTTAAAAAGTAGGTTTTAGAAAGTAGCATTTTCAAAAATAGCATTTTCAAAATTTATCTTTAAAATATTGTTTCTTAGATTACTGAAATAGCTTTTTTAAAATTTAACTATGAAAGAATAAACAAACTTGATTCTCATTAATTATCAAAATATGGACAGTGTTTTCCATATATATACGTAATTACTTTTCTTATAAGTATCTCTCTATTACACTATAATACTAACCATGTCCCTTATCTTATAAGACAAGTTAGAGAGACTCCTAAAATCACTCTTGTAATAACATCTCAGCTCAGCTTTTTTTATACGTGTCAATTTTCAGGTTTTTTACTTTTCAATTTTTTCGTTATCTAATTTATCTAACTAAAACTGAAATTAGATTTTACAATTAAAAAAATCTCTAAAACCATCTTTATCCATAAAACTCATCTGAGTATCACTAATATTCACTATTTAGCAAAAAAAAAAAAATCCAGACCAATTGTATTGCGCCACGTGCTATGATACTCCTCTAAAAGTCTCAGCTTTTGAAGATAAATCAGCTGAGTATCATAGATAATAATATTTGTTTAATCAGATGATACTCAAAAGTATCATTGATAATAATGCTCTAACGGTTCCATCTCAACCTCCCACGATCTCCTCCACTTTCCTATATACAAGGAGTAACTGCAACTTAATTGCTCATATATATTTTCAGAATTGCTATTAATCGGAAACATAATCATCTCTATTTTTACTACTCTTTTCATGACCTCTCTATTTTCTCTCCTTCTCTTTATTCATACTAGATGAGTGTCTGTGCATACGCACGGGTTTTTACATATCATAAAAATGGGGAAAAACCAAATTTGAAATTACTAATATTTTTTTGTTGTAATTACAATGTTTTTGAGCTAAAATCTTGTAACAGTTTGTTTTCGTGATCTTAGAACTTCAGATGAGAAAAAAGGTTGAGAAATCGTACTAAAATGTGTACATAGAGAAATGACTGCTAAGAAACATGAATTTACAATCTATATTCGTTTGTTAATGTACAACACTACAAAAAGAGGAATTGAAGATAACATGATAAGAATTAGAGGGCTGCCTCGTATGAAAAGTATCTCTAAGCTCTTTACCATTTATAGAAATTGTATAACTGTCGAAATTGTCGTTTTAGAGTTAACAAATTGAAAAATGCAATAAATTGTCTTGACAAAAAACTCCTTATTATTGTCGTTGTGTAGATATAGAACCAGTCAACTCTCTCTTTTGTAGACCTCATGTATGTAACACCCGTGAACCAAAAAGTCGAATTTTGGTGGGTGTGTCGATCGACACAGAGGTGTATGTCGATCGACACGGGTTGAAATTGGACCGACAAGTTCGGTTCTTGATCGCGCGGTTTGGCGATCGGTTTAGGGAAACCCTAGGGCACGGGTATTTAAGGGGTCAGTCGCGTTTTTCTCTGGGGTTGGCCGAATTTCAGAGAGAAAACCAGAGGATTGGGAGGATTGTCAGGAATCAAGGGTTGGGTGATTTCTGGGAATTGTTCTTGGGGGATTTGATCGTGAATGGAGATCGAACGAGAAGGAGGTTGTTGCTGTGCTGATTTCGGGTCTGTGAGGACGGAATCAGAGGATGTTCTTGGTGTTCTTCGCTCGTTCTTCGCGTTCTTCATCCTTTTCAATCCTAATCAAGGTGAGTGCGTGACCGTAGGCTCGTATAAGTATAGGGGGCCAATGGAATACGATTGTTTGGTGGTTTTCGTGTGTTTTGTGTGTGGATTTGTGCAGGAGACTCGACAGATCGCATCAGATTCGAGTCGTGTGAGGATTGACTCGATTCTGGGTTCTGCGACGTCGTGTCGATCGACACCGAGGTGGTGTGTCGATCGGCACGGGGCCTGTGTTCTTCGACACCTAGTGGTTGTGTCGATCGACACAGTGGATCCTGTCGATCGACACGGGGTCACTAATCATCGACACCTAGTGGTTGTGTCGATCGACACAGTGAGTCCTGTCGATCGACACGGTGTATTCTGGACTGGTTTTGTTGCTTGGTCCTGTATGCTTGTTCTGTGATCATCCTGGTATTGTGTTGGTTGTTTATACTTGTATTTAAATAGCCTGTAGACGGGATGACCGCGTCGCTGAGTATTTGTGATAATACTCACGCAACTCTTTTTGCCATGTGTTGCAGGTAAAGAGAAATTGTGATCGTGGAATCGTGGCGAGGAAGAAGAGATGATTTAGGGTCTCACTTGGATTGTCATTCTATGGAATTGTTAGGTTGTTAGTCATTAGATATTGTTTATTGATATTGGTTGATTGGTTGAACTGGTTTACTATTTAATAAAGTATGGAGTTGTTAAATTGGAAATGTTGTTGATGTTTATTGTTCCGCGTTGCTTGGTTGTTGACCCATTGAGGATTATTATCTGTGATGATAATAATCTGGAGGGAAAAATTTTGAATTTTTGGGTCGGGTCGTTTCAGTTTGGTATCAGAGCCCTTATGGTTCTAGGGCGGGTGCAATTGATTGATTGAGTGATAATTGATTGATTGTTGTGTGGGTATTGAGTCCTAGATCATCTCTTCCGAGCCTTCAATGAGATTCCATGGTAAGTGTTTTATGACTTTCTGTTTTCTAGTACTTGGTAGTCTGCTGGTTAGGGGCAGAGTGATGGCTAGAGTGGCTAGAGGCAGAGGTCGTGGGGGCCGAGGTGGTCGTGGTGGACACGGGCGAGGACTGCAGGTTGAGTCTGATGCCGCGAGAGTGGCCCAGGAGACCACGCAGGAGCAGGGGGCAGACTCGCAGGCGTTTCAGGAGGGGTATGTGGGTGAGAGTGCTATGGGTGCCAGCGTGAGGGCTGGTGGGGCCAGTGTGGGTCCCGAGGTAGCTGGTGGTGCGGGGGGCCGGGTGGGGGTGCTCCCGTAGGTGTGGCCCAAGACCAAGACAATCGTCTGGCGGGTTTGCTGCAATTGATTCTGGAGCGGTTACCAGGTGGGGTACCGGCTCCGGGTCAGGCTCCGGGAGTTTAGCCAGGTGGGGCTGGTGTGCAGCCAGTGGTGGCTGGGGTTCAGCCGGTAGTGGCTGGTGTGCAGCCGGGTGTGGCGGTTGCGGAGGAGCTTCCATCGTATCTGAGGATGATGGAGCAGATGCAGAGGATTGGCACCGGGTTTTTTCTCGGGTGGTGCTAAGCCGGAGGAGGCCGATGAGTGGCGACAGAGATTGGAGCGTAATTTTTGCTCGATCAGGTGTCCTTAGGGATACAGAGTGAACCTGGCGGTTCACTATCTAGATGGTGACGCGCATCTCTGGCGATCGAGACCAGGAGGGTGCAGGCCGAGATGGTCTGGGAGGATTTATTGGCAGAGTTTAACGCCAAGTATTTTCCACAGGGGGCGGTGGATAGGATGGAGTCGAGGTTTCTGAACCTGACTCAGGGAGGTCGGACTGCGAGAGAGTTCGATTTGAGGTTCAGTCGGCTGTTGGTACATGCTGAAGGGGCATGGAGGGCGAGCAGGCCCAGGTGAGGAGGTTCCTCGGGGGACATTGACCTGAGTTGAGGACTCGCTGCAGGGCGAGTAAGTTCGCCACGAGGGCGGAGCTGGTTGAGACTGTTGCGGCGATTGAAGAGGACCTCAGAGAGCAGGTTGTGGTGGTTAGTCCACCGGTGCAGCAGCAGCAGCAGCAGAGGAGAGTTCAGTAGTAGGCTATTTCGAGCTGGGGCGGCAAGCCTGCGCAGGGTCAGAAAAGGAAGTGGGAGAGCACTTCGGAACCGAGTCAGAGGGTTCAGGATGGTCCGGAATGCTTCGGATGTGGGAGCATGGATCACAAGCTTGGAAGTTGTCCTAGGAAGGACGAGTCGCGGGATTCGGGTGTGAATCCAGTTTGTTTTGGAAATTGTGTGTTAGTGATAAGTGTTAAGGTTCTTTGGCACATGGGAATTTGTGTTGTAATCTCATTAGTGGGCAGTTTGAATCCCACGTGGGCTTGATACTGGAGCTGCAAATTGCTTCATTACTCCGGAGTGTGCGGAGGGCAACGGGATCCGGAGCGATCCGGAAAAGCAGCCGGGATTAGTTAAGGTTGTGGGTGGCAGAACGTTAGCTACTTTCCGGCGGGCACGTGGTGTGGATATTCTGGTGGCGGGAGAGTTGATGCCAGCAGATCCGATCATTAGTCCGGTGGAGTTGTACGATGTCATCCTTGGTATGGATTGGGTTGGATCGGTATAGGGTCCATCTGGATTATCATCGAGGACGGACGTGTTGGAGCGAGAGTCTGGGAGGTTGGTTTATCTGGGTGTGAGGCCAACTTCGAGGAATACCATAATTTGGACTACATGAGGTAGCTCTGGTCTGAGATGCTTATTGAACGTTTAAGAATTTATCGCTCTAGGGTATGAGTAGATACCCGAACAACTCATAGGGAGATGGTTAGTTCTCCAGAGGGGATGGTGGTTCCCCTGTTTTTATAGTATTTCACTAGGGTATGGTGGTTCTCCTGTGTTATACTGAGAGATGGTTGTTCTCTCGAGGGGATGGTTGTTCCCCTGTAGATACCGAGAGCTCAAAGGATGCGTTTCTAAGAGTATGAGGGGTATATTGATGAGTTGGGAGCAATGAATGTCTGAAAACGTGTGGATAAGCATAGGACCAGATGTGGACCTCAGAGATCATGCGGGTTGATCTAGTGTGGTGATGCCAATTGGTTTGACGAATGCGCCAGCAGCGTTCATGCGGTTGACGAACGGGGTGTTCCAGGGGTATCTGGACGTGTTTGTGATCATCTTCATTGATGATATCCTGGTATATTCGAGGAGTCCGGAAGAGCACGAGGTGCATTTGAGGTTGGTTTTGGAGAAGCTGCGGGAGCAGAAACTGTATACGAAGTTGAGTAAGTGCAGTTTCTGGCAGCGAGAAAAGAGTTTTCTTGGCCACGTTATGTTTGCAGAGGGAGTTTCTGTAGATCCGGCTAAGATTAAGGCTATCAGAGGTTGGCCTAGACCGAGGAGTGCCACCGAGATCAGGAGTTTTCTCGGATTGGCGGGGTATTACCGGAGGTTCATCAAGGGGTTTGCGAGTAGGGCGTAGCCTATGACGAAGCTGACGGGGAAGGATATTCCTTTTGTGTGGTCTTCAGCTTGCGAGGAGAGTTTCGGGAAGCTGAAGGAGATGGTGACTAGTACATCGATATTGGCGTTACCCGAGCCGGGTGAGCCTTATGTGGTGTATACAGACGCTTCAGGAGTTGGTCTGGGTTGTGTACTGATGCAGCAGGGCAAGGTGATTGCGTATGCCTCAAGGCAGTTGAGGAAACATGAGTGCAATTACCCTACCCACGAATTGGAGTTGGCTGCAGTTATCTTTGCACTTAAGATTTGGAGGTCTTATCTGTATGGCGGGAAGGTGCAGGTATTCACAGACCATAAGAGTCTGAAGTATTTCTTCACTCAGCTGGAGCTGAACCAGAGACAGAGGCGCTGGATGGAGTTAGTGGCAGACTATGACCTGGAGATTGGGTACCATCCGGGTAAGGCTAATCTGGTTGCAGATGCGTTGAGTCGGAAGAGAGTAGCTTCAGATCAGGAGTGCGATATGGAGGCTCTGGTGAGCGAGATCAGTACGTTGAGATTATGTGTGATTTCACAGGAGCCATTGGGGTTAGAGGCAGCTAACCAGGCAGATTTGTTGAGCAGGATTCGAGTTGCTCAGGAGAAGGATCAGGGATTGATTGATGCTTCTAAGGCAGCCAGTTCAGAGTATGTGGTCTCAGCAAGTGGGATGATACTGGTGAACGGGCGGATTTGTGTACCCAAGGATGAGGATCTGAGGCGGGAGATCCTGAGGGAGGCTCATTCGAGCATGTTATCGATTCATCCGGGAGCGACCAAGATGTACCGTGACTGGAAACGGTATTATCACTGGGTCGGGATGAAGAGGGATGAAGCCAGCTGGGTTGCAGCGTGCAATGTGTGTCAGCTGGTGAAGGCTGAGCATCAAGTTCCGAGCGGATTATTGCAGAGTTTGCCTATTCTGGAGTGGAAGTGGGATATGATTACCATGGATTTCGTGACGGGGTTGCCGGTGTCACGGACTTTTGATGCGATTTGGGTTATTGTGGATCGTCTGACCAAGTCAGCACATTTTCTGGCCATCAAGAAGACCGACGGAGCGGTGGTGTTGGCTAGGAAGTATGTGCGTGAGATAGTGAGGCTGCATGGGGTGCCAGCGAGTATTGTGTCAGACAGGGATCCGAGGTTTACTTCAGAGTTCTGGAGAGCATTTTAGGCGGAGATGGGCACTAAGGTGCATATAAGCACAGCGTATCATCCTCAGACGGATGGGCAGTCTGAGAGGACGATTCAGACATTGGAGGATTTGTTGAGGATGTGTGTACTGGATTATGGTGGTCATTGGGCTGATCATCTGAACCTGGTAGAGTTTGCTTACAACAACAGCTATCAGGCGAGCATTGGGATGGCTCCATATGAGGCTCTGTATGGGAGGCCATGTAGGACACCATTATGCTGGATTCAAGTGGGGGAGAGGAGCATGTTTGGTGCAGACTTTGTTCAGGAGACGACGGAGAAGATCCGTGTCTTGAGGCTGAACATGAGAGAGGCTCAGGATCGACAGAAGAGTTACGCCGATAGGAGACGGAAGGAGGTGGAGTTTGAGTTGGGAGATATGGTGTATCTCAAGGCAGCTATGTTGAAGGGTCCTAACAGATCCATTTCAGAGAATAAGCTGAGTCTGAGGTTTATGGGTCCGTTCAGAGTGGTGGAGCGGGTCGGACCGGTAGCTTATAGATTGGAGTTACCTCAGAGTATGAAGGCTTTTCATAAGGTCTTCCATGTTTTGATGTTACGGAAGTGTCTGCATGAGTCTGAGGAGGTGTTGGCGAGGATTCCGGAGGATCTTCAGCCCAACATGACGTTGGCGGCGAGGCCTGTGAGGATTCTCGAGAGGAGGATCAAGGTGCTGCGCCGGAAGAGTATACCGTTGGTGAGAGTCGTGTGGGACTGTGATGGTATTGAGGAGGAGACTTGGGAACCAGAGGCGTTGATGAAGACGAAGTTCTCGAAGTGGTTCGAGAAGCAAGCGGTGGCTTGAGCTCTTTTTCTGGTTTTCAGAGTTTATATTAGCATGTTGCTATGTTGTGATATTGTATTTTGTTGTGTTGTAACGATTATACATTTTGGAGATTTAATAAGATGAGTTGCCTTATTAAATGTGCGTTAAGACGTGTATTTTATGAGATTGACGGGTGCGTCATGTATTGGTATGACTGGTGATGTCATGGATTTGTGATGACTGGTAGGTCATGTGGAGGTCTAGCGATAGAGTTCTATGTGAGTTAGAGCTTGTCTATCGGCTAGGGAGACTAGAAATGGAAGTTCTATGTGAGTTAGGGCTGTCCATGTTCTAGTAGGATTATCTGGGGATAAGGTTCTATGTGAGTTAGGACTTGTGATTCCCGAGATGGCGCTGGGAAATAGGGGTTTTATGTGAGTTAGAACCTGCCTATTTCCTAGGGGGAGTCTGGAATAGAAGTCTTATGTGAGCTAGGACTGTCTTTCCAGAGACTCTGTGAAACACCCTGGTGATTGGGTTGTTTCGGATGACCATGAGAGGTGATTTCAGTCGACAGGTGCCTAAGATGCATGTTACAGAGTGATTTCCCCAGGGGATCGTGGGTCTCCTGGGTATACTTGAGTGGACAGTGACGTTCTCTCCGGGGGAAAGTGGTTCCCTTGCATATACTTTGAGGGGCCAAAGCCTCTCTAGCCGATAGCTTGATGGACTGTGTGTCCTGAGAGTGGGAGGGGCTGGAGCATACCGAGAGCTGGTTGGACGGCGGTCCTGAAGGTGGGGTGGTATGATATACATCGAGAGCTCAAAGGGTGACGATCCTGAGAGCGGGGTGTTGTATATAGATATGAGTACGAGCAATAGTATCTGTAAGGTGGTTGTAAGCATGAGACTGGATGAACTTCGGGGATCGGGAGTGGATCTCAGGTGGTGCTGACCGGGTGGGGTCAGGATTGCAGCTGTGGTGAGACGGTGCAATGGGGATAGTATGAGCCTGGTAGAGCTCGGGGATCAGGTGTGATCTCGAGTGGTGTTGACCGAGGGTCAAGAGAGTGGATTGGATGTCGAATCTAAGGTTTTGCTAACGTTTGGAACCAGGTTCGGACAACCCTGGTAATATATGTAGCGTCGTTAGTCGTACATGTTCTTGTTTGATTGTTGTGCGATCATTTGGTCCAATTTGGGGTCAACGGTTGGTCGTGCATGTTCTTGTTTGATTGTTGGGCGGTCAATCGGGCAGCCCTGATCGGGACCAGGGAACGTTGCATCGTGGATATTCCGGGGAAATCTGGTCGGGTTTTAGACGGAAGTGCGAACTTTAGTGAGACAGGGTTATGTGGTTCGAGTGTGATCTCGAAAGGTCAGCCGGGTTTGGGTCTGGTATTTGTGACCATAGTGCGACAGTGTCACAGGATTCGAGGTCGAATCCGTGTTAGTGGGGGAGAATTGTAACACCCGTGAACCAAAAAGTGGAATTTTGGTGGGTGTGTCGATCGACACAGATGTGTATGTCGATCGACACGGGTTGAAATTAGACCGACAGGTTCGGTTCTTGATCGCGCGGTTTGGCGATCGGTTTAGGAAAACCTTAGGGCACGGGTATTTAAGGGGCCAGTCGCGTTTTTCTCTGGGGTTGGCCGAATTTCAGAGAGAAAACCAGAGAATTGGGAGGATTGTCAGGAATCAAGGGTTGGGTGATTTCTGGGAATTATTCTTGGGGGATTTGATCGTGAGTGGAGATAGAACGAAAAGGAGGTTGTTGCTGTGCTGATTTCGGGTCTGTGAGGACAGAATCAGAGGCTGTTCTTGGTGTTCTTCGCTCGTTCTTCGCTTTCTTCATCCTTTTCAATCCTAATCAAGGTGAGTGCGTGACCGTAGGCTCGTATAAGTATAGGGGCCAATGGAATACGATTGCTTGGTGGTTTTCGTGTGTTTTGTGTGTGGATTTGTGCAGGAGACTCGACAGATCGCATCAGATTCGAGTCGTGTGAGGATTGACTCGATTCTGGGTTCTGCGACGTCGTGTCGATCGACACCGAGGTGGTGTGTCGATCGGCACCGAGGTGGTGTGTCGATCGGCACCGAGGTGGTGTGTCGATCGGCACGGGGCCTGTGTTCTTCGACACCTAGTGGTTGTGTCGATCGATACAGTGGATCCTGTCGATCGACACGGAGTCACTAATCATCGACACCTAGTGGTTGTGACGATCGACACAGTGAGTCCTGTCGATCGACACGGTGTATTCTGGACTGGTTTTGTTGCTTGGTCCTGTATGCTTGTTCTGTGATCATCCTGGTATTGTGTTGGTTGTTTATACTTGTATTTAAATAGCATGTAGACAGGATGACCGCGTCGCTGAGTATTTGTGATAATACTCACGCAACTCTTTTTGCCATGTGTTGCAGGTAAAGAGAAATTGTGATCGTGGAATCGTGGCGAGGAAGAAGAGATGATTTAGGGTCTCACTTGGATTGTCATTCTATGGATTTGTTAGGTTGTTAGTCAATAGATATTGTTTATTGATATTGGTTGGTTGGTTGAACTGGTTTGCTATTTAATAAAGTATGGAGTTGTTAAACTGGAAATGTTGTTGATGTTTATTGTTCCGCGTTGCTTGGTTGTTGACCCATTGAGGATTATTATCTGTGATGATAATAATCTGGAGGGAAAATTTTTGAATTGTTGGGTCGGGTCGTTTCAATGTAAATATTGAAACTCTTGTTATCTAAGATCTTTTAGAAAGTTTAAATCTTCATAGATCGAGAGTACCGACTCCAAGGCATACAAATGCCAAAGTTTTTGTTACTTGTTAGTGATTTAAGAAGGTATTATTAACAACTAATTTTGAGGCCGAAGTTTTTAGATATACATTATTTTATTAAAACATTTTTCTTGTTCTAATTATGTCCAAAGCATGTGCCAAGTCATTGAAAAGTAGGAAGGTAATAGGAAAGATGAGACCATTTCCAATAGATACAAGCATGCCAGAGGATCACAGAGAGGCAAAGAAAGATTTGCTAGGGTGAAGATCTTTTACACCGATACTGTTTTTGGGTTATCATGATATTTTATTCTTTTTTTATTTGTTGTACTTCTTCGTCTTCTTGTTCTCTGCTTCTTTTGGTTTTACAGACATCTTCTACTATATGTGAATTTGCACAAAATCTGCTCTTTGAGGCCATTAGATTATGACAAATACCTTAAGACCCTATGCATAAGAAAAAAGAGATGAGAGATATAATGATTAGTTTCAGATTCCAGTACGTAAAGTCATAATCTTTTCATAGAAATGCCCGTTATATACTGAAGGAGAGAACCTAAGACGCAAGGTTTGATGCAACTAAGTGTATTTATAATAAAAAAAGAAATTTAGATGCAAAACAAAAAAAGAAACAAAGGTTTGTATATCACTATTACGTAAATATTTTTAGAAAATTGTCCAAATGACAAGAAAGAGGTCTAAGAAGAAGCAAACCTAATTTTGACTTCATGTTTCTTCGCCATTTATAGCATTGTGTTTGTGTCCAATCTTAAGATGAATAGAATTTCCAAAGACCATTGTGTTTGTGTCCACTAATACCTAGCATATAACCAAAAAGAATGCATGATTCACTAAGAGAAGCACCATGTGATGTTTACAATCAAAATTGCTAGAGAGAAATGGTGATGATGATCCAACAAAGAAAGGCTAACGCTACAAACAATGCCGTTGTTACCTAGTGAAAATAAGAAGATTAGTGCGTTGATGACTCGTGTGTCATTTTCTTAGAAGAGGTAGATAAAGAGTCTTATCCAATCTTTTATTTACAAAGAATTTGATCAAAACTAGACAAAGGAGAGATTTATTTCTCACCAGGTAACATTCACGATGACTTCAAATACCTGGTACCCTAGTACCCACAATTCAGTTGCCTAGTTTAGCTTCGCCTACTTAACTCATAGTAACAAAAGTGGATCTTGTTGGTTTCTTATTGTTGCGTCGACAATGTTGTTACGTTGGTTTCTTCGCGTGAAGCAGTTCGTCTCATACTAAATCATACACTCCCAAATCAATAATAACCATAAACCAATTAATTGTATTGTGTAGACATCAATAATACCTTATGGAATAACAACCATGGTTTGTGTGATGGTAAGAAAAAGAGCATAAAGGTTTAGTGTAGCCAACCTTAAAGAGATGCTCCTTTGTTGTTTGGCAATTGGCATGCGATGCCAACACTAATTTGAAAAAAAACCAGACACAATCTCCTGATAAAAACCAGACACAATCTCCTGATAACTCTTTCCATAGCAAGTGGCATTACCTTGACAATGGAAATAAGTTAGGGATGAAAGAGAAAACCACTATTGTGCTACAAAGTAAATGAATTCATCAGTCACAACCCTCTGAAATGGAAGCTGGATATTTAAAATGCTCAACTTCTAATTGATAATAGAAGAGGATTCCAATGTTAGAAAATGCAGCTAAGACCTGTTCGCCATGAGGTTAACAAAAAATAAGTTTGAGCCAATCACATCCAGAGTGGTGAAACAAAAGCATACCTGATTTGTAGAAAATGTCCACGTGGGTTGAGCTGATTGGAATATTCCTTGAACTGTTGGAAGATGGCCAGACAAGTTTAGAGCATTCACTTTTGTCAGTTCCCATCAATGTACCAGGCAAAATCCATAGAGATGAGTACTTAATTTTAGAAACAGAATGCTAAGTATATGTGATAGCTAAACCGGCATGATAGTACAATAACATAAATTGAGGGTAGATGAAACTTGTGACGATGAATTTGATATGCAATACTGCTTTGGCATGTTCCAAAACCTGAATAGAAAATCAAATATGATAGTGAGAAAAGTCGGAGATGAACCAAAATCAAATATCCAGATCTTTACGCAATTACTAAAATAACTACGAAACAATATTTATCTTTCCATAAACCAACATGAAAAATGACAAGTTAGCAATGTATAATAATGTTGCACACAATAATCGAATCGACCTACCAATTGCCATGCAAAGAAAGGAGAGTCTCTCCAACATTCCACACAAAATAGAAGCAATAAACAAGATTTGTCAATGTAGCTCAAAATCTATAACTTAACTATGATGGATCTTATTTGTCAAGGAATAAGCAAGGAGTATAGGAGATTCATAGCCGTAAAAGCAGTTACTTTTTCTACATTTACAAAGGCTATTTAGATGGAGCAGATTGCTTCCCATTTTCTTGCATTAAAGACATTTTCTCTCCACATTGAATAGAAGCTTCATTGTTTGGCTCGAAAAATTCATTATCTACAGGTCAAAATAGATCACAGATGACATGAAGAAATAAAAACACCAAAATTTCCTTTGATACACTGAAAAATTGCAAATTCATTCAATTTAGACAGGAAACTAATTCAAATTTAATTCTAGTAACAAAACATGAGCAAATCAAGGGCATCACTTGCTTTGTTTAAATCATACATTGCTGAATTTCACATGAAAGATCCTAACAATTTAAGAAGAGTGAAATATTCAGGTATATCCTTTTCATATTCAGGATCTCTTGATTTTCTTCGTATTCATGTATATTTATTTAATATTTCTAAAAAGTATTCAGGTATATTTTTATCAGTCGCGAAAAGTAAGAAGAGTGATTTTGGATACTTGAGAAACCGATAAAGGAAATCTCGATCAGAGTTGAGATTTCATGTATTTACGCAAGTAGTTGTAAGGATTGAAATTTAAGAAGAAAACGAAAAGAGAACTCAAAGCGTTTGGTAAAAAAAAAAAAAAAACTCAAAGCGTGAGAAAAAAAGGGATGATTTCATGTATTTGCACAAGTAGTTGTAAATATTGAAATTAAGAAGAAGGCGAAAAGAGAACTCAAAGCGTTTGATAAAAAAAAACTCAAAGCGTGGGAAAAAAACAAGGACGATTTCATGTATTTGCACAAGTAGTTGTAAAGATTGAAATTTAAGAAGAAAACGAAAAAAGAACTCAAAGCGTTTGATCAAAAAAAAACTCAAATCGTGGGAAAAAAAACAGAGACGATTTCATGTATTTGCACAACTAATTGTAAAGATTGAAATTTAAGAAGAAGACGAAAAGAGAACTCAAAGCGTTTGATAAAAAAAAATCAAAGCATGGGAAAAAAAAAAGGGGACACGTATCAACTAAAAAGGCTACCACGTGTCGACTCATGGAGAGTGTTGGCCTCTATTTATATTATATAGATTTATCGACAATGGAATGAAATCCTCTATCGTGGTTTCTCTTATCTCAAAAGCCATAAAACTTTATCCCTATTGAAAAATAAAAGCTAGAAACTCAGTTGACAAACTGATACCTATAATTCTCTCTTCCCCCTTCTAATAAGATTCACGCTGAAAAACAGGTAATAGTCCCAATTTCTTTAATTTGTCTCACAATTCTATTTTTCCCGAAGTATGTTAGGTTCGTTTTAACCTACGCGACAGTCCCTAATCTCTTCATATCAAGATGAATTCTCAGTTATAATTTACAACCTATGTGTAAATTCTTTCGCATCATGTTTTTCGATTAAATTGTTGTTCTCTCCCATGCATTTTGTTTCCCTCCATACTTTATTTAACTACTTTATGTTCATAACGTTTCTCGGATTCTTCTTTATCAAGTGAAAAAAACAAACAAAGAAAAGTAGTGCTCTTAAGTTACTAAGTACTCTTACAAGCAACCTAATCAAGCTTAAAACATTTATGTTAATTGATTTTCGGTTTTACATTATTTGATAATTTAAATCTTAAAACTCTTGGCAACCATTTACTTCTATTACTGTCTCTTAAGAACTTGATCAAGTGACATGTTTGCTGTCTAAGATAATCCAAGCCAAAAAAGGAGTAACTACCGCTTTTCCGTTAAACTATTTTCTCTTTTTCATTTATAATACTTCTTGTTTTGCTTGGATTATCTTAGACAAAAATAATAAGCATAAGATGATTATGTTTCCGATTGATAGCGATTGTTCATATATGATTTCATTTTTTATGTTGTTCCTGTTTATATCAGCTACGTTTTAAAACGGTAGTATTAACTATGTATCCTCTATATATACATATTTAAATGATATATTGATTATTTTGTATTTGCAGATGGAATTAGAAATCCACCGGTGACGGTCGTGTTAGAATGTCAGATACCGAGGAGAGAAGTTAGGGTTTGAAAACGCCATTCAAATAGTAAAACATGAGCAAATTAGTTGATCAAGAGTTGGCTCTTTACTTCTTTCTTTATGTTCCAATTCACATCCAAATTATGCTAAGTCAGATTCTAATTAACGTAGTAGTTATTTCTCATTACACTAGAAAAGAGAACATTTACATTAGTTCGTTGTGGCCGATGTTTTTTTTATAGACATACTTTTTCTTGGAGTTGAATAATTGTATATCATAAGCATATCTGCATGTGTAAGTGTTGATTTATAAACATACTAACATAAACAAATTTTTTTTTTAGGGAAAATTGAAAATAAAAGACGGTTATTTTGGAGTGTGTTCATCTATACCTTTATTACTTAAATTTGGTGATATATATTTTAATTTAGTTAAAATCTTATTATGCCCTTAATCATAACTATTATATTTAATCATATTTTAGGGAGTAATTAACAATAATATTTATTGGTTGAGTTGGTTAATGAGTTATAAATTTTTAAGTGATGTTTAAGTTCGAACCTTCTTTCTCTCTTTTGTTTTAATACTTTTTATTTAATCAATAATAATATTTTTTTAATACAAAAATAACCAAACAACAACCTTATAAATAATGAAAACTAGTTTGTTACCGAATCGTTAAGAAACCAACACAAATTGTTTTCAATTTGGATTTATTCCTGAATCGTCATAAAACCAATACAAATTGGTGTTCTGATTGTTTAACATGTTTTTGTTAATGAATTATAGAATTTGAATACAATTACTCATGCTTTTAATTCAAAACTGTGATAACAATCTTAATAATTTAGTCATATTTTTGAAGTTTCACGAATAATTTCTTTTAAAACATTTTCTAATTATTATGAAGGCCCTTATGAACCATTAAATCCTTTTAAGAAATAGCTAATTGCATTTACTCTACGTTTATTTACAAGTTTGCTTTTATACTGCAAATCTTTAATTACTTATACTTGGTATATGTACACTATGCATTAGTTACATATATCTGATCATGTTCAAGTTCTAAACACATGAAAATAAAGAAAATTCATTAGAAAAACGTTAGGTTATATAGAAGAAAAATGGACAATTTACTGAATTCTGAAAAAAACAGAATATGTATTCTAAATTCTTCGGAATGTAATCTTACAATATATTTGATTTTTTAAACTGTTAGATTCATTTAAAGATTTGAAATATTTAGTTTCCTTAATTTTCGGAATTCTACGTATAAAAAAATACGTATTCTAAATTTTGAAGAACATAGAGCAAAGTCCAGTTGACGTATTCTGAAATTGTCTTCCAAAGTTTGTAGAACGTTAGTGTATTCTAAACTTTTTAGAACATGTACAATGTTCATATTACGTAATCTGAATGTTTTAGAACATGTATAAATTTCAGAAAATGTCTTCTAAACAAACTAGAACGAATTTATAAGTATAAAATTTAACCTCTTGGTTATCAAACAACAATTGCTCATTCGATAAAAAGTCTTATTCAATTGTTTCTCACATATTTAACAAAAAATATTTGGAAAAAATTAATTATTTATACAAAAAGGGTAATTTAGGCGTAAATGAGATATTTCAAATAAAGATACAGATGGACAAAGTCTATAGAAGATTTTTTTTATTTTCAATTTTCCCTTTTTATATATATATTTATTACTTATTAATGCATCAAACCGAAATCATACCGGTGCGTATGCTGGAAAAGATCTATAATCACCATTGCTATCAAAAACATAAATAAGTTTTCTGGCACATAAGATCTCATTCATTTGAGAATAGTATAGTATTAAGCATAATTGTGAATTGTTGGATTTTTTTTAAACAAAGTTGTATTTTTTCGTATAATCATACTCTTATATCATATTACTTGATTTTTAAGGTTGCTGCATATAGATTAAGAAATCATTTATTTTTCTATTTTTTCAAAAATAAAACATGTTTTTATCATCAACTTCAAAACAATTCAACCAATTATAAAATAATCTGCAGAATTTAAATAGTTAAAAACAATAAAAACACAATTAATTTTACATAGAAAATTGAAAACATCATCTATTATGAAACAAAAAAATTTCTCTAAAACATCTTCTATTATGATACGGAGGGAGTATTATGTTTGATTAATGAAAATTTTAATACATAATCTATGTGTTTTTAATATTTTAATGGATTAAAAAATTAAAATATATAATTGACCTAATTGGAAATGAGTAGATTGGCCTTTACCCTTTATATATTAGTTAATTATTTTTTTAACTTTTGATATGGGACAATATCACTTAACACCCCTCCTTTCACGCACATGCATGAACATTTGTAGCGTGGACAATTGTGGGAACAACATCCACAGGGTGGCCCAAACGATCAGATGGCTTTAATACCATATTAAATTTCATGGACTTCTAACTTAAAACCAATTGGCAATTAGTGGATTGGCTCTAACTCTTTATATATTAATTAATTAATTCTCTAACTCCGATGTTGGACAATATCACTTAACATGTTTATTTGCAAGTTAGGTCTGAATTCGATCCGAGCAATCTTGTCATGGAAGACCCGAACCCAATACATTTTCTCGAAATTATATAGTACTTTCTCCGTCCTATAATATAAGATGTTTAAGCATTTTTTTCCATTTAATAAGATGATTTACAGATTTCTATGCAAAATTTATTGTATGTGATCATTTATATTCTGCAGTAATTTTTTTTATAGGTTGATATATTTTTAATTAAATACTAAATAATATTTTTAATGCTATAAAAACAAAAACAAAATTATATTTATATTATAATGTTTTTAAACCCAGTGTCTTTGCTAGAAAATATTATTCCCTCTGTTTCAAAATGTAAGTTGTTTTAGCTAAAAACACGGATATTAAGAAACTATTTTTCTACTAAAAAGTATCATTTAATATATTTAATAAAAATAATTTGACCAACTGCAAAATATCTAGTGGTCACACAATATTCAATAAAGTTAAAAAGTATTTAGGATTATCAAAACAACTTATATTTTAAAACAAAAAAAACTTCCAAAACAACTTATATTTTAAAACGGAAAGAGTATATTATAAGAGAGAGGGAGTATCTATTTTTCATTTGGTTCAAAGTTTGACTTGGCTGGACTTGGGAGTGTGGTCTCAATTGAAATGGCAAGGATTGGGTAGTGAATTAAAAGACAAATAAGGAGAAAGAAATGGGTATTTGAAATGCCAAATAGTACTGTACAATTGTTTGATGTTTTCCATGAAAATGAAATAAGTGGTTGCATAGAGAGGTGGTGGTGGCAGGAAAAGTAAAAAACAAAAGATGTTTTTGAAAGACGGGTAACTTCAGAGTTCGAGTAATTATTGCATATCTTGTGTGGCATGGATTCACTAAATACATTTTGAAATTAGTAAAAAGTAAATTGGTTGTAAGAAAAATAAATAAAAAGTAAAATGGTCAGAGTGTAGTCTATTATTTTACTTGTAGGCACAGAGCTTACAGGAACAAGACAAGCACAATAGTACCCATTAACTTCTTTCCTGTGGTAGTTTGAGAGAGAGAGAGAGAGCAATGCAGAGCTTTTGCTTGACCATCTTCTTCCTGCTATCCTGCGCACCCTCCCCTTTATCCTGCGCATCCTCGGCTAGTCTCGGCCGCCGTCACCTCTACGACGACGCAGCTCTGCCTCCTCCTCTAACCCCGACAAGTCCCTCTTTCTTCCCTCTCTACTCATCCGCCCCTCCTCCTCCTCCTCCGGTCACCTTCGCCGCCTTCCCTACTTTTCCGGCCAACATATCCGCCCTCGTCCTCCCCCGCTCATCCAAGCCACATTCCGCTTCCCCCACACTTGTTGTCCCTGCTCTCTCCGCCCTGCTCGCCGTCGCCACCGCCATCGGCTTGGCTTTGTTTCTCTACAGCCGGTGGCGAGGTCAAAAGCGTCATTTCAAGGACACTGATAGTACTAGTACTAGTAGCCATGACGAACCGAGACACGTTACCACCAACTTCTCCGTGGCTGCTACCACCTCTGCCTCCGAGGTTTTCTACCTAGGCGGCGCGGAGGAATCCGGAACGTGTTTCGTCAACTCTCAGCCGTCTCCGGAGATCCGGCCTCTCCCACCGTTGCCGCCTCGTGGTTTCCAGCCAAACTACGTACCTGATTTTGTCTCCGATGAAGAAGACGACGAGTTCTTCTCGCCTCTGGCTTCTTTGGCTGCTTCCGAGGCCTCAAGTCCATCCCGTTCTCCGGAGGGTGCCTACTCCTCTTCCCCTTCTTCCAGATGGGTTTCTCCGGCAAGGTCATTCTCCATCATCATATCTCCCATACACCACTCTAACCCTAGATACTCCGACGCCTCTTCAGATCTTAACCTCCAGTCTCCGTCTCCGGATAGACTCCGAGTTAACCGAAAGGGTTCGTCTCTAAGAATGTTTAGCTTCTGGAATCAAAATGTTGGCTTTCCACGTATTTCCTCTGCTTCTACCTCACCGGACAGACGTACCCTGACGACTCCCGATGCCTACGCGCCTTCCTCTCTCTACTCTTCGGTTTCTAATTCCCCCGACGGATTTTTCCGCAAGTTCCTTGACAGCTCTCCGCCGATATGGAACGACTTTAGTCGGAATGTCAAATCTGTTCTCCTCTCCTCTGATTCCGCCTCATCCAGAAGAGATTTTGTCATCAACATGGGTGAATCTTCTTCTGGAAATCCGTTTGGTAGACCTCAACAGAGCCAAGAAGCAGCAGCAGCTCCTCCTCCTCCTCCGACAAGACCACCTCCTCTTGTCCCACCCTCACAGTCATTTGTTGTTCAACCAGCCGCAAAAAACCTATGCTCTTCGGTGTTACCTCCGAAACAGCTGCATTGGGATCGTCTTAGCAAGTACGACAAGTGAAAGTTATCTTCTTTTCCTTGCGTCTGTTTTCTTGGTTAAGAGTTTGCTAAAAGTCTGTTTCTATGACTGTGTGGCAGATTGAACAAGGAGATGGTAGAGACTCTCTTCATTGCAAACTCTTCAGATCCAAACATGAAACAGAGATGTCTAAGCAATGATCTTCCGGTCCTTAATCAAGGAACTAATGTCTTAGACCCAAGAAAGGCTCAGAATATTGCTACTCTGCTTCAACTACTTAACTTAACCACCAAGGATGTTTGCCAAGCTCTTCTTGATGGTAATCGCCGTTTAAAAAAATAATCTTAATGTGTTACTTTTTCTTTTGGGTAAGGTTATTGAGTTGTATGCTTCGAGTTATTGATTCAGGTGACTGTGCTGCACTCGGAGCTGAACTTCTTGAGTGCTTATCAAGATTGGCACCTAGTGAACCCGAGGAGAAGTTGAAGAGCTATAGTGATGATTCAGTGAACAAGCTTGGCCCGGCCGAAAGATTTCTTAAGGAATTGCTTCATGTGCCTTTTGTGTTCAAACGGGTTGATGCATTGCTCTACGTGGCTAATTTCCACTACGAAATCGAACACCTAAGAAGATCATTCAGTCTTGTACAGGTAAAATATTGATGCTGAAGATAGCAGATTTACATATATGTGTATGATGTTGTAAACATATGTCTCGTAAGCTTATCGGATTTTCCAGGCTGCTTGTGAAGAATTAAGGAATAGTAGAATGTTCTCGATACTTGTGGAAGCTATACTGAAGACAGGAAGAAAGATGAATGTTAGAACAAAGAGTTGCGGTGGTGGTGCTCATCATGCCTTCAAACTTGATACGCTTCTCAAGCTAGCTGAGATGAAGGGATTAGATGGAAGAAGCAGTCTCTTGCATTTTGTTGTTCAGGAAGTGATAAAATCAGAAGGCACTGTGAAAGCTTTAGACTCTTCCTTAGAAGGCATCAGAAACCTGAGTTCGGAGCTGGTCAATGTCAAGAGATCAGCAGATATTGCGTTTGGTGTTCTAAGAAGCCGTATCTCAAAGCTTTATCAAGGAATCAAGAACATTGAGGAGCTTCTGCTACTAAGCGAGGAGAGTGGGTGCAGGGGAGATCAATGGCTGATATTCAGGGAAGGGATGGCCCGATTCTTGAAAACTGCTGCAGGGGAGATTGTGAGGATCGAAACGCAAGAAAGTTCAACAATATGCGCATTGGAGGAGGTGGCAAAGCATTTCCATGGAGATTCTGCCGAGGAAGGTCATACATTGAGAATTTTCATGATTGTGAGAGACTTCCTGTCCGTTCTAGACAAAGTATGTAGCGAAATGGGAGACTGCTTCCCAGCCTAAGATTTTATGTGTAATGTAGATCGACAAACCTGCTGATTAGGAGTTGTGTTTTTGCAAGCTTAACCGAAACTATCAATATCCACGAATGTTTCCCAAAACAAAAAAAATGTCAAGTTTATCATTTCCAGTGTCTACTGTCGTATGCTTGGAAATCTTGACGCTAGTAGAAGTACTAACTGCGGCATAATTCTTGATCAGCAAGCCTCTTGATTTCCTAAAATAATTTGTATTTTGTTCATGGCACATTATCTCTTGTTCTTGCCGGGTCTTTCTAGCTTGAGCATTGTAGCTGAAACAGACATGAATTGCTTGAGGTCTGTAAAGTCACAACTTAAGGATCCAAAGATATACGTTTATCATCTTGGGTCTTCACCAGCTATTCTCTAGATACAGGCGCATCCTCCAGTTCTACCACTTGCAGTTATGGTACGACAACAAGGTCATGGAAAATAACCTAGATGGTTGTAGTCTTGAAGGCGAGTTTCCTCGTGGACTTATGACTGCAAAAGTTTAACGGATCTGTCTCTTTCCAGAAACTTCTTTGGAACTACCCCACCAGACATCTCCAATCTGGTTACTTATTTGGAACTCTTTGGTATAATCCTTGCGTGGAGGAAGATCCACTCTTCCCTAGTGAGTTTTAATCACGGTGAAGCAATCTTTGTGCCGACTGGTGCAATCATGCTGGTTCTTCTACTTTGATAAGAAAAAATAAGATAGGCTGAGAAGACACCAGACCAAGCAAAGGGCAAAGAGCCCATTTTAACTACATCTCGTAAGAGAGTTTCTGAGAGGTGATCTCTTGCAGTGTCTTTTCTAGGACACCTCTGCAGATGATCTTGCAATCTGTAACCTTCTCTCAGGCCTTAAGTTGCGTAGATGTATGAATTTAAGACATTTTTGTTGCAACTTTTCAACTTTTCTCCCAAGACAGATTTCTGGTAACTACCTCGTCTAGTTCAACTTCTTGTCTTCTGCAGCATTGGCTGTAGCTCTGAATCTTCATATTTGATTATTCCTTTCGTTCATCATAACTTTCCATTTGTTTTCTGCCCAGCTGCGGCTAAAATTAGGCACCCAAAAGGCCAACATATTCCTTGTTCGAAATCCACAAATCAATGAGTGTTTGGTGTAATCCAAATCTTTAATCATATTAGCAATTCGTTTAAATACAGTTAATATTTTGGAAGAGGATAGGACCTGATAAGCCAATTCTTTAACAACACAGAAACACCGTAGCCATTACCACAGATTTATGTCTGCAATGTTGTTTCCTTGTGCAAAGCTTCTGTATCCATGCGCTCAAGAATATGACGAGCTTCTTCCTCCGTGGCAGGAACTACATTTCGAAGCTTAAACCTGTTGTTTCTGGCCTTTGCCTCTGGCCGTACAGTGAACTTGAAGTAGAATGTATTTGAAACCTGTATTATATGCAACAGATAAAGTGACCTCAGATTGACATATTGAGCTTTAATTTTTATAAGGTTGAGAAATTCGTATGAAGATGTATCTTTTCTAAAGAATCAGAGAGCAATGTCAACTTTACTAGAGCCTGAAACAATCGTTTAAGAAAGCTCCCACCCTCAGGTTAGGATTTTACCTCACTGGAACGAAACTCTGGGCTTGTAACATGGGCAACAACTTCAATATTGATGAGCGGACAATCCAGTTTATCCAGTTGAGTGTAAAGCACACATGATTTGAAGCGTAAGAAATCCCCCACGTCCACCTGTCATGCAAGTCAATTGGAAGCATCACCATTAGTAGTTTACAGAAGGAATGTGAGCAATTAGGGGTTAGTAAAAAGTGATATGTATACAGACTGGTCTCAGAAAATCAACGTGATCTACTTCTAAGAAGTAGGGCACTAGACCCGCAAATGTATAAGCTGTGGAGAAGGCCAACTCAAATGCTCTGTGCATCAAAAACCCTCCAAAGATCCTGCCATGGATGTTCCTCTGCTGCGGTTGGCATATTAGTGAATTCTCAAGACGTGTATCTTTCAGAAGAATGCTGTTTCTGTCTGCAAGAGCCGGCATGTCAGAGAAGATCCTTCCTTCAGCCAACAAAGCCTCAAGCTTCTTATATTCCCCGTGATCGAAATCCCTTCTCTCACCTCCCCTCTTCTTCTTCCTCAAGTTATTCCTAGCTTCGGCTTCCTCAAATAAAAGCTTTTCTGGCTCGGTTTCTGGAGAAAGCCGATTGATAGGAGCAGCCTTACCAGTCTTAGAGTCACGCGCCACAAAAATGAAGTTGGCAGTTAGAGCGACTGAATCTGAAGAAGCATTGGCATCTTCTTGAAACAAGGACAACAAAAGCAAGTGTTTATTTTATTTTTTTGAGTTTCAGGCCATGGTTGTAGTTGAATAGTTAGAGAATATGTACATACCGAGTTGGGATTGCATAACCTCCAGTTGAATCTCAATAGAAGAGCGGCCAACCCAAATGACAGAAGCAACAATCTTGAGATCATCATGGACACTAATCGGCTTCTTTAAGTGAATTTTATCAACGGAAGCTGTAACCAGCAAGAGTGGCCTCGTTGTGCTATCATCGTCAGAACAGTGCTGAAACACAAATATGCAGATTGTGTTGTTATATGAGAGCAAATAGACGATAAGATTAGGATGTGATTTGAAGCGACACCTAAGTGACCATCGAATTTGACTAAAATCCAAAAATGCATCAAAACCACACAATTTGATTCACAAAATTGGCCACTCAATTGCGATCGGAATGTACCTTGACGGAGATAGTGCCGGCCAATGCATCGAGGTCTTCGAGCAAAATCCCGAGGCGGACCTCGTTCCAGGGATCCCTGTACTGCTCGCGGAGAATGTAATCAGTGGAGAAGGGGTAGAAAATGGTGGTTCGGCTATGCGACGGCGTATGGGTGAGAAGCTCGCTCTGAGGGGGCGCGTCTTTGGGAGGGTCGAGAAGGGACTCGAAGATCTTGGACCTGGCCTCCCAGAGAGCGATGGTGACCGGAGAGTGGTACATACCAGGCCACAAGCTCAGGGGCTTCCGGGTTGAGTCAGTGACGGGAGTTGCGTCAAACGGCGATGCAAAGGTGGAGACGACGGGGGTGAATTTGGGGGAATTCGACTTCATTCTCCCGCAACTTAAAGGTTTCCGATGAAAGGAAGCGAGAAGAAGCTTTCTCGTTTTCTTCCAAGATGGGAAAAATTCAAGAGAAGCCGGTGAATCATTCAAAGGACGACCATTGCTTCCCTTGACTTCGGAGCTTCGACTCTTCCTTCTTCCGTCGTCTTTTATAAGCCCAACTTCTCATCCTCATCAAACATTTTATTTTATTATTCAAGTGGCCCACTCAACTAACGTTTTGCAGGAAGCTGGTAGATTTGGGCATTTGGATGTAATTCGGGTTTAGAAAATTACATATCGAATTGGAACCGCACATATTTGGTTTGGTTTGGTTCGAACAGCTTCAGTTCTATATCTAAACTGTCTATTATATCCGTGATATGGTGGTACTAGCAAGTGATTGTCAACCGGTTCTGGACGCAGTCGCAAAACGCTTGGATTGGCCCAACCTTGCAGGGTCGTGGTAAAGTGGAGATGATTAATCATCTCATCCAAATGCCTAGCCTTAAGTCGATAGCATGATGGCACCACTCACTCGATGACGGTTTGTAATATGTAATGTTTCAGCTTCAGTGATATTGTGTATTTTGTATGATGGCTGCAGCAGTATGATGCTAATACAAATCTGTTCAACAATAATCCGATATGTGGGCTACGATTGTCAAATCTTTTCGACCAAACTGAATAGTGCAGCTAATTTTTGAAGAGCAACAATAGTGACAAGACCAAACCGGTGACTCTACTGAAACACCCAAAAGCTCAGTGAAGTAATAAGGGAGAGGAGAGTGCATCTAACAATATTACATATTACAACCACACCATCGACGAGGAGAATACTTGCTTATATATATATATATATCTTCGGACTGCTAGGACTAACGATGTTCGTTTCACAAGTCTTACCCTTTCCATTTGATCATCGAACTATGAGCTCTTCGATGAAGTCAGCTTCTCCTGATTCAGATGGAACTAAGATATCATCGTCCGTGGTGAAATTGTAGCTCTCCCCAATGGCCCTCAGAAGCTGATACACTTCAAACATGGTAGGCCTCTGCTTTGGTACTTCCGGTAGAACGCAGTTGCATGCTACTTTGAGCACTTTGAAGATCTCGTCATCAACACTCTTCCCAAGTAAAGACCTGTCAATCGCTTCCTGCAGTTTTGACTCACTCGATAGCTTTGTTATCCATTCCACAAGGTTACCCTTGAAGCTTTCTTCCTCTGCTTCTTCAGATTCTCTCGTCACATTTGTTGCCTTTTGGCCTGTTACTAGCTCAAGAAGCACAACCCCAAAGCTGTAGACGTCTCCTTTTGGAGTTGCAACCATGGTTCTTGAATACTCAGGGGCAACATAACCGAAATCCCCAAATTCCCCATTGACAAATGTGCTTAAATGAGTATCAATTGGGTTCATCAGCCTAGCTAGACCAAAATCCGAGATCTTGGGCTCGTAATCTGCAGTCAACAATATGCACTTGGAGCTTATGTTGCGATGGATGATTCTCGGGTTGCAGCTGTGATGAAGCCACGCCAATCCTTTTGCCGCCCCAATCGCGATTTTCAGCCTTGAAGGCCAATCCATGGGCTTGGAGGTTTCTTCATCTGTGGGATGTAAATTATCATAAAGGTAACCGTTTGGCATGTGCTCGTATATCAGAAGCTTCTCCTTCTTCGCAACACAATAGCCCAAGAGAGGGACCAAGTTTCTGTGTTTTACAGACCCCAGAGTATTCATCTCTGATTCGAGCTCTTTCTCAGAGCGTAGAGAATCCTGCAACCTCTTTATCATAAGCGGAGTCCCGTCTTCAAGCACTCCTTTGTACATAGTTCCTGTTCTTCCTTTTCCAATGACATTATCTTTCTTGAACTCCTCTGTTGCCTTCATAAGATCCCTTAATTTCATCTTTGAAACCGATTTCTTAAACATGAAAACCTGACAATTCACCAACACCCATTGGTGAACATAACATATATCATAAATTCAGAGCATAGCAACATACAGAAAAATAGTTTGCGTGTTAATAATAATCACTGAGTTTTTTTTTTTACCTTAACGCCTTTCTGTCCTTTCAAGCTCTTTGCCCATTTGTTTCCTTCAGGATCATCATTCTTCTTCCGGACAACAGCCAATCTACGGAAGTAGAAGAACAAAGCAATCCCAACGACTAATGCTGCGACAGTCAATCCACCAACTGCCGCTGCAACAACAACTTTACCACGAGAGCCAGTAGAAGCTTCACATGGATCCAGAGGCCGACCACACAAACCCGGGTTATTAGCAAAGGTATCCGGTCCAAAGTGCAAGGAGCTGTTGAAATTTGGGACAGGACCTGTGAGTCGATTGTTGGCCACAGAAAACTTATTGAGGCGTCCAAGTAGCACAAGCTGTGGAGGAAGCGGGCCGGTAAACTGGTTATGCTGAAGCATAAGAGTGTTCAAAAAGGTAATGTTGGAGACAGTGGGAGGGATTTGACCGGAGAATTGATTGTAGGAGAGGTCCAGAGTTGTAACAAGTGGAATCGAGTCGGTTATGTTGAATGGTAAAGGTCCAGAGAAGTTATTTCTAGAAAGATCTAGACCTGTCAAATCAGAGCATTGCTTAATCCCATGAGGAAACTTTCCACTGAGACCAAAACCACCGAGCCTAATGCTCAAAACCCTATTCTCATCATCATGCCAGCAAGTGACACCACTGAACTTGCAGATAAACCCTTCGGTCTGGTTGATAAATGCCCAACTCGATAAATAATCATTTGGATCTTCAACTTGAGATTTTATGGCGACCAAGCAATCTATGTTGGCCTGATTTGCATCGATCAAGCTAGAGAGCAGCAGCAGACACAGACAATTCCCGAGGAAAATTGCAAAAACTAGTGTACCCATTTTTATCACACCGTAGGATTTTATGGCGACCAAGCAATCGCTAGAAGACTAGAGAGCAAAATCTAGGGATGAGCATCCAACGAACATCAAAGTCCTGGAAGCAAAAAGCACAAAACTGATGGAAATTTCACAAAATATTGGGGAAATCTTAGAATGAGTTGGCTTAGAAACTGATATGATAATTTCACAAAAGAAAAAGGGAAATTCAGAGGAACTCACGAATCAGAAACAGAAATGCAAAACGGGAGCTTGGGGCTTGTTCGTGCTGCTCCTCCTGTTCATTGAGCAGAGAGAAGAAGAAGAAGAAGACGAAGGAGAAGCAAATCGCATCTGTTGCGAGTAAGAAAAAGCGTGAATCGCAGATAATAATAGAAGCAAAAAAGGAGTGGAGTCTTGTGGTGGAGTCGTTGACTCAGGACTTGGCAGGTTTGTGGAAGAATCAAAGTTCGTGAAGAATGGGGCAAAGAAACACTGATGAGAACGCAATGACCCAAATAATATCTATCGGTCTTTGCGCGTTAAATGTTTCTTTCTTCCCCTTTTGACTTTTCAACATCATGTTTTCTTCATTTGTTAGAGATGGACGAATTATCTCTTCCATTTCTTCTTGTATTCCCTTTTTTAATTCCATTAAACAATCTTATTATATACTCTCTCAATTTTAATGTGATATAAATTTGTTAAATTAGGATAAACTGACACATACATTTGGCCACATATATTTTATATATTATATAATTAGATGTAAAAATTTGTTATTTTCTACGTTTTCCTTTTGAGCTATATCTACCAAATGTATAATTTTAGTTCTACTACATATTCTACGTTCAACCTTTTCGTAGAATATTCTTTCCACTATTTGCTCTAAACACTACTAAATTCATAATCTGCATTCATCATTCTCTATATTTTCTACCATATCAAAAATATATATTCTATTACATTATCTATCTTCTACCGCTTGTAGAATGTGTTTTCTACAAAGTTAGTTTTGAAAATTTCATAAATATAGGATCTACAAGAACTGAACTTTCTACCATATCTACTTTCCTTAAACGTATATTTAGAATATATTTTTCTTCTTCTACGTTTTCTTCTTCTTTGTCTCTTCCTTTTCGCTTCTTCTTTTGTTTCTTCGAATCTCCTAGCATATAGGTTATTCTTCTTGGTTAATATGTTGCAGGTCAGCCCGATTAGACTAGTTGGTAGTCGGATCGAGATAATGTGCAGAACAGAACATGACAAAAATAGTGAGATCAGCCGGATCTGGATAGAAACGAGCTCGATCGGGCCAAAGCAACAACCCAAAATTAATATTATCGTACACATGTGGAACCATAACAACAACATTCTTTCTTAAGTGAACAAAAGAAACGAGTCTCATATATATCAAATTGCATGGTCTACAAGATGATTTGGTGACGAAAAGAACATTTTAATCCATCTAAAATCAAACCACTTTTTTCACCATCTTCCTTATTAAATTACTTTTTTTATAACAAAAAAGAATAAGAATAAAAATAAAACTTCATCTTCTAAAACTCATAATCACATAAAGAAAATAGTATATGACAATGCAACAAGATGATACTGCAAAATAAAAAATCGTCGGAAGGGTTGACAATCCTACTTTGTCCTGGTTTTCTCCTACTCCAAAGAAGACGTCCATGATCAGCATGTGAAACCATAGACATTGCATAGCTTATTGAGTCTCATGGAGTAGAATTTCTTGTTAACAATGAAAGAGCGGCGTCCTTGACTTGCCACTAAATTCTTTTCATCCTCATATGCTACTTTCAAAGATTCAAAGAATTTCATTTGTCAGAAATAGGTCACTTTGTAGCTTTGACAACAGTGGAGGGAGATGTTTTTCCTTTGGCTTTTCGTGCGGGTGGACACAATCTTAGATCGTGCATGTGGCTTACGTGCTCTTGGAGCTAATGTATTTTTCCGCATCCCTGCAAAAGAGATGAATCATAATTTAACGCCAAATTATCAAACTATTAATCACCAATAGAGAAGAATCCCAAAATCAGACCATGGAACATTTTTTCTGTAAATTCGTCCACACAATGGCCAACAGAATTAAGCATATCCTAAAACTCATCTCCAATTTGGCCAAATTAGATTAGTGAATAAGACTAGCACGAACGGCAGTGATCATGATATCGTCTCGGTAACCATAGTCACGCATGAAGGTGGTCATGCGCTCCTTAACACCTCTCAGATCAATCTCTTGCGGGACTAGAACGTTTTCCAAGTCCCATCTGACAAGTATAGGTGTATTCTCATAGCAAGTTGGTTCAACCATCATGGGCCATGTTTTCTTCCCCGACTTCTTAGTCTTACCATGATTTTTTTTCGTGATCCGGTTCCACTTCAAATTTGAAGTAGGCTTCCTCGCCATTTGAACAACAATTATCATATAGGTCTGAGCTTTTCAAAACCATAGACTGATGAGTGGTTTTTTTTTCTAATAGTTCAACATTAGCATGCAAACCTATCAAATAAAACCTAGCAAGCTAACAACCTAACTCATGATTCAATTGTAACAAGCGTAAGATTTGAACACAAGGAAGACTAGGATTTAGAGTACTAAACCATGAAATTTTTTTGTTAAGATAAAGCATAAAAAAGGGATTGGTTGTGTGAACTAAACTAAACAGAGATTGTGCTAAAACGTAAAATGAACAGAGCGGGAACTAGATATAAATGCAAAGATGGTTAAGATATTGAGCAACGGGATGACAACTGATAAAAGGACAATTAATCATGGCTAATAAAGTTAAGGGTTTTGAGATGAAGGTTCAGTTTATAAGCATGGAGCACGAAATCAAACCAGTCAACTTTCGTGGCACTAATCACTTTGTTGAGTACAAGGATCTAACTAAATTTCGCTGCTAGATACAAGTACTCTCCAAGCATAAGCGGTCAAGCTCCAATAAGCTCACTTAGCATCTCAACAACAACTTTCGTGGTCGAGGGTCACTAAGCCAAACAAAATGTCGTTCAGGCATTCCCACAAACACCTTTCGGGTAGGAGAACGCCTATCAACACGATCCGAGAAATGATTCAAGAACCAAGCTTTAAGCTCAACCTAAGCTTGAGAACACTTCATTGGTAACCCGAAACGATGTTAGCCACTTTCTAAAGCCCCTAAATCTACCAACCTGCAACTCAACAAGGAGACTACTCACTCATGGCTACGGAACATGCCATGACTAAGCTCGAGTGATGTGTGTACGGTAAAATACAGAAATGAAAACGATTCAAACACAAAGACTGAAACTTTATAAAGAAAGAACTTAGAACATCAAAGTATTAATGCTCTAAGGGTCGATTACAACTACCACATAAAAAGAAAGCTTGAAAGCGATGAAGGAAAAAAAAAACAAGACTTAGGTTTTTTTCAGGGGCAAAAAACATATTTATAGCCCTTTATAACAGTACCCGGGTCGACCCAGAAAGAAAATGGATCACCCAGCAATAGTCAACAGTCGATCCAAAAAAGTCAACAAAATGCAGTAAAGATCGGCCACTCCATATCAGGGAAGTGACCGATATCAGGTGCCGATCCAGCAGCATGTCGCGACAGTACGTCCTCGTTAGGCGCATGTTATAGGTCTTCTTCATCGGTTTATGTCGATATCATGGGATATCGATTTCTTCAGCTTATTCCTCAGCCGATATGGCACGCCTGATCCAATGGTCGGAGAGTCTTGATGCTCCATCATAACAAGGAGATAACCTGGGATATTTGTGCACTGGTTTGGGGGCATTGACCTCTTGATTCTCGACCTAAGTTACGAACTTCAGTAGATTTGTTGAGACTCCATCTTTCTGGTGTTCTAGGTGGTTTCTATCGGTGAGCCCTGATGATTGATGATCGATTTTTGCTCTCTTGCTTCCTCTGTTAACTCCAGAACTCTGTAACTGCCCTTGCTTCCACTCCTCAGCAACTCACTCCTATCCTCCAGGCTCTGATAAGCCAGATAACTCCTATTTAGCACAGATACCACCTAAAAAAAGATAAAAGAAGAGATATATGTACAAACACTAACCTATGACCCTAAGATGCAAACTTAAGCTAAACTAGAGCTAAATGCCTCCTAAATTATGCAGAATGATGTTGAATGAGGGGTAATGGAATGCAATTATGTACATAGAAAATGTAAAGATATGAATATATCATAAACCATGACAAGATTTCATCACAATCATTATTCATCACATAATATTAGACTGGGAACACATATAATTTCATTATCAGACTGGGAGAAATGTAGGATCATACACATAGAAATACACCTAAACAGAGAATGCACAAAGAATTTAGGATCGGAGAGAAAAATACAACTACATCTGGACCCAAACAGAGAATACACAGAGAAATTAGGATCTGAGAGAGAGAAATACAACTAAGTCTGGACCCAAACAGAGAATACATAGAAAAATGTAGGATCCGATGAAGTTTAGGGTTTAGAGTTGACAAATCGGTAACGATAAACTGCGTGAATTTTTGTCTGCAACCAAACACAAAATACGGATAAACTAGGATTTAACCCGTGGTACACCACGGGTCTATGTTTTTGCGAAATTTTTATATCTATTTTATTTTAACGTTTGTATTGTTAGAATATCACAGTGGTTATTTTATTTTATCGTTTGTATTGTTTGTATTTTATCTTTGTTTTAATTGGTTTGAATCTCTGACTTTAGTATAGACTACGATTCATTTTTGTATACATCAGTTTCTTATATGAGAATATAAATGCTATGATGTAGTTTTATATAATAATGGATTATTCAGAATAGCGAATATATAAAAGACAATGGGATCATTCTTGTTTGATAAGTTAAACGCACATCATAGTAATACAAATATACCACACCCAAACAAAATACCAACAATTGATAACTTAACAGACTTAAAAAAAAGACATTAAACCACATAACAAACTTCATAAACATCAAAATCCTTTCCCATTTTCGATCATCTAATAGGTAATAAGCTTTTAAGAACCGTGATTTAGGAGTTTATTGTCGATTTAATTTGTTTCCATAGAGGGACTTTTTGATTTAGGAAGAGAGAAGAAGCTTTTAAGACCCGTGATTTAGGAGTTTATTGTTGATTTAATTTATTTCCATAGAGGAATTTTTCGATTTAGGAAGAGAGAAAAAACTTTTAAGACCCATGATTTAGGAAGAAGGATGAATATTTTCGATCATCTAATAGGTAATAAGCTTTTAAGACTCATGTATCATAAATTATTGTCGATTTAATTTGTTTCCATAGAGTGACTTTTCGATTTTTGATTGGGAAATATCCTAAATTAGGAGTGTTTGGAATTTGATTGGCAATATCCTAGATTAGGAGTGTTTGGAAACAAACTTAAAAGGCTACAAAAATAATAATATAGACCCGTGATTTAGGAGTTTATTGTCGATTTAATTTGTTTCCATAGAAAGACTTTTCGATTTAGGAAGAGAGAAGAAGCTTTTAAGACCCGTAATTTAGGAGTTTATTGTCGATTTAATTTGTTTCCATAGAGGGACTTTTCGATTTAGGAAGAGAGAATAAGCTTTTAAATCCATGATTTAGGAAGAAAGATGAATATTATCGATCATCTAATAGGTAATAAGCTTTTAAGACCCGTGATTTAGGAGGAATGAAGAATATTTTAGATTTACAATATGAAAGAAATTTGTTTTAACATAACAAACTTCATAAACATCAAAATAGATTTTCGATCATCTAATAGGTAATAAGCTTTTAAGACCCGTGATTTAGGAGTTTATTGTCAATTTAATTTGTTTCCATAGAGGGACTTTTCGATTTAGGAAGAGAGAAGAAGCTTTTAAGACCCATGATTTAGGAAGAAGGATGAATATTTTCGATCATCTAATAGGTAATCAACTTTTAAGACCCGTGATTTAGGAGGAAGGAAGAATATTTTAGATTTAGGATATGGAAGAAGCTTTTAAGACTCGTGTATCATACATTATTGTCGATTTAATTTGTTTCCATAAAGTGACTTTTCGATTTTTGATTGGCAAATATCCTAGATTAAGAGTGTTTGGAAACAAACTTAAAAAGCTAGATTAGGAGTGTTTGGAAACAAACTTAAAAGGCTGCAAAAATAATATATAGATGTAGGACCCGAAGAGAGAAATTTACCTTAGCTAAACTCTTAGTCACCGACGATGTTAGGATTTAAGGTAGGATCACGATCGGAGCAGTCGACGAAGCTTAGGGTTTAGACATGACAAATCAGAAACCATAAAATGCGTGAGTTTTATTGGCGACCAAACAGAGAATACGAAGACATGTAGGGTCCAAAGAGGATAAATGTACCTTAACTCAGATTCACCAGCGATGTTAGGGTTTAAGGAAGGATCATAGTCGGAGCAGACAACAAAGCGTAGGGTTTTGACTTGAGAAGTTGGAAATGATAGATAACCTATCTGAAAGTATGTTTGGGCCGATTTTCTCAAGCCTATTCGTAAAAATGCTTCATTTGATACATTATGTCATTAACTTATCAAAATACTCATTACTTATACAAAAAATTAGACAATGACCATCTGTTATAATAATAACCGAAAGTTCAATAATCAAATTTATCCAAAAAATACACTACAGAACGGTTAAGAAGAAAACCAATAATTTTTTTTTTGGTAGAAGGAGGGAATACATAGTCTTCCTCAATTTACTAATAAAGAAAGAAAATTACACACGAACTTGACGTGGTCTCGTGGATCTACTAGTATCCTCTAACATAATCGGATAGAAGAAAACCAATAATTGTGTTTCAAAGAGGATGCTCATCTCATATCATATTATTATATAAAGGAGGATGCGCACAATGAGAACGTGACACGTAAGCAAAATTCTAATTCACCAGATTGTGACATGTGTCTATTGTTGATCAGATAATGACATGTGTTAAAACAAACTAAAAATATATAAAAGTAAAAATAGAAAACGAACAAAATAATTGTCAAGAACCAAATAGTAAAAAAGAAAAAATTTTATTGTTCATACTAATTATGTAAAAAAAAAATTCTAATAAACCACACTAGCTAGATTAAAAATATCTAATAGTTTAAACTAAATATAAAATTAAATTAAGAAAGAAAATAAAAAGAGTGTAAACCGTAAAAAAAATAGAGAGAAAAAAAATCAAGTAAGAAAAATATTATCAATGAGAGTTTAACACGCAACCAAAATTATAACTCTCCAGATCATGACATGTGTCCAATATTGGTCAGATCAGATGATGATATGTGTTAAAACTTAAAATTAATTAAGAAAATGTAAAATTAAAATTGGAAAACGAATAAAATAATTATCAAACAACTAACCAAATAGTAAAAAAAAAAATTAAAGTAATCCCAAATATTTAGAAAAAAGAATTATAATAGTTTAACACAAATTAGAAAAATAAAATTAGCAAAGAAAATAGAGAGACTATGAACAATAGAAAAAAAAAGTAGAGCGAAAATTGAAAATTTAATTAAGAGAAAAATATGAATGATATAAAAAATAAAGAATTAGAAAGAATATAAAAATCTTAATGTCAAAGTTTATATGCACAAATAGAACAATGAAAAAAAAATCTATAAACATATTTACTTGTAAAGATAGTTATAGAATATTACAAAGAAAATAAAAATTTTCTACCTATATTTTTATTGTAAGAAATTTTTTTTGTTATCAAAGATATGATTTTAGTTCCATTTATATATATATATGGGTCAACATAATATGAATTAAGACATGAGAATTAAGATATAAATTAAATTTTAATGGTTTAAGACCCATGTATAAATATTTCAAAATATTTTTATATAATTTAACGGGTTATTAATTAAACTTTAAATTTTGATATTAATAATTTTTAGCGGTGTTTACCCACGTATCCTAATCTAGTTATATATAAAAGAATCAGACGATGCTTCTAAGAAGTCATCATGGGTGTAGTAGCGGCTTCGAAACACTAGCAAATAGAGCATGGTGGATTATGGTAAAACCTTCAAATCTCCCAACACGAAGATACAAGAACTCATGGAAAGAGAAAATAAAAAGGGTAAAGAGTAAATTACAAGTTGGCGGTAGCGTGAGACACAGTCACGTGACAAGGGTTTAAGACTTTTAAAGGACACACACCGACTTGGCTAGAGCCACTACTCCGTCTGGGTCTGGTGGGGAACGAGCGACCAAACCAGTCTCTCACGTGCCAAGGAAGAAAGTGTCTGTTATTATATCATCACTTTGCTTTTGCCTCCTCCCTTCCACTTTCCTCTTTCCTTTTTTAGGGATTTCACTTTCCTCTTCTCGCCTACCCGATTTCTCCATCGCTCAACATGGATCTACCATCTTCCGGTGCTTCTTGAAGATTTTCATCTCTTCTTTCAGTGTTTACTTCCTCTCATTTTTCCGGGTAAAGTTGTTGTTTTCTCTCTTTTTTTGCTCCTCTTTTCTGTTCGTTTTTGTGTCTAACTGTAGCTAGGGTTTGATTATTTTCCCCAAAATACGCTCAACTTTCTCTCTAGACTTTGAATTTTGCTCTCGAAGATCGCTTGAGTGACGGATTGAGTGGGGGATATCATAGAATCAACCAGCTGTCTTTTCCTCCCCCATTTCGTCATCAATTCTTCCCTTAATCTGGATCTTCTTCTTCTTTTTTGTATTCGTCTTGTTTCAGCTTACTTTTTGTAGAAATTCGTCGGATTAGTTCTTGAGGATTATGAATTTTTCTTTAATCGGTAGAAATGGTGGAGTTTAAGGGGTTTCTTGTTCGTTTGTGTTTACTCGCCTGCACGCATCATTTTAACTTGCAGTTTTGTTGGGTTTTTTTCCCTTTTGAATGTTGAACCATTGACGATGTCACTGGGCTCCTCCTAAATCACTGATAGTCTTGACTAATCTTTATTCCCCTGCTCTTTGATAATTTATTTTGTAGTTCTTTTTCGGATAACTTGGAGCTCTTTTCCGAGTAACTCGCAGCTTTGAGACTGGACTTGTTCGAATTGGTAACCTTTTGTACCTGATATGTTATTGCTCCCTATCTGGGTGGATATTATACTCTACTATATGATAAAGTGAATATTATGTCCTTGCGACATGTGCGATTGTTATGCAGTATTGAGATTGTCTGGCCTCTAATGTTCTACACTACTTCATGTTTGCTCCTTTGTTTTCATGCTGATTTTTTATTTTTTTTTACTTTATACTTAATTTTCCACCTTCTTTAGCTCGTTCGTGATGGAGGATACCCGGTCAGTTGCTTCGCTCATGGACTCTACATCATCCAAGATTCAGCAGCTTCAGAAGGCCTTTGCTGAACTAGAAAGCCAGCGCGCTGTAACACTTAATCTGAAGTGGAAGGAACTTGAGGAACATTTTCATGGGCTTGAGAGGTCCTTGAAGAGACGGTTTCATGAGCTCGAAGATCAGGAAAAGGAGTACGAAACCAAAACAAGGAAAGCACAAGAACTATTAGAAAAAAAGAAGGCAGCTGTTGAGGCCAAGGAGAAGGCATCGCTAGACAGGCTTCAGAAGAAGAGAGATGCAGCCATGTTTGCTATAAACAGTGCTTTGGATAAGTACAACAACGCTCCATCTGCAGAGCCCGTTAGTATCACTTCTGTTGGTGACGGTTGGGCTCAAAATGCTTTAGGGGATTCACCCAATGCCTTTGCTGCTGATGGTATTACTGATGATAATCCGGATGGTACTGTGCAAGATGTTCTGATCGCACCTGTGATGGGAAATTTTGAGGTGAAAGCTTATCCACAGTTGCTGAAACTGTGTGGGGATATGGACTCAACAGGGCTCCATAAGTTTGTATCAGATAACCGCAAGAACCTTGCATCACTAAAGGAGGAGATGCCTATGGCGCTCAAGGCTGCAGCAAACCCAGCCAGCTTAGTGTTGGACTCTTTGGAAGGGTTTTACCCCATGGAGGCACCAACCGCTGATGGAAAGAAAGACGCTAACCTCTTGGGCATGCGCAGGACCTGTATAATGTTGATGGAGTGCCTGAGCATACTGTTATCTGGTCTTGACCTCAACTCCCTTGGTGCTGTTCTCTCAGAAAATGTTAAGCACAGAGCAAAAACTATTGCAGAAGGATGGAATCCACTGCTGGAAGCTCTTGACATGGATGCTTGCAATGGTAATTCTTTGGAGGCTCATGCATTCCTGCAACTACTGGCCACTTTTGCTATTGTTTCCGACTTCAAAGAGGCTGAACTCTTGAGGCTGATACCCATGGTTTCACGTCGCCGTCAGGCAGCTGAGCTGTGCCGTTCTCTTGGATTATCAGAAAAGATGCCTGGTGTGTTCTCTAATTTTAACAACATAGCTGGATTATCTTGCATTTTATTACTTGTTGTGGGAAAGTTGAGGTTTGGTATTTAGTGAATATCTGAAGAGGGACTCGTATTTAACCAAGGATCTAAACATGAATGCTATGTTTTTACGTTTTTAGTGGACATCCAAATTCCATTGATCTTAGGTCATCTTTTATTCCAGGTGTGATTGAAGTTCTTGTCAACAGTGGAAGACATATTGATGCGGTTAACTTGGCATTTGCTTTTGAACTGACAGAACAGTTCCCACCTGTCTTGTTACTGAAATCCTATTTGACTGAGGCGAGGAGATCTTCCTCCCAAGGCAGACCTGTCAATGCATCTCCTGCTGTTCAGGCAAGTGTTCCCTGACTTGATAACTTACCTTACACATAACTTTTAGAAGAAAATGAAGGGCTGTATCAATGCCTAGAAAATACCCTCCACGAGTGGTCTGATCTTTGATTGAACTTGTTGACTTTTCTCGAGCACCTGGCTCTTTGGCCCAGTAACTCTTACCTGCTGGACTATCGCTGAGCTCTGTCCAGTTAACTGTTAACTTCTAAGCCGTTTGAAACTTAAAACGAATTCATTCGTTCGCAATTACTTAGGTGTATCATGTATCATAGTACTTGCTGATTGTGATACAGGCTGAGATTTGTGATACAATTATGTGTGTGTTCCAATGCAGGATGAGTTCAATGAGCGAGAGCTTACAGGGCTTAAAGCCATGATAAAGTGTATTGAGGAGCATAACCTGGAAGAGCAGTACCCAGTTGAGCCACTTCACAAACGAATTGTCCAGCTCGAGAAGGCCAAAGCAGAGAAAAAGAGAGCAACAGAACCCACAAAGCCTCAGCCAAAGCGACCACGTGGTGCTCAACCCCGAGTCACTGACAACAACAACAGCAACAAGACAGGATATGGTAGAGTCATCCCTGAAAGGTATCCGCAGTATGTTTATGACAACAGACCGTTCTTTAGCGGTCCGATTATGGGAGCACAAGCTCCTCCGCAGACGTACACTTTCAGTCCTGCTGCCGCTCACGGGAACTTCTATGGGAACTGCTATCAGTACCAGGCTCCTCCTCCTCCTCCTTACTTTCACTAGTGATAAAAAGGCGATGGTGAATGTGACTGTGACTCCCCTATGGTGTTAACTTGTGGCAGCTCTTTAACCCCTCTCTCTTAGTCGTTTTCATTTTCCTCCTTTGTGTTGCTGTGTAAGGATGATTTTAGTATTTTTATGGATCAACCCTACCCAAAACAAAACTAAATACTCAGAATTCCTATTAATTATATATCTCAATGTTGTATTTACTTTTTTTTTTCTTTTTC
This sequence comes from Arabis hirsuta, assembly GCA_964056655.1. NCBI lineage: Eukaryota > Viridiplantae > Streptophyta > Magnoliopsida > Brassicales > Brassicaceae > Arabis > Arabis hirsuta. Next base: position 20,655,332 of record OZ053299.1, on the reverse strand, counting down.
TTGCCAAAACAAAATAAATAACCCATCCAATCAAGAGGTAATTTGAATACTGCTAGTACTAGGTATATCTTCAACTAGGATTTAATCCGTGGTACACCACGAATTTATGTTTTTTTTGAAATTTTTATATCTATTTTATTTTAACGTTTGTATTTTTTTTGAAATTTTTATATCTATTTTATTTTAACGTTTGTATTGTTAAAATATCACAGTGGTTACTTTATTTTAACGTTTGTATTGTTTGAATTTTATCTTTATTTTAATTGGTTTGAATCTCTGACTTTAGTATAGACTACGATTCATTTTTGTATACATCAGTTTCTTATATGAGAATAGAAATGCTATGACGTAGTTCTACAGAATATCGGATTATTCAGAATAGCGAATATATAAAAGACAACGGGATAATTCTTGTTTAATAAGTTAAACGCACATCATAGTAATACAAATATACCACACCCAAACAAAATATCAACAACTGATAACTTAACAGACTTAAAAAAAGACATTAAACCACATAACAAACTTCATAAACATCAAAATCCTTTTCCGTTTTCGATCATCTAATAGGTAATAAACTTTTAAGACCCGTGATTTAAGAGTTTATCGTTGATTTAATTTGTTTCCATAGAGGGACTTTTCGATTTAGGAAGAGAGAAAAAGCTTATAAGACCCGTGATTTAGGAGTTTATTGTCGATTTAATTTGTTTCCATAGAAGAATTTTTTGATTTAGGAAGAGAGAATAAGCTTTTAAGACCCATGATTTAGAAAGAATGATGAATATTTTCGATCATCTAATAGGTAATAAGCTTTTAAGACTCGTGTATTATAAATTATTGTCGATTTAATTTGTTTCCATAGAGTGATTTTTGATTTTTGATTGGGAAATATCCTAGATTAGGAGTGTTTGGAATTTGATTGGCAATATCCTAGATTATGAGTATTTGGAAACAAACTTAAAAGGCTGCAAAAATAATAATATAGACCCGTGATTTAGGAGTTTATTGTCAATTTAATTTGTTTCCATAGAAGGACTTTTCGATTTAAGAAGAGAGAAGAAGCTTTTAAGACCCGTGATTTAGGAGTTTATTGTCGATTTAATTTGTTTTCATAGAGGGACTTTTCGATTTAGGAAGAGAGAAGAAGCTTTTAAATCCATGATTTAGGAAGAAAGATGAATATTTTCGATCATCTAATAGGTAATCAGCTTTTAAGACCCGTGATTTAGGAGGAATGAAGAATATTTTAGATTTAGAATATGAAAGAAGCTTTTAAGACTCGTGTATCATACATTATTGTCGATTTAATTTGTTACCATAAAATGACTTTTCGATTTTTGATTGGCAAATATCCTAGATTAGGAGTGGTTGGAAACAAACTTAAAAAGCTAGATTGTGAGTGTTTGGAAACAAACTTAAAAGGCTGCAAAAATAATATATAGACTAGGATTTAACCCGTGATACACCACGGGTCTATATTTTTTCAAAATTTTATATCTATTTTATTTTAACTTTTGTATTGTTAGAATATTAGAGTGGTTACTTTATTTTAACGTTTGTCTTGTTTGTATTTTATCTTTATTTTAATTGGTTTGAATCTCTGACTTTAGTATAGACTACGATGCATTTTTGTATACATCAGTTTCTTATATGAGAATATAAATGTTATGACGTAGTTCTACAGAATAGCGGATTATTCAGAATAGCGAATATATAAAAGACAATTGGATAATTCTTGTTTGATAAGTTAAACGCACATCATAGTAATACAAATATACCACACCCAAACAAAATACCAACAACTGATAACTTAACAGACTTAAAAAAAAAGACATTAAACCACATAACAAACTTCATAAACATCAAAATCCTTTCCCATTTTCGATCATCTAATAGGTAATAAGTTTTTAAGACCCGTGATTTATGAGTTTATTGTCGATTTAATTTGTTTCTATAGAGGGATTTTTCGATTTAGGAAGAGAGAAGAAGCTTTTAAGACCCATGATTTAGGAAGAAGGATGAATATTTTCGATCATCTAATAGGTAATAAGCTTTTAAGACTCGTGTATCATAAATTATTGTCGATTTAATTTGTTTCCATAGAGTGACTTTTCGATTTTTGATTAGGAAATATCCTAGATTAGGAGTGTTTGGAATTTGATTGGCAATATCCTAGATTATGAGTATTTGGAAACAAACTTAAAATGCTGCAAAAATAATAATATAGACCCGTGATTTAGGAGTTTATTGTCGATTTAATTTGTTTCCATAGAAGGACTTTTCGATTTAGGAAGAGAGAAGAAACTTTTAAGACCCGTGATTTAGAATTTTATTGTCGATTTAATTTGTTTCCATAGAGGGACTTTTCGATTTAGGAAGAAAGAAGAAGCTTTTAAATCCATGATTTAGGAAGAAAGATGAACATTTTCGATCATCTAATAGGTAATAAGATTTTAAGACCCGTGATTTAGGAGGATATGAAGAATATTTTAGATTTAGAATATGGAAGAAGTTTGTTTCTACATAATAAACTTCATAAACATCAAAATCCTTTTCCATTTTCGATCATCTAATAGGTAATAAGCTTTTAAGACTCGTGATTGAGGAGTTTATTGTCGATTTAATTTATTTCCACAGAGGGATTTTTCGATTTAGGAAGAAAGAAAAAGGTTTTAAGACCCATGATTTAGGAAGAATGATGAATATTTTCGATCAGCTAATAGGTAATCAGCTTTTAAGACCCGTGATTTAGGAGGAAAGAAGAATATTTTAGATTTAGGATATAGAAAAAGCTTTTAAGACTCGTGTATCATACATTATTGTCGATTTAACTTGTTTCCATAAAGTGAATTTTCGATTTTTGATTGGCAAATATTATAGATTAGGAGTGTTTGGAACAAACTTAAAAAGCTAGATTAGTAGCGTTTGAAAACGAACTTAGTAGCGTTTGAAAACGAACTTAGTAGCGTGCAAAAGTAATATATAGATGTTGTATACTACTCGTACTGGATTGGATTTGTTAGCTGATAGCTCCCACAGTCGCAGGGGATCTTTTGAATTTCGAAATATCTTTCACTCCTTCAATCAAAATCCCCAATTCTATCTCTCTCTGATATCTCCCTCCAAAATGAGAATTGCCGAGATCACCACTCCGGACCTCCGCTTGCTTCACCGGGAAGCCGAGTCTCACTCTCAACATCCTCTTCTCTCCGAGATCGAGCTCTTAATCCAACAATCTGAAGCCATTTCCAAAGACCAGCCTCTACCCCAAGCTCTACCTGCTTCTCTCAGAGAATCCCTGACTCGGCTGAGTCAACTCGCTCCCTTTCCCGGTAACTCCTTTAAGCTCACCATATGGAAGCTCAGCTTTCGCCTGTGGAACGCCTGTGTTGATCTCTCCAACGCCGCTACTCTCCATTCTTCTTCAACCTCCGCCGATACCATCGCCAATCTCAGACATGTTGCCGCCGATATGCTATTTCTTGCCAGGGATGTCACCGGTGTCCCATCTCCGACGATCAAGTCTTCCCTCTTCTACTATCGGACTGGACTCGTATGGCACACTCTTAAAAAGTTCGATCTCGCCTCCAATTGCTTCGAGCGAGCCACCGAAATCGTCTCCAAAATGGATATCGGGAAAATATCCGATGCCGAAGAGAGGAAACTGTTTCTGGATCTAAATCTAGCGCGATCTCGAACTGCCTGGGAAACTTCTGACAGGAATCTGGCGGTGACGCTGCTCAATCGGGCCAAGAATTTGATGTTTGGTTCACCGGATCACTACAAGTTGCTCTCAAATCAATTCCTAGCGTTTGGTAAAAGCGCCTTGTCCAGAGATGACGACGCTTGCAGTCTAAACGATGCTCTTAGGCTCATGAACGAGGCGCTGAATCTTTGTGAGAAAGGATTGAGTACTGCGAAAACTCGGGAAGACACCATGGAGTTGACTGCCATGAGAACCAAAACTCTCCGTTTCATATCAGCAGTGCATTTGCAAAAGGGAGAGTACGAGAGTGTGATCAAATGCGTCAAAGTTCTCAGGAATGGGGGAAATTCCAGTGAAGGTGCAGATCAACACGCTTCATTACCTGTGCTGGCAATGAAGGCTTGGTTAGGGCTTGGGAAGCATAGCGAGGCAGAGAAGGAGCTGAGAGGTATGGTGGGAAACAAAGACATTCCAGAGGCAGTGTGGGTTTCTGCTGTGGAAGCATATTTTGAAGTGGTGGGCACTGCTGGAGCGGAAACCGCAAAGGGTGTGTTCTTAGGTCTGCTGGGAAGGTGCCATGTTAGCGCAAAGGTGGCTCTTAGAGTTGCCCATCGGGTCCTTGGTGAGAGCAGGGGAGGGGATAATGGTTCGAGAATCAGGGCAAATGTTGTGGCTCAGCTCGTATCAGACGAGAGGGTTGTTGCTCTCTTTGCTGGTGAAGCAGTGACTAAGGAGAGGAAGGCGATACATTCTGTTCTCTGGAACAGGTATGTTTTTTGACATTCATGTGATCTTCATCTCTTTTGGTTACATCGGTGATTACACTACAGCCTTTATGTTTGTATCAAATGTATTGTATCTCACTTGACTGAGTGATTCAACTTGGCCACAGCAATTGATAGTTTGTGTTGTGTTTCCCCGAGAGAATCTAATTTGGGTATCTCCTGCTCTTTACAGTGCTTCAGATCATTTTCGTGCTAAGGAATATGAGACAAGCGCAGAAATGTTTGAGAAATCGATGCTCTACATTCCACATGACATCGAAAATATAGTTTTCAGGGCCAAAGGTTTCAGGGTTTTGTGTCTTTGCTACCTCGGGCTCTCTCAGCTAGATCGAGCTCTTGAATACATAGACGAAGCTGAAAAGGTACATTTATCAGTGGAACTTCTATGTCCTGCGAGTTGGATCTTTTAACTCCGAATTGCTAACTAGTTTTTGTCTCTGCAGCTTGAGCCCAATATTGCTTGTTCTTTCCTTAAGGTAACTGTCCTTTTTCCTCACAGTGATTGAGCTCATATCATTTTTATGGTCAACCATAAGATGTCTGGTGATTGTATGGCAAAAACCTTATAAGCAACTTCACTTTGCTTCCGATTCTTGCAGTTGAAGATCTACCTGCAAAAGAAGGATCACACATGTGCCATTGGTCAGATCGATGCAATGACATCCAGTCTTGACTTTTCTCCAGATTTTCTGTCCCTTTCAGCACATGAAGCTATTTCTTGCCAAGCGCTTCCAGTTGCTGTCGCTTGTCTTTCCAAGTTTCTCAGTTTCTATATCTCAGGAAAAACCATGCCAACCACAGAGGTTCTGGTGTTTCGTACATTAGTCACTATACTGACTCAAGACATTGGCAGTGAAACCGAAGCCCTTAACTTTATGTTGCAAGCTCACCGCAGGGCATCTAAGCTTGGGACAGAGTGTTTCTTTGGGTCAGGAGAGACTGGAAAGCGAGAGCAGAACTGGTTTGCTGTGACTTCCTGGAATCTTGGATCAAGATGTGGGAAAGCAAACAAGTTTGAGCTCTGTGGTGAATTCTTGAGGCTGGCATCAGAATTTTACGGCTTTATGGATACTGGTGAGTCTGGAGAAAGCACAATGATGATTTGCAGGTCCCTAATATTGAGCGTCACTGCTATGATTGCTTTGGAAAAGCAAAACAAGAGCATAATGACTGAAACCCAAGTGAAACTCGCTGCAGAGTTGCTCGTGAGAGCTGGAAAGGTCCTATCGTCCTATATTCCTTGTCTTTGTTATGAGTAGCACCATTACTTGCTGAGTTTTACCTTTCAGTTCACTGATTTTTTGTTTAAATGCAGATAATTTCTTCTTCGCTCTCAGATGGTAAAGATTGTATTATGGAGCCAGAGCTCGTCTTCATGCACACCTTAAATGCCTATGACATACACGGAAGGCTCAATAACTCATCAGTCCAGCTACTTGTGGTAAAGACGTTTGCTGGTTCCAAGTCTTGTGACTACAACTATCTTCTCCATCTTGGAATTTTCGCCTCTCAAAGTCCACGGTCCAACCCGGATGTGTCAAAATATGCTCTTAATGAATGCCTTTCCGTCCTGACTGCGTCTGCTGCACCAGATTACCGAACCATAGCTCTCATAATCAGGAAGCTGATCGCCCTATCCAGCGTCCACAAAGGGGACACAGATGATGAAGAAGCGATTCAAAGGATGTATAAAGAAGCATACAGAATCATGGTTGGGTTAAAGGAAGGGGAATACCCGAGTGAAGAAGGGAAATGGCTTGCAATGACAGCTTGGAACCGAGCAGCATTGCCCGTGAGGCTAGGACAGTTTGAGAGTGCTAAAAAATGGTTGAGGGTCGGTTTGGAAATCGCGGAGAAGGTTTCAGGTATGGATACTTATAGAGCTTGTATGGAGGATTACTTGGCTGGTTTTGAGACCAAAGTTTCCTCTGAGAGGATTTAGGGTCATTAATTCATATAGACTGTCTACATACATCATATCAAAACCTTTGGCTACTATATATGGTCAAGACTTGTTTTGACACCTGCTCACTGTAAAGACCCAACAAGGTAACAGTGATAAGACAAAATTGAACTAGAAATTCCTTGGTCTAGGGACAAGTATATAAGTTATGGAATTCTTGCTTAAGCTCAAATTCAATTACAGTCACTTTAGATGGAGGCCTAAACTTACGCAAGGGAAGAGCACGTTGACCAAGTTGAGATGAGAGGACTTCACCATTTTCCTCTACTTGAAGATTTTCTATCTTTTGAATAGTTGTCGTTGGTCGACAAAAGCTACGGACTTTTTTACAAAACAAGTCAGATTAACACAAAACCAAAAGAAAAATCTGTTACGACCGTTGACAAATGTTTTCCATTGTATTTACACCGAAATTCCTCATATTTAGTCTGCTTTAACCCGTTGACTATGCCAAAAAGTCTAAAACATACAGATTTTAGAACACGGCATGGGTTATATAATAAATAAAAAAGTTATATTATATGATTATTATTAGTAGCAAGGAGACGTGGGTTTTCCTCCATCTTTTTTAATGGAGAGGTTTGTGATTCTCCTGTCATGTCTTATTCTTCTGCTTCTCTTCACCTCCTGCTGTTTTGCTTCGAGCCAAAACGACGACGTTGATGGAGGCTCGGGGTCCGGGCATGAACGGGTTTGGGTCCGGGTCGGGTTGGTTTTGGATTTGGGTTCCGTGGAGGGTAAGATGGTGGGAACCTCTGTTTCCATGGCGCTTTCTGATTTCTACGCCATTAACAGTCATTACAAGACAAGACTCTCTCTCTCGTTCAAAAACTCACACGGAGAGCCTCTCCTTGCTCTCGCTTCTGGTTCATACTCCATTCTCTATGCATACATACATGTATCCCCTTTCTCTTTCTTTTCTTCTTGTTTTTGAAATCATTCACACTCACCATCTTAGGTTTGCGAATGAAACAGCTGTAGATTTGCTGCAAACCGTCGGACTCGAAGCCATTATTGGAGGGAATTCGTTGCTGGAAGCGAAGCTTTTGGCGGAGGTTGGGGAGAAAGCTAAGGTTCCTGTGATTTCACTTTGCTCTCCCATTTCATCATCATTGAGCAAATACAGTCACTTGATCCAAGCCACGCATGATTCTGCCTCCGAGGCTAAGGGAATCACAACTTTTCTTCACGGCTTTGATTGGAACACTGTTGCTCTTGTTTATGAAGATGACGATGACTGGAGAGATACTATGCAACTCTTCAGAAACCATTTCCATGAAAATGGAGTTGGTATTCTATCTAAGGTCGGTTTTACTGTCTCTTCGAGCAAGAGTTTTATGATGGATCAGCTACGGAAGTTGAAGGGCTTGGGAGCTACTGTCTTTGTCGTGCACTTGTCTCAACGTATTGCAACTCAGCTCTTTCCATGTGCTGGGAAGTTAGGGATGATGGAACAAGGGTTTGCTTGGATCCTTACTGTCAAAAGCATGAACAGTTTCCACGAGAACACTGACGATTTTGCAAAGGAGGCAATGGAAGGTGTGGTTGGTTTCAAGTCTTACATTCCAATGTCGAAAGAGCTTCACAATTTCACTTTGAGATGGAGAAAAGCGCTGCCTGTTGAAGAAAATGTTGGATCAGAGGTAACTCGGTTAAGCATCTCTGGCGTATGGGCTCACGATATCGCTTGGGCTCTGGCCAGAGCAGTGGAAGTAACTGCAAGGATGCCAAATGGTTCATCAACTCTCCTTGAGGCAATCACAGAGAGTAGGTTTAAGGGTTTGAGTGGTGACTTCCATTTGGATGATAAGAAGTTGTTGTCACACAAGTTTGAGATTGTGAATATGATAGGAACAGGTGAGAGAAGGGTAGGATTTTGGAATTCTAATGGTAGCTTCAGCAATAGAAGACATCTATCTTCTACTCATAATAAGCTGGAGACCATCATTTGGCCTGGTGGATCAACTCAAAGTCCCAAAGGGGAAAGCAAGAGAAAAAAGCTGAGGGTTTTGGTTACATCGAGTAACAGATTTCCAAGATTGATGAAGGTGGAGGCTAATCCAGTAACAAATGATACCACTGTTGAAGGGTTCTGTATAGAAGTCTTTCTTGCTTCCATTGCACCTTTCAACTATGAAGTGGAGTACATACCTTGGCGCAATGGGAGTAACTACGACAATCTTGCATATGCACTTTATACCCAGGTACTAACCCTGGCTCAGTTTTAAGACTAGATATATTTTTTTGTTTCATTTGTGTTTGTGTAGAGTGATAGAAACTATACCAACTCCAATTGAAATTTTGTATTGCATTCCACAGAAAGACAAATATGATGCGGCAGTGGGAGATATTACAATCACTCCCAACAGATCGATGTATGTTGATTTTACGATGCCATTCACCGAAATGGGTCTTGGAATTGTAGCACCAAAGGAGAGAAGTATGTGGGTGTTCTTCAGACCTCTAACACCAGACCTCTGGATAACAAGTGCAGCTTTCTTTGTCTTGACGGGCATTATAGTTTGGCTGATAGAAAGATCTGAGAACACCGAGTTCCAGGGATCTTGGTCACAGCAGATTGGAGTGATGCTATGGTTTGGCTTCTCTACACTCGTCTATGCTCATAGTAAGTACTAGTTAATTTATCACATTCTTATATGCCAGACTTGGTCCAAAGAGACTAGAGGTTATTGCTTTAACCTTTTGTGACAGGGGAGAGGCTAAAACACAACTTATCAAGATTTGTAGTTACAGTTTGGGTATTTGCAGTGCTCATATTAACTGCAAGTTACACTGCAACATTGACATCAATGATGACTGTCCAACAGATACGATTCAACGCAAATGAAGACTACGTGGGTCACCTTTCGGGATCCCTCATTGCAAATGTGGCCCTCACCAGTTCTAGCCTACGAGCGATGAGATCAAAGGGTCTCAATAGTTCTGAAGATTATGCACAAGCCTTGCTGAACAAAACTGTCTCATTTGTTCTGGATGAGATGCCATACCTTAAAGTCCTCCTTGGCGAGCATCCTGCACATTTTCTCATGGTCAAGACACAATGTACCACCAGTGGTTTCGGCTTTGTATGTATCCCTCATCATCAGTATCCTTACTCTTCATCTTCTTTTTACATGCTGACGAAAACCATGTTTCAGATGTTCCAAAAGGGCCATGAGTTGGTGGCGAACGTGTCCCGGGAAATCTCCGATTTAAGGAGGACGGAGAAGCTAAATGAGATGGAGAAAAGATGGTTTGAGAAGCAACTTCCATACACAACCGATGATACGTCAAATCCTATAACCCTTTACAGGTTCCGCGGCTTGTTTATCATCACTGGAGTTTCTTTCGCGTTCGCTATTGCAGTGCTGCTCATTCTCTGCCTCCGAGACACATGGGAAGTCGTTATGAATTCAGTCAAAATATTCCTCTTGCAAAGACTCAGACATTTCAGGATCCTCTTCGCAAGAACTATCCATCCCAATCCCCTCGATGACGCCATTGGCGAGAATGCAGTTCAAATGGCTCAACGTAACTGACACAGAGGAAAAGAAAGCTACATTGCCTCTAGACACTGGTTCTTGACCCAAGCCGGCTTACGTCTAGATTGTATCCTAATCTCTGCTTGTTAACTGTAGATATGATCAGAGTCAGAACCATTTTCTTTTCAGTGAAACAAATCAATTTCGGAAATGAAACCCAGTCCGAAATTAATTAACAATTGGGTTTTCTTGGAGTTGGGCTGACGAAACGAATGAGCCCAATAACCCATTTTTTGGTTTTTGTAAGAGATGAAAACCCTAATCTTCAATTCTCAATAATAATAATATAAATATGCTCCTCTCTCTCTTCTCCTTCAACGCCTCTCATCTCTCTGTGAACCACTTCAAACTTTTGCAGCTGTGTTTTCTTTTTAATAGAATTTGTGTGTGTGTTTTTTTTTAATAGAATTTGTGTTGGAGATAAGCAAGTCAGCTTCTTTGGTTGGATTAGAGTCTATCACAATCCAGTCAATTAAAAAAAACAAAACAAAAACTTGCGAGATAGAATCCGTCAGTATCACTCGCCTGGATCTGATAATTCTCACGATTATCCAGGCCCTTAAACTACTGGCAAATCCCTCGACTTTTATTCATGGTAGTGTTGCTGTTGTGGTTGTGATTTATGCAAACGCACTCTGTCCCAAGACCATTAATTCCATGTTTTGGTGCAATTTCTTCGTTTGCAAAATTGAGTCTTATTATCCAATTCTACTCGTCCTCGGGATCTATTACCCATGATCCCCATACGGGCACATTGGTTGGCTTACATTCTCTCTGTTCCGTTGCTCTCTGAGTTTTTCCAGCAGAAGAACAAATTGTTTTGAGTTTTACGGCATCTATGCATCAAAGACACTAATTGTTTTGGGATTAGGTCGAGTTAACTAGCTTTTTCTTGTCTCTTGAGACATAACAGCCCAGTTACACGGTCGGACGCCATCTGATTTTAAAACAAGTTACATTAACTTAGGAGACCAACTTAGATTTGTGAACATAAAGTTAGCACCAATTTTTCAACCACCTGACTAATTATTACAAAATGCCCTGGACTCAAGATTCCAAAGGTAAAATACTCCTGGGAAAGGAAAACATTGCTGCCTTGGACTCGAGACAAATTGGAATTTACATTAAGAGGTGGAAATTTAGCCTGCGAAGGAGAACTCTAAATATGTAATGGTTAATGATAAGTTTGTAGTTGAGCCCAAAAAAAAAAAAAAACAAATTACAGAATGGCAGTGGATAGGCCTGGGCGTTCGGGTTCGGGTTTGTTTTTCGGGTACCCGTTTTTAGTAATCTAAAGCCCATTCGGGTATTTGGCATTTCGGGTTTGGGCCGGGTTTGGCGTTTCGGGTTCGGGTTTTAGAAAAAAAAACCAAAAAAATGAGGAAAATGGAAGGTTCGGGTTTGGGTTCTTGGCCAAATTTTTGTTTGATTCGGGTTTCGGGTCGGGTTTCGGGTTTTCGGGTACCCGAAATTTCAAAGATAAATACTCGATCGGATAGTTTTCAAATTCGGATCGGGTTTCGGGTACCGGGTTTAGTGCCCACCCCTAGCAGTGGAGTAAACGAGTTACGCATGTGTCCATAATTTTCCTGCAACCAAACAATTCTGGTCCTAGAATCCTTAGACCTTCATTTACATCTGTTTGTCTATCAAATCCAATCACTTCATGAGTGAATTGGCTTTAGGTAGCAAATCACCATTGGCGTAAGATCTTTCCAAAAATTTCGTATTAACACTTTCAACTGATACATTTGTAGACCCTCACATTTTAAGGGGTAACTCAAAATCATGCACTTGCATTCAACATCTATTAGTAGTCCCTTTCAAAAATATGAATTGTAACAAATTTTGTTAACTTTCCTTTGAAGTACTGTATTGGTGAATCTGTTGGTTTCCACTACTTCAAATCCAACAATTATCTAACTTATACAATATAGCAAGGTAGCAGACTGGTGAAGGAGAAGCAGTCATTTCACCAAAGTTTACATACGGAGGATAAAACTTTGATAGATTCGAAAGAAACAATGTAACTAAGTCGCTCAGACAAACCGTTGTGACTGCAAACTACACACTCCAGACTTCATAAGAGTCTACACAGGCGAAATAAGTGATACACAGACCATGCTTATACGAGCTGGAGTTTTGACAACGCCCTAGCTACTCGTCTTCCTCTTTGCATTCATTCCCAAGTTCCTCAATTTATCCTTCTTTCTCTACAGCTCCAAGAAGGGATGGGTAATTTTTTCCAAACAGAGTTTACATGAAGCTCTCTCCTTATGAAAGGTATGAAAAACTGAATCGACATGTTTGAAATTTCGTTATACAATCCTTTCCAAAAAAATCAGTTTTCAGATACTCACCATTGCCCCTTTTTATATAAAATAGTCAAGCTCTAATCAAAGGCATGGTTCCATTTTTGCATCCTAACAGTAATTGCTAGTGCTTTTGGAAGAAGTTTGTAGAGAAAGTGGACTTACCGCTGGAGCGAGGTTTCCCACATAAACAGTGGTATAGTGAGACTTGTTCTCAGGAGCATCCTCATTTAAGGTCTCTTTACCATCTTCTGCACATTCAAACGGCCAATGTAGCTATGAGTGTTTCATATTATACATAAAATCAATATAGAACTCACACAATGTTTTTAAACCCGAACCGGACATCGACTCGAAAAATTTCCAGGTCACCGGGTCATCCGGTCGAACCGGTTGAACCGCGGGTTTTTCATGGGAAAAAGATAACCATGTACTCGTGCAGTTTTAGCAAGTGCATCAACACGAACATTTTCACTCGAGGGATAAAACACAAATTAAAAACCTCAAAAAATCTCCTAAAAAAATAAAAGTTTTCTAACTCCGAAAGAAAAGCTGGCTAATCAAAAGGGATTCTTCGTCATTTTGTATCAAGCTTGTACAGCTCGTCCCGAACTTAATCGAAGTGACTCACCTTTCTCCAAGGCAAGCCATCGCCCATAGTAGCTCGTCCAACTCTTCGTGGTATGACCCATGTTGTTCTAGAAAACCCACCATAGTCCACTTACCACTTCATGATAGATTCAAGAGGCATCGATTTGATAGATTAGGATTTGAAGTTGGGGTAGTTTAACAATGTCATTGTGTAAGTTTGTGTATTTATAGATGATGAAAAAGTTCGGATTGATTGAGTTTTAGTTGGTAAAGTTTGTGTAGTTTACGAAAGTAAACCCGAATGATTTTGGAAAAACAAAATTTGGTCTGATGGATCTAGGTTTGGAAACCAGTCTCACCATTTCCAAAAATCACTAGAACTAGATTTTGGCCCGCATCAAGCGCATGATTAAATGGTTGAATAGATAGACCTAATTGATTTTAATATATATATATATATATATATTTTTTTTTCACGAGCATATATAATTTTTTAATACTTAAACGTGTATGACAAAGTATATGATTTTTAACATCTATAAACGTAAAAAAATTATATGTATTGTGCATAAATGTAATAATGTTGAATACTTTTAATCAACCATATGTCATTGCCATCATTTTAAATATTTTTATTTGTAAATTGATCAAAACAATGCAAATATTATTTATTTTAATCTAAAGCCCATTCGGGTATTTGGCAATTCGGATTCGGGTTCGGGTTCGGGCCGGGTTTGGCGTTTCGGGTTCGGGTTTTAGAAAAAAAAAACCAAAAAATGAGGGAAATGGAAGGTTCGGTTTCGGGTTCGGATTCTTGACCAAATTTTTGTTTGATTCGGGTTTCGGGTTTTCGGGTACCCAAAATTTCAAAGATAAATACCCGATCGGGTAGTTTTCAAATTCGGGTCGGATTTCGGGCCGGGTTTCGGGTTGGGTTTCGGGTACCGGGTTTAGTGTCCACCCCTAATTTATGTAAATTATAGAGCATACAATAAATCAGATAAATTTTAGATTTATATGTATTTGTCAGAAATAACAAACGAAAATAATATATGTTTTCCAATAATAGAATATATAATATTTGTAAGTGTGATTAAATATATATATATTAGAGTACATATCATTATACAAAGATTTGTATTTGTATAGTATACTAATCTAAGTATATATATACACAATAGATAATCTATATATAAAAAGTAGTTTTTCTCTCTTCTAATGCATCCACATCATCATCTACATGTCACCATTTAATTAGTTATATTTACATAATAAATCAAATATTTAATAAGTACTTTCATATAAGATGTGGTAATTTTAAAATTATGAATAAGTATATGTTTATCTATGTGCTATTAATAGTGGAATTTGAATAGTTTTTTTCAAAATGTTATTTCAAAATGATATTATTATGTAACCAAAGAAGAAATGTAAATAAAAAAGAAATAAACCCACATACGGTGATAATAAAGAAGAAGAAAAAAAAATAAGTAATCATAATACACAAAAAAACACCATTTGTCAAAAATGGAAAATATAAAAATACATAAGATGAATATAAAGAAGAAAAAATTATAAACAAGCATGCTATTGAAGAGAATCATAGATTAATTTTTTTTTGGTAATTTGTATCCTCAAAATGATAATCGGTTATTTAGATAACATAATTTATTCAGTGTTGAATATATGTAGATGACAAAGTTTCAAACGAACATATTTATTTTCAAATAGTAACCATCGATGTCAAATTGATTTAAAATTATTTCATATTTCATGCATTATAAATAAGCGAAACAATTAATTTTATTTCCGATCAAATCAATAATTTTATCACTAAATTTGATAAAATCATCAAATAAAAACTCATATTCTAGTTATTAATAATAAAAAAGTTTGTTAATATATTAGAAAAATAGATGTTATGGTGGTAAGTCTAAAATATTACATTTAGTTGGATGTAAAATTTTAAACATGTATTAATGGGTCATAGAGAATTTTCACCATAGCATATACTTTTAATCGAAATGTTACGGCTAAATTAAAATGATTTGTCCCTTAAAACTCGGTGACATATGATTTTTTAGGCCATTGTAAACGCTTTAAAGTGAAAGAAATATACAGTTTTCTACATATATTTCAGGATTGTTTGGTTTTCGATCCAGAATAAAACCAAACAAAAAAAAAGAAAGGAAAGCTGGATGTAAGAATTCCATATTCTTAACTGAGTTGAGCATCATTGAGATGGAAACTAATACACTTATGTTATGATCATCATTCAAATTTTGCAACGGAGGTAAAACTAGTACAGATATGAACTTAGGATCATCATTACTCATCAGGTACACACTTCTGTTATGAACATATGAACAAGTACACACCGACAGATAAATGGATTATGATCGGTGGTAATAATCCTCATAATCCTCATCCTCTAGTGAAACTCCACCAAACGCAAAGATATGTTTTCTCCATTAACAATTTTTAAAGCAATTTGCGATCATGATTTGTTGAAAGTCCATATTTTAGAAAACGAAAAGATAAGATCATAGACAAGATTTCCGGAGACGAAGTTCCTGCAAAACATCCAGACCATTCCCTTTGATAATCCATACAGCAATCACAATGCTCAAGAGGATTCAGTCCCTTAACTAAACTGAACTGCTTCTATTTCCTCAGCAACAACGTCCTTTAACACCAAACGCTGAACTATCTACATGCGATGCTTTCCCCAGTACTATGTCCGATACCATTTCCGCTGTTCCTAGAGCCTTCACCATTTCAAGAAACCGCAAATCATGATCGGCTTTCTTGAGATAGAATTTGGAGCATTAGCATGAATCTTACTTACCATGGAAAGTCCACCTCCTTCATGACCAGCTGCCATGTACAGGTTTTGTAATCCGGGCACAGATCCTATCACTGGCTTCCCATCAGGCACTACAATTAGTTACAATACAAGTTCAGCTTTTGCGATTTTCCCAAAGGCTGGTTTCAAGCGTTTCTGAAGCATTAGAAGTAAGAAGCTTACTGTAAGGGCGCAACCCAACTCTCACTTTCCTGTTACGGATGAAATCTTCTAAGGAAATATCTCTTAACTTGGGGAAGAATTCTGCTGCACGCTCCCATATGCAGCGGATGATAGACTCATCAGCTTCAGTGTCGAACCCGACAAACTCACGACTGCTCCCTGGTATTACAGATGGCTAAATGAAGGAGCAAGATACCATGCAACATTTTTTACCACTCAAAAACAAGAAAATGGTTTTACTGGTTCAAGAGTTTTAAGAGGTGGACATAGAAGTGATGAAATTGTAGTTTCTTTTTTACCGAGAATAAGGTTTCCTGTTGTGTCCATTGTGGCTGTCATGGAAATAGATAGCATCCGTTCCTCCTCGACATCCAATCCTGGCACTGAAGCACTTTGATGATTCACGTAACCAGCCTCCATTATCCCATGATTTAAATGGAATGAATCAAAATTCTCTACCACAAGCAGATGCCCCTGCAAGGAATAAATTTGGATACTGCATTTTACAAATACCTAAGCAGTCCATTTCCAGAGTCTGCATATTCTGGAAGCTCGCAGAAGATCAACTCGACATATAAATATATACTTGTTGCTCTTAAACAATAATGTCCTCAAGAACTCAGCTTGTCAGAATTTCTAGACCTCCTGATGACGATACACTTGGATATAGAAATTCGAAACGCCAACTATCTTGTGCTGGCAGAGAATGACTACGGGTAAATAAAATGCAAGAATTAGCAATCAGACGAGAGATTTCAACCTTTCTTGGCTTCACAGGAACGTCCACAGAAATTTTGCAGTCTTTAAGCAATTGATGCATCAGAGACCCACTCCAGCAACCAGCAGCTACTATAGTAGCCTTCTTACCATACAAGTTGCGTTTCAAAGTCTGAACACCTGCAACCTCCTTGCTACGCCCATCAGACCTGAATAGAAGATTCCATTAGCATGCTAATAAAACTCTAGCAGAAGAACAATTAGTAGTGTGCATTGAAGATTTACAGAGACTTGGATTAACTTATTTAGGAGATTTCCCAGTCGCTTGAGGTGATGACAGACTAGACACATAGGTTTTCTAGTATACAGTTATGAATATTGATCCCTAGATTAGACTTATTCTCTGGTTCAGAAGAGTTCCGATTCATCTAAAGAAAGATTAGAAACCTTATTAAACCTGTAACTGGTTCATGATAGAACTCCGCATATCTTCCATCTTTTGCAAACTCTCTGTTACCCTGAACAAGTTAAAGAAAACTAAGTAAACCACAAAGAAAAGAGTCAGATGAGAGATATTCAACTATCCAGGAAAAATGTAGCAACCTTTTCGATATAAGCAACAGCACGATGAGCATCCAACTGCGAATCATCGGGAAGAAATGCAGCCCCAGTATGATGATCCACAAGGAGCGCAGGCTCCTTTAGAAACAAATCAGGGCTAGACATATATTCAGTTCTCAAACCAGCTTCAGAGAGCTCATGAACCTTTTGTCTCAGAGCAACACACTCTTGAGAGGTCCTTCCAACGAGCAGGCTTCCTGCAGATGACAATAATAAACTGAACTATATCATCTACAAGACTACAACAAGAAGAAGAAGATTCGTTAAACAAGATGAAACTAACATTCCCAAGAAAGAACCCCAAAGCAGCCTAGAGAAGATGTTAAAGAAATCGAAATGGATTGAGGAAAAACAAACCTGTGTTTTTCCAACCGAGCATTTCTTCAGGATCAAGACCTTGATGGTTTAAGGTCTGTGTAAGGTCGTGCCAGAGTTGATGGCTCCTCAATGCCAAGTCCCATATATCAGTGCCTGGTTTCTTGTGTGTCATCCATATATATCCCTGTCCTGAATGCAAAGACCAAATAATTTCAGGTGTATTTGCAGAATCCATGGGAAGAAGCTTAGAAATGTTAGATCCAATTTGCGAGTAGAGACAGGTGAATGAAGATTACCGGCACCGGTTGCGCCGGAGCAAGGGACGGCCTTATCGACGACGGCGACGGACAGATCGGAGGCGATAAGGAGTTGGCGGGCAATGGTCAAGCCGATGATGCCACCACCAACAACAAGTACATCGAAGGAGCTGCGAGAAGCCGTGACACGGAGGGATCCATGCCGGGTCGAGTTTCCGGGTGTTAAAAAAGTGGGAGATCGAATGGAGATGGATACCATTGGAGAGGTTTTAAACTTTCAGAAGCCGACGCCACTTGGAGTTTCATATCATATTTGAAACTTATAAATATGATAAAAAGAAAATTATATATTGTTATAAAAGTAAATGATTCATTTAGCGTTTATTTATTGGACGGGAACGGTTCGGTTTTAAATTTGGATATGATTTGTCTTTATTCCGGGAAATAAATCAGAGTGATTTCAATCACATCGAATCAATGGAGATCGGAAATTTGGAGGAGAGGACTACAGGATTCTCATGGCTTTATAAGAGGGACTCACTCTTCTTCTTGTCAATCACAAAAGCTTTCATCGCTATTGCTTTTTCTCACCCAAGCTCACAGATCTCCCTCACAACAATGGCTTTCTTTGGCAAAATGGTTGCTCCAGAACACCAACGGAAAAGATTCAAGCCCCTGCAACTCCCCCCTGTGGATCAAGAGAGGGTCATAAAGAAATTTGACAAGATTTTGGTGGGGCTTTAATTGGTTTCTTACCGACGTGTGAGGGTCGGGTCCAAGGAATTGAGATGGGGAGAGGGAAGTTTCACTTCCGGTTCAAGGAGGAATCCGACCTCCAAGCTGTGCTAGATAATCGTCCATATCATTTTGATGGCTAGATGAATGCCATTGACCGGTGGGTGCCAACGGCGAGGACGGATTTCCCACCATCAATTCCTTTTTGGGTCCAAATTGTGGACCTTCCAGACCAGCACAGTAACGATAGAACAGTGAAGCGCATCAGAGAAGACCCGGGCGAGTTGCTGGAATGGAAGGTTGTGGAACCATACCCGCTCGTTCAGGTGATGGTTGAATGCAATGCTCCTCTAATTTTGCATCGAGAGACAATCTCGGACACTAGAGAGTTGTTCCAGATTCGATTCGATTATCTTTAGATACAAAACTATTGCCAGTGCTGTTGTCGGTTGACTCATGATATAAGAGTGTGCCCGGAATGATTGGGAGCCCAAAAGTATCAACGTGAGCCATATCGGAGAAGGGAGGCTGACGACGAAAGAATACGGGGGCAAGGGGCTCGAGCGGAGGCTTTCCTAACAAGCATCAATCGAGAGCCAAGCAACAAGGTTGTGGAATACAATCCGAAGGATCTGGCTTCCACGTCTAAGCCGAAACCGATTAAAAGAGATTTACTATTGGAATTGGACGAGGCTCGAGAGCCGACGGAAGAGGGACGAACTTCCAAATCATCAACCAAGGAATGGGTACGAAGGTCTTTTACAAAGGGAGACACTCGTAAGGACAATGCCGACAGAGTCATGCAGATCCCGAAAGACCAGGATCTACCAGGAAAAGGTGCCGGGGGAGATCGTGCTCCCTAGTATCGACAGTCGGAAGAGGAGGCGGCGGTCGTCAATCATACAATGACCAAATTCGAGCGTGGGAACGAGCGTAAGGACTGCCCAAGAAATCAGAGAGGATGGAGAACGAGCATGAAACGGTGAGATTGTCGGTACCAAAGCAGGGTTCGACTGAGGCAGAGGCGGTGGAGGACAGACCGACAGCAACGGGAATACACCAGGTGAAGAAAAAGAGTGGGCTTTCGGCTTCCCAGGCCCATGGACACATCTCTTTGGGCCTTAATATGCTTTTGGATCCAAATGAGGTTATTTCACCTCTCAAGGAATTCGTAACTGGGCCCAATGCTAAAATAAAGAGTAGGCCTAAGAGAAATGCCAAATCAGCCTAAAAAACTGGCCCAACGGATCAACAAAGCCTTAGGCGTACGAAAGAAGATAACATAGCCCGTTTAGGGGTTCCCGCATTCATAAGCATGCGTCCTTAGCTCGTGAAGGTCCCGACAGAGGAGCCACAGTTTTGGACGACGCGCATATTGCGTCGACCTCGAAGATGGGCCCTAATGAAGGGCAACATTCGAAGGACTTTTAAGACTCGGTGGTTAAAGGGAAACCATCGGTAGTCGCTTAAATGATTCTGAGTTGGAACTGTCAAGGAGCTGGTAGTTTTTTTATAGTTTAACGATTGCGTGAGTTCCTTTAGAAGATTTTTATGGGATTCTCTTTCTAATGGATATTAAACGTGATCACCATTTTCTTCAAAATTTGCAAGTGCAATTCAGATATGATTTTCTTTTTACTGTTGACCCTAGTGGTCTTAATAGCGGCTTAGCCCTTCTGGCTAAGTCGGAGTTTCAGATTCAAGTACTCTTCTCGACTAAAAACATTATCGATGTAATGGCTACCATTCATGGTAATAAAGTTTTTCTATTGTTTGTTTATGGTGAACCTGTTATTTCGAACCGCAGGCTGGTGTCGGAACGGCTTACCCGCATTGGTATTACACGAAATGGTCCATGGTTTATGATGGGAGATTTTAATGAAATTACATACCATCATGAGAAAATTGGAGGCCGCCGGCGACCTGAAAATTCCTTCTTTGATTTTCGTTTAATGCGTCAAAGTTGTGGAATGATTGACTTTTCTTTCTGGGAAAACTGCCTTTTGTGGGTAGGACGACGCGGGAGACAAGTTATACAGTGTCGGTTAGATAAATCTATGGGAAATGACGATTGGTACGAATTGTTTTCTCACACCCAAATGGAGTACCTCCGCTTTATGGGATCGGACCATCGCCCTGTTCTTACACATATTAATACAAAAAAGATCGTTAGAATTAAAAAGTTCAGATTTGTTAAATAGTGGATCTCGAAACCAAATTTTGAGTCAATAGTACGAGATGGCTAGTCCAAGAATAGACATGGGGCCACCTCAAGTCTGGGCGACCGTATTGCTAGTTGCCAGACGGTTATTTCCAGGTAGAGAAAACAGGACCAGACTACCTCTTTAGAAGCTATTGAGGATTTGGAACAGCACCTCGACGAGGCCCAAAGTAGCGATGATTCTTCTACGGAGGATGTCGCAAATCTGCAAGAGCAATTATGGGTGGCGATGGTGGAGGAGAAGATATATTGGCAACAGAAGAGCCGGGAGACCTAGTATCAAGTAAGAGATCAGAATTCTAAATATTTTCATTGCATCCACGAAGCAACGGCGAGCACATAACAAGATAGTGGGTCTTGTTAAAGATAACGGTGAATGGATGGAAAATGAAGAGGAAATAGAGCAAACGGTAATCAATTATTTTAACTTAATGTTCTCATCCTCGGACGTATCTGATCTGGAAACATTTTTACTCCATATGACTAGCCTCCTCCACTATGAATGATTTTTTGACGAGGGAGGTCACTGCCACGAGGTTAAAGCAGCGGTTTTTGCCATTCATCCTGAGAAGTCCTCTGGCCTCGATGGGATGACAGTATTATTCTACCAGAAATTTTGACATGTTGTGGGACCACAAGTGGTCGAAATGATCCAAACGTTTATGAGGACGGGGATACTGGATCCTAAATTCAATGAGGTGAATATTTGCATGATCCCTAAACCAGAAAGACCCCGGACGATGCAAGAGTTCCGTCTAATTAGCCTCTGTAACGTTGGTTATAAGATTATCTCTAAAGTGTTATGTCAAAGGATAAAAAGGTTCTCCCAGTATTGGTCTCCGAAACACAATCCGCATTTGTGGCGGGACAACAAATTACGGATAATATTCTACTGGCACATGAAGCTTTCCATGCACTCCAGACTAATACCATTAGGAAACGAGATTATATGGCCATTAAAATGGATATGAGTAAAGTCTATGATCGAGTGGAATGGAGTTTCCTAGCGGCTCTAATGCGGAAGATGGGCTTTACGGAAATATGGATTTCATGGATTATGGTCTGTTTAATTCGCTCCTATAGAGTCTTTTTGAATGGTGAATTGAAAGGTGCTATCTAGCCCTCTAGGGGGCTATGCCAAGGGGACCCACTATCCCCTTATCTTTTCATCATGTGCACCGAGGTCCTGATTGCCAACTTACGCAGGGTAGAGGGGTTGGGGGGGGGGCCTCTCGGGGATTCGGATAGCACCTGCATCCCCGCCACTGTCACACCTCTTGTTTGCAGATAATAGTCTGTTCTTTTGTAAGGCGACACCAAAGCAATGCGCGAACATCCTGCAAGTCCTTCGGGTATATGGGAATGCCTCGGGCTAGCGTATCAATTTTGAGAAGTCATCCATTACCTTTGGAAAGGATGTTCTGGAGGCAGTCTGTGCAGACATCAAGCTGTGGCTAAATATCTCTACTGAGGGGGCGGGGGTCAGGAAAATATCTACGGATCCTCAAACAATTACAAGGGTCCAAAGCCCAAATCTTTGCCAATGTTCAGGATCGGTTAAATTAACGAATTAATGGTTGGTCCGCCAAATTTCTCTCTAGAGGAGGGAAGAAAGTGATTATTAAATCAGTAGCCCAAGATCTCCCGACATATGTGATGTCAAGCTTCCTCCTGCCCAAAAGATTGCACAAGACGCTTACGAGTGCAGTAGCCAATTTCTGGTGGCGAACCAATAATAACTCAAAAGGCATGCATTAGATTGCTTGGAACAAGATGTGTCTTCCTAAAAGTGCAGGGGGCATTTGTTTTTAAGTCTTTCGAAGAGTTCAACCAGGCTTTACTAGCTAAGCAACTCTGGCGACTACACCAATATCCCAAATTCCTCGTGACAAGGGTTATGAAGGGCAAATATTTTCAGTACTCCCACCTTTTTGAAGCAAAAAAATCTCACCATCCCTCATACGGATGGCGTAGTATATGGAGTGCTAAAAATTTGATCGAAAAGGAATGCGCTGAATTATAGGTAATGGAACACAAACGTGGGTATGCAACGACAATTATAGAGCTCCCCGTCTGGCTAGAGGTATTGTGGCGCCATAAAACCCGAATCTGCGGGTCTCGGATCTTCTGGACGATGCATCCAAAACTTGGAACTTACCTATCATTTGGCAATATATAGCACCAGAGGATATTCCACTCATACTAATTATCCATCCTTCACAAGTAGGGGTCGTGGATACCTACTGTTGGCATTATACCAACAGTGGACTCTATCAGGGTATGAAGTTGCACGAAAAAACCTGACAGAGGATTTAAGGTTTTCTTTACAACTGCCATCACTGAACTCCCTAAAGGAGAAAGTATAGAAGGTGGAAACAACGGGCAAGATACGACATTTTTTGTGGCAAACACTCTCAGGAGCGGTACCAGTTAACGACCGATTGGTGCACAGACATGTGCACCATGATAGACGTTGCCCTAGATGTGAAAATGAGGAGGAAACCATCAACCACGTATTCTTCATATGTTCCCCGGCTAGACAGTGCTGGGCACTGTCATAAATCCCGAATACCCCGTTAATGTTCCCGTCATCGAAATTATGGGTTAATTTTGTTTTTTTACTCTCATGAATCAATAAGCGAGCGGAACTAGCGGCCTTAGTGCAGTGCTACCCATGGATAATCTGGTATCTATGGAAGGCATGTAATGATAAAATGTTCAATGACTTCGACTGGTCCCCGCAGGTAATACTTGACATCTCCCAGAAAGAGGCTGAGGTCTGGCTTTTAGCGCGAGGCTCGATAGACAGAGTCGGCCATGGATCACAGTCGTTACCATCCCCTTGGTGATAGCGGCTACATTCTGATGCTATGTGGACGGGTCGTGGAAAGAGAACAAACCCACGAGTGGGTTGGGATGGATTCTATAGGTACAAGACGGAGAGATGAATCTCATTGGATTACGCGGATTGTGACGGACACTATCTTCCCTACATACGGAGATGCACAGCCTACTTTGGGCAATGACGAGTTTATAAAAAAAAGGAGATATTGTGCGCTATTTGCAACAGACTCACACGAATCGATTGCTATTGTACATGAACCCGACAAATGGCCTCGCTTCAAATCTGAGCTGGATGAGTTGACAGAGTTACGCTCCTATTTCCCAGACTTTACACTCACATATTTCCCCAGGAACCAGAATGCGAAAGCGGACTTACTCGCTAAGACTGCTCGTCAACGTAGTTTCATTTTTTCTAGTATTAGCACTTCGGTTCTTCATTGGTTCCCGGATACGATTGTATTTGGATAGTCAATGAACGAAGTGTGTTCGTGACAAAAACAAAAAATAAATTATTGATTTATGGCGAAGAAAATTTTAAGAATAAGAGAAAGATTTATATTCTTAGAACTGAGAGAAAAGAGAATAAGAGAGATTTTATTTCAAAGAAGATATGATAATATGAATGTTACAAATGAGCGTCGAACCATCTCTTTATATAGGCGGTAAAATAAAAGTTATTATACGTGCATAGTGACACTAGGATCCACATCTTTTATACTTCTCCTACAGTCTAAATTTTGACTTTCACAACACTCCCCCCTTGGAGACTCATGTCACTATGTCTCTTGCGTGTCATCTGTTACCTCGTTAAAAAACCTTTCTAGGAAAACCCATTGTGAAAAACCATAGAAGGATAAAAAGACTGCAACCACGCAAACTCTCCCTCGAAGGATCAAGCCTTAGATCTCGTTGATGGCACATTCCAATGACATAGACATGCTTCTTGAACACCGAGGTAGGTAATGATTTTGTAAAGAGATCTATAGCATTGTCGCAAGATCAAACATATCTCACTTCAATGTCTTTATTCTTCTCAAGCTCTTGGCTATACGAGAAGAACTTTGGAGGGATATGTTTGGTTCTATCACTTTTAATATATCCTTCCTTCGTCTAGACAACACATGCAACATTATCTTCATATAAGAATTTCGGCTCTGTGTTTACGAGTAATCCACTACAGTATTAGATGTGTTGACATATTGACCTTAGCCATACACATTCTCTACTTTCTTCATGGAGTGCGATAAGCTCAACATGATTTGAAGAAGTGGCTACAAGTGTTTGCTTCTGGGAACGCCAGGATACAGCGGTGCCTCCGACCGTGAAAATGTATCCTGTTTGTGATCTCGTTTTGTGCAGATCTGACAGATATCCTGCATATGTAAAACCAACCATTTGGCCGTTTGAATTTTTAAGATAAAACAATCATAAATCAACCATCCTTTGAAGATATCGGAAAACATTGTTTAATCCCATTCCAATTTCTTCGTGTAGGAGATGAGCTGAATCTTGCTAAAAGATTAACAGCAAATGATATATCAGGTCGAGTACAATTTGCAAAATATATGAGGGCTTTGATTGCACTTAGATACGGTACTTCGGGACCCAGTATCTCTTCATTTTCTTCATGTGGTCGAAATTGATCATTTTTGACCTGGAGGGATCTAACGACCATAGGAGTACTCAATGGATTTGCCTTATCCATGTTAAATCGTTTTAGCACTCTTTTGGTATATGTAGATTGGTGTACAAATATACCTTTTTGAGAATGCTCAATTTGTAAACCAAGACAATGCTTTGTCTGTCCGAGATCTTTCATCTCAAATTCCCTTTTAAAATTGTCTGATGCTTTCTGTATTTCTTCCTGAGTTCAAATTATATTTAGATCATCAACATAGACCGCAATAATCACAAACCCAAATGTTATTTTCTTAATGAAAACACATGGACATATTGGATTATTCACATATCCTTCCTTTGTTAAATGCTCACTTAGACGATTATACCACATACATCCAGATTGCTTAAGCCCATATTATGATCTTTGCAATTTGATTGCACATAACTCTTTGGGTTTGGAACTTAATGCTTCTGGCATTTTAAGCCCATCAGGAATTCTCATATAGATATCGGTATCTAATGATCCATACAGATAAGCAGTAACAACATCCATGAGACGCATCTCTAGTTTTTCGTAAGCTGCTAAACTCTTCAGGAATCTAAACGTTATTGCATCCATGACGGGGGAATAGGTTTCCTTATAATATATTCCACGTCTTTGAGAAAAACCTTGAGCCACAAGACGAGTTTTGTATCTCGTGATTTCATTTTCCTCATTTCGTTTTCGAAAAAAAACCCATTTATATCCAACCGCCCTTACATCTACAGGTGTAAGTACAATTGGTCCGAATACACTTTATTTGTTCAATGAGTTCGGCTTGGATGGCTTCTTTCCATTTTCTCCAGTCATTCCTTTTTTTACATTCATACACGGACTGAGGTTCTGGATCTTTGTATTCTTCGTTTTTCTCTTTCGACACAAGATATGAGAAAACGTCATCCACAACATCCATTTTGTTTTGATTCCAAACTTTTCCTTTATGAATGTTGTTGATAGAAATCTCATGATTTTCTTAAGGTTCATGATGTTCTATATCATCATTCGTTTCATGATGTGATTCTTCCAAAATATTTTCTGCTATTTTGGGAACATCAACCTTTTCAATTTCCCTTTGTATTCTAGGGTTTCTATCTTTAGTTACAACAGGTCTTCCACGCTTCAAGTGTGTTCTAGACTCACGTGTATCATCTGCTCTTCCATGTTCTTCTGGAATCTCAATTCAAGCAGGAACATTTGCAGCTGGAATTTGTGACTTTGTTACCGTTTTAGTATATGCAAAAGCATCTGGTAACTGATTTGCTATACTCTGCAAATGCATAATTCATCGAATTTCCAGTCCCGACTGTTTCGTAGGAAGATCGAGGTGTAATAAAGATGGTACGCTCCACTTTATATTCTTTCCTATTTGTTTGTTTTCTCCCCCTAGAACTGGGAATTATTTTTCATCAAAATGGCAATCGGCAAACCATGCCGTAAAGACATCACCAGTTTGTGGTTCTAAGTATCTTATAATGGATGGTGAATCATAATTAACATTTATCCCTAACTTTCTTTGTGGTCCCTTCTTTGAACGTTGTGGGGGTGCTACAGGCACATACACCGCACAACCAAAAATCCTTAGATGAGAAATATTTGGTTAATGATCAAATACTAGTTGTAATGGGGAGTACTTATGATATGCATTTGGTCTTGCTTGGATAAGTGCTGCAGCATGTAAAATAGCATGTCCCCATACAGAGGTTGGGAGTTTGGATCTCATGATCAACGGTCTTGCAATTAATTGTAGATGTTTAATTAAGGATTCAACCAAACCATTTTGTGTATGAACATGAGCTACATGATGTTCAACATCAATCCCCGTTACCATACAATAATCATTAAATGCTTGAGATGTGAATTCACAAGCGTTGTCCAATCTAACTCTCTTAATAGGATAATCAAAAAACTGAGCTCTCAGTTTGATAATCACAGTTAGAAACCTCGCAAATGCTAAATTTCGAGACAATAATAAACAAACATGTGACCCTCTGCTGGATACGTCAATTAACACCATAAAATAGTGGAAAGATCCACATGGTGGATATATGGGTCCACAAATGTCGTCTTGAATTCGTTCAAGAAATTTTGGTGATTCTTTATCAACTTTAGTTGGAGATGGCCTTACGATCAATTTTTCAAGAGAACATGCAACACATGTCTTTCTATTCCTCTGATATATCTCTTGGATTTTCAGTGGGTGACCATGTGAGTTCTTTATGATTTTTTTGCATAATCGAAGTGCCCGGATGACCAAATCGATCATGCCATAATGTAAAATTTCTGGATTTCGTTTGATTGCCAAATGCGACTCTATCGCATTTATGTATGTATGATGCAAACCAAAAGAAAACTTTGGTATGTTCTATAGAATTTATCAGAAGTAATAAACATATACTTCTTCCCATTCTCAGTTGCGGACTGAGTGTTAAAACTTTGAAGATATATGTCATTAAAACTCAACAAATTCCTTTTAGAATTTGGAGAAAATAATGCATTACTTATGGAAAACTTTGTTCCATTCAGCAACGTGAAGTTGGCTTTACCAGTTCCTTCAATCAAGTTTGCATGACCCAATATTGTATTCACAATGATTGTTGTTGGTTTTAAATCAGAGAAATATTTTCTATGTCTTAGAATAGTGTGCCCAACTATGTGGTATGCAAATTTCTCTAATGATTTATGTGGATACCATTTCGTTTATTTTGCTGTCTATTTTTGTAATCAAGATAAACATCAATAAAAAGAAAGTAAATTTCATTCATATAAAATAAAAATATACAATAATTATACATTAACTTGTTGTTAATAACAACATTATTTTTCAAACAACGGAAAATGATAATATAATACATGGCATAAGCAGAGACTATTCAGTAGTCTCATTACAAGCATCTTAGTTATCTGCAAGGACGATCATTTCGGTATCATCCTCAAAGTCCAAAGCGTCGAGATGTGTATCATCTTCAGGGTGTTCCATAAGATTCACTTCCTTTCCTTTGCCTTTAACACACTCTTGGTACAATTTGCAAAGGTTCAAAGGAGTTTGACACACTCGGGACCAATAGCCTTTGGATCCACATCTATAGCAAATCTTTTCACGCTTCTGGGTGGCATTTCCTTTCTTTTCCTTCCCTTTGGAATTTTGTTCAGACTGAGCCCATTTGTATGACCGTCCTTGTGGATTATAGTATTTTCCACGTCCACGATTAAATCGACCACCACGACCCCGGTTAGTTTGACTTTCTCTCCCTGGATATCTCACATCCGTTTGCTCTAGATTTTTCACATCCATTTGCTCCGGATTTTTCACATCCATTGCGTTCACTTAAGGGATAACAATGGTTCCTACAGGTCGAGCGTTGTGGTTTTTGATGAGAAGCTCATTATTCTTCTCGGCTAACATGAGTACCACAATCAGCTTAGAAAACCTCTTGTACCTGTAGTTCATGTATTGTTCTGCAATAACAAAGTGCTCCTTGTGGAATGTTAGGTAAGTTTTCTCGAGAATCTCTTCTTGGTTCACATGCTTACCGCAATATGCCAATCAAGACACAGTTCTTAACATGGCGGAATTGTATTTATCCACCTTGTCAAAATCCAGGAACCTCAATTTTGCCCACTCGTCAAGAACATGTGGGAGAGTTATTGCCCTCTGGTTTTCAAACCTTTTTTTTAGAGCTTTCCACAACTCTACAAAGTCCTTTGTGTTTGCATAATCATGCGTCAGATTTTTCATCTAGATGTTTTCTCAAAAAAATTATCGTCCTTGTCTTTTCAGGGTCAGGGGATTTATTTCCTTCTCTAATGGGACCCGATAGATTCTGAGAACTTAGATAAAGCTCAGCATTGGTGGACCATGATATGTAATTTTCCCCAGTGACTTGGAGAGCTGGAATCTTAAGCTTTTCAATGTTTGCCATTTGTTTCTATAACAAAATCATAAAATATTATTAGAATTTTATTAATTAAAATGTGCATGACAAAATAATAATAAAAGTGATTAGAAGAAACATTATTACATACATATCCAAATCAACACTCATGGTGTACTCTTCAGGAGTAAATTCACCAACGTAAATACCGTAAATACAAGCAAAAATCGTAAATGCTATAACAATTAACAAAAAGCGAATCATCTTCATAGTTTGAAAAG
The DNA here is from genome assembly GCA_964056655.1 of Arabis hirsuta. Classification (NCBI taxonomy): domain Eukaryota; kingdom Viridiplantae; phylum Streptophyta; class Magnoliopsida; order Brassicales; family Brassicaceae; genus Arabis; species Arabis hirsuta. Next base: position 20,625,879 of record OZ053299.1, on the reverse strand, counting down.
AGATGAGATTGAAATTTTGAGTGAAATGAAAAAATGAAAAATAAGTGTATTTATAGATTAAAAAATCACTGTTCATAACCGTTAACTAGCCGTTTCAAAAGTAAAAATTTTGTAATTTTTTTTGTGACCGTTGTAAATTTGAATGAGAAAGAAAAATTAATCTGAAAATATTAAATAATCAATCAAATAAATTTACTAGTTCAAATATTAATTTATAAATAGGTGGTTAATAATTTTATACAATAATCATAAAATAAACAGGAATTTAATAACAGAGTTATGGTGACAGAGTCATCCACGTCAGAACAGTAAATAAATTATTAGACGGCAAAAAAGAGTTATGGTGACAGATTCATCCACATTAATTAACAAATAAATAAATGATTAAAGCAACAGATAAATTAACAAGCGGTTAAGCTAGGCATAAGTAAATAATTTAGGCAGTAAATAGATAAATAAATTATGGTGTGTAAAACAACCATAATATAAATTAGTATAGAGGCGGTAATCCGCACACCATAACAAAATAAATAATGATGCCTAAAGCAGCCACAATAAATCACTATGGAGGCGGTAGTCCGCACACCATAATAAAAAATAAATAATGGTGCCTAAAGCAGCCACAATTATATAATATGGAGGCGTTAGTCCGCACACCATAGGGTATAATAATTATGCATATGAAAGTTGAAATTGTAGAGTGATTGTACTGATAACGTGTTGAAAAAGTAAATTATTGATTTATGGTAAAGAAATTTTTAAGAATAAGAGAAAGAGTTATACCCTTAGAAAACGGGATACTTAGAGAAGAGAGAATAAGAGAGATTATATTTCAAAAAAGATATGATAATATGAATGTTACAAATGAGCGTCGAACCACATCTCTTTATAGAGGCGGTAAAATAAGATTTAATGTGCATGCATAGTGACAATGGAATCCATATAAAATTATTTTTACACACCAAACATCTTCTGCACTTCTCCTACAGTCTAAAGTTTGACTTTCAAAACACTTCTAAAATTTTGAAAAATTAGTATAGTCTTGAAGTCTTTGTTATACAAAGGGAAAGTGTGTCACACTTGGGGCACCCATAAATAGTTTCATCTTATCATAATAATCTTCTTATAAGAGGACTAGAGGAGTTCAATAAGGGAACCTATGTTCCAAGTTGAAATAAAGAAGAAGAACCAGTAGTTCGGACGGTCGAGTTCTTTAGATATGGATCCGAAATATGAAACAGCAGTTTCGGATATTCAATTTTTGATACGTTTCTAGGTCTAGCCTAGCGAGCAGCGACCTAGTTTTAAAGAAAACCGTTCTCTCTTTTCTTGACATTTCCTTATCCAACTTGTTGGCAGTAGAATCAGAAATCTTGTTAGTACTACAAACAAGAGTTGTTGTCTTATCACCAAGTTCATCCATCCAGCACACTCAGCTGCAACTTGAAAATAATATTCTATTACAATGCAAGCCCTGCAGCATAGCATATATTGATGGCTGAATAAACTCTTCTAAGCATAAACAACAAAACAGCATCTGTGATTTTCAACTCTTGATCCTTCAAACTTATACAGATGATACACCAACACTATGATCTTCTCAAGTCATCCGGCTAAACTACTAACTAAGATTGCAAAAAGAGCGACAAGAATCCCTTTGCTTGTCACAAAGATGGATTGTGGCGAGCTCGAGAAGTTTACCCTCTGTGCTTGATCCCTGCAGAAAAACCGGCTCAGGAAACACGTATATTGAGGAAAAAAAATGGTGTCTAATTAAACTATGTCTCCGGCAAGCACCAATTGCATTGCCTATAGTGAAACTGGAAAAGCAAAAAACAGAACAAAGAGAATTCAGCCATTTTAGATCAGAGCAGACATGTTCAACCGACAAAATAGCATGTGTCATGAAAAAAATGAGAAGATCAGCCTAAAGCCTAAAATCCTATCCGAATTCAAGAAGGGTGATTCTATATGAACCAGGTTTTTTAGTTACTTTTCGTCATATTAGGTGCTTTTCGTTGTTCAAGCCTCTTAATCTTGAATCAAAATTTAGAAAAAAGGAGAGAGGGAAAATAGATGCTCTTTCTATCTTCTTAATGGAACATTCTTTTCCAGTTTTGAGAAATAATATGAGAGCATCTTATGTTTCTGAGAATCTTACCTTTGTAATGGTGAGAGCCGACCACAGTATATGGTGTTTTCAGGAATGGAATTCTCAGATATGTCAATATCAGGATTCACCACACTCAAGTATACTTCTTGCCCCAGATACCATGAGGCGAGATTGTCTATTCGGAGGTTCCACATGCCAGCATTGTCCAAATAAACTAAGATGGCCGTCCATGCACCAGGAAACACCTGTAAACACAGGAGCTGTTTAGAACCAACACAGAAACGAATGTAACATATTAGTTTTACATGTTAAGACATAAGACCTGCGTAGTAGATCGAGCAACCCCATCCCACTTGTTGTATGTGCTTCTGCTATTCTCTGTCCACAGGCCAACGTCCATCCTTCAAGATAAAAATCATTTATTTTCTTTTCAAAATCACATTTTCCCTGATATCTCAATGTCTCAACATGTAGATGGATCTAATTAAACTAATGCAAACTTACCCGACAACAAAAAATGCATAACCATCCAAGTGATAGCTCTTAACAGTGGTCTCACTATTCTGAAATATGATTTCCATGAATCCCTTGAACGTGCCGTTTATGACAGAGGTGTCAACCTTGGGATGCCTGTTCATTGGTCTTTTTGGAAAATCCAACTTGTATACCCCTGAGATGTTGTATTGCTGAGCAAGCTTTAAGGGTGTTGAAGGAGGTAAGTATGATATACCATTAAGAGTGGTACGCAATCGCCCATCTATCAGCTCTGGTGGTCGGTTGACAATCACATAGACATCAGTTACTGTAATCTGGCCATATTTGAAAGACCCCTGAGGGTTCGGGCGGGCAGCTCCAGCTGAGACATTCAACCTACCAAACCGCATTTCCATCAGCAACATGTAAAAAGTTGCAGTTTTGAATAGAAGTAAAAAGGATACAACTATTTCTAGATTGTGCTTCTATACAAAATACCATTCTGGCCTAGATATTATTGAGTATGAAACATAATTATACGTAGTTGTTAACAACCTTATGGATCGTGCCTGGTTCATTGAGAAAGATGTGTCCAGCTCAACAGGAGGATCAGGGAGTGGACCTGAAGCGGGTCCTTGGGAATTAGAGTAGTGCAAGATAGCAACTCCGGCAGCTTTGACAGATGAAGATGAATTAGCAAACCTTGGGCTGGCAACAATGTAGTAGTCATTACTACCAGATTGATCCATAGTGACCAGAAATGAGAAAGATTGACCCACATGAATGTCCATATTCGTATAATTCTGCTGAATTGTGTATGATCCTTCTGTCTCAACAAGAAGTAGGTTATGATTCTGTATTCTGAAATTCAAGCTGGTTGCAATTCCAGAGTTATGAACACGGAAACGGTATGTTCTTCCTGGAAAAGAAGCAGATATGAATGTAATCAGGGACGAGAGGAGAATAACAATATAAACCGTACCACATCTATAAAAAATTCTATTATGAGAATGAATGGCGTCAGAGACAATTTGACATTAGAGTATCAAGATGACACCAACCAAAGATTCAACAAAAAGGGATAGATCAGGCTTATCTCTATTGATATATTTGAAGGATACCTGGTTCAACGCTTATTGTCCCATAAGGAATACCATTTGAAGCGACCTCGCGACTGTAGGGAAAAGGTCCAAATCCATTGATGAGGATGCCACTCGGAGCCCCAAAGTCAATCTTACTCTCAACATCCTTCCTCAGCTTCTGATGTAGACAAATAAAGGAAGAGGAATGTTAAAATAAGCGTAGCTAAAAGAGAGAGCAAACAATGGAGAAACATTAGGCCTAGTGTAAACCTTATGGCTCTTAGTGAACCAATCACTGATAAGGAGGGTAATATCTCCATCAGGCAGAGCAAAAGGAAGGGGAATGATGTCACGATTGTTGATAATGATCCCTCCGTAACCACCAGCTGCTCTCTGAAAGTTTGTAGAAGGAAAGTAAAAGAAACTTCCAATCTGGTCTTTGACCTGAAACTCATAAGTCCAGTTCCAACCAGAAGGAATGGGACAATTAGTCCCTAAAACACCATCTTGCCAGGAGTTTTTCCTATGTTGGATTCCATTCCTACAAATACAATCACCAGCAGAGTATATAAATGACCAATCATAACATCATATATATATACATATAGTAGATTGAACAGAATCAACATACCATGTGAGGAGCAACGGCTCATCAAGATCATTCTTCACGTTCATAACAACATTCCAATTCGTAGTTACGTTGAGAATGGGGCCAGGGAAAAGCCCATTTATCCCAATAACCTGGAGGAACAAGCAACAACCAAGACATTTGGAACAAGAAGTACTGACTAGAGAGGGGCTTAACCCAGAATCAATGTGGAATTGGAAAATGAAATGGAGAGAAGAACCTGTTGGCGAGTGCTGAGAGGAGACGCGGTGAGGTAAGAGACAGTCCAGTCGAAGAAGACGTAAGGATCGGCGGCTAAGCAGCAAGTAGCCGACAAAAACACGACCACGAATCGGAATAGAGAAGAGGTGCACCACAACTGCTGTGCAGAGCAGCGCATCGGATCTCGCACCTCTCTCTCTACGAACCTTTCCTTACTTAGAGAGTCGAGCAGTGTGTGAAACCAGAAAAAAAAGCATGTGCACAGATTGGGAAAAAGCTTTAACCGCGTCTGGAGATTACATCCCGAGGCGCCAAAAGAGCACATACTTGTTGGGTCCTACTTCTCAGAAATTTCAGACAATGCCCACAATCTCTAACCAAACATTCAAATCAACCCTCTGCATCTTTTTGTCAATCACCAGTTTTTTTAAATAAAGTAAAGCTTAAGAGCTAAGAGTTCTTCACCCCCAACGTTAAACCAAAAAAAATAATCCCATTATATAGGATTTTTTAGATAAATTCACAAAGTTTAAAAATAATATAAATGTTAGTTTTTGTTTTATTTTTTTATATTAAAATCATTATTTAATATCTAATTACAAATAAATCAACCAATAAAAAAAATTCCTCCAGAATATTAATAGCAATAACACAGAAAATCTTCTAATATAGAACAAAATAAAAACCCTAAAACATTTTATATTTTGGGACAGAGGGAGTACTACTCTTTATGCCTTTTTTACCATAGCTCAGATTTTCTTTTGTCAAATTTGTTCATTAAGTAAAAATTGCTCAATTAAAGAATAAAGTAAGTTTTTCGGTATAAAAAGTACTAGATAAAAAAAATTTATAAACCGTTGGAGTTTCATATTTTCGATCCATAATGTCTTTGGTGTTCGGAGCCAACCATTAATAATATCATGTTTAAGACGTAAATCACTCTCGCAAATAGAATTAAACTAGTGGCCTTGAAAATAATACTAGATAATTGACCCAAAAAAATATTTACCATGTTCTTTGCACTTAATGTGAATACTTACTATGCTAACTAAGTATAATAAAACATATATATGTTTACCATGCTCCAACAAAGCATGATTTTGAAATTTACATTGGAATAGGTTTTGAAATTCTAGATCCAATGGTAGTATTATATATATATATATATATGATATATATTTGGCTTTTTATGACATTACTCATGTTGATATGAATTAAGGTTTTTTTTTTGGCACCGCCTCTGGTCTCTTCATTTGTAAGAATGGCTTTGGCTTTAGACCATGATTTATCAACAAAATTTGAAAAATGTAAGTGGATCACACCAGCAGCATGTATGGAATAATTAGAAACAGTCTGGCTAAAGTCATTATACTTACCTGGTTATTGAATCTCTAATCTACAATTAAACAATTATTCAATCGAAATCGCTTACTTCAACTCGTAATCATAAAATCAAAATAGTAAAAAGATAATCAATTCCAAGTCAAACAATTGATGCTTACATGTCGTGGATTCAATTCAAACTAATTTTTTTTTGTCAAAGGATTTCATTTCATTAAAACCGGATTTTAACTAGTGTTTGGTGGCACATCTGCGAAAGCAGTTTTAGATAATCGATCGGCTTCCTCATTTGTCGATCTGTTTACATACACGAAATTCACTTTCCTTCTTATTGCGATTTCGATGATGTCTTGGGCAATTCCGTAGATCTCTAGGTGGGGAGAGTCGGTATTGATTTGGTTGATCAATTGTTGGGAATCCGAGAACATGGTGAAATTCGTGAAGTTCAATATCTCCGCTTGTTTGAGCGCCTCTTTCAATGCTAGAGCTTTCGCCATGAGCACCGATCCGACTCGATTCTCCGTCATGTGTCCTTGTATCACTCGCCTGTTCTCTTTGACCCTGATAATCCATCCGATCACGGCTATCTTTACATCTGGTCTCCATACCGCATCGGAGTAGAATCGGAACCTGGAGGCTTTCCTTTGGGGATTGTTGGGAGAGGGCTTTGTACCGTATTTATGCTCTTGTGCCGCGATCCATTCTGCTGCGCCGTGTACCGCCTTAGTGATGGTTTCTCTTGTTGAGAAGTTCCGGTTTTGGAACACCAGTTGATTTCTGGAGATCCATAAAGACCACGCGATCCATGGGAAAAGTGGTCCATCGGAGACTCCTGTAGGAGGTTGCCACACCATTTGGTTTGCTTGTTTTAGTCCTTCTTGGAACGTTGTAAAAGACTCCACTAATGTGGGTTCTCTGAACGGTGCTAACTTCCATACCTCTTTTGCGTAGGTACAGTGTAGCAGTTGGTGGTCAATGGTTTCTGGTTCTCCACATCGAACGCAGGTGCTCTGGGTCAGTGTTCCTCTCATAGCCAACTGTGTTCCCACAGGTAGAGCTCCCTTAACTGCTTTCCAGACAAAGAGTTTCACCTTGTTTGCAGCTGTAATATTCCATATGTTTGATAGCCAATTGAACCCTTGTTGGTTGATGTGGTTTGTGTGCAGTGAGGTTGCATCTCTTGCAGCATGGTAGCCGGATTTCGTTGTGTAGAGTCCAGTAGCATTTCCCAGCCGGGCAAGTTTGTCTTTTGCTCCTCTGGTGCTTGGTTTTAAAGCTGTTATATCTTCTAGCAGATCAGGGAAGTGGGACTTGATCTTAGGTATATTCCAGAGTCCAGAATATGGTAGTATTAGTTCTGCCACTAGCATATCATCTTCCCCTCTATTTGGTGGTCCTGTAGGTTTAATTGGGGTCTTGAGGGACAATCATGGTTCCTTCCAAACCTTAGTGTTCTTCCCATCACCAATTACTTTCCCCAGTTTTAGTTTTAGGAGCTTTTTACCTATCAGGATGCCTCTCCATCCATGGGATATAGAGGGTGAGGGCTGGCATTCTAGGAGTAGGATTGACTTACAGTACTTTCCAAGGAGGATTCTGGCAAGTAAACAGCCCGGGTTGTTTAGTATCCTCCAACTCAGTTTTGCCAGTAGGGCATTATTGAAACATTAGATGTCTCTGAATCCCAATCCTCCATATTTCTTACTCATTGTGAGCTTATCCCATGCCACCCAACAAATTTTTCTTGTTTCACTATTTCCATCCCACCAGAATCTAGTTAGAGCTGATTGGATTTTTTTGCAGAGGCTCATTGGCAGCTTGAAGCAGGATGATGCATATGTTGGCATTGTGGCTAATACTGACTTAATCATGGTCATCCTTCTGGCAGTGGATAAGAACTTAGAGGACGAACTGATGGCTCTCTGCTTAATCATGTCCACAATCAGGCTAAATAGGTCCTTTTTTCTTCGGCCAAAGTGTTCTGGCAGTCCAAGGTACTTTCACAGTCCTCCCTCCTTTGGTATATTTAGTTCCGCTTTGACTCTGTCTTTGAGTGTTTGTGGAATCTTTGAGGAGAACGTTATAGCTGACTTCTGGTAGTTAATATGTTGTCCAGAGGCTTCCTCATACTGTTGTAAGATCTTCCTCAGTGCTTTGACAATATGCTTGTTGTTTTGCAAAAAAACATGGTGTCGTCTGCAAATAGAAAGTGATTGATTCTTGGACTCAATTTTGCCACTTTTATCCCAAGTAAGCTTCCTCTTTACTGTGCAACTGTACATAGACCCGAGAGAACTTCAGAGCAGAGGATGAATATATAGGGTGATAATGGATCTCCTTGCCTGATCCCTCTTGTAGGTAGTACTTTTCCTTTAGCCGCTCCATTGAGTAGGAATGAATATGATACTGATGTGATACATGACATGATCCAATTCACCCAAATCTTGTGGAATCCTAGCCTCTCTAGTACTGCTTGTATGAAACCCCATTCCAGTCCATCATACGCCTTGCTCATGTCTGTCTTAACAGCCATGGAACATCTTTTCTTTGTTGTAGATGTTTTTAGGTAGTGAAGGACTTCATGGGTGATCAATACATTGTCAGAGATGTCTCTGCCTAGGACAAATGCTGATTGGTTTTCAGAGACAAGCTTGTGTAGGATCGGTTGCACTCTTGTGGTAAAAAATTTGGATATCAGTTTATAGTATACATTGCAAAGGGAAATGGGCTTGTACTCTGCTATTGTTTTTGGACTTTGAACCTTGGGGATAAGCATGATGTGGGTGTTGTGGATTGAGTTTGGCATAGTATCACTTTTGAAAATTGCTCTCACTTCCTTAGTTACTGCAGGTCCCACTGTTGCCCAGTTGACTTGGAAGAATACAGCTGAGAAACCATCAGGTCCTGGTGTTTTGTCCCCATGTATGGAAAACATTGCATCACGGATCTCCTTTGGTGTTGGTTCCTTTACCAGGGATTCATTTGTTTCAGCCGTTATTCTTGGTTTGAGGGCTTGGTATACTGCTTCTGTTTTCCTTCCAGGTTGAGAAGTGAACATTTCTGAAAAGTATTTGTTAATTGCGTCTGTGATCTTGTCCTCTTCATAATGTACCTTTCCTTCATGGTCTTTTATGACTGTGATGTTATTAATGATTCTTCTTTTTCTTGTACTAGCATGGAAGTATCCAGTATTTTTGTCTCACAAGCTAAGCCACAGTTGCCTGCTTCTTTGTCTCCAGAAATCTTCTTCTGCTTTATATACTGTTGCTAGCTCAGTATTGATGGAGTGTATGCATTCAGCTCTAGAGGTAGGGTAAGCCATAGCCGTTTCCTATTCTTCCTGTTTCCTTGTAATTGTTGTCCGGTTGTTCTTATATTTATCTTTGTTCCATTTTATTATGGCTCTCCTGCATTTGGTGATTCTTTGCTCTACTGATGACTCTCCATCTGTTTTCTAGGTTGCAGAGATCAGGTTTTGGACTTCCACATTGTCTTTGAGTTTTCTGTCAAATCTAAACAAGTCTCTTGTCTTCTTCTGGTGGTGTGTGATGTAGGAGATTATAGGTCTGTGGTCTGAGCCCTCAAAGCGTAAGTATTCACTCGTGGATGTAGGATATCTTTCAAACCAATCACAGTTTGCCATAGCTCTGTCCAGTCTGCATAAAACTAAATGGTTGTTTCTTGTGCCTCTCCATGAGAGGAAATTTCCTGAGTGTTGGAGGTCATAAAGGTCGTTTTCAGACAAGAAGGACCTAAAGTCTGTAAAGAAATAATCTGGATGTAAATCACTCTCGGCAGTGGAGAGGCGCCTGCTGGCTGTGTCTCACTTTCTCTGTCTTCTGCGGTTTCGTCTTCTTTCAAGCCATGGTTTGGAAGCTCCGTCGCGCATCGTATTTTCTTCCAGTGGCTGGATTTCTTCTCCGACGAATTATTCCGTTTTGAAGATGGTTGTTGTTCCATAAGAGAGTTGTCTATGTCTTCACCTTGAGATGCGATGTTGTCTACTTGGGTTTGGGACTACTAGAGATTTCCGGTGCAAGAGATCGTGATGCCTTGCCGAGTTTGGTTTGGTGTTCTCTTCATCTCTTTTGCTACTGGATCCTCGATCTTTATGCTCTTTCTCTTGTGGATGTGTTTCAGGGTAATACCTTTTGGTTTGTGTTTCTGGTTTCGCCTTATGTCGAATAAGCTTGATATTTGGCTGCTTCTCTGTTGGTTTTTACTGATGGACAGCAGTAGACTCTTTAGGTGAGTGGGTAAATGTGGCATTTCGGGTATGTGATTTCGTCTTAGGTGTCTTCCAGAAGTGTATTCCAGTGCTTGCGGTGATGTAGCTTTGGGGCTAGGTGGTAGCTTTCTTATTATCTCCTAGGTCTGTTTCTCTGCATATCTTATTTTGAAGGTTGGTTTCGAGCCCAGTTGATGCTTGTGTCATCCTTACCGCGTAGATGTCGTATTACTTGGCTTAGTGTCTAGGTCTGTTTCTGCTTTAGCTATGTGCACTAGAAGAGCTAGTATAACTAATGGGGTTTGGTGTAGTTTCTATAGTAGCCGACTTCGGGATGAACTTGGTAGGGTGAGCTTGTGCCATTCTCTAATATTAGTTCGTGAGGTTTCTTCTTTGTGTTAGCTCATGGAATCGTGCTTTAAGTCGCTCTTACATTACGCGAGAGGAGTATGTGATCGAGGGCTTTGAGAACTTTGCTGTTGACGACTCAATCTCAAGCTTCCTTTGAAAGGCTTCAAGTGGTTCGGAACTTGGTTTTAACGGCCTTCGTGCTTTGCTATTGTTTTTTGTTGAGTGGACGGATTAAAATTTTTTTTTATGAATTATACTTTTATGTTTTTATCTTTTTTTTGCCATGGAACCATTGTATAGGTTTATAATTTTTTATTTGTAAAATCTAAAACTTTTTTATTTTTATAAAATATTTAGTATTTAGAAAAAGAAAAAAAAAGATGAATAATCATCGACAAGGAAATTTTCACTTTCCCGTTCTTTTTTTCTTTCTTCGGTCGAACACTTTCCCTTTCTCTTTTTTTTTGTTTATATTGTTGTCTTAATGATTTTCTCTTTTGTCCAATACTAGAATAAGACCCGCGTTAATACGCGGATAAATATGATAAAATTTAATGAAATAAATATTTAAATTTTAATTAGTAACCCGTTAAATTATAAAATAATATCTAACATGGATCCTAAAACCGGTAGAAGTTGATTTATATCATAATTCTCATTTTTTAATACATATCATGCAAATCCAAAAATATATATTATCAGAATTTAAATCATATTCTTAATAACAGAGAAAATATATATTTTGACCCATTATGAATATTTATGATTATGTGTTAGAAAATAAAAATAACTAAAATACTATATATTTAAATCAAAAAAGAGTAAATTTTATGTTAGTAATCTCATAAAAACTAGAGAAATTTTAAGAAATGCCACAAGTTTCATGCCACTTTACAAAAATGACACCTTTTTAAATGTTTTACAAGAATGCCACTCTTTTTTTTTTATATTCCAAAATTAGCCTTTTTGTAAACCAGATCTCAATCTCTGTCTCTCTCTCTCTGACTCTCTCTTTCTCTTTCTGCGATCTCGATCTTGATCTCTCTCACACATAGAGATCTCTCTGATTCGTATCTCCGAATCGGATCGCAATCTCTGTCTCTTTGACTCTCTCTCTCTCTGCGATCTCGATCTCGATCTCGTTCTCTCTGTCTCTTTCTCCGATCTCGATCTCGATCTCTCTATCTCTCACACAGAGAGATCTCTCTATCTTTCACAAAGAGAGATAGAGAGATCTTAATCTCATCTCGCTCGCTGCTATCTCATCTCGCTTGCTGCGATCTGAATTTCGGATATTCTGGGCATCGAATTTTCTGGGAAAACTGCTGTTGAAGTCGGATTTTCTAGGGATCGGATCTCGGCGCTGTCGCTGATTCGGAATTCTGGTGATCGGATCTTGCTGAGTTACAATTAAGGTTATAACTTGTTTTTCTTTTTGATTGAAAAAACCTTACAAATTGTTAAAATACCTTACAAATTGTTTATAAAACATAAGAGATTAACATTACATGCGGTTTGAGCAAGCTTAATTGATTAACAATTGAGGTTATAACTTGTTTCTCTTTTTGATTGAAAAACTTTACAAATTGTTAAAAAACCTTACAACTTGTTAAAAAACCTTACAAATTGTTAAAAATCCTAGGAGATTTAACATTACATGCGATTGAGCATGCTTAATTGATTAACAATTGAATTATAAATCGTTTCTCTTTGATTGACAATCAAGTTTTTTAACCTTTAAAAAATCTTATAAATCATCTTTATTTTTTGTAACAGGTCGTAATGGTTGAGCTGTATTCTTTGTGTGGAATTTGGAGGATGACTGATAACAGTCAATGGGAGTTTATGTTCGATGTTGAAAGGAGAGGATCTCTTAGCTTGGTCGATGAAGACATTAGTTTTATTGATTTATTGCAGGTTGTGCTAGAAGATTTTGGTATTGATGTGTGCAGAAGTTCTGTAAAAAATTCTTATAAATTGTAAAAAATCTTTATAAATTGTAAAAAATCTTTATAAACTGTAAAAAATCTTTATAAACTGTAAAAAAATCCTTATAAACTATAAAAAATCTTTATAAACTGTAAAAAACTTTATAAATTTGACTCTTCAACAAAAAATCTGCTCAAATGCCTGAATTTTACCCATAATCAGAATCAGTTCAAAAACAATAATTTACCTAGATTTACAAATTCAAACTGTCAATTTTCATTTCATATATTATTGTAAAAAACTGTTTAAAACCCAGAATTTACCCAGATTCACTTCGAGAAGTAAAAATTACCCAGACTCTCAGATTCGAACGACTTTTGTAACACAAATCGATATAATCGGAAAATCGTGAATCGAAAAACCATTGACATATGCAAAATAAACTAGTGAACGACGACAAAATCTGTTACTCAAATAGATGAAATCGCGATAAAAAAAAAACAAATAGATCTAGAAATCGATAAATCGAGAAATCGCGAAATTCAAATAGATCTATAATTACCTCTAATTCGTTCGATTTGTGTCTCTAATTTGTTTGATTTCGTCTCTAAAAGTTTCGATATTCAAGAGCGATAGCGATGGCGATTAGGGTTTGCGAGAGAGAGAGAGAGAGGATAAGAGCTTTCTTTTGTGTCATAGGCAAATTTGTCATTTTCGGATAAAATAGTGGCATTTTTGCAAGAGGCCCACCGCGTGTGACAAAATTGTAAAGTGTCGGCCCATTTGTGATATTTTTGTAATTCTCCCTACAAATTATAAATATTGTTGTGAACCATCACATAAGTACATAATTAATAATTGTATTTTATGAATATCATCGTTTTATTTCTCATAAAGATTTGCCAAACTTTATACAGTATTAACTTAATAGTAAATATAATACTATTACTTTTTAACCTATATAATTTTCAATATATACACTTGAAGAGTACCAATGGCGTCATAGGTCGAATTTTTTTTTTTTTTGATATTCTCTAACTCTATATTGATAAAATATGTATTCTTATAGATTTTATTTTTATTTTATTTTTGGATGGTTGTGTATATTTTTAAATTTTTAAATTGAGGTTTTTATAACCTTTCTAAATTTTGTTTTTCCAATTTATATACCTTCTTTTTTTATCATTCGTTTTTTATTTATTTTAGAGATTTCTATATATATTATTTGTTTATTTTATGGTTTATGTCATGTCTATATTTTATCTTAAACTTTGTTTCTTAATTATGATTGATAATATTAGAATTTTTACCTTTTATATTTGATTAGTAACTTGAAAATTACTTTCCATTTTAAATTTTATTTTCTTAATTAATTTTAAAGTTTTAACACATTCTTCATCTGATCAATATTAGATACATGTCGCGATCTCGTGAGTTATAATTTTGCTTATGTGTCATGATGATATAAAAACGCATTGCAGTAAATATTTTTGATTTTAAAATTTATAATGCCTATAATTTGACAAATGTAATTAGTTTCTAAATTACAACTCTCACAAATATTTAATATTTATTTTATTATTACATTTATTAAATAGTCAATTTAATATTTTAGACTAATATTATCTCATACATGTTATTATATTAGTAAAATCACACATATAAACATGATATTTCTTTTTGTCTTTAACTATTTAGATAATTTATAATAGAAAAATGTATTTTGTAATATTAAAAATTTAGAAATATTACATATTTTAGTAGAATGGTTTTTTTCCTATTTCTTAATTACTCCATAATCTTTATTTAGAATATATTCCTTATTTTCTTTTTAAATGTTTTTGTTAATTTTGGAAATATTACATATTTAATAGAACGATTTTTTTTTTAATTAGTCCATAATCTTTATATAGAATATAGTCCTTATTTTCTTTTAAAATGTTTTTGTTAATATTGACACATGTCACAATCTAAATTAACAATTACACATGTCATGATCTCGTGAATAAAAATTTTGTTTACGTGTCGCGTTCTTATCGTGCGGCATCCTCCTTTATATAATAAGATTATGTTCGTCTTTTTTAAAGTTTCACTTATAACTTTTTAATGAATAGTATAATATATTTCATTCAACTACATATTTAGTACCAAAATTGAAATAACAATGTTTTAATAATTTAAGGAATAACCATAACAAATGTTTGGTTATGATATTTCATGTGTAATGTATATTAAGACGAAAATATCTTTGAAATCATCTTTTAAAAAAAATCCAAATCTTGTGGAGATGGCGGAAGAGGTCGTCGTTACGGCGGCGAGGAGAAAATTTTAGTGGTGATTATGGCAGCAGAAGAGGAAATCAAGGTGGTTATCATAGCTTCGATATGGCGATGGTTATTTCTGAAATCTTGGTGGTGGTGATTACGATTGGAAACAATCGGATGACGAAGGAGACATGCTCGTGGTTATCGCGGAGGAGGAGGAGGAAATCGTTGTTTTGGCCGTGGCTCCGACATGATGTTTGTTGTTTCAAAAATCATGGCAGTGGTTGATTACGATCGAATTGCGTGGCTCCGACATGGCAACGAGATTTGAGATTGAAAATGAAGAAAGGCAAAACAATAAATTATTAGGACATTTAGTTATTCATTAAAATAGCCTATCTTTATAGCTATTTTCTTTACTATTGAACCCAATATATGTATTACGTAAATTGACTCTTTCATTCAACTTCATATTTAGTACCAAAATTCAAATAACAATGTTTTCATAAAATTAAAAATATAAACGCATTATTTTTAACGTATCTTTTTTTAGGTTTTAGTGTTTTTTTTCAAATTGAAAATTTGGTATACGAGTCTTATTTGATAACCAATCTTTATTTTTATTTTTTGTGAAATGGTTTGGTTTCATTGAGGAAATAGTATATTTAGATAAATTGTCAGGTCTCTTGAGTAAGTGGTAGTTCCCGTGGCTCTATACTACGTGGTCGTCGGTTCGAGTTCATGAATTAAGTCCGTTTTCAACGCATTTCTCTATTTTCTTAAAATTTCTTTTCTAATAAATATTACTCCTTTATCCTCGTCGTCATCTTGGACTCTTCATCTTTCTTCCTTGGCTTAAACCCAAAACCTCAAAATTTGAAATCTGAAACGGGAAATCAAAGTATGTTACAGTCTATTCATCTTCGTTTCTCATCTTCCACATCACCTTTGCTAATAGAACCTCTGATTCCATCGATTATTGCCTCCTTTCCTTTCTCCTCTTGTTCGTTCCGTCCAAAGCAAACCCAGAAATTGAAGCGTCTTGTTCAATTTTGCGCCCCTTACGAGGTTGGAGGTGGATATTCCGATGAGGAACTGTTTGAAAGATACGGAACCCAGCAAAGTAAAACTAATGTCGAGGATAAGTTAGATGCATCTGAGTATGAGGCTCTGCTTAAAGGAGGCGAACAAGTCACCTCCGTTCTTGAAGAAATGATAACCCTCGTATGAATTTCTACGTTTCCATCGAGTTAATGTTTCATCTGGGCTTACTCTTTTCTCGTTTCCCTAAGCTTGGCTATTTTGTCGAACACCTTGAAGGCGTTTAGCCTCAGTATATTTCTGGGGATATTCTTCACTTTTCCCAGATGGCTTATGATAAATAGAATCAACACTCGCTAGTTATGGAAATTCTCGGTTCCGTAATGGTTTGACATGTGAATGCCCTTGATTTGTAGTTGCAAGATATGAAGATGAATGAAGCATCCGAGAATGTTGCTGTAGAGTTGGCTGCACAAGGAGTTATAGGGAAAAGGGTTGATGAAATGGAGTCAGGGTTTATGATGGCTCTCGACTACATGATCCAACTCGCCGACAAAGACCAAGACGACAAGGTAAACCCATTCTCCATTTTCCCCTGCAATTTCATTGCGAATATACACAAACATCTCGTTGCCAGTAGTGACCAAGATCACTAGAATTGCCATTGTAACTCAGATTGCTTGCAATGTAATGTAGCAAGCTCTTGCATAGATTCACTGGATCTTAAGCCTGTTGTTACATTTTCCATTCTATTAGTTCCGTAACTTTTTAAGCTGGGAAACGAAATGATCCTTTTTCTTGTGAGTTCAGAGGAAGTCCTTACTAGAGGTGGTCAAGGAGACTGTCTTATCCCATCTCACTAAAAAATGCCCTCCTCATGTGAGTATACTGAAATCAGCTCTTCTTGCTTTCAAGACTTTCCACTAACTTCATTCATGTTTTAATTTTTCTTGTTTATTTAGGTCCAGGTGATTGGTTTACTCTGCAGAACCCCTAAAAAGGAAAGTAGACACGAGCTGCTCCGTAGGGTGGCTGCCGGTGGTGGGGCTTTTGAAAGTGAGAACGGTACTAAGCTTCATATACCCGGAGCAAATCTGAACGACATAGCTAATCAAGCTGATGACTTGCTTGAGGTATTGTGTTTGGTAATTCAAATCTTTATTATTCGAGATCATTTATGTCTGAGAATGTGAACAAGACCGAGGAATTTGTGCAGACAATGGAAACAAGGCCAGTGATTCCGGATCGAAAACTACTAGCGAGGCTTGTTTTGATTAGAGAGGAAGTGCGGAACATGATGGGAGGAGGTATACTTGATGAGAGAAATGACCGAGGTTTCTCCACTCTGCCTGAATCAGAGGTTTCTGTGACAAAACTATTATGGCCATTATGCCTTTGTTTCTGAACACACTTTAAACATTGAAACAAAAAAAATGACTTGGTGCATGATTGGTGAACAGGTGAATTTCTTAACCAAATTGGTAGCTCTCAAACCTGGAAAGGCGGTGCAGCAAATGATCCAGAATGTAATGCAAGGGAAAGATGAAGGTGCAGATGATCTTAGCAATGAAGATGATTCTTCTTCTCAAGGAAGAAGACAGGGTGGAATAAATGGAAGGGTAAGTATGATCAACTAACACATGTTCTGTTTAAAGAACGAAGATAGTCTTCTTTTCTTACTTGGCCTACTTGATGCCATCCAGGGAAGCGTTACAGGAAGAAAACCGCTACCTGTAAGGCCAGGAATGTTTCTAGAGACTGTCACAAAGGTATGTTTCAAGATTGGTGGGTGAGCAACAGATGATAGGAATGGAATATTGACAATTTTGTGTGATGTTAAATGATAGGTACTGGGCAGTATATACTCGGGTAATGTCTCGGGTATCACAGCACAACATCTAGAATGGGTGAGTTCCTTGGAACAAGAAACATTTGCAGATCAAAGTCTCTCTTTTTTTTTGGCATTCATAAGAGCTTCTGAATGTGTATGTTTCACTTGTGCACAGGTTCACCAGAAGACGCTTCAAGTTCTTGAAGAGATCGCGTATTAGTTTTTTTACTTGTTACAGCAAGGAAGATTTGGAGCAGGTAGAGATTGTGTCCTTGAATGTTGTTGTTGCGTATATAAGAAGTGTTATTTGGTTGGTTGATATGACAAATGTCGTGTCTACATGATACGATCCATCTCCTTCATTTAGGAACTTATGTTACATTGGATTTTATGATCCAATAATCACCTGCATCATCCCAGGTTTCCCAAATCATGCACATCAGTGATTCATTCATTCAACTTGAAACTTGCTCTAGCTAAATTGGACATATATTGTATGTGTATTTAAGGAAAAAGAATGTTGGGATAACCAAGTTATTATTATTTGATTCGAAATGGACCATGGCATAAAATCCTGTTATAGAACAAAACACACATGCGTCTAACCGGAGAAGAATGGAATTTCAACAAGAAGAAAAAAATTAGTGTTTTTTCCTTCAAAGTGGGTAGTGCTATTATTTTTGATTTAATTTGAATTTTGTCGTGTGCATTGAAGAGACACGCGGACGAAGCAGTAGACCTATAAGGCAGGAGAGGAGAGAGAGAGAGAGAGAGAGTAGGGGCATGGCATCGTAAATAAGAGGGAAAGTAAGGGTAATCCCCGGACGCGAGAGCAATTTGTTATATCGGTTTTGGAAAACCTCGTCAGGTTACAAAACGATTCCGCTTCTCCGCTTCCAAATAAATATCTGAGCTCTACATTGTTCTCACTCACGCCATTTCCATTTCTCTCTCTACCCAACGAAACCTTCCCCCTCTCTTCTTCGTTTCGTTTCTTGATATCTGCGATGGCTCAGGTAGAAGTTTCCAACGGCGCTGCGGCGGAGAAATCTCTTGTTTCCTTCTCCGCCTGCATGACTCAGCTCACCGTGGAGGCTCACAAGGTCGGCGACGCTGTTTCCTTCTACAAATCTGTCTTTGGAGCTGTCGAGTCCGGACATTCTCTCTACCCTAAGCGCAAGGCTGACCAAGAGCTCCCTCACCTTCTCTCTGCCGAGCTTCAGCTCGCTGGCTCTACCTTCCTCGTTTGCGACGTCTCCTCTGACTCTACGTAAGTTATCTCTCTCCTTCTCGTTTGAACAAACTGGATCTTCATGACTTCTCACTTTTATATGCTTGAGGTGGTTGAGTTTGTTTAGATCTGGGTTTAGGGTGTTATGTTAGAGGAGCGTATGAAAAAACCTGATGCTTCACACGGCTTGTTTTGACGCGATTGCTTTGTTTTCATATATTTTGTGTGGTTTCTGGAAAACTCGTTTTAGCTGGATTTGACTTGTGGTTATGCGTTGGTCAGTGCGAAGACGGAAGGCAACAACATGACAACTCTACACCTTGTGACTGATGACGTCGAAGCCGCAGTCGCGAAAGCTGTGGACGCCGGAGCTGTGAAAGCGGGAGAGGTCTCGGAGGTTGACGGAGGAGGGAAAAAGGGAAAGGTCACGGACCCGTTCGGCGTAACATGGATCTTCTCTTCTCCGGCGACCAAGACCACCGAAAAGGACGAAAACAGAGAGGTCTAACTAACTGTCGTCGGATCTGATATTTCGTCGGCTTCTGAACCAAAAAAAACAACAATCTATTATCCTATTTTCTTTTATGCTTTTCTTTTGTCTTTTGTGGAATCCGGTAAACAGTAAATCGGATAGCTGAATGACTTTCCTCAGTTTTAATTTTCACCCTTTTTGGACAAATACTCTTTGGTGGTGAAATCAAATATTTCGGATCTTAGCTAAATATGCGTTGTTGATTTTCTGATATCTGCTCTTCTCTTGTGTGTGTGTGTTTCTGGTGGTTCGAATCGCCCATTTCAACAAATTAAAATGATCATAATTTCATGTCTGTGTGTTTATTATACTGTACTAGAAATAAATGTTTGTTTGGTGTCAGTGGGTTGAGTACTGTGTCCGGGGGTAGTGAAACCACCACCACCACCACCACAAAACTTCTGGGTTTGTGTGGTTATCGCCTTTTGGTGCTATTTTCGAAATTGCCCTTATGTGGGTCCGGTTAAAAACAATCCTTGCATGGGTTTTGGGCCTTGTAAAAACAATTCTCAACTGGTCTCTCTTATCTTTTGACCACCTTTTTTGGGTTTTACCACTGCGCGGAAAAGTTACCAACGCCTAAAGGCATGCATCATTGAGCGTCTATAGTTTGCTGTGGTTTTTGTATGGTGCCTATTTGCATTTTTTTGTTTTATTTCCTTTGAGGACATGTTCCTTGTCTTTGTGATACTCTCTGGTTTATTGATATTTCAAACAAGCGTTAAAAACACAAAAGGCATCATGCATCATTACATTTCGTTCATAATTTTGATTTATGAGAACAAAAGAAATAACAACCGATTTTAAAACTGGAAACACAAAGCTTAGCAAGTTGGGGCGTTGGCTAGGCCACACTTGGTTGGGAGTCCAACGGCTAGCGCGGGATCAATACCGAAAGCGCCGAGCCATGGAGAGGTCTTGTAGCCGCATAGACAGTTGAAGTCAGCGTGTTGCAGAGCGTTGCAACAAAGCTGTGATGGTGCTGTTGGGCTCTCCTTGCTCACCGCTGGCTTGCACTCGTTCAACTCTGTCTCCGTCATGCCACAGAGGTCAATCCCCACCACTGACCTCTCCACTAGAATGGCTACCATCATCACCATCATAGCCATCTTCTTGCTCGCCATTTTATCCTCTTCCTTTTTTTTTAATGTCTTTGTGGTGTCAAATTGAATGTCCATGCGATAAATGTATATATACTAAAGCTTTGGATAAACCCGTGAACCATATTGCCATATTGGAATGTTCAATCAGTCACGGGGTTGTGTTTTTTTACTTCACTTTTGGGAGCGGGTGTTTTGGACATACATACATATCAATTTATCCATTACACAATCTTTTTCTTTTGGTCGAAACCATTACACAATCCCCACAAATCCACAATCCTACTATGTATGGAAACAAAGAAAATCCACACTACACGTTGACCAACGTCTCTAATATAGTGGACCTGATTTGAGCCTAGGTTGGAGTAATATTTCTCTAGTGTTTCGGTGGGGCTTTACTTCAAAGCCTCATGGCCTTTTAAAGATTCCTTAATTCCGTAAATAAATGGAAATAGCACCCCCTAAACAAAACAAAAGAAAACATCTTTTATCTTATAAAACAGAAGTTGGAGAAAGACTCCTTTTACTACAAAAAAATCTAATTAGTTTATTTTAGATATATAAAACGACTGTATTTGTTTACAAATACCAAAACCATATACATTTGCAACATTTAATTTTCTATAAATCTAAAGAAATTGAGATTAAACAACTCTAATGTAATATGGTTGGTTCATAACACTTGTTGGTATTTTTCATTACCGTTATCAATTTTTTTTTTATTTAGTCTACAAAGTTATTGAAAAATATAATGTGTTAGGATTTGATAAGTACTATTAATATTAGTTTAAACGCTATAAAAATATGATTTAGTATCGAAGATTGAACCAATTAATTTGTATCGAAGGGAAACACAAGTTGCCTCTTCCCATTATTGCAGAACTTTGCCGTCATGTCTTCTTCTGCGATTATAACATCAATAATTACATTCATAAGATTATGTCTGATGATTCAAAGCAAATTATGTTTGAAAACATAAACCTGAACTATACGTTTGATTTTTATTATACATTTGATTGGTTTGTGAATGTCTATTATAATACTAATCTGCTTTAAAATCAAATGTATCATATGTCCGTGCATACGCATGGACCTTAATACTAGTTTGGATATCAAAACAGAGAGAACTATCTAAGCGCCTCCCAGTTATCTGGTTTTGCAACCAAGCCGGACATACGATTGATACCCGACCATCCCTCGTCCAAGGTCGTGCTTCCATTGATATTAAAGAGGCATTCGCCTTAGGCCCCTGATAATTTTATGTAATTTAAGGACCCATATTCTAAAGATTAATTGTAGTATAATGATAAAAATATTATAAAAACAAATTTTGATACTTCCATCCCAAATTCAAAACCACTTTGATGTTAAAATAAAAGCTTAATTTTTATCTCATTAACTTTTTATTGACTAACTAACAATCATCTGAAATTAAATTATAATTATAGTTAAAAAATCATATGTAAAAAAAAAATTTGAAGTTCGCCTCGGGCCCCTAAAAGTCTAGGCATGGTACTGCCCTCGTCGCATTCATTATATCTAGAGCAATGAAATTTGAGTTCCAGTTTAAAAACGCACGGTAAAAAGGACTGAGCAACTCTCAAAACCATTTCAATCACGGTACCATAACGTGGCCACCCTGATGGAGATATAATAGTTTATTTGACATGAAATTCCCTTAAATACCAAACATGTTTACATACTCTTGATATTGTTCAAACCTTTTAGTAAGTGAAGTAATTGCTTGATCAACTATGCTTAAAAGTAATCAATTCTAAATGATTACTCTTCAGATCTACGAGCTTCTAAAAGCGCATCTTCTGGCATCTCATCAAATTTTTTTTTTCTTCTAATTATACGTTTTTTAGGAATTGGGTCTATTTCTAATTCAACAGCAATTTTCCTAACAGTTTTCAAAGCATTAGAAAAACCAATATCTCTATATTTTAAAAAAAACTCAAACTAACCCTCTAACTTTGTCAATAGCAACATCAATAAGCATATCTTTAGATTTTAAACTTTTGCTAACCAATTAACAGTATATAACATTTCATAACCAAATTAACAGTATAGTTACCAAATAAACAAATTCACTAAGTTCATTTGTCGCTAAGGATTTATCTTCACTTCTAATTATAGAATCATTATCACTTTCAGCTACATGAAGTAAAGCTTCTCGAATTTCTGAAACTTGAAATCTAATTGCTTTAACACTATCAATACGACTCTCCAACGAGTAGATGACAACACTTAAGCTCTTTTCTATTATCTAACAAAATATTCCACTTTGTAGAAGAATTAGCAAATACTAGTATTGTTTAAATCCGTTGTATCACTATAAAGAAATCTTTAGCTTTCCCATAAGTATTGGCCATATCGCATAACATTAAATGAAGACTATGAGAACTACAAAAAATATAAAACGCTCTTGGATTTACATCCAAAAGTCTTTTTTGCACTATTTGATACATTTTTCATGTTTATACCATTATCATAGCTTTGGGTTCTCACATTATCCATATTAAGACTAAGCGACTTTAATTCATTTTCTAAAACTTCAAAAAGATCTTGACCAGTTGTATCATTTACATGTAAAAATCCTAAAAAAGACTCCTCGATGTCAATAGGATAAGAAGAAGAATCTACGTACTTTAGTATCAATAACAGTTGTTCTTTGCGGCTACAATTAGGGAGTACAATCAAGTAGTATCACATAAATTGTTTTTTGCTTGCTTTATTTTATTTACGATTTGCGATTTAGTTGTAGAGGCAATTAATATGATTAACTCATTTTGAATGTTATGACCAAGATAATAAAAATGGATATCATCACTAATAATTCTATCAACATGCTCTTTAATAAATAGATCAAGTTCGACCAACATTTCAATTAATCCTAAAAAAATTCCCATTGTTATTTTCATACAATATAGCAATAGTACCACGAAATGCAAGATTATGCTTTGCAAAAAACTTGACAATAGAAATAATCAAACAAAAAAAATTTCGAATGATCTCTTTATTCACAAGTAATGTTTGAGCCACTCTATCAATAGTTTGATTCTCTGAAATCTTAAACGCGTATCATACCAAATTGACATATTTTAATATGCTCAATACTTGTTTCATGCTCTTTGATTCTAGAATTAAGTTGTATTCAGTCTCTAAAACCGTCTTTGCTAAGTGACATTTTCCAATAGACTTTTTAATATCTTACTGCAGAAACAAAATATTTTATAAATTTCTTTACAATAGACTGCCAAGGTCCCGAGTAGTATTTCATTTAAATTGTATTTCACTTGACCGTAATAAAAACATTATAATAATAATAAATGTTTTTATTTTTAATTTCAAAAAAGTTAGAAATATGTTAAATGGATATAAATATAAGAGAAATGAATAAAACTACTACATACATGAGGGTAATTGATCTAATGCGTTTTTGGCGCATTCTAACCCTTGTTTTGTAGGCTTTTATTGAGTCTTTCACTCTCTATCGAGTCATTCTAGGTAATAAAGTGGCTGGAAACAAGGATTGTAGCTTACGGATTGGATTTGATGAAAAAGAAGAAATCTGGATCATTTTGGAATATTCTGGACTAAGGGAGCACCTAGTACAAAAGAAGGGAGCACCTGCTCCCAGCAGATCCACTTATGGGCTTTTTGTCAAACCCTAATTTTGACACCCTATCTTGGGCCAGCCGCCAAGGCTTTATTTAAAAGGGATTTTCGACCCTTTTGCAGGGGATCACGCCACACACATCACGAAGGACAGCAGCAGAGATACAACAGAACGAGAGAGAGAGAGAGAGAGAGAGAGAGAGAAATACACTTGTTTTGAGAGAGTTTGTAAGCTTGGAGATTTGTCTTCCATATACTTATCAAAGTTTTCTTAAACCCTACTCTTTTATATATCGATTTCAATGCAGTTTATTATGTCTCTTGCTGTTGTTGTTTGTTCGATCATGGGCGAGTAATCCCCTTGTTAGATTAATGGTTTTCGATGGGATTAGATCTCATGAACTAATCATAGATAGGTTTTAAATAATCATTCGATAGTTTCCACCTATTGTCGATCATATTGCCTAGGTTAGATTGATCACCTAGCCTTTGATCTTAGGTTGAATTTACTTATCAAAAGTTTGTAAATTGCCGGAATTGACTTAGGTGGGCGATTTGGTCCCTAGCCAACGAAAGTTGAAGTTAGGGCAACTCGTGAACACATCAACCCTAATCGCTTAATGCTTGATAATCTTTATAACCTCAACGACAGTTAGGGTGTTAGATTGATTGTTAAAGTTGTAGATGCCACGAAAGTGGATCTCCTTATATTTATGGTTGAGTTCGAGACTCGGTCGTAATCGCATACCTGAATAATTGCTTGGTTCCTGATATTCGAAACCCTGAGAATTATCCCTTGATCTAACGCTTTTAATACATTTGTTTACAACCGATTTGCTTTTATTCACTTGTTAATTTGTGACATTCAAACCCAACTTGAATCGCTTAGCTGAGATTTGTAATCCATAGAATTAGAGCGTATTGCCGGTCCCTTAACGAACCTATACTATTTCTGCATCGATTTAGTGAAACTAGGTTTTATATCTTTTGAAACCGACAAAAGGACTTCCATCAGTAATCAAAGAAAAAGACTAAATGATGTTAATTCTTGAAACATTATAATTGATTGTCAAACGATTGTTAGGAGGTTGGAGGTATAAAGACGAAAAAATATACCATTTTACTAAAAGTTATTGTTTAAAACAAACAACAAAAACAATAAAATTTAATAATTAAATCAAAGTTTTGTTGTTAAATTTTTTAAAAAACATTGTAAAACAAAGAGGGAGATTTTGTAAAATAAGCCATTTATGTTTTTAGATTTGAAAATACTTTTTTTTTAAACTACCTTTTTGGTATGAAAAGACTTTTTAATCCTACTTTAATTTTAAAAACGCATATTCTTATCAATAACAATTATAATACGTAAAGATTTGTTTGTTGCTCTAGCCAAAGGCTTATTGGAAGATGGGAACAGCTTTTACTCTCTCCATTGGGTGTGCTGTTATGGTTCCATTCTCTCGACTTTCACTAGGCATCGAGGATGGTTCATTATATATTAACTGCTCAGCTAGAGTGCAAGAAACCCCATGAGATATGGAATTTGATTGGATGCAAGCCGTTGAGGTTTTCATTGCTTGAGCTTGAATTAATTACCGGTCTGAATTGCCACGAGGTTCCGAATTCGGATAACCCAGCTGTAAAGGTCACTGAGGAAATGAAAGAATTTTGGAATCTTCTGGGAGTTGATGTCGAGAGGGGTCCAACTGTTACTGAGTTAATAGAAGCATGTGGTTTATATGAAGATTGGAAATGGTTGGACCGCATCAGGTTGAGATATCTATGCATATACGCCGGTTACATTGAAGCTAAAAAGGAGTCAGCACCCATAAATGTTAACTTTGCTAGGCTTGTGATGGATATAGATGCCTTCCAGAACTATCCATTGGGTAGGGTTGCCTTGAAGTTCCTCATCAAGTCAAAGAAAAATAAAGACTTGTCAAACCGGTCGTATACGCTGGAAGGCTTTGTACATGTTCTCCAAGTATGGGTGTACTATGCTCTACCGGATTATGCAGTTGTATATGGTGATCCCTTTCCAAATAAACCAACTCCACTTCTACTGGCTTTCAACGGATCCAGAGGCCGGAGATACATGAAAGAGAATATGTACAAACAGGTCTGATTATTTCTTCTTCTACATATTTGGAAAATAGTTTTCAATTACTCTCTGATTTCTAACTGGTTAATCGCTCTGTCTTATATGTCTATTTTGTAGGTGAATGTCCAAAGCTGTGTGATGAAGGATGATTATCTTCAAATGTTCCAAGGTGGGATGATGATGTTGAAGACGAAAAGATAACCAACACAATCTCAGCAATCTATGAACCAGGCTGGAGATGGACCCGTGCTCAGTGGCCAGTGACGGGTGTGATTGCTTCCGCTAATGATAAAAGAAAGCGGGGTAGGTTGTGTTCAGAATTGTTAGAATTGGTTTTAAATGTTGTATCATATGTTAAGGTGTCTATTCATATGCAATTTTCAACAGGTAGTGTGAAGTCTGAAAGCAGCAGCCTTAGCCTTACCTTACCGGGTAAGAGGTGTCGAGACGCCGAAAGTTCTGCTGTTGTAGGGGATCTACCATCATTGGTGCAGAGCATACAAGCACACTTTGATCAGCACTTTAAAGACTTGTCAGATAAGGTTGATACTGGTTTTAAACACTGTGAAAAGAATATCAAAGTCCTTGGTGATAAGATCGGCTCTATTAAGCAACGCATGGAGGCTGTAAAAGAAGGAAAGGAAGAGACTGAGCAAACCAAATCCAACCAACCTACACTAGCTGTTCATGTGGCGGACATGGCAGATGATGCCGCCACATGATGCTAATGAGAACAAGGCTGTCATTGATGTTGGAGTTAGTACTCAATCTAAACGTCCAACTCGAAAGAGTAAAAGGAATCGTAGATTAGAGAAGAAGAATTAGTCTCAAATCTGTTTAATTTGTGTCATGTTTCCGCGATTGATGTTATGTTAAATTTGACCTTTTCACATTTCTTGTTTGAACAATTCTGTTTGGATTATGTTATTCTGTTTGGATGATATATATATATATATATATTTTTAAAATTTGGTATATGATTCGACTTTGATACTCTACTTGCAGAGTAAAATGTTTAACAAAGAAACACTTAAAGAAGATGGTCAAAGTGCGAGTGTCACTGGTGCAGATCCGAGTGTTATGGTTCTCGAGAATCAAAAGCCACAAGCGAATTATGTTTTGCTTGAGAAAGCTAAACAAGAGAAGAAGAAGAAGGCATCTCTTACACGAACAAGGAGTGAGAGGCAGAAGAAGCCGGCCCCGACACAGAAGTCACTGTTCGTTAACAGAACCGCTAAGTGCGCCATAGGAAAAGGATATGATCCTTTTGCTCTTATCTCTTTGCAAAAGTTGGGGTCTCTAGAAGAGTGGTTGAAACTCGACCCGTAAGTATAAAAAAAACTTGACTCGTTGTTTAAGCGTGTCAATGACTGAATTTTCATTGCTAAACAGGGATTATGGCAAAGAGATTATGCCGTTAACTTCTCTAGAGTGGTTTTGGATTCTACGAGAGCCGAAACAATGGCTAAAAGACACGGTAAGCCATGAATCTTTTCTTGTAGACTTCTCTTGTAGACTTCTCCTTCTCTTTGTAGACTTCTCCAGTAGATTTCTCCAGTAGACTTCTCCAATAGACTTTGATTATGTTCTTGATGTTTAACATTGATTCTTTTGGTTGTTTTGTTGCAGCACATGGATGCTGCATTGAATATGCTGAGGAAACGGTACAAGGCTCATCCAGAGTGGTTTAGGAGTGAAAAAATTTACATCCTCGACACAACTCTAGGTAACATATGGAATATGAGGTACAATGACTTTAAAGACTTCCCTGCCAATAAAGACGGGACTAGAAGAAAGCTACTAGTGTATTGTCTGAAGTACATTGAATGCCATGCTCTCGGCTATCCATTTAGTTCTGCTGCCTTGTGTGATGCGAACATAAGCGTATTCTGTAAAAGCTTGCGGATGAGATATTCGACGAGACTGAATTTCGTGGGGCAAACACATCAACGTATAAAGATTTGGACCTTTATGACTAATATTGGTCCAACCCTTTATATGCTTTGAACCTTTATGACTAATATTTCCTGCCCAACTTTTAGAAATCTTGCATATATATTGTAGATGTATGAAAAATTTATCCTTATTTTTTTCCTACTATGGCGGGATGTGACTCGGATAAACTTCTGTTTTTGTTTGGGATTTGTATATTCCATTGGTACGCTACTGATATGTTATTAACTTCTCTTGTAGACTTCTTTCTAAAACTGTAGACTTGAGGAGAAGACTTCATGTTCTTTCTAAGACATATACGATGACAACAAATTTAAATATTAAAAAACATAATCTTATAGCACCATGTTCGACAAAGACAACAAATTTAAAATCTATAAACGCAAATCATCTTAAAATTTAAAAAACATAAGCTTATAGATTAGATTAAGTACCATAATTTGCCAAATATACCGGAAGAGTAGATTAAGTACCACAATTCGGCTTCGTATGGCCCGGTTGGTTGCATTTTGAACAATTGTATTGAGCATGAATCTTCCGCGGTTTAGTACCTTTCATCCTTGCAATTTCTAGCCAAGTTTGCCACCTTGATTTCTTCTTCCGACCCGGATGCGTCTTCACGAAAGGAGGCAGACATGGGGTTGATTATATACCTTCACCGACTGGGTTTTTCGGGAAAATACTTTCCGCGTACGTCCAATACAAATAATCTCTCCCATACGTGGGGCAAACACCGGTAGCGACATCTTGTTTACTCTCTATCAAAGCGGCAATAGCATGCAAGCAAGGTATCTTTTTGATGAAGAAGACACCACATGTACATTTTTTTTGGCCCAAATCAACAATACAGTCACGTGCTCCTCCCTTCACATGAAACTGAAGATCATTAATGCGTCCCACTGTCAACCTAGACGCGTAATCATCATGAACCGCCAACAAGTATTCAACTGCCCGAGTATGGCGTGTTGTTAGACTTAGAGCATCTTCTTGCCTTTTACAAAACCACCTTCCTAGCTTCTCACGGATAAATTCCAAAATCAATGATATGGGAAATCCTCGAGCTACCTTAAGTGCGGCATTGATAGATTCAGCAATGTTGATTGTCTTTATGTTATATCTATCTCCCTTGAAGTGAACTCGTGACCATAGCTTTGGATCTGCTTCCTCCAAGTATGTTGCAATTTCTGGCTTTACACGGCGTATCAAATCCATGTATCGGTCATACTCATCAAGCGTATACGCATACGCATCGCCTTTGACCAAGTACATGAGTTGTTTTCCCCTATATTTTGTGACAATGTTACACTGAAGATGGTAATTAAATATACCTCGTGTTGCCCAAGGGAAAACCGTCTCGCATGTCTTCTTAATGGACCCGTGCCTATCTGAAATTATCACCAACGAGTATTGATCAGAAATACAACCGCTCAATTTGGTAAAAAACCATTGCCATGAAGCATCATTCTCAGCATCGACGATTCCAAATGCCAAAAGAAAAATCTGAAAATTACCATCTTGAGCATCCGCCACTAGCAAAACACCTTCATACTTTCCACTTAAATGAGTCCCATCGACCACGATTACTCGTCTAAGATACTGAAAACTAGCTATGGAGGCTCCGAACGATATAAATAGATATTTAAATCTATTGTGAGCATCAACCCTAAAAGCGGTCAATGTTCCCGGATTTGCTTCTTTGATCATATGCAAATAAGATTGGAGATTTTCATATCCATGTTCAGCAGTTCTCCTCACCATTTCTTGGGCGTATATCAATGATCTATATGAAGTGGAATAATCCAGATTCATACCAAACATCACCTTCATTGAATCTTGTATATGCTTTGGCGTAACTCCATCAATTATTCTGACGCGCTCGATAAATAACCTACCAACATACTTTGGAGTAGAGTGTTTCCTGTAAGCGACTCTGTCCGCTAGTGAACATGTATGCTTTTTAATATACTTTTTCACCAAAACCCGGTTTGGTTCATTCGTCACATCCGCTCTAACTTTCCACTTGCATCCTTTCACACGACACATAGCGACTAACAGAGTTTAAGTAGACTTGTATGTTTTGAATGCAAATCTTGACATCATGGCCGTCAATCGCAACTCTCTAAGCAGCTCATCCTTGCTACCAAAACTCTTTCCGACAAGTATACCATCAGACCATGTTGTTTTTGATCTTGCTCCTTCGCCAAGACAACGCTCACTCCCACCAACACCATCAAATGAGATATCATCTTCATCCTCATCTTTCACTTTTCCGTATACACTGTAATCTTCATTGATACCAACGCCATCAATTTTTATATCCTCGTCTTGCCATCACCATCTTCAATAACATGATCTTCTTCATTCGCACCATTTCATGTACCATCCCCATAGTCGTCACCATCTCCATCCTCGCATTCCTCAGCATCTATGTTTGTATATTCTTTACAACCACTGTCCAAAATTCCATCACAATCGTTGTTGACATCACAATCCATCTCCAACCGACTCGAGACACAAATATGTATAACATGCGCTCTACTTTAGCTCGATTAAATTCAGAACTTGTCTATCATTTGTGACATGCATTGGAGGAGTATCCAGCACCATATGTTGCAACACTGATTCCGGTACTGAATAAGTGATCTCCACCAAGTCTGATTCCAGCTTATATTCATCTTTTGCCATCTCAAGAAGATCACAATGGGTGCAATCATCACTAAAAAAAAAGTCTCCCTCCTTTAAGATTATCAACCACATATTGCCACGCCTTATCTTGAATAGCTCATTCTCCATAGAAAATAACTAACTAAACCATTCTTTGTAAAAAACAAATAGAAAACACATTAGCTCTCGAACATCTGATATAGACTTCACAAGCAGTCTACTAAAATGTGTGAAATACTAATTAATCATGAAAATTAGTTGGATTATAACAGAAGATGTGAAACTCAGCCATAAGGAAGAAAAATAATTAACACACATTTTAGATAAAGAAAATATGAAAATTCATCATACATAATTTTAAAATGATTTTTTAATTAAAAACTACAATATCGACTACAAATACAGTCTACTAGTAGATTTAAGTCAGAAGTCTACCAACAATAGCTAAATACTATTCAAACAAGAAAATTGATTTATACAATAAATATTGCACCTAAATATGTCAAATTCACATAAAAGGAAACTCATTAGATAACAGACATGTGAGAGCAAGAAAATCTAAAAAATTCATTATAAATAAGTTTTAAATGCATTTCTAAGAAAATTAAATCTGTAGACTTCACAAGCAGGCTAGATAATAGATATTAGTGGACTTTCTGGTGAAGTCTACATAATGGGTTATTTTTGCAATTACGACAAACGCTAGTAGATTTCATCAGCAGTCTATTAGGTTACTTTTGCATTTGACCAGAATTTGAGTTTTTCAGTTGACTTCTCTATGAAATCTGCTAAATAAAAAGGTTCTTTTTGCAATTGACCAAAGTTTGACTTTTTCCAGTAGACTTCTTTTGCAGTATACTAAATACGCAGAAAACCAGTAAACTCTATTAGAAGTCTGCTGAAATGTGTAGACTCCATTCTGAAGTCTACTCAAAAGGTCGGGTTACATTTGCAATTGACCAAATTGTTGACTTTTCGAGTAGACTCCATAAGAAGTATACTCTAAAAAAAGGTTAGTTTTGTGTTTGACCAAATATTGAATTAATTTATCAGTAGACTTCTTAAAGAAGTCTACTAATTTATTTAATAAGTAGTAGACTGTATAAGAAGTCTACCGATAAATATTTTTCTTGGTCAATATTTGAGATTTTGGTTAAACGCAAAACTAACCCGTCCGTATAGAACAAAATTATGATGTAGTCTGCTCAAAAAGTCAACAATCTAGTCAATGCTAGAAATAACCTCGGAGCAAACTCTATCTGCAGTCTGCTGTCAGCGTCTCCACCAGAAGTCTGTTCTATAAAGTCAAAGTTTTGGTCAAATGCAAAACTAAACCTATTTTCAAGTAGACTTAATGTGAAGACTACGAGTGTTTTTCTTGTTATCAAAGGAAAACAAACAGATTTCATGAGCAGACTACTTTGAATATTTTTAAAAATAGTCAATTGCAAATTTAACCTTTCGTTGACTAGCAGACTTCTAGTGCAGTCTACCAGATCAGAAAACACGGTTTTTAGCTCCGTTTCCGCCGTAGAGCTTGGTTTTCTGCTCCTTCACGCACCTGAAACTTCTAATATGACCGTTAACAAAGAAGTTCAGCCGTCGTTTATGCAAGAACCATTGAAAATCGATAGATTATGAGAGAAAAAATTTTGAAAACAAAATTTAGATATTTTTTGGATGAAATTGGAGAGGAAATGAGTGAGAAAGAAGTTATGAGCTCACAAATGAAGCTCTTATCCACGAAAAATCAGTTGGAGAAGCATTTAGAGCTTGATTTTGGTTGTTCATGGTGGTTGGAAATATTGATGATAATGGCATTTTCGTAAATAAGTTGATATATTTGGGTGCTTATTTGATAGTTTTGAATGTCTGCTTTTAAAAGAAAAATTCAAATAAAATGGCATTTCCATAAATAAGTTGAATCTTATGGTTGGTTTGATAAAATTTTGAGGAAAGAGAAAGAGGGAGTTACATTTGCAATTGACCACAATATTAAGGTTATTTCAATAAGCATTCCTTGTCTTTCTTTTTCCGTTAAATTAAAAGACCACACATATACAAACATGAATGTCAAATGAATGAATGAATAACAAGTAAACAATTATAAGACGTCAAAAATAATAAAGAAAAGCATATATAAAATAAAAATCTGACATTTAGGCATTTTTACATTCGGAAATTGTTTATGGAAATGCTTGAATTAAACCTTTTGTGAGCTTTACATATTCTAGCCAATTAACCATTGATGATAAAGGTACTTAATGAATTGATTAGACTTATTCGTTAATGCTCATTGATTATCTAATTGCAAACAAAGTTTAGCTTAGGTGATTTAATGAAATCGTTAGTGTCACGGAAGTGGCAATAGTCATATCATTGAGTTCCATGTGTATAGGATAGTGTTTTATCCAATATTTTGCATCATTATTTGATTGTTAATCTATTCTCAAGATAGTTGAGGCCATGGTCCATTTTCTTAATCTTATTTATCTTCTTGCAATTTATTTTCTTTCATTTATATCTTTTAAATCACAAGCCAACGACTATATGTATTGTCCTTCACATTGTCGTAGCTCGCAATTGGCCTTGTAACGACCCCAACCCGTAAATTTAAAATTTTTTCCTTCCAGATTATTATTATCACAAATAATAATGTTCAACGGGTCAACAACACAACTGTGGAAACAATACAATCAATAACCAATAACAACATTTAATAAATCTCATACTTTATTGAAACCCACCAAACCAATTCAATCCATAAACCATAATCCAACAAAAACATTCCACAACACTGACCAATAACAATCCAACATGGTTCCAGAATTACTAGCAATCTAGCAATTCAATAAACAACATCAATCAATCGAGTCCCTAGACCATCTCCTCTTCCTCGCCACGATCCCACGATCACACCTTGTCTTTACTTGCATCACATGGTTATACGAGATGCGTGAGTATTATCAGAAATACTTAGTGAGACGGTCATCCCATCTACAAGGCTATACACACATGCATAAGAAAATTGATACAATACCAGGATGAACACTCAACAAGACAAGCACGATCAAACAAACCAAAATCGCACAAACTGCACTGCGTCGATCGACACAAGCACCTTGTATCAATCGATGCACCCAGTGTGTCGATCGACACTCAACCCTGGTGTCGATCGATGCACTGTTACGCGTGTCGATCGACGCATCGACACAGACCCAAAAATCGAGTTTATCCTCACATGGCTCGACCCTTGGTCCCAACACATCGATTTCCTGCACAAATCCACTCAAAATAACACGAAATACACCTAATAACAGCAAGCAAACGCATCCTATCAACCCCTTTATCCATATTAGCCATGGTCACGCACTCATCTCATATCTGGAAGAAAAAAAGATGAGAAAAGGATGAAGACCACGAAGAATGACTCTCCAACACCGAGATCCACACTCCACCCACGAGAAATCACTCCAAGAATGATCTCCCAAGTCTCCCAGACGAATCTCCTCTCACAAATCTCTCTGTAAACTCTCTGAAACTTTTCTGAAACTTTTCTGAAACTTTCTGGAACTCTAAAAACCCCAAAATGCGGCCACCCTCTATTTATAGGGAAGTCCTAGGGTTTCACCCTAAACCGGCCCGTAAACTGACACTTAAATCGAACCGATCCAGTTCGATTTAACTTGCGTCGATCGACGCACACTACTTGCATCGATCGACGCACGACCAAAAATCAGATTCTTGGTTCACGGTCGTTACAGGCCTCTTCACCAACTTGATATTAAGAACATATTTCTTCATGGCAACTTTGAGGAGATTGTTTACATGCATCAACCCATTGGATTGGTTGAGAAAACCAAACCTAATCATGTGTTATTACTAAAATGATCTCTTTACAGTCTCAAGCAAGCTCTTCGTGCCTAGAACATGCGATTTGCATCATATGCCTACTTGCCGCCTTGCTTTCAAGCAAAGAACGTCAAGCAACTCCTTATTTGTGTTATGCAATGGTTCTGGCTTTGTTTATCTCCTCCTCCATGTTGATGACATTGTGCTTAAGGCGCCCTCCCCCAACCTACTACAACGCAATACTACAAGTTTGATCTCCGAGTTTGAGATGTCAGACCAAGGCCCACTCCATCACTTCCTCGACATAACTGTCGGACGCGACAAATCTGAACTATTTTTCCATCAACAAAACTATGCAACGAACATACTTCATCAAGCCAACATGATACACTACAATCGATGTGCTATACTAGTTGACAAGAAACAAAAACTTGCAGTTGATGGTGGTGCACTTGTCACTGACCCCACTCTCTAGCGAAGTCTTGCAGGTGCCCTTCAATACTTAACTTTCACTCATCCAAACATTTCATTTGCTGACGAACAGATATGTCTCTTTATGCATGATACCTATGAAGCTCATTTTAACTTCTTAAAAAGGATTCTTCGGAACATCAAGTGCACAATCCCTCACGGGATTCGCATGATACGTTCCAAATCTATGAATCTCACGGCATATTCAAACGCCAATTGGGCCGGCTATCCGTCAACGCGAAGATCCACCTTTGGCTACTGTGTGTTTCTCGGTGATAACACACCATCGCACGTTCAAGTGCTGAAGATGAGTACATTGCATTGCTAATGCAATTTCTGAGGCTACTTGGCTAGGTACGTTGTTGTTTGAAGTGAAATTCCCATCACGTGCAACAGTGGTCAATTGTGGTAATGTAAGTGCAATTTATCTCTTCTCAAATGTAGTGCAACATCAACTCAACAAAACAAGTGAAAATCGATATATATTTTGACTGAGAAAAGGTTGTCATTGGTCAAGTTCGGGTTCTACATGTTCCATCGGCACAACAATTCGCCGATATCTTTACCAAGGGCCTTCCATCTCCATTATTTTGACTTCCGGGACAGTTTCACCGTTCGCTCCTCCGACGCTAGGATGGCGAAGAGTTGTTAGCATTTATATCGTTTATATAAATATTCTTTAAGATACACACCTTAGATATTTTTTAGAACATTCTGTTTTATACTATAAGTATTGTTCTCGATAAATTATAGATAACAGAGTTTACCTAATTTACACATATCACACTTTATTTAAACTGAAATTAAAATCTAGCCTCTTAAAATGTTGTTAGTTTATATGAAAGTAAAGATAAATTACATTTCTTCCATTTCAAAACGTAAGTTGTTTTGGATAAAAGCACTGAAATTAAGGCATTATTTTTTTTTTCAAAGAGTGTCATTTAATATATAAGATAAAAATAATTCAACCAATTATAAATGACAATACAAAATACTATTAGTCGCACAATATTCAATAAAATAAAACGTATATACGAATGTCAAAACAACTTATAAGTTGAAACATAATAAAACCTTCAAAACAATTAATATTTTGAAACGGGGAAGTATTTGTATGATCAAATAATTTGTTGTTTTAGATTCTGAAAAATTAATTGATGGAAACTTGGGCAAAACTTCAAAATTTATTAAGTAAAATTGGTTAATTATATTTTACCATAATTTGCGTATATGAAATACTCCTTCTGTGTCACAAAGAATGTCATTCTACGACTTTATTTTTGTTTCATAAAGAGTGTCATTTAGTATTTTTAATGGAGAATTTAGAGTAAAATTCTAATTTTAACCCTATTCTTTTATTGTATTAATTAAAAAAGAGAAATGTATTTACTGTATTAATAAAAGATAAAATAGAATTTTTAATATTTTTTTAATTTATGTTTATATGGTTAAAATGACATTTTTTTAGAAATAGAGGGAGTAATAAAGACTCGGTTATGAATATTTCAATACTCCCTCCGTTTCAAAATATAAGTTGTTTTGATAATTCTAGGTACTTTTTAACTTTATTGATTACTGTGTGACCAATAGTATTTTGCAGTCGCTTTTTTTATTGGTTAAATTATATTTATAATATATATAATATGATACTTTTTAGAAGAAAAGTAGTTTCTTAATATGCGTACTTTTTGCCAAAACAACTTATATTTTGAAACAGAGGGAGTATTCATTTTGTGTGTATTTATACCAGATTTCCTCGGGTGTTAAGTGTTAACTCCCCTAACCCACATATTTATTACATTATGTCAATGAAAAGCCATTCCGATGATTTGTTTGTTTTAACAGTTTTCTCAATTTCAAAGGCTGCAATGAGCAGTTGCAATTAATTACGCTGGTATGAACAGTATCAGTAATTTTGACCTAACCCACACCTCTCCTCTGCTCTCCTCTCCTCGATCAAATATAATAAATTTATGAGAAAATATTTAAAAACAGAGACACATTTATTGTAAAGATGGAATTTTATAAGGAAAAGTTGAGAGAAATAGACAAAAGATAATAAATGAGTTGCTTGGAATCGTGGCAATGTTGGTTGCACACTGCACAGAGCACAAAGTTTCATAACAGAGGTAATGTTGCATGTGGCCCCTTCTTCTTACTAAAGCTCCTTTCTTAACTCTTTTGTCTCCATATTTTTCCACTCTTTTTTCTTTTAGAAAACAAAATCAGTTTTCAAATTGGATATTCCGATAAAAGATCATTAATGTTATCTGCTCCTTTCTTAACTCTTACTACTATTTTTTTTTTCCAGCAGAGAATAAGTATTTCAAGAAACAGTAAGATGGATCATCTTTATTAGTCTTATATTAGTGGCTATAAAACTTAGTCAATTTAATAATCTTTTCTTATTTATTAAACTTAGTGAAAGTTACGCATGTTTTTTTTGGTTGTCAACAATGAAAATAGAAAATATTTTTTCCTTTTTTAACCCATGTAAAAACAAAGTCTAAAGCCAACAAAACTAAATAAAGAATAAACATTTAAAAGATAGACTAGAGACACTGTAAAAAGAAATAAGAAAAAGAAGACTATAATTTTGTTAAAAAGTAAGAGAAGAAGAAGAGTAGCTAAGCCAACTTTACTTTTATTTTCACTTACCCTACTGGATTTTAAAAAATTATCTCTCTCTCTCCCCAACCTCAGTCACACACACACAGTCTCTCTACTCTCTAACCTATAGTCTCTCTCCTACCAGTAGACTTTAAGACAACTTTGTCTGAGTGTTGAGTAATAATGTAAAGAACCCATCTGGCTATTTAATAAACCTCAACTCAACCTCTCTGTCTCTCTCTCTTTTTCGATTTACTTATTAAAGCAGAGATTCAACATCATCGACCCATTCACCACTACTGCCATGGACTACGTAAGCTCCTTCTCTTTCTTCTTCTTTTCAATATCCATTCAAAGTTTCTTAATTTCTTTTGTAAACTTGTTTTCATATGTCAGGAATACGGAGGAGGAGAGTACTGCAGGAGGGGACACGTGCCGGCGTTTGGGAGCTGGGACTGGA
The DNA here is from genome assembly GCA_964056655.1 of Arabis hirsuta. Taxonomy (NCBI): domain Eukaryota; kingdom Viridiplantae; phylum Streptophyta; class Magnoliopsida; order Brassicales; family Brassicaceae; genus Arabis; species Arabis hirsuta. The sequence continues at coordinate 20,587,798 of OZ053299.1, read as the reverse complement.
ACGACGCCGTTCCGTTCACTCAGTGCTTCGAGACCGCAACTACTCAGCAGCAGCAGCCTGCTTTCCTCCACTACGCTCCTTACCCTCAAGATCGCGATCTTTACCTCGCCGGCGATCTCTACGACAACCACCACCTTGTCGCTCCCGCCGTCATCCTTCTCCCTCGTCGCCGGGTACTTCTCCTTCTTCTTATTATTTTTTTTATTGTGGTTTCTTGATTTCTTACAAAGCTCCCGTGAAATGTTTTTCAGGCCAAGGTCGGCCAGGAGCCGGCGGCGACGAAGAGGAACAACGGCTCCAAGGACCAACACGACTACAATGCGGACGCGCGTGAGTCGAACGCGCCGACGAGCTGTCCAACACCTGTGGTGAGGCGGAGGACGAGGGCGCCTAAACCTGTGGACGAGGACTTGTACAAAGTGTCCCCTCAGCTTCTCAACGTCAAATCCAAAAGGGTACGTATATGGAAAATCCTTCAATCTCGGGAGATCATTATTAGTATTCTTTGGACATTCTTGTTTAAGATAATATGTTAAAGACTGATTAGGGACATGTTGACTGAAATTGCAGAGAAGGGGAGGTGGTGGGTTTGGGTGCATTTCAAGGTGTTTCTTGCCAGCACGGGTGCTTTGAAGTTACAAGCGTGAGAGATTGGAGTCAGACGACAAGACTTTAGTTTTTTTTTTCTTCTTCTAATTAATATTATATATTCAAAAGACCATATAATGTTTGTGAGATTTTTATATGTATGTATTTTACTATTTATGCCTAGGAAAAAGGAGATGAATTCTAGTATAAAGGAAAAACAAGTAATGTAGCTTTGTCAAAAGCGAGCCATTATGGTAGTGGTGCTACTGTTACGTAAACTAGAGAAAAATGAGACTTGTTTTGCAACTTCTTTGTATTATGTTTTACTTTTGCTACAACTGTTGGCATAGTGTAACTGTTGGATTTGGTGAGATTTTAGGGATGACAAAGCTAAGGAGGGGAATGTTGAATAGTAGCTTAGCTTCTTCATCTATCTACACCAAAGTTTGACTCGTGGCATATACCTACCCACCCTCCTACTTTTTCCACTTTTTTTTTCTTAGAAAGCAGCCAGGGATTATTTATTGATACTGACATGAATTAGAAAATGTAACGCTCTTAATGTAACCTTTTGGTTTTAGGATTTTTTTTTTTTTTTTTTGTTTATATATGGATTAAAATTTTCTGTTTACAGTCTGACCAAAAACAAAAAATTATTCGAATTATAGCAGTCAATATTGTTTCGTTACATGCATATGAATTGTTGGAAACTAATTATAGTATAAGATAGTGAATAGCTTTTTTTAGCTCAAATAACCTGAGATGTCTGCAACGTATGTGGGATTTTTCTGTTAAAGTTGTTTGTTTATAGTAATAAAAGAAATATTTTTTAAAAAACTGGTTTGATAATTTTATATCATATTTTCAAAATTCAGTTTTATTGTGAAGTGTATAGATATCAAAATACACAGGTTTATTGTTATGTCAACTCCATTCGCAACTTCTGTAGTTGAAGATCGATTCCAAATAAGGTTTTTCTTTATTTACAAACTCCAATTGTTAATTATTTGTTGGCCACAGTATACGATTTAAGCACCAAAAATAATGTTGGCAAGTCGATTCTGTAAGAATAAATGAGGAAAATGACAATAAATTGAAAGTTAATTAGGAGAACAACGATTTACCGTTTGGTTTTCTGTAGTACGTACACCTTTCACAAAAGCAGTAGCATAATTTTGTTTAAATTGACTACGTTGACAAAATAATTGAGTCTATATGTAACCAAAAGAATTTGTATAACGTTAAAGTATAACATAATGCTGGGCGTGACTCTAAGGAAATAATGAAAGCCTAGTCCTTCTTCTTAGGTTACAACTTACAACTAGTATTAAAATCCAGGTTATAAAAACAAACTATTAATTTTCTAATAAAATTTTCTCGACTTTTTTTTATCTTTTTAAAAAATAAAAGAAGATAAAAGAAGAAAGAAAACACACGATAAAGGGAAAAGTCGATGTTTCAAAAATAAAAAATAAAGGCAAAGGTGGTAGAATTATGGCAATCAAATGTCATTTATAGAATTAAAAGACACGCTTTAAAATTAGAGAAAGAGAAGGCTTTGAAAAGTGGGAAAATTGCAAAAATATTATTTTGTGTATTTATTTTTAAAAATACTATTATAAATTTTTTTTTGGTAAAAATGATACTAATTAAGAATTTTTAAACTCTAGATCTAAAAATATTAAATCATAAATTTTTTTAACCCCAAACATGTCCTAAAACCTAAAAACTTAACTTTAATACAACATAATTAACTAAAACATAAAAATATATTATTGAATAAATAATTTTGAAAAATGACATTTTTGCAAAGATTTTGAAAACATGACATTTTTGAAATGTAGTACTTTAAAAATAGTATTTCTCAAAAAAATTCTCTTAAAAAATATCACTCTTAAAACACAATAAACAAAAACACATTACATAGATCGACCAAATTACCAAACTAAGGATCTGACTGATAGCATGTGATATCAAAATTGAGTTACAATAGATGTTATAATTTGATTTTAACTTGAAATATGTGGTAAAAACTGCAGATTTATGTAGTGAGTTTGCTGTAGAAATATGAGTTAACATTATTGTCAAAACAACTGACTGGTAACTTTTTTGTATAAGTTGCAGTTATATATTGAAAATAAATTAAATCTAAAATTATTAATAGTGAAAAAATGTATTACAAATTTAATAATAAAATATATTAAATGATATAATACTAGTTTAAACATAGTAAATTAAAAATATATATATATATATATATTTCTTAGCATAGTAATAAAAAGACCAGACCGTAAATTTTAAGACCATCTCCATTACACATTTGGTAAGAGTGTCTTTAACATATAATTAAAAAGAAATATTAATATTGTAAAATAATTTTTTTGGAGAATGTGAGATACTTGGGTCTAAAATGTTTTAATGAAGACACTTTTATTAAGTTTGTTACTTTTTTAAAACACTCATAATATAATATTAATATTTTATAATTAAATTTATGTTAAAACATTTATCAAAATTTGTGCAATGGAGATGGTTTAAGTGGACAAATACAAACCAGATATGAAATTTTGGAAGAGAAAAAATGAAATAGAAATTTGAAAACCAAAGACATCCATATATATATATATATATTATACATATAATTTTGTGGAAGTTCTTTTTTTCTTAAAAAGTATAAAATAAATTCAAAAATTAAGATTATAGGAACAAAGAAAGAAAACATTGTTTGAATCACTCAAAGAAAGAAAATAAATTTGAAAAACATTTAACCAATATGATTACAATATAACTAACAAAATAATCGGTGGAATTATAATAAATTATTCAAATAGAATTAACAAAAAAAAGCCAAAAAAGTTGGAAGTTACAATCTTTAATAGTGGAAGACTAAAAAAAATTCTAACTCAAACTCTAATTCATCACATTTTTCTTGATGTTGGTTTAATATTTGAGTTGTAACTCAAAATGGTAAATCAATTATAACTCACTTTAATTCAAACCCAAATTTTAGATTTTTAATTTGATACATGATTAGTAATATTTTTGACTTATCAATGAGTTAGATTCTTAACTCAAACTAAATCATAGATAACTCATGTCACCAATCATAGCCTAAGTCATGAATATTTGTATTTTTTTTTTGGTCGAAAATATTTGTAATTTTTAAATAACTTTTAATTTTTGATTTTTGATCTTTATTTATTCATTTTCTATCATGTGATTTATGTATCAGTTTGATCATAGATAACTTTAATACTATTTGTGAATTCCAAATAAAAAGTATTTTAAATTTTGTATTTACAGTCGGTCACTAAAAATCATAGAAAAAAATACATGAACAATAAGCTCCATATCTCAAATTTTTTTACTATATACGTAAAATAGAATTCATATTTATCAAAAACACAAATTTATTATATTAAATATACATTTAGTATAAAAAAAAACTGAACATCGTGCTTTAATAAATTGAGACGACCCTGATACAAAAACATCCAAATTGCTAATTCTTTGATGCATTTCGATATTGAAGATACATATCAAGTTATCTAAAAATACCAAATATTTATTATCACATACAAAAAAAACTTGATACAAGTTCAAAGCTTATATATCTTTGATTTAAAAATCATGGCTACTCTGTTTTTTTTTTTTTGTTAATCTGGAAACAAGTGATGGAGACAAGGTGATGAGGGTGGATCGAAGCAGCGTAATGCTTGTGATAAAACACGAATTCTCACTACAAGAAATACGGCCGAAGACGTCAGCTATTTAACGGGGAATGGAGTTATGTGGACTACTAAGTTTTTCTCATTCACACACCTGTGGATGAACATAAAACTATTGCTTTGTTTGTCTCTCTCTCTCTCTCAGGACATGAACAGCTTTTAATGGGTAAAAGCAATGCTTCAGGAGTTGTGGATCCTAATTTGGCACTCAGAATTATAAAAGATTCAGAGTAAGTCATGATGTGTATTCAAGGTATCATAGATTTACTGTACTGAGTTTGGGTAGGAGTATTAGTAGTGCTAAAACATAAACCTTGAATAGTGCTTATGATGTGCATATCCGTTTCACTCTATGAGACTAATGTGTTATCTGGGTACTTTCTAGATTGAGATTACAATAACAGTGATCGAGTTTAGTGAAATAGCATTTGTTGTACCCTTCTTCCTCACTTGGTAAATATTTACCATCATCATGTATTTTTTGCTCCAAGCACTTATATTGGTTTCTCAATTTTCTTAGGTTGATTCAGTACCAGCTGTTTTTGGTGTCACAAGGTATTTATAATCAATTCTATACTTTTAACTTATATTCTGCTTCTGTGATGCGTTTTGCTGTATCTTTTTGAAGTTTGAAGCCAATTTCAGTGGAAGATGTATTATTATAAATTGTCATTTATCCCCAATGTTTGATTTTTCCGTATGACCAAGGCCTCTTAATACACTGATTTCCAAAGAAATGGAAACGGTGGAGTACTTGGAGGTATCCTAATCACTGCTTTTATTTTATAATTTTCAAGAAAGCTTACTTGTGAGCTTTACTAATTTGTCTAAGGTTTAGTATACTTTTTATAATCTTCTGCTGCAATAGCTTGTGAGCTTTTTCTTCACATAGAATTGATCAGAACTACGTACTAGGATATACTTGAACAAGTATGGAAACACAATCATCTAATAGAATCATTATTTGTTAATTTAGTTTCACTTTCAACAGTCTTATCTTATGTATGGTTTTTTGAGATCATCAAGGTGCTATCAATGTTTTACAGGTGAAGGAAAACAGTGGAAATATTTAGCTCAATCACATTTTTCACCAAATAGTTGAGTTGCAACCAGGTAACAATGATATTTACATCTCTGACATTATATTGTTATATATATACGAATTGTGAAATCTTGGAATTTATCTGTTTCAGGAAAGCAGGCAATCAAAATTCCAAATGCTGTGATTTAAAATACTAGAAGAATAGTATAATATTTGTCCGCCAAATCTGTGTCTATGATACTACAGTTTTCAATATAGTTTATATCTTTTGTGTAAACAGATTATATTTGATAAATTTAATGAAAGATTTACTATAATGATCTTAATAAATGGGTTTTTGACTAGAATAACCTTAATCTTTCATAATTATTCAAATAACCTTGAAATTTTCTTAATACATGTTTTGTCCTTATTTCATTTGATAACCAAAAATGTATTTACGAAACTGCCATTAATGAGCAGCAAAGATTTTCCCGCCAAAAGCGAATAAGTCTACCGTTCATGTGATGGTAGATTTATTAAGTGGTTGGTAAACTTATTGATGTTCGCGCAATGGTAGACTTATTTATAGTGGTGATAGATTTATAAAATGTGGTAGACTTATTTCTATTAGTGGTATAGTTAATTTTGTGATCGTGTAGACTTATTTCTAGTAGTGGTAGATTTAATTTTGTGATCGGTAGACTTATTGATGGTTCGCGCAATGGTAGACTTATTTATAGTAGTGGTAGACTTATTTATAGTAGTGGTAGATTTATAATATGTGGTAGACTTATTTATAGTAGTGGTAGACTTATTTATAGTAGTGGTAGACTTATTCAAAAAGGGTGAAATCGTAATTTACCCTTCGTCTTCTTCACCAACCCAAAAGCTGTCAAACCCTAACAATGGCGGCCAACCTGTATTTAGCTCGTTTTTACTATATTTTAACTTGTTTTCAACTGCATTTAGCCTAAAACTAGTATATCTAACCTCATATATCCCTTATCTAACCAAATATCAAAAGATTTCAATATTTTTTTCTTACCTTGTGATTTTTAATCCGATTTTATCTAAATCCGGTGGCACACCTCCGCCGAACGTGTCTCCGGTGCTTCCGCAGCCTCCACGGTCGTCTCCGGTGTTTTTGTGTTTTTTTTAAGTAAAAAATGACAATGGCATTTTCGTAATAACAAAACATAACAATGGTTTTTATGTCTTATAAACCTTTTCTTAGTATTTTGAGACTTGTGAAGGTCATTCTAATAATTAGGCCATTTATCGAGATCGTTCTAGTAATTATCTCTAATTTAATTGAGATTTGGATTTATTTTCTATCCTTAGTTTAATTGTAATTTAGATTATTTAATAAATAATTGAATTCCCAGTTCAAGGATTTTTTAAAGGGAGCTTGGAGTAGAGAGTGTGAATCCTATGCTCCAGAAAACTTTCATGAAGCTCTCAAAAGGTGAAGACACAGAATAGCAGAATGGAAATCAAGGCAGATCACTAATTCTCAAAGGAGGATTTATGAGCTAAAGGAATGACTTCACACAACGTATGACTCCTCACATTTAGATTATGATTATATTAACTGGTTAAAAGCTGAATTGCAGAGTGAATACAGATTGGAAGAGGAGTTTTGGAGGACAAAGAGTCGTATGCTTTGGCTTAAGGCGGGAGATCATAACACAAGGTACTTCCATGAAAAAACCAAACAAAGAAGAAATCTAAATAGAATTACTTCCATCAAGGATGATGAGGGAAGGATTTGGTTTGGTGAGAAAGAAGTGAGTAATGTGATTGTCTCTTATTTTGCTAAGTTATATTCATCTGAATGCTGTAATGATATGGAAGCATTTCTCCAGCCTTTGCAGCCAAAGGTTACTCCAGAAATGAACATGCAGCTAACCAAACCAGTTACGGAGGAGGAGATTTTTGCAGCATTACAACAGATGAATGTTGATAAAGCGCCTGGACCTGATGGTATGAATGTAGGATTCTATAGGCATAATTGGGAAGTGGTTAAGCAGGGAGTAATCAATCATGTTAAGCATTTTTTCACTCATGGAACCCTTAATCAGGAAATGAACCATACTCATATATGCCTCATCCCAAAGATAGATAATCCTTTGCAAGTTAAAGATTTCCGGCCTATTAGCTTGTGTAATGTTGCATATAAGATTATATCTAAGGTGTTAGCTGAGAGGTTAAAGCCGTTGTTGGGGTATATTATCTCTGAAAATCAGTCTGCATTCATACCGGGAAGGTTGATTACTGATAATATTTTCATTGCTCATGAGCTTTTGCATTCTCTGCAAACAAAAAAGTTAAAAACACCCTATATGGCGTTAAAGTTGGATATAGCTAAAGCTTTTGACAAGTTAGAATGGAAATTAATTGAAGCACTAATGAAGAAGTTGGGTTTTGCAGAGACATGGTGTAAGTGGATTATGGTATGCGTCACTTCTGTAAGTTACTCAGTGCTTGTAAATGGATCACCATTGGGTAAAGTTATACCATCAAGGGGAATACGGCAAGGTGATCCAATTTCTCTTTATCTATACCTACTGAGTACTGAAGGAATCTCTGCTAACCTTTCTAATTGTGCAAAAGAAAAGCAAATACAGGGGTTTAAAGCCAGTAGGGGAGGGCCAACAATTACACACATGTTATTTGCAGATGATTCTCTTCTGTTTTGTAGAGCAAATGAATCTGATTGTAAAACTCTGCTTGCAGTTCTGGAAGGTTATGCGAAAGCATCAGGCCAAGCTGTTAACTTCCAAAAGTCAGCCATTATGTTTGGGAAAGGAGTTAAGGCGGAGACTAAAGGTGTAATTTCTGGCCTAACCAAAATACAAAGAGTTGGAGCATTTGGTCATTACCTTAGTTTGCCAGAAATGGTAGGAAGAAGTAGGAATGATACTTTCTCATTCATCAAGCAAAGAGTCTTTCATAAGGTTGAGAGTTGGTATTCCAAGCTTCTTTCTCCTGCAGGTAAGGAAGTTTTAATAAAAGCAGTAGCCACTGCTTTACCTACATATTGCATGTCATGCTTTCTCCTTCCTGCAGGATTAATCAACCAGATTACGGCAGCTATTAGGCGATATTGGTGGTCAGAGCATCAAAATAAGAAGAAAATTCCTTGGCCGGCTTGGAAAAAGATTACAAAGATGAAAGCTATTGGAGGTCTGGGATTTAGGGATATTAGAAATTTCAATATGGCATTGCTAGCAAAGCAAACATGGAGAATTTTGAAGTATCCTGACTCTCTCTTAGCAAGGGTTTATAAGGCGAAATATTTTAGAAACTGCAATGTTTTAGAGGCAGCACATGGAAGTAGATCAAGTTATGCGTGGAAAAGTATTTACCATGCAACTAAGGCTGTCTCTGGAGGAATAAGATGGCTGGTTGGCAATGGTAAGGAGATAAGAACCTGGAGAAATAACTGGCTAAGTAAAGATCAAGGACCATGTCCAGAAAAGTGTAAGCAAAACAACATCTATTCTGATATGAGAGTTTCTGAGTTGATGCTCCACAATGTTGCTCAGTGGGATGATAACAGACTGTCACAACTGGTTGCGGATGAGGATATCTCTAAGATAAAGCTAATAAAACCAAGTGTTTGTGGAGGAGAGGATACAATCTTGTGGCATCACACAAAGGATGGAGAATATAGTGTTAAGTCATGTTACCATTTCATGAACGCTTCAAGTCAGTCTTATGTTTCTCAAGAAGATAGGCAGATTTACAAGAAGCTTTGGGCTCTCAACATACCATCCAAGATAAAGCATTTTTGGTGGAAAGCCACACATAATATTCTTCCAGTTGCAGAAAATCTAAAGAAAAGAGGCTTGAGAATGGAGAGTTCATGTCAAGTCTGTGGTGAGTGGGATGAGACAGTTAGCCACATGCTATTCCACTGTCGAGTGGCAAAAGAGACTTGGAAACATTCACCAGCAATAGCAATTACTACAGCAGGTAGTAACAACTCTTTAGACCATCCTTCATCTAATATATATGAGCTTATGGAACTAAATAAGCAGGGAGGAGATTCAAATTCAGGCAATGTACCATTATTTCTTTTTATTGGATGGAGGATTTGGAAGATGAGGAACAAACTAATTTTTAATGGAAAGAGGGATTTCATTCCTAATATAATAGCTAGAGCTGTAGAAGATCATCGCCAATGGATAGAAGCTCAGAGGAAGAATGACATCCATGAGAGTCAAAATAGCCATATTAGGAGGAAGTTCAAACCGACATCTTTATCTGATTTAATCAATCTGCCTCACTCTTGGTTTTGCATTGTAGATAGCTCATGGGTTTCAGAGAGAGACAGAGCAGGAATTGGCTGGAAGCTGATGGATGGTGTTGGATCAAATGTCATGACAGGTTCATCTTCTCTGGATCCGATTGCTAGTGCTCTTGAAGCAGAAGCATATGCACTTAGGGATGCAGTGCAGCACATAAGGAGACATGGAAATGTGAATGTTGCATTTGCAGGTGATTCCGAAACTTTATTTAACACTTTGAAGAGATGCATAGAAGAAAAATTTAAAGGCAGAAATCAATTAATTCTCACTTACTGTGAGGATATCAAAAGAATGATTCAAGATGAAGTAGCCACTGGCTTCAAGTTTTACAATGTATCACGTCAGGTTGTTAAAGATGCAGATAGTCTGGCAAAGAGATCAAGACTAGAAGGGTCTAATTATGTAATCAAATGGTTTGTTGTATAATAACAACTCTTGTAATATTTTCAGTTATAATGTTAAAATTTAGCCGGCAAAAAAAAAAATTTAGATTTATATATGTGGGTTTTTACAGAAAAATTGGACTTACGTCAGTTGTTGAAATGACGCAAAAGGAGACAGAAACCGTCGCAAGGGTTTTAACGTAAAAGTACTCGTCACTTGTTTTAATGACGTTAAAATAATTAGCGTCGGAGGATGTTACGTCAGTTCTCAAACTGACCCATATATATTTGAGTCACTCGTTAACCGACGTTATGTCTTTTCTTAACCGACGTTAATTGCCGTAATTTTTCTAGTGTCTCTAGGCTATAGAGGTCTGGTCTCGACATAGTAAGCAGAAAGAGATAAAGCAAGTTTTGCACAAAAAACTTGGGTTTAAGAAAATTCAGATTTTATTGATATATCAAAGGTGAACAATTACAAAGCTGCAAAAATAAACCTTATATTATGGTTCTTCAGCTTCAAAACAAAAACAAAAAAATTACAAAAATTTGAAATAAAAAATAAGGAAATGGTTGTCCAAAAAAAAAGATAAGGAAATAAACTAAATGAAAACACAAATTATGTCTCTAAATGAATTATCATAGAGAGACAAATGTAGGATTAGACAAGATAATAATGATAATGAAAATAACTGAAGTTCCTTACCTTTCTTACCTTGGTCGTGGTTGTCTAGGTGCAGGAAAAGGAAAGCTTTGACTTGGTTTATCTTGACTAGAATCTGAAAACTTAAAGGAGCACATTATTGGCTTGGGTTTGGCGTTAAAGTAAGGGCTAGAAATCTTGCACCATTAAGTTTGGTCCATTTGTTGGTTCTTGTTGCTCCATTGATGTTATGGTCCATACTTGTAAGTAATAAACTGGTCCATCTTGAAACTCTAGCTCATAATGCTCTTCTTTGGTTTTCTCTTGATCAGCTTGATTGATGGCTTGTTTTATGCTTTGATTGTACTTGTACTGAAGTGTTCTCGCTCTTTGTCTTCACACTGCTCTTTCATAAAGGAGGGGAACTTCAACATCTTGTAGATGTGGCTCGGTTAAGTCTGGTTCAGCTTCAACGGTCTCATCAGAACGCGCATATATCTATAATAATGATGACCTTACTTTTCGAATGTTGACCTATGCTCACCTCTTCATAATTTAAAAATCCATCTATGCGCGTATATGTTGTGTCAAAGCTCACTCATATCAAGAAACTTATGATATAATCTTTGGGATTAATAATTTTTGTCATGTTTAACATCCTCCATATGTTGAATCTCCTTCTAAAGGTGTCCACCACACTAAGGGAAACTGCAACGATGATATCTCCATAACAAACTGAATAAACCACAGACCGATTAATGAATTATGGCTCAGGATAAGCTAGGTTCTTTCGCAAAATTCATTGAGCCACGCTTTTCGGATCATCGCTATGCAACTTTAATATTGACATACGCTTACAGACAAAGAAAGTTCTTTTTAGAAAATTTCGCCCACATTATAGATCACAAAGACTTCTCCAACTGTCTCCGTTAAGTAGGACATATGAGTATCCAGTACAAACTTTAAAAATATTTGAAACTCTTTAAGCCAGTGATACGTTGGGTAAATTATACTCAATATAGTGGTATCTTAAACAGGGTCAACGACAGAATTGTATCCCTAAAGAGTATTCAAACCAGAGCTCACCAACCTATTTTCTGACTTTGCGTGAGTTGAACATGAAGCAAGATTCTTTGGTCCACGTTGCGTTTAGCAAAGAAAAATATTATTGAAAAAGTCGAAAGTGTAACGGTTAAATTTAAGAGAAAAAAACTCAAATGTCTTCCATAAATCAGTTATTCAATGAATCTCTAGGAACTGTATCTCCTCCTTACCGATAAACGCGATATGTTATCTCTAACCCTAATGATGTGGAAACAATGATATCTCTTATTTTCAAGCTATTTTGGGAACTCTGAATCCCAAATTGATCGCTTCCTCAATCAACTTTTTGAATGATTTATTACCGTTTTGGTATAACTATATCCAAGGTCAGAGTTTGCTTGTTGAGGTAATCGAGAAAGAAGTTTGATATACTTTGTTCTCTTAATTTACCAGTAGATAAAAGCTTTGGACATGATGGGTATCCAATAGAACTTTACCGGTTACTTGGGAGTTTATTAGAAAATATTGTTACCGATGCAATTTAAGAATTCTTAAGACCAAGAAAACTGCTAAAAAACTTCAACACATTACGTTTATAAATCGTCCTAAGCCTCTAGAATTTCAGAGTAACAAATTATTAATTGTTGCAACTTAATCCATAAAGTAATCTCCAAAATCATTTCATATAAATAAAAAGTTATCCTGCCAACGTCAATCTCGGCAAATCAATCAACTTTTCTACGAGGAAGAAATATTGTTGAGAATGTGCTTTTAGTTTTTGAATTAACAAGCTTATGATTGTGCTATTTGCCTTCCTAATCCTCTACTAAAGGTTGATCATCATAAAGCTTTTGATTCATTAAATTGGAAGTTTTTCTTAACGATTGTTGGAGATGTTCAACTTTCATGTATGGAGAATTGTTTGGTTTAATGAAGGGATTCCCCCAAAGAGATATGCTTTATTCTTATATATCTTTATTATGGTCATAAAATTCTTATCTTTATCTTGTGTAGTTCACCTATGTATTTTCATGATGTATATCTGATGCAAAAATCTCTATCACGCATGTCACTTATACAAGCGACTTGATAGTGTTTTTCAGGTGGTAGTTGCAGTTCACTTCTTAGTAATATGGATGTACTAAAGCAATTTGAAAATTCTTGTTGGTTCGATTACTAGAACTTATTAGTAAGTCTACCACCACCACAGATTTACTAAACTGACTTTAATAAATGGGTTTTTGACAATTTTGGTCCTAAAGTTTCATAATTACTAGAACGACTTTGAAAATTTTTTAAAACCCGATTTGTCCTTATTTCCTTTGATAACAAAAAACGTATTTACGAAACTACCATTAATGAGCTTCCCGCCAAAAGTAAATAAGTCTACCGCTCACGTGATAAACTTAATTTACTGTAGTGGTAGACTTAATTATCTGTTGTGGTAGACTTTTTAATCTATGGTGGTAGACTTAATTATCTGTTGTGGTAGACTTAATTATCTGTTGCGGTGGTAGACTTAATAATCTGTAGTGGTAGACTTAATAATCCGTCATGGTAGACTTATACATCTGTTGTGGTAGACTTAATAATCTGTAGTGGTGGTAAACCTAATTATCTGTGGTGGTAGACTTATTAATCTGTGGTGGTAGACTTAGTTATCTCTTGTGGTAGACTTACTAATATGTGGTGGTAGACTTAATTATCTGTTATGGTAGACTAATTAACTTGTGGTGGTAGACTAGTAGACTTAATTATCTATTGTGGTAGATTTAATAATCCGTCATGGTAGACTTAACTATCTATTGTGGTAAACTTAATTATCTGTTGTGGTGGTAGACTTAATAATCTGTAGTGGTAGACTTAATAATCCGTCATGGTAGACTTATTGATCTGCTGTGGTAGACTTAATAATCTGTACACGTGGTAGACTTAATTATATGTTGTGGTAAACTTATTAATCTGTGGTGGTAGACTTAATTATGTCTTGTGGTAGACTTACTAATCTGTGGTGATAGACTTAATTATTTGTTGTGGTGGTAGACTTAATTATCTGTTGTGGTAGACTTAATTAACTTGTGGTGGTAGACTTAATTTACTGTTGTGGTAGACTTAATTATCTGTTGTGGTAGACTTAATTAATATGTGGTGGTAGACTTAATTATCTGTTGTGGTAGACTTATTAATCTGTGGTGGTAGACTTATAATCTGTAGTGGTGGTAGACTTATTTCCTGGTGATATGCAGTGGTAGACTTATTGACCTGCAGTGGTAAACTTAATAATCTGTAATGGTAGACTTAATTAATCTGTTGTGGTAGACTTAATTATCTGTTGTGGTAGACTTAATTAATATGTGGTGGTAGACTTAATAATCTGTTGTGGTAGACTTAATTATCTGTTGTGGTAGACTTAATTAATATGTGGTGGTAGACTTAATTATCTGTTGTGGTAGACTTATTAATCTGTGGTGGTAGACTTATAATCTGTAGTGGTGGTAGACTTATTTCCTGGTGATATGCAGTGGTAGACTTATTGACCTGCAGTGGTAGACTTAATAATCTGTAGTGGTGGTAGACTTACTAATATGTAGTAGTGGTGGTAGACTTAATAATCTGTGGTGGTATAATTATTAATCTGTGGTGGTAGACTTAATAATACGTGGTGGTAGACTTAATTATCTGTTGTGGTAGACTTATTCTCAATGGTGGTAGACTTGTTTAGATTTCGCATGGTAGACTTGTTTGTGGTAGCTGTAGACTTGTTGTGAAATCACTGTTTTGCCCTCAGGCAGAACTTGAACGGTGAAGAACTAGGGTAGCCGCCGCCATAGCTTGGTTTTTTCATTTGGACGAACCTCCTCTCTTGAATATCAAATTCTTACCTCAACCTTTACACAGTCCATAGACTTAATAATCCGTAGTGATGGTAGACTTATAATCTGTAGTGGTGGTAGACTTATTAGTCTGTGGTGGTAGAGTTAATTATCTGTTGTGGTAGACTTACTAATCTGGTGGTGGTAGACTTAATTATCTGTTGTGGTGGTAGACTTAATTATCTGTGGTGGTAGACTTAATTTGCTGTTGTGGTAGACTTAATTATCTGTTGTGGTAGACTTATTAATCTGTAGTAGTAGACTTATTAATTTGTAGTAGTGGTAGACTTATTTGTAGTAGTGGTAAACTTATTCAAAAAGGGTAAAATCGTAATTTACCCATCATCTTCTTCAACCCAAAAGCTGTCAAACCCTAACAATGGCGGCCAATCTGTATTTAGCTCGTTTTTACTGTATTTTAACTTGTTTTCAACTGGATTTAGCCTAAAACTAGTAGATCTAACAACATATATCCCTAATCTAATCAAAAATCAAAAGATTTCAAGTTTTTTTTTCTAACCAAAAATCAAAAATCAGATTTTAAATCCAATTTTATCTAAATCCGGCAGCACATCTCCGCCGAGCGCGTCTCCAGTGCTTCTACAGCCTCTGCGGTCGCGTTTGTGTTTTTGAGTTTTTGATTTTTTTTTTTAGTCAAAAATGACAATGGCATTTTCGTTATAACAAAACATAACCCTGATTTTTATGTCTTATAAACCTTTTTTGGTATTTTCAGATTTGTGAAGGTCATTATAATAATTAGACCATTTATCAAGATCGTTCTATTAATTATCCCTTAATATTAACGTAAAACCTAAAAACAAAGTTGTGCCATTATTATTATGGCTCTATTCGTTTCGAGGTTTCTGTTGACAATGACCAACATACGATCAATAGTGACATGTTTTTGTTATTCATTTTATAGTTGCTATTGAACCACAAAATCAATCACATTTTATTTGTTTTGTAAATTGTAATTGCCGAACGATAGTTTCAACAACTTACGAATAAAAAATTAATCGTAACTTTTTTAACGTTTTAAAATTTTGAATTACCGATTAGAATCACTTGCAATTTGCAAAACAATCATGAATCTTTAGCATACAACTAGGCATGTCAATAAGGACCAATACAATACAACCACTTTTAAGTTGATGATCCCATCAGCGGAATGATATAGCGACGACCCAAGAACACATTTTTTCACCAGTTACAAAGACATTTTTTAAGTTTACAAAAAAAAAAGAAAAAGAAAAAACAGTGAGATAATTACTGAAAAGAGATGCTCTCTTTTACATAATAAACTTTTAAAATTGAGTTAGAGGCAACAACCACCGTCGTATAATGAATTTCAAATTTCATATCGAGGCCCACGACGACCGGCGCTGAAGAAATAGCATATCGGAGATGAGCGGCGCGAGACTGTGCTCTCTGGTGGCGGAGCTAGGTTACGAAGGCGCCGGAAAGTTAGACCCCGACAGCTTCGAATGGCCTTTCCAGTACGACGATGCCCGTCCTATCCTCGACTGGATCTGTTCCTCTCTTCGTCCCTCCAATGTCCTCTCTCTCGCCGAACTCTCCCTGTGTGTTTCCTTTTCCATTCTCATTCTCGATTTACATTCATTCTGGTTCAAGAACTCGAATGTTTCACTTCTCAATGTTGCCTTTTTTTTTTTTCCAGATTCGGTTGAAATTGTGTTAGTTTCGGTAAATTAGGTATATGCTAGTTTGATGAAGCTCGTATTGTCGCAATTAGTAAAAGCCTTGTGGTTATACCATCTATTATTGTAGCTAGCTAGCTAGCTTATTTTCTCATTGATCAATGCTATTTGGCATTTTAGTTTTGTTGAACAATGAATCCGCTGTGATTCCTTTGCTCTCTGGCACGTACTTCTTCAGCTGCATATTATATTCTTTGCCAAATATAAAGGGTTTTAGTTGTATATGCGCTGAAGAATCTTGTGAATCCATCCTAGCTATTCTTTGTCATGTATTTTGGTGGTTGTACTTTAAGATTCTTCTTGCTATGTAGTTAGTTCATATATAAGTGGTTAATGTGTTGCTCTCTTATTTCTATATCCAGCTATGAGCAATTTCAAAAAGAAGGGAAGCTCTTAGAGGTAACTCCTTGTGCCATTATGCTTATGTTTTTTTTTTTTTTTTTTTTTTCTGGCTTTGGAAGTTCATCAAACCTATATGCATGCGTCTAAGATGTTACTTTCCTTTCTTTCTTATGGTGCATTACTTTTTTCATGGATTCAGGGCGAGGATCTTGATCAGGCCTATGATAGCATATCAGCTTTTTCTTCCAGGAGAAATAACCAGGAGGCGGTTTTTGGAGCAGAAGAAAGCTTAAAAGAAGTAAGGTTAGACTTTCATTTCGCACATGCAATTCTGTATTTTCTGTTTCATGCGTTTTTAAGTTTATTGAGGAAAATTTGCCAAGGACTTAGTTTCACGTCACTGGGAATAAGTATGACTGTCCATTTGTCTCAGATCTTCTTAGGTGGTACGAGCATATCATCTGTACACTAAGTTTTATTGACCTGTGATGCACTGTTAAAATGTTTCTTTTCCTTGTGAGAAATGGAGTAATTTTTTCCAGAACTTTAGTTTCAAGTCACTTATCTCGTTAGGTCATCATGCGTTTTCATGAGGGCACTAGGTTTTTTGACCTTCTGGTGTTTTAAATAATTGTATTTTGTTATTCCCTATGATAAATTTATGTAACTTTTTCAGGGACTTTAGTTTCAGATCACTTGGATTTATAAGTATGACTACACTCATGTTCTTATTCTGTGATATATATCCTTATCTCATCAGATGTGTTCATAAGTGCACTAGGTTTTGTTTATCTAGTCGTGTATTTCAATCATTACACCAACACCACTTATACTTTCTTTTAATCGATAGAGATGCAACTTTGGCGCATAAGGCTGAAGCATTGGAGTTGCAGAGGCAGCTAAGGCGCTTACAGACTCAATATGATTTACTCACTGGCCAATCTTCAGCTCTGATTCAAGGAAGACGTGCTCGAGTTGCTGCAACTTCTGCTGTCTCTGGACAGATAACAGCTATTGAAGACAGCTTATCTGCTAGAAATTTGCAGGTTTCATACACGCCCTCACACAATTGTAAAGTAGAATTTGCAATTATTTTGGTCTTTGATAAGTTTTTGTGATGTTTCCTTTCGGAACTTTCCTGTGATTTAGATGAATGGAGTTCTAGGAAGACTGGCTTCCACTTCTCAAGAGCTGGCGCATTATCATTCCGGCGAAGGTGTCCTTTCTACCCCTTCTCTATCTTTTGGTTGAACTTCTCCATGTCTGGTGAACTATAATACATCTGGTTTGCAGCGGAAATTAATTGGCTTAAATACAGTATACTTTTGAATTGTTATCATGGTTGAGGAACTTTTAGCTGCATAAGATAGTTGCTTATCTAGTAGTTAGTTTGAAAGATCAAATTAGTTGGATTGGGTTTCTGTTTGTACTTTGTACCTAGAATTTCATTTATGGAAATTCTCTGTTAGTTATCTGTGTTAAGAGTTTCATGGGTAGCAAGTTGTATTCTCCGTGGACATTTCTTTTGGTTGATAGACAAAGAAGTGGGTTTTGACAGCTGTTTCAGCAAAACGGTTTTCTAACTGATTATTTGTATGGAATATGGATCATAATAAATTTTCATCAACTCTTTTTGTCAATTTAATTGGCTGTTTATGTGCAGAGGATGGAATCTACTTAGCATACTCCGATTTTCATGCCTACTTGGCTGGAGATTCAGCTTGCACAAAAGAGCTAAATCAGTGGTTTTCTAAGCAGCTGGACACAGTAAGTGGTGAAGACATTGCTGATGATTTTAATATCTTTTAGTCATATAGAAGAGTCAAGCTAGTTAAGATCTTATCCTTAGTATCTTGTGAGAAATGCTACCGTTTGATGATTTCTGAGAATGGAAAAAATATCAGCCGTTATTTGTCTTGCACCTATTATGTACTCATTTATGTTCTTTATCTGCTGTCATGTCAGGGGCCATATCGTTTAGTTGCAGAGGAAGGAAAATCGAAATGCTCATGGGTTAGTCTTGATGATACTTCAACCATGTTGCGAGGTAATGTTCCTACAATGTGAATTTTGTTTTTCAGAAATACTAGTGTTTTGCCTGAAATTCTTATATCCTTTTGCAGTTATGTAACTTTCCTCTGTATTATAAAAATCCTACGTCTTGCATTTAGAAGAGTTATTTATGGTGCATAATTCTTACTTGTTTGAGGCTATTGTGCATCTATAACTTTTTTTTTTTACAATGCAGCAGACTTGGAAAAGTCACAACATCAACGTGTATCTGAACTGCAGCGGCTTCGATCCATGTATGTAATATGTGGTAGTCCAGGAATATATCTTTCAGCTTTCACTCTGACCGTTACTCTTGATTTGCTTTGAAACTTTTTATCAAGTTTTGTCATCCAGGAAAAAATGTTTGTGTAAAGGGTCTCTCATGCTACTTGGGGCATACGAAATTAATACTGGAAACCACTTATTACAAGATCTCACTCTCCAAGCCGTTTTCTTATTATTCACAGATTTGGAACAAGTGAGAGACAATGGATTGAAGCACAGGTCGAGAATGCTAAGCAACAAGCTATTCTCTTGACACTCAAATCTCAAGTAACATCAGTTGAAGCCCATATTCATTTTGATCTACATTCTTTAAGGTAGAAAAACATGAAACTTTGAAGCAAGACATTGATAAAATTATCGTTGAATCTTTAACTTGTTAACTGTAAACTGTATTCTGGTGACCATGTTCTTATCTTTACAGGAGAAAACATGCCGATCTAGTTGAAGAAATCTCTACCCTGTATCAGAAAGAAGAAAAACTCTTATCTGAGGTCGGTTCATGTACTCAGTTCTTGACATTTCAAGTTTCCTGTTTCTAAACTATAACAAGTAGGCATTTCTTTGGGTAGCTACATATTTGCTTATTCTGTTCTTCTTTTTAGACTATTCCTGAACTATGTTGGGAGCTCGCTCAACTCCAGGACACCTATATCTTGCAAGGTATTCAGCATTTACTATAAGTTATTTACCTGTAGCTCTTGGATAGTTTTGGGCTTTCATATGATTTTGCTCATCACAACATTGTAGGTGACTACGATCTAAAGGTCATGCGTCAAGAGCTGTATATTAGTAAACAGAAAGTGGTATGTTGGCCTTAAGTTTTCCTTAATTCTTTAAGATATGTTGACCACAAGACAGCGTGTTTTCCATGTTTGAGATATCAAGCTTTACTTGTCATTCTGTCATCGATATGTGATTTTTTTTTTGTCACAGTTCATCAACCATCTGGTGAATCAGCTTGCAAGACACCAGTTTCTGAAATTAGCTTGTCAGTTAGAAAAGAAAAACATGCTTGGAGCATTCTCTTTGCTAAAAGTAATTGAATCCGAACTTCAGGGTTACCTCTCTGCCACAAGAAGCCGCGTGGTATGGTCATATCCATAGTTCCCTCCTTTCTCCAACAATTGGATAAAAAGACTAATTTATCTCTCCACTATATATCCAGGGGCGGTGTTTGGCTCTGATCCAAGCTGCATCTGACGTGCAAGAACAGGGAGCAGTGGATGACCGTGACAGCTTTTTACATGGAGTTAGAGATCTATTGAGCATTCACTCAAGTAGTCACAACTATCATTTTTACATAGTTATTCCCTTTATCTGAAATTTCGTAACCTAGTTTTAAGCTGATGATCTTCATTTCCTCCTGTAATAGATGCCCAAGCTGGATTACAGACCTATGTCTCAGCTCCAGCCATCATTCAGCAGATTGTTGCTCTTCAATCGGATCTGTCGTCTCTTCAGTCTGACCTCGAGAATTCCCTTCCTGATGACAGAAATAGATGCATTAACGAGCTGTGAGACACCATTAACACAAAATCTTCATAAAATTTCTCACGCTCTTCCACAGAAATAAGTATATATGTGCTTATATATCATTCTCTTCTGTCTCAGGTGTACTCTTATTCAGAACCTGCAGCAACTACTCTTTGCGTCGTCAACTACAGCGCAACCCATATTGACACCATGGGTAAATACTAATAACCATTTTATCCCTTAGTCTAAAACCGATAACCTAGAGTTTAACTCATGTTGTTTCTCCATGCAACATTAGCCGCTGATGAAAGAACTTGATGAAATGGGGAAAATCAACTCCAAACTCTCTGCAGCGGTGGAAGAGGTCACGCTTGAGCACCGCGAGAAAAGGGAGGCGAGTCTTAATTCTCTATTCATTTTAACTCCTATCCTGCAGATGGTGATATTATAATATCATAGTGAAATTGAACAAAACCAGCTCCATTTGGTGTACTACTTTGCTGCAGATTGTGAAGCATCACTCCAAGGACGTGGAACTTCAAAGACGTGTATTTGTAGACTTCTTCTGCAATCCCGAGCGGTTGAGAAGCCAAGTGAGGGAACTCAATGCACTGGTTCGTGCTCGCCAAGCCTCGTCATAGGTCCTCAACACAAGTACATAGCACAAGTGTTCTCTCTTAGTTTTTCAAGTTTGCATTGTCACATACTCTTATGATTTTATACAGGGGTCTGTATGTAGTGGTTGATTGCTTCTTCAAGATGGTCTATTTCACAAATTGCTTTACTTTTTTTCTTTCGCAGATGTCTGTTGATGATTTGACTAACTGTGTCTTCCATTGTTTCTGAATGAGTTTCGTGGTTTATTGAGCACCCATTTGCATATCTTCTTTTTGGGTTATATGACTATTTTTTAGTTCATGTTAGAGTCCTAGTTTTCCGATAGAATGATTCTCCTTTATGCTTTGCTACCTATTCGATTCAGCCAAACTCAAGCAGATGGTTCTCAGAAACTCAAGCAACTGCGTAACATAGATTTGATCAAGTGTCATTCCATACGGTTAGTTCACATTTCTCAAAAACAATTGGTGTCAAGATTTGTGGAGCTAACTCTATTCAGATTTCTCAAAACAATGGATTTCAAGATTCCTGATCTAACTTGCAGATGTACTGACGAAGTCTCATCTTTCCTGCGTATATTCAAGATTTACTTTCCTAAATGGAATTTCATATCTCTATCTTCCATCTTAGAGAGAAATATTAGAAGAATCAGTAATTTAAATCTTTTGAAGATGGCTTCTAAAAGTATATTTAAGCTAATCAAATTTGGCAGTAGTACACATACACTAACTTGTTTAACGGTTAGTGAGAAGTCCTACTCCATACCAAACTCTCTTCACATCGCTAGTTTCAAGGAAAGATAAACTAGATGAAAATGAAACACAGATATCGAAACTCTCTTGGTGGAGAAGGAATTGATGACTCATGAGTAGAGTTGTTAGCTATGGAAATGATGGAAAAACATCTTGGAAGTGCAATCACTCTGTTTTGCAGCACGGGCTTCTCCAAGTTTATTTCCATCAAAGTATAGATTCCAACTCGACATAAGCTTCTGCTACATCTACATCTCCGTGACACTGCCATAGTCTTGATTCATTCCCGAGTGTATCGGTCAGCATCAAATGGCTGTGTCTGTGCATTCCAATTCGAATCTCGAGAGTCCGGTGCAGCGTTCATTGGTGCAAAGGCTGCAACATAAGAGGGATTACAATACACAACCAAGAAATCCAGAAGCAAACAAACTCAATAAACAATGACTCTTCTATGCACTCAAGCACAGTATACCACAGTCTCTAATGCAGATGGTAAACAAGAAAAACTATCCCATCTAATTCCATCCCTAGCCAACTGCAACAAACATTCACCCTCTTTGATGGATGAAGACTGAAAATATTTTCTGATACATATTCCAGGAAATGTATGAGACTCATACTCAAACAATACAGGGTCCACCAATATGCCCCGTTTTACACTGTGTCTCACTTGCAAACTGTGATCCCTAACCTTTGGCTTTATGCTAATCGCAGAGGAATTTAGCATCTGTCCATAGTAGGTAAAAGAAACCATGGAATTACAAAGAGATGGTTTACTCACCTTTTTCTCTCATTCTCCGTTCTCTGTCATATTCAAATTTGTCGCGGATTTGATTGACTTTCTCCCAGTTATCACCACCATGTGTTGTTGTTCTATTAGACCCCTGCTCCTGCTGCGTATTAGATTTGCCAAGGGATTCAAATGCCAAATATCAGATTACAGAAACTAGACACAAGAATTCAGACTCACTGAGATTCATTACCTTGGTTGGATCATTATAGGGCCGCCTGTTCCTGCAATGGCCAGGGAACAAAAACATCAATACACCAAAAGATATGCAGTGTGTACAAGCAACATGGTCAGTAGAGAAACCTGTATGGATTAAAATCTTCGTCGTCTTCTTCAGCGGACTCGTAATTTGCATGATCTCGTGCAATTTTCTTCGAGTAGCCTTCATCCCAGTAAAGTCTCTCCCAGTTTTCTCTAAGCTCGTTATACAATTCCATGTATTTCTTGCACCATGGTTCATGCTCCTATCGTTACAAATAATCAGAATACTGGAAACGATAAAGAATGTCGGACTAATCCCAGCCAGTAATCGAAGCATACAGATCCAATTCGTTTTCATTCGCAAAACCCTAAAAAAATGCTGAGACTGACCGATTCTTTAAGGACGAGGCGAGTGCGGCGCATGAACTGCTCACGGAGCTGCTTGCGGCGCCTGTTGGGGATGTTGTCCCTTGGGATGGTGAAACGCTCACGCAGAGGGACGTGATCGCCGATCTCGTGCATTTCTCCGTCGACGATCCACCACTCCGACTTCTCTTCCTTCTTCTTCAGCGGCAGAGAGGGAGACTTGTTCCGCCGTCTGGGCTGACCTGCCTCCGTTGTCACGCACCGGAGAAGGGAACCACCGTTATGGAGCGACGGAATGGCGGCACCAAGCCGTCTAGCGACGAAGAGCATAGCTGTATTTTCCGATAAAGTGAGAGCCGTCGCAGAGGGAAGAAACCTGAGACGACTTATTCGGGTCGGGTATGAAACACATAACCGGTATTTTCGGTTTAATTTTTTTTTTGTTTTCTAATCATTTAACTCTTAGACCACCGTCTACCAAGAGGTTCTAAAATATTAAATAGATTTTCAAAATAATCGTAAATATTAGAAAGAATTTCAAAAGAGAAGAAAGTTTATCTAAAATATCTGAGAACATCTCTATCCTCATTTGAAAATCTTTCCTAATATTTTATTTATATTTTTTTTGTATAATTTTTTGAAAACTCATCTAAAAATCTTAGATGAAGATGCTCTTAGACCGTTTACTATTTTCAACACCAAACTTTTAACAGAAAATTTGAGAAATATCATTTTTCAAGTGCTACTTTTCAAAAATTCTATCTTTTCAAATTACTATTTTTAAAAATTATTTATTCATTATTAACTATGTTGTATTATGGTTTGGTTTGGAGGATTTAAGGGTTTTTACGGGTCAAAACATTTTTTGGGTTTAGAATTTTAAGATTTAAGTTCTAAAAATTCATAATTAGTGGCATTTTTGCAAATAGACAACCCATAGTGACATTTTTGCAAATGTACACACCAAAAAAGATATTTTTGCAATTGTCCCAACTTTTTACCTTTTAACATTCCATATCATATTCTATCTCTTCTACATAATAATTCAACACCCAATTAATCATGGGAGAATTAAGAAAATAGGCCAAAACTTATGGGGAATTGAAAGAATAGACCTGCAATGTTGTCAACACGAGATAATCCACCAAACTTATGTTCACGAGATAATCAAGAGTTTACAAGTTTTCTTGCGGAAATAGGCGTGATATTGAGATGGATGGTGGTGGTTTGATTGACTCTCTCAATCGATGGGGTGATTGACTCTCTCAATCCGTGACCGAACAAAGTTATTTGAATCAAACAAACAACTATATTCGTGGCTTCTAAAGAATAGAAGTGAATCTCACACTTTGTATTCAAAAGAAAGAACACACTTTGAAAGAAAATGAAAATACTTTAATTAATTTGATTGAAAGGTGAATTGTACATAGGATCGAGCTGAGCTTTATATAGAGCTCTTACACAATGGTTTAAAGCATAAAGAAGAAAAAATCATGCAGAAATTAATGAAAAGTAGCCGGTGGACTATTTATGATGAAATCGGCCAAGGATGTGGAAAGTGAGGTTTCCTTTGTATCTGGTCGGTTTTAGGGGATAGGTTAGCTTTTTTGGAACATTCTGGTTTTCATAGAAGTGATTCAAAACGCAGCAGCTTACGCAATAAAGCCGTTGGAAAATTATTCCTCCAAGTGTGAACGCATCCGAAAAAGGAGGATCCGCCTGATCTTGTGGTTTTTGGAGCATGGTAAGATATTTGTAGACTCCACTAAATGTCTAAGAAAATCTTCTGGTCGCCAAACTCGGGTCTGTAAGAAACTGAACCAGTCGGTCTTTATACTTTCCATAAACGGCTTCGATTTGCTCAATTGAAGATACAATTGGATCCGCATGATCCAATGCATTTTGGTGCACCTTAGGATATTGTAGGGAGCTTCTAAAATCATCAGAGAGTCTCCTGGGCACCAAGTACACGTTTGGAATCTCTCAAACCCGTGAGGTTCGAAATAAGGCAAGCCGAGGAATGTCCAGTTTAGAAAATCAATAACTTTCGGCTCTTGACCAGTATTGGTCTCAAACCAATTCTCAATGGTTCTCTGATGGATCAAGATTACAGAACAAGTTGATTTGTAGCATAATTCCCTCTGGTTTGGTCGCAATCTTCCAATTAGTGTGCATATGTCCAAATCGGGTATGTTTGGAGTCACCCAACTTGAAAACGTAATATCTCCTTCATGCGAGCTGATATTTGATTGATTCCACTTTGAGGCAATCTCTAGATGAGCTGAGAATTCAATCCAAGTTGTTTCATATCCTGAATGTTTGTGGTTGAGCCGTAATGAATCGAACAGTGGGTTTACATCTGCGATAGCTTCAATGGCAGAATAATCTGTAATCACCCAACTTGTAAATTCATTTCCGGTTTGGCCCGAGCTCCTACTGACCCATTTCTTCTTCTCTCTGAATCTTTAATGAGTTAAGTTTCTGGAACAAGCTTCCTTGTTTCTTGACTTCTCCTGGTTGGTTCGAAAGGCTCTATGAAAGGTATATATGTTCTTATCGGATCCTATGCGGCTCGAGTGGTAAGTCTGATGGAGTTCCGGTTCAGCTACTGATTTGATGAATGCATCAACATCGTTGGCAAAGAGCAAGTGTATTATCACATTCATGGAGTCGTTATAAACAAGTAAGCATATCTCATTTTGGACCAAAGCATTATCCTTGTCATGTACCTCTTTTACTTGCGTCCTAAGACAAGAGTTTAGTTTCGAATATTCTTTGAATAAACTTAACTTTTTCTCAATAATTTCTAGATATAATCATGAGAAATAATTCGAGTAAAAGATTTACTTACCTGGATAAGCCCTTTACTGTGTTCGGTGCTTGTAGTTATCACGATAAATGGAAGTGATGTTGGATCCGGTTTGACACACGTGA
Source organism: Arabis hirsuta (assembly GCA_964056655.1). Lineage (NCBI taxonomy): Eukaryota > Viridiplantae > Streptophyta > Magnoliopsida > Brassicales > Brassicaceae > Arabis > Arabis hirsuta. The sequence continues at coordinate 20,561,668 of OZ053299.1, read as the reverse complement.
TAACTGAGTTGGTTTGATCCAGTAATGGTGTGGTTTGGATGGTCGCATCATACCCTCTCCCTTGAAAAGGTTTTGACCTCAAAATTGTACAATCTCAGGTTTTAATTGGTTGTGGAGCATCTGGTGGTTTCTTCTTCATCACAGTACTATATGCAGCTCTAGGTAATTGATTGTGGACCAGAACTGCTTCATCTTGAGTGATTTCTCCTAATTCACGTTTTGTTGTTTCTTTAGGCGATTCTCGGATTTGAACTTGTTGTGGTAAATCTGGTTGCTCTTTCTTGTTCAAGATGGTGTTGGTGACATCATCACTTTCTTTGTTGGCTGGAAGATACGTCATGAGCTCTGAGTTTGATTCAAGTGATGGGTTTAGGCTTTGCATGTGAACCACGACTTCAGTGGCATTCTTTGGTTGAGATGTTGACTTAGCCTCCATTTTCTCATTAAAGACGTGCTTGGAGACTTTCTTTGGCCGTGGGGTGTAAGCTTCTTTTGGCACTAAACCCGTTGGTGCATACTTATTCCTCAGTAGCTTTTTAAGTTCTCTCCATGTGGAGATAGTTGGCTTGTTGTAATACCAGCGATCATAAACTTCTTGCAACCACCATTTATAAGCATCTCCAATGAGTCGGCCCATGGCATAAGCTAACCTCTTCTCTTTCAGAATATGGTTGTAGTAAAACCAATCGTCCATCTTTTGTTCCCACTCTAAGTAGTTTCTTTTTCCTGAAAATTTACAAAATCAAAACTCATTAGTAGGTTAAAAATCAGAATAAAAACAAAACTCAGATTTGGGAGCGTGTGAGGTTTTATGTGGGTTGCGCCAAGTTGATCTCAATGTATTGTCTGGTGGCTTGGGATTAATCTCTTTTTCCCTCCTTTGTCGTTCTCTGTTCTGCTCTTGTTGAAGTCCTTGACGAAGTGCAGCCATGTTGTTATCCAATATTTGTTCCATTTTTGCGGTAATCGCTTGTTGCGGTTGTTGCTTGATTCCTCATCATGATTGGCCATCTCTGCATGAAAATCAACAAAGAACAAACCCAGTAACTAGTTTCTATGAAAGAAAATCGATCGCACAAGCATAAACATAAAGTAACCGGTGATAAGCCATTGTTCTTCCGATGAACCCTAATCGCGACTCTAGCAGTTGATCGATCACCAAAAATTATCAAAACGTTTCCAAAAATTCCACAACCAATTTTAACAAATACTAGACTCTTTCTAAGTTCAGAATTGTTGATTTCACGATTTTATCACACACCAATAATTTATGAATATTCGAACAAAATCATCGACATAGACACTTAACTTCTCGGTGGTGCTCTGATACCACTTGATGCGACTCCGGTGAGGAATCACACCCCAATTTCGCCACATAGAAGTTGTAGGATGATGAACTCGATCTAAACTCGACAAACAAGTAAAGAGCGAGGGGAAAATGGATTGATAGACGCCACGAAGGGTTGCGGAAGGCCTTTTGATAAGTTTTAAGAAAACTAACTTGACGAACGAAAATTGGATCAATGATCTTTACTGAGAAAAGTTTTAGAATAAAAGAAAGTCGAGTTTTGCAATGGTCTACACAAAAATATAGAAGGAGAATGAGTCTTGGTACATGACAAAGACTCATCTCGAAACACAACAAAACATGGCTAGGCCTTCTAATTTTGTGATTCATCTTGCTGGGCCTTGGTTTTGGATCAACAAAATGGGTAATTAGAATGTGATCCATTTGCTTCATTATTAAAAACTTTACTTTGGAAAATCCATTGGGACAAAACCAAAGATAAGGAGAAAAAGTACAAATGAGTCACATGCCAATTTGTTGATCATGTGTCAAAACCAATGAAGTTAATATAACATCTTCTCCATACTCTTTCTTAGCTACAAATTCTTCCTCGGCTACAAGCTCATCCTCATCTACAATCTCTAAGTCTTTGGTGCTTCCCAATATCGCATCATGTTCTAAAAATATCACTATTAGTTTAATGTTCCAAAAATACCACCAAAAGTATTGGTTTTCCAAAATACTACATACATAAAATTTGTTTTTCAAAGGTTTATAATTTAAAATTTTGGGTTTGGGTTAACTATTTTAGATTTAGAGTATAATTTTTATGGAGTAGGATTTAAGGTTTAGTTTTAAAGGTTGAAAGTTTAATTTTAGGTTTGTGCTATTTTTGAAAATTCAAACTTAAGTGATATTTCTGGAACATTGTGGTATTTTATGGAATAAAGCTTTAAAATATGGCCTTTTTTTAGACGTGGTTACAAAAAATGACCCTAACATTGATTTAAAATACAAATGTAACCCATATATCCTATGTTTGAGAAAAATAACCCAAAGGGGTAGTGAAATTACAACTACGTCCTTTATGACCAAACAATAAAACGGAGGCATAATGACTGTTTTAATCTAGGGAAGTCTACTAAGTAATGTAGAAGTCTACTAATAGACTTCTGTTACGAAATCAACTCGTAGACTCCATGAGAAGTCTACTGGAGGGGGTTTAGTAGACTTCTCATGGAGTCTACTATATAATTATATATTAAAATTAAACTTATAAATTAACAAAAAATATTTTGATAAAAAATTTTGATTGATGACCTTACTATAAATAATTGTGAAGTATGAAAAATAAAATTTCACAAAATTAAACATATTTAAACCTACTTAGACAAATTAGGTTATGAAGACTACTTTTGTGGTTTAGTAGACTACTACAGCAGTCTACTATATAATTATATTTTAAATTTAAATTTATAAATTAACAAAAAATATTTTGATAAAAAATTTTGATTGATGACCCGACTATAAACAATTGTGATGTGTGAAAAATAAAATTTCACAAAATTAAACATACTTAGACAAATTATGTTATGAATGAAATACATACTATACTAAACAAAGGGTTACCAAATAAGGTACATCATAGGTTGCAAACATGTTTTTACACTTAGGGTTAAAGTTAGGGTTTATCATTTTTATATTTAAAATGTCAAATTTGCATAAAAGTGTTAACTTTTGAGTGAATATATTATACGTTTTGAAAGTTTTGGTATAGGGTTTCGAATAATCATCGAAAATAATCGATTTATGTGAAGTAGACTTAATTTAGAGGATGTGTATTTGTTTGCATCATCGAAGCCCAGTAGGTTTGTGAGAGGATATGTTTTTGTTTGCATCTCTCAGTATGTTTAGTAATCAAAGGTTTCCAAATCGAAGGTCTTCACTATGTTTCTGTGCTTTTATTTTCTTATACGATGTTAGGTTTTGGATACAGTAGACTTCTCTAGTAGACTTCTCTAGTAGACTTCTACAGTAGACTCTCCAGTAGACTTCTTCAGTAGACTTTCCCGTAGACTCCTCCAGTGGATTTCTCCAGTAGACTTCTGCAGTAGACTTCTCCAGTAGACTTCTCCAGTAGATTTAAATCGCATTTAGAAGTCTACTAAACATGAGGAGGCAAATTTGAATTTTTTTTAAAACATTTTAAAAATTTGAATTTCTTAAACATTCATCAAATCGTGTAGTTAAGCTGAACCAAATTGAACCAATTTTTTTACCCATCCAAATTAACCGAACTTAACCAAACTTAACCAATGTATTTACCCTACCTATAAAACCATAAAAATGCGGTTAATTTACAACCTAAAGTTACAACATTTCGTCTCCAAACAAGAGACTACCACCTTCCGTCTCCATTATCACCGTCGGACACTTCATGCCTTCTTTTCATTCTCTCAACTCTTTTTGATTTTACTATCTCTTACTCGCTATTTCTCTATCTGATTCGAGCTTTGACTTTCTTTTTTCAGTCTTCTTTGCCGATCTGCCGCCGCCGGAAAGTACGAATTCGGTTTAACTTCATCGAAATACAGTGGATATGGATGCGATGATGGATATGGATGCGATGATGGATATGGATGCAAGAAGTTTTCCGTAAAGGCTTTATTCCAAAGGAGATGAGCCTGAAGCGGGTAAAAGCATACACTACTATGCTGGAAATACAAAATTGTTTGAATCTCTACGCAACGTCTTAAGGAAAGATGAGTGGGAAGAGCTTTTATTCTCTCCATTAGGTGTGGTGCTACGGTTCCATGCTCTTGAGTTTGGCTGGGCATCGAGGATGGTTCATTATATACTAACTGCTCAGCTAGAGTGCAAGAAACCCCATGAGATATGGAGTCTGATTGGTAACAAGCCGTTGAGGTTTTCATTGCTTGAGTTTGAGGAGATTACCGGTCTGAATTGTCGTGACGTTCCGAACTTGGATAACCCAGATGTAGAGGTCACTGAAGAAACGCGGCAATTTTGGACCCTTAAGGGAGTTGATCTGGACAGGGGTCCAACTGTGAACGAGTTAATAGAAGCTTGTGGTTTATGTGCAGAGTGGACACGGTTGGACCGCATCAGGTTGGGATATCTATGCATATACGCCGGTTACATTGAAGCTAAAAAGGAGACAACACCCATCAATGTTAACCTTGCTAGGCTTGTGATGGATATCACTGCCTTCCAGAACTACCCATAGGGTAGGGTTGCATTGAAGTTACTCATCAAGTCAGTGAAGGAGAAAGACTTGGCAAAGTTATCGTATACACTGGAAGGCTTCGTACATGTTCTCCAAATATAGGTGTACTATTCTCTACCGGATTATGCAGCCCAATATGGTGGTCCCTTTCCACATAAACCTACTCCACCTCTACTGGCTTTCAAGGGATCCAGAGGCAAGAGATACATGAAAGAGAACATGTACAAACAGGTCTTTGTAGACTTCTCATTCTCTTAGTAGACTTCTCCTTCTCCAGTAGACTTCTCTACTATACTTCTCTTCTCCAGTAGACTTCTATTGTAGACTTCTACTGGAGAAGTCTCCAGTAGACTTCTATTGTAGACTTCTCCAGTAGACTTCTCCAGTAGACTTCTCTATTATACTTCTCTTCTCCAGTAGACTTCTATTGTAGACTTCTACTGGAGAAGTCTCCAGTAGACTTCTCCAATAGACTTCTCTACTAGACTTCTCTTATCCAGTAGACTTCTCTGGTTAATCGGTCTACGTCTTATATGTCTATTTTGTAGGTGAATGTCCTAAGCTGTGTGATGAAGGATGAGTACGAAGATATGTTCCCAATGTGGGATGATGATGTTTACGACCAGAAGATAGTTAACATAATCTCAGCTATTTCTGAACCAGGCTGGAGATGGACCCATGATCACTGGCAAGTGACGGGTGTGATTGATTTCGCTAATGATACAAGAAAGCAGGGTGTGAAGTCAAGGGTGAAGCCTGGTGTGAAAAATGAAAGCAGCATGAGCCTTAGCCTTGTTAGCTTACCGGAGAAGAGGAGTCGAGAAGAATTTGAGTCTGGTTACACGGCGGAACTACCTTCATTGGTACAGAGCATACAAGCACACTTTGACATGCATTTTAAGGACTTGTCAGAGAAGGTTGATGCTGGTTTTAAACGCTGTGAAAACAATATCAAACTACTTGGTGATAAGGTCAACAATATTGAGGAACTCTTAGAACGCATTGAGGCTGTGAAAGAGGGAAAAGAAGAGGCTGTGAAGATTGGAAAGGAAGAGCAAACCAAATCCAACCAAATTGCCCCAGCTCTTCATGTGGGGGTCTCCAATGAACCGGCTGCTGATGAGAACAAGACTGTTTCTGATATTGGGGTCAGTGCGTAATCTTGTTTAGATTATATCATCTCTTTTGACATTTTAACATTTCTTCCCTTTCTTGTTTGGATGATATATTCTATTTGGTATATGATTCGACTTTGATCCTCTACTTGCAGAGTAAAATGTTTAACAAGGAAATCCTTCAAGATGGCCAGAGTGCGAGTGTCACTGGTGCGGATCCGAGAGTTATGATACCACCTCCTCAAAAACCACAACCGAATTTACCGCTTCAGAAAGCTAAACAAGAGGAGAAGAAGGCAGCCAAGGAAACACTTAAGGATGATGGTCAGAGTGCGAGTGTCACTTGTGCGGATAAGAGCCTTATCATTCTGTCTCTTCAGAATCTACCTGCAAATTATGCTGAGATTACGAAATCTAAACAAGAGGAGAAAAAGCAGGCGGTTTTGAGACGAGCAAGGAGTGATAGGCTAAAGAAGCCGGCCATGGCAAATAAGTCACCTTACGAAAACAAACTTGTTAATTCAAAGGGAGGAAAAGGATATGATCCTTTTGCTACCATTGATGAACAAATGACGAGGAGACTTGATGTGTGGCTAAAGCAATAGCCGTAAGTATAAAAAAGACCTTAACTCATTGTTTAAGTTTATCAATTGCTGAAATTTCCTTGCTAAACAGGGATTATGGCGAAGAGATCATTCCGTTCACTAATGTAGAGTGGTTTTGGACTCTTCGAACGCCGCAACAATGGCTAAGAGACATGGTAAGCCTTCTCTTCTCTCCTCTCCAGTAGACTTCTCTTGTAGACAGACTTTTCCAGTAGACTTCTCCAGTAGACTTCTCTTCTCAAGCAGACTTCTCTTGTAGACAGACTTCTCCAGTTGACTTCTCTAGGAAGTCTTCTTCAGAGACTTCTCTAGTAGACTTCTCTAGTAGACTTCTCCAGTAGACTTCTCTTGTAGACTTCTCCAGTAGACTTCTCCATGAAGTTTTTGATGTTTAACCTTGATTCTTTTGGTTGTTTTGTCACAGCACCTGGATGCTGCGTTGAATATGCTGAGGAAACGGTACAAGGAACATCCAGAGTGGTTTAGGAGTGACAAAATTTGCATCCTCGACTCTACTCTAGGCAACATATGGCCTACTCGGTACAATGACTTTAAAAACTCAGAACCCAATCCTGACGGGAGTGGAAAAATGCTACTAGGTGGGGCGTGGGATTACTATGCAGGTGAACTCCCCCAGTATGCAAAAGTACAGAAGACGTGGGGGACTGAAGTGGAGGACATTTATTTACCTTTAAATTTCAAAGAAGACCATTGGGTGGCTTTGTGGATATCACTCCCACAGAGACACATTGTGGTGTGGGACTCTATAGTAACCCATACAACGCTCGCGCAACTCAAAGACTTGGTCGAGCCCATTGCCGTTATGGTACCTTATCTAATGCATACAGCATGTTCAGTAGAAGATAGACCCAAGTGGCCAATCACCAAATTCACGCATGAAAGGTGGCCAACATCCAAAGTACCACAAAACAAGAAAGTTGGGGATTGTGGAGTGTATTGTCTGAAGTACATTGAATGCCATGCTCTCGGCATTCCATTTAGTTCGACTGTATTGTCTGATGCGAAGATAAAACGTATTAGGGAGAAGCTTGCGGCTGAGATATTCGCCGAGACTGAATTTTGTGGGTCAGACGAAAATACATATACTGGATTGGATGTTTATGACTAATATAGGACCTCACAATTTCAATATTGTATATATCTTGCCTATATATTGTAGTTGTGAGAAAAACTCATCCTTATTTTTTGGCTACTATGGCGGGATGTGATATGTACAAACTAATGTACATTAACGTAATTTGATATGTTATTAACTTCTCTCTAACAACTTCTCTTGTATACTTAAATAATAGACATTTGTTTCTGTACATGAATCTTCTCTCGTAGACTTCTCTTGTAGACAGACTTCTCTAGTAGACTTCTCTTGTAGACTTTTCTCGTAGACTTCTCCGGTAGACTTCTCTTGTAGACATCTCTCGTAGACTTCTCTTGTAGACAGAATTCTCTCGTAGACTTCTCTTGTAGACTTCTCTTGTAGACTTCTCTCGTAGACTTCTCTCGTAGACTTCTCCGGTAGACTTCTCTTGTAGACAGACTTCTCTACTAGACTTCTCTTGTAGACATCTGCTTCTCTAAACATTAATGTTCTCCAGTAGACTTCTCTTGCAGACAGACTTCTCCGGTAGACTTCTCCAGTAGACTTCTCTTGTAGACATCTGCTTCTGTACATAAATCTTCTCGTGTACGCTTCTCTTGTAGACTTCTCTCGTAGACTTCTCTTATAGACAGACTTCTCTTGTAGACTTCTCTGGTAGACTTCTCTTGTAGACATCTGTTTCTCTAAACATTAATATTCTCTTGTAGACTTCTCTTGTAGACATATTTCTCCGGTAGACTTCTATAGTAGATAAAACCAAATATCACGGTTCCCCTCTCCTTTATCTGAACCAAAAAAACCGTCTACAATTCCTTTATCTGAAAACCCTAGGTTCCTCACTTTCTCCTCGTTTGCGAAACAAAAACTTAAAATCTCAATCAATCATCTATCATAGCCTCTCCGTATCGATCCCCAAATCTGCAACCGGATTCTTCCTCTGCTACCTCTGAAACGCGGTTCCCTAGACGCGAGAGGGTTGGATATACCATTAACTGCGAGGTAGATCCATGTAAGTCTCTTCGACTTCCCATGTTCAAGATCTTCATGGTTCCGACTTACTTCTCAGTGTCTGACCCCTTTTCTCTTTCCCTTTCTGTACGAACCAACAACAACCACTAAAACCCCTCAGGAGATCGCTGACTACACGATAATGGGAGGAAATATCATGTAAGTTCCATGAACCAACACTGTTTCTCGCCATTAAAAACCTACATACTTCTATCTGCGTACATGTCGATTCAAACACCAATCTCGACAGGGACATCGACAACTATGCCTGAAAGATGACAGTAAACGGATCTCGCTTTGTGATGTATGAGGCAATTCTCGAAAGAGTTTTCAGGTAAACTCTTAGTCAACATGTGTATTGTATTGAATATCGAATTCTGTCATTATGTGTATCTAGCATCTATGAAATGTCGAATTCTTTACAAGTCAAATTTTCGTTGTTTTCAACCTGGTGAAATTAATATTGTGAGTAACATTTTCCTTGTATTTTGAACATTTTTCGTTGTGCAGGTACTACTAGAACTTTCTCGCTCAAAGGAACAGAGCTCGGTTCGAAGAGGAGACGCCGAAAACTGGAGATGAAGGCGAATCATCTCGCCGGAGTCCAAGTCAACCACCAAATCCGAAGAAACACAGAGCCGATACCTCGCTGTAGCAAACTAATGTACATTAACGTAATTTGATATGTTATTAACTTCTCTCTAAAAACTTCTCTTGTAGACTTAAATAGTAGACATTTGTTTATGTATTGATCAGAATCTTGTAGGCTTCTCTTGTAGACTTCAGCGGTAGACATCTGCTTCTGTACATTAATGTTCTCGTGTATGCTTCTCTAGTAGACTTCTCTAGTACACTTCTCCGGTAGACTTCTCTAGTAGGCATCTGCTGCTGTACGCCTCCCTTGTAGACTTCTCTTGTAGACTTCTCCGGTAGACTTCTCTACTAGATTTAATCAAATATCACGGTTTCTCTATTTACATTTATCTAAACAAAAAAGAACCGTCAACAATTCCTTTATCTGAAAACCCTAGGTTCCGAACCAACGAAGCTCCTCACTTTCTCCTCTTTTGCGAAACAAAAACTTAAAATCTCAATCAATCACCTATCATGGCCTCTCCGTATCGATCTCCAAATCTGCAACCGGATTCTTTCTCTGCTACATCTTAAATTCGGTTCCCTCGCGAGAGGGTTGGATATAGCATTGACTTCTCCTCAGATCCATGTAAGTATCTTCGACTTCCTCTGTCCAAGATGTTCCCTTTCTGACTTCTAACTCACTGTCTGACTCCTTTTCTCTTTCCCTTTCTGTATGAACCAACTACAACCACTGAAGCCCCTCAGGAGATCGCTGACTACACGATAATGGGAGGAAATCTCTTGTAAGTTCCATGAACCAACCCTGTTTCTCTTGAGGAGCGTATAGATCATTGTTACAAACCCACATACTTCTAACTGCATACATGTCGATTCAAACACCAATCTAAAATTGTGCAGCACTAATCTGAAATCTGTTTCTCTGTTGCGAGATGACCAATCGACAGGGCCATCGACAACTATGCCCGAGAAAATTCACAAAACGGAGATAACTTTTTGTTGTATGAGGTAATTGTCGAGAGAATTTTCAGTTAAACTCTTAGTCAACATCTCTGCTGTATTGTCGTAACAGGTAAACTCTTAGTAACTCTTAGTCAAAATGTTTGTTTCTCGTTGTGCAGGTACTACCAGAACTTTCTCACTCAAAGGAACAGAGCTCGGTTCGAAGAGGAGACGCCGAAAACTAGAGATGAAGACGAATCATCTCGCCGGAGTCCAAATCAACCACCAAATCCGAGAATACCCAGAGCCGATGCCTCGCCGTAGCAAACAGGAACACCAATTCGACTTCTTACTCAAGATTTCTCTCTCTACTTTTTTCCCCTCTCTGTAAAAGATTGAAGTTTTTAAGTTTTGTATGAGAAGTCTGCTACAATATCTCCTGTTTGAAGATTGAAGTTTTTATTTCCCACAGAAGTCTGCTAGTATATTTGACAGAGAAGTCTCCTGTATGACCTAGTAGACTTCTCTTGTAACAAACTTATTTGACAGAGAAGTCTGCTAGAATAAACAGGAGAAGTCTACTACAGAGAAGTCTACTAGCGGACTTCTCTGTAGTAGACTTCTCCTGTATTACCTAGTAGACTTCTGTTATAACAAACTTATTTGACAGAGAAGTCTGCTAGAATAAACAGGAGAAGTCTACTACAGAGAAGTCTACTAGCGGACTTCTCTGTAGTAGACTTCTCCTGTATTACCTAGTAGACTTCTCTTGTAACAAAATTATTTCATTGGATAATTATTGAAGGTGAGGATCACCTAATTCTTTACATAGGCCGTTGATTAGAAATAATCTAACGGTCATAAACAATATACGGATAAAATCTTCCTTTTTTACTTCTTCGTATCCCTCCGCGTCTGCTGTATATATCTCTTTCATCTCCTCGCTATCTCTCTCGTGTCTCTAAAAACCTCTTACTCTTTAGTTTGCTAGAATAAACAGGTTTGAAACTTAATTTGTAGATTTATTATTTGTTGTTTCTTACTTGTTATTTGACTTGCACTTTATCAATGACAGCAAGGCAATGACAGCAAGGAAAATCGTACTCGCCCTCCCCGCATTGAGAGCCAACCCAACAGTCCGACAGCCGCCACAACAGCCACAACAACCATTTGGGAGACAAGAACAAGCAAATGACAATCAAGGAAGTGCTACGGATGTTGATGTGGAGGAGATCACTGAACTAGAGTACAGACGATCTCTCGCTCACTTTGGCTACTTAATACGCATCGAGGAAGACGAAGAAGACATTGATCCAGTGATCAGGAATGCTATTCGTCTCATGCAAAACAATTCACGCAACTCCACACCAAAGTCTACTAAATAGGATTTCATTGTATTTATCTGTTAAAAAATATCATTATGGAGTTTGTTTTCACTTGTATTGACGTTATTTGGTACTTCTCATAATGGAATGTTTTTATAAATAAGTTTGAAATGCTACCATAAGAAAATTAAATCAACAGACTTCTCTATGAAGTCTACTGGTAGACTTGTTTAGAGAAGTCTACCAGTCGACTTCATGGAGAAGTCTACTAACAACATGTAAGTACTACTGAAAATAGGAAATTTGATTTATACAATAAATATTGAACTTAAATATGTCAAAATCATATAGGAGGCAAACAATCAACTGCCCGAGTATGGCGTGTTGTTAGACGTAGAGCGTCTTCTCGCCTTATACGAAATCACCTTCCTAGCTTCTCACAGATAAATTCCAAAAGAAATGTTATGGGAAATGCTCGAGCTACCTTAAGTGCGGCATTGATAGATTCAGCAATGTTGCTTGTCTTTATGTTATATCTATCTCCCTCGGAGTGAACTCGTGACCATAGCTTTGGATCCGCTTCCTCCAAGTATGTTGCAATTTCTGGCTTCACACTTCGTATCAAATCCATGTATCGGTCATACTCATCAAGCGTATACGCATACGCAGCGCCTTTGACCAAGTACATGAGATGTTTTCCCCTAAATTTTGTGACAATGTTACACTGAAGATGGTAGTAACATATACCTCGGGTTGCCCAAGGGAAAACCGTCTCGCATGCCTTCTTAATGGACGCGTGCCTGTCTGAAACTATGCTCAACGAGTATTGATCAGAAATACAACCTCTCAATTTGGTAAAAAACCATTGCCATGAAGCATCATTCTCAGCATCTACAATTCCAAACGCCAAAGGGAAAATCTAAAAATTACCATCTTGGGCGGCCGCCATTAGCAAAACACCTTCATACTTTCCACTTAAATGAGTCCCATCGACCACGATTACTCGTCTAAGATACTGAAAACCAGCTATGGAGGCTCCGAACGATATAAATAGATATTTAAATCTATTGTGAGCATCAACCTCAAGAGCGGTCAATGTTCCCGGATTTGCTTTCTTGATCATATGTAAATAAGATGGGAGATTTTCATATCCATGTTCAGCAGTTCCCCTCACCATTTCTTGGGCGTATAACAATGATCTGTATGAAGTGGAATAATCCAGATTCATACCAAACATCACCTTCATTGAATCTTGTATATGCTTTGGCGTAACTCCATCAATTATTCCGACGCGCTCGATAAATAACCTACCAATATACTTTGGAGCAGAGTGTTTCCTGTGAGCGACTCTGTCCGGTAGTGAACATGTATGCTTTTTAATATACTTTGTCACCCAAAAACGGTTTGGTTCATTCGTCACGGCAGCTCTGACTTTCCACTTGCATCCTTTAACATGACACATAGCGACTAACAGAGTCTTAGTAGACTTGTATGTTTTGAATGCAAATCTTGACATCATGGCCGTCAATCGCAACTCTCTAAGCAGCTTATCCTTGCTACCAAAACTCTTTCCGACAAGTATACCATCAAACCATGTCGTTTTTTATCATAATCCTTCGCCAAAACAACGCTCACTCCCACCAACACCATCAAATGAGATATCATTTTCATCCTCATCTTTGACTTTCCCGTATGCACTGTAGTCTTCATTGATACCAGCACCATCAATTTTTATATCCTCGTCTTGCCCATCACCATCTTCAACGTCTTGCCCATCACCATATTCACTACCATGATCTTCTTCATTGACATCATTTCCCGTATCATCCCCATAGTGGTCACCATCTCCTTCCTCGCATTCTTCAGCATCTACGTCTGTATATTCTTCACCACCACTGGCCAAAATTCCATCACAATCATTGTTGACATCATCATCCTTCTCCAACCGACTCGAGACACAAAGACGTATAACATGCGTTTTACTTAGCTCAATCAAATTCTTAACTTGTCTATCATTTGTGACATGCATTGGAGGAGTATCCGGTGCCATATGTTGCAACATTGATTCCGGTAGTGAATAAGTGATCTCCACCAAGTCTGATTCCAGCTTATATTCATCTTTGGCCATCTCAAGAAGATCACAATGGGTGCAATCATCACTCAAAAAGAACAGTCTTCCTCCTTTTGGATTATCAACCACAAATTGCCACGCCTTATCTTGAATAGCCCATTTTCCATAGACAACAACTAAATAAACCATTCTCTGTTAAAAAAAAAAACAATAGAAAACACATTAGGTCTCGAACATCTGCTGTAGACTTCGTACTGAAGTCTACTAAGTGACTACTAGTAGACTTCACAGAGAGGTCTACGAACAACATGTAGGTACTACTCAAACAAGAAATTTGATTTATACAATAAATATTGAACCTAAATATGTCAAATTAACACAGAAGGAAACACATTATATAACACACATGTGGGAGAAAGAAAATCTAAAAAATTCATTATAAATAAGTTTTAAATGCAATTATAAGAAAATTAAATCAGTAGACTTCTCTCTGAAGTCTACGTAATGGGTTATTTTTGCAATTACGACAAACGCTAGTAGACTTCAGCAGCAGTCTATTAGGTTACTTTTGCATTTGACCAGAATTTGACTAGAATTTGACTTTTTCAAATAGATTTCTTAGAGAAGTCTACTGAATAAAAATGTTATTTCTGCAATTGACTAAAGTTTGACTTTATTTAGTAGACTTCTATTACAATCTACTGGTAGACTTCTATTGCAGTCTACTGGTAGACTTCTCTTAGGAAGTCTACCAGTAGACTGCAATAGAAGTCTGCTGGCCGGGTTACATTTGCAGTTGACCATATTGTTGACTTCTTGAGTAGACTTCTCCAGAGGTCTACTCTAAAAAAGGTTAGTTTTGTGTTTGACCAAACATGTATCGGCAGACTTCTCATGCAGTCTACTCTAAAAAAGGTTAGTTTTGTGTTTGACCAAACATGTATCGGCAGACTTCTCATGCAGTCTACTACTAATTTAAGAAGTCTACTGATTTATTTAAGAAGTCTACTGATTTATTTAATAAGTAGTAGACTGCATAAGAAGTCTACTGATAAATGTTTTTCTTGGTCAATGTCTGAGATTTTGGTCAAACGCAAAACTAACCCGTCCGTACATAACAGACTTCTGATGCAGTCTACACAAAAAGTCAACAATGTGGTCAATGCCAGAAATAACCTTGCAGTAGACTCTATTTGCAGTCTACTGGAAAAGTCTACTGGAGAAGTCTACGGAGAAGTCTACTCTTTAAAGCCAAAGTTTTCGTCAAATACAGAACTAACTCATTTTCAAGTAGAATGCTCGTGAAGTCTACGAGTGTTTTTTTTTTATCAAAGGAAAACAGGTAGACTTCACGAGCAGTCTACTTTGAATATTTTTTAAAAAGGTTAATTGCAAATCTAACCTTTCGTTGACTAGTAGACTTCTGGTGCAGTCTACAAAATCGGAAAACACGGTTTTTTGTTCTTTTTCACACGTAGAGCTCGGTTTTCAGCTCTTTCAAGCACCTGAAACTTCTAATATGACCGTTAACAAAGAATCTCAGCCGTCATTTATGAAAGAATCATTAAAAATCGATAGATTATGAGAGAAAGAATTTTGAAAACCAAATTTAGTTAGTTTTTTAGATGAAATTGGAGAGGAAATGGGTAAGGAAGAAGTTATGAGCTCACAAATGAAGCTGTTATCCTTTCCTAATTAGTTGGGGAAGCATTTAGAGCTTCATTTTGGTTGTTCATGGTGGTTGGAAATATTGATGATAATGGCATTTTCGTAAATAAGTTAATATATCTGGTTGTTTATTTTATAGTTTAGAACGTCTGATTTTAAAAAAAAAAATTAATTCAAATATAATGGCATTTCCGTGAATAAGTTGAATTTTATGGTTGGTTATTTCAAATTTTGAGGAAAGAGAAAGAGGGGTTTACATTTGCAATTGACCTCAAATTTGAGGTTATTTCAACAACAATCTCCATTTTTTATGATTGCACTTATTATTATTAGTATTTTTTTTAACCAAATCGAAATTTTCTTTCTAGACATTTCACCTAGTAGTTGATGCTTTAACCTAGAGAGGTTGATATATATATATATATATATATATATATATATATATATTTTTTTTTTGAATAAACTATAAGAATTCCAGATTTTTGATTCTATAGAATAATAAAATAAAAGGTAGATGAAGAATATAGAGGAGAGAAGCGAGATTGTAATATCAATTTTAAATGTGTCAAAAAATTAGTTTCTACCAGCTATGGTAAAACCATCTCCACACAAATGAAAGTGTCATATGCTCTAAGGCATTTCAGTAAGTGTCAAGATAACATATAATAGCTGAAATAAGAGAAATTTTGTCTAATTTTTTTTCTAGTGAACTATATAGTGAAAAGTAAACCTGAGAATAAATTTTGAATCGAATGAACTATACCAATGAAATTCGTCAAATAATCTTATGCGGAGTCATTGCCATGCCGTTTCACGGTCGAGTAGTTGTTACATCTCTTAAACTTAATTGTAGCATAACTTTTGTGAGTTTTATCTCGAATGAGCTTACAAAAACGTTTTTAGATTGCTTATCTAATTAAAACTATTTGTGTTTTTTTCATCTTGAATTATATAAGATTAATCTTCAGTGAAATACAAAGATTGACAGCTAGGATAATCCCAAAAGCTTATTAAGCCGACTACATGAAAACTCCGGAAACAAAGTCTTGTGAAAGAAAAAACTAAGCCTTGCAAACGAGAGACAAAATAACCTACAACAAAACGATAACCTAAATACAAAAGGAACGAATCTCGCATATCGAAAAAGACTAACATCTAAACCAAAAACCGAAAACCTTGCCTAGAAAACGTTCGAAAACTTGGAATGCTTACATAGTGACTAACCGTAGAGGATACAAATCCTAAACTAGGAAAAATGATTTCTTCTATAGTGAATAAATCTACCTCTCAAACCAGATCCACACAATACTCCTATGAACTATAACATTGATGATGAAACCAACAACCTGAAACTGCCTAAGTAAAACCTTTTGAACTGACAAAGATTACGACATGATCTTTGTGTAGAGACAAAAACCAAACCCAACATCAATGAAGACCATACCAAAATTGGACTAACCTCAACATAGGGCCGACCCGGAAAGAATAAGAAGCAAGGAAGGCTAGAAGCAAGGTAAATTGAACGTAATCATCGGAGATAGAAAGGAAATGGCAAAAAATTTGCCGTAAGACATATCTAAACAAACCAAACTTGTAATATTTCGGTTCAAATTCACCCATCAATTTTTAGCCTTAACCAAACAAATTTTTCCTCTAGAATCGAACATAATTTTGAATCTTTTTTCAAACCGAACAATCCAAACTTCTAAAATTTTGGATCAAACATTCTGTTGGGATCGGATTCCCCTCTCTTGATAACAATGGTTTAAAATGACTAAGCAAGAAAAAGAAGACTTCCCGCCAAAGACAAACCATGCTGAAGTCGCCACGCTGAAGACTTCCGAAGATATCCTACCAAAGCCATTATGCCAAAGATATCATACCAAAGCCATTATGCCGAAGTCATCAATTCGAACAAGATCTTCGAGTAAGATTTCCAATGGACTTGGAATCATGCAATTTGAAGTTGTCGTTGACAAAATATACCCAATTTACCGAAGACGTGTCAATCTGGCTGAAGCCACCATACTAATATCACTAGGCCGAAGGCTGTCGATTCGGTCCTGCCAAATAAATTATGCTGAAGACACCATGAAGAAAAATATATTAGAGTTAGCTTTTCAATGGAGTTGGAATCATATCATTTAAAGTTATGGTTGGCGAGATATACCCGATTTAGTGAGGACATGTTAAGCTGGCTAAAGCGGTCTATGTGCCAAAGAGATGGCATCGGGAAGACTCGCCCTAAATACAAAACAAACTAAAATTTGGATGCGAGATAGATAATTGAGTCAGATTTCACCAAAAAGAAGTTTGAAGTCATTTGAATCAACAGTGAAAAAGTTACATCAATTATCGTAGAGACATGTCAATATAGCCAAAGAGACTTCGCCACGGGACGTGGCACAGCGCGCTCCTTTCGGCATGGGATGCGGCCCGGCATGATCCTCTTAGGCACAAGATGCGGCCCAACACAATCCTCTTCGACACGGGACGTGACCCGGCACGATCTTCTTCGGCACAGGACGCGACTTGACACGATCTTCTTTGGCATGGTACGCTTCCCGGTACAATCCTCTTTGGCACGGGACACGGCCCGGAACAATCCTCTTTGGCATGGGACGCATCCTGGCGCTTTCCTCTTTAGCACAACACGGGATGCGTCGTAGTTCTCTTCGACACACAGGACGACTCAATACAAGACGCGGCACAGGCTCCCCTTTGGCATGAGACACGGCTCGGAGATAGTTGCGGCATGGATATCCCTTTGGCATGATGCCAAAGCCGTAATCATGCCAAAGGGGAGTGTGCCAATGACACCCTGCCAAAGGCAACCTGCTCAGGACGATTCGCCAAAGGCATTCTGCTGAGATCTCACGATAACCTGTTGAAGGCGAAGACAAGAAAGCTGTCGAGGACACAGTCGTGAAGACTGGGCCGAAGACGTACTGGCTAAGATGACAAGTTTTACCTAAGACAGGCCCAGAACGGAGGCCCATGAGATCAAGCGACTTCGGTGGAAGAGTTCTGAAGACTTAGATATTTTCTTAATTCCTTTAGAAAGATAACCCAAAGAGGAAAAGAGCTAAACAGAAATTTAGGAAAATTATGATAATTTCCTTTATCGTTTTAGAATTAGTCAAGCTGAGTTAGATAAGCATATATACTCATGTACATCTCTTGAAGAAGGGATCCAAAATCATTCACAAATACTTACAGGCAAAAGATTTCTTTACAGCAATAAATCCATCTTTTGATCTTTGTTCGTGTGGTTTAACCTATAAATCTTAGTTTCTTATAAAAGTCTCGACAAATCTAATTGTGTTAGTTTCGACTCTCATACATTCTAAATGCACACTCCTAATGAAAACCCAATAAAGCAAGAGGATGCGTAATTAATGACAAAGCTTGAAAGTTAATATGTTGTAGAATGTTGACATGATTTTGGAGATTTGTCACCATGATTTCTGCTGTTTCTTACAATATAGAACTTCGCGTCTAAATGAATGTTTAGGCATGGGCTTATTACCTGAAATCTAAAAATCGAACCAAAGTCGGTCTAAAAATATCCGAACCGAAAATGCCAAATTACCAGAATAGTTCCTCTATTTTCAAAGTTTGGGTGCCCTAACCGAACCATGAACTGAACGGGTACCAGAAATACTCCAAACATAAAATAACCTAAAAATATTCCAGTTATAGGTTGGGTATATTTGGATAGTTCGGATAATTTTTTAAGATTTATTTGTTATTTTTGTATTAGTTTGGGTAGTTTGGGTATTTTAGCCGAATTACTTAAAAATTATCCAAAAATACTCAAAATTATCCAAAATTACTTGAAAATTATTTGAAAATTTCTCGAAATTACCCAAAACGTACTCGAGTTACTCGGAAAAACAGAACCGAAATAAAAAAATTATCCGACTATTTACGGTTATTAATCGGTTCTCAATAAACCTACTCGAATCAACCCGATCCGAAAATTTAAAATATTCGAACGGTTCCTAAATTTATATACAAAAAAAAACCGAAAACTGAACCGAAATCGATCCGAATACCCGAACGGCCAGGACTATGAATGTTAATCAACGAACATCTTTTAAATAAACTCAAGATATTATAAAGTAGCTATCTAAGCATGTAAGCTCATCATAGTTTTAGTTATTGTATTTTACAATTGAGTCAATATCTGAATTATTAGTATTTTCTTTAGGATAACAAAAATAAATTTGCAACTTAATTCTTTACATCTTAAGAAAACAAAAGGGAAACTAAAGAGCTTTATTCATTGTATATTCTCTTTGGAATCAAACAGCTTTATTCATTGTATATTCTCTTTGGAATCAAACATACACTTTGTACTATCATTAGTGACTAGGGAGAGAGACTAACGGAAGAAATAGTCCCAACACTAAGGCCGGTTTTGGAAGGATCAAGAGGGAAGTAAAAGGGATAAAACTCGTACCGGACATAGCAACTGCTATACAAAACACGACATCCCTTCTTGTTGTGGCAAGTTGTCATGAAGCTCCCGACCGCAGTTGCGAAGCACTGAGCGCAATCCAGTTCGCTTAAGTCCCTTGTGCACTGAACCAAACCGTTTAGTGTCACAAAAGGTGTCAGCTTTGTCTTACCTTTACCTAAGCCTTGACTCTTAGGCAAAACCGCCTCTGACCTAATTCTGTCAAAGAGTGCCCCGAGCTCATTATCAAACGTTTTGGGGTCGGTCTCGGTCACGTTAGCGATGTTGTAGTATATAAGACCAGAGCCCGTGTCGAGCTTCCCTATGAAGTTCTCTTGGCTGTAACGTAAGAAGCAGAAATCGTACAAGATCCTTGAGTCGGATTGGTTAGGACAGGCTTCACGAATTTTCTTGGCAGCGTCTTGGATGCAGCTCGAGCAATCGGACTTGCTGATGTCTCCTCTGCATTGGGCAAGCCCGTACACATTGTCTTTGTTGTTGTAACTTGAGGAAGTTGTGGTCAAGAAACCTCGTGAAGGAGTCTTTGAGACGAGCGTAGCGAGAAGAGAATCGATGTTCTTGGAGATTTGGCTGGTACTTGAGATGTTTGAATCTTTGTTGCAGAGCTCCCATATTGAGTCTGCTGCTCTGCAGCTGCATACAAGGGCCAAAAGAAGGAGACCCTTCACAATAAATGTCTTCATTTTGTCCTTTTCTCTTACTAAACTTTATATTTTTTTTCTGAGATGCGTACCGTGAATTGTTAACTAGAAGGAGAGTCTGGTTTTTATAAGCAATAAAGAAAGCAGACGTGATCTATTCTCTAACGTGATATCATCAGAAGTCGGTCAAAACGCACATCAGCAAGGTGTAAATTAGTCTATGCATGAATAGAAAAATCGTAGACCGAGTATTGCGAGCAAATAATTGTGACCAATCAAAATCAAAGTGGTCAACTTACCCTCTCACTAGACATTGGTGGTTGAAGTGACCAAAAGAATAAAAAGATATGAAAGGAAGATTCCAAGATGGCATCACGTGGACGTGGTGGTGGTCAAAATGAAAGGAGCAGAAATTGTTGACTGTGGAGGTTATTGCTTCTTGTTTTTCAAACGTCAACGTTAACGCGAAAGTGGCGCAACATCGACCACTTCTCTATTTTAAAAGTCTTGACGAGTGATTAATTTGTATTGAGGGACAATGGCCTTATCTATTTCGACTCAGGTTTGAATTTTGATTGTCTGGTCAATGATAAATAATATGACCGAGCATTCGAAATTAGGTTTAGGTATGATTGATTTTGTTCCAGATATGCGGAGAGTGTTACACTTGCCTTTTATATTTGCTAGAGTTGAATCTGTGCCTTTGCACGGTCAAACAAAAAAGTTACAGTAAAAATTCTATAAATTAATAATATTAGAACTATGATATTTTATTAATTTATAGAGTTATTAATTTACCAAAAAATAAAAAATTTCATAATTTTTTTTTTCACTTAATTTTTTATATACTAAACTATATTTTTCGTAAATTAGTATTTTTCTCTTTGAATGTGTTTGTTACATCCATTCATAATTGAAATTATAAAAGTTTTCAATTTTAAAACTAATAAAATCATGTATAGATATAATTTAGCTATGTATGTATACAATTTTATATACAAGATATTAATTTATGATATTATTGGAACCACATAATTATATAAGGTTTTCATAATATTTATTATCTTATTATCTTATCGAATTGTGCTATATTTTGTACTGGTTCGACTTAGACCGATAAAACTTATTAGTTTATCGAGTTTATTAATTTATCGAGTATTAATTTATGGAGTTTCTATTGTAATTGCAAAAAAAAATTTTGTCACCTAGACGAAGAAAATATTATACATTTATACTATCATTTTTTCCATTGTAGCCTCACATTCTATTTTTGTTTGCTACAAGACATAAATTCAAATTCTCTTTCCTTCAGATTTCTTTTTTCTTGGCATTCGAATTTTATTTTCTATTTTTTTGTCACTTACATTCTGTCACTTACATTCTGTTCACACACATACTTGTTTATATAATAACGAATTACGCATAAATATACATGTTTATATAGTCAAATAACAAGCTATGTATTTTCATAATTTTTAAAATATTTGATGTATGATATACATATTAAATATACCTATAATCTTTTCTATTTAACAAGATAAATACATTGTAGTAACTAGCAATCCGAAAATATACATAAATATATAGTTATATAATAAGTTAACATGGTAAAATATGTATCGTTGCATGTACACATAAAATTGTACCTCTAATTCTTTGCTTAGCGAGGTAACTCAATTATAGATCCTACTTTTTATGTCAGTTATTTATTTATTTAGTGCATTACAAATAAATATATTTAGTGCATTAAAATTGTTTTTCAATAAATTACACTATAGAGCATGTCATATTAGCTGGTGACAAGGACAATCTAAAGGGGGTTTATTGGTTTTGGTATTTTAATAGATTTTGGAATTCCAAACCAAATCCTATGTTATTCAATCAATCATTTTAAAATTCTTATTGAATTTCAGTGTTATTCAATTTGTGATTCTCAAATACAAATTCAAATCAAGTGTTATTCAATATTAAAGATTTAAACATGAAATTGAATGGGTTTTAATGGATTTGAGAATGATTTTGTGTTATAAATAAAAATATTGAAATCTTTACCCAAACCTTGTTATTTTGAATTGGATTTGACAAAACAAACTATTGTAGTCAAATTTCTCAAAACACACCTCATATGTTTTCATATCATCCCATATATATAACTCTTCATTCCAATGTATCATAAAATTCAATATTTTATGTTTTTTGATATAACCATTTTTTCATGATTCCATAAATAAATAAATAACTGACTTTTCATGATTTCATAAATAAATAAAAATTGACTTTTAATTAAATAAAAAAATTATTGAAGAGCAAATTGCAATTTAAAAAAAAAAAATTATCGTTTACAATGTGTTTTTATATCTAATTCCACTTTACTTGGTTTTCAAATCCATTTCATTTAATTTCTAAATCCTCCTCACTTGATTCTTAAATCCATTAGATTTGATTCTCAAATCTAATTTATTGATTTTGAAATCTATGTAGAATTCCAAATACTTATAGATTTTCAAATCCATTAAAACCCATAAACCAGTAAACCCCCCCTAAATCTTATTTGCAAGTTGTATGGATCATTTAATCGATTCGGTTTGGTGTCGTGTCGGTTTGCTGGTGACTGAGAGGTATGGTGGTGGTTTATGGTAGTTTTGTTCCATATTATAAATTTGTCGGTTTTACTCCATGTAGAACAATTTGAATTTTGAATTAGTGTTGATTATTGGAAAAATAAGAAAAATAAAGAAAAAAAAATATGAGAGGAAGATAAATCATAGAAAAAGAAGCCAAGAAAAATGAGAAGATGAGAGATAACTAGCATGCATGAAATGATGCAATCCGTTAGTACGTAAAAGACATTATTTTTTATTAGTACTAGGTGAATACCCGCGTATAAGCACAGATTTTATTTACAATACTTCTATGTTGTTTAATGTTTTAGTTTATTATTGGTATCCGATGTGTTTAAACTTAAGAATATACACTAGCATTAATAGCACTTAAGGATAGCGTTTTATGTCTATCTGCTATAGTTGACACATACGTGACTTTTAGGCAGCAAAAAATAATTTGTTCGCTCTTTATTTTTGCTTCTACAGTTACTCTATAATAGCATATACGGATTGTAAAACGTGATGCGCGGATGATAAAATTTCATTGCCCGCCCAACTAATAAACAAACTATACTCAAGTTAATTTTAGAAAGAAAAATTATTTTACTTTAATTTGGTCGACTAAAATTAGGGTCACAAAAAATCCCCTTTGTGCTCTGCGTCTCTCTCTCTCTTCTTTCTCGATT
Organism: Arabis hirsuta; assembly: GCA_964056655.1. Classification (NCBI taxonomy): domain Eukaryota; kingdom Viridiplantae; phylum Streptophyta; class Magnoliopsida; order Brassicales; family Brassicaceae; genus Arabis; species Arabis hirsuta. The sequence continues at coordinate 20,538,275 of OZ053299.1, read as the reverse complement.
CAGTCTCATATGGATCCTTAGTAAAAATTTGGCACCTAATTGATTCCACAATTTCCATCGCTCTCTGCATTTTCAGTATAACCAGTCTGCGATCGAGGAAAGTTTGTGGCGGTTTGAACAAGGGAAACGGCGTGAAGGCGTGCGGTGGAGAAACTTCGGAGGTGAAGAATCAGAAATCAGGAATAGAGCCGAAATCAAACAGGCAGAGAGGGGTCGCTCTTAAAGTAGGTAACGAGAATTATAGGCTTTGGATTGCTCTTTCTCGAGATGAGATTGAAGAAAACTTGTTCAGCATGAGTGGGAACAAGCCATCTCGCCGCCCACGAAAGAGAGCCAAACCTTGCAAAAGTATCTCAATGTAAGTCACCACCAGGTGTTCGACGAAATGTCTCACACAAACAATTGCGGTTTTGTGTTTAGTTTCTTGGATTGTATCTTGTTTCAAAGTATCAAATTCTCTGGCTAGGGTCAGCACATTCGCTTTGATCTCACTTAGTTGCTCATTTAGGCTTGGATCAATTTCACTTACTATCTTGATTAGGCTATAATCAATCTACCCTTTTTTGCTACATTGTATGAACTGGATGGAAATTTGGTAATAGAAAGTTTCATACTATGGGTCTTTCAAAGACCCCAAATCTGTAGAGCTAGCTTTACATAATCTAATGGTACTGCTGCTTATGAATTCCTTATGCAGCGATGATCAATTTATTTTACGAGTTTGACAAGGGTCTTTTTAGTGAAAAGAAAAGGTGAAGTCATCTCCTTGATTGAAACTCATCACTTTGATGGAAATGCTAATATATCACTCATTGTTTGATCTTCATAGTTGTTTGTGGTTTGTTGCAGGGTAGATATGTATGGTGGTGATCAAGATAGGAAGAAGAAGATATAAAACTCAGAGACATGTCCTTGTCTCGTATCAAAACTTAGTATGGCAATTCATGTTCTCAACTAAATGATATGAATATCACTCGATTCACTCCCTTCATGTACATCTAGTTATGCAGGTTATTATTAACTGAAAACCTTCTAAAGACACACTGAAAGCGACTTCACCGTTGGCTTCATCACCACCATTGAGTTTGTTTTCCTTATAAATTCATCCCCCGAAGAAGAAGAATCAAAATTCTTGGGGGCTAGAGTTGTAATGTTGACATAAGAAGAAAGTCTAATTGTTATGTTTATGTGTGTATGATTTGCTTTCGTATATATTTTATTTTCGTAAATACTAAATAATCACTTTTCCTATTTTTGTTTGTGGCATTTCTTATATGAATAATGAAACCAGTTTGAAAATCAATAAAAGAACACTACCAATAATTGAGATTCGATTTACAAAATCAAAAGTAAGAGTCAATAATTTAGATTCGATTTACAAAATCAAAAGTAAGAGTCATGTTCATTTAAACATAGGATTTGGGGTTTAGGGTATGAAGATTTAGGGTATAGGGTTTGAAAATAACTTTTAGTGTAATTAACAAAACCAAATATAATGAATTTTCATAGATTAATGAGATTATCATTTAGGGTATGTATTTTTAGTTTTTTTTTAAGTATAATTATTTTCTAAATCATAATTCCACACTTGAAATCATTTTTAGTTTAAAGTTTTGTATAATTTTAAATCGTGAGGATTTAAGGATTTACATATACAAAATTTTGATAAAAAGTTTTATCTTATATAATAAATGAGTGTTTGTTTTATAGTTTATGGTTGATTTCTACTTATGGTTTAGAGTTGAGCATTTAGAATTCAAAACTTATGGAACCACAAACCCTAAACCCTAAATCAAAACGAAACCCTAAAACTAAGTTGATTTATATATGCATTTGAATACGAAACCCTAAACCTTAACTCCAAAACTAAATTGTAAAATCTAAACCAAAACTGTAATCCCTAACCGCTAAACACAAAACTATATTCTCTAACCTCTAAATCTAATACTATATCCTAATACTAAAGTATACCCTCTATATCACAATTAATTCCTTAAAAGTTTTAAAACTTAGAAAACTAAAAAATTAGTATATAAAGAAAAAATTTATCAACTCAAATATATAAAACATTACCAAATTTAATTAACTAAACTTTCCTTAAAGAATGTATTAAAAAACAGTAAAATATATGATAAATACAATCATGCGAACCAATTAGAGAAGATCACTAGGATCGATGACGTGGCAATCTTAAAACTAGTCTTAGGTTATCTTGTCCGTCCGTTCACTTTTCCAGTATCCTTTATTGATAATCTTGTCTGTCCATTAGCAAGAAAACTACTAGATATTTTGTCTTCTTTTGGAGTAAAAGGAATGATACGCTTTCCCTTATCTTCAGATCTATGTTTCTTTTTCTTCCAAGCTTTTTCTTCTTCTTTATCAATCGATCTCAAGTTTTCGATCTACTGGGGAAGACGAGAGATTGAGCTCAGTTCTACGCGATTTATGAGATCGAGCAAAAACACACTCTCTTCTTCCTCCTTCTCCACGTGATTGCTTTCTCTCTACTTTCCACCGTCTTCTTCCTCTACTTCCATCCGATCTGCGTCTTTCTCGACTCGTTCTTCTTCTCCAGCTCCGCCGCGGCTAGATCCGCCGATCGAATCTTGTAAGAGGTTGAATCTTCCTCGAGTCGCTCCAGAGCCTTCCTTCTCTATTTCAGTCAAATGAAGTTAAAAATCTGATTTTATGGTTTTTCGAATCCATATTGAGCTTCGTAGGTATGTATGTATGTTATTAGAAGATGATTCCTAATATATTCAATTTTTTGTGTTTGTGGCTTTAATATAACAGTGAAGAAATTGATGAATTCGATTCTTCTGTCATTGATCATCGTGAAAGACACTTGTTTGCATTATCAAACTATTTGATATATATATGATGAACACACGCATGGAGTAATCGGGTCGGTGATGCAGGACAGTGGAGTGGTGCTAGGGAAGTTCATAGAACATTCTGTTAATTCTTCGTCGAAGAATTCATTTGAAGCTGTCAAGCATTTTGGTCCTGCTCTTGGTGTGCCACACAATCACATAACACCATATGTTTGGTCCATTGGAAGCAAGTTCGAGAACGCCAGAGTAGGAAGGAAGAGTTGTGGATTCAAGGTTTAATAAAGTGTCACTGCCTTTGAACTTCATTCAGGATTTTTGTTGTCGTAATAGAAATTTTGGTTAGGGAACTCTACTTGTATTTAATATAAATTTTGGTTAGGGAAAATTTGGTTAGTGTTTGTGTTTCTTTACTTGTATAAGACATGATTATAAATTTATATAATCTTTTTAATATGTTAATTTATTCAGAAGTAAAAAAAAAACAGTAAATCCTAATCATACAATTGATCGAAATATATGTTTTAGAAATTCAAATTAAACGCAAAATATACATGAATTATCGCATATATCAAACGCTATAGTCAATATTAAAAAATGCTATGTAAATCAATTATACATAACGAAAACAAATGGCTATTGTATTTAAATAACATTGCAAAAAAAAAAAACCGTTATACTAAATAAAAATTCGATAGCAATGCCAAAAAACGCTATCGAAAGTGTGGAACCTATCACGGGTGATGATACATCACTTTACTTAACGCTATGATAGTGGTTAGATAGCGTTTTTCCGGTGCTAAGAATACACATTTTTCTTGTAGTGTATTCGTCTTTAATTTTGTGTTTATAATTCCTGTTTCATGTGCACTTAAAGCTAGCTAATTTTTTCAAAATGTAGAAAACAGAAAAATATCATTTAAAATTAAGCAACACTAAAATCGCGAAAATCGAATCTAAATAATCTTCTAAACCCTTTCAACCAGGAGGAACTTACAAGATTCAAAAGAGAACTCAGGAAAGAGTATCAAAATGAGGAAAGTTTTGGAAAGATAAAAGTAGGCTAACATGGCTGAATAATGAAGACAAAATTAGATTCTTCCATGCAGCCACGAAGAACAAAAGAGCCCAAAAAAATGGTGGATGATGAAGGTAAAGAGTGGTATGCAGAGGAAGAAATGAATGGGGAGAGTTGTTGAATCCTATTTTAGGAGGTTGTTTACCTTTGAAGATGTAGGAATCCAAGTGGAAGGACTGGAAAGGGCACATGCTAAAGTCTTTACATGCAGGATGAAGAGTTCCTTAATCATGTCACAGAGGAAGAGGTTAGAAGAGCAACTTTCGACATAAACCCGGGGAAGAGCCTAGGAACAGATGGAATGAATGGCCACTTTTATCAACAATTTTGGAACTGCCTGGGAATGGGAATCACAAATTTGGTGAGGGATTTCTTTAGAACAAGATTCCTAGATAGAGAGATGATGAAGACAAACATATGTCTGATACCAAAGACGCTACATGCAGTTAGTCTCACAGAGTTTAGACCGATAAGCCTTTGCAATGTGTTGAGATCATTACTAAGGTGATGGCCAAAGATTGAAAAAGATAATGCCTACGGTTATATCAGAAACCCAAACAGCGTTTATCAAGGGTAGAATCATCTCTGATAACATTCTGGTAGCTCATGAATTGCTTCATGCTCTAAGTTCCAACAATAAATGTTCAAAGGAGTTTATAGCAATCAAAATGAACTTATCCAAATCATATGATAGGGTGGAGTGGTCTTTCCTAGAAAGAGCATTATATACCCTATGCTTCTCTGAACAGTGGATAAGGCTCTCCCTAAGTTGTGTGCAATCTGTGCACTATCAAGTTCTAATCATTGGGAAACCATATGGACCAAATATCCCCTATTTCTTTGTAATATGTTCTGAAATGCTGGCCATGATGCTGGATAGGGTAGAGAGGAATAAGGCAATAACAGGACTAAACGATGGCTAGGTCAGCCCCTTTGGTCAATTCTACTCCGACCCTCCGACTCAAGGAACTATTCACGTGATTGCAAACGGGATTTAGAGCTAACAACATAGAGATATTTCAGTGACAAAAAAGAAGGTTTTGCTTTCTTTTTCTGAATTCCTAATACAACAACAAGGAATCGGGTCCTAAGTCAAGGTTTATGGCAATTTGAAAGCGAGACGATGTTCATTGCAAAGTGGGAGCCATGACCAATTCCTCATAGACCTGAGCTCACGTGTACTCTGGTTTGGCTCGAACTGCGACATTTTCCTCATCGGTTCTTCAACGCAGATGGGTTTAAGTTTATTGCAGGTCTTGTCAGTCAACCTAAAGGTCTCCACCCATCAACTGCAAAGTTGACAAACTTGGAAGTTGCAAAGGTCTTCACGTTGGTAGATCCGAGGAAACTGTTGCCAGAAGGAGAAAAAGTGCAGTTCAACTCCGAAGAAATTTGTCGTGTGCTTGTTTCGAGCCCTTGGATGCCGCCTGTTTGTTCGTTCTGTAAGGAGGTTGGGCATACCTTAAAGCGATGCAAGACTGCTCCTATATCGTGCTTTTCTTGTTAGTCAACTTGTCACATGGTTGGAACATCTCCATGCTACATAAGACGAGCATGAAGATAAGAGCTTATCCTCGAATTCTTCTGATGTCCACTCTCTGGACGATGATGTGGATCCTGAGCTGGACAAAGCTCGGTTTTTAAAAAATGTTTTCACAACGACAACGAAGAAGTACTCGGGGCAAAGGCCCCAAATCTTGTTAATTAATGTCGATAGACATCTTTTGATGGAATGTGCGAGGTTTTAATAAGTCTACTCACCGCTGAGGTTTTAGAGATTGGTACAAGATTAAATATCCTCTTTTGGAGAATCTATTAAAGACTTATGTCAGACAGCCAAAGCAGAAAAAAAATTCTTAATGCTATTCTTCCAGGCTGGTCTTTTGATAACAACTATGAATTTTTGGATTTGGGGAAGATATGGATTATGTGGCATCCTAGTGTCAAGGTGTCCATCATATTCAAATTACTCCAAATGATGACTTGCGAAGTGTTGTTACTGGATTCGCAATCAGCCATTATCATCTCTTTTGTCTATGCAACAAATGAGGAGTCTACTAGAAGAAACACGTGGGCTAAAATTGTCACCATCTCCTCTAATCAGCGTGTGTTAGGGAAGCCTTGGTCTGTTCATGGCGACTTTAATCAAGTGCTTCACCCTTCTGATCACTCTGCTCTTTTAACTTAGAATGTTGATCTCCCCACTAGGCTCTTCCGTGAGTGTCTTTTGGATGTAGATTTAATGGACCCAAATTATCGAGGCTGCACTTACACTTGGTGGAACAAAAAGAGTGTTTGGCCTCTGGCAAAAAAAAAAAAATAGAATCTTGGTAAATGACAATTGGCAATTGGCTTTTCCAAGGTCTATGGGCCTGTTTGGCGCTCCGGACTTCTCTTATCACTCTTCTTCTAGCACACGATTGATTTTCCATCAGTTAGACAAAGAAAAACTTTCAAGTTCCAGAACTTTCTGCTTCAGAGTCCTGAATTTGTGCCATTGATTGAAAAATTGTGATTCTCCTTTAACTATGTGGGCTCAGCAATGTTCAGGCTTTCTAAGAAACTTAAAGCTCTTAAGAATCACATAAGGCAATTCAGTAGAGAGAACTACGCTAACCTTGAGAAGAAAGTGAAAGAAGCACACTCCATTGTCATTGATCTTCAGTGTCAGTTGTTTGTCAACCCTTCAACGGCAGTGACTCAGCTAGATCTAGCAGATAACAACATGTGGCAAACTCTCTTGCTTGCTGAAGAGTCCTTTCTTTGTCAGCGCTCCCGAGTTACATTTTTAAGAGAAGGTGACTTGAATTCAGTGTATTTTTTCAGAATGGCGGCCTCCAAACAAGCCATCAATCATATCCATTTCTTTTTTTGACAATGCTGGTGATCGAATTGACTCTCAAACTAAAAATCTAGGAGCATTGTGTGGAGTATTTTGAATGCTTACTTGGCAGTGCTGAAGTCTTACCTCAGTTTGAACCTGATGATATTTCTAGGCTCTTGAATTTTCAGTGCTTTCCATCTCAGACCAAAGCTCTAGATAAAGGATTCTCTCCTGATGAGATTAAGGTTGCGGTGTTTGGTTTTCCCAAAAACAAAACAGCTTGGCTGGATAGGTATTCAGCCGAGTTCTTCAGAAGTTGTTGGCATATAGTTGGTCCTGAAGTCATTCAAGCTGTGTCGGAGTTCTTTACGTCTACCTATATTCTTAAACAATGGAATGCCACAACTATCATTCTCATCCCAAAATTCCCTAGCGCTTCAGCTACTACATAATTTAGACATATCTCCCTGTGTAACACGGTGTATAAAGTTATCTCAAAACTTCTGGTTGGGAGAGTAAAAGCTTTGCTACCTGAAGTGATCTCAAATACGCAGTCTGCCTTCCTTCCAGATAAACTATTGGCCGAAAATGTTCTATTAGCGACTAAGATTGTGGAAGGTTATAAAAGGAAAAACATTGGTTCTCAAGGCATGCTTAAAGTTGATCTTAGAAAGGCCATTGATTCGGTGAAATGGGACTTTATCATCGCCACTTTGAGAGCTCTTCATATCCATGAAAGGTTCATTCGATGGATTAGCCAATGCATATCCACTCCTCAATTCTCTATCTCTGTTAATGGTCAGACTTCAAGCTACTTTAAGAGCTCTAGAGGGTTAAGATAGGGAGACCTGATCTCCCCCTCCATTTTTGTCTTAGCCATGGATGTTTTCAGCAGGCTTATGAGATCATCTTTTGCAGCGGGTTTTATAAAATTTCATCCAAATACTAAGGAATTGGATTTATCTCACTTGATGTTTGCTGACGATGTGATGGTGTTCCTTGATGGGTCTTCATCTTCTTTGGAGGGTATTTCAAATATAATGGAGCTTTTTGCGAGTTGGTTGGGTCTACAAATGAATTGTGAAAAAACTCAATTGTTTACCGCAGGTTTGGAACCAACTGAATCCTTAGCCATGGTGAACTCTAGTTTTGCTCTTGGTTCCTTACCAATCAGCTACCTAGGGTTGCCTCTCATGAGCAAGAAACTACGTGTTTATGAGTTCTCTCATTGACAAGTTGATAAAAAAATTCAAGTCTTGGGCCGGTTCCCCTTTGTCATATGCTGGGAGGTTGCAGTTGATAAAATATATCATCTATGGGCTGATAAACTTCTGGGCCTTGACCTTTATTCTTCCGGTAGCTTGTATTAAGAAGATGGAATCCCTCTTTGGCCGCTTCCTCTGGTCCTGCTCTATTGATACCTTTCATGGAGCTAAAGACGCTCGGTCGAATGTGTGTTACCATAAATTAGAAGACGGGTTAGGGTTAAACAGATTGGAAATTTGGAACTTCACTCTTTATTTGAAGCTGGTATGGCTTCTACTTGCTGGGAGTGGTTCCCTCTGGGTCGCTTGATATAAGTATCACCATATTAGAGGTAAGAGTTTATGGTCCTTACTTGATTCTGCTCGTCTCTCATGGAACTGGAAATGTCTTTTGAGATTAAGAGATATTGCAAGATCTTTTGTGGAATGTAAGCTGGGAAATGGTTAGTCAGCAAGCTTCTGGATTGATAAATGGACTCCTCTAGGTCCTTTAATCTCTCGTATAGGCAATAATGGTCCATCAGATTGGAGGATCCCCTTAAATGTAAGTGTGGCCTCCGTCTCTACTCAGTTAGGTTGGCTTATCCCGCCTGCAACGTCTCTTCAAGCTATGTTTCTTCAGATCCATCTCTAACGCCCGAGAACCAAAAAGTAGATTTTTGGTTGGGTGTCGACCGACACAAGCTGTGTGTGTCGATCGACACGTGTGTTTTTGACTTGTGAGAAGTCGTGGTTTGGACGTTGTGTCGATCGACACAAGGTAGGTGTGTCGATCGACACGGAGTTAAATTAAACCGACAGGTTCGGTTTAATTGTCCGGTTTGGTGAGCCGGTTTAGGGAATCCTAGGGTTGTATAAAAAGGTTGGAATAGTGAAGGTTGGCTGATTTTTCTTCCAGAATTGCAGACCAGAGAGTTTTTGAGAGGAAATTAAAGGTTTGGGCGATTTTTGGAGTGTTGGGAGATTTCTGGTTGATTGGTAATCCTTGGAGTCTGGGTTTTTGGTGTTGAGTGAGGATTTTTGGATTTGGAGGTTGTGTTCTTCGCGTTCTTCGGGTTTCCTCATCCTTTTCAACTCTTTTCGAGATGAGTGCGTGACCGTAGGTTTATCTGGGTAAAAGGATTAGATGGCATATGATTGATTATAGTTGTTTGGAATGGATTTCGTGTGTTTTGTGGATGAAAACGTGCAGGAGATCGATGGATCGCATGAGAGTTCGAGCCATGAGAGGATAGGCTCGTTCCCTGTTCTGCGATGTCGTGTCGATCGACACAGATGCATCATGTCGATCGACACCATGGTGGTGTGTCGATCGACACAAGTACAGTATGTCGATCGACACCTAGTGGTTGTGTCGATCGACACAGTGCTCCTGGACTGGTTCATTGTTTGATTGTTCGTGTATGCTCATCCTGGTATTGTATCTCTTGCTTATACATGTGTGTATAACCTGTAGACGGGATGACCGCCTCGCTAAGTATTTGTGATAATACTCACACAACTCTTTTTGCCATGTGTTGCAGGTAAAGAGAAAGTGTGATCGTGGAATCATGGCTGGGAAGAGGAGATGATCTAGTGTCTCGTATTTCATGGCTCTTGAGTTAGAATTGCTAGGTTGCTAGTGAATTCTGGAATTGATACTTGGGTTATTGTTGGTTACTTGCATTGGAATTGAATTGATTATTGGTTAAACAGTTTAGTGGATTAATAAAGTATGAGATTTATTGATTGGATTGTTATTTGATTATTTTTGTTGTTTCCGCATTGCTTGTGTTGGACAATTAAAGATTATTATCTGTGATGATAGTAATCCGAAGGGAAAAATTTAAAATTTTTGGGTCGGGTCGTTTCATTTTGGTATCAGAGCCCTTATGGTTCTAGGGCGGGTGCAATTGATTGATTATGTGAGTTAATTGATTGATCGTTGTATGGGTTTGGAGTACTAGATCATCTCTTCCGAGCCTTCAATGAGATTCCATGGTATGTGTTTTGATGACTTTTTGTTTTCTAGTATTTAGTAGTGTGCTGGTTAGTGCAGAGTGGTGGCTAGAGTGGCTAGAGGCAGAGGTCGTGGGGGCCGTGGAGGCCGAGGTGGTCGTGGTGGGCGCGGGCAAGGACTGCAGAGTGAGTCTGATGCCGCGAGTGTGGCCCAGGAGACCACGCAGAAGCAGGTGGCGGACTTGCAGGCGTTTAAGAAAGAATCTGTGGGTGATACTGATACGAGTACCAGTGTGAGGGCTGGTGGGGCTAATGTGGGTCCCAGTGTAGCTGGTGGTGCGGCGGGCCCAGGTGGGGGTGCTGCCGCAGGTGTGGCCTAGGACCGAGATGATCACTTGGCGGGTTTGCTGCAGATGATTCTGGAGCGGTTACCAGGTGGGGTGCCAGCTCTGGGTCAGGCTCCGGGAGTGCAGCCAGGTGTGGCTGGTGTGCAGCCAGTAGTGGCTGGTGGTCAGCCGGAAGTGGCTGGGGTTCAGCCGGGAGTGGCTGGTGTGCAGCCGGGTGTGGCGGTTGCAGAGTTTGGAGCGTGCCAAGCCCGAGGAGGCAGCTGGGTTTTTCTCGGGAGGTGCTAAGCCCGAGGAGGTCGACGAGTGGCGGCTGAGGTTGGAGCGTAACTTTCACTCTATCAGGTATCCAGAGGGATACCGGGTTGATCTGGCGGTTCACTATCTGGATGATGACGCGCATCTCTGGTGGAGAGGTGTAGAGGCCAGGAGGGTGCATACCGAGATGGTCTGGGAGGATTTCTTTGTAGAGTTTAATGCCAAGTATTTCCCGCAGGAGGCAGTTGATCGGTTGGAGTCGAGGTTTCTGGACTTGGCTCAGGGAGATCGGACAGTGAAAGAGTTTGATTTGGAGTTCAGTCGGCTTCTGGTATATGCGAGCAGAGGCATGGAGGGCGAGCATGCCCAGGTGAAGAGGTTTCTGAGGAGACTTCGAGCTGATTTGAGGACTCGCTGCAGGGTGAGTAAGTTCGCCATGAGGGCAAAGCTGGTTGAGACGGCTGCGGCGATTGAAGAGGACCTCAGGGAGCAGGCTGTGGTGGTTAGTCCACCGGTGCAGCAGTAGAGGAGGCCGCAGTAGCAGGCGGGTTTGAGCAGGAGCGGCAAGCCTGCTCAGGGTCAGAAGAGGAAGTGGGAGAGCACTTCAGGGCTGAGTCAGAGAAGACAGGGTGGTCCAAGATGCTTCGGGTGCGGGAGCTTGGATCACAAGGTGGCCGGTTGTCCGAAGAGGAGTGAGACTCGGGGCGCTCAGGTGTGTTATCATTGCAGAGAGCCTGGGCACATTAAGCCCAAGTGTCCGAAGCTGCAGCAGATGGCGGTGGTGGTAGTGCAACCGTTGGCTCAGATCATAACGACGCCATGGGTTTTCACTTCGGCGGAGGCGGGCGGTTCTAGCGCCAGACCGATCACAGGTAATTTTCACACTTGACCTTTTTAAATTCTTGTGTTTGTGTGAATTTGCTCTGTTTTGAATTGTGAGTCTGCGCTAGAGTGTCGGGGTCTTAAAGCACATGAGATTTGTGCAGAGACTTTAGTTGTAGGCGGGTGTGAGTCCCACGTATTATTTGATTTTGGAGCTACGAATAGCTTTATTACTCTGGAGTGTGCGGAGAGCAGTGGTATCCGGAGCGATTTCGGTGAGCAGCCAGGAGTAGTTAGGGTTCCTGGGGGCAATTGGCTACTTTTGGGGTGAGTCATGGTGTGGATGTCCTGGTGGCGGGAGAGTTGATGCCAGCAGATTTGATCATTAGTCCGGTAGAGTTGTACGACGTCATTATGGGGATGGATTGGTTTGATCGGTACAAAATCCATCTGGACTATCGTCGTGGGCGAGTAGTGTTCGAGCTAGAATCGGGGAGGTTGGTTTATCAGGGTGTAAGACCGACTTCCAGGAGTCTCGTAATTTCAGCGATACATGCCGAGCAGTTGATTGAGAAGGGCTGTGGGTGTATCTGGCGACGATAGTGATGCCAGAGACTGTTGGAGAGGTTGCAATTGGGGATATTTGGGTTGTTCGGGAATTCCAGGACGTTTTCTAGTCATTGTTAGAATTGCCACCATCGTGGTCGGATCCATTTACGATCGAGTTGGAACCTGGGACTACTCCGATATCCAAGGCACCTTACCGTATGACTCAAGTAGAGATAGCAGAGCTGAAAAAGCAGCTAGATGATCTATTGGGAAATAGATTCATCCGGCCTAGTGTTTCACCGTGGGGAGCACCGGTGTTGTTCGTGAAGAAGAAGGACGGGAGTTTTCGGTTATGCATCGATTACCGGGGACTTAACCGAGTCACTGTGAAGAACAGGTATCCTCTGCTACGCATTGATGAGTTATTGGATCAGTTGCGAGGGGCTACCTGGTTCTCCAAGATCGACTTGGCTTCGGGATACCATCAGATTCCGACTGATGAGGCGCACGTTAGGAAGACGACCTTTCGGACGAGGTACGTGCATTATGAGTTCGTGGTGATGCCGTTTGGGTTGACGAATGCGCCAGCAGCATTCATGAGGTTGATGAACGGGGTGTTCCAGCAGTATCTGGATGATATATCATTGTTTTAACCCGTTTTTGACCATGATATAAGTCCTTTTCCTAGAGTTTTGTCGGTATTTTTCGAGTTTTTTTTTGAGTCTTTATAGGTTGACGAACGATTAGAGCTTAATGGGAGCTTTTGGAGCATTTTGGAGCATCGAGGAAAGAAGAGCCGAAGTGATCAAGTCAGAGTCGAGTTTTCAAGGCTGTGTCGATCGACACGGTCCTGTGTGTCGATCGACACGAGCATGTCTGACGTGAAGATTGAAGAATTTCCTCTGCGGCCGACGAAGCCCATAAGTTTACAGAAAAGCCCCGTCCGAATTTTAGACCTTATATATAGTTTTTCCTTAGGGTTTTAGGTTTTTTTATCCAGTTTTTAATTGAGACTTGAGAGAGGAGAGCTTTAGGAGAGATTTCGGGACTTCCAGACCTTCAGATTTCGAACATTTGTATCTCTAACTCTATCTTTTTTATGCAATTTTATTCATTCATAATGTTTACTGCATCTATGTCTGAGTAGTTTTCTTGTTAGGTTTAGGGTAATTCTAGGGTTTGATGAGAAATCGTTAGGATTGAAACACTATTAGGATTTATCTTTATGCTCTTCATCTAGATTGATTTAACTCTGATTTTAGGATTGATTAACTGAAATTGGATATCCTAGGTTGCTTTAATAGATGCGAAAGTATTATTAACAACCAGACATAATCTTAGATGAGCAAAATTGTCTATTCGCAAATAAATTGGGCTTAGTAATTTTGTGAACAATTGAACATGAATTTAATGTTTGATTTTATTCACTAAGTTTGCAAAGAAATTTGGAATTTAGGGATTTAGTCATAGATAATCTCTGCAACGAAAGTTGATTGGTTTCATATTCATGTTTGAGTTCTAGAACTGCTCTTCATAAAATCTTGCCCGTTTTTGTCCTGTGTCGATCGACACGATCGATTTTCAAGTCAAACCTGCGAATTACCCATAACCTAACCTTTTATCCAATTGATTTCTAGATCATTGATAATCATTCACTGTGTACTTTGCTATTTTTATTACATTCATACATTTTTACTTAGCATAATTTGAATTTACTAATCGATTGTGTGTTTAGATTCCCTATGGATTCGATCCCTAAGTACTATTACGATCTCTTAATTTGAGAGAGTAACTCAGGGCAAATTTGAGCATATCAAATTTGGCGCCGCTGCCGGAGAATCGATTTCACCGATCGATTTTTGATATTAGAATTTTGTCTAAGTTTTGTTTTATTTTTATTTTGTTACTTACTTGTTCCTTTCTCTTTGTCTTGTGTGTTTCAGGTTTATGGCTAATCACGTTACCAGAAGCAACCGGAATGAAGAGCTAGTTGATCTCAACCTTGAGATTGGAAAGTTGGAACGAGCTAACCGAGCAGCGAGAAGGTCAGCCAGAATGAATCCGTTAATTCTTATCAGAGATGAAGACGGGTTTCTTCAGGATGCTGAGGGTCGCAGACGCAATGCTCAGGGTCAGAGGATAGATGAGAATGGAGTTATCATTTTAGAGGAGCCAGCTGGGCGTGGGCGTACTCTGGGAGAGTACAATAGGCCTGACGAGTTCTATGCAACCAGGGCAGCGATTCGTCCTCTTTCTTTTTTGAGGAACGACTTTGAGCTAAAGCCGGCTTACTTCTCACTTGTGGCTCAGTCCCCATTCCATGGCCTATCCTCTGAGCACCCCATGGATCATATTGAGAGGTTCGAGGACTTAGCATTTAGCATCAAGGCTAATGGAGTGTCAAGCGATTACCTCTACTGCAAGCTTTTCCCCTACTCTCTGAACGGAGAAGCAGCCTACTGGTTGAAGCAGCTGGAGCCGGGCTCGCTGATTACTTGGGAGGACACCAAGAATGCTTTCCTCAACAACATCTTTGATGAGGCGAGATCCGAGGATTTGAAGACTAAGATCTCTACTTTCAAGCAAGGACCGACTCAGGCATTTAAGGCTTCCTGGGTGAGATTCAAATCCTACCAGAGAGATTGTCCACATCATGGGTTCAGTGATGTTCAGTTGTTGGGTATCTTCTTCAGAGGTATTGATTGAAGGTATCAGATGGCTCTGGATTCTGCTAGCAATGGGAACTTCTACACCAGATTTCCGGAGGATGCACTCATTTTTATTGATAACTTGGCTTCTAGCAATAGTACCAAGAACGCAGATTTCGAGAGGAAGAAGCTTGGTGGGATTATGGATGGAAGCCAAATTGCTGAGGTTAAGGCTAAGCTGGATTCTCTGCATAATCTTCTAGTGGGAAAGAAGACTGTTCAGTTTGCTCAACAGGTAGAGACTTTAATTCCAGAGGATGAGCAGGATGAAAAGGATTGCAACTACGTTGGTGGAGCTGGTTTTCAGGGTCAGAGGTATGGTAATCAACAAGGGTATTAGAAGAATGACTATCAGAAGCCTTTCCAGAGCAATTACACTAGGAACTACGGTTCTTCTTCTTATCAGACACCACTTCCTCAGTCATCAGAGAGTACCACGATGAAATCTATGCTAGAAGAGCTCTTGGAAGGTCAACAGAAGATGACTGTAAGCTTCAATGGGAAAATGGATGCCATGTACCAAGATCTGAATGGGAAGTTCGAAGCTTTGAACGCCTATGTCAAGAAGCTGGATATTCAAGTTGCTCAAACCGCAGAGTCAATTAAGAGGCAAGAAGGTTTTCTTCTGAGCAAGACTGACACGAACCCGAGACTACACGTCAATGCTATCACTTTAGGGAGTGAAGAGGAGGTTGAAGGAGATGGGATTTGCGTTCCAAACATCGTGTCAATCGACACGGAAGGCTTGTGTCGATCGACACAGGTCGAAAATCGTAAAACTGAAGTTTACGCAATCGGTGATTTTTCTCCCAAGGTCGATACGGGGTCGACACAAAAATCTCATGTCGATCGACACAAGGACTGTGTCGATCGACACGGGTCCCAGACGAGTCCAAACACTTCGAAACCCTCGGTTCAAGCAGAGGAAAGGGTCTACAAGCCCAAGATTCCATACCCACGGGCTATTAGTGTCAAAACACCGAAGGAGAAAGGGAGACATGCTCAACCACTGCTGAGGAAGTTGCAAAAGATACCGAATCCAGGGATGTTCGTTGTTCTTTGCTCAATCAAATGTATGAAATTTAAGAATTATCTTTGTGACACTGGAGCTAATGTGAATGTCATGTCTCAGTCTGTTGCAAGGAAGCTGGGGATTAAGGATCTGCAACCTTCAAAGATGTCTCTCGAGCTGGCCGACTTTTCTTCAACATTTTCGAAAGGGTTCATTCCTGACTTGATGCTTCAAGTAGGAGATTGTCTGGTTCCGGTGGATTTTTACATCATGGAGACGAAAAATGACAGCGAGAGACCATTGATTCTTGGGTCATCATTCCTTGCTACTGTAGGTGCGATTGTGGATTTTTCCAATAAGAGAATCTCCTTCTCCAAGGTTAACAAGAATGTATTCTACCCCGCAGTTCGGTTCAAGGAGAATTCTTGTATGACCGTTACAAATGGAGGAAAGCATAGTTCAGACTTTGGAGATGACATGAAGGGGATCCCATGTGCCCCACCCTTGACTTCACCATCTATGAAATCTGATGAAGACTTGACAGCCTGCAAGGTGAAGCGCAAGAAGACTTCCAAACCGTTCTCCAGGTTCAGAATCATCATCCCCTTAGAGTTGAGGGAGAAAGGAGAGGTACCTGTTCAAGAGATGCTGAAAACCACCATGAAACGTTTCCCTGGTATTGTTCCTTGGAAGTCTGGAGCAGGAGAGCGATCAAATGCAAGGTTATCAACGGATGAGGGAGACATAATACCCCTCAAAGATCCACCAAAAGCCTGAGCTTGACACAGTCCAGCTAATGACTGAAAACAAGCGCTTAGTGGGAGGCAACCCACTGGTAAGAATTACTTATTTTCGTTTTATTTTTCTTTTGTTTACTAACTTTTAGTTTTGGTTTTAAGTGTTATTTATCTCAAAAAAAAAAAACGAGACGAGGAAACAATAGTGTGTCAATCGACACACCTACTCATGTCGATCGACGCGCCCTGCAACAGGCAAGTTCTCGTTCTTTTCAATTGGTGTTTTCTTTTTCTTTTCTGTTCTTTCACCAATCTCAGGCTTGATAACACTGGGGACAGTGTTGTTTAAGTTTGGGGGAGGTAATTACTAACTTTGTGTTTGTTTTTGAGAGTCAGTCCAAAACGTTTTATTGAGTCAAAATAGTCAGTTGGAAACAATGACCCCTCCTTTGGTTTAGTGGACTGTCTCTTTCAGTTGTGTGACCATTTTTCCAGGATCAA
Source organism: Arabis hirsuta (assembly GCA_964056655.1). Lineage (NCBI taxonomy): Eukaryota > Viridiplantae > Streptophyta > Magnoliopsida > Brassicales > Brassicaceae > Arabis > Arabis hirsuta. Next base: position 20,521,408 of record OZ053299.1, on the reverse strand, counting down.
TTTCAAAGGCAGACTAATGAAAAATCCTAAGGCTGATCAGTTAACTAGAGACGTCTATTACTTCCAGCATAATCCACCGGGTTTGATCTAATTATGCGGTCTCCTCGGTGATTGGTGTTCATATAGTTTGACTTCTCATTCATACCTGACAAGTGCACCTTTTAGTATAAGTAATGGTATTCCTCTCCCTTGTTCTAAAAATATATATATGATGATGATTGGGGTGAAATGATAGTTCTCGAGTATAAGGATGAGGAAATAAAATTTCAGTGAGTCAGTACTCAAGAAATGATCACTTGGAGCTCAAAAGCAACAGTCTGAGTCCCTTAGAACGGATGTAGAGGATGAGCGATCTCACGACCCTGTCTCCTCACAAGGAACAATAGTAGTGAAATCACGATTTTTGGGTCTCAGCAGATTAAAAAAAAAAAATCATGGTAAAGAATCAAATAAGTCTGGGGGAGAGAAAGAGTATCTAGAGTTGTATGGTTCACTAGTCATTGTATAGTATGAGAATGAGTCTAGAAGGTTCTTGGCATCGAGATCTGGGACGAGACCCAGCAAAGAGGACTAGCGGGTTATGTTGATAAGTGGTTGATGAATTTAGGAGGCTGCGAATGTCTATGGAGAAGTACATGGTGGTGTGGTGATATATCATGGTTTATACCTTTTCAACCATGATATAAGTCCTTTTTATAGAGTATTTTTGGTATTTTTCGAGTCTTTTTGAGTTTTTGTAGGTTAAGGACGATTGTAGCTTAATGGAAGTTTTTTGAACCTTTTAGGGCATCGAGGAAAGAGGAACCGAAGTGATCAAGACGGAGTCAAGTTTTCAAGGCCATGTCGATCGTCACGAACCTGTGTGTCGATCGACACGAGTACATCTGACTTGAAGATTGAAGAATTTCGTTTTCGGCCCACGAAGCCCATAAGCTTACAAGAATCCCAATCCAAATTTTAGACTTTATATATAGTTTTTCCTTAGGTTTTTAGTTTAGATCTTGTTTTTAATTAAGACTGGGAGATTCAGAGATTTGCAGAGCTTTTAGGAGATTTCAGACTTTAAAACTTCATCGATCTAAACTCTCTGTATCACTTACTCTATTTCTTTTATGCAATTTATTTCATTCATTATGATTTCATCATCTATGTCTGAGTAGTTTGCTTGTTAGGTTTAGGGTAATTCAAGGGTTTGATGAGAAATCGTTAGGACTGAAAATCTGTTAGAATTTATCTTTATGTTATTCATCTAGATTGATTTAACTCTGATTTTAGGATTGATCAACTGAAATTGGATATCCTAGGTTGCTTTAATAGATGCGAAAGTATTATTAACAACCAGACATAATCTTAGATGAGCAAAATTATCTATTCGCAAAGAAATTTGGCTTAGTAATTTTGTGAACAATTAAACCTGAACATAATGCTTGTCTTTATTCACTGAATTTGCAAAAAAATTTGGTATTAGTCATAGATAATCTCTGCAAGTAAAGTTGATTGGTTTTATATTCATGTTTGAGTTCTATAACCGTTCTTAACATATCCTAACTGTTTTTATCCTCGTGTCGATTGACACAGACATCCATGTCGATCGACACAGCCGTATTTCAAGTCATTCCTGCGAATTACCCAATGCCTAATCTTTTATCTAATTGATTTCAAGAACTTTATCATCATTCACTGTTTACTTTGCTGTCTGTTTTACATTATTACATTGTTGCTTAGCCTAATTTGAATTCATAATTGATTGTGTGAATTGATTCTCTGTGGATTCGATCCTTAAATACTACATCGATCTCTTAATTTGAGAGAGTAGCTCATGGTAAATTTGAGCATATCATCTGGTTTTGAATTGGTTTTGCATTATGTGGATTACTAGTTGAAATGGTCGGTCCGACACTCCAAGAGCAGGTAAATTTCTGCGTTTTCAAACCTCTTTCACATTCTTAGTTTATGTTTGCTTGAGGGGAAACAAATGCTAAGTCTGGGGGAGTTGATATATCATGGTTTTTACCTATTTTTGACCATGATATAAGTCCTTTTCGTAGAGTTTTTTTGGTATTTTTCGAGTTTTTTATAGTCTTTATAGGTTGACGAACGATTGGAGCTTAATGAGAGCTTTTAGAGTATTTTGGAGCATCGAGGAAAGAAGAGCCGAAGTGATCAAGTCGGAGTCGAGTTTTCAAGAATGTGTCAATCGACACAGTCCTGTGTGTCGATCGACACGAGCATGTCTGACGTGAAGATTGAAGAATTTCCTTTTCGGCCCACGAAGCCCATAAGTTTACAGAAAAGCCCAGTCCGAATTTTAGACCTTATATATAGTTTTTCCTTAGGCTTTTAGGTTTTTTATCCAGTTTTTAATTGAGACTTGAGAAAGGAGAGCTTTAGGAGAGATTTCGGGACTTCCAGACCTTCAGATTTCGAACATTTGTATCTCTAACTCTATCTTTTTTTATGCAATTTTATTCATTTATAATGTTTACTGCATCTATGTCTGAGTAGTTTGATTGTTAGGTTTAGGGTAATTCTAGGGTTTGATGAAAAATCGTTAGGATTGAAACACTGTTATGATTTATCTTTATGTTCTTCATCTAGATTGATTTAACTCTGATTTTAGGACTGATCAACTGAAATTGAATATCCTAGGTTGCTTTAATAGATGCGAAAATATTATTAACAACCGGACATAATCTTAGATGAGCAAAATTGTCTATTCGGAAAGAAATTTGGCTTAGTAATTTTGTGAACAATTGAACCTGAATTTAATGCTTGATTTTATTCATTAAGTTTGCAAAAAAAAAATTGGAATTTAGAGATGTAGTTATAGATAATCTTTGCAACAAAAGTTGATTGGTTTTATATTCGTGTTTGAGTTCTAAAACTGCTCTTAATAAAATGCTGCCCGTTTTTGTCCTGTGTCGATCGACATATACCTGTGTGTCGATCGACACAATCGATTTTTAAGCCTAACCTACGAATTACCCATAGCCTAACCTTTTGTCCAATTGATTTGTAGATCATTGATAATCACTGTTTACTTAGTTATTTTTATTACATTCATACATTCTTACTTAGCATAATTTGAATTCACTAATTGATTGTGTGTTTAGATTCCCTGTGGATTCGATCCCTAAGTACTACTACGATCTCTTAATTTGAGAGAGTAGCTCAGGGAAAATTTGAGCATATCACTGGACGTGTTTGTGATCATCTTCATAGATGATATTCTGGTGTATTCGAGGAGTCCAGAGGAGCACGAGGTGCATCTGAGATTGGTTCTGGAGAAGCTGCGGGAGCAGAAACTGTACGCGAAGTTGAGTGAGTGCAGTTTCTGGCAGCGAGAGATGAGTTTCCTTGGCCATGTGGTATCTGCAGAGGGAGTTTCTGTGGTTTCGGCTAAGATTGACGCTATCGGAGGTAGCATCTATGGATCCGGCTAAGATTGAGGCTATCAGAGGTTGGCCTAGACTGAGGAGTGCCACCAAGATCCAGAGTTTTCTTGGGTTTGGCGGGTTATTATCGGATGTTCGTCAAGGGGTTTGCGAGTATGGCGCAGTCGATGACGAAGTTGACAGGGAAGGATGTCCTTTTTGTGTGGTCTTCAGCTTGCGAGGAGAGTTTCGAGAAGCGGAAGGAGATGCTGACTAGTACACCGGTGTTGGCGTTACCTGAGCCGGGTGAGCCTTATGTGTTGTATACAGATGCTTTGGAGGTTGGTCTAGGATGTGTACTGATGCAGCAGGGAACGGTTATTGTGTATGCTTCGAGGCAGTTGAGGAAGCACGAGTGCAATTACCTACCCCTGACTTAGAGTTGGCTGCGGTAATTTTCGCCCTTAAGATTTGGAAGTCGTATCTTTATGGCGGAAAGGTGCAGGTATTCATAGACCACAAGAGTCTGAAGTATTTTTTCACTCAGCCAGAGATGAACCAGAGATAGAGGCGCTGGATGGAGTTAGTTGCAGACTATGACCTAGAGATTGGGTACCATCCGGATAAAGCTAATCTGGTTGTAGATGCGTTGAGTCGGAAGAGGGTTGCTTCAGATAAGGAGCGGGATATGGAGGCTCTGGTGAGCGAGATTAGTACGTTGAGGTTGTGTGTTATCTCACAAGAGCAGTTGAGGCAGCTAACCATGCAGATTTGTTGAGCAGGATTCGAGTTGTTCAGGGGTAGGATTAGGGACTGATTAATTATTCTAAGGTGGCAGGTTTAGAGTATGTGGTCTCGGCGAATGGGATGATACTGGTGAACGGGCAGGTTTGTGTACCCAAGGAAGAGGATCTGAGGCATGAGATCCTGAGGGAGGCTCATTCGAGCATGCTATCTATTCATCCGGGAGAGACCAAGATGTATCGTGACCTAAAGCGGTATTATCACTAGGTCCGGATAAAGAAGGAGATATCTAACGTGTGTCAGCTGGTGAAGGCTGAGTATCAGGTTTCGAGTGGTATGTTATAGAGTTTGCCTATTCCAGAGTGGAAATGGGATATGATTACCATGGATTTTATGACAGGATTGCCAGTATCACGGACCTATGATGCGATTTGGGTGATCGTGGATTGTCTGACCAAGTCAACACATTTTTTAGCCATCAAAAAGACCTACGGAGCGGTGGTGTTGGCTAGGAAGTATGTGCGGGAGATAGTGAGGCTGCACGGGGTGCCAGCGAGTATTGTGTCAGAAAAGGATCCGAGGTTTACTTTAGAGTTCAGGAGGGCATTTCAGGCTGAGATGGGCACTAAGGTGCATATGAGAACAACGTATCATCCTCAGACAAATGGGCAGTCCGAGCGGACGATTCAGACATTGGAGGACCTGTTGAGGATGTGTGTGCTGGATTATGGTGGTCATTAGGCGGATCATCTGAACTTGGTAGAGTTTGCGTATAACAACAGCTATCAGTCGTGTATTGGGATTGCTCCATATGAGGCTCTGTATGGGAGGTCGTGTTAGACACCATTATGTTGGACTCAAGTGGAGGAGAGGAGCATTTTTGGTGCGGATTTTGTTCAGGAGACAACGGAGAAGATCTATGTCTTGAGACTGAACATAAGAGAGGCTCAGGATCGGCAGAAGAGTTATGTTGATAGGAGACGGAAAGAGCTGGAGTTTGAGCTGAGAGATCTGGTGTATCTCAAGGCAGCGATGTTGAGGGGTCCTAACAGATCTATTTTGGAGAATAAGCTGAGTCCAAGGTTTATGGGTCCGTTCAAGGTGGTGGAGCGGGTCGGACCAGTGGCTTATCGATTGGAGTTCCTCAGAGTATGAAGGCGTTTCACAAAGTCTTCCATGTTTTGATGCTGCGGAAGTGTCTACATGAGTCTGAGGAGGTGTTGGCTAGGATTCTGATGGATCTTCAGCCCAACTGACGTTGGCGGCGAGGCCTGTGAGGATTCTCGAGAGGAAGGTCAAGGTGCTGCGTCAGAAGAGTATACTGTTAGTCAGAGTTGTATGAGACTGTGACGGTATTGAAGAGGAGACTTGGGAACCAGAAGCGTTGATGAAGACGGAGTTCTCGAAGTGGTTCGAGAAGCAAGCAGTAGCTTGAGGGGATCAGGTGTGATCTCGAAGGGTGCTGGCCGAGGGCCAGGAGGGTGTATGTGGACGTATAGTCTAGGGTTTTTACTTACGTTTAGAACCTTGGTTCGGACAATCCTGGTAGCATATGTAGCGCCGTTGGTTGTGCATGTTCTTGTTTGATTGTTGCGCGATCATTTGGTCCAATTCTGGGTCAACGGTTGGTCATGCATGTTCTTGTTTGATTGTTTTGCGATCAATTGGGCAACCCTAATCCGGATCAGGGAGCTTGCATCGTTGATGTTTCCGGGTGAATCTGGTCAGGTTTTAGACGGGGGTGTTAACCTTAGCGGGACGAGGTCGCGTGATTCGAGGTCGAATCCATGTTAGTGGGGAAGAATTGTAACGCTCGCGAACCCAAAAGTAGATTTTTGGTTGGGTGTCGACCGACACAGGCTGTGTGTGTCGATCGACACGTGTGTTTTTGACTTGTGAAAAGTCGGGTTTTGGACGTTGTGTCGATCGACACAAGGTAGGTGTGTCGATCGACACAAGGTAGGTGTGTCGATCGACACGGAGTTAAATTAAACCGACAGGTTCGGTTTAATTATCCGGTTTGGTGAGCCGGTTTAGGGAATCCTAGGGTTGTATAAAAAGGTTGGAATAGTGAAGGTTGGCTGATTTTTCTTCCAGAATTGCAGACCAGAGAGTTTTTGAGAGGAAATTAGAGGTTTGGGCGATTTTTGGAGTGTTGGGAGATTTCTGGTTGATTGGTGATCCTTGGAGTCTGGGTTTTTGGTGTTGAGTGAGGATTTTTGGATTTGGAGGTTGTGTTCTTCGCGTTCGTCGGGTTTCCTCATCCTTTTCAACTCTTTTCGAGGTGAGTGCGTGACCGTAAGTTTATTTGGGTAAAAGGGTTAGATGGCATATGATTGATTATGGTTGTTTGGATTGGATTTCGTGTGTTTTATGGATGAAAACGTGCAGGAGATCGATGGATCGCATGAGAGTTCGAGCCATGAGAGGATAGGCTCGTTTTCTGTTATGCAATGTCTTGTCGATCGACACAATTACTTTGTGTCGATCGACACAGATGCATCATGTCGATCGACACCATGGTAGTGTGTCGATCGACACAAGTGCAGTATGTCGATCGACACCTAGTGGTTGTGTCGATCGACACAGTGCTCCTGGATTGGTTCATTGTTTGATTGTTCGTGTATGCTTGTTGTATGCTCATCTTGGTATTGTATCTCTTGCTTATGCATGTGTGTATAACCTGTAGACGGGATGACCGCCTCGCTAAGTATTTGTGATAATACTCACGCAACTCTTTTTGCCATGTGTTGCAGGTAAAGAGAAAGTGTGATCGTGGAATCATGACTGGGAAGAGGAGATGATCTAGTGTCTCGTATTTCATGGCTCTTGAGTTAGAATTGCTAGGTTGCTAGTGAATTCTGGAATTGATACTTGGGTTATTGTTGGTTTATCGTTGGTTACTTGTATTGGAATTGAATTGATTATTGGTTGAACGTTTTAATGGATTAATAAAGTATGAGATTTATTGATTGGATTGTTAGTTGATTATTTTCGTTGTTTCCGCATTGCTTGAGTTGGCCAATTGAAGATTATTATCTGTGATGATAGTAATCCGAAGGGAAAAATTTAAAATTTTTGTGTCAGGTCGTTTCACCATCTTTCAACAATTAGGATGTCCCTAAACGTGAAAAGCCATGATTAAAAAAAAATTTCAATGGAAAAAATTTAAAACATATATATAGGCAAAACGGTTTTTTCCAAAAGATACAATTTTTAAAAATAACTATAATGCGGTTATTTAGTAAAAAACGCAACATTTGAAATTAACCATAAAACGGTTATTTTGAAAAGACGCAACTCTTAACGAAACAATTATAATGAAAAGATACAACTCTTGACAAAATGGTTATAATGAAAAAGACGCAACTCTTGACAAAACGGTTATAATGAAAAAGACGCAACTCTTGACAAAACAGTTTTATTGAAAAATACAACTCTTGCAAATAACTATAAAGCGGTTTTTGTCGAAAAGACGCAATCCCTTGAAAATAATCATAATGCGGTTTTTTCAACAAAAAAACCTAACGTAGAATAAACCTATAAATACAAAACGGTTTTCCAAAAAAACACAATTCAAAAATATTCATTTCTTTGGTTTGCTATTATATATAGATTAAACAATTATGTATGATATAGTAACGAATTATGCAAAAATATACAAGTTTATATATCTAAATAACACGCTATCTGTTTTCATAGTTTTTCAATATATTTAGTGTATCACATAAATATAAAAATGCACCTCTTACTTTTTATTTAACGAGTGTACATTGTAGCTACTATCTATGCAAAAATATACATGTAATAGTTAAAATAACAAGTTATATGTTTGCGTAACATGCTAAATTATATATATCGTAGCATATGAACATAAAAGTATACCTCTAATTTTTTATTTAACAAGGTAACTAAATTATCAACCTACTTTTTAACGGCTTGAATTTTGTTTAATTTATGTGTTAAGCTGTGCACTACAAAGAAATATAACTCGTTATTAAAAAAAGTTGTTAAGCTTAAAACTTAAATTGAAATGACAATGTTAAAAAAAAATTTCAGTAAACTACACTATATAACGTGTTATATTTACCTGTAACAAAGCCGACCTAAATCTTATTTACAAACTGCATGGATCATTGAGTCGACTCGTTTCAACATGATCATGTCGGTTATGCTGGTGATTCAGAGTTATTGGACACAACTCAAATATGTGGTAGTTCTGTTTCATATCATAAATTTGTCGGTGTTACTTTATGTAGAACAATTTGAGTTTGTGTTGATTATCGGCAAAGAAAAATGACGAAGAAAGATACAAGAGGAAGAAGAAATGATAAAAATAGAAGTCGAGAGAGAAAAGAAGATGAGAGATAAAAAAAACATGAAACGATGCAATAAAAAATTTCTAATGAGAATTAAAAATTTTGTTGAATACAAATTTTGGATGATGTGGTGCATAAAATCGGTTTCAGATAGAGTTTCACTCAACGGAAGAATACCTAAAAAGGAGATTATTTATTTTTTTGTTGCATAGAAGCATTGATTGCCAATGCACGAAAGAAGAATAGAAAAAAAAATAATCTACTGTATAAAAGATGAATAACTCAAAGAGAGGCCACGTGTATCTTTATTTACTAATGACATGAACTTGAGCGACACTATTCATACATACGAGAACATGTTTGGGCCTACAAATAGATCACGTGGAGGTGTCGAGAACATGTTTGGGCCTACAAATATCTTGGCCCATTCTCAAACAACTCAAGTCTCCAAACATGAAGGCCTTCTTCTCCACCTTTATCCACGCGACCTCTACACCATCTCTCCCAAGTCCGTCGGAGAACTTCAACCATCCGCCGTTACCACTACTCCAAGTAATGCAATACACCTCTTAACATGGCTTCTCGATTCTACACATCCGTTTCGAGAATTCATCAGCTAAAATACTTTAAATCCCACTTCTCACACGAAAACAAACCACACCTCTTCTGATTGTAACTTGAAAAGAAAAAAAAAAACCTTCGCCGGAACTCATCTGAGAATCATTAGGCCACACCTCCTCCGCCGATGTCAAACAATGACACTCCAAATTCTTCATGGTCTCCTCTACACGATGTAAGCCACATCACTTTTAAGAAAACCCCCATCGTCTCCTCTTCCTCCTCTCTCAGTTTCTCCTCCTCCTCTTCTCTGCTACGTTTTAGTCGCCTCAAATTCCTCCAAACGTTCCTCTTCAATTGCGCACAATCGTTTATATAATTGATCACTTTAAGTTATTGCATTAAAAATTAAAAAAAAACACCTATGTGTTGGTTTCAAATTCGAAGAAGAAGTCTTTGAGATTCTTTCTTCTTCACGATTCGCCTATTGATTGTGATGTCGATGATGTTTTCTCCGATGTGAAACTGTTTGTGTCACTACGACTCCGAAACCCGTCGTCTCCTCCGTCTAAAGTAAATATTTGGGAATTCTGTTTTAGTTTTGAGTAATTGATTTGGGTCCAAATCAACTTTTCGATTCGATTTTGCTCTATTCAAATATGGCCCCTTTACTATGAAATTGAACGATCAGATATTGGTTTCACTTTGTTGTTTATAAACTAAAGTATCATTCATAGCTTCTAAGTTTCTCTCTAAAATTCTTGCTCTTTGGAATCATATGTTCTTAGATACCTTTATGCCAATGATTTTTTTATTGTTGTATGAGTCTTGATTCGTTGGTCTTTGTAGTCATCTGTTTGAATATGATATAAGTGATGTATTAGGGCATGAGGCTTTAATGATTTGAATGAATAATGTCAAAACTCTTTTGTGTTTGTTGTTATTGTCACCATCAGATTCAGGTTTTGTCAAGAAAGTTGGTGACTTTAGTGGAGAAGCTGAGAAATCGGCAAAGAGGAGGAAGAAAATCAGTATCTAGGGATTAGGCAATGTCTTTGGGGTTAATGGTCTGCTGGAATTCGTGATCCGAGGGAAGATGCAAGAATCTGGCTTCGAACTTTCAAAACAGATGAGGAAGCTGCAAGATCTTACATTGCTGCAGCACGTGGAATCCATGGCTCGAAAGCTAAAGTGAATTTCCCCTACGACAACCCTACCGTCTCTCAGAAACGTCCTGCAAAGCCAGTGGCTTAAACAAACCCGACTTTCGCTCAGAATCTTGATAAACCTTGTAGCTATATTGGTCTGCAGATTGTAGATATCGCAACAAAGATACAATTTGCATCTCTCATTGTTGTTCATACAAATCGCAGAGACCCTGGTCTGCAAACTGTAGATAGCGCAACGAAGATACAATTTGCATCTCTCATTGTTGTTCATACAAATCGCGGAGACCCTGGTAAGTTTTCACTTCTAGGTGATGTTTACTTTGTTATGTGATATCATCTTCATATGGTTTGATTCAAGCTTTTGCTTTTTCATATGCATATTTTACAGCCCTCTCTCTCTCTCTCTCTCTCTCTCTCTATACATATGCATTTGCTTACTGTAATCGACAAAGAGAGGCAAACAAGACGCGAAGAGATATTATCAACAAGGTTTGACATCATTCTCTCTCTCCTTTTTGCTTATATTAAAAACACCTTCTCTACTTTCAGCATCACCACATGGCACTGGTTATCATGTGGCGGTTAATAGAATTCATAGGGACAATGTTTTGATCTTAGATTTAAAGTGTTTGGAGTTGAACGAGTTGTTAGAATATTTTACCCAATAGCCAGTTCAAATTCTTCAGTCTCCTGTCAAACGGATTAAATGATTAACTTCCCCTTTTGGAACTTTTTGACCTCACAGTGTGAAGGACTTCAAGGAATTGGCGGAGGGGATAGACTCTGTTTGAGCTAAGGCGTTGCAGTGGCCGTAGCATCTCAAGAAGACATTGATGCAGCAAATGAGGAACGCTAAAACTTTTTCACGGTCGAATGAAGAATAAATCCTCAATGGTTCACGGTACGAGCCATCAAATCTCTACTACTTCACTGTTTTTTATGAACCTATATTTCCACCATCATGATTTATCACAGTAAAACGAAAGCATTTTTAACCTCTCTACTAGGATTTAACCCGTGGTACACCACGGGTCTATGTTTTTTTCGAAATTTTTATATCTATTTTATTTTAACGTTTGTATTGTTTGTATTCTATCTTTATTTTAATTGGTTTGAATCTCTGACTTTAGTATAGATTACGATTCATTTTTGTATACATCAGTTTCTTATATGAGAATATAAATGCTATGACGTAGTTCTACAGAATAGCGGATTATTCAGAATATCGAGTATATAAAAGACAATGGAATAATTCTTGTTTGATAAGTTAAATGCACATCATAATAATACAAATATACCACAGCCAAACAAAATACCAACAACTGATAACTTAACAGATTTAAAAAAAAGACGTTAAACCACATAACAAACTTCATAAACATCAAAATTATTTCCCATTTTCGATCATCTAATAGGTAATAAACTTTTAAAACCCGTGATTTAAGAGTTTATTGTCGATTTAATTTGTTTTCATAGAGCGACTTTTCGATTTAGGAAGAGAGAACAAGCTTTTAAGACCCGTGATTTAGGAGTTTATTGTCGATTTAATTTGTTTATATAGAGGGATTTTTCGATTTAGGAAGAGAGAAAAAGCTTTTAAGACCCTTGATTTATAAAGAATGATGAATATTTTCGATCATCTAATAGGTAATAAGCTTTTAAGACTCGTGTATCATAAATTATTGTCGATTTAGTTTGTTTTCATAGAGTGATTTTTCGATTTTTGATTGGGAAATATCCTAGATTAGGAGTGTTTGAAATTTGATTGGCAATATCCTAGATTAGGAGTGTTTGGAAACAAACTTAAAAGGCTGCAAAAATAATAATATAGATCCGTGATTTAGGAGTTTATTGTCGATTTAATTTGTTTCCATAGAATGACTTTTCGATTTAGGAAGAGAGAAGAAGCTTTTAAGACCCGTGATTTAGGAGTTTATTGTCGATTTAATTTGTTTCCATAGAGGGACTTTTCGATTTAGGAAGAGAGAAAAAACTTTTAATACCCATGATTTAGGAAGAATGATGAATATTTTCGATCATCTAATAGGTAATCAACTTTTAAGACCCATGATTTAGGAGGAAGGAAGAATATTTTAGATTTAGGATATGGAAGAAGCTTTTAAAACTCGTGTATCATACATTATTGTCGATTTAATTTTTTTTCATAAAGTGATTTTTCGATTTTTGATTGGCAAATATCATAGATTAGGAGTGTTTGGAAACAAAATTAAAAAGTTAGATTAGGAGTGTTTGGAAACAAACTTAAAAAGCTAGATTAGGAGTGTTTGGAAACAAACTTAAAAGGCTGCAAAAATAATAATATAGATCTGTGATTTAGGAGTTTATTGTCGATTTAATTTGTTTCCATAGAGGGACTTTTCGATTTAGGAAGAGAGAAAAAACTTTTAAATCCATGATTTAGGAATAAAGATGAATATTTTTGATCATCTAATAGGTAATAAACTTTTAAGACCCGTGATTTAGGAGTTTATTGTCGATTTAATTTGTTTCCATAGAGGGAATTTTCGATTTAGGAAGAGAGAATGAGCTTTTAAGACCCATGATTTAGGAAGAAGGATGAATATTTTCAATCATCTAATAGGTAATCAGCTTTTAAGACCCGTGATTTAGGAGGAAGGATGAATATTTTCGATCATCTAATAGGTAATAAGCTTTTAAGACTCGTGTATCATAAATTATTGTCGATTTAATTTGTTTTCATAGAGTGACTTTTCGATTTTTGATTGGGAAATATCCTAGATTAGGAGTGTTTGGAATTTGATTGGCAATATCCTAGATTAGGAGTGTTTGGAAACAAATTTAAAAGGCTGCAAAAATAATAATATAGACCCGTGATTTAGGAGTTTATTGTCGATTTAATTTGTTTCCATATAATGATTTTTCGATTTAGGAAGAGAGAAGAAGCTTTTAAGACCCGTGATTTAGGAGTTTATTGTCGATTTAATTTGTTTCCATAGTGGGACTTTTCGATTTAGGAAGAGAGAAAAAGCTTTTAATACCCATGATTTAGGAAGAATGATGAATATTTTCGATCATCTAATAGGTAATCAGCTTTTAAGACCCATGATTTAGGAGGAAGGAAGAATATTTTAGATTTACGATATGGAAGAAGCTTTTAAAACTCGTGTATCATACATTATTGTCGATTTAATTTGTTTTCATAAAGTGATTTTTCAATTTTTGATTGGGAAATATCATAGATTAGGAGTGTTTGGAAACAAAATTAAAAAGTTAGATTAGGAGTGTTTGGAAACAAACTTAAAAAGCTAGATTAGGAGTGTTTGGAAACAAACTTAAAAGGCTGCAAAAATAATAATATAGATCTGTGATTTAGGAGTATATTGTCGATTTAATTTGTTTCCATAGAAGGACTTTTCGATTTAGGAAGAAAGAAGAAGCTTTTAAGACCCGTGATTTAGGAGTTTATTGTCGATTTAATTTGTTTCCATAAAGGGACTTTTCGATTTAGGAAGAGAGAAAAAACTTTTAAATCCATGATTTAGGAATAAAGATGAATATTTCGATCATTTAATAGGTAATCAGCTTTTAAGACCCGTGATTTAGGAGGAAGAAATAATATTTTAGATTTAGGATATGGAAGAAGCTTTTAAGGCTCGTGTATCATACATTATTGTCGATTTAATTTGTTTCTATAAAGTGATTTTTCGATTTTTGATTGACAAATATCCTAGATTAGGAGTGTTTGGAAACAAACTTAAAATGATGGAAAAATAATATATAGATTTTTTAAAATTTCCAAATTTCTAAACATTAGAGTCTTAAAACTTCATTATCAATGAGATTTGGTGGGTATCATTAGATATAAAATTATTAAAACACACATTCTCTCTTCCTTTTACTCAACTTTATACATTCTCTTTCATCTTTTTATTCAACTTTTATTAATTTTATATTTAAACACATTCCAACTAAAATTTAAACTTTTTCCGAAAGTATCAACCCATTGATACAAAGACACTCTCTCTCCAAAAGTATCAACTCATCTCCTCTTTTTACTCAACTTTTATTAATTTTATATTTCAATACAATCCATTATTTCAACCAAAAACACTCTGTTTCTTCTTTTTACTCAAATTTTAATAATTTTATATCTAATGATACCCACCAAATCTCGTGGATAATCATGGTTTACATTTTGTAATACAATCTTTCCCTATAAATTCCAAGTACTCACCAGCGCCCCTTTAAAAACAATATTTAATAAGTATTTACAAGTAACGTAAGATAAACATAAATTAGAATTAAGTTTGCTTCTCTTTTGTTTGAACTTTGGACTTTATTCTCGTGACATGGTGCACTGACCCTATATTAGAAAGGCTATAAACCATATTTTCTACAGATTCATTCCAGAGACATAAAAGCATAATTCCTCGAGATCCTTGGAAGAATAGTCAATCGGTTTGCTTTGCCTTTGAAAGAAGAGCACAAGATCTTCCTTGTGCCAGCCTTAATTCCTCTCCACAAGCCTAAATGCGCTTCAGTCTACCATCAACAACTACCTTATTGCATAGTTCAGTTTGTAGAGGAGGACTTTAAAGTGATAATGCCTACAGTCTTTCCAACTCTAGAGAGAAACACTCATGGACATTAAAACCAAGTAGTCTGTGACATCGATCAAGTTCTCTTCGATTAGAGTTTAGCCAAATTCCAAGTGGAAGAAGAGAATAAAACAGAGGTTAAAGCGAAACATGAAAGAACATGGAAGCGGTTAGAAGATTTGACAACTTCAAAGGCCGTTGTAAACAATGAGGCTGTGCAGGTCCCAAGATTTGTGTCCTCAGTCAATCTTGCAAGTAGCTCCGACTCCACAGGGTAGTAGCTCTGGTAGGTAAATCAAAATGGCTGCGGTTTCTGCTCTGTTTTTTTCAGCTTATACGTGAAATGATAGGCTCTAATTTGAGCTGTTGGAGCAAATCTGTATCGGTTTTTGGAAGGAACCCAATAGATATTCAAAACTGATCAACTACAGAGTAGTGTACTTTTTTACCCATATTTTTTTTTCTGATTATGGATTTACTTTGTTAGTTGCTTTGATCGTCTTCTTCTATGAGCTCTTAGATGAATAGGCAACACATGTAGTGTAAGAAACTATAGTGATGGTACTTGAGAGACTGTTAAGTTATTTTTTTTATAAATTGAATCTACTGTATAACTATTTTTAATTAAATCTTTATGATCAAATTGATAATATTTGATCAATTTCTCTTTTTCTACATCTTCATAATAGTTTGATCTGCAATGGATACAAATTCTCCTGATTAATTTTTTCTTCGTAATAGTTACGAATTATTTTCTACAAATTCGTAATATTTGAAATTTTTGAGAAATAATTTTTTTGTTGAATAAAAAGACAAAAATATCCTGATTAATTTTTGAACATTTAAATTTAAAAGAGAAATTATTTTCGAAATTAATCTTAGTTTAGTTATTTAATATTTTGATAACAAGAAAAGAAAAAGATATATTTTGGTATTATTTTATGTTTAGATTTAGACATATTGAATAGATATATAAATATATTATTAATAAAAAAGAGAAAGATATACGTATTGACAAACTTAACTTTATCATAATCCAACTCACTCTATATGTATGGATCACTACTATAGCTATATATACATATGAAAAAAATATACACTTTGCTATACAGTATTTAGATTTTGATTCGGTTAGTTCATCATAATTTTTATTTTTTTCTCGTAGTTCATTACTTTTAGATTTGGTTGATTATGTAAATTTGATATAGTGTTAACACTTTTATAATATCATTGTCAACATGTAATCAAGAAATCGAGATAGTGTCAAAAGAATACTTTAATATATATATATATATAATATACTATGGAGCTGAATAACATAGTTAATATTTCTTTTAAGAAACTTAATTATGACATCTCTAATATCCAATCAAAGAATAAATCTATATTCCTTTTTTTAATGGTAACTAAAATGATAATTTATATTTTTATTTTTAAATAAAAAAAATGATGCGATATAAAGTGAATTTTGATTTGGAAATTTTCGTAATTTTAAGCATGAAAAATGTTATTTTTCAAAAATTTCGAAAAATGTGTTAGTTTTGAAAAAAAAAAGTTTTGAGATTATTTTTACAAATGTATTTTTAACTAAAATCAGTAAGATATAGATTAGATATAATTGCGACAAAAAAAAAATATATATAACTGCAAGGTGAAGATGTTTAAAATAGTTTATTCTTTTAACATGTTTCATCAATATATGCAAAAAAACCCGAATATAAATGTATTAACTAAAATAAAAAAATCAAACTAAAATATTAAATTGGGTTTTCCACTTTAATGATTTTTTCATCTTGTAGTTTTCTAAAATGTTATAGTGAGAAGCAATCGAATCTACTAAAATTTTATGTCATTTATACATCACCACTCTCTAAGACTTTATCTCCATTTTGTAGTAAGACTTGATCTCCATTTTATAGCATCCGTTTTCAGCTAATGAATGAAGATTTGATCTTTCCTTTCAAGATTTGAATTCTATTTTATAAGACGGTTTCATATGTTTTCAAATTATAGTTTATTAGATTGTACTATAAAATATAAATTTGTTTAAATATTATAAATGAAAATAACCGCGTCGCGCGGGTAATCATCTAATAGAGTTAAAAGTTGCGAAGGAAAACCCAACGATATCACATCTATTTTCTGTAGATAATAGCCTATTTTTCTGCAAGACAAACAAGGAAGAGTGTCAAACACTCTTGAACATTCTGAAACAATATAAAGCTTCAAGGTAACAAATAAATTTTTCAAAATCATCAATACAATTTGGGCTCGAAGGATCATGAAAGATTAATACTCAGCTAAGTAGAATGAAATTCTCACCTTCGTATTAGACACTGTTCATGATCATATTTTCTTTTCCATCATGCGGTATGTATTCTAAGCTTCTGTGTATGACATTTGGATAGAATAAGAAATGAAAAGATGTGGAGAAAAATCCTCAATTGGTGAAGATTATCAATAAAATTATGAAAAATTGTCTAAATTTTATTCAACTTTAGGTGATGAAAAATTTGAGGAAAGTATCATATTCTGGTTTAGTACTAGAACTTTTTAGTCTACTCTAACAATTTCAATTTAATTTCAAAACTCAAACTATGATGCACATTGTTGTAAAATAAAGTTTTTTTTTGTTTGAATAAATTTGACATTTAATTTTAAAAAATTGCTCATATTTCTATATCATCATTTTTTTATACATTTCTACTTCTAATTGTTTTTATAATTTTTCATGTAAAATTTAATATACAATACTTTCTTATGATATTTTTCACGGATGTGATTGTTAAATACTGAGGCCATATGGTAAAACCTTCATAAATTAATATTCTATAAATTTAAATCACCATAAATTAATAATTTTTTCTCGGTCTCTAGTCGGATCAATGTAAAAATTAACAAAATTCAATAAGATGATAAGAAAATAATTTTTTTGAAACTTCTATGTAAAACATAGTCGCAATAATAGTACAAATTAATAATCCACTTTTAGTTATAATTAAGCATATATAAGTATATGGACAATTGTAAAAATACCACTTTTTAAAATGTCACAATGGATTGTCCATTTGTAAAAATGCCACTATTTATAAATTTTTATTTTAAAGCATAAATTTTTAAAATTCTAAACCCTAAAAAGTGTTTAGATCCCTATCAAACCCTAAACCCTTAAAACTAAACCCTAATATAACATAGTTAACCCAAACATAAATAATATAATGAATAAATAAATTTGAAAAATGATATTTTTGCAAAGATTTTGAAATGTGATATTTTTGAAAAATGACATTTCAAAAATGACATTTCTCAAAATTTCTCATAAGTAAGTATAACAATGATAATGTAATAAAGTATGGTTTCAATAATTTTTATTTTATTTATTACATTAAAAAGTTTTTATGATTGTTTCATCGGTATCCAAAAATTTTGAAAATATTATATACACGATAATTGATTATTTACACATAACTCTTTCCAAATGTATCTTAATATACAGTATATTGTTTCTACTTCATCATCAATATTAAGAATAATAATCATGCTTTTTTTTAAAATTTTGTACTTAATAATATATATTATTTTATATGGAAAGTATATTATGATATTAATATTCATTCTATTGCGATAACTAAAATTATAAATTATAATCTCAAGTTAATGAATATTATTTTTACAAATAAATTTAATTAATTTTTGTAATATAACATTGTTTGTTTTCTTTTATAAAAATTATTATCGAAAACAAGTATCTTTCTATAAGTTAATTATCTATTAATTAAAATTTCTCAAAATTAATAAAATTTTAAAATTACAATATATAATTTATAGGAATTTTACGGTATATATATGGAATTTGGTGATATTCTGATTCATAATGAAGAAAAAGAGAAAGACAGCATCATCACATCACATGGATGGTTGTGGATAAAACAAAACAAAACACCACTCCAAACACGATCCAATCTTCTCCTCTCAATCTCCATCCGAATCGAAAGAAGCGTATTGCTCAGTGCAGATAATGGAAGCTAGAAGACTCGCTATCCTCTCTTCCCACCTCAACCCAGCTGCTCCGTACCCGACCCGTGACCCGATTCTGAAGGTCTCCGATTGTAGCTCCAGCGACGGGAAGGTCGAATCATCCAATCTCCAAAACGACTGCGTTTTCTGCAAGATTGTCCGTGGCGAGTCGCCATGTCTCAAGGTTTCAAAACTCCTCCTTGTTGATTCTCTTTCTTCCAATTCCTTGCACAGAACACAACTTCAACAATCTGTTTTGACGCAGGTGTACGAGGATGATATGTGCTTGTGTATTCTGGATACGAATCCACTAAGCCATGGGTAATCAAATCTAACTCTTTTTCTTTGTTTTGAACAACCTCCAAATCTAACTCTTGTCTTAAGCTTTTCTCAAGGACGACCAAAACAGAACCCCGGATTGGCCTCTGTTAATTACTGTGTTAATTGCCCCTTTGGATTTCCTGACAGAAGAAATTTTGACTAGATTGTACTATGTACTGTGTAACCCTCGATTACTTGATTGCATTGTTTACATGTTTTGCTTTCTTGTTGTTATTCTTGAATCTAAAAGCTATGAAACTTTTTCCGGGCATTTCAGGCACTCTCTTATCATTCCAAAGTTACATTATCCAACCTTGGAGGAAACTCCTCCCTCAGTAAGTTCCTCTTCCTACCTTATCTGCTCAAGGATTTTGCGTCTCCCTTGTATGGTTGGTGTGCCTTTATGTTCGCAAGTCTTGTTATTTTTAAAAAGGTATGCATATGCGTATAAGATTTTGATTATAGGTCTCCTCCAAGGAGCATGCAGGTAGTTGCTGCCATGTGTTCCAAAGTGCCTCTTATCAGCAACGCCATCGTTAAAGCTACCGGCAGTGGTATGCTCTTTAAATTCTCAAGACATCACACTTCTGCATCCTTCTCTGCTAATCAGATTATAAGCACTGTAATTTTAGATGCATATATTTGTGCTGGAATTACAAATAACCTGATGGTTCTGATGATGGATTTCTTCACGTTTGCCCCTTTGAACCCCCAAAAATCTCGATGATTCCAACCCCATTTCTTTGCATAGAGGGAAACCATAGTTACTTTTATAAGAGCCTTGAAGTTCAAGACCTTAAGCAACCATTGGATACCTCATACCTTACCTCGCTTGGAAACTGGGTTTTATTGTTTTCTATTTTGTGACATAGCAATCGGGTTTTGCAAATGAAATAGACTTTGAACTGCTTGTGCCACTTGCTGTCATATTCTTAAGTGATTCTGATTCTCATCCGTTGTTCCAAACTATTTCATCAGATTCATTTAACTTATTGGTCAACAATGGCGCAGCAGCTGGGCAAGTTATATTTCATGTAAGCACATACTGACTTTCCCAACTTTCTGTTTCTCTTAAATCCTGAGGAGAATGCTTCTATCAGAAGTTCATTTTTTTTTTATTTGCATTTCAGACACACATTCACATAATCCCCCGTAAGGAACGCGATTGCTTATGGGCTTCCGAGGTACAAAAAATAAACCTAAGCATAAGAATTTTTAAGGTTTGTGAAAACTGTCTGATTTGATGGTTTTTTTTTTCTATGATAGAGCTTGCGGAGGCACACACTCAAACTGGACAAGGAAGCATCTCAATTGGCGTCGCGGGTTCGACAACAATTGTGCAGCGTTCCTGAAGAACAGTTGGTCCAGCCCTCATAAATCATGTTTCAAGAGACCCGTTGTTGTAAACTTTATATACACAATGCAAATCCAAAGCATATTTTGTATAGTTCAAATTGAGTCTCATTTTCATTTAATATTTTGTATAATCTAAATTTAGTTTATGAAGGCTTAATTATAGAAATAGATAATAAGGTTGTTTAGTTTTTGATAGGATGCGGAGGCCTTTAGATGATTCGTGATGCAACAAAACCATCTAAACTTGGAGACAACTCGACACACTTGGAAGAAAAAATTATGTATCAAATTCAGAGTTGTTTTCAAATGTGGTTAATTGTTGCCACCCTATCCTGGAGAATTTTAATGTTTTGATCGGAAATTCTTATTGAAATGAGAATGCAAATGGACTTAGAGAAAAGTCCATTTATAATCCCAAAACTCACTAGACCAGTTAAAATGTTTCATGTTCCTCAAAAACCCAAAATCCCATAAAATCGTATTCATATTCATAAAACTCTAAACCTAATTCACTCCATCTCTATTCATAGAGAGTAGAAATTGAGTTTGATTAGATTTTGTTGTCCAGCTGTGATTTAGGGATTTTAAAGATTGAAAATTGATTAGAAATTGTGATTTAGAGATTTTATAATTGATTCGACGTCGTTGTTCAGCTTTTGTTTTTTAGAGATTTTAAAGATGAAAAATTGATTTGAGTTTGTAACTGAGAGAATCTGAGTTTTGTTATTGTATGATTTATGTCATAGCTCGATGTTTTTCTTATTTATGCAATGGATTAATTGTATGATGCATCCATAAAAACTATCAACTTTATGGAATCTATGGATGTGAGGACTTGTTGACATTTGGACTTGTTTTAGTTGAACCCTTCAAATCTAAGTTTTATGTTTCACGTATTTCATGACCGGGTACAATATGGTGAGAAAAAGACTTATCATGTGTGGAAAGTATCAATTATAGGTTGCTTGTTCTTTTGTATGGATGAAACCAGTTTCACATACATGGATATTTTGCGGAGCATGTCCTTAAATACCCTTGTAGCTTTTTTATTAATCAGATATAACCTAATGAAAAAAAAAATTATTTTTGATTTAAATTTTCTATATAAAAATCAAAAAAATGATAAAAGACAGAAAAACCCTTAATGAAATTTCGTATTTACCGACCCAACCACCCCGAATTGGATCAACCCACACCCAAATCGGATCCCACTCTCCCTCTCCTCCTTAACCCGACAACGGATCAACTTCTTTTTAAAAAAACACAAGTCCGCGAATTCTCCCTTTCTTCTCTTCTTCTTTAGCAAGTTCAACCAATTACAACCAAGGATAACTGTTCGAAACTCGAAATCTAATTCCAAGGTAAGTCCGAATGTAATTCCTATATTCAAATCCGAGTTGAATTCGAGTCGAATTTAGGTTAAATTGCGGAAATGGTTAACCGATTTCGAAAGTTATAATGTTGGGTTTGTTTGGTTTTTCGAAGATAAATGCCGCGCACGAAGAACGCAAGTTATGTTGTTGAATCGTCTGGAGGACAACGCGAAGTCGGAGTCCCTGATCCTTCGAATGACAGTGAGTCACTTGACTCAGAACAAACTGTGTCGGACTCTAGCCATTCCACGGTATGTCTCAATACTGTGGCCAACTAAGTGCAATTTGGTATAACTTGCTAGTTTTGTAAATTTTTGAATGGTTAAATAACTTGGTATAACTTGCTAGTTTTACTAAGGTACATGTTGGAATTCAATTCGGAAACAAAAGTTGGTAAATGTTGGTATAACTTGCTAGTGTTTGTAACTTAGTAATCTGTTAAATAACAAGTTATAATTTGTATAACTTGGTATAACCTGCTAGTTTTACTAAGGTACATCTTGGAATTGAATTCGGAAACAAAAAGTATAACTTGGTATAACTTGTTAGATTTTGTAATATATTCCGGAAAACTAAAAGGATTAACTTTGTTAATTTTGTTACAACATGTTTTGATTGCAGAATTCTAACGAGGAAGTGACGTTAGAACGAAAGCTGGAGATGTACTTTCCACCGTCGGAATATACAAAGCAGTTTAAGATTTCGGCTAAGTGTGGTATTAAAGAGACGGTGGAACTCCTTGAAGGCCATCTTAAAGAGGATGAGATGTCATGGTTCCTCACTCACCCACAGTTCAAACATCTGTTCCACATGCCCAAGTCCGCCAATCATAAGTTGATAGGAATGTGGATGTTTTTTCTTCGCGCCGCCAAGTTAGCGAAGACGAAAGAAGTGTGGTTCGTAGTGAATGGAGTACCCATCTGGTATTCTCTAAGAGAAATGGCACTCATGTCTGGATTGTATTGCCATAACTATCCAGCTAACAAAGCGACTTTTGGCGGGACCGAGTTTGTTGGTACTCATTTTGGGTTGGGGGCAACAATAACTCGGGAAGGAGTGAAGGAGAAGTTATTATCAATGAAGGAACCCTCTCGGGATCGGTTGCAGATGGCAGTGCTGTATTTTTTTGCAGCGTTCTTATCGGGAAACGAAAGGGAGGGAAGTAAGCTACTTCTGTCCACCCTTTCTTTATTAGAGCGGTTGGAGATCTGGATGCGTGCCTAACATATCCGTGGGGACGGGAGGCGTTTGAGGAGAACATGAAAGACATCTTTCATGTTATGGACCACTACGGAGGGGATGTGAGAGGACAGTGGATCTTTCCTAGCTTCATTATCCCCCTGGAGGTAAGTTTTTAAAAATTTATAACTTAGTATAACTCAAATTGAATTCGTATAACTTGGTATAACTCAGTTCATCTAACTAAGTATAACTTGGATTTTGTGTGATGATGTGTAGTATTTTGCGTTTGAGGCCATTCCTGCCCTTAAGAATAGTTGCATTGAAGTTGTTCCTGCTCACAAAAGTTGTCCTCGTATGTGCAAGATGAAGTTCAAATCCGGCAAGTTGAAAGGCTATTCTCTTAAGGACATCAATGTCCAACTTGGTACAACTAAGGTTAGTAATCCATTTATATTGCAAAAACGTTTTTTTTATCAACTAGGTAGGTATTAATTTGTATTTATTAATTTTCTTAGGATATTCAGAGTATCCTAACTCCATCCAGCCATGAGAGACGTATGTTGCACCAAATCACGGATATCGAAATGATGATGGGTTGGCTGATGGGTGGAAGAGGCTTATTCTCATGGAGAAGAAGACAGTATGGTCTCGGGATCTCTACATTGAAGATGTAACCGCCAGAGGATTAGTTCCTGATGTGGGTGATGATGAAAATGATGTAGGTTTCAGTGGTGTCAATGCTCCTCAAACTATGCATGCGGATGCTCCTGAGACTATGCATGCGGATGCTCCGACTATGCCTACGGATGCTTCTACTAGGCCTCTGGATGCTCCTACTAGGGCTGCTCCTTATCCGTGGAGAAATGAATTGGTTGCGCTAAAGGGCCAGATGGAAGAAATGTTTTCCGAACTGAATATGAAGATTGAAGCCCTTGGTACTAGAGTCTCCTCTATTGAATCATCCCTGAGGTTGGAAAGAGAAGAGAATGAGTATAACCTTGGGTTTGATGACTATAACCCTCGGTTTGAAGAGGAACAACCTGGTGAAGAACAGGTACAACCTGGTGAAGAACATGTACAACCTGGTGCAATGGAGGTGCAATCTAAGTCATAACAGGTAAAACTTGGTGCAAACAAAAAATCAGTAATAAATCAATGATAATTAATATATGATATATGATATATGATATATGAACAGGTACAACCTGCTGAAGAACAGGTACAAACCAACGCAACCGAGGTGCAACCTGAGGTGGAACAGGTACAACTTGGTGAAGAACAGGTACAACCTGGTGCAACCGAGGTGCAATATGAGGCGGAACAGGTAAAACTTGGTGCAACCTGAAAATCAGTAATAAATCAATGATAATTAATATATGATATATGATATATGAACAGGTACAACCTGATTCAACCGAGGTGCAACCCGATGCAACCCTGGTGCAATCTGAGGCGGAACAGGTAAAACTTGGTGCAACCTGAAAATCAGTAATAAATCAATGATAAATGATATATGATATCTGATATATGAACAGGTACAACCTGCTGAAGAACAGGTACAACCTGTTGCAACTGAAGAAGTACAACCTGTTGCGGAACAGGTACAACCTGATTCGGGTGTGTCCAAAGAATATAGGACATTTGTGAGGAAGAGAAAGAGAGCAGCCGAAACATCATCAGATGTTCCACCACAAGCAACGGTAACCACTTGGTACAACCTGAAAATCAGTAATAAATCAATGATATATGATATATGATATATGAACAGGTACAACTTGGTGCAACCGAGGATTGTCGAGAAGAAGAGAAAGAGAGAAGCCAAGGTTCCAGCTGAGGCTTCATCGGATGTTCTAGCACAAGCAACCAAGGTCCAGAGTATAGGGAAGACGGTTCAACCAGAAGCAACGCAGAAGATGAAGTATATAGGGAAGGGGAAGAAGAAGGAAAGTACCGTTGTGATTAGGAGTCCTATTGGTACTAGGCAGCGCGACAAGATTTTAGAAGAATAGAAGAAGGATTAGGGTGTGTTTGTCCTCTCCTTTTATTTGATTGAACTCTTTGATTGAACTCTTTTTTTTTTTGGTGTTTTTTGTTTTTGTATGGATTTACTTTGAACAACTTGTTTTTTTAGAATAACTTGGTACAACTTGTGTTTTCTAAGGATAACTTGGAATACGTTTTTTAGGAGTAAAACAAATCCACAATTCAAGTTCCAAAACCACAATTTAACTTCTAATTCCACAAATACAAATAGTTAAACAAACATAGGGTCCTTGGATAGTTGTACCATCTTGATAATCATTGTTTCTTAGTTATACAATCTTGATAATCATTGTTCCAAGAAGAAGAAGGGAAGAACATAGAATCAGTAATGTCCTTGTTTTCTTACTTTCTTGCTTCAATAGGAGAACTTCTTCTTCAAGAACACTGACTTGAAAATCCAACTGTTCTATCTCATCCAGAAATGCTTCATCAACCCACTTGAAGACATGGCCATCGTTCACAAGCTACATAAATTATTGAACAAATGTGAAAGTGTAAAGAAGATGTGAATTTGGGTCATGTGAATTCAGTCAAGTTAAAAGATGTACCTTCCTTTGAGCAGCATACAAACACCGGTAGTACCGACGACAAGGATTTGATACCGACCCAGACATTTTTCAACAATCACGGATCCGCAGTGACATTTTTTTGGAATTCCAGGAACCCTAATTCGTTTAGAGAATGTGCCATATGTGTTCGTCGATGCTTCAGAGTTGCATCTCATATCGATTTATGAAAATCAGAAAAAGGCAAGTAAACGGATTCGGAAAATCAGAAATGGGACAGTAAACGAAATCAGAAAATCGATTTATAAAAATCAGAAAAAGGCAAGTAAACGGATTCGGAAAATCGGAAATGTGACAGTAAACGGAATCGGAAAATCGATTTATGAAAGGAAAGCCCAGGCCAAAGAAAACCGATTTATGAAAGGAAAGCACAGGCCACAGAAAATCAGATTCAAAAATGGGAAAGTAAACGAAATCGGAACCCACTTGAAGGATGTACCGCCTTTTAAAAATCAAAAATGGAAAAGAAGATGATTCGATAGGGATTTTTAAATTTTTTCATTTTTTGGGAAAAAGGATTCACGTGTGCGCCGCCTTTTCGCACGTGTGTAGGTGCCAAATGTGCCAAGTTATACATGATTGACCAGTTGTACAATTTTCGGCAAGTTGTACTTTTTGAAATTTTTCTTAAATGTTAGGTATACACATGTTTAATGACAACATTTGTAGTTGCACAGATGGTTTATGGTAATTTAGATATAATAGAAACTGTTTTGTAGAATAATATTTGACAGAACATGATTTTAATGACCGTTTGGAAGTTTGAGTGGTTAACATATGGAAAGTAACCATTAAAGTATAATGTCTAACATGGGATATTATAACCAAGTAACACATCCAATTGTTCAAAATTTATATTACTTTTTTGTACTCAAATGTTAGTTTGAATATGACATAATTGTTCAAAATTTATATTTAGTAAAAATAATGTTAAATTTTTTGATTTAATATAACTTTATTTAAATAAATATTATTTTTTAATTTAGTAAGTAATAAATCAATGATATAATTTAATAAGTAATAAATCAACGATATAATTTTAATAAGTAATAAATCAATGATATTTTTAATGAAATATCATTTTTATAATAATATTATTATTTTAATAATATAAACTTAACAAAAATTAGAAAATAATTATTGTAATATAAATTAAACAAATTAGTTTTAAAATCCTTATTTTAAAACAACATCTAACAATAGTGTAACAAGTAAATGAAAAAGATGAAGATTAATATCACAAGTCTAGTTGGACAATCACGAAACAAGTTGTACTTAGTTATACAAAGATAAAACCATCAATATCCATTACACTCCACAATTAAACCAACGATCAGCAAAGTTTCCGGTTGTTGAACAGATGACGACTCATGCACGGAAGATGACTGAGGCACGGCGGAAGACGACTGAGAAACGGAAGATGATCTTGATTTCCGACGTTCTTGTTCTCCGGTTGAGGGAAATCTCCTTGTTCGTTTTCTTCCCTTCTTTTTCACATACGCCTTCGGATGGACAATCAAATCACGCACATCCTGAGGCACCGTCCACATATCCGTACTAGGAACTGGATATATCGACTTCGCATATGCCAATGTTCATTGCTCCATCCAGTAATACTTCGAGCAAAATTTATGCAATGGGAACTCCGTACCTGTGCTATTCTTTGCTGCCATGGCAGCAGCTATAACATGCACGCACAGATATTTGCCAATATCAAAACACTTGCAATCGCAAGTCTTATTCTTCAGATCAACGACATAACTACTCCCATCAATTGCAGTCACCTTGTACTCAAGAAAGTACAAGTTTATCTCAGTCACTGGTAAGAGCTTTGCTTCCGTACATCGTGTGTGCATTAATTTCTCAACATATGGAACTAGCTTTTGCCCTTCCGGTGTCTCCACGGACATCTTTCTATGCTTGTTCCACCATTCAGTAACTTTTTCAACAATCGCATCGATCATTGGTAACAATGCATATGTCCTCGCTTGTACAAAAACACCATTAATCGATTCAACATTATTAGTTATATCTATATTGTACCTTGCCCCGGGAAAATAAAACATTGCCCATTTCTCCTGTCCAACACTATTCTTCAGATACGCACCTGCGTTCGGATATTTTTTGACGAACGCAGCAAAGAGGTTCAGGAACTCAGGCTCTGTGTAAGCCCTACTACACTCCATGAAAGTTTTTGCAACCAAATATCTGTTGACGTTTTTGCAGCTCAATTTAACATTCTGAGACAAATGATAAATACAATACCCATGGTGAGACAAAGGGTACACTGCACTTATGGACTTGATGAGGCTTTGATGTCTGTCAGAACAAAACACCAGTTCAGGACAATCTGGTACAACTGTTTTCAACTTTTCGAAAAACCAGGTCCAACTTGCATCTTTCTCACGATCAACTACACCAAAAGCAACCGGATAATGGTGATGATCTGGATCTTGACCTGTAGCCACAATAAGCACTCCACCAAACTTATTAGTAATACCTGTGCCATCCAAAATGATCACCTTCCTCATGGCTTGGAAGCCTTCAATGCAAGGACCCAAAGCAAAAAATAGGTAATTAAACCTCTTTTTTTCATCCAGTTCAACATATGAAACTGTACCGGGATTCTTCTTCTCCAACATGTGCAAATAAGAATACACATTCCTATAGCTATCCTCTGGAGTACCACAAACATCAGCAGCTGCTAGTTTTTTTCCTCTATTTGCGGTCGAATATGCGACTTTAACACCAAGTCTTGATTGAACCAAAGGGATGAGATGTTTTGGAGCTGGAGTCTGTATCGAACATGGGTAATCTTCTCGCAATACAGATGCAACCAATCGTGCTGTGCCTCTCCTTTTCTTTCTCATTGTACTCGTAGTTGACCGCGAGCATGTATGCATCTTGTGGTACGTTCTGACCGAGAAAGTGTCTGACGGCATATCCTTCGCAGCTCGAAGAAACCACTTGCAACCTTTTTTTTACGTTCACAACATTTTACCACAAACAACACCTTATCTAACTTCACTATATCAAATTCAAAACAGTTTTTGTGCGCCGCTGCCTCAACTATATCTTTCACTGCATTCTTACTTGGAAATTCTTGACGTATCTTCAGATTCAACCCATCTTCCCATACTACATTTATAGTCGGGATTGCCGGGGTTGCCTCACCTTCAAATGTTTCATAGTTATCTATATTTTCTCATTCTTCGTCATTAATAACCATGGTGGCCCCAACGTTAGAATTTTTTGACGCTTCTCCTTCAAACTGAGTTGTGTTCTCATCTAACATGTCCCACTTGTATTCACCTCATCATTACTTCCAACAAATAAACTTCCTCGATCTTGCTCACGCTCATGCTCCTTATCTTTGACAACTTCCACATGAAAAACATAGAATTTATCTTTATTCATTTCCAAAAAAGATACAACATCATCATCATCGAAGATATAGAGTGGTATCGTTCGGTCCACTGGATTTGCAACGTAACTCAATTTCACCTTAGTCCTAGCTTCATCAACCTTTGCCTTTAAACATATTTTATTCACCAAATATGAATAAGTGACGTCTTCGTGCGATCTCTCCAATCTAAGAAATTGATGAATTTGACTTGAAATCCATTTATTTTCATTTCCTTTTTTCAAATAATATCCCCCAAAATCAAAAACTATCTTCATGCGAGGATTATTACTCAATACGTCCCTGAAATTCAATATAAAGCCAAATTAGATTCGGTTATACCAAGGTGTTCATTTTTTTCTTCAAGTTATACCAAGTTATACAAGTTGCACGATTTAATTTTGAACAGTTATACCAAGTTATACAAGTTATACCGAAATCCAGTAAACCAAGTTTAACAAGTTATACCAAGTTATACAAGTTGCACGATTTAATTTTGAATAGTTGTACCAAGTTGTACCGAAATCCAGTAAACCAAGTTTAACAAGTTATACCAAGGTATACAAGTTACACGATTTAATTATCAACAGTTATACCAAGGTATACAAGTTGTACCAAAATCCAGTAAACCAAGTTTAACAAGTTATACCAAGTTATACAAGTTGCACGATTTAGTCATTTAACAAGTTATACCAAGTTATACCGAAATGTACTAAATCAATTCAGTTTCTCAATAATGTTCTACGATTCAATTCAGTTCAATTCAAGTGTTACTACAATCTATGCATATTCATCACAATTCAACCCAGATCGACTACAAGAACAAACGAGAATGATTAGAATGAACATTCAAGAAAAACATTGAAATTTACAAAATGCTTAATTTAATTGATTTGCAAAATTAGGGTTTCACATTGTACAAGATCTTCTTCAATACACAATTTATGAATTTTAGATGCGAAATAGAACAAGAAATCGGACCTCAATCCAATTTTTCAAAGCTTGGTTGGATGTTAATGGTGGATTCGAGAAGAAGAAGAAGAAGAAGATCGAGATTGGAGGAGACAGTCACGAGATGGGGGGGGGGGGACATAGGTAGGACCCATTTGAATTTTAATTTATTTTTCATCTTTATTTTTATTACATAAGGGTATTAAGACAAATTAAGGGTATTGATGAATTAAATTTATGTCACAAGGGTATTGGAGGACATTGTCCATATTTTACATTGAAGTAGACCTTATTATTTATAGTGACCTTGAAGCATATCGCTAAGAAAGTTATTGATTTGTAGTGTGGGATGACAAAAGAATAATTAAAAGAAATGGCAAAACATTGGGTACTTTCTGGACAACTCTTATACTGGAAACGATTCATCCACATGGATGGTAGCGGATGGTCAATGTTATAAATGTTTTATGGATGGTCACTTGTGGACACCATAGATGAATGTCCATTTGCAGACTGTCGTTCAAGCAATTCTGCCTATTCATATACGTTTATTGTTTCTTGCAGGATAATAGAGACTAAAGAAAGTGTCACATATTTCGTGATAAGAGAGAGCAAGATGGTATACGAAAACAATCATAATCAAAATCTACTTCCCTCAAGCGTTTGCGGTTGGATAATTAAAAAAATAAAATTGATTTTTCTGTTAAAAAAGAGAAAAAATTATTTAAAAATCATAATAAATATAAGAAATTAAAAATTAATATTTGGACACTATAATTACGAAATATAACAACAATTTAAACCTTATCATAATTTTATATTAATAAAAAATTCAAACCATAATTCTTTCAATAGTTTTTTTTTGATCAGTGATGAATAAATCTAATAAACTAAAATATTCAAAATGTAACATTAACTTCTCCAAATTGAAAAAAAATTCTTCATTAAAATCATAACTTTCATCTAAACTAAAAAATTAAAAAATGAACATAATAAATCTATTTATAGTATTCTATTACTAATTATTGAATTAATTATTTCTATATGTTATTGTAATAATATGGTTTTTGATATTTTTATAACTATATAATGTATTTATATTATTAATTTAATGTTTAATCTTGATTGCATCCGCTAGTCAACCAGTCATAAATATCCACCAAACGCACCAATTTCCAAAAAGTTGCACCAATTGTATGAATCGCTTAATAACGTTTAAAATCGCAACTATCCCTTTCGTAAACTCCCGCATCCACAACCGTAACCGCTGCGTCTACACCAGTCAGACCCTAAGTAGAAGAATAAATCGTGACTTTAGATGTATAATTACATCCACACAATCAGAACCATCAATTCTTAGTTTCTGTTTTTTAATCAACGGCTGAGATCAAACTAATCTAACTAAATATATTTGTTCTTCTCTTTTTCCGTTCAGATGCAGATGTCTTTTAGTCAATAAAATCTCCAAACAGTGGAAAAAGTATAGTTTCCTAAAGTATGTTTTATGAAAAACAAAATTCAGAAAGTACATTTGAGAATAAATAACCTTCTGCTTATCTCTTTTTCCAAAACAAGATCTGCCTTGTATGCCACCTTTTGGAAACAACGGCTCATCTTCCATAATAAAGGTACCAACAGAGCTTCGTTGAAGCAACCCTCTCTTCCTCTAACTCTCACATCTTCTCTTTTTGAAGAGAGATAGAGAGACTTAGGTTTAGTGTTTTATGAATATATAGCACATGGAATCATATCCGTACAAAAATGCCTGAAATTACTTGGTATAAGGGGGTTTGGTTCACTCATGCGACACCAAAGTACTCCTTGTGTACTTGGCTACCGATGCATAATCGTTTATCGACGGGGGACCGTATGAGTGTGTGGAATGGTGGAGCTACCTCGACTTGTGCTCTATGCTCGGATCTCATGGAGACAAGAGATCATTTGTTTTTCTCTTGCAGGTTCTCCTCTAAAATCTGGTCCAACTTAGCAAGGAAACTACTTAACACTGGGTACTCAACGGATTGGCAGACAATTGTTAGCTACCTAATGGACAAGAGTCTTTCTCTTATTCAAAGTTTCTTAATTCGGTATGTCTTTCAAACATCGATTCATACTATTTGGCAAAAATGAAACACGCGGCGACACGGTGAGATGCCAACTCTTCCTAGCTGAATCATCAAATTTATCGACAAACAAGTGAGGAACCAACTCATCACGATTCGAGGAGAACGACGATATGAGTAGGGACTTCAAATGTGGTTTGGTGTCTCCGGCTATATTTTTAAAAAAATTCTCACTTTCTTTACCAAAATCTCAGAATAACGTAACATTTGACGTAAAAAATGGTTTTTTTTGAATTAATTTAACATATAATTTAAAAAAAAAAATATATATATATATACCAAAATCTCAGAATAACGTAACATTTGATGTAAAAAATGTTTTTTTTGAATTAATTTAACATATAATTTAAAAAAAATATATATATATATATATAGATTTGGGTTTATGGGCATTTAAGTTTCCTGGAAAGAAAAACTTTTTAATAAGCCTAATCCTTTTTTGAAACTTTCAATGGATCTTTCATTTGGACCGTAAACAGAACAGAACATAACCTAGTGAAACATAACCTAAGATAGATTGATAGATTGATATACAGGGTCGGCCCTGAACAGAACCTAGTGAAACATTGTCTTTGGCCCCTAAATCTAAGAGGCCCATTTAAGAAGAAGAAATCTTTCTGGAAATTGTTTTGTTGTTTTGTCATTCCAAAAAAGGCTCACGTTTTTTTTTATATGGATCGAATAAACAAGTTTATTTCTAATGGGACCAACTAATTAAAGAACTCCATAAAATAGAAAAGGAAAAAAAGGTTGTCGATTGGGGTTTTTTATTTTTGACTTTGGCTCGTAGAGCATCTCCAACAAGGGAATCTTCATGAATATCTACAAATATATAAAATATAAAATATTAATAAAATAATAAGAGTTTCTTCCACTATTGGAGAAACCTACTTCAAAATTTCTTCATCTAGAATTTTTTGGGTGAGTTTCTTCAATAATGGAAAAAACTCTTATTATTTTATCAATGTTTTATATTTTATATTTTTGGGAGAAATCCATGAAGAAACCTTTGTTAGAGATGCTCTTACCTCGCCGTCACGGACTCATCACCGATCATCTCATCTGCTTCTTTTCTTATCTCCATCAACATCTGGCCATAAACCAGCCATGATAGGTAATTCGTTTCAATCATTGGTTTTTCTTTTCCAACCAAAATAATAATTAAAATATGCCACTAAAATTGGTTAACCAATTGGGTGGAATGTTGTTTATGTAACGCTCCGACCGCCGTCGAGCTATCGGTATGCAGGAGAAATCCTCATCCCCTTGAGAGAAATCCTCATCTCTCAATAACATACAGGGGAAATCCTCATCCCCTCAGCAGAAATCCTCATCTCCTAATGGGCCCCACGCCCACTCTCGTCCTCTGGGCCCACCCCTGTCCGACGGTCAGTGCGTTAGTCCGAGAGGCTCGAAAGACTTGTTTACTGACCCTGCAAATCACCACGTGATCTTTCCTCTTGTTTTGTCCTCACTCACACGGTACTGGAAATGACTTCCCAGTAGGTCACCCATCCTTAAATTGCTCCAGCCCAAGCACGCTTAACTCTGGAGTTCTCTCTGGATGTGTGACGGAAAAGATAAGTGCACTTTGGTGACATAGGTAACCAAATCAATTCTCTTAACCCTCTCCGCATGCACCACATATTTCAGAAACTGGGATGTTACAATCACCCCCACTAACTGATCGCAATGTCCTCGTTGCGTACCCGGATCGTTACCCCCGACAGTGTGACTCACACACTCATCAGGGTTCGCTCTGATACCACTTGTAACGCTCCGACCGCCGTTGAGCTATCGGTATGCAGGGGAAATCCTCATCCCCTTGAGAGAAATCCTCATCTCTCAATAACATACAGGGAAAAATCCTCATCCCCTCAGGAGAAATCCTCATCTCCTAATGGGCCCCATGCCCACTCTCGGCCTGTGGGCCCACCCCTGTCCGACGGTCAGTGCGTTAGTCCAAGAGGCTCGAAAGACTTGTTTACTGACCCTGCAAATCACCACGTGATTTTTCTCCGTGTTTTGTCCTCACTCACACGGTACTGGAAATGACTTCCCAGTAGGTTACCCATCCTTAAATTGCTCCAGTCCAAGCACGCTTAACTCTGGAGTTCTCTCTGGATGTGTGACGGAAAAGATAAGTGCACTTTGGTGACATAGGTAACTAAATCAATTCTCTTAACCCTCTCCGCATGCACCACATATTTCAGAAACTGGGATGTTACAGTTTACAAATAAAAAAATAAAAGCTCTAGTACGTGCAGAACGAGATAAACAGTCCGCTTTTAAATTAAGAAAACGAGAAATCAAAGATAAAGAAAATCAAGAAAAACAGTTTTGCCAATCCCTGAATCTAGATGATAGAATGGAGAACGCAGGCCATTCCTCTGGATACCGCATGATATCCACCAGGTCAGAGGAGTTTGTCTTAAACTCTTGACACTCCATCCCTCTCTCCAGCATAGATGACATAGCCCAAATAAGAGCTTCAATCTCCGAATGTAATGGAGATCTTTGGTGACTTATTCCCTTCGCCCCTAGTAATAAAGATGCTCACATTCGAAACAACACCATCCCAGCCCTGAAGTAAGATTTTTCTCCTTCCACAAACCATCTACTTGACACCGC
This sequence comes from Arabis hirsuta, assembly GCA_964056655.1. Classification (NCBI taxonomy): domain Eukaryota; kingdom Viridiplantae; phylum Streptophyta; class Magnoliopsida; order Brassicales; family Brassicaceae; genus Arabis; species Arabis hirsuta. The sequence goes on along the minus strand of OZ053299.1, from coordinate 20,486,698 downwards.
ATATTGGTACGCGAATGAACCACTCCCTGTATTTCCCCCTCTATATTATGTCCACCCTCCGGTATAGTATTTTGGGCGTCCGTCCATGCATGGAATTCGCTTTCTGCCAATTGGAGAATGTTCTATGGTATACCATCAACCCCTTGAAAACATCTCTTATTTCAAGATTTCCACAGATACCACATAATTCATGGGATTATTGTACACTCTCCACTAAGAGTATCCTCCCTCGTAATCCTCCAAAAAAGAAAGTCCATATTTGCGTATATCAGTGTATATGGGAACAAGTCCCTTCCCCTATGGGATAGGAATAATGCCCACGTCTGACTAGCGTGGGACATTCAAATAAAGCATGATTGATTGTTTCCTCTTCAACTCCACATCAAAAACATATAGTTGGGCAGTTGGCTCCTCGTTTAATTAACCGAGTTAAAACTGCCATAGAACCTGCAAGAGTCTGCCAAAGGAAGTGTTTGATTTTTAAGGGACACTTCAACTTCCACACATGAGCTTTTAAAACTATAAAGCTTGGTTCCCTGGTTCGACTCACATCTAAGTCCCTTTCCAACTAATTGGATAACCAATAGCTCGACTTAACCGTATACCTCCCTAACTTTGTGTAATGCCAAATGAAGCAATCTCTCATAAATATCGGGCTAATTTCAAGCCCTTGAATTAATTGAATATCCCTAGGTTCTATAAATTCCTGAAGTATTGGAAGATGACATTCCTTCGTGACGAAATTGTATAAATGGTTGACCTTCAAGGTTGGGTGCAAAACGCTCCCTCTACCTCTTGCTAGTCTAGGAAAACTGTCTGGAATCCATGGATCGGACCAAACTGCTACATTATCTCCTGATCCCAGACTTATCCGACTACTCTTATATAATAATGCCATGGCCGATAATAAGTTTGTCCATCCATAAGAAGGTGAATAAAGAGTCTGGACATTTGAAGTTTGGTAAAAGCGGATGCCTATCCCGAAAATATTGTCCTTTAAAACTATTGCTACTAAAGAGTCTGGACATTTGAAGTTTGGTAAAAAAATTGAGTTTATATAGTTTAGGGAACTTAACTTAAACGCCACATAAATTAGGTAATATTACTAGAAGTATACAAAACTTTTTTTATTACTGATTTATTTTAAATGCCCAGCGTGCCATTGTAATTACGTTCTGACAAAAACCTAATTACAAGAATGCCATTACTTTTGAGTGCCACGTCAGATAAAATCCGGCGCCACATAGGAAATCGCTGACGTGTATTAATGAACTTAGCCGTAAAGCATTACGGCAGTATTGACGGCTGAGTTATATATACGATGAGGCTGACTTAAAAAAATTGGCTGATTTACATATACAAATAAGCCAAACGATACGGCTGAGTTACAAAACGTGGCTGATTTAAGATCTTCTGGCTGACTTAAGATTTATGTGACGGCTGAGTTTACAAAAATCTGCCTGATTTATGAGCTAATGGCTGACTTACGTACATATATGACGGCTGATTTGTACATCGACTGGTTGAGATATATTTCTCACGATGATGGAATGATCATCGACTGGCTGTGTTACTAAACGGACGGCTTACCTATGAAAGGTAGTTACGGCTGATTTAAGTATAATTAGCGTGTATCAGCCGTGTTTAGCTTGATTAATAGTAAACTCGGCCTTATTACGTCTGATTTATTAGCGAAAGATTAATTACTACAATAACATTCATTTGACCGCTGATTTATTTGATGATACAACTGACATAATATTTTCCAATTGATTTACGCCCTTTTATGACCTCTTTTGGAACCCGAATTTTGTTGTTTTTATTACTAAAATAGTATTCACGTTGCAACTGATTTACATTTGCATTTGATGACTGATTTAGTTAGGCTGATTTACGTTTTCGTTTTGTGGCTCACTTGCCATATAAGCAAAAATTAATGACATCAAATCCGATTTTCCATGTCATCAGCTCCTATTTTCCATGTCATCAGCTCCTATTTTCCATGTCATTGTTAGAGTTTTATGTTGTGACGCCGTGTCTTCTTCTTCTTCATCTATTTACCTTCTTTATCATCTAATACCCACAAACTTAATCGTCACCCTCTTCATCTATTTTCCTTCCTCATTTTTTTTTCATTGATCTTTGTTCGAGATCTTATGGATCCGGTAATTATTGTTTCCGGTAATTGGGTCAAGAAAAACAGATACGTATTCAACACCGACGATAGAGGGTGTAGAGTTTTGTATTTAAATGATGAAACAACACACAACGAACTTGCGAAGTCGGTACTCGATGATTACGGATTGAACGAGTCGAGCCATCAGATTCAGCTGAGATACATGTTCTCGAATAAAACTTTGAAAACAATGGCGCACGATACTCCACCAGTTTACGTCTCCAATACTCGATAGTTTACGGAGAAAATGGAGAGCGAAATTAGTCGGAATGACAAAGTGAGAGAAAAGAAGAAAAGGTTATTCAGTTATGACTCAAAAGTAGAATCTACATACAAAGATTACGGTGGTTTCAGTAATGATAATTGTCCTGGTGTTGAAACAAAATACGAAGATAAACGCGACGATGAAGAAATGGATTGCGCAAGTAAAATGGAAGGTGAAGAATACGAAGTAGGCGGAGAAGACGAAGTAGGCGAACAAGACAAAGAAGATGAATTTGAAAGCCGATTTGATATGTTCGACGAATCGGATGGTGCTTCATCTGAAGATGATAACTTCAGTTCATACGGTGAGTCTCCAAAACAAGACGAAGATTCACCGACGCTACCGCCTAAGAAGAGAGCTCAGAACATGTCGGTGAGCGGATCGGAAAGGAATCCAGAGGTTCTAAGGTTGGAGATGTCTTCGCTAAACCTCGCGGTAGGGCAACGATACGAGAGTAAAACCGATTTGGAGAAACAACTGAAATTTCTTACGGTGAGATATCAATTTGATTTTGATGTAGATGTATCCAATTCGGACACACTCATTGTTAAGTGTTGGGTTGATGGATGTCTCTGGAGAGTTCGTGCTTCTACACAAGGGGAATTACCGGCATTTATGTTCGTATTTACGATTCGGAGCATACATGTTCTGTAACTGAGTGTTCTAATCGATCTCGACAAGCAACACCAGATATTTTAGGCCACTTGTATAGGGATTATCTCGGCGACGTTGGTCCGTCATTTCGACCTCAGAGTGTCGGAATAACTATCAATAAGCATTTTGGTGTAAAAGTAATTACTAGTACGTTGCAGCTGACTTATTTGTATAGTACAGCTGATTTTTTAGTACGTTTTGGCTGACTTATTTGAATATTACAGCTGATTTATTAGTACGTTGCGACTGACTTCTATTTTAGCTGATTTATTAGTACGTTGCGACTGACTTCTATTTCAGCTGATTTATTGGTACATTACGGCTGACTTATTTGTTTATTACAGCTGATTTACTTGTACTTTATGTTTTCCCTGTGGACAGATGGATTATTGGAAATCACATAGGACGCTAAAATTTGCAAGGAAAATCGATATAGGAATTTCTGAGAGTGGGTTTGAAGACTTGCCTCCTTACCTATATATGATAAGAAAGGCAAATCCGGGTATGGTTACGCGTCTTCAAATTTATGAGTTTGGAAGATTCATGTATGTGTTCCTTGCATTTGGTGCGAGCATAAATGGGTTTCCTTTCATGCGCAAAGTTGTCATTGTCGACGGTACGTTTCGTAATGGTAAATACAAAGGGACACTTCTCATAGCACTAGCTCAGGATGGTAACTTTCAGATTTTCCCAATAGCCTTCGGTGTGGTTGACACTGAAAATGATGATTCATGGCACTGGTTTTTTACGCAACTAAAAATTTTGATTCCTGATGATGAGGGTCTTGCGATTATCTTGGACAGACATAATTCGATAGGAAAAGCAATTGGAAATGTGTTTCCATTGGCTTCTCGTGGAATATGCACTTACCATTTATATAAGAACATTTTGCAACGGTACAAAGGAAAAGATGTCTTTCGTCTGGTGAAGAAAGCGGCAAAATGTTTTAGGGTTTCTGACTTTACTACAATGTTCGAGGAGACTGAAACGATTAATCCTGAACTTCATAACTACCTCCAAAGAGCTGATGTCCGACTGTGGGCGCGTGTTCATTTCCCGGGCCAAAGGTACAATTTGATGACTACGAACATAGCGGAATCAATGAACAGAGCACTGTCAAATGCTAAAAGTCTTCACATTGTTCGACTATTAGAATCGATACGGGTTATGATGACCAGATGGTTTGAAGAATGGAGAGAGCAAGCAAAATCGCAGATAACCATGCTTTCGCGTGGTGTCGAGAAATTACGACATGTAAGTCAGCCATTGCAGTTCATAAGTCAGTCGTTATTGTTCCATAACCCAGCCTTTATGATAAGCCAGCCGTAATATTTTTTAATTTTTTATGTATTATAAATAGGGCCGTGTCATTGCCGCTAGACTTATGACGTTACAAAGGATTGATCTTTATCACACGGAAGTTACATATGGATCGTCTTTGCATATTGTGAATTTGGAAACGAGAAAATGCACATGTCGGCGCTTCGAACACGAGAAATTACCATGCGTGCATGCAATCGCAACTGCCGAGGACAGGAAAATTTGTCGTATATCCTTGTCCAGTCCTTACTACAACAACAGTTATTTGGTAAACGCATACGCTGAGTCGATCATGCCGATAGATTCAGCGCTCCAAGTTCCAAATAACGTTGCTAACCAAACGTGCTTGCCCCTGCTTGTTCGTCAACAACCAGGAAAGCCTAAGAAAAGTAGGATGAAATATGCTTTAAAAGTTGCCCTTGAGAACAAACGTCTTAGGAAACGACACACATGTTCTCGTTGTAAACAGTCTGGGCATAATGCAAAAACTTGTCCGATTTAAAAGTGTTGTTTGGATATGTATGGATTTGTGTTTCTGTTAATGCGATAAATCAGCCGTAAAGATTGAATTATTGTCAATAAACGACTGACTTATAATTACAATACAGCTGTTGTCAATAAACGACTGAGTTATGATTACAATACGGCTGATTGTCAATAAATGACGATGAGATTGGGTTAGATGAGGAAGACATTTTCTTTCGAAACTTTAGAAGAAGAAGATGGTAACTCGTCCAAATGCGTAATATTTTTAAAACAAATAATATTTAAAAAAGATTAGAGTTCCCAAAAGATTAATCATTACTCCTAGTATAGGGAGCCATATAACTGTCAGTATAGCGTCTCGAGAGTACGAAACATCGCGAGATAAAATTGAATAAATAATGTTTTTTTTTTCCCGCCGAAATACGAAACGTCGCGAGATAAATTACACGTTGCGGCTGACTTATATGCACTTAACGTCACGAGATAAAATTGAATAAATTAGTTTTTTTTTTCCCGCCCAAATACGAAACATCGAGAGATAAATTACACGTTGCGGCTGATTTATATGCACGAAACATCGCGAGATAAATTACACGTTTCAGTTGACTTATATGCATTTAACGTCGCGAGATAAAAGTGAATAAATTATGTTTTTTTTTTCTGCCCAAATACGAAACGTCGAGAAATAAATTACACGTTTCGGCTGACTTATATGCACCTAATGGCTGACTTATGGCATGGTTTGGGAATGTCATAAATTTGGGTTAGGGTTTAATTATCGAGTTCTTTAGAGTGACCACTCGCAAATTCAAAAAAACATATATCTTAACAATTAGATACCATTCAGATAGTCTAGGTTTAGGTTATAAGAGTTTCAACGTAACTTTATAAAGTACTGAGTTATATACACACGATATTAGGGTATGTTTAGGGTATGTTTAGATAGTTGAAAGAGAACATATACCTCAACATTATTTATCTCACCAATTAGATACCATTCATATTGTATAGGTTTAAAGTACTGAGTTATATACACACGATGTTAGGGTATGTTTAGATAGTTGTAAAAGAACCTATACCTCAACATTATTTATCTCGATTTTAGGGTATGTTTGAGGTTTGGCTGAGTTATATACACGACATGGCTGCGGTATGTCTTAGTTAGGGCTGATTTGTGTTTTTGGTTACAGCGATAAATCAGCCGTAAAGTAAGATTGAATTGTTGTCAATAAACGACTGACTTATTATTACAATACAGCTGATTGTCAATAAACGACTGAGTTATGATTATAATACGCCTGAGTTATGTAGACTTCTCGAGTAGTCTATGGCACTTTTAATATTTAAATTTGGCAAATTGTGGTACTTAATCTATAAGGTTATAAGATTATTTGCTGTGAAACTTGAGATTGGTAAAGATGATTTGGCAAATTATATTTCAATTTCAAGATGATTTGCTACAAACAAAATATAAGTTCATTAAAACAAGCCATAGTAATTATAGAGCTAGAGAGAGAAAACTAGCTAGTCATCGGATCCATACTACATAGATTATGAGTTCACTAAAACAAGCCATAGTTATTAAACAACTTGGGTTTAAACTAGAGACATCATGCCTTGATCTTGTAGCAGAACTTGAGCATAGGAGAAGATGCTTTATCTTCCCAAACCAACTCCAGCACAAAAGATTCGTACGCCTTAACGCCAATAGCCTTGATGAATTCTCTAACCCCTGAACCAAAGCGCAACCTCATATGTACGTCTGCCACGCATAGATACACTGGCCACTCTACTCCATGCTTGTCCAAAAGAGTAATCTCCTTCCCTCATGTTTTTTCCATCTGGTGAGCCCTAGTGAAGCTCACTGGAATATGCTGCATAAGAAAGAGACAATAAGCTCTTGACAAAGCATCAATAACGAAAAAAATAAGGGAACAAAACTCCTTCAAGAGAGTTTACTTAAACTTACAAGTCTAGAATCTTTGAGACTAGCTGGTGTGACAGTTAGTGTCACAAATCGGTTTTCACTTAGTGTAGATGACACTCTACTTTGACTACTCTCACCAGTTTTTCTCTTCTTCTCTTTGCTGCTATGTTTTGTGGATATGTTGTCCTGCTCCTCCTCCTCCTCCTCCTCCCCCTCCACACATCATCATCATCGACGTTGTTGTTATACTGTACATATTGAATCTCACAACAACTAGGTCCAAGACCAGTGACGTGGAACAAAAAATCCCCTTCGTGTCTGAAAATGATGAAGTCTCTGACTCGGAAATCATGAGCAACTGCGAACTCTTTCCATCCAAAGGTGAGTCTCCGACCTTCCATCTTAACTTTCCATGTTTTCTCACACGCGTCCGACTTAAGCTCCATCATATTTCTTTTGTTTCTTCCTTCTATGTATTTCGAGAAGAACTTCACCGGAATGCTCTGCAACAAACACAAACCGTAAAGAAGAAGAAAGACATTGAGATATATATATATATATATATAGAGAGAGAGAGAGAGAGAAAGAGAGAGGGAGGAAAGAAGAGAGATTACATACGAGGTGGGAGGGAAAGCCGGGAAGAAGAGGTTGAAAGAAATGTGGGGTTGTAGGAGATTTACATACTTGATCCGCCATTGTCGAAGTTGGAAAAGGAGCTTCGAAGATAAGAAAAACCCTAAGTTTATGAGTGATGTTCGTAATCCTCCTCTTATTTATGGAGTATACTCTTTACTTGGTTCATATAGAAACGAAATGAGAAAATACGGTGAAAAATCTTGAACAGAGGAAGTCGAAGAGACTTACATGGATCTTCTTTCATGAAGTCAGCAGAGGAAGAATCCGGTGAATGATTTGGGGATCGTGACGGAGAGGTCGTGATAGGTGATGGATGGAGATCAGAAGTTTTGGTTTCGCAAGATTTTATGGGTCATTTTTTGTAACTTTTCCTTTTAAAAACAAATCATAATATTTAAAAAATAAAAGATTTAAAAAAGATTAGAGTTTCCAAACGATTAGAGTTCCCAAACGATTAGAGTTCCTTAAAGATTAGATTTCCCAAAAGATTAATCATTACTCCTAGGTATAGGGAGCCATATAACTGACTTATTTTACGTAAGAAGAGGTTGAAAGAAACGTCTCGAGAGTACCAAACGCGTGCGTAATACGATTACATACATACTACACGGCTGACTTATTTTAAATACACGGCTAAACTTATAGAAACTACATGCCTGACTTATATTTTAAACACGGCTGACTTATCTCATGCGTGTCAAAAGTGAAGTCATAAACGGCGTTTAGGCTGAGTTATGTTAAAGGTTAGGCTGAGTTATAAACGAAGTTTAGGCTGAGTTATGTTAAAGGTTAGGCTGAGTCATAAACGAAGTTTACGCTGAGTTATGTCAAAGGTTAGGTTGAGTCATAAACGAAGTTTAGGCTGAGTTATGATAAAAGAAACAAATTCTGCATTAGTGTACTAAAAATACATAAACATTAGAGTACTAAAACATAAGCATTACATAAACATAAGCAATAGATAACATTTAGTCAGCCATATATTTTGCATCAAGCTTCAACCAATCAATTTTTGGAACTTCGACTTTGGCCATCTTTTCTTCGGCTTCAACGAGTTGTGCTGCAAGTTTGTCCAACTCAGCAAAGAAGTCAAACTTTTCCGTCCCCATAATTTCTTCAACCAAATCCATTTTCGCATTAATAGATTTCACTTCCACCAAACCATCATGCAATTCAGCTTTTGTTTTCATCTGTTCCTTGAGCGAGAGGATCAACGTCTTGTAATGGTCCTCGGTTTTCCTTCTAGCCTTTTTAACAGCATTTGGTCCATGGTCATCCTCCATTGGACGCTTCATCATCTTCTTCGATTCTGCCATTGATGCCGCATGTATATCGAAAATAGGATGTTAATATATAATGTAAACATATAAACAAATCAAGTTGCAAAAACGTGAATTACATATACTAGGAGAACAAGGAAAACTAACTTGTATTTGAGATTGCAAAAGGATAAAACAAGTTCAAAGTTAATAAAAACGAATGTTCGGTTACTGAGTGTTCACTTGGTATTTATATAAAAAAACGAAAATATATATTAGAAACTGTTCGGTTACTGAGTAGTTACCAAAAATACAATTAAAAACTGTTCGGTTACTGAGTGTTTAGTTTAGGCTGAGTTATGACTGAGTTATAAGTGACATAAACGTGTTAAGGCTAACCAAAATATTAGAGTTCCTAAAAGAAAATCATAACTCCTAGTTCCCAAAAGATTAATCATTACACCTAATATAGGAAGCCATATAACTCGTCAGTTTAGCGTTTCGAGAGTATTAATTTCAATATGATTACGTATTCAGACGCCAAAATAAATCATATATTCTCTATTATTTAAATTTAAAAATGTGTAATTTAAGGCTAACTTCACGGCTGACCTATAGGTGCTACACGGCGGACTTATAATATATTTAATATACGGCTGACTTATCTAATGCGTGTCAAAAGTGAAGTCATGAACGAAGTTTCGGCTAAGTTATATCAAACTAGGTGACTCTCCCGTGTATACGCGGATAACTTATTTATAAATTTTTATTTTAATTCTACATTTTAAAATTTTAAAAATATGCATTTGTTTTAGTTTCATTATAGACATTATTGTTAATACTTTATTGTTAATAATATTTTTTTTTGAAAGTTTAGTTCTACCATTTTATTTTTTATATACATATAATTTAAATCTTAAATTATTTTAATTTAAAATTATTGTCACGAAAAATATAAGATTTAAAATTAGAAATTTTTTTATGGCTTGACCTTTATTATTTTTTATTATTTCAAAGTATATAATATTATGTTTGTTCCCATAAATTATTTCTATTTATAATTTTGTTTATACATATATGTACTTACTTTCTTTTGTCAACATAAATCTATATATTTACTAATCATATGTGTATATACTTAAGTTAAAAATAAAGAAAATGGAGAAAGGACAAAAGAAAAAAAGAAAGAAAGAAAGAAGAGAAGAATTTTTTTATAGCTTGATTAATAAGGTAATTAGTAGGCTAATTTTTTTTAAAAAGTTTAATCACTATTAGTAGGCTATAATTTTTTTTTAAAAGTTTAATCACTAAAACATAAGCATTAGATAAACATATATCCCTATTTTTCATGAAACTTCATCCAATCAAGTTCTTCAACGCTGGCGATATACATCTTTTCTTCGGCTTCAATGAGTTCTGCTGCAAGTTTGTCAAACTCAGCAAAGAAGTCAACCTTTTCCTTCTCGATAAATTCTTCAAGCAAATCCATTTTCGCAGAAATAGATTTCACTTCCACCAAAGCATCATGCAATTCAGCTTTTGTTTTCATCTGTTCCTTGAGCGAGAGGATCAACGTCTTGTAATGGTCCTCAGTTTTTCTTCTAGCCTTTTTAACAGCATTTGGTCCATGGTCATCCTCCATTGGACGCTTCATCATCTTCTTCGATTATGCCATTGATGCTGCATGTATATCGAAAATAGGATGTTAATATGTAATGTAAACATATAAACAAATCAAGTTGCAAAAACGTGAATTGCATATACTTGGAGAACAAGGAAAAACTAACTTGTATTTGAGATTGCAAAAACAAGTTCAAAGTTAATAAAAACGAATGTTCGGTTACTGAGTGTTCACTTGGTATTTATAGAAAAAACGAAACTGTTCGGTTACTGAAACTGTTCGGTTACTGAGTAGTTGCCAAAAATACTATAAAAAAATACATATAACACGTCAGTTTAGTGTCTCGAGAGTACCAAACGCGTGCGTAATATGATTACGTACATATATTCACATGCCATATTTATTCAATTAAATTGTAAATTTAAAAAAAGTGTAATTTGAGGTTAACTTCACGGCTGACCTATAGGTACTACGCGGCTGACTTATAGTAAATTCAAATTATTGCGTGCATAAATTGTCTGACTTACCATTGACGAAATCATGGAAAGTCGGAGTTATTGGAAGGAAAAAGCTGACTTATATTTAATACACGGCTGGCTTATATTTACTACACGGCTGAATTATATTTGACAGAAGGCTGACTTATCTCATGCGTGTCAAAAGTGAAGTCATAAACGAAGAAACAAAGCATTAGAGTACTAAAAATACATAACTGATCTGAATTACATTATAAAGGAGGAAACAATAGTTTATATTACAACACCCAAAGCCTAGTGTCCGGCCAATATATAATCGGCTTAAAAAGACCTAACTCTTTGATCCAAAAGCAGCGGTCACACAAATTGTTCTCCTTACTGTCTTCAATGTACCAAAGATCCCAATCTCTGTCCATCAATGGAGTACATGTGCAATTATAGAACAAGGGTATTTCCTTTGTCATGAACTCATACTTATTCGTTAGAAACGCATCAGTGTGAGACGTTCCCCAACCCCAGTCTAGAGATCTAACAATCTTGCCTATCCTCTGAACAGATTCCCTTGTGAAAAGAGAGAAATACTCCTCAGTATTCTAAAATACCTTGCGTGTCATTGCATATGTGTATAAAGCACGCTCGAATCATGCATCTGTTGCTCTCTTAATCAAAGCAATTCCTTCATCGTGGAGGTCGAACGTGAAGAACATCTGTACACCCTCTAAGAACAGTGTACTCGGGTTTCCATTAGCGTAGCAAAATTGCATCACCAAGTTAGATAGATGTATGTACGAAGGGAAGGTAAACACATCTATAGATGCGTACACTCCGGGCTGGTCTGTTAGTTCCTTCATAGACTTGCATGTTGCTCTCAATTTATATAGATCTGCAACGGAGTTAGCGGCCACACGTTCGGCCACTAAGGCTTGGATTTCTTCAGGTAGGGCGGTAAGAGGGAATACTTCCATTACAAAGTGGATATAGTACGGCTGAGTTATGATTTCCCTGCAAATTTGAGTAAATTTCTCTAGAGATATAAGGTTAATGAAATATTAAAGACATGGTATTTATAGATTTAAAACAATTTAATAGCAAATCTTCGGTTACTGTGTAAAAGCTGACTTATGTGTTAGTCAGCCTTTACTCTCATTAATAGTCACGAAAAACAACTGTTCAGTAACTGAGTAGAAAAACAACTAGGGTTTATGACTGGTTAATGAGTGTTTAAATGGTATTTATAGATTCAAAAAAAATTAAATAACGACTCTTCGGTTACTGAGTAGTTACGAAAAGCAACTGTTCGGTAACTGAGTAGAAAAACAATTTTTCATATATTTTGAGTAAAGGCTGACTTATGACTAATCAACCAAAAAAGTAAATTTTGATGCGTTTTTTACCGTCAGTTTAGCGTCTCGATATTAACAAAGTATGTCTGATTATGTACATATACACACGCATAATAAATGAAGCCATATTAAATTCGGACTTGTAAATCAATTAATTCAGACTGATTGTTCAAAGAAGCGGCTGACTTAAGAGTGACGAATTCGTGTTTCGGCTGAGTTGTGACTGCTTTGTGCAAAAGAAACGGCTGACTTATTGGTTTAAATATTCAAAACACAAATAACTCGTCAGTTTAGCTTATCTATACGGCTAATTTATACATTCAAAACACAAAAGATACGGCTGATTTGTACATTCAAAACACAAAAGATACAGCTGGTTTAAACATTCAAAACACAAATAACTAAAGGGTCTCATCAAAAACTAAAATTATCAGGGCCAAACTCTTCAAACATATCGACCAGATTCGTCCAAACTATAGTGTTTATCCAATCTGGCTTCTCGCCACCATGCGCCCATATCCTCCTTAACGTGCACATTTGAGTTCGAAATAGCGTTCTAGCCACCAGATTAAAATGTGTCCAAATCGTCAAAGTGTGTCTCGGTTCCCATCTGTATTTTCGCTACAAAAAAAAAGAAATATTATTGTTGTTGATAAAATGATCGGGAAAGAAAGATATTAGTGTTGGCTTACAGCGAGTTTAAGAAACCATCGTTCCTTAAAATAATCGGGAATGAAGCGGTAAGTCGGCCACTCATGAACCCAGCCTTCTCGAAGAATCTCCGGGATCCCCTTCGAAAGCTCGTGTAAAAATTTGAACCACGTGATGGTTGTTTTATCAATAATACCAATACCAGGGTTTAGAACGGGGAGGTGATCCCGATCAGCAGAGTATAATATGGCATCGACACTGCTAATTAACTTGAAACTACAGTGTGGGACAACCGACATGTCGAAAAGGAATATGAAACAGATAGATTACAGAGAAGGAAGAAAACAGTGTTGGATAGAATGTGATGGGAGAGACAAGGTATACGAGAAGGTAGATATATATAGATATATAGAAATACGAAAAGTCGCGAGATAAAATTGAATAAGTAATGTTTTTTTTTTCCGGCCGAAATACGAAACGTCACGAGATAAATTACTCGTTTCGGTTGACTTATATGCACCTAATGGCTGACTTATGGCATGGTTTGGGAATGTCATAAATTTGGGTTTAGGGTTTATGTATCGAGTTCTTTAGAGTGACCACTCGCAAATTCAAAAAGAACATATATCTTAACAATTAGATACCATTCAGATAGTCTAGGTTTAGGTTATAAGAACTTCAACGTAACTTTATAAAGTACTGAGTTATATACACACGATGTTAGGGTATGTTTAGATAGTTGTAAGAGAACATATACCTCAACATTATTTATCTCACCAATTAGATACCATTAATATTGTATAGGTTTAAAGTACTGAGTTATATACACACGATGTTAGGGTATGTTTAGATAGTTGTAAGAGAACCTATACCTTAACATTATTGAATTTAGGGTATATTTAGGGTATGTTTAGGGTTTAGGGTATGTTGGTATGTTTAGGGTATGTTTAGATAGTCTTATTGAGACTCTATTTAATTTACACTTTTAATGAAAGCTTATCATGTATAAGTCAAATACAATACAATAAACGGGTTCATGTTTCGAACTGCCCAAACATATTATAAGTTCCTTCATGGAGGATCTCTGATGCCATCTTTATCCGTATACCCTGAATATTCGCATCATTTATCCCATCGAAAGTTAGACTAAGCGCTAGACACTCGACAAACTTCAATGCATACACCCCACAGTCGCCAACTTGGTCGTTTTGTGGGATGTATTTGCCTTTCCTCCTTCGGAATGGAAACTGCTTGAATCTAGGTTCTCGGAGATTGGCAGGAACTAATTTGTTCATCATTGCAAGGATCATTTGCATAAACGGCCTAAATGCATCTAGGATTTTCTGTTCACTTTCGGGTGTTACCTGTCCAATGATGGGATCGTAAGCATCGATCTTCTCCTTAAGAAGGTCCACGTGAAATGCCAGCCAATGATCTCCTCCAGTATGTAGAACTCCATACAAGTGATCGACATCTTCTAACCACTTCTTGTTTGTTGGCATGTTTGCGGGAATATTGCCGTTTACTAACGCCTCATACCCAGTACCTTTGAACTTAAACATCTTTGGTTTGATCTTGAACTGTGGATAATCAATACACCATCCTGAAGTAAACCAAGCATCCAAAAATCCAATTCGCTTGGAGTAGAATGGGAAGGGATCTAGCTTGGATTTTTTTATGAGGAGTCTCATATACACAGCAATATGCTGTACAAAGAGAATCAAGTCAGCCCAAAATTAAACTTAACTCAGCCTCATATAATATATAACTCAGACATAAAACATATTTAAGTCTACATAACTCAGACATATAATAAATAACTCAGATATTAAGTATATTTAACTCAGCCCCAACAGTATACTTACATTATCAAATAGCCATCCATAATTTGGATTTAGCCAATACTTTCTCTCAGTTATGAGAATTATGTAGAACTCGATATTCTCAGCAGCCTGTGTAAGTGGAACGTCCCTAAAACAATTAAACACAAGTTAGTTTAGGCAAATATTGCTAATAGCTGTATTAACACATGCTCTAAAGGGTCATACTTGAATGGCTTTAGGTGATCCAAAAGTTTATCCATTTTAACCGGATCAGCAGCTGAGAGAGGATCATAGATTGCCGGTGAAGGTTCATAATTTTTCCTCATGCACGTTGTTCCATTGTCTCCAATATAAGGAAAAACTCATGCTTGAGCATCATTTTCTAGCCTCGCTCTAAATCCATCAGGAGATAATTGAACACTTGACTCCCGATAAGCCTTAATTCTCTCAGACCTAATCTTTTCCTCTTCTTTCTCATCAGACTCCGGCAACAATTCGTTATTTTGCGCGACAATTTTGTCGGTGACATCCTCAATCTCACTGTCGTTTCCAATCTGTTTCTTCTTTGTAAAAGATATTCTTATTGTATTGTTCGATGCTGGGATAGTCACTTCTGTAGGTTTCGGATCGTCGTTGCCTTTACGATTCCTCGTTGTCCTTCTTAGTGGCCCCTGTTATTTTTTTAAAGCAGCGGCCTCCTTCCTCTTTAAAGCAGCGGCCTCCTTCCTCTTTAATGCAGCGGCCTCCTTCTGATTTTTAACCTCAGCCTCCTGCTTTTTTGCCTCAGCCAATTTATTTTTTTTAGCAGGAGAAATAGTAACGAAATCAACCGTTTCTTCGTCATTACCAAACTCCTCAGCCAATTTCTTTTGCAAATCAATGGCCTTAGGATCTTTGATATTCAATTTCAGTTCAAGACTTTTAAGCTGTATTAACATATAAACATAACTCAGCCAGAATAATAAGAATAAATTCGTCGTTATGTAACTATAACTCAGCCGTCAAAAGTAACCATAACTCAGCCGTCAAATATAAACATAACTCAGCTGTAACGTACCTTTGGACTATTAATGGATTTTTGCGGGATGTTGTTGACTGGTTCAGGACTTTTAAACTTGTCCTTCTTCGGCTGTATTAACATATAAACATAACTCAGCCAAGACTAATAAGAATAAATTAGTCGTGATGTAACCATAACTCAGTCGTAAAAAATAAACATAACTCAGCTGTAACGTACCTTTCGACTATTAACGGATTTCTGCGGGATGTTGTTGACTGGTTCAGGACTTTTAAACTCGTCCTTCTTTGGTTGTATTAACATATAAACACAACTCAGCCGAGACTAATAATAATAAATCAGTCGTGATGTAACCATAACTCAGTCGTCAAAAATAAACATAACTCAGCTGTAACGTATCTTTGGACTATTAACGGATTTCTGAGGGATGTTGTTGACTTTTGAGACATTATCATCCTTTTGGGAACTGTTCCGTGGCTCGAGAGCCTTCAGACGCTCTCTCATTTGCATCTGATCATTCTCAATAGATGCAACTCTTTCTTCCATAGCAGCTCAGACTGTATCACCAATCATCTTCTTGAAATCTGACATCTCTCCAAATTTTGTGTTATAAGCGGTTAACTGCGACTCAACACTCTCTATTCTACTAGAAAAGTTGTCAAAGTTGTCAAATCTTCTGACAAAATTTCCCAGGATATTCACTACGGTCGTCAAATCCATCTCTTTCCCCATATCCTCCTCACTACCATGCTGCAACACAATCTCACTGTTGCTGACTTTCTGGTTTTTCTTAGCTTTCTTCTGCTTTTTTGCGGGGGGGTTGCTCGGAATCTAACAAAACTGCAGCCTTCATTGTTTTCTTGTTCTCATTGCTCTTCACATCCCAAAAACCTCTAACAAACCTATCCGCATGTATGTCTGTTATCAGATTTACAAGTTGTGGGTCATTTTCTTCACTCGACCACTGCGAAAACAGCTCTTCTACAGCCTCTTTCATAACCATTTTCTTCACACGCACCTACATAGTAAATCAGCCATCAAGTAACTCATAAGTCAGACATCAAATAAATGATTCACAAATCAGCCATCAAGTAGGTCATAAGTCAAACATCAAATGATTCATAACTCAGCCATCAAGTAACTCATTAAGTCAGACATAAAATGATTCATAACTCAGCCATCAAGTAACACACATAAGTCAGAGATCAAATGATTCATAACTCAGCCAAGTCAACCTTCTTACCTCACCATGATCTTTGATCTCCTCAGATATGGCTGTAGTAAGACTTTTACGTGTACGGGTTCCACCCCATCGCAAAAGAGGAATTTCTTTCTCATTGACTACTCTTCCAAAATGCTCTCTGAAGCAAGTCACAGATTCATACGCCCAAACCAGCAACACGTCCTTCATGCCGCTAATGGTGTACGACTTTCCTTGTGGATTCAACATCTTAATTGAACCAACCAGAACTTCGAATGCAGTCCGACCCCACGGATAAGTCCTCAAGGCTTCATCGTCGAATACTCATTTTGCACTTTCAAAGGGTATTCTAGAATTATGATGCAAGCCATAAAGTCCCATGGCTTGAAGAAGCAACAGCCCTAACCATTTCCTCTTTTCAAAACTCCAGCCTCGACAAACCTCTAATGCTGGCCTCAGTTCATCTAACTTGGATCCTACCCCAAGCGGCACCTTCAACTCCTCCCAGAACGTTTTGTATTGTTCAGGTTCAAAATTTTCTGTTGGCAATGGACCTGTGTTTAGACCCGTGAGCGCACCAAATTCGATTAAGATAAACCTGATAGGTTGATCAACAACGAGAGAGGAAACTTCTTCATGTGTTCCCACACATCATGTCCTATTGCGCCTCTGACTTGAGGGAAGTCTCCCAAATGGACATTGTGATTAATTTTTTTTTTTTAAGATTAGAAGCCCCTTTAGCGTATAGTCTTGGAGGGTGATCCCTTGCTTGATCTTCAGAAATAGCCATCTGAACATAAAAGACATAACATATTACTGATAAATCAGCCGCAACAAAATTCAAACTCAGTCACAACAAACAAATAAACCAGCCGCAACCAAACACAAACTCAGCCAACACAACCACAATTGCAATTGCACATATAAATCAACCGCAACACAACACAAACTCAGCCACAATTGAACATATAAATCGGCCGCAATGTAACACAATCAAAGCCACAATTGCACATATAAATCAGCCATAGCATAACAATAAATCAGCCGC
Source organism: Arabis hirsuta (assembly GCA_964056655.1). NCBI lineage: Eukaryota > Viridiplantae > Streptophyta > Magnoliopsida > Brassicales > Brassicaceae > Arabis > Arabis hirsuta. The sequence goes on along the minus strand of OZ053299.1, from coordinate 20,468,794 downwards.
AATAAATAACTTAAACAGCCACTAGCAACGATAAACAAGCCGCCACAGAATAATAAATCAGCCACAATACCGTTAATAAGCGATAAACGCCTTCGATTCCTCAGATTATACTCAAAATAAAACGAAAGAAGATGAAGAATCCCCACTCCTCTGTTTATACTCACCTTCGACTAAAATCCGACTGTGAAAATGCAAAGCAGACGTTTCGACGACAACGGCGGTGAATGTTTCTCAGAAATCGACTAGAGAGAAAACACTGGAAATTTCGACGACAACACACGATGTTTTTATTTTTCCGTCCTTTGAGTTTCCTTTTCCGATTAGTTAACACGGTTAATCTTATTAGTGACGTGGATTAGTTAATCATTTTTTAATTATAAATAACTTCAATTAAAAAAAATAACCAAGGGTGTTTATTGTAATTTACTAGGATTTAAAAATTTTTGAGTAATTTTCAAAATATTTATGTTATTCTAATAATATAACAACTTTTCTATGATATTTGAGTATATTTATTTGGTAAAAAATTGAGTTTATGTTATATTTGACATTTTTGTATGAAAATTTATTTTTGTTATGTTATCACGATACGATATAGTGTTTCATTTTTTAGTTTTTATTTCAGGCCTCCATTATCTCAAGGCCAGCCCTGTTGGTATATCAATTAAGTTAAGCATAAATACTATTATAAACACCATTGAAATAAATTTAAAAGAGTGAGCTCCACGAAAGTCAAATATATTTTTATCTTTGAAGATTTACAACTACAAGAGGCAAATTTTACGGCAAAGAGAAGTGATGGACGACGATCCGTACGGAAATATTTCTCTCCTCATATGGTAGAGTTTCTTTCATTTGAGTTAATAGGGAGATAAAACAAAAATAGAAGTATGTAGAATGTAGAATACTACGTCGATATTGTAAAAGAATTACATAATTATTAGCAATATCGCTCAACGTCAAAGGCCCGGCAACAACTCCTAATCTCCGCCCGTTACGGTGCTACACACAAAATGATATAATTGATTGATTTACTAATTCATAATTTTAATGTTTAATCTAGTACATTATGCATTATATATAAAACCCACCATTGAGCATTTCCATATCACTTGCGCTCTTTTCTCTCCTCCGTTGTGCTTGAATTCGACTGTTTGTAGGATCTTACTTGAGTTTAGATCTAATTCTTAAGGAGAATGGATGACGAGGAGCTGTTGTTTATGAACACACAACTTCCGGAGGTGGCGGTGCATTTCGAGCAACCAGCGATGCTTAACTGTTCCACCACAGTCATGGATCCGAGTCTCTCGGATTGCTTTGTGTGGGAAAAGTCAACGGATCAACAAGAGAGCATCTTCGTCTCAGGGGATCCGGGGTTCGCGGAGAGGGCGGCGAGATTCTCTTGCTTTGGAAGCCGGAGTTTCAACGGAAGAACCAGCAACTCAGGGAAGCTGACACGTGTCTCCAGCACCCCGGCTCTCAAGGCCCTCGTTCCTCCGGAATTCGCAGCATCCCGCAAGAGAAAATCCAAGGTACATCAATTCTAGTTCTCTGGAAAGTTATTTATTTTCCTCAGCTTTTTCATTCCGAGTGCGCTTTTACATAATAAAGTAGTAACTCTTTGGCTTCTTGTATATATTATCAATTTCTCAGACGGCGGAAAGGAAGGAAGATTGGGATGGAGAAAGACAAGAAAAGGAAGGGCAAAGGAAAAGCGAGCAAGAAGAAGACAAAGAACCACCACCTGAGCCTCCTAAAGATTACATCCATGTCCGAGCTCGACGAGGCCAAGCCACCGACAGTCACAGTCTCGCCGAACGAGTAATTCTTTCTTCTCAAGACTCTTTCTTTTTGAGCTCACTTCTTACTTGGTTTTATTGTGGATTTAGGTCCGGAGGGAGAAAATAGGCGAAAGAATGAAGCTGCTTCAAGATCTTGTGCCTGGATGCAATAAGGTCACAACTTCTTTTTATCACAGATTCATTTTAGTTTTGTCAACTACCATAATAAAGAAATTAATGTCTTTGTTTTCTTTTGTTTATACGATGAAAGGTTACTGGTAAGGCACTGATGCTGGATGAAATTATAAACTATGTACAATCATTGCAAAGACAAGTTGAGGTATTATTATTCTTATTTGCTTTCTTCATCTAAATCGAATCTAATTGCTTAATCACCGATTTTGATTATTTGCAATGATTTATAAATAATGTGATTCTTAATAATGGCAGTTCTTGTCAATGAAGTTATCATCAGCGAACGACACCAGGCTGGATTTTAACGTGGAAACTCTTTTGTCTAAGGATATTGTAAGTCACCTTAAACATTAACATCAATCAATTAACAACAACCATTAATCTCTTAATTTCAAATCCTCCCTTTTTCTTTTTCTTTTTCTTTTTGTCGCCATCTCAATTCCTTTTTCAATCCACCCATTAACATTAATCCTAATTATTTTCTTTTAGAAAGCAACTTTTGTATTTTCCTATTGGAATATTAATGATTCAATCTTTTTATAATTTGAATTGGGTGTTTTCAGATGATTCCATCAAGCAGCAGCCGATTACATGAACAAACAGTCCAATCAGAGTCTTCAGATCAACATCATCAACAACTTAATAATTATAATTATAGTAATTCACAATTACATGCCAATATTTTTTCAAGTAACATGACGCTCCAATCCCCTATCAACTCAATCGAAACTTCTACCTTAGCCGGAACCTTGATCCACTTACCAACACTTACCCAATTCACTGACTCAATTTCTCAGGTTTAAATTATTCCCTTAACTTTCTTCCTTTATTCCTCTTTTTTGTTTAATATCGTAAGATGATCATAACATATATTTTTGTGTTTCTTTTTCAGTATCAAATGTTTAGCGACGAAGATTTACAAAGCATTGTAGGGATGGGAGTGGCACATAATTCCAACCATGAATCCCAAAACATGAAAATTGAGCTTTGATCAATAAATATTTGTTTCGAGGTCTCAAAGAATAAACTAAGAAAAAAGGATTGATGAGTACATAATCATACCTTTGATTATGTATTCATTGATAGAATCAAAGATATTATGTAGTGAATTTAGATTTTCTGCTGAGATTAATTTGTTTGTAACATCCCACAATATGTGGAGTAGCCGTGATCTTCTGTAACTAAAGAGGCTATATAAAGCCTATGTAAATCCTTTGTATAGAGTCAAGGAAATCAATTGACTTTCATGGTATCAGAGCATTAAGTATCTGATCCCTTTTTCTTTTCCTCTCCTCTCTCTTTCTTCTTCTTCTTCTTTTTCTTAAAACTGTATTTCTTTTCTTCCTTCAACCATGGCAGCTGCTGAACGGTGTTTTGGAGTCACAAATATTAAACACCATATTCCTGTCATTCTCGATCTCAATGACCATAATTATGACGCCTGGAGAGAGCTTCTTCTCACTCATTGCATGACGTTCGACGTTTCCGGTCATCTCGACGGCAATGTCGTCCCTACTGGCCCAAACGACGCTGCCTGGTATAAACGCGATGGCTTGGTAAAGCTTTGGCTTTACGGCACCATGGCTCAGCCCCTATTCCGTTCTTCTTTCAAGCCAAGGGGCACCGCTCGTGACATATGGCTTCGAGTCGAGAATCAATTCCGCAACAACAAAGAGGCTAGGGCTATTCAACTCGATAATGAGCTCCGCACAATGGAGATTGGTGATATGTCTATCCACGACTACTGTCAAAAGATGAAATCACTTTCCGATCTCCTCTCCAATGTCGACTCCCCTGTATCTGAGAGAACCCTTGTTATGTATATCATAAACAGACTCAATGAGAAGTTCGAAAACATTATCAATGTTATCAAGCACAAAGAGCCCTTTCCCAGTTTCGACTCCGCCAAATCCATGCTGGAATGGGAAGAAACACGTCTCAAAAAGACCACTCGAGCCACGACCAGTCACTCCAACACTTCCTCTTCCTCAACGGCTCTGACTGCTTCTGCTTCGCCTTCTCAACGGAACAACAACAACCGTCAACACTTCAACAATAACAACAACCGGGGAAATCGCAGGTTCAACAATCGAGGTCGGAGAGGACGCCACAATTACTCGTTCACCAACTAGAGAAACAATTGGACGTCGCCACCATTCTGGCCTGCGCCACCTCCGTACTGGCCACAACCATATGCACCGTGGCCTCGGCACCAGACAGCTCCGACAGCACCACCCCAGCGCGCAAATATTGATGAATTTGCTCAGCTGCCCCAAGCATACACCTTGGAAAGCATCGCTGATCCCTGTGCTTCAGATTGGTATATGGATTCGGGAGCTTCTGCTCACCTCACCTCCCACGCAGGTACTCTCACATCTAATCTTAATCATAACACCGGTCAATCAGTCATCGTGGGTAACGGTTCTTCTATCCCAGTTCTTTCCATTGGTTCAACTTCTATACCATCTAAAACTCGTCCTTTATCTCAGAATCAAGTTCTTGTCACTCCCAATATTGTCAAAAATTTGATTTCTGCTAGAAAGTTTACAAAAGATAATTGGTGTTCTGTGGAATTTGATCCATTTGGATTTTCAGTGAAGGACCTTCCAACTCGGACAACTCTGCTCCGATTTGATAGCTCGTGTGACCTTTACTCTCTCCCTGCCTCTCTCAATAAGTCATAAGCTATTTCAACTTCCCTCCTTGCTACCACTCCTCATTTATGGCACAAGCGACTTGGCCACGTTAATAATTCATCTCTACATTCAATTCTGTCTTTGAATCCTTATGTAATAAAAGTCCTATTCCTCTCTCTTGTGAACCTTTCATTTCGGAAAGACAATAAAACAACCATTTTATGCTTCACAAACTCAAGTTCAAAACCCATTTGATATTGTTCACTCCGATTTGTGGACTTCTCCAATATCGAGTATGAGCGACATACGCTACTATGTTCTTTTCCTTGATCATTTCACACACTATCTCTGGGTGTATCCGCTTCGCTGTAAAAGCGATGTCTTCTCAAAATTTCTCCATTTCTTAGCCTTTGTTGTAACCCAATTAATACAAAGATCAAAAGCTTTCAATGTGACAATTGCAGTGAATTTAATAACGACCAATTCCATCGTTATTTTGCCACTCATGGCATCGCAATTCATTTCTCTTGTCCTCATACCTCTCAACAAAATGGAAAATCAGAGGATGATCCGAACCATCAACAACGCCATCCGTTCACTCTTATTCCTATCCCGACTTCCACCATGTTACTGGGTGGAAGCACTTCACGTTGCTGCTCATGTGCTTAACATTACACCATCCAAATCAGTTCAAAACCAAATTCCTTTTACCCTGCTCTTTCACAAACAACCACGCTACGATCAGTTACGGGTCTTTGGTTGTCTTTGCCTTCCAAATCTGAACCATTCGAACCTCTCCAAACTATCACCTCGTACAACGCCTTGCCTTTTTCTTGGCTACCCTTTCCAACATCGTGGTTATCGCTGTATCGATTTAAAATCCAAAAAGATCATAATTTCTCGTCACGTTATCTTTGACAAAGAAAAATTATCCAGCTGCTGAACCATCTTTGCCAAACAGCCAATACCAATTTTTGGATCAAACCGATGTCACTTCCCCTCTGTTTCGTTTGATCCTACAGTCCCCATTTCCAACCGAAACATCACTGCCACCAGAAAAATGACCCACCTCACGACCAACACGTCCTGATCCTCTTTTTCGAGCCCCCTCTACAATCAAAACATGATCACAATATGGAATATCCAAACCTAAAAAGATCGTTTCTCTCCTAGCTAAAACCAATTCACCACTTCCAAACAGCCATATACAAGCTCTAAAAGATCCAAACTGGAATCCCGCGATGCACGATGAACATGGTGCTATGATTAAGACCAAGACTTGGGACTTGGTACCTCGCCCGTTAATACCAATATCGTGCGTTCTATGTGGTTTTTAGGCATAAATATGATGCTAATGGTGTTTAAATCGTCATAAAGCAAGGTTAGTGGCTAATGGAAAATCGCAGGAAGAAGGTGTCGATTTTACGGAGACATTCAGCCCCGTTGTAAAACCAGTGACTATCCGAACTGTGCTCAATGTCGCTGTTAGTTTGGACTGGCCAATACACCAGCTTGATGTAAAAAATGGGTTCCTTCAAAGGGATCTTACGGAGACCGTTTATATGCATCAACCGCCGGGATTGGTCGATAAACAATTTCCAAATTATGTCTGCAAACTTAATAAGGCAATTTACGGTTTAAAACAAGCTCCGAGAGCTTGGAATTCACGTTTCACTACTTTTTTGAAGGGCATTGGTTTTCTGCAATCCAAGGCGGATTGCTCACTATTTATTTTCAGGAAACGCAACGAGTGTGCTTATCTTTTGCTCTATGTCGACGACATAATTCTTACAGCTTCTTCATCAAGTCTTCTCCAACGTATTATATCGAAGCTTAAGACTGAGTTTCCGATGTTAGATTTGGGCGTGCTTCACCATTTTCTGGGAATCAAAGCTGAGTTCAAATCCAATGGCTTGTTTCTTAGCCAATCAATCTACGCAGAAGATATCATAGCTCGGGTTGGGATGCTAGATTGTAAACCTCTCGCCACTCCTGTTGATCTCAAAGCAAAGTTGTTGATTGATGCTGGTGTTCCGATATCAAATCCGACGTTTTACAGAAGCCTCGCTGGATCTTTACAGTATCTAACATTTACAAGGCCGGACATTTCTTATGCTGTTCACCAAGTCTGCCTTTATATGTACACTCCGCGGGAGCCTCATCTTCATGCACTTAAATGTACCATCATGTATTTAAATGGGACACTGACTTTTGATATTAAGATGACGAAAGGCTTGATTGACACACTCACCGTTTATTCCGACGCCGACTAGGCAGGCTGTCCAGATACAAGACATTCGACATCGGGCTACTGCGTTTTTCTTGGCTCAAATCTGGTCTCGTGGTCGGCCAAACGGCAACCTACACCTTCGCGATCCAGTTCAGAAGCAGAGTATAAAGGGGTCGCTAATATCGTGGCAGAATTGACTTGGATTTGAAACCTCATGCTGGAGCTTCACCGTCCGATTACGACAGCTTCGGTGGTCTATTGTGACAACATCGGGTCAGTCTATCTCTCTACCAATGCGGTTAAACATCAGCAGACTAAACACATTAAACTAGACATTCACTTTGTCTGAGACAAAGTTGCAATAGGTGAAGTAAAGGTCATACATGTTCCGACATCTCTTCAGTATGCCGACATCTTTACCAAAGGGCTTCCGTCTTCACTTTACAGTGAGTTTCGATCCAGTCTCACCGTCCGAAAGAACGACGCTGTGACTGCGGGAGGGTGATAGAATCAAAGATATTATGTAGTGAATTTAGATTTTCTGTGGAGATTAGTTTGTTTGTAACATCGCACAATATGTAGAGTAGCCGTGATCTTCTGTAACTAAAGAGGCTATATAAAGCTTATGTAAATCCTTTGTAGAGAGTCAAGGAAATCAATTGAATTTCATTCATATTTGTGATTTATTCATATACTCATCATCTCAATATATACACATTTACTAAAATATATATTTTTCTATTTTACCCTTGTGTTAATCATATATGCTCGGCTTTGATTGGTTACCCCCCAACCGCCACGTTTGGAGACGAACCGCTTCAATCATCAATCATCAAAACGGTTGAAATGTGCGGTTGAAAAAGATGCTAAACAAAGCATTTGAAACGGTTGTTTGAATCTTATTTTCCACGATTGTAAAGTATTTTCCAAACATTCCAAAACACGTGCGTTTACAAATAAAAGATGCACAGTAATTTTTTTTTATATATGTTTAATATTTGTGTGTTTTTTTCTTTTCTTATACTTATAATTTTGTGTATAAATTCATGCATTCGGCACATGACTCAAAAAAAAAAAAATCAAAAGAGTATGAAGCAAGGACTGATGGAAAATATATGGCAACAATTCGTAACCAAATTGCAAATATATTATGGATTGATCGTAGATAAACATTTAAACTTTTATCATAGTTAGAATAATAATTGTTTATCATTCTACAATTAGTATTTTGAAAATGAATAATTTAATATCTGTTTATTAATATTTCATATTATTAATTTTAAAATATTTATGAATGCATTAGATTACTTTAAAATAAGTTAAGCAAAATTCTATTACATAATTTTAACTGATTATACTATTCAACCGTTATAATACTATTAATCAAATTTAATATTGAAAAGTGTTTTGTTATCAAACCGTTTTCTTTAACTATTGTTTTAACCGCTTTATTTCAAACCATCTTCTTTATAACCGCTCAAAATTCTTTAACCGATTTGTTTAAACATGATCATCCACTACAAGAAAACACAGTTTTAGCATTGACAAAATTCGATGCTAATTCGACGCTAAATCGTCGACGCTAAATCTTATTCGACGCTATCTGAGCGTTTAATAGAATTTCAACGCTAAAATACATTCGACGCTAATTTAGCGTCGTATTAGCGTCTAAACATTTCTGATGCAACCATTCGAATTTAGCGTCGTATTAGCGTCTACACATATCCGATGCAATTATTCGACATTGATACAACGCTAATATAGCGTCAATTTAACGTCGGAATACATCGTATGCTGACGCTAAATGTCAGCAATATTGCATTGATTTAGCGTCATTCAGATTGAATTTTTTTTTTTTAAATAAAAATATTCTAAAATTAGTTTTATAAATTTTATATATATTCCGAGAATGAAAATTTAAATAGTCTAAAATCCCTGAAATACAAACGCAAATTTAAATTATCCGATACAAATGATATAAAAACGCAAATGTACTGATGTTGGGTCCTTAGGTTCATGGTATCTTCTCGACTCATATCTTCGGATTCATTCTCGAACTGCATTGGACCGGTAGCTGGAGGAGGCGGTGGAGGACGCGGCATGCTTTGCAAGGCAGTTGCTAAAGTCGGGTTATCTACTGCAATAATGTCAAAGAGACTGGTCAATGTCGAGAGTTGGGACACAACGTAGGTGTTGGTGCTCTTCAGATCTGCTTGTTCCATCTTTAGCCGCGCAATCTCAGCATTAGCAGCGGTCAACTGAGAGGTCAAATGCGGCTCAGAAGAACTCGGAATGTAAGAATACCGAGCAGACGAAGAAGCTGCTGGAACATCCCTGATGGATCCAACACCCAGCGTTCGTCCTTTTTTCTTCGGTGCAACCTATAAAATAAAAGTGTTATACAATAAAATTATTGAAACTGTAATAAAAAATAAGTTATAATATAATATAGGAACCTAAAAAATTACCTCATCGTAAAGTCTATCCAAATCTTCGAGACTCAACGTAGACTGGACAGACTCATCTAGCTCTGCCAATCGTGCGTTGTACTCGTTGAACGTTTGTTCTGCTTGAGCGGTAACAAACGTCCCATCCTTGCGCTGATGAGTTTAATCATCGGAAGAAGATCACCGTCATTAGCCTGTTAAAAAAAACATAGATAAAAATGAAATATAGATTAAATAAATATATAAAATACAAATAATCAACTAAATTAATTTAATTAAAATAATACCATATCCAATCGTATTGTGGCGTAGGATGATTGACCCACACAATGCTTAGAAGGTCTATCTCCTTCGGCCACCGGCGTGAGACGGGATGCAGAACACTTCTCCGATTTAACCACCGAATGGGGACCCTCCCAAAACCGTACTAGACCCGACCAAACATCGGGATCCATCCCTATCGGCTTCGCCTCATCGCCTTTCGTGCGCCAAGCTTTCTTCATATTACCGACGGCGCCGTTGAGACGCTTTGTGGCCTTCTTCTCGAAGGGCGCTCTGACTTCGTATGTACGAAAATCATCCCAGTGCCACCCTTGGTACAAAAATACGAATAATATTATTAATATATTTAAAATCAAATAATTTAATAAATAGAAATAAATAATGTAATATGACTTACCGCCCATGACTCAAACCAATATCCCGAATAGACTGCGCTCATTGTGATCATCGGGATGATCTGTTTCGTCTTCGTCTGGCTCTGGCTTTGGCTGAGGCGGTGGCGGTGGCGGAGCTCGTGGTGCAACTCATGGTGCAACTCGTGGTGGAGCCTGTGGACGATAATTCGCAGCCTGCGAACCCGACCCTGATCCTGATCCGCGACGATCTTCGAATCCAAGAATCGTAGCATCCTCGCCAAATAAATGTCCGTATGAAGGTGGTCGATCCGCCTATAAAATAAAACAAATTTATTAAATTAAAATATATAAACTATAAATTCATTTTTATTTTCCATAAATACATAAATAAATAAATTAAAACTTGTAAAATAATTTGATAGAGCAATTCATAAATTCTTAAATTTTATATATAAGATATGAATACAAACACATAAATCAATAAATTTAACTTCAAAAATAATTTTATATTTTCCATAAATAACTTGTAAATTCGTTTTATATTTTAAATAATTTTTTATTTTAAATTCATAAAATCCATAATTTTATATTTTAAATTCATTTTTATTTTACTTTACATAAATAAATTTCATAAAATATAAATTCATTAATTTATTTTTATTTTCCATAAATTCATAAATTTATAAATTTTATATATAACTTATCAATACAAACACATAAATCCATAAATTTAGCTTCAAAACTAATTTTATATTTTCCATAAATAACTTGTTAATTGGTTTTTTTATTTTAAATATTTTTTTATTTTAAATTCATAAAATCCATAAATTCGTTTTTATTTTACTTTACATAAATAAATTTCATAAAATATAAATTCATAAATTCGTTTTTATTTTCCATAAATTTATAAATTTATAAATTTTATATATAACTTATCAATACAAACACATAAATCCATATCAAATCTAAATTCAATTTTATTTCCTAAAATCTATTTCCTACAAATTCCATTTCCTTGAAATCCATTATATTTCCTACAAATCAATTACTAATACACATAACAAATTTATAAACATAAAAAATGAATATGAAAAAATTACACATACCATTCGAGGGAGAGAATGGTCGAGAGAGAGAGAGAGAGAGAGAGATTTTGTAGAGGGAGCGGTGGAGAGAGGAAAGGGACTGGCAGAGAGAGAAATTTCATAAAATAAGCGGCGGAGAGAATTTTTTTGTAGAGGAAGTTTTCAGTTTTGCAGAAAAAAACTGAGGAAGAAGGGTCGGGTTGCGTTTATAAAGAGACGCATACCGACGCTATTTTGGGTCGAATTAGCATCGAAATTATGCATTTCGACGCAAAATTTTAAAATATTTTCGGTTTCCCACCACCTTAATGTTTTGCCGCGTGTTGATCGGAAACCGAAAAGAATTTAATTTAGCGTCGAATTTGCGTCAAAACCAACCTATTTCGACGCTAAGTTAAAATCTTTTCAGTTTACCGCCAACGGTTTAACCAAAACGATTATGAAAATTTACCATAATACCGCCAACAGTTTAATAAAATTAATTCAATATAGCGTCGATTTTGCGTCAAATTGCAAAAAATTTCCTGTGTTTTTTATTCTTTACCCTAAACCCCAAACATAAAATTTGTTTTGGTTAGCGTGGATTTCATGTGTGTTCGATGCTAATTCGTGGCTATGGCGACGCTAACCGCCAATCTTTTTTTGGGGTATAGGGTAAAGAAATTGCAACCGATACGAAAACAATCTTAACCATTTCAATCTTTGTTATAACCGAATAATTTTAAATTTTTTTATTTTTTGTACATCTATATTTTGTTAATATAAGGTTAATGATGATATATGTAAAACTATATAATTTTTTGAAATCTTTATTCATTACATCCATTTGTTTTAAATTATGAATACATAATTATTCATTCGCAATTAAGACACAATATAGATAACATTTATGCTTCACTCTAAATCATCAGTTGAGTTATCGTCATCCTCATCGGTACTTTCTCCACTCTCGTTTGTAAACTCGTCTTCGGGGTTTTCTGCATCGGTAGCATCCGGAAGTATTTCAGCTTCTCGATTTTGCGGATCTATAAGAATGATGTCGTCTATATCTTGTTCTGGAGTTGTTAGATCCACGACAGTTTCATATTGCATAAGAGCATCGTCAGATTCAACTATCATTCCTCTATGAGCTATTTTAAGCATAGATAACCATGAAATCCCTGTTTTTCTGACCCGTGGATATGGAATGAAACAAACTTGATCCGCTTGTGATGCAAGGACAAATGGATCATACTTTTCATAAGAACGCGATCCATTAACATCGATGACACCAAACTTTCCTACTCGAACCCCTCGCCCGACAACTGGATCAAACAACTCGCATTTGAAAAGTGTGCACTTTAAGTTAACCAAACCAGGATATTGCACTTCAACAATGTCTTGTATAATGCCATAAAAATCGGTGTCCCCGGCTCGAACGACCACATCATAGTTCGCAGTTGCTCTATTTTTACCACGTTCGAACGTATGGAATACATAACCTCGTGTAAAATACATTGGAGATGACGTAACTTTCTCCAACAGACCTTGGATCAACCCTCTAAACCATACAGGGTATGACATGTCTTCATAATCAACCTGACAAATATAGTATACACATTGTACATATAGCATAGACAAATTGTATATATAGGTTTTTATGGAAACTATATATATATAATTTGTTTTTTAACTTACCTGAGTGATGAAATTGCTTCTTCCGGTTTCAAAGATATAAAACCTAAGATTCAATAATTCGATTTAGAAATAGTTTAGGTTCGTTCAAGGGACCAGCAATACACTATAATCCTATGGATTACAAGTTCAGCTAAGTGATTGAAAGAGGTTTAAATGTCACGAATTAACAAGCAAATAAAAGTAAAATTCGATGTAAACAATAAGCTAAAGGCGTTAGGCAAATGGATAAATCTCAGGGATTAGATCATCAAAACCAAGCAATTATTAAGGTTATCAAGTTATGAACCAATCTAGAACTCAACCATAGATTCAAGAGGATCCACTGTCGTGGCATCAACTACTTCAACAATCAATCGAACACCCTAAACTGTCGTTTGAGGTTACAAAGAATGATGAGCATTAAACGTATAGGATCGATTTGTTCACGAGTTGCTTTAACTTCAACTGTCGTTGGCTAAAGACAACTCGCCCATCTAAGTCAATTCCAGCAATTTACAACACTTTTGATGAGTGAATTCAACCTAAAATCAGAGACTAGGTGATCAAATTAGTCTAGGCAATATGAACGACTATAGACGGAGATATCAAGTGATGTTTCAAAACCTATCTATGCTTAGTTATGATTCTCTAACCCCATCGAACCCTCAACCTAACAAAGGGGATTACTCGCCCATGATTAAACAAACAACAACAGCAAGAGACATAAGAAACTTCATTGAATTGAAATAAAAGATAAGGGTTTAAGAAAATTTCAACAAAGAAACGTGGAAGACAATCCTCAAGCTTACAACTCTCAAAACAAGTGTCAAATCTCTCTTTCTCACTTGCGATTTCGTTCTCTCTCTCTCTCTGTGTGTCTGCGCTGTTGCGTGATACCCCAAAGGATCGAAAATCCCTGTCTTTAAAGGCCCACGGCGGCTGGAAAAAATAGGGTTGCCAAAATTAGGTTTAATGAGTGTTTTCCATAATTGGATTTTCTGGGAGCTGGTGCTCCCTTCCTCCAGAATATTCCAAAAAGATCCAGATTTTTTTTTTTTTCACCAAATCCAATTGCAACTTCCTATTCTCCATTCCAGCCGCATTATAGACCTAAAATGACTCAAAGTGGAGTGAAAGACTCGATAAAAACCTACAAAACAAAGGTTAAAATGCGCCAAAAACGCATTATATCAATTCCCCGAGACTTAGATCTTTGTTTGTCCTCAAACAAATTCAAGACCAAGTGAAAGAGAAAGGGTTTAAAACATTTCTCAACCAAGTTCCATTTCCCAAACACAAACTCAAGGCATTCAAAGTTGCATGAGGGTCTCGCTAAAGGCACCATTTAGAGTAGACGACGCTAAGGGTTTAAGGCCATTTAAAGGTGGAGTTCAAAGTGTTTAACGATTACCCGATGTTTCGTAGAGGATGCAGGATATCGCACAAAATTGCAAGAGAGAATAGGTCCGTTGATATTCCACATTCTCTAAACCACTCTTTCTTTCTTCCAACCTCTCAAACGTCTCATCTAACCATCATTCCCTCTTGGGTATACTCGCTGTGCAGAGAGACACTTCCTATTTTACAGATTCACCATTCTTCATCATCTGTTTTTTTTTTCTTTTTTTTTTTTTTTTTTTTTTTTTTTTTTAGAAACTAGATGATGATGAAGAGGGTTTTGATTACAAGTGTATGTCTCTCAAACACGAAAATATCAGAGTTGTTGTACATACCCAAGTGGAGCTCATCAATATCATTCCTCCTTCGTGGATTTTTGTTCTACCTCGTTGTAAAACCATCTTCTGGATATAGGAGCAGGTGCTCATTCTGGGAATCAGTGCTCTTGTTCTTCAGAAAGAGTGATTTAAAGGCAGTGTCGATCCAATTCTCTCTGGCTCTTTTGCGCATATGATGCACATATGACAATGAAGTAACAAGAATGCAAGAGGCTTGAAGAGAGGTTAGGGTTAAGGAGGGTACTAACTAAAAATGAGCTAGCTATTTAGGAACAACAAGAGTGATAAGAAGAATAAAAAGTCCTGAATATGATTCGTTTCCCTAATCTAGTGCCAATAGCGAGAGGAATTTTCGGTCAATATGAAACCTGGAAGATAGTGTATCGAAGTGTTCCAGCTGTTCCTTGCACCCATGCTCTGTAAAAATGGTCACTAGAGAGAAAGTTAAACACAAATAGTTCAGATATCATCATAAGATAGGTCCTAATTCCCTACAAAGTCTTGACTCAATAAAAACAACGAAAAATAGACCCAATAAGACATAAGAAAATAGAAAACAACCAAAATAAACGTCATTAGTATCAACTCCCTCCAGACTTACTTCACACCGTCTCGGTGTGAGAATAAGAAAAGAGAGTGAAAAGAAATAAAATCATAAGGAAAAGCATAAAATAAAAATGTTCATGGAAATACTTACCTCTTGGTGGGCCTAAATCCGAATTTCGAATTTTTACCCTGGAGAGCAGGTGCTCTGTATCGGAGAGCAGGTGCTCCTTCTGGGAATTGGATTGATGTGCAGATCGATCCTGAGGTTGACCGCTGGAATGGCGTCTGATCTCATCATCATGGATCGATCGATCTAGCTGAAAGGATCGATCGATCTGTGTTGTATATTCCACAAACTTTTTTTTTTTCGGAAAAACTTGAAAACTCAAATACGAAATTCAAAGTTAGTAATAAAATAAATTAAATTGAAAAAGTTAGAAAACATACCGGTGGGTTGCCTCCCACTAAGCGCTTGTTTAAAATCTTTAGCTTGACTTGATTAGCCATTTAGGCTTTTGGTGCATCGCCTAAGGGGATGAATCCTCCTTCGGCTTCGTTCGTCGCAGCAAGGTACAACTTAAGCCTCTGACCATTGACCACAAACTTGTTGCCTTTGGCGTCCAGCAACACCACAGCTCCATATGAACAGACCTCCTTAATGGTAAATGGTCTAGACCACATTGATCTAACCGCATAAACATGTTCACCAGGAAGTGTGTCATCAAGAGGTACCTCATCATCAATTTTCATGCGAGATAGATGATCAGCAACTCCGTTCTCAGTCCCTTTCTTGTCAACAATTTGTAGATCAAACTCTTGGAGCAGAAGAATCCATCTCAAAAGCCTCGGTTTCGCATCTTTCTTTGTGAGCAAATATTTCAACGCTGCGTGGTCGGTATGAACAATGACCTTCGAGCCAACAAGATACGACCTGAATTTCTCAAAGGCGAAGACAACAGCCAAGAGTTCCTTCTCAGTCGTAGCATACCTACATTGAGCTTCGTCCAAAGTCCGGCTAGCGTAATAGATCACGTGGAGCTTTTTGTCTTTCCTTTGCCCCAAAACTGCTCCCACAGCGTAATCACTAGCATCTGTCATGACTTAAAAGGTAGATCCCAATCCGGTGGTTGAACAATGGGTGCACTCACCAATTCTCCCTTTATCGTGTGAAACTCCTCAAGGCTAGCTCCATCAAACGCAAACTTGGTCTCCTTACACAAAAGCTGAGTGAGCGGTCTCGCTATCTTTGAAAAATCCTTGATGAAACGTCTATAAAACCCCGCATGACCAAGGAAACTTCATATCCCTCTGACTGAATCCGGCGGTTGCAAACTCATCATTACCTCAACCTTCGCTCGGTCAACCTCAATACCCTTTTCTGAAATTCGATGACCCAAAACTATTCCATCCCTAACCATGAAATGGCACTTCTCTCAGTTTAATACAAGATTTTTCTCCTCACAGCATTGTAACACCCTGCATAGATTAAATAGACACACACAAAAAGAGCTCTCATAGACGGAGAAGTCATCCATGAAAACCTCCATAATATCTTCAATCAAATCAGTAAAGATAGACATCATGCATCTTTGAAAAGTAGCAGGGGCGTTGCATAGTCTGAATGGCATTCTGCGGTACGCAAAGGTGCCATAGGGACATGTCAAGGTTGTCTTCTCCTGATCATCCGGGTGAATGGGAATCTGAAAGAAACCTGAATAACCGTCTAAAAAGCAGTAGTAAGGGTGGTTAGCTAGTATTTCGAGCATTTGATCAATGAATGGTAAGGGAAAATGATCCTTCCTAGTTGCTGCATTTAACTTTCTATAATCGATGCACATCCTATGTTCTGTGACAGTCCTAGTGGGTATCAATTTGTTCCTATCATTGGCGATCACAGTGATTCCGCCTTTCTTAGGCACTACATGCATAGGACTTACCCAATTACTATCAAATATTGCATAAATAACTCCAGCTTCTAGTAATTTCATTATCTCTTTCTTAACAACATCTTTCAAATTCGGGTTCAGCCTCCTTTGGTGCTCTACAGAAGTTCTAGATGTATCCTCTAAATGTATCCTATGCATGCGTAAATCAGGTAAGATTCCAGGGATGTCATCTAGCGAATAACCTAAAGCCTTCCTATACTTCCTAAGGTCGCATAAAAGTAAGGCAAATTCCACATTATTGAGATCAGCATTAATAATAACAGGATATGTAGAGTTGGGACCAAGAAACGCGTACTTTAGCCCAGCTGGCAAGGTTTTGAGCTCAAGTTTTGGAGCTTTCAGCTTGCTCCAAGGATCGCCAACAGAGTTCCCAGAAGCGGGAGCAGGTGCTCCGTCCTCTCCCTCTGGTTTTAGTCTCAAAAAGTCTGTCTATTTTTCCATCAGCCCAGAATCCAACATCCTTGCGAAACCAACAGTGTCTTCACTAAAATACCCATGTTCGCTTTCAGCCTTTGTCAACGCAACATCCAGGGGATCATCAGCAAGAATCTCTTTAATCTCTACCTCTGAGATTTCGAGATTATCCTCAATGGCAAAGGTCTGCCCATTAATGGTCGGTTTCTTCAACATTCGATCCATCTCGAACTCCATAATGATGTCTCCCAAGTGGAGACCAATGGTTTCGTTCTTCACATCGATAATCACACCAGCTGTGCGTAAGAAAGGACGTCCCAAAATCAAGGGATCCTTCGGTTTATCATCCAACTCCAACACCACAAAATCCGTTGGAATGAAGGTGTTCCCAATTTTGACCTGCAAATCTTCCAAAATTCCTACAGGCAACTTAATAGATCTGTCAGCAAACACCAATGAAATCCGTGTTGGTTTAAATTTTGTGTACCCAAGCTTTCTCGCAACCGAATAGGGCATGAGGTTCACGCTGGAGCCTAAATCACACAAAGAACAAGCAAATCACACAGGACCAATATCAACAGAAAGCACGAACTTACCTGGGTCCTCTTACTTTTTAATGGCCTTGTTTTGTAGCACAGCGCTACAATTCTTGCTTACAATCATGGCGCTCTACTCTGAAGGAATCTGTCCAGTAACCAAGCCCTTAACGTACTTCTTCATGGACAGCATCATCTGAATTGCATCTGCCAATGTTAGCTTAACCGTCAAATCTTGTATCAATTCCTTACACTTCGCCTCCTCCAAATCCTTCTACGACTTCCTTGGAGGTAATGGGTAAGGGATAGGGGGCCTGTAGACACGAGAACAAACCTTATCAATAATCTCATTTGGCCTTAATACCTTAGAAGTCGATCCAGAAACGTCTTCATCCTCTTCCATTTCCGGAGCAGGTGATCCCTTTGCTAGAACAGGTGCTCTGTCCGCTGGAGCAGGTGCTTCTTTTGGGCAGTTTTTAGTTTTCGTCTTTACGACTGCTGGTATAACTCTTCCACTTCTCAGTTCAATGGCATTTACAAAATCTCTGGGTTTGTGTCTGGCTTACTAGGCAGCGTTCCCTGTGGTCTTTTGATTGCATCGACCATTTGAGCAACCTGAGTGTCGAGTTTCTCCACGTGGTTGAAAACCGCCTCAAGCCGACCATTAAGGTCCGTATACATAGCATCAACCTTCGTGTTGATCTCAGTAGCACACTTCTGTTGATTAGCCATCAGCTGCTGCATCATACCTTTCAACTCATTCTGAGAAGTGCTTTTGGAGCTCGCAGGAGTCTGAAAGTTAGAGAATTGCAGTTTCTGACCTTGGAAAGGGAGGAACGTCTTGCCTTGGAAGTTCTGAGGGTAGGTCTTCTGGAAACCTTGATCCTGAGGTTTTGGGTTCTGGGGGCCAGTTTGTTATGGGTAAACTTGGTCATGTGGGTTCTCAACATTCGTACTTCAATAGGAGAAATTTGGGTGACTCCTGTAATTTTTGTTGAACCCGCGGTTTCGCACAAACTCTTGACCATTCACATAGATAACCTCCTACTGATCACTGTCTCCTTCCTCATCCATCTCCTCAGCGAGTGTTTCACCATTCTCATCTGCAAAGTGAACCATCCTTTGGATTGCTTTGAGCAACAAGTTGATCTTGGCCGTAAGGTCATCGATCTTGGTGGACTCCGTTCCATTGGATTTCGTAGTCCTGTCATACTCCTGGGACTTGTTGCTTGAACTTAAAACCAAGTTCTCAATCAGCTTATGTGCACCCTCTCTGGTCCTGGTCATAAAATCGCCATCGCTAGCAGCATTCAGCGCATTCCTATTGTCCCAGTCGACACCATCGTAGAAGATACTAAGCAGATTCTCATCAGTGAAACCATGGTGTGGGCTTTCCCTTTTATACTCCTTGAACCTTTCCCATGCCTCGCAAAAGGACTCTCCTGAATGCTGGTTGAAAGAGGAGATTTTGTTCCGAAGGCTCGCGGTTTTAGACTTTGTGTAGAAATGGTCCAAAAACGCAGCTCTACATTGCGCCTAAGTTGTAATAGTTCCAGCAGGTAGAGACTTAAGCCAACGTGAAGCTTTATCTGCGAGCGAGAAGAGGAATAGCTTGCATTTTAGGAAATCCGGGTTCATCCCATTAGAACTCGTCGTGTAGCAGATCTCCTTGAAGTTTTCTATATGGTCCATCGGAATTTCTACAGGCAATCCATGGAACAAATGTTGCTTAACCAACGAGATCATCTGCGGCTTGATTTCATAATCATGCCTCTCAACAGCAGGAGGGACTATAGCAACTCGGTTTCGGTAAAAAGCGTGGGGATTGTCCATATCCCCTATTGCACGCTGCTGTTCACGCGCGTGTTGTCGCTGCTGTTCGCGCGCGTGCTGCTGTTGCATCTGAGTCATCTACTCTTGCAGCCTTTGCAGCTCAGCTACCATATCAGTTTCGCCTTGTTCGCCCATATCAGCGGAATTAGGCCTTTGTCGTCTGTTTTCTCGTTATAGTCTCGCAAGGTCAGGGTTACTCAAAGTGATGAGGGGAGTTTGAAGATTTCTCCTTGTTGTCCTTGAGTTCATACACCTGAAATACACACAAGAAAAACAAAAGAACGAGTTTAGTGCTTAGTCTCAAATCGTAAACAAAAATTAGAGGTATCGAGTTGGTCCCCGTCGCAACGGTGCCAATATGATGAAATTGGTTCTTCCGGTTTCAAAGATATAAAACCTAAGATTCACTAATTTGATGTAGAAATAGTTTAGGTTCGTTCAAGGGACCAGCAATACACTCTAATCCTATGGATTACAAGTTCAGCTAAGCGATTGAAAGGGGTTTAAATGTCACGAATTAACAAGCAAACAAAAGTAAAATTTGATGTAAACAATAAGCTAAAGGCGTTAGGCAAATGGATAAATCTCAGGGATTAGATCATCAAAACCAAGCAATTATTCAGGTTGTCAAGTTATGAACCAATCTAGAACTCAACCATAGATTCAAGAGGACCCACTGTTGTGGCATCAACTACTTCAACAATCAATCTAACACCCTAAACTGTCGTTTGAGGTTACAAAGAATGATGAGCATTAAATGTATAGGATCGATTTGTTCACGGGTTGCTTTAACTTCAACTGTCGTTGGCTAAAGACAACTCGCCCATCTAAGTCAATTCCAGCAATTCACAACACTTTTGATGAGTGAATTCAACCTAAAATCAGAGACTAGGTGATCAAATTAATCTAGGCAATATGAACGACTATAGACGGAGATATCAAGTGATGTTTCAAAACCTATCTATGCTTAGTTATGATTCTCTAACCTCATCGAACCCTCAACCTAACAAAGGGGATTACTCGCCCATGATTAAACAAACAACAGCAGCAAGAGACATAAGAAACTTCATTGAATTGAAATAAAAGATAAGGGTTTAAGAAAACTTCAACAGAGAAACGTGGAAGACAATCCTCAAGCTTACAACTCTCAAAACAAGTGTCAAATCTCTCTTTCTCACTTGCGATTTCGTTTTCTCTCTCTCTCTCTCTCTCTCTGTCTGCGCTGTTGCGTGATACCCCAAAGGATAAAAAATCCCTGTCTTTAAAAGCCCACGGCGGCTGGGAAAATAGGGTTGCCAAAATTAGGTTTAATGATTTTTTTCCATAATTGGATGCTCTCTCTTCCAGGACGGGTGCTCCCTTCCTTCAGAATATTCCAAAAAGATCCAGATTTATTCCTTTTTCACCAAATCCAATTGCAACTTCCAATTCTCCATTCCAACAGCATTATAGACCTAAAATGACTCAAAGTGGAGTGAAAGACTCGATAAAAACCTACAAAACAAAGGTTAAAATGCGCCAAAAACGCATTATATCACTGAGTCCTCAACCATTTAGCAAAGTGTAGGTCTTTACGTTTTTCAATCTCACCCGCTGATGCATTTGCGAAAGTCTCGTTAACCTGGCGAATGAATTCACTAATAGAAAATATAGTTATAACAAATGTTTTCAAAGCATATATATGGTAAAAATAACCCTTTTGACCTCAATCCATAGTTGGTAATAATATGTACCTTAGAAATGGGCTAACTTCGCATTGTAAGAGAATATATGTGTGTGCACAATTGTAGTCTTCGTACGAGGACCAGTCTTCTTCTCTTATGATTCCGGCATGCCTACCAACTGCACAGAATATATCTGGGACATCAGAAACTGGATACGTTTGTGCGATGCCACCATCGTCGTACATACGTGGAGCCTTTTTTCGTGTCCGGAGAGTTAGAGGGAAGTAATATGAGCTGAAATGAGAGGTTCCTTTGGTTAAACTTCCTGCAACAATTGATCCCTCAAACCTAGCCAGGTTTTTGCCGTTCCTTTTAAGTGTTTCATGAATCTCTCGAAAGGATACATCCAACGAAATTGAACGGGCCCTCCTAAATCGGCTTCGTAAGGGAGATGGACAGGAATATGGTCCATCACATAAAAGAAAGATGGAGGGAATATCTTCTCTAAGTTGCACAACAATATTGCGATGTTATTATTTAGTTGTTGAATTTCATCCTGAGTCAAAGTTCACACACATAGATCCCGAAAGAATGCTCGAACACCTACAACCAAAGTCCAATATCAACCAAAAAAGAAATGTAATTTTGTAGACATCATTGTTTAGATATTTATATATCGTCATAGAAATTATACCTGCAAGTGATTCATGCACGTTCGTTGGCAAAAGCTCTGCAAAGGCGAAAGACAATAATCTCTTCATAAACACATGACATGACTCTTCATACCAGAAAATTTTTTTCCTTGCTCCACAGACTTAGAGAGTTTTGACACGTATCCATCTGGGAACTTAACTTCGGTAGAAACCCAGTTGAAGAATGTTGATTTACCTTCGCTTGACAATCTAAAGATAGGCACAAGAGCTCTCCCATCTCTTGTGAGATGTAACTCAACTATAGAGCATATAAGAGGCAAATCCAGTCTAGACTTCAAGTTGTCTTTAGACCTGCCTGGAACGTTTAAGATAGTGTGCATGATGTTATCGAAAAAGTTTTTCTCAATGTGCATGACATCAAGATTGTGGCGTAATAGATGATCCTTTCCAGTACGGTAGATCCCAGAAAATGCTCTTCTTATGCCAATTATGTTCTTCAAGGTATCCATCTGGGAGATTGGTCAGAATATTAAGCCAGTTACCACCACGTTTTGCTGTGTCCTGAGCTCCATAATAATCAAGTTGACCTTCAATTTGATCTCCTGAAAGATATGGAGGTGGGGGGATACGTACACATTTGTCCTTTGTGAAAAACCTCCTGTTCCCCCTGTACGGATGGTTCATAGGGAGAAATCTCCGGTGACAATCAAACCAACAAGATTTTCTACCCTTTTTTAATTGGAAGGAATCTGTTTCATTTTGGCAATACGAACATGATAACCTACAGTGTGTTGTCCAACCAGATAATATTTCGTAGGCTGAAAAATCGCTTATCGTCCACATAAACACAGCTCACATGGTAAAATTCTTTTTCCTAGAGTAATCAAAAGTACGAACCCCATGAGACCACAACATGTTCAACTCGCGAATCAGCGGCTGTAAAAACACAACAATAGATCTTCTTGGATGTTTCGGACCAAGGACTAAAATACTCAAAAACAAAAATTCCCGGTGCATGCACATATCAGGCGGAAGGTTATAAGGTGTCAATATAACCGGCCATAAAGAATATTGCCTGCCAGACATACCGAACGGACTAAAATCATCTGTACATAGGCCAAGATAAACATAACGCTTCTCTTTAGCAAAATTAGTGTGTACCGATTTGAAGTGTTTCCAAGCTTTTGCATCAGAAGGATGATGAACTTGTCCTTCAATAGTTGAATGTTCCGCATGTCACCTCATTGATGCAGCTGTTCGTTCGGATTGGTATAACCTTTGTAGCCTAACTGTTATGGGCAGGTACCACATTCTCTAGTACGACACTTTACTTCTACCAGCTCTTTGGGGCTTAAATCTTGGTTTGTGGCAAAATCAACATTCCTGCAGATCTTCATCATCTTTCCAAAATATTATGCAATTGTCAATGCAAACATCTATCATCTGCGAGGGCAAACCTAAACTAGAGACTAGTTTATGTATGTCGTAATATGACTCAACAGCTTGATTATCCTCTGGCAAATTTTCTTTTATAAGAGCTGCCCAATCATCCATGCAACTCTCAGATTGATTATGATCAGACTTTATTGTCATCATCCTAGATGCCAATGATAATTTAGACAGACCTTCCCTACAACCTTCATAGATTGGTTGTTTTGCTGAATCAAGCATATCATAAAAAATTTTAGCATCTACATTGGGTTCCTCAACAACATCATCAGGAGTAGACATAACTCCAAAAAATGCATCGGTTACCATTTCTTCGAACTATTATGCTCTAACCAGACATCATGATAATAAATATTAACAAATTGATGCTGATCATATTGCTCATTCGAATAACCCTGATCCATAGGTTGGTAACTAGTACTACCTGAAGTTTCATCTTCATATCCATGTCCATGATAAAACCATACATAATACTCAAGTGTGAACCCTCTATTAAATAAATGTGTACTAACTGCATCAATTGTCTGCGGCTTCGAATTTTTGCACTTCCGACATGGGCACACCATCACTCCGGTCTGTTGAATTGTAGGCACACTACTCGCTTGAGCCATGAAAATTTCAAGCCCGTTGATGAACTCTTGTGAAAGCCCTCCATTTTCATCTCTACGTCGATATATCCAGCTTCTTAGTTTGTATATATCGCCCATCTTATTCAGAAAATGTAACTAAAAAAATTTGGTAGAAAGTTTTTTTTTTTTTAATTTTTTTTTTTGAAACATACTTTTTTTTTATTGGATGATTTTTGGGCTGCGATTGTTGGGTGGGGGGGGGGGGGGGGAGGTATTTGTAGGAGATTTTAGTAGCAATTTTGCATCGAAATCTTGAATCGAATTAACATCGCATTAGCATCGAAAACATGTGCGTCAATTTTGCTTCGAATTAGCGTCGTTTACAAGCAATAATTAGCGAAGTATGTGAACCCATTAAAAACGTGTCACCTACCTACCCACTTCGACGCTTTATCCAACACTATTTGGTCGACGCTAAATCGATGCAATTTTAGCATCGATTTAGTGTCGAATTGAGACTCAGTTGACGCTAAATTGAACCCATTAAAAACGTGTCACCTACCTACCCACTTCGATGCTATATCCAACGCTATATGGTTGACGCTATATCGATGCTAAAATTGCATCGATTTAGCGTCGAATTGAGACCCCCGACGGAAAGTCGACGCTAAATCGATGCTATATATCATCGATTTAGCATCGACTTGATCCATCCCTAATTGGCGTCGGTTTTGTGTCAAATTTTGTTAGTGACACAAAGACGACGCAAAGTCGACGCTATATTTGCGTCGGCCGGAATTCAACGCTAAAACTGTATTTTGTTGTACTTGTCAATCTTTCACTGCTATCTTCCAATTCATTATTAAGGCTCAATGGTATTTGTTATACTGTGATTTCCTTTGATTCTTTTTTTTCTTTCTTTCCTATGTAATATAATTGTAAGTTCATTACCTCCAGTCCTCCACTACAATCCAATATAATTGATGTACCCCTAATTAGGCTAAGAAACAAATATTTTAAACCCACTTTTTATATATTTATTATTTTCATTTACAAAAAGTGATCGGCGATACTAACTCTTAAGTTGGATCCAATGCAAAACTACTCCACATAATGCGAATTAACATCGCATTAGCATCGAAAACATGTGCGTCAATTTTGCTTCGAATTAGCGTCGTTTACAAGCAATAATTAGCGAAGTATGTGAACCCATTAAAAACGTGTCACCTACCTACCCACTTCGACGCTTTATCCAACGCTATTTGGTCGACGCTAAATCGATGCAATTTTAGCATCGATTTAGTGTCGAATTGAGACTCAGTTGACGCTAAATTGAACCCATTAAAAACGTGTCACCTACCTACCCACTTCGATGCTATATCCAACGCTATATGGTTGACGCTATATCGATGCTAAAATTGCATCGATTTAGCGTCGAATTGAGACCCCCGACGGAAAGTCGATGCTAAATCGATGCTATATATCATCGATTTAGTATCGACTTGATCCATCCCTAATTAGCGTCGGTTTTGCGTCAAATTTTGTTAGTGACACAAAGACGATGCAAAGTCGACGCTATATTTGCGTCGGCCGGAATTCAACGCTAAAACTGTATTTTCTTGTACTTGTCAATCTTTCACTGCTTTCTTCCAATTCATTATTAAGGCTCAATGGTATTTGTTATACTGTGATTTCCTTTTATTCTTTTTTTTCTTTCTTTCCTATGTAATATAATTGTAAGTTCATTACCTCCAGTCCTCCACTACAATCCAATATAATTGATGTACCCCTAATTAGGCTAAGAAACAAATATTTTAAACCCACTTTTTATATATTTATTATTTTCATTTACAAAAAGTGATCGGCGATACTAACTCTTAAGTTGGATCCAATGCAAAACTACTCCACATAATTATTGTTTTTATTCGATAGTTTGACTAACAGTTTATTAATAATTTTATATTAAAATATATAAAGTTTGAGTTTCGGAAAATGCAAATTAACGGAAATAGAATTCACAAATTTTTTTTAACCATAATGTCATATGAAAATTGCACAATGTAGCATCGTCTCTATAATTATTTTATAATTTGTAATAGATAATATTTCAGCAGTAAAAAAAATTATTGTTTTCTTGGTAAATTAAATGGAGTGTTTGTTAATAATAATTACTATGCAATCTTATCTGAATCTAAATATTTACATTATACACTTTAAGACAAATAATTTTCCAACATACAATATATTATGAAAGAAAAGCATTAGGATGATTAATCAAGTTCGTAATGATAGACTATAGTCTAGAATAGACTTGATTTAATATTAATTTTAATATTTAACTAAATTTTAATATTAACCTTTTTGGCTATTCAAGTGGATTGTAAATATTTAAAAAAATAGTAATTTAATAAGTTTAATAACATTTTCGATATTTTTCAAAAAAAAACACATTCTCTTTGACCTACATTTATGTAACGCCCGTGAACCAAAAATTAGATTTTTGGTGGGTGTCGATCGACACAGGGGTTGTGTGTCGATCGACACGAGTTATAATCAAACCGACGGTCTCAGTTTCTGATTGCCGGTTTGGTGGGCCGGTTTAGGGGACACCCTAGGGTTGTATAAAAGGGCTGGAACAAACGCGTGTTGGTCTCTTTTTGGCCGAAAATCAGAGAAAGAGGAGGGTTTGAGAGAGAATCAAGAGAGGTTGTGAGTTGTGTGTGATTGATGGTGAAGGACAGTTTCTGCTCGAGTGTTGAGTGGGCAAACGGCTGGGCAATTCGAGGAGGATTGGGTTGAAACTTGGTGGGTAAGTTCTCTGATCTCTGCTCTGGATATAGGCGAAAACGGTTCGTCTTTTCGTTGATTATTCATCGAGTTATGGTTGTTTGAACTCGATGGGTCTGTGCAGATTAGTTGTCTGCGATCAGTCGGCCTCGGGGTTGATTTTCGATCGAACCAAAAGGATTCTGGAGGCGATCCGCATACCGACGCGTAGCTGTGTCTGTCTAGTTTCCAGAACAGTCGTCCATTGTGGTTTTGGACTAGTGGTTCGTCGTGTACGAGTCTTTTTATAACCGTTGGTCCCATTCTCATTTCGATTATTCGAGGTGAGTGCGTGATCGTGGGTTTGTGTGGGCATAGGGATTGATGTAATGCGTTTGCTTGGTGTTTTGTGGTTGGAATTATGCAGGTGACTCGACGAATCGCGACAGATTCGAGCCACGAGGGGATAGGCTCGTTTCTGGGTTGTCGTGTCGATCGACACCATGGTGGTGTGTCGATCGACACAGGACAGAGTCATGTCGATCGACACCTAGTGGCTGTGTCGATCGACACATAGTCCTTGTACTTGTTCGTGATTGGTTGTTCTTGTTGTTTGCTTGTGTGCTCATCCTGGTATTTCTATTGATTGTTATGTCTATACTTAAATAACCCGTAGACGGGATGACCGCGTCGCTGAGTATTTGTGATAATACTCACGCAACTCTTTTTGCCATATGATGCAGGTAAAGAGAAAATGTGATCGTGGAATCATGGCCAGGAAGGATAGATGATCTAGGGTCTCGTATGGCTATGTGCGGTTGTAGAATTGCTAGGTGGCTAGTGAATTCTGAGTTGTAGTTAATTGATTTATTGTTTATTGGTTATTGGTTATTGTTGGATTGTTATGGAATTGAATGGATTAGTAATTTAATAAATTATGGGATTTATTGAATTGGAAGTTGTTATTGATGGTTATTGTTTTCCGCGATGCATGTTGTATTGGCACAATTGAGGATTATTATCTGTGATGATAATAATCTGAAGAGAAATTTTTTAAATTTTTGGGTCGGGTCGTTTCAGTTTGGTATCAGAGCCCTAACGGTTCTAGGGCGGCCCTTATGGTTCTAGGGCGGGTGATTGATTAATTGATTGTGTGATAATTGATTGATTGCTGTGTGGGTTTTGGGACATAGATCATCTCTTCCGAGCCTTCAATGAGATTCCACGGTAAGTGTTGTATGATTTCTGTTTTTGTTCTAGTACTTAGTAATCTGCTGTGAGTGCAGAGTTATGGCTAGAGGTGCTAGAGGCAGAGGTCGTAGGGGTCGTGATGGCCGTGGTGGTCGTGGTGGGCGTGGGCAAGGACTTCAGAGTGAGTCAGATGCCGTGAGTGTGGCCCAGGAGACCACGCAGGAGCAGGTGGTAGACTCGCAGGCATTTCAGGAGGGGTTTGTGGGTGTGACTGCTACGAGTGCCAGTGTGAGGGCTGGTGGGGGCAGTGTGGGTCCCGAGGTAGCTGTTGGTGCGGGAGGCCCGGGTGGGGGTGCTCCCGTAGGTGTGGCCCAAGACCGAGATGATCGTCTGGCGGGTTTGCTGCAGTTGATTCTGGAGCGGTTACCAGGTGGGGTACCGGCTCCGGGTTAGGCTCCGGGAGTTCAGCCAGGTGGGGCTGGTGTACAGCCAGTGGTGGCTGGGGTTCAGCCGGTAGTGGCTGGTGTGCAGCCGGGTGTGGCGGTTGCGGAGGAACTTCCATCCTACCTGAGGATGATGGAGCAGATGCAGAGGATTGACACCGGGTTTTTCTCGGGTGGTGCCAAGCCTGAGGAGGCCGATGAGTGGCGGCGGAGATAAGAACGTAATTTTCACTCGATCAGGTGTCCTGAGGGATACAGAGTGGACCTGGCGGTTCACTATCTGGATGGTGACGCGCATCTCTGGTGGAGAGGCGTCGAGACCAGGAGGGTGCAAGCCGAGATGGTCTGGGAGGATTTCTTGGCAGAGTTTAACGCCAAGTATTTTCCCCAGGAGGTGGTGGATAGGATGGAGTCGAGGTTTCTGAACCTGACTCAGGGAGGTCAGACCATGAGAGAGTTCGATTTGGAGTTCAGTCGGCTGTTGGTACATGCTGGGAGGGGCATGGAGGGCGAGCAGGCCCAGGTGAAGAGGTTCCTCAGGGGACTTCTAGCTGACCTGAGGACTCGTTGCAGGGCGAGTAAGTTCGCCACGAGGGCAGAGTTGGTAGAGATGGCTACCGCGATCGAGGAGGATATCAGAGAGCAGGCTTTGGTGGCTAGTCCACCGGTGCAGCAGCAGAGGAGGCAGCAGTCGGGTTCGAGCAGGGGCGGCAAGCCTGCTCAGGGTCAGAAGAGGAAGTGGGAGAGCACTTCGGGGCCGAGCCAGGGAGGTCAGAGTGGTTCGGGATGCTTCGGGTGCGGTGGCATAGGCTCCAAGGTGGCGTACTGTCCGAAGAGAAGAGAGGATCGGGCGGCTCAGGTGTGTTACCACTGAGGGGAGCCGGGGCATATCAAGCCCAGGTGTCCAAAGCTACAGCAGATGGCGGTGGTAGCAGTGCAGCCGTTGGCGCAGATCGCAGCGACGCCACGGGTCTTAACTTCGGCAGAGGCGGGCGGTTCTAGCGCCAGACCGATCACAGGTAAATTCCAGACTTGATTGCTTTTCATTTTTAATCCTGGTGTTCTTTGAATTTAGTCGGTTTGGAAAATTGTGAGTCTGCGTTAGAGTGTCGAGTCTTAAAGCACATGGGATTGTGCAGGGACCTTAGTTGTGGGCGGATGTGAGTCCCACGTATTGTTCGATTCGGGAGCTATGAATAGCTTCATTACTCCGGAGTGTGCGGAGGGTAGCGGGATCCGGAGCGATTCTGGAGAGCAGACGGGAGTAGTTAAGGTTGCTGGTGGCAGGACGTTAGCTACTTTCGGGCGGACTCGTGATGTGGACGTTCTGGTGGAGGGAGAGTCGATGCCAGCAGACCTGGTCATTAGTCCAGTGGAACTGTACGATGTTATCTTGGGTATGGATTGGTTGGATCGGTACAGGGTCCATCTGGATTGTCGTTGGGGACGTGTTGTATTCGAGCGGGAGACGGGAAGGTTGGTGTATCAGGGGGTGAGACCGACTTTCGAGAGTCTCGTGATTTCAGCGATACAGGCCAAGCAGTTGATTGAGAAGGGCTGTGAGGCGTATCGGCGACGATAGTGATGCCGGAAACTGTTGGAGAGGTTGCAGTTGGAGATATTCGGGTTGTTCGGGATTTCCAAGATGTGTTTCAGTCGTTGTTGGGATTGCCACTGTCGCGGTCGGATCCATTTACAATTGAGTTGGAGCCTGAAATGACTGCTATATCTAAGGCGTTTTACCGTATGGCTCCTGCAGAGATGGCAGAGCTGAAGAAGCAGCTGGATGATCTGTTGGGGAAGGGTTTCATCCAGCCTAGTGTTTCACCGTGGGGAGTGCCGGTGTTATTCGTGAAGAAGAAGGATGGGAGTTTCCGGTTGTGTATCGATTACCGGGGACTTAACCGAGTCACTTTGAAGAACAGGTACCCTTTGCCACGCATTGATGAGTTGCTGGATCAGTTGCGAGGGGCTACCTGGTTCTCCAAGATTGACTTGGCGTCGGGTTACCATCAGATTCCGATCGATGAGGCGGATGTTCAAAATACAGCATTCAGGACGAGGTACGGGCATTATGAGTTTGTGGTGATGCCGTTTGGGTTGACGAATGCCCCAACAGCGTTCATGCGATTGATGAACGGGGTGTTCCAGGAGTATCTGGACGTGTTCGTGATCATCTTCATAGATGATATCCTGGTATACTCGAGGAGTCCGGAAGAGCACGAGGTGCATTTGAGGTTGGTTTTGGAGAAGCTGCGGGAGCAGAAGCTGTATGCGAAGTTGAGTAAGTGCAGTTTCTGGCAGCGAGAGATGAGCTTTCTTGGCTACGTTGTGTCAGCAGAGGGGGTTTCTGTAGATCCGGCTAAGATTGAGGCTATCAGAGGTTGGCCTAGACCGAGGAGTGCCACCGAGATCAGGAGTTTTCTCGGGTTGGCGGGTTATTACCGGAGGTTCGTCAAGGGGTTTGCGAGTATGGCACAGTCGATGACAAAGCTGACAGGGAAGGATGTTCCGTTTGTATGGTCTTCAGCTTGCGAGGAGAGTTTCGGGAAGCTGAAGGAGATGCTGACTAGTACACCGGTTTTGGCGTTACCTGAGCCGGGTGAGCCGTATGTGGTGTATACAGATGCTTCAGGAGTTGGTCTGGGATGTGTGTTGATGCAGCAGGGGAAGGTTATTGCGTATGCTTTGAGGCAGTTGAGGAAGCATGAGTGCAATTACCCTACCCATGATCTGGAGTTGGCTGCGGTGATTTTTGCACTTAAGATTTGGAGGTCTTATCTGTATGGCGGGAAGGTGCAGGTATTGACAGACCACAAGAGTCTGAATTATTTCTTCACTCAGCCAGAGCTGACCCAGAGACAGGCGCTGGATGGAGTTAGTCGCAGACTATGACCTAGAGATTGGGTACCATCCGGGTAAGGCTAACCTGGTTGCAGATGCGTTGAGTCGGAAGAGAGCGGCTTTAGATCAGGAGCAAGATATGGAGGCTCTGGTGAGCGAGATCAGCACGTTGAGGTTGTGTGTGATCTCACAGGAGCCGTTGGGGTTAGAGGCAGCTAACCAGGCAGATCTGTTGAGCAGGATTCGGGTTACTTAGGAGAAGGATCAAAGTTTGATTGATGCTTCTCAGGCGGCCGGTTCAGAGTATGTGGTCTCAGCGAGTGGGATGATACTGGTGAACGGGCGGGTTTGTGTACCCAAAGACGAGGATCTGAGGCAAGAGATCCTGAGGGAGGCTCATTCGAGCATGTTGTCGATTCATCCGGGAGCGACCAAAATGTATCGTGACCTGAAGCGGTATTATCACTGGGTCGGGATGAAGAGGGATGTAGCTAGCTGGGTTGCAGCGTGCAACGTGTGTCAGCTGGTGAAGGCTGAGCATCAGGTTCCGAGTGGTAAGTTGCAAATTTTGTCCATTCCGGATTGGAAGTGGGATATGATTACCATGGATTTCGTGATGGGGTTGCCGGTGTCACGGACTTTTGATGCTATTTGGGTTATTGTGGATCGTCTGACCAAGTCAGCACATTTTCTGGCCATCAAAAAGATTGATGGAGCGGCAGTTTTGGCTAGGAAGTATATGCGAGAGATTGTGAGGCTGCACGGTGTGCCAGCTAGTATTGTGTCAGACCGGGATCCGAGATTTACTTCAGAGTTCTTGAGGGCATTTCAGGCAGAGATAGGTACTAAGGTGCATATGAGTACAGCGTAGCATCCTCAGACAGATGGGCAGTTAGAGCGAACGATTCAGACATTGGAGGATCTGTTGAGGATGTGTGTGCTTGATTATGGTGGTCATTGGGTGGATCATCTGAACCTGGTTGAGTTTGCGTATAACAACAGTTACCAGGCGAGTATTGGGATGGCTCCGTATGAGGCTCTGTATGGGAGGCCATGTAGGACACCACTATGCTGGACTCAAGTGGGGGAGATAAGCATGTTTGGTGCAGATTTTGTTTAGGAGACGACGGAGAAGATCTACGTCTTGAGGCTGAACATGAGAGAGGCTCAGGATCGGCAGAAGAGTTACGCCGATAGGAGATGGAAATAGCTGGAGTTTGAGCTGGGAGATATGATGTATCTCAAGGCAGCTATGTTGAGGGGTCCTAACAGATCCATTTCAGAGAATAAGCTGAGTCCGAGGTTTATGGGTCCGTTCAAGGTTGTGGAGCGGGTCGGACCGGTGGCTTATCGGTTGGAGTTACCTCAGAGTATGAAGGCTTTTCACAAAGTTTTCCATGTTTCGATGCTGCGGAAGTGTCTACATGAGTCTGAGGAGGTGTTGGCTAGGATTCCGGAGGAACTTTCGCCCAACATGACGTTGGCGGCAAGGCCTGTGAGGATTCTCGAGAGGAGGGTCAAGGTTCTGCGCCGGAAGAGTATACCGTTGGTGAGAGTCGTGTGGGACTGTGATGGTATTGAGGAGGAGACTTGGGAACCAGAGGCGTCGATGAAGAAGAAGTTCTCGAAGTGGTTCGAGAAGCAAGCGGTGGCTTGAGTTTCTTTTCTAGTTTCCAGAGTCTGTTTTAGCATGTTGCTATGTTGTGATATTGTATTTCGTTTGTGGATGTAACGAGTATACATTTTTGAGATTTAATAAGATGAATTTGCCTTATTAAATGTGTGGTTAAGACGTGTGTTCTTATGGAATGACTAGTGATGTCATGGTTTGAGATGACTGGTAGGTTATGTGGAGGTTTAGCGATAGAAGTTCTATGTGAGTTAGAGCTTGCCTATCGGCTAGGATGGCTAGGAATATGAGTTTTACGCGGCTGAGAGCTTGCTCATGTTCCAGGAGTGGCTGGGAATGAGATTGCTCATGTTCCAGGAGTGACTGGAAATGAGATTTGTTCATGTCCTAGGAGTGGCTAGGAATGAGCTTGTTCATGTTCTAGGAGTGGCTAGAAATGAGATCGTTTATGTTCCAGGAGTGGCTGGAAATGAGGTGGTGCATGTTCCAGGAGGGGCTGGAAATGTAAGCTCTATGCGTGTTAGAACTTGTCTATTTCCTAGGGAGAGTCTGGAAAAGAGGTTTTATGTGAGTTAGAATTGTCTTTTCCAGGGACTCTGTGAAACACCCTGGTGATTGGGTTGTTTCGGATGACCACGAGAGGTGATTTCAGTCGACAGGTACTTATGATGCATGTATCAGAGTATTGCTCCAGGAGACGGGTGGGTTTCCTGCATACTGGGGGATAGTGGTTCTCTCCAGGGGACGATTGGGTTCCTGCATATACTCGAGAGTTGGTGGTTCTCTCTAGGGGATGAGTGGGTTCCTTACATGTACTTTGAGGGATGGTGGTTCTCTCCAGGGGACAAGTGGGTTCATGCACACGTAACTCAAGGGGTGACGATCCTGCGAGTGAGTGTGGTGTACATGTATATGAGTTATGAGTATGAGATATGAGCAGTAACGTCTGAGCGTGGTCGTGAGTATAGGATTGGATGAACTTCGAGGATCGGGAGTGGATCTCAGGTAGTGCTGACCGAGTGGGGTCAGGATTGTAGCCGTGGTGAGACGGTGCAATGAGGCTAGTATGAGCCTAGTAGAACTCGGGGATCAGGTGTGATCACGAGTGGTGCTGGCTGAGGGCCAGGGTGTGTTGTGGACGTCGAGTCTGGGGTTATTACTGGAGTCTGGATTCGGTTCGGACAATCCTGGTAGCATATGTTACGCCGATGGTCATACATGTTCTTGTTTGATTGTTGTACGATCATTTGGTCCAATGCGGGGTCAACGGTTGGTCGGACATGTTTTTGTTTGATTGTTGGACGGTCAATCGGGCAGCCCTAATCCGGACCATGGGGCGTGCATCGTTGATGTTCCGGGTGAATCTGGTCGAATTTTAGGCGAGAGCGTTAGCCTTAGCAGGACGGGTTGTGGGATTCGAGCGTGATCTCGAAGGATACTGGCCGGGTGCAGGTCAGGTGGTTGAGAACGTAGTGTGGCGGTGTCGCGTGATTCGAGGTCGAATCCGTGTTAGTGGGGGAGAATTGTAACGCCCGTGAACCAAAAAGTAAATTTTTGGTGGGTGTCGACCGACACGAGTTAAAATCAGACCGACGGTTTCGGTTTCTGATTGCCGGTTTGGTGGGCTGGTTTAGGGGACACCCTAGGGTTGTATAAAAGGGCTGGAACAGACGCGTGTTGGTCTCTTTTTGGCCGAAAATCAGAGAAAGAGGAGGGTTTGAGAGAGAATAAAGAGAGGTTGTGAGTTGTGTGTGATTGAGGGTGAAGGACAGTTTCTGCTCGAGTGTTGAGAGGGCAAACGGCTGGGCAATTCGAGAAGGATTGGGGTGAAACTTGGTGGGTAAGTTCTCCGATCTCTGCTCTGGATATAGGCGAAAACGGTTCGTCTTTTCGTTGATTATTCATCGAGTTATGGTTGTTTGAACTCGATGGGTCTGTGCAAATTAGTTGTCTGCGATCAGTCGGCCTCGGGATTGATTTCCGATCGAACCAAAAGGATTCTGGAGGCGATCCGCATACCGACGCGTAGCTGTGTCTGTCTAGTTTCTAGAACAGTCGTCCGTTTTGGTTTTGGACCAGTGGTTCGTCGTGTACGAGTATTTTTGTAACCGTTGGTCCCATTCTCATTTCGATTATTCGAGGTGAGTGCGTGATCGTGGGTTTGTGTGGGCATAGGGATTGATGGAATGAGTTTGCTTGGTGTTTTGTGTGTTTTGTGGTTGGAATTGTGCAGGTGACTCGACGAATCGCGACAGATTCGAGCCACGAGAGAATAGGCTCGTTTCTGGGTTGTCGTGTCGATCGACACCATGGTGGTGTGTCGAATGACACAGGACGGAGTCATGTCGATCGACACCTAATGGCTGTGTCGATCGACACAGAGTCCCTGTACTTGTTCGTGATTGGTTGTTCTTGTTGTTTGCTTGTGTGCTCATCCTGGTATTTCTATTGATTGTTATGTCTATACTTAAATAATCCGTAGACGGGATGACCGCGTCGCTGAGTATTTGTGATAATACTCACGCAACTCTTTTTGCCATATGTTGCAGGTAAAGAGAAAATGTGATCGTGAAATCATGGCCAGAAAGGAGAGATGATCTAGGGTCTCGTATGGATGTGTGCGGTTGTAGAATTGCTAGGTGGCTAGTGAATTCTGAGTTGTAGTTAATTGATTTATTGGTTATTGTTAGATTGTTATGGAATTGAATTGGATTAGTAATTTAATAAAGTATGAGATTTATTTAATTGGAAGTTGTTATTGATGGTTATTGTTTTCCGCGATGCATGTTGTATTGGCCCAATTGAGGATTATTATCTGTGATGATAATAATCTAAAAGGAAAATTTTTAAATTTTTGGGTCGGATCGTTTCAATTTAATTTAAGACATTTGGGTTCTATAGTTTCTTATACATACATATTTCCATTCTTAACAATTACATGTTCATTTTATTATCAATTAAAGACCGCATATATGCGGGTTTGTAATTTAATCTTTTATAAATCTGAAAAAATAAATATAATTAATTGTGCAAAAACAAATTAGATCACTCGTTAAACTAAATAAAATAGAAGTAAGAATATTGCTACAAAATCATTGATTGAGAAACATAACATTATTTATTAATTTTCATGCTTTTGTTATTTGATTTACAATTAAATTTTATCACATATTTTGAAATTATTAGTTTTTCTTATTCCTATTTAAATTTGATATACTTTTTTCACATTTTCAATTATTTTACTATATTTTTCAAAATATTGATGATATTATTCTCATATTTATATTTGAACTATTTTCACTCTTTAAATATTTTATAACAACTCAAAGACGAAAAAAACGGAAGAAAAAATTGGATTACTCCATAAAATAATAAAATAAGATTAAGAAAGAACGTTTGACCCAAAAAAAAAAGGGTCGAGAACTTTGTTAAAAAACTGTTTATAAAAAGTTCTATCAAATATTTATCCATTTTATTATTATATTTTTATACATTATTTGATTTTTTAATTAAATTATATCACTTATAGTCAAATAATTAAATTTTTCCTAATCCTATTTAAGTAGGTTTACTTTTTCTATTTTACAAATAAAGATATTATTATTTTTAAATAGATAAATCTTTTGACATATGGGTGAATCTAATTGAAAAATATTTTATACTTGTATAAATCTAATCAATTGAGTTACTCAAACATACCTCGATAAGATTAATTAAATCTTATACGAATTCGAATTTGCAAAATAAAATATTTTTACCTTTTTAATATTTTATTATCCGTGAAAAAACTAAACAAAAAAATGAGAAAATAAATTAGTACACCTCATATCAATGATAATATCTATCATGTTAAAAATTAACAACAAAATGGGGTTATAATGAATCATGTTAAGCATAGACGTATTCTATTACGCATATCGAAAATATAATAATCGGTATTTTTCTGATGAAAAAGCCGAAACAATTTTTATGGAAGAGATTATTGAAATTTTAAATTACTTATTAATAATAGAGAGATCACAAAAGTGTGTAAATAAATGTGAAAATTTGTGTATGCAAACCTAAATCTATTCAAACTCTAAAGATTTAGGTACTTGATTTATTGTTTTATCTATTTATATTCAAAATTAAAATATCTAGTTGATAAATACAAATATATAAGTTTTTATTTAAAACAAAATTGTTTGACATGTAACAAATTCTAATTGAAATTGTTTTTAACATGTGTCAAAATCTAATCGACTAACTAACACGTGTCATGATCGTATTAATTACGAAATTTGACGCATCAAGCTTTATATAATACTAGATTAAGCACCCGCATATATGCGGGTTTCCAATTTAATCCTTTATATACTTGTTAAAAAAAGTTAATTAGAAAAAATAAAATTAAATCACTCGTTAAAGTAAATGAAACAAAATTAAAAACAATGCTGCAAATAGCTCGTTGAGAAGCATAATATGTATTCACTTATTAATTTTGATGCTTTCATTATTTGATTTAAAATTAAATTTTTATCACATATTTTTAAATTATTAGTTTTTTTATTCCTATTTAAATTTGGTATACTTTTTTATTTACTATTTTTAAAATATTGATGAATTTATTATCATATTTATATTTAAAATATTTTTACCCTATAAATATTTTACAAATTTTGGAAAATAAATCAAACAAGAAAAAAACAAAACACAAAATTAGATCGTTTCATGAAAATTTGACCCAAAAGAAGATCATTCTATGAAATAATAAAATAAGATTGTGAATGTTAATATAAAACCTCTGATTGAGAACTCTATCAGATATTTATCTATGATCTCTTATAAATCAAATATTTATCTATCTTGTTTTTATATTGTTTTCTTCTTGTATTAATTGAATTTCAATTAATTATATCACATATTTTTAAATAATTAGAGTTTCTTAATCCAAATTAAGTTAGGTTTACTTTTTACTATTTTAGAAATATATATATATATTATTTTTAAATAAATAATTTTTTAGCATATGACTAAATCTAATTAAAATAAATTATTTTACAGTTTCAAATTATTAATTTTTTTATCCATAAGAAAAACCAAACAAAAAAGTGGAGAAATAAACTTTGTTTATAGATGATACCTATGCTATAAGCAATAATATTTTATCTTAAAAAATTATAATAAACTTTGTTTTCTTAATGAAAAAGCCGAAACAAATTATATGGAAGGGATTGTTGAAGTTTTAAATTTCTTGGTGAAAAGATGGAAAGAGCAAAAAAGTGTTGAAATAAATAAAAAACATTATAATCTTTGAAGATTTGGGTATGCAAACCCAAGTCTATTCAAACTATAAAAAAAATTACATGTATAATATAATCTTCCGATGAGAAAAGGTATATGATTTATTGTCTTATCTATTTCTATTTAAAATCAAAATATATAAGTTGATAAATACAAATATGTAAGTTAAAATTTAAAATAAAATTGTATGACATGTGACAAAATCTAATTGAAATTATTTTTAACTAACACGTGTCACGATCTTGTTAATTATCACGTTTGACACATCAAACTTTATATAATAATACTAGAATAGGAGCCATGTTAATACGTTGGTAAATACTATAAAATTTAATGAAATAAATATTTAAATTTTAATTACTAATTCGTTAAATTTTAAAATACTATTTAACATTGATACTAAAACCAGTATAAGTCAATTTATATCATAATTCTCATGTTCTAATACATATCATGCAAATCCAAAAATATCTATTATCGAAATTTAAATCATATTCTTAATAACAGAGAAAATATATATTTTAACCCATTATGAATATTTATGATTATGTGATAGAAAATAAAAATAACTAAAATACTATATAGTTAAATCAGAAAAGAGTAAATTTTATGTTAGTAACCTCATAAAAACTAGAAATAATGTTGTGAACCATCATTTAAGTACAAGATTAATAATTGTATTTTATTAATGTCATCGTTTAATTTATCATAGAGATTTATACTCGCCAAACTTTATAGAGTAT
Source organism: Arabis hirsuta (assembly GCA_964056655.1). NCBI lineage: Eukaryota > Viridiplantae > Streptophyta > Magnoliopsida > Brassicales > Brassicaceae > Arabis > Arabis hirsuta. The sequence goes on along the minus strand of OZ053299.1, from coordinate 20,429,880 downwards.
TAACTTAATAGTAAATATAATATTATTATTTTAACTTATATAATTTTCAATATATACACTTGAAGAGTACCAATGGCATCATAGGTCGAAAATTTCTATTTTCTTTGTAATATTCTGTAACTCTATATTGATAAAATAAGTATTTTTATAGCTTTTATTTTTCTTTTATTTTGCATGGTTGTGTATATTTTTAAACTTTTAAACTGAGGTTTCTATAACATTTCTAACTTTTGTTTTTTCAATTTATATACTTTTTTTATCATTCGTCTTTTTACTTATTTTAATTGAGATTTTATTCTATATGTATTATTTATTTATTTTATGTTTTATGTCAAGTCTATATTTCATCTTAAACTTTGTTTCTTAATTATTATTAAAAATATTAGAAATTTTACTTTTTATTATTTGATTAGTAACTTCACAATTACTTTCTATTTTAAATTTTATTTTTCTTGATTAATTTTAATTTTTAACACATTCTCCATCTGATCAATATTAGATACATGTCGTAATCTCGTGAGTTATAATTTTGCTTACGTGTCATGCTGATATAAAAACGAATTACGGTAAATATTTTTTTATTTTAAAATTTATAATGCCTATAATTTGACAAATGTAATTAGATTATAAATTATGACTTGCATCAATATTTAATATTTATTTTATTATTATATTTATCTCATACTAAAATTATCTCATACACGTTATTATATTAGCAAAATCACACTTATAAATATGACATTTCATTTTGTCTGAAACTATTTAGATAATTTATAATGGAAAGAATGTATTTTCTAATATAAAAAAATTAAAAATATTATATAGTTTAGTAGAACAATTTTTTTCCTTTTTCTTAATTAGTCCATAATATTTGTGTAGAATATTATTTTTCTTTTTTTTATTAATATTGACACATGTCACAGTCTAAATTAACAATTGCACATGTCATGATCTTGTGAATAAAAATTTTGCTTACGTGTCGCGTTCTCATCGCTCGCATCCTCCTTTATGTAATAAGACTAGATTGTGTATCCACGCTACGCGTGGGATTGTGTTACCAATATACGCGTTTAATATATATATTTAGACTTGCTAATTTTTAAATTAGGTATACGTAGACATTTACGAATACAAAAGTGTTATGGTAAAAAGTGAAACAATAGTAGATATAATTAATTAATATACCATAAAATTAAAAGAAATTTTTAAAAATGCCACATTTTCAAAATATTTGCAAAAATACCACTTTTTAAAAACTATATATTCATTATATTATTTTTTTTTATTAATTATGTTGTATTAGAGTTTAGTTTTGATGGTACAGGGGTAAAAAAATTTTTAGGGTTTAGAATTTTAAGATTTAATCTTTTTTTTTTTAGAAGATTTAATCTCTTAAAATCCATAATTAGTAGTATTTTTGCAAATGGACAACCCAAAATGGTATTTTTACAAATGTACACACCAAAAATGACATTTTTACGTAAGGATTCACCTCTCATGATTGTGGTAATATAAAACTGAATTTCCACCGCTAGGTAGTATAATAAAGAGGTAGTACTAATCTTCCAATTATTGCAGCCATAGGATTCTATTTACAGACACCATACAACCTGTCACAAAATGATGTTGCTGCTAAGTTAACATCGATGACAAAATACATCAATCAAAATCAATGAGAGAAAAAAATGTTGAAAAAGTAATGATTTTACCAAAATGCAACCAAATAGACTTGAAAAGCTCGTTAAATATAACGGTTTTAAAAATGGTTTATTAAAGAGACCTCATGATAGAGAAAGAGATGTATGTGTTTCACTGAAACCAACCTTAATTTTTCTTTTTATTGCCAAGTTTTGTTTGTCACCCACTCTTTTTTTTTTGTTGGTTAAGAAGATGACAATCAAGAGCTGAAAACTCTCTTTTAGATAACGAATCCATCAACATATTGGTTTTTCGTGGAATAAAAAAACAAAAGTTGCCTAAAATGGGTAGCTTACATACTAATTTCGAAAAGAAGGTTATGTATCTCCGTATGTCATTTCTTCTTTCGAAGGACGTTAAACAAAACCTGAGAATCGGAGCATACGTGTAAGGTCTCAAAACCTTTTTCTCGAGCCTTCTGTAGTGCATTGATCACAGCCCATGATTCGGCTGCGAAGACCGATGGAACATTTGACATGGAGTCGACATATTCCTCATTAATGTTCTAAGCTTCATTCTTGAAAAACCATCCTAAGTCCCCTTGTGCACTTTCTTTCTCTAAACGGCATCAGTAAAGGAGACCGTACCATTCCCTAGCATATTCTCATTGTAGTTTGAAAGCACGAAGACACTTGTCTTTGGCAGCTCATCTTGAGCAGCTTTCCACTCTTTTACAATCTACAATTTGCTGGAAATCCAGCATTTTGTTTTTAAATAATCATGGGCTAAATGTTTATCCAAATGCTCTCTCAGTTCCTCTTCATCACCAATTTTTTTTATACTTGTAAAAAGTTGATGACAGTTAAGAATCTTCTTCTTTCAAGTTTGCAAAGTCATCATCTTTCAAGAGAATTTTTTCCAAAGTTCTCATATTTGTACAAACATGTACTTTCAATGTAACGCCTCGACCGCCGTCGAGCTATCAGTATGCAGGGGAAATCCTCATCCCCTCGAGAGAAATCCTCATCTCTCAATAACATACAGAGGAAATCCTCATCCCCTCAGGAGAAATCATCATCTCCTAATGGGCCCCACGCCCACTCTCGGCCCGTGAGCCCACCCTTCTCTGACGGTCGGTGAGTTAGTCCGGGAGGCTCGAAAGACTTGTTTACTAACCCTGCAAATCACCACGTGATCTTTCCCCGTGTTTTGTCATCACTCACACGGTACTGGAAATGACTTCCCAGTAGGTCACCCATCCTTAAATTGCTCCAGCCCAAGCACGCTTAACTCTGGAGTTCTCTCTGGATGTGTGACGGAAAAGATAAGTGCACTTTGGTGATATAGGTAGCCAAATCAATTCTCTTAACCCTCTCCGCATGCACCACATATTTCAGAAACCGGGATGTTACAATCACCCCCACTAACTGATCGCAACGTCCTCGTTGCGTACCAGGATCGTTACCCCTGACAGTATGACTCTCACACTCGTCACGGTTCGCTCTGATACCACTTGTAACGCCTCGACCGCCGTCGAGCTATCAGTATGCAGGAGAAATCCTCATCCCCTTGAGAGAAATCCTCATCTCTCAATAACATACAGCGGAAATCCTCATCCCCTCAGGAGAAATCCTCATCTCCTAATGGGCCCCACGCCCACTCTCGGCCCGTGGGCCCACCCCTCTCCGACGGTCGGTGCGTTAGTCCGGGAGGCTCGAAAGACTTGTTTACTAACCCTGCAAATCACCATGTGATCTTTCCCCGTGTTTTGTCCTCACTCACACGGTACTGGAAATGACTTTCCAGTAGGTCACCCATCCTTAAATTGCTCCAGCCCAAGCACGCTTAACTCTGGAGTTCTCTCTGGATGTGTGACGAAAAAAGATAAGTGCACTTTGGTGATATAGGTAGCCAAATCAATTCTCTTAACCCTCTCCGCATGCACCACATATTTCAGAAACCGGGATGTTACATTCAATTTCCATGTTCAAATGGCTACACAAAAGTATAGTTAACTACCATTCATACTTAGTAGTAGAAAAAATCGTTTAAAACAAATCTAAATACACATAACACAATGTTGTTCCAAATTGACTTCCTTAAAATGTAGTTTCTGAGAAAAATAGATTTGCTCCTTGTAAAATCCAAAGAAAAAAAAAGAAAAAAACAACACGAACTTCAAAATTGCATATATTCAGAAACCAAAGTCAAAAAAGTTTATATTCCTCTCATTCAAGCTTCAATGCTTTCTTTGAATGAACTTGCATGTGCTTCTTTATCCGGATCTTGCTTTAGTACACAAATCAATTTCAGTACAGAAGAAATTGAGTATCATAGAAAAAAAGATATCTATATATTAGGTATTCTATTAAATTTCATACATCCCTTATGTAAAACTTTGTTTCTAAGGTCTCATTTTCCTACGATCTAAGGATATGTTATTGTCTTAAAGAACAAAATATAGCATGAAGAAAGATTTGATGAATAATTTGATGGCTAACTAATTAAGGAACTTGAAGATCATGTAACTAACATCACATGCTTAGTCAAACCTCGCCTCAAATAATTAGAAGTACATGTGACCCTATTAATCTCAAAATCCATCAAACGAAGAAAATAAATCATCGCGCGGTGAAACAAATACTTTACTTGATACATGTAATAAAGCAATAAACTTGTGTCGATATATCATAAGATAGAACAATACCATAAAAAAAAAAGCATGACTCGTAAAGCATGAGAAGAGACTAATTAATGAAGCAAAAATCAACATATTATAAACATGCAAAAACAGACCAAGCAAAAGTCAATCTACCTTAGATCTATAGTATACACCATGAATCAATATGCTATATTGAATATTGAAGCATAAGTAAAGCACCGTAAATTTGTCATGATTTTATTAAGCACAAATCAGTTAATTATAAATCATGAGATTACTTACCTCGATCCAAAACGGAAACGGACGTTAGAGAAGGAGCAGAGATAAGAGATGGAGTCCATTGGAAAACGGAGATGGTGGAGGCGTAGGCTTATTACTTCTAGCCTAGCACTCAGATCAACACCGTCTTTTGAATTTCGATTCCCATTAGTAGAAGCTGGTTAATGAGCGTTTGGTGGTTTCTGCATCCCGGTCTTCGATTTCCTCTTATGATCATAAGCACATTCTCTTAGCCTTATCAGGCAACAAACACCATAATTCTAAATTCAACCATTTTTTTTTTATAATACTCTAAAACCAACTTAAACGCATTTTCTGCGCTTTTACACTTGTTCTTGTCCGAATGAGGTAAAAGAGTTAAATTTTTGTATTTTTTTAATTGTTTCATCATCAGTTAAAGGATCAACACCGAGAACTCCATACCAATTAGCTTCTCCTTTTTCATTATCAATAATTGTTTGAACCATCAAGCTTAGGATACTAATTCTTAGTCTTGTTAACGATTTTTTTCGCTCCAACGTAATCATTCTATATCACTATAAAAGTTCTTCTCTGCAATATCAATTGCCCTTCTAGCTTCATTTTTATTACATTCCATCTTTTCAGTTTCTTGTAAAATTTCCTAATCTCTATTGTAATTATATTATTTTTTGTGGATCGTTGGGAATTTTTCCTAATCTCTTTTGTAGTTAATTGAGAATGAATAGAATAGATGAATATAATATCATATTCTATTGGGATAATAATTGATTAGAATGTGATATCAATTTTGCCTTTATAACAGAATATCTATACTTTTCCTAAATTTTTCGTAAACTTGAAATAATAATATTTTTTAAATATTTAAGACTTTTAAATTAAGAAATTTTCCTAATCTAAAGTTGAAATAGAAAATTAAATCCACAAAAATTTGGAAATTACTTAGGAATTATGAGCTAATGATATAAGGAAATCATGTCTTATTTTTAAATTATTATCAACAAAACAAAATTAACATAATTCTAATATTTGACGTGGCATTTCACTAAAGGTTGAATTAAATCCTAGGTGGAAGGCCTCAAAAACTAATAGCTTCAACTTTAATATAGTATAGACTAGATTTTATACCCACGCTACGCGTGGATTTGTTTTATCGATGAGTTTAATATAAATTTGAATTTACTAATTTTTAAATTAGCAGTTATTGACATATACGGATGCAAAAATATAATGGTAAGAAAATGAAGCAATCGTAGAGAATTAGATAATTAATTTACGAATTTGTATCGTTAATTTGTATTTGTTCAATCCAAACTTTATTGAAGTTAGTTGGCAGACATCTTCGGATTCTCTGTTTTTTCATCTAAGCTGTAACGCCCTGACCGCCGTCGAGCTATCCGTATGCAGGGGAAATCCTCATCCCCTCGAGGGAAATCCTCATCTCTCAATAACATACCCGGGAAATCTTCATCCCTTCAGGAGAAATCCTCATCTCCTTATGGGCCCCACGTCCACTCTCGGCCCATGGGCCCAATCCTGTCTGACGGTCGGTGCATTAGTCCGGGAGGCTCGAAAGACTTGTTTACTAACCCTGCAAATCACCACGTGATCTTTCCCCGTGTTTTGTCCTCACTCACACGGTACTGGAAATGACTTCCCAGTAGGTCACCCATCCTTAAATTGCTTCAGCCCAAGCACGCTTAACTCTGGAGTTCTCTCTGGATGTGTGACGGAAAAGATAAGTGCACTTTGGTGATATAGGTAGCCAAATCAATTCTCTTAAGCCTCTCCGCATGAACCACATAGCGTGATGTTACAATCACCCCCACTAACTGATCGCAACGTCCTCGTTGCGTACTAGGATCGTTACCCCCAACAGTGTGACTCACACACTCGTCAGGGTTCGCTCTGATACCACTTGTAACGCCCCGACCGCCGTCGAGCTATCAGTATGCAGGGGAAATTCTCATCCCCTCGAGGGAAATCCTAATCTCTCAATAACATACCGGGAAAATCCTCATCCCTTCAGGAGAAATCTTCATCTCCTTGTGGGCCCCACGTCCACTCTCGGCCCATGGGCCCACTCCTGTCCGACGGTCGGTGCATTAGTCCGGGAGGCTCGAAAGACTTGTTTACTAACCCTGCAAATCACCACGTGATCTTTTCCCGTGTTTTGTCCTCACTCACACGGTACTGGAAATGACTTCCCAGTAGGTCACCCATCTTTAAATTGCTCCAGCCCAAGCACGCTTAACTCTGGAGTTCTCTCTGGATGTGTGACGGAAAAGATAAGTGCACTTTCGTGATATAGATAGCCAAATCAATTCTTTTAAACCTCTCCGCATGAACCACATAGCGGGATGTTACATAAGCTATAAACATTCTACTCTCAATGTATTCTCAAAACAAAAGTCAAATGAGATCATTTGTAGATTTATATGTTTAAAATCAATTGATAATTATATAACTGTTCTATATTTAACTAATTTTGTAGTTCTTCAAAAAAAGTTTGTCAAACATATTTATTTAATCGACTGTAAAATTTTAAATTATTAGAAAAACCCAGTTTAAATACTTTAAATATGTGGAGTTTTAATCCAGACTCATGATACTTAAATTTTACTTTCTCATAGAAGATTAGCTTTGTTGAATATTTGCAACTACCACCATATGACCAAAATCCATCAAAGACATTTCAACTTGGAAAGTTAGTGATGATTATTGTAACGCCTCGACCGCCGTCGAGCTATCAGTATGCAGGGGAAATCCTCATCCCCTCGAGAGAAATCCTCATCTCTCAATAACATACAGGGGAAATCCTCATCCCCTTAGTAGAAATCCTCATCTCCTAACGGGCCCCACGCCCATTCTTGGCCCGTGCCCACCCCTCTCCGACGGTCGGTGCGTTAGTCCGGGAGGCTCAAAAGACTTGTTTACTAACCCTGCAAATCACCATGTGATCTGTCCCCGTGTTTTGTCCTCACTCACACGGTACTGGAAATGACTTCCCAATACGTCATCCATCCTTAAATTGCTCCAGCCCAAGCACGCTTAACTCTGGAGTTCTCTCTGGATGTGTGACGGAAAAGATAAGTGCACTTTGGTGATATAGGTAGTCAAATCAATTCTCTTAACCCTCTCCGCATGCACCACATATTTCAGAAACTGAGATGTTACAATCACCCCCACAAACTGATCGCAACGTCCTCGTTGCGCACCAGGATCGTTACCCCCGATAGTGTGACTCACACACTCGTCAGGGTTCGCTCTGATACCACTTGTAACGCCTCGACCGCCGTCGAGCTATCAGTATGCAGGGAAAATCCTCATCCCCTCGAGAGAAATCCTCATCTCTCAATAACATACAGGGGAAATTCTCATCCCCTCAGGAGAAATCCTCATCTCCTAATGGGCCCCACGCCCATTCTTGGCCCGTGGGCCCACCCCTCTCCGACGGTCGGTGCGTTAGTCCGGGAGGCTCGAAAGCATTGTTTACTAACCCTGCAAATCACCACGTGATCTTTCCCCGTGTTTTGTCCTCACTCACACGGTACTTGATATAATGCGTTTTTGGCGCATTCTAACCCTTGTTTTGTAGGCTTTTATCGACTCTTTCACTCTCTATCGAGTCATTCTAGGTACAAAAGTGGCTGAAAGCAATGACTGGAGCTTGCAATCGGATTTGGCTAGAAAGGAATAAAGTTGGACCCTTTTTGAACATTTTGGAGAAAGTGAGCACCTAGTACAAAAGAGGGAGCACCTGCTCCCAGCAGAGTCATTAATGGGCCTTTTGCAAAACCCTAATTTTGCAACCCTAATTTTGGGCCAGCCGCCGTGGGCCTTTAAATATGTTTTTCTCTGGATCTTTTGAGGAGAATCACGCCACAAGGCAGCAGCAAACACAAGAGAGATCAACGAGTGAGGGAGAGAGATATACACTTGTTTAAGAGAGTTTGTAAGCTTGGAGATTTGTCTTCAATTACTTATCGAAGTTTTCTTAAACCCTACTCTTTTATATATCGATTTCAATGCAGTTTATCATGTCTCTTGCTGCTGTTGTTTCTTTGATTATGAGTGAGTAATTCACTTGTTAGGTTAAGGGTTTTTCGATGGGATTTGATTCATGAACTAAGCATAGATAGGTTTTTAAATAATCATTCGATAGTCTCCATCTATTGTCGATCATATTGCCTAGGTTAGATTGATCGCCTAGCCTTTGATTTTAGGTTGAATTTACTTATCAAAAGTTTGTAAGTTGCTGGAATTGACATAGGTGGACGATTTGATCCATAGCCAACGAAAGTTGAAGTTAGGGCATCTCGTGAACATATCAACCCTAATCGCCTAATGCTTGATAATCCTTGTAACCTCAACGACAGTTAGGGTGTTAGATTGATTGTTAAAGTTGTAGATGCCACGAAAGTGGATCTCCTTATATTTATGGTTGAGTTCGAGACTTGATCGTAATCGCGTACCTGAATAATTGCTTGGTTCCTGATATTCGAATCCCTGAGAATTATCTCTGACCTAACACTTTCCATCATTTGTTTACAACCGAAATTTACACTTGTTTGCTTATTTGAATTGTGACATTTAAACCTTCTTTTGATCGCTTAGCTGAAGTTGTATTCCATAGAATTAGAGTGTAATGCTGGTCCCTTAACGAACCTCACTATTATGCATTCGAATAGTAATTCTAGGTTTTAATCTTGAAACCGGATAAAAGAACTGTTTTTTATTCTCATCAAATTGGCGCCGTTGCCGGGGACTAACTCGATACCTCTAATTTCCGTTTACGATTTCAGACTAAGTACTAAACTCGTTCTTTTGTTTCTTTTGCTTGTGTTTCAGGTGTATGAACTCAAGGACAACAAGGAGAAATCTTCAAACTCCCCTCGTCACTTTGAGTAACCTAGAACTCGCAAGACTAGAACGAGAAAACCGACGCACAAGGCCTAATCTCGTCGACATGGGCGAACAAGGCAATGATGGTATGGTGGCTGAGCTGCTACGGTTGCAAAAGCAGATGGCTCAAATGCAGCAGCAATATGCACGAGAACAACAGCAGCAGCGCATGCGTGAGCAGCAGCGTGCTATTGGGGATATGGACAATCCCCATGCTTTCTACCAGATGCGAGCTGCTATTGTTCCACCTGCTGTTGGGAGGCAAGATTATGAGATAAAGCCTCAGATGATATTGCTGGTCAAGCAGCATTCGTTCCATGGACTGCCTGCGGAAATTCCGATGGACCATATAGAAAACTTCGAGGAGATCTGCTCCACGACGAGTTCTAATGGGATGAACCCGGATTTCTTAAAATGCAAGCTTTTTCCCTTCTCGCTCGCGGAAAAAGCTTCTCGTTGGCTTAAGTCTCTACCAGCTGGATCTCTCACGACTTGGGCACAATGTAGAGCAGCGTTCTTGGACCACTTTTACACCAAAACCAAGACCGCGAGCATGAGGAACAAGATCTCTTCTTTCCAGCAACATCCAGGAGCGTCCTTTTGTGAGGCATGGGAACGGTTCAAAGAGTACAAAAGGGAGTGTCCACACCACGGATTCACCGATGAGAATTTGCTGGGAATTTTCTATGATGGTGTTAATTGGGACTATAGGAATGCGCTGAATGCTGCGAGTGATGGCAATTTTATGACTAAGACCAGAGATGGTGCGTATAAGCTCATCGAGAACTTGGCTGTGAGTTCTAGCAACAAGTCGCAAGAGTATGATAGGACCACGAAATCTAGTGGAATGGATTCCCAAAAGATTGATGACCTTACTGCTAAGGTCAACTTGTTGCTCAAAGGGAACCAAAGGACGGTTTACTTTGTATATGAGAATAGGGAACCATTATCTAAGGAGATGGGTGAAGGAGTCACCCAGAACTATATGAGCCACCCAAACCAAGGTCAGAATCGGTTTCAAGGGGGAATTCAACAGAAACCACAATGTACCAACTTTCAAGCTCATGCGAGCTCTGGAAGTACTTCTCAGGATGAACTCAAGGGTATGATGCAGCAGCTAATGGCTAATCAACAGAAGTCTGCCACTGAAATCAAAACGCGGGTTGACGTCATGTACTCGGATCTCAATGGTAGACTTGAAGCTGTTTGGAACCACGTGAGGAAGCTTGACACTCAGGTAGCTCAGATCTCGGCATCAGCTACACCAGAGAAAGCAAAAGAAGCTGTCGAATCACTACCATACATCCCTAGGATCCCATACCCTCAAAGATTGAAATATGAGATTGGTGAAAAGAAGATGGTTGGGTTTAATAAGATGGTGAGTGAGCTTCCTCCTGATATCTTTTTTGAAGAGGCATTTAAAGTTGATCTTGCATATCGTGAGTTCTCCAAGGATACTAAGAAGAGTCCCACAGTAGTCAAGGCTCTCTTTGCTGAAGCAAGGAATACATCATCTCCAATGAAGCAGTTGCCAAAGCTAGAAGACCCTGGGATGTTTGTTGTTCCATGCTCCATTACAGGAGTTGAATTTAAAGAATCTCTCTGCGATTCTGGGTCTTCCATCAATCTCATGTCTAAGGCTATTGCAGAGAAGCTTGGGATTACTACGATGAGAGCTGCTAATATATCTCTCAAGTTTGCAGACTCTTCCACCAAGGTTCCACATGGTACTATTCTTGATTTACATGTTCAAGTTGAAAATTGCCTTGTTCCTACTAACTTTCAGGTGGTGGAGATGAACGAAGATCCTGGCATACATTTGATTCTTGGAAGACCGTTTCTGGCGACAGTGGGTGCAGTTGTAGATTTGTCTAATGGAAGAATCTCATTCTCTAATATTGACAAACAGGTCTTCTACAAAGCTATACCCACTAATGGAGCAGCCAAACTTGCATCCTGTGTTACCGTTATCAATGGAGATAAGCTGCAAATAGTGACAAAGAGAGATTTCAATGATATGACTGAGGTCAAGGAAGTCCTAGATGGAGACCCTCTTATCATAACAAAGCGACCAGGCAAAAGAGCAGGGTAAAGGAGAAGGAGATGAGCCAAAGAATCAAGGGTGATTCTCATATAGTTTTAGAACCTCAGAGACGTGTTGGTGACACGATTGAGTACAAGGTAAAGTCCAAAGGGATTTCGAAACCTTTCTCCAAAGTTAGAGCTATTCTCACATCTGAGCTGAAAGAGAAAGGTGAAGAAGCTGTGAAAGCTATGTTGAGCAAGGTTCTGAAGCTGAAGATTACTGATTGGAGAGCTTGTTTTGGAGAAAGTTCTCACGCCCCTCATCCTGACTGACTTATGAGATCCAAGTCAAGCTAAAGACTTTAACCAAGCGCTTGGTGGGAGGCAACCCACCGGTACGTTTTCTAACCTTTTCAATTTGATTTTTTTTGTTACTAACTTTGAATTTTAATTTTGAGTTTTCAGGTTCTAAAAAAAAAAAAAAAATTATTTACGATGCTGTGGAATACATAAGAAAGATCGATCGATCCCTTTAGCTAGATCGATCGATCTGGAATGAGGAGATCAACATGCAGTCCATCGGTCAGTCTCAGGATCGACATACACAATCGATCCACTGCCCAGAACAAATTGAAAAAGGAGCACCTGCTCTCCGATATGGAGCACCTGCTCCCCATGAGAGCACCCAAGGCAGATCGATCAATCTCTTCTGATAGATCGATCGATCCATGATGATGAGATCAAAAGCCATTCCAGCGGTCAACCTCAGGATCGATCTGCACATCAATCCAATTCCTAGAAGGAGCACCTGCTCCCCAACACAGAGCACCTGCTCCCCAGAAAGAGCACCTGCTCTACAGAGTAAAAATTTGAAATTAAAAATTCAGATTTAGGCCCACCAAGAGGTAAGTATTTCCATGAACATTTTTACTTTCTGTTTTTCATTCTTATTTTTCTTTTCACTCTTTCTTTTCTTATTCTCACACCGAGACGGTGTGAAGTAAGTCTAGAGGGAGTTGATAATAATCTCGTTTATTTTAGATGTTTTTCTTATGTTTCTTATGTCCTGTTTTGAGTATTTCTTTTGGTTTGTTTTATTGAGTCAAAACTTTGTAGGGAATTAGGACCTTATCTTATGATGATCTTTGAACTATCTATGTTTAACTTTCTCTCTAGTGGCCATTTCTTTAGAGTATGGGTACAAGGAACAGCTGGAATACTTCAATGCACCATCTTCCAGGTTTCATATTGACCAAAATTTCTCTCGCTATTGGCACTAGATTAGGGAAACGAATCATATTCAGGACTCCTTATTCCTTTTATCACTCTTGTTGTTCCTGAATAGCTAGCTCATTTTTAGTTAGTACCTTCCTTAACCCTAACCTCTTTTCAAGCCTCTTGCATTCTTGTTACTTCATTGTCATATGTGCAGCATATGCGCAAAAGGGCTGGAGAGAATTGGGTCGACATTGCCTTTAAATCACTTTTTCTGAAGAACGAGAGCACTGATTCCCAGAAGGAGCACATGCTCCTATTTTCAGAAGATGGTCTTACAACGAGGTGGAACAAAAAAAATCCACGAAGGAGGGACGATATTGATGAGCTCCACTTGGGTATGTACAACAACTCTGATATTTTCGTGCTTGGGAGACATTCACTTGTAAGAAAAACCCTCTTCATCATCATCTCAAACAATAAACCGATGATGAAGGGTGGTAAAATTTGTAAATTAAAATATGTCTCTCTGCACAGCGAGTGTACCCAAGGTGGACGATGGCAACATGAATTGGTTGGAGAAATTTGGAGAAGAAAGAGTGGTTTAGAGAATATGGATATCAACGTACCAGTTCTCTCTTGCAATTTTGTGCAATATCCTGCATCCACTACGAAACATCGGGTAACCTTAAACACTTTAAACACTTTGAACTCCACCTCTAAATGGCCTTAAACCCTTTAGCGTCGTCTACCCTAAATGGTGCCTTTAGCGAGGCCCTCACGCAACTTTAATGCGTTGAGTTTGTGTTTGAGAAATGAGACTTGGTTGAGAAATGTGTTGAGGATGTTTTGGTAAAGCTTTGTTATTCATAATCTGGATTATGTGGTCTGCAGATTGAAGGATTTAAACTCGGTTCACTGAGGATAAAAGATTTTCCGCGTTTTCAAACCTTTCTCCTTCACTTGGTCTTGAATTTGTTTGAGGACAAACAAAGATCTAAGTCTGGGGGAATTGATATAATGCGTTTTTGGCGCATTCTAACCCTTGTTTTGTAGGCTTTTATCGAGTCTTTCACTCTCTATCGAGTCATTCTAGGTACAAAGTGGCTGGAAGCAATGACTGGAGCTTGCAATCGGATTTGGCTAGAAAGGAATGAAGTTGGACCCTTTTTGAACATTCTGGAGAAAGGGAGCACCTAGTACAAAAGAGGGAGCACATGCTCCCAGCAGAGTCATTAATGGGCCTTTTGCAAAACCCTAATTTTGGGCCAGCCGCCGTGGGCCTTTAAATATGTTTTTCTCTGGATCTTTTGAGGAGAATCACGCCACAAGGCAGCAGCAAACACAAGAGAGATCAACGAGTGAGAGAGAGAGATATACACTTGTTTGAGAGAGTTTGTAAGTTTGGAGATTTGTCTTCAATTACTTATCGAAGTTTTCTTAAACTCTACTCTTTTATATATCGATTTCAATGCAGTTTATCATGTCTCTTGCTGCTGTTGTTTCTTTGATTATGAGTGAGTAATTCACTTGTTAGGTTAAGGGTTTTTCGATGGGATTTGATTCATGAACTAAGCATAGATAGGTTTTTAAATAATCATTCGATAGTCTCCATCTATTGTCGATCATATTGCCTAGGTTAGATTGATCGTCTAGCCTTTGATTTTAGGTTGAATTTACTTATCAAAAGTTTGTAAGTTGCTGGAATTGACATAGGTGGGCGATTTGATTCATAGCCAACGAAGTTGAAGTTAGGGCATCTCGTGAACATATCAACCCTAATCGCCTAATGCTTGATAATCCTTGTAACCTCAACGACAGTTAGGGTGTTAGATTGATTGTTAAAGTTGTAGATGCCACGAAAGTGGATCTCCTTATATTTATGGTTGAGTTCGAGACTTGATCGTAATCGCGTACCTGAATAATTGCTTGGTTCCTGATATTCGAATCCCTGAGAATTATCCCTGACCTAACGTTTTCCATCATTTGTTTACAACCAAAATTTACACTTGTTTGCTTATTTGAATTGTGACATTTAAACCTTCTTTTGATCGCTTAGCTGAAGTTGTATTCCATAGAATTAGAGTGTATTGCTGGTCCCTTAACGAACCTCACTATTCTACTTTGATTAGTAATTCTAGGTTTTAATCTTGAAACCGGATAAAAGGACTGTTTTTGATTCTCATCAGTACTGGAAATGACTTCCCAATAGGTCACCCATCCTTAAATTGCTCCAGCCCAAACACGCTTAACTCTGGAGCTCTCTCTAGATGTGTGACGGAAAAGATAAGTGCACTTTGGTGATATAGGTAGTCAAATCAATTCTCTTAACCCTCTCCGCATGCACCACATATTTCAGAAACTGGGATGTTACAATTATTAGTGTTTCAGATACACTTTGATGATATAACCACACACAAAGCCAATCTAATACGTGGTCCAACTGATTTTTAAGTATATTATACTCTCTCTGTTTTACTCTCAAACTCTAAATTACCTCTGATGATCTTTTTTTTTCTTTGACAACAATCCATTGAGTCTCTAATTCAAATACTAAAGATATGTTAGACTAAATCTATTGATATCTGGCTAATTTTATCTCACTGGAACTAACTATTAACCAATCAATCAATATAAAACAAATTCTATTATTTTATCTTTCTTACAACAACAAAATTCTAGCATTTATAGTATAACATGTTTGCTCATCCACCCTATTCTCTTCTTTAACCATATTAACAATCTCTCAACTCTGCTATTATTCTCCACCTTTAGCTTCAAGCCATTAAATTTGTTATCAAACTTGTTTTATAGGTTGCCAGTAACATTAAAAGAAAATAAATTTACTAATAAAATTTGATGATCTTTAATGTTAGGATTATCAAGTAAAATTCAATGTTTCCAATTTGCTTGTAGTTTTAATATCCAATTATCCATATATTTTATTTTACCCTTTTAATAATTAAATGAAAAGCTTGTAAAAATAGAAAAAAATGAACTTAAAAAACAGAAATTTTCCATTAAAAAAGAAAATTAACTTGTAATAAATGCTTTACAAAAATAAAAGTTCTTTATAAACCAAAAAAATTTAACATAATTTTATATGTTGATATAGATAATAGTTGTTGGTTTTGATTTCACATTTAGCACAAAGTAATGTCTACGTTACAACAAAATTATGTGTAGCTAAAGCAAAAAAAAAAATAGAAATGCTTTACAAAAATAAAAGTTCTCTATAAACAAAAAAAATTTAACATAATTTTAAATGTTGATATGGAATATAGTTGTTGGTTTCAAAATATTCTGATTTCACATTAAGCACAAAGTAATCTCTACGTTACAATAAAATTATTTGTAGCTAAAGCAAAAAAAAAAAGTAAAAATTTAAACCTTATAGGCTTGAATATAGGCTGTTGAGCTCAAAAGAAGCTTGAAACTCTATATCCATAGAGCTAAGTCTGAATGTAATAATAATGGCGCAACAATAGTATTGAGAGACTGTGTAACAATAGAGAATAGGAGAAATTACGTCAATGAATAGCAAATATATGAGAAACAATGGGAAACGAAGAAAAAATAAAGAAACAAATTCACACCTCATGTTATAAAGAAAAAACTTACAAAACTAAAAATTATTTCACCATCTACAAAAAGAAAGTAACACTAAAGAAAAGTTACCAGCTAGGTTTTTGTTAGAATCGATGTTTTTATTATATTCGATGGATAAGACTTTTTTGAAAAAACCTACAAAAACAAAAACAAACCAAGAACAAATAATTAAAATTGAGAAGAAAACTACTCCCCCTGTTTTTATATAATTGATTTTCTAGAGTTTTCACACATATTAAGAAAATATATTAAATTGTAAATTTAAATATATTATTTTTTGTGCTAAACAACTTTCTGTAACTTTTAACCAATAGTAATTCAATAAAATCAATTAATATGTCTTGAAAAAAAAATTTCTAAAACATCAAGTATTTGAAAACGGAGCGAGTATATCTTATGTGTATTAGCAAAAGCAACGAACAAACGAATGGAGAAAAAATAAATACCAACAAAAAAATCGTTAGAAACATTAGAACATAATATCAAACCTAAAAAAGATGAAAGCTGTAAAATTAGTTTTGCATTGAATCGATAAAGCAAAAAATATATATATATAAAAATTCGGGCCACACTTATCTTCTGTAATAATCGAATAGAAAAAGAATATTTTCTATTTATCATAATACATATATTCCTTTTTAATACTTTTTTGAATACTAATTGTAATAGATTTTCTTGTTTGATAAATTATTTTCTGTTTAACAACTCTAAGAAATTTTCCTAATTTGAATATTTGACATAGCAACACTATTGATTGATTTAAATCATATGTGGACGGCTACGCGTGGGTTTATTTTATCGATGAGTCTAATATATATTTGGACTTGCTAATTTTTAAGTGATATATAGATCGACGTATACGAATGCAAAAGTGCAATGGTAAAAAGATGAAAATATCATATATAATTAATTAATTACTTTATCATAAATAGTAATTTGTATCGGTTAGTAATTTATAATAAATACTAATTATAAATGATATTTCATGATCCTTTCTGTATATTTGGCAACAATTCACGAAATCTGTGATTCAAATAGTAAAGTATGCAAGACTAAATTCATATATTTTTGGTTAATTATATCCCACTAAAACTAAATATTAAAAGCATGTAAACACAAATTGATTAATATACACATTTTTTCTATTATTTTACCCTTTTTGTTGGGAAAATATTTTTTACCTTTATTAGTTGTGACAACAAAATTCTAGCATTTGTAGTTTGACATGTTTGCTCATCCACCTATTATTATCTTTACCATATCAGCAATCTCTCAACTATCATTCTCCAATTTCAACTTCAAGCCATTAAATTTTTCATCATGCTTGCTTTCTAGGATGGTAATAACATTTGGCACTAATTGATTTTACGATTGTCAAATAAAATTCAATGTTTGCATTTTTTTAGCTTTAATATCCATGTATTCTATTTTACCCTTTTAAGAATTAAATAAAAAAGCTTATAAAAAATTTTCAAACTGAACTGGAAAAAAAACAACAAAAATAAAATTAATTTATACTAAATACTTTTAAAAATTAGAAATTTTCTATTCACAATAGAAAAAAATTAACTTAATTCTCAATTTTGATGTGGACTATAATTATTGGCTATTTAAAATTCTATGTAGACTATCTTAACATCATGTAGGTTCAACCTTTTTTCACTAATAAATTTTGACACTATTTGATGTTAAGATTATCATGTAAAATTCAATGATTCCAATTTGTTTTTAGCTTTAATCAAGTAGGTTCAACCTTTTTTTACTAATAAAATTTGACGTTATTTGATGTTAAGATTATCTAGTAAAATTCAATGATTCCAATTTGTTATTAGCTTTAATCATACATAGATTGTATTTTACCTTTTTAATGATATATTTATTTTCTTATATGGAAAATTTTGTAAGAAAAATAAAATAAAACTTAAAATAAATAGAAGTTTTCTATTAACGATTAAAAAAAATTTAACTTACACTAAATGTTTAAAAAATAGAAGTTAATATCTTGAAAAAAAAAATAGCCAAACTCATAATATGAATCCAACTATAAAAGACAAAAGTAGTTAACATATTTTTATTCATTGTCAAAATATATTATAATAACTGAATAATTGTTACCACAATTCAACTTCTGACTATCTTTCTTTCCATATTTTTGTGTGTAAACTCCTTCTTCCACCTTCTCAATATATTTTTAAAATATATTGTTAAAACTTTAGATTTAAGAAAATATATTTTTAAAATATATTATTTCTTTCTATATTTTTCACTCCGCCAAGTTAGATAACCAAATGTGGTGGCACCTTTTAAATAATAGTTTGATTGACAAAAAAAAGTTAAATATTTTGTTATATTTAATAGAAAATCATATCATAGTTTCCTTATCTCCTATGCTATTTCATATTATCAAAACTACATTACAATTAAGAATGTTTCTTAATTTATCCGATTAATGTAAATATTGATGTAGACCAATAGAATTTTGTTTTTAAATCTTATGTTTGATAAGGATTATTTTTCCAACGGTAGCTAGATGAAGCATGTTCGAAGTTAGTTTATGGTGGTATTATAACAATAGCTAGATATAAACAAATAATATTTACCATATAGGTCTTTGTTCATGTTGACTATTTCTTCAAATTCTGCAAAAGAACAGATTCTAAACTTTTGCCTTTCAATCAAGTGGCCACCATCGACGACCTTATACAACTTTCCTAGCAGGGTGAATTGGATAAAAAATTGTGAGAAGACACCATGTAGCTTGTCTTGTTATTAATGGCTAAATTTTTTTTTATCTTGTAGATTTCACCGGGTTTGATCTTTCCCTTATAGTAGCCTATTCGGTTTGCTGTAATGAATGCTTGGATCAAGATTGACTGCATAAATTCATGTTAGAAGGTTTTTAGTTATGATTTACTAAAACGTTTACTTATGATATATCTCATTCTCACTATATATAGAAAATACAAATAGTAATCATTAAATAAATAATGAGATTGTAAGGATAAAGAAGCATCGATTAAATAAAGTTTTGATCAAGGAAGAGTTTAGGACTTGGGACACAAGTATGTCAATTAACAACATATAAGTCTTAAACGCTGCAGATATGATTATGTCAAGTATCTCAATGGTTCGAGAAACCATGATGATGAGAATTCTGCTAAACGTAACAATTATGTGACATATTTTATATTTAGACATAAATCAGTTTTCGATTTTTAATTACCTCTACTCGATGAGCAACAACTCGAAAGTGGATGACCCTGAAAACAATTTCCTTGTTAGTAAAATCTTTTTCAAGATCGTCAAAAACCAAGTATGGAAAAACATGGATGGAAGGAGAAGAAGCTACATTTGGTGCCACTAAAACAATCAAAGAACTCTATTTTAAGCTAAGAAAAAGCTATATCGTGTTGGTAGAAGATGTGGGGATAAACTGCTTACATAGAACCGAGAATTAATTTTCTTCTCCCAATAGTATTAGGAACTTTTGAATTTTCTTTTCCCAAAAATAATAGGAACTAATCCCGATTTTTTTTCCCTTGTTTAGTAGTACTTATCATTTTTTATATTAATTGGATACTGAAACTTAGTGTAGAATATATGGGCTCCTATTATTATTAATCTACTATTTAATTGTTATTATTTCATTTTTTTAAAGAATATTAAAGAAAGAAAATATCGATTTTTAAATAAAAAGAAAATATTAAAAGAAAAGAAAATTTAAATATGAATTGGAAAAAAATAATTAATGACATGTCTAATAGTGATTGGTTGAATTAAATCCTAGGTGGACGGTCTTAGGAGATAGTAGTTTTAACTTTTATATAGTATAGACTAGATTTTATACCCACGCTACGCGTGGGTTTGTTTTATCGATGAGTTTAATATAAATTTGGATTTACAAATTTTTAAATTAGCAGGGATTGACATATACGGATGCAAAAATATAATGGTAAGAAAATGAAGCAATCGTAGAGAATTAGATAATTAATTTATGAATTTGTATTGTTAATTTGTATTTGTTCAATCCACACTTTATTGAAGTTAGTTGGCAGGCATATTCGGATTCTCTGTTTTTTCATCTAGACTATAAACATTCTACTCTCAATGTATTCCCTAGACAAAAGTCAAATGAGATCATTTGTAGATTTATATGTTTAAAATCAATTGATAATTATATAGCTGTTCTACATTTAACTAATTTTGTAGTTCTTCAAAAACAGTTTGTCAAACATATTAATTTAATCGACTGT
Organism: Arabis hirsuta; assembly: GCA_964056655.1. Classification (NCBI taxonomy): domain Eukaryota; kingdom Viridiplantae; phylum Streptophyta; class Magnoliopsida; order Brassicales; family Brassicaceae; genus Arabis; species Arabis hirsuta. The sequence continues at coordinate 20,409,315 of OZ053299.1, read as the reverse complement.
AAAATTTTAAATTATTAGGAAAACCCAGTTTAATTACTTCAAATATGTGGAGTTATAATCCAGACTCATGATACTTAAATTTTACTTTCTCATAGAAGATTAGCTTTGTTGAATATTTGCAACTACCACCATATGTCCAAAATCCATCAAAGACATTTCAACTTGAAAAGTTATTGATGATTATTAGTATTTCAGATACCCTTTGATGATATAATCACACACAAAGCCAATCTAGTACGTGGTCCAACTAATTTTTAAGTATATTATACTCTCTCTGTTTTACTCTCAAACTCTAAATTACCTCTCATGATCCTTTTTTTTTCTTTGACAACAATCCATTGAGTCTCTAATTCAAATACTAAAGATATGCTAGACTAAATCTATTGATATCTGGCTAATTTTATCTCACTGGAACTAACTATTAAAGCACAATGTAGACACCAATCAATCAATGTAAAACAAATTCTATTATTTTATCTTTCTTACGACAACAAAATTCTAGCATTTGTAGTATAACATGTTTGCTCATCCACTCTATTCTCTTCTTTAACCATATTAACAATCTCTCAACTCTGCTATTATTCTCCACCTTTAGCTTCAAGCCATTAGATTTGTTATCAAACTTGTTTTATAGGTTGCCAGTAGCATTAAAAGAAAATAAATTTACTAATAAAATTTGATGATCTGTAATGTTAGGATTATCAAGTAAAATTCAATGTTTCCAATTTACTTGTAGTTTTAATATCCAATTATCCATATATTTTATTTTATCCTTTTAAGAATTAAATGGAAAAGCTTGTAAAAATAGAAAAAACTAAACTTAAAAAAAATAGAAATTTTCTATTAAAAAGAAAATTAACTTGTAATAAATGCTTTACAAAAATAAATGTTCTCTATAAACCAAAAAAAATTAATATAATTTTAAATGTTGATATAGACAATAGTTGTTGGTTTCAAAATATTATGATTTCACATTTAGCACAAAGTAATGTCTACGTTACAACAAATTATGTGTAGCTAAAGCAAAAAAACAGAAATGCTTTACAAAAATAAAAGTTCTCTATAAACAAAAAAAAAATTATCAGAATTTTAAATGTTGATATGGAATATAGTTGTTGGTTTCAAAATATTCTGATTTCACATTAAGCACAAAGTAATCTCTACGTTACAATAAAATTATTTGTAGCTAAAGCAAAAAAAAAAGTAAAAATTTAAACCTTAGAGGCTTGAACATAGGCTGTTGAGCTCAAAAGAAGTTTGAAACTCTATATCCATAGAGCTAAGTCTGAATGTAATAATAACGGCGCAACAATAGTATATGAGAGATTGTGTAACAATAGAGAATATGAAAAATTACGTCAATGAATAGCAAATATATGAGGAACAATGGGAAAGGAAGAAAAAATAAAGAAACAAATTCACACCTCATGTTATAAAGAAAAAACTTACAAAACTAAAAAATATTTCACCATATAAAAAATAAAGTAACACTAAAGAAAAGTTACCAGCTAGGTTTTTGTTAGAATCGATGTTTTTATTATATTCGATGGATAAGAATTTTTTGAAAAAACTTACAAAAAAAAAAACAAACCCAGAACAAATAATTAAAATTGAGAAGAAAACTACTTCATCTGTTTTTATATAATTGATTTTCTAGGATTTTCACACATATTAAAAAAATATATTAAATTGTAAATTTAAATGTATTATTTTTTGTGCTAAACAACTTTCTATAAATTTTAACCAATAGTAATTCAATAAAATCAATTAATATGTCTTGAAATTCACAATTCATCTTTATTACTTCATTAAAACTGCATAAAAATGTAAAACATCAATCTTTAAAAAAAAAAATTCTAAAACATTAAGTATTTGAAAACGGAGCGAGTATATCTTAAGTGTATTAGCAAAAGAAACGAACAAACGAATGGAGAAAAATAAACACCAACAAAAAAATCGTTAGAAACATCAGAACATAATATCAAACCTAAAAAAGATGAAAGCTGTAAAATTAGTTTTGCATTCAATCGATAAAGCAAAAATATATATATATATAAATTCGGACAACACATATCTTCTGTAATAATCGTATAGAAAAAGAATATTTTCTATTTATCATAATACATATATTTCCTTTTTAATACTTTTTTGAATTCTAATTGTAATAGATTTTCTTGTTTGATAAATTATTTTCTATTTAACAACTCTAAGAAATTTTCCTAATTTGAGTATTTGACATAGCAACACTATTGATTGATTTAAATCATATGTGGATTTATTTTATCGATGAGTCTAATATATATTTGGACTTGCTAATTTTTAAGTGATATATACATCGACGTATACGAATGCAAAAGTGCAATGGTAAAAAGATGAAAATATCATATATAATTAATTAATTAATTTACCATAAATAGTAATTTGTATCGGTTAGTAATTTATGATAAATACTAATTATAAATGATATTTCATGATCCTTTCTGTATATTTGGCAACAATTCACGAAGTCTGTGATTCAAATAGTAAAGTATGCAAGACTAAATCCATATATATTTTGGTTAATTCTATCCCACTAAAACTAAATATTAAAAGCATGTAATACACTTTTTCTATTATTTTACCTTTTTTTGTTGAGAAAATATTTTTTACCTTTATTAGTTGTGACAACAAAATTCTAGCATTTGTAGTTTGACATGTTTGCTCATCTACCTATTGTCATCTTTACCATATCAGCAATCTCTCAACTATCATTCTCCAATTTCAACTTCAAGCCATTAATTTTTTCATCGTGCTTGCTTTCTAGGATGATAATAACATTTGGCACTAATTGATGTTATGATTGTCAAATAAAATTCAATGTTTCCATTTTTTTTTAGCTTTAATATCCATATATTCTATTTTACCCTTTTAAGAATTAAATAGAAAAGCTTATAAAAAAATTTCAAACTGAACTGGAAAAAGACAACAAAAATAAAATTAACTTATACTAAATGCTTTTAAAAATTAGAACTTTTCTATTCACAATAGAAAAAAATTAGCTTAATTCTCAATTTTGATGTGGACTATAATTATTGGCTATTTAAATTCTATGTATACTACCTTAACATCATGTAGGTTCAACTTTTTTTTCACTAATAAATTTTGACACTATTTGATGTTAAGATTATCAAGTAAAATTCAATGATTCTAATTTTTTTTAGCTGTAATCAAGTAGGTTCAACCTTTTTCACTAATAAAATTTGACGCTATTTGATGTTAAGATTATCAAGTAAAATTCAATGATTCCAATTTGTTATTAGCTTTAATCATACATAGATTATATTTTACCTTTTAATGATATATTTATTTTCTTATATGGAAAATTTTTTAAGAAAAATAAAATAAAACTTAAAATAAATAGAAGTTTTCTATTAACCATAAAAAAAAATTTAACTTACACTAAATGTTTAAAAAATAGAAGTTAATATCTTGAAAAAAAAATAGCCAAACTCATAATATGAATCCAACTATAAAGGACAAAAGTATTTAATATTTTTATTTATTGTCAAAATCTATTATAACAACTGAATAATTGTTACCACAATTCAACTTCTGACTATCTTTCTTTCCATATTTTTGTGTGTAAACTCCTTCTTCCACCTTCTCAATATATTTTTAAAATATATTGTTAAAACTTTAGATTTAAGAAAATATATTATTTCTTTCCATATTTTTCACTCCGCCAAGTTGGATAACCAAACGTGGTGGCACCTTTTAAATAATAGTATGGTTGACAAAAAAAAGTTAATATTTTGTTATATTTAATAGAAAATCATGTCATAGTTTCCTTATCTCCTATGCTATTTCATATTATCAAAACTACATTACAATTAAGAATGTTTCCTAATTTATCCGATTAATGTAAATGTTGATGTGGACCAATAGAATTTTGTTTTTAAATCCTATGTTTGATAAGGATTATTTTTCCAACGGTAGCTAGGTGAAGCATGTTCGAAGTTAGTTTATGGTGGTATTATAACAATAGCTAGATATAAACAAATAATATTTACTATATAGGTTTTTGTTCATGTTGACTGTTTCTTCAAATTCTGCAAAAGAATGGATTCTAAACTTTTGCCTTTCAATCAAGTGGCCACCATCGACGACCTTATACAATTTTCCTAGCAGGGTGAATTGGATAAAAAATTGTGAGAAGACACCATGTAGCTTGTCTTGTTATTAATGGCTAAATTTTTTATTTATCTTGTAGATTTCACCGGGTTTGATCTTTCCCTTATAGTAGCCTATTCGGTTTGCCGTAATGAATGCTTGGATCAAGATTGATTGCATAAATTCATGTTAAAAAGAAGATGTGGAGATGAAGTGCTTACATAGAACCGAGAATTAATTTTCTTCTCCCAATAGTATTAGGAACTTTTGAATTTTCTTTTCCCAAAAATAATAGGAACTAATCCCGATTTTTTTTTCCATGTTTAGTAGTACTTATCATTTTTTATATTAATTGGATACCGAAACTTAGTGTAGAATATATGGGCTCCTATTATTATTAATCTACTATTTAATTGTTATTATTTCGTTTTTTAAGGAATATTAAAGAAAGAAAATATCGATTTTTAAATAAAAAGAAAATATTGAAAGAAATGAAATATCGATTTTTTTTAAAAAAAAATATTGAAAAAGGACATGTAGCTTTTTGATTGGCATTATCAATTTAAAAAAAAATGAAACAACATTTAAATATGAATTGAAAAAAATTAATTAATGACATGTCTAATACTGATTGATTGATTTAAATCTTATGTGGACGGTCTTAGGAGATAGTAGTTTCAACTTTTATATAGTATAGATAAGATATTCAACCGCATAATTTGATCTAAACCAATAAAAAAGCCAAATAGCATCTTTATAACCTTGAGACAACTTGACAGTGTTGTTTATAATAGACTAATATTTTTAATTTATGCATTAAATTCGTGATTTGGGTCCATAATCTACTCTTTTTTTCTCAATCAATTTAAATCACTAACTTAAGAATAATTTTAACTCATGGTTTGAAATAAATACATTTCTAATATCTTTTCTGCAACGATAATGGATATCACAAAAGATACGAGGTGAAAAACAAAAAGCAATAGAATTCTGAGAGGCATTCTAGAAGGAGAAAAAAATTTACCCATTTCTCAGACTCTTGTTGTATGTGTTGCTTAATTTTAAACCTTCGATATGATTATTTCACAAATTAAACCCTTGACACATTTGGGCCAGTTTCAGTGTTTTTGTTGTTTCCGTACCCCAAAAGCAAAAACCAAAACGAAGTCGTAGTCGTTGTTAAATGAAGAAAATGTCAAAATGTCGTCACAACAATCCTTTGCAGCTTTTTATCAAAAAAAGAAAAAGAAAAAAAACAATACGCCTAAGCCAAACTGAAGTACTGAAAGTTTCGATAAAACTCCCAATGACCTTTTCTTCGTTTCACTGAAGCAAATCAAACAGCATTGGAGACCAAATCATAGCTCGTCATCTTCATCTCCTCCGTCTTCTTCTCCCCCAGCTGGTTTTTCATTCACCGCAATAAGCTCTGTGTCAAATATCAGCGTTGCACCACCTGAAGTATGCAAGATTGTTTTTAGTTCTAAAGTAGAAAACCCGTATCGTGACAACATTGAATAGAGATGTTAAAAGCTTATACCAGGGATAGTAGGCGGAGAGCCTTGTTCCCCATAACCAAGTTTTGCAGGTATCTTTAACATGCGCTTCTCACCAACACAGGCACCTAGCAAGCCTTGATCCCAACCTGCAACAAAACCGAATATTACCACTTGAGGAATTAAGAGCATGGAACAAAAGGAGAGACTAAAAGGTCAAAAGCCAGCGTGTAAGAGCCAAGCCACAACCTTTGATAACCTGACCACTGCCTAACTCAAACTCAAACGGATCTCCTCTTTCAAAGCTTGAATCGAATACGGTTCCATCGGTAAGTTTTCCCTGACACAAAACACTACGTTACACAGGAACAACACCAAACTTTGAGACAGATGGTCCTGCTCAAACATGTTGTTCATGACAATGATGAATCTGATTTTGTAGTAAGCTTACCCTATAGTGCACCTTGATCCTATCACCTTTGTGAGCCTTATGTTCACACGTTTTTGGCTTATACTACAAAGGGACCAAAACAGAACACAGATCAATCAAAACCACCAGACAGAAAGAGAGAATATTGTCTCGAACAAAACAAAACTCGCAGATGTAGCTTAACATTTATAGCAATCCAATGAAAACAATGGAGAAGAAAAGAAACACTACAACGATGGGATCCGACATCACTATTATAGCTGAAAATTCATGTATGCTCGGATCGGAACGAACCAAGGTAATCAGGAAACGAAGCTACAACTTTACTATCGCGCTTAACAATACAGTAGATCGCGAAAAAGAACTTTACCTTGACCCCGATCTGCAATTCCGACACGTCTCCCGTCTTCTTGGCAAAACCTATGCAAACAAATAAACAGATCCAATACACCGAATCAGATAGAAAACCTGGAATTAAAGAGATCCATGTTCTAGAGATTTGTCAGAAAATGAGAAACAAATTGATAAAGAAGAGGGTCGAAACAGATAATCACTGGATCAGAACCTTGGATTGCAATGAGAGAGAAGAGTGTGAAGAATAGGGAGTAACGGAGACACATCTTGCTCGCCTCTTGAGTTTTTCTTTTTCTTCACTGTCTCTATCTGTTTGTTTTGTTATTTACTAGTATCTTAGAGAAACTGAGTAGAGGTAATCTTGCGAAAACGTACTATTTCCCCTTTGGAACTTTCATATCACACCAGATACACCCAGAATGTTTGCTTCGTACAATTTCCCCACAACATAAAACTTACCTCTCTATTTCCCCTTTAATATTTTCACCCAAAATGCAAATCAGATTTCAATTTACACCCAGATCGTTATATATTGGTTTATTATTGACCGAGATTTGGTTAATTATCTAATTATAAACCAAAACCGATTTTTAATCGATTTTAAACCAGATAATTGTCAATTACCCGACCCGGTTTATGACCCAAAATCCGACGACGAGAAACAAATTCCGATTGCGAGAAACAAAATCCGACTAACACCCAGAAACAAAATTGCGATGGCGTCTCTCTACTCAAAAATCGATTAACACCCAAAATCCCACAACGAACCCAGCAATAAATCCGATTAACTCCCAGAATCCAACCGCCAAAGAACCCTAAAATCTCTCTACTCAAAATTCAGCAACCGCCGCCAGAATCCATCATTGCGAGAACCCCAAACTGCAATGGCACTGTCATCGGCACCCGACATGGATTCAGATGGAGAGGATCGAGACGAACGAAGGAAATTTGATATCGAGCAAGGCTTAATGGACTTTGTCAACGAACCTCCGGTGAAGCACAACGTATATCCTGATACGGATAGCGATGAGGAGGACGAAGTCCACAGGATGTTTACGAGGCAAGAGATCAACCATGGTGATGGTGTCTTGTTTATAGGACAAGAGTTCATGAATGAAGTGGCGTATAAAGAAGCTGTCCTCGACTACGTGATGAGAACAGGTCGAAATCTCAGGCAATACAAGTATGACAAAGTCAAAGCCGGTTTCAAATGTCAAGGAGGAGATGGTTTTTGTCGTTGGCGCATCTACTGCTCAATCGTAAGAAAAATTGGAAAGTGGAAGGTAAAAAGGTTTGAGAATACGTATAGATGTGTTCCTAATGGTGCATGTGAGATGTTTAGAGTTCCTGTCATTACTTGTTTGTTTCTTGACAAGTTACAAGCCAATAAAACTTGTTTACCTAACGAATCTGCCAACATATTGGCAACTCGTAGAACAAAAAAAAAAAAAACTTTCTAAAATGAGAAGCCAACATACTGATCTCGAAGATAAGATTGTGGATTTCCGTATTCGATTCCTTTTTTTGCAGTGAGTTAATCAAAACTTGTGCATCAGAATATACGTGTAAGTTCTCCACCCTTTTTTCTCGAGCCTTCATGGAGGCTTTGATGATTGCCCAAGCCTCGGCTGATAAAGCCGAATGAACATTTGGTAAGAACTCTGAATGTTCCTCCACCGTGTCCTCTGCTTCGTATGTAAGGTGCCATCCCAGTCCCGCTTTTGCTTTATCCTTATCCCAAGCAACAACGATAAAGTGTACTCTTCCGTCTGGTTGCATATGGTTCGCCTGATATATTGATACTGCTTCTCGTTTCTTTATGAGTGATTCTTGAGCCACCTGCCACGACTTTGCTTCGCTAATAGCATTGCCTATTATCTCCTCTGGTGTATGGCTTATGTTCTTGAATATTAGGAGATTCTGAGCCGACCACATATTCCAGCAAATCCAGAATGCTAGAGAGGCCGACGTAACTCCAATTAGTGGTAAAACTTGAAGTCGGCTGAAGTCGTAATGTAATCAAGAGTTGAAACAATGTCTAGCGTCCAATATGACATTTGTCAAAACAATTTCGCACGTGACGGGTTATTTCTTGATACAAAGTTATATGTTTATTTTTTTTTCTGTTTAAATTTTTTCCACTTAAAACATTTTCAAAATTTTGACAAATCCTCTTTCTAATAATATGTGAAATGCAAAAATGCAAGGAAAAACAAAATCAACACCGCTTTTTAGAGGCAGCAATAACCACACAAGGAAATCAATATAAAGAGTCGATGGAATCGAAGATTTAGTATTCCCTTACCTTATCCAATCTGCTTTCACTTACTCCTCCCATCAAATCGCCATGGACAGCTCTCTCTCTCACCAAGGATCCCTCTCGTTTCCCCCGTCGCGTAGCAATCCCGCCAGACGAAGAATCAGCGGCGATTGTGTTCTCCCCTTCCGGCGTAAGGTCCGGTACGATTCTACAGTGGTGGTTGTGGCTGCGGGAGCGAGCCTCGACGCGCCTCTCGTGCCTTCCTCGGCTCAGGGAAGGTTTCTAAGCAGCATCTTGCTTAAAAAACGGCAGCTCTTTTACTTCGCCGCCGCTGATTTGCTCAAACAGCTCGCCGATGATAAGGAAGCCGCCTTGTCTCGCTTGTTCCTCAGCTCTGGATCCGTTGAAGCTTCTCTCCACAGGTTCGCCTAATTGTAGGAAACATAAACTGTCGCCGAATCCAGGAAATCTTGATTTCTTCCTTGAATCTTGCGTAATATCATCATTTTTGGTGAATTTACCATTCTTATCATCATCATATGATCAAAAACAAATTTCTTCTATGCTCCACTTGTTTCCGTTTACAGTTCATGTTTGGCTTTTCGATGGACGCTGATTTGATTCCATATTTGGTTTCCAGAAGGATAGCTCTACTCAAGGAACATTACTGCCGAACTGCAATCAAAGACATAATGTACATGTTGATCTTGTACAAATTCTCAGAGATAAGAGTGCCTCTTGTTCCAAAGCTCCCAAGTTGCATCTACAATGGAAGACTTGAGACCTGGCCCTCAAAAGACTGGGAGCTTGAATCAATTCATAGCTGCCATGTCCTCGACCTCATCAAAGAACACAGTAATGCAGTCATCAGTTTAAGACTTGATTCAACTTTGACTAACAATCAGGCAACAACCGAGATAGATAAGCCTCATCTTAGTAAACTATACACAGCTTCAATCCTGTATGGATACTTCTTGAAATCCGCTTCCCTCAGGCACAACCTTGAATGCTCCCTATCACAACAGCATGGAAGTCTCACCAAGCATCTGAGACATTACATTTCCGGGTTCGACCCCAAGATATTGCAGAGATGCACAAAGCCAAGGTCACAGGAAGCTAAGAACCTGATAGTGAAGCAGAGACTAGCTCTTTTCGGTCCCGTGGATAGCCAAGAGATCATCGTAACATCGTTCTCTAGCCTCAAGAGGCTGCTTTTTGAGGCTGTGGCGTTTGGTACGTTTCTATGGGACACAGAGGAGTATGTTGACGGCGCATTTCAGCTCAAGGAGAATGAGAATGCAGAAGAAGAAGAAAATAGCAGTGTATGAACAAGTTTTCTAGAAAAAAATAGCAGTGCTTAAAAATCTTTTTGGTGCACACTCTATATATATGTGTAGAGAGAGACGAAATGTTTCTACGGGATCTATGGCTATGGTCGTTCCTTTTCTCTATAGTTTGCGTGATTATATATATATAGGGTATTCTTGTGTAATGATTAATAAAGAGACTGGCTTTTAAATATGAGTTTTGTTACTATTTCTCCTTAAATTATCTTGTGACCTTTAGTCGATTGAACGGTTTGCGGACATATGAAAACCCTCTAAGCCTTGAACAACGTAAGAAATTCCAAAGATATGCAAACAGAGTCAAATCGAGTTGGAAGACAGAATCGGGTTTAAAAGTGAAGGTTGTTTGAGCCAAGGGAAAGTGAGGTCACTTTGGCCGGTAGGAAGTTTGTTGTTTCACTTTCAGCTAAGAAACTCCTGAAAGCTTCTTTGATCGTATCTTCTTCCTTAGCTTGAATCTATTTTTTCCGTAGCTAATACACTACATATAATATAATTGCAAGACTTATTAAAATTATGTTAGAATTTGTGACCATGAACTCGACCAAAATTCGTCCTTCAAAAGTCAAAAAGGAGAGTACAAGCCAAAAGGTGCAAAACTATAGAGAATAAAGAATCGCCATAGCCATAGACCTGGTAGAAACAATTCGTGAAATGATGTCGAAACCAAATCTAGAGAAGAATGTCATGATAAAGTTTTGCAGGCATTAGAAGCAAAAAACCAGACCATTCACGACCTTCATTTCAATAATTTTTTTTTTTTTTGTATTTAGCATTGCATTCGATGAACATCATAAGTGTTGTAGCAATGAAAGGATAAAAACAGAGAGTTTGTAACCGAAGGGCTAGTTCTCTATGACGACTCCAACTCAAGAAGCTTCTTACAAGCTAACGAGAGTAAGAGGCGATTTGAAAAGACAAAAACCCTCTGATAAACTGTATCAATCAAAAACCAACTCATGATGAGAGACAGATTCATAATACTACTTCTAGAGATAAAGTCAAAATATTTCTAAGTACTTATCACGACAAAACTAAATAATAAGATAAATTTAAGAGTAATTAGAAAAACCACCATACTCTAGGTCATCAACACATGATAAAACCCAACGTTTAAAATAAAGTCCAACACCAAATGATAAAGAAAACCCAACGGTGAAGTGAAGATGTGTTACATCAAAGAGAAGATGTGCTACATCATGTCTTCATGGGTACAAAAAAAACTGTATTTTATGCTTTTGCTGGATGTGTAAGGGACAAGATGTTTGATGTTAAACACATAAACAGTATTCATGTGTGGAGGCAAATGAAGGCGGTACGCGTTATTGTTTATCTTCTCCACCACATCTAATTGGTCCAACCTTGCTTGTCTTCAGCTTGTTGTCGTATTTGGTGGAAATCTATCATTTGTGAACACTTCCCAAACCTTATCACCCACTTTGAACTGGAGGTCTCACCTCTGCACATCAATATCCCCTTATTATTTAGCCGCATCAAGCGCCATGTTAGTACAAACCTGAGAATGCATATCAACAAAGTCACAAGCACGACCATGAAAAATGTTGCTCAATTAAAGTATATCATTACTCTTGTTGTTAATAATCATAATATTGCATTAATTTCGGGTTTAATCTGTATAGATCTATTTTTTAATCAATAAGGAAGCTTGTATTAAATATTCATGGCTTGAGGTTGCGTACCATGATTTGTGGGTCCTCACCAGATTAATTGTTGTATTTTAACGTATAGAAGAGATGAAGACAATTTAAGGGATTGACAACTTATGTGGTTGCATGGAGGATCGCTAGGATGCATTACTAATAGGGAACAATTCTTGAATTCAGGAGGAGTTGCAGCTGGATGGCGATGGCAAGATGATACAAATCCAAGGGCTATTGGATTTTGAAATCATTGTATTATGTTACTTTATGGTAATGTGTAATTCCCTAAGGTAACGTGTAGTTGTATTGTATAACAATGCGCATAATAAAGATATGTATTTTTTTTTACAATATATGTATTGTGATTTTGATGTGTTGTATTGTCACATATGCAATGCGCATTCAAGAGACATGCATATTTGTAATGTAAGATTTGTAAGAGTGATCATGAATTGTGATTACTGATTTTGAAAGCTTGATTTTATGATTATGCGGTGTATTATTATCACTAATTATATTTATTTCTCACACAATAAGTATAGTGAGTGCTAGGATGATACCACATCTAATAATTTTATATTGTCCAGCCCTTTGTGTTGCGGTTTTAACGCATTCTAACCCGTGTTTTCAGTGGTTTATCGAGTCTTTTCTCTGTTTTTAGAATCTTTTCAGGTTGAAATGCGTTTGGAACGAGTCTAAAGTAAGATGGACCAAGAAAAGGAAAAAAGGGACAAAAATGCTGAAATTGACCTCACGATCGACCGATCCGAATTTATACAAAACATCGGATCAGTCCAGGATCGACCGAAGGAGGAGGGCTACATTTCTGACGATCGGATCAATCGATCCGCATGTGGATCGGTCGATCCTGACCCTAAACCGGCAAAAAAAATGGAAAATTTCATATTTCCTTATTCTATTGGGTTTTGCCTCTAAGATTTGGACCAGCACGTGATTTTGACCTATTTATTCGAGTTTTTAGCCATTGTTTAGGCTACGCTTTATTTTCTATCAGACTTTTTGATTCTAAGTTTTTGGGAGAAGATCTCTAACCCTATTGACAATTCAGAGAAGATTTCTAAGCCTTATTGTTTATCTATTGATTTTTTTATGTCTTTCATGAATTCTTCTTATGATTTGATATCTATCATGTCTGAGTAGTTTTCTAATTAGGTTTTAGGGTTTCAAAGGGATTTCAAGGTTTGATTGATGTTGATTTAGGGATTGATAACTTGGTTTCTTCATCTAGGTTGTTCGTATTGCTGGAACTTGATTAGCTACCTTGTTTCTGATCTTAGGTTGTTTAACGCATCAAAAGTGTTTGTTTAAAAGCCTGAAATAACCTATTTGAGCAAAGCATCCCTAGCCAACAAAAGCTGATGTTAGGGTGTTTTGTGAACATATCAAACTCGACCATTAATGCATGTTTAACCTCTTGAATTCAAACGACAGTTTAGGATTTTAGGTTGTTAGGCATAGTAATTGATGCTACGACAGTAGATCAATTTGATTTTGTGATTTGAGTTTTAGAACGATTACTACTGCTTTCCCTGACAATTTATATGATTACCAATGCTTGTTATTCATAAGTTAACATATTTTACTTGTTTTTTTCATTTACATATTGCAATTCACAATCATATTTTTTGTCTTACCTTAGTTTCATTCTCATAAATTCGTAGTGTGATACTTGGTCCTTGTGGATTCGATCCCTGCATTACTACAATCATTTGCTGTGCACTTGCAGTAATTATATAGGGTTAAAACCTGTGTTATCACCCTCACCTTTTATCGTTTTTGTTTCAAGAAACTTAACTAGTAGTCGGAAGAGAAACATGACATCTAAAGTAGATTTATGTAACGTTGTTGTTATTTCTTTAATGTGTTTTGATTGGTCGATCCAGGTGTGTTTTTGTAACTCGTCTTTTGATTACCTATATGAATAAAACGCATTTGATATTGTTTCTTAAATATGATGCTACGTCTAGTCCATGTGAACTAATTGATGTAATGTTTGACTTTGTAATCATCGGGATGGTCTTTTACATGAAATATTAGGCTGCCGAATTTGTTCTGAAAAAGCTTGACTAATCTAGTAAAAGATTCGCAATATAGCATCTCCATCTTTCTAGATGTGTGACAAGTGTTGTTGCATTGTATTTATCGTCATCAAAATGAAATGAGATGTTACAAGAGCATGGGATGTTCATCTGAGAACATCATTGTTGTTGTATTTTTGTGAGTAAGAATAGGCGACAGATTTAACTCAACTTCTCAACGTGTGGAGATTCGACTCTTCCTATCAGCTTCCAACAATGAGAAGACGTTCCTATAGCATGGCTAAGATAGCTTACCGAGAAGATAAAATGGGGACTGCCCATCCAAAATTCTCTGACACTCAAGTTAGAATATGACAACATAACTTAGATGAAGAGCCAAAATTATGGGGAAAGAAAAAGATGGTTTAGTTTGGGACTGTCTATGATGTGATACGAATCCCAATATGATTTTCATAAAGAAAGGCAATATCTCTGATGTTGGGATGTTCGCGTATTGATCATCCCAATATGGTCTTCAACAATATATAGTTCATTAAGTTTCTTTAAAAATATGTCTACAATGTAATTTTCATGTGTCACGATATGAGTGGCGGCCAGAATATCACCTGGCCCCAACAGTTTTCCACATTTCATTGCAAGTAGGAAGTAGAATTTGGATGGTTATTTTGTGTAAGGTATATGAAACCATACAAGACATTTGTTGGTCTCGTTACGCTTCACGAAGACAAAACAGGAGTCCGTTCATCTTTAACTATTTGCTCGTCTCGAAAGCGAATGCAACATTTCTCAGAAAGATTTGCCCAATCCAATACATTTGTTACGAAAGAAAACATGCACACGTTTGTCCACTTGTCTGTCTAAAGAGCCGTTTAGCATCTCTGACAAACAGTGTGTAGTCAATATAAAATCCCCACTAATCCTTTGTAAGGTCACCACTAATCCTAATGTATGAACTCCTCCAGAAGGGTTAAGTTTTCCAAAAAAAAAAATAATCCTTATGTAAACTTGAAGTGAGTGCATTCAAAAACTTTGTGTAGATTGAAGGGTCAATTTGTCAAGTATCCATCCATATTGGTCTCAATGTTACAGAATATAGCCATCAAATTGAGCTATTGAAACAAGTAACCAATTGATTGATGAATTACCGATTATACCCTTCACTTTTGTCGATCCAAAAATGAAAAGAAATGAACATGCCGATGATCTTAGTTGTTGTTTCTGGCGAGTTCTTCAATGGCATGCATAGTGGAGGAAGAGAAAAATTGCATCGTGGAGAAATTAACTAGAGAGACGGCGTGATCAAAGAAGATTTTGGTGGAGAGTAAGTGATGGAATGATGGAAGTGTGATGGTGTTAAACCAAAGGAGAATATGGCTGGAAGATCCAGTGGTGTGATTTCAGATGAGACGTAGCCGGTTGAAGAAACCACTGATGCGTCATCCACTTCTTTTTCATTGAATTGATTAAGGTCTTTTATTTAGGCTGCTGCTAGGTAGATAAGCAAAACTGGGTCTACTACACATAGGCAAGACATGGTCGTTGAACCAAGATGAGCAAAACTGATGTACAATAACCAAAAATAAAATCTCATCCTCATAAACTTCTGGCAAAACATATTTTCTCAGGGGAACAAAAACAAACATAGACAAGTCCAGTGGATTCCCGTCAAAACTTTACGGGCTTGTAGCAAGTTTGTTGAAAGCGGCATGAACTCTCTCTTCCGTGAACATTCTATGGTTTTCATAGAAATCTAATATCTCCATTGCGATATTCTTCACCTGCCAATGTTCAGAATATACCGACTGATGAATGATTAAACAAGGCCTGATAATGGAAATGACCAAAATGTGCAGTTCAAAGTTCTAGTGACAATAGAGCTAATAATTTCTCAGATAACTAAGAGGACGAGAACAATGTAACAAGAGAAGTTTAAGATGGAGGAATTAAGAGTGTGCAACACACATAGACTTACTATGTTCATGTCCACAGAAAGCTCTTCAAACCATGTCCTTATATCTTTGTCTTTGTATACAGAAGCAATGTATATGCAAGCAAGTGTGATGAGATAAGGCGGATGTATAAGGATGAGGTCCATTCTGTAAGTGTCGTTGACAAGACCCCTATAGTTTCCACAAAAACTTAAGCATCAAGAGAGCATTTTACTTTTGCTTGCAAATCAAAACCTGTTTAACTGTGTTCAATTTAAGATTTTGTCAGATGCAGGTAAATGTTCTACGAGAGAATTATGCAATTGACTTCTTGATTCCAACACTTGATCCCCAAGCTTAATAAAGGACAAAAATCCTTTTGCTGCTATACTTACCAAGTTAAATGGGTCATACTTGTGTCACTGATTCCAGAATCCTGCAAGAACCTGTAAAGCAAGAAAATGAATCAAAAGGAAATGCATGAAGGATTTTGTGTTTGGCTGATTTGAGAGGCAGCTTCATATCGACAAATAAGATCCCAAGCAAAAACACTTACTCAGGCATGGATCGGTATGGATGGAATACAACTAGATAGAAGTTCAAAGCTTCCAAGATCTTCATCTCCATTTCCAGAATATCTTTAATCTCATATCTGAACTTTTCATCAGCATCTGCAGCGTGAAGCACCCAATTTCATCAGACAAAGCTGGAGCAAATTTTCCCAATGAAGAAAGTTTTGACGCAGGAAAGAAAAGAATTACATAATTTTTTGATGTAGAAAACAAGAATTTTGGCATGCACCACACTCTCCTCTGCTTTACAAGCCAAATACAAGCAGGTGGGAGCAACAAGCCGAGGCTCATATTCCGTCAAACTCTTTCTGTCAAACACAGTAGACATAAATCAATGACCAAGCCTCGTGCCACACAAGAGTAACAGAAACTAGACCAGGCGTACCTTGTGTAAACACGTCGCATATAGGTTACTGCAGTTGCAACAACTCTGACTCGTATGAAAAATGCTAAATCAGTCAGCATTGTATCAAAGGACATTTCATAACTCTCTCAAGACTAAAAGAGGTGATATGTTGTCGAAAGACTTCACCTTTGCCTAATCTTAATGTGCTGTGCCAGTTTCGATATATCTGAAACGAACAAGAATGTGAAATGATGATCCATACGGCAAATCCGAAACTAAAGGACTAGCCAACAAAAATGGAGACCACCCTCTGAGATTATTCTTGTTGGAAAAATAACAAAGGAAATAAAGAAAAAAATATGAAAAAAAGGAAAGAGGTTTGAGAAATAAAAAGAATCTAGACATACAATTAGACATATGAAGCTTAATGAGCCTGAAATCTTCAACAGAGATCCCTCTCTGAGCATCAAGAGGATGAATAACATTAATCTCTTCTGGGTCCTTAAGCTCTTTGCTGTGCCAAGAAACCCAGAAACCAAAAAGGAATCAGGAAAACAGAAACTGGATAACAAGACCATCTCTTGCTTGATAGGAGATCTGTAATTGAAACCTACAAATGCGTTGAAGTCCAGAAATTCGAAGCCATTTTTTTTTCCCTTTTTCTTATCAGCCTTCTTCACGAGATGGCTTTCCTTTTCTCAATCTTATGGTGGAAAAACAAGCCCTACTTCATGTTTGTCAAAAGTAACTTTTTAGTTGACCATAATTATTGATAAAAAAAAAAACATTTATTAATTTGCAAAAAATTCTTATCTTAATTGAAAATTTTTTGTAAAACAAAACCAAATAATAATAAGAAACCTAGTTCTACTTTATTTTGGGAAATTGATCATCATATTCACTTGAGCTTGGAGGATGTCCTTATATGCTCTTGTGGCTTTGTTTCAATTCAGATATAACTTTCTAAAATAAAAAATTTATTTTTGATTTAAATTTTGTGTGTAAAAATAAAAAAATGACAAAAAACCAAAAAACCTTAATAAAATTTCATATTTACCGATCCAACCACCTTGAATTGGATCAACCCACACCCAAACCCGTTTAAATCGGATCACACTCTCCCTCTCCTCTTTAACTCGACAACGCATCAACTTCTTTTTAAAAAAAAAACACAAGTCCGCGACATTCCAACTCTCCCTCTTTTCGCTTCTTCTTTAACAAGTTCTAGTACAACCAATGATAACTGTTCGTAACTCGAAATCTAATTCGAAGGTAAGTCTGAATTCAAATCCGAGTAGAATTCGCGTCGAATTTAGGTTAAAATGTTTAACCGATTTTGAAAGTTATAATGTTGGGTTTGTTTGGTTTTTCTAAGATCAATGCCGCGCACGAAGAACCCAAGTTATGTTGGTGATTCGCCTCGAGGACAACCCGAAGTCAGAGTAGAAGTCGAAGTCCCTGATCGTTCGAATGACAGTGAGTCACATATAAATGACTCAGAAAAAACTGTGTCGGACTCCAGCCATTCCAAGGTATGTCTCAATACTGTGGCCAACTAAGTACAAATTGGTATAACTTGCTAGTTTTTGTAACTTAGTAATCGGTTTATAACTTGGTATAACTTGCTAGTTTTACTAAGGTACATCTTGGAATTGAATTCGGAAATAAAAAGGGTAACTTAGTAAATGTTGGTATAACTTGCTAGTTTTTGTAACTTAGTAATTAGTTAAATAACAAGTTATAACTTGTATAACTTGGTATAACCTGCTAGTTTTACTAAGGTACATCTTGGAATTGAATTCGGAAACAAAAGGGGTAACTTAGTAAATGTTGGTATAACTTGTTAGTTTTGTAGCTCAAATTCTGTGAAACAAACGGGATAACTTAGTATATATTGGTATAACTTGTTAGTTTTCTATCTCAAATTCTGTGAAACAAAATAGATAACTTGGTATAACTTGTTAGATTTTTGTAATATATTCCGAACTTTGTTAATTTTGTTACAACCTGTTTTGATTGCAGGATTCTAACGAGGAAGTCACGTTAGAACGGAAGCTAGATATGTACTTTCCACCGTCGGAATATACAAAGCTGTTTAAGATTTCGGCTAAGTGTTGTATCAAAGAGACGGTGGAACTCCTTCAAGGCCATCTTACACGGGATGAGATGTCATGGTTCCTCAATCACCCACAGTTCAAACATTTTTTCCATATGCCCAAGTCCGCCAATCATAAGTTGATGGGCATGTGGATGCTTTTTTCGCAAGGCCAAGTTAAAGAAGACAAAGGAATGTTGGTTCGTAGTGAACGGAGTACCCATCCAATATTCTCTATGAGAAATGGCACTCATGTCTGGATTGTATTGCCATAACTATCCAGCTAACAAAAAGACTTTCGGCGGGACCGAGTTTGTTGGTACTCATTTTGGGGTGGGGCAACAATAACTCGGGAAGAAGTGAAGAAGAAGCTATTCTCAATGAAGGAACCTTCTCAGGATCGCTTGCAGATGGCAGTGCTATATTTTTTGTGCAGCGTTCTTATTGGGAAACGAAAGGGAGGGAAGCAAGCACCCTCTGTCCACCCTTTCTTTATTAGAGCGGTGGAAGATCTTGATGGGTGCCTAACATATCCGTGGGGATGAGAGGCGTTTGAGCAGATAATGAAAGACATATTTCTATGTATGGACCACTGCGGAGGGGATGTGAGAGGACAGTGGGTCTTTCCTAACTTCATTATCTCGTTGGAGGTAAGTTGTTAAAAATGTATAACTCAATAGTTTTTCTAAATTGAATTCGAAAATAAAAGGGGTAACTTAGTATAACTTGGTATAACTAAGTATAACTTAGTTCATCTAACTAAGTATAACTTGGATTTTATGTGATGATGTGCAGTATCTTGCGTTTGAGGTCATTCCTGCTCTGAAGAATAGTTGCATTGAAGTTGTTAGTGCACACAGAAGCTGTCCTCGTATGTGCAAGATGAAGTTCAAATCCAGTCGATTGAAAAGGTTTGCTCTCAAGGACATCAATGTCCAACTCGGTACAACTAAGGTTAGTAATCCGTTTATATTGTAAAAACCTTTTATTTTTGTATCAATGGGATAGGTATTAATTTGTATTTATTAATTTTCTCAGGATATTCAGAGTATCCTAACTGCATCCAGCCGTGAGAGACGTATGTTGTACCAAATCATGGATATCGAAAATGGGTAGAATGATAAGGAAGATGGGATTGCTGATGGGTGGACGAGGCTTATTCTCGTGGAGAAGAAGACAGTATGGTCAAGGGATCTTTACATTGAAGATGTGACCGCCAGAGGATTAGATCCTGATGTGGGTGATGATGACGATGCTGTGGGTTTTACCGGTGTGATTCGGGGTGGTGTGGCTCCGGATAATATCGCTCATTAGACTATGCCTGCGGATGTTCTTGAGACATGGAGAAATGAATTGGTTGCGCTAAAGGGCCAGATGGAAAAGATGTTTTCCGATTTAAACATGTAGATTGAAGGCCTTGGTACCAGAGTCTCCTCTATTGAATCAGCTCTGAGGTTGGAAAGAGAAGCAGATGAGTATAACCGTGGGTTTGATGACTATAACCCTGGGTTTGAAGAGGTACAACCTGCTGTAGTACAACTTGGTGCAATTGAAGAAGTACAACCTGATCCGGAACAGGTACAACCTGGTGCAACTGAAGAAGTACAACCTGATGCGGAACAGGTACAACCTAGTGCAACTGAGGTACAACCTGATCTGGAACAGGTACAACCTAGTCCAACTGAGGTACAACCTGATGCGGAACAGGTACAATCTGGTGCAACTGAGGTACAACCTGATGCGGATGTGACAAAAGTATTGAGGACATTTGAGAGGAAGAGAAAGAGAGCAGGCGAGGTTCCACCTCAGGCTTCATCAGATGTTCCAGCACAAGCAACGCATAAGGTCCAGATTATAGGGAAGACGGTTCCACCTGAGGCTTCATTAGATGTTCCACCACAAGCAACTTCATCAGATGTTCCACCACAAGCAACGCAGAATATCAAGATTATAGGGAAGGCGAGGGGATCTACCGTTGTGATTAGGAGTACTATTAGTACTAGGCAACGCCATAAGACTTTAGAAGGGCAGAAGAAGGATTATAGTAATAAAATTTGACGCTATTTGATGTTAAGATTATCAAGTAAAATTCAATGATTCCAATTTGTTATTAGCTTTAATCATACATAGATTATATTTTACCTTTTAATGATATATTTATTTTCTTATATGGAAAATTTTTTAAGAAAAATAAAATAAAACTTAAAATAAATAGAAGTTTTCTATTAACCATAAAAAAAAATTTAACTTACACTAAATGTTTAAAAAATAGAAGTTAATATCTTGAAAAAAAAATAGCCAAACTCATAATATGAATCCAACTATAAAGGACAAAAGTATTTAATATTTTTATTTATTGTCAAAATCTATTATAACAACTGAATAATTGTTACCACAATTCAACTTCTGACTATCTTTCTTTCCATATTTTTGTGTGTAAACTCCTTCTTCCACCTTCTCAATATATTTTTAAAATATATTGTTAAAACTTTAGATTTAAGAAAATATATTATTTCTTTCCATATTTTTCACTCCGCCAAGTTGGATAACCAAACGTGGTGGCACCTTTTAAATAATAGTATGGTTGACAAAAAAAAGTTAATATTTTGTTATATTTAATAGAAAATCATGTCATAGTTTCCTTATCTCCTATGCTATTTCATATTATCAAAACTACATTACAATTAAGAATGTTTCCTAATTTATCCGATTAATGTAAATGTTGATGTGGACCAATAGAATTTTGTTTTTAAATCCTATGTTTGATAAGGATTATTTTTCCAACGGTAGCTAGGTGAAGCATGTTCGAAGTTAGTTTATGGTGGTATTATAACAATAGCTAGATATAAACAAATAATATTTACTATATAGGTTTTTGTTCATGTTGACTGTTTCTTCAAATTCTGCAAAAGAATGGATTCTAAACTTTTGCCTTTCAATCAAGTGGCCACCATCGACGACCTTATACAATTTTCCTAGCAGGGTGAATTGGATAAAAAATTGTGAGAAGACACCATGTAGCTTGTCTTGTTATTAATGGCTAAATTTTTTATTTATCTTGTAGATTTCACCGGGTTTGATCTTTCCCTTATAGTAGCCTATTCGGTTTGCCGTAATGAATGCTTGGATCAAGATTGATTGCATAAATTCATGTTAAAAAGAAGATGTGGAGATGAAGTGCTTACATAGAACCGAGAATTAATTTTCTTCTCCCAATAGTATTAGGAACTTTTGAATTTTCTTTTCCCAAAAATAATAGGAACTAATCCCGATTTTTTTTTCCATGTTTAGTAGTACTTATCATTTTTTATATTAATTGGATACCGAAACTTAGTGTAGAATATATGGGCTCCTATTATTATTAATCTACTATTTAATTGTTATTATTTCGTTTTTTAAGGAATATTAAAGAAAGAAAATATCGATTTTTAAATAAAAAGAAAATATTGAAAGAAATGAAATATCGATTTTTTTTAAAAAAAAATATTGAAAAAGGACATGTAGCTTTTTGATTGGCATTATCAATTTAAAAAAAAATGAAACAACATTTAAATATGAATTGAAAAAAATTAATTAATGACATGTCTAATACTGATTGATTGATTTAAATCTTATGTGGACGGTCTTAGGAGATAGTAGTTTCAACTTTTATATAGTATAGATAAGATATTCAACCGCATAATTTGATCTAAACCAATAAAAAAGCCAAATAGCATCTTTATAACCTTGAGACAACTTGACAGTGTTGTTTATAATAGACTAATATTTTTAATTTATGCATTAAATTCGTGATTTGGGTCCATAATCTACTCTTTTTTTCTCAATCAATTTAAATCACTAACTTAAGAATAATTTTAACTCATGGTTTGAAATAAATACATTTCTAATATCTTTTCTGCAACGATAATGGATATCACAAAAGATACGAGGTGAAAAACAAAAAGCAATAGAATTCTGAGAGGCATTCTAGAAGGAGAAAAAAATTTACCCATTTCTCAGACTCTTGTTGTATGTGTTGCTTAATTTTAAACCTTCGATATGATTATTTCACAAATTAAACCCTTGACACATTTGGGCCAGTTTCAGTGTTTTTGTTGTTTCCGTACCCCAAAAGCAAAAACCAAAACGAAGTCGTAGTCGTTGTTAAATGAAGAAAATGTCAAAATGTCGTCACAACAATCCTTTGCAGCTTTTTATCAAAAAAAGAAAAAGAAAAAAAACAATACGCCTAAGCCAAACTGAAGTACTGAAAGTTTCGATAAAACTCCCAATGACCTTTTCTTCGTTTCACTGAAGCAAATCAAACAGCATTGGAGACCAAATCATAGCTCGTCATCTTCATCTCCTCCGTCTTCTTCTCCCCCAGCTGGTTTTTCATTCACCGCAATAAGCTCTGTGTCAAATATCAGCGTTGCACCACCTGAAGTATGCAAGATTGTTTTTAGTTCTAAAGTAGAAAACCCGTATCGTGACAACATTGAATAGAGATGTTAAAAGCTTATACCAGGGATAGTAGGCGGAGAGCCTTGTTCCCCATAACCAAGTTTTGCAGGTATCTTTAACATGCGCTTCTCACCAACACAGGCACCTAGCAAGCCTTGATCCCAACCTGCAACAAAACCGAATATTACCACTTGAGGAATTAAGAGCATGGAACAAAAGGAGAGACTAAAAGGTCAAAAGCCAGCGTGTAAGAGCCAAGCCACAACCTTTGATAACCTGACCACTGCCTAACTCAAACTCAAACGGATCTCCTCTTTCAAAGCTTGAATCGAATACGGTTCCATCGGTAAGTTTTCCCTGACACAAAACACTACGTTACACAGGAACAACACCAAACTTTGAGACAGATGGTCCTGCTCAAACATGTTGTTCATGACAATGATGAATCTGATTTTGTAGTAAGCTTACCCTATAGTGCACCTTGATCCTATCACCTTTGTGAGCCTTATGTTCACACGTTTTTGGCTTATACTACAAAGGGACCAAAACAGAACACAGATCAATCAAAACCACCAGACAGAAAGAGAGAATATTGTCTCGAACAAAACAAAACTCGCAGATGTAGCTTAACATTTATAGCAATCCAATGAAAACAATGGAGAAGAAAAGAAACACTACAACGATGGGATCCGACATCACTATTATAGCTGAAAATTCATGTATGCTCGGATCGGAACGAACCAAGGTAATCAGGAAACGAAGCTACAACTTTACTATCGCGCTTAACAATACAGTAGATCGCGAAAAAGAACTTTACCTTGACCCCGATCTGCAATTCCGACACGTCTCCCGTCTTCTTGGCAAAACCTATGCAAACAAATAAACAGATCCAATACACCGAATCAGATAGAAAACCTGGAATTAAAGAGATCCATGTTCTAGAGATTTGTCAGAAAATGAGAAACAAATTGATAAAGAAGAGGGTCGAAACAGATAATCACTGGATCAGAACCTTGGATTGCAATGAGAGAGAAGAGTGTGAAGAATAGGGAGTAACGGAGACACATCTTGCTCGCCTCTTGAGTTTTTCTTTTTCTTCACTGTCTCTATCTGTTTGTTTTGTTATTTACTAGTATCTTAGAGAAACTGAGTAGAGGTAATCTTGCGAAAACGTACTATTTCCCCTTTGGAACTTTCATATCACACCAGATACACCCAGAATGTTTGCTTCGTACAATTTCCCCACAACATAAAACTTACCTCTCTATTTCCCCTTTAATATTTTCACCCAAAATGCAAATCAGATTTCAATTTACACCCAGATCGTTATATATTGGTTTATTATTGACCGAGATTTGGTTAATTATCTAATTATAAACCAAAACCGATTTTTAATCGATTTTAAACCAGATAATTGTCAATTACCCGACCCGGTTTATGACCCAAAATCCGACGACGAGAAACAAATTCCGATTGCGAGAAACAAAATCCGACTAACACCCAGAAACAAAATTGCGATGGCGTCTCTCTACTCAAAAATCGATTAACACCCAAAATCCCACAACGAACCCAGCAATAAATCCGATTAACTCCCAGAATCCAACCGCCAAAGAACCCTAAAATCTCTCTACTCAAAATTCAGCAACCGCCGCCAGAATCCATCATTGCGAGAACCCCAAACTGCAATGGCACTGTCATCGGCACCCGACATGGATTCAGATGGAGAGGATCGAGACGAACGAAGGAAATTTGATATCGAGCAAGGCTTAATGGACTTTGTCAACGAACCTCCGGTGAAGCACAACGTATATCCTGATACGGATAGCGATGAGGAGGACGAAGTCCACAGGATGTTTACGAGGCAAGAGATCAACCATGGTGATGGTGTCTTGTTTATAGGACAAGAGTTCATGAATGAAGTGGCGTATAAAGAAGCTGTCCTCGACTACGTGATGAGAACAGGTCGAAATCTCAGGCAATACAAGTATGACAAAGTCAAAGCCGGTTTCAAATGTCAAGGAGGAGATGGTTTTTGTCGTTGGCGCATCTACTGCTCAATCGTAAGAAAAATTGGAAAGTGGAAGGTAAAAAGGTTTGAGAATACGTATAGATGTGTTCCTAATGGTGCATGTGAGATGTTTAGAGTTCCTGTCATTACTTGTTTGTTTCTTGACAAGTTACAAGCCAATAAAACTTGTTTACCTAACGAATCTGCCAACATATTGGCAACTCGTAGAACAAAAAAAAAAAAAACTTTCTAAAATGAGAAGCCAACATACTGATCTCGAAGATAAGATTGTGGATTTCCGTATTCGATTCCTTTTTTTGCAGTGAGTTAATCAAAACTTGTGCATCAGAATATACGTGTAAGTTCTCCACCCTTTTTTCTCGAGCCTTCATGGAGGCTTTGATGATTGCCCAAGCCTCGGCTGATAAAGCCGAATGAACATTTGGTAAGAACTCTGAATGTTCCTCCACCGTGTCCTCTGCTTCGTATGTAAGGTGCCATCCCAGTCCCGCTTTTGCTTTATCCTTATCCCAAGCAACAACGATAAAGTGTACTCTTCCGTCTGGTTGCATATGGTTCGCCTGATATATTGATACTGCTTCTCGTTTCTTTATGAGTGATTCTTGAGCCACCTGCCACGACTTTGCTTCGCTAATAGCATTGCCTATTATCTCCTCTGGTGTATGGCTTATGTTCTTGAATATTAGGAGATTCTGAGCCGACCACATATTCCAGCAAATCCAGAATGCTAGAGAGGCCGACGTAACTCCAATTAGTGGTAAAACTTGAAGTCGGCTGAAGTCGTAATGTAATCAAGAGTTGAAACAATGTCTAGCGTCCAATATGACATTTGTCAAAACAATTTCGCACGTGACGGGTTATTTCTTGATACAAAGTTATATGTTTATTTTTTTTTCTGTTTAAATTTTTTCCACTTAAAACATTTTCAAAATTTTGACAAATCCTCTTTCTAATAATATGTGAAATGCAAAAATGCAAGGAAAAACAAAATCAACACCGCTTTTTAGAGGCAGCAATAACCACACAAGGAAATCAATATAAAGAGTCGATGGAATCGAAGATTTAGTATTCCCTTACCTTATCCAATCTGCTTTCACTTACTCCTCCCATCAAATCGCCATGGACAGCTCTCTCTCTCACCAAGGATCCCTCTCGTTTCCCCCGTCGCGTAGCAATCCCGCCAGACGAAGAATCAGCGGCGATTGTGTTCTCCCCTTCCGGCGTAAGGTCCGGTACGATTCTACAGTGGTGGTTGTGGCTGCGGGAGCGAGCCTCGACGCGCCTCTCGTGCCTTCCTCGGCTCAGGGAAGGTTTCTAAGCAGCATCTTGCTTAAAAAACGGCAGCTCTTTTACTTCGCCGCCGCTGATTTGCTCAAACAGCTCGCCGATGATAAGGAAGCCGCCTTGTCTCGCTTGTTCCTCAGCTCTGGATCCGTTGAAGCTTCTCTCCACAGGTTCGCCTAATTGTAGGAAACATAAACTGTCGCCGAATCCAGGAAATCTTGATTTCTTCCTTGAATCTTGCGTAATATCATCATTTTTGGTGAATTTACCATTCTTATCATCATCATATGATCAAAAACAAATTTCTTCTATGCTCCACTTGTTTCCGTTTACAGTTCATGTTTGGCTTTTCGATGGACGCTGATTTGATTCCATATTTGGTTTCCAGAAGGATAGCTCTACTCAAGGAACATTACTGCCGAACTGCAATCAAAGACATAATGTACATGTTGATCTTGTACAAATTCTCAGAGATAAGAGTGCCTCTTGTTCCAAAGCTCCCAAGTTGCATCTACAATGGAAGACTTGAGACCTGGCCCTCAAAAGACTGGGAGCTTGAATCAATTCATAGCTGCCATGTCCTCGACCTCATCAAAGAACACAGTAATGCAGTCATCAGTTTAAGACTTGATTCAACTTTGACTAACAATCAGGCAACAACCGAGATAGATAAGCCTCATCTTAGTAAACTATACACAGCTTCAATCCTGTATGGATACTTCTTGAAATCCGCTTCCCTCAGGCACAACCTTGAATGCTCCCTATCACAACAGCATGGAAGTCTCACCAAGCATCTGAGACATTACATTTCCGGGTTCGACCCCAAGATATTGCAGAGATGCACAAAGCCAAGGTCACAGGAAGCTAAGAACCTGATAGTGAAGCAGAGACTAGCTCTTTTCGGTCCCGTGGATAGCCAAGAGATCATCGTAACATCGTTCTCTAGCCTCAAGAGGCTGCTTTTTGAGGCTGTGGCGTTTGGTACGTTTCTATGGGACACAGAGGAGTATGTTGACGGCGCATTTCAGCTCAAGGAGAATGAGAATGCAGAAGAAGAAGAAAATAGCAGTGTATGAACAAGTTTTCTAGAAAAAAATAGCAGTGCTTAAAAATCTTTTTGGTGCACACTCTATATATATGTGTAGAGAGAGACGAAATGTTTCTACGGGATCTATGGCTATGGTCGTTCCTTTTCTCTATAGTTTGCGTGATTATATATATATAGGGTATTCTTGTGTAATGATTAATAAAGAGACTGGCTTTTAAATATGAGTTTTGTTACTATTTCTCCTTAAATTATCTTGTGACCTTTAGTCGATTGAACGGTTTGCGGACATATGAAAACCCTCTAAGCCTTGAACAACGTAAGAAATTCCAAAGATATGCAAACAGAGTCAAATCGAGTTGGAAGACAGAATCGGGTTTAAAAGTGAAGGTTGTTTGAGCCAAGGGAAAGTGAGGTCACTTTGGCCGGTAGGAAGTTTGTTGTTTCACTTTCAGCTAAGAAACTCCTGAAAGCTTCTTTGATCGTATCTTCTTCCTTAGCTTGAATCTATTTTTTCCGTAGCTAATACACTACATATAATATAATTGCAAGACTTATTAAAATTATGTTAGAATTTGTGACCATGAACTCGACCAAAATTCGTCCTTCAAAAGTCAAAAAGGAGAGTACAAGCCAAAAGGTGCAAAACTATAGAGAATAAAGAATCGCCATAGCCATAGACCTGGTAGAAACAATTCGTGAAATGATGTCGAAACCAAATCTAGAGAAGAATGTCATGATAAAGTTTTGCAGGCATTAGAAGCAAAAAACCAGACCATTCACGACCTTCATTTCAATAATTTTTTTTTTTTTTGTATTTAGCATTGCATTCGATGAACATCATAAGTGTTGTAGCAATGAAAGGATAAAAACAGAGAGTTTGTAACCGAAGGGCTAGTTCTCTATGACGACTCCAACTCAAGAAGCTTCTTACAAGCTAACGAGAGTAAGAGGCGATTTGAAAAGACAAAAACCCTCTGATAAACTGTATCAATCAAAAACCAACTCATGATGAGAGACAGATTCATAATACTACTTCTAGAGATAAAGTCAAAATATTTCTAAGTACTTATCACGACAAAACTAAATAATAAGATAAATTTAAGAGTAATTAGAAAAACCACCATACTCTAGGTCATCAACACATGATAAAACCCAACGTTTAAAATAAAGTCCAACACCAAATGATAAAGAAAACCCAACGGTGAAGTGAAGATGTGTTACATCAAAGAGAAGATGTGCTACATCATGTCTTCATGGGTACAAAAAAAACTGTATTTTATGCTTTTGCTGGATGTGTAAGGGACAAGATGTTTGATGTTAAACACATAAACAGTATTCATGTGTGGAGGCAAATGAAGGCGGTACGCGTTATTGTTTATCTTCTCCACCACATCTAATTGGTCCAACCTTGCTTGTCTTCAGCTTGTTGTCGTATTTGGTGGAAATCTATCATTTGTGAACACTTCCCAAACCTTATCACCCACTTTGAACTGGAGGTCTCACCTCTGCACATCAATATCCCCTTATTATTTAGCCGCATCAAGCGCCATGTTAGTACAAACCTGAGAATGCATATCAACAAAGTCACAAGCACGACCATGAAAAATGTTGCTCAATTAAAGTATATCATTACTCTTGTTGTTAATAATCATAATATTGCATTAATTTCGGGTTTAATCTGTATAGATCTATTTTTTAATCAATAAGGAAGCTTGTATTAAATATTCATGGCTTGAGGTTGCGTACCATGATTTGTGGGTCCTCACCAGATTAATTGTTGTATTTTAACGTATAGAAGAGATGAAGACAATTTAAGGGATTGACAACTTATGTGGTTGCATGGAGGATCGCTAGGATGCATTACTAATAGGGAACAATTCTTGAATTCAGGAGGAGTTGCAGCTGGATGGCGATGGCAAGATGATACAAATCCAAGGGCTATTGGATTTTGAAATCATTGTATTATGTTACTTTATGGTAATGTGTAATTCCCTAAGGTAACGTGTAGTTGTATTGTATAACAATGCGCATAATAAAGATATGTATTTTTTTTTACAATATATGTATTGTGATTTTGATGTGTTGTATTGTCACATATGCAATGCGCATTCAAGAGACATGCATATTTGTAATGTAAGATTTGTAAGAGTGATCATGAATTGTGATTACTGATTTTGAAAGCTTGATTTTATGATTATGCGGTGTATTATTATCACTAATTATATTTATTTCTCACACAATAAGTATAGTGAGTGCTAGGATGATACCACATCTAATAATTTTATATTGTCCAGCCCTTTGTGTTGCGGTTTTAACGCATTCTAACCCGTGTTTTCAGTGGTTTATCGAGTCTTTTCTCTGTTTTTAGAATCTTTTCAGGTTGAAATGCGTTTGGAACGAGTCTAAAGTAAGATGGACCAAGAAAAGGAAAAAAGGGACAAAAATGCTGAAATTGACCTCACGATCGACCGATCCGAATTTATACAAAACATCGGATCAGTCCAGGATCGACCGAAGGAGGAGGGCTACATTTCTGACGATCGGATCAATCGATCCGCATGTGGATCGGTCGATCCTGACCCTAAACCGGCAAAAAAAATGGAAAATTTCATATTTCCTTATTCTATTGGGTTTTGCCTCTAAGATTTGGACCAGCACGTGATTTTGACCTATTTATTCGAGTTTTTAGCCATTGTTTAGGCTACGCTTTATTTTCTATCAGACTTTTTGATTCTAAGTTTTTGGGAGAAGATCTCTAACCCTATTGACAATTCAGAGAAGATTTCTAAGCCTTATTGTTTATCTATTGATTTTTTTATGTCTTTCATGAATTCTTCTTATGATTTGATATCTATCATGTCTGAGTAGTTTTCTAATTAGGTTTTAGGGTTTCAAAGGGATTTCAAGGTTTGATTGATGTTGATTTAGGGATTGATAACTTGGTTTCTTCATCTAGGTTGTTCGTATTGCTGGAACTTGATTAGCTACCTTGTTTCTGATCTTAGGTTGTTTAACGCATCAAAAGTGTTTGTTTAAAAGCCTGAAATAACCTATTTGAGCAAAGCATCCCTAGCCAACAAAAGCTGATGTTAGGGTGTTTTGTGAACATATCAAACTCGACCATTAATGCATGTTTAACCTCTTGAATTCAAACGACAGTTTAGGATTTTAGGTTGTTAGGCATAGTAATTGATGCTACGACAGTAGATCAATTTGATTTTGTGATTTGAGTTTTAGAACGATTACTACTGCTTTCCCTGACAATTTATATGATTACCAATGCTTGTTATTCATAAGTTAACATATTTTACTTGTTTTTTTCATTTACATATTGCAATTCACAATCATATTTTTTGTCTTACCTTAGTTTCATTCTCATAAATTCGTAGTGTGATACTTGGTCCTTGTGGATTCGATCCCTGCATTACTACAATCATTTGCTGTGCACTTGCAGTAATTATATAGGGTTAAAACCTGTGTTATCACCCTCACCTTTTATCGTTTTTGTTTCAAGAAACTTAACTAGTAGTCGGAAGAGAAACATGACATCTAAAGTAGATTTATGTAACGTTGTTGTTATTTCTTTAATGTGTTTTGATTGGTCGATCCAGGTGTGTTTTTGTAACTCGTCTTTTGATTACCTATATGAATAAAACGCATTTGATATTGTTTCTTAAATATGATGCTACGTCTAGTCCATGTGAACTAATTGATGTAATGTTTGACTTTGTAATCATCGGGATGGTCTTTTACATGAAATATTAGGCTGCCGAATTTGTTCTGAAAAAGCTTGACTAATCTAGTAAAAGATTCGCAATATAGCATCTCCATCTTTCTAGATGTGTGACAAGTGTTGTTGCATTGTATTTATCGTCATCAAAATGAAATGAGATGTTACAAGAGCATGGGATGTTCATCTGAGAACATCATTGTTGTTGTATTTTTGTGAGTAAGAATAGGCGACAGATTTAACTCAACTTCTCAACGTGTGGAGATTCGACTCTTCCTATCAGCTTCCAACAATGAGAAGACGTTCCTATAGCATGGCTAAGATAGCTTACCGAGAAGATAAAATGGGGACTGCCCATCCAAAATTCTCTGACACTCAAGTTAGAATATGACAACATAACTTAGATGAAGAGCCAAAATTATGGGGAAAGAAAAAGATGGTTTAGTTTGGGACTGTCTATGATGTGATACGAATCCCAATATGATTTTCATAAAGAAAGGCAATATCTCTGATGTTGGGATGTTCGCGTATTGATCATCCCAATATGGTCTTCAACAATATATAGTTCATTAAGTTTCTTTAAAAATATGTCTACAATGTAATTTTCATGTGTCACGATATGAGTGGCGGCCAGAATATCACCTGGCCCCAACAGTTTTCCACATTTCATTGCAAGTAGGAAGTAGAATTTGGATGGTTATTTTGTGTAAGGTATATGAAACCATACAAGACATTTGTTGGTCTCGTTACGCTTCACGAAGACAAAACAGGAGTCCGTTCATCTTTAACTATTTGCTCGTCTCGAAAGCGAATGCAACATTTCTCAGAAAGATTTGCCCAATCCAATACATTTGTTACGAAAGAAAACATGCACACGTTTGTCCACTTGTCTGTCTAAAGAGCCGTTTAGCATCTCTGACAAACAGTGTGTAGTCAATATAAAATCCCCACTAATCCTTTGTAAGGTCACCACTAATCCTAATGTATGAACTCCTCCAGAAGGGTTAAGTTTTCCAAAAAAAAAAATAATCCTTATGTAAACTTGAAGTGAGTGCATTCAAAAACTTTGTGTAGATTGAAGGGTCAATTTGTCAAGTATCCATCCATATTGGTCTCAATGTTACAGAATATAGCCATCAAATTGAGCTATTGAAACAAGTAACCAATTGATTGATGAATTACCGATTATACCCTTCACTTTTGTCGATCCAAAAATGAAAAGAAATGAACATGCCGATGATCTTAGTTGTTGTTTCTGGCGAGTTCTTCAATGGCATGCATAGTGGAGGAAGAGAAAAATTGCATCGTGGAGAAATTAACTAGAGAGACGGCGTGATCAAAGAAGATTTTGGTGGAGAGTAAGTGATGGAATGATGGAAGTGTGATGGTGTTAAACCAAAGGAGAATATGGCTGGAAGATCCAGTGGTGT
Source organism: Arabis hirsuta (assembly GCA_964056655.1). NCBI lineage: Eukaryota > Viridiplantae > Streptophyta > Magnoliopsida > Brassicales > Brassicaceae > Arabis > Arabis hirsuta. Next base: position 20,376,654 of record OZ053299.1, on the reverse strand, counting down.
GATTTCAGATGAGACGTAGCCGGTTGAAGAAACCACTGATGCGTCATCCACTTCTTTTTCATTGAATTGATTAAGGTCTTTTATTTAGGCTGCTGCTAGGTAGATAAGCAAAACTGGGTCTACTACACATAGGCAAGACATGGTCGTTGAACCAAGATGAGCAAAACTGATGTACAATAACCAAAAATAAAATCTCATCCTCATAAACTTCTGGCAAAACATATTTTCTCAGGGGAACAAAAACAAACATAGACAAGTCCAGTGGATTCCCGTCAAAACTTTACGGGCTTGTAGCAAGTTTGTTGAAAGCGGCATGAACTCTCTCTTCCGTGAACATTCTATGGTTTTCATAGAAATCTAATATCTCCATTGCGATATTCTTCACCTGCCAATGTTCAGAATATACCGACTGATGAATGATTAAACAAGGCCTGATAATGGAAATGACCAAAATGTGCAGTTCAAAGTTCTAGTGACAATAGAGCTAATAATTTCTCAGATAACTAAGAGGACGAGAACAATGTAACAAGAGAAGTTTAAGATGGAGGAATTAAGAGTGTGCAACACACATAGACTTACTATGTTCATGTCCACAGAAAGCTCTTCAAACCATGTCCTTATATCTTTGTCTTTGTATACAGAAGCAATGTATATGCAAGCAAGTGTGATGAGATAAGGCGGATGTATAAGGATGAGGTCCATTCTGTAAGTGTCGTTGACAAGACCCCTATAGTTTCCACAAAAACTTAAGCATCAAGAGAGCATTTTACTTTTGCTTGCAAATCAAAACCTGTTTAACTGTGTTCAATTTAAGATTTTGTCAGATGCAGGTAAATGTTCTACGAGAGAATTATGCAATTGACTTCTTGATTCCAACACTTGATCCCCAAGCTTAATAAAGGACAAAAATCCTTTTGCTGCTATACTTACCAAGTTAAATGGGTCATACTTGTGTCACTGATTCCAGAATCCTGCAAGAACCTGTAAAGCAAGAAAATGAATCAAAAGGAAATGCATGAAGGATTTTGTGTTTGGCTGATTTGAGAGGCAGCTTCATATCGACAAATAAGATCCCAAGCAAAAACACTTACTCAGGCATGGATCGGTATGGATGGAATACAACTAGATAGAAGTTCAAAGCTTCCAAGATCTTCATCTCCATTTCCAGAATATCTTTAATCTCATATCTGAACTTTTCATCAGCATCTGCAGCGTGAAGCACCCAATTTCATCAGACAAAGCTGGAGCAAATTTTCCCAATGAAGAAAGTTTTGACGCAGGAAAGAAAAGAATTACATAATTTTTTGATGTAGAAAACAAGAATTTTGGCATGCACCACACTCTCCTCTGCTTTACAAGCCAAATACAAGCAGGTGGGAGCAACAAGCCGAGGCTCATATTCCGTCAAACTCTTTCTGTCAAACACAGTAGACATAAATCAATGACCAAGCCTCGTGCCACACAAGAGTAACAGAAACTAGACCAGGCGTACCTTGTGTAAACACGTCGCATATAGGTTACTGCAGTTGCAACAACTCTGACTCGTATGAAAAATGCTAAATCAGTCAGCATTGTATCAAAGGACATTTCATAACTCTCTCAAGACTAAAAGAGGTGATATGTTGTCGAAAGACTTCACCTTTGCCTAATCTTAATGTGCTGTGCCAGTTTCGATATATCTGAAACGAACAAGAATGTGAAATGATGATCCATACGGCAAATCCGAAACTAAAGGACTAGCCAACAAAAATGGAGACCACCCTCTGAGATTATTCTTGTTGGAAAAATAACAAAGGAAATAAAGAAAAAAATATGAAAAAAAGGAAAGAGGTTTGAGAAATAAAAAGAATCTAGACATACAATTAGACATATGAAGCTTAATGAGCCTGAAATCTTCAACAGAGATCCCTCTCTGAGCATCAAGAGGATGAATAACATTAATCTCTTCTGGGTCCTTAAGCTCTTTGCTGTGCCAAGAAACCCAGAAACCAAAAAGGAATCAGGAAAACAGAAACTGGATAACAAGACCATCTCTTGCTTGATAGGAGATCTGTAATTGAAACCTACAAATGCGTTGAAGTCCAGAAATTCGAAGCCATTTTTTTTTCCCTTTTTCTTATCAGCCTTCTTCACGAGATGGCTTTCCTTTTCTCAATCTTATGGTGGAAAAACAAGCCCTACTTCATGTTTGTCAAAAGTAACTTTTTAGTTGACCATAATTATTGATAAAAAAAAAAACATTTATTAATTTGCAAAAAATTCTTATCTTAATTGAAAATTTTTTGTAAAACAAAACCAAATAATAATAAGAAACCTAGTTCTACTTTATTTTGGGAAATTGATCATCATATTCACTTGAGCTTGGAGGATGTCCTTATATGCTCTTGTGGCTTTGTTTCAATTCAGATATAACTTTCTAAAATAAAAAATTTATTTTTGATTTAAATTTTGTGTGTAAAAATAAAAAAATGACAAAAAACCAAAAAACCTTAATAAAATTTCATATTTACCGATCCAACCACCTTGAATTGGATCAACCCACACCCAAACCCGTTTAAATCGGATCACACTCTCCCTCTCCTCTTTAACTCGACAACGCATCAACTTCTTTTTAAAAAAAAAACACAAGTCCGCGACATTCCAACTCTCCCTCTTTTCGCTTCTTCTTTAACAAGTTCTAGTACAACCAATGATAACTGTTCGTAACTCGAAATCTAATTCGAAGGTAAGTCTGAATTCAAATCCGAGTAGAATTCGCGTCGAATTTAGGTTAAAATGTTTAACCGATTTTGAAAGTTATAATGTTGGGTTTGTTTGGTTTTTCTAAGATCAATGCCGCGCACGAAGAACCCAAGTTATGTTGGTGATTCGCCTCGAGGACAACCCGAAGTCAGAGTAGAAGTCGAAGTCCCTGATCGTTCGAATGACAGTGAGTCACATATAAATGACTCAGAAAAAACTGTGTCGGACTCCAGCCATTCCAAGGTATGTCTCAATACTGTGGCCAACTAAGTACAAATTGGTATAACTTGCTAGTTTTTGTAACTTAGTAATCGGTTTATAACTTGGTATAACTTGCTAGTTTTACTAAGGTACATCTTGGAATTGAATTCGGAAATAAAAAGGGTAACTTAGTAAATGTTGGTATAACTTGCTAGTTTTTGTAACTTAGTAATTAGTTAAATAACAAGTTATAACTTGTATAACTTGGTATAACCTGCTAGTTTTACTAAGGTACATCTTGGAATTGAATTCGGAAACAAAAGGGGTAACTTAGTAAATGTTGGTATAACTTGTTAGTTTTGTAGCTCAAATTCTGTGAAACAAACGGGATAACTTAGTATATATTGGTATAACTTGTTAGTTTTCTATCTCAAATTCTGTGAAACAAAATAGATAACTTGGTATAACTTGTTAGATTTTTGTAATATATTCCGAACTTTGTTAATTTTGTTACAACCTGTTTTGATTGCAGGATTCTAACGAGGAAGTCACGTTAGAACGGAAGCTAGATATGTACTTTCCACCGTCGGAATATACAAAGCTGTTTAAGATTTCGGCTAAGTGTTGTATCAAAGAGACGGTGGAACTCCTTCAAGGCCATCTTACACGGGATGAGATGTCATGGTTCCTCAATCACCCACAGTTCAAACATTTTTTCCATATGCCCAAGTCCGCCAATCATAAGTTGATGGGCATGTGGATGCTTTTTTCGCAAGGCCAAGTTAAAGAAGACAAAGGAATGTTGGTTCGTAGTGAACGGAGTACCCATCCAATATTCTCTATGAGAAATGGCACTCATGTCTGGATTGTATTGCCATAACTATCCAGCTAACAAAAAGACTTTCGGCGGGACCGAGTTTGTTGGTACTCATTTTGGGGTGGGGCAACAATAACTCGGGAAGAAGTGAAGAAGAAGCTATTCTCAATGAAGGAACCTTCTCAGGATCGCTTGCAGATGGCAGTGCTATATTTTTTGTGCAGCGTTCTTATTGGGAAACGAAAGGGAGGGAAGCAAGCACCCTCTGTCCACCCTTTCTTTATTAGAGCGGTGGAAGATCTTGATGGGTGCCTAACATATCCGTGGGGATGAGAGGCGTTTGAGCAGATAATGAAAGACATATTTCTATGTATGGACCACTGCGGAGGGGATGTGAGAGGACAGTGGGTCTTTCCTAACTTCATTATCTCGTTGGAGGTAAGTTGTTAAAAATGTATAACTCAATAGTTTTTCTAAATTGAATTCGAAAATAAAAGGGGTAACTTAGTATAACTTGGTATAACTAAGTATAACTTAGTTCATCTAACTAAGTATAACTTGGATTTTATGTGATGATGTGCAGTATCTTGCGTTTGAGGTCATTCCTGCTCTGAAGAATAGTTGCATTGAAGTTGTTAGTGCACACAGAAGCTGTCCTCGTATGTGCAAGATGAAGTTCAAATCCAGTCGATTGAAAAGGTTTGCTCTCAAGGACATCAATGTCCAACTCGGTACAACTAAGGTTAGTAATCCGTTTATATTGTAAAAACCTTTTATTTTTGTATCAATGGGATAGGTATTAATTTGTATTTATTAATTTTCTCAGGATATTCAGAGTATCCTAACTGCATCCAGCCGTGAGAGACGTATGTTGTACCAAATCATGGATATCGAAAATGGGTAGAATGATAAGGAAGATGGGATTGCTGATGGGTGGACGAGGCTTATTCTCGTGGAGAAGAAGACAGTATGGTCAAGGGATCTTTACATTGAAGATGTGACCGCCAGAGGATTAGATCCTGATGTGGGTGATGATGACGATGCTGTGGGTTTTACCGGTGTGATTCGGGGTGGTGTGGCTCCGGATAATATCGCTCATTAGACTATGCCTGCGGATGTTCTTGAGACATGGAGAAATGAATTGGTTGCGCTAAAGGGCCAGATGGAAAAGATGTTTTCCGATTTAAACATGTAGATTGAAGGCCTTGGTACCAGAGTCTCCTCTATTGAATCAGCTCTGAGGTTGGAAAGAGAAGCAGATGAGTATAACCGTGGGTTTGATGACTATAACCCTGGGTTTGAAGAGGTACAACCTGCTGTAGTACAACTTGGTGCAATTGAAGAAGTACAACCTGATCCGGAACAGGTACAACCTGGTGCAACTGAAGAAGTACAACCTGATGCGGAACAGGTACAACCTAGTGCAACTGAGGTACAACCTGATCTGGAACAGGTACAACCTAGTCCAACTGAGGTACAACCTGATGCGGAACAGGTACAATCTGGTGCAACTGAGGTACAACCTGATGCGGATGTGACAAAAGTATTGAGGACATTTGAGAGGAAGAGAAAGAGAGCAGGCGAGGTTCCACCTCAGGCTTCATCAGATGTTCCAGCACAAGCAACGCATAAGGTCCAGATTATAGGGAAGACGGTTCCACCTGAGGCTTCATTAGATGTTCCACCACAAGCAACTTCATCAGATGTTCCACCACAAGCAACGCAGAATATCAAGATTATAGGGAAGGCGAGGGGATCTACCGTTGTGATTAAGAGTACTATTAGTACTAGGCAACGCCATAAGACTTTAGAAGGGCAGAAGAAGGATTATAGTGTGTTTGTCCTCTCCTTTTCTATAAATCATTTGATTGAACTCTTTTTTTTTTTGGTGTTTTTGTTTTTGTATGGACTCACTTGGAACAATTTGTGTTTTTTAGGATAACTTGGTACAATTTGTGTTTTGTAAGGATAACTTGGAACAAGTTCTTTAGGAGTAAAATAAATCCACATAGTTGTACAAACATACGGTCTTTACATAGTTGTACAAACATACAGTCCTTACATAGTTGAACAAATATACGGTCTTTACATAGTTGTACAAATACGATACCTAGTTACTCTTAGTTATACAATCTTGAAAATCATTGTTCCAAGAAGAATAAGGGAAGGACATAGAATCAGTAATGTCCTCGTTTTCTTACTTTCTTGCTTCAACAGGAGAACTTCTTCTTCAAGAACACTGACTTGAAAATCCAACTGTTATATCTCATCCAGAAATGCTTCATCAACCCACTTGAAGACATGACCATCGTTCACAAGCTACACATAAATTATAAACAAATGTGAAAGTGTAAAAAAGATGTGAATTCGGGTCATGTGAATTCAGTCAAGTTATGAGATGTACCTTCCTTTGTGCAGCATACAAACACCGGTAGTACCGACGACAAGGATTCGATACCGACCCAGAAATTTTTTCAACAATCACCGATCCGCATTGACACTCTTTTGGAATTCCAGGAACCCTAATTCGTTTAGAGAATGTGCCATATGTGTTCGTCGATGCTTCGGAGTTGCAGCTCATGTCCATCGATTTATGAAAGGAAAGCCCAGGTTAGAGAAAATCGGAAATGGCTGAAAGTAAACGGAATCGGGAAATCGGGATTTATGAAAGTAAACGGAATCGGGAAATCGGAATTTATGAAATCGGAAATGGGATTTCGGAAACAGAATCGGAAATGGATCGATTTGTGAAAGGAAATGGGATTTCGGAAACCGAATCAGAAATGGGATTTATGAAAGGAAATGGATCGATTTATGAAAGGAAATGGGATTTTTGAAAATCGGAAAATCCGAAAATCAGTGCGAGAGGGATTTTTTAATTTTTTAACCATTTTTGAAAAAGAGGATGATTCACGTGTGAGTCGCCTTTTCGCACGTGTGTAGCTGTCAAATGTGCCAAGTTATACATCAGTGACCAGTTGTACAATTTTTGGCAAGTTGTACTTTTTAAAATTTTTCTTAAATGTTAGGTATACACATGTTTAATGACAACATTTGTAGTTGCACAGATGGTTTACGGTAATTTAGATATAATAGCAACTGTTTTGTAGAATAATATTTGACAGAACATAATTTTAAGGACCGTTTGAAATTTTGAATGGTTAACATATGCAAAGTAACCATTAAAGTATAAGATGTAACATGAGATATTATAATCAACTAACACATCTAATTCTATTTTTGTACTAAAATGTTAGTTTGAATATGACATAATTGTTCAAAATTTATATTTAGTGAAAATAATGTTTTAAGAATAGTTTTTGATTTAATATAAGTTTTAAGAAAATAAATATTATTTTTTAATTTAGTAAGTAATAAATCAATGATATATGATATAATTTACTAAGTAATAAATCAATGATATAATTGAATATAATGTTTTAAGAATATTTTTAATGATATATCATGATTTTTAAATATTTTTAATAAATCAATGATTTTTAATTTTTTTTAAATATTATATCATTATTTCAATAATATAAACTTAACAAAAATTAGAAAACTATTATTGTCATATAAATTAAACAAATTAGTTTTAAAACCATTATTGTAAAACAACATTTAACAATAGTCTAACAAGTAAATGAAAAATATGAAGATTAATATCACAAGTTTAGTTGGACAATCACGAAATAAGTTGTACTTAGTTATACAAAGATAAAACCATCAATATCCATTACACTCCACAATTAAACCAACGATCAGCTAAATTTTCCGGTTGTTGCACAGATGACGACTGAGGCACGGAAGACGACTGAGGAACGGAAGATGATCTTGATTTCCAATGTCCTTGTTCTCCGGTTGAGGGAAATCTCCTTATTCGTTTTCTTCCCTTCTTTTCACATATGCCTTAAGATGGACAATCAAATCACGCACATTCTGAGGCACCGTCCACATATCCGTACTAGGAACTGGATATATTGACTTCGCATATGCCAATGTCCACTGCTCCATCCAGTAATACTTAGACCAAAATTCATGCAATAGGAACTTAGTACCTGTGCTATTCTTTGCTGCCATGGCATCAGATATAGCATGCACGCACGAATATTTGTCAATATCAAAACACTTGCAATTGCAAGTCTTATTCTTCAGATCAACCACATAATTACTCCCATCAATTGCAGTCACCTTGTACTCAAGAAAGTACAAGTTTATCTCAGTTACTGGTAAGAACTTTGCTTCCGTACATCGTGTGTGCATCAATTTCTCAACATACGGAACTAGCTTCTGCCCTTCCGATGTCTCCACGGTCATCTTTCTATGCTTGTTCCACCATTCAGTAACTTTTTCAATAATCGCATCGATCATTGGTAACAACGCATATGTCCTCGCTTGTACAAACACACCATTAATCGATTCAACATTATTAGTTGTATCTATATTGTACCTTGCCCCAGGAAAATAACACATTGCCCATTTCTCCTATTCAACACTATTCTTCAGATACGCACCTGCATTCGGATATTATTTTACGAACGCAGCAAAGAGGTTCAGGAACTCAGGCTCTGTGTAAGCCATACTACACTCCATGAAAGTTTTTGCAACCAAATCTTTGTTGACGTTTTTGCAGCTCAATTTAACATTCTGAGACAAATGATAAATACAATACCCATGGTGAGACAAAGGGTACACTGCACTTATGGACTTGATGAGGCTTTGATGTCTGTCAGAACAAAACACCAGTCAGGACAATCTGGTACAACTGTTTTCAACTTTTCGAAAAACCAGATCCAACTTGCATCTTTCTCACGATCAACTACACCAAAAGCAACCGGATAATGGTGATGATCTGGATCTTGACCTGTAGCCACGATAAGCACTCCACCAAACTTATTAGTAATACATGTGTCATCCACAATGATCACCTTCCTCATGGCTTAGAAGCCTTCAATGCAAGGACCCAAAGCAAAAAATAGGTACTTAAACCTCTTTTTTTATCCAGTTCAACATATGAAACTGTACCGGGATTCTTCTTCTCCAATATGTGCAAATAAGAATACACATTCCTATAGCTATCCTTTGGAGTACCGCGAACATCAGCAGCTGCTAGTTTTTTGCCTCTATTTGCGGTCGAATATGCGACTTTAACACCAAGTCTTGATTGAACCAAAGAGATGAGATGTTTTGGAGCTGGAGTCTGTATCGAACATGGGTAATCTTCTCGCAATACAGATGCAACCAATCGTGTTGTGCCTCTCCTTTTCTTTCTCATTGTACTTGTAGTTGACCCAGAGCATGTATGCATCTTGTGGTACATTATGACCGAGAAAGTGTATGACGGCATATCCCTCGCAGCTCGAAGAAACCACTTGCAACCTTTTTTACGTTCACAACATTTTACCACAAACAACACCTTATCCGACTTCACTATATCAAACTCAAAACAGTTTTTGTGCGCCGCTGCCTCAACTATATCTTTCACTACATTCGTACTTGGAAATTCTTGACGTATCTTCAGATTCAACCCATCTTCTCATTCTACATTTACAGTCGGGGTTGCCTCACCTTCAAATGTTTCATAGTTATCTATATTTTCTCGTTCTTCGTCATAGATAACCATGTTGGCCCCATCTTTAGAATTTTTTGACACTTCTTCTTCAAACTGAGTCGTGTTCTCATCTGAACTCGTGTTCTCATCTGAACTCGTGTTCTCATCTGAACATGTCCCAACTTGAATTCACCTCATCATTACTTCTAACAAATAAACTTCCTCGATCTTGCTCACGCTCATGCTCCTTATCTTTGACAACTTCCACATGCAAAACATAGAATTTATCTTCATTCATTTCCAAAAAAGATACAACATCATCATCATCGAAGATATCTAGTGGTATCGTTCGGTCCACTGGATCTGCAACGTAACTCAATTTCACCTTAGTCCTAGCTTCATCAACCTTTGCCTTTAAACATATTTTATTCACCAAATATGAATAAGTGATGTCTTCGTACGATCTCTCTAATCTAAGAAATTGATGAATTTAACTTGAAATTCATTTATTTTCATTTCCTTTTTTTCAAATAATATCCCCCAAAATCAAAAACTATCTTCATACGAGGATTATTACTCAACGCGCCCCTGAAATTCAATAGAAAGCCAAATTAGATTTGGTTATACCAAGGTGTTCATTTTTTTTTCAAGTTATACCAAGTTATACAAGTTGCACGATTTAATTTTGAACAGTTATACCAAGTTATACAAGTTGTAACGAAGTCAAATAAACCAAGTTATACCAAGTTATACAAGTTGCACGATTTAATTATCAACAGTTATACCAAGTTATACAGTTGTACCGAAGTCAAATAAACCAAGTTTAACAAGTTATACCAAGTTATACAAGTTGCACGATTTAGTCATGGCCAGTTATACCAAATTCAGTAAGTTGTACCGAAATCAAGTAAACCAAATTTAACAAGTTATACCAAGTTATACAAGTTGCATGATTTAGTCATTTAACAAGTTATACCGAAATGTACTAAATCAATTCAGTTCCTTAATAATGTCGTACGATTCAATTCAGTTCAATTCAAGTGTTACTACAATCTATGCATATTCGTCACAATTCAACCCAGATCGACTACAAGAACAAACGAGAATGATTAGAATGAGCATTCAAGAAAAAGCGGCATTGAAATCTACAAAATGCTTAATTCAATTGATTTGCAAAATTATGGTTTCACATTGTACAAGATCTTCTTCACTACACAATTTATGAGTTTCAGATGCGAAATAGAACAAGAAATCGGACTTCAATCCAATTTTTCAAAACTTGGTCGGACGTTAATGGTGGATTCGAGAAGAAGAGGGTCGAGCTACGCTGGATCGGATTGGAGGAGACAGACTCAGGAGGTGGAGGATAGGTGGGACCCATCTGAATGTTATTTTCTTTTTCATTTTTATTTTTATTCCATAAGGGTATTTAGACAAAATAAGGGTACCGATGAATTAAATCTATTTCATAAGGGTATTGGAGGACATGCTCCCTTGAGGTTTAGGTTTGGTAGAATTAACAACAAGAGTACTGTTACATATCTGCCACAAAGCTAAGATGAGAGCAGTTGAGAAACTCTCTCTATCAAATCAATCTTGGAGATGGATGGATGCATTCCCAGCTGCTACTGCTTCAAAGCCAATTTGCTGAATGCGGTATTCACTCTTTCCTCAGTCATCGTTCTGTAATTCTCATAGAAGTCCAGAATCTCCATGGCAATGTTCTTCACCTGCAACATGTTTTACACTAATCATTATTTTACGTCAAAGGTAAACTAAAGAGTACCTTAAACCCAAGCAAAAGATCAACAGCTTTAATTAGACTTTCCACTCGAAGAAATGCAAAAGTGGGTTGTAGTGTCTTTGGGCAGAAGGACTGACCAAGTTCATGTCCTCACGAAGATTTTCAAACCAAGCTGTGATATCTTTCTCCCTCTGTACACTTGCTATGTATATGCACGCTAGCGCAATGCGATAGGGAGGGTGTACAAGGATGAGGTCCATCTTCCAAGTATCGTTACAAATTCCCCTGAAAAGAATCTAACTCCCTTTTAGATGATATTAATTTACACAGGTCAGACACCTTAATTAGTGTCGGAACTTGGAAATGAGTTATAACCAGATACAAGGAAGGACTTTACCATGTAATCTGGATCATATTTACATCGTTTATTTCAGCATCTTGCAAAAACCTGGGAAATATAAAGAATGAGTTCTCCATATGAATGTTGTTGATTTGCTGCCTACAATGAATTCAATTCCAGGATACGGAAAGGCATACCATCAAGGCACACAAAACTCTCACCACTGAATATAAAATGGGTTCAAAAATTTCAATGGATATATGATGACAAAACAAACATGTCAAGAACATTGAATGGGAAGACTACAAGTACTAGTGAGTGTTTACACTTGCAATCATCTCTTCTCTGTTTGCAACCGCAGAAAACAAGAGAACCAGGTTCAAATTAGATGCTTGTGAAAGGTAGATAAGAAGAGAGATGAGCACATACTCGGATAATGACCGGTAAGGATGAAACACAACCAGATAATAGTTCAGTGCTTCTAAGACCTTCATCTCCATTCCTAATATATCTTTTAGTTCATATTTGTACTCATCGGGATCTGCAAATTAAGATATAAGAATCGTTGTTGATAGATAGGTCAAAAATGCAAATTGAAGAAGATGTCATAGCGAAAAAAAGGTCAAAACACAGTAGAAGTCGATATTACACAATCTTTTGATGTAAAAAACGAGATTCCTGGCCTGCACTATGCTTTCTTCAGCTTTAGATGCCAGGTACAAGCATGTGAGAGCAACAAGACGGGGCTCAAACTCTACCATGCTCTTTCTGAGACAGTACAACGTCATATTAGATGTTTTTATGATAACTGCATAAGACATCTCATTTCTCACAAACACAAGATGCGCTTTCGCTTTTGATAAGATGTGAGAAAAATCAAACTGCATACCTTACATAAACCCGTCTCATATACGTAATTGCGGTAGCCACAACCCTACAAAAGTAGAAAAAGTGCAAGGATTCTCATCTGAAACGCAACAGTGGAATCTCTGATTAGCAAATTGGATCCCAAAATGCAAACCAACCTTTGCCTCACTTTAATGTGCTGAGCCAGTTTCATTATATCTGAAACAACAATGAGGAAGAAACATTAAATCCACAGCAAAACAAAACTGTTTCTTTTAAATCCATCTCTGAAACTCTCTGCTTATTTTTCCAGGATAAAATAAAATCAGTTGGTCAATAGTCAAAATCTGATAAAAGAGAATCGAATTGCACAACAAGAAAAGCTTCGTACGATTGGACATATGGAACTTGATGAGCTTGAAATCGTCTAGAGAAATTCCACGTTCTTTATCAAGAGCATGAACTACATCGACTTCTTCTGGGTCCAAAAGCTGTTTGCTGCTCCGTGAAAACCCAACCAAACAAATTTCCAAATTTGAAATCAAAGATGCCAAGTAAATTTGATGCGATAAAGGGGGAAAAGAATGTTACTAGTGAGACGAATTCCAGAAATTGGCAGCCATTTTTCCCGATCTCCGGGAAGGGCAAGCAGGAGAGAAGCTTAGGAAGCTTTAATTAGTCTCAACTTTCAACCTTTTCTGTTATCTGTCAAATCTTCGGTCTCATGACCAATCGCTACTTTTATTGTAAACTAGATCAATAGCCCCATTTTTTTTTCTTTTGTAAAGAAAGAAAAATATATTTTGGATGTTTTTATTGTCGGCTATGTTAATTTTTTCTTGTGTTTCGGATTCAATCCAACCATGATCTCGACTTGTTCGGACTAAAAAAACGATTTCCGATTAATGTAAGGAATATACTTTACTTGCGCCAGAAATGGGCTCAGTTTAAATGGTTTTAGCCAAAAGATCGAATCTGTTTTATGAAGGAAATGGAGTAGTATTTATAGATTTCTAACTACACGGGCTTGGATATCGGGTTCCACGTTATTGGCTGGATCGGATCTTGACTTCCAGATTTGATCTGGAATGATGCACTCGAGTGCTTTTCACCTTTTTTTTTGGTTTTTTTTTGCACCACTTGGCCAACTATACGTCCCTACGATGTTGCACTTTACTTGTCGTACCGTTGGCAACGTATGATATGGCGAGCACCAGGGTGCTCCTTCATAATCAGCTTATTTGTTCTTTAATCGTTTCCGAATATGTATCACTTGTTTTTTATCTAGCACCCCATAAGATGAAAGTGATTTACCATTTAAATGAAAATTCAAATGTGAATATTAAAAAAATAAAATAAACTTAACGCCTTAGGAAAGTATTTCAAACCCAACATACCAAAACCATGTATGTTAGTTTATTTGTAGTCAATAAACACTCAGTTTGGTAAAGTCACTAACCTGACATTTCAAACATATTATTCCAATGGTACAATGGGACAATGCACGAATATTTTTCACTTTTTAGCACAATAGAGTGACAACCCAACCAACATCATTGTCATTTTTCCTTTGTTTTGAGAGGCGCTACACATTTTCTACATATCTTGACACTTTGAACATCTAAAATATTACATTCTATATGAGACACACGCATAATGAAGTAAATAGGTAAATTGCCGAGAATCATAAACAATAAGCACAAGAAAAGAAACACAATAGCCTATATAGAAGTTGAAGCAATAGTCTTTTTCAGTCATTTTATCATTGTTGAAAAGAAGATTGGGTCATTTTATCATTGTTGAAAAGAAGATTGTGAACTAGGCAATTGATACCTGACAAGGATCGGCAAAATACCCGGAACCAAAAAAACCAAAACGGAACCGACCAAAAGTACCCGTAACCGATTTTTCAAAAATATTTGATGGGTCCTATATGCTTAGAACCAAAAACCGGAACCGAACCTAGAACCGAACGGGTACCTAAAATATCCGAAACATAAATTAACTCATAGATATTTTGGTTCTCGGTTAGGTATGTTCGGATAATTTAGATAAGTTTGACAAGTTTTTCTTTGTTACTTTTTCGAATAATTTGGTTAGTTCGGATATTTTTAAGAATATTAGCATAATTGAGATAAAAGTAATTTACGTGTATTATTTCGGGTATTTTTGATATTTTCGAATACTTTTGGATACTAATCCACAGGTAGGAATCGTCGAATACGGTTGAGACAATCACAAAGATGGATCGAGATATGGTGTATGTCTAAATCGCCGATCTGGAAGCATGACCGTTGTGGTTAGCTTTCTGCACTACTGTTCAAGTCAGGTCTCAAATCTAAGCACCACAGAGTAAACTTGTTAGATTGATGGTTCTCTCTATTTTTGCTCATATATTTTTTATTTCTTTCTTTATATGTTTGTGTATGGTTTGTTTATGGTTGTCTTGGAGTCATGATTTTGGATGTTATATACAGTGTTTCTACCTTGATATTTAGGATTAGCCATTTCGTCCACATCATACGATTGAAGAAAAGTATGTTGTAGGTATTGAATCAGTTCAACAGATTCTGTTATTTGGACTTAGTTTGAACGGTTCCTTTAACTCGTAGTTTGAACGGTTCCTTTAACTCGTAGTTCCATTATATAGATTGTGAAGCAATATCAATGAGTTTTTCTGGTTTTTAAATCCGATAAATGCTTTAAACAAAGAGGTCGACTTATTAGTATTACTATGATTTCATGAAAAGGTGGTTCTCACCGTTCATAGACGGATTTCAAAGTTTGTTTGTGTTATCTCTAGTTTTTTCTTTTCTTTTTTATGAATCGTGTGCAGTGCCGTGCTACGTTCTTAAGGGAACTTAAAGGCAAAATAGAAAATATATTAATTTTCTTCAAAAATTAACATATAAAACTATACAAAAACCATAACTTTTGTAAAAACATTATGTTAATAAATAATTGTGATTGTTTTATAGAACATATATTATATAGCTAAAACATATTTATGCATAAATAAAATAATAAACAGACAATATTAAAACATTATCTATTTATTATGTAAATATCTTATGATCCTTTTGTTGATTAAGGGGGGTGTATTCGACTATGGATTTTGAAGAATCCGATGGATTTTAGATTTGGAGAGATTTTAGGAGATTTGAAAGATGTTTAGAGGATTTGCTAAATTAATTATAATGAAAAATAGATAAATAAGGGGAATTTGGTGAGACTTTATAGTGAGATTTTGGAAGATATTAGAGTTTTTTTTGTGTGATATCAATAAAATTTTTTAAAAAATATAGGAGATCTCTCTTACGGCACATTCGTCTACGTTTTCGTCTTTAGAACAACAAAACTCAAAAACATAATTATAGATAAAAGGTTTTGATTAAACAAATGCTTAAAACAAAGATTTCAAAAAACACGACAAAAAAACTAAACTAGAGAATAACATCAATCTCCCATATGCATAGCATCTGCCCACATGGTTGCTGCTATATTTGTTCTCCAATTATTGGCATTCACTCATTGTTGTTCTTGAGTACCCTGAAAAACTTCATCATCATTATCTTCTTTGTCGTTTCTTTCTTCATTCCCATTTTGATCAACAGGAGTTACTTCAAGAAGAAACATGTCTGAACGATATTTCTTACGAAGATAATTATGTAAAACAACACATGCAAGTACAAGCTGCACTTGTGTGTTATACGGAAATGGTGGAGCAGACTTGAAGATGAGAAACCTTGATTTAAAGATTGATATATCATGGTTTTTACCCGTTTTCGACCATGATATCAGTCATTTTTATAGAGTCTTTTTGATATTTTTCGAGTGTTTTAGAGTCTTTGCAGGTTAAAGGACGATTGGAGTTTTATGGAAGCTTTTGGAGCATTTTGGAGCATCGAGGGAATACGAGCTGAAGTGATCAAGTTGGAATCGAGTTTTCGAGTCTGTGTCGATCGACACGGTCCTGTGTGTCGATCGACACAAGCTCGTCTGACGTGAAGATTGATGAGTTTTCTTTTCGGCCCACAAAGCCTAGAAGTTTCCTGAAAAGCCCAGTCCGAATTTTACACCTTATATATAGTTTTTATTTAGGATTTTATGTTTACATCTTGTTTTCTATTGAGACTTGGAGGAGGAGAGATTTGGGGGAGACTTCAGACTTTCAGAGACTTCGAAACCCTTTTGTATCTCTAACTCTATCTTTAATGCAATTTATTTCATTCATTATGAGTAGTTTGCTTGTTAGGTTTTGGGAAGTTCTAGGGTTTGATGAGAAATTGATAGGATTGAAACCCTATTAGGATTTATCTTTATGTTCTTCATCTAGATTGGTATAACTCTGATTTTAGGATTGATCAACTAAAATTAGATACCATAGGTTGTTTAATAGATGCGAAAGTATTATTGATAACCTGAAATAATCTTAGATGAGCAAAATTACTTATTCGCAAAGAAATTTGGTTTAGGAATTTTGTGAGCAATTAAACTTGAACTATAAAGCTTGATTTAATTCTCTAGGTTCGCAAAGAAATTTGGGATTTAGGAATCTAATCATAGATAGTCTCTACAACGAGAGTTGATTGATTTTACATTCGTGTTTATGTTCTAGAATTGCACTTAACAAATCCTAACGTTTTTATCTCTGTGTCGATCGACACAGACATCTGTGTCGATCGACACGATCGATTTTGATTCATTCCCACGAACAACCCATTGCCTAACTCCTTGTCCAATTGATTACTTGAAACTTTATCATCTCTCATTTGTTTACTTTTTTTTGTTTTCTACTTCATTCATACATTTTTGCTTAGCATAATTTGAACTAACGAATTGGTTGTGTTATTCGATTCCCAGTGGATTCGATCCCCAAGTACTACATCGATCTCTTAATTTGAGAGAGTAGCTCAGGGTAAATTTGAGCATATCAAATTTTGGCGCCGTTGCCGGGGAATCGATTTAACCAATCGATTTGTGATATTAGAATTTTGTCTAAGTTTTTATTTTTGTTTATTTTACTTACTTTTTCTTTTCTTTTTGTTTTGTGTGTTTCAGGTTTATGCATCAGCGCGTTACCAGAATCAACCAGAACAAAGAACTACTTGATCTCAATCCTGAGATTGAAAGGGTAGAACGAGCCAACAGAGCAGCGACAAGGACAGCCGGAATGAATCCATTAGTATTGATCAGAGGTGAAGATGGTTTCCTGCAGGACACTGAGGGTCGCAGACGTAATGCTCAAGGTCAGAGGTTGGATGAGAACGGGGCTGTGATTTTGGAGGAGCAGCATGCTGTACAGCGCCATGAGCCAGTTGGGCGTGGGCGTACTCTGGGAGAGTACAACAGGCCCGATGAGTTCTATGCCAACAGGGCAGCAATCCGACCTCCAGCATTTTCGAGGAACGATTTCGAGCTGAAGCCGGCTTACTTCTCACTAGTGGCTCAGCACCCATTCCATGGCCTTTCTTCTGAGCACCCCATGGATCACATTGAGAGGTTTGAGGACCTAGCATCTAGCATTAAGGCTAATGGAGTATCCAGTGACTACCTCTACTGCAAGTTGTTCCCTACTCTCTCAGTGGAGAAGCAGCTTACTGGCTGAAGCAGCTGGAGCCGGGCTCGCTGACTACTTGGGAGGACACCAAGAATGCCTTTCTCATCAACTTCTTTGATGAGGCAAGATCTGAGGATCTAAGGACTAAGATCTCTACCTTCAGGCAAGGTCCGACTGAAGCATTTAAGGATTCTTGGATGCGATTCAAGTCCTATCAGAGAGATTGTCCTCATCACGGGTTTAGTGATGTCCAGCTGTTGGGCATCTTTTTCAGAGGGATTGACTGGAGGTATCAGATGGCCCTCGATTCAGCTAGCAATGGGAACTTCAACACCAGGTATCCGGAAGATGCATTGATTCTCATCGATAACTTGGCTTCCAGCAACAGTACCAAGAATGCAGATTTCGAGAGGAAGAAGCTGGGTGGCAACATGGATGGAAGCCAAATTGCTGAGGTAAAGGCTAAGCTGGATTCTGTGCATAACTTTCTCGTGGGGAAGAAGTCAGTTCAGTTTGCTGCAGAAGTGGAGGTTTTTGAGCCAGAAGAAAAGGATGTTAACTACATCAATGGAGCTGGTTATCAGGGTCAGAGGTTTGGTAATCAACAAGGGTATCAGAAGCCTTTCCAGAGCAACTACCAAAGGAATTATGGTTCGTCTTCTTACCAGACGCCTCCTCCTCAATCTTCAGATAGTGAGATGAAGTCAATGCTAGAACAGATTCTAGAGGGTCAACAGAAGATGACAGTGAGCTTTAACGGGAAAATGGATGCGATGTATCAGGATCTGAATGGGAAGTTCGAAGCTTTGAACAACCATGTCAAGAAGATGGATTTTCAAATTGCTCAAACCGCAGAGACAATCAAGAGGCAAGAAGGCTTTCTTCCAAGCAAGACTGACACCAACCCGAGACTTCACGTCAATACCATTAGTTTGGGGAGTGAAGAGGAGGTCGCAGGAGAAGACAATTGCGTTTCAGAACCTGTGTCGATCGACACAGACGTCTCATGTCGATCGACAGGGGTTGAACATCTAGATTCTAAAGTCTGTGCAATCGGAGAGTTTTCTTCTAAGGTCAACACGAAGTCTATGCCGAAGACTCATGTCGATCGACACAAGGACTGTGTCGATCGACACGGGTCCCAGACGAGTCCAAATGCTTCTAAACCTTTGGTTCAAGCAGAGGAAAGGGTCTACAAGCCCAAGATTCCATTCTCATGAGCTATCAGCGTCAAATCACCAGAGGAGAAAGGGGGACAAGCTCAACCACAGCTGAGAAAGTTGCAGAAGATACCGAATCCAGGGATGTTCGTTTTTCCCTGTTCGGTCAAAGGTATGAAATTCAAAAATTGTCTTTGTGACACTAGAGCTAATGTGAATGTCATGTCTGAGTCTGTTGCAAGGAAGCTGGGGATTAAGGATCTGCAACCTTCGAAGATGTCTATCGCGATGGCTGACTTTTCTTCAACATCTTCGAAAGGATTCATTCCTGACTTGATGCTTCAAGTAGGAGATTGTCTGGTTCCGGTGGATTTTCAGATTATGGAAACGAAGAATGACAGGGAGAGACCATTGATTTTTGGGTCATCATTCCTTGCAACTGTGGGGCCGATTGTGGATTTTCCTAATCAACGGATCTCCTTCTCCAAGATCAACAAAAATGTCTTCTACCCTTCAGTCCATATCATGGAGAATTCTTGTCTGACCGTTACTAATGGAGGAAAGCTGAGTTCAGACCTTGGAGCTGACACGAAGAGGATCCCGTGTACACCACCTTCGATTCCACCCCCTTTGAGATCTGATAGAGCCTCAGCTGCACCCAAAGCGAAGCGCAAGAAGACTTCCAAACCTTTCTCCAGGTTCAGAATCATCCTTCCCATGGAGCTAAGGGAGAAAGGAGAGGTAGTACTTCAAGAGATGTTGCGCAACACCATGAAGCTGTTTCCCGGTGTTGAACCCTTCACTGATCCACCTGTTACCTGCGTCCTGACATAGTCAAGCTAATGACTGAAAACAAGCGCTTAGTGGGAGGCAACCCACTGGTAAGACTACTTATTTTCGTTTTATTTTTCTTTTGTTTACTAATTTTTGGTTTTGTTTTTAAGTGTAAAAAAAAAAAAAAAAAAAAAGAAAGAAGACGACGAAAGGAGACAGAGCAGTGTGTCGATCGACACATATCACTTGTGTCGATCGACACACCCTTCACAGGTAAGTTCCCTTTCGTTTTTCTTTGGTGTGTTGGTTGATTTCTTTTCTTTCCAAACTCATGCTTCAATCACACTGGGGACAGTGTTGGTTAAGTCTGGGGGAGGGAAACTACTAACGTGTTTCTTTTTGTTTTGGTTTATTTTGAGTCAAATTTTCGTTTTTTATTGAGTCAAAACAGTTGGAAACTTGACTTTTCTCTTGGTTTAATGGATTGTTCTTTCAGTTGTGTGACCATTTTTCAGGATCGATTTCAGAGTCAGACTAATGGAAAATCCTAAGGCTGACCAGTTAACTAGAAACGTATGTTACTTCCAACATAATCCGCCAGGTTAGAGCTAATTATACGGTCTCCTCGGTGATTGATTTTCATAAAGCTTGATTCCTCATTCATACCTGAATAGTGCAAATTCCTGTTGAAACTAATGGTACCCCTCTTCCTAAATTATATAAAAAAAAATGATGAAGAATGGGGTGATATGATAGTTCTTGAGTACCAGATGAGGAAATACAATTCCAGTGAATCAGTACTCAAGAGGTGATCCCCCAGAGCTCAAAAACAGCAGTCTGAGTCCCTTAGAACGGATGTAGAGGACGAGCGATCTCACGACCCTGTCTCCTCACAAGGAACAACAGTAGTGAAAGCACTGCTTTTGAGTTTTCTATTTATTCATCAAAAAAAAAAAAAAAATTCGAATTAAATAAGTCTGGGGGAGAAAGGGTACTGAAAGTTATATGGATTCACTAGTCATGGTATAGAATGGGAATGAGTCTAGAAGGTTCTTGGCATCAAGATCTGGGACGAGACCCAACAATGAGGACTAGCGGGTTATGTTGATAAGTCGTGGATGAATTTGGGAGGCTGCGAATGTCTATGGAGAAGTACATGGTGGTCTGATCCTGGGTTGGTTCTGCATTATGTGGATTACTAGTTGAAAGGGTCGGTTCAGTACTCCAAGGGAAGGTAAGTTTCTGTGTTTTCAAACCTCTTTCACATTCTGAGTATATGTTTTGCTTGAGGGCAAGCAAATGCTAAGTCTGGGGGAGTTGATATATCATGGTTTTTACCCGTTTTCGACCATGATATAAGTTATTTTTATAGAGTCTTTTTGGTATTTTTCGAGTGTTTTAGAGTCTTTGCAGGTTAAAGGACGATTGGAGTTTTATGGAAGCTTTTGGAGCATTTTGGAGCATCGAGGGAATACGAGCTGAAGTGATCAAGTTGGAATCGAGTTTTCGAGTCTGTGTCGATCGACACGGTCCTGTGTGTCGATCGACACAAGCTCGTCTGACGTGAAGATTGATGAGTTTTCTTTTCGGCCCACAAAGCCTAGAAGTTTCCTGAAAAGCCCAGTCCGAATTTTACACCTTATATATAGTTTTTATTTAGGATTTTATGTTTACATCTTGTTTTCTATTGAGACTTGGAGGAGGAGAGATTTGGGGGAGACTTCAGACTTTCAGAGACTTCGAAACCCTTTTGTATCTCTAACTCTATCTTTAATGCAATTTATTTCATTCATTATGAGTAGTTTGCTTGTTAGGTTTTGGGAAGTTCTAGGGTTTGATGAGAAATTGATAGGATTGAAACCCTATTAGGATTTATCTTTATGTTCTTCATCTAGATTGGTATAACTCTGATTTTAGGATTGATCAACTAAAATTAGATACCATAGGTTGTTTAATAGATGCGAAAGTATTATTGATAACCTGAAATAATCTTAGATGAGCAAAATTACTTATTCGCAAAGAAATTTGGTTTAGGAATTTTGTGAGCAATTAAACTTGAACTATAAAGCTTGATTTAATTCTCTAGGTTCGCAAAGAAATTTAGGATTTAGGAATCTAATCATAGATAGTCTCTGCAACGAGAGTTGATTGATTTTACATTCGTGTTTATGTTCTAGAATTGCACTTAACAAATCCTAACGTTTTTATCTCTGTGTCGATCGACACAGACATCTGTGTCGATCGACACGATCTATTTTGATTCATTCCCGCGAACAACCCATTGCCTAACTCCTTGTCCAATTGATTACTTGAAACTTTATCATCTCTCATTTGTTTACTTTTTTTTGTTTTCTACTTCATTCATACATTTTTGCTTAGCATAATTTGAACTAACGAATTGGTTGTGTTATTCGATTCCCTGTGGATTCGATCCCCAAGTACTACATCGATCTCTTAATTTGAGAGAGTAGCTCAGGGTAAATTTGAGCATATCAAATGCCAAAAATCCTCTCAATTACATTTCGTAAGCTTGAATGACGATGGTTGAATAACTCATTTTGATTTACAGGATCTTTTCCTTGTCCTTTAAACTCTTGGAGATGATACCGAGTACCTCGAAATGGAGCTAGAAAACTACGACGATTGGCATATCCACAATCAACTAGATAGAATTTTCCTGAAATTTTATAAAGTATGAGTGAAAATCAAATTAATAACCCATACTTTTATCATAGTAAAAGAGACGTACCTTCTGGAACTTTTAATTTGTTTGTACTTCTTGTTAAATCATCTTGTAATACCTTTGCGTCGAGCGGAACCTTCCCATATACTAAGAACATATATAAATTCTAATCAAAATTACAAGCAGCTAAAACATTTTGCGATAATTGTCCTTTTTGATTGCGATAGCTAGCCGAGTTTTTTCCAGTTATCATTGCAAGAATTTGTGTTCCATCAATACCTCCCACACAATCCTAAGAGAACTAAAAGTTCTAAGTTAAAGTTTTGTTAATTACACTTGAAAAATAACATAAGAAAACAACCTCATACCTTAAAATAAGGATAGAATCGTGTGCAGTCTCTTATTTTTGTGGACACCGTATTCCCCGGTTTAACCATGTAGCTTGGAGCAAGTGCGCATAACACCTTAAGAATTGTGTTAAAACTCGTACTTATTGAGAATCGTGATCTCTTGAATCTATCTTGAGCTTGAATATATCTAGAATTCTGCCCAACGATAAACAAAAACGTGGCAAGAATTTCTTCAACCGAAACATTTCTCGTATCTTTTACTCTCATCTTTACTCTAATAATAGAGCATAGCTTCAGAAACACATCCGGATACATACGATATAGATGTCGAAAATGGTGAGGATCTTCAACCAACGCATTTTGTATGTATTCATGTCCAAGTCTTGTAGTTAGTCTTCTAATTTGGCATTGTATTTGCGGAACATGGAAATAACGGATCTTCGCAATGGCTAACAAAACAAGTAACAAAATTTCAAAATCTGTCTTGAAATTTGTCATTCTTTTTCACTTTTTCCTTGCTTGTATCTCTTCACTTTCGTGAACAATGCGATCCATTATTAAACCTACATGAAAACAATCATCAATTTAGAACCAAATGTGAAATTGCCTATATATTAAACTCAATGATAGCTCGACGACGGAGAAATATGATGACAGAAAAAAAAGAAATATAAAAGCTCGAGGACAGAAAAAGAAGAAATATATAAGCTAATGATTCTGCCAATATTATAAGATTGCTAAACAAGAGAAACATATGAAGCTTATAATGAAAGAAAAATTGATGAATAATTCATACGAATGCAACTCACGATGGAAAACAAATAACTCGAGAGGAAACGGCGGATGTGGAGACTACTAGAGAATCCTAGAATAATGACAAAGATAACAAAACAAATCAAAATATATTTGTGCTTAATTTTGCTCAAAAACATTAGCCGCCAAATTTGATCCGCCTAAAGAAAAATAAAGCTTTTTACTGGGAACCAAATTGCATGTTAACAAAGAAAAGATTATTTGAAAGGAGATAACACAATTGGAATAGTCTCAAATTGAAAATAAAATTTAAATTAAAGAACGTAATAGTGCTACTAAAAAAACAAAAAAAAAAACAAAACTAAGCGGTTCCTTAAAAGTAAACATAAGTAAGCTCCAAACTGAAAAAGAAAAAGATCTCCAAAAGTAAGAACCATCTTCGAGACTTCAATCCATGGTTATGCACTTCATCCACTTGGTTTACGAAGGTTTCGCTTAATCCATCCACAACGGTCTGCTATGGACATATTCACGAATTCAAATTTCATACCTAAGGTGTGAACAAGAGTCATCGCCTCATAACGCAAATCTTCATCTAAATCAGGTATTTCTTTGATAGCATCCCACACATTATTAGCTTTGTCCTCAGCTTCTTTCTCTTCAGCTTCCTTTTCCCATGTTTTTTGTATCATACCAAAAATTTGACTACTGATTTATGTCACTTCGTCACATACCTTGTTCGAATTATATGCATCAGTCCTAGCTTTCTTTCTTTGAGGAAACTTTTCTCCAATGCTTGTTCTTGATGACGAGAACACCACATGTTCAGATGCTTGTTCGTCGAGTATTCCCTCTGTATCATTCATCATTTGGACAAAACTTACATTATCGAACACCTCGATGTCTCCAAATTCATAGGTACGTGCATCAACGGTATCGCCTAAACCCATAGCATTATGCCCAGTTGCAATGTTTTGTCCAAATATCATTTTCAAATCTTCAAAATCTTCAAATGACTCATCATAGATGCGTATTACCTGGATGAGCCTATTAAAAAGGATCAAATATATATCAATATAATAACTTCATACATAGGCAACACTAATATATTCATAAATCTTATGTTATGATTTTCTACCTTCAAATAGATATTCCATACTTCATTATCTGTAGTGAATTTCTTCGTTACAGGATCCCAACCAAACCCATAACTACAACGAAGGAAATCTGCCAAGCTTTGGTACTTACCCTTCAAGATCTTCATCCTAATTTGATATTGGCTATAGGTTCTCTTTGATCCAAGTTCTTGGTTTTGTTTTGATAATATTCTTGTCTCCACTGTTAGTTTGTTGAACTTATTATTAGCATCACGTAAACCCTTATTGATTCCATCTACTAGTAACCGCAATAACATTTTGTGTTCAGCATCCGACCAATGATTGTATCCTCCGCCCTTATTTTTCACTTCTTGTGGTTGTATATCTCCCATTGTAGCGTGGGAGATACTAGACATTCAATACAAAGAAAGAAAAAAGCAACATTAAGATCACTAGAACTAAACTATTAACCAGTTTACACAACTTGTAAAACCAAATTTGAAACAACGAATTATAAACAAATAAGTGCTTACCAAAGCTAGAAAACTATACGTGATGAATTTTGATATGTACCATCAGAAGATGATAAATCAATGAATCATAAACTCAAAATTATATGAACAGTAGTCAAAGGCAAACATCATACAAACACATGAAAAACAAAAAAAACAAAATTGAAACGAAACATGAAAATAAGCAAAAGTAAATCGAAACGTACGCTCATTTTGACAGAAAAGGAGATGAACTTTGAAGTATCAATATCAATTGGGTAAACTCATCTCCTTTGAAATTCGATATGAGACGACTACTAATGATCGTGTATATATATATATATATATATAAGTTCAGCTACCAGATTAACCCTAAAAAAATTAAACAAAAAGCCCATAGTTGTATTTTCTAAACCATCAGCCCAAAATTATACAATATAACGAGGAGAAGAAGAAGATTTTTGCAATTTTTTTAAGGGAACTTAACTTAAACGGCACATAAATTAGGTAATATTATTAGAAGTATATAAAACTTTTTTTTATTACTGATTTATTTTAAATGCCCAGCGTGCCCTTGTAATTACGTTATGACAAAAAACCTAATTACAAGAATGTCATTACTTTTGAGTGCCACGTCAGATAAAATCCGGCACCACATAGGAAATCGCTGACGTGTATTCATGAACTCAGCCGTAAAGCATTACGGCGGTATTGACGGCTGAGTTATATATACGATGTGGCTGACTTAAAAAAATTGACTGATTTACATATACAAATAAGCCAAACGATACGGCTGACTTACAAAACGTGGCTGATTTAAGATCTTCTGGCTGACTTAAGATTTATGCGACGGCTGAGTTTAAAAAAATCTGCCTGATTTATGAGCTAATGGCTGACTTACATACATATATGACGGTTGATTTGTACATCGGCTGGTTGAGATATGTTTCTCACGATGAGGGAATGATCATCGACTGGTTGTGTTACTAAACAGACGGCTGACCTATGAAAGATTGTTACGGCTGATTTAAGTATAATTAACGTAAATCAGCCGTGTTTAGCTTGATTAATAGTAAACTCGGCCATATTAGGTCTGATTTATTAGCGAAAGATTAATTACTACAATAGCATTCATTTGACGGCTGATTTATTGGACGATACAGCTGACATAATATTTTCCAGCTGATCTACGCCCTTTTATGGCCTCTTTTCGAACCCGATTTTTGTTGTTTTTATTACTGAAATAGTATTCACGTAGCAACTGACTTACATATGCATTTGATGACTGATTTAGTTAGGCTGATTTACGTTTTCATTTTGTGGCTCACTTGCCATATAAGCAAAAAATTGATGACATCAAATCCGATTTTCCATGTCATCAGCTCCTATTTTCCATGTCATTTTCCATGTTATTGTTAGATTTTTATGTTGTGACGTTGTGTCTTCTTCTTCTTCATCTATTTATCTTCTTTATCATCTGATACCCAGAAACTTAATCGTCACCCTCTTCATCTATTTTCTTTCCTCATTATTTTTTTTTCATTGATCTTTGTTCGAGATCTTATGGATCTGGTAATTATTGTTTCCGGTAACTGGGTCAAGAAAAACAGATACGTATTCAACGCCGACGGTAGACGGTGTAGAGTTCTGTATTTAAATGATGAAACAACACACGACGAACTTGTGAAGTCTGTACTCGATGATTACGGATTGAACGAGTCAAGCCATCAGATTCAGCTAAGCTACATGTTCTCGAATAAAACTTTGAAAACAATGGCGCACGATACTCCACCAGTTTACATCTCCAATACTCGACAGTTGATAGATTTTCTAAGCCTAAGGTAATTCGAACAGATACGTCTTTGTGTAGAGATTACAGAGAAAAAGGAGAGCAAAATTAGTCGGAATGACGAAGTGATAGAGAAGAAGAAAATGTTATTCAGTTATGGCTCAAAAGTAGAATCTACATACGAAGATTACGGTGGTTTAAGTAATGATAATTGTCCTGGTGTTGAAACAAAATACGAAGATAAACGCGACGATGAAGACATGAATTGCACAAGTAAAATGGAAGGTGAAGAATACAAAGTAGGTGAACAAGACGAAGAAGATGATGAATTTGAAAGCCGATTTGATATGTTCGACGACTCGGATGGTGCTTCATCTGAAGTTGATAACTTCAGTTCATACGGTGAGTCTCCAACACAAGACGAAGATTCACTGACGCTACCGCCTAAGAAGAGAGCTCACAACATGTCGGTGAGCGGATCGGAAAGGAATCCAGAGGTTCTAAGGTTGGAGATGCCTTCGCTAAACCTCGCGGTAGGGCAACGATACGAGAGTAAAGCCGATTTGGAGAAACAACTGAAACTTATTACGGTGAGAGATCAATTTGATTTTGATGTAGACGTATCCAATTCGGACACACTCATTGTTAAGTGTTGGGTTGATGGATGTCTCTGGAGAGTTCGTGCTTCTACACAAGGGGAATTACCGGCATTTTATGTTTGTATTTATGATTCGGAGCATACATGTTCTGTAACTGAGCGTTCTAATCGATCTCGACAAGCAACACCAGATATTTTAAGCCAGTTGTACAGGGATTATCTCGACGATGTTAGTCCGTCAGTTCGACATAAGAGTGCCGGAATAACTATCAATAAGCATTTTGGTGTAAAGGTAATTATTAGTACGTTGCAGCTGACTTATTTGTGTAGTACAGCTGATTTTTTAGTACGTTTAGGCTGATTTATTTGTATATTACAGCTTATTTATTTGTACGTTGTGAGTGACTTCTATTTCAGCTGATTTTTAGTACGTTTTGGCTGATTTATTTTGATATTTCAGCTGATTTATTGGTACGTTGCGGCTGACTTCTATTTCAGCTGATTTTTAGTACGTTTTGGCTGACTTATTTTTATATTTCATCTGATTTATTGGTACATTGCGGCTGACTTCTATTTCAGCTGATTTTTAGTACGTTTTGGCTGACTTATTTTTATATTTCAGCTGATTTATTGGTACGTTGCGGCTGATTTATTTATTTATTACAGCTGCTTTACTTGTACTTTACATTTTCCGTGTGGACAGATGGATTATTGAAAATCACATTGGATGCTAAAATTTGCAAGGGAAATCGATATGGGAACTCCTGAGAGTGGGTTTGAAGACTTGCCTCCTTACCTATATATGATAAGAAGGGAAAATCCGGATACGGTTACGCGTCTTCAAATTGATGAGTTTGGAAGATTCATGTATGTGTTCCTTGCGTTTGGTGCGAGCATAAATGGGTTTCCTTTCATGCGCAAAGTTGTCATTGTCGACGGTACGTTTCTTAATGGTAAATACAAAGGGACACTTCTCACAGCACTAGCTCAGGATGGTAACTTTCAGATTTTCCCAATAGCCTTCGGTGTGGTTGACACTGAAAATGATGATTCATGGCAATGGTTTTTTATGCAACTAAAAATTTTGATTCCTGACGATGAGGCTCTTGCGATTATCTTGGACAGACATAATTCGATAGGAAAAACAATTGGAAATGTGTTTCCGTTGGCTTCTCGTGGAATTTGCACTTACCATTTATATAAGAACATTTTGCAACGGTACAAAGGAAAAGATGTCTTTCGTCTGGTGAAGAAAGCGGCAAATTTTTTTAGGGTTTCTGACTTTAATACGATGTTCGAGGAGATTGAAGCGATTAATCCTGAATTTCATGACTACCTCCAAAGAGCTGATGTCCGACTGTGGGCGCGTGTTCAGTTTCTGGGCTAAAGGTACAATTTGATGACTACGAACATAGCGGAATCAATGAACAGAGCACTGTCAAATGCTAGAAGTCTTCACATTGTTCGACTATTAGAATCGATACGGGTTATGATGACCAGATGGTTTGAAGAACGGAGAGAGGAAGCGAAATCGCAGCTAATCACGCTTTCGCGTGGTGTCGAGAAACTACTACATGTAAGTCAGCCATTGCAGTTCATAAGTCACTCGTTATTGTTCCATAACCCAGCCTTTATGATAAGCCAACCGTAATGTTTAATAATTTTTTATGAATAAATAGGGCCGTGTCATTGCCACCAGACTTATAACGGTACAAAGGATTGATCCTTATCACACAGAAGTTACATATGGATCATCTTTGCATATTGTGAATTTGGAAACGAGAAAATGCACATGTCGGCATTTTGAACACGAGAAATTACCATGCGTGCATGCAATCGCAGCTGCCGAGGACAGGAAAATTTGTCGTATATCCTTATCGATGGTCATCCTCCATTGGACGCTTCATTATCTTCTTCGATTCTGCCATTGATGCTGCATGTATATCGAAAATAGGATGTTAATATATAATGTAAACATATAAACAAATCAAGTTGCAAAAACGTGAATTACATATACTAGGAGAACAAGGAAAAACTAACTTGTATTTGAGATTGCAAAAGGATAAAACAAGTTCAAAGTTAATAAAAACGAATGTTCGGTTACTGAGTGTTCACTTGGTATTTATAGAAAAAAACGAAAACTGTTGGGTTACTAAAACTGTTCGGTTACTGCGTAGTTGCCAAAAATACTATAAAAAATAGATAAAATTACTCAAATAGCATAGAAAAGGTTAATATGATTAGCGTTTTGAGAGTACCAAACGCGTGCGTAATATGATTATGTACATATATTCACACGCCATATTTATATAATAGAGAATATATGATTTATTATTTATATGATTATATGATTATTTATTTATTATTTATGTGAGAACAATGTGTATGTTTTGCTAGACCTTTAGGAATAAGAGTTTAAGGTTTTGTGAGAACAATGTGTATATTTTGCTATACTTCTAGGAATTAAGGTTTAGGGTTTAGGGTTTAGGGTTTAAGGTTTTGTGAGAACAATGTGTATCTTTTGCTATACCTCTAGGAATTAAGGTTTAGGGTTTATGGGTTTATGGTTTAGGGTTTAGGGTTTATGGTTTAAGGTTTTGTGAGAACAATGTGTATCTTTTGCTATACTTCTAGGAATTATGGTTTAGGGTTTCGTTTAGAGTTTTGTGAGAACAATGTGTATCTTTTGCTAGACCTTTAGGAATTAGGGTTTAGGGTTTAGGGTTTTGTGAGAACAATGTGTATCTTTTGCTATACCTCTAGGAATTAAGGTTTAGGGTTTATGGGTTTATGGTTTAGGGTTTAGGGTTTAAGGTTTTGTGAGAACAATGTGTATCTTTTGCTATACTTCTAGGAATTATGGTTTAGGGTTTCGTTTAGAGTTTTGTGAGAACAATTTATATAATAGAGAATATATGATTTCTTATTTATATGATTATATGATTATTTATTTATTATTTATGTGAGAACAATGTGTATGTTTTGCTAGACCTTTAAGAATAAGAGTTTAAGGTTTTGTGAGAACAATGTGTATGTTTTGCTATACTTCTAGGAATTAAGGTTTAGGGTTTAGGGTTTAAGGTTTTGTGAGAACAATGTGTATCTTTTGCTATACCTCTAGGAATTAAGGTTTAGGGTTTAGGGTTTATGGGTTTATGGTTTATGGTTTAGGGTTTAAGGTTTTGTGAGAACAATGTGTATCTTTTGCTATACTTCTAGGAATTATGGTTTAGGGTTTCGTTTAGAGTTTTGTGAGAACAATGTGTATCTTTTGCTAGACCTTTAGGAATTAGGGTTTAGGGTTTTGTGAGAACAATGTGTATCTTTTGCTATACCTCTAGGAATTAAGGTTTAGGGTTTATGGGTTTATGGTTTAGGGTTTATGGTTTAGGGTTTAGGGTTTAAGGTTTCGTGAGAACAATGTGTATCTTTTGCTATACTTCTAGGAATTATGGTTTAGGGTTTCGTTTAGAGTTTTGTGAGAACAATGTGTATCTTTTGCTAGACCTTTAGGAATTAGGGTTTAGGGTTTAGGGTTTTGTGAGAACAATGTGTATCTTTTGCTATACCTCTAGGAATTAAGGTTTAGGGTGTAAGGTTTAAGGTTTAGGGTTTATGGTTTAGGGTTTAAGGTTTTGTGAGAACAATGTGTATCTTTTGCTATACTTCTAGGAATTATGGTTTAGGGTTTCGTTTAGAGTTTTGTGAGAACAATGTGTATCTTTTGCTATACTTCTAGGAATTATGGTTTAAGGTTTCGTTTAGAGTTTTGTGAGAACAATGTGTATGTTTTGCTAGACCTTTAGAAATTAGGGTTTAGGGTTTTGTGAGAACAATGTGTATCTTTTGCTATATCTCTAGGAATTAAGGTTTAAGGTGTAAGGTTTAAGGTTTAGGGTTTAGGGTTTAGGGTTTAGTACACATATGCAATGACACGCAATGTATTTTGGAATACTGAAGAGTATTTATCTCTTTTCACAAGGGAATCTTTTCAGAGGATAGACAAGCTTGTTAGATCTCTAGACTGGGGTTGGGGAAAGTCTCACACTAATTGAAGGCAGTAAGGAGAACAATTTGTGTGACCGCTGCTTTTGGATCACTTATGTGATTTTAAATTTTAATAATAGAGAATATATTATTTATTATTGCATCTGAATACGTAATCATATTGAAATTAATACTCTCGAGACGCTTCCTATATTAGGTGTAATTATTAATCTTTTGGGAACTAGGAGTTATGATTGAACTTTTAGGAACTCTAATATTTTGGTCAGTCACTTCTTTGCACAATCAGTCAGTCGCTATTAATGAGAGTAAAGGTTGAATAACATATATTTATCTCACCAATTAGATACCATTCATATTGTATACACTTTTAATTGGGACTCTATTTAGTTAGGGCTGATTTAAATAGTCGCAATTGAGACTCTATTTAATTTACACTTTTAATGAAAGCTTATCATGCATAAGTCAAATAAGTACAATACAATAAACGGGTTCATGTTATTTCGAACTGCCCCAACATATTATAACTTCCTTCATGGAGGATATCTGATGCCATCTTTACCCGTATACCCTGAATATTCGCATCATTTATCCCATCAAAAGTAGTGCCAAGCGCTAGACACTCGACAAACTTCAATGCATACACCCCACAGTCGCCAACTTGGACGTTTTGTGGGATGTATTTGCCTCTCCTCCTTCGGAACGCAAACTGCTTGAATCTAGGTATTCGGAGATTGACAGGAACTAATTCGTTCATCATTGCAGGGATCATTTGCGTAAACGGCCTAAATTCATTTAGGATTTTCTGTTCACTTTCGGGTGTTACCTGTCCAATGATGGGATCGTAAGCTTCGATCTTCTCCTTAAGAAGGTCCACGTGAAATGCCACCCAATGATCTCCTCCAGTATGTAGAACTCCGTACAAGTGATCGACATCTTCTAACCACTTCTTGTTTGTTTGCAGGTCTGAGGGAATTTTGCTGTTTACTAAATCCTCATACCCAGCACCTTTGAACTTAAACATCTTTGGTTTGATCTTGAACTGTTGGTAATCCATACACCATCCTGAAGTAAACCAAGAGTCCAAAAATCCAATTCGCTTGGAGTAGAATGGAGAGGGATCTAGCATGAATTTTTTTATGAGGATTCTCATATACGCGCAAATATGCTGTACAAAGAGAATCAAGTCAGCCCAAAATTAAACTTAACTCAGCCCCATATAATATATAACTCAAACATAAAACATACTTAAGCCTACATAACTCAGACATATAATAAATAACTCAGACATTAAGTATATTTAACTCAGCCCCATATAATATATAACTCAGACATAAAGCATACTTAAGCCTACATAACTCAGACATATATTAAATAACTCAGACATTAAGTATATTTAACTCAGCCCCATATAATATATAACTCAGACATAAAGCATACTTAAGCCTACATATAATACATAACTCAGACATATAATAAATAACTCAGACATTAAGTATATTTAACTCAGCCCCAACAGTATACTTACATTATCATACAACCATCCATAACCTGTAGTTGGCCAATACTTTCTCTCAGTCATGAGAATTCTGTAGAACTCGATCTCCTCAGCAGCCCCTGTAAGTGGAACGTCCCTAAAACAATTAAACACAAGTTAGTTTAGGCAAATATTGCTAATAGCTGTATTAACACATGCTCTAAAGGGTCATACTTGAATGGCTTTAGGTGATCCAAAACTTTATCCACTTTAACCGGATCAGTAGGTGAGAGAGAATCATAGATTGTCGGTGAAGGTTCATAATTTTTCCTCATGCACGTCATTCCATTGTCTCCAATATAAGGAAAAACTCGTGCTTAAGGAGGATCATTTTCTAGCCTCGCTGAAGACCCATCAGGAGATAATTTCACACTTGACTCCCGATAAGCCTTAATTCTGTCAGACCTAATCCTTTCCTCTTCTTCCTCATCAGACTCCGGCAACAGTTCGTTATATTCTGCGACAATTTTGTCGGTGACATCCTCAATCTCACTGTCGTTTCTGATTCTTCTTTGCTGGGATAGTCACTTCCGTAGGTTTCGGATCGTCGTTGCCTTTACGATTCCTCGTTATCCTCCTTCTTACTTGCCCCTCATTTTTTAAAGCAGCGGCCTCTTTCTTTAAAGCATCGGCCTCCTTCTTCTTTAAAGTAGCGGCCTCCTTCTTTAAAGCATCGACCTCCTTCTTCTTTAAAGTAGCGGCCTCCTTCTTTAAAGCAGCGGCCTCCTTCTTCTTTAAAGCATCGGTCTCCTTTTGCTTTTTAACCTGAGCCTCCTGCTTTTTTGCCTCAACTAATTTCTTAGCAGGAGAAACAGTAACGAAATCAACTGTTTCTTCTTCGTCATTACCAAACTCCTCAGCCAATTTCACTTTGGTCTTATGAACTGGTTCAGTACTTTTAAGCTGTATTAACATATAAACATAACTCAGCCAGAATAAAACGAGTAAATCTGTCGTTATGTAACTATAACTCAGCCGTCAAATAGGTAATAAATCAGTCGTCAAATAGGTAATAACTCAGCCGTCAAAAGTAACCATAACTCAGCCGTCAAAAATAAACATAAATCAACTGTAACGTACATTATGCAGGGGGCTGCTGACTGGTTCAGGACTTTTAAACTCGTCCTTCTTCGGCTGTATTAACATATAAATACAACTTAGCCGAGACTAATAAGGATAACTCAGTCGTGATGTAACCATAACTCAGTCGTCAAAAATAAACATAACTCAACTGTAACGTACCTTTGGACTATTAACGGATTTTTGCGGGATGTTGTTGACTTTTGATAGGTTATCATCCTTTTGAGTACTGTTCTGTGCCTCGAGAGCATTCAGACGCTCTCTCATTTGCATCCGGTCATTCTCAATAGATGCAACTCTTTCTTCCACAGCAGCTCGGACTGTATCACCAATCATCTTCTTCAAATCTGACAACTCTCCAAATTTTGTGTTATAGGCGTTTAACTGCGACTCAACACACTCTATTCTACTACCAAAGTTGTCAAACCTTCTGACAAGGTTTTCCAGGACATTGACTACGGTCGTCAAATCCGTCTTTTTCCCCATATCCTTGTAACTACTATGCTGCAACACAATCTCACTGTTGCTTACTTCCTGATTTTTCTTAGCTTTCTTCTGCTTTTTTGCGGGGGATTGATCGGAATCTAACGAAACTGGAGCCTTCATTTTTTTCTTCTTCTCATTGCTCTTCACATCCCAAAAACCTCTAACAAACCTATCCGCATGTACGTTTGTTACCAGATTTACAATTTCTGGGTCATTTTCTTCACTCGCCCACTGCGGAAACAGCTCTTCTACAGCCTCTTTCATAACCATTTTCTTCACACGCACCTACATAGTAAATCAGCCATCAAGTAACTCATAAGTCAGACATCAAATAAATGATTCACAACTCAGCCATCAAGTAGTTAATAAGTCAGACATCAAATGATTCATAACTCAGCCATCAAGTAACTCATTAAGTCAGACATAAAATGATTCATAACTCAGCCATTAAGTAACACATAAGTCAGACATCAAATGATTTATAACTCAGCCAAGTCAACCTTCTTACCTCACCATGATCTCTGGTCTCCTCATATATGGCTGTAGTAAGACTTTTACGTGTACGGGTTCCACCCCATCGCAAAAGAGGAATTTTGTTCTCATTGACTACTCTTCCAAAATGCTCTCCGAAGCAAGTCACAGATTCATACGCCCAAACCAGCAACACGTCCTTCATCCCGCTAATGGTGTACGACTTTCCTTGTGGATTCAACATCTTAATTGAACCAACCAGAACTTCGAATGCAGTCCGACCCCACGGATAAGTCCTCAAGGCTTCATCGTCGAATACTCTTTTTGCACTTTCAAAGGGTATTCTAGAATTATGATGCAAGCCATAAAGTCCCATGGCTTGAAGAAGCAACAGCCCTAACCATTTCCTCTTTTCAAAACTCTAGCCTCGACAGACCTCTAATGCTAGCCTCAGTTCATCTAACTTGGGTCCTACCCCAAGCGGCACCTTCAACTCCTCCCAGAACGTTTTGTATTGCTCAGGTTCAAAATTTTCTGTTGGCAATGGACCTGTGTTTAGACCCGTGAGCGCACCAAATTCGATTAAGCTAAACCTGATAGGTTGATCAACAACGAGAGACCAAATCTCCTTGTCATGTACTCGCAGCTGTTTACATAGTAGATAGTGTACAGTCTTCCCAGACCACACCAATTGGCTATCAACTAGCTTAGCAACTACTCCAAGAGGAAACTGCTTCATGTGTTCCCACACATCATGTCCTATTGCGTCTCTGACTTGAGGGAAGTCTCCCAATTGGACATTGTGATTAATTTTTTTATTTTCCAGATTAAAAGACCCTTCAGCGCATAGTCTTGGAGGGTAATCTCTTGCTTGATATTCAGAAATAGTCATCTGAACATAAAAGACATAACATATTAATGATAAATCAGCCGCAACAAAATTCAAACTCAGCCACAACAAACAAATAAACCAGCCGCAACCAAACACAAACTCAGCCACAACGGCACATAAATCAAACATAACACAAACTCAGCCACAATGACATTTCACATGTAAATCAGCCGCAACACAACACAAATCAGCCACAACATAACAATAAATCAGCCGCAATAAATAACTTAAAAAGCCACTAGCAACGATAAACAAATCGCTACAGAATAATAAATCAGCCACAATACCGTTAACAAGCGACAAACACTTTCGATTCCTCAGATTATACTCAAAATAAAACGAAGGAAGATGAAGAATCCCCACTCCTCTGTTTATACTCACCTTCGACTAAAATCCGACTGTGAAAATGCAGAGCAGACGTTTCGACGACAACGGCGGTGAATGTTTCTCAGAAATCGACTAGAGAGAAAACAGTAGAAGTTTCGACGACAACACACAAAGTTTTAATTTTTCCGTCCTTTGAGTTTTCTTTTCCGACTTTTTAACACGGTTAATCTTATTCGTGACGTGGAACAGTGATTAGTGACGTAGATTAGTTAATCATTTTTTAATTATAAATAACCTCAATTAAAAAAATAATAACCAAGGGTGTTTATTGTAATTTACTAGGCTTTAAAAACTTTTGAGTAATTTCCAAAAGATGTATGTTATTCTAGTAATATAACAACTTTTCTATGCTATTTGAGTACTTTTCTCATTTTTTAATTCTAAAGTTTCTGTTAACTCACTCCAAATAACACCTCTTGAGGTGTGAACTTTTGTGGCTTTATTTTCAACTAAAATCATAAGCAAAATCTCTTAAAATCCCATTATCCATTTTTTCTCTAAAAAATTGTTAGTGTTTGAATAACAGTGGATTTGATATGATTTTTCAAAACTCTTGATTGAATAACAGGGGATTGTAAATGATTTTGAATGACTTTTTCTAAATTCCATTTTCAATAACACGAGATTTAGAAAGACATTTAAAAGTCCTTAGTTAAATAACAGGGGATTTTAAAAGAAAACCAAAATCTTATAAAATCCCTAATCGAATACAACCCCTCCCCCCCCTAAATATGTAGTGCATGCGGAAAGGTTAAATAAATTGATTTGGTAATCTATATCATAAAAATCTACTTATATTTTCGGTCGAGAGTGGAGCCCATGGGCTCATGTTTTTGCGGAAAAGAGTGGAGCCCATGGACTCATGTTTTTGCGGAAATTTGTAATGATCCTCTGTTTCAATATTTTAATTTCAGGGAAAGGAAAAGAAAATGGAACCCATGTTAACAGAAATGATTAAAGGCCGGAAAATTGAAAATGTTTGTGAGCTTAAGCAAGTGTTAGGAGTAAATGGACTCAAAAGACAATGCAATTCGCGTGACACTCAGGTTTAATAACAATGAAAAACTATATAACACGTGTGTCTCATCTTTATAGCTAAACTATAGTATAAAAGTATTTCTGTTAGGACATTGAAAATGAAAAAATAAGGGAATACTCCAATTAATAATATTAGGGGAATGTTGGAACTATGGGATATATAAAAGTATTATATACTACATGCTTGGTTTGTGGCTTTGTTGTGTGATACTGATTAGTGAGTGAGGCCAAGGCGAATCTAAATAAATCTTGTTTAATACTGTACTAATCTAAAAGGCAATCGAAAAGTCGTCAACTTGGATTCCGTCTATATATATATAAACCCGTAAAGCCCATTCCTTTGCCTTTTACGTTTCCGTACACTTCGCCTTTCCTTCTCTCGCGATCAAACCCTAGGCCCCGCCATTGCTCCCAGTACCAGTCCCAGGTACGCTCCTAATCCAAGCTCCGATTCACTTCTCGCTCACCCTATTCCACTACTCTCCCTCTCTGATTTCTTCACTCGTCTTCCACAATCGACTCGAGTCTCCGACGATTTCCCCATATGTGATCTACAGTAGTGTTTCAGAGTGTCTAGGAGCGAAATGTGAAGTTGATTCTTTGCCTTTTACTTCGTTTTTTGCTAAGTCTCGCTTTTGTATGCTTTTATCGAGGTTGTTTCTCTCTCTCTCTGTGTACAGCTCATGCTATTACGTCCTCCGAAACCATCGGCATGTTAAAAATAGTCTCTCTGCTTTAGATTTTACCTTTCAAGGGTCTTTGGGCTGTTCTGTGATGAGATCGATTCTTACATTTTTGTTTGAATTCAAGGCGTTGCTTATTTTCCGGAGATACCATGGAATCTGAATCTGCTGCACGACTACCTGCTCCTCTTGTTGACCCACTCACTGTATGTCTCAACCAATCATGGGGTTTCTTCACCTTTCACTAGTATCATTGTCATTCTTGTGCTTCTCCTTCTCTTTTTGTGTGTAATTTCAGCTGTTTTTTGATTTGGTTGTTAATTATAGGTCGGGAAAGCATTTGTCATGCAGTACTACCACATTTTGTATAACATGCCAGAGCTTTTGCACCGATTCTATCAAGAGAACAGCAAGGTTGGGCGTGTTGGACAGGACGGAGTCATGCGCCACTTCTCTACCTTACAAGTAAGTGCTGTAACCAGTTTAGCTGAGTTTGGTTGAATGAGATTCCTTTCTTTTTTTCCCCCATCATGTCAAGGATTACCATTTAGTGGTGTAAATAACATGGGGTTGGGCTGAGTGTCAATTGCTGGGCTGAAATTGGATGACAAATTAACTTGCCCAAAGTTTGTCTCATTGATGCCTATTCTTGAGCAGGGTATAACTGAGGTGCTCAAGACACTGTCCTATGGAGATTTTAAATCGGCTGAGATTACCAGTTATGATATCCAAGAGTCTCACGATGGGGGTTTCCTCCTTGTGGTTACTGGCTACTTCGCTCTAAACGAAAGACTTAGAAGGAAATTCTCCCAAACGTTTTTTCTTGCTCCGCAAGAAAATGGGTACTTTGTTCTTAATGACATGTTCAGATTTGTCAATGAACCCAAGGCAATAGATGGGGAACTCGTTTCTCGGAAAGAATCTGAAACCCACAGTCCTGGTAATGGTCTGTAAAACTTATACTCATTCTATATCGCTTTTCTAACTTCCCCTAATGCACAATATATGTATGTTTTTTTTTCAATTTCAGCTCCTACAGGCTCTAAGCAAGCTGAATATCTTTCGGTGAATCCTGTTTGCAAGGAAGTGTCTAAGCCCTCGAATAATGAGAATGCTTCCGTTGCAAAAGAGCATGTTCTGGTCCCTGAAATCATCAATAAAGAAGTTCCAGATATTGAGATAACTTTCAAAGAAGTTGCAGATGATTCACTGAAAATGAAAATATCTGACCAGGATGATGGACTTGAAGATGTTCCTAATCCTAAGAAATCTTATGCTTCTGTGGTAAGTAGACTCTTAAGAGGATCCATACTTGACCTTGTTTAAATATATTACTTCTGGAGTTTCTATTGATAATCAATGACTCCAATAATAGTTGAAGGTTACGAAGGATAAATCTGGAGTTTCAGTTGGCTCTTCACTGTCGCCAAAGCAGATATTCAAAGACCAAGAACGTCAAGCGTCTTCAGTTCCTTCATTTGAGCAGATGCTGAAAGACCAAGAACATCAAGCGTCTTCTGTTCCTTCATTTGAGCAGATACTGAAAGACCAAGAACAAAACGTGTCTTCAGATCCTTCTCCCGTGGTAGAATATGATGCTGTTTCTGAGGCTGTTGATGCTACTGAAAATGGTCACAATCATGGGTTAGAAGGTAAGAGTCACAGAGAAGCCGACCCTCAAGCTTTCAGTTGTATCATTCGATTGTCTATTTTCTCTTATCCATTCTTGATATGGTTTTAAACCTTTTTTTTCCTTTTTATCAGTTGTAGCTGAGGGTACATCTATTTATGTGAAACATCTCCCTACAAATGCCACCATTGACATGCTTGAGGCTGAATTTAAGCAATTTGGAGTGATTAGCAGTGGTGGGATTCAAGTTGTAAACC
Organism: Arabis hirsuta; assembly: GCA_964056655.1. Taxonomy (NCBI): domain Eukaryota; kingdom Viridiplantae; phylum Streptophyta; class Magnoliopsida; order Brassicales; family Brassicaceae; genus Arabis; species Arabis hirsuta. The sequence goes on along the minus strand of OZ053299.1, from coordinate 20,336,692 downwards.
AATGGGTACAAATCTACTAGCAATTCAGCATTGGAAGTTGAAATCCCTTATCTGGGGACACTGATCATATATGTAATTTTTTGCTCTGAAAACTGATAATTTATAGTATGACGTGCAGGGGTTGGGTTATCCGTTTGGTTTTGTTGAGTTTAAGGAGGCAGATGGCGCCCAAAAAGCAATAGAGGTATATATACTGACTGAGCTGGAACATAGTTGTCACTTTATTGATTAGTATAATAGAAAACAAATTTGAGCTTTAGGTGTCTTTGGGCACATGAACCAGTCCTAGCAATAAAAAAATGGGTGTTAACATGGTAATGAAACAGGCTTCACCTTTGATGATTGGTGGACAGAGGGCTTTCGTAGAGGAGAAGCGATCTACAAGAAGAGGTGAGTTGGTTGATGTGAGTAGCAAAACTCTGATAGGATTAATGGAAAGAGGAGAATCAAGATGTTTGTTTGGTTGAGTAACAGGTAACAGAGGAAGTGGGAATGGAAACGTTGGAGTGAGAGGAAGAGGAAATTATGGGCATGGAAACAATTACAGGAGGGGAGGAGGAGGAGGAGGAGGAGGAGGAAGGTCTTTCAATAATCGTAGAGGCAATGAATACGTCCCCAGCCTCGATCCATACTAAATCGGATTGGACTTTTGTGGGGTGGGGATGATTGATTTTTTTGGAGGAAGAAGGTAGAAAATGACAGACTTGGTAGAAAGATAAGAGATTATCCATTGTTATCTCCTCTCAGATATTAAAAACATTAGTGAGACTGAGAGGCCCAGAGAAAAGAAGAAAAATTTATGAGTATATTAATGTAAGACACATTTCTGATTCGACTATCTATGTGTGTGGAGGGTTCTAAATTTAAAATGCCTTTGTTCTGAACGTGACAAATTAAAGCACAGAAGAGACATGTTAAAAAGTAGAAAAACATGCTAAATATCAATCAATCTCTACGGACCCATCCTTCCTTGGCCGGTGGACTCGAGACAAAACGTTTTTTTTGTTTTTGCTTTATTTCGTTTCTATCGCTCTTCTCATAGTTTTTTTTTTTTTTTAATTCTACACTTGTCTGTTTGGTAAAAGAAAGAAAACACGAATGCTCCATAGCAAAAAAAAAAGAAGCATCCAAATCTATGACAGCAGTTATGTAATTTACAAAACAGGTGTAAATATAGTCATGTTGGGTTGGGTCTCAAGAGAGTAGCGAGACAAGGGAGACAAACTCAAGAGTGAGCCTGCCCTTTGACCTCGTGTTTATGACAAAATGCTCTGGGTATTTTCTCAGCAGCATCAGCAGCCCGTACCACGCTTTTCCCTTTGCTTCTGGTATTGCCCACTCCTCCGTTGTCAGGTACCTCCTCACCCGGCTGTGATGCCATACATTCCCATAGTTCTCTTGTATCTGTCACACAACATCAATGCTAGTTTATGTAAAATTATCTACTTGTAGCAAACAATATACAGTGCAAATATCCCATTCCCCCTACAATTCTCTCTACAGATACCATACAAGCCAAGTTTCACTGTTTGGCTCTACCTCCTGCTTCTGAATTCATACTAATAGAAGAATTCATATTAACTGCTACGGTATCAACACCAACAGAGACGAAGATGTTACATATTGGAGTAACCTAAGTAAATCAGCTTTAGTGACCAGCATTGAACCAAAGTAAATATGTTTCCCGAATTTAAAATGTATAGAAGAAGAAAGAGCTGGTATTTTAAAGTGAGAACTAACCACAGAATGAAGCTTCTCCATAGGCATCCACTCTCCTGGACCACACAGATCAGAAAGCACAGTGGCAACAGATGACACAACATCTTTCTCCTCCAGCTGCAAAACTTGCTGATCATCAGCTTCACGATCTACCCTTGTTCTTCCCTCTCCCTTCCTCTCTGCAGGCATTCAATGGCCCAATTACAAGGATTGAACTATAACCAATCATTTCAGATGTAAAGATTGAAATCGAAATCCTACTAATTGGCAAACAGAGATTATTATGCTAGAGATTAGTTCAAGTCTCAGTACAAATCTGGTTTTACCAACGGAAGCAGATGCAGACCCGCCATATCCATCTCTCCGTAATTTCTTCCCACGGCTCCTGATAGTATCATCATCATCGTCATCATCATCATCATACTCTACAAAGTACTCTCTTCCTCGCCCACCTATCTTGCCTGACCCGGAACCCGTCCCGGAATGGTATTGGTGGTATGGGACGACTGGCCTGGCGCTAGTATGCCCTGAGACGACGTGCCTGGGTCCCACCGGTCCGCCAAGGATGCTCCGGACAGGAAGCAGAAAGTAAAACTCCTTGTCTCCGATCTGGAGGAGGTCTTGCGAGTCGAGCTTAATGGTAGGGTTTCCGGGAAGATGGAGGACGCCTTCGACGAGGCAGCCGTTTTTGCCGAGGACCTCGAGGGCGAATCGGCGGCGCGTGAAATCGTAAAAGATCCGAGCGTGATTGCGCGAGATGTTCATCCCACCGCCGAGGGAAGAGAGGTCAACGTCGACGGTGGATTTCTTAGAATTACGGCCAAGCATGATGGAGTATGTCTGCATGTAATACTCAAAATCCTCGCCCTGAAGCTTCGCAAATCCCACCTCCACGTCGGCTGTCTCCATTCTCCGGCGAAGAGTATGAGTTTCCACAGAAATCTAGAACGAGAAGAGCCGCCGATAGTTTGATCGTGCTTTCGGAGACGAGTGACAAGTGTTTGGATAAAAGGATTAGTTTATCCAAGGATTAATTTGTATTTATTCGGAAGCATTTTATTCGAAATATCCATCCGAAACATAATTAATTACGTTTTTGCCGGTGATATATATAATTCAGGATTTTGGTAAGCTGTAATCCAAATCACACAATAGTTCAAGGAGTCCAAGACTTGTTGAAATGTTTGTTAAGACTATGGTTTTGTGGTAATTATCTACCAATAGAAAAAATCCAAATCTGTGGACCATGATGGATTTGAGTTGGGAGACCACTACTCCAAAAGGATCAAAAACTATACTGCTTACACCATTTAACATCCCTCCCAAAGAAGCAAAACTAAACAACCACCACTTCAACTATCTGGCGCTCAAGGAGGGAGGTATTTACCAGCGAGGTTCTCCCCAACAACCAGCAACTGTGGGGTTGGTTTGCTTTTCCCTATTACGGCTGCCCCTTTTATGGAGGATGGTTTGGTCAATTTCCTCTCAAACTGCCCTCAACATACACAAGGTGCATCCACCGTGCTTCCATGACTAGGCGATGATGCATGCCAACACAAGGTGACCATGGGATGGTGAATAATTAAGGCATAGCAATAGAGCATCGACTGAAACCCGTGTCTATTAGCTTCTCTAATCTATCTTCTGCTACCATTGCACTCTAGTCCCAGTGCATGGAGTTCTTATAAATTCCCCCTTCTAGTTCCCACTATTTGGTCATACACAGATACTTCAACACATTTATCAGCATTGTGAAATGAGAACTGGCATACACACATGATCAAGATGCAACAAAATTCAGTAATAACTTTTTTCCATATATATTTTCATCTATAAGAGAGATGGGCATCCACTGAGAGGTTTGCAGAGACCTAAATTACATTAGGAAACAAAGAGTTACTTAGAAATTTCATATTACCAATGATATCCTTTAAATGATAGGGCCTTTTAGATCACTGAATATTTCTCTTCCAACAAAGCAAAATATTCAAACTAAAATACAAGTCAATTTGAAGTCCCTTCAATGTTCCAAAGCGAATTCGAGAATAAAGTCTGACAAATCACAAGACCTGTGAGAATGGGAACAAAAACAAAAATTCCATTTACTTGATCAAAGAAAAGATTCAAGTCAGATAATTTGTAAAACCGTAGATGAAAAAAACTATCATTAGTTTGACTTACATGGTGGCTGGTGATGTTGCTGTACTATTCATCTGGTGGCTGGAAGGAATACCCGAATCAGCTCTTTTGCAGTTACCTTTTTCCTACAAGTAGGGCATTTTGCCTGTCGAGATATTGCCATCTTTATACATCCCTTGCAGAAGATGTGACCGCACTTGGTTGACATCTCCTCAGTAAACGGGCACATACAGATTGGACAAGTAAATTTTGGCTCCTCTGGTGGAGGAGCTGGAGCCTTTGGTCTAGATACTCTCTGCACAAGAAAAAAGGAAGTGGTGGAATCAAACTAAATAGCATAACTGCACGATACATGCTTTAGAATTTACGTGTCTCCTACCGGTGACATGTTGAGTTCAACAACATTTACAGGGGCATGCTCACAGTCAATGACAGGTTGATTAGAAGGAACCCTTCTGCGTTTGCTGCTTACGTTGGCAGGCAATCTAGAGATACCTCCTGCATTGACCATTCCAAGTAAGAAAAAAATTATAAGCTCCCAACCATCATAATAGAAACAAACACAACCTAAATTCAACCATCAAACTCCTCCTATATCTTGAGAGCTGATACTGCACCACAAGAGTATAGTTTCTTTTCATATACTCCACAATAGATAATCTCACCTGACTCTACATCAACCATCAAAGGCCTCCGACGTGCACCTGTCGATTTGCTTTTAGCCTGGTATCAAAAAGAAACAAAATTGGTGAGTCTTTAACCCAAACACAGCCTAACCCAGACTGCAAAACGGGAAATTAGAAGATAGAGGGAGCATACTTCAGCAAAAGCACTTGCAGATGATTCGATAACATTATCTTCGATGGCATCAAGATCAATCATGGTAGGGGGAAACTGAGCAGGTAGAGACTCCCTTTGAAGGTTACCAGTAGGAACCCTAGGAGCTCTAACAGGAGCCGAGGTCCCTTCTTGATCACCGGGTTCCGCATTCAGATCAATCACGGCTTTCCTCCGTCGATTTCCTCGAGGTGTTCTCACCTCCTGTGTGTTCATCTTCCAGCTCAGAATAGCCAAGCTTTGTACCTGTAAGTTTACGCCACAGAGAAATCTGATTTACTCGGTATAAATGAGAAATTAAATCGTGAACAATGAAACATCTTCTGAATCCGCATAATCTAGGGAGAAAAAAAGAAGCAAAATTTTGACAGATTTTCATGTAATTATCCTATACAATAAGCGAATTCAATTCCAAAAGAGATCAATCTTACAGCGAAAAGGACCCAAAAAAATATCAATCTACCAAATACTCCATCAAGGCTACCAAAGAAACACAATTGAACGCGAAGAACAAAAGAATAATCCGATCCTAAAATCCAGAACGATTGTCTGTAATCAACCAGAAGAGATGATTAGATTAAGATTGGAAGTGAAGAAACTCTTCGATGAAGTTGGTTCGACGATGGAGATTCTCACCTTGAGCCGAATTTCAGTCGAAGAAAATCGCCGGAGAGAATTAGGAACCCAACCTCTTTTGTGGAATCTAGGGTTTTTGAATCTTTAGAGCGGACGAGAGAGAGAGAGACCACGAAGGGATTTGAGAATGAAGGGAACGGGGTCGGTGTGGTGTGTCAAGCGATTGATACACGTGTTGCGTAAGCAGCTGTGGGTACCCACAAGTACGAAACGGCAGAATTTGCGTTTTTACCATCATACTTCGTCGTCTTTTCATCGTAATTTACAATACTACTAACTTTTTTGAAAGTAATATATATATATTCAAAAATACAATTAAATAATTTTTTCTTTAATTTCCTTGTTTTAATTAGAGAAATTTTAAAATATGTTACACGTTCTATGCCACTTTTCAATTATGTTACTATTTAAAAATCATTGCAAACATACCATCTTTTTTTCAGTATTCCTATATTATCTTTTTACTCATTTAATTTGATTTTTTCAGTTTTTTTTTTGCCCATTTTATTTCAAATTTCAGTTTTTTTATCTATTAACTTTTTAGCAGATCTCAAATTTTTTTTTCCAAATATCAAAACATTTTTCTCAAATTTTTTTCTCTCCTTTTTGAACTAAATCTCATATCTTTTTCTTAAAATTAGATTAAAAACATAAATTTAAATTTCCAAAAAAAAACTTAAGATCTCAGATTAAATTTTGTGAATTGAGAAGAAAAAGAAGAAAGAGGATGAGAAGAAAAAAAATCTGAGATTGAATTTCTTTAAAATATCTGTAGATAGTTTTTTTAAACTGTTTATAAATTTTTTAAACAGTTTATAAAGTTTTTAAATTGTCTTATAAAACCTTTTAAAAATCTTATAAACTTTGTAAAAAATCCTTATAAATATTTAAAAAACTTTTAAAAACCCTTATAAACTTTGTAAATTTTTTTTATTAAACTTTTAAAAAAATTTATAAACTTTTTAAAAACCTTTATAAACTTTGTAAAAAATCCTTATAAACTTTTAGAAAACTTTATAAACGTTTTAAAAACCCTTATAAATTTTGTAAAAAATCCTTATAAACCTTAAAAAATCTTTATAAACCTTTTAAAAACCCTTATAAATTTTGTAAAAAACTCTTATAAACCTTTTAAAATCTTATAAATTATTATCTTAACTGTTCAGTTTTAAAAGCATATCCATAACTCTTATAAATTGTTTTAAAAATTCATAAAAAAGTTAAAATCTTAGATCATTTAGAAAAACATCAAGAACAAATTAATTCAGATTATTTAAATTTTTTTTAAATGTGTTTAAAAAACTTTTTAAAAACCTTATAAATTTTATAAGCCTTTGAAAAAGTGTTAAAAAATTTTATAAAAAAACGTCAAAACACTAGATGAGTAAGAAGAACATCAAAAACAAAACTAACCCAGAAATAATAAAAAAACTCTGATCTATAAGTCAAATCGAACAACAAATCTTAGATTTATAACTAAAATCGAATAAAAAACTCAAATCTACAACACAAATCAAACAAACCCAAATTTACAAAAAAAATTTATGAAATCCGGATCTAGATCTATATGAGAGAGAGAGAGTCAAATCTAGATATGATTGTTTTCTTCTTCAACACTATTTTTCCATTAACAAGAGCTTGAGAGAGAAAGAGAAATAGATTTTGTTTTTGTTATGGAGAGAGAGAGAGAAAAAGAGAGAAAGACAGAAAGAGACAAAGAGAGAAAGAGAGAAAGAGAGGAGAACAAATCAGATCTTAGAGGGAAAGAGGAAAGAGAAAGGGGAAAAAAGGAAAAAAGGAAAAAAAAAAGAGAAAAAAGAAAAAGATAGGGATAGTTTTGTCCTCTTGCTAATAAATTATGGTAGATTTGTAAATATGTACCAACGTGTGGCACGCTTGTAAACTGATCATTTAAAAGTGGCATTTTTGCAATTGCCCCTTTTAATTAAGGGAAAATTGAAAATAAAAGACGCTTTCGATTTAGTTATTAAAAATATACTCAAAAATAAATTCAAATCAAAGAAAAATGTATTCAATCTTGTATTTGTGAGCATTTGAAGTGATTTGATTTTAAGTGAGTTTTAAAATGATTTTAGATGAGTTCAGAGAATTTTGTTAAAATATTCTAAAATCTCATCTAGAACTATGAGATTTGTCTTTTTATATTTTTAACTAAAAAATCTCACCAACATATCTTAAAATCACAACAAATCTCTTAAAATCTATTATTTAAATATTTTTAATAACAGTGGATTTCAAAATAAATTTTGAAATCACTAGTTCAAAAACTTTTTAAAATTTATGTTTCAATAACATAGTATTTGCCATTTTAATTTATTTGTTTGATTAATTGATTTTACATTTTATTTGTTGAAATCATTATTTCTGTTTAGAAAGACAATGTGCTTCAACGTAATATAGTACAAAATTTCACGAAAATCTTAGAAAACTTAGTCATTTATTTTGGTTAATTTCGTTGACAAAAAAATAATAATAATAATTTTTGTGTAATTTCAATATTTTATAAACCATTGTAGCACAATCAAATTTTTTTATTTTGGAAACTTTGATTCCATTAAATTAATTTTTTTTTTAGTTTTTAAAAATAACCTTTAAGATTAAACATAAAGGTCAACAAATAATTCTTAGACGGACTAGGTTAAGTATCCATAATCAATTAAGCTAATGGGCTTTGCTATAATAGCCCATCCGAAACCAAGCCAATATAAAGGAGAGCTAATAACCAAACCTAGTCCATTATAGTACATGCCCAATAAAAGATCCAACCCCAATACTGAAACACTAGTTTAGAGAACCATAATTCCAACAGCTCACGACCACCACCAAACTAGGTAACAACTCCGGCAAGACAATCCAATGACCCATAATATTGACGCTGGATCTTAAGAACACATCCTCAAGAACGGACAAGCAAGCAACCCGAGCAACCTTCATGGCTGATGAAAGGGTTTTTACTGGTTTTAAAGATTAAACCTAAGTTCACTAATCCGATGTAGAATAGTATAGGTTCGTTCAAGGGACCAGCAGTACACTCTAATCTTATGGGATACAAGTTCTAAAAATACATAAAAATTTGAGTAATAAGCATTACATAAACATAAGCATTAGCATTAGATAAACATTTAGTCAGCCATATATTTTGCACCAAGCTTCATCCAATCAATTACTGGAACTTCGACTTTGGCCATCTTTTCTTCGGCTTTAACGAGTTTATGAGCAAGTTCATCCAACTCAGCAAATAAGTCAACCTTGTCAACCTTTTCCTTCCCCATAATTTCTTCAAGCAAATCCATTTTCGCATTAATAGATTTCACTTCCATCATAGCATCTTGCAATTCAGATTTAGCTTTCATCTGTTCCTTGACCAAGAGGAGCAACGACTTGTAATGCTCCTCGGTTTCCCTTCTGGCCTTTTTAACATCATTTGCTCCATGGTCATCCTCCATTGGACGCTTCATCATCTTCTTCGATTCTGCCATTGATGTTGCATGTATATCGAAAATAGGATGTTAATATATAATGTAAACATATAAACAAATCAAGTTGCAAAAACGTGAATTACATATACTAGGAGAACAAGGAAAAACTAACTTGTATTTGAGATTGCAAAAGGAGAAAACAAGTTCAAAGTTAATAAAAACGAATGTTCGGTTACTGAGTGTTTATAGAGAAAAAACGAAAACTGTTGGGTTACTGAAACTGTTCGGTTACTGAATAGTTATGACTGAGTTATTAGTGACGTAAACGTGTTAAGGCTGACTTATTTATTAGAGTTCCTAAAAGTTCAATCATAAGATCAGGTACAACGGAGTCTCTAGCATCAGTTTCTCATCAAATAAAAAAGTATAAAATAATAAAAAGCTGGAGAGAGAAGGGAATTGAGATTCTTAAATTTCTCATTTGAGAAACAGTATTAGCCATACCCTCCACGAACATATGTTCATTTTCTATTGGATCCACGTTTTTCTATTAATTTAAAATTTAAACAAATAATGAAAATGAATACAGTATAATACTATTTTTTAGAGATTCATCAAGTCTCTATCCGTTGTACATGCTCTAACTCCTAGTTCCCAAAAGATTAATCATTACACCTATAATATAGGAAGCGCCATATAGCTCGTCAGATTAACGTCTCGAGAGTATTAATTTTGGTTATGATTACGTATTCAGACGCCACAATAAATCATATATTCTATTTTATTTAAATTTAAAAATGTGTAACTTAAGGTTAACTTCACGGCTGACGTATCTAATGTTAGCTGAGTTATAGGCTGAGTTTCAGCTGAGTTATATCAAATGTTAGTCTGAGTTATAGGCTGAGTTTCGGCTGAGTTATATCAAAAGCGACTCTTCGGTAACTGAGTAGATAAACGATTGTTCGTATATTTTGAGTAAATGCTGACTTGACTGATCAACCAAAAAAGTAAATTTTCATACGTTTTTGACCATCACATAATAAATGAAGCCATAGTAATTTCAGACTTGTAAATCAATTAATTCAGCCTTCTGTCTACAAGAGAAGCGGCTGACTTAATATTGACGAATTCGTGTTTCGGCTGAGTTATGACTGCTTTGTGGAAAAGAAGCGGCTGACTTATTGGTTTAAATATATATACATCCAAAACTCAAAAGATGCGGCTGATTTATTCATGCAAACACACAAAAGATACGGCTGGTTTAAAGAGATGAAACACAAATAACTAAAGCTATCATAACTAAATTACATTCGAAAACCAAAATTATCAGGGCCAAACTCTTCAAACATATCGACCAGATTCGTCCAAACTATAGTGTTTATCCAATCTGGCTTCTCGCCACCATGCGCCCATATCCTCCTTAACGTGCGCATTTGAGTTCGAAATAACGTTCTAGCCACCAGATTAAAATGTGTCCAAATCGTCAAAGTGTGTCTCGGTTCCCATCTGTATTTCCGCTACCCAAAAAAAAAAAGAGAAATATTATTGTTGTTGATAAAATGATCGGGAAAGAAAGATATTAGTGTTGGCTTACAGCGAGTTTAAGAAACCATCGTTCCTTAAAATAATCTGGAATGAACCTGTAAGTCGGCCACTCATGAACCCATCCTTCTCAAAGAATCTCCGGGATCGCCTTCGAGAGCTCGTGTAAAAATTTGAACCACGTGATGGTTGTTTTATCAATAATACCAAAACCAGGGTTTAGAACGGGGAGGTGATCTCGATTAGCAGAGTATAATATGGCATCGACACTGCTGAATAACTTGGAACTACAATGTGGGACAACCGACATGTCGAAAATGAATATGAAACAGATAGATTACAGAGGAGAAAGAAAACAGTGTAGGATAGAATGTGATGGGGGGAGGCAATCTTTACGAGAAGGTATATATATACATATACAGATATATAGAAATATGAAACGTCGCGAGATAAAATTGAATAAATTTTGGTTATTTTTTTTTCCCCGCCGAAAATACGAAACGTCGTGAGATTTTTTTAGTACGTTTCGGCTAACTTATATGCACCTAATGGCTGACTTATGGCATGGTTTGGGAATATCATAAATTTGGGTTTAGGGTTTACGTATCGAGTTCTTTGGAGTGACCACTCACAAATTCAAAAAGAACATAAATCTTAACAATTAGTTTCCATTCAGATAGTCTAGGTTTAGGTTATAAAAGCTTCAACGTAACTTTATAAAGTATTGAGTTATGTACACACGATATTAGGGTTAGGCTGAGTTATATCAAATGTTAGGCTGAGTTATAGGCTGAGTTTCGGCTGAGTTATATCAAGTGTTAGGCTGAGTTATATCAAATGTTAGGCTGAGTTATATCAAATGTTAGGCTGAGTTATATCAAATGTTTGGCTGAGTTATAGGCTGAGTTTCGACTGAGTTATATCAAATGTTAGGCTGAGTTATTACGATGACTACTAAAACATAAGCATTTGATAAAGTTAGATAAACATAAACATAAACATAAGACTACTAAAGCATAAGCATTAGATAAACATATATCCCTATTTTTCATGAATCTTGATCCAATCAAGTTCTTCAACGCTGGTGTTACACATCTTTTCTTTGGCGTCAACGAGTTCTGCTGCAAGTTTGTCCAACTCAGCAAGGAAGTCAACCTTTTCCATCCCGATAAATTCTTCAAGCAAATCCATTTTCGCAGAAATAAACATAACTTCCACAAAAGCATCATGCAATTCAAATTTTATATTAATCTGTTCCCTGAGCGAGAGGATCAATGTCTTGTAATAGTCCTCATTTTCCCTTTTGGCCTTTTTAATAGCATTCCGTCGATGGTCATCCTCCATTGGACGCTTCATCATCTTCTTCGATTCTACCATTGATGCTGCATGTATATCGAAAATAGGATGTTAATATATCTTCTAAACATATAAACAAATCAAGTTGCAATAACGTGAATTACATATACTAGGAGAACAAGGAAAAACTAACTTGTATTTGAGATTGCAAAAGGAGAAAACAAGTTCAAAGTTAATAAACAAATGTTCGGTTACTGAGTGTTCACTTGGTATTTATAGAAAATACCGAAAACTGTTGGGTTACTGCGTAGTTGCCAAAAATATTATAAAAAAATAGAGAAAATTACTCAAATAGCATAGAAAAGGTTAATATGCTTAGCGTATCGAGAGTACCAAACGCGTGCGTAATGATTACGTACATATAATCACACGCCATATTTATATAATAGAGAATAGATGATTTATTATTTATATGATTATATGATTATTTAGGGTTTAGGGTTTAGGGTTTTGTGAGAACAATGTGTATGTTTTGCTATACCTCTAGGAATTAAGGTTTAGGGTTTAGGGTTTAAGGTTTTGTAAAAACAATGTCTATCTTTTGCTATACATCTACGAATTATGGTTTAGGGTTTCGTTTAGAGTTTTGTAAGAACAATGTGTATGTTTTGCTATACATCTACGAATTATGGTTTAGGGTTTCGTTTAGGGTTTAGGGTTTAGGGTTTAGTGTTTTGTGAGAACAATGTGTATGTTTTGCTATACATCTAGGAATTAAGGTTTAGGGTTTAGGGTTTAAGGTTTTGTAAGAACAATGTGTATCTTTTGCTATACATCTACGAATTATGGTTTAGGGTTTCGTTTAGGGTTTTGTGAGAATCAGTCAGTCATAACTCAGCCGAATCCCGAATTCATCACTTTTAAGTCAGCCGCTTCTTTGCACAATCAGTCAGTCGCTATTAAGGAGAGTAAAAGCTGACTGACACATAAGTCAGCCTTTACTCAGTAACCGAAGAGTTGTTATTACATTTTTTTTATATCAATAAAATACAATCTCTTTAGTGTTTCACAAAACCCTAAATCCCAAACATTAAGTGTTCACTTGGTATTTATAGAAAATACCGAAAACTGTTGGGTTACTGCGTAGTTGCCAAAAATATTATAAAAAAATAGAGAAAATTACTCAAATAGCATAGAAAAGGTTAATATGCTTAGCGTATCGAGAGTACCAAACGCGTGCGTAATGATTACGTACATATAATCACACGCCATATTTATATAATAGAGAATAGATGATTTATTATTTATATGATTATATGATTATTTAGGGTTTAGGGTTTAGGGTTTTGTGAGAACAATGTGTATGTTTTGCTATACCTCTAGGAATTAAGGTTTAGGGTTTAGGGTTTAAGGTTTTGTAAAAACAATGTCTATCTTTTGCTATACATCTACGAATTATGGTTTAGGGTTTCGTTTAGAGTTTTGTAAGAACAATGTGTATGTTTTGCTATACATCTACGAATTATGGTTTAGGGTTTCGTTTAGGGTTTAGGGTTTAGGGTTTAGTGTTTTGTGAGAACAATGTGTATGTTTTGCTATACATCTAGGAATTAAGGTTTAGGGTTTAGGGTTTAAGGTTTTGTAAGAACAATGTGTATCTTTTGCTATACATCTACGAATTATGGTTTAGGGTTTCGTTTAGGGTTTTGTGAGAATCAGTCAGTCATAACTCAGCCGAATCCCGAATTCATCACTTTTAAGTCAGCCGCTTCTTTGCACAATCAGTCAGTCGCTATTAAGGAGAGTAAAAGCTGACTGACACATAAGTCAGCCTTTACTCAGTAACCGAAGAGTTGTTATTACATTTTTTTTATATCAATAAAATACAATCTCTTTAGTGTTTCACAAAACCCTAAATCCCAAACATTAAGTGTTCACTTGGTATTTATAGAAAATACCGAAAACTGTTGGGTTACTGCGTAGTTGCCAAAAATATTATAAAAAAATAGAGAAAATTACTCAAATAGCATAGAAAAGGTTAATATGCTTAGCGTATCGAGAGTACCAAACGCGTGCGTAATGATTACGTACATATAATCACACGCCATATTTATATAATAGAGAATAGATGATTTATTATTTATATGATTATATGATTATTTAGGGTTTAGGGTTTAGGGTTTTGTGAGAACAATGTGTATGTTTTGCTATACCTCTAGGAATTAAGGTTTAGGGTTTAGGGTTTAAGGTTTTGTAAAAACAATGTCTATCTTTTGCTATACATCTACGAATTATGGTTTAGGGTTTCGTTTAGAGTTTTGTAAGAACAATGTGTATGTTTTGCTATACATCTACGAATTATGGTTTAGGGTTTCGTTTAGGGTTTAGGGTTTAGGGTTTAGTGTTTTGTGAGAACAATGTGTATGTTTTGCTATACATCTAGGAATTAAGGTTTAGGGTTTAGGGTTTAAGGTTTTGTAAGAACAATGTGTATCTTTTGCTATACATCTACGAATTATGGTTTAGGGTTTCGTTTAGGGTTTTGTGAGAATCAGTCAGTCATAACTCAGCCGAATCCCGAATTCATCACTTTTAAGTCAGCCGCTTCTTTGCACAATCAGTCAGTCGCTATTAAGGAGAGTAAAAGCTGACTGACACATAAGTCAGCCTTTACTCAGTAACCGAAGAGTTGTTATTACATTTTTTTTATATCAATAAAATACAATCTCTTTAGTGTTTCACAAAACCCTAAATCCCAAACATTAAGTGTTCACTTGGTATTTATAGAAAATACCGAAAACTGTTGGGTTACTGCGTAGTTGCCAAAAATATTATAAAAAAATAGAGAAAATTACTCAAATAGCATAGAAAAGGTTAATATGCTTAGCGTATCGAGAGTACCAAACGCGTGCGTAATGATTACGTACATATAATCACACGCCATATTTATATAATAGAGAATAGATGATTTATTATTTATATGATTATATGATTATTTAGGGTTTAGGGTTTAGGGTTTTGTGAGAACAATGTGTATGTTTTGCTATACCTCTAGGAATTAAGGTTTAGGGTTTAGGGTTTAAGGTTTTGTAAAAACAATGTCTATCTTTTGCTATACATCTACGAATTATGGTTTAGGGTTTCGTTTAGAGTTTTGTAAGAACAATGTGTATGTTTTGCTATACATCTACGAATTATGGTTTAGGGTTTCGTTTAGGGTTTAGGGTTTAGGGTTTAGTGTTTTGTGAGAACAATGTGTATGTTTTGCTATACATCTAGGAATTAAGGTTTAGGGTTTAGGGTTTAAGGTTTTGTAAGAACAATGTGTATCTTTTGCTATACATCTACGAATTATGGTTTAGGGTTTCGTTTAGGGTTTTGTGAGAATCAGTCAGTCATAACTCAGCCGAATCCCGAATTCATCACTTTTAAGTCAGCCGCTTCTTTGCACAATCAGTCAGTCGCTATTAAGGAGAGTAAAAGCTGACTGACACATAAGTCAGCCTTTACTCAGTAACCGAAGAGTTGTTATTACATTTTTTTTATATCAATAAAATACAATCTCTTTAGTGTTTCACAAAACCCTAAATCCCAAACATTAAGTGTTCACTTGGTATTTATAGAAAATACCGAAAACTGTTGGGTTACTGCGTAGTTGCCAAAAATATTATAAAAAATAGAGAAAATTACTCAAATAGCATAGAAAAGGTTAATATGCTTAGCGTATCGAGAGTACCAAACGCGTGCGTAATGATTACGTACATATAATCACACGCCATATTTATATAATAGAGAATAGATGATTTATTATTTATATGATTATATGATTATTTAGGGTTTAGGGTTTAGGGTTTTGTGAGAACAATGTGTATGTTTTGCTATACCTCTAGGAATTAAGGTTTAGGGTTTAGGGTTTAAGGTTTTGTAAAAACAATGTCTATCTTTTGCTATACATCTACGAATTATGGTTTAGGGTTTCGTTTTGAGTTTTGTAAGAACAATGTGTATGTTTTGCTATACCTATAGGAATTATGGTTCAGGGTTTAGGGTTTCGTTTACGGTTTAGGGTTTAGGGTTTAGAATGTGTATGTTTTGCTATACCTCTAGGAATTAAGGTTTAGGGTTTCGTTTAGAGTTTAGGGTTTAGGGTTTAGGGTTTTGTGAGAAAAATGTGTATGTTTTGCTATACCTCTACGAATTAAGGTTTAGGGTTTAGGGTTTAAGGTTTTGTAAGAACAATGTGTATGTTTTGCTATACCTATAGGAATTATGGTTTAGGGTTTAGGGTTTCGTTTAGAGTTTATGGTTTAGGGTTTAGGGTTTTGTGAGAACAATGTGTATGTTTTGCTATACCTCTACGAATTAAGGTTTAGGGTTTAGGGTTTAAGGTTTTGTAAGAACAATGTGTATGTTTTGCTATACCTATAGGAATTATGGTTTAGGGTTTTGTGTTTTGTTTAGGGTTTAGAGTTTAGGGTTTAGGGTTTTGTTAGAACAATGTGTATCTTTTGCTATACCTCTAGGAATTAAGGTTTAGGGTTTCGTTTAGAGTTTAGGGTTTAGGGTTTAGGGTTTTGTGAGAACAATGTGTATGTTTTGCTATACCTCTACGAATTAAGGTTTAGGGTTTAGGGTTTAAGGTTTTGTGAGAACAATGTGTATGTTTTGCTATACATCTAGGAATTATGGTTTAGGGTTTAAGGTTTAAGGTTTTGTAAGAACAAAGTGTATGTGTATAATTTCGTAGACGAGATAGGGAAGTCTTCAGTTTGGAGATATAGTAGCAGACTTATCATCCAAAACATAAGATATAGTAGCAGACTTCTCATACAAAACTAAAAAAGTTCAATCTCTTACAGAAAGCTTGAGATAGAAGTCGAATTGGCGTGCCGATTTGCTTCGGTGAGGTATCGGCTCTGTGTTTCTACGGATTTGATGGTTGACTTGGACTCCGGCGAGATGATTCGCCTTCATCTCTAACTTTCGGTGTCTCCTCTTCGAACCGATCTTTGTTCCTTTGAGCGAGAAAGTTCTGGTAGTACCTGCACAACGAGAAACAAACAAAATACAAGGAACATCACAGTTTGACAGTATTAATTTCACCAGGTTGAAAACAACGAAAATTTGACTTGCAAAGAATTCGACATTTCATAGATGCTGAATACACATAATGACAGAATTCGACATTCAATACAATACACATGTTGACTAAGAGTTTACCTGAAAACTCTTTCGAGAATTGCCTCATACGACAAAAAGTTTTCTCCGTTTCGTGACATCTTTCGGGCATAGTTATCGATGGCCCTGTCAATTGGTCATCTCGCAATAGAGAAACAGATTTCAGATTAGTGCTGTAAAATTTGAGATTGGTATTTGAATTGACATGTATGCAGTTAGAAGTATGTAAGTTTGTAATGGCGAGAAACAGGGTTGGTTCATGGAACTTACAAGAGATTTCCTCCCATTATCATGTACTCAGCGATCTCCTGAGGGGCTTCAGTGGTTGTTGTTGGTTCGTACATAAAGGGAAAGAGAAAAGGGGTCAGACACTGAGAAGTAAGTCAGAACCATGAAGATCTTGAACAGGGGAAGTCGAGGAGACTTACATGGATCTACGTCGAAGTTAATGATATATCCAACCCTCTCGAGTCTAGGGAACCGAGTTTCAGAGGTAGCAGAGGAAGAATCCGGTTGCAGATTTGGGGATCGTGACGGAGAGGCCATTATAGGTGATTGATTGAGATTTTAAGTTTTTACTTCGCAAGAGAAGAGAAAGTGGCCCCATTGGTTGCTAACCTAGGGTTTTCTGAATACGTAATTATATTGAAATTAATTAATACTCTCGAGACGCTTCCTATATTAGGTGTAATGATTAATCTATATTATATAAGTCAGTCGAAACGTGAATTCGTCACTCTTAAGTCATAACTCAGCCGAAACATGAATTCGTCACTCTTAAGTCAGCCGCTTATTTTGCACAAAGCATTCATAACTCAGCCGAAACATGAATTCGTCACTCTTAAGTCAGCCACTTATTTTGCACAAAGCATTATATAACTCAGCTGAAACATGAATTCGTCACTCTTAAGTCAGCCGCTTCAGTCAGTCGCTATTAAGGAGAGTAAACGCTGACTAACACATAAGTCAGCCAGCCTTTACTCAGTAACCGAAGAGTTGCTATTAATTTTTTTTAAATCAATAAAATACAATACAATCTCTTTAGTGTTTTAGTGTTTCACAAAACCCTATGTGAACTGCCCTAACACATTATAAGTTCCTTCATCTAAGATCTCTGATGCCATCTTCACCCATAAACCCTGAATATTCGCATCATTTATCCCATGGAAAGTAGTGCCAAGCGCTAGACACTCGACAAACTTCAATGCATACACCCCACAGTCACCAATTTGGACATTTTGTGGGATGTATTTGCCGCTCCTCCTTCGGAACGAAAACTGCTTCAATCTAGGTTTTCGGAGATTGGCAGGAACTAATTCGTTAATCATAAATGGGATCATGTGCGAAAACGGCCTAAAGGAATCACGGATTTTCTTTTCACTTTTGGGTGTCACCTGTCCAAGGATTGTAAACGTCGATCTTCTCATTAACAAGGTCCACGTGATATGCCACCCAATGAATCTCCTCCAGTTTGTAGAACTCCTTACAAGTGATCCACATCTTCTAACCACTTCTTGTTTGTTTGCAAGTCATTAGGAGTTTTGCCGTTTACTAAATCCTCATACCCAGCTGTGAACTTAAACGTCTTTGGTTTGATCTTGAACTGTATGTAATCCATAGACCATACTGCAGTAAACCAAATGTCCATAAATCCAATTCGCTTGGAGTAGAATGGGGAGGGATCTAGCATGGATTTTTTGGTGAGGATTCTCATATACGCGGAAATATGCTGTACAAAGAAAAATTATACTTAACTCAGTCCCATATAATATATAACTCAGACATAAAGCATACTTAAGCCTACATAACTCAGACATATAATAAATAACTCAGACATTACGTATATTTAACTCAGCCCCATATAATCTATAACTCAGACATAAAGCATACTTAAGCCTACATAACTTAGACATATAATAAATAACTCAGACATTACGTATATTTAACTCAGCCCCATATAATCTATAACGCAGACATAAAGCATACTTAAGCCTACATAAATAAAACATATAATTAATAACTCAGACATTACGTATATATAACTCAGCCCCAACAGTATACTTACATCATCAGACAGCCATCCATAATCTATCCTTGGCCAATACTTTCTCTCAGACATGAGAACTCTGTAGAACTCGATCTCCTCTGTACCCTTTGTAAATGGAACATCCCTAAAACAATTAAACACAAGTTAGTTTAGGCAAATATTGCTAATAGCCGTATCAACATATGCTCTAAAGGGTCATACTCGAATGGCTTTAGGTGATCCAAAAGTTTAGCCACTTTAACCGGATCAGCAGGTGCGACAGGATCATAGATTGCCGGTGAAGGTTCATTATTTTTCCTTATGCACGTCATTCCATTGTCTCAAATATAAGGAAAAACTCGTGCTTTAGGATCATTTTCTAGCCTCCCTGAAGACCCATCAGGAGATAATTTCACCCTTGACTCCCGATAAGCATTAATTCTCTCCGACCTAATCCTGTCCTCTTCCTCCTCATCAGACTCCGGCAGCACTTCGTTATATTCTGCGACAACTTTGCTGGTGACATCCAAAATCTCACTGTCGTCGTTTAAAATCTGTTTCTTCTTTGCTGGGATAGTCACTTCCGGAGGTTTCGGATCGTCGTTGCCTTTACGATTCCTCACTGTCCTCCTTCTTACTTGCCCCTCATTTTTAAAGCATCGACCTCCTTCTTTAAAGCATCGGCCTCCTTCTTCTTTAAAGCAGCGGCCGCCTTCTTTAAAGAAGCGGCCTCCTTCCTCTTTAAAGCAGCGGCCTCCTTCTTCTTTAAAGCATCGGCCTCCTTCTGCTTTTTAACCTCAGCCTCCTGCTTTTTTGCATCAACCAATTTCTTAGCAAGATAAACAGTAACGAAATCAACTGTTTCTTCTTCGTCATTACCAAACTCCTCAGCCAATTTCAATTTGGTCTTATGAACTGGTTCAGTACTTTTAAGCTGTATTAACATAAAAACATAACTCAGCCATAATAAAAAGAATAAATCTGTCGTTATGTAACTATAACTCAGCCGTCAAATAGGTAATAAATCAGTCGTCAAATATAGGTAATAACTCAGCCATCAAAAGTAACCATAACTCAGCCGTAAAAAATAAACATAAATCAACTGTAACGTACATTATGCAGGGGGCTGTTGACTGGTTCATGACTTTTATCCGATTCAGGACTTTTAAACTCGTCCTTCTGCGGTTGTATTAACATATAAACACAACTCAGTCGTCGAATAATAAGGATAACTCAGTCGTAAAAAATAAACATAACTCAACTGTAACGTACCTTTGGACTATTAACGGATTTCTACGGGAAGTTGTTCACTTTTGATTGGTTATCATCCTTTTGAGTACTGTTCCGTGCCTCGAGAGCATTCAGACGCTCTCTCATTTGCATCCGATCATTCTCAATAGATGCAACTCTTTCTTCCACAGCATCTCGGACTGTATCACCAATCATCTTCTTCAAATCTGACAACTCTCCAAATTTTGTGTTATAGGCGTTTAACTGCGCCTCAACACTGTCTATTCTACTACCAAAGTTGTCAAACTTGTCAAATCTTCTGACAAGGTTTTCCAGGACATTGACTACGGTCGTCAAATCCGTCTCTTTCCCCATATCCTTGTAGCTACTATGCTGCAACACAATCTCACTGTTGCTTACTTCCTGTTTTTTCGTAGCTTTCTTCTGTTTTTTGGCGGGGGTTGATCGGAATCTAACGAAACTGCAACCTTCATTTTTTTCTTCTTCCCATCGCTCTTCACATCCTAAAAACCTCTAACAAACCTACCCGCATGTATGTCTGTTACCAGATTTACAACTTCTGGGTCATTTTCTTCACTCGCCCACTGCGGAAACGGCTCTTCTACAGCCTTCTTCATGACCATTTTCTTCACACGCACCTGCATAGTAAATCAGCCATAAACTCATAAGTCAGACATCAAAAGATTCATAACTCAGCCATCAAGTAACTTATAAGTCAGACATCAAATGATTCATAACTCAGCCATCAAGTAACACATAAGTCAGACAGAATAAAAAGATCCATAACTCAGCCAAGTCAACCTTCTTACCTCACCATGGTCTCTGATCTCCTCAGCTATGGCTGTAGTAAGACTTTTACGTGTACGGGTTCCACCCCATCGCAAAAGAGGAATTTCGTTCTCATTGACTACTCTTCCAAACCGCTCTCCGAAGCAGGTCACAGATTCATACGTCCAAACCAACAACACGTCCTTCATGCCGCTAATGGTGTACGACTTTCCTTCTGGATTCAACATCTTAACTGAACCAACCAGAACTTCGAATGCAGTCCGACCCCACGGATAACTCCTCAAGGCTTCATCGTCGAATACTCTTTTTGCACTTTCAAAGGGTATTCTAGAATTATGATGCAAGCCATAAAGTCCCATGGCTTGAAGAAGCAACAACCCTAACCATTTCCACTTTTCAAAACTCCAGCCTCGACAGCCCTCTAATGCTGCCCTCAGTTCATCTAACTTGGGTCTTACCCCAAGCGGCACCTTCAACTCCTCCCAGAAAGTTTTGTATTGCTCAGGTTCAAAACTTTCTGGTTGGCAGTGGATCTGTGTTTAGACCCGTGAGCGCACCAAATTCGATTAAGCTAAACCTGATAGGTTGATCAACAACGAGACACCAAATCTCCTTGTCATGTACTCGTAGCTGTCTACATAGTAGATAGTGTACAGTCTTCCCAGACCACACCAATTGGCTATCAGCTAGCTTAGCAACTACTCCAAGAGGAAACTGCTTCATGTGTTCCCACACATCATGTCCTATTGCGTCTCTGACTCGAGGGAAGTCTCCCAAATGGACATTGTGATTAATTTTTTTATTTTCTAGCTTAGAAGCCCCTTCAGCGCATAGTCTTGGAGGGTAATCCCTTGCTTGATCTTCAGAAATTGCTTGATCTTCAGGGAATTGCATGATATTCAGACATCTGAACATAAAAGACATAACATATTAATGATAAATCAGCCGCAACAAAAATCACACTCAGCCACAACTAACAAATAAACCAGCCGCAACCAAACACAAACTCAGCCACAACAAACAAATAAACGAGTTTGTGTTATGTTTAATTTAACATAACACAAACTCGGCCACAATAGCATTGCACATGTAAATCAGCCGCAACACAACACAAATCAGCCATAACATAACAATAAATCAGCCGCAATAAATAACTTAAACAACCACTAGCAACGATAAACAAGCCGCCACAGAATAAAAAATCAGCCACAATACCGTTAACAAGCGACAAACACCTTCGATTCCTCAGATTATACTCAAAATAAATCTGAAAACTCAAAATAAAACGAAGGAAGATGAAGAATCCCCACTCCTCTGTTTATACTCACCTTCGACTAAAATCCGACTGTGAAAATGCAGAGCAGACGTTTCGACGACAACAGCGGTGAATGTTTCTCAGAAATCGACTAGAGAGAAAACAGTACAAGTTTCGACGACAACACACGAAGTTTTTAATTTTCCGTCCTTTGAGTTTCCTTCTCTGACTTGTTAAGACGGTTAACATAATTAGTGACATGGAACAGTGTTTAGTGACGTGGATTAGTTAATCATTTTTTAATTATAAATAACCTCAATTAAAAAAAAAATAACCAAGGGTGTTTATTGTAATTTACTAGGCTTTAAAAACTTTTGAGTAATTTCCAAAAGATGTATGCTATTCTAGTAATATAACAAATTTTCTATGCTATTTGAGTAATTTTCTCTTCACATAAACCATAAACTCATGTCAATCTCTGAATAATAAGAACAGAAGCGGAAGCGTACCTTTTGGATCCATGACTTGTTTTCTGAATTCTAGGAATGGCTCTTCCAAAACAAACCCTATGTGACTTTAGTTCTCTAGTGATGGGATGCAGAGAATTTCTGTATTTTCGGCTAGGGTTGCTTGGGGACCATAACCCTCCTTTATATAGAGTATTAATTTCTAATTCGTCCCTTCATCAAATTAGAAATTACTAAAGGTATCCACATATTAATATTTCATAACACTTATGGCCATAACCTTTTACTTTATTATAAATGTGACCACTATAGAATTAGGCTAATTAATTAATGACCCTAACACATTTGATATTAACATATGTGACCCCACTTAATAATCTTACATCTAACACCCTAAAATGTCGTTTGAGGTAACAAGGAATGATGAGCATTAAACGATTATGGTTGATTTGTTCACGGGTTGCTTTAACTTCAACTGTCGTTGGCTAAAGACAACTCGCCCATCTAAGTCAATTCCAGCAATTTACAACACTTTTGATGAGTAAATTCAACCTAGAATCAAAGGCTAGGTGATCAAATTAGCCTAGGCAATACGTTCGACATTAGATGGAGATATCAAGTGATGTTTCAAAACTTATCTATGCTTAGTTATGATTCTCTAATCCCATCGAAAACCCTTAACCTAACTAGGGGATTACTCGCTCATGATCAAACAAACAACAGCAGCAATAGAGAATGAAAACTTCATTGAATCAAAGTAAAGAGATTAGGGTTTAGAAAAACTTCAACAAGGAATCGTGAATGACAAGTCTCCAAGCTTACAAACTTCTAAAACAAGTGTATCAATCTCTCTCTCTCTCTCTCTCTCTCTCTCTCTCTCTCTCTCGTGGTTTCTTCTCACTGCTGTCGCGACTCTCCCTCAAAGATCTAGAGAAAAATCTATTTAAAAGCCCACGACGGCTGGCCCAAAGATAGGGTTTAATAAAAAGCCCATAAGTAAATATGCTGGGAGCAGGTGCTCCCTCTTCTGTACTAGGTGCTCCCTTCATCCAGAATATTCCAAAATGATCAGATTTCTTCCTTTTCATCAAATCAAATCCGTAAGCTCCAATCCTTGTTTCCAGCCACTTTATTACCTAGAATGACTCGATAGAGAGTGAAAGATTTGATAAAAACCAATAAAACAAGGGTTAGAATGCGCTAAAAACGCATTATATCAATTCCCCCAGACTTAGATCTTTGTTTGTCCTCAAACAAATTCAAAACTAAGTGAAGGAGAAAGGTTTGAAAACGCGGGAACTCTCTTATCCTCAGTGAACCGAGTTTAAAACCTTTCAATCTGCAGCCCACATAATCCAAATTACGAATAGCAAAGCTTTACCAAAACATCCTCAACACATTTTTCAACCAAGTTCCATTTCCCAAACACAAACTCAACGCATTAAAGTTGCGTGAGGTCTCGCTAAAGGCACCATTTAAGGTAGACGACGCTAAAGGGTATAAGGCCATTTAAAGGTGGAGTTCAAGGTGTTTAAAGTGTTTAAGGGTTACCCGATGTTTCGTAGAGGATGCAGGATATCACACAAAATTGCAAGAGAGAATAGGTCCGTTGATATTCCACATTCTCTAAACCACTCTTTCTTTCTTCCAACCTCTCAAATGTCTCATCTAACCATCATCCACCTTGGGTATACTCGCTGTGCAGAAAGACACTTCCTATTTTACAGATTCACCACTCTTCATCATCTTTTTTTTTTTTTTTTTTAAGAAAAGATGATGATGAAGAGGGTTTTGATTACAAGTGTATGTCTCTCAAACACGAAAATATCAGAGTTGTTGTACATACCCAAGTGGAGCTCATCAATATAATTCCTCTTTCATGGATTTTTGTTCCACTTCGTTGTAAAACCATCTTCTGAAAATAGGAGCAGGTGCTCTTGTTCTTCAAAAACAGTGATTTAAAGGCAGTGTCGACCCGATTCTCTCCGGCCCTTTTGCGCATATGTTGCACATATGACAATGAAGTAACAAGAATGCAAGGGGTTTGAAAAGAGGTTAGGGTTAAGGAGGGTACTAACTAAAAATGAGCTAGCTATTCAGGAACAACAAGAGTGATAAAAAGAATATGGAGTCTTGAATATAATTTGTTTCCCTAATCTAGTGCCAATAGCGAGAGGAATTTTTAGTCAATATGAAACCTGGAAGATAGTGTATTGAAGTGTTCCAGCTGTTCCTTGTACCCATGCTCTGAAGAAATGGTCACTAGAGAGAAAGTTAAACACAAATAGTTCAAACATCATCATAAGATAAGGTCATAATTCCCTACAAAGTTTTGACTCAATAAAACCAACGAAAAATAGACTCAAACAGGACATAAGAAAATAGAAAACAACCAAAATAAAAGTCATTAGTAGCAACTCCCCCCAGACTTACTTTACACCATCTCGGTGTGAGAATAAGAAAAGAGAGAGTGAAAAGAAATAAAATCATAAGAAAAAGCATAAAATAAAAATGTTGAAGGAAATACGCTGGGGAGCAGGTGCTCTGTATTGGGGAGCAGGTGCTCCTTCTGGGAATTGGATTGACGTGCAGATCGATCCTGAGGTTGACCGCTGGAATGACTTTGGATCTTGTCATCCGGATCGATCGATCTAGCAGAAGGGATTGAGCGATCTGGATCGGGTGCTCTCATGGGGAGCAGGTGCTCCTTTCTGGGTTTTGAACTTTGCACCGGATCGATGGCAGATCGATCCTGAGACTGACCGATGGTCTGCATGTTGAACTCCTCATTCCGGATCGATCGAGCTAGCTGAGGGGATCGATCGATCCTCCTTGCATATTCCACAACACAATTTTTTTTTTTTTGGTTCAAAAACCTGAAAACTCAAACTGAAATTCAAAGTTAGTAATAAAAGAAATTAAATTGAAAGAGTTAGAAAACGTACCGGTGGGTTGCCTCCCACCAAGCGCTTGTTTAAAGTCTTTAGCTTGACTTGGATCTCATGTGTCAGTCAGGAAGAGGGGCATGAGAACTTTCTCCAAAACAAGCTCCCCAATCAGTAAACTTTAGCTTCAGAACCTTGCTCAACATAGCTTTCACAGCTTCTTCACCTTTCTCTTTTAGCTCAGATGTGAGAATAGCTCTAACCTTGGAGAAAGACTTCGAAATCCCTTTGGACTTCACTTTGTACTCAATCGTGTCACCAACACGTCTCTGAGGTTCTAAAACCATATGAGAATCATCCTTGATTCTTTGTCTCGTCACCTTCTCCTTTACCTTGCTCTTTTGGCTAGTCTTCTTTGTTCTGATAAGAGGGTCTCCATCTAGGACTTCCTTGACCTCACTCTTATCATTGAAATCTCTCTTTGTCACCATTTGCAGCTTATCTCCATTGATAACGGTAACACAGGATGCAAGTTTGGCTGCTTCATTAGTGGGTATAACTTTGTAGAAGACTTGCTCGTCAATATTAGAGAATGAGACTCTTCTATTAGGCAAATCTACAACTGCACCCACTGTCGCCAGAAACGGTCTTCCAAGAATCAAAGGTATACCAGGATCTTCGCTCATCTCCACCACCTGAAAGTCAGTAGGAACAAGGTAATTTCCAATTTGAACATGTAAATCATGAATAGTACCATGTGGAACCTTGGTGGAAGAGTCCACAAACTTAAGAGATATATGAGCAGCTCTCATCGTAGTAATCCCAAGCTTCTCTGAAATAGCCTTAGACATGATATTGATGGAAGAACCATAATCGCAGAGAGATTCTTTAAATTCAACTCCTGCAATGGAGCATGGAACAACAAACATCCCAGGGTCTTCTAGCTTTGGTAACTGCTTCATTGGAGATGATGTATTCCTTGCTTCCGCAAAGAGAGCCTTGACTACTGTGAGACTCTTCTTGGTATCCTTGGAGAACTCACGATATGCAGAATCAACTTTAAATGCCTCTTCAAAAGAGATATCAGGAGGAAGCTCACTCACCATCTTATTAAACCCAGCCAGCTTTTTTTCATCAATCTCATATTTCAGTCTCTGAGGGTGTGGGATCCTAGGGATGTATGGTAGTGATTCGACAACTTCTTCTGCTTTCTCTGGTGTAAGCGATGCTGAGACAATTTCCACCTCACTCTGAACTAATACCACTTTGCAGTGTCCTCTGGGATTTGTTTCAACTTTTCCGGGAAGAGTTCCTGGTGGTCGCTTAGCTGATGCCGAGATCTGAGTTACCTGAATGTCAAGCCTCTTCACGTGGTTACAAACAGCTTCAAGTCTACCATTGAGATCCGAGTACATGGCGTCTACCTGCGTTTTGATTTCAGTGGCAGACTTCTATTGATTAGCCATTAGCTGCTGCATCATAACCTTGAGTTCATCCTGAGAAGTACTTCCAAAGCTCGCAGGAGCCTGAAAGTTAGAAAATTGCGGTTTCTGACCTTGGAAAGGGAGGAACGTCTTGCCTTGGAAGTTCTGAGGGTAGGTCTTCTGGAAAGTTTGATCCTGAGGTTTTGGGTTCTGGGGTCCGATTTGCTGCGGATAAACCTGGTCATGTGGGTTCTCAACATTCGTACTTCGATAGGAGAAGTTCGGGTGGCTCCTATAAATATGGTTGAACCCATGGTTTCGCACATACCCTTGACCATTCACATAAATAACCTCCTCCTGATCACTCTCTCCTTCCTCAACCATCTCCTCAGCGAGTGTTTTACCATTCTCATCTGCAAAGTGAACCATCCTTTGGTTTGCTTTGAGCAACAAGTTGATCTTGGCTGTAAGGTCATCGATCTTGGTGGAATCCGTTCCATTGGATTTCATAGTCCTGTCATACTCCTGGGACTTGTTGCTTGAACTTACAGCCAAGTTCTCAATCAGCTTATATGCACCCTCTCTGGTCCTGGTCATAAAATCGCCATCGCTAGCAGCATTCAGTGCATTCCTATAGTCCCAGTCAACACCATCGTAGAAGATACTAAGAAAATTCTCATCAGTGAAACCATGGTGTGGACATTCCCTTTTATACTCCTTGAACCTTTCTCATGCCTCGCAAAAGGACTCTCCTGAATGTTGTTGGAAAGAGGAGATTTTGTTCCGAAGGCTCGCGGTCTTAGACTTTGGGTAGAAATGGTCCAAAAATGCAGCTCTACATTGCGCCCAAGTTGTAATAGATCCAGCAGGTAGAGACTTAAGCCAACGCGAAGCCTTATCTACGAGCGAGAAGGGGAATAGCTTGCACTTTAGGAAATCCGGGTTCATCCCATTAGAACTCGTCGTGGAGCAGATCTCCTCGAAGTTTTCTATATGGTCCATCGGAATTTTCGCAGGCAATCCATGGAACAAATGCTGCTTAACCAGCGAGATCATCTGCGGCTTGATTTCATAATCATGCCTCTCAACAGTAGGGGGAACTATAGCAGCTCGGTTCCGATAGAAAGCGTGGGGATTGTCCATATTCCCTATTGTACGCTGCTGCGCATGTGCGTGTTGTCGCTGCTGTTCGCGCGTGTTGTCGCTGCTGTTCGTGCGCGTGCTGCTGTTGCATCTGAGCCATTTGCTCTTGCAACCTTTGCAGCTCGGCTGCCATGTTGTTGTCGCCTTGTTCGTCCATATCAGCGGGATTAGGCCTTTGTCGTCTGTTTTCTCGTTCTAGTCTCGCAAGTTCAGGATTACTCAAAGTGACGAGGGGAGTTTGAAGATTTCTCCTTGTTGTCCTTGAGTTCATACACCTGAAACACACGCGAGAGAAACAAAAGAACGAGATTAGTGCTTAGTCTAAAATCGTAAACGAAAATTAGAGGTACCGAGTTGGTCCCCGTCGCAACGGCGCTAATTTGATGAAAGGGTTTTTACCGGTTTTAAAGATTAAACCTAAGTTCACTAATCCGATGTAGAATAGTATAGGTTCGTTCAAGGGACCAGTAATACACTCTAATCTTATGGGATACAAGTTCAGCTAAGCAATGCAGGGTTGTTTTAAAGTGTCACGATAATATCAAAGCAAAATAAAGTAAAATCGGTTGTAAACAATAGATGAAAAATGTTAGGTCAAGAGATATATCTTAGGGATTAGGATATCAAAACCAAGCAATTATTCAGGTTATCAAATTATGAACCAATCAGAACTCAACCATAGATTCAAGAGGACCCACTGTCGTGGCATCAACTACTTCAACAATCAATCTAACACCCTAAACTGTCGTTTGAGGTTACAAGGAATGATGAGCATTAAACGATTAGGGTTGATTTGTTAACGGGTTGCTTTAACTTCAACTATCGTTGGCTAAAGACAACTCGCCCATCTAAGTCAATTCCAGAAATTTACAACACTTTTGATGAGTAAATTCAACCTAGAATCAAAGGCTAGGTGATCAAATTAGCCTAGGCAATACGTTCGACATTAGATGGAGATATCAAGTAATGTTTCAAAACTTATCTATGCTTAGTTATGATTCTCTAATCCCATCGAAAACCCTTAACCTAACTAGGGGATTACTCGCCCATGATCAAACAAACAACAACAGCAATAGAGAATGAAAACTTCATTGAATCAAAGTAAAGAGATTAGAGTTTAGGAAAACTTCAACAAGGAATCGTGAATGACAAATCTCCAAGCTTACAAACTTCTAAAACAAGTGTATCAATCTCTCTCTCTCTCTCTCTCTCATGGTCTCTTCTCACTGCTGTCGCGACTCTCCCTCAAAGATCCAGAGAAAAATCTATTTAAAAGCCCACGACGGTTGGCCCAAAGATAGGGTTACAAAATTAGGGTTTAATAAAAAGCCCATAAGTAAATATGCTGGGAGCAGGTGCTCCCTCTTCTGTACTAGGTGCTCCCTTCGTCCAGAATATTCCAAAATGATCAGATTTCTTCCTTTTCATCAAATCCAATCCGTAAGCTCCAATCCTTGTTTCCAGCCACTTTATTACCTAGAATGACTCGATAGAGAGTGAAAGACTCGATAAAAACTAACAAAACAAGGGTTAGAATGCGCTAAAAACGCATTATATCAATGGCAACGATGAAGACTTGACTCAGAGTACTCGCTAATCTTTGCGAGACATCTACTTGCCGAGAGATGCCTTCGGAAGTAGAAGCGGGCAAAATCCTAGATCATAGACCAACACTATCGAAAGAAGTCAAGAAGCCACCATGTTCGCTAGAACCGCCGAGCGAAGAGAGCTAAAGCAGAAGCGAAGCAACGAACCAAGACCACCTAAGCAGACAATAGATATGAGCAAGCCACAAGTCAAGAAAGAGAAGAATAACTTTACCAACACCTCTGGTGACAGATTGACGGTAGGAGGAGAAAACCACCAGGGAGAAGATTCATCGGGGAAACTCTCCCAAAATGCAATTAGCTGACCCCAAGTAGAACAAATCTCAGCAGCAACATCCGACGAATCCCCAGTCCTAAGGCGACCCACCGACAAACCGCACAAGCAACGCGAAGTCCACCACATCTTCACAACCGGACGAGAGCCACCACTTGCAACGAAAATAGGGGACCATGAGATCTCTAAGAAGAGGAATCCCTTACCAGATTACCTCGGATCCGGAAACCCTAGAAACCACTACAGAACCACGACCAAATGGAGCACGAAGCCGCAGAGAACCGTCACCGTAGGAAAGGAGTCCAAAAGCACAATGGACATGTATACGTCAGCACAGATGAAGAGTTGAAAGCCGCAAAATATGGAAGCGAAGCCTCTCATAGCGCTGGCGTTGCCGATCACCTGAAAAGGAAGTCGAGATCTAGTTTTTGTGGTGGCTAAGAAAACTCTAGTTATATAGAGAAGGGAGATAGAATTTTTTTTCTACCTACCCCAATTTTCGTTTTTTTTTTTTATAATTGCAATGTTGAAATATTCGTTTAATCAATATTATAAACTGATAGTTTAAAAATTTTAAATAAAAATGCTGCAGTGCCCAAGCCAATTAATGCATAACAGAGAGCAAAATACTAAATCGGGTTGAATGCAATATTTTTATATACAATTAGAAACTCAAAAGTGCTAAAAAATATATGATATAGTTTGATGAAAAACCAATATATATACATATTAAAGGTATGGTAAGATAGTGGTTACCACTTGTAATATATCTTGTTGTGATCCTAATTTAATCTCTCTTAGAAGAAAATATATTCTAAAAAAGAATAAACGAAAGGCTAACTCCAAACATACGAAAACTAAAATTTCGACCAATGTTTTTAAAATCGAGCCGGCGACTGAACCGGAAAAACTTTCGGGTCATGGATCAATATGGTTTTACCGGCTGTAACGCCCGTGAACCTAAAAATGAATTTTTGGTGGGTATCGATCGACACAGGGTGGTGTGTCGATCGACACGTATGTTTTAGACTTGGGAGAAGTCGGGTTTTGGACGTTATGTCTATCGACACGGGTGGTGTATGTCGATCGACACGGGGTGAAATGTGACTGACAGGTTCGATTTAATTGCCCGGTTTGGTGGGCCAGTTTAGGGAACCCTAGGGTTCGATATTTAAGGGAGGAACAGTGAAGTTTGGCCGATTTTTCTTTCAAAAATCAGAGATCAGAAAGAAAAGGAGAATCAGAGTGTTGGAGTGAGTTCTGGTGATTTCTGGAGAAGGCTGGATCGTTCTTGAGGCTTGTGTTTTCGTGGGAGGCTATTAGGAACGAGGAGGGTTCGTTGTTGAGTCGATTTCAAGGCTGTTCGGGTGTTCTTCGCGTTCATCCTCTTTCTCTTCCCGAGTCGAGGTGAGTGCGTGACTGTGGGCTTGTAAAAATATAGGGAATTGATAGAATGCGATTGCTTGGTGGTTTTTGTGTGCTTTGTGAATGGAATTGTGCAGGAAACTTGATGATTCGCGACAGATTCGAGTCGTGTGAGGATGGACTCCTTTTTGGGTTCTGCAACATCGTGTCGATCGACACCAGGGTGGTGTGTCAATCGACACGAGGCATCATGTCGATCGATACCATGGTGGTGTGTCGATCGACACAGTGCAGTCTGTCGATCGACACCTAGAGGTTGTGTCGATTGACACAATGCTTCTGTGTGGGTTTGTGATGTTTGTTCTGTGTATGCTTGTTTCTGTGATCATCCTGGTATTGTATCTTTTGTTTATACTTGTGGTTAATTAGCCTGTAGACAGGATGACCGCGTCGCTCAGTATTTATGATAATACTCACGCAACTCTTTTTGCCATGTGTTGCAGGTAAAGAGAAAATGTGATCGTGGAATCGTGGCGAAGAAGAAGAGATGATTTAGGGTCTCGCTGTGTGTTGTCGTTTATGGAATTGTTAGGTTGTTAGTTATTGGATATTGGTTGATTGGTTGAACGGTTTTGATATTTAATAAAGTATGGGATTGTTAAATTGAAATCTGTTGTTGATGGTTTATTGTTCTGTGTTGTTGTTTGTTGACCCATTGAGGATTAGTATCTGTGATGATAGTAATCTGGAGGGAAAAATTTTAATTTTTGGGTCGGGTCGTTTCATTTTGGTATCAGAGCCCTTATGGTTCTAGGGCGGGTGATTGATTAATTGATTGTGTGATAATTGATTGATTGTTGTGTGGGTTGGGGACATAGATCATCTCTTCCGAGCCTTCAATGAGATTCCACGGTAAGTGTTGTATGATTTCTGTTTTTGTTCTAGTACTTAGTAATCTGCTGTGAGTGCAGAGTTATGGCTAGAGGTGCTAGAGGCAGAGGTCGTGGGGGCCATGGAGGCCGAGGTGGTCGTGGTGGGCGCGGGCGAGGACTGCAGGTTGAGTCTGATGCCGCGAGTGTGGCCTAGGCGACCATGCAGGAGCAGGTGGCAGACTCGCAGGCGTTTCAGGAGGGGTCTGTGGGTGTGACTGCTACGGGTGCCAGCGTGAGGGCTGGTGGGGCCAGTGTGGGTCCCGAGGTAGCTGGTGGTGCAGGGGGCCCGGGTGGGGGTGCTCTCGTAGGTGTGGCCCAAGACCAAGATGATCGTCTGGCTGGTTTGCTGCAGTTGATTCTGGAGCGGTTACCAGGTGGGGTACCGGCTCCGGGTCAGGCTCCGGGAGTTCAGCCAGGTGGGGCTGGTGTGAAGCCAGTGGTGGTTGGGGTTCAACCGGTAGTGGCTGGTGTGCAGCCGGGTGTGGCGGTTGCGGAGGAGTTTCCATCCTACCTGAGGATGATGGAGCAGATACAGAGGATTGGCACCGGGTTTTTCTCGGGTGGTGCCAAGCCTGAAGATGCCGATGAGTGGCGGCGGAGATTGGAGCGGAAATTTTGCTCTATCAGGTGTCCAGAGGGATACCGGGTTGATCTGGCAGTCCATTATCTGGATGGTGACGCGCATCTCTGGTGGAGAGGCGTTGAGGCCAGGCGAGTACAGGCCGAGATGGTCTGGGAGGATTTCTTGGCTGAGTTTAATGACAAGTATTTCCCGCAGGAGGCGGTGGACTGGATGGAGTTGAGGTTTCTGAACCTAACTCAGGGGGATCGGACTGTGAAGAAGTTTGATTTGGAGTTCAGCCGACTCTTGGTACATGCTGGTAGGGGCATGGAGGGCGAGCAGGCCCAGGTGAGGAGGTTCCTTGGGGGACTTCGAGCTGAGTTGAGGACTCGCTGCAGGGCGAGTATGTTCGCCACGAGGGCGGAGCTGGTTGAGACTGCTGCGGCGATTGAGGAGGACCTCAGAGAGCAGGCTGTGGTGGTTAGTCCATCGGTGCAGCAGCAGCAGCAGAGGAGAGCGCAGCAGCAAGCGGTTTCGGGCCGAGGCGGCAAGCCTGCGCAGGGTCAGAAGAGGAAGTGGGAGAGCACTTCAGGAGCCAGCCAGAGTTTTCAGGGTGGTTCGGGATGCTTCGGGTGAGGTGGCATGGGCCACAAGGTGGCGGATTGTCCGAAGAGGAGAGAGGAGCGGGCGGCTCAGGTGTGCTATCACTGCAGAGAGTCGGGGCATATCAAGCCCAAGTTCCCTAGGTTGCAGCAGATGGCAGTAGCAGCAGTGCAGCCATTGGCGGTCCAGCCTTTGGCACAGATTATAACGGCACCGCGAGTGTACATGTCGGCAGAGGCGGGCGGTTCTACCGCCAGACCGATCACATGTATATTTCAGACTTGTTCTTTTTAAATTCTTGTGGTGATTGAATTTAGGCTGTTTGGAATTGTGAGTCTGCGTTAGAGTGTCGGGTCTTAAAGCACATGGGATTTGTGCAGGGACCTTAGTTGTGGGCGGATGTGAGTCCCACGTGTTGTTTGATTCGGGAGCTACGAATAGCTTCATTACTCCAGAGTATGCGGAGGGTAGTGGGATCCGGAGTTATTCCGGGGAGCAGACGGGAGTAGTTAAGGTTGCTGGTGGCAGGACCTTAGCTACTTTCGGGCGGGCTCGTGGTGTGGACGTTCTGGTGGCGGGAGAGTCGATGCCAGCAGACATGATCATAAGTCCGGTGGAGCTGTACGATGTCATTTTGGGGATGGATTGGTTGGATCGGTACAGGGTCCATCTGGACTGTTGACGTGGACGAGTAGTGTTCGAGCGGGAGACGGGGAGGTTGGTGTATCAGGGTGTGAGATCGACTTCTAGGAGTCTCGTGATTTCAGCGATACAGGCCGAACAGTTGATTGAGAAGGGCTGTGAGGCGTATCTTGCGACTATAGTGATGCCGGAGACTGTTGGAGAAGTTGCAGTAGGGGATATTCAGGTTGTTCGGGAATTCCAGGATGTTTTTCAGTCGTTGTTGTGATTGCCACCATTGCGGTCGGATCCATTTACGATTGAGTTGGAACTCAGGAAGACGCCTATATCCAAGGCGCCTTACCGTATGGCTCCAGCAGAGATTGCAGAGCTGAAGAAACAGCTGGATGATCTGTTGGGTAAGGGTTTCATCCGGCCTAGTGTTTCACCGTGGGGAGCACCGGTGCTATTTGTAAAGAAGAATAATGGGAGTTTCCGGTTGTGCATCGATTACCGGGGGCTTAACCGAGTCACTGTGAAGAACAAGTATCCTCTGCCGCGGATTGATGAGTTGTTGGATCAGTTGCGCGGGGCTACTTAGTTCTCCAAGATTGACTTGGCTTTGGGGTACCATCAGATTTCGATTGATGAGGCGGACGTCAGGAAGACGGCCTTTCGGACAAGGTACGGACACTATGAGTTTGTAGTGATGCCATTTGGGTTGACGAATGCGCCAGCAGCATTCATGCGGTTGATGAACGGGGTATTCCAGGAGTATCTAGATGTGTTCGTGATCATCTTCATTGATGATATTTTGGTGTATTCGAAGAGTCCTGAGGAGCACGAGGTACATTTGAGGTTGGTTCTGGAGAAGCTGTGGGAGCAGAAGCTGTATGCGAAGTTGAGTAAGTGCAGTTTCTGACAGCGAGAGATGAGCTTTCTTGGCCACGTTGTGTCTGCAGAGGGAGTGTCTGTAGATCCGGCTAAGATTGAGGCTATCAGAGGTTGGCCTAGACCGAGGATTGCCACCGAGATCAGGAGTTTTCTTGGGTTGGCGGGTTATTACTGGAGGTTCGTCAAGGGGTTTGCGAGTATGGCGCAGTCGATGACGAAGCTGACAGGGAAGGATGTTCCATTTGTGTGGTCTTCAGCTTGCGAGGAGAGTTTCGGGAAGCTAAAGGAGATGCTGACTAGTACACCAGTTTTGGCATTACCCAAGCCGGGTGAGCCTTATGTGGTGTATACAGACGTTTTAGGAGTTGGTCTGGGTTGTGTACTGATGCAGCAGGGCAAGGTGATTGCGTATGCCTCAAGGCAGTTGAGGAAGCATGAGTGCAATTACCCTACCCACGATTTGGAGTTGGCTGCAGTTATCTTTGTACTTAAGATTTGGAGGTCTTATCTGTATGGCGGAAAGGTGCAGGTACTCACAGACCACAAGAGTCTGAAGTATTTCTTCACTCAGTCGGAGCTAAACCAGAGACCGAGGCGCTGGATGGATTTAGTTGCAGACTATGACCTGGAGATTGGGTAACATCCGGGTAAGGCTAATCTGGTTGCAGATGCGTTGAGTCGGAAGAGAGTAGCTTCAGATCAGGAGCGCGATATAGAGGTTGTGGTGAGCGAGATCAGTACGTTGAGGTTATGTGTGATTCACAGGAGCCATTGGGGTTAGAGGCAGCTAACCAGACAGATTTGTTGAGCAGGATTCGAGTAGCTCAGGAGAAGGATAAGGGATTGATTTATGCTTCTAAGGTAGCCGGTTCAGAGTATGTGGTCTCAGCGAGTGGGATGATACTGGTGAACGGGCGGGTTTGTGTACTCAAGGATGGGGATCTGAGGCGGGAGATCCTGAGGGAGGCTCATTCGAGCCTGTTATCGATTCATCCGGGAGCGACCAAGATGTACCGTGACTTGAAACGGTATTATCACTGGGTCGGGATGAAGAGGGATGTAGCCAGCTGGGTTGCAGCGTGCAATGTGTGTCAGCTGGTGAAGGCTGAGCATCAAGTTCCGAGCGGGTTATTGCAGAGTTTGCCTATCCCGGAGTGGAAGTGGGATATGATTGTGATGGATTTCGTGACGGGATTGCCAGTGTCACGGACCTATGATGCGATATGGGTTATCGTGGATCATCTGACGAAGTCAGCACATTTTCTGGCCATCAAGAAGACCGACGGAGCGGTGGTGTTGGCTAGGAAGTATGTGCGGGAGATCGTGAGGCTGTACGGTGTGCCAGCGAGTATTGTGTCAGACCGGGATCCGAGATTTACTTCAGAGTTCTGGAGGGCGTTTCAGGCAGAGATGGGCACTAGGGTGCATATGAGCACAGCGTATCATCCTTAGACGGACGGGCAGTCCGAGCGTACGATTCAAACTTTGGAGGATTTGCTGAGGATGTGTGTACTTGATTATGGTGGTCATTGGGCGGATCATCTGAACCTGGTTGAGTTTTCGTATAAAAACAGTTACCAGGCGAGTATTGGGATGGCTCCATATGAGGCTCTGTATGGGAGGCCGTGTAGGATACCATTATGCTCGACTCAAGTGGGGGAGAGGAGCATGTTTGGTGCAGATTTTGTTCAAGAGACGACGGAGAAGATCCGTGTCTTGAGGCTGAACATGAAGGAGGCACAGGATCGGCAGAAGAGTTACGCCGATAGGAGACGGAAGGAGCTGGAGTTTGAGCTGGGAGATATGGTGTATCTCAAGGCAGCTATGTTGAGGGGTCCTAACAGATCCATTTCAGAGAATAAGCTGAGTCCAAGGTTTATGGGTCCGTTCAAGGTTGTGGAGCGGGTCGGACCAGTGGCTTATCGGTTGGAGTTACCTTAGAGTATGAAGGTTTTTCACAAGGTCTTCCATGTTTGGATGCTGCGGAAGTGTCTGCATGAGTCTGAGGAGGTGTTGGCTAAGATTTCGGAGGATCTTCAGCCTAACATGACATTGGCGGCGAGGCCTGTGAGGATTCTCGAGAGGAGGGTCAAGGTGCTGCGCCGAAAAAGTATACCGTTGGTGAGAGTCGTGTGGGACTGTGACGGTATTGAGGAGGAGACTTAGGAAACAGAAGCGTCGATGAAGAGGAAGTTCTCGAAGTGGTTCGAGAAGCAAGCGGTGGCTTGAGTTCTTTTTCTGGTTTTCAGAGTCTGTATTAGCATGTTGCTATGTTTGAGATATTTGTATTTCGTTGTGGATGTAATAAGATGAGTTTGCCTTATTAAATGTGTGGTTAAGACGTGTGTTCTTATGGGATGACTAGTGATTTCATGGTTTGTGATGACTGGTAGGTCATGAGGAGGTCTAGCGGTAGAAGTTCTATGTGAGTTAGAGCTTGCCTATCGGCTAGGATGGCTAGGAATAGAAGTTTTACGCGGCTTAGAGCTCGCTCATGTTCCAGGAGTGGCTGGAAATGAGATTGTTCATGTTCTCGGAGTGGCTAGAAATGGGCTTGTTCATGTTCTAGGAGTGGCTAGAAATGAGATCGTTCATGTTCCAGGAGTGGCTGGAAATGTAAGATCGTTCATGTTCCAGGAGTGGCTGGAAATGAGATTGTACATGTTCCAGGAGTGGCTGGAAATGTAAGCTCTATGCGCATTAGAACTTGTCTATTTCCTAGGGAGGGTCTGGAAAAGAGGTTTTATGTGAGTTAGAATTGTCTTTTCCAGGGACTCTGCGAAATACCCTGGTGATTGGGTTGTTTCAGATGACCACGAGAGGTGATTTTAGTCGACAGGTGCCTAAGATGCATGTTACAGAGTGATTGCTCCAGGGGATGGTGGTTCTCCTGGGTATACTTGAGGGGACAGTGATGTTCTTTCCGGGGGGAAAGTGGTTCCATTGCATATACTTT
The DNA here is from genome assembly GCA_964056655.1 of Arabis hirsuta. Taxonomy (NCBI): domain Eukaryota; kingdom Viridiplantae; phylum Streptophyta; class Magnoliopsida; order Brassicales; family Brassicaceae; genus Arabis; species Arabis hirsuta. The sequence continues at coordinate 20,298,851 of OZ053299.1, read as the reverse complement.
GAGGGGTGAAGCCTCTCCAGGGGATGTGTGATTCCTCTGCAGCCGAGCTTGACGGACTGTGTGTCCTGAGAGTGAAAGGGGCTGGAGCATACCGAGAGCTGGATGGACGGCGGTCCTGAAGGTGGAGGGGTATGATATACTTTGAAAGCTCAAAGGGTGATGATCCTGAGAGCGAAGTGTGGTATATAGATATGAGTATGAGCAATAGTATCTGTAATGTGGTTGTAAGCATGAGACTGGATGAACTTCGGGGATCGGGAGTGGATCCCAGGTGGTGCTGATCGGGTTGGGTCAGGATTGCAGCCGTGGTGAGACGGTGCAATGAGGCTAGTGTGAGCCTAGTAGAACTCGGGGATCAGGTGTGATCACGAGTGGTGCTGGCTGAGGGCCAGGGGTGTGTTGTGGACGTCGAGTCTTGGGTTATTACTGGAGTCTGGTTCGGTTCGGACAATCCTGGTAGCATATGTTACGCCGATGGTCGTACATGTTCTTGTTTGATTGTTGTACGATCATTTGGTCCAATGCGGGGTCAACGGTTGGTCAGACATGTTCTTGTTTGATTGTTGGATGGTCAATCGGGCAGCCCTAATCCAGACCATGGGGCATGCATCGTTGGTGTTCCGGGTGAATCTGGTCGAATTTTAGGCGAGAGTGTTAGCCTTAGCAGGACGGGTTGTAGGATTCGAGTGTGATCTCGAAGGATACTGGCCGAGTGCAGGTCAGGTGGTTGAGACCGTAGTGTGGCGGTGTCACGTGATTCGAGGTCGAATCCGTGTTAGTGGTGGAGAATTGTAACGCCCGTGAACCTAAAAGTGGATTTTTGGTGGGTATCGATCGACACAGGGTGGTGTGTCGATCAACACGTGTGTTTTGGACTTGGGAGAAGTCAGGTTTTGGGTGTTATGTCGATCGACACGGGTGGTGTATGTCGATCGACACGGGGTGAAATGTGACCGACAGGTTCGATTTAATTGCCCGGTTTGGTGGGCCAGTTTAGAGAACCCTAGGGTTCGATATTTAAGGGAGGAACAGTGAAGTTTGGCCGATTTTTCTTCCAGAAATCATAGATCAGAAAGAAAAGGAGAATCAGAGTGTTGGAGTGAGTTCAGGTGATTTCTGGAGAAGGGTGGATCGTTCTTGAGGCTTGTGTTTTCGTGGGAGGCTATTAGGAACGAGGAGGGTTCGTTGTTGGGTTGATTTCGAGGCTGTTCGGGTGTTCTTCGCGTTCATCCTCTTTCTCTTCCTGAGTCGAGGTGAGTGCGTGACTGTGGGCTTGTATAAGTATAGGGAATTGATAGAATGCAATTGCTTGGTGGTTTTTGTGTGCTTTGTGAATGGAATTGTGCAGGAAAATCGATGATTCACGACAGATTCGAGTCGTGTGAGGATGGACTCGTTTCTGGGTTCTGCGACGTCGTGTCGATCGACACGAGGCATCATATCGATCGATACCATGGTGGTGTGTCGATCGACACAGTGCAGTCTGTCGATCGACAGCTAGAGTTTGTGTCGATCGACACAGTGCTTCTGTGTGGGTTCGTGATGTTTGTTTCATGTATGCTTGTTTCTGTGATCATCCTGGTATTGTATCTTTTGTTTATACTTGTGCTTAATTAGCCTGTAGACGGGATGACCGCGTCGCTCAGTATTTATGATAATACTCACGCAACTCTTTTTGCCATGTGTTGCAAGTAAAGAGAAAATGTGATCGTGGAATCGTGGCGAGGAAGAAGAGATGATTTAGGGTCTCGCTGTGTGTTGTCGTTTATGGAATTGTTTGGTTGTTTGTTATTGGATATTGGTTGATTGGTTGAACGGTTTTGATATTTAATAAAGTATGGGATTGTTAAATTGAAATCTATTGTTGATGGTTTATTGTTCCGCGTTATTGTTTGTTGACCCATTGAGGATTAGTATCTGTGATGATAAATTTTTTTAATTTTTGGGTCGGGTCGTTTCACCGGCTTCTACCGAGTTTAAAGTAAAAATATAATTAGTTTTGTTCTTTCCTATCTATTGACCATGTCATGTAAATATATATATAACCTTCAAATATCAAAAAAACGTTTATTGCAAAACATTTCATGTTATAAACCCATTTGTATGGATGTCTATTATAGGTCCATATTCTAGAATCTTCTAGACTTCCCTCTTCTCCAAGTTATACTTCCTCCCCAAGCTTTGTATCCCTATATATACTTGTATTTCTCATGAAATAAAATAACACAATTCTTCTCTCTTTCTCTTATTCATAACACGTTATCAGCACGATAATCTAGCCATCTGAGCACGAAACCCTAGCCGTCAGAGCATGAAACCCTAGCCGTCTGAGCATATAGAGATCTTTTCCAAAATCTCTAATTGATGTTGTTCTTATTCTTCGACGTCATCTCCGATCACTCCATCTTCGTTATTAATCGAGATAAATATTAAAGATATTTAAAGTTTATTAAATTATGAACAAACTCCTTTCTCATACGTTCTTATAAAATCATTAGGAAGTGGTCTTGATCGTAAACTTCCCAAACATCATAAACTGCCGCCGAAACTTCTAGCCAACATCTCTGATCTCTCTCTCCGTTTCCTATCTTACCATTACTGTATGAGATAAGTAACCTCTTGCTTTATAATTGATCGTCTCAAGTTTTATTGGCTATCGCTTTGTTCGATATGTTATCATAGTTTATTGTTTGATTTGTTTGTTTAATCATCGATTCATGAGAAGATCTGTGTCGTTTATTACTTTATGGTTTAGTTTGGTTCTATTCGGTTAGCTAAGTATTTCTTATTAGTATCGCTTTACTTGCTGGTATATCTTTATCATAATACACCACCATAAAGCAAATAGTTGTTCATCATGGTTAATTAGATAATATTTATCATAACGCTTATTAGATATATTTTTAAAATGCTTAAGTATCATTTAACTTGATCATGCATACATACTAGCTGGATCGTTTAAAATATATCTATATAGCTTATGCTCGCTAGCATATTAGATATAGCTCACGCCTATACAATTTTTATGATCTAAAGTTTGAATTAATTACTTAGTTAGCACAAGTAAAATTATTTGCTAGCAATTTGTGTTAAATCGTAGATGATAATTTATTGTGATGAAAAATAAATTATATAATATATTTCTATTATGTGAAAGATTAATAGAGTTTTAAAAGTTTCACAAAGAAATTAAATAATTTCAATATATTTCTTGTTTTTTTATGATTTGAGAATCATTATTTAGAATTTGAGATATATTTAAGCATTTGTTTTATTGTTCAGAAATCATTGGTTTTCTTACTTTTTGATAGTTTATCATATTTTAAAGTAAGAAAAGATGAGAAATAGATTGACACATGCATTGATGTTACTGGATTGCTTTAATAGTTTAAGAAATAAGTAATTAGAAATTGATAAGAGAATTGTTGGTTATTTGGTTATTTGAAAATAATTGATTTGATTATCATAGGCATTGCATCAATTGAATTGATTATGATAATTGCATCAATTGAATTGATTATGATAATTGTTTTTGTTTCACATTCGAGAACAAATTGATTCCATGTACTATTTAATATTCTTTTGTTTATTAAACTAATGAAATCATACCCACTAGATTTTTCCCAATTCACAAAGTGTTTTAGTTAAGCAAACCTTATAACCTCTTTGTTGCTTTATACTATCACATGGTTTATTAATATATGGATTTATGATCAATTTTATGTTTTTATTGATTCATGTTAATTGTCGATGTTATACTGAATTTTGCTTAGACAGTTTTTGCAAACTGTGTTGTTTAATGCTTGATTTTCGCATATGATTCTATTATGTGATGATTGGTATGACTCATTCCCTAATGAGAATGTGATGTCTTATACAAGAAAAAAAAAGATCACACTAATAACACTAAGCCAAAGAAATGACTATAAAAGTTGTCTTGAGTGGTCAAGACCAAGATGTTTTTTGGTAGAAATTAAATTAAAGAACATATGTATATGAATGCTCTAGAAGAGCACAAAGATAGTATTTCCTACGTGATAAAAATGGTAAGAGATAAAAGAGATTTCTCTAGATGAAAGAATCTAGTGTGAATACAATATTAAGAAGTGTAAAGCTGAGTGAAAGCTCCTAAAGAGCAGATATAAAATTTGCCTATGAGAACGCAATTTAAAATCATTGATGCGTTATACTCTCCCAAATCTCAAAAGAATAAGTGTTGAACATCCTGAAGCTCAAGTTCAGACACGGAATTTTTTAGTAGCATTGATTTGCATAAAGCCAATATCTAATTATTCTCCCCATAATTATTGGTTTAGGGTCAGAAACCAAATAGTTCTCATCTTAAATTTTTGAATATGAAAAGTGCTCCACCACAGCGCTCTAAGATGAGTCCTCAATGGATGATAAAAATATATGGTGGATATGAATGATACTAAGTATCTAGAGCCATCCAAGAATGATTTATTTAAGACTCGATTTGAAGATTCATTTTAATAAGTCAGTTTTTCCAATATTTAGGGGAGAAAATAAAATAGCTGAAAAAAAAAATATAAGTATCTATGAATTATCAATGATCCTTGGACTAAAGGATGAGAATTAGAAGTCCAAAAGATAATTCCAAATTTAGCGTATTGATTGCTAGACACGTTTACTGACCCAAATAGAGTGATGAAATCACCTATCCAGCTGTATATACTCTAATTAGAATTAATGTCCCAGAAGGACAATATCAGACTGCTAGTGAGTCTAAATATCGCATGAAGCGTGATAGACCTATTTGGTTCCAAATATAAGAATCCTTGTAAAAGAAAAGGAGCAGATAATTAGAATGACCAGATCGAGGAAAGAAAGATTTCGAATGATCTTCAGAAAAGATCGAATGAGCTCTAGAAGAGACATAAACATGACGAATAAAAATATTCAAGTACTTGACAATGAAGAGAGCTAAGTAGCTATGTCATGTTTGAAATAAGATGGAACCAAAAAGCAAATCGACGTCATAATATTTTGCATGCTATGAGCAGTTGATTTTATGAATAATAAGAGGATCATGAAAGTCTATTGACAAGTGTACACAAACTAATGATTGGCTAAATAGAATGGAAGAAAATAGACGTATAATCTCTTGTAGAGAATTAGACTAGTAGTCTATGCACGTGAAGTGTAAAACCAGTGGAAGATAATGAGTCTTTTTGTGAAACAATAGTGAAATTGTCACAAAGACAAAGAATATTTTATGAAGGGATATATTCTCTTGTGGTGGATGCAATATTTATAAGTCTGGCATTATATTATTAAACATTGGATAATTACTTATGATTGCAATCCTTAAAAGATGTGAAAGATATAATCCTCGAAGGATTAAGAGTATCAAAATTATGTTCCTAGGAACTCTAATCAATCGAATGAGTGAAACTATGTAACATTAGGTATAATCATGTAAATTGTACCCATGTATTTATCAAAAAAAATTGATAAAATGATTCTTAATTGAAGATCATCGAAATTCCAGCAGAGTTATCACAAGTAGTACAATGATAATATATGATAAATGATCAGTGGTTAATGACATTTATGAAAGTCCCAAACGAATTCAATGTAAGGAGATTTCATAAATGATTTGCTATCATAGCAATGTATGTGATGATCTGAACTCTACTAGAACTCCTTGAGAGATTAATATCTGAAGAAAGGATTTGAGAATATACCTTGGAAAGATAAATTTATCTTCAGATATCTCAAGTTGAATATCTAGCGCAAAAGATGTTATCTCAATAAATCCTTAGAGGATTTTACAGAAAATGCTCATATATGTTTGGTCTTGAAGTACCATATATAAAATGCAATGAGCTTTTGTATGATAAAAGAAAAGATGGTATGGACTAGAAGTCCAATCATCTGAGATATCATATGACAATTATATGAGTTTTAAGGCTATGTTTATAGTAATTTTGAAAGATCGGAATTCATCTCCGAAGAAATTTTTTTTGAGGGGGAGATATATATTGATGAGCGTGGATGTACTCTTTTTCCCTTATCATAATTTTTATCCCATCGGGTTTTTCTGTGAAAAGATTTTTAACGAGACATCAAAGAACATGCAAATGATAGACAGGTAAAGAGAAATATTATCATTACAATGATTTATGAAAGTCTATCAATCTCCCAAATGTATATCATACATTGATGATATCGAGAGAAACAAAGAGAATGATTAAGATAAATCATCTCAAAGACCCATGAGTTGCAGAAGAAAGGCGATGTACATGTTCTACAGATTCGTTCAAGTGAAGCTTTCGCGGACTTATTTTTCAAGACACTTTCAGCTAGTACTTTCAAGATGCAAGTTCAACATTTGGGTACGTCGTCACAAAGATATCAAGTAATGCACTCATCAGGGAGAGAAATAGCGCGTTGCACTCTTTTTTCCTTAGCCATGGTTTTGTCCCAATTGGATTTTCCTGGTAAGGTTTTTAAAGAGGCAATATTTTATGAGCATTAAAAATATTTTTACTATAATGGCATCCAAGGGAGAGTGTTATAAACTCATTTGTATGGATGTCCATTATAGGCCCATATTCTAGAACCTTCTAGACTTACCTCTTCTCCAAGTTAGACTTCCTCCCCAAGCTTTGTATCCCTATATATACTTGTATTTCTAATGAAATAAAACAACACAATTATTCTCTCTTTCTCTTATTCATAACATTTCAATAATTATAATAATTGGAATAATTGTATTGTTAAAAAAATACTCTAAAAGTTTAGATTTAAAAGAAAACTAACGTATATATGAATATTCAATCTTCATTGTCCATTAAAAGTAGAAGTATAAACGTTATTAGTTTTAAAAATCATATATCTATTCTTCTTCTTTTTTTAAAATATAATTTTAATAAGAAAATTAACTAAAAAAATAAAAAGTTTCATTTTTAAGAGTTAACCTCAGTTCAATACGGTTTGATTGAGTCGCCAATTTCTGAGTTTTTGCCAATTCAATTCGTTTTTACAACCGGTTTAACTATTTTTGGATTTTAGTGTTGACCCAATCCGACCATGGTCCCCGGTTCACGGTTGAACCTGGTTCGACCCCCAGTTAGATCCGCTTTTAAAAATGATTAAAAATTAATCTACGTTGTTTTGTTTACTGGAATTCGACTTTACATTTCCGAAAAAAAAATGAAAGATGGTCAAGTGGACTCCGGGTGTTAGAGAAAAAAACAAAAATTTGCACCTTTTTTTTTGTCAACCAAACTATTAATTAGAAGGCGCGACTAAAATTTGTACCGTTCTCGAGTCCAAAAATAAACAAAAAAGATTTGTACCGTAGTTAGCCAATTCAAACCTCGCATCATGCAACTCATAGTTCATACCATCAAAAAATTTCAAGTTGTTATTTTTGTATAGGGGTAATGTTATCATTCACTTATGTGATTTTTGTGTTTGTTTATATATATTGAAAAATCTCTCACACTCGAATAATAATAAAAACACAAAAAGTTGCAGCATTTTAAGCAAAAAAACCACTGCTTACATCTTCACAAGAAAACACAGGAGAAAGAAATGATACAAAAGCAAATAAAAGATGTCATCTTCAATAGCTCCCCTTTCGGCTCCACGGAGGAAAGCAGCAACTCTGCACATGACAAATTCCAATGGACGTCAGTTTAATTAGTAAGAATGTAAGATAAATAACCGAAATTTCCAATTAGATTTTTTGGTGAATAATTAAAATAAATACCTTGGGACTAGAAGGTAACGTTTGATGACGTTGGTCGTTAATGGGTCGTGTCGGGGTGCTATGAGATGTTCCATTGTAAGAACTCACACTCTGGTTCCTGTCTTCTTTCACTTTGTCAAATATGAGCGTGTAACTCTGATTCTCCGATCCCGATATAGGAAACGGCGGAATAGTGGCCACCTAATTGATAAAAAATACACTTATGAATTGTGACATTATTATTTTGTAATAAAAAGGGTTTAAGAAACAAAAATATCCATACCTTTTCACGGCTCTGACCTCTGAGATTGCGTATTGGCCTAGGTTGGACCGGTGGAGGATCATGTGGTTGACGTCTATAAGTTTCCCCAGCTGATCGGCCTCCACCACCGTATGATTGGTGATTGTAAGTCTCTGGTGTGGGAGGAGCTCTCACTATGTTGTTTCTATTGTTGTGTGCAGGAGAAGATCTGAATTCTGTTTCTTCCCTGCTACTGAGTCTCTCGTGTCTTGGTCTTACATTCTGGTTTTGTGGTTGGTCAGGTCTAGGATTTCGAGTTTGTGCAGGGTTTGGGTTCATATCTGGATACTCGTCGGGCTTAGACATGCTTGTATTTTTCTTTGACCTGCTCGCTTTATCGAACACGACCGTAAATGGAGCATCTTCAGTCCAGTCTCCGAATTTTGGCACGTGAGTTCGATTCTGTAACGGCAACATAAACAAGGAACTTCTTAGAAACATAGTCTTGCAAATTGCATAAAGAGACGTGACTATTATCAGAATCATCTTGGTGATAGACCATTTTATTAATTGATTTATTATTATTAAGGAGATTACTAAGCATGTGATGTTCATATGCAAAAACAAAATTTTAATTTGTCAACAGATTCGAACAAAAAAATCTCATTGGCATTATGCCGATTTAGAAAAGAATTACTAACATATTTGACATTTTCTCTACATTTCCACAAAACAAGACACGAAGACAGAGTGAGAAGACAAAAATACTAGTTGGAAACAAAATGCTTTAAGAAAATAGATTAAAAGACGGACTTACTGCCATATTTCTGAATCTCCAGGAGCTTATTGAGAGAGAGAAGAAATGAAGAATTGCTTCGATGGTCTGAAACAGAGAGAGAGAGAGAGAGAGAGATTATTGAGAGAGAGAAGAGACGTGTATACACGAAGGCGTTGACATTTTCTCGTCGTTGACTTGTCTTTCTTGTGATTGCGTAAAACGACGACTCCTTCTACGCTGACTTATCATCTTTGCATTTTTATGATTGATGAAAACGTCCAACAGTCGTAAAACTAATTAATTTTTTTTTTTCTGAAACATAAACAGATTACATTATTGCATACTGATACATATTATATACTAGATACACCATTGAATAATGAAGTGGCTAAACTCTCGATCGATAATAACGCCAACAAAACCATTTTTAAGGTTTTCTGCATAGCGTCATAATCAATTTAATCTCCTGCGTCTTTACATATTCTTGACATGGTTTACACGGCAGTCTCAGGGTGAGTTCCGACGGCGGTTTCTCCGCTAAGCATGATGGGCTCATTAATATTCATGTCCTTTGTTTAATTAAGGTGGTGTTATTCAATCAATTATTTAAAGTTAATTTCATGAGTTTTATAATCTTCAAAAATTCAAATTTTGATGGAGTCTGTGGATTCTAAAATCTTTGCTTGTATTTTGTTTCTAATCATTTGTTCATTAAACTTCATCCATAAGTCATTTCAAATTCATTAAAAACAAAAAAAAATTAAATTTTTTTACTGTTGAATAACACTGAATTTTAATGATGAATTTAAAATATTTTCTTGAATAACACAAGATTTCAAAATCTTTAAGACTTGATTTACAAATATCATATCCAATAACACACGATTTTAAAAAAAGATTTAAAATGAATTACAGTGGATTTTTTTATAGATTTAAATTCTTTTAAAATCCATCATTGAATAATATCTCCTCAGAGATGGTTGATCGTAATTGTTTTTCTTTTAAAAAAACATTTTTTTTAAAACTTGGTGATTTCTTTACACATTTTTTAAAAATTATTTTAATCATCAGTTATGTTGAGTTCTACTACTCGCGAAACTAGCTCAATTGTCTTCTAAGCTATTCGATTGTTTGTATTGATTTTCATAAAGAAATAACATAAGCAATTAACGAGTTTCCAGCAACGCGCTGATATTTTTCGTGGGATACTCTTGATCCCAAACTCTACTAGAAAGAAGAACAAAAGCAATACACATGCCTTATCTTTGGCGGTTTTAGTCTAGGGTTTCTTACTAAGAGATTTCTTAGAGAGATTAAAGAGGAAAAGTTTAGAGTAAAAGGTGTAAACCCTAAGCGTAAGAAGAAACTTGTAATTTTTGTGATAATTGTGATGATGATCTCAAAGAAGTCTTCCTCTTTATATAGATCCCTTGAAACAACCCAACCCGTAAATTTTAAAAACATTTCTCTTTCGGATTATTATTATCACAAATAATAATCCTCAACGGGTCAACACAATACGCGGAAACAATTCAACCATTAACCAATAATAATATTCAATAAATATCATACTTTATTGAAATTCACTAAACCAATTCAATCCAACAATACCAAAATCCAAATAAAACATTCAACAACACTAACCAAATAACAACCAAACATAGTTTCAAAATTACTACCAACCTAGCAATTCAATAAATAACATCAACCAATCGAGTCCCTAGACCATCTCCTCTTCCTCGCCACGATTCCATGATCACACCTTGTCTTTACCTGCATCACATGGTTATACGAGATGCGTGAATATTATCACAAATACTCAGTGAGACGGTCATCCCATCTACTATGCTATACACACAGGCATAAGAGAATGATACAATACCAGGGTGAACACTCAACAAGACAAGCACGATCAAACAAACCAGACTCGCACAAACAGCACGTGCGTCGATCGACACAAGCACCCTGTGTCGATCGATGCACCCATTGTCTCGATCGACACTCCACCCTGGTGTCGATTGATGTATTGTTACGTGTGTCGATCTACATAGAACAACTGTGTCTATCGACGCATCGACACAGAACAACTGTGTCTATCGACGCATCGACACAGACCCAAGAATCGAGCCTATCCTCACACGGCTCGACCCTTGGTCGCAACACATCGATTTCCTGCACAAATCCACTAAAAAAACAAAACGCAATACACCCAATAACAGCAAGCAAACGCATCCTATCAACCCTTTTACCCAGATAATCCATGGTCACGCACTCACCTCAGATCTGGAAGGAAAAAGGATGAGAAAAGGATGTAAACCACGAAGAATGACTCCCCAACACCGAGATCTACACTCTCTTCACGAGAAACCACTCCAAGAACGATCTCTCAAGCCTCCTAGACGAATCTCCTCTCACAACTCTCTCTGGAAACTCTCTGGAACTTTTTTGAAACTTTCTGGAACTCTGAAAAGTCCCAAAATGCGGCCACACCCTATTTATAGGGAAGCCCTAGGGTTTCACCCTAAACCGGCCCGCAGACTGACACTTAAATCGAACCGATCCGGTTCAATTTCACTTTGCATCGATCGACGCACACCACCTGCGTTGATCGACGCAAGACCAAAATTCACAAATCTTGGTTCGCGGTCGTTACATCCCTTGTTTCTTTTTCTTCTTTGAATCTTTTTCCTCTTTGTCCTTGGAGATGCAACAACCTCCTCTTGAGCCATTACCAATTCGTTAACCCAAGCCTATCTCTCTAACTCTTGTTGTCAAACGGGCCTTAACAATCTAAAGCCCAAGTCTGTTTCCAACAGGATCCACAAACTCCACCTTTGGAATGAGACAACCTTCGACCAAAATATGAAAACCTAGCTGCTCTTGCTTGCTCTCTCTCTCTCTAGTACCGAAGCACGATGGCACTCCTCCAGTCCAGCCAAAGCTTCGACAGTTCGGGTCAGTCCTTGAACCGCAATTATCCTCTCAGATTCCTCAGGTATGTCTCTCAACCTCCTCGTCTCTTGCCTTTGATGATTCAGTGAAAGGATCATCTAAAATCTGAGCAAACTTCGAAGTTCTGATCACTAACTTTTCTCCTTCTTCCTGGTTCTGGTACATGCAACTCGTCTGATGCCTCCGTCATCTCTGTTCTAATAAACTGAGCTGACCGTGCAACTCCCATCTGAACCAAAACCCTCTGAGATGACTCATCAGACGTCTGTGCAACCAAACCCTGAAGCCTCTACCTTTGAATCAGCCTCTAATTCTTCTCTAGAGTCATGTAACTTCGATTTCTTTCTGATAACCTTTTTATTTGAAAACCCTTTACAGATCTCTATGAATCTAACCTAGCTTTGTCTTCCATTTCGACAAATACTCCACCTAGAACCGAACAGCCTCTGTTCCAGTCCGTTTCGCCTCATATGTAACTCTATAACTCTTCGTCTGCATTTGTCACACTTGCTTAAGCCTTATATGAGTCTTCCTCACTGCTTGTTTTGTTTACGAGGTACCCTTGTGACAGTGAGTAACCTGAAGCTAAAGGCCTCTCAGGCGATGTATAGGATATCGTAGCATATGTCATAGTTAGAAAATCTGCTGGATTCTGGCTTGTGTGAATCTTATATAGTGTAATAATCCCATGAGCAACAATATCACTGATATGATGAAACTTTGCAGAAACATGTTTAGTCCTCTCATGGTGTACTACGTTCTTAGCCAAGGCTAGTGCACTCTGAGAATCACAATGAGCTAAAACACTCTTTGTTGTAAACACCAATTCATCACAGAAATCTTTAATCCAAATGACCTCTTTCGTAGCTGATGAAAGAGCCATGTATTCTACCTCAGTAGTTGAAAGTGCCACTACAGATTGTAGGTTGGACTTCCAACATACTGTGTTGCCCCAAACTTTATACACATATCCTATAACCGATCTCCTCTTGTCCAAATCTGTAGCATAGTCTGAATCACTGAAACCATCTATGCTAAACTCTTTTGAACCCTTTTTGAATGTGAGATTTTTCTTCATAACTCCCTTTAAGTATCTCATAACCCATTTTACAACTGACCAATGATCCTTATCTGGTTGTGACATGTACCTGTTGATAAGGCCTACTGCGTAGCCTAAGTTAGGTCTTGATTTGATCATTGCATACATCAAACTCCCAACAACACTTGCATATGAAGCCTTATCCATGTGACTTGCTTATTCCTTCTTTTCCTCTGGAATTAGGCTTCTTAGCTTGAAATGTGTAGCTATTGGTGTAACAACAAGACTAGAGTCAATTATACCAAAAGTCTTTAATACCTTCTCCAAATAGCTCCCCTGAGATAACACAAAAGTTCCCTTCTCTGTGTCCCTTATAATATCCATGCCTAGGATCCTTGAAGCTTTTCCCAAATCCTTCATCTCAAATTCCATGTTCAGACTCTCCTTCATCTCCTTGATCACCGACTTGTTCCCTGATGCAATAAGCATATCATCTACATACAGAAATAGATAGATAGCTTTATCAGTCTATATATTTCTTATGTAGACACATGAGTCCTTATTGTTTCTGATAAACTTCTGTTTCATCATGAAATTATCAAACCGTACATTCCACTATCTTGGAGACTATTTTAACCCATATAAAATCTTCTTCAACAGACAAACCTTATTCTCATCACCCTTCTTAATGAATCTCTCTAGTTGATCCATTATAATCATTTTCTCTAGATCTCCATGCAGAAAAGCTGTCTTAACATCCATCTGTTCCAGCTAATAGTGTAGATTAACCACAATAGAAAGCATAATCTAAATGGATGTGTGCTTTACTATTGGTGAGAATATCTTGTTGTAGTCTATACCTTCCTTCTGTGAGAAACCCTGAACAACCAATCTGGCTTTATGCCTTAGTTCCTTAACACCTGGTATTCTTGGCTTTAGCTTGATTATCCATCTGCATCCAATAGTCTTTTGACCCTTAGGCCTTTCAAATAGAACCTTGTTGGGATCAAAACTCCCCTTGGCTGAAATCATCAAGAAATGACTAAGTATAATTTTCTTGGCCAGCTGACAAGCTGAACAGCTTAATTGACGAGCAAAACATCATAATGGCGAGCTGACAAGCAGAACATTTTAATGGGCGACGGGACGAGCTGAGCAGTCGAATGGGCGAGCTGACAAGTTGAACAGTCAGATTGACGAGTTCACGAGCTAAATAGTCGAATGGGCGAGCTGACAAGCTAAGCAGTCGTATTGACGAGCTGCAAACTAAGAAAGGGCTCACCAAGACTTCAATCCGACATGGACCAAGCTCACCATAACTTGAGCTCGCCGAGATGTGAGCTCACCATGGGCCAAGCTAGGCAAACCTATTACGAAGACGAGTTGGGCCGAGTTTAGAGTCCACAATGACAAGGTGACAAGTCCAAGATAATAAGACGGCGAGTCAAAGATTAACAAAGGCAAGAGGGCGGGGCGATATCAACCTCAAGGATTTTGATTTCGACATCAACATAGATCATCCAGTACAAAAAAAAAGACAAACCCCCTAAACGTGGAAGGCTAGATGACAAGGCGGATTCATTTGGCTTTTGTCAACGAATAAACATGATAATGGGAGGCTCCCAATACTTCTCTGACATAATCTCTTCCATTAAGGCGTGTCAAGGGCGAGCTGAAGCCAACATTAATTGGTCCAAGATATCCAGGCTCCCAAATGATGTGATTTCATTTGAAGAAGAAGATAAACTAGAATCCTTGCCACAACAATTCATGGGCAATTATGAGAAGATCGTTCGTGACGTGAATGCGAGGATTGAGACTTCTGGTTTGTCTGTGGGAGATAAGCTTGACGTATTTGCAACTCAAATTTGAAACATAGAGACACGCTTGATCTATCTTAATGATGTGTAACAGCAACTCACCCAAGACATCCAAACAACGCGAGAAATATTCGTGGTCTCAAGCACGATTTTGATAGTATTTGGGATTATTTCGAATGAGAGATTAAGGGCACTAACGAGAACGTTACAGAACTTACAACGTGCTTTAATATCACTGCAATCAAGGCTCATCAAGCCGAAACAACATTGGCCAGAATAACCAACTACCAGAACGTTGTGGCTAAAAACTACAACTCCATAGTTAGAATGAAACTTTTTTACGAAGGAGACTTAATCTTACGAGAGGTGTTCCAACACACAGCAGAACGAAACGCCGGCAAGCTATGCGCTAACTGGGAAGGTTCCTACAAAATCACTAAAGTGGTTTGACCCGGAGTCTACAAACTCGCCAACATGGCAGACGTTCCAATTCGACGCTTGTGGAATGCACGACACTTGAAAAAGTATAACAACTAGGATACTTTGCATACTTTTTCATGAACTACGGGATGACTTGATCGCTACAAAGGGTACGTAGATAGCTCGTTTTCAGATAGGTTCAGCTGTCCCCCTCCTAAAAGGGGGGGGGAGTGGGTACGTATACTCGTATACTCCCAATTCTCGTAACAATTTTTGTGAACAATGGAAATCTCCTCTACATCTTTTGTGGATTATCTTAGTCTTAACAAAATAGACAGCTTGATTACATCCTATACGAATTACTCAGAGTCTTAGCTAAATATGACATTCTACACTGACTTTCGTTGCTGCTGGCCACAGTGACGAACCTATATGAATACTTCAGATCTGACTATCACATTCTTCGCAAGATTAAAAGCGAGCTATACAAATATATATGTTCATTATCGAGCGGATAAGTTCATATGCGTAACCCAAAATATTTATCCTAAACTCAACATACAATTCGTTGGTTCTATCGCTATATGTTCATTATAGAGCGAATATGTTCAAAGTGAGCATATTCGTAACCCAAAATGATCATTCTAAACCCAACAAATGAATCGTTGGTCACAACGCGATAACGTGCTCGTTCTTGGAGCGGACTTGTTAATAAAAACTCGTCCGTAAACCAAAACGATAATCAGAAAACCTAATAATCTGACAATTTGTACTACATAACGTGTTCACTTCTCGGAGCAAGCTTGTTGATTACAACTTGCCTATAAACCATAGTCGTCGTCACGAAACGAGACCCAACATACAAATTGTTGATCGCGTCAGAATCAGAGTTATTTTTGGAGCGGATTTGTTTGAGAGAACTCGTCCGTAAACCATATTACTTATTGGAAAAAACCAGTGAATAATCGCTGGTATCAACACTCAAAAGCTTTTCACTCTGAAACAGACTTGTTAACATAGGCTAGTCTGTCAAACAAAGTACTTGCCAAGCTCGACAATAGCAAAACAATGACCTCGCCCTAATAAGGGAGACGCTTGAACAACTTATCATGTTATCTTTACTCTTGATATCTCGAATCGAAAATTCAACCTATCATAAGAGAGAATCATAAAATCAAATCCAAAGATAACAATATCAAAAGCCATATTCATAATTCATCTCGCATCATTCTTCAGCACGAGGGATGAAGCCAAGAGTTTGACTCGGCGTCGGAGAGAGCCAACTCGACAAAAAACGTTGGACTCGACATCGATTCAATCACAAAAATCCTTCTATGCGATAAAACTCACCAAGTAGAGACTTCACAAAGAAGAGAACTTCCCAAAGAGAGATCTCAGCGAGATCTTCTTCTTGAAGTTGATCTTGGCACAAAGAGAGACCTCACCAAGAAAAGACCTTGCCAAAGAAAGATCTCGGCAAAGGGACCTCGGCGGGACCTTCTTCGTGAAGTTGATCTTGCCAAAAGAAAGACCTCGACAAGCTCTCAAATCAACATTGGCGAATACAAAATCACCTCGACAAATCCAACTAATTCAAGCTTGACGTAAGCTTGGAGGAAAATCAAACCTCGACAAGCTTAGGAAGCACTAGACACCTTCTCGACACTAGACCACTCACCACTTCAACAAAAATTTGAACCAGATTCCATGAAAATCAAATGTTTCACCTTGGCACTAGTGATCTAAATGACGACCTCGATAATATACTACCGAGCTCAATCCAGTTATGAATAACAAGATCTTTGAGTCAGCTTTCCAATCAAGTTGAAATCATATCATTCGGAGTTGCGGATAGCAATATACACCTGATTTACTAAAGACATGTCGGGCTGCATGAATGTGCTCGTTTCTGCCGAGCTGGAGAGACGAGCTCGGAAAAAGGCTTGAAAGACTTAGGATTGGCATGAAATTTTGCTACAAGATAGATAATTGAGTAAGATTTCATCCAAAAGAGCTTTTGAGTCAGTCGGACCAATGAGTAGAGAGATAAATCATTTCTCGCAAGATATGTCGAGCTGAAGATATAATCTCATTCGTGCCGAGGTTGAGAGAAGAGCTCGGAAAAAGTCTAAATTTCTTAGATTAAGATGAAATTTTAGTACAGTGTAGAAAATTGAGTAAGCTTTCATCCAAAATAAATTTGAAATCATTTGGATTAACGGTTAGAAAGTTACATCAATTATCTTGGAAACGTAGCAATATAGCCGAGCTCACTAGCTACGAAGCGACGAATTCGGCGAGTCCTAACTCGCCGTGAAGAGATGAGCCGAGCTTTTCATCAAAGACAATATAGGCCGAGCTTACCATCAAACATAAAACTTTTATTATGCTGCTAAGCATTGACGAAAACATGTAAACTCGGTGAGAATGACAAAACTCTTGAAAACACTAACAGAATGTGTTATGTAGCAAAAGACGATTTCCTTAAATAGAATTTTTTACAAAGTACAAGAAAGTTACGAAGGTAAAAACACGAGAAACATGCGCGTTGAGCTCAACATTATCAAAACATGGGAGCTCAATAAAGAGAAGAGAAAACTCTCGAACACCAAGCTAAACTTTGACAAGACAAGTTGAGCTCGCCCAACTTTGACAAAACAAGTTGAGCTCGCCAAACTTTAACAAGACAAGTTGAGCTCGCCAAACCTTAACAAGACAAGTTGAGCTCACAAAAAAAAATTATATATTTTAAGTTCGCCAACTTTGACACAACAAGTTGAGCTCGTCCAACTTTGACAAAACAAGTTGAGCTCGACAACTTAAATAAAACCAGTTTAAGCTTGCCAATTTCGACGAATAAGCTAATGTCGACGAATAAGCGAACTTAACTTCATACTTCAATAACGTCGAGTTGAAACATTTGAAGCCGAACTAAAACATCCACCAAAACATGTGAACCCGACAATACAAACGAATGGCTAAATCATTTCAACTCGACGTTATTGAAGTATGAAGTTAAGTTCGCTAACATTGATTTCATCCTCAAATTTTTTACCTTGGAACTATCGTAACCGATACTGCCAAGTTGGAGGGCTAACTGTTGAGGTCAAAACTACCCTTGGCTGAAATCATCAAGAAATGACTAAGTGTCATTTTCTTAGCGAGCTGACAAGCTGAATAGCTTAATTGACGAGCTGACGAGCTGAACATCTTAATGGCGAGTTGACAAGAAGAACAACTTAATGGGTGATGTGACGAGCTGAGCAGTCGAATGGGCGAGCTGACAAGCTGAGCAGTCGTATTGACGAGCTCACGAGCTGAATAGTCGAATGGACGAGCTGACAAGCTGAGCAGTCATATTGACGAGCTGCAAACTAAGAAAGGGCTCACCAAGACTTCAATCGGACATGGGTCGAGCTCACCATAACTTGAGCTCGCCGAGATGTGAGCTCACCATGGGCCGTGCTAGGCAAACCCATTACGAAGACGAATTGGGCCGAGTTTAGAGTCCACAATGACAAGGTGACAAGTCCAAGACAATGAGATGGCAAGCCCAAGATTAACAAAGGCAAGATGGTGAGCTCGGTTAGTTCAAGGCCCAAAAGACGAGTTGGCAAGGTCAAGCATAGAAAAGAGATGCGACAAGCTCAAAGCCCATGAAGACAGAGCCCATGAACATAGTCGACTTTGATAATAGGAAATCCCTAAAACTTGGGAAGTCTTCCTCATCTCTTTAGTGGTTTACCTAGCCGACATAAACTTGTATAAGTAAACATGTAATTCTCTTTAGAAAAGGATCCGAAACTTTCCGCAAAAACACCTACAAAAATTAATAAAGCTTTCTTAACACCAGTGTACTTCTTTGTTCTCGTTTTCGTGGTTCTACCTCAGAGATCTCAACTTTCCCCTAAAAACCCTAACAAATTCGATTGTATTGGTTTCACCCTCTACAAACTTATGTTCCATTCCTTAATAGTGAATCGATCTCATCATTTGAAGCATTATCCCTATACTTCCTGTTTCTGCAGCTCATTGATTCTCTATAACTCTTAGGTTCCTCATCCTCAATGTCCTCAGCAGTTGACAAAGCATAAGCTACGAAATCTCCATCTTCATATCTTATAGGTTTCTTAGCCTTCTTTCTTCTTACCTTGTCTCTAGTAAGAATGTAGCTTTCTGAGCTTTGATCTAACTCATCTTCTGAGTCATCACCACTCTGTATATACTCAGATCCATCTAAATCATCCCCTGATCCATCTGAACTTTCAGAATTCTTTGTACTTCACTGACACCTCAGAACTCTCTAACCCTTCAGAACCTTGAACACTTTCTGAACCACTAATAGCTCCAGCTTAATCCAAATACTCTCTCTGTATCAGATGTTGACAAACCTGGACCTCTGATTAGTCAATTGCTGAAAGTGTTTTAATCTATATATATACTCTTCTTCAACAGAAAAACCTTATTCTCATCACTCTTCTTAATGAATCTCTCCGGTTGATCCATTATAATCATTTTCTCTAGATCTCCATGCAGAAAAGCTGTCTTAACATCCATTTGTTCCAGCTAATAGTCTAGATTAACCACAATAGAAAGCATAATCCGAATGGATGTGTACTTTACTATTGGTGAGAATATCTCGTTGTAGTCTATACCTTCCTTCTGTGAGAAATCATGAACAACTAATTTGGCTTTATGCCTTAGCTCCTCAACACCTGCTATTCCTGGCTTTAGCTTGATTATCCATTTGCATCCAACAGTCTTTTGACCCTTAGGCCTTTCAATTAGAACCTTGTTGGGGTCAAAACTCCCCTTGGCTGAAATCATCAAGAAATGACTAAGTGTCATTTTCTTGGCGAGCTGACAAGCTGAACAGCTTAATTAACAAGCTGACGAGCTGAAAATCTTAATGGTGAGCTGACAAGCAGAACATCTTCTTGAGTAGTCGAATGGCGAGCTGACAAGTTGAATAGTCGTATTGACGAGTTTACGAGCTGAACAGTCGAATGGGTGAGCTGACAAGCTGAGCAGTCGTATTGATGAGCTGCAAACTAAGAAAGGGCTCACCAAGACTTCAATCCGACATGGGCGGAGCTCACCATAACTTGAGCTTGCCGAGACGTGAGCTCACCATGGGCCGAGCTAGGCAAACCTATTACGAAGATGAGTTGGGCTGAGTTTAGAGTCCACAATGACAAGGTGACAAGTCCAAGATAATAAGACGGCGAGCCCAAGATTAACAAATGCAAGATGGTGAGCTCGGTTAGTTCAAGGCCTAAAAGACGAGTTGGTGAGGTCAAACATAGAAAAGAGATGTCATCTAAGTGAAGTCATCAATGAAGCTGATGAAGTATTTGCTGCTTCCAAGGCTCTTTGTATTTGATGGTGAACCCCATAGATCTGAGTGAACATACTCTAGGATCCCCTTAGTTGTGTGTTTGGCATTGGGAAATCTTTGCTTATGGGATTTGCCAAGTACGTAACTGTCACAAAATCTAAGTTTCTCAACTTTGACTTGATTCAGATAACCATCCTTAATAAGAATCCCCATCTGTTTAGCACTCATATGCCCTAGTCTTAAATGCAATAGGTCTACATCATTCTCATCTGGCTTAACTGAATTTTCTTCTACATTTACTACCCTAGCCTGTAGATAGTAAAGTCCATTCTCCCATTTACCTAAGAATACTTTCTTGTCATCCTTGAAGTAGTGTTGCACGCCATCTCCAATTTCATACGTAACACCATTCCTGTCAATCATTCCAACTGATATCAGACTTTTATCAAAGTCTGGCATGTACTTGACCTCACTTAGAATAACCACTGAGTCATCTGGATTTATGATCTTGATCTTCCCAAGACTTTTAACTTGACTTATAGTCTTGTTAGCCATCCTAACCTTTGTTCCTTTGAACTCTTGAAGGTCAAATAATAAATCCTTGTCTGGAGTCATATGGAAGGTACATCTAGAGTCCAAAATCCATTCACCAAAGGACTCATCATTAGTCACCGTCAACACCATTGGTTGTGGTACCTTAACCACAACATTGGCCGAATCATCAGGTTTGTTCTTTCCCTTATATGGACATCAGGTTTGTTCTTTGCCTTGTTTAACTTAGGCCTGGACTTAGACATGCCTTTGCTGTTAGACCTTCCTCTGTAGTTGTTGTTACCTCTCTTATCTGATGTGCCTCGAGATCCAACATACAGACTATCTGATTAGAGTTTCCCCTGTGGAGCTTTCCTTTACGCTTTAGTTACATCTCCTTATCATATGCAACACTCGTAACTTCACTCACCGTGATTGTTTCCTTCCGTGTTCCATATTTCAGGGTGTGGACCAAAGGCTCAAAAAGAGGAGGAAGACTAGACGTAAGCTGAATAGCTTGGTCTTCCTCAGAGATTTCAACCTTCAGGCTTGCCAAATTAGCAATCAACTTCAGGAAGGTATCCACATTATCTTCTATAGACTTTCCCTCTTCCATCTTAAATCTTGCAAATCTCTGCTTTAGATAAATGTGATTTGGGAGTGACTTAGTCTGATACTTCTTTTCTAGTGCCTTCCATATACCAAGTGTTGTAGTCTCCTTCATGATTTTCCTCAAGATCTGATTACTCAAGCAAGTTGCAATCAGATTCCTAGTCCTTAGATCTTTTTCTGCCTTTTTAGGATCAACCTTGGTTTCTTGAACAACATCATGAGTCTCACCTTCTTTCACTACAGTTGTTGGAGTAACCGTTGTCCAATCTTCACTCAAGACTGACAATAACCCCTGGATCTCCAGATGACCCAGCAACTTGAACTTCCAAAATTTAAAGTTTCCACTTCCATCAAACTTCTCCATCTCGAATCTGCCTGGTGTTGGATCCATCTCTGACTAACTCTGTTTTGTTTTTTGTTTTAACTGGAGTATAAACACAGACAACAAACCCTAGTAGCAGCCACATGATAACACGGAGGAAAGACTTAAAGATTCACAAAGCTTATCAGAAACCACCTGAGATCATCAAGGTAATCTTCTTACCTTGATCTTGTTTCTGGTTCTGTCTCTTTGATCTTATCTTTTCTTTCTTTAACCTCAATTCTTTGTTTGATGAAACTTCTGCACAGAATTGGCCTCCAATATTTGTACCCGTCTTCTTGGTCTCTTCCTTCTGTCGCAAGCCTACAACAAATCCGTATAAGGAGGAAGACTTCTTTGAGATTATCATCACAAATTATCATCTCTGGCCCAAGCCTATCTCTCTAACTCTTGTTGTCGCCTTAACAATCTGAAGCCCAAATGTATTTCCAACAGGATCCACAAGTTATGGTTACTAACTTAATATTAGGATAATGAGCCTTCTTGATATTTAGGGCCTTATCTTTCCACTTTCTCAATTCTTTGCGACTAGTTAGGTGATTTCACTTCTTCTTTATAATTCTTTTCTATATAAGTCATTAACAAATTCAAAAAGAAATAATCTTAACTACCTAAAAATAATTGTGTTCTTACTTTAAGTATTATTTTTAACCAACAATTGATTTGTTTCCATTAAAAATCAGCATGACACAGTTGGTACCGTCAAAAACATCGTTAGCTACGGTGGTGGATTTAGCTGTCTTCGAACGAAGAGATTTAGTCAGTGACTGAAGCATATTGTAGTTGTAACGAAGGAGCAAAACCTTCTCTTCCATTTGCAGGATTCGATTTTGGAGTATCCATTTTAGTCGTCGGATTTACCTAAATGTAATTAAACCCAAATCAACTACCGATTTATTAAACGTAATTAAAAAAATTAAGGTGTTTATTTAATTTTATACATAATAATTATATTTAAAAAGATAAATTGAATTATAATAATATTATTTGTGTTTATTATTTAAATCTTGTTCTATTGAAAATTCCTTTCATAATTAATTTGTATTCAATTTTCCGAGACAAAAAAAAATGCAGTTAATTAATAGTCATCTAATTAACTGAATAAATCTTGTTGTTTCTGAATAAATCAAACAGCGAAGTGTCCTTTCTCTATGTTTCTGAATAAATCTTCTTGCGGTGATGCGTATGAACAACTTTCCATCAAGGATATTGGGTTGTATATCAGCAATGAAGTTTCAGAGTTTTTGGGATCTTGTTCGAGTCAAATTGTTGGTAGTCTTCCTTGCCGTGGTCATCTATGTTTGTGTTAGCCCTAGTCAGTAATCACTCAACATGGAGGTAGTAATTTATTGGTTCTCTTCGGCTTGAGTGTTCTTGTCTTCCATGGGTTTGAATTATAGGTTTAGAGTTTGGCAATCCAATTCTACCAGGTGGTTAATTGTAAGTTTGCAGTTGGGTCTCGGGGTTGATTGGCTTTTTTGTCATTTGGGATTTAGTTTTGTTCAAAATGTTTTATTTAAATTTGTTTTTAGTTGTAACTTGTATGGCTTTCTTTGTTCTGGATTTTAGGCTCCGATGTCGTACTTGTTGACATTGGCTTTCGTATCTCATCCTCGTATCCACCCTTGTATGTCACCAAGGTTAATATAATACTAGGTGACTCCCCGCGTTTTACGCAGATTAATTTTTTTTTTTAAATCATATAAATTAAAAATTTATCATTTATAGTTAAAAATTTAAATCGTGTTCTATTGATATTTCTTACAGTTTTAATTTGTAGGTTTTTTTTTTAATTTTAGGTTTATGAATAATAATTTTTGAATTAAAACATATATAAAGACGATAAAGTATAGTTCCATTTGTGTTTAAATTTTAATCAAATATATATTTTAGTTTAAAAAAAATTAGGTTTATATACATTTTAATTTTTTTTATTAGGTTCAACGTCGAGTTTGATTTTTGGTACTAAATATAATTTTTCATATTAAATAAAAGGGTTTTGATATTATGATATTTGATCACTTATGTATATTTTTATATATTTTATAACTAAAATAAGAAAATTAATATGTAAAAGATAAATCATTTAAATAACTTATTTAAAGAATACTTATTTAATCTCTTTTATGTATGTTAAATTTTATGAATACTTACTTAATTTAAAGAAAATTATATATTTATTTCAGTTTGGTTGCACCACTCTACATCATCAGATTTGAAAATTGTCTTTTAAAAGTTGTTTGAGTTGTTGACCCGTGAAATGATATTAATATATTCAAAAGAAGCCAAATCTGCAAAAAAAATTATGAAGAAAGGCGTTTGATAAAATGAAAAAGTTATTTTTTACCTTTTAATGGAAATTTCCGTGTATACGTAAGATTAGTTTGATTGTGAATATCATACTCATCTCCCAAAACTATTTTTTAAGAAAACATTTTGAGATAAATATGGCTAATTGATATAAATTTTCGTTGGGCGTGAGTATCTCCCAAAACTATTGTATATATATAGTGGAGGAAGCTATGAAATATAAACTAATGTGATTATGGCTAATTTAATTTGTAGATGAACTAATGTGATTGTGGACTAATTTAATTAATGGAGGAGGCGTGATCGTCTCGGTATAATTATGGACTAATTTAATTAATTATATAGTGAAAACATTATTGATTATGGATTATTTAATTAGTTATTAGTAGACTAGATTAGAAAGACATTTTGCCATATCATATTTTATAGAATGTTATATCATAATAAAATTTAGAAAAATGATTTTAGAAAAAACACCACTTCCCAACTAATTTATAAGTAAATTCAGATGTCAAAAAAAAAAAAATTAATAGTCATCTCTCTCTCAAGTAAAGCAAGAAAAGATTGTCGAGAAAAAAAAAAAGCAAGAAAAGAAAAATTACGTCAGGCAAAAGCAAATGAAAAGGCACGAGAATTTCACTCCTGAAATCTTGAGTTTGACATAATTATTACACCATTGATCTCTCTTTCTCTCTCTAGATTAGTAAACAACATTTTGAACTTTATGCTTTCTACTGAACTCCTCTCAGATCTCTTTTGGCTTTTCAGTGTTTCATCTCTCCTGCTGAAACACCGATAGCCTTCTTCGATCTCTCTGACTTGGATTCTTCTTAGTCCTCTCCATTTT
Source organism: Arabis hirsuta (assembly GCA_964056655.1). Lineage (NCBI taxonomy): Eukaryota > Viridiplantae > Streptophyta > Magnoliopsida > Brassicales > Brassicaceae > Arabis > Arabis hirsuta. Next base: position 20,273,861 of record OZ053299.1, on the reverse strand, counting down.
ATGATTTCTTGGTGGTATCAGGAATGAGTCATGTGTCTTTAGCTGACCGATTTGTTGAAAAAGCAAAGGGGTTTTAGATAATTCGGTGCTTTCTCTTGGTCCTGCGATCTGGGTTTTGGTTTTAATTTCATTCCCAAGACGGGACTAGGGTTTAGCTTGTGCGTGTGGTAAAGGAACAAGCTTTAGGGGGTATGATTCAGCTACTGTTTGTGGTTCTGTTTGCTGAGGGTGCGATTGCATTCCTGCTGCTGATTAAGATTGGTCCATTGAGGGAGCTTGTGATTAAAAGCCTTGACCAGCTGAAGATGGGGAAAGGCCCTGCCACTGTCAAAACCATCGCCGGAACCATGTCCGTTATCCTCTTCTCCAATCTCATGAGCATTGTCAAGATCCAGAACAAGGGTGCAAAGCTCGGGACAATGTCTCCCATGGATCAGGTCCTTTGGAGAACCCACTTGCTTGAAGCTTCTCTTATGGGTCAGTCTCTCTCTCTCTCTCTCTCTTCTTTCTTGCTTGCCTTTTTATTTGTTAACCGTCCGTCATCTAAGCAGAACCATATGGGGTTTGTTGTCTTGATTTGTCCTAGCTTCTTGGTGCTAAATTAGCTTTTAGCTGAACAAAGCTGAAATCCTTGGCTGGACATTGTGCTGAAAACCATGGGTTTCAAGGCTAATTCAGCTTTGTTCTAGCTAGAGGGATGATCTAAAAAACAAACACACGCAGGCTTATATTGAGTGAGTGGAAATACAGAATGGTTGGTTTCCGTTATGCACTACATTTGTAAGAGAAGTTGATGTTATGAATAAGAGTTTGTATCTCAAAGGAGTGGATGGTGGTGTCAATGAATAGAAGCACTGTGACTGAGTTTTCATATCACACGTTCGAATATCTCTTTAGTTGTATTTGACGCCTTGCTCTGCTGGTATTCGCCAGATTTGAGAAGCTGTCTTGGTAGTTTATAAGTTCGGAATCTGATTCCCACTCAGCAGAAACAAAATACTTCCTTTATTGATCTTCAGTTGTCAATTACAATCAAGAATACATGACCCAAACCCTTTGAAAGAACCAAAAGTGTGCAAGAGATTCGTTGAGGACATCTCCTAAGTCTCACAAAGCCAAGATGCTTACTCAAAATTTGCTCTTACATATCTCTGACCTGTTTTTTTTTATGTGGTAATTGGGCTGATGCACTCTCCATCAATGCTTCTTTTGGTTGTTTGAAACCTTCCTTTTGTTCTGAAACATGTTGAGCTTTGCAGAGTTTACATAATTAAACTACGGTAAATGGTCAAAATCTTAATGATGTTGCAGGAGTTGTGCTTTTTCTTGGCTTCATAATTGACAGAATGCACCACTACCTCAAAAAGCTAATCAATTTAAGAAGCAACGTCGGGTCATCAAAAGAAGAACTTGAACAGCTCCAGAAAGAGAGAACCGGTCTGAAGGAGAAAGAGGAGAAGGCATCCAAGGAAATCAAACAGTTGAAAGAAAAATTGTCATCTACTTCTGAGAGACTTAAGAAAGTGGAGACCGAGTCGAAAGAGAAAGAGAGGAAGCTCGAAACCGCTGAGACCCATGTCACGGCTCTCCAGAAACAGTCTGCAGAGCTGCTAATGGAGTATGATAGATTGCTAGAAGACAACCAAAATCTCCAAAGTCAAATTTTGGGGAGAGCGAAGAACTGATGTAAGATTGTTGGGTTTGTCATTTAACAACGGTGCTGAAGAGAGTTTTGTGGTGGGTTCAGTTGCATGAATTCTTGCAACATTTTTGTTTTCAGTACGTGGATATTGAGTATCTTGTGAAACCGATTCTTGTTACTTTCGTACATCTCATTTTTAATTACGAAATAAACCTATTGTAATTGGTAAATGTTTAGTTTTAGTTAGTTAGATTTGTCAATTAGGACCATAGTCCTAATAGTGAAAAACATGGTTTAGACTTTAAGATATCTAAGTAAACAAACATTTACCAAAAAATGAGGGTTGAGCTAACACTTTTTAGAAATACATTTTGCTAAGTTTAGCTTGATGACCAGTCACAATCTTGCTTTACAAGCCCGAAAATAAACATAGTTGTTTGATAAAATCTAAATTTTATGCTATTAATCTTAATATAAGCTTAATCTATTTTTTTGGGTTATGAACTATCTATAATACCATTTGAATATATATATATATATATATACATATATATATATATATATATATATATATTATATAAAAGAGGATATGAGCGATGAGATCATGACACATAAAAAAAATTATAACTCATTAGATAGCGACATGGTTAATATCAATCGGATGATGACATATGTTACACTTAATATTAAAAAATATATATAGAAAACCGACAACATAATTGTCAAGTAACTAACAAAATAAAAAAAATTTAAAAAGATTTATAGTTCAAACTAATTAGAAAGATGAAAATTTCTAGTAACTAGATAAAATAAAATCTAATAGTTTAAGTTAATTATAAAAATAAATTGAGAAAAAAATAGAAAGAGTATAAACCGTAAAAAATAAAATGTGTAGAGAAAATAAAAATTTCAATTAAGAAAAATAAAATGTGAATGATAGAAAAACATAATTATATATATTGAAAAACAAAAAATTAGAAAGGCTATGGAAATCTCAATTTAAAAGTTTAAGATATGCACAATCCTCTTAATGGTAAGGCTGTTGTATGCTCTTATATCCCGTTAAGATATGCAATACATCTCCAAATTGGGTAACCAATGGACGCAATTTATTTTAATAAAATGATTGGTTGACAAAAATAAAAATAAAAAATATATGTACAATCATACCAAAAAAACAAAAGATCTATAAGCATATTTATTTTGTCAACATAGTTATAAAATATCACAAAAATGAAAAGCTTCTACCTATGACGGTATTTGTACTTTTCAATGTTAAATTGTATAAAATAAAAATTTATACAGGTTAAATATAATAATAATGTATTTGCTATTAAAATCCAACAGTGTTTAAGGTTTGAAGAATATAGATCTTTACAAAAATGTCACTTTTTCAAAATTATTTTTTCGTTATATCATTTATGTTTGGGTTAACTATGTTGTATTAGGGTTTAGTTTTGAGGGTTTAAGGAGTTTTAGGAGTCAAAACATTTTTTAAGGTTTATAATTTTAAGATTTGAGCTTTAAAAATCCACAATTAGTGGCATTTTTGCAAATAAACACCCGTAAGTGACATTCTTACAAATGTACACATCAAAAGTGACATTTTTGCAATTGCTCCAATATTATATATATATATATATATATATATATATATGGATTTGCAGGATATGAATTACGATATGAGAATTAAGATATAAATTGATTACTAATGATTTTAAGAGACATGTTTAAATAATATTTCAAAATATGTTTGTAACTCAACAGGTTATTGTGAGTGCAAAAACCAATTACGATTTAAATTCACAATATAATAAAATTGGTATCAAAGTTTTCGTGAATGAAACACCAAATCAAATGAAAGAATAAAACAAACAAAAATGAAGAAGAAAGGTAAATCATATTATTATTGATAGGACACAAAGTCAATCGTGAAGGAGGAGGAACAATGATTTTTTCTAGTATATCAAGTCTCTTTGTCGTGAAAAAATCCCCTTTCTTCTTTTATACTCCTCTCGTTTATTCTTTTTTAGCAATTAATTTTAGAATTAATTAACAAACTGATTCCATGGTTTAACCACCACCATTAACTCATGAATTGAACCACAAATTAATGTCGAGAATTGACCGTTTTGACTTGGCCATTTGGACATCTATGGACCTTGTGTGATGATGGGCTTGGGCTGAAATGCACCGGATTCGTGGTGCGAGATCTGATGCCAACAGTTAGCCCACTAGTTTTTTGAGTAAATTACTTAAATACTTTGCTCGGAGAACTAATACCAGCAAGCCATCTACATCGCGCTCTCACATATGCTTCCAAAGATTTGAACAAAATTTTGGTTTAAGGTTGCAAAAAACTTGTCTTTTGCGTCTTGAGCTGACTCAAACCAAATATTTGCGAGTTATACTTGACTTAGGCTCAAATTTAAGTACTATCGAGTTAGAATCGATTTAGTTCCATGACACAAAACTCTTGATTTAATACGAGACTGACTCGGTTTAGTATATAATCTTTTTGTTTTAGTATATTGAGCATGCAGAAAGTTATATGAGAAGGATAAGTGCGACATAAGCATAAACCCACTTCTAAAACTAAGCAAATACTACATATACGAGCAATATTTCTAGCTAAGCTGAATCGAACCATCGTTTTGTTTAGTTTGTTAGGGTTAATGCTTTTCTAGGGTTAAGTCTCCTACTCTTAGGGTTTAGTTTTTTTTTAATTTACAAAAAAAAAAATATTTGTTTTAGTATGTTTTTAATTGTTTAGTGTCACATATTGATTTGATGAATTTTTAATTTGGTAAAATATAAATGCTATATGTATAAAACACAAAGAATAAATTAACTTTATTCATTTCAATTCGTTTTACTTTGGTATAAATATTAAAGGTAGACATATATACAATAAAAAAGTTTAATAATTTATATAAAATAAAAATTGATTCTTAGAATGTAGTGTCCGCGCTGGTCGCGGATAAAAACCTAGTATAAGTTTAAAATGAAATAAGATTTGCATGATATATATGGCAAAATTTTATTGGAACTTTTTTAACACATGTCAAAATCTAATTGATCGACTAACACGTGTCACGATCTTGTTAATTATCAAATGCGTCAAACATCATAACTGTCATCAATCTCATCTAAATCACCACTATCAAGAAATATAGAAGAAACAAATAAAACAAATAGAGAAATGTTATGAATAAGAGAAAGAGAGAAGGAATTGTGTTGTGTTAATCCATCAATAATAGATAGTATATATAGGATTACAAATACTTGGGGAATAAGTATATATTGGAGAACAAGTAAGTCTAGAACATTCTAGAACATGGGCCTATAATGAATATCCACCTAATGGGTTTATAACACTCCCCTTGGATGTCATTATAGTAAAAATAATCATAATGCGCATAAGATGTTGCCTCATTAAAAACCTTATCAGGAAAACCCAATTGGGACAAAACCATGGCTAAGAGAAAAAGAGTGCAACGCGCTATTTCTCCCCTTGATGAGTGCATAACTTGATATCTTTGTGACGACGTACCCAAATGTTGAACTTGCATCTTGAAAGTACTAACTGGAAGTGTCTTGGAAAATAAGTCCGCCAAAGCTTTACTTGAACGAATATGTAGAACATGTACATGGCCTTTTTTCTGCAACTCATGGATCTTTTAGATGATTTATCTTAATCATTCTCTTTGTTTCTCTCGATATCATCAATGCATGATATATATTTGAGAGATTGATAGACTTTCATATATCATTGTAATTATAATATTTCTCTTTAAGTGTCTATCATTTACGTGTTCTTTGATGTCTCGTTAAAAACTTTTTCACAGAAAAATCCTATGGGATAAAAACTATGATAAGGGAAAAAGAGTACATCCACGCTCATCATTATATATCTCTCCCTCGGAAAAATCTTCTTCGGGAGATGAATTCCGATATTTCAAAATTACTATAAACATAGCCTTAAAACTTATATAATTGTCATATGATATCTCAGATGATTGGACTTCTAGTCCATACCATCTATTCCTTTATCATACAAAATCTCATTGCATTTTATGTATAGTACTTCAAGATCAAACATATATGAGCATTTTCTGTAAAATCCTCTAAGGATTTATTGAGATAACATCTTTTGCGCTAGGTGTTCAACTTGAGATATCTGAAGATAAATTTATCTTTCCAAGGTATATTCTCAAATCTTTTCTTCAAATATTAATCTCTTAAGGAGTTATAGTGGTGTTAAAAACATCACATACATTGCTATTATAGCAAATCATTTACGAAATCTCCTTACATTGAATTTTTCTGAGATTTTCATAAATATCATTATCTAGTGATCTTTATCATCGTACTACTTGTGATAACTCTGTTGGAGTTTCGATGATCTTCAATTAAGAATCACTTTATCAAAAAATCTTTTGATAAATACATGATTATACCCCATGATCCATATTTTCTATTCATTCGATTGAGTAGAGTTTCCGGGAACATAATTCTGATACCCTTAATCCGTCGGGGATTATATCTTTCACATCTTTCAAGGATTGCAATCATATGTAATTATCCAGTGTTCAATAACATATTGCCAAACTTATAAGTATTGCATCCACCACAAGAGAACATATCCCTTCATCAAATATTTATTGTCTTTGTGACAATTTTACTATTGTTTCACACAAAGACTCATTTATCTTCCACTGGTTTTACACTTCACGTGCATAGAATACTGGTCTAATTCTCTGCGAGAGATTATACGTCTATTTCCTTCCATTCCATTTGTCCAATCATTACTTTGTGTACACTTTTCAATAGACTTTCATGATCTTCTTCTTATTCATAAAATCAACTGCTCACAGCATGCAAAATATTACGATGTCGATTTGCTTTTTGGTTCCATCTTATTTCAAACATGACATAGCTAGCTAGCTCTCTTCATTGTCAAGTACTTGAATATTTTTATTCATCATGTTTATGTCTCTTCTAGAGCTCATTCGATCTCTTCTGGAGATCATTCGAAATCTTTCTTTCCTCGATCTAGTCATTCTAATTATCTGCTCATTTTTTTTACGAGGATTCTTATATTTGGAACCAAATAGGTCTATCACGCTTCATGCAATCTTTAAACTCACTAGTAGTATGATGTTGTCTTTCTAGGACATTAATTCTAATTAGAGCATATACAGCTGGATCGGTGATTTCATCACTCTATTTGGGTCAGTAAACGTGTCTGGCAATCAATACGCTAAATTTAGAATTATCTTTTGGACTTCTAATTCTCATCCTTTAGTCCGAGGATCATTGATAATTTATAGATACTTATATCTTTTTCCAGCTATTTTATTTTCTCCCCCAAATGTTGGAAAAACTAACTCATTAAAATTAATCTACAAATCGAGCCTTAAATAAATCATTCTTGGATGGCTCAGATACTTAGTATCATTCATATCCAACATATATTTTTATCCTCCATTGAGGACTCATCTTAGAGCGCTGTGATGGAGCACTTTTCATATTCAAAAATTTAAGATGAGAACTATTTGGTTTCTGACCCTAAACCAATAATTATGGGGAGAATAATTAGATATTGGCTTGATGCAAATCAATGCTACAAAAAAATTCCGTGTTTGAACATGAGCTTAGGATGTTCAACACTTATTCTAATGGACATCCAATAATCAGACTTCAAACATGACTTCTGAAATACTCTTGTAATTTAATCAAGAAAGTAACATTGCAAACTTCAGGTTGCAGATTTATAACAAGGATAAACGTGACATTCGAGTTGACGTGTCAATCGAGTCAATGCGTCCATTGAAGTGATGCATCTATTATTACCATAAGGTATCTAAATGTCACATAGTGGGTGATCAGCTCATAACCATTTCCTTGTAAATATTTCAGAAAACTATTAGATTCCAAATTATTTATCTGGTGAAAGCCAGATTATCCTATTGCTTTCTGAGCAAGTAACATATGATAAATCATTAAGAAGAATCTTCTAGATCTTCATGGAATGTCCACATAAATTTTCATAATTTCTCGCATCATCATTAAACTAGGATGACTAATCCGGTTAAGCCAAATATTTAATCTTAGTAAACTTCTTGTTTACTTTACATTCGTAGTAAACTTCTGGTTTACTTTGTTTCGCTAATCACATTCTCCCTTTAGGGGATATCATAATTAAAATTACTTCTAGAAAATTCAAAGCTAATGGTAGGAGTTGTCAGAGAAAAGACTGCTTTATGATTTTCTGCATTAGAGATAGTCTGTCAACATAACTGAGTTAAATTCACTTACAGACTTCAAGTCATGTAGTCTTAATATCATATTATGGTGATCACACTTTTTCTTTGAAAATTGTTCGAAGAACTTAGTGAACATAACTTTCTAGATATGTCACTTATTGTATATGTGAGATTCTCTAATTCTCCCCCTCGAGATGGTGAAATTTCAGGTTCATCAATCTCGAATTGCCCCTCTAAAATCAACAACATTCTTTAATACTTAACTTTTGAGATTTGGGAGAGTATAACGCATCAATGATTTTAAATTGCGTTCTCATAGGCAAATTTTATATCTGCTCTTCAGGAGATTTCACTCAGTTTTACACTTCTTAATATTGTATTCACACTAGATTTTTTCATCTAGAGAAATCTCTCTTATCTCTTGCCATTTTTATCCCGTAGAAAATACTATCTTTGTGCTCTTCTGAAGCATTCATATACATATGTTTTTCTTAAGCATTCAATATGTTTATTGTACTATCTTGAATAGTACTATCTTTATTTTCTCACTTCTGGTGAAAATATGAGTTCTTGATAGCCACATTCTTTGGCTTAGTGCTATTTGTAACGCCCGTGAACCAAAAAGTGGAATTTTGGTTGGTGTGTTGATCGACACGGGTGAGGTGTGTCGATCGACACGAGTGTTTTGATTTGTGAGAAGTCGGATTTTGGGCGTTATGTCGATCGACACAGCTGGGGTGTGTCGATCGACACGAGTTGGAATTGGACCGACAGGTTCGGTTTAATTGGCCGGTTTGGTGGGAGCAATTTAGGGAACCCTAGGGTTTGTATTTAAACGCGTGAACAGTCGTGTTGTCTTTTTTTGCCGTTTTTCAGAAAAAAATCAGAATTCAAAGGTTTTTGGGTGATTTTTGGGAGATTTCTGGAGAAGGTTTGCTCTTGTGGTTGTTAGAACGAGAAGGGGATTGTTGCTGGATTGATTTTGGATTTAGGAGGACGAAAACAGTGGCTGTTCGTGGCTGGTTTTCGTGTTCTTCGTCGTTCTTCTTCTTTTCAATCCGAATTCTAGGTGAGTGCGTGACCGTAGGCTTATATAAGTATAAGGAATGGGTAGAATGCGATTGCTTGGTGGATTTCGTGTGTTTTGTGAATGAAATTGTGCAGGAGACTCGATGAATCGCGACGAATTCGAGCCATGAGAGGATAGGCTCGTTCATGGGTTTTGCGATGTCGTGTCGATCGACACCATGGTGGTGTGTCGACCGACACAGGGCATCATGTCGATCGACACCAGGGTGGTGTGTCGATCGACACAGTGCAGTCTGTCGATCGACTCCTAGAGGTTGTGTCGATCGACACAGAGTTCCTGGACTAGTTCGTGTTTGATTGTTTCGTGAATGCTTGTGTATGCTCATCCTGGTATTGTATCTATTGTTTATGCCTGTGTATAAATAGCCTATAGACGGGATGACCGCGTCGCTGAGTATTTATGATAATACTCACGCAACTCTTTTTGCCATGTGTTGCAGGTAAAGAGAAAATGTGATTGTGGAATCATGGCCGGGAAGAGGAGATGATCTAGAGTCTCGGTTTCGTGGTCTTGTTGTTTAGAATTGCTAGGTTGCTAGTGAATTCTGGTTATTGAGTATCGGAGTGTTGTTGAGTAATTCATTGAATTGGAATTTGTTAGATTAATAAAGTATGAGATTTATTGATTTTTTTATTATTGTTTATGTTTTTAATTGTTCCGCATTGGCGTTGTTGGCTCATTGAGGATTATTATCTATGATGATAGTAATCAGAAGGAAATTTTTTTAAATTTTTGGGTCGGGTTGTTTTACTATTAGTGTGATTTTATGTATAAGACATCACATTCACTTTAGGGAACGGGCCATAATCAACTTGTTAATATTTTCTTTTCACACTTCTAGTGAGAATTTAATTTATACCAAGAAACATCTTGGTCTTGGCCACTCAAGACAACTTTTATAACCACTTCTTTGACTTAGTGTTATTAGTATTATCCTCTCTTTTCTCATATAAAATGTCACATTCACATCAAAAAATGATGGGATTCATGAGTTTAATAAAAATAACTTTGTACCAACCATCGAATAATAGAAATATATATAGAAATATATGGTTTCTTTTAACAACCTCTCCAAATTTTATGTTTGGAAACCAACATTCTTATTTTTTACACTATCATGCTAAATACGAGATACCACCTATCTCATCAAGTTATTATGATCATCAAACCGAACAATTAGAAATACATGTTACATTATACATGTGTCGGTTTATAACAATGCATGATTCGATTTATAAATAATCAATTTATAAGTAATTCAATGAAACATTCATGCCACCAAAAGTTAAAACATCTCAAATTGCTAATGCTTAGTCGATCAATTCACTATTCACATAATTCATTCTAGGATTTTCTTAATTAAATACCAACAATTTATCAAACCAACTCAAACCAAAGTGAGGATAAACCGTGAAGTAATCAATATGTCTTGATCTAATGCAAGCATGATTTGTGAGACATATTCGATCTAATGCAAGCATTAAGCAAACATGTGCAGGTTAAAAACAAATCTTAATTAACAAGCAGATATTTCTTTGGAGAAACTAAATCGAATTTTAAAATTATTAAAGAAGCACAAATTAAATCCAATTAAACAGATTAAATCGAAGCACAATATTGTGATTAAACAATAAACATGGACTATACATATAAAATTCCTTTCAGTTGCGGATATACATATAAATATATATATATACTTCTCATAAATCAAACGATGTGAAGCCATTATAATATATATTGTTAACATACTATATGTAACATGATTGACAAAATTAAACAACACTAAACGAACATGTTACATGTCTATGATCAAAATTATATTTTACAGGCTTAACCTTATTTTCAGTTTTCATAAACATGTTTTATCAATTAACATCTTAGTAAGAAAATAAAAATCAATAACCAATAACAGGAGTCTAGACACATGAGATTTAAGTCATAAAGCATGACAAGACGTGTGATTCATCATGATTTATAAGCAATCGGACTAACTGACTAAGCATTAAGGCATCATAACGAAAGCAATAATATAATATGAACACTAAACTACCATTACGAAACATAAACGATTAACAGATTGATCTTTATAATAAAGCCAATGAATTATAGATCTTAGTAGCAACGCACGCATGTAGTTGCCATTAAAGCATGATTCAATTTAACTATGATTCGATTAAAGCTTACTTATCTTGATAGGAAAAACCAATCGGAAACATCGTCAAAAGCGGAGACAACATCAGCTAAGGATTTTGATAGATTTTGTTTTTCTAGGTTGTTAGGTTTTTGCCTATCCAATATCTAACAATAAATTAATTAAGCAAAAGTCACTAATGAAGCAAGCATACTAGATCGAATAGTGAATTATATACTATGTAGTAAAACAATAAGCATGAAAAGATCCACTTATCTTGATGGAGTTGAGACGAGGACAACATCAAAAATCGTAGACGGTATTGTTAGGGATTTGTGGTTGTTTAGACGGCTAATATTTTTACTCAGTGGTTAGGGTTTTGTGCTCAAGTGGTTAGAGTCGTGGTAATAAGTTGAGCCGACCATCGCCACCAACATCATATTTTTTTATGAGACGACAAGCATCCTTATATGCATCCTCGTCGGTTTGTTTTTTTCCCATCATTTTTCCACACATGTTGAAACTCTGCTGCAGTTATGAAACCATCCTTGTCTACATCGAAACCCATAAAGAATTCCCTCAGCGATTTCTCATCCTCGCTTGACAATTTAACATTTGTGACCAAATTTTTGCCCATCGCAGCTTCTTCAATCATCTTCCTAAAAAAAGAAAAGCCTTATTAGATTATATAAGAAACTTGTCAGACAAAAAGCGATGAAAATTCATTGTAAGAATCCCTCACATAGCCATCATGTATTTGACAAATTCATCATAACTGAGCCGACCATCGCCATCAACATCAGCTGCTCGGATGGCATTTTGAACTTCATCATCGGTTATTTTGGCCCCATTTTTTGTCACCGCATATAGAAGCTCTTCTGCAGTTATGAAACCATCATTGTCTATACATCGCCAGACATAAACCTTCCCCTCATTTCTTCCTCTGCCTCCTTTGACAGTGTAACATCTGTGGCAAACTTTTTGGCCCTCGCACGTTCTTCATCAGTCATCCTAAAAAAAACAACCTTATTAAAATATAGAAACGAATCATCGATTAAGAAAGACAAAAGCATATGAGATAGATTTCACTTTAAGACATGATAAATCCCTCACTTAGCCATCATGACTTTGGCGAATTCATCATAGTTGAGCCGACCATCGCCATCCAAATCAACTTCTCGGATCATTTCTTTAACTTGATCATCGGTTATTTTCTCCCCAATAGATTCCATGGCATATCGAAGGTCTGGTACAGATACTAAACCACTGTGGTCTACATCGAGACTTCTAAGTTGTTCCTTGAGCAATTCCACTTTCAGTTTGTTTGAGACATCTGCGGAAAGCTTTTCGAGCATCGCAGCTAAATTATATTCTGCTGCTATGGTTGCTACATATGCGAGATAAAAAGTAAGTAAGAAACAAACCAGTTTATAGAGTGTTCTCCTGCTATGGTTGCTACATATGCGAGAGCTTTGCTCCATCTCTGCTTGTCTTCCTCTGTTCTCCCTTGACAGCTTTTCTGGAATGCGATCCCGAAATCTCCGCTCTGTTTCCGAACATCAGACGGATCAACTTCGTAAAAAACCGGCATCACGATCTGCCCCGAAGCATCTTTGCACCTCAAGATCTCAACCAATTCATCTAAGGACCAGCTCGAAGAAGCGTACTTCTTCGAAAGCAAAACGATGGACACTGTCGCTTCTCTAATGGCTTGTACGAGCATAGGTCCAATCGTGTTCCCTCTCTCCATCTCCTGATCCTTGAACGCCGTGATCCCGTTGATTGTAAAGTATTTGTGTAAATGACTGAGGAATCCTCTACGGACATCTGGGCCGTGGAAGCTCGGAAAGACATGGTATCTCTTAACGGAAGAAGACGAGGAAGAAGCAGCAGCCATGAGATAGAGAGAGAGTTTTAAAAGAGAGTTTGAATGAAAGTATAACAGTGGTTGAGGAACACAACAAGTCCCCTGTCCAAGGAATGTGTGAAACTGTACTCAAAACTACTGGCTTCTTTAGTTGTTTCCACGAAGTCATCCGCGACTCAAGTTAAAACAAATATTTTTCTAGCTGCCGAGGACCACTGGCTTGTTTTTATTGGTAAATTGGAATTTGAATTTGTAAAAACTCGACATTTTACGGTGAATAAAAGAGCTCGGAGCTGAAAAATTAGAGGAAGAAGACGAACTAGAAAGATTCAAATTAGGTTTGAAAACTTAATTAACCGACAAAAGATTCAAATTATGTTTCTAAATCACACCGGTTAAACCCCATTCCAATTGGATTCGGTATTATATTTTGTTACCAGTACCACTCAAGACTAAAACTGGACTCGAGTTATTAACTATGAGGATTGCGAAGAAATAAAATATACTTTCTTCACGAAAATCTTTCAAACTACAAATTTATATATCAGATTATTAGTCTAACATTTTTAGGCAAACTTTAAGAAATTCTTTCAAGTTTTCTCACATACTTGGATTTTTGGTCGACTCTATGAAAATTTTCCTATTTTTTTAACACTTGAATTTAGTTGATTATTGTAGTTTTTCATTTTTTTTAAGAGTTTTTTTTTTTTAAACTAAATTTTACAGAAAATGTTCAAAGTTTTTGGAATTATAGAATTACTTATGTGATTAGAAAGTTGATAATAAATATAGTTAATTATTCTAGTTATTTAAAAAACGAGTTATTCTAGGTAATCGTTTTTTTTATATAATGTATGAACAATTTGTAATAATTTTGTTCTAAAAACGTTAAGAAATTAAAAATTAGCTAATCGAGCGTTGACGTTTTCTTTGACCAATTTTTTTTACCCGATTAAACATCTGACGTCAACGACCTAGACGTCATGGCGGCCAATTTGTAAAACATTCTTTAAAAAGAAACAAGAGAAATAGAAACAAATAAAGAAAATCAATTGTCACAGAATGAATTTTGGATAAGATAAGATATCTATGGAGGAAGTAACAAGTTAAGACGATTTGAGAAGAAAATATAAACGTGTATCCACGCATGAGTGTAATCGTCGAGAATCACTGGGTTTTTGTTTGGTACCTCAGAATTTGAATGTGTAAGGACTCTCATTTTCCAGTGATGCATCACTTGATCAAGTACAATTGAAAGTAGCTTAATTCAACAAGTAAAAAAGTAAAATTCAAATTCGAACACCCGAATCACTTTCCATGCTATCTCCTTCTCATAGTTAGAAACTTTCCTCCATCAGGCCTTATGGCTGCACCTTTATACCCATGGCTGTTCTGGAATTTGTGGAATGCCCGTAACAAGTTGATCTTTGAAGACCACATAATTTCAGAGGAAGAAGTGGTGATCAAAGCAACCAAGGAAGCCAGAGGACGGCAAGAGGTACAGCCATCGGATGGTAAATGTAGAACAACTCTGCCGATAGTTAGGGCTGGAAGCTTAGTAACGAATAGAATCAAGTGTTACTCGGATGCTTTTTGGACTGCTTCAACCCGTGAGTGTGGCGTAGGGTGGTGCTTCACCGTTGACAACAAGAAGACAATCAACAAAGGCTCGACCTCTAGGGGCAATGTGGCCTCGGCTTTAATCGCGGAAGCCATAGCTTTGAAAGCCGCTATAATTGCAGCTATAAACTTAGGATTCCGAGTGCTATCATGCTTCTCGGACTCTCTCTCGCTTGTCACACTAATCAACACGAATAGTGTCACCAACGAGTCGAAATCGCTCCTTCATGATATCCGTTGTCTTAGGGAGAGTTTCACATCTATCTCTTTTACTTTTATTCCACGCTCGGAGAATGTATTAGCCGATGCGCTAGCTAAGTATGGTGTTGTATCACTAAACCCTCCCTCCTAGTTTGGAGATTTTAATATATTCGGTTTGTCCAAAAAAGTTAGAAACTTTCCTCCAATCGGTAAAATTGATAGGCAAAATGTTCAGATGGTTGCTCAAAGAACCTAACCATGAACCTAACAAACCTCCTGAATCTTTGATAGGTTGAGACTTTCTATTAAAATCAACCATAAATTGGCGATTCTGCATACTCCAAACTTGCTTTCCAGGAATTTTTTCCTCAGTAATATTTCCATCAACATCTGGAAACTAAAATCATATCAATGATCGGAACATTTCATACATATTGCTAACATTCAATACATGTACCATTTTACAAACCTATAACATAAACTTTCCATTTTCCACTTGCTAATTCTGGTCCAAGTGGAGGTGGAACAACGAGATCTTCATTCTGTGAACTTTCAGAACCTACTTTCAACATATCTAAAACTGTAAAGTTAGAAACACCGAACATTAAGACAAAATTTAGAATGATAATCATAATAAGTAAATAAAATACCTCCATAGTATCATCTAAATCACAAGCATAAGGACTGTCAAGATTCTCTTATATCAGAGGTTTTTATTTACTAGGTTTGTGATAGTATATGTACCGGTTTGTGATAGACTATTTCATATCCCATGATAAAATATTTTATAACTTGTGAAAAAAAACAAATTTAAAATGGTTAAAAAATAAATAAATCATGAAAAAAAAAACTGAAAATGTTGATATAAAATAATTTAAGAGTTAATTTTTTTTATTTTGATTATTTTTCTTATTTGATTTCCATGTAATTCCTAAATTTTATTATGTAATTACTTTTTTTTTCTATTCATGTATGAAGTAATTTTGTTTTTACTACTTTACTAATTAATTACTCACAGTTTCCTATTTGAATTTTTCAGTTTTATAAATATTTTATAATCTGTGAAAAAAAAACTGAAAAATGCAAGACCACTAATAGAGAAGTCTCACCGTTATTAAGTTGTTTTGAATATTTTTATAATATTATTTTTTCATTTAAATTTGTCAAATATTTCCAAATAATTAGTTTTTTTTTCTATTCCTAATTGAATTAGGTTATTCTTTTTATGTCTCTACTCATATATCTATTTCTCCAAAATTTTGACGAATTAAATCTCATATTTTTAGTTGCAAACTAAAATTGAAAATTTTAATAAGATTTTCTTCACTTAATTGATTTTCAAATTTAGCAAGAAACGAATGATGCACAAAGATTTAGTTTGCAATTTGCAGGAAAGGAATGAAAATACTACAATTTGATCGTCGTAATCGTTTTCACTTATCGAATAAGAAAATAATTGATGTTATTTTCTAATAAAAAAGCTGAAATAAAATTCGTGGAAAAGATTATCGAAGTTTAAAATAAGATTTTAAGAGAGCACAAACGATTATTATATAAAGAAAAATATTATAATGTATGATGATTTCACTACAAGAAAACCCGATTTTAGCGTCGAAATATAGCGTCGAAAATATGTCGACGCTAAATTAGCGTCGGATTAGCGTCATAATTGTGTCTCCTGCAACTTTCGACGCTATTTCGATGCTATATAGGGACAAATAAAATCGACGCTAAATCGATGCTATATAGCATCGATTTAGCGTCGAAAATATACCATCGTATTAGCATCGAATATTGCATCGAATTTGGTAGGTAGGTGCCATATTAAAAACGTTTTCACCTACTTATGTAGCGACGGTTTTGTTAATCGCAAAAACGAGGCTAAGTCGATGGTAATTCGACACAACTTTATTTGATGCTAATTCGATGCTAAATTTGCGACGCAAAATCAACGCTAAATCGCTGCTATAATCTCCTATATATACCCTCCCTCCCTCAGACCAAGAAACCATCGAGAAATTTAAAAAAAAAATTTAAAAAAAAAAAAAATTTAATTTTAGAAAAATGGGCGATATATACGAACTCAGACGCTGGATGTATCGTCGTAAAGATGAAAATGGAGGGTTTTCAGAAGAGTTTCTCAACGGCCTTGAAATTTTCATGGCTCAAGCAAGTAGTGTGCCTACAATTCAACGGACCGGTTTCATGGTGTGCCCGTGTCGGAAGTGCAAAAATTCGAGACCGCAGACAATTGATACAGTTGGTACGCATTTATTTAATAGAGGGTTTACACCTGAGTATTATGTTTGGTTTTATCATGGTGAGGGATATGAAGATGAAACTTCGGGTAGTACTAGTTACCAACCTATGAATCAGGGTTATTCGAATGAGCAATATGATCAGCATCAATTTGTTATAGAAAATGATCATGATATCGGGTTAGAGCATAATAGGGTCGAAGAAATGGTAACCGATGCATTTCCTGGAGTTATGTCTACTCCTGATGTTGCTGAGGAACCCAATGTAGATGCAAAAAAATTCTATGATATGCTTGATTCTGCAAACAACCAATCTATGAAGGTTGTAGGGAAGGTCTGTCTAAATTATCATTGGCATCTAGGATGATGACAATAAAGTCTGATCATAATCAATCTGAGAGTTGCATGGATGATTGGGCAGCTCTTCTAAAAGAATATTTGCCAGAGGGTAATCAAGCTGCTGAGTCATACTACGACATACAAAAACTAGTCTCTAGTTTAGGATTACCTTCGCAGATGATAGATGTTTGCATTGACAATTGCATGATATTTTGGAAAGCTGATGAAGATCTACAGGAATGTCGATTTTGTCACAAACCAAGATTTAAGCCCCAAGGAGCTGGTAGAAGTAAAGTGCCGTACCAGCGAATGTGGTACCTACCCATAACAGATAGGCTACAAAGGTTATACCATTCGGAACGAACAGCTGCATCAATGAGGTGGCATGCAGAACATTCAACTATTGAAGGAGAAGTTCATCATCCTTCTGATGCAAAAGCTTGGAAACACTTCAAATCGGTACACTCTAATTTTGCTAAAGAGAAGCGCAATGTGTATCTTGGCCTATGTACAGATGGTTTTAGTCCGTTTGGTATGTCTGGCAGGCAATATTCTTTGTGGCCGGTTATATTGACACCTTATAACCTTCCGCCTGATATGTGCATGCAGAGGGAATTTTTATTTTTGAGTATTTTAGTCCCTGGTCCGAAGCATCCAAAAGATCTATTGATGTGTTTTTACAGCCGCTGATTCACGAGTTGAACTTGTTGTGGTCTCATGGGGTTCGGACTTTTGATTACTCCAGGAAAAAGAATTTTACCATGCGAGCTGTGCTTATGTGGACGATAAGCGATTTTCCAGCGTACGGAATGTTATCTGGTTGGACAACACATGGTCGGTTATCATGTCCGTATTGCCAAAATGAAACAGATGCCTTCCAACTTAAAAATGGTAGAAAATCTTGTTGGTTTGATTGTCACCGCAGGTTTCTCCCTATGAACCATCCGTACCGGGGGAACAGGAGACTATTCACAAAGGACAAACGTGTACGTATCCCACCACCTCCATATCTTTCAGGAGAGCAAATTGAAGGTCAAATTGATTTTTGGGGAGCTCAGGATACAGCAAAACGTGGTGGTAACTGGCTTAATATCCCGGCCAATCTTCCAGATCGATACCTTGTTGAACATAATTGGCATAAGAAGAGCATTTTCTGGGATCTACCGTACTGGAAGGATCATCTATTGCGCCACAATCTTGATGTCATGCACATTGAGAAAAACTTTTTCGATAACATCATGCATACCATCTTAAACGTTTCAGGCAGGTCTAAAGACAACGTGAAGTCTAGATTGGATTTGCCTCTTATATGCTCTAGATTTGAGTTACATCTCACGGGAGATGGTAGAGCTCCAGTCCCTATCTTTAGATTATCAAACGAAGGCAAATCAACATTCTTCAACTGGGTTTCCACCGACGTAAAGTTTCCAGATGGATACGTGTCAAAACTCTCTAAGTCGGTAGAGCAAGGGAAAAAAATTTCTGGCATGAAGAGTCATGATTGTCATGTGTTTATGCAGAGATTATTGCCTTTCGCCTTTGCAGAGCTTTTGCCAACGAACGTGCATGAATCACTTGCAGGTATAATTTCTATGATGATATATAAATATCTAAACAAATGATGTGTGAAAAATTATATATTTTTTTTTATGATATTAAACTTCGGTTTTAGGTGTTGGAACATTTTTTCGAGATCTGTGTGTGCGAACTCTGACTGAAGATGGAATTCAACAACTAAAACATAACATCGCAATATTGTTGTGCAACTTAGAGAAGATTTTTCCTCCTTCTTTCTTTGATGTTATGGAGCATCTTCCTGTCCATCTTCCTCACGAAGCCGATTTAGGAGGGCCCGTTCAATTTCGTTGGATGTATCCTTTCGAGAGATTCATGAAACACTTAAAAGGAAAGGCAAAAAACCTGGCTAGGGTTGAGGGATCAATTGTTGCGGGAAGTTTAACCGAAGAAACCTCTCATTTCAGCTCATATTACTTCTCTCCCACTGTCCGGACACGAAAAAGAGCTCCACGTAGGTACGACGATGGTGGCATCACGCAAGCGTATCCGGTTTCAGATGTCCCAGATATATTCTGTGCAGTTGGTAGACATGTCGGAATCACAAGAGAAGAAGATTGGGTCTCATACGAAGACTACAATTGTGCACACACATATATTCTCTTACAATGCGATGAAGTTACCCCATTTTTGAGGTACATATTATAATTACCAACTATGGACTGATGTCAAAAGGGTTATCTTCGTACTTAGATATGCTTTGAAAACATTTATTATAACTATATTTTCTCGTAGTGAATTCATTCGCCAAGTTGTCGAGGCTTTCCCAAATGCATCCGCCGATGAGATTGAAAAACGTAAAGATCTCCACTTTGCTAAATGGTTGAAAACTCAAGTAAGTTAAAAAAAAAATTATATATATATAGTTTCCATTAAAACCTATATATACAATTTGTGTTTATTATATTTACAATGTGCATACTATATTTGCCAGGTTGATTATGGAGACACGTCATATCCTGTATGGTTTAGAGAGTTAATCCAAGGTCCATTGGGAAAAGTTACGTCATCTCCAATGTATTTTACACGAGGTTATGTGTTTCATACGTTCGAACGTGGAAAAAACAGAGCAACTGCAAACTATGGTGTGGTAGTTCGAGCGGAGGACACGGATTTTTATGGCATTATACAAGACATTGTTCAAGTGCAATTCCCTGGTTTGGTTAACTTAAAGTGCACCCTTTTGAAATGCGAGTGGTTTGATCCAGTTCTCGGGCGAGGGATTCGAGTAGGAAAGTTTGGTGTCATCGATGTTAACGGATCTCGTTCTTATGCAAAGTACGATCCATTTGTCATTGCATCACAAGCGGATCAAGTTTGTTTCATACCATATCTACGTGTCAGAAAAATAGGGATTTCATGGTTATCTGTGCTTAAAATAGCGCCCAGAGGAATGATAGTTGAATCCGACGACGCTCCTATGCAATATGAAGCTGCCGTGGATCTAACAACTCCAGAACAAGAGATAGACAACATCATTCTTATAGATCCGCAAAATCGAGAAGCTGAAATTCTTTCGGAGGCTACCGATGCTGAAAACCCGGAAGACGAGTTCGCAAACAAGAGTGACGAAAATACCGATGAGAATGACGAGGACTCAAATGACGATTCGGAGTGAAGCATATGCATGTGTTTTATTTGGATTTTTGTTTTTATTTCATTTGTTTCGGATAATTTGCATTTGTTATTATTATTAGTAAGTTATTTTTTCAGAAAATAAGCTGAATTAGCGTCGAATTAGCGTCGAATTGATCTGATTCGACGCTAAATCGACGCTAAATCTAACACATTTTATTTTTGGGTACTTAGGGTATAGAATAAAACATTTAAAAGTCAACAATTACGAGTTTACATATAATATCATAACTAATTTCGGAACTAAATAGGTATTTTAAAATTTCAAAAGTTTTAAATTTTTAAGCATATACAAAGATTGAAAATGATAAGATAGTTCTCGTATAGGTGGCGGTTTCTATACCCTAAACCCTAAAAACAGAATTTGTTAGATTTAGCGTCGAATTAGCGTCGAATGAGATGAATTCGACGCTAATTCGACGCTAAATCTAACAAATTCTGTTTTTAGGGTTTAGGGTTTAGGGTATAGAATAAAACATTTAAAAGTCAACAATTACGAGTGAAGCATATATATTATATAAACTGATTAATTTAATTGCAAACAACTAAGTTCATATAATTATACTTTTAAACAACGGCATATAAGTCTTAGATTTCTATAAACTATATTGGTTTACATATACTATCATAACTAATTTCGGAACTAAATAGGTTTTTTAAAATTTCAAAAGTTTTAATTATTCGGTAGTAACAAAGATTGAAAAGGATAAGATAGTTCTCGTATAGATGGCGGTTTCTATACCCTAAACCCTAAAAACAGAAATTTTTAGATTTAGCGTCGAATTAGCATCGAATCAGAGGCTTTCGATGCTAATTCGACGCTAAATCTAAAAATTTCTGTTTTTAGGGTTTAGGGTATAGAATGGTAAAGGTGTCGGATTTTGTATTATCCGATGCAAAAACGACGCTAAATTCAATTAATTTGGTTGAACCGAAGGCGGCAAACCAAAATTTTTCATACTTGTTTTGGTTTACCAATTCAATTTAGCGTCGAATTAGCGTCGAATCTATTTCAGATTCGACGCTAATTCGACGCTAAATTAAAAAATTTCACTAAAACCGCGGTAACCATTTATTGTGCGTGGGAATCCGGAAAAGATGAATAATTTGGTTTTTAATTAAATCTGACGCTATTTCGACGCTAATTACATCGAATTAGCGTCGAAATAGCGTCAGATACTGTAATAAAACTCAAAACCTGCAGACTTCTTCTTCCTCATTTTCGATTTCTCAAACTCAAAACCTTCTCTCTCGGCGACCTCTCTCTCTCTCGGCTGACTTTCCGGCGACCTCTCTCTCTCTCCCGCCGCCGCCATCTCCTCTCTCTTTCTCACACTCCGGCGAGCTCTCTCTCTCTCTCTCTCTCTCTCTCTCCCGCCGCCACCATCTCCTCTCTCTTCTCACACTCCGGCGACCTCTCTCTCTCTCTCTCTCCGCCGCCGGCGACCTCTCTCTCTCTCCCTCTCCACCACCTTCGAGATCTACATGGTAAATTTTTTTTTTTTTTGTTAATAATATTATGTTAAGTTTGATTTAGGAAATTGTAGAAAATAGAATAGATTTTTAGGAATTTGAATGGATTTGTAGGAATTGAATTGGATTTATAGGAATTGAAATAGATTTGTAGTAAATAGAATTTATGTGTTTGTATTTATAAAATTTATAAAGTCATGAATTTATGAAAATTATTAATAAATGATTTTAGGAATTTTAATTTTTCAAAACATATACATTTGTGTAAAATATAATAAAAATCATTTGATCTATAATTTAGAAATTTAAATAAATATTTATTTTAAATAAAAACGATTTTATAAGTAATTTTACATTTATATTCTATAATTATGAGTTTATAAAAATAAATTTTTGAAGTTAAAATAACAAAACAAGTTTACAAATTATGTTCATATTTTATATACAAAATTTAAATTTTTTTAGCATTTTTGGAATTATTTTTACAAATTTTATATTTATTTATGAATTTATATGTTTTCTATTTTTATTTATTATTTTTTTTGGTTTTATAGGCGGATCCAGCACCTTCCTACGGACAGTTATTTGGCGAGGATGCTACGATTCCTGGATACGATGGTCGTCGCGGATCTGGATCAGGATCAGCGTCGGGTTCGCAAGCTGCGACATATCGTCCACGACCTCCACCACGAGGTCCACCACGTGTTGCACCACAAGCTCCGCCACCGCCACCGCCTCAGCCAGAGCCAGAGACACAGACAGAAGAAGACACAGCAGACCCTTCTGATGACCACCAAGAGCCGCCACCGGCAAACGCGCCTCTCATGATGCGGATTACCGAGCTTCTCCGCCAACCTGGACGAGAGACACGTGTTAGGACTCTCCATCCGATGAGGCCTCCTGGTACTTTATGGTATGATTATATCTTTTACAATATTACTAATATAGGTTATATAATTTTTAATTACAAATTATAATTAGATCATTGTAAATTCTTGTTTAACAGGTTTAGCGATAACAAGGTATCGCGTTCGGTCACCAAGGCCATCGCGGCCTATTTCACTATGCCCCATGCTAATTGGAGCCAGACGCCGCAGCATGTGCGGGATATTTGGTTCGAATCATGGGCGGTAAGTCTTTTTATATTATTTATTTTTAATTATCAAAATATTTTATTTCAAATATATTCATAATATTATTCATATTTTTTTGTAGCAAGGGTGGCATTGGGAAGAAGCTCGTACTTTCGAAGTGCGAGCAGAGTTCGAGCATAAGGCGCTAAAGCGTCTCAACGGTTACGTCGGTAACTTGAAGAAGGCGTGGCGCGCGAAAGGCGATGAGGCGAAGCCGATAGGGATGGATCCCGATGTTTGGTCGGGTCTAGTGCAGTTCTGGGAGGATCCCCATTCGGTGGCTAAATCCGGGAAGTGTTCTATAGCTCGTCTCACGCCAGTGGCCGAAGGAGATGGACCTTCAAAGCATTGTGCGGGTCAAACATCGTACGCCACAGTACGACTGAATATGGTAATTTATTTGATTTTCTTGTATTTTAAATATTTATATAATTTATATTTAAGTTTTATTTATGTTTATTTTTGTTTAACAGGCTGATGGCGGTGATCTTCCTCCGATGGTTAAAGTGATGGAGAAAACTCATCGGAAGAAGGATGGGACGTTTGTTACCGCTCAAGCGGAACGAACGTTCAACGAGTACAACGCACGACTGGCAGAGCTAGACGAATCTGTCCAGTCTACGATGGGTGTCCAAGATTTGGATCGACTTTACGAAGAGGTAATTTTTTAGATTTTCTTTATATATTTAAAATTATTTTTTATTACAATTTTATTGTATAACATTTTTATTTTATAGGTTGCACCGAAGAAGAAAGGACGAACGATGGGTGTTGGATCCATCAGAGATGTTCCAGCAGCTTGTTCGTCGGCTCGATATTCTTACACCGCGGGTCCGTCTCAGCCGCAATTGACCAGGTAGTTGGAAACTGCTAATTCTAGGATTTCGCAGCTAGAGACTAACCTTTCAGCAATGACCAGTCTCTTTAACATCATTGCAGTGGATAATCCGGCATTAGCAACTGCCTTGCAAGGGCTTCAGTTTCCTCCACCGCCTCCTCCACCTGACGGTCCTACGCAATTCGAGCAAGAATCCGAAGAGATGATCCGGGAAGATGTCATTAACCTAAGAACCCAACAACAAGAGTAGATTAGGATTTTTATTTCATTTGTATCGCATATTTTGTTTTATAATGTTTTTAATTTTTAATATATTTTTATAATATTTTTCATATATTTTTATAATTTTTTTTTTTTAAAAAAAAATTATAAACGACGCTAAATCGATGCTATTTAGCGTCGAATTAGCGTCGCACATGTCGAAAGTGACGACGCTACTTCGACGCAAAATAGCATCGATTTAGCGTCGATACGTTGCATCGAGACACTGTGACGCAAAATCAATGCTATTTTGCGTCGAAGTAGCGTCGTCACGTTGCCTCGAAATGGTTCGACGCTAAATCGATGCTATTTTGCGTCGAATTAGCGTCGAAACATTAGCGTCGTAATTTGTTTCGACGCAAAATTAGCGTCGAATTAGCGTCGAAATGAATTTAGCGTCGACGGTTTAGCGTCGAAAATGAATTCGACGCTAATTTGACGCTAAAGGCTTTTAGCGTCGAATTAGCGTCGAATTATGCTGACGCTAAATGTCTGTTTTCTTGTAGTGTTTGGGTATGTAAACCTAAGTCTATTTGAACTAAAAATATTATTGATATTGTTATGAGAAAATCTTAAAACATATTTCATGTAATACATGTAAAGGAAAAGAAAAAAACAAATTTTTTACGTAAAAGAAAAACACCGAGACATATAATAAAGACAAAATTTAAAGGAATAAACTATACTTATCAACTAATCATTTTATAGAAGCATTAATTAGAGATCAATTGAAAAATCTTGATATAAATTGATTTTTATAATCTACTTGATAAATGCAAATATATAAGTTTAAAAAAGAAATAAGATTGGTATGATATATGTGGCAAAATTTAATTGGATTTTTTTTAAACGTGTCAAAATCTAACCGATTGGCTGACACGTGTAATGTTCTTGTTAATTATCAAATTAGACGCATCAAGCTTTATATAATAAGATTGCTTTTGGAGACCTAGGGAGATTTAGAGCTTTAAGGGAGACAAGTTTTACTTCATACCTTTGAGAATTCTTCGAACCCTCTATATATCTTTTTCTCTATCTTTTTAACGCAATTTTATTCAGTTATGATGTTTGTTTCAATCACCATGTTTAAGTAGTTTCTTGTTAGGCTTAGGGTTATTTAAAGGAGAATGAGACATTGTCAGACTTGTTAGATTTGTTAGGGAACATCACTTGGTTCTTTATCTAGATTGTTATTAATGCTAATTCTAGTTTGATCACATAGAATTCAGATCTTAGGTTAGTTATTAGATGCGGAAGTATTGATAATTACCTAAACTATCTTAGATGAGCAAATTATTTATCTAATTATTTATCTACAAAGAAATTTGATTTAGGCAATTTGTGAAAAATTGAATATGTACTTTAATGCTTGTTTAACTTATTGAATGTGCAAAAAAATTTTGAGATATAAGAAGTTAAGACATAGATAGTTTTTACAGCGGAAGTTGGTTAACTTTACCAGTGTTTTCATGTTCAAGAACAAATTTTTATAACTTCCCTAACAGTCTCTCTTGTCATCAATTTTGAGTTTTTTTGCGAATTTCTTGAAAGTCTAGCGTTTTGTCTCATTGATTGAAACTTGCTTTCCAGCCAATTTTCTTAAGTATTTATGTTCGTCACATTATTTACTTGCTTAGCTTGATTCGAAAATGAAATTTGTTATGCAACATTAAGTCTCTAGGGATATGATAACTCTGTATATTATAACTGCAAGTTTTCTGCACTTGCAGATATTTTTCTAGGCTAAAAATTAGAGCTATCACTCATTAGGACATTTATTGACCTTGTGTAATGATGACCTTGCGATGAAATGGATCGGATTCGTGCTGCGAGATCCGATGCCCATAGTTACCGATTTTGTCTCAAAATATTTAGTGAGTTATGAGTTCCACCGAGTTCGTCTCGAAATATTTGACGAGCTACGAGTTCCACCGAATCCGTCTCAAAATACTTAACAAGATACAAGCTCAATATATTAAACCGAGTCCGTCTCATATTATATCAAGAGCTTTAGCTCACAATTTTTACTGAATCTGTCTCATATTAAATCATGAGCTCTAGTTCATCATATTATACTGGGTTCGTCTCAGATTAAATCAAAAGTTTTAGCTCACTATGTTTACCAAGTTTGTCTCGAAATGCTTAACGAGCTCCGAGTTCGGTATATTTACCGAACTTGTCTCGAAATATTTAAAGAGCTACGAGTTCCACCGAATATGTCTCGAAATGCTCAACGAGCTCCGAGTTCAGCATATTCACTAAGTTCATCTCAAAATACTTAATGAACTACAAGCTCAATATTTTAAACCGAGTCCGTCTCGTATTATATCAAGATATCAAGAGCTTTAGCTCACAATTTTTCACAGAGTCTGTCTCATATTAAATCATAAGCTCTAGCTCATCATATTAAACTGAGTCTGTCTCGTATTAAATCAAGAACTTCAGCTCATCATGTTAAATCAAGTCTATCTCGTATTAAATTAAAAGCTCTAGCTCATCATACTAAACCAAGTCAGTTTCGTATTAAATCAAGAGCTTTAACTCACTATTTTTACCGAGTCGAGCTCGTATTCAATCAAGAGTTTTGTGTCATTGTAATACCCCTGAATGTGACCTAGAACGCGACCCACAAGTCAAATTGTGGTCTAGGGGAGATTTATCTTGGGCAAGCTAAATCAAGACAAAAGAAGATGATGGCTCGATACAGAATCGAAAATGCCCGAGTAAAACTCAAGATATCGTAATTTGAAGATCGGAGGAATCAAGTTTCTTCAACCAAGTCTCACGGCATGAAAGGAGGAGATGTTCACGAGGCAAAGGAATCAAATTATGAGTTTCCATTAAAGAAAAACTCAAAGAAATTTTGAGTTTCCACTAGATCGAACTGTGCCGCGCCTCAATAAATCACTCGGCACTAGCATTCCGGATTAAATCAAAGGGTCTCGGCAATAAGGAGAACGCTTAGGTAAGGCTTAGGAACAATGCGGCTAAGTTCTACAAATCTTGGAGAAGTCAGGCCAGAACAGTAACCAGACAAGTCACCGGTGGACATGTGGCACCCGACCACTGCGCGTGTAGAGCACGCGCTACCGCCGGCAAAATTAAAGAAAATCTGGAAACGTTTGGGAAGGTTTTGGAAAGATCCTAGTAGTGCTCTAGAACAATTCCAAGGTGTTAGGAATTTTTCTAAGGCTCGACAAGATTTTACTCGGCAAAAGGACGATCGACTGTTCCGAAGTGAGGTATCACATATTAAAACAAGGCAAAGGACGAGGCTTTATATTCTGATCGAGGCGTGGGCGAGGAGGCAACAAGTAGACAAGGAGAATCTTGCATGCCACATGATTGGTCAAGGGAGATTCATTGAATCCATCCGATGTGAATAAAGGTGGATTTTGGTGTTTTATGTCTTGATTCCATGTACCAAAAAGACATGCAATCTTTGCATAAAATTTTATTGGCTTGGAGGGTTAGTGTTCCATCATGTTCCTTGATTGATGGCTGCCCAACCGGAGGAGCAGACACGGCGAGCATGCATTGGCAGTGGCAACACATGGTGAGTTTCGGTGATACATGGCGGTTTCCGGTGATACTTGTTAAGGGAGGTAGTTTGAAGATGAAGCTAAAGATCAGCCATCCCTCCCTATAAATAGGATCTTTTCCTTAGTATTTTAGCATCGATTTTTCTCTCTAGCTAAACCCTGTCAAAATTTCTCTGAGTGTGAGAGTTAGCCATTTTTCGAGTGATTTCGTTTATGTTATAAGCGTGAATCAAAGGTTTGGCTAAGAGATCTTGAGAGTTATAGGCTAGGTTGTGAGAGAAGAAAGCTAAGTAAAAAAGGCAATAGGGTCAGATCTAAGAAGGTTCAACAGTAAAGCTTACGGTAACTTTGTTCTGTTTGTTTTACTTGTGGTTTTTGATGATTTTGACTAAGTCTAGACTTACCTTAGTCTCAGGTGACGCGGAGTCCAGGAGCTAAGTGTTAAAGGAGCCTAGACCAGATACAAAATATGTGAATTCTTGTTGCAGGTGGTGATGAGGAGATTAGCTGCATGTTTTTATCTATTTATTTAGGTAGACACTAGGTTGTTTGCATTGTTTGTGCTAATAACGTGTTGTGCAGGAAAAAATTAGTATGCATGACATCTTTGGATGCTCTGCATGAGCTAATAAGAAAATGGTGGAGATATCTAACATGTAGTGTGGATGTATCAAGGAGCGATCATCTTGCATGTTAGAGCAGAACCTGGTGAAGTTTAGTGGAGAGCATCCCATGATTTTACTAAGTAAATTACATGCGGGATTTCTAGGTTGTACTTAGACATGTCTTGTGCCAAAATTGCCTTGCATGTGCTAGTAAACCTTTGTGTGTTGTGTGTGAGAATGCATGTGGTCGCCGTGTTCCGTAGAACATCCACTGACTACTTGATGCATTAGGTAACATTACGTAACCCGTAATTTTCCAAGGCATGTAGGTGCATCGTATGCGGTGTTTTCCCAAAGAGATGAGATGAGTTCCTCATGATCACGGGTAAGAGACACCCTAGACACGTGATTGTGGGAAGGCCCAGAGAGAGTACTTAGGTATAGCTCCCATAGCCGTGGCGTTACACAACAGTATAACCCGAATGGGGTTCGCTAGTGCCAATGGGCTTGGCGGGTCTTTGTGACAGCCAAGTGGCGAGGAGGACCATGGGTTAAGATGAGATGAGGGGGAAAAAACCAATATGTTTAGATCCCTAGGAACTGCCAATTTTGAGACGTAGAGAGTTGTATATTCATTGTTGCATATTCATCGTTGCATTGTTTTGCTTAATGTTTATTGCATGTAGGTTGTGTGATGCATTAGCCATGCTAGGTTGATTGCTTCCGTTGTGTGTTTGTTTGTACTTTGATTGTTGTAGTAGATCGCTTGCTAGGATTGCTTGCTTGATTGTTTGAGGTTGGTTTTGGGAAATCTAAAGTGTTGTTGAGAGAGTCCGGACTCACTAAGTAATCTAATACTCCCTCTGTTTCAAAATAGTTGTCATTCTAGGTTGTTTCACACATATTAAGAAAACATATTAAAAGTCTATTTTACCCCTAATTAATACAATGTTTTATTTGATATAAGTAATTAATAAGTTTAAAAGTACGGATAAAAATGGAAAAATTAGTCATAAATGTGCATTGAAATTGCAGAATGACAAGTATTTTGAAACAAGAAAATAAGGCTAGAATGACAAGTAGTGTGAAACGGAGGGAGTATTACTTATGATTCCACCTTTATTTTTGCAGGTGACTCTAGGTGGTGATATAAGACTCGTTGGGAGACTTATAAGATACGGAAGAAGATGGCTTAGTGGGATTACAACGTTGGCTTTCACGCTCTCTCGTCCTGATCTGTGGGTGGAAATAATAAGAAAAGTCTTTGTGCGAAAGCTTGAATCGTTGTGATGAACAATAAGTTGGCTTTAACGCTCTTCCTTGTTGAACAGATGAATGAATATGGATCGATGGCACCACATAGATGGTGGAAGGATCTCTGATACAACAAATACTTGTTCTTAGTGAATCCACACGCAAGGAACAAGCAAACTCTAGAACTAGGTGGCTGCTAGGTCTAAGAAGAAGAACTGCGTTATTTATTGATAATCCAAGGTAAAAATATTACAGTGCTGCATGGGAGCTTTATAAGAGCTCATCAGCTAGCCCTAGGGCTAAAAATGCAGAAAAAGAAATACAAAAATGTCACAAAACAAAGCAAAACAAGGCAAATGAAATTACAAGGAAAAAGAAACAATCCTTAAGCAAAATAAAGGAAAATAGAGCTGATCTCTTGTATCTTTCTTTGGGGCTGGAATTGGGGTCTATTGTTGTGTCAAATACTACTGCGACACTCCATATTACCTGCACAAATTGTATAAATTGAGAATATATGTTTTTGGCTTGGAATAAGCTGGTTTGAAGCTGATATGATCATGTCTTGTTCTGGTCCATTCCGTACAAGTTTTCTGATGAATTCTTCTTCTTGAGGTCCATTATATTCTTTATGATAGATATCTTCAAGAGTTTCCCCGTGATTGGCTCTCATAACGTCTTCTTGCTCCATCCGTTCATTCTTGAGCAGGTGGCTTGTTTTCTTCATAGCTTGATGTTCCGATGTGATCTTAGTGTGTTTATTGATGCTATAGACTCCATTCCCTGTCAAATAAACATGCTTACATTGGTTTGCTCGCGGATGATCTTCCTTGAGGCTCAATCCTTCAAATTCCTCAGTTAGGTCTAATTCGAATGCATTGGAGCTCTCTTGAAGGTTGTTGGCTTTTTCATCAGTTTTGAACCATTCATTAAGCTCCATATTGTTTAGGAGGGTCTCTACTGACATGTTGAATCCTTCTCTAAGCGTGTCATAGGTGCACCTCTAACCTTGGGTATGCTTGGTTTATCATTGTCTTGTTTATGGTCTGGTTCGATGTCCTCATCATTCCTTCCCTCTTCAGAAGGTTTTGTCCTCAAAACTGTATCATCTGAATCAAAAGGAGATAGAACAACAACGTTAAAGCTATGTGACATGTTGAACTCACTTGGCAGCTCCAAGCGGTATGCGTTGTCATTGATCTTCTCTAGCACTTTGAAGGGGCCATCTCCTCTAGGTGCGAGCTTTGAACTTCTCTAGTTTGGGAACCGTTCCTGCCTCATGTGCAGTAACACCCATTATGCTGGTTTGAAGACCAATTTCTTACGTTCCTTATCAGCCCTCTTCTTGTATTCTTCCGTCTTCTTTATTATGTTGTCTCAAACCTTTTAGTGTAGCTTCTTCACGAATTCTCTTTTCTTTAGCCCATTTACATTGACTTGCTCAACTTGTGGTATTGGTGAAAGATCCAAAGGCGTCAAAGGATTAAATCCATACACAACTTGAAAAGGAGACATCTTAGTAGCCGAGTGAGTAGCATGGTTATATGCAAATTCAATAAAGGGCAAACAATCTAACCACGTTGTCATATTTATACCAAGAGTGACTCTAAGTAAAGTAGATAAGGTACGGTTTACCACTTCAGTTTGTCCATCTGTTTGAGGATGACAAGTCGTAGAGAACAACAACTTTGTTCCAAGCTTTCTCCACAAGGTTCGCCAAAAGTGACCTAGGAACTTAGAATCTTGGTCAGAAACATACCATGTAAACGTACCACCTCTTTGAAGAATAGGTCTGAGATTTACGTAGTATCATTTGTCTTATCGCATGGTATGAAATGGGCCATCTTTGAGAATCGATCCACTACGACAAAGACTGAGTCATTATGCATTATCTTGGGCAAATCTAGGACAAAATCCATCAAAATATCCACCCATGGTGCATTAGGAATAGGTAATGGCAAATAAAGACCATGAGGATGTAACCTAGACTTGGCTTTATGAAATATAACACATCGCGAGCAATGATTTTCCACATCTTTCTTGAGATGCGGCCAAAAGAAGTGAGCAACCACAACTGCTAAAGTCTTGTCCACGCGAAAGTGACCCATAAGACCACCACCTTGTGCTTCCTTAAGTATTAATTCTCTCATTGAGCTTTGGGGAATGCACAAACGTTTATATCGGAAAAGAAATCCATCATGTATATAGAATGAGCCGAATGCTCCTTTTCCACAAGCATTGTAAGCATCTCTTAGTTCTGGATCATCTTTGTATTACTCTTTGATGTGCTCGAAGCCAAGCACTTTTGCTTCCATGGTAGAGATCAATGCATGTCTTCTTCATAATGCGTCTGCCACCACATTTTCTTTCCCTTTCTTGTACTTGATCACGTAGGGAAAAGTCTCTATGAACTCCAGCCACTTAGCATGTCTTCTCTTGAGTTAAGTCTGGTCTCTTAGATGCTTTAGAGTCTCATGATCGGTGTGGATAATGAACTCCTTGGAAAGTAAATAGTGTGCCATGTTTCCAATGCTCAGACCAACGCGTAGAGCTCCTTATCATAAGTTGGGTAGTTCAGCGTGGCTCCACTTAGTTTCTCACTAAAGAAAGCTACTGGTTGCTTCCTTTGATGTAAGACAGCTCCAATGCCAACACCAGATACATCACATTCCACTTCAAACATTTCTTCAAAGTTTAGTAAGGCCAAAACAGGTGCTTGTGTGAGACGCTCTTTAAGTGTGTTAAATGCTGCGTCTTGAGCTGGTCCCCACGAGAATGGTGTGTTATTCTTGATCACAACCATGAGTGGAGCAGCTACTGTACTGAAATCTCTCACAAACCTCCTATAAAAGCTTGTTAGTCCATGAAATCTTCTTACATGACCAACGGTAGTAGGATTTGGCCATTCACGAATTGCTTTGATCTTCTCTTCATCTACTTGTAGTCCCTGTTCACTCACTACAAAGCCTAAGAACACAAATTGATTAGTACAAAATGTGCACTTCTTAAGATTAACATAAAGGCCTTCCTTACGAAGTGATTTAAGCACTAGTTCGAGATGCTCAAAATGGTCTGATAAGTTCTTACTATAAATAAGTATATCATCAAAATAAACAACCACAAATTTACTTATATAAGCACGAAGAACCTGGTTCATGAGGTGCATGAAGGTACTTGGAGCATTAGTCAAGCCGAAAGACATAACTAACCATTCATACAAGCCTTGCTTGGTTTTGAATGCAGTTTTTCACTCATCTCCTTCACGCATTCTAATTTGATGATAACCACTCTTCAATTCTACCTTTGAAAAAATAGTAGAACCACTTAACTCGTCCAACATGTCATCCAAACGTGGAATGGGGTGCCTATACTTGATTGTTATGTTGTTTATAGCTCGGCAATCCATACACATCCTCCACGTTCCATCTTTCTTTGGAACTAAGAGCACTGGCACATCATAAGGACTCAGACTTTCTCGGATGTATCCTTTGTCTATTAAGTCTCGCACTTGCTTCTCTAGCTCTTTAGTCTCTTCTAGGTTCATTCTATATGCTGGTTTATTGGGCAAAGCTGAACAAGGAACAAGATCAATCTGATGCTCTATGCTTCAGATTGGTGGTAAGCCCGGTGGAATGTCTTCTCGAAAGACATCTTGGAATCTGTCCAAAACAGCCCTTACTTCACTTGGAAGCTCTTGTTCTTTATAACCTGTACTTAGACATTCTTTGTAAACCATAAGTAACATAGTGCCTTGGGCACTTAGAGTTTTAGAAATAACACCAGAACTAAGATAAATGCTGGTCTTACTTACCTGGACTTCTTTGTTCATGCGTGATTGCAATTCATGGACTTCGAATGGACTAAGAGGTGCAAGGTTGTACTTTTGGTCCTTGTAAGTGAAAGAGTAGTAGTTGGTGCGTCCATTGTGGTATGTAGCTCTATCAAACTGCCGCCTGCTTGCATTGGCACCACATCACATACGACTTGGTCTTGGTATTTGCCAACACTAAATGGTACAACCACTTGTTCTGTGACTTTGAGTTGTGTCCGGTCATCGAGCCATTGCAACTTGTATGGTCTACGGTGTTTGATCTTCTCAAGACCTAATCTGTCCACCATATACTTGCTAGCTACGTTAGTACATGAACCACCATCTATAACTAAGTTACATACCTTGTCTTTGTGGTGCATCTAGTATGGAATAAATTTTCTCTTTGGAGCTTCTCTTCGGGGTTAACTATGACACTTAATACCCTCCTTGTCACGTGCAGATCACCATTATCCAAATACTCTACATCCTCTACTTGGTCATCTAGTTCTTCTTCATGCTCGTCTTGTGATTCGTAATCTCCGTTTAAAGTTATGATCATTACTCTTCGATTTGGGCATTCTCTTGATATGTGCCCCTTTCCCTGACATTTGAAACAAGTTATGTCACGAGCTCTTTGTGATTCAGAATACTTACCTTGCTCTGAACGTGCGGTCTTTTGTGGCTCATTGTGCTTGCTCCTGAACCATGAATCAATCTCCACCGCTTTACCTTTGTCTACTGGTTTAGAGCTACTTGCTGTCCATGGTTGAGATGTCCTGTTGCGATTAGAGAGTTTTCAAGGATGTGTCGATCGACACGGTCCTTTGTGTCGATCGACACGAGCATGTCTAACGTGAAGATTGAAGAATTTTCTCTTCGGCCCACGAAGCACATAAGTTTACAGAAAAGCCCAGTCCGAATTTTAGACACTATATATGTTTTTTTACTTAGGCTTTCAGGTCTTTATCTAGTTTTTAATTGAGATTTGAGAGAGGAGAGATTTGCAGAGCTTTTAGGAGATTTTAGACTTCAGTCTTCATCGATCTAAAACTCTCTGTATCACTAACTCTATCCCTTTTATGCAATTTTATTCATTCATAATGTTTACTGCATCTATGTCTGAGTAGTTTGCTTGTTAGGTTTAGGGTAATTCTAGGGTTTGATGAGAAATTGATAGGATTGAAACTCTGTTAGGATTTTTTTTTTGAACAAACCGATTATATTAAAATCTCCAAACTAGGAGGGAGGGTTTAGTGATACAACACCATACTTAGCTAACGCATCGGCTAATACATTCTCCGAGCGTGGAATAAAAGTAAAAGAGATAGAAGTGAAACTCTCCCTAAGACAACGGATATCATGAAGGAGCGATTTCGACTCGTTGGTGACACTATTCGTGTTGATTAGTATGAAAAGCGAGAGAGAGTCCGAGAAGCATGATAGCACTTGGAATCCTAAGTTTATAGCTGCAATTATAGCGGCTTTCAAAGCTATGGCTTCCGCGATTAAAGCCGAGCCCACATTGCCCCTAGAGGCCGAACCTTTGTTGATTGTCTTCTTGTTGTCAACGGTGAAGCACCACCCTACGCCACACTCACAGGTTGAAGCAGTCCAAGAAGCATCCGAGTAACATTTGATTCCATTCGTTACTAAGCTCCCAGCCCTAACTATCGGTAGAGTTATTCTGCATTTACCATCCGATGGCTGTACCTCTTGCCATCCTCTGGCTTCCTTGGTCGCTTTGATCACCACTTCTTCCTCTGAAATTCTGCGGTCTTCAAAGATCAACTTGTTTCGGGCATTCCACAAATTCCAGAACAGCCATGGGTATAAAGGTGCAGCCGTAAGGCCTGATGGAGGGAGATTGATTTGTCTGCGGCAAGAGTCGAGTAGTTGTGACATTGTGATCGGTTCACTTCCATCTGGCTTGTGTAAAACCGGGGCCTTTTCCCAAACTCTCACAGCAAAAGGACATGTTAACATGATATGTATCTCATCTTCCTCTTCATTACATCTTTTGCATCGCCGGACATCTTGTATTCCTCTTGTTGTGAGATTCCTTCCAACTGCTATTACTCTGTTTTTAACTTCCAAAAGAACGTCTTTAGCTTCGGCTCGGTCTTGACCTTCCACACGCATTCCTTCCATCTAAAGTTCTCGATCACTGATGATGCTTTGTTTATTTTAGTGATTGCATAACCTGATCTTGTGGAGTAAACGCCCGATGCCACGGGTAACCAAGCTATAGAATCTTCCATGAAGAAAGAGCTAAGCTCTATGCTTGTAATAATTTCCTCATAATGAGGTAATACTCTGTTAGGATTTATCTTTTTGTTCTTCATCTAGATTGTTTTAACTCTGATTTTAGGATTGATCAACTGAAATTGGATATCCTAGGTTGTTTTAATAGATACGAAAGTATTATTAACAACCTGATATAATCTTATATCGGCAAAATTATCTATGTGCAAAGAAATTTGGCTTAGTAATTTTGTGAACAAATCGAACCTGAACTTAATGCTTGTCTTTATTCACTGAATTTACAAAGAAATTTGGAATTTAGGGATTTAGTCATAGATAATCTGTGCAACGAAAGTTTATTGGTTTTACATTCGTCTTTGAGTTCTAGAACCATTCTTAATAAAATCCTAACCGTTTTCTATCTCTGTGTCGATCGACACGAACATCTGTGTCGATCGACACGATCGTATTTCGAGTCAAACCTGCGAATTACCCATAGCCTAACCTTTTGTCCAATTGATTACTAGAACTTGATAATCATTCACTTGTTTACTTTGTTGTTTTTCATTCACCACTATTTACTTAGCCAAATTTGAATTCTTTAGTCGATTGTGTGTTTAGATTTTATGTGGATTCGACCCCTAAGTATTACATCGATCTCTTAATTTGAGAGAGTAGCTTAGGGAAAATTTAAGCATATCAAATTTTGGCGCAGTTGCCGGGGAATCAAAATCACCATTCGATTTTTGATACTAGAATTTTGTCTAAGTTTTTTATTTTTATTTTATTACTTATTTGTTCTTTTCTCTTTGTCTTGTGTGTTTCAAGTTTATGCCTAATCGCGTTACCAGAAGCAACCAGAACAAAGAGTTAGTTGATCTCAACCTTGAGATTGGAAAGTTAGAGCGAGCTAACCGAGCAGCGAGAAAGTCGACCAAGATGGTTAATCCGCTAGTGCTTATCAGAGGGGAAGATGGTTTTCTGCAAGACTAGGACGGAAATAGGCGCAATGCGTAAGGACAGCGACTTGATGCTAAGGGCGTAGTGATTTTTGAACAAGCTGTGGAGCGCCATGAGCCAGCTGGGCGTGGGCGTACTCTGGGAGACTACAACATGCCAGATGAATTCTACGCTAATAGGGCTACAATTCGCCCTCCTGCATTCCAGAGGTCTTCCCTCTGAGCACCCGATGGATCATATAGAGATATTTGAGGATTTGGCATCTAGCATCAAGGCTAATGGGGTGTCAAGTGATTATCTGTTTTGCAAGCTTTTCCCCTACTCTCTTAGTGGAGAAGCTGCTTACTGGCTGAAGCAGTTGGAGCCGGGATCGTTTACTACCTGGCAGGATACGAAGAACAAATTCCTCAACAAATTCTATGATGAGGCATGATCAAAGGATTTGAGAGCGAAGATCTCTACTTTCAAGCAAGGACCAACTGAAGCATTCAAGGCTTCTTGGGTGCGATTCAAGGCTTATTAGAGAGATTGTCCTCATCACGGTTTCAGCGATGTTCAGTTGTTGGGCATATTCTTCAAAGGGATTGATTGGAGGTACCAGATGGCTCTAGATGCTGCGAGCAACGGGAACTTCAACACTAGATATCCAGAGGATGCACTTGTGCTCATCGAGAATTTGGCTGCTAGTAACAGTACCAAGAATACGGACTTTGAGAGGAAGAGACTTGGTGAAAACATGGATGGAAGTCAGATTGCTGAGGTGAAAGCCAAGATAGATTATGTGTATAACCTTCTAGTGGGGAAGAAGTCTGTTCAGTTTGCTGCAGAAGTGGAGACTTTCGAGCCTGAAGAAAAGGATGTCAACTACATCAATGGAGCTGGTTATCAGGGCCAGAGGTTTGGGAATCAACAAGGGTATAAGAAGAATGACTTTCAAAAGCCATTTCAGAGCAACAACTACCAAAGGAACTATGGTTCTTCTTCTTACCAAACGCCTCATGCTCAATCTTCAGATAGTGAGATGAAGTCTATGCTAGAGCAGATTCTAGAGGGCCAACAGAAGATGACAGTGAGCTTCAATGGGAAGATGGATGCCATGTACTCTGATCTGAATGGTAAAATCGAGGCCCTAAATTTCCATGCGAAGAAGCTAGACACCCAAGTTTCTCAAACTGTAGAGAATGTTAGAAGGCAAAAAGGTTTTCTCCCAGCCAAGACGGAAACAAACCCGAGACTACATGTCAACGCTATCACTTTGGGGAGTGAAGAGGAGGTTGAAGAAGATGAGTTTTGCGTTCCAGACCCCGTGTCGATCGACACGGAAGACTTGTATCGACCGACACAGGTCGAAAATCGCAAAGCTGGAGTTTACGCAATCGGTGATTTTTCTCCCAAGGTCGACACATCCTCGACACATGCATGTCGATCAACACAGCCCTTCTGTGTCGATCAACACGGGTCCAGACGAGTCCAAACACTTCGAAACCTTCGGTTCAAGCAGAGAAAAAGGTCTACAAGCCCAAGATTCCATATCCACGGGCTATTAGTGTCAAAACACCAGAGGAGAAAGGGAGACATGCTCAACTACAGCTGAGGAAGTTGCAAAAGATACCGAATCCAGGGATGTTCATTGTTCCTTGCTCAATCAAAGGTATGAAATTCAAGAATTCTCTTTGTGACACTGGAGTTAATGTGAATGTCATGTCTCAGTCTGTTGCAAGGAAGCTGGGGATTAAGGATCTGCAACCTTCGAAGATGTCTCTCGAGCTCGCTGACTATTCTTCAACATTTTCGAAAGGGTTCATTCCTGACTTGATGCTTCAAGTAGGAGATTGAAGCATGGAGACGAAGAATGACAGCGAGAGACCATTGATTCTTGGGTCATCATTCCTTGCCACTGTGGGTGCAATTGTGGATTTTCCTAATCAACGAATCTCCTTCTCTAAGGTCAACAAGAATGTCTTCTACCCCGCAGTTCGTGTCAAGGAGAATTCTTGTATGACCGTTACAAATGGAGGACAGTGGAGTTCAGACCTTGGAGATGACACGAAGAGGATCCCATTGCCCAACCTTCGACTCCATCCTCTTTGAGATCCGATGGCGACTTGACTGCCTGCAAGGTGAAGCGCAAAAAGACTTTCAAACCTTTCTCCAAGTTCAGAATCATCATCCCCTTAGAGTTGAGGGAGAATGGAGAGGTAGTTGTTCAAGAGATGCTGTAAACCACCATGAAGTTTTTCCTTGGTATTGTTCCTTGGATGTCTGGAGCTGGAGGGCGATCAAATGCAAGGCTTTCAATGGATGAGGGAGACATAAGACCCCTCAAAGATCCACCAAAACCTGAGTCCTGACACAGTCAAGCTAACGACTGAAAACAAGCGCTTAATGGGAGGCAACCCACTGGTAAGTCTACTTTTTTTTCATTTTATTTTCCCTTGGTTTACTAACTTTTAGTTTTAGTTTTAAGTGTTTCAAGTTTCATTCAAAAAAAAAAAAGCGGCGACAAGACGAGAAACGCCGATGTGTTGATCGACACACCTTCTTGTGTCGATCGACACACCCTGCAACAGGTAAGTTCTCGTTCTTTTCCATTGGTGTTTTCTTTTTCTTTTTTGTTCTTTCACCAATTTCAGGCTTGATAACACTGGGGACAGTGTTGTTTAAGTCTGGGGGAGGTAGTTGCTAACTTTGTGTTTGTTTTTTAGAGTCAGTCCAAAATGTTTTATTGAGTCAAAATAGTCAGTTGGAAACAATGACCCATCCTTTGGATTAGTGGATTGTTTTTTTCAATGAGTGACCATTTTTCCAGGATCGATTTCAGAATCAGACTAATGGGAAATCCTAAGGCAGACCAGTTAAATAGAGACGTCTGTTACTTCCAGCATAATCCAGCTAGGGTTCGAGCTAATTATGCGGTCTCCTCGGTAATTGGTGTTCATAGAGCTTGACTCCTCATTCATACCTGACAAGTACACATTTTAGTAAAAGTAATGGTACTCCTCTCTCTTGTTCTAAAAAATATATATATATATATATATATAATGATGATTGGGGTGAAATAATAGTTTTTGAGTATAAGATGAGGAAATAAAATTCCACTGAATCAGTACTCAAGAAATGATCTCCCGGAGCTCAAAAACAGCAGTCTGAGTCTCTTAGAACGGATGTAGAGGACGAGCGATCTCATGACCCTGTCTCCTCACAAGGAACAACAGTAGTGAAAGCACTGCTTTTGGGTCTCAGCAGTCTAAAAAAAAAAGAGTAAAGAATCAAATAAGTCTGGGGGAGAGAAAGAGTACCAAAGGTTGTGTGGTTCACTTGACATGGTATAGTAGGGGAATGAGTCTAGAAGGTTCTTGGCATCGAGATCTGGGACGAGACCCAGCAATGAGGACTAGCGGGTTATGTTGAGAAGTCGTGGATGAATTTAGGAGGCTGCGAATGTCTATGGAGAAGTACATGGTGGTCTGGTTTTGAGTTGGTTATGCATTATGTGGCTTACTTGTTTAAAGGGTCGGTCCGGTACTCCAAGAGAAGGTAAGTTTTAGCGTTTTCAAACCTCTTTCACATTCTTAGTTTATATTTTGCTTGATGGCAAGCAAATGATAAGTCTTGGGGAGTTGATATATAATGGTTTTTCCCCTTTTTGACCATGATATAAATCCTTTTCATAGAGTCTTTTTAGTATTTTTCGAGTCTTTTTGAGTCTTTGTAGGTTAAAGAATGATTGGAGCTTGATGGGAGCTTTTGGAGCATTTTAGAGCATCGAAGAAAGAAGAGCTGAAGTGATCAAGTCGAAGGCGAGTTTTCAAGGATGTGTCGATCGACACGGTCCTGTGTGTCGATGACACAAGCATGTCTGACGTGAAGATTGAAGAATTTCCTCTACGGCCCACGAAACCTATAAGTTTACAGAAAAGCCCAGTCCGAATTTTAGACACTATATATGTTTTTTTACTTAGGCTTTCAGTTCTATCTAGTTTTTAATTGAGATTTGAGAGAGGAGAGATTTGCAGAGCTTTTAGGATTTCAGACTTCAGACTTCATCGATCTAAAACTCTGTGTATCACTAACTCTATCTCTTTTATGCAATTTTATTCATTCATAACGTTTACTGCATCTATGTCTGAGTAGTTTGCTTGTTAGGTTTAGGGTAATTCTAGGGTTTGATGAGAAATTGAAAGGATTGGAACTCTGTTAGGATTTATCTTTTTGTTCTCCATCTAGATTGTTTTAACTCTGATTTTAGGATTGATCAACTGAAATTGGATACCATAGGTTGCTTTAATGATGCGAAAGTATTATTAACAACCTGATATAATCTTATATGAGCAAAATTATCTATTCGCAAAGAAATTTGGCTTAGTAATTTTGTGAACAAATCGAACCCGAACTTAATGCTTGTCTTTATTCACTGAATTTACAAAGAAATTTGGAATTTAGGGATTTAGTCGTAGATAATCTCTGCAACGAAAGTTGATTGGTTTTACATTCGTATTTGAGTTCTAGAACCGTTCTTAATAAAATCTTCACCGTTTTCTATCTCTGTGTCGATCGACACGGACATCTGTGTCGATCGACACGACCGTATTTCGAGTCAAACCTGCGAATTACCCATAGCCTAACCTTTTGTCCAATTGATTAGTAGAACTTGATAATAATTCACTTGTTTACTTTGCTGTTTTTCATTCACCACTATTTACTTAG
Source organism: Arabis hirsuta (assembly GCA_964056655.1). Classification (NCBI taxonomy): domain Eukaryota; kingdom Viridiplantae; phylum Streptophyta; class Magnoliopsida; order Brassicales; family Brassicaceae; genus Arabis; species Arabis hirsuta. The sequence continues at coordinate 20,232,409 of OZ053299.1, read as the reverse complement.
CAAAATTTGAATTCTTTAGTTGATTGTGTGTTTAGATTTCCTGTGGATTCGACCCCTAAGTATTACATCGATCTCTTAATTTGAGAGAGTAGCTTAGGGCAAATTTGAGCATATCAAATTTTGGCGCCGTTGCCGGAGAATCAAAATCACCATTCGATTTTTAATACTAGAATTTTGTCTAAGTTTTTTATTTTTATTTTATTACTTATTTGTTCTTTTCTCTTTGTCTTGTGTGTTTTAGGTTTATGCCTAATCGTGTTACCAGAAGCAACCAGAACGAAGAGTTAGTTGATCTCAACCTTGAGATTGGAAAGTTAGAGCGAGCTAACCGAGCAGCGAGAAAGTCGGCCAATATGGTTAATCCGCTAGTGCTTATCAGAGGGGAAGATGGTTTTCTGCAAGACTAGGACGGAAATAGGCGTAATGCGCAAGGACAACGACTTGATGCTAAGGGCGTAGTGATTTTTGAACAAGCTGTGGCACGCCATGAGCCATCTGGGCGTGGGCGTACTCTGGGGTATACAACAGGCCAGATGAGTTCTACGCTAATAGGGCTGCAATTCGCCCTCCTGCTTTCCAGAGGAGCGATTTCGAGCTTAAGCCTGCTTTTTTTTCACTTGTGGCTCAGCATCCATTCCATGGTCTTCCCTCTGAGCATCCGATGGATCATATAGAGAGATTTAAGGATTTGGCATCTAGCATCAAGGCTAATGGAGTGTCAAGTGATTATCTATTTTGCAAGCTTTTCCCCTACTCTCTTAGTGGAGAAGCTGCTTACTGGCTGAAGCAGTTGGAGCCGGGATCGCTTACTACCTAGTAGGATACGAAGAAGACATTCCTCAACAATTTCTATGATGATGAACGATCAGAGGATTTGAGAGCAAAGATCTCTACTTTCAAGCAAGGACTAATTGAAGCATTCAAGGCTTCTTGGGTGCGATTCAAGGCTTATCAAAGAGATTGTCCTCATCACGATTTCAGCGATGTTCAGTTGTTAGGCATATTATTCAGAGGGATTGATTGGAGGTACCAGATGGCTCTAGATGCTGCGAGCAATGAGAACTTCAACACTAGATATCCAGAAGATGCACTTGTGCTAATCGATAATATGGCTGCTAGTAACAGTACTAAGAATGCGGACATTGAGAGGAAGAGACTTGGTGAAAACATGGATGGAAGTCAGATTGCTAAGGTGAAAGCCAAGATAGATTCTGTGTATAACCTTCTAGTGGGGAAGAAGTCTGTTCATTTTGCTGCAGAAGTGGAGACTTTCGAGCCTGAAGAAAAGGAGTCAACTACATCAATGAAGCTGGTTATCAGGGCCAGAGGTTTGGGAATCAACAAGGGTATCAGAAGAATGACTTTCAAAAGCCATTTCAGAGCAACAACTACCAAAAGAACTATGGTTCTTCTTCTTACCAAATGCCTCCTGCTCAATCTTCAGATAGTGAGATGAAGTCTATGCTAGAGCAGATTCTAGAGGGCCAACAGAAGATGACAGTGAGTTTCAATGGGAAGATGGATGCCATGTACTCTGATCTGAATGGTAAAATCGAGGCCCTAAATCTCCATGCGAAGAAGCTAGACACCCAAGTTTCTCAAACTATAGAGAATGTTAGAAGGCAAGAAGGTTTTCTCCCAGCCAAGACGGAAACAAGCCCGAGACTACACGTCAATGCTATCACTTTGGGGAGTGAAGAGGAGGTTGAAGAAGATGAGTTTTGCGTTCCAGACCCCGTGTCGATCAACACGGAAGGCTTGTATCGATCGACACAGGTCGAAAATCGTAAAACTGGAGTTTACGCAATCAGTGATTTTTCTCCCAAGGTCGACACATCATCGACACAGGCATGTCGATCGACACAGCCATGTCGATCGACACAGCCCCTCTGTGTCGATCGACACGGGTCCTAGACGAGTCCAAACACTTCGAAACCTTCGGCTCAAGCAGAAGAAAGGGTCTACAAGCCCAAGATTCCATATCCACGGGCTATTAGTGTCAAAACACCAGAGGAGAAAGGGAGACATGCTCAACTACAGCTGAGGAAGTTGAAAAAGATACCGAATCTAGGGATGTTCATTGTTCCTTGCTCAATCAAAGGTATGAAATTCAAGAATTCTCTTTGTGACACTGAAGTTAATGTGAATGTCATGTCTCAGTCTGTTGCAAGGAAGCTGGGGATTAAGGATCTGCAACCTTCGAAGATGTCTCTCGAGCTCGCTGACTATTCTTCAACATTTTCGAAAGGGTTCATTCCTGACTTGATGCTTCAAGTAGGAGATTTCCTAGTTTCGGTGGATTTTCACATTATGGAGACGAAGAATGACAGCGAGGGACCATTGATTCTTGGGTCATCATTCCTTGCCACTGTGGGTGCAATTATGGATTTTCCTAATCAACGAATCTCCTTCTCCAAGGTCAACAAGAATATCTTCTACCCCGCAGTTCGTGTCAAGGAGAATTCTTGTATGACCGTTACAAATGGAGGACAGCGGAGTTCAGACCTTGGATATAACACGAAGAGGATCCCATGTGCTTAACCTTCGACTCCACCTTCTTTGAGATCCGATGGCGACTTGACTGCCTGCAAGGTGAAGCGCAAAAAGACTTTTAAACCTTTCTCCATGTTCAGAATCATCATCCCCTTAGAGTTGAGGGAGAATGGAGAGGTAGTTGTTCAAGAGATGCTGTAAACCACCATGAAGTTTTTCCTTGGTATTGTTCCTTGGATGTCTGGAGCTGGAGGGCGATCAAATGCAAGGCTTTCAATGGATGAGGGAGACATAAGACCCCTCAAAGATCCACCAAAACCTGAGTCCTGACACAGTCAAGCTAACGACTGAAAACAAGCGCTTAATGGGAGGCAACCCACTGGTAAGTCTACTTTTTTTCGTTTTATTTTCCCTTGGTTTACTAACTTTTAGTTTTAGTTTTAAGTGTTTCAGGTTTCATTCAAAAAAAAAAATGTGGCGACGAGACGAGAAACACCGGTATGTCGATCGACACACCTTCTTGTGTCGATCGACACACCCTGCAACAGGTAAGTTCTCGTTCTTTTCAATTGGTGTTTGCTTTTTATTTTCTGTTCTTTCACCAATTTCAGGCTTGATAACACTGGGAAAAATGTTGTTTAAGTCTGGGGGAGGTAGTTGCTAACTTTGTGTTTGTTTTTGAGAGTCAGTGCAAAACGTTTTATTGAGTCAAAATAGTCAGTTGGTAACAATGACCCATCTTTTGGATTAGTGGATTGTTTTTTTTTCAATGAGTGACCATTTTTCCAGGATCGATTTCAGAATCAGACTAATGGAAAATCCTAAGGCTGACCAGTTAACTAGAGACGTTTGTTACTTTCAGCATAATCCGGCCAGGGTTCGAGCTAATTATGTGGTCTCCTCGGTGATTGGTGTTCATAGAGCTTGACTCCTCATCCATACTTGACAAATGCACCTTTTAGTAAAAGTAATGGTACTCCTGTCTCTTGTTCTAAAAAATATATATATAATGATGATTGGGGTGAAATGATAGTTTTTGAGTATAAGATGAGGAAATAGAATTCCAGTGAGTCAGTACTCAAGAAATGATCTCCCGGAACTCAAAAGCAGAAGTCTAAGTCCCTTAGAACGGATGTAGAGGACGAGCGATCTCATGACCCTGTCTCCTCACAAGGAACAACAATAGTGAAAGCACTGCTTTTGGATCTCAGCAGTTTAAAAAAAAAAAAGTAAAGAATCAAATAAGTCTGGTGGAGAGAAAGAGTACCAAAGGTTGTATGGTTCACTTGACATGGTATAGTATGGGAATGAGTTTAGAAGGTTCTTAGCATCGAGATCTGGGACGAGATCCAGCAATAAGGACTAGCGGGTTACGTTGAGAAGTCGTGGATGAATTTGGGAGGCTGCGAATGTCTATGGAGAAGTACATGGTGGTCTGGTTTTGAGTTGGTTATGCATTATGTGGCTTACTTGTTGAAAGGGTCGGTCCGATACTCCAAGGGAAGGTAAGTTTCAGCGTTTTCAAACCTCTTTCACATTCTTAGTTTATGTTTTGCTTGAGGGCAAGCAAATGCTAAGTCTGGGGGAGTTGATATATCATGGTTTTTACCCGTTTTTGACCATGATATAAGTCCTTTTATAGAGTCTTTTTGGTATTTTTTTAGTCTTTGTAGGTTAAAGAACGATTGGAGCTTGATGGGAGCTTTTCGAGCATTTTGGAGCATCGAGGAAAGAAGAGCTGAAGTGATCAAGTCGAAGTTGAGTTTTCAAGGATCTGTCGATCGACACGGTCCTGTTGTCGATGACACGAGCATGTCTGACGTGAAGATTGAAGAATTTTCTCTTCGGCCCACGAAGCCCATAAGTTTACAGAATAGCCTAGTCCGAATTTAGACACTATATATGTTTTTTTACTTAGGCTTTGAGGTCTTTATCTAGTTTTTAATTGAGATTTAAGAGATGAGAGATTTGCAGAGCCTTTAGAAGATTTCAGACTTCAGACTTCAGACTTCATCGATCTAAAACTCTCTGTATCACTAACTCTATCTCTTTTATGCAATTTTATTCATTTATAATGTTTATTGCATCTATGTCTGAGTAAATTGCTTGTTAGGTTTAGGGTAATTATAGGGTTTGATGAAAAATTGATAGGATTGAAACTCTGTTAGGATTTATCTTTTTGTTCTTCATCTAGATTGTTTTAACTCTAATTTTATGATTGATCAACTGAAATTGGATATCCTAGGTTGCTTTAATAGATGCGAAAGTATTATTAACAACCTGATATAATCTTAGATGAGCAAATTTATCTATTCGCAAAGAAATTTGGCTTAATAATTTTGTGAACAAATCGAACTTGGACTTAATGCTTGTCTTTATTCACTGAATTTACAAAGAAATTTGGAATTTAGAAATTTAGTCATAGATAATCTCTGCAACGAAAGTTGACTGGTTTTACATTCGTGTTTGAGTTCTAGAACCGTTCTTAATAAAATCCTAACCGTTTTCTATCTCTGTGTCGATCAACACGGACATCTGTGTCGATCAACACAACCGTATTTCGAGTCAAACATGCAAATTACCCATTGTCTAACCTTTTGTCCAATTGATTACTAGAACTTGATAACCATTCACTTGTTTACTTTGCTGTTTTTCATTCACCACTATTTACTTAGCAAAATTTGAATTCTTTAGTCGATTGTGTGTTTAGATTCCCTGTGGATTTGACCCCTAAGTATTACATCGATCTCTTAATTTGAGAGAGTAGCTCAGGACAAATTTGAGCATATCCGGCTTGCTGGTATTAGTTCTCCGAGCAAAGTATGTAAGTAATTTACACCAAGAACTTGTGGGCTAACTGTCGGCATCGGATCTTGGACCAAGAATCCGGTCCATTTCATCGCAAGTCCATCATCACACAAGGTCCATAGATGTCCAAATGGCCAAGTCAAAACGGTCAATTGTAGACATTAGTTTGTGATTCAATTAATAAATTAATGGTGGTGGTCAAACCTTAGAATTAATTTGTGAATTAGTTCTAAAATTAGTTGCTAAAGAGGAATAAGGTTATAAAAGAGAGGAGGACAAGAGAAAAAAGGAGATCATTTCACGACAAATAGATTTGATATACTAGAAAGAATCATTGTTCTTCCTCCATCACGATTGACTTTGTGTACAATCAATAATAATATGATTTACCTTTCTTCTTCATTTTTGTTTGTTTTATTCTTTCATTTGATTTGGTGTTTCATCAATAAAAGCTTTGATCCTAATTTTATTCTATTGTGAATCGAGATCGTAACCATTTTTGTACTTATAGTTACTAAGTAAAACTTAAACATTTATGTCAATATTATTTGTAACGCACGTAAACCAAAAAGTGGATTTTTGGTACTTTTTGGTTGGGTGTCGATCGACACAGGGTATGTGTCGATCGACATGAGTGTTTTGGACTTGTGAAAAGTCGGGTTTTGGGCGTTATGTCGATCGACACGAGGTTAAATTGAACCGACAGGTTTGGTTTTTGATCGTTCGGTTTGGGGTTTGGTTTAGGGAACCCTAGGGCTTCAGTATATATTGAGGGAGCCGCTTTTGTCTTCTTTTTTTTGTTGAAATCAGAGGGAAACATAAAGGTTCGAGAGAGATTTCGATTGGGAGGGAGATTGTGAGTTTTTGGGATCGTTCTTGGCTTGTTTTTGCTTGTTCTTGAGGCTAGAGGAACAAGGGAAATTGGTGGTTGGCAATTTTGTGGTTAGGAACAGCAATCAGAGGCTGTGTAGAGCCTGTTCCTGTGTTCTTCGCTGTTCTTTCCCTTTCATTCCAAAATCGAGGTGAGTGTGTGACCATAGGGGGTAAAGGATTAGATGGAATATGATTGATTGTGGTTGTTTGGATTGGATTTTGTGTGTTTTGTGGATGAAATCGTGCAGGAGGTCGATGGAACGCATGAGAGATCGAGCCATGAGAGGATAGGCTCGTTCTCTGTTCTGCGATGTCGTGTCGATCAACACAATTGCCTTGTGTCGATCGACACAGATGCATCCTGTCGATCGACACAGATGCATCCTGTCGATCGACACCATGGTGGTGTGTCGATCGACACAAGTGCAGTATGGCGATCGACACCTAGTTGTTGTGTCGATCGACACAGTGCTCCTAGACTAGTCCGTGTTTGATTGTTTCGTGTATGCTTATCCTAGTATTGTATCTCTTGCTTATGCATGTGTGTATAACCTGTAGACGGGATGACCGCGTCGCTGAGTATTTGTGATAATACTCACGCAACTCTTTTTGCCATGTGTTGCAGGTAAAGAGAAAATGTGATCGTGGAATCATGGCCGGGAAGAGGAGATGATCTAGTGTCTCGGTTTCATGGTCTTGAGTTAGAATTGCTAGGATGTAGTAATTATGGAACCCTATTTTATTGTTATTCGAATTGAATTGTGTGAATTGGATATTGTTATATGATCTGGTTTGATCGGTTATTTGATTTATTGAATTGAACTGGTTAGGATTCAGTAGAGTATAGGATCTATTGAATTTGTTTGATTGCTTTATTTTTTTTCCGCACGTTAAGATTGGACCGTTGAGGATTATCATTTGTGATAATGATAATCCGGGTTTTTAATTGGAAAATTTTTAAATTTTTGGGTCGGGTTGTTTCATTATTTAATGTGGTTACCCGGTATCAAAACGAGTCCTAACCTAGTATGTGTATATATATATATACACATATAAAAAAAATTAGCATAGTTTTATATATACTTGGACAATATTATAAAATAATTATGTTGTCAAATTAGTATAGTTTTAATTAACAAAACTAGATTATGTGCGAGAACATTCGTTGTATATGATGTAAACTAAATTTGACTTTCGTATTGTATTAGAATATTAATATCAGCTGTAACGCCCGTGAACCAAAATGTAGATTTTTGGTTGGGTGTGTCGATCAACACAGGCGTGTATGTCGATCGACACGGGTGTTTTGACTTGGGAGAAGTCGGATTCTTGTTGGTGTGTCGATCGACACGGGTGTGTATGTCGATCGACACGAGTTGAAATTAGACCGTCGGGTTCGATTTAATTGTCCGGTTTGGTGGGCCGGTTTAGGGAACTTAGGGTTCGTATTTAAGCCAGGAACAGACGGGTTTGTCTTCCTTTTTGGCCGTTTTCAGAAGAATCATAGGGTTTTGAGAGAAAAGTCTGAAATCAGAGAGTGGGAGAGTTTCTGGTGATTTCTGAGTGGGTTTGATTGTTCTTGAGGCTGGGATTTCGTGGGAGGCTTTTGGGGAAACGTGGAAGGATCACTGCTGGGTTGATTCGGGTCTGTGAGGGACGAATCAGAGGCTGGTTCAGTTTGTTCTTCGCGTTCTTCGCCTTTTTAATCCGAAATCGAGGTGAGTGCGTGACTGTAGGCTTACATAGTGTAAGGAATGGATAGAATGCGATTGCTTGGTGGATTTGTGTGTTTTGTGATCAAAATTGTGTAGGTGACTCGATGAATCGCGACGGATTCGAGCCATGAGAGGATATGCTCGATTCTGGGTTCTGCGATGTCATGTCGATCGACACCAGGGTTGTGTGTCGATCGACACGGGGCATCCTGTCGATCGACACCATGGTGGTGTGTCGATCGACACAGAGTTCCTGTTTTGGTTCGTGTTTGCTTGTTCCGTGTATGCTTGTGTATGCTCATCCTGGTATTGTATTTATGAATTATGCTTATGTATACATAGCCTGTAGACGGGATGACCGCCTCATTGATTATTTATGATAATACTCACGCAACTCTTTTTGCCATGTGTTGCAGGTAAAGAGAAAATGTGATCGTGGAATCATGGCCAGGAAGAAGAGATGATTTAGGGACTCATTTGTTGGCTGTGTTGTTAGAATTGCTAGGTTGCCAGTAGTTCTGGAATTGGTTATTGTTATCATTGGATTGGAATTTGAAGATTTGGTTTATGGGATTTATTGATTGATATTATATGGATTGCGTTTTTATTGTTTCCGCGTTGCTTGCTGTATTGGCCCAATTGAGGATTATTATCTGTGATGATAATAATCTGAAGGGAAAATTTTTAAATTTTTTTTTGGGTCGGGTCGTTTCATCAGCTTAACAATTTTGAATTAGAGATTTAGCCAAGGAATGTCAAAATGGATAACTCGACCCGACCCAAACCCACATGGGTTTGAGATTTAATTGGGGTTTGACCCAGACCCATATGTTATATAAGTTGAATTTACATATCCAAATCTAAGAATATAAAACTCATTGACTTAATAGGTTATATGGGTACTCACATATAAATTAACCATATTATTATAAATCGGACCAACGTTTTCAACTTTTCAACTAACAAATTAAATTAAAATGTATAGGTATCTTAAAATAAAATAAAATAAAAATTATAAACCTAATAAAATCAATAAAGCAATTAAAGCAATAAACCATTGATTAGTTTTAAAAGATACTTCGATCTTAGTTGGATGATGATAAGAAGAAAACATAAATGTTAATTTAAAAGAAAAACACTTGATAACCTTTTAGAGTAATTTACAAATATATTATTATTTTATTTTTGATAAATTTTGTGATAAATCAATCGGTAAATCATGATCATAATGAGTTTATCTGCTAAATTCATAAACCCATTAGGGGTAACCCACCGAAGACGCATTTATTTATATGGGTAAAAAATATAACCCTAACCCACTTAAATTATGGACGGGTTTGGATAACCCATGAGTATTGACCCATTTTAACACACATACATATAGGTTCATATTATTTTATTTTTTTTAGACAAAGATTGAGTAGTTTGCAATAAAAATTTATTGTTTATGTTTCAATGTTTTCTATTATTTCAAATATAGTTTATAAAATAGTTTTTTTTTTATAAATAATACTCATATTTATCATAATAAATATATTAATTTAGAAACTATTAGATGTTTGTATAATTTGCAATTATTTATTTCATGTGATCTAATTTTTTGGTTAAATGAAAATAATTTTTTCCTATGAATTTTAGTCTATTAAATAATTTTTTTTCGGTTCAATGAGAAGCACATCCACTTTTCCCATTTTAAAAATATTAGATAGATTTCACTTTCTCTATATTCTTGGCAATATTCTGGGACATGCATAACCGCTTTTCCCATTTTTCTATATTTTTGGCCATTTCATAGTTTTATTTTAAAGATGGACTGTTTGGCATGTTCTGCCCGTTCTAGAACTGTAAATTTTTTTTTTGCAAACAACTTTCTACCTAATTAGATTAATGTGTAGTTGACAAAAAAAGAACTTCATTTTCTAACTTTTTTTCTTCCTGTCAATTTTACAGTCGCTGATAAGTTCTCAGAACCAAAAACCAAGTTTATAAGCAATACAAAGTATACAACTTATTTATATTTATTTTTATTTAATATAATTAAGATATATATGCGCTAACCCGTCTAATACTTGTTTTAAAATGTATGTACATCTCTAAAATAATTCTTCAATAACTTGTGCTTTCTGTGACACTTTTATAAAATCCCACACATGCTTCTAGTGATAGGATCCATGTATGTTGTCTACAATCCATTTACTAAAACACCATCTTAATGTCATTTGTACGTATATTTATGAACACAACAATTTACATACTTTGTCATTTTAAAAAATCAGCTTGGGATCACTATTGAGTATTACTGCAATATTGAGTATCAAAACATTCCTTAAAATTATGAGAAACTTGCTGCACAATCTTAATAAACCAATCTCAACAAAATCTTCAAAACATATGAAGATTCCTTAAAATTCTCATTAAATACCATTTAATCGATTTTATTTAGTTAATTGTAAATATGAAAAATAGTTTTCTTCACTGTAAATCCGAAAAATCCTATTAATAATTAATATATTAGCAATAACTTTATTGAAATAATAATAAAAAAGTTAGAGGAAAGATACTTAAATTGTTAGTTCCATATGAATAATTATAATTGATAGTACTATTTGTAACACTTGTAGCGAACAACCTACTTAAATTTATGCATTTTGTCTACCAGCATATATATAGAGTACACACATCTACATGTATATACGACTTGTAGAAGCATTAGAATTGTAAATCTTCACTCATACTTTAAAATAAAAGAAAGACATTTGCTCATTACACGTAAGCCGCGATTCCAAGGAAAAAACTCAAATATATGTTCTAATATTTTATAGATACTATTGAAATATTTAAATAAACTAAAAATAATAAGAAAGAAAAACGAAAATCTTAAAAAAACTTATGTTGAAAATATATGAACAAAATTAAACTATTTTTTATATAATTAATAGGATTATTTAGTTCCATCAAAAATTTTAAATAATTTTTTTATCAAATTAAAGTTTTTCTAAAGCTATTTGTATTATTTAATTTAATTGTCGGTTTAACTTAACAACCGAATTAAAACGAAATAATTGTTTAGTTTTAGATGCCTATTAGATTAGGCTTCATGCTCTTACCGTTCTTCATCTATTTTTTTTAGTAGTATTTCTTTGGGTTCAAGTTTATTTTCATATCCGATATGAGACTTTGTTTAATATTTTTTATATATGTGTAATTAAATATAAATACGAAAATTAGAATATGGAAAATCTTTAAGGAAACCATAAATCTCGTGATTATTAGTAGTAAAATGTTTTAGTTGCTAAAATTCAGAACGCATTTATTATAATATGAGTTCTTAGAAATATTTAAATAAATTATAAATATTAAGAAAGAAAAACAAAAGTTTTAAAGAAAACTAATGTTGAAAATATATGAAAAAAATTAAAATATTTGTTGTATGACTAGGAGGATTATTTCGTTCCATCAAAAATTTTAAATAACATTTGTTATCAAATTAAAATTTCACTAATTTATTTCTATTATTCAATTTAATTATGCGGTTTAGCCTAATAATCGAATTAAAAATGAATTAAATTATTAATTTTGGATACCTATTATATTAGGCTTCCTACTCTTACCGCTGTTCATCAAATTGTTATTCTTTTATAGTATTTATTTGGATCTAAATTTATTTTTATATCCGATGTGGTTTGACAAACACTAGTTTTTAATATGTTAAGTAATGTATGATCTTAGGTACAAATTAAGTTGTCTTGGCATTTTTTAAGAAAATTATAATAAATCGGATCATAAAGACTTATGAGAGTATCTTTACTTTAAATATTCATTTATTGTTTACATATCTTTTAAGATTAATTTAGGAAATCACTATTAATGCTATTGAAATATTTTAATAAATTAAAAATAATAAAAAACAAAAACAAAAATCTTAAAAAATTAAATTACTTTTTTATATAATTAATAGGATTATTTCGTTCCATTAAAAATTTGAATAACATTTTTTATCAAATTAAATTTTTTCTAAAGTTATTTCTATTATTCGATTTGATTGTCGGTTTAACTTAATAACCAAATTAAAATAAATCAAATGTTTAGTTTTAGATGCCTATTATATTAGGCTTCATGCTTTTACTGTTATTCATCAATTTGTTTTTTTTATTGTGTTTCTATGGATCTAAATTCACTTTTATATCCGATGTGGGACTTTGAAAAATATGTTTTTATGTGTATAATTAAATATAAATACGAAAATTAGAGTATGGAAAATCTTTTTGTTAAGGAAACCATAAATCTCGTGGTTATTGGTAATAAAATGTTTTTGTTGCTAAAATTCTGAACGCAAATTTAAATAAATTATAAATACTAAGAAAAAAAACTTAAATCTTAAAGAAAATAAATGGTGAAAATATATGAACAAAATTAATATATTTTTTTATAACTAATAGATTAGAGAGGAATAGCCGTCTATTACCAATGAAAATATATTAACAGAACTAAATACGTTTTTATATAACTAATAGGATTATTTCGTTCCATCAAAAAATTTAAATAATTTTTTTATCAAATTAAAGTTTTGCTAAAGTTATTTTCATTATTCGATTTAATTGTGCGGTTTCACTTTATAACTGAACTAAAACAAATTATATGATTAGTTTTGGATGCCCATTATATTAAACTTCTTACTTTTACCGTTTTTCATCAAATTATTGTTCTTTTATATTATTTCTTTGGATCCAAATTCATTTTCATATTCTATGTGTTACGTAGTTTATGTCTTAGATACAAATTAAGTTTTTTTGGCATCTTTTAAGAAAAATATAATAAATCATATCCTAAATATTTTATGAGATTATCTTTAATTTGAATATCTATTTATTCTGTACATATCTCGTTAAGATTAATTTAGGAAATAACTACTAATACTATTAAAATATTAAAATAAACTAAAAATAATAAGAAAGGAAAACGAAAATCTAAAAAAAACTAATGTTCAAAATATATAAACAATCTTAAACTATTTTTATATAATTAATAGGATTATTTCGTTCCATCAAACTAAATATTAAAAAAAAATTATCAAACTAAAGTTATTTCTATTATTCGATTTAATTGTCGGCTTAACTTAATAACCGAATTAAACGATTTAAATATTTAATTTTAGATGTCTATTAGATTAAGCTTCATGCTCATACCGTTCTTCATCAATTTCTTTTTTTATAGTATTTATTTGGATCCAAGTTCATTTTCATATCCAATGTGGGACTTTGTTAAATATTTATTATATGTATAATTAAATATAAATACGAAAAATTAGAATATGGAAAAAAAATTTCTTAAGGAAACTATAAATCTCGTGATTATTGGTAATAAAATATTTAAGTTGCTAAAAGTCCGAACGCATTTATTATAATATAAGTTTTTGGAAATATTTAAATAAATTATAAATACTAAGAAAGAAAGAAAAAATCTTAAAGAAAACTAATGTTGAAAATATATGAACAAAACTGAAATATTTTTTGTATAACTAATAGGATTATTTCGTTCCATCAAAAATTTTAAATAACATTTTTTTATCAAATTAAAATTTCACTAAAGTTATAACTATTATTCGATTTAATTGTATGGTTTAGCCTAATAACTGAATTAAAACAAATTAAATTATTAGTTTTGGATGCCTATTATATTAGGCTTCCTACTCTTACCGTTCTTCATCAAATTGTTATTCTTTTATAGTATTTATTTAATTATAATAAATCGGATCCTAAAGACTTTATGAGATTATTTTCACTTTTAATATTCATTTACTGTTTACATATCTTGTTAAGATTAGTTTAGGAAATCACTATTAATGCTACTGAAATATTTAAATAAATTAAAAATAATAAGAAACTAATGTAGAAAATATATAAACAAAATTAAAATATTTTTTATATAACTAATTGGATTAGTTTGTTCCTTTAAATATTTTAAATAACCTATTTTATGAAATTAAAGTTTTGCTAGAGTTATTTCTATTATTCGATTTATTATTGAGAATAATTTAGGAAATCTCTATTGAATTAAATAAAATAAAATAAAAATACAAAAAAGTAAAAATAAATACGATTAAAGATTTTCCAAGATGTCAGAGTGGTTTCTTTGAAGATGAAAGTGTCAATACCGGTGTGTAGGAAGCACGGTCGCTTCAACCTTGGTATCTCTCTATGTTATGAGCTAATTGTTAAGCTTGCCCAATTTTGTTGGTTTTTTGTAGTTTTGATGCTCTGTTTTTATGAGCATAACGTTACTCTACTTTTGATTTAGATTGATTGTAGAACATTCATATTTCATTTAATGAAAACCACATCTTTTAACGAAAAAAAAATAATAACTTTTTAATCAAATTAAATTTTTGAAAAAGTTATTTATGTTATTCAATTTAATTATATGGTTTAACTTAATAACTGAATTAAAACAAATTAAATACTTTGTTTTGGATGCCTATTAGATTAGGCTTCATGCTCTTAACGCTCTTGATTATTTTGTTTCCTTTTATAGTATGTCTTTTTATTCCAATTCATTTTCGTATCCGATGTGGCACTTTGACAAACATTATTTTTTCTTCTTTTTGAAAAATTCAAATCATAACATATGCAGAAAAAAATCTATATTTTTTATCATATAAATTATTTTATTATTTAATTTGTATATAAAAAATTATCATTGGGAGATCTAATTCTTAAAATTGATTATATGTTGACATAAACGTATATTAAATATTTTTAAGAAAATTTGATTAGTAATTAATTATTTGTGAATTAATGCTAATTTTACAAAACTTTCCTAAAATAACGAAAATGCCATTAATGTGCCACAAAAATAAAAACCAAAAATGCAATTAATTCGTAACCGGGTCGGATCGTGCAGGATCCGTGCCTTTTGCAGTCGGATCCAGTTTAAAAAATATGACGCCCGTGAACCAAAAAATGGATTTTGGTTGGGTGTTGATCGACACGAGTGTTTTTGGACTTGAGAAGTATTCTGGCGTTGTGTCGATCGACACATGTTAAACTGAACCGACAGGTTCGGTTTTTGATCGCGCGGCTTGGCGATCGGTTTAGAGAACCATAGGGTTCGATATATAAGGAGGTCAGACGGTTTGGCCGCGTTTTTATCAGAAGAACAGCAAAATTCAGAAGAGAATCAGAGAGATTGGAAGAGATTTGAGAGAGAATCAAGTGATTTTCGTGTGAGTGTTCTTGAGGGTTGAGAACAAGTGCTGTTCGGGTTTTGGAGGAGATGAATGGCTGGGTAAATCGTGTCGGATTGGAATGAAACTTTGTGGGTAAGTTCTCCAATCTTTTTTCTTGATGTAGGAGAAAACCGTTCGTCAATCGGTCAAGTATTTAGGGAGTTATGATTGTTTTAATTGGGTAGGTTTGTGCAGTTTTCTTCTGCGAACAGTCCACTTCGAGGGAGGATTCCCGTCGAACCATTTGGACTCAGGGGACGTTCTACACACCGTTGTGTAACTCGTTGAGTCTAGTTTCAAAGCCGTTTACTGATTCGGATTTGGATAATCTGTTCTTCGTGTGCGAGGCGTTCTTTGTAGGCATCGTGTTCTTCGTGTTCTTGAGCGTGTCAATCCTTTTTCGACGTGAGTGCGTGACTGTAGGTTTATCTGGGTAAAAGAGTTGATAGGATGCGTTTGTTTGTTGTTTGTTTGGTGGATTTCGTGCAGGAAGTCGATATATGTAATTAGGAATCGATCCATGGTGGTTGGGTTCGATTTTTTGGATTTCTGCGTTTCTGGGTTGTGTGTCGATCGACACAGGGTGGGTGTCGATCGACACGCATTTTTGATTGCCGTCAGTTTGACATATTGAACGTGTTGTTTTCTCGTTGGTTGATGTGTGATGCATTGTCGATTGTTCATCCTGGTATTGTATCATTGTTATTGTATCAGGAGCGGGATATGGAGGCTCTGGTGAGCGAGATCAGTACTTTGAGATTGTGTTGGCTATCAAGAAGACCGACGGAGCGACGGTGTTGGCTAGGAAGTATGTGTGGGAGATAGTGAGGCTGCACGGGGTGCCAGCGAGTATTGTGTCAGACAGGGATCCGAGGTTTACTTCAGAGTTCTGGAGGGCATTTCAGGCTGAGATGGACACTAAGGTGCATATGAGCACAGCGTATCATCCTCAGACGGACGGGCAGTCCGAGCGTACGATTCAAACTTTGGAGGATTTGCTGAGGATGTGTGTGCTGGATTATGGTGGTCATTAGGCGCATCATCTAAACTTGGTTGAGTTTGCATACAACAACAGTTACCATGCGAGTATTGGGATGGCTCCATATAAGGCTCTGTATGGGAGGTCGTGTCGGACACCATTATGCTAGACTCAAGTGGGGGAGATGAGCATGTTTGGTGCGGATTTTGTTCCGGAGACGACGGATAAGATCCGTGTCTTGAGGCTGAATATGAGAGAGGCTCAGGATCGGCAGAAGAGTTATGCTGATAGGAGACGGAAAGAGTTGGATTTTGAGCTGAGAGATCTGGTGTATCTCAAGGCAGCGATGCTGAGGGGTCCTAACATATCCATTTTGGAGAAGAAGCTGAGTCTGAGGTTTATGGATCCGTTCAAGGTTGTGGAGCGGGTCGGACCGGTGGCTTATCGATTGGAGTTACCTCAGAGTATGAAGGCTTTTCAAAAGTCTTCCATGTTTCGATGCTCCGGAAGTGTCTACATGAGTCTGAGGAGGTGTTGGCTAGAATCCCGGAGGATCTTCAGCCCAACATAACGTTGGCGGTGAGGCCTATGAGGATTCTCGAGAGGAGAGTCAAAGTGCTGCGTCGGAAGAGTATACCGTTGGTGGGAGTCATGTGGGACTATGACGGTATTGAGGAGGAGACTTGGGAACCAGAAGCGTTGATGAAGACGAAGTTCTCGAAGTGGTTCGAGAAGCAAGCGGTGGCTTGAGTGTCTTTTCTGGTTTTCAAAGTCTGTATTAGCCTGTGGCTGTGAGTTGTTATGTATTTCGTTTAGTTGTTGTAACGAGTATACATTGGAGATTTAATAAGATGAGTTTGCCTTGTTAAATGTGTGTAAGACGCGTGTTCTTATGGTGTTGACTCGGAGTCGTGTGATGTGATGACTGGTAGGTCATGTGGAAGTCTAGCAATAGAGTTCTATAAGAGTTAGAACTTGTCTATCGGCTAGGGAGGCTAGAAATAGAAGTTCTATGTGAATTAGGGCTGTCCATGTTCTAGGAGGATTTTCTGGGGATGAGGTTCTATGTGAGTTAGGACTTGTTATTCCCTGGATGGCGCTGGGAAATAGGGGTTTTATGTGAGTTAGAGCCTGCCTATTTCCTAGGGAGAGTTTGGAACAGAAGTGTTATGTGAGTTAGGACTGTCTCTTCTAGGGACTCTGAGGAAACACCCTAGTGATTGGGTTATTTCGGATGACTACGAGAGGTGATTTCGGTCGGCTGGTACATATGATGCATGTTACAGAGAGATTGCTCCAGGGGATGTGTGATTCTCCTGGATATACTTGAGGGGATAGTGAGGTTCTCTCCAGGGGATGTGTGATTCTCCTGCATATACTTTGAGAGGCCGAAGCCTCTCCAGAGGATGTGTGATTCCTCTGCAGCCATAGCTCGACGGACTAAGTGTCCCGAGAGTGGGGAGGGCTAGAGCATACCTGGAGCTGGATGGACTGCAATCTTGAAGGTAGAGGGGGTATGATATACATCGAGAGCTCAAAGGGTGACGATCCTGAGAGCGGGGTGGTGTATATAGATATGAGTATGTGCAATAGAGTCTGTAGTGTGATTATAAGTATGAGACTGGATGAACTTCGGGGATCGGGAGTGGATCTCAGGTGGTGCTGACCAGGTTGGGGTCAGGACTGCAGCCGTGGTGAGATGGTGCCATATAGCTAATATGAGACTAGTGGAGCTCGGGGATCAGGTGTGACCTCGAGTGGTGCTGACCGAGGGTCAGGAGTGTGGATGTGGACGTCTAGTCTAGGGTTTTACTTACGTTTAGAACATCGTTTGGACGACCTTGGTAGCATATGTAACGCCGTTGGTCGTGCATGTTCTTGTTTGATTGTTGCGCGATCATTTGGTCCCATTCGGGGTCAACGGTTGGTCGTCCATGTTCTTGTTTGATTGTTGTGCGATCAATAAGGCAGCCCTAATCCGGATCAGGGAGCGTTGCATCGTTGATGTTTCCGGGTGAATCTGGTCGGGTTTTAGGCAGGAGTGTTAACCTTAGTGTGACAGAGTCGCGTGATTCGAGGTCGAATCCGTGTTAGTGGGGGAGAATTGTAACACCCGTGAACCAAAAAGTGGATTTTGGTTGGGTGTCGATTGACACAGGGTGAGTGTGTCGATCGACACAGGGTGAGTGTGTCGATCGACACAGGGTGAGTGTGTCGATCGACACGAGTGTTTTTGAACTTGAGAAGTCGTATTCTAGCGTTGTGTCGATCGACACACCACAGTGGTGTCGATCGACACGGGTTAAATTGAACCGACATGTTCGATTTTTGATCGCGCGGTTTGGCGATTAGTTTAGAGAACCCTAGGGTTCAATATATAAGGAGGTCAGATGGTTTGGCCGCGTTTTTATCAGAAGAACAGCAAAATTCAGAAGAGAATCAGAGAGATTGGAAGAGATTTGAGAGAGAATCAAGTGATTTTCGTGTGAGTGTTCTTGAGGATTGAGAACAAGTGGTGTTTGGGTTTTGGAGGAGACAAACGGCTGGGTAAATCGTGTTGGATCGGAGTGAAACTTTGTGGGTAAGTTCTCCATTCTTTTTTCATGATGTAGGAGAAAACCGTTTGTCAATCGGTCAAGTATTTAGGGAGTTATGATCGTTTTAACTGGATAGGTATGTGCAGTTTTCTTCTGCGAACATTCCACTTTGAGGGTGGATTCCCGTCGAATCGTTTGGACTCAGGGGACGTTCTACACACCATTGTGTAACTCATTGAGTCTAGTTTCCAGAGCCGTTTTCCGATTTGGATTTGGATAATCCGTTCTTCGTGTGCGAGGTGTTCTTCGTGTGCGAGGCATTCTTCGTAGGCATCGTGTTCTTCGTGTTCTTGAGCGTGTCAATCCTTTTTCGAGGTGAGTGCGTGACCGTAGTTTTATCTGGGTAAAGAAATTGATCGGATGCGTTTGTTTGTTGTTTGTTTGGTGGATTTCGTGCAGGAAGTTGATATATGTGATTATCAATCGATCCGTGGTGGTTGGGTTCGATTTTTCTGAGTTTCTGCGTTTCTGGTTTGTGTGTCGATTGACACAGGGTGGGTGTCGATCGACACGCATTTTTGATTGCCATCAGTTTGACATATTGAACGTGTTGTTTTCTCGTTGGTTGATGTGTGATGCATTGTCGATTGTTCATCCTGGTATTGTATCATTGCTTATATCTGTGTGTATAACCTGTAAACGGGATGACCGCCTCACTGAGTATTTGTGATAATACTCACGCATCTCTTTTTTCCATGTGATGCAGGTAAAGACAAAGTGTGATCGTGGAATCATGGCCGGGAAGTGTCTCGCTTGAATTGCTGTATTGTTAGAATTGCTAGGTTGCTAGTAAACTCTAGAATTGACATTGTTGTTATTGGAATTGAATTGGTTATTTGATTTAATGGATTTATTGAATGGTTGGTTTAATTTTTTAGTCGTTGTTGTTCAGCATTGCTCGTATTTGGCCCATTGATGATTATTATTTGTGATGATAATAATCCGAAGGAAAATTTTTTAAATTTTTCGGGTTGGGTTTTTCAAAAAATAGCCGAAATTGTACTCAAAATTACTGAAATTGCTATTGCATTAGTTCAAAATTACTCTTTTCAATATAATCAATTTAGTTATTAGGCAATGGCAATTTGAGTAATATTGGAATCAATTTTGGACATTCTCCTAAATGTACTTCTCTTTTAATATTATAGAGATAATCAATTATAGATATTCCCTATATTATTATACAAAATTTTAGATTCGTTTGAATGTATATAAATTACAACTATCTTATATATAAATTTGTTTACTTGAGGATGAACTAAATATCTAAACCAAATTGAACCGAATTAAATTCAAAAATTAGAATTCAAACGGAATTATATAATAATCCAATGGGTATATAAAATTTTTTATAAATTAAATTATATGAACCGAACTCGAATTATATGAAACTAAATCGAAGTAACCAAACTTACAGTAAATTAGTGAACATTATTACTTTGTTTATGTATTTAATATTTCATGAATAAGTTAAGTAATTTTCCAACTTTCTAATCATATTCATATTATTTTTGAAGATATAAATGTAAATAATATAAATGACCCTAAAATTGATTTAAAATATAAATGTAACCCACATATCTTATATTTGAGAAAAATAACCCAAAGGGGTAGTGAAATTACAACTACATCCTTTATGACCAAACAATAAAACGGAGGCATAATGATTGTTTTAACCTAGAGAAGTCTACTGAGTAATATAGAAGTCTACTGGTAGACTTCTGTCAGGAAATCAACGCGTAGACTCCATGAGAAGTCTACTGGAGGGGGTTTAATAGACTACCAAAGCAGTTTACTATATAAATATATTTTAAATTTAAATTTATAAATTAACAAAAAAACTTTTGTTAAATTTTTTTGATTGATGACCTTACTATTAACAATTGTGAAGTATGAAAAATAAAATTTCACAAAATTAAACATACTTAAACCTACTTAGACAAAGAAGGTTATGAAAACTACTTTTGTGGTTTAGTAGACTACTACAGTAGTCTACTATATAATTATATTTTAAATTTAAATTTATAAATTAACAAAAAATATTTTGATAAAAAATTTTGATTGATGACCCTACTATAAACAATTGTGATGTGTGAAAAATATAATTTCACAAAATTAAACATACTTAGACAAATTAGGTTATGAATGAAATACATACTATACTAAACAAAGTGTTACCAAATAAGGTACATCATAGGTTGCAAATATGTTTTTACACTTAGGGTTAAAGTTAGGGTTTATCATTTTTATATTTAAAATGTCAAATTTGCATAAAAGTGTTAACTTTTGAGTGAATATATTATACGTTTTGAAAGTTTTGGTATAGGGTTTCGAATAATCATTGAAAATAATCGATTTATGTGAAGTAGACTTAATTTAGAGGATGTGTATTTGTTTGCATCATCGAAGCCCAGTAGGTTTGTGAGAGGATGTGTTTTTGTTTGCATCTCCCAGTATGTTTAGTAATCAAAGGTTTCCAAATCGAAGGTCTTCACTATGTTTTTGTGCTTTTATTTTCTTATACGATGTTTGGTTTTGGATACAGCAGACTTCTCTACTAGACTTCTGTAGTAGACTTCTCTAGTAGACTTCTCCAGTAGACTTCTGCAGTAGACTTCTCCAGTAGACTTCTTCAGTAGACTTTCCCGTAGACTCCTCCAGTGGATTTCTCCAGTAGACTTCTCCAGTAGACTTCTCCAGTAGACTTCTCCAGTAGACTTATCCAGTAGACTTCTCCAGTAGATTTAAATCTGCATTTAGAAGTCTACTAAACATGTGGAGGCAAATTTGAATTTTTTTAAAAACATTTTAAAAATTTGAATTTCTTAAACATTCATCAAATCGTGTAGTTAAGCTGAACCAAATTGAACCAATTTTTTTACCCATCCAAATTAACCAAACTTAACCAATGTATTTATCCTACCTATAAAACCACAAAAATGCGGTTTAGTTGAAAAAAAATTTACAACCTAAAGTTACAACCTTTCGTCTCCAAACAAGAGATCTACAACCTTCAGTCTCCATCATCACCGTCGGTTACACTTCATGCCTTCTTTTCATTCTCTCAACTCTTTTTGATTTTACTATCTCTTACTAGCTATTTCTCTATATGATTCGAGAATCTAACTCTTTTTTTCACTCTTCTTTGCCGATCTGCCGCCGCCGGAAAGTACGAATTCGGTTTAACTTCATCGAAATACAGTGGATTTCGCCAGCAGACTTCTTCAGACGATGGATATGGATGCGATGATGGATATGGATGGAAAAAGTTTCCCGTCAAGGCTTTATTCCAAAGGAGATGAGCCTGAACCGGGTAAAAGCATACACTACTATGCTGGAAATACACAGTTGTTTGAATCTCTAGGCAACGTCTTAAGAAAAGATGAGTGGGAAGAGCTTTTATTCTCTCCATTGGGTGTGGTGCTACGGTTCCATGCTCTCAAGTTTGGTTGGGCATCGAGGATGGTTCATTATATACTAACTGCTCAGCTAGAGTGCAAGAAACCCCATGAGATATGGAGTCTGATTGGTAACAAGCCGTTGAGGATTTCATTGCTTGAGTTTGAGGAGATTACCGGTCTGAATTGCCGCTAAGCAACAACATGTAAGCAACAACAGCTAAGTACCACAATTCGGCTTTGTATGTCCCGGTTGGTTGCAATTTGAACAATTGTATTGAGCATGAATCTTCCGTTGTTTAGTACCTTTCATCCTTGCGATTTCTAACCAAGTTTGCCACCTTGATTTCTTCTTCCGACCCGAACGCGTCTTCACATCAGGAGGCAGACATTGGGTTGATGCTATACATTCACCGACTAGGTTTTGCGGGAAAATGCTTTCTGCGTAGGCCCAGTACAAAGAATCCCTTCCATAAGTCGGGCAAACACCGGTAGCGACATCTTGTTTACTCTCTACCAAAGCGGCAATAGCATGCGAGCAAGGTATCTTTTCGATGTTGAAGACACCACATGTACATTTGTTTTGGCCCAAATCAACAATAAAGTCACGTGCTCCTCCCTTCACATGGAACTGAAGATTATTAATGTGTTCCACTTTTATCCGAGATGCGTAATCATCACGAACCGCCAACAAGTATTCAACTGCCCGAGTATGGCGTGTTGTTAGACGTAGAGCATCTTCTCGCCTTATGCGAAACCACCTTCCTAGCTTCTCACGGATAAATTCCAAAAGAAATGTTATGGGAAATCCTCGAGCTACCTTAAGTGCAGCATTGATAGATTCAGCAATGTTGCTTGTCTTTATGTTATATCTATCTCCCTCGAAGTGAACTCACGACCATAGCTTTGGATCCGCTTCCGAAAAGTATGTTGCAATTTCTGGCTTCACAAGCCGTATCAAATCCATGTAAAGGAAAAATCTGGAAATTACCATCTTGGGCGGCCGCCACTAGCAAAACACCTTCATAATTTCCACTTAAATTAGTCCTATCGACCACGATTACTCGTCTAAGATACTGAAAATCAGCTATGGAGGCTCCGAATGATATAAATAGATATTTAAATCTATTGTGAGCATCAACTTCAAGAGCGGTCAATGTTCCCGAATTTGCTTTCTTGATCATATGCAAATAAGATGGGAGATTTTCATATCCATGTTCAGCAGTTCCCCTCACCATTTCTTGGGCGTATATCAATGATCTGTATGAAGTGGAATAATCCAAATTCATATCAAACATCACCTTCATTGAATCTTGTATATGTTTTAGCGTAACTCCATCAATTATTCCGATGCGCTCGATAAATAACCTACCAATATACTTTGGAGTAGAGCGTTTCCTGTGAGCGACTCTGTCCGCTATTGAACATGTATGCTTTTTAATATACTTTGTCACCCAAAAATGGTTTGGTTCATTCGTCACACCCGCTCTGACTTTCCACTTGCATCCTTTCACACGACACGTAGCGGCTAACAGAGTTTTAGTTGACTTGTATGTTTTGAATGCAAATCTTGACATCACGGCCGTCAATCGCAACTCTCTAAACAGCTCATCCTTGGTACCAAAACTCTTTCCGACAAGTATACCATCAGACCATGTCGTTTTTGATCTTGCTCCTTCGCCAAAACAACGCTCACTCCCACCAACACCATCAAATGAGATATCATCTTCATCCTCATCTTTCACTTTTCCGTATGCACTGTAATCTTCATTGATACCAACACCATCAATTTTTATATCCTCATCTTGCCCATCACCAACTTCAACGTCTTGCCCATCACCATCTTTAATACCATGATCTTCTTCATTCACACCATTTCCCATATTATCCCCATATTCGTCACCATCTCCATCCTCGCATTCCTCAGCATCTACATCTGTATATTCTTCACCACCACTGGCCAAAATTCCATCACAATCATCGTTGACATCATCATCCTTCTCCAACCGACTCGAGACACAAAGACGTATAGCATGCATTTTACTTAGCTCAATCAAATTTTTAACTTGTCTATCATTTGTGACATGCATTCGAGGAGTATCCGGTGCCATATGTTGCAACATTGACTCCGGTAGTGTCCACCAAGTCTGATTCCAGCTTATATTCATCTTTGGCCATCTCAAAAAGAACAGTCTTCCTCCTTTTGGATTATCAACCACAAATTGCCACGTCTTATCTTGAATAGCCCATTCTCCATAGACAACAACTAAATTAACCATTCTCTGTAAAAAAAAACAATAGAAAACACATTAGGTCTCGAACATCTGTTGTAGACTTCGTAGTGAAGTCTACTAAGTGACTACTTGTAGACTTCACAGATAAGTGACTTCATAGAGAAGTCTACCAACAACATCTAAGTACTACTCAAACAAGAAATTTGATTTATACAATAAATATTGAACCTAAATATGTCAAATTAACACAGAAGGAAACACATTATATAACACACATGTGGGAGAAAGAAAATCTAAAAAATTCATTATAATTAAGTTTTAAATGCAATTATAAGAAAATTAAATCAGTAGACTTCTCTCTGAAGTCTACGTAATGGTTATTTTTGCAATTACGACAAACGCTAGTAGACTTCAGCAGCAGTGTATTAGTTTACTTTTGCATTTGACCAGAATTTGACTAGAATTTGACTTTTTCAAGTAGACTTCTTAGAGAAGTCTATTGAATAAAAAGGTTATTTTGCAATTGACTAAAGTTTTGACTTTTTTTAGTAGACTGCAATAGAAGTCTGCTGAAATGTGTAGACTTCATTCTGAAATCTACTCAAAAGGTCGGGTTACATTTGCAGTTGACCATATTGTTGACTTATTGAGTAGACTTCCCCACAAGTCTACTCTAAAAAAGGTTAGTTTTGTGTTTGACCAAACATTTATCGGCAGACTTCTAATGCAGTCTACTACTAATTTAAGAAGTCTACTGATTTATTTAAGAAGTCTACTGATTTATTTAATAAGTAGTAGACTGCATAAGAAGTCTACTAATAAATGTTTCTCTTGGTCAATGTCTGAGATTTTGGTCAAACGCAAAACTAACTCTTCCGTACATAACAGACTTCTGATGTAGTCTACTCAAAAAGTCAACAATGTGGTCAATGCCAGAAATAACCTTGCAGTAGACTCTATTTGCAGTCTACTGGAGAAGTCTACTGGAGAAGTCTACTCTTTAAAGTTAAAGTTTTGGTCAAATGCAAAACTAACTCATTTTCAAGTACACTTCATGTGCAGTCTACGAGTGTTTTTTGTTATCAAAGGAAAACAGGTAGACTTCACGAGCAGTCTACTTTGAATATTTTTAAAAAAGGTCAATTGTAAATCTAACCTTTCGTTGACTAGTAGACTTCTGGTGAGTCTACCAAATCGGAAAACACAGTTTTTTGTTCTTTATCACATGCAGAGCTCGGTTTTCAGCTCTTTCAAGCACCTGAAACTTCTAATATGACCGTTAACAAAGAAGCCCAGGCGTCGTTTATGAAAAAACCATTGAAAATCGATAGATTATGAGAGAAAGAATTTTGAAAACCAAATTTAGTTAGTTTTTTGGATGAAATTGGAAAAGAAATGGGTAAGGAAGAAGTTATGAGCTCACAAATGAAGCTGTTATCCTTTCCTAATTAGTTGGAAAAGCATTTAGAGCTTCATTTTGGTTGTTCATGGTGGTTGGAAATATTGATGATAATGACATTTTCGTAAATAAGTTAAATATTTGGTTGTTTATTTTATAGTTTAGAATGTCTGATTTAAAAAAAAAAAATTCAAATATAATGGCATTTCCGTGAATAAGTTGAATTTTATTGTTGGTTTGATAAAATTTTGAGGAAAGAGAAAGAGGGGGTTACATTTGCAATTGACCTCAAATTTGAGGTTATTTCAATAAGCCTCCCTAATAAGTATTCCAATTTCATCAACAAAAAAATATTCATTTTCTGTTTAATTTTAATGTTAAAATTTAATATTACAATCTTTGAATAGTTGTCTTAGGCAAGTCAATTATTACATGTTTGGCAATTGAGATTAAAGTAATCAAAATAAGCTATTTATAAATAAAAATGTCTCGCAATGAGTAAACCCAAATTAAAAAAAAAATCTACAAAAAATTGTGGTGGTGACACATCATCAAAAATGATTTTCAATGTTTCAGTTTTAATATATACTAAAAGATATATATATAGGAACGAAAGATGGAAAAAAGGTAAGCAAGTCTTAGACTCGAACTAGTAATGATTAGAGAAACGAAATGAATGATGAAGAAAAATAATGTAAAAAAGCAAAGGAATTAAAATTAAAGAATGTAAAAAAAGAAATTGCTTCATTTTGTTTATTCTCAAATTTGATTGGAAATGTTTTTATTCTATAATTCTGTGCATGAGCAGGAATGAAGAGGAATCATAAACACATAAAAATTCTTTATAAATAGTGTAATTTTAAGGAATAGAGAGAAATTCAATATTAGTCTTCGTTTTTTCACTTTTAGGGTTCACCATTTGAAAATTAATTCTTCACTTTCATCTTATAGAATCCTCCTATATATAAAAATACATATTTGTTACCTAAAATTAGAGAAAATAATAAAACAATATTAGGATAATCATCAATTTGTAACATTTCCCCTTGATTATCTATTATTAATATTCAAAGATTTATTTTATGAAAAATTTGTTCACCAAAATAATGATTGCAAATTTTGCAATAAACACATTTCTAATTGATGACTCAATATACTTTAATCTATATAGTGATTAAATTTCATCATAATTGGTATTTGCATTTTTCTAAAATTGCTTTATAAATTATTTATCTAACCCAATATGAACATAATCTTCTAGATGTTCCATTTTATGTCAAACAACAACATGAATTGTAACAACCGCGGACCAAAATTGGGGATTTGGTGCGTGCGTCGATCGACACAAGTGGTGTGTGTCGATCGACGCAAGGTGTGTGTGTCGATCGACGCAAGGTGAAATTGAACCGGTTGGTTCGATTTAGGTTGCCGGTATGCGGACTAGTTAAGGAGAAAACCTTAGGGTTTCTCTATATAAAGGGTTGTAGCCGCTTTTGGGAGGAGATTTTCAGTTTCAAAGATTTCCAGAAAGTTTCAGAGAGTTTTCAGGGAGTTTTGAGAGAGGATTTGAGAGAAAAAGAGAATCATTGTTGGTTTCTTCCTGTTCTTATACCTAAAACCTCGAGTTGTGTGTTGTGGAACTCTGGATTGGTGATTGGAGATCCGTCCTTCGTGTTTTCTCATCCTTTTTCCTTCCAGATCTAAGGTGAGTGCATGACCATGGCTTATCTGGATAAAAGAATTGATAGGATACGATTGATTGTTGTTATTGGTTGGATTTCGTGTTGTTGGGTGAGGTTTGTGCATGAGATCGATGAGATGCGTTCAAGAATCGATCCGTGAGAGGATATGTTCGATTCCTGGAAATCTGCATCGTGCGTCGATCGACACAGTTGCTCTGTGTCGATCAACACAGTGTGCATCGATCGACACATGGTGGTTGTATCGATCGACGCATGGCCTGTTTGGGCGAACTTGCGGTTGATTATTTGTGCTTGTATTGTTGATTGCTCATCCTGGTATTGTATCTTTTGTTTATGCCTGTGTGTATAGCCAAGTAGATGGGATGACCGTCTCACTGAGTATTTGTGATAATACTCACGCATCTTTTTTAACCATGTGATGCAGGTAGAGACAGAGTGTGAGCGTGGAATCATGGCCGGGAAGAGGAGATGATCTAGTGTCTCGATTTATGGATGTTGTTGTTAGAATTGCTAGGGTGCTAGTGAATTCAGGAATGTTGTTTATGGTTATTGGTTGTTGATTTGAAATGGATTTGGTTTAGTGTTCAATAAAGTATGGAATTTCTTGAATGATGTTGTTGGTTAATTGATTGTTGAGTTCCGCGTGTTTGTGTTTTAACCGTTGAAGATTATTATTTGTGATAATAATAATCCTAATTTGAAAATTTTAAATTTTTATGGATTGGGTTGTTTCAAGAATTAGTGATAAAATATGGGATGTAAACTACAAAAATTATCAACTTACTGTCACCAAATCTTCAATTCTTTTAGTTTATTCAACTTTCAATTAATTTTGTTTTAGGCTCAACAACATATCCATCATGGATCATATAATTCATCTTAGGATCATATAATTCATATAAAATATCCTTTGAACTGTGGCAAAAACACAATTGTCCGAGCTTAGGTGTTCGGAATCGGTGTTTCTTCGTCGGAGATTTACTGGACTTTGTTTTAGCGTGTCTACCTTATCATTTGTTATTGGTTGTTTCTTTGTTATTGTTATATTTTTGCCATTGTTTGTATTTTCGGTTATTCTATCTTCTAAGTTATCTTTGTATTGCTGTAAAAAATATAAAATAGTATGAATCTTAACATTTTACCCAAAAAAAATATATATATATATATATTCATCTTAGATCTTTTTAACTTTCAGTATGGAATTCATAATATCCTCTCTCAAATGATTTTTCTTCTTAAACTTCACTATTTGGATCAAATATACTCATGGTGTAATTTGTGGATTGACTAATGAAATTAACTATCATTTCGACTCGGCAGTTCTGACCAAAATGGTGATTCATCCTATAATTTATATGATGGCATTAATTTATTTAATAAAATGTTGAAAAAATTAAACTAAAATTTAATATTTTCTATATCCATACCGCATTTATAATAATCACTATCAGAATATTATTCTGCGCACCTTATTTTACACTAATCATAATTGTTCTGCATAATATATTTTTCCCATATGCTCCACATTTGAGCTATACGCCTATACCTAATATCGCTTATTTTACACTAACCACAATTGTTCCGGATAATGTTTTTCTCCCGTACATCCTACATTTAAGTTTTACCATGTTTCTGTTTCTGTCTCATAACTTGAGTCTATCATTTGTCTTTTTACCATAGCTTGGTTTGTGAGGATCTACCAAATAGAACAAGTTTATTTCTTGTTCCCTTTGCTCCTACAACATCAAGAAAAATAAGATCCCAAGTTTATTCCAACATTGCTCTTTAGTCTTTCGATATTAGGTTTTTCTCTCACTCTATTTTAGACCACCTCCATCAAAGAATTCTAAAGTATTAGACAAGTTTTCAAAATAATAGTTAAATATTAAAGAAGTATTAAAAAAAGAGAAAAGATGTCTAAAGTATCTCATTTGAGAACATCTTTCTCCTCTTTTGAGAATCCCTCCACATATTTTATTTATATTTTGTTTTATATAATTTTTTTGAGAATCCCTCTAAGAACTTTAGATGGAGATGCTCTTAAAACTCTACAACGGTTTGATCTCAAAACTCTCCCTACTTTATGTCTTAAATAAAGATGAAAAGAAAAATAGCACAACGAAAAGTCAAATGCAGGATCGTTCTGACAATATTCCAGAATGTATCATGCACCTAAGTTCGAAGCAACAAACAAATTAAGCTGGCCTATCCACGTTTAGATCCCAAAGCAAGAAGTATCTTCTTCCTAGGTCCCTGTAAGAGAACACATTACACACCTTGTAAAGATTTCAAACAGAGAACTCGAATCTAAACATGGAGATGCAGTATCTTATTAACAGTCAACATATTATGAATGGAGCAAAACTGAGGCAATGACTCGTATCCAGAGTTAGTAACGTAAGCTGAAATTAAGTATGGCATATCTGTGGCAGCTTGTCATGGACTTACCATTGGTATGAGCATAGCTTTGAGATCATCATCTGTCATATGCATAAGAGCATCCATATCAACCTGGAAAAGATTGAAAACAATAAGTATCATTGTACATGTACACGGCATTAAGAAGAGAGCGCATCAGCAAATACATTTACATACTTCTTCCACTTGAAATGCGGTCGAATATTTCTTGAGGCCCAATGATTCCAGGAAGCTATCAACTGATGCATCAGCCTGAACCAAAAGATAACAAACTGAGAAGTGAGAACTAGTACTGGTGAAACATCCAACCAATCAAAGACATATTGCACACTATATGGGATAAAATACGGATGGAGAACTATAGTTGGAGAAAATGAATTATATTGCCTGCTGTGATTTCTTCTTGGTTGCTTTGTTCAAAGCTGTTCTAGTCTCAGATTTGGTTTCACCTGCAACACTCTTTATGGCTGGTCTAGTAGACTCCCTTTTAGATTTTTGTGGGTTACTGCTCCTTGGTTTTGAATCTAAAGTCCCAGATAGCTTTTCCCGTAGATCCCGCATGCCCAGACTAGCTCCCCCCCGTCCACTTTGCAAGCCATGATGTTTCTTTTGGAGCTTCAAGCGGAGATCTCTAGGGTCAACTCTGCGATCTTGGTTAGTCAATAAACACAGAGTCACATATACACTTTTGCAGCATTGGATGATGGTAAAACATAAAATTTAATCACGCAAGGAAAACTAAAAGCCGAAATGTACTTGAAATTCGAGGCTTGTCATCATCGAAAAGATCATGCTCCCACTTGTCATCATCCTGCCTCTCTCTGAAAGCATTAGGAATATGTTCATCAGATTTGGTTTCCAACCTTATGCTAGGCAAAGGTAAAAAAGCAGTATTGTGATATGTGGTTTAGACTAGAGAAGGAGAAAAAGAAGAAGCAGTATTGAAGACATGACACCATCTCAAGTCACCTAAAAAAGAAGTGAATGGAGACATGACAAATGCAAAGCAGAGAGCTAAATAAAATCTCTTCAATTAACTATCCATCCAAGATGATGACAAGACCAAACTCTGTTTCAAAATGTTAAAAGTAGCGAAGCAAATCAGAGGATGAGCTCTACGAACCACAAGGGAGAACGAAAAGAAGAATCAAGTAAAACACTAAAGAGCAAACGAAAGGGCCCTGCATCAACTCAAAGGATCGATCCTAGGCCAAAGCAAAACGAAATTATGATGATGGGGGAAGAAGAGTGAGAGAAAATAGAACCTCTTCCTCGTCCCGCGAGTAGACAAGCCGCCACTAAGACGGTTCTTTACAGTTTTCTTGCTTGCAGTCTCAGCCTCCACTCCATCAGAATGCATCTATGGGAAGGAAACCCTAAATCAGAAAAAATCACAGTGAACAAGTGAGCTCGGTCTTCATACCAAGGCCACGAAAAACCCTAACCGGAATCACAGAAACAAGAGGTCGGAACTGGAACATGGACGATCCTTCCACTTCCGATTTCGACTTGACAGGTTTCGGCAGATTGACGGTATAATGGCAAGCAAGACGGAACTATGTAAACATTTGCCAGCACCGTCACTAACTATGTATGTAATTCGGAGTACTGTCTCTGTAGTATCAAACACAACCGGGCCCAATCGGGGGTTATTTACACTTTAAGTAACTTTAAAACAAAGTGTTTACATTCAAAGGTACTTTGCAAATATTGGTGATTTTGGAGAGAAAACGAGCTAGTTTTGGATGAATTTACCTTTGGAAAAAAAGAAAGAAATGTTTAGCTTTTTGTGTAATCTGAACCATTCATTTTCATTAAAATTAGAGGCTCAAATTTAAAATCGTATAACTTGATAAATCATAAAAAAAAATTAAAATCAGATCTTCATCTCACCGTCGTAGCAACACTGTGAAAGCAAAAACTCGATTATGTTTTCCACACACACACAGAGCATATAACAAAACTGAGATGGACGGCAATCGTTCGCGCGGTCGTCGAGCGCGGAGACAGTGGAGCAAGACGAAGAAGATCTGAGATGGGCGGCGATCGAAAGATTATCGTCGCATATATCTGGTTATGCAGATGGGAATGTTGTGCAGACAATTGATGTGAGGAAATTGGATCGTGCGGATCGTGAGATGGTTGTTTGTCAAGCTCTTGCCACTAGTGATCAGGATAATTTCAAGCTTCCCTCCGCGATTAAGGAACGCCGCGAAAAGGATTCTACTCAGGGCTCGAGATGGAATCGAGAGGTTAGAGAGGTTCGAATCCGCTGCTCCTATGGATTCTTCCGATCTGGTTTCTTCCGTGAAACGAGACATTACTGAGGTCCAATCTCTCTGCTCCAACATGGACGGTCTCTGGCGATCAATCTCCGTGAAATCTCAGCACGATCTCTAGAGGAGGTGAGCCAATTCTTCTCAAATCTAAATTCCCCAAATTGATATACCTCATGAATATAGAATAAGGGTAATATATAGATTCGTCGTGTATTGTAAGCACTTTGCATTTATGAATTCGACATTGTCCACGCAATCGTATCCACCTGCTCTTATCCATTCGATACTATCCATATGGACACGTTAGCATGGATAAGTTAGAGTGTACATTTGAGTGAGTTTACAAAGTTAGGAACATAATATTTACAATCATATGGATAAAGTATTATGTTCCACCAGATTTATTCATAAATTATCAGTCCACATGGATGATACAAATGGTCAGTGCTTCGTGGTCATGTATCACCCAATGCCGGAAAACGGAGCATTCTTCTCCGTATAGGAGGAAACCATTGGTAGAGATTGATACAAAATCTAAGCTCTTATCCATGCGATACTATCCATATGGACACGTTAGCATGGATAAGTTAGCGTGTACTTGTCCACGCAATCCCATTTATGTGTTATAACTTATAACCAAGCTATATATTTCTCATTACTTGTCCACACAATCGTATCCACCTTCTCTTATCCATGCGATACTATCCATATTGAAACGACCCGACCCAAAAATTTTAAAATTTTCCCTTCAGATTATTATCATCACAGATAATAATCCTCAATTGGGCCAATACAACATGCATTGCGGAAAACAATAACCATCAATAACAACTTCCAATTCAATAAATCTCATTCTTTATTAAATTACTAATCCAATTCAATTCCATAACAATCCAACAATAACCAATAACCAATAACCAATAAACCAATTAACTACAACTCAAAATTCACTAGCCACCTTGCAATTCTACAACCGCACATAGCCATACGAGACCCTAGATCATCTCTCCTTCCTGGCCATGATTCCACGATCACATTTTCTCTTTACCTGCAACACATGGCAAAAAGAGTTGCGTGAGTACTATCACAAATACTCAGCGACGCGGTCATCCCGTCTACGGGTTATTTAAGTATAGACATAACAATCAATAGAAATACCAGGATGAGCACACAAGCAAACAACAAGAACAACCAATCACGAACAAGTACAGGGACTCTGTGTCGATCGACACAGCCACTAGGTGTCGATCGACATGACTCTATCCTGTGTCGATCGATACACCACAATGGTGTCAATCGACACACTACCATGGTGTCGATCGACACGACAACCCAGAAACGAGCTTATCCTCTCGTGGCTCGAATCTGTCGAGATTCGTCGAGTCACCTACACAATTCCAACCACAAAACACACAAAACACCAAGCAAACGCATTCCATCAATCCCTATGCCCACACAAACCCACGATCACGCACTCACCTCGAAGAATCGAAATGAGAATGGGACCAACGGTTACAAAACATCTTGTACACGACGAACCACTAGTCCAAAACCAAAATGGACGACTGTTCTGGAAACTAGACAGAAACAGCTACTCGTCGGTATGCGGATTGCCTCTAGAATCCTTCTGGTTTGATCGGAAATCAACCCCGAAGCCGACTGATCGCAGACAACCTATCTGCACAGACCCACCAAGTTTAAACAGCCATAACTCGATGAATAATCAACGAAAAGACGAACCGTTTTCGCCTATATCAAGAGCAGAGATCGGAGAACTTTCCCACCAAGTTTCACCCCAATCCTCCTCGAATTGCCCAGCCATTTGCCCTCTCAAACACTCGAGCAGAAACTGTCATTCACCCTCAATCACACACAACTCACAACCTCTCTTGATTCTCTCTCAAATCCTCCTCTTTCTCTGATTTTCGGCCAAAAAGAGACCAACACGCGTCTGTTCCAGCTCTTTTATACAACCCTAGGGTGTCCCCTAAACCGGCCCACCAAACCGGCAATCAGAAACCGAAACCGTCGGTATGATTTTAACTCGTGTCGATCGACACACAACCCCTGTGTCGATCGACACCCACCAAAAATCCACTTTTTGGTTCACGGGTGTTACAATTTTCCCCCACTAACACGGATTCGACCTCGAATCACGCGACACCGCCACACTACGGTCTCAACCACCTGACCTGCACCCGGCCAGTATCCTTCGAGATCACGCTCGAATCCCACAAACCGTCCTACTAAGGCTACCACTCTCGCTTAAAATTCGAACAGATTCACCCAGAACATCAACGATGCACGCCCCATGGTCCGGATTAGGGCTGCCCGATTGACCGTCCAACAATCAAACAAGAACATGTTCGACCAACCGTTGACCCCGCATTGGACCAAATGATCGTACAACAATCAAACAAGAACATGTACGACCATCGGCGTAACATATGCTATCAGGATTGTCCGAACCGAATCCAGACTCCAGTAATAACCCCAGACTCGACGTCCACAACACACCCTGGCCCTCAGCCAGCACCACTCGGGATCACACCTAATCCCTGAGTTCTACTAGGCTCATACTAGCCTCATTGCACCGTCTCACCACGGGTGTAATCTTAACCCCACTCGGTCATCACCACCTGAGATCCACTCCCGATCCCCGAAGTTCATTCAATCCCATACTCACAACCACGCTCAGACGCTACTGCTCATATCTCATACTCATAACTTATATACATGTACACCACACTCACTCGCAGGATCGTCACCCCTTGAGTTACGTGTGCATGAACCCACTCGTCCCCTGAAGAGAACCACCATCCCTCAAAGTACATGTAAGGAACCCACTCGTCCCCTAGAGAGAACCACCAACTCTCGAGTATATGCAGGAACCCACTCGTCCCCTAGAGAGAACCACTATCCCTCAGTATGCAGGAAACCTACCCGTCTCCTTGAGCAATAATCTGATACATGCATCATAAGTACCTGTCGACTAAAATCACCTCTCGTGGTCATCCGAAACAACCCAATCACCAGGGTGTTTCGCAGAGTCCCTGGAAAAGACGATTCTAACTCACATAAAACCTCTTTTCCAGACTCTCCCTAGGACATAGACAAGTTCTAACGCGCATAGAGCTTACATTTCCAACCCCTCCTGGAACATGTACAATCTCATTTCCAGCCACTCCTGGAACGTGAACGATCTCATTTCCAGCCACTCCTGGAACATGAACGATCTCATTTCTAGCCACTCCTAGAACATGAACAAATCTCATTTCCAGCCACTCCTGGAACATGAGCAATCTCATTTCCAGCCACTCCTGCAACATGAACGATCTCATTTCTAGCCACTCCTAGAACATGAACAAATCTCATTTCCAGCCACTCCTGGAACATGAGCAATCTCATTTCCAGCCCCTTCTGGAACATGAGCAAGCTCTAAGCCGCGTAAAACTCCTATTCCTAGTCATCCTAGCCGATAGGCAAGCTCTGACTCACATAGAACTTCTATCGCTAGACCTCCACATGACCTACCAGTCATCACAAACCATGACATCACTAGTCATCTCATAAGAACACATGTCTTAACCACACATTTAATAAGGCAAACTCATCTTATTAAATCTCAAAATGTATACTCGTTACATCCACAACGAAATACAATATCACAATCATAGCAACATGTTAATACAGACTCTGAAAACCAGAAAAAGAACTCAAGCCACCGCTTGCTTCTCGAACCACTTCAAGAACTTCCTCTTCATCGACGCTTCTGGTTCCCAATTCTCCTCCTCAATACTGTCACAGTCCCACACGACCCTCACCAACGGTATACTCTTCCGGCGCAGAACCTTGACCCTCCTCTCGAGAATCCTCACAGGCCTCGCCGCCAATGTCATGTTGGGCTGAAGATCCTCCGGAATCCTAGCCAACACCTCCTCAGACTCATGTAGACACTTCCACAGCATCAAAACATGGAAGACTTTATGAAAAGCCTTCATACTCTGAGGTAACTCCAACCGATAAGCCACCGGTCCGACCCGCTACACAACCTTGAACGGATCCATAAACCTCGGACTCAGCTTATTCTCTGAAATGGATCTGTTAGGACCCCTCAACATAGCTGCCTTGAGATACACCATATCTCCCAGCTCAAACTCCAGCTCTTTTCGTCTCCTATCGGCGTAACTCTTCTACCGATCATGAGCCTCTCTCATGTTCAGCCTCAAGACACGGATCTTCTCCGTCGTCTCCTGAACAAAATCTGCACCAAACATGCTCCTCTCCCCCCCCACTTGAGTCTAGCATAGTGGTGTCCTACATGGCCTCCCATACAGAGCCTCATACGGAGCCATCCTAATACTCGCCTGGTAACTGTTGTTATACGCAAACTCAACCAGGTTCAGATGATCCACCCAATGACCACCATAATCAAGCACACACATCCTCAATAGATCCTCCAATGTCTGAATCGTTCTCTCTGACTGCCCTTCTGTCTGAGGATGGTACGCTGTACTCATATGCATTTTAGTGCCCATCTCTGCCTGAAATGCCCTCCAGAACTCTAAAGTAAATCTCGGATTCTGGTTTGACACAATACTAGCTGGCACACCGTGCAGCCTCACAATCTCTCGCACATACTTCTTAGCCAAAACTGTCGCTCCATCAGTCTTCTTGATGGCCAGAAAATGTGCTGACTTGGTCGGACGATCCACAATAACCCAAATCGCATCAAAAGTCCGTGACACCGGTAACCCCGTCACGAAATCCATGGTAATCATATCCCACTTCCACTCCGGAATGGGCAAACTCTGCAACATACCACTCGGAACTTGATGCTCAGCCTTCACCAGCTGGCACACGTTGCACGCTGCAACCCAGCTAGCTACATCCCTCTTCATCCCGACCTAGTGATAATACCACTTCAGATCACGATACATCTTTGTCACCCCCGGATGAATATACAACATACTCGAATGGGCCTATCTCAGAATCTCCTGCCTCAGATCCTCGTCCTTGGGTACACAAACCCGCACATTCACCAGTATCATCCCACTCGCTGAGACCACCTATTCCGAATTCGTCGCCTTAGAAGCATCAATCAACCCCTGATCATTCTCCTGCGCAACCCGAATCCTGCTCAGCAGATCTGCCTGGTTAGATGCCTCTAACCCCAACGGCTCCTGTGAGATCACACACAACCTCAACGTACTGATCTCGCTTACTAGAGCCTCCATATCCCGCTCCTGATCTGAAGCAACCCTCTTCCGACTCAATGCATCTGCAACCAGGTTAGCCTTACTCAGATGGTACCCAATCTCTAGGTCATAATCTGCAACTAACTCCATCCAGCGCCTCTGTCTCTGGTTCAGCTCTGGCTGAGTGAAGAAATACTTCAGACTCTTGTGGTCTGTGAATACCTGCACCTTCCCGCCATACAGATAAGACCTCCAAATCTTAAGTGCAAAAATCACCGCAGCCAACTCCAGATCATGGGTAGGGTAATTGCACTCATGCTTCCTCAACTGCCTCGAAGCATACGCAATAACCTTCCCCCGCTGCATCAACACACATCCCAGACCAACTCCTGAAGCATCTGTATACACCACATACGGCTCACCCGGCTCGGGTAACGCCAAAACTGATATACTAGTCAACATCTCCTTCAGCTTCCCGAAACTCTTCTCGCAAGCTGAAAACCACACAAACGGAACATCCTTCCCTGTCAGCTTCGTCATCGACGGCGCCATACTCGCAAACCCCTTGACGAACCTCCGATAATAACCGGCCAACCGGAGAAAACTCCTGATCTCGGTGGCACTCCTCGGTCTAGGCAAACTTCTGATAGCCTCAATCTTAGCCGGATCTACAGAAACCCCCTCTGCTGACACAACGTAGCCAAGAAAACTCATCTCTCGCTGCCAGAAACTGCACTTACTCAACTTCGCATACAGCTTATGCTCCCGCAGCTTCTCCAAAACCAACCTCAAATGCACTTCGTGCTCTTCCGGACTCCTCGAGTATACCAAGATATCATCTATGAAGATGATCACGAACACGTCCTGATACTCCTTGAACACCTTGTTCATCAATCGCATGAACGCTGCTGGGGCATTCGTCAACCCAAACGGCATCACCACAAACTCATAATGCCCGTACCTCGTCCTGAATGCCGTCTTCCGAACATCCGCCTCATCGATCAGAATCTGATGGTAACCCGACGCCAAGTCAATCTTGGAAAACCAAGTAGCCCCTCGCAACTGATCCAACAACTCATCAATGCGTGGCAGAGGATACCTGTTCTTCACAGTGACTCGGTTAAGTCCCCGGTAATCGATACACAACCGGAAACTCCCATCCTTCTTCTTCACGAATAACACCGGAGCTCCCCACGGTGAAACACTAGGCTGGATGAAACCCTTCCCCAACAGATCATCCAGCTGCTTCTTCAGCTCTGCCATCTCTGTTGGAGCCATATGGTAAGACGCCTTAGATATAGGAGTCGTTTCAGGCTTCAACTCAATCGTAAATGAATCCGACCACGACGGCGGCAATCCTAACAACGATTGGAACACATCTTGGAAATCTCAAACAACCCGAATATCTCCCACTGCAACCTCTCCAACAGTTTTCGGCATCACTATAGTCGCAAGATACGCCTCATAGCCCTTCTCAATCAACTGTTCGGCATGTATCGCTGAAATCACGAGACTCCCGGAAGTCGGTCTCACCCCCTGATACACCAACCTTCCCGTCTCCCGCTCGAACACAACATGTCCCCGACGGCAATCCAGATGGACCCTGTACCGATCCAACCAATCCATACCCAAGATAACATCGTACAGTTCCACCGGACTAATGACCAGGTCTGCTGGCATCAACTCTCCCGCCACCAGAACGTCCACATCACGAGCCCGCCCGAAAGTAGCTAACGTACTGCCACCAACAACCTGAACTACTCCCGTCTGCTCTCCAGAATCGCTCCGGATCCCGCTACCCTCCGCACACTCCGGAGTAATGAAGCTATTCGTAACTCCCGAATCGAACAACACGTAGGACTCACATCCGCCCACAACTAAGGTCTCTACATAATCCCATGTGCTTTAAGACCCGACACTCTAACGCAGACTCATCATTTTCCAAACCGACTAAATTCAAGGAACACCAGGATTAAAAAATGAAAAGCAATCAAGTCTGGAAATTACCTGTGATCGGTCTGGCGCTAGAACCGCCTGCCTATGCCGAAGTGAAGACCCGTGGCATCGCTGAGATCTGCGCCAACTGCTGCACTGCTGCCACCGCCATCTACTGTAGCTTAGGACACCTGGGCTTAATATGCCCCAGCTCCCCGCAGTGGTAACACACCTGAGCCGCCCGCTCCTCTCTCCTCTTCGGACAGTCCGCCACCCTGTGGCCCGTGCCACCGCACCCGTAGCATCCCGAACCACCCTGACCTCTCTGGCTGGCTCCTGAAGTGCTCTCCCACTTCCTCTTCTGACCCTGAGCAGGCTTGCCGCCCCTGCTCGAACCAAACTGCTGCCTCCTCTGCTGCTGCACCAGTGGACTAACCACCACAGCCTGCTCCCTGATATTCTCTTCGATCGCAGCAGCCGTCTCTACCAACTCCGCCCTCGTGGCAAACTTACTCGCCCTGCAGCGAGTCTTTAGATCAGCTCGAAGTCCCCCGAGGAACCTCCTCACCTGGGACTGCTCGCCCTCCATGCCCCTTCCAGCATGTACCAACAGCCGACTGAACTCCAAATCGAACTCTCTCACAGTCCGACCTCCCTGAGTCAGGCTCAGAAACCTCGACTCCCTCCTATCCACCGCCTCCTGGGAAAAATACTTGGCGTTAAACTCTGCCAAGAAATCCTCCCAGACCATCTCGGCCTGCACCCTCCTGGTCTCAACGCCTCTCCACCAGAGATGCACGTCACCATCCAGATAGTGAACCGCCAGGTCCACTCTGTATCCCTCAGGACACCTGATCGAGCGAAAATTACGCTCCAATCTTCGCCGCCACTCATCGGCCTCCTCAGGCTTGGCACCACCCGAGAAAAACCCGGTGCCAATCCTCTGCATCTGCTCCATCATCCTCAGGTAGGATGGAAGCTCCTCCGCAATCGCCACACCCGGCTGCACACCAGCCACTACCGGCTGAACCCTAGCCACCACTAGCTGCACACCAGCCCCACCTGGCTGAACTCCAGGAGCCTGACTCGGAGCCCGTACCCCACCTGGTAACCGCTCCAGAATCAACTGCAGCAAACCCGCCAGACGATTATCTCAGTCTTAGGCCACACCTACAGGAGCACCCCCACCCGGGCCCCCCGCACCAACAGCTACCTCGTGACCCACACTGGCCCCACCAGCCCTCACACTGGTACTCGTAGCAGTCACACCCACATACCCCTCCTGAAACGCCTGCAAGTCTGCCACTTGCTCCTTCGTGGTCTCCTGGGCCACACTCACGGCATCTAACTCACTTTGAAGTCCTCGCCCACGCCCACCACGACCACCACGGCCACCACGGCCCCTACGACCTCTGCCTCTAGCACCTCTAGCCATAACTCTGCACTCACAGCAGATTACTAAGTACTAGAACAAAAACAGAAATCATACAACACTTACCGTGGAATCTCATTGAAGGCTCGGAAGAGATGATCTATGTCCCCAAACCCACACAACAATCAATCAATTATCACACAATCAATTAATCAATCACCCGCCCTATAACCATAAGGGCCGCCCTAGAACCATAAGGGCCGCCCTAGAACCATAAGGGCCGCCCTAGAACCGTTAGGGCTCTGATACCAAACTGAAACGACCCGACCCAAAAATTTTAAAATTTTCCCTTCAGATTATTATCATCACAGATAATAATCCTCAATTGGGCCAATACAACATGCATCGCGGAAAACAATAACCATCAATAACAACTTCCAATTCAATAAATCTTATACTTTATTAAATTACTAATCCAATTCAATTCCATAACAATCCAACAATAACCAATAACCAATAACCAATAAACCAATTAACTACAACTCAGAATTCACTAGCCACCTAGCAATTCTACAACCGCACATAGCTATACGAGACCCTAGATCATCTCTCCTTCCTGGCCATGATTCCACGATCACATTTTCTCTTTACCTGCAACACATGGCAAAAAGAGTTGCGTGAGTATTATCACAAATACTCAGCGACGTGGTCATCCCGTCTACGGGTTATATAAGTATAGACATAACAATCAATAGAAATACCAGGATGAGCACACAAGCAAACAACAAGAACAACCAATCACGAACAAGTACAGGGACTCTGTGTCGATCGACACAGCCACTTGGTGTCGATCGACATGACTCCGTCCTGTATCGATCGACACACCACCATGGTGTCGATCGACACGACAACCCAGAAACGAGCCTATCCTCTTGTGGCTCGAATCTGTCGCGATTCGTCGAGTCACCAGCACAATTCCAACCACAAACACACACAAAACACCAAGTAAACGCATTCCATCAATCCCTATGCCCACACAAACCCACGATCACGCACTCACCTCGAAGAATCGAAATGAGAATAGGACTAACGGTTACAAAACGACTTGTACACGACGAACCACTGGTCCAAAACCAAAACGGATGACTTTTCTGGAAACTAGACAGAAACAGCTACGCGTCGGGATGTGGATCGCCTCCAGAATCCTTCTGGTTCGATCGGAAATCAACCCCGAAGCCGACTGATCGCAGACAACCTATCTGCACAGACCCACCAAGTTTAAACAGCCATAACTCGATGAATAATAAACGAAAAGATGAACCGTTTTCGCCTATATCAAGAGAAGAGATCGGAGAACTTACCCACCAAGTTTGACCCCAATCCTCCACGAATTGCCCAGCCGTTTACCCTCTCAAACACTCTAGCAGAAACTGTTCTTCACCCTCAATCACACACAACTCACAACCTCTCTTTATTCTCTCTCAAATCCTCCTCTTTCTCTGATTTTTGGCCAAAAAGAGAACCAACATGCGTCTGTTCCAGCCCTTTTATACTAACCTAGGGTGTCTCCTAAACCGGCCCACCAAACCGGCAATCAGAAACCGAAACCGTCGGTCTGATTTTAACTCGTGTCGATCGACACACAACCTCTGTGTCGATCGACACCCACCAAAAATCCACTTTTTGGTTCACGGGCGTTACACATATGGACACGTTAGCATGGATAAGCTAGCATGTACATTAGAGTGAGTAACCTTCTTCATCGATCTTCTCATCTCTTTTGGTATAGCTTCTTCTTCTTGAAGCTTCTTCGCCTCAGCCATCTCTTTTGCTCTAACTTGTTCTTGTAGCTTCCTTGCCTCAAGCCTCTCTTTTGCTTCAGCCTCAGCCATTTCTTTTTCTCTAGCATCTATTAGCCGTCACGTTTGTGCTAGTTTGTCCAGCCTCTTTCTATTTTCTTCAGCCTCTATTTCCTTCCTTTTCCTTTCACGTTCTCCTCTTATTAAATCAAACCGAGTGTTAAAAACTCCTGGACTATTAGTCCTCTTAGCCATTGTGATGGTGAGGGCATTGTTCTGGAAACTCGCTTTGACCTAACCTTCTTCACTCGCTTCGCCTTACGTTCCTTCACTTGGCTACTTCATACTTTTTGGAACCTCCTACGTGACTCTCTAGTAGTATAACACAGAGGTTTTTGATTTCTCCTGTTGAATTGGAACCAAAAAGAGATAGAACCGATGAAAATGGTATCAGTTTTCGGTAGCTTCCAGAATCAAATCGAAAGAAACAAAAACGGAACCTAATTTGGTTTTTTATATTCCGAGAGTTTTTGTTATCTCTCCCTCCCAATCAATACAGACTAAAACACAAAAGGAAGAATGAGCAAAGAAGAATTATCGGTAATGGAAGCGGAAAGTGATGGCTACAGGGGAAAAGTGAAACAAGTCGCAAACACGACGGAAAAATCGAAGTATCACCGGCGACAGGTTTCGCTGTCGTTGATACAGCTGAATTAACCTTCTTTCCTTTCTTCGTCGGAGCTATTTTTCTTTCGCCGACGAAAAAGGAGACTCCTTTTTTTTTTTGCTTAATCTCTCG
The DNA here is from genome assembly GCA_964056655.1 of Arabis hirsuta. NCBI lineage: Eukaryota > Viridiplantae > Streptophyta > Magnoliopsida > Brassicales > Brassicaceae > Arabis > Arabis hirsuta. The sequence continues at coordinate 20,189,185 of OZ053299.1, read as the reverse complement.
GAAACACAAGAGAGGTTTATGTTTGGGTTTATGTTTCATAAGCTTCCAAACACAAGAGAGGTTTTGTCTCTGTAAGCCTTGGCGGATCGCTCTAAGAAAGTAATTGGGGATAAAAAGGAGAAATTTGCAGGGCATCGAAGAATACCCTCTATGGTTCTCCATGATTCTGGCTCGGAATCGCCGGAAAATCCGCCGGAAGAATAGGAAAACGTGGGTTAAAGACTTTGAATGCTCTTGTGGTTAACAAGAATCTCATCGCCTGTGAATTGGATTTGTTCGATTTTTCGAATTGAAGAAACTTTGGTCTCTTGAACCACTTAAAAAAGTAATCATAACTAATGAAAACTTAGTTGCAAAAAGTAACTAGGTAAGTTACTAGAAGGACAAAATAGATATTGCACAAGCCCAAAGTCATCTAATTGTGCAAAATACCTTTTATTGTAAAGACTTTGGCACAAAATGCCTCTTTATCTTTATGTAATCGACCCGCGGAATCGGATCACCAAATGTAAGACGTCTCCTATTAACAAGAGATTGTGGTAAATGAACTCTCTCTCTTTTTTTTTTTGAGAAAATGGGTTACAATTGTAAAGTGAAGTTGATAACAACAAACGATGAAATGTTTAATAAAAATAAACTAAACGATACAAACTCATTAATAAATAATGCAAAATATATTATTTCACACCGATTTAATAAAAATCTTACGACATTATATTAGTTTTGATCACACTAAAAATTGATACAAAATTATGAGTTTACATCAGTTAAATAATTGATGTATTTATTAGTTTTATTCATATTATTTTCTCATAAAGTTTACATCAATAAAAAATGATGCTAATTATGAGATTTAGCTTCCATTGTTAAAAGAATGAAATAAAATCGTATTTTTCATCGAATGAAAGAATGGACAATTGCAAAAATGTCATTTTTGATGTGTACATTTGCAAAAATGTCATCTAGATGTGTCTTTTTGCAAAAATGTCACTAATTATGAATTTTTAAAGCCTAAATCTTAAAATTATAAACCCTAAAAAATATTTTGACCCCTAAAACTTTTTAAACCTTGAAAACTAAACCATAATACAACATAATTAACCCAAACATAAATAATATAATGAAAAAAATAATTTTTAAAAAATGATATTTTTGCAAAGATTTTGAAAATATGACATTTTTGAAAAGTGACATTTCTTACAAAATTCCATAAAAGATTCTTATTTGTTCTTGCCTCCAATGAACGATTTGAGTACTACTACGTATATAAGATCGCTACAATTCTATATTCATAAATAATTTTGTAAATAAATTCTAAGTTGGATGTAAAAAAGTATACTTGAACTAATAAATCAAACTTATAATATTTAAATTTTATTATGGGTAGTACTAAAGCAATCACTTGACCGTTTTTATAAAATTAAGAAGAAAAAAATTAGAGACAAAAAAAATATTCTAGTTAGCCACAAAACGGATATTTAAAAATTCTGCTCACAATGAAATATAAACTTAGAAACAAATTAGAGAAATTTTAAGAAATGCCATCTTTTCAAAAATTTTACAAAAATATTACTTTTTAAAAATTATTTATTCATTATATTATTTATGTTTGGGTTAACTATGTTGTATTAGAGTATAATTTTGAGGGTTTAATGTTTGTTAGGAGTCAAAACATTTTTTAGAATTTAGGCTTTAAAAATCCATAATTTGTGACATTTTTATAAATGAACAACTCAATGTGATATTTTTGCAATTGTCCCAAAAAATTAAACAATATAGTTAACAAATATTATCTTCAATATTTCCTACAATATTTTTGAAAAAATAATAAATTCAATCCTTTGTCAAAATAATAATAATAAATACAGGCATAAATATATCTTCTTTTCTTTATGGCGTGCATGCACTTTTTTTTATTGATTATACGAATACATTATGTGTATTAAATAACCAATAAAAAACAAAAATATCAACAGTTGAGAAAACTATTTTTTATAGATATGCATTTCTAATAAGTAAGTCCGCTTTGAAATTTTTGTCCTCGGGTTGACTAACAAGTGCAAATTCCAGAAACCAATTATATAAGTAGTGAATTTCCTGAAAACCGATATTGTTTTTACTGCATTGATAAGTTTCGTATTATTTAGAAAAACATCAATACAAATTGAACAGTGTATTATATCTCCGAAAAAGAAGGAGAATCTATTGTTCCAACTCGATTTAGTCATTTAGAGTGACTTATATTAAAGTGACAAATCTTATGGTATTTAAACATGAATTTTAAAATCTACTTTAAAGTCCAGTGTTATTGAACTTGTAATTCTAAAATATAATTTAAAACTTAGTATTATTGGAAATATTTTAAGTAGTGAATTTTAGGAGATTTGTTGTGATTTTAAAGTGTTTTAGTGGGGTTTTTTGAGTTAAAAATATTAAAAGACAAATCTCATTATTTTAGATGAGATTCTAGAGTGTTTTAATTAAAATCATAATAACTTCACTAAATCACTTAAAATCATCTAAAAACTCATTTAGAATCAAATTCTCTCAAATGTTTAGATTGAATACATCCCATTAGATTCAGTAAATAACAAATTTGAAAGTCTCTATGAAATTCTACTAACACGGTATAAAGTGGAATATGCATTAAGAACATCATCAATACGAGTCTGACGGGATATTTTATGCAATATTTCAGTGAAAGCATCAATTTTGGCATATTACTACTACTAGTCAATATAACTCTGCTTAATTACAAAAGATGCAAACTATAATAATATGTGTTATTCAAACATTTTAGAAGCGACGAGAGATTCAGTTATTCATGTGTTAGTGGGAACATAACATTTCAGACAAAGTTCATTGTTCAGAGTGTTCAGCTTCCTTGGAGAGAAGACCGAAGAAAGGGTTGGTAATGGCAGATTGCAACTGAAATGCAGCGTCTCGAAGCCGCAAGATGTCTGCGTCTTGGGTCGATAGAAACAAACACTCAGATCCTTCCTCTCTCTTGAATCCGCAAAGTTCCATGAACTCCATGCCTTCTTTGAATCTCCCAACTCTCTCCTGGAACAAGCCATTCGTGAGACGGATTCTTCTGTATTTTTCTTCATATGGGTTCTTGGCTGCGTTCCTCACAATCATGAGAAGCGTCTCAAATGCCCTCCTCGTGATTCTTGGATCTTCATCCTATAACAAGAAGAAGAAGAAACAGTATTTGTTCCCTTGTTTCTTGTTTTTGGATCATCCTCTTAATCAAAACATCATCTTACTTTGTGGTTTTGCCTTAATGATCGTAAACATTCTCTCATCTCCTCAGCTTTGGAGGCAGGGCTTGATGACAACAATAAGATCCTCTGTGATTGTAATGTTAGGGATACTATTATCACATTCTTCAAAGTTTAACAAAAGGCAACAAACATTAATGGAGGAAGAAATTGTACTTGAGGGTCAAATGGAGCAACTGTCGAAGCAAATTCTGTTTCCGTTGGCAATCCAAGTCTACGCTTTCTCTCCAGCTACACACATACATTTAATCAAAAACATGTTTATAGAGATCATCAGTTTTCAATATGAGTGTACAAAAAGAAAACAAGATTCACCTTGTCTGCATCTACTTTCTGCATAATTCTATCCCTTGCTTTTTTCTCCTCGTCTTTCTCGGCTTTCCTCAAAGCTATATTGCTGTGTAATAGTATCCAACAGTTTCATAGAATTCAAAGGAAAACGTGAAAAAGAAACTCTCACTCTCTCTTACCGTTTTCTTTCATTTTCTTCTGCTATTCGCTTTGTCTCCATCATCTGTTTCCCTGCTTTTATCCTCTCCTACAAGAGATCTAGAGCTGTGAATTTTCTTCTTTTTCACGCTAGATGGATGGATGAATTTTTTTGTACTTTTTCTCTCTCTCTTTCGCGTTTAGTTTCTTCTTCTTCTCTCAGCTTACGAGCTTGTTCCCTGAGGATACATAAATGAGTCATTTCTCCTTAAAGAAGCTTAAGCAAAAGGATATATATATATATTTTCAAATGGGAGACTACTAACCTTACTTCTTTTGCTCTTGCCTGACTAGTCTCTGCAGTATCATCTATTGAACTTGGAGACTCTGCAATCTCAATGTTAAATTCCACCTGCAATACCACGATCGATCAAGCCTCTACTTGTTAGGCTTTTTGCATATGAGAAAAAGACGCCTTTCTATCGGAAAAATAAATGAAAGATGAACACATACCAAAGGCATGTTGTCGAACTGCGAATCATTCTCATGGTCTATGATCCAGTTCACAGCTGTTTCAAGACTAGAGTTACCTGGAGATGAAGAGAAAAGCAAAACATGGTTGATGATTCCATGTCATGTATATCAGGGGCCGGGTTTGTTGTGAAGTGGTTCATACGTACCAGAGTGATGCAGAGCCCATGTCGCTCGGGCCATTGTGAATCCCATCTCTTCAAGCTCCTTAAGCAAGCCACGATTAACCTCCACTGCAGCTATTTCTGTGTACCAAAAAACCCCTTCAAGAATTACTTAGACAAGCGAGAAGATCCCCCGAATAAACAGAATTATCATCTCTTTTATTTGTTACCCGTTTCTTCTGCCATCTTTCAAAAATCTCAGAGATTTCTTGATCTCTGTATTGGTGAGAGAAGCAGATGCAAGAATGGTATAGTGGTGTTTCTATACGAATAGGATGTTGCATTATTGAACATAGATTAGATTCCTTGATTAATTTTACATATAACAAGTTTCTTCCTTTCGTTAACTTACGTTTCTTCAAAGTTTTGCAACTTTTGATTCTAATCAGTTCTTCAAACACAAGCAACGAATCTTCTTGCTCTTCGTCACACAAAACTTGTTATGTTTTTTGGCAGTTGTATCCTGGTTTTTACAGTTTTTAATACGGTTTTTGTAACTATATATAATGGTTTTTCGTGCTTTTGTGCCTTTAGTAGTAGTTTTAGTGTGTTTCTAATGTTTAGAGTCTTTTACAGGTCATTTGGACAAAAAGGCAAGAAAACGAAATATTGGACAGTTCCGAAGCATCAAATGTCGAGCAACCGTTGGAGGCCTTTAATTCATTAGATTAAGCTGAAATTTGGAGTCGAGATAGATGACTTTCTTCCAGAAGAAGTTTGAAGTCATTTGGATCAACGGTCAGCAGTAATCATGAATGTTTTCCGCAAAATGACATAGAAAGATCCATTTCATTTTATTAGTTTAAAAATCTAAATCTGTGTGATGTAACATTACTAACTTTAAATGGTGTAGAGAATGGACCAAAACCGCGGTAATTTGATCTCCATCCTTGAGCTTCGGCTAACAAGCACAGCGAAACGAGATCATTTTATATCAGAAGGATCTCTAACCAAACTCGAATGAATCATGGAGCCATCCTCTAACAAGAAGACATAGGTATCCCACTCCACACCTCTCACATCGTTTTAACATTCCATCAATTACGCTTATTACAATTCCTTCTCATCCAAAGCACTCTAAGCCATTCCTTGTCCTATATATAAGGTTAAGATTGAAACCGTAAACTTTCTATGTATTAATCTTGTAAAAGGAATGCAACTTCTGCAAACACCGATTGTGATGAATAGTTGATATTGAGCGAAGATCTCATCTCGATCATCCCTAAATACTCAGGTCTCGATCTCATCACCATCTCGACCTTGAGACTCGTATCTTCTTTCACCACAAAGCAATGCATAAGGTCCTCCCAAAAGTCTCAACTCTCATATTTATACTAAAGGAACATTTAACTGCAAATACTCCCTTTGACACCGGCTTGGAACTAGGAAGCATTGAACAGATACACTGGCTTTTCTTTTGGTCGAATACATTGGCTTTTCAAGAATCCTGATTAAAGAAATTTTTCCGGTTTCAAAAGATTAAAACCTAGGGTCACTAATTCGAATGCAGAATAGTGAGGTTCGTTAAAGGGACTAGCAATACACTCTAATTATATGGATTACAATCTCAGCTAAGCGATCAAAAGAGGTTTAAGTGTCACGATAATCAAAGTTAAACAAAAGGTAAAATCGGTTGTAAACAATAATGGAAAGGCGTTAGATCAAGGGGTAATTCTCAGGGATTAGACGATCAAAACCAAGCAATTATTCAGGTATTCAGATTATGACCAAATCTCGAACTCAACCATAAATATAAGAAGATCCACTTTCGTTGCATCTACAACTTTACAATCAATCTAACACCCTAACTGTCGTTGAGGTTATAAAGATTATCAAGCATTAAGCGATTAGGGTTAATTTGTTCACGAATTGCCCTAACTTCAACTTTCGTTGGCTAAGGATCAAGTCGCCCACCTAAATCAATTCCAGCAATTTACAAACTTTTGATAAGTAAATTCAACCTAAAATCAGAGGCTAGGTGATCAATCTAACCTAGGCAATAAGATCGATATTAGGTGGAAATTATCGAATGATTACTTAAAACCTATCTATGCTTAGTTCATGATATTCAATCCCATCGAAACCCTTAATCTAACAAGGGGATTACTCGCTCATGATTAAACAAACAACAGTAGCAAGTGATAATAGAAACTTCATTGAATCAAAGTAAAGAGATTAGGGTTTAAGAAAACTTCAATAAGAAAACGTGGAAGACAAATCTCTAAGCAAAACTCTAAAACAAGTATTCAAATCTCTCTCTCTCTCTCTCTCACTCGTTTATCTCTCTTGTGTTTGCTGCTGCCTAATGTCTACGTGTTGTGGCGTCATCCTCCTCAAAAATCTAGGGAAAGACCTATTTAAAGGCCCACGACGGCTGGCCCAAAGATAGGGTTACAAAATTAGGGTTTAATAAAAAGCCCATAAGTAAATCTGCTGGGAGCAGGTGCTCTCTCTTCTGTAATAGGTGCTCCCTTCGTCCAGAATATTCCAGAATGATCAAATTTCTTCTTTTTCATCAAATCCAATCCGTAAGCTCCAATCTTTGTTTCCAGCCACTTTATTACCTAGAATGGCTCGATAGAGAGTGAATGACTCGATAAAAACCAACAAACACAAGGGTTAGAATGCGCTAAAAATGCATTATATCAATTCCCTCAGACTTAGATCTTTGTTTGTCCTCAAACGAATTCAAAACCAAGTGAAGGAGAAAGATTTGAAAACGCGAGAAATTCTTTTATCCTTAGTGAACCGAGTTTAAAACCTTCAATCTGCAGACCACATAATCCAAATTACGAATAACAAAGCTTTACCAAAACATCCTCAACACATTTCTCAACCAAGTCTCATTTCCCAAACACAAATTCAACGCATTAAAGTTGCGTGAGGGTCTCGCTAAAGGCACCATTTAGGGTAGACGACGCTAAGGGTTAAGGCCATTTAGAGGTGGAGTTAAAGGTGTTTAAAGTGTTTAATGGTTACCCGATGTTTCGTAGAGAATGCAGGATATTGCACAAAATTGCAAGAGAGAACGGGTGCGTTGATATCCACATTCTCTAAACCACTCTTTCTTTCTTCCAACCTCTCAAACGTCTTATCCAGCCATCATCCATCTTGGGTATACTCGCTGTGCTGAGAGACATTTCCAATTTTACAGATTTACCACTCTTCATCATCTGTTTTTGAATTTTTTTTTTTTTTTTAATATAATATGATGATGAAGAGGGTTTGATTACAAGCGTATGTCTCTCAAACACGAAAATATCAAAGTTGTTGTACATACCCAAGTGGAGCTCATCATCGTCACTCCTCCTCGTGGATTTTTGTTCGACTCATGTAAAACCATCTTCTGAAAATAAGAGCGGGTGCTCCTTCTGGAAAAACAGGTGCTCTCGTTCTTCAGAAAGAGTGATTTAGATGCAGTGTTGACCCAATTCTCTCCAAGCCTTTTGCGCATATGCTGCACATATGACAATGAAGTAACAAGAGTGCAAGGGGCTTGAAAAGAGGTAAGGGTTAAGGAGGGTACTAACTAAAAATGAGCTAGTTATTCAGAAACAACAAGAGTGATAAAAAGAATAAGGAGTCCTGAATATGGTTCGTTTCCCTAATCTAGTGCCAATAGCGAGAGAAATTTTTGGTCAATATGAAACCTGGAAGATGGTGCATTGAAGTATTCCAGCTGTTCCTTGTACCCATGCTCTGAAGAAATGGTCACTAAAGAGAAAGTTAAACATAGATAGTTCAAAGATCATCATAAGATAAAGTCCTAATTCCCTACAAAGTCTTGACTCAATAAAAAAAATAAAAAGAAAGACTCAAATTAGGACATAAGAAAATAGAAAAACATCCAAAATAAACGTGATTAGTAGCAACTCCCCCCAGACTTACTTCACACCGTCTCGGTGTGATAATAAGAAAAGAGAGAGTGAGAAAAGAAATAAAAGAAAATGAAAATGCATAAAAGAAAAGTGTTCATGGAAATACTTACCTCTCGGTGGGCCTGAATTTAAATTTCAAATATTTACCCTGGAGAGCAGGTGCTCTGTTCTGGGTAGCAGGTGCTCTCTGGAATTCGGATCGACTAAACAGGTCGATCCTGACATTGACCGCTGGTTTGTATGTCGATTTCCTCATCCGGATCGATCGATCGTAATGTGGGGATCGATCGATCTGCCTCGTTTATTCCATAACACAAATTTTTTTTTTTTTTTTTTTTTTAGTAAAAACCTGAAAACTCAAAGATTGAAATCACGGTTAGTAATAAAAGAAATCAAATTGGAAGGGTTAGAAAACATACCGGTGGGTTGCCTTCCACCAAGCGCTTGGTTAGAGTCTTTAGCTTGACTTGATTAGCCATTTAGGCTTTTGGTGCATCGCCTAAGGGGATGAATCCTCCTTCGGCTTCGTTTGTCTCAGCAAGGTACAACTTAAGCTTCTGACCGTTAACCACAAACTCGTTGCCTTTGGCGTCCAGCAACACCACGGCTCCATATGAATGGATCTCCTTAATGGTAAAGGGTCTGGACCACATTGATCTAACCGCATAAACATTTTCATCTGGCAGTGCATCATCAAGCGGGACTGTTTCATCGAATTTTAGGCGAGATAAATGATCAACAACCCCGTTCTCAGTACCCTTCTTATCAACGATTTGTAGATCAAACTCTTGGAGCAACAAAATTCATCTTAAGAGCCTCGGTTTCGCATCTTTCTTGGTGAGCAAATACTTCAACGCTGCATGGTCGGTATGAACAATGACCTTCGAACCTACAAGATATGACCTGAATTTCTCAAAGGCGAACACGACTGCCAGCAGCTCCTTCTCAGTCGTAGCATACTTACATTGAGCTTCATCCAAGGTGCGGCTAGCGTAGTAGATTACGTGGAGCCTTTTATCTTTCCTTTGCCCCAATACTGCTCCCACAGTGTAATCACTAGCATCCGTCATTACTTCAAACGGTAGATCCCAATCTGGCAGTTGAACAATGGATGCACTCACCAATGCTCCCTTTATCGTGTGAAATGCCTCGAGGCAAGCTCCATCAAACTCAAACTTCATCTCCTTACACAAGAGTCGAGTAAGCGGTCTCGCTATCTTTGAAAAGTCTTTGATGAAACGTCTGTAAAAGCTCGCATGACCAAGGAAACTCCGTATCCCTCTGACTGAATTTGGTGGTTGCAAACTCATCATCACCTCAACCTTTGCCCGATCAACCTCAATACCCTTTTCTGATATTCGATGACCTAGAACTATACCATCCCTCACCATGAAATGACACTTCTCCCAATTCAGCACTAGGTGTTTCTCTTCACAGTGCTCCAACACCCTGCACAGATTAGACAAACACACGGAAAAAGAGCTCCCATAGACGGAGAAGTCATCCATGAAAACTTCCATAATATCCTCAATGAAATCAGTAAAGATAGACATCATGCACCTTTGAAAAGTCGCGGGAGCATTGCATAGTCCGAATGGCATCCTGCGATAAGCAAAACTGCCGTATGGACATGTGAAAGTCGTTTTGTCCTGATCATCCGGGTGAATGGGAATCTGAAAGAAACCTGAATAACCGTCTAAAAAGCAGTAGTAAGGGTGGTTAGCTAGTCTCTCGAGCATTTGATCAATGAATGGTAAGGGAAAATGATCCTTCCTAGTCGCTGCATTCAACTTTCTATAATCGATGCACATCTTATGTCTTGTGATAGTTCTGGTAGCTATCAGTTCGTTCCTATCATTGGCGATCACAGTGATTTCGCCCTTCTTAGGTACTACGTGTACAGGACTAACCCAGTTACTATAAGATATTGCATAAATAACACCAGCTTCTAAGAGTTTCATAATTTCTTTCTTAACAACATCTTTCAAATTCGGATTCAATCTTCTTTGGTGCTCTACAGAAGTCCTAGATTCATCCTCTAAATGTATCCTATGCATGCATAAATCAGGTGAGATTCAAGGGATGTCATCTAGCGAATAACCTAAAGCCTTCCTATACTTCCTAAGCTCGCATAAAAGTAAGGCGGATTCCACATTATTCAGATCAGCATTAATAATAACATGATATGTAGAGTTGGGACCGAAAAACGCGTACCTTAGCCCAGCTGGTAAGGTTTTGAGCTCAAGTTTCGGAGCTTTCAGCTCGCTCCAAGGGTTGTCAACAGAGTTCCCAGGAGCAGGGAGAGTCTCAAGTATTCGATTGATTTTGCCATCTGCCCAGAATCCAAAATCCTTGCGAACCCAACAGTATCTTCACTTAAATACCTATGCTCGCCTTCGGCTTTTGTCAACGCAATATCCAATGGATCATCGGCCAGAATCTCTTCAATCTCTCCATCTGAGATTTCGAGATCATCCTCAATGGCAAAGGTTTTCCCATCAATGGTCGGTTTCTTCAACATCCGATCCATCTCAAACTCCATAATAATGTCTCCCAGGTGGAGACCGATCGTCCCATTCCTTACGTCAATGATTGCACCAGCTGTGCGTAAGAAAGGACGTCCCAAAATCAGAGGATCCTTCGGCTCATCATCCAATTCCAACACCACGAAATCCACTGGAATGAAGATGTTCCCAATCCTGACCTGCAAATCTTCCAAAATTCCTATAGGCAACTTAATAGATCTGTCAGCAAACATCAATGAAATCCGTGTTGGTTTAAATTTTGTGTACCCAAGCTTTCGCGCAACCGAATATGGCATGAGGTTCACGCTGGAGCCTAAATCACACAAAGAACAAGCAAATCGCACAGGACCAATATCAACAGAAAGCACGAACTTACCTGGGTCCTCTTGCTTTTTAATGGCTTTGTTTTGTAGCACAACACTACAATTCTTACAATCATGGCGCTCTGCTCTGAAGGAATTCGTCCAGTAACCAAACCTTTCACGTACTTTTTCATGGACGGCATCATCTGAATTGCATCCACTAATGTTAGCTTAACCGTCAAATCTTGCAACATTTCCTTGCATTTTGCCTCCTCTAAATCCTTCTGTGATTTCCTTGGAGGTATTGGGTAGGGAACAGGGGGTTTGTAGACACGAGATCGAACCCTGTCAATGATCTCATTCGGCCTTACAACAGTAGAACTTGGTCCAGCAACCTCAGCATCATTTTCTGTTTCAGGAGCAGGTGCTCTCTTGTCCGGAGCAGGTGCTCCTTCTGGGCAGTTTTCAGCTTCTGCCCTTACGACTCCAGGCAGAACTCTTCCACTTCTCAGCTCTATGGCGTTCACAAATTCCCTTGGGTTTGCATCCATCTTACCAGGCAACACTCCCTGTAGTCTCTTGGTTGCTTCGGCTGTTTGAGCGACCTGGGTGTCGAGTTTCTTCACGTGGTTACAAACTGCCTCAAGCCGCCCGTTAAGGTCCGAATACATAGCATCCACTTTCGTGTTGATCTCAGTAGCACACTTCTGCTGATTAGCCATTAGTTGCTACATCATTCCTTTCAACTCATCCTGAGAAGTGCTTCCGGAGCTCGCAGGAGCCTGAAAGTTAGAGAACTGCGGTTTCTGACCTTGGAAAGGGAGGAACGTCTTGCCTTAGAAGTTCTGAGGGTAGGTCTTCTGGAAACCTTGATCCTGAGGTTTTGGGTTTTGGGAGTTGGTTTGCTGCGGGTAAACCTGATCCTGTGGGGTCTTAACATTCGTACTCCTATAGGAGAGGTTCGGGTGGCTCCTATGATTCTGGTTGAACCCACGGTTTCGTATAAACTCTTGACCATTCACATAGATAACCTCCTGCTGATCATTATCTCTTTCTCAACCATCTCCTCAGCGAGTGTTTCACCATTCTCATCTGCAAAGTGAACCATCCTTTGGTTCGCTTTGAGCAACAAGTTGATCTTGGCCGTAAGGTCATCGATCTTGGTGGAATCCGTTCCATTGGAGTTTGCAGTCCTGTCGTATTCCTGGGACTTGTTGCTTGAACTCATAGCCAAGTTCTCAATCAATTTATACGCACCTTCTCTGGTATTGGTCATGAAATCGCCGTCACTTGCAGCATTAAGAGCATTCCTATAGTCCTAGTCCACGCCATCGTAGAAAATACCAAACAGATTCTCATCAGAAAAACCATGGTGTGGGCATTCTCTCTTATACTCCTTAAACCTTTCCAATGCCTCACAGAAGGACTCTCCAGAATGTTGGTGGAAGGAGGATATCTTGTTCCTTAAACTCGCGGTTTTGGATTTTGTGTAGAAGTGGTCCAAAAACGCAGCTCTACATTGCGCCCAAGTCGTAATGGATCCAGCAGGTAAAGACTTAAGCCAACGAGAAGCTTTGTTCGCGAGTGAAAACGGAAACAGCTTGCATTTTACGAAATCCGGGTTCATCCCATTAGAGCTTGTCGTGGAGCAAATCTCCTCGAAATTCTCTATATGGTCCATCGGGATTTCAGCAGGCAGTCCGTGGAATAAATGTTGCTTAACTAGCGATATCATTTGCGGTTTGATATCATAGTCATTCCTTTCAACAGCGGGAGGAACTATCGCAGCTCGGTTTCGGTAATAGGCATGGGGATTGTCCATATCCCTTATGGTTCGTTGCTGCTCACGCGCGCGTTGTTGCTGCTGTTCGCGCGTGCTGCTGTTGCATCTGAGCCATCTGCTCTTACAACCTTTGCAGCTCAGCTGCCATGTCGTTGTCGCCTTGATCGCTCATATCAGCGGGATTAGGCCTTTGTCATCTGTTTTCTCGTTCAAGTCTCGCAAGCTCAGGGTTACTCAAAGTGACGAGGGGAGTTTGAAGATTTCTCTTTGTTGTCCTTGAGTTCATACACCTGAAACACACGCAAGAGAAACAAAAGAACGAGATTAGTGCTTAGTCTAAAATCGTAAACGAAAATTAGAGGTATCGAGTTGTTCCCCGTCGCAACGGCGCCAATTTGATAAAAAGGGGTTTTACCGGTTTCAAAAGATTAAAACCTAGGGTCACTAATTCGAATGCAGAATAGTGAGGTTCGTTTAAGGGACCAACAATACACTCTAATCCTATGGATTACAATCTCAGCTAAGCGATCAAAAGAGGTTTAAGTGTCACGATAATCAAAGTTAAACAAAAGGTAAAATCGGTTGTAAACAATAATGGAAAGGCGTTAGATCAAGGGGTAATTCTCAGGGAGTAGACGACCAGAACCAAGCAATTATTCAGGTACTCAGATTATGACCAAATCTCGAACTCAACCATAAATATAAGAAGATCCACTTTCGTGGCATCTACAACTTTAACAATCAATCTAACACCCTAACTGTCGTTGATGTTATAAAGATTATCAAGCATTAAGCGATTAGGGTTAATTTGTTCACGAACTGCCCTAACTTCAACTTTCGTTGGCTAAGGATCAAGTCGCCCACCTAAATCAATTCCAGCAATTTATAAACTTTTGATAAGTAAATTCAACCTAAAATCAGAGGCTAGGTGATCAATCTAACCTAGGCAATAAGATCGATATTAGGTGGAGATTATCGAATGATTACTTAAAACCTATCTATGCTTAGTTCATGATATTCAATCCCATCGAAACCCTTAATCTAACAAACGGATTACTCGCTCATGATTAAACAAACAATAGCAGCAAGTGATAAGAGAAACTTCATTGAATCAAAGTAAAGAGATTAGGATTTAAAAAAACTTCAATAAGAAAACGTGGATGACAAATCTCCAAGCAAAACTCTAAAAACAAGTATTCAAATCTCTCTCTTTCTCACTCGTTTATCTCTCTTGTGTTTGCTGCTGCCTAATGTCTGCGTGTTGTGGCGTCATCCTCCTCAAAAATCTAGGAAAAGACCTATTTAAAGACCCACGGCGGCTGGCCCAAAGATAGAGTTACAAAATTAGGGTTTAATAAAAAGCCCATAAGTAAATCTGCTGGGAACAGGTGCTCCCTCTTCTGTAATAGGTGCTCCTTTCGTCCAGAATATTCCAGAATGATCAGATTTCTTCTTTTTCATCAAATCCAATCCGTAAGCTCCAATCCTTGTTTCCAGCCACTTTATTACCTAGAATGACTCGATAGAGAGTGAATGACTCGATAAAAACCAACAAAACAAGAGTTAGAATGCACTAAAAACGCATTATATCAAATCCTTTTCCTTTACCTACACTACACGCCTAATGGTATTCTTTAAGATCTGATCAAACCGGGCTTTGGTCTTTGGCCATAATCGACATGCCTACCTATGGAGGAGACAAATCATGTCAATGTTGATGAATAGAAAGACTAGGCTTGTCAACCAGATTACGTAATAAGGCATGCTAAAATCAGGCGATGTCAAAGGCACGAGCAATACTTCTGTGTAAGACTGCACCAACGACTTTCCTGCAACAAGACAAGACAAGCTAATTTGTTGTATTTGAATAGGCAACAACAATGGCAGAAACATGAATCATTTCGTGTCTCTACCTTGGGTTTTGATAACAAAGGCGAGTTGCTTGATTCTTCTTGGAAATCTAATCTTGTATGATGATTAGGAAAGCGGATCAGAGCCGATGGGATGTCAAATCCTTGATTAGCATCCGGAGGATATTCATCAATACGTAGGAACCCCTGTTGACCAATTTTCACAACTCAAATCAATCGAATTGAGATAAGTACGATCCAATTATGCTGGAGCTGAGAAAGAAAGTAAACAATGAGGCTTGAAGAAGAACAAGAGATTATTTACCTTATCAAATTCTAATAATATTGCAGCGGATATCACTCCGCAAGGTAGTTCCAACATCATCTCCATCACACCAGGTGACACCTTATCTCTAGATGGCGAGACTTTGATCTTCTTCACGACATGACTTGCTGTCTTTTGTTTCTGGTCCACAAATACTTGTAGAGTGTGATAATAAACCTTAACATACCACGGGATAATCTGGAAAACTTTGGCCTGTAGTGTGCAGGGACCATCAGAGAGATCTCTGCCCGATAATTTCTCAAACGATTGAGTCAATTTCAGTGAGATAGCTATTGCAACCCTTTCATTCCCACTACCCATCAAGAAGAGATTTGCAAGTAATGGAGCTTGTCGGCATGACCATTTTGAAGGAAGCTTCCAAGTAAAGGCGAGAGCAAATGGCTTGCTGTCACCATATTTGTCGATATCGAACACAAAAAGAAAGCTGTTGATTTCATAAAGAATACTGTCTGGCTTGATAGACAATTCATATCCTGCATTCTTCCAGGGGCTGTATGTTTCATTTTCATGATTTGTAAGACCCTCTACTTGAACATAAACTTTACTCGACTTGGCAAGAACACATCTTCTAACAGCTTCTCTCTCGAAAAGAGAACCAAGGGACCAGCTTGGCTGTATACTCGTTTCACCGGAACCAGCATCAGGCTGTAGTACAACAGTAAGCGTCTGCTCGAGCACAATAACAGAATCCAATCCCTCTTGTCCAAATTTAATGGTATTTAAAAGCAATCTATGGGAATGATAAAACGCTCGGTAAATAGATGATCTGTGCATTAATGTAGATAGTCCATCCTTGTCTCTACACGGAGGAAGTTTGAGCCAAGGCGTCAAGTTCTCAGTACAAACAGCTTCACGTGGCAGCAAACCATATCTCTGCTTGTTTGAGTTTGGACCAAACCCCCATGACAGGGAAGCAAATGAAGCCGAAGATTCGAGAATGTTGATGGAAGCACAAAAAGGCCCTGACAGGCAATGGTTAAGTTCTTCCAACAAGTATCAACCTGAGACAGAGGAACATCAAAAACAGCTCAAAGCTCGACTCCAACAGGTTTTGCATTCATACTTGATAACGGGTCAAATCCACCCCATTGTTCGTGGTTCCAACGACCCTGAGTAAAAGATAGTTCCATCTCTTTGACCCTAAACTTGTGAACCTGTTCCAGAATTCAAGATTTCAGAAAGGATAAGAAGGAAAGAAAAACCGAAATGGTCAAGAAACATAAACACTAAAAACAGGAAACATGTTACATCCATTGAAACAAAAACAAATATAATGTTTTACCAGCTGAGAGATAGCTTTTGGGAAGAGATGGAGATGGCGGCCATGGGAGTTTGACGGAGAAGGAGCTCGAGTCTCGAAATGGAAGTGAGCTAGCACTTTTCGATTAGGCAAAGGCTTCAACAACAATTCTTCGTTGAATTCTTCAGTATCTTTAGACTCGAAAGCAAACGCAACCAAAAATGCTTGAAAAAGTAACAAAGTCAGCAAGAGGATCGATAGTCTGGCCATAGATGGATCAAAACAGGGACTGATGCTTTTGAGGCCTAAAAGCTGAATGGTATAGCGATGTTAGAAACTAGTTACAGAAACAAAGACGCTTGAAAGCAAAATCTTAAAATTTGTAGAACGGAACAGTCAATTGATGTCTAAGCATGAATTCCAAGCAAGACCTAACAAGCTTGTGTTCTTTAACAAATAAACAAAAAGAAAAGAAAAGGAGTTTATATGTTGGGTATTTTGTCGAACGACTTATGTGGGTATGTAAAAGGAGAGAGCTTTACCATAAATCTCATGAATTTTACCTAAAACACCAATCTTTCCCCCTATTTGTGAAAATGTGTAGCTCGAAATCTACTTACTCACTGTGGGTGACCACCATAAGCCCATCTCAATTCTCAAGCATTTTTCTTTATGAGAACAAATATTTCTGTTGAATAAAAAATTCAACCGTTGAATCCATATAACGAAGGTGTTGAAACATGACATGACATTAAACATGTTGAATAAATTCAACTAGTTAAAAAACCAAAAAAGAGAAGAATCGCAGTCACATAGACCAATAAGAGAGAAAAGTGATTGATAAAAACCTGCGTAACAATTGTTGCAAGGAAAGAGCCACATGTCTTATTTCGATTTGATTCTTTCATTTTTGAGATTTTTATCTCATCTCTTATCTTTGAAAATCATTTTTATTTTTTATATAAATTATATCAAAATTCATTATTTTTTGTATTAGATAAATAGAGATTTCTTTCATTTAATTTGAACACAGAAATTTTTTCTTTTTTTCCCCTTAATTTTCTTATTATCCTTCTATAAAATCTCTATTTTAACATATATATATAGTAAGATGGATTCCAACAATAACCTTTTTCTCACCCAAAATTCTACTAATTCTCCTTTTTCCACCCAAATCATAATAATTATCAATTTTAAAATCATTCTTCCAACCAACCACAACCCCAAAATACACCAAATTATGGTTTGCACCAAATTTCACGATGTCGTCAGCTGTTCCTAGTTATCATCCATATCATCCATACTATGGATTGATAAGGCCATATTCATCTCAAGCACTAGATTTTCCAGAATTTTCAACACAAATTACTCTTGATGGCGAGAGTGGTGCTAATGAGACCACTCCAACTAAAGATGACTCAACTCCTTCTCGCAAGAAAAGCTTCAAATGGACCACCGATCAAAATTTGGTGCTACTTAGCAGATGGTGTAAATATGGAACAGACAGTGTTGTTGGAAAAAACCAAAAAAGTGAAGCATTTTGGGGTAAAATTGCTGACTACTGTAATGAGCATTGTTCATTTCATTCTTCGCACAATGGATCTTCATGCAAAAATCATTTCAACTACATAAACAAAATATTGGACAAATGGATTGGTGTTTATGATAACGCTAAGTGTATGCAACAAAGTGGATAGTCAGAGAATGATGTATTGACAAAGGCACATGAATTGTATTCAAATGGTATGAATAGTCATTTCAATTTAATGTCAGAATGGCAAGCTGTTCGTGATCAACCACGCTATGGTAGTCAAGTAGGAGCAAATACTGGCTCTGGGAACAGTGGATCTAAGAGAGCCCACGAGAGTGAAGCAAGTGACTCAAACTCTACAGGATCCAGTGTTCGCCTAGTAGGAAGGGAAGCTGCTAAAAAAATCAAAAAAAGGTAAGGAAGCGGCCTTAGAAGTAGTCAACGAAGAGTGGAATGAATTTAAACAATTCAAGGAGCAAGAATTGGAACGACTAGATAAAATAGCCATAAAGCAAGAAAAGTTAAACCAATCGATGAAAGAAAAGACTAAAAATAAGAAAATGAAGATGTATTTGAAGTTAAGTGAAAAGGAACATCTCAATGACCGTAGCAAAGAGCTATTGGAGAAGTTGTCCCACGATCTATTTGAAAATTAATTATTGTCAAGTGGTTGTCTGTATTTTGTCTTCTGTTTCAATGTTTGTGGTCAACTGTATGTTTGTATTTTGTCACTTTCTTCTTTAATAAATCGTGTTTGTCTTTTTATGCTTTAACTAGATTCTCATCCGCACTTTGTGCAGGAATATTCATTGTATATGATGTAAACTAAACTTGGCTTTCGTATTGTATTGGAATATTAATATCAGCTTAACAATTTTGAATTAGGGGTTTAGCCAAAGAGTGTCAAAATGGGTAACTCGACCCGACCCAAACCCATATGGATTTGAGATTTAATGGGGGTTTGACCCGAACTCATATGTTATATGAGTTGAATTTACATATCCAAATATAATTATATAAAACTCATTGACTCAATGAGTTATATGGGTTACTCACATATAAATTAAAATATAAGAATAAAAGAATAGATAAATCAAAACAATCTATATTATTATAAATCGGACCAACATTTTCAACTTTTCAACTAACAAATTAAATTAAAATGTGTATGTATCTTAAAATAAAATAAAATAAAAATCATAAACCTAATAAAATCAATAAAGATTGAGTAGTTTCTAATAAAAATTTATTATTTATGTTTCAATGTTTTCTATTATTTCAAATATAGTTTATAAATAGATAAGTAACTTCATCATCCCTTTATGTATAGATAAGTAACTTCATCATCCCTTTATGAATCTAGTTTGCAGATAGCTTCATCATCCCATTATGTATAATTAAATATAAATAAGTAACTTCGAATATGGAAAATCTTATTGTTAAGGAAACCATAAGACTCGTGATTATTGGTAATAAAATATTTTAGTTGATAAAATTTTGAACGTATTTATTATAATATGAGTTTATAGATATATTTAAATAAATTAAAAATACTAAGAAAGTAAAATGAAAATCTTAAGGTAAACTAATGTTAACAATATATAAACAAAATTAAAATATTTTTCATATATTAAAATTTTATGTTCTTAGAAATAAATTGGGTTTGTTGGCACTTTTTCAAAGAATTATAATAAATCGGATCCTAAAGATTTTATAAGATTATCTTACTTTTAATATCCATTTATTGTTTAGATTTAATGTTAAGATTAATTTAGGAAATCACTATTAATGCTATTGAATAGAATAAAATAAAAATAGAAAAAACAAAAATCTTTAAAAGCAATAATGTTGAAAATATATTAATAAAATTAATTTATGGTCCGTTAATTTATTTATAATTAATTAGATTATTTCGTTTCATCAAAATTTTAAATAACTTCTTTTTTTATAAAATTAAAGTTTTGATAAAGTTATTTCCATTACTTGATTTAATTATGCGGTTTAACTTAATAACCAAACTAAATGTTTAGTTTTAGATGCCTATGAAATTAGGCTTCCTACTTTTACAGTTCGTGATCATTTTTGTGATTTTTATAATATGTGTTTGGTTCCAAATTCGTTTTCATATCCGATGTGGGACTTTTACAAACACTGATTTTTCATATTGTTATGCTCAAAATTGCCCTGAGCTACTCTCTCAAATTAAGAAATCGATGTAATACTTAGGGGTCGAATCCACAGGGAATCTAAAAACACAATCGACTAAAGAATTCAAATTTTGCTAAGTAAATAGTGGTGAATGAAAAACAGCAAAGTAAACAAGTGAATGATTATCAAGTTCTAGTAATCAATTGGACAAAAGGTTAGGCTATGGGTAATTCGCAGGTTTGACTCGAAATACGGTCGTGTCGATCGACACAGATGTCCGTGTCGATCGACACAGAGATAGAAAACAGTTAAGATTTTATTAAGAACGGTTCTAGAACTCAAACACGAATGTAAAACCAATCAACTTTTGTTGCAGAGAATTATCTATGACTAAATCCCTAAATTCTAAATTTCTTTGTAAATTTAGTCAATAAAGATAAGCATTAAGTTCAGGTTCGATTTGTTCACAACATTACTAAGCCAAATTTCTTCGCGAATAGATAATTTTGCTCATCTAAGATTATATCAGGTTGTTAATAATACTTTCGCATCTATTAAAGCAACCTAGGATATCCAATTTCAGTTGATCAATCCTAAAATCATAGTTAAAACAATCTAGATGAAGAACATAAAGATAAATCCTAACAGAGTTTCAATCATATCAATTTCTCATCAAACCCTAGAATTACCCTAAACCTAACAAGCAAACTACTCAGACATAGATGCAGTAAACATTATGAATGAATAAAATTGCATAAAAGAGATAGAGTTAGTGATATAGAGAGTTTTAGATCGATGAAGTCTGAAGTCTGAAATCTCCTAAAAGCTCTGCAAATCTCTCCTCTCTCAAATCTCAATTAAAAACTAGATAAAGACCTGAAAGCCTAAGTAAAAAAACATATATAGTGTCTAAAATTCGGACTGGGTTTTTCTGTAAACTTATGGGCTTCATGGGCTGAAGAGCAAATTTTTCAATCTTCACGTCAGACATGCTCGTGTCGATCGACACACAGGACCGTGTTGATCGACACATCCTTGAAAACTCGACTTTGACTTGATCACTTCAGCTCTTCTTTCCTCGATGCTCCAAAATGCTCCAAAAGCTCCCATCAAGATCTAATCGTCCTTTAACCTACAAAGACTCAAAAAGACTCGAAAAATACCAAAAAGACTCTATGAAAAAGGACTTATATCATGGTCAAAAACGGGTAAAAACTATGATATATCAACTTCCCCAGACTTAACATTTGCTTGCCCTCAAGCAAAACATAAACTAAGAATGTGAAAGAGGTTTGAAAACGCAGAAACTTACCTTCCCTTGGAGTACCGGACCGACCCTTTCAACAAGTAAGCCACATAATGCATAACCAACTCAAAACCAGACCACCATGTACTTCTCCATAGACATTCGCAGCCTCCCAAATTCATCCATGACTTCTCAACATAACCCGCTAGTCCTCATTGCTGGGTCTCGTCCCAAATCTCGATGCCAATAACCTTCTAGACTCATTCCCACATGATGTGCATAAAACTTCTATGTAGGGTTTATGCAATTAGGTCTTTAAATTTATAACCCTAGGGAACTGCAAGTGCACATTTAAGACAATTGCAGTACTTAGGGATCGTTCCACTGAGGACTAAGTGATGAATGCACTACAAACCTATATGATTCAGATTAAGCTAAGGGAACATATTATTTGGTTTTTGGGGTTTTATGGAAGCAAATAACAAAGCAATAAAAGTAAAAGGATAGATATCAATTTAGATTAGAATTCAAGCAATTCACAAAATATATACAAAACACAAGCAATCGATATAGGATTTTAATACTAGTTGTTCTAGAACTCATATCACTAAGGTAAGGTCATCCCACTATATTGAAGTAACTAATCATCTACATTTTGCACCCTAATAGACTCAACTATCGCAGGTTATTACAACGTGAAAACATGCTTTATGCTCAAGATTGATTGTTCGCTAGACTCCTTAACTAAACTATCGAATTGTTAAGATGCCTAGCTCATCGAATACTAGGTCCGGATATATAACAAGATTTTGGAGAGTATATCAACCTAAGATCATTCCTTGGGTAGCTAAGCCAATTTGTGGTTGGAGTATAAATAAAGATGAAGAATTAATTCTAGAATAAAACTCTAAACGATTAAATATGTAAAGACATAGAACTAAGAAAATGCATAGAAATCAAATCAAAGCTAATACTCTAACATGTTTTGCAACACGTAGCAGCAAGAGTAAAGCACATAGACAGTATAATTCGTTGATCTATCTAAGCTTAAGGAGTTAGATCTCATCTCTTTAAGATAGGGCAAAGTCAATATATTCTTAAAGGCTTCTAGAATCAAATAAACATGAAGAACAAGAGAAAAACGAAATACATTGTTTACGTATTGATTTAGGCTGTTAAGGCCGGCTGCTTGAGTTCCTATAGAGGCTAAAAGCAAGTATATATAGGGGTTTAAGGAGGCTTAAGTCCGTTAGGGTTTCTTCGGGCAAAAACGTCTTTTTGGTCGAAACTGAGGCAATATCGGTCCAAATAACGGTCAGCTTGCGTGATCGGTATTAGAAGCTTCTATGACACTTCTAGAAGGTCGGAAAAGGTCTGGATATCGGCCCATGGGCTGGCCCGGTGCTTGGCTTCAATTCTGCACTCACTTCACTTCGAAGGCAGTTTGACATGTCCTCAGTGTTTCGGGTGTATCTTCCAAAGTACAGCTCCAATTGATGAAATTTCAACTCCATTGGAAATATAACTCAAAGAGCTATCTCCATACCAAGTTTCATTAAATTCCCAATTGATTTGATCCTCCGTTCGTAAGCGAACTTCTGGGATATACGTTCTGTCCAGTTTGAGAATGTGCATTATCTTCAAGATAAAATGACTTGGCTTGGTTCCTTTGACTTAATAGAGTAGCTGCATCATATATGATACTTCTTTTGCTCTATTTTACATCATTTTGATGATAAA
Organism: Arabis hirsuta; assembly: GCA_964056655.1. Classification (NCBI taxonomy): domain Eukaryota; kingdom Viridiplantae; phylum Streptophyta; class Magnoliopsida; order Brassicales; family Brassicaceae; genus Arabis; species Arabis hirsuta. The sequence continues at coordinate 20,166,188 of OZ053299.1, read as the reverse complement.
ACCTTTTAAGACCTTAAAATCTACATATACGAGAAAACTACTTCTTTTGGTCCAAAAGATTTATTAATATATATAAAAACCATAGTAAAATAGATAGTAAAAATGGTAAAATATAGAGTATATCAACTTCCCCAGACTTATCTTTTTCTTGTCCTCAAGCAAACAATAGTCAAGAATTGAGAAGAGGTTTGAAATTCGGAGGAACTCACATATCCTTTGGATCGTTGCATCAAATTCTAAACCTGTAATCCACATGAAACAAGATTAGCTCATAGACGTTTTCATCTTCTTCCATCAAGAATTCGCAACATGTCCATACTCTAAATCTCTGTCTCTGCAAAAATCTCAACTTCAAATCGATTGACTCTTTTTACTTGTAACGCCCGTGAACCAAAAAGTGGAATTTAGTTGGGTGTGTCGATCGACACAGGCGTGTATGTCGATCGACACGGGTGTTTTGACGTGTGAGAAGTCAGATTCTTGGTGGTGTATCGATCGACACAGGTGTGTGTATCGATCGACACGAGTTGAAATTGGACCGAACGGTTTGGTTCCAATTGTCCGGTTCGGCGGACCGGTTTAGGGAACCTAGGGTTTGGTATTTAAGCGTGAACAATCACGTTTTCTCTGTTTTTGGCCGTATTATCAGAGAGAACAGAGAGAAAAGTCAGAATCAGAGAATTTGAGAGAGTTCTGGTGATTTCTGGGAAGGGCTGATCTCGTGTGGTTGTGGGAAACGAAGAAGGATCGTTGCTGCATTGATTTCGGGCCAGGAAAGGATGGAATCAGAGGCTGGGTTGAGTTGTTCTTCGCGTTCTTCTTTCATTCTTCGTCTTTCTAACCAAAATCGAGGTGAGTGCGTGATCGTAGGCTTACATAAGTGTAATGGATGGATATAATGCGATTGCTTGGTGGATTTTGTGTGTTTTGTGATTGAAATTGTGCAGGAGACTCGATGAATCGCGATGGATTCGAGCCATGAGAGGATAGGCTTAATTCTGGGTTCTACGATGTCGTGTCAATCGGAATCAGAGGCTGGTTTGGGCTGTTCTTCGTCGTTCTTCGTCTTTCAAACCAAAATCGAGGTAAAGAGAAAATGTGATCGTGGAATCATGGCCAGGAAGAGGAGATGATCTAGGGTCTCATTTGATTGGCTGTATTGTTAGAATTGTTAGGCTGCTAGTAGTTCTGGAATTGGTTAATTATTATTGTTGGAATGGAATTTGGATTTTTGGTTTAATGGAGTTGATTGGATTGAACGGTTAGGGAGTTAATAAAGTATGAGATTTATTAAGTGATGTTTATGATTTATGTTTAATGGTTCCGCGTTGCTTGTATTGGCCCAATTGAGGATTATTATCTATGATGATAATAATCTGAAGGGAAAATTTTTAAATTTTTGGGTCGGGTCGTTTCAGAACCTGTCTATTCCTAGGGAGAGTCTGGAAAAGAGGTTTTATGTGAGTTAGGATTGTCTTTTCTAGGACTCTGTGAAACACCCTGGTGATTGGGTTGTTTCGGATGACCACGAGAGGTGATTTCAGTCGACAGGTGCCTAAGATGCATGTTACAAAGTGATTGCCCCAGGGGATAGTGGGTCTCCTGGGTATACTTGAGGGGATAGTGATGTTCTCTCCGGGGGAAAGTGGTTCCCTTGCATATACTTTGAGGGGCCGAAACCTTTCCAGAGGATGTGTGATTCCTCTGCAGCCGAGCTCAACGGACTGTGTGTCCTAAGAGTAAGAGGGGCTGGAGCATGCCGAGAGCTGGATGGAAGGCGCTCCTGAAGGTGGTGGGGTATGATATACTTCGAGAGCTCAAAGGGTGACGATCCTGAGAGCAGAGTGTTGTATATAGATATAAGTATGAGCAATAGTATCTATAATGTGGTTGTAAGCATGAAACTGGATGAACTTCGGGGATCGGGAGTGGATCTCAGGTGGTGCTGACCGGGTTGGGTCAGGATTTTAGCCGTGGTGAGACGGTGCAATGTGGCTAGTATGAGCCTAGTAGAGCTCGGGGATCAGGTGTGATCTCGACTAGTGCTGACCGAGGGTCAGGAGAGTGGATGTGGATGTCGAGTTTGAGGTTTTTGCTGACGTTTAGAACTTCGTTCGGACAACCTGGTAACTTATGTAGCGCCGTTGGTCATACATGTTCTTGTTTGATTGTTGTGCGATCATTTGGTCAAATTTGGGGTCAACGGTTAGTCGTGCATGTTCTTGTTTGATTGTTGGGCGATCAACCGGGCAGTCTTAATTCGGACCAGGGAGCGTTGCATCGTTGATGTTCCCAGGAGAATCTGGTCGGGTTTTAGGCGGGGGTATTAACCTTAGTGAGACGGAGTCGCGTGATTCGAGATCGAATCCGTGTTAGTGGGGGAGAATTGTAACGCCCGTGAACCAAAAAGTGGAATTTGGTTGGGAGTATCGATCGACACAGGCGTGTGTATGTCGACCGACACGGGTGTTTTGACTTGTGAAAAGTCGGATTCTTGGTGATGTGTCGATCGACACAGGTGTGTGTATCGATCGACACGAGTTGAAATTGGACCGAACGGTTTGGTTCCAATTGTCCGGTTCGGCGGACCGGTTTAGGGAACCTAGGGTTTGGTATTTAAGCGTGAACAGTCGCGTTTTCTCTGTTTTTGGCCATATTATCAGAGAGAACATAGAGAAAAGTCAGAATCAGAGAATTTGAGCGAGTTCTGGGGATTTCTGGGAAGGGCAGATCTCGTGATGTTGTGGGAAATGAAGAAGGATCATTGCTGGATTAATTTTGGGCCAGGAAAGGACGGAATCAGAGGCTGGGTTGAGTTGTTCTTCGCGTTCTTCTTTCGTTCTTCGTCGTTCTTCGTCTTTCTAACCAAAATTGAGGTGAGTGCGTGATCGTAGGCTTACATAAGTGTAATGGATGGATATAATGCGATTGATTGGTGGATTTTGTGTGTTTTGTGATTGAAATTATGCAGGAGACTCAATGAATCGTGATGGATTCGAGCCATGAGAGGATAGGCTCGATTCTGGGTTCTGCGATGTCGTGTCGATCGAGACCATGGTGGTGTGTCGATTGACACGGGGCATCATATCGATCGACACCAAGGTGGTGTGTCGATCGACACCTAGAGGTTGTGTCGATCGACACAGGGTTCCTGTTTTGTTTCGTGAATGCTTGTGTATGCTCATCCTGGTATTTTATTTATTATTTATGCTTATATATAAATAGCCTGTAGACGGGATGACCGCGTCGCTGAGTATTTATGATAATACTCACGCAACTCTTTTTGCCATGTGTTGCATGTAAAGAGAAAATGTGATCGTGGAATCCTGGCCGGGAAGAAGAGATGATCTAGAGTGTCGTATTTCATGGATGTATTATAGAATCGCTAGGTTGCTAGTAGATTCTGGAAATTGATATTGTTGGTTGTTGGTTTTGGAATTGAATCGTTATGGAATTGAACGGTTTAGAATTCAATTAAGTATGAGATTAGTTGAATTGGTTCATTTGGTTATTGTCTGGTTTGTTATTATTTATCTAATTGTTTCCGCATGGCTTGGTGTTTGGCCCAATTGAGGATTATTATCTGTGATGATAGTAATCCGAAGAGGAAAATTTTTAAATTTTTGGGTCGGATCGTTTCAATTTGGTATCAGAGCCCTTATAGTTCTAAGGCGGGTGCAATTGATTGATTGAGTGATAATTGATTGATTGTTGTGTGGGTATGGAGTCCTAGATCATCTCTTCCGAGCCTTCAATGAGATTCCATGGTATGTGTTTGTTTGATTTTCTGTTGTTCTAGTACTTAGTAATCTGCTGGTAAGTGCAGAGTGATGGCTAGAGGTGCTAGAGGCAGAGGTTGTGGGGTCCGTGGAGGCCGAGGTGGTCGTGGTGGGCGCGGGCGAGGACTACAGGTTGAGTCTGATGCCGCGAGTGTGGCCCAGGAGACCACGCAGGAGCAAGTGGTACAGTCGCAGGCGTTTCAGGAGGGGTTTGTGGGTGAGACTGCTACGGGTGCCAGCGTGAAGGCTAGTGGGACTAGTGTGGGTCTCGAGGTAGCTGGTGGTGCGGGGGGCCCGGGTGGGGGTGCTCCCGCAGGTGTGGCCCAAGACCGAGATGATCGTTTGGCGGGTTTGGTGCAGTTAATTTTGGAGCGGTTACCAGGTGGGGTACTGGCTCCGGGTCAGGCTTTGGGAATTCAGCCAGGTGGGGCTGGTGTGCAGCCAGTAGTGGCTGGGGTTCAGCCAGGAGTGGCTGGTGTGCAGCCGGGAGCGGCGGTTACAGAGGAGCTCTCATCTTACCTTAGGATGATGGAGAAGTTGCAGAGGATTGGCACCGGGTTTTTCTCGGATGGTGCCAAGCCGGAAGAGGCCGATGAGTGGCAGCGGAGATTGGAGCGGAACTTTCGCTCTATCAAGTGTCCAGAGGGATACCGAGTGGACCTAGCGGTTCATTATCTGGATGGTGACGCGCATCTCTGGTGGAGAGGCGTCGAGGCCAGGAGAGTGCAGGCCGAGATGGTTTGGGAAGATTTCTTGGCTGAGTTTAATGCCAAGTACTTCCCGCAGGAGGCGATGGACCGGATGGAGTCGAGGTTTCTGAACTTGACTCAGGGGGATCGGACTGTGAGGGAGTTCGATTTGGAGTTCAGTCGACTCCTAGTGCATGCTGGTAGGGGCATGGAGGGCGAGCAGGCCTAGGTGAGGAGGTTCCTCGGGGGACTTCGAGCTGAGTTGAGGACTCGCTGTAAGGCGAGTAAGTTCGCCACGAGGGCGGAGCTGGTTGAGACTGCTGCGGCGATTGAGGATGACCTCAAAGAGCAGGTTGTGGTGGTTAGTCCACCGGTGCAGCAGCAGAGGAGATCTCAGCAGCAGGCGGTTTCAGGCCGGGGCGGTAAGCCTGCGCAGGGTCAGAAGAAGAAGTGGGAGAGCACTTCAGGAGTCAGCGAGAGAGCTCAGGGTGGTTCGGGATGCTACAGGTGCGGTGGCACGGGCCACAAGGTGGCGGACTGTCTAAAAGGGAGAGAGTAGCGGGCGGCTCAGGTGTGCTATCACTGCAGGGAGCCGGGGCATATCAATCCCAAGTGCCTTAAGCTGTGGCAGATGGCGTTAGTGGCAGTGCACCCATTGGCGGTCCAGTCCTTGGCACAGATTCAGCGGCGCCGCGAGTGTACACGTCGGTAGAGGCGAGCGGCTCTAGCGCCAGACCAATCACAGATAAATTCCAGACATGATCTTTTCTTTTAAAATCTTGTGTTGTTTGAATTCAGTCTGTTGGAAAAAATTATGAATCTGCGTTAAAGTGTCGGGTCTTAAAGTACATGGGGTTTGTGCAGGGACCTTATTTGTGGGCGGATGTGATTCCCACATGTTGTTTGATTCGGGAGCTACAAATAGCTTCATTACTCTGGAGTGTGTGGAGGGCAGTGGGATCAGGAGCGATTCCGGAGAGCAGACAGGAATAGTTAAGGTTGCTGGTGGCAAGACGTTAGCTACTTTCGGGCGGGCTCGTGGTGTGGACATTCTGGTGGCAAGAGAGTCGATGCCAGCTGACATAGTCATTAGTCCGGTGGAGCTATATGATGTTATCTTGGGTGTAGATTGGTTGGATCGGTACAGAGTCCATCTGGATTGTCATCGAGGACGTGTTGTGTTCGAGCGGGAGATAGGAAGATTGGTGTATCAGGGTGTGAGACCGACTTCCGGGAGTCTCGTGATTTCAACGATACAGGCCTAACAGTTGATTGAGAAGGGTTTTGAGGCGTATCTCGCGACGATAGTGATGCCGGAGACTGTTGGAGAGGTTACAGTTGGGGATATTCAGGTTGTTCAGGAATTCCATGATGTTTTTCAGTCGTTGTTCGGATTTCCACCGTCGCGGTCGGATCCATTTACAATTGAGTTGGAACCCGGGACGACGCCTATATCCAAGGCGCCTTACCGTATGGCTCAAGCAGAGATGACAGAGCTGAAGAAGCAACTGGATGATCTGTTGGGTAAGGGTTTCATCCGGCTAGTGTTTCACCGTGGGGAGCATCGGTGTTGTTTGTAAAGAAGAAGGATGGGAGTTTCCGTTTGTGCATCGAGTCACTGTAAAGAACAGGTATCCTTTGCCGCGCATTGATGAATTGTTGGATCAGTTGCGTGGGGCTACTTGGTTCTCCAAGATTGATTTGGCTTCGGGTTACCATCAGATTTTGATTGATGAGGCGGACGTCAGGAAGACGGCCTTTCGGACGAGGTACGGGCATTATGAGTTTGTGGTGATGCCGTTTGGTTTGACGAATGTGCGAGCAGCGCTCATGCGATTGATGAATGGGGTATTCCAGGAGTATCTGGATGTGTTCGTGATCATTTTCATAGATGATATTCTGGTATATTCGAGGAGTCCGGAGGAACACAAGGTGCATTTGAGGTTAGTTCTAGAGAAGCTGCGAGAGTAGAAGCTGTATGCGAAGTTGAGTAAGTGCAGTTTCTGGCAGCGAGAGATGAGTTTTCTTGGCCACGTGGTGTCTGCAAAGGGGGTTTCTGTAGATCCGACTAAGATTAAGGCTATCAGAGGTTGGCCTAGACCGAGGAGTGCCACCGAGATCAGAAGTTTTCTTGGGTTGGCAGGTTATTACCGGAGGTTCGTCAAGGGGTTTGCGAGTATGGCGCAGTCGATGACGAAGCTGACTGGGAAGGATGTTCCATTTGTGTGGTCTTCAGATTACGAGGAAAGTTTCGGGAAGCTAAAGGAGATGCTGACTAGTACACCGGTTTTTGCGTTACCGGAGCCGTGTGAGCCGTATGTGGTGTATACGGATGCGTCAGGAGTTGGTCTGGGGTGTGTGTTGATGCAGCAGGGGAAGGTTATTGCGTATGCTTCGAGACAGTTGAGGAAGCATGAGTGCAATTACCCTACCCATGATCTGGAGTTGGCTGCGGCGATTTTTGCACTTAAGATTTGGAGGTCTTATCTGTATGGCGGGAAGGTGCAGGTATTCACAGACCACAAGAGTCTGAAGTATTTCTTCACTCAGTCAGAGCTGAACCAGAGATAGAGGCGCTGGATGGAGGTAGTTGCAGACTATGACATGGAGATAAGGTACCATCCGGGTAAGGCTAACCTGGTTGCAGATGCGTTGAGTCGGAAGAGGGTTTTTTTAGATCAGGAGCGAGATATAGAGGCTCTAGTGGGCGAGATCAGTACGTTGAGGTTATGTGTGATTTCATAGGAGATGTTGGGGTTAGAGGCAGCTAACCAGGTAGACTTGTTGAGCAGGATTCGAGTTGCTCAGGGGAAGGATCAAGGTTTGAGTGATGCTTCTAAGGCGGCCTATTCAGAGTATGTGATCTCAGCGAGTGGGATGATACTGGTGAACGGGCGGGTGTGTGTACCCAGGGATGAGGATCTGAGGCATGAGATCCTGAGGAAGGCTCATTCGAGCATGTTATCGATTCATCCAGAAGCGACCAAGATGTACCGTGACCTGAAGCGGTATTATCACTGGGTCGGGATTAAGAAGGATGTAGCTAGCTAGGTTGCAGCGTGCAACGTGTGTCAGCTGGTGAAGGCTGAGCATCAGGTTCCAAGTGGTATGTTGTAGTTTGCCCATTCCGGAGTGGAAGTGGGATATGATTACCATGGATTTCGTGACGGGGTTGCCGGTGTCACGGACTTTTGATGCTATTTGGATTATTGTGGATTGTCTGACCAAGTCAGCACATTTTCTGGCTATCAAGAAGACTGATGGAGCGGCAGTTTTGGCTAAGAAGTATGTGCGGGAGATTGTGAGGCTGCACGGTGTGCCAGCAAGTATTGTGTCAGACCGAGATCCGAGATTTACTTCAGAGTTCTGGAGGGCATTTTATGTAGAGATGGGCACTAAGGTGCATATGAGCACAGCGTATCATCCTCAGACAAATGGGCAGTCAGAGAGGATGATTCAGACTTTGGAGGATTTGCTGAGGATGTGTGTGCTAGATTATGGTGGTCATTGGGCGGATCATCTGAACCTGGTTGAGTTTGCGTACAACAACAGTTACCAGGCGAGGATTGGGATGGCTCCATATGAGGCTCTGTATGGGAGGCTGTGTAGGACACCATTATGCTGGACTCAAGTGGGGGAGAGGGGCATGTTTGGTGCGGATTTTGTTCAGGAGACGACGAAGAAGATCCGTGTCTTGAGGCTGAACATGAGAGAGGCTCAGGATCGGCAGAAATATTATGCCGATAAGAGACGGAAGGAGCTGGAGTTTGAGCTGGGAGATCGGGTGTATCTCAAGGCAGCGATGTTGAGGGGTCCTAATAGATCCATTTCGGAGAACAAGCTGAGTCCAAGGTTTATGGGTCCGTTCAAGGTGGTGGAGCGGGTCGGACCGGTGGCTTATTGGTTGGAGTTACCTTAGAGCATGAAGGATTTTCACAAAGTCTTCCATGTTTCGATGCTGCGGAAGTGTCTACATGAGTCTGAGGAGGTGTTGGCTAGGATTCCGGAGGATCTTCAGCCCAACATGACATTGGCGGCGAGGCCTGTGAGGATTCTCGAGAGGAGGGTCAAGGTTCTGCGCCGGAAGAGTATACCGTTGGTGAGAGTCGTGTGGGACTGTGACGGTATTGAGGAGGAGACTTGGGAACCAGAAGCGTCAATGAAGAGTAAGTTCTCGAAGTGGTTCGAGAAGCAAGCGGTGACTTGAGTTTCTTTTTTTCTGGTTTTCAGAGTCTGTATTAGCATGTTGCTATGTTGTGATGTTTTGTATTTCGGTTGTTGTTGTAACGATTTTTACATCGGAGATTTAATAAGATGAGTTTGCCTTATTAAATGTGTGTTTAGGACGTGTGTTCTTATGGGATGACTAGTGATGTCATGGAGTGTGATGACTGGTAGGTCCTGTGGAGGTCTAGCGGTAGAAGTTCTATGCGAGTTAGGGCTTGCCTATCGGGTAGGATGGCTAGGAATAGAAGTTCTATGCGGCTTTGAGCTTATTCATGTTCCAGGAGTGGCTGGAGATGAGATCGTTCATGTTCCACGAGTGGCTGGAAATGAGATTGTTCATGTTCCAGGAATGGCTGGAAATGAGATTGTTCATGTTCCAGGAGTGGCTGGAAATGAGATTGCTCATGTTCTAGGAGTGGCTAGAAATGGGATAGTACATGTTCAATGAGCGGCTGGAAATGGAAGCTCTATGTGCGTTAGAACCTGTAACGCCCGTGAACCAAAAAGTGGATTTTGGTTGGGTGTGTCGATCGACACAGGTGTGTATGTCGATCGACACGGGCATTTTGACTTGTGAGAAGTCGGATTTTTGGACGGGTGTCGATCGACACTGGAGGTGTGTGTCGATCGACAGGGGTAAACTTGGACCGACAGGTTCAGTTTAATTATCCGGTTTGGTGGGCCGATTTAGGGAGAACCCTAGGGTTGATATAAAACACTCTCAGACGTGTTTTTGTCTCTTTTGGCCGATTTTTAGAGAGAAAAACAGAGAGTTTGAGGAGAGAATCAGGAATCAAGAAGTTGTGGGTGATTTTGGGAGTTTTCTTGAGGGGGATTGTGCTTGAGGCTTAAGGAACGAGAAGGGAACCTTGTTGTGGCGATTTCGGATCTGTGGAGTCAGAACCAGAGGCTGGTTCGGGCTGTTCTTCGTTGTTATTCATCTTTCTTCGTCTTTCAAACCAAAATCGAGGTAAAGAGAAAATGTGATCGTGGAATCATGGCCAGGAAGAGGAGATGATCTAGGGTCTCATTTGATTGGCTGTATTGTTAGAATTGCTAGGCTGCTAGTAGATCTGGAATTGGTTAATTATTATTGTTGGATTGGAATTCGGATTTTTGGTTTAATGGAGTTGATTGGATTGAACGGTTAGGGAGTTAATAAAGTATGGGATTTATTAAGTGATGTTTATGATTTATGTTTAATGGTTCCACGTTGCTTGTATTGGCCCAATTGAGGATTATTATCTGTGATGATAATAATCTGAAGGTAACATTTTTAAATTTTTGGGTCGGGTCATTTCAAAACCTGTCTATTTTCTAGGGAGAGTCTGGAAAATAGGTTTTATGTGAGTTAGGATTGTCTTTTCCAGGGACTCTGTGAAACACCCTGGTGATTGGGTTGTTTCGGATAACCACGAGAGGTGATTTCAGTCGACAGGTGCCTAAGATGCATGTTACAGAGTGATTGCCCCAGGGGATAGTGGGTCTCCTGGGTATACTTGAGGGGAGAGTGATGTTCTCTCCGGGGGAAAGTGGTTCCCTTGCATATACTTTGAGGGGCCGAAACCTCTCCAGAGGATGTGTGATTCCTCTGTAGCCGAGCTCAACGGACTGTGTGTCCTGAGAGTGAGAGGGGCTGGAGCATGCTGAGAGCTGGATGGACGGCGCTCCTGAAGGTGGTGGGGTATGATATACTTCGAGAGCTCAAAGGGTGACGATCCTGAGAGCAGACTGTTGTATATAGATATGAGTATGAGCAATAGTATCTGTAATGTGGTTGTAAGCATGAGACTGGATGAACTTCGGGGATCGGGAGTGGATCTCAGGTGGTGCTGACCGGGTTGGGTCAGGATTTTAGCTGTGGTGAGACGGTGCAATGTGGCTAGTATGAGCCTAGTAGAGCTCGGGGATCAGGTGTGATCTCGATTAGTGCTGACCGAGGGTCAGGAGAGTGGATGTGGATGTCGAGTTTGAGGTTTTTGCTGACGTTTAGAACTTCGTTCGGACAACCTGGTAACTTATGTAGCACCGTTGGTCATACATGTTCTTGTTTGATTGTTGTGCGATCATTTGATCAAATTTGGGGTCAACGGTTGGTCGTGCATGTTCTTGTTTGATTGTTAGGCGATCAACCGGGCAGCCTTAATCCGGACCAGGGAGCGTTGCATCGTTGATGTTCCCAGGAGAATCTGGTCGGGTTTTAGGCGGGGGTATTAACCTTAGTGAGACGGAGTCGCGTGATTCGAGATTGAATCCGTGTTAGTGGGGGAGAATTTGGTTGGGTGTGTCGATCGATACAGGCGTGTATGTCGATCGACACGGGTGTTTTGACTTGTGAGAAGTCGAATTCTTGGTGATGTGTCGATCGACATAGGTGTGTATCGATCGACACGAGTTGAAATTGAACCAAACGGTTTGGTTCCAATTGTCTGGTTCGGCGGATCGGTTTAGGGAACCTAGGGTTTGGTATTTAAGCGTGAACAGTCGCGTTTTCTCTATTTTTGGCCATATTATCAGAGAGAACATAGAGAAAAGTCAGAATCAGAGAATTTGAGTGAGTTCTGGTGATTTCTGGGAAGGGCTGATCTCGTGATGTTGTGGGAAACGAAGAAGGATCGTTGCTGGATTGATTTCGGGCCAAGAAAGGACGGAATCAGAGGCTGGGTTGAGTTGTTCTACGCGTTCTTCTTTCGTTCTTCGTCGTTCTTCGTCTTTTTAACCAAAATCGAGGTGAGTGCGTGATCGTAGGCTTACATAAGTGTAATGGATGGATATAATGCGATTGATTGGTGGATTTTGTGTGTTTTGTGATTGAAATTGTGCAGGAGACTCGATGAATCGCGATGGATTCGAGCCATGAGAGGATAGGCTCGATTCTGGGTTATGCGATGTCGTGTCGATGACACCATGGTGGTGTGTCGATCGACACGGGGCATCATATCGATCGACACCAAGGTGGTGTGTCGATCGACACGGTGGAGTCTGTCGATCGACACCTAGAGGTTGTGTCGATCGACACAGGGTTCCTGTTTTGGTTCGTGTTTGCTTGTTTCGCGAATGCTTGTGTATGCTCATCCAGGTATTTTATTTATTGTTTATGCTTATGTATAAATAGCATGTAGACGGGATGACCGCGTCGCTGAGTATGTATGATAATACTCACGCAACTCTTTTTGCCATGTGTTGCAGGTAAAGAGAAAATGTGATCGTGGAATCCTGGCTGGAAAGAGGAGATGATCTAGAGTCTCGTATTTCATGGTTGTATTGTAGAATCGCTAGGTTGCTAGTAGATTCTGGAAATTGATATTGTTGGTTGTTGGTTTTGGAATTGAATCGTTATGGAATTGAACGGTTTAGAATTCAATTAAGTATGGGATTAGTTGAATTGGTTCATTTGGTTATTGTCTGGTTTGTTATTATTTATCTAATTTTTTCCGCATGGCTTGGTGTTTGGCCCAATTTAGGATTATTATCTGTGATGATAGTAATCCGAAGGGGAAAAATTTTAAATTTTTGGGTCGGGTCGTTTCACTACTCTCTATATTTAATGAAAACTTCCCATCAAGAACATCATTCAAGGAAGACGGGCTAGGTATTGGGAAAGGCTGATTTTAGTGGTGAGGTTAAAATTGTTTAGGGTTACCATAGACTCCGGGTGCGAGATATTATGCAAAATCGCAAGAGAAAATAGACATGTTGATGTTCACAATTTCCCAACCACTTCTTCACGTCTTTCTCCCCCAGACTAAGATTTTTCTTCAGGAATCACTTGAAATCTCTTCTACTCATCTCTTCTTTTGTATCATGACATCCCTTGGGTATTCTTCGGCCATAAGACTTTGAGGATTACCGTTTTCCTTTCCCTTAGATTTTTTTTTCTTTTGAAAGGGGGAAAACGGTATCTCTTTGAAATAAGTCAAATATAGGCACGAAATGTTACCATGTTTTAAGCATCCAAGGAACGGCCAAGCTCTTTAAATTCGTTCTTTGTACTCCACCATTCTTTACCAAATTGTCGCATCTCTAGTGATTGAAAAATTACGTCGATCATTTTCTCTCCGACGTTTTTGCACATATCTGCAAGTATGAAACTAAAAGAGAAGGCATAAGGTCTGAAAGAAGGTAAAGGGTTTTAGGTAGGGTACCAACTAAAGATGAGCTAGCCATTCATGACCACAAAGAGTGGTAAAATAAAATATCATGAATGTATGATTCGTTTCCTTGATCTAACATTCTTAATAAGAAAGAATCATAAACCATATTAGTAGTCCAAATAGAGAGTCAAAATTATATCCATCAAAATAGTTGCAAGTAGAAATTTTCTGGACGGAAGCTCCATCATGAGGTTTCTGAATCGACTATCATGATCAAACCCTGCAACAATGGTTACATAGTCTTCGAAACCAAAACGTCAATCCTAGGAAAGTGTCATAATTCCTATCTTATTATTTTTAATAAAAACGATTTTTTTTTATTTGAAAATAAATTTTGAAAAATCTTTTTAAAAACATAAAAACCAAACACTGACAAACGTGTTAGTAACAACAATCCCCCCAGAATTAACTTACACCATCCCCGGTGTAAAATAAAATCAAATTAAGGGAGTAATGATGAAAATTTAGTTGAAAGAAGAATCAAAAAGAAAGAGAATAAAATGATAGTACCGGTGAGCTGTAGATATTTCCGACAAAAATCTGAGGTTGTCAGGATTAATCTGAGATCTTTGTTGTTTTTGAGCAGTGGGTATCCCGTATTAATCGAAACCATGCTTTGTATTTCCAATGTCTCCTCTTTTCGGTCACATCTCATTCGAATGGTGGATAACACGTAAGACGATTGAATTGTGCGTCCACAATGAAATCTCTTTGAAATCCTGTTTAAGAGCAACATATCCTTGCAAAAACACTTAAAATTACACGTTAAATTCATCTTGGATCGAAGTCCTCAATACAATTGTATTGAAGTCCAAGTCCAAGGGAAGGAAAAATAGATATTAAACAAAAAGAAATCAAAATAATGAATCCAAATTGTTAAAAACTATCAATCTAGGTGAAATCAATGAGTGAACATATCAAGATGGGAAAATCATGTTTAAAACCATTTAAATCTAACCAATATTGTAATTTCTAATGCACAAATATATGAATCAAATAATACTCTTAATAATTAAATTAAGAATAGATCATTTATGGAAAAATAATTCATGTTTATGCAATAAATTGGTTCATAAAAATTATATGTGAAAAATGGTTGTAAAATAATTAAAATAGTGAAAAAGGAAAAATTAACCTCGTTGGACCAACCGGTTAGGTGGTCGGCTCGGTAGTTCGAAGCGTGGTTCGAATCGGTGGCTCGGTGGTCCATGGCTCGTGACTCCGGTTAGTCATGGTGGTTGATGGGGACGCGGTTTGGCCAAAATCGGTTTAGATGTCGGGTGGCTAGTCGCGGTCAAGGATGGTCGAGGTGTGGCTCGAGTCCTAGGCGGTCACGGCACGAGACGGTGGTCGGATGGGTGTGGAGTCGCGGGTCGGGGCAATTTCGGTCATGGGATCAGTCGGCGGGGCTGACCGATATCGGGCCGCTTGTGTCGCGGTTTGGGTCGTGTGTCTCGACACAAGGTAGGATGACACGGGATGGATCGGGTCGCGGGACGGATCGCGTGATTGGAGGGATCGGGTGACGGGCGGTATCGGGTCACGTGTACCGGACCGAATATCGGTTGGTACCGTGGGTCGGGATCGTGTCGCGGGAAGGTGTCGGGTCGAGGTGGGATGGTGTTGTCGTGGCGCGGGAAGGGGATCGCGTACCGGTCCGGGTACCGGTCGGTATTGCGGGTAGGATGCGGGACGGTGGTCGTGTCGTGGGAAGGTGTCGCGTACCGGTTCGAGTACCGGTCGGTTCCGCGGTCCAAAATCAGGACCGAAACTTACCGTGGGTCGAGGCAGAAAATACGGCAGGATTTGCGGTGGGATACGGCAGGATTGCGGTGGAGTTGCGGCAGGATTGCAGTGGGAGTGCGGTGGAACTGCCTCGCGGTAGGATGCGGTGAGATTGCGGCAGGGTCGCGGCATTTTTGCTCCAGTACCGGTCACGGTTTTTTACCGGTACGCGTGACCGGTATTTGGTCACTCGTGTCACGGGGTGATCGGGACGAGATACCGGTTGAGGACGTCGGTCGATATCTAGTCCGATATTGCCTCGTGTCGCGGTAAGGTCATCGTTTTGCGGGACATACGAGTTTTCGTCGAGCTTTTTCTTCGCCTATACACATCGGATTTGAGATACGAAAAATGCTACGGATTCATGAGAACGAGATCTTTTCAATGGTATGAATATTGTAGCCTGGTTCGTGGTGGCTGGAACTGTGAAAAAGCTTGAAGATGCGGCTTCGTAACCTTCCTAGACGGTCTTGTTCAATCGGTCATAACTTGCTAACCGTAATAGCAAATCATGTTCTGCTTTTTCCTATAGCTTCATAAGACTGTCTCCTTTGTGTATACCAAATTTCAAAAACGTCAGGGCTGATATAGAGCTCCATTCATTCCATGAACAGAACAAGTCGTGTTCGATCTCTTCTTCATCATTCTTCTTAAAATTCACATTTGTTTTGAAAAACAATTTTGTAAAAGCCTGAAAAATTCATAGATAGATAAAATAATGAATGACAATGTTTAGAAAAATCAAATTAAATCTAAAAACTTAGAATAAGCAAAGCAATAAAATCAAAAACATAGATATGGGTTGCCTCCCATAAAGCGCTTGTTTTAAGTCGGATAGCTTGACTCCTTGGGTTTTTAGGGTGGTGGAAGGTCTTCTAAAGCCTTGAGGTTGCCTTTAGCATGTAAATGAGGTCTCCTTAGGTTGTGTTCTCCATCTTCATCAAATTGGTTTGGCATATTGATCGACACTTGATGAAAAGGTTTTTCCCGGTTTATGAGATGAAACCTAGAATCAGTAATTCGATGTAGAAATAATATAGGTTCGTTAAGGGACCAGCAATACACTCTAATTCTATGGAATACCAATTCAGCTAAGCGATTAAATGAGGTTTAAGTGTCACGAATTAAGAAGGAAACAAATGTAAATTTCGGTTGTAAACAATTGATGGAAAAGCGTTAGGTCAAGGGGTATATCTCTGGGATTAGGACATCAAAACCAAGCAATTATTCAGGTTATCAACTTATGAACCAATCTAGAATTCAACCATAGATTCAAGAGGACCCATTGTCGTGGCATCAACTACTTGAACAATCAATCTAACACCCTAAACTGTCGTTTGAGGCTACAAAGAATGATGAGCATTAAACGTATAAGATTGATTTGTTCACGAGTTGCCTTAACTTCAACTGTCGTTGGCTAAGGATAACTCGCCCGTCTATGTCAATTCAAACAATTCACAACACTTTTGATGAGTAAACTTAACCTAAAATCAAAGGCTAGGTGATCAATCTAGTCTAGGCAATACGATCGACTATAGACGGAGATATCAAATGATGTTTCAAAACCTATCTATGCTTAGTTGTGATTCTCTAACCCCATCGAACCCTCAACCTAACAAGGGGAATTACTCGCACATAATTAAACAAACAACAGCAGCGAATAAGATAAGAAACTTCATTGAAAATAGAAATGATAAGAGTTTAGAAATCTTCTCCAAAACGTGGAAGGCAATCCTCAAGCTTACGACTCTAAAAACAAGTATCAAATCTCTCTCTCTCACTTGTGTTTTCTCTTCTCTGTTGTGTCGTGTCTCTCTCTGGCTCAAAAGGGTCGAAAAACTCCCCTTCTATAAGCCCACGGCGGCTGGAAAAAATAGGGTTGCGAAAATTAGGTTTAATGAATATTTCCAAAACTAGATCTCCTGGGAGCAGGTGCTCTCTCTTCTGGAGCGGGTGCTCCTTTTCTTCAGAATATTCCAAAAATATCCAGATTCCATCTTTTTCACCAAATCCAATTGCAAGTTCCAATCCTCCATTCCAGCTGCATTTTAGACCTAGAATGACTCAAAGTAGAGTGAAAGACTCGATAAAAACCTACAAAACAAAGGTTAGAATGCGCCAAAAACGCATTATATCAATTCCCCCAGACTTAGATCTTTGTTTGTCCTCAAACAAATTTAAAACCAAGTGAAGGAGAAAGGTTTGAAAACGCGGGAACTCTCTCATCCTCAGTGAACCGGGTTAAAAACTCTCAATCTACAGACCACATAATCCAGATTACGAGTAGCAAAGCTTTACCAAAACTCCTCAACACATTTCTCAACCAAGTCTCATTTCCCAAACACAAACTCAACGCATTCAAAGTATCGTGAGGGTCTCGATAAAGGCACCATTTAGGGTAGACGTCGCTAAAGGGTATAAGGCCATTTAGAGGTAGAGTTCAAAGTGTTTAAAGTGTTTAAGGGTTACCTGATGTTTTGTAGAGGATGCACGATATCGCACAAAATTGCAAGAGAGAATAGGTCTGTTGATATTCCACATTCTCTAAACCTCTCTTTCTTTCTTCCAACCTCTCAAACGTCTCATCTATCCATCATCCACCTTGGGTATACTCGCTGTGCAGAGAGACACTTCTTATTTTACAGATTCACCACTCTTCATCATCTGTTTTTGGATTTTTTTTTTTTTATTTTTTATTTTTATTTTAAGATAAAGGTGATGATGAAGAGGGTTTTGATTACAAGTGTATGTCTCTCAAACACGAAAATATCAGATTTGTTGTACATACCCAAGTGGAGCTCATCAATATCATTCCTCCTTCGTGGATTTTTGTTCCACCTCGTTGTAAAACCATCTTCTGGAAATAGGAGCAGGTGCTCTTGTTCTTCAGAAAGAGTGATTTAAAGGCAGTGTCGACCCGATTCTCTCCGGCCCTTTTGTGCATATGCACATATGACAATGAAGTAACAGAATGCAAGAGGCTTGAAAAGAGATTAGGGTTAAGGAGGATACTAACTAAAAATGAGCTAGCTATTCAGGAACAACAAGAGTGATAAAAAGAATAAGGAGTCCTGAATATGATTCGTTTCCCTAATCTAGTGCCAATAGCGAGAGGAATTTTCGGTCAATATGAAACCTGGAAGATAGTGTATTGAAGTGTTCCAGCTGTTCCTTGTACCCATGCTCTGTAGAAATGGTCACTAGAGAGAAGGTTAAACATAGATAGTTCAAAGATCATCATAAGATAAAGTCATAATTCCCTACAAAGTCTTGACTCAATAAAACCAACGAAAAATCAACTCAAACAGGACATAAAAAAATAGAAAAACAACCAAAATAAAAGATATTAGTAGCAACTCCCCCCAGACTTACTTCACACCGTCTTGGTGTGAGAATAAATCAAGAGAGAGTGAAAAGAAATAAAATCATAAAGAAAAGCTAGAAAATAAAATGTTTGTGATGAATACCTCTAGGTGGGCCTTAATCCGAATTTCGAATTTTTACCCTGGAGAGCAGGTGCTCTGTATTGGGGAGCAGGTGCTCTGTAATGGGGAGCAGGTGCTCTGTAATGGGGAGCAGGTGCTCCTTCTGGGAATTGGATCGACATGCAGATCGATCCTGAGGTTGACCGCTGGAATGGCTTTTGATCTCATCATCATGGATCGATCGATCTAGCTGAAAGGATCGATCGATCTGCCTTGTATATTCCACAAACAATTTTTTTTTTTTTGAAAAACCTGATAACTTACACTGAAATTCAAAGTTACTAATAAAAGAAATTCAATTGAAATAGTTAGAAAACGTACCGGTGGGTTGCCTCCCACCAAGCGCTTGGTTAAAGTCTCAAGCTTGACTTAGATCTCATGTGTCAGTCAGGAAGATGAGCATGAGAGCTTTCTCCAAAACAAGCTCTCCAATCAGTAAACTTCAGCTTCAGAACCTTGTTCAACATAGCTTTCACAACTTTTTCACCTTTCTCTTTTAGCTTAGATGTGAGAATAGCCCTAACCTTGGAGAAAAGTTTTGAAATCTCTTTGGACTTCACTTTGTACTCAATTGTGTCACCAACACGTCTCTCAGGTTCTAAAACCATATGAGAATCACCCTTGATTCTTTGGCTCGTCACCTTCTCCTTTACCCTGCTCTTTTGACTAGTCTTTTTTGTTCTGATAAGAGGGTCTCCATCTAGGACTTCCTTGACCTCACTCTTATCATTGAAATCTCTCTTTTTCACCATTCGCAGCTTATCTCCATTGATAATGGTAACCCAAGATGCAAGTTTGGCTGCTTCATTAGTGGGTATAGCTTTGTAGAAGACCTGTTTGTCAATATTAGAGAATGAGACTCTTCTATTAGGCAAATCTACAACTGCACCCACTGTCGCCAGAAAAGGTCTTCCAAGAATCAAAGGTATACCAAGATCTTCGCTCATCTCCACCACCTGAAAGTCAGTAGGAACAAAGCAATTTCCAACTTGAACATGTAAATCATGAATAGTACCATGTGGAACCTTGGTGGAAGAGTCTGCAAACTTAAGAGATATATTAGCAACTCTCATTGTAGTAATCCCAAGCTTCTCTGCAATAGCCTTAGACATGAGATTGATAGAAGACCCATAATCGCAGAGAGATACTTTAAATTCAACTCCTGCAATGGAGCATGGAACAAAAAACATCCTAGGGTCTTCTAGCTTTGGCAACTGCTTCATTGGAGATGATGTATTCCTTGCTTAAGCAAAGAGAGCCTTGACTACTATGAAACTCTTCTTGGTATCCTTGGAGAACTCACGATATGCAGGATCAACTCTAAATGCCTCTTCAAATGAGATATCTGGAGGAAGCTCACTCACCATCTTATTAAACTCAGCCAGCTTCTTTTCACCAATCTCATATTTTAGTCTTTGAGGGTATGGGATCCTAGGGATGTATGGTAGTGATTCGACAACTTCTTCTGCTTTCTCTAGTGTAAGCGATGCTGAGACAGTTTCCACCTCACTCTGAAATAATATCACATTGCAGTGTTCTCTGGGATTTGTTTCAAATTTTCCTGGAAGAGTCCCTGGTGGTTGCTTAGCTGATGCCGAGATCTGAGCTACCTGAGTGTCAAGCCTCTTCACGTGGTTGCAAACAGCTTCAAGTCTACCATTGAGATCCGAGTACATGGCGTCTACCTGTGTTTTGATTTCAGTGGCAGACTTCTGTTGATTAGCCATTAGCTGCTGTATCATAACCTTGAGTTCATCCTAAGAAGTACTTCCAGAGCTTGCAGGAGCCTAAAAATTAGAAAATTGTGGTTTCTGTTGAACTCCCCCTTGAAACTGATTCTGACCTTGGTTTGGGTGACTCCTATAGTTCTGGGTGACTCCTTCTTCACCCATCTCCTCAGAAAATGGTTCACCATTCTCATCTACAAAGTGAACCGTCATTTGGTTCCCTTTGAGCAACAAATTGACCTTAGCAGTAAGGTCATCAATCTTTTGGGAATCCATTCCACTAGATTTCGTGGTCCTATCATACTCCTACGACTTGTTGCTAGAACTCATAGCCAAGTTCTCGATGAGCTTATAGGCACCCTCTGTGGTCTTAGTCATAAAATTACCATCACTCGCAGCATTCAAAGCATTCCTGTAATCCCAATCAACACCATCATAGAAGATACCCAGCAAGTTCTCATCGGTAAACTCATGGTGTGGACACTCTCTCTTGTACTCTTTGAACTGTTCCCATGCCTCACAAAAGGACTCTCCTGAATGTTGCTGGAAAGAGGAGATCTTGTTCCTCAGGCACACGGTCTTGGTTTTAGAGTAGAAGTGGTCCAAGAACGCTGCTCTACATTGTGCCCAAGTCGTGATGGATCCAGCTGGTAGATACTTGAGCCAACGGGAAGCTTTGTCCGCGAGTGAGAAAGGGAAAAGCTTGCACTTCAAGAAATCCGGGTTCATCCCATTAAAACTCGTCGTAGAGCAGATCTCCTCGAAGTTTTCTATATGGTCCATCAGAATTTCCGCATGCAGTCCATGGAACGAGTGCTACTTGACCAGCAATATCATCTGAGGCTTTATCTCATAATCTTGCCTCTCAACAGCAGGGGGAACAATAGTAGCTCGGTTCCGATAGAAAGCATGGGGATTGTCCATATCCCCAATGGCACGCTGTTGCTCACGAGCACATTGTTGCTCACGAGCACGCTGCTGCTGTTGTTCTCGGACATGTTGCTGCTGCATCTGAGCCATCTGCTCTTGCAACCGTAGCAGCTCAGCCGCCATATCATCATTGCCTTGTTCGCCCATGTCGACGAGATTAGGCTTTGTTCGTCTGTTTTCTCGTTCTAGCCTTGCAAGTTCCGGGTTACTCAAGGTTACGAGGGGAGTTTGAAGAATTCTCCTTGTAGACTTTGAGTTCATGCACCTGAAATATACGCAAAAGAAACAAAAGAACGATTTTAGTACTTAGTCTGAAAATGTATATGAAATTTAGAGGTATCGAGTTGGTCCCCGTCGCAACGGCGCCAATTTGATGAAAAGGTTTTTCCAGGTTTATGAGATGAAACCTAGAATCACTAATTCGATGTAGAAATAATATAGGTTCGTTAAGGGACCAGCAATACACTCTAATTCTATGGAATACCAATTCAGCTAAGCGATTAAATGAGGTTTAAGTGTCACGAATTAAGAAGCAAACAAATGTAAATTTTGGTTGTAAACAATTGATGGAAAAGCGTTAGGTCAAGGGGTATATCTCTGGGATTAGGACATCAAAACCAAGCAATTATTCAGGTTATCAATTTATGAACCAATCTAGAACTCAACCATAGATTCAAAAGGACCCACTGTCGTGGCATCAACTACTTCAACAATCAATCTAACACCGTAAACTATCGTTTGAGGCTACAAAGAATGATGAGCATTAAACGTATAGGATTGATTTGTTCACGAGTTGCCTTAACTTCAACTGTCGTTGGCTAAGGACAACTCGCCTGTCTATGTCAATTCAAGCAATTCACAACACTTTTGATGAGTAAATTTAACCTAAAATCAAAGGCTAGGTGATCAATCTAGCCTAGGCAATACGATCGACTATAGACGGAGATATCAAATGATGTTTCAAAACCTATCTATGCTTAGTTATGATTCTCTAACCTCATCGAACCCTCAACCTAACAAGGGGAATTACTCGCACATAATTAAACAAACAACAGCAGCGAATAAGATAAGAAACTTCATTGAAAATAGAAAAGATAAGAGTTTAGAAATCTTCTCCAAAACGTGGAAGGCAATCCTCAAGCTTACAACTCTAAAAACAAGTATCAAATTTCTCTCTCACTTGTGTTTTCTCTTCTCTGGTGTGTCGTGTCTCTCTCTGGCTCAAAAGGGTCGAAAAACTCCCCTTTTATAAGCCCACGGCGGCTGGGAAAAATAGGGTTGCGAAAATTAGGTTTAATGAATATTTCCAAAACTGGATCTCCTGGGAGCAGGTGCTCTCTCTTCTGGAGCGGGTGCTCTTTTTCTTTAGAATATTCCGAAAAGATCCAGCTTCCTTCCTTTTTCATCAAATCCAATTGCAAGTTCCAATCCTCCATTCCAGCCGCATTTTAGACCTAGAATGACTCAAATTAGAGTGAAAGACTCGATAAAAACCTACAAAACAAATGTTAGAATGCGCCAAAAATGCATTATATCAACACTTCTCTTTTCTCCGAAGGAATGTATACATCCACTGTTTCTTTGATTTTCGTTAAACGATCATCGTTTCTTCACACGGTTGGAGGTACCGATTACTTCTCCTTTGAGGGCGGTTGTCTTTCCAATAAGATCATTAAAACATCCAGCCAAAGAGAATTTAACATCCTCAATTGCTTGAGCATGTTGCGCTTGTTCTTTCGTAAGAGCAAGTATCGTAGAGAATACTTCTTGATGAGTAACTTTGGTCTCCTCAAATGCTTTCTCGGCTTCGTGGGCTTTGATAGCAGTGATATTGAAGCATGTTTTAAGTTCTTCTAAGTTCCCATTAGAGCTTGTGGTCTCCGTTTCATAGTTCTTTCAAAGACTATCAAGATTACGCTTAAAACCATTGAGTTTTCGTGCATCGTCTTGAAGATCTTGGGAATGTTTCTTTTGTACCTCTTCAAGGAGGGCTAAACGTGAGGCATTCTCTCGGATTTGAGCAGCAAGGTTGTCAAATTTCTCATCAAAAGTTGAGATCAAAGTGTCCATCTTGGTATCGACCTCACGAAAGATTTGTGTAGCTTCCATGATGTGTTGCATCAAGGCGTCTTCTTCGTCTTCTCGGCGGTTTGAGTGGGGATGGTGGTGGGACTGTGGTGATGATGGCGGAAGAATGTGATGAGGATGAGGGCGACTTTCTCCTCCATAAGCTTCCTAAGGACGATACAAGGTTGGATTGTACTGATTGTTGTGAGAAAGTGGCGGTTGATGGAATCATGAGGCATGGGGATGTAATCTCCAACTTCTTCACGAGGGTAAGGGCTCGCCATTCTCCTAGGATTGTGATGCTCCATTGACGAATCTCTGAAACACACAAAGATTAAAAACCAAAAACAAAAACAAAAAATAAGGAAAACAAACTTAGACTTAATCGTTATCAAAAAAATTTGTAGGCAATCAAACAAAAGTCTCCGGCAATGGCGCCAAAAACCTTGATGTGCATAAAAATTCTATGTAGGGTTTATGCAATTAGATCTTTAAATTTATAACCTTAGGGAACTGCAAGTGCACAGTTAAGACAATTGTAGTACTTAGGGATCGTTCCACTAAGGACTAAGTGATGAATGCACTACAAACCTATATGATTCGGATTAAGCTAAGGGAACATATTATTTGGTTTTTGGGGTTTTATGGAAGCAAATAACAAAGAAATAAAAGTAAAGGGATAGATATCAATTAAGATTAGAATTCAAGCAATTCACAAAACATAAGCAATCGATTTAGGATTTTAATACTAGTTGTTCTAGAACTCATATCACTAAGGTAAGGTCATCCCACTATCGTGAAGTAACTAACCATCTACGTTTTGCACCCTAATAGACTCAACTATCGCAGGTTATTACAAGGTGAAAACATGCTTTATGCTCAAGATTGATTGTTCACTAGACTCCTTAAATAAACTATCGAATTGTTAAGATGCCTAGCTCATCGAATACTAGGTCCGGAGATATAACAAGATTTTGGAGAGTATATCAACCTAAGATCACTCCTTGGGTAGCTAAGCCAATTCGTGCTTTGAGTATAAATAAAGATGAAGAATCAATTCTAGAATAAAATTCTAAACGATTAAATATGTAAAGACATAGAATTAAGAAAGTGGATAGAAATCAAATCAAAGCTAATACTCTAACATGTTTTGAAACACGTAGCAGCAAGAGTAAAGCACATAGACAATATAATTCGTTGATCTATCTAAGCATAAGGAGTTAGATCTCATCTCTTTGCAATAGGGCAAAGTCAATTTATCCTTAAAGGCTTCTAGAATCAAATAAACATGAAGAACAAGAGAAAAACGAAATACATTGTTTAGGTATTGATTTAGGCTATTAAGACTGGCTGCTTGAGTTCCTAGAGAGGCTAAAAGCAAGTATATATAGGGGTTTAAGGAGGCTTAAGTCGGCTAGGGTTTCTTCGGGCAAAAACGTCTTTTTGGTGAAAACTGAGGCAATATCGGTCCAAATAACGGTCAGCTTGCATGACCGGTATTAGAAGCTTCTATGATGCTTCTAAAAGGTCAGCAAAAGTCTGGATATCAGCCCATGGGCTGGCCCGGTGCTTGGCTTCAATTCTGCACTCACTTCACTTCGTAGGCAGTTTGACATGTCCTCAGTATTTCGGGTGTATCTTCCAAATTGCAGCTCCAACTGATGAAATTAAAACTCTATTGGAAATCTTACTCAAAGGGATATCTCCATACCAAGTTTCATTAAATTCCCAATTTATTTGATCCTCCGTTCGTAAGCGAACTTCTGGCATATACGTTCTGTCCAGTTTGAGAATGTGCATTATCTTCAAGATAAAATGACTTGGCTTGGTTCCTTTGACTTGGGTGAAGAGCTGCATCATAGATGATACTCTTTTTGCTCCATTTACATTCTTTTGATGATAAAACCTATTAAGACCTTAAAATCTACATATACGAGAAAACTACCTCTTTTGGTCCAAAAGCTTTATTAATATATATATAAAAACCATAGTAAAATAGATAGTAAAAGTGGTAAAATATATGATATATCACCATACTATACCATGTCAAGTGAACCATACAACCTTTGTTACTCTTTCTCTCCCCACGACTTATTTGATTCTTTACTCTTTTTTTTTTTAGACTGCTGAGACCCAAAGGCAGTGTTTTCACTACTTTTGTTCCTTGTGAGGAGACAGGGTCGCGAGGTTGCTCATCCTCTACATCCGTTCGAAGGGACTCAGACTGCTGCTTTTGAGCTCGGGAGATCATTTCTTGTGTACTGACTCACTGGAATTTTATTTCCTCATCTTATACTCAAAAACTATCATTTCACCCCAATCATCATTATATATATATTTTTTAGAACAAGGGAGAGGAGTACCATTACTTTTACTAAAAGGTGCACTTGTCAGGTATGAATAAGGAATCAAGGTCTATGAACACCAATCACCGAGGAGACCGCATAATTAGCTCGAACCCTGGGCGGATTATGCTGGAAGTAACAGACGTCTCTAGTTAACTGGTCAACTTTAGGATTTCCCATTAGTCTGATTCTGAAATCGATCCTGGAAAAATGGTCACTCATTGAAAAAAAACAATCCACTAATCCAAAGGATGGGTCATTGTTTCCAACTGACTATTTTGACTCAATAAAACGTTTTGGACTGACTCTGTCCCCAGACTTAAACAACACTGTCCCCAGTGTTATCAAGCTTGAAATTAGGGAAAGAACAGAAAAGAAAAGAAAAACACCAATTGAAAATAACGAGAACTTACCTGTTGCAGGGTGTGTCGATCGACACACCGGCGTTTCTCGTCTCGTCGCCACATTTTTTTTTTTGAATGAAACCTGAAACACTTAAAACTAAATCTAAAAGTTAGTAAACCAAGGGAAAATAAAACGAAAATAAGTAGACTTACCAGTGGGTTGCCTCCCACTAAGCGCTTGTTTTCAGTTGTTAGCTTGACTGTGTCAGGACTCAGGTTTTTGGTGGATCTTTGAGGGGTCTTATGTCTCCCTCATCCATTGATAGCCTTGCATTTGATCGCCCTCCAGCTCCAGACATCCAAGGAACAATTCCAGGGAAAAGCTTCATGGTGGTTTGCAACATCTCTTGAACAACTAACTCTCCTTTCTCCCTCAACTCGAAGGGGATGATGATTCTGAACTTGGAGAAAGGTTTGAAAGTCTTTTTGCGCTTCACCTTGCAGGCAGTCATGTCGCCATCGGATCTCAAAGAGGGTGGAGTCGAAGGTTGGGCACATTGGATCCTCTTCGTGTCATCTCCAAGGTCTGAACTCTACTGTCCTCCATTTGTAACGGTTATACAAGAATTCTCCTTGAAACGAACTACGGGGTAGAAGATATTCTTGTTGACAATGGAGAATGAGATTCGTTGATTAGCAAAATCCACAATTGCACCCACAGTGGCAAGGAATTATGACCCAAGAATCAATGGTCTCTCGCTGTCATTCTTCGTCTCCATAATGTGAAAATCCACCGGAACCAGACAATCTCCTACTTGAAGCATCAAGTCAGGAATGAACCCTTTCGAAAATGTTGAAGAATAGTCAGCGAGCTCGAGAGACATCTTCGAAGGTTGCAGATCCTTAATCCCTAGCTTCCTTGCAATAGACTAAGACATGACATTCACATTAGCTCTAGTGTCACAAAGAGAATTATTGAATTTCATACCTTTGATTGAGCAAGGAACAATGAACATCCCTGGATTCGGTATCTTTTGCAACTTCCTCAGCTGTGGTTGAGCATGTCTCTTTTTCTCCTCTAGTGTTTTGTCACTAATAGCCCGTGGGTATAGAATCTTGGGCTTGTAGACCCTTTCTTCTGCTTGAACCGAAGGTTTCGAAGTGTTTGGACTCGTCTGGGACCCGTGTCGAGGATGTGTCGACCTTGGGAGAAAAATCACCGATTGCGTAAACTCCAGTTTTGCGATTTTTTACCTGTGTCGATCGACACAAGCCTTCCGTGTTGATCGACACGGGGTCTGGAACGCAAAACTCATCTTCTTCAACCTCCTCTTCACTCCCCCAAAGTGATAGCGTTGATGTGTAGTCTCGGGTTTGTTTCCGTCTTGGCTAGGAGAAAACCTTCTTGCATTCTAACATTCTCTGCGGTTTGAGCAACTTGGGTGTCTAGCTTCTTCACATGGAGATATAGGGCCTCGATTTTACCATTCAGATCAGAGTACATGGCATCTATCTTTCCATTGAAGCTCACTGTCATCTTCTGTTGGCCCTCTAGAATCTGCTCTAGCATAGACTTCATCTCACTATCTGAAGATTGAGCAGGAGGCGTCTGGTAAGAAGAAGAACCATAGTTCCTTTGATAGTTGTTGCTCTGAAATGGCTTTTGAAAGTCATTCTTCTGATACCCTTGTTGATTCCCAAACCTCTGACCCTGATAACCAGCTCCATTGATGTAGTTTACATCCTTTTCTTCAGGCTCGAAAGTCTCCACTTCTGCAGCAAACTGAACAGACTTCTTCCCCACTAGAAGGCTATGCACATAATATATCTTGGCTTTCACCTCAGCAATCTAACTTCCATCCATGTTTTCACCAAGTCTCTTCCTCTCAAAGTCCGCATTCTTGGTACTATTACTAGCAGCCAAATTCTCGATGAGCACAAGTGCATCCTCTGGATATCTAGTGTTGAAGTTCATGTTGCTCGCAGCATCTAGAGCCATCTGGTACCACCAATCAATCCTTCTGAAAAATATGCCCAACAACTGAACATCGCTGAAACTGTGATGAGGACAATCTCTCTGATAAGCCTTGAATCACACCCAAGAAGCCTTGAATGCTTCAGTTGGTCCTTGCTTGAAAGTAGAGATCTTTGCTCTCAAATCCTCTGATCGTGCGTCATAATAGAAATTGTAACGCCCGTGAACCAAAAAGTGGATTTTTGGTGGTGTCGATCGACACAGGGGTGGTGTGTCGATCGACACGTATGTTTTGGACTTACGAGAAGTCGGGTTTGGGCGTTATGTCGATCGACACGGGTGGTGTATGTCGATCGACACGAGTTAAATCAGACCGTCAGGTCCAATTTAATTGTCCGGTTTGGCGGGCCGGTTTAGGGAACCCTAGGGTTCAGGTATTTAAAGGATCAGACGGGTTTGTCTTCCTTTTTGGCCGTTTTCAGAAAGAAAAACTGAGAGAGAGAAGAGAGAATCAGAAATCTTAGGGTTTGAGTGATTGTTGAGAGATTCCTTGAGGAGAATTGCGCGTGGGGCTTTTGGGAACGAGGAAGTGTTCATTGCTGGGTTGATTCGGGTCTGGGAAGGACGAATCAGAGGTTGTTCTTGGTGTTCTTCGCTCGTTCTTCGTGTTCTTCATCCTTTTCAATCCCAATCAAGGTGAGTGCGTGATCGTGGGCTTGTATAAGTATAAGGAATTGATATAATGCGATTGCGTGGTTGTTTGTGTGTGCCTTGTGAATGGAATTGTGCAGGAGACTCGACAGATCGCATCAGATTCGAGTCGTGTGAGGATTGACTCGATTCTGGGTTCTGCGACGTCGTGTCGATCGACACCGGGGTGGTGTGTCGATCGACACGGGGCATGTGTTCTTTGACACCTAGTGGTTGTGTCGATCGACACAGTGGATCCTGTCAAACGACACAGTGGATCCTGTCAAACGACACGGGGTCACTGATCATCGACACCTAGTGGTTGTGTCGATCGACACAGTGAGTCCTGTCGATCGACATAGTGTATTATGGACTGGTTTCGTTGCTTGTTCGTGTATGCTTGTTTCTGTGATCATCCTGGTATTGTGTTGGTTGTTTATACTTGTATTTAAATAACATGTAGACGGGATGACCGCGTCGCTGAGTATTTGTGATAATACTCACGCAACTCTTTTTGCCATGTGTTGCAGGTAAAGAGAAATTGTGATCGTGGAATCGTGGCGAGGAAGAAGAGATGATTTAGGGTCTCACTTGGATTGTCATTCTATGGAATTGTTAGGTTGTTAGTCATTAGATATTTTTTATTGATATTGGTTGATTGGTCGAACTGGTTTGATATTTAATAAAGTATGGGATTTGCGAAATTGGAATATGTTGTTGATGTTTATTGTTCCGCGTTGCTTGGTTGTTGACCCATTGAGGATTATTATCTGTGATGATAATAATCTGGAGGGAAAAATTTTGAATTTTTGGGTCGGGTCGTTTCAGAAATTTTTGAGGAATGTGTTCTTCGTATCCTGCCAGGTAGTAAGCGATCCCGGCTCCAACTGCTTCAGCCAGTAAGCAGCTTCTCCACTAAGAGAGTAGGGGAAAAGCTTGCAAAACAGATAATCACTTGACACCCCATTAGCCTTGATGCTAGATGCCAAATCCTCAAATCTCTCTATATGATCCATCGGATGCTCAGAGGGAAGATCATGGAATGGATGCTGAGCCACAAGTGAAAAGAAAGCAGGCTTAAGCTCGAAATCGCTCCTCTGGAACGCAGGAGGGCAAATTGCAGCCCTATTAGCGTAGAACTCATCTGGCCTGTTGTAGTCTCCCAGAGTTTGCCCACGCCTAGCTGGCTCATGGCGCACCACAGCTTGTTCAACAATCACTGCGCCCTCAGCATCAAGTCACTGTCCTTGCGCATTGCGCCTATTTTCGTCCTGGTATTGCAGAAAATCATCTTCCCCTCTGATAAGCACTAGCAGATTAACCATCTTGCCCGTCTTTCTCGCTGCTCGGTTAGCTCGCTCTAACTTTCCAATCTCAAGGTTGAGATCAACTAACTCTTTGTTCTGGTTGCTCTGGTAACGCGATTAGGCATAAACCTGAAACACACAAGACAAAGAGAAAAGAACAAATGAGAAATAAAATAAAAATAAAAAAACTTAGACAAAATTCTAGTATCAAAAATCGAATGGTGATTTTGATTCCCCGGCAATGGCGCCAAAATTTCATATGCACAAATTTTCCCTGAGCTACTCTCTCAAATTAAGAGATCGATGTAATACTTAGGGGTCGAATCCACAGGGAATCTAAACACACTATCGACTAAAGAATTCAAATTTTGCTAAGTAAATAGTGGTGAATGAAAAACAGCAAAGTAAACAAGTGAATTATTATAAAGTTTTAGTAATCAATTGAACAAAAGGTTAGGCTATGGGTAATTCGCAGGTTTGACTCGAAATATGGTCGTGTCGATCGACAAAGATGTCCGTTTCGATCGACACAGAGATAGAAAATGGTTAGGATTTTATTAAGAACGGTTCTAGAACTCAAACACGAATGTAAAACCAATCAACTTTCGTTGCACAGATTATCTATGACTAAATCCCTAAATTCTAAATTTCTTTGTAAATTCAGTGAATAAAGACAAGCATTGAGTTCAGGTTCGATTTGTTCACAAAATTACTAAGCCAAATTTCTTTGCGAATAGGTAATTTTGCTCATATAAGATTATATCAGGTTGTTAATAATACTTTCGCATCTATTAAAGCAACCTAGGATATCCAATTTCAGTTGATCAATCCTAAAATCAGAATTAAAACAATATAGATGAAGAACAAAACGATAAATCCTAACAGAGTTCCAATCCTATCAATTTCTCATCAAACCCTAGAATTACCCTAAACCTAACAAGCAAACTACTCAGACATAGATGCAGTAAACATTATGAATGAATAAAATTGCATAAAAGAGATAGAGTTAGTGATATAGAGAGTTTTAGATCGATGAAGTCTGAAGTCTGAAATCCTAAAAGCTCTAGAAATCTCTCCTCTCTCAAATCTCAATTAAAAACTAGATAAAGACCTGAAAGCCTAAGTAAAAAAACATATATCGTGTCTAGAATTCGGACTGGGCTTTTCTGTAAACTTATGGGCTTCGTGGGCCGAAAAGGAAATTCTTCAATATTCACGTCAGACATGCTCGTTTCGATCGACACACAGGATCGTGTCGATCGACACACAAGACCGTGTCGATCGACACACAGGACCGTGTCGATCGACACATCCTTGAAAACTCGACTTCGACTTGATCACTTCAGCTCTTCTTTCCTCGATGCTCCAAAATGCTCCAAAAGCTCCCATCAAGCTCCAATCGTCATTTAACCTACAAAGACTCAAAAAGATACGAAAAATACCAAAAAGACTCTATGAAAAAGATTTATATCATGGTCAAAAAGGGGTAAAAACCATGATATATCATAAATGTGAAGTAATTTATGTTTTTAGAATGAAACTTGGTTTTCTTGGCATCTTTTCAAATAATTTTAATAAATTGAATCCTAAAAATATTATGAGATTATCGTTACTTTGAATATCCGTTTATTGTTTAGAATTACATTTTCAAGATTTATTTAGGAAATGACTATTAATCCTATTGAAATAAAGAAAATAAAAATACAAATAAAGAAAAAAGAAAATCGTAAACAAAATTAATGTCGAAAATATATGCTACAAATTAAAATATTTTTTTTGTTATAACTAATAGGATTAATACATTCCATCAAAAATTTAAATAACTATTTTTATCAAATTAATTTTTTGATAAAATTATTTCTATTATTCAATTTAATTATGCGGTATAATTTAATAATCGATTTAAAATGAATTAAATATTTTTAGTTTTGGATGCCTATTTAGGCTTCCTACTCTTACCGTTCTTCATCAGTTTGGTACTTTTTATAATATGTCTTTGGATCCAAATTTATTTTCATATCCGATATGGGACTTTTACAAACATTGTTTCTTTTTCATATGTTAAGTAATTTATGTTCTTAGAATAATTTTTTTTTTAATCTTTTCAAATAATTATAATAAATTGGATCTTAAAGATTTTGTGAGATTATCTTTATTTTGATTATCCATTTATTATTTGGATTTATTGTTAAGATTAATTTAGTAAATCCCTATTAATTTTATTGAATTAAATAAAATAAAAGTACAAAGAAAGAAAAAAAAATCTTAGAAAACAAATGTTGAAAATATATATGAATAAAATTAAAATATATTTCGGAATAATTAATATGATTATTTCGTTCCATAAAAAAAAATTGAAGAACACTTTTTCCTCAAATTAAAGTTTTGATAAATTTATTTCTATTATTCGATTTAATTATACGGTTTAACTTAATAACTGAATTTTAAAAAAAAATATTTAGTTTGGATGCCTATTAGATTAGGCTTCCTAATCTTATCGTTCTTCTTCATTTTTTTTTTTTTATAGTATTTATTTGGCCCCAAATTTATTTTTATATACGATGTGGGACTAACAAATTTTTTTGAGTTTTTCATAGGTTAAATAGTTTATGTTCGTTTTAAAAAATTCGAATCATAACATATGGAGAAAAAAAATCTATGTTTTGTTATCATATAAATTATTTGATTATTTAATTTGTATATAAAAATATCATCAAACGAAAATGAGTGGGGATAGAATGATTGAAAATTGATTACGCAAGAAATTCAGATTTTTAGAAAGTTTTAATATAATTATAGTATAATTAAATGTTATACC
This sequence comes from Arabis hirsuta, assembly GCA_964056655.1. NCBI lineage: Eukaryota > Viridiplantae > Streptophyta > Magnoliopsida > Brassicales > Brassicaceae > Arabis > Arabis hirsuta. Next base: position 20,133,866 of record OZ053299.1, on the reverse strand, counting down.
AAAATTTAAATATGGAATATCTCTTTGTTGTTAAGGAAAGCGGAAATCATGAGATATTTAAAATTATGTATGTAATGGCAAGTTTTTATTAAATGAAAGATTAAATAATTTGGATTAATTAATATTACAAAAATGTCATTAATGAATCAGTCGGGTCGCGAACCGGGTCAAGAGAATCCGCGCGTTTTCAATCGGATCCTGTTAAGAAATTATCCGAAATTGAGCTCAATATTACTGAAATTCCCATTGCATCTATCCAAAATTATCCTTTTCAATTGAATTTATTTAGTTATAAGACAATGACAATTTAAGTAATATTAAAAGACATTTTGGACATTCTCATAAATGTACTTCTGTTTTAATATTATAGAGATAATGTGTGTTTGTCTCAAATCTGTGACTTTTGGTTTTTTATGCATGAAGAATCCTATCCTTATTTATTAATTATATCAATATAATATTTGTTTGAAGTCCGAGATTTTTAGCCACTCAATATTTTATAAATGGAGGCACATTCTTCCATTGATGTATCAATACCACAAATCAAATCTTACTAAAAATTATCAATGGATCCATCACAACTTCCTTTTGATATTGAAGCTTACAAAAGACAGTCTGAAATTGAAGAGAGATATTGTCAACCGGTTTAGAGAACATGAAAACAAAATAGAGGAAGATTATGCACCTCGCAGCAAGAGAAAGTACTTCAAGATAGATCATGAAGCAGCAAACCAAAGATTGATTGATGATTATTTTGCCAATCAACCTACATATGACGATTCAATGTTTCGTCGCCGATTTCGAATGCGAAAACATGTTTTCCTTCCGATCGTTGGGGATCTATCAAACAGTGACAACTACTTCATCCAACAAGTTGATGCAGCCAATAAAGAAGGTATATCTCTATTAGCAAAATGTACAACAGCCATGCGAATGCTAGCGTATGGTGTGGCAGCTGACGCGGTTGATGAATACAACAAGATAGGAGGGACTACATCATTGGAGTGCTTGCTTAGATTTTGTAAAGGCATAATACATTTGTATGAGCAAGTGTATCTCAGGACTCCAACTCAAGATGACCTGCAAAAAATTCTGCATGTTAGTGAAATGCGGGGGTTCCCGGGAATGATTGGAAGTATTGATTGCATGCATTGGGAATGAAAAAATTGCCCTACAGCATGGGAAGTTCAATTTACTCGGGGAGATAAGGGAACCACAACTGTTATTCTTGAAGTAGTTGCATCTCATGATCTATGGATTTGGCATGCCTTTTTTGGATGTCCAGGTACATTAAACGATATTAATGTTCTAGATCATTCACCAATGTTTGATGATGTTGAACAAGGAAACACTCTGAGAGTGAACTTCTTTGTGAAACAACGCGAGTATGATATGGCATACTATCTAGCTGACGGTATCTATCCTACTTCTCCTACTTTTGTCAAATCCATTAGGCTTCCTCAGAGTGAACCAAACAAGTTATTTGCTCAACGTCAAGAGGGATGTTGTAAGGATATTGAACGTGCATTTGGAGTGTTGCAGGCTTGATTCCAAATCATTCGCGAACCGACTCGCATGTGGGACATAGCCGACTTGGCTATTATCATGAGGTGTGTATCATACTGCATAATATCATTGTTGAGGATGAACGAGATACATATGCTCAAAATTGGACCGATTATGATCAGTCTGAGAAAAGTAGGTCTAGTGCACCGCAACCATTCTCGACTGAGGTGCTACCTGTATTCGCAAATCATGTACGTGCTAGATTCGAGTTGCAAATATACTTCGTAAATTACAAGCGGATTTAGTGAAACACATATGGACAAAATTTGGAATGTCTCGTGATTAAAAATATTTTAAAGTGTCTGTGTTTAAAAGTTTTCTTGTTATTAAGTTGAGCTTAATAATGTTAAGTGTGTTTTATGAGTTTTTATTTGTTTTAAGTAATATATTGTATTGCATTTTAAAATTTGTGTAACTTTGTTTTTTTGAATAATGATAATCTTTATTTCTTGTTTTTCTTACTTGGAAAAAAATCATTTTAAATCTAAAATGAGAAAGAAAAAAATATTAAATTTTTAATGTTAATTTAATTTTATTCGTTAATTGTTATTTAATTGTTGTATCATATAAAATAGGAGAAATAAAAAGAAAATAGAATAGAAAAAAAAATGGTGGGGTATAGTGTTGAATAAAATTCAACACAACCATTGAGACAACCCAACCCGTAAAATTTAAAAAAAAATTCCTTTCGGATTACTATTATCACAAATAATAATTCTCAACGGGTCAACACAAGCAATGCGGAAAACTATAAACAATTAAACAACATTTTCAATCAATAAATCTCATACTCTATTGATCTAACAAATTCCGATTCAACGAATCAACTTAGAAACAATCCAAATAAGCAAATCACAATAGTTCCAGAATCACTACACCCTAGCAATTCTAACACAACGGCCACGAAATACGAGACACTAGATTATCTCCTCTTTCCGGCCATGATTACACGATCACACCTTGTCTTTACCTACATCACATTGCAAAAAGAGATGCGTGAGTATTATCAGAAATACTCAGTGAGACGGCCATCCCATCTACTAGGCTATACACACAGGCATAAGAATTAATACAATACTGGGGTGAACAATCAACACGCAAAGCACGAACAATCAACACAAGTTCGCCTCAAATAAGCATGCGTCGATAGACACAACCACCATGTGTCGATCGATGCATCAACCAGTGTGTCGAACGACACGCAACCCCGATGTCGATCGAGCACTATCCCGTGTGTCGATCGACGCAACATCACAGAACCCAGGATCGAACCTAGCCTCTCATGGATCGATCCTGGATCGAATCACATCGATCCCTGCACATAAATCACACAAAAACCAACACGAATCCACGTAAAATAACACAGCAATCACATCCTATAAATCCCTTACCCAAATAAGCCCATGGTCACGCACTCACCTGATATCTGGAAAGGAAAAAGGGATGAGAAACACGAAGAACGTGATGAACATAGATCTCCAATCCAAAATCCTCCTCCAACGCAGTCAACAAGCACTCCAGAAACGATCCCGGAATCTCCCAAACGAATCTCTCTGGAAACTCTCTGGAACTTTTCTGGAACTTTTTGGAAACTCTAAAGTCCCAAAAATCGCGGCCACAGCCCTTTTATAGGGAACCCTAGGGTTTCACCCTAAACCGGCCCGTAAACCGATAACTCAAATCAAACTGATCCGGATCAATCCACCTTGCGTCGATCGACGCACGACCAAAATCCACAGAAATTGGTTTGCGGTCGTTACAACCATTGTAGAAGAAAAAAGTAAAATGGGTGTTGAATTCTTAGGTGGAAGAGAGAGAAGATGATGTAGAGTAAAAAGTAGGGTGTTGAATTGTGAAACCATTGTACATGGTCTTACTAGGGTTGTTGTCGCGGGTAAAAAAACTTTATCCAACCCGAACCTAAAACAAAGCCGTCCAAAAAAAACCATGAAATAAAAACCAAAAAAACCTATGTATTAGTAGGGTAACAAAAAAAAAATCCAATATGTTTCGGGTTATCTATGGGTACCCTTTTTTGTCTTTAAAAATTTTTTTTGTATCAATATTTTCTCTCTATAAATCTGTAAAAAAATATATTAAAATGAATTTGCATTCCTTTTATATTCAAATTTAATGTTTATATTTTTAATGTTCATATTTTCTCATGTTTATAATTCAATTGTCTTTAACTAAGACAAAGGGCTTGCTGTATCAGAACTAAGATCAAAGCTTTTGAACAAAGAACATGATTAAACAATTGAGAATCATAATGGGAAAGGGAAAAATACGAGAGCTTATTTGTAATGAAGTTCAAAATTGAAACTTTGACATTATCAACAAACAAAATGAAGACATCACAAGTGAGTAAGGATTACTTTTTTCGTTTCAAAATGTAAGTTGTTTTGGATAAAAGTGTGAATATTAAGAAACTATTTTTCTTTTAAAAAGTATCATTTTATATATATAATAAACATAATTTAACCAATAAAAAAATGACTGCAAAATACTATTGGTCACACGATAGTCAATAAAGTTAAAAATTACCTAGGATTATCAAAACAACTTAAATTTTGAAACATAAAAAAACCTCTAAAACAACTTATATTTTGAAACGGAGAGAGTATTAAACTTCGACAAGTAATCTCAAAGCTTGATCTCTAAAATCACTAAAACAAGCAAAACCCACGCAACAATCTTAAAGCTTGATCTCTAAAATCAGAACTATACAAGAAGTTTCTCTAAGTTGGGTCTAGGACGACGTCACCGTCGTTGTACTTCTAAATCAAAGGAAGAGAGAGATGTGAAATAGATCGAAAGATTAGAGACGACGGATAGAGAGAGAGATTCCGATCTCGTCAAAAACTTAAGATGCCTTAGAGCAAAAAAAGTCATCATTTTAGGTAACAGAGAAGTTAAAAAAAACCATCGGGTACCCTGAACCCAGTAGAGTAAACCCGATTGGGTAGTTTATAAAACAGGACTCGCCCATTTTAAACCTGCGAAATTCAAAAACCAAAAAAATGGGCTATGGGTTTAAATTTTTAGTCGGGTTTCGGGTACCCTATGGGCTTTTATTCAATATTAACATCCCTACTCCTTACCATGGCTTAGACACATGCGTTTGAGAGAGAGAGAGAGATTTGAGTTTTGAAAGAGAGAGAGATTCTTTGATTTTGAGATGAACAAAAACAGACTATGCGTGTGTTTTACGGATTCTACTTTGTATGATACGAATTAATTAAATAAAAAATTTCAACTAAATTCCAATAATTTTTTTTAATACTTTAATTTTTTTTTGTCGTCTTTTTTTTTTTACCAAGAGTGGCCACAACGGCCCAACCCACTAGCCCAATGTCTTCAAATGAGGACAGTATAGGTCGAACCCCTGATGCCTAGAATGTGCAAGTGGTATGAAACCACTGCACTAACTATTTTTTGTTTGACTACAGTAATATTTCAATTCTAAAAAAATGTTACGTAAACAGTAAGCATCTCTCAAAATCCGTCAAGAATTTGACTATAGTTAGCTATAACCAAGGTTCGAATTGTGTTAGGCGCTAATCGAGCGGTTGGTTAGGGTCTAGTGCCTAATTAATTAAGCGGAGATTATACGGAGATTAATTGGAGATTTTTTCTAAATATTACAATTAAATTAATAATAAAAATAATAAAAACGGTTATATGTATTTTGTTTTGTTATAATCCTAGTTGGACGGTCTAAGTCACCGTATGTCTCCATTGCATTCTGAAATGGAAGCACTAATTTGGGCGATGTCATGTATATTGGAGAGAAGGTTGGACTGTCAAGCCTTTGAGACAGACTGCTCAGACTTGGTAGACATCGTCAGAAATCCAGAGAAATTGCCTGCTTTCTCTATTCTTTCCACTAAATTTAGGGAGCAGCATGATCAATTCATTTCTTTTTTTATCTTTAATTTCTCGTTCTCTTATTAAAAGCAGATTGTTTGGCACGTTCGAGAACTTTTGAATTTTTTTCTATGTAATTCTCTGCCTAATTGGATCACCATTTATGGTAGTATATTTTAATTAAAAATTTGGTTGACAAAAAAAAAATCCTAGTTGGTCTTGGTAGTCTACTGGCCCAGCCCATCGTAACTAGCCACGAGATGATGGATTCGAACTGCCAAAAACCCTTTTTGTAACATTTTTTCATTTAATATTAACGAAGGGCAAAAATGTAATTCATTGATCATCTTCTTCATTGAACTTTCGACTTTAGAAACCCTACAATGGCGGCTACTCAATTTTCAGTCATGAAACATCATTTTAAACACGTTTTGTTCTAATTCTTGACAAATGTAATAGATTTGACATATATTTTACCTTATTGAATATAAAACAATGAAAAATTTGACGTTCGACTTTTTCTCTCGATTTTTTATCCGAATTGTACAAAATTTTGACTGTTCATGGCTGCCGAGTGCTTAACCGCCACATAGGCGACCGCATCGGCCGCGATTTAGAACATGGGCTGTAACCACATGATGGATAAGACTAATATATCCACACCCGATAAACCAACCGAAAAAACCAATCCAACCGAGTTAACCCAATAAATCCGATATAACCGAAACCTCAAAATCAAAGATCTAAAATCCCCAAATCTAGAAACTCAAAAATTCTCAAATTTGCGATGAACCCTAAATCGAGTATGTGCAAGTGCGTAAATCCAATGGAATGTTAAATCGGTGTAGTATCGAGTCAAAACCATCAAAATTAAGCAATATAAGGTACGTTGCGGTGAATCATTTATCTTTTTCCTTACCTTCATTTCGTAACAATAATCCAAAACTTTTGATTTTTTTTTGTGCAGTGGTGATGCGAATAAGTTTAAGATGTATGTGCCTTTTTTCTAATTGGGGTTTTTGAATGTTGGGACTCTACATCAAGAGATATAGGAGGTGGTTCTTCTTTGTATCTTATAGGACAATTAACCATCACACAACTATCAAATATTTTGGTTTGTCAAGACCTTTTATGCATTTTCTAAACTCAATCTAAATGGTGGTCTGCTTTTTGTCGATTTGGTTGTTAAATACACTTTGTGATGGATTCTTTTGATGCAAATTGAATGGTTTTTAACTTAAACCAATGACAATAACCTTGCAAAATTAACTTGACCAACACAATCACATTGTTTAACAAACACAAAGATAGTAAACTTATAAAACTAAGATCAAAGACCATTACAAATCTTACTTCATAACATTGATCAATTAGGCACCGTCTGAGGGGATGGAGATATTCTGACATGAAGGAATCGCTGTGTAAACGTGATATGCTCAAATTTGTCCAGAACTACTCTCTCAAATTACGAGATCGTAGTAGTACTTAGGGGTCGAATCCACAGAGAATCAAATCACACAATCAACTAATGAATTCAAATTATGATACGTAAATATGTATGAATGTAAAAATAGCAAAGTAAACAAATGAATGATTATCAAGGTTATAAGAATTCAATGAGACAAAAGAGTTAGGCTATGGGTAATTCGCAGGAATGAATCAAAATATGTTCGTGTCGATCGACACAGATGTCCGTGTCGATCGACACATAGATAAAAGACATTAGGATTTTATTAAGCACGATTCTAGAACTCAAACACGAATATAAAACCAATAAACTTTCATTGCAAAGATTATCTATGACTAAATCCCTAAATTCCAAATTTCTTTGCAAACTTAGTGAATAAAATCAAGCTTTAAGTTCAGGTTCAATTGTTCACAAAATTACTAAGCCAAATTTCTTTGCGAATAGATAATTTTGCTCATCTAAGATTATATCAGGTTGTTAATAATACTTTCGCATCTATTAAAGCAACCTAGGATTTCCAATTTCAGTTGATCAATCCTAAAATCAGAGTTAAAGCAATCTAGATAAAGAACAAAAAGATAAATCCTAACAGGGTTTCAATCCTAACAATTTCTCATCAAACCTTTGAATAACCTTAAACCTAACAAGCAAACTACTCATACATGGTGATTGAAACAAACATCATGAGATAAATAATTTGCATAAAAAGATAGAGTTAGAGATACAGAAGGGTTTGAAATCTGAAAGTCTGAATTCTGAAATCTCCCAAAAGCTCTCCAAATCACTCAATCTCCAAGTCTCAATTAAAAACTCGATAAAAAAACCTAAAAGCCTAAGGAAAAACTATATATAAGGTCTAAAATTCAGACTGGGCTTTCTGTAAATTTCTGGGCTTTTTGGGTAAAACCAGAATTCTTCGAAATTTGAAGTCTTCACGCCAAACACGTGTGTGTCGATCGACACACAGGACCGTGTCGATCAACACAGCTCGTAAACTTCGACTCTGACTTGATCACTTTGGCTCTTTTTTCTTCTATGCTCCAAAAGCTCCCATTAAGCTCCAATCGTCCGTCAACCTATAAAGACTCAAAAAGACTCGAAAAATACCAAAAAGACTCTAGAAGAAGGAATTATATCATGGTCGAAAACGGGTAAAAACCATGATATATCAACTCCCCCAAACTTAGCATTTTCTTGCCCTCAAGCAAAACATTCACAAAGAATGTGAAAGAGATTTGAAAACGCAGAAACTTACCTTTCCTTGGAGTACCGGACCTAACCGTTTCAACTAGTAAGCCACATAATGCATAACCAACTCAAAACCAGACCACCATGTACTTCTCCATAGACATTCGCAGCCTCCCAAATTCATCCACGACTTCTCAACATAACTCGCTAGTCCTCATTGCTGGGTCTCGTCCCAGATCTCGATACCAAGAGCATTTTAGACTCATTCCCATACTATACCATGACTAGTGAACTATACAACTCTTGGTACTCTTTCTCTTCCCCAGACTTATTCGATTCAGAAACTCAAAAACAGTGTTTTCACTGCTATTGTTCCTTGTGATGAGACAGGGTCGTGAGATCGCTCGTCCTCAACATCCATTCTAAGGGACTCAGACTGCTGCTTTTGAGCTCCAGGTGATCACCTCTTGAGTACTGACTCACTGGAATTTCATTTCCTCATCTTATACTCAAGAACTATCATATCACCCCAAATCATTCATCATTTGTTTTTTTTTTTGATCGAAGGAAAGGAGTACCATTCTTTTCAACAGAGATTGCACTTGTCAGGTATGAATGAGAAGTCAAGTTCTATGAACACCAATCACGAGGAGACCACATAATTAGCTCGAACCCGGCGGATTATGCTAGAAGTAACAGATGTCTCTAGTTAACTGGTCTGCCTTAGGATTTTTCATTAGTCTGACTCTAAAATCGATCCTGGAAGAATGGTCACACAACTGAAAGAGACAATCCACTAAGCCAAAAGAAGGATCATTGTTTCCAACTGACTATTTTGACTCAATAAAACGTTTTGGACTGACTCTCAAAAATGAACACAGAGTTAGCAACTACCTACTCCCCTAGACTTAAACAACACTGTCCCTAGTATTATCAAGCCTGAAGTTGGTGAAAGAACAGAAAAGAAAAAGAAAAATCAATTGAAAAGAACAAGAACTTACCTGTTGCAGGGTGTGTCGATCGACACGAGTAGGTGTGTCGATCGACACACTGTTGTTTCCTCGTCTTTTTTTTTTTTTTTGGTGCCTGAAACACTTAAAACAAAACTAAAAGTTAGTAAACAAAGGGAAAAAATAAAACGAAAATAAGTAAACTTACCAGTGGGTTGCCTCCCACTAATCGCTTGTTTTCAGTCGTTAGCTTGACTGTGACAGGACTCAGGTTTTTGGTGGATCTTTGAGGGGTCTTCTGTCTCCTTCATCCATTGATATCCTTGCATTTGATCGCTCTCTAGCTCCAGACATCCAAGGAACAATACCAGGGAAAAGTTTCATGGTGGTTTGCAGTATCTCTTGAACAACTACCTCTTCTTTCTCCCTCAACTCTAAGGGGATGATGATTCTGAACTTGGAGAAAGGTTTAAAAGTCTTTTTGCGCTTCACCTTGCAGGCAGTCAAGTCTCCATCAGATCTCATGGAGGGTGAAGTCAAAAGTGGGGCACATGGGATCTTCTTCGTGTTATCTTCAAGGTCTAAACTCCGCTTTCCTCCATTTGTAACGGTCATACAAGAATTCTTCTTGACACGAATTACAGGGTATAAGACATCTTTGTTGATCTTAGAGAGGGAGATTCTCTGATTGGAAAAATTCACAATCGCACCTACAGTAACAAGGAATGATGACCCAAGAATCAATGGTTTCTCACTGTCCTTCTTCGTCTCCATGATGTGAAAATCCACCGGAACCAGACAATCTCCTACTTGAAGCATCAAGTCAGGAATGAACCCTTTCTAAAATGTTGAAGAAAAGTCAGCCAGCTCGAGAGACATCTTCGAAGGTTGCAGATCCTTAATCCCCAGTTTCCTTACAACAGACTGAGACATGACATTCACATTAGCTCTAGTGTCACAAAGAGAATTCTTGAATTCCATACCTTAGATTGAGCAAGGAACAATGAACATCCCTCGATTCGGTATCTTTTGCAACTTCCTCAGCTATGGTTGAGTATGTCTCCCTTTCTCCTCTATTGTTTTGACACTAATATCCCGTGGGTATAGAATCTTGGGCTTATAGACCTTTTCCTCTGCTTGAACCAAAGGTTTCGAAGTGTTTGGACTCGTCTGGGACCCGTGTTGATCAACACAGAGGGGCTGTGTCGATCGACATGCCTGTGTCGACCTCGTGTTGATCTTGGGAGAAAAATCACTGATTGCGTAAACTCTAGTTTTGCTCTTTTTAACCTGTGTCGATCGACACAAGCCTTCTGTGTCGATCGACACGGGGTCTGGAGCGCAAAACTCATCTTCTTCAACCTCCTCTTCGCTCCCCAAAGTGATAGCATTAACGTGTAGTATCGGATTTGTTTCCGTCTTGGCTAGGAGAAACCCTTTTTGCCTTCTAACATTCTCTGCGGTTTGAGCAACTTGGGTGTCTAGCTTCTTCACATGGAGATTGAGGGCCTCAATTTTCCCATTTAGATCAATGTACATGGCATCCATCTTCCCATTGAATCTCACAGTCATCTTCTGTTGACCCTCCAAGAGCTGCTCCAGCATAAATTTCATCTCACTATCTGAAGATTAAGCAGGAGGCGTCTGGTAAGAAGAAGAACCGTAGTTCCTTGTGTAGTTGTTGCTCTGAAACGGCTTCTGATAGTCAATCTTCTGATACCCTTGTTGATTACTATACCTCTGACCCTGATAACCAGCTCCATTGATGTAGTTAACATCCTTTTCTTCAGGCTCGAAAGTCTCCACTTCTGCAGTAAACTGAACAGACTTCTTCCCCACTAGAAGGCTATGCACAGAATCTATCTTGCCTTTCACCTCAACAATCTGGCTTCCATCCATGTTCTCACCAAGTCTCTTCCTCTCAAAGTCTGCATTCTTCGTACTGTTACTGGCAACCAAATTCTCGATAAGCATAAGTGCATCCTCGGGATATCTAGTGTTAAAGTTCCCATTGCTCGCAGCATCTAGAGCTATCTGGTACCTCCAATCAATCCCTCTAAAGAAGATACCCAGTAACTGAACATCGCTGAAACCGTGATGAGGACAGTCTCTCTGATAAGCCTTGAATCGCACCCAAGAAGCCTTGAATGCTTCAGTTGGTCCTTGCTTGAATGTGGAAATCTTCGCTCTCAAATCCTCTGAACGTGCCTCATCATAGAAATTGTTAAGGAATGTGTTCTTCGTATCCTGCCAGGTAGTAAGCGATCCTGGCTCCAACTGCTTCAGCCAGTAAGCAGCTTCTCCACTAAGAGAGTAGGGGAAAAGCTTGCAAAACAGATAATCACTTGACACCCCATTAGCCTTGATGCTAAATGCCAAATCCTCAAATTTCTCTATATGATCCATCGGGTGCTCAGAGGAAAGACCATGGAATGGATGCTGAGCCACAAGCGAAAAGAAAGCAGGCTTAAGCTCGAAATCGCTCCTTTGGAACGCATGAGGGCAAATTGCAGCCCTGTTATCGTAGAACTCATCTGGCCTATTGTAGTCTCCTAGAGTACGCCCACGCCCAACTGGCTCATGGCCCAAATGTCTATCCTCACCGCGCGGTTCAGGGATCATGTTTCCCTTAGCATCCAACCTCTGACTGCGCTCATTGCGCCTGTTCCCTTCACCATCTACCAACAATCTAGCTGCATCTCGAAACAGAACTAATGGAAGACGCTCCATTGCTGCTTCTCGTGTAGTTTTTCTGTTGGCTCTTTCTAGAACTTCTAACTCATAAACAAAATCCACTAACTCTTGACTCTGGTTGCTTCTGGTCTTGCGATGAAGCATGCACCTGAAAAACACAAAAACAAAAGAAAACGGAAGTAAATAAACAAAAAATTAAAACTTAGACAAAACTCTAAAATCAAAAATCGAATGGTAATTTTGATTCCCTGGCAGCGGCGCCAAAATTATATATGCTCAAATTTGCCCTGAGCTACTCTCTCAAATTAAGAGATCGTAGTAGTACTTAGGGGTCGAACCCACAGAGAATCAAATCACACATTCAACTAATGAATTCAAATTATGCTAAGTAAATATGTATGAATGTAAAAATAGCAAAGTAAATAAGTGAATGATTACCAAGGTTATAAGAATTCAATGAGACAAAAGAGTTAGGCTATGGGTAATTCGCATGAATGAATCGAAATATGTTCGTATAGATCGACACAGATGTCCGTGTCGATCGACACAGAGATAAAAGACGTTAGGATTTTATTAAGCACGGTTCTAGAACTCAAACACGAATATAAAACCAATAAACTTTCGTTGCAAAGATTATCTATGACTAAATCCCTAAATTCCAAATTTCTTTGCAAACTTAGTGAATAAAATCAAGCTTTAAGTTCAGGTTCAATTGTTCACAAAATTACTAAGCCAAATTTCTTTGCGAATAGATAATTTTGCTCATCTAAGATTATATCAGGTTGTTAATAATACTTTCGCATCTATTAAAGCAACCTAGGATTTCCAATTTCAGTTGATCAATCCTAAAATCAGAGTTAAAGCACTCTAGATGAAGAACAAAAAGATAAATCCTAACAGGGTTTCAATCCTAACAATTTCTCATCAAACCTTTGAATAACCCTAAACCTAACAAGCAAACTACTCATACATGGTGATTGAAACTGTAACGCCTCGACCGCCGTCGAGCTATCAGTATGCAGGGGAAATCCTCATCCCCTCGAGAGAAATCCTCATCTCTCAATAACATACAGGAGAAATCCTCATCCCCTCAGGAGAAATCCTCATCTCCTAATGGGCCCCACGCCCACTCTCGGCCCGTGGGCCCACCCCTCTCTGACGGTCGGTGCGTTAGTCTAAGAGGCTCGAAAGACTTGTTTACTAACCCTGTAAATCACCACGTGATCTTTCCCCATGTTTTGTCCTCACTCACACGGTACTGGAAATGACTTCCCAGTAGGTCACCCATCCTTAAATTTCTCCAGCCCAAGCACGCTTAACTCTGGAGTTCTCTCTGGATGTGTGACGGAAAAGATAAGTGTACTTTGGTGATATAGGTAGTCAAATCAATTCCCTTAACCCTCTCCGCATGCACCACATATTTCAGAAACTGGGATGTTACAATCACCCCCACTAACTAATCGCAACGTCCTCGTTGCGCACCAGGATCGTTACCCCCGACAGTGTGACTCACACACTCGTCAGGGTTCGCTCTGATACCACTTGTAACGCCTCGACCGTCGTCGAGCTATCAGTATGCAGGGGAAATCCTCATCCCCTCGAGAGAAATCCTCATCTCTCAATAACATACAGGGGAAATCCTCATCCCCTCAGGAGAAATCCTCATCTCCTAATGGGCCCCACGCCCACTCTCGGCCCGTGGGCCCACCCCTCTCTGACGGTCGGTGCGTTAGTCCATGAGGCTCGAAAGACTTGTTTACTAACCCTGTAAATCACCACGTGATCTTTCCCCATGTTTTGTCCTCACTCACACGGTACTGGAAATGACTTCCATGTAGGTCACCCATCCTTAAATTGCTCCAGGCCAAGCACGCTTAACTTCTGGAGTTCTCTCTGGATGTGTGATGGAAAAGATAAGTGCACTTTGGTGATATAGGTAGTCAAATCAATTCTCTAATTCTCTTAACCCTCTCCGCATGCACCACATATTTCAGAAACTGGGATGTTACAGAAACAAACATCATGAGATAAATAATTTGCATAAAAAGATAGAGTTAGAGATACAGAAGGGTTTGAAATCTGAAATCTTCCAAAAACTCTCCAAATCACTCAATCTGCAAGTCTCAATTAAAAACTCGATAAGAAAAACCTAAGAGCCTAAGGAAAAACTATATATAAGGTCTAAAATTCGGATTGGACTTTCTGTAAACTTTTGGGCTTTTTGGGCAAAACCGGAATTTCTTCGAAATTTGAAGTCTTCACGTCAAATACGTGTGTGTCGATCGACACACAGGACCGTGTCGATCAACACAGCTCGTAAACTTTGACTCCGACTTGATCACTTTGGCTCTTCTTTTCTCTATGCTCCAAAATGTTCCAAAAGCCCTCATTAAGCTCCAATTGTCCGTCAACCTATAAAGACTCAAAAAGACTCGAAAAATACCAAAAAGACTCTAGAAAAAAGAATTATATCATGGTCGAAAACAGGTAAAAACCATGATATATCAAAACGATCCAAAGAATATGACCAACGGCGACGAATTCACAACCCCCAGAGAAGAGAATTGCTGTCGATAATACTAGAACTAACCCGACGAATACCAGAGTGAAATAGACTACTGCAACAACGAAAACGACGCCAGAGTTCCTTACTCAGATGAAGATGATGCTTGAGAAGAAATCGACAGAGCAGGAGAATCTAAACACAGCGGTAACCAACAAGATGCGAGTTCTACCAACGGGGAGCCGAGTCCGAGGAAGGGGAGTAGCCCTAAACATGATATCTACTTGACGCCTCAATCCGACGACCTTAAACTTCTCAACACCGATCGGCTCATGAAGGATTCATGGCTTGCCTCCGATCCATCCTAACCCAAGTACCATAGAGCTGAACGCAATGACAAACGCTTATAAATCGGAAAAATCTACCCCGATGATAAATCTGGAATAAAACCTTGAAGGGGACCAAAACTCAGAAGACAACCGCAAAGCCAAAGGTAGAAGCCAAGCACAAATTCAGCGGAATAACTCAGAGCTTGAACGCGACCAGGAATTTGACGACGAGGAAGAAAAGTTCTCTAGGTCAAGCGATCCTAGCTCGCAGAAGAACGTAAGGCATTAGTCTAAGTTCAGAAGGACGAGATGGTGGAGATACGGGCGGAGATGGAGCGAATTGTTACTGATTTAAGGTATATTTGATCCTAGATACATATGGTCACCATAAGGTGCCTCGAAGAAGCGCGGACCATCCCTTTTACAACTCGAATTACAAGGGCGTACGTCTCCGACCCCAGAATGGTGAAGATCTCCTCTTAAAAGGAAAAACCGATACAAAAGAGCACCTCCTTGCATTCGCAATAACGATAGAATGCAACGCCGAGTCGAAGACGATACTATGTTGAAGATGATGCCGAGATGCTGAGATGACACTGTGTCAAATCAAAGATGATGACAAGTTGAAGATGATACCGAGATGCTGATTAACGCAAAGCAGATTTGATTGGAAACTCGAGCCTTTTCCTCGATGCAAAATCAAACTTTCTACCTCGGCACAAATGATTTAGGAGACGACCTCGACAACATACTAAAGAGCTCGGTCTGGTGATGAATAAAAAGATCTTTGAGTCAGTTTTTCAATGAAGTTGAGAAATCATATCATTCAGAGTTACGGTTAGCAAGATACACCCGATTTACTAAAAACATGTCGACCTGCAAGAATAAGCTCGTTCATGCGAGCTGGAGAGATGAGCTCGGCAACAAGCCTTAAAGACCTTACATTGAGCTAAAATTTGGACACGAGATAGATAATTGACTCTGTAGCGGCCAGTTTGGCAAGCTCAAGCTCGTCGCAAAGATGGTCGAGCTCACCATAAAGATTTAGGCCAAGCTCATCATCAAAGACAAGGGCGAGCTCACCACCGACAATGAAGTAACAAGCTCAAATACCACGATGACAAGGTGACGAATTCAAAAGCAACAACGGCAACATTTTTGAGTATCGAGCTAAACACTAACAAAATGGGTAAGCTCGAAAAGTCGACAAAATGTCGAGCTAAACTATGAAAATAAGCTCGGCAAGCTTTCGCAAAACAAGCTCGAGCTTGACAAGGTTTAACGAAACAAGCTTGTGATAGGAAAAAAGCAAGTTTAACAAACCAAAGTCCATGCCGAGTTAAGCATTTTCAAAGCATGTAAGCTCGACAACATTGGTAAGACGACAAGCTTTAACGAATCAAGCTTTAGTTCACCAACTCTAACACAACACAAGTCTATAAGAAGTCATTGCCGAGCTAAACGGTTACAAAACATGTAAGATCAGAAAGTCGGTGAAACATAACTTCATGGTTTCATCTCGTCAACATAACTTGGAGCTCGGTAACAGAATAAGCAACACATTTTCTTGAAACCTCAATCTCTGCCGCGATTTCTTTTACCTCGACACTATCATAACATATACTGGAGGGGCTAACTGTTGGGATCAAATCTCACCCCGATTGAGATCATCAAGAAAATGGCTAAGTGTCAAAAATGGGCCGAAGCAACTTGGGCCGAGTTCGCTATGCAAACCTCGGCAGCTCCCCGTAAAAGCTTAACTCGTCGACCTGGCCATCTCGCCGACCTCGCTATCTCGCCATCCGACCTCGTTATCTCGCCGAGCTCACTATGCAGGTCTCGCCAGCTTGCCAGACTCGTCACCTTGCTGACTAAGAGTTTAGCCTTGCGACGTCATCATCTCGACAACTTGCCGATGTTGTCATCTCGGCAAGCTCAACAATTTTTCGACGTCGTCATCTCGCCAAGCCTGACAACTCGCCGAGCACTCCAAGAATTACCAAAGTGAAGATTATCGAGGTTGGATTGTCAGATTAAGCTAGCCCATTTGGTTTACCGCAATAAGTTGGACCGAGGTCTACGAGCCCATGATGGCAAGATGACGAGTTGAAAGCCCAACAAACAACAAGACGATTAATTGGATCTTGACGACAAGATATCAAGTTGGGCCTAATCGATGAGCTCATAATATTGGAATGGTGACGAGGTCAAGCCCATGACGTCGAATCTCATGCCGAGCGCCGATTTTGATAGAAAGAAATCCTTAGAAATTATTAAATCTTCCTTATCTCTTTAGCGGTTGACCTAGCCGACTTAGACTTGTAACTTTCTTGAGAAGGGGATTCGCAACTTTACGCAAAAACACTCTACCAAAATCAATAAAGCTTTTCTTAAGAGCAATTCATATCTTTGTCTAATATAGATAAAGAAAACTGAGACACAATGGTTTTTAAAACAAAAAGAAAGGTGCCCATATCGGAAATGTCATGAGATAACATCAATTTTTGGTATGGGTGAAGCGAAGTTTGTGGAAGGGATGGTAACGGGTCACTTGTACAACTCATCCTTGGTTTTTGTCTTGGAGCAATCAGGCCTCCGTGCTGAGGTTCTTTACTTGAAACGAGGTAGAGAAAATATTTATATTGCATATACGATAAATTGAGATAAAATTCTCTGTAAATCAGGAACGCAGAGAACATCTTTCAAAGTAAGAGTGCGTGAACGTGCAGAAAGTAATGAGGACCCAGTATGAGATATAGTCAAACCCGCGCCATCCGCGATTGTCACTTCTTCTCCACCGTTGTGTAGGTAGTGAAGAGCAAGATTGTTGAGGTCTGAGGTAAGGGGATGTGTCGCACTGCTGTCCATAATTTAGCTCGCAATATTGTGAGGAGCAATAGCGAGATGAGCTCTCGGTTGCCATGGAGCTTGTGAGTTGGGCTGGGACAAAGTGTACGCACCACCGACTTGCTGGAATTAAGGACACTATCGAGCATTGTCACCAGTAACTCCACGTATCTGACAACATCCGAGATTAGGGCACGACGTGTATTGAGATTGGCGTGGGGCAAACTGTTGAGATAGCTGCTGCCAATTGGTGTACGAGAATGTTATTTGGTGTGATTCGGATTCTGGTTAGGACCCTTCTAGTTGGCTGCATGCGCAGTGACTAGAAGCGATGGTGAAGAGGCCATCGTACTGTGTATCTTGATCCCTTGATTAAGAAGCTTCTCATGCACCTCCGTAAGAGATGGTGGAGAATTATGAGCTTCTATTTGATCAATGACTGACTTGTAGTCGTTGGTGAGACCTTTAAGAATGAATTCTATCTTGTCTTCATGGTCAATTGCCTTTCCAAGTTGATGGGCGTGGTTCCCTTGGTCTACGTCTTGAGTTGTTGTTTTAATTGCTTAATATGAGCTCTGCTATGCTTTGCGTATGTAGAGGTGAGAGTACTCCAGATCTCGGCAGCGGTGATAGTCTTAGACAAAAGAGGATGAAGGGTGTTCGTGATAGCACCAATGCATTATAAATCAACTGACCTTGCCTTTTCCATAAAACATGTGGATGATTGGGAACAACAATCCTAATAGTGGTGATGGTAGGCTGTGGAGTGTCGGTGGATCCATCCAAATGCCAAGCAAGACCATAACCCTCGAGCAAAGCATGCAATTGGAGGCTTTACATAAGGAAGGTGGAAGCATTAAGCTTAGTGACATTAGTCATGTTAACATTAAGTGTAGAAGTCACATAAATTGCCACATTTTTAGCAGATGTATTGACATGTTAAAACTTAAAAAGAGAAGATATCGAAAAGATGATAAAAAGGGTTGTCAGCCACATTAAAACTTTCTAGAGATTTGGATATTTAGGAATTTTCCCTTGATACCATGTAAATAAATCATTAGAAAGTGATTTACAATTCCTTATATAGATGATTACATTAGAGGTAGTATGTTAAATATATTTACAAATCAATTAGATAATACTCCTTTCCTTAGATACTCTGCAATGTCAATCTCTGAAATATGATGATTCAAATTTGGTTCAAATACTTTTTTTTTAAAATAGTTGAAAAAATCATACATATTAATATAGTTTTATAAATTTTATATAAATGTAATTTTTTGAAAAAATTATACAATTGAATAATAACAGTCTAACAGAGGTTGAAACTTGGAAATGAATTATAGCAAATGCTGATTTATACGCCTTTACCGAAATGTTGGTATCATTGTCATTATTATTGACTTTGAAAATTTGATTATCTAAAAAAAATGATATTTTCAATATTTATCATCGTTTTGCCCAAAAAATAAAAATAGCTACCAAAGTTAACACAAAAATAGGAAGGAGTGAAATTAAATCTAGAAAGCGAATATGGATATATAAAAAAATAAGGAGAAAAAAAATAATTATAATAAGGGTTGATTATCATTATAGACACTTTTTGAAAAGTATTATCATTTACAGGTACTTTCTACATTTGAGGCACTTTAGCAAAATTTTTTGTTCTTTTAGAACCAAAATGCCCTTCTTTTCTCATTTTTATTTTTACGATATTTCTTCTCTTCTTTCTCTTCCTTTTTTTACTTTTTCTCTTTTAATTTATATTAATTTTTCACATATTTATTTTCTTCATCCAAAAATCAACAAAAAATCACTTTTCTAATTTGTTTTTAAAATAAATTTTTTTCATTATAAAATTTTTAAAATCCAAAATTGTCATGGATACACAAATGATGGATAAATTGTCGTGGACAGACAACACTATTTTTGAAGAAAAATAAATATTATTATGGACATCTTATTCACCTATACTTGTTTATGGTACTTTGTCTACAAAGATGGATTTGATTTAGGATTTGTGGTTTGAGACATAGATAACTTTTTGTGGATAAAAATTCATATCCACGACAACATGTCCATCTGCAGTCGTCCATAATATTCTGTCTAGACACATGATTTTGTATAAGAGTTTAGGGTTTAGAGCATGAACAACTATATATGGACAAAACTTTGGTTCATGACATATTGACCACCTACACTCGTTCGTGGTATTTTGTCCACATACATGGTTTCGAGTTTGTATTTGGGGTTTAGAGCATAGACAATTTTATGTACAAAACAAAAAATTGTCATGATAACTTATCATAAGTTGATTTTTTTGTTGTTAAATTTTGGAAGAGAAAAATGAATTGTTGGGAAAATTTTGTTGGTTTTCCTCCTAGTGGGGAAACCAATTTGAGTTTGGTTTAGGAAGAACCAAACTTGGGCCTATAGTCCATGAGATTATTATTGGACGAAAGATTATGAGGGAGTATATATATGACTCTAAACCTAATTTTAGAGAAGAGATAAACTAATTGAAGAGAGGCAATTTTCGTAGGCTAAGAAGGAGAAAAACAGTTTCGTCAGGGTTTGTTCAAGAGAACATTTGGAGGCTTAAACGTACTCCGATTTGGCTGAAATTTTTGGGGTTAGCTTCGTGACTTAGTGGTCTTGATATTCAACGGTGGAGATTGTATTTCAACGGTTAGTTCGTCGCAGATCTGGGTTTTAGCGTGGCTGTTCGCTGCAGTTGTGAGTTTAGATTTCAAACTGTGTTGTCTTGAGTGTTTGGGAAATCCGACGGTGAATTCTTCTTGGATTGAGCTGAAATTTGTCAGATGTATTCCTGACTTGTTTATCTAGGATTTTTACGGTGGAGATCTGTTTTGGTGACCGTAATCCTAGTGAATTTAGGGTCGTTTGGGACTGTTTGTTTCTAGGCTCTTGTATTGCTCTCTTGTGGTGTTTATTGTGTTGGAGATTGCTCTTTGGAGCATTAGTATCTGGATCTGTTCTTTGGGAACAGAGAGGACATGGTTGTAACTCAAATTTGATCTAGTGGATTTTTTTAGTGGACTACGGTCCCGTGGTTTTTACTTCACATCGAGGAGGTTTTCCACGTAAAATAATTCGTTGTCTCATTTACTTTACTGCTTTGATTTGCTGGTGCCGAATTCTATATTTTTCTCATAGATTTACATAAGTGTGGAGAATTTATTCCACTGCGTCATTGGTGCTTATTGTTTTTCCCCCAACAGAGTGGTATCAGAGCTTTGAGGTTTGATAACTTTGGGTTATTGGTTGTTTGCTTTTGTGAGCGATGAAAAATATGGGCAGGATGATCAGCTTGGATAGTTATAATTATCATATATGGAAAGGCAAGATGGAAGATCTCCTTTATGTGAAGGAGCTTCATGTTCCAGTCTTCGAAGAGGAGAAACCCGAGGCTAAAACTGAAGATTCATGGAAATTGCTACATCGCCAAGTGTGTGGTTTAATAAGGCAATGGGTAGATGATAATGTGAGGAATCATATTAAAAATGAGATTGATGCTCGATCTTTGTGGTTGAAGTTAGAGCAATTGTTTGCTCAGAAGAGTGGGAATAATAAGATGTACATGATCAAGAAATTGATTGAGCTGAGGTACCAGGAGAGAACTCCGATGGCGGATCACTAGAATGCATTTCAGGGATTGCTCAATAAATTATCTGACATGGGAATTAAGTTTGAGGATGAGATTCACGGTTTGTGGCTTCTTGGTACATTACCAGATTTTTGGGAGGTGTTCACGATGTCTCTTTGAAATTAAGTCAAATGGTGTAATTTCGATGGACTTAGTGAAGAACATTGTCTTGAATGAGGAAGTAAGGAGGAAGTCTAGTCCTAGTTTCTCGCGTTCAGATGTAATGGTTTCTGAGTCAAAGTTCATATGGAGAGCCCAGGAATAACAAGAACAGAACCAAGAGAAAATCTAACAAATTTGCTAACTTGGAGTGCCATTATTATCATAAGAAAGGACACATGAAGAAGGATTGCTGGAAGTTGAAAAAAGACAGCAAACTTGGAAAGAAGCAAAAAGATAGTGAAGATCGGGTGACTGTCACCGAGGATCAGTTTCTTATTCTTCTTGAGAGTGATGTCATTAATGTTGCATGCTAGGACACCAATTGGGTTGTTGATAGTGGAGCTACTACTCATGCTACATCACAGCAGGATTTGTTCACTACCAATACTCTAGGTAGTTATGGTTATGTAAAGATGGGAAATGATGCAGTAGCCAAGGTTGCTGGCATTGGTGATATTTGCTTGGAGACTAGTGTTGGTACTAGAGTTTTGCTTAAGGGAGTTAAACATGTCTCAGATATTAGGTTGAACTTGATCTCTACAGGGAAACTTGATGATGAGGGGTTCTATAGCGTAGTTGGAGGAGGTAAATGGAAACTCACTAAGGGTTACATGGTTATGGCTCGAGGTGACAATCATTCGTCTTTCTATTGGATGCAGACTAAGGTCTCCAAAGACATTGTTAATGCTGTGGAGAATGTTGATGCCATAGATTTGTGGCATAAGAGACTCGGTCATATGAGTAAGAAGAGATTATATGTGTTATCAAAGAAGGAGGCTATTACAGGTATCTCGAGTTTACACTTGCAGAAGTGTACGCATTGTTTTGTAGGAAAACAACACAAGGTCTTCTTCAAATTTTATGCTCCTTCCAGGAAACCCGAGATACTTGATCTGGTTCATTCAGATGTGTGTGGTCCAATAAAGACAAGATCTCTTGGTGGTGCATCATATTTTGTCACATTCATTGATGATCACTCTAGGAAGTTATGGGGTTTATACTATGAAGACGAAAGATCAGGTTTTGGGATATTTCAAACATTTTGTGGCATTGGTTGAGAGACAGACGGGAAAGAAGTTGAAGTGTATCCGCAGTGATAATGGTGGAGAGTGTTTTGGACCATTTGATGCTTATTGCAGAGAACATGGTATTAGGCATCAAAAGACGCCACCCAAGACTCTACAATTGAATGGGTTGGCTGAGAGGATGAACATGACTATTGTCGAGAGGATTAGATGTTTGATTTCAGAGTCAGGCTTGGCGCAGGCTTTCTGGGGTGAGGCTTTAAGCATAGTTGTTCATGTGTTGAATTTGTCACCTAGTGCTCCATTAGAGGGTGATATTCCAGAGAGAGTTTGGACTGATAAAGATGTTTCTTATGGTCATTTGAGGGTCTTTGGGTGCAAGGTATTTGTGCATATTCCCCAAGAAGAGAAGTCAAAGCTTGAGATGAAGTCGCGACAATGTGTGTTCATTGGTTTTGGTCAGGAAGAGTTAGATACAGATTTTATGATCCCGTTGAGAAGAAGCTCATTAGGAGCAGAGATGTGGTGTTCATGGAAGATCAGACGATTAAGGACATTGACAAGTCTGGAAAACTAGCTCAAAGATATGATAGTCTGATTGATTGAGAGGTTGTTCCTTCTACATAGGTCCACGGTCAGGTTGAGGGTGAGGTTCATGTTGATACATCTGGTGCAAATGCTCCTGCACATGATGATGATGGTATTATGATCATGGTGACGATCATGGTGAGACACCAACTACTGAGAACCCACCTGTTGTTAGAAGATCTGAGAGAGGTCTAAAACTGTCGACAAGGTATAGTCCTAGTGAGTATGTGTCAACTGATGGGGGAGAGCCTGAAAGCTTTAGTGAAGCTTTGGAGTGTGAACACAAAGATAAATGGTTTGGTGCTATGGGAGATGAGATGGAGTCATTTGATGAGAATGACACATTTAAGTTGATGAAGTTGCCTAAAGGAAAAAGGGCGTTGCTTAATAAATGGGTGTATAGGATTAAGCATGAAGAGAACAATTTGCTACCTCGATATAAGGTTAGATTAGTTGTGAAAGGATTCAGTCAGAAGAAGGGAATTGATTATGATGAAATCTTTTCTCATGTTGTAAAGATGTCATCCATTCGGGTTGTACTTGGATTGGCAACGAGTCTTGATCTAGAGGTTTAACAAATGGATGTAAAGACGGCTTTCCTTCATGGTGATTTGGAGGAAGAGATTTACATGGTACAACCAGAAGGTTTTGAGAAAAATGGCAAAAAAGATTTAGTTTGCCGCTTGAAGAAAAGTCTTTATGGATTGAAGCAGGCACCGAGACAGTGGTATATGAAGTTTAAGTTAGTTATTGGGGAGCATGGTTATAAGATACTACTTATGATCATTGTGTGTTTATGCAGATGTTTGGTGAGGATGATTCTATTATCTTGTTGCTGTATGTTGACGATATGTTGATTGTGGGCAAGAACTTGAGCAGAATTCAAGAGTTGAAGAAGCAGCTTAGCAAGTCCTTTGCCATGAAAGATTTGGGTCCAACAAATCAGATTCTTAGTATAAGAATTGTTAGAGATGGAGGTGAGAGACTGATTCACTTGTCTCAAGAGAAGTATATTGAGAAGGTACTTCAGAGGTTTCATATGGATAAGTCTAAAGTTGTAAGCACTCCTCTTGCTACACACTTTAGATTAATCAGTCAACATAGTCCGAGTACAGATTCAGAAATGAAAGATATGGCACGAGTTCCATATGCTTTTGCAATTGGTAGCTTGATGTATGTTATGGTTTGTATAAGACTTGATATAGCTTTTGTTGTTGGTACAGTTAGTTGTTTTCTTTCGAATCCATGGAAAGAACACTGGGATGCTATAAAGTGGATTTTGAGATATCTTCGAGGGACTTCTAGTTTGAAGCTTACATTTGAACGTGACAAGCCTTTGCTTGTTAGTTATACAGATGCTGATATGTCTGGAGATATTGACTCCAGGAAGTCTACTTCGGGTTACTTGGTAACATTTGCAGGGGGAACTGTAGCATGGCAGTCAAAGTTACAAAAGTGTGTTGCACTTTCTACCACTGAAGCTGAGTTTATAGCCGCAACGGAAGCTTGTAAGGAGTTGTTGTGGATGAAAGGTTTTCTAGATGATATTGGTTTCAAGCAGGATAAGTATGTGTTGCTTTGTAATAATCAAAGTGCAATTTATCTCGGAAAGAACTCTACATTTCATTCACGTTCTAAGCACATTGATAGGAGGTATCGTTGGATACGTGATGTGGTTGCTTCTAAGGAAGTAGAACTTTCAAAAGTTTATATGAATGATAATGGAGCTGATATGATGACGAAATCATTGCCGAGAGGGAAGCTTGGAGTCTATCGAGAGATAGCCGGAATGGTTGTTTCCTCTACCTAGTCGGAGGGGGAGTTTGTTGGTTTTCCTCCTAGTGGGGAAACCAATTTAGGTTTGGTTTAGGAAGAACCAAAGTTGGGCCTATAGTCCATGAGATTATTATTGGGCTAAGGGTTATGAGGGAGTATATATATGACTCTAAACCTAATTTTAGAGAAGAGAGAAACTAATTGAAGAGAAGCAATTTTCGTAGGCTAAGGAGAAAAACAGTTTCGTCAGGGTTTGTTCAAGAGAACGTTTGGAGGCTTAAACGTGCTTTGATTTGGCTGAAAATTTTAGGTTAGCTTCGTGACTCAGTGGTCTTGATATGCAACGGTGGCGATTGTATTTCAACGGTTGGTTCGTCGCAGATCTAGATTTTAGCGAGGCTGTTCGCTGCAGTTGTGAGTTCAGATCTCAGACTGTGTTGTTTTGAGTGTTTGGGAAATCCGACGATGAATTCTTCTTTGATTGAGCTGAAATTTGCCAAAGGTATTCATGATTTGTTTATCTAGGATTTGTACAGTGGAGATCTGTTTTGGTTACCGAAATCCTAGTGAATTTAGGGTCGTTTGGGACTGGTTGTTTCTAGGCTCTTGTATTGTTCTCTTGTGGTGTTTCTTGTGTTGGAGATTGCTCTTTGGAGCTTTAGTCTCTGGATCTGTTCTTTGGGAACAGAGAGGACGTGGTTGTAACTCAAATTTGATATAGTGGATTTTTTAAGTGGACTGCTCGGTGTTTTTACTTCTCACATTGAGAAGGTTTTCCATGTAAAATAATTTGTTGTCTTATTTACTTTACTGTTTTGATTTGTTGCTGTCGAATTCTATATTTTTTTCACATATTCATATAAGTGTAGGAAATTTATTCTGCTGCGTCATTGATATTTATTGTTTTTTTTCAATAAAATTATAAGATGAACTAAAAGAGAAAAATTATAAAAAAAAAAGAGAAAAAACAAAAGAAATGTAAAAAGAAGAAATAAAATGACAAAAAAAAAAGAGAATAAAATTGTGTAGTTGGTTTAACTTAAAAAATAGATAGTAAAAGAATAAATATATGTTTTTTACTCATAAAAAAGTATCTTAATAGTAGAAAGTGTATATACAATTACTTCGCCAGAAAATATCTATATTCCTTATAATAATTGCACAATTAAGAGAAAATCGCGAGAAAAGAGGAAGCACGACATAGAAACAAGAAACTAGAAAGCGTGCCTCGCAATGGTCTTTTCTTTTCTCTACAGAGAGAGAGAGAAATGCTTTATTTACGCTCCTCTCTCTCCTCATAAATAGAGATGCAGAGATTATATAAATATTGACCAGTGCCTAGAGAGAGAAACTCGCCGCTTTCACTTTTCCTTTTTTTTTTTTTAATTGAAGAGGTAGAGAGAGAGCAGTAAACACTAAAAGCACGTATCTCGAGCCACAAGGTCAGTGAAAAAACTGCTCTTATATATATATTGTGCATGTATATGTACCATACCACTGCTCTTGATTTTTCTTTTCCATTTTCCAGAGATTAAGAGGCAACGGCTAGTTATTCCTGAATCGACGAGTATCGGAAAGTGGAAGAAGATCGATGGATTACGGAGACGATCGGTAGATTCTATTTTCTTTTGCTGCTTACTCTTCTCGATTTGGTTGCTTTGATTGTTTTGTCTTCCTGGGTTTTTGATTTGTGTGGGGACTTTGATTTGGTGTTGGTTATGTGTGTTTGCTTTGTGATGATTGTTGATTATTTATTCTGCGGTTGATTATTTTGATGGATTTCACGGGTCCCTTGTCTGGGTTTTGCTGCAATCGTTATGCCAAGCTTGGATTTGGTGCTGATTTCTGGCTCAATGGTGGGTTTGGGTTTGACTGATTTTGGGGTTTTATGTAGTAGGATACAATGTCGGATTTGCTTTCAGTTATGAATGTTGGATTCTTAATGAAATTTGATTTGAGTTATGAATGTTGGATTCTTAATGAAATGACGGCTCATTTAATGTTTCTTCATCTTTTCTTTTACTCATTCAAAATTTGGTCAATGCTCAAGATCTCTAACATCATCTCCACAAAATCCCGAGTTTCATAAAATGTTTGGTTATTGAATCTTTGAGCTGCACACAGTGGTCAGTATTCAAGTTGGGATGTTGAGATTGAGCTTCAAGTTGTGGAATATGATGTTTGCAATGTGCATAGTTTTGAGTTGTTGGTTAGTAGATGTGTTTGGTCATTGGTGATTTACAGGATATGATTGGGACTTTTCAGTCTTCACAAACTAGATTAGTAACCAGTTGTCTCTAAACATGTAATTTGATCGTCTGATGTTTTAAAAATTGCAGTAGCCCCTCATGGAATTGGCAAGTGCACAACTATAATGACCAACCACAGTCTGATTTCTGTAAGCTTTTACTTCATCTATAACTCTTACAACACTGCGACAAGCATATGATTGATTTGTTCTCTAATTCCAGTGGATGTCCCGGAGTGCACGATGACTGAAGTCACATTAAACCAGGAAGATCACTCATACATGTTTGATGACATAGCCACCCCTGTGAAGGCCTGTAGCGAGTTGACTTATCATGTCACAACAGGTTGTTTTACTTTCAAGTTTTCTTTTCAATTTGTGATGTCTATTTAATGAGAGATTCTAATCTAAAGAAGTTGGTCTTCAGCAGACACGAACAAGAAACTAGAAGTGCAAAGTCAGACACGCACTGCACTAAAGAGGCGTCGGATGTTACAATTCGAAGACCAGCCTGCGGAAACATCCCTTTTCAGCAGTGAGAATTTCTCTGCAATCTTAAAATCAAGCGTGAGTACACAAAACCCATATCTTGTTTGTAGCTATGCCCACATATGCATTTGGGTTAATATCTTTGATGTCCAAACTCATTGCTCACTCATTAGGATGCAGTCTTAGTTTTTTATTCTATGTTAATGAGTGCTGGCATCAACTATTAGTATTTATTTTGACCTATCACCAATGTCTAAGATCTGTTAGAAGTTCTAGATCACTGCGCCAATCTTATTATCAAACAGTAAGTGGACTGTACAATGTGAATCCGTGTTCATTTCAAAAGTTTGCGAAGTTGAATCTGTTTTGTTTTATGGCCTTTTATCTTCTACTCCTAGAACAATTTCAAGCTTCTTGGTATCTGAGTGCCTAATTCAATTGTCAGGTACCAACAGTGGCAAGTTATGTTACTAAACCTATGCATCTAAGAATCAACATTTGATAGCTTAGGAGGTTGCGTGAGGTTCTAATACTATCTTTGATGCTCTGATTGATGTTTCTTCTATGTATGTTCAGGCTAGAGAGGACACATTTGATGAGCTTTTACCCGAAGGAACTCAGCTTATAGATGGGTTTTCAGGTTGAGATCTTATAAATTCTTCCAAGTCAATCTGGTCAATGTGTTTTCAATTGAAACAAATGATTGTCTCTTTTTCAGAAGATGCATCCGCCTCTAGCTTCGACGGCCTTGATCTCTATGCTGAAGAGTGGTATGCTGACTGCTTGAATGATGCTGAGACTCCAGTCCTACCTGATGACTTGTATGTTTCGTCCTTTCTTTTAGTAGAAACTTCAAGCTTATTTACAGTATAGTAGCTCATTTGCTGCATAAACTGATTATTATTGCTGTCTTCTCTCAGAAGCTTCGGTTCACCTGATGTCCAAGTAGATATTTCAGGTCAGTTTCCTATGCTTTGGTCACTTCTTTAGCTTGCTCTAGCTTTTCTTGCTAAAATCTCTGTGTTGGCGCAGAGTATTTAAATGTGCCACCAGAAACAGAAACCAGGGAAATTCAGCGGCGTGTGACTCGTTCTTCTCCAAATGTTATCTTCAAAGGTAAAATAAATGGTTTGAGTAACAAATGGGTCTCATAGTTAGTATTTACACGCTGAATTGATGACAAAATGAGAAAACAAAACATTATTAAAATGTTAAGAGGGAATAGCAGGTAGGAAATCTTTTACAAGGCCAGTTTCAAAGCTACCATCTTCGATCATCTATCCATTTGCATTCATCAAGCCATGTGGAGTTCACGGAGACATGACTCTCAAGGACATAAACCAGAAAATTCGAAATCCACCAGCAAAACCAAAGGAAGACAAAGAAGAGCCTGCAGTGATCCAAACTTCAGCATTCTCTGGGAAACCCGTTGTAGGCAAGACTAAAATCCGCACAGAAGGAGGAAAAGGAAGCATCACCATAATGAGGACAAAAGGCTAAGTTAAGTAAGTTGCAGCAAGCTAATAGAAGTGTAGTTAAGTTTATTCACTGCAGAAAACTTTTAAAATTTTTGCCTTATTCTCAGAGGCCCTTAAATCTTTTTATGGGATATAGTTCCATTCTAGGGCCTTTAATCAGTACAGCGGCTAATAATCTTCAAAATCTCATTATTATGAATCATGTTCTTGTTTCTTTTTGGTAATTGTAGTAAGAAAGAGAACCGAAGGATCTATAGCCATGTGGTAGGATTTTTTTGTTTGTATAAAGTCTATATGTTTCTTAATGCAAAGTCAAAACTCTCTGTGATGTCTTTGAGTCTCTCTGGTGGGATTGCTATATCGAGTAGAAAATATGCTAATCTTGGTTTTGTTAACCTATGCTTGAAAATCATATATACATTTGAGATTTTAGCTTGTTTAGTGACAGAAAGTTATGCGATTTTAAATATGTTCTCCTGATATTTAGCTCAAGCAAATCACGTTTCTTTTTGGTATGTTTTGCAAACTAGATTTTACGTCAATGGATATCCAGATTAGTTAGGAACCTTGCATTATGGATTGATCCAAATCAATGGGTTAACTCAGTTGAGGTATCTTTATGGTCTAAGACCATATAGAATAATGTACTATGAGAGAATTGTTTTACTGGTCAGAACGTAATTTATACACGAAAGATCTGTACTAGGGTTACAATATAGCATACAGTAATTAGATTGATATTACTCTTTTACAGGCTATCTAGAGTTTTGTGTGTGTGAGATCTAGTATTATTTTTATACATTTTGAATCATCTTCTGCAAGATCTACATATCTTCATCTAGATATATGTCAACTAGAGCAAAACCCGATTACTTTAAAACTAGGTTTCGAAATCGTGCAAAAGCTCATTTTGTATAACATATTTCATTTTCAAGATTTCTTTGCAATATATACTCTAAATGAAAACAATAATCAACTATCATTACAAACAAAATCGCGAATGATACTATGTACTCATATATCGGATGGAATTTGAGAGTTAACTCTATTTTCGTATTATATTTTATGGAGAAACTACACAAGAAAAAGATAAACTCGTTTAAAAAAAACATAGAATCGAGGTTTTCTATATTTGAAAGAAAAATATTATTAAAAATAAGAGTTTAAAATCATGGCTATATATATATATATATTTTTTTTTGGTCATCCAAATCTTTAATTAAAATATATCACCATAAATTAGTGATCCAATTAGGCGGAGAGTAACGTACATAACAAAATTCAAAGTTCTAGAACGTGCATAACAGGTCAAATAGTATGCCTTTAAATTAAGAGAACAAGAGATTAAGGATAAAGAAAAAGAAGTGAATCGATTATAGAGCTCCCTAAACTTAGTGAAAAGAATAGAAAAAACAGGCCATTCCTCTAGATTTCTGACAATATCCACCAGGTCTGAGCAATCTGTTTCAAAGACTTGACAGTCCAACCCTCTCTCCAACATACATGTCATGGCTATATTTTTTAGAAAACATTTTTTGAAAATAATCATAATTGATAAATTTAAAAAATAAATAATCGAAATTGTTCACTATTGAATTATGGAAGTTCAAGTTCAACTAACTTACCAAATCGAACTCTTTGCAGATTAAGAGAATTCAAACATCTCCACTAGCTACGCGCATCCACTTCCGTCGGTGTAAAACGAGAACGACATTGTAAAGAGACCACCCTTGACAATCATGGGTGAAATGATGAAAACACTCGCAAAACTCATAAGCATAGTTGTTTCATCTAAAAATAATCGCACTAAACATCTTATGTGATCGATGAGATATTACAAAAGCTTAATGCGACGTAGAAGTTTCCAACGAGACATAATGTTGAACTGAACATTCTGATGTAGATAGATATGGACGACTAGAAATGTCGAAATTATTCACTATTGAATCAGGATTTTTTTGATTTTTAAATTTATTTTTCGAATTTTAAAAATGAAAATTTCAAAATTAGAATTATTTAAGAAAATGATTACAAATTGATCCCAAAAAGTAAAATTTTTTTATCAATAAACAACTTGTAGTTTTTCCATGTTTACATATTTCATGTGTAACATCTTAGTATGTATAGTTTAAACAACATTTCTATACTTAAGATGTTTAGCAACATATCAACCAATAGTTTGTGTAGGTAAGAATGATTTTTTTCTAAACATAGAATGATTTTTTTCTAAACTTAAAAAAATGATATTTTTTTTTGTAGATTTGTATCGATAGATAATCACCAAAATTTTAAGTGACAATTCATAATAGTTTTGAAATGTAAAATAATATAAAATCGGAATTTCGTATGATTAGGATTTGCATTTTAGTATAGGGAATTTTTTCAGAGATACCATATTTTGCTTAGAAACTTTCGATCAATACCATAATTGTTTTTGAATTATATACCAAAAAAACATTTTAACCCCTATGGTATAGCCGATGTTTTTTGTCCACCACTATCTAATATTTGGTCCATCGTCGTCTCACCATCTACCATCATCTATCACCATCACCATCTCCATTTTCGTCTATAACCACTGTTTTTTTGTCCACAACTACTGTCTCTGTTTTTGTCCAAAACCACCGACTTTATTTTTGTCCAGAACCACCATCTTCATCTTCGTCTACAACCGTCATTGTCTCTGTCCACCATCCACCAGACCACCACTGTCTCTGTTTTCGTCATCCATCACCTTTTTGTCCAGCTTCCACCAGTATCTCTGTTTTCTTCCTCTGTTTTCGTCTATGTCCACCATCTATCACCGTCTTCATTTTTGCTCACCATCTTTGTCCCGTTTCCGTTTCGATCCACCATCATGAGAGTAAAAAAGAGAGAAAATAGTGAAGAGGGGTAAATTAGTAATTTTGTTAGCTAGTAATATGAAAGATGATTATAATTTTTTTTTTTCATCTGAATATTAATAAAGCAGGCCCAAGGCCCAAACGTATCACATTTCAAAGATTGGGAGGTTTTGTTAACAAAACACACAAAACATCCCCCCCTCCCCCCAACCTAACAGCAAAGACCAGAGGAAAAAATGCTCTTACAACCCGAAATATAACTGAGCCAACTAGGAACACCAACCGCTACATAAGACTGCAAACGTTCATCCCTAACCGCACTCTGAGCAATGAGAGTCACTCCTCTAGATGCTACACGTCTTTCCAACTCTAACCTCCACCCGCTAAGTTCCCCCAAAGCCTTTAACAAGACCGAAGCTTGAAACTTAAAAGCCGGCCATCTCAACTGGTTATGTACAGCCCCTACCAACGAACGACACATCCTCACATGCAAACACCACATTGTCCAACCTATGTTGTTTCATGCTATGAATGGCCCATAAGAGACTTTGAAACATTGCATCATCTTTACTACAAGGTGTTTCAAAAACTTTTCTACTATGCATAAGAACTTTACCTTCCGAATCCGCCAACATCCAAGCTCCACCTCCAATCTGGTTCTCCTTTCCCCAATCACAACCCACATTACACTTCACATAATTTGATTTTGGAGGTTTCCAAACTGAGGGGCCCTGATCTCTTTGTGGTTGTGTCATTTTACTGTCCGAAATCTTCCCATATTGAGCAAGGATCCAATTACTTGTATCGTCAAGTATCTTTGGCATTGTATCCATTGGACAATATCTCTTTCCTTCAAAGGTTAAGGCATTTCTATTCTTCCAAATCGTCCACACAATCCAAGGGAGACTATTTCTAATCTCCACATGAACATCAACTATTCTCTTCACAGCTAGTATATAGCAAAAGTTAGAGTAGATTGAATTATTTTCAAAACCTGATTCCGGCCAAGGCACTTGTGATAATGCCCATACTTGTCGGGTTGCCGGACAATTAAAGAGCACATGGTTCACTGATTCACCCTCTTGCCCACACATCTGACATCTACTGTCACATTTCATTCCCCTTGCTCTTAACTGATCCGCCACCAGTATAGCTCCTGTAATAGCTCTCCACATGAAATTTCTTAACTTTAACGGCCCTTTGATAGCCCAAATCTCCTCCTTCATTGCATTTATGGACGGTAAAGCAGACATTTCCTGTATCAGCAATGCATTTTTCTCCTTATTAGCTAGCCAATGGCCTGACTTAACAGTAGTATACTCTCCTCCTTTGTTATGATCCCACACCCAGTAATCCTCTTGATCAATGACAGGCTTCCTCTTCAAAATCAGCATCACATCTCTTGGGAAAAACAACTCCTCCAGCTTTTCCAAATCCCAAGAACGTGTGCTAATGTCTAACAATTCACTAACTCTGAGATCCAAGTTAATGAAAATGTTTTTCATAAGAGAAATCCTACTTGCTCCTTCCAGTATCCAAGGATCACCCCACACTGACATTGAGTTGCCATTACCAATCATTTTTGTCAGTCCCTTAACCAGAAGCTCACGACCATGCAAGATACTTCTCCACGCATAAAAAAGTCTTTTACCCACTGTCACTTTCAAGAAATCTTTGTTTTCGAAATATCTACTTCTCAGGAACCTTGCACATAGACTGTCAGGACTCTGAATTACCCTCCAAACCTGCTTAGCGAATAAAGCTTGGTTGAAGCACTCAATATCTCTAAATCCTAAACCTCCACATTCCTTTGGCAGACAATTTCTCCCATCTTATCCAATGAACTTTCCTTTTGTCTTCAACCGAATTCCACCAGAAATTTGCCATAGCCGAAGACAAAAAAGCACAAGTAGTCTTAGGCAACTTAAAGTAGGACATGGCATAGATAGACATAGCCAAAGCCACTGCTTTGAGTAACACCTCCTTACCACCAAGGGATAATTTATTATTTTGTTTATAGATAATGAATTATGGATCCAATAAGTAATAGTCTAATATATAGCCCAATTTCTCTAAGTTTTATCGCAATGGTCCAAATGGTTTCGCTCTCCACCTCCACCAGCCACGCGCATCCACTCCCGTCGGCGTACAAGCGCCGGCCGGCGGAAAGAATTGTTACAGTGCGATGTGTCTCCATTTCCCCGCGCGAGCCTAATCATACGATTCGTTATAAAAATAGCAATAAGGAGACGAATCAGAGAAAATGGCTGATGAGTACGGAGGATAAGGCGAAGGAGGATAAGAACACGAAGATCGCGTCTAGGAAAGCTATATCCACAATACTGCGAAGAGAGGCTACAAAGGCCACAATCGAGAAGAAGAAAGGACCCAACAACTCGAAGAAGCTGCTTCCAAGGACTGTGCTTGAGGCTCTTCACGAGAGGATCACAGCTCTCCGTTGGGGATCTGCTCTTCAGGTATCAGTTATACTTGCTTCAGGTTGTACTTTTGATCTTGAGGAACTCAATTCCATTTGCTGTCTTCTACATAATGAACTTATATCTTTGATTTTGTGTCTTTAAATTCCTGTTAAGGATGACAAGTAAAGACAGTTGTCTGTCTTATATGCGTGAGTAAAAAGATGAGTTTGTCCCTGTAATTACAAGGCACCGTTGGTGTACCTGCAGGTGTTCGAGCTATTGCGTGAACAGCTATGGTACAAAGCAAACGTTGGCATCTATGTGAAGCTCATTGTCATGCTTGGAAAATGCAAACAGCCGGAGAAGGCTCATCAACTCTTTCAGGAAATGATCAGTGAAGGCTGTGTGGTAAATCATGAAGTGTACACCGCACTTTTATCTGCTTATAGCAGGAGCGGTCGCTTTGATGCTGCGGTTACTCTTCTGGAACGAATGAAAAGTAGTCATAACTGTCAGCCGGATGTGCACACCTATTCCATCCTCATTAAGTCCTTTCTTCAGGTTTTTGCCTTTGATAAGGTTAAGGCTCTGCTTTCTGATATGAGGAGACAGGGTGTTAGGCCCAATACAATCACCTACAATACCCTCATCGACGCATATGGGAAAGCCAAAATGTACTTAGCACAACCTGTCATGTCCTTTTGTTTTGTTATATCAATTTACACTCACTCCATCCCATGCCATGTTTCATGGTTGCAAAGATTTTGACTTATGCTAAAATGAAGTATTTGAAAAAACAACGTTTTCCTTTAATTCCATTCAGCCGAAAACTTTACACATGTTGGGATGGAGTGAATACTCGAATTTGACAATTAGATGTTTTCACTTATTATGTTTTAGTTCAAAGCATCCATGAACTGAGATATTTCGTTTGTTTTGGAAGGTTTGTGGAGATGGAAGCAGCACTTATCCAAATGCTTGGAGAGGATGACTGCAAGCCTGATTCTTGGACCATGAACTCAACCCTTAGAGCCTTTGGGGGAAATGGACAGATAGAAATGATGGAGAATTGTTATGAGAAGTTTCAGAGCTCTGGGATTGAGCCCAACATCAGAACCTTCAATATCCTCCTTGATTCATATGGGAAAACAGGTAACTACAAGAAGATGAGTGCTGTCATGGAATTCATGCAGAAGTATCACTATTCGTGGACCATAGTCACCTATAATGTGGTCATTGATGCATTTGGGAGGGCAGGAGATTTAAAACAAATGGAATACTTATTTAGGCTAATGCAATCAGAGAGAATAAAACCAAGCTGTGTTACACTGTGTTCGCTTGTCCGTGCCTATGGAAGAGCTGGTAAAGCGGATAAAATTGGAGGAGTCTTGCGTTTCATCGAGAACTCAGACATAAGGTTAGACATTGTGTTCTTTAACTGTCTGGTAGATGCCTACGGGAGGATGGAAAAGTTTGCAGAGATGAAAGGTGTTCTCGAACTAATGGAGAAGAAGGGATTTAAACCTGATAAGATTACATACAGGACAATGGTTAAGGCTTACAGAATTAGTGGCATGACTAGCCATGTAAAGGAAGTTCATGGTTTGGTTGAGTCTGTTGCTGAAGCCCGAGTGGTGCTGAAGAAGCCGGATTTTTAGCTGAGGAATAGAGCTCACTTTTCTGGTATATATATAATATCCAGTTGCCTGTCCTATTTAAAAAAGGGTAGTTCGTATGATAGTATATACATTTTCAATTTGCTTACAGAACTTCGTAAGAAAAAAAATTGATACAAGTATAGTTCTTTAATCTTGTTTGTCTTGTTATTAGTCTGTATGTGCTGAAGCAGCTAGATATGAGAGTTGAAGGCTGTACGCTTCTTTGAGTTGAGTCAAAACTTCTGCAATAGACGGTCTGCCAGATGCATCTCTCTCGACACATCTTATAGCAATCGAAGCAGCCTTTCTCATGCTCTCTGGATCAAATTTATCCTTCAAGTTATCATCCACAATCTCAAATGCTCCTGCTTGTAAGTTTGGCCTAGCCTGCATTGAAGTATTTTGATCTTATACGACACTATGTACTTGGAAACTGGGAGATGAGAAAACAAAGACAATCATGTTTCTCTCACCCATAAGACCAAGTTAAAAGAATCTGGTGATCCTAAGTGGCTTAAGGGTTCTCTTCCACAGATGAGCTCCAACAGAACCACACCAAAGCTATAGACATCACTTTTCTCTGTCAGCTGCAGGGTGGAGTAATATCTGGAATGAAAAAGTGTGATTAATGATTAGCTAATCAAGTTGTTGACCTATCACTAACACTGATAGATATTACGGAAGAGTTTACTCAGGGTCAAGGTAGCCTGCGGTGCCTTTAACAACAGTAGTAACATGAGATGCATCAGCTTTTGTAAATTGTTTTGACAGGCCAAAGTCAGCAACTTTCGCCTTCATATCCTTGTCCAGTAGTATGTTACTGCACTTAACGTCCCGATGTATAATTCTCGGCTCACTTCCGTTGTGCAGGTAATCCAATCCTTCAGGAATAGAATAAAAATGTTACCATTTGCCAGGGTCAAATGTGTTTTAGCATAATGATACCAATGACAGATGGTGAAGATGTACCTTTTGCAGCATCAACCGCAACTTTTAGTCTTGAAATCCAGTTCAATGAAAGTCTTTTGCTACTTGGACCTGCAGAAGAAGATAGTACAAAAAGCTTTGCGAGGAAGTTGACTTTGAAAAAAGGATGACGAGCAATTGCCAGATACTTGGGGATTTGCATACCGTAAAGGTGATCAGCTAGTGATCCACTAGGCAGATACTCATAAACCAGTATTTGCCGTTTTGGTTCATAGCAGAAGCCCTCGAAAGAAACTAAATTTTGGTGGCGGATCTGAGACAAAAGGTGCACCTAAATATGTAGACAATACAAAGGGAGACTTTTAGTTCTCAGAACTTGGATTACTAAAGATGAAAGCATCCTTGACCATGGATTTCTCGAATGCATGACAATCAAATATTGACAGCAACTTTGGGAGCAAGGTGTGGGCACTTAACCTCATTGATGAAAGAATCAGCTCCAAGTTGAGTTCTATCAAATCGCACTTTAACTGCAACTTGTTTTCCATCCGGTAGTTTTCCATGGTATACAGATCCAAAACTTCCACGGCCAATCACCTCCTTGAAATTCTTTGTGGCTGACTTGATCTCCTTGTGAGAAAAGATTCTTGAAGAGTTCCAGTTCTGCATCTTCAGTTGTGCTCCTGATCCAGATGTTGATATACTATAAGAATCATAAAGCCACAACTTTTTGAGGCAAAGAGAAAGCATTTGTTCCCATACTGATTATATCACTCTCTTTGCTTCTCTGTTTCCTCGTGCAGATCGACATGAAAAAAAAGATGAGGATAGTGGCAAACAAGGCTCCACTAGAAACTCCTAGCAAGATCGCAATACGGTTCTGCTTCTTGTGTTTCTTATTCATAGGGATAGTGACTTGTGGTGTGTCAATTGTTGAAGACACATTGTTGCACGACAGCGAAGAGAATGAAAGGCATGGATTTCCCGTTGTCCTGATAACAGCAATTCAGCAACACTAGAACACATGAGCAGAACATTGTAGCAATTGCTGAGACATAAATTGTATACCTGACTTCCAGACCCGTTCTGTTAAGAGACTGTGGCAAGGGGCCTACTAAGTTATTGTTTTCCAGATTCCTGAGAAGATGCAACAGAGAGTTATTTCTTTGTGTGATATGGAGAGTGAGTATGGTATGCACAAACTACTTCTTGATCTTAATTTTTACTTACAGGAGATGTAGTTTCTGTAGCTTTCCTAAGGTTTCAGGAACTGATCCTTGTAAGCTGTTGTTTTGCAGGTCCCTTTGAGGAGTGGAGACTTACTTTAGAATTTCCAAAAAGAACAAACACATATCCAGAGAATCTCAGTATGAGATAACTTACAGAACTTCAAGGTTAACCAGATCTTCCAGTTCGGAGCCGAAAGATTTTAACTGATTGAAGCTCAAATTCCTGGGTATACCGTCAGAAACTTTTTAATATACTACAGGAAACTTAAATTGATATTTTGTTAATGCTCTATGGATGAGTATTACAGTTTCTGGAGATGCTGAAGGCTGCCTACATTCTGTATTGCTCCAGTAAGTGATGTATTATGCAAGTCGCTGCAGGAGGAACACTAGAGATAACACACATGTATAATTAAGACGGTAGAAATGTTATAGAATTGCTGACTTACAGTGTCTTGAGATCGAGCAAGTCCCCAAATGTTGGACTAATGGACCTCAGGTTGATTTGTGAAAGAAACCTGGACAGCCAGAAGAAGAAAAATAGAGCTGAGATCAAGAAATGTTGAAAGCAATGAGTATATTATAAGGACTGTTTTTACAGTGATGTAACGTGGCTTCCTTCACATTCTATGTGGTTCCAAGGAAGCGGAGTGCATGGGTCGTCTTGCCATCCAAGGTCTTGCCCGGTAAATTGCTCTATGACTTTAAGTGCCGAAACTGCAAAGATAACTTTTAAAAGTGAACTTTGGCTGATGGAATTTGCTCTGTCCAGGCAATAGTCAAACAGAGAGTACCTGTGGTAGAGGAAGCTTCTGGAGGGATTTGGAGGATTTCATACACCTCAAGAGCGTTCACCTGAGGACTGAACTTGATTCTTCTGAGTGTGATGTTTAGCATACTGATTCTTTTTTGGGTAAAGTACAAAGTACCGACTTCTGAACTGTTCACGGTGTAATCAGATTGTTTGACTTCGTCATTAATCGTCACACTAAAAGAAGGGGAGAGTGAGAGTATCCCAGCAAAGTACAGGATGATGTAGTAGTCTCCTCGTGTATCTAGAGAAAAAGTATATGAGAGACTGTCTTTGCGAGCAAGAATTCTTGCAGTCTGAAGAACAGAGGCTGGTGGATTCTCTGTAATGTTGGAGGAACTCAATCTTGTTAGTCTATTGAAGCTTGAAGAGGCATGAAATGGTGCAAAACTTTGATCCGGATCCCATATTCGATCAAATGGATCTAACGGGTACCTGTCATTTAACAGAATTCACCAAGAAAATTCAGCCAAAACACAATAAAGAAAAAATCAGATTTGGTGATCAAGTTCAGAGCCTGAGAATTCTCACCGGATAGTCCCATTTGTGTATCCACTATTGATTCGGTAACTTCTCCTGAGAATTATATTGGGTGACCCCTCGAGGCTGTTTCTGTAAGCACCTAAAGGAATCGGCCGTATTTCTAGAGAAGAGATAACTGGAATGCCTCTCCCTTTAACCGCGAGCAAACAAAGCGAAAGAGAATCTTTGTTGACCGGCCAAACCAACTCTTCAATCCAAGGATCATTGGTTCTAAGATCAACAGTACTAGTGATTCTCCTTCCCAGAGAGACATGAAATGCTGGAGGACTATTCTGGCTATCATAATTTCTATAAACGAATTTGGTCCGAATCAGAACCGAGGGCAAGTCATTCCTCACAGGTACCTTATAACATTGGCGGCCTCGAGAATCCGGGAATAATCTAATGGGCACACTGGAAGTGGAAGTCCCCCCCTCGATGTATGTTACGGTGCTTGTGTTACCTGTGTCGATATAATCTTCGTCTGAAACCCATGAGATATTATTAGTAGCTGTGTAACCTGAGCCGCCACATGACAAGCTCAAGAAACCTGTTCCATTACATAGAGTCGATCAAACCGTTATACGGAAAAGAAGAAAAATATTGAAAATGATGTGCATACCATCTGGATTGGAGAAACCAAACACCCAGTAACCACTGAACAAAACCAATTCGACCCAGAAGGACATCATCTAATTTACCGACTGAAACCTGAAGAACATATATATTTGTTCTATTGTGTTTCCTGGTTGGAGTATGGATCCAATCTTTATATATATGAATGTGTGAAGATGTTAATCATGATTTCGTAGGTACTTTACTCACTGGTCATAATGCACTATCAGTATGTGTCGACTTAATGATCTAATTTTACAATTCATTTACTGTGATTGTTTACTTATTTAACCTTCCTTACATATCACATAACATAGAAATAAGCAGAGATACAGTGTAAAATATGTATGTGTAAAAATTTAATGGGAATAAAAAATAGGTTGCTCAATTGCTCATTTCTTAAGAATGATTATGAGAATGATGCTTGAGAGAGAATCTTCAAATGTAATGATATTTATGTTTTGCTTGGCTTCAACACTAATCCTCACAATGCATCCTCCTTAAGCTTTCTCATAATGGGAAAAAAACTTTTTAGACAAATAGTAGCTTCCATACTAAATTCTCCGAAAATTTGAAAGGGTTCCCCATAATTAATGCCTCAGAAAACATAAAATTCGAATCTTCTATGACATAATCCGATTAAAAGAATCTGACATAATCCGTTGTCTTGTTTTATTTTGAAGACTAGTTGAATTTTTTTTTTATTTGTAGAAGATTTACTTCTTAATACAGAAAAGTTCCTTTAATTAAACCAGAATTTTCGTAGATTTTGCTTTCACATTGCTAAAGCTTGTCATTCTATGCGTTTATTTGTATTAGAATTACTTAGACCATCTCCATTAGTTAGAACCCCTAAGGTGTTTTAAACAATATTTTTAATATAAATTTTGCATTATTCAAAATTGAGAACCCCATTAGGATTTTTTTTATTGTGTTCCCCTCCATTGGTTAGAGGGTTCTTAAGTATAAAAACAAATTATATATTTAAAATTATTTTATTTTAAGTATAAAATATTTTGTTAAAATTTGAAAACATACAACATTCTATAAAATCTAAATTATATTGCATTTTATGAAATTTTAAACATACATTACATAAAAACAATTAAAACATAAATTTGCAAATCATAAACGAAAAAAACGTAAAATGATATAAAATATAAAATGATACTTGTACCTTTGAAAACAACCTAAACCAATGCAACACAAAATGCAACCTAAACCAAACCAAAGTCTCACATGATCTTCACATAAGATCTCAGAAAAAACCATTGGTGTATGAGGCCTTACACGATAATAACCCTCAGGTACATCTGCATAACAAGACGCACAACTCAAAACACATGATCAAACATAAAAAGTATTTGTGGATGGTGAAAGAGAAGTGTGATTGAATACTCACAACTTGGAGGACGAGGCTTTCTAAAGCATTCCTTTTCCCATCTGAAGATGGACATTAAGGTTCTAAGTTGGCTTTCATCTTGCAAAGAATGCAAATGCTACCATACCATGGCTTTGAAGATCTGTTAGAAGATCAGAAACTAATGGCATTGATGAATTTCTTAGCAGCTCATTCACCTGATTCAAAGTTTAAATATAAGAAAAAAAAAAAAACACTTCTCGTTTCGATAGTTGATGTCTACTAAATCTCAAAACATGAAAGTTTGCTTACCGAATCAATGGTAACGCTTTTCCCATCTCCTACCAATTCTGCAGCACAGTAATCACCCTTAATCTCTCTCATATACTACTCTAGATGAAAAAGATCCAATGTAAAAGAAGTACCTCTTCCCGCTTCAATGATGGAAGAAACAATCGTTTTCAAGTCACTCACAGACTTGTGTAACTTGATTAAACTTGAACCTTGAGTAGAACCAATTGAAGGTTGATCAAACCAGCCTAGTGGATCAGTGTAACAATCCAAAATACGAATCCTTCAAAGCAAAAACCAATCAGTATCAAATATACACCATAATTCTCCATATATAAGTATTGACGAAACCAAATAAGAAATCACCATTTAGAAGATGAAGAAACAATGATTCCTTTTTGCTTCAAAAATTGCAAATAGAATGAAGGGTTTCACGAGAATGTGACCAGCACTAGACCCCTGCATAATAAAGTAGGAAAGATTTTACTAAAACTGTCACGGCCAATCCCATAAAATCCCCGAACCCTAAAAGTCTGTTTCGTGTGGCCCAAGTGCTAAATGAAATCCTAACCTATTGTCTATTTGTCTCCATATAAAGGGGCACAAATTAAACAGAGAGGTCAGATATTCTCAATAAGCTAAATCCGCCATTTCACTGCAATCGTTTCCTCAAACCACAATTTCAGACGAATTCATATCTGTTCTGAGTAGCTAGTTTGAAAGCCGGATTCCCAGCAACACAGAAGGACCTAGATCGTGATCTTAGTACCTTTGGAAAGATCATGGATTCTAGTTTCTATAGCTTCTTTCGAATTCGAATTACGAGGTATGGTCTGCTGGCAAATCGTATTTGAATATCAGAAAAATCACTGTTTTCTGAATCTGAAATTCTTATTCTCAGATCCGACCAGAGCACTTGTGGGGTGATTTGCGGGCGAACCGTGAGGAGTTAGGCGACGATCTACATACCGTTGGATAGAGGATTCTTCGCAGATTCGGTGGATGTTTTCCGATTTCGGTTCTGAGGTAAGATGAATCCGCAATCTGCGATTTAAGTTTGCCCCTGATGTCTGACCAGAATCTGTTCTTTGGTTTCACATAGCTAAATTTGGAGGAAGGTGTACGCTGTTACATAACGAGTTAGAACACGGTTTTGGTATCGTTGGAAAGGTGACGCTACAAGGATTTCAGATCAAGTTCCGGTTTTCCAATCCGATCTAAATCCGGTGAGTTATTAATGTTTCATTCTGGTCAAGAAACTCAAAATCCAAAAATGCTATTTTTGATCGCTTTTCCAGATGCCAACAGTCCAGAACGCAGATTCACATCCTTCTAAGTTCACTCCTCCATATTTGGTCATCCAAAAGGCTAAAGTGAGAGTGTTGTCTAGATTACCTTAATACTAGTTAACAGTAGATGTTCTTACATGTTAGTCTTGGGATGGAATGTGATGGTGTTGGTTATATATGCTAAGTCTAGGAATGTTTTATGCTAGCTGATTGTTAGTAAAGATTGTTTGACGTGTGAAAATTGTTTGGTGTTTAAATGAAGTTAAAGATTAAAAAAAAGTATTGTTTGAGATTGTTAGAATATAGGATAGTTTTGCGAACGATCGCGTACGTAAGCCTGTTGCAGAACTTTACGTGTTGGACTATGAACAATCGCGTATGTAAGTCCGTTGTAGTCCATTAGGCCTTAGGAGACCATGACGGGGAGAATAGACCCAAAATGCGAGAAAGGGGTTTGGCTTCGCCGTGAATTTAAGAAAAGTAAAGAATGTAAAAAGTGAAATGTTTAAGTATCAGATAATGTATAAGTAAAAGAGATTATGATGTAGAAATGTTAGGTATGAATGTTATGTTGCTAGTAGTAAGTTGGGTGACGTATGTTCTATTATGGTTTAATGTGTTTGATTGCTTATTATTTTCAAGTATTAGAGTTGTTGTGGGTAACAACCTCATTGAGTAATTTCTTTGCGGAATTACTTACCTCTCTTTCTTCTCTCCTCTCGGGTGATACCGATTTTACAGAATAGTGGCTCAAGATGGATGTTGTCCAGGTGCTGGTTTTAGAAGGATTTATGTTTGAATTTTTAAAACAATTTACTTAGTATTTTTTTTACATTATTTTTCACGTCAAGGTTTTATTAAGTTAGAATTATGCTTAATGTGGAATGGTTTAACACATGAGTTATGGAATAAAGTATTGGTTTTTATAAAAGTATCCGTTAGAATTGATAGGTTGTTTTCATAATTTAGCCGAGTAAGCGAGTCGGGTGTCACAAAAACAGTGAAGCAATTTGAGATCGATTTTGGTAGAAATAGGGTTTTAAGCGTGTATCTGCGACTTGGATTTTC
The DNA here is from genome assembly GCA_964056655.1 of Arabis hirsuta. Classification (NCBI taxonomy): domain Eukaryota; kingdom Viridiplantae; phylum Streptophyta; class Magnoliopsida; order Brassicales; family Brassicaceae; genus Arabis; species Arabis hirsuta. The sequence goes on along the minus strand of OZ053299.1, from coordinate 20,089,988 downwards.
CAGCCAAATTCAGATTAAGCTTGAAATCGAGATAATTACATCAAAAGTGCAAGAATTTGCAATGTTCTGAGGATAAAGATAAGTAAGTCATACACTTAAAGCAGCTTTAAACCTAACCATATACTATAAACCTATCTAAATTCAAATTAAGCTTGAAATCTAGATAATTCGAGCAAAAAGGACAAGAATTTGCAATGTTCTGAAGATAAAGATAACTAATTCATACACTCAAAGTAACCAAACCACTGAAACAATCTAAATTCAGAAATCTAATCTTCTCAAAGAGAGAGAGAGAAATGGCGACCTTGGATTCTCCGTTAGAGGTTTTGGCTTTCGACTACGTTAGCTTCATCCTCAACAACCTCTGGACGTGGATTGCAATCGTCACTGTCGCCGCCGTTAGTTTCTGGCGGATCCGAGCCACCACCAGCGGCAGAGACTACGGCTTCATAGAGGAATCTGTTCGTGAGCCACCAAAACCAAAGGCAACGGCTGATCTCGTTGAGAGAGACGAGAGAGAGAGACAGAGAGAGACAAAAGAGAACGATTCCGATGATATATTGCCGGAATCGGCTTCGTCGAGAGAGACGAGAGAGAGAATCGCGACAAGACAGATTTTTTTTCGTTTCTATTGTTTTGTTTTGTTTTTTTTTTTAAATTCCGAACCAATCACAAACCGCAATGTATGGGGTTCTTAAGAGCTCTAAAAGCTTTCGTTTGAGAATCGGTTCTAGACTAAATTTTTAATTTTTTTTTTAATTTTGGATTTTTTAAAATTTAGAACTCCTCTTAAGAAACCTTAAAGGGGATGGTTTTATAGAAACACTTTGATTAGCACTCTAAAATTTAGAAGGCAAAAGAAAGAAAAAAATTGAAGTTTTTGAGATATGTTTCTAGATATAAGATGTTAAATTTAATATTTTGGAGACTATTTTTTGCAAAAAAATATAAAACCGTGACGATGGCTTCTAGATTCCAAGATGGGTAAGCCTTTGTAAATGTTGTAGACGCTTAGTACAATCACAATGTAATTGTATCTTTTCACAATACTTTCTATATTTATAGTCTTTGTCTGGTCTTGCCTTGAGAGCGAATGTATCTGCAAAACCATCGACTGAAAAAAAACTTCTCTATCACGCGGTATGCGGTCTAGCTCTCTTCCCCACATGTTTCGCCATATCAAATGTTGTTTCCAATCGTCCTAATAAACTGGTGAAAAAACCGGTGGATTGAAAAAATAACTGTACAAGTGCACTACAAGAAAACAGACATTTAGCGTCAGCATAATTTGACGCTAAAAGCCTTTAGCGTCAAATTAGCGTCGAAAATGATTTCGACGCTAAACCGTCGACGCTAAATTCATTTCGACGCTAATTCGACGCTAATTTTGCGTCGAAACAAATTACGACGCTAAATCGACGCTAATGTTTCGACGCTAATTCGACGCAAAATAGCATCGATTTAGCGTCGAAACATTTCGAGGCAACGTGACGACGCTACTTCGACGCAAAATAGCATCGATTTAGCGTCACAGTGTCTCGATGCAACGTATCGACGCTAAATCGATGCTATTTTGCGTCGAAGTAGCGTCATCACTTTCGACATGTTCGACGCTAATTCGACGCTAAATAGCATCGATTTAGCGTCGTTTATAATTTTTTTTTAAAAAAAAAATTATAAAAATATATTAAAAATATTATAAAAATATATTAAAAATTAAAAACATTATAAAACAAAATATGCGATACAAATGAAATAAAAATCCTAATCTACTCTTGTTGTTGGGTTCTTAGGTTGATGACATCTTCCCGGATCATCTCTTCGGATTCTTGCTCGAATTGCGTAGGACCGTCAGGTGGAGGAGGCGGTGGAGGAAACTGAAGCCCTTGCAAGGCAGTTGCTAATGCCGGATTATCCACTGCAATGATGTTAAAGAGACTGGTCATTGCTGAAAGGTTAGTCTCTAGCTGCGAAATCCTAGAATTAGCAGTTTCCAACTGCCTGGTCAATTGCGGCTGAGACGAACCCGCGGTGTAAGAATATCGAGCCAACGAACAAGCTGCTGGAACATCTCTGATGGATCCAACACCCATCGTTCGTCCTTTCTTCTTCGGTGCAACCTATAAAATAAAAATGTTATACAATAAAATTGTAATAAAAAATAATTTTAAATATATTAAGAAAATCTAAAAAATTACCTCTTCGTAAAGTCGATCCAAATCTTGGACACCCATCGTAGACTGGACAGATTCGTCTAGCTCTGCCAGTCGTGCGTTGTACTCGTTGAACGTTCGTTCCGCTTGAGCGGTAACAAACGTCCCATCCTTCTTCCGATGAGTTTTCTCCATCACTTTAATCATCGGAGGAAGATCACCGCCCTCACCCTGTTAAACAAAAATAAACATAAATAAAACTTAAATATAAATTATATAAATATTTAAAATACAAAGAAATCAAATAAATTACCATATTCAGTCGTACTGTGGCGTACGATGTTTGACCCGCACAATGCTTTGAAGGTCCATCTCCTTCGGCCACTGGCGTGAGACGGGCTATAGAACACTTCCCCGATTTAGCCACCGAATGGGGATCCTCCCAGAACTGCACTAGACCCGACCAAACATCGGGATCCATCCCTATCGGCTTCGCCTCATCGCCTTTCGCGCGCCACGCCTTCTTCAAGTTACCGACGTAACCGTTGAGACGCTTTAGCGCCTTGTGCTCGAACTCTACTCGCACTTCGAAAGTACGAGCTTATTCCCAATGCCACCCTTGCTACAAAAAATACGAATAATATTATGAATATATTTAAAATAAAATATTTTAATAATTAAAAATAAATAATATAAAAAGACTTACCGCCCATGATTCGAATCAAATATCCCGCGCATGCTGCGGCGTCTTGCTCCAATTAGCATGGGGCATAGTGAAATAGGCCGCGATGGCCTTGGTGACCGAACGCGATACCTTGTTATCGCTAAACCTGTTAAACAAGAATTTACAATGATCTAATTATAATTTGTAATTAAAAATTAAATAACCTATATTAGTAATATTGTAAAAGATATAATCATACCATAAAGTACCAGGAGGCCTCATCGGATGGAGAGTCCTAACCCGTGTCTCTCGTCCAGGTTGGCGGAGAAGCTCGGTAATCCGCATCATGAGAGGCGCATTTGCCGGTGGCGGCTCTTGGTGGTCATCAGAAGGGTCTGGTGTGTCTTCTTCTGTCTGTGTCTCTGGCTCTGGCTGAGGCGGTGGCGGTGGCGGTGGCGGAGCTTGTGGTACAACACGTGGTGGACCTCGTGGTGGAGGTCGTGGACGATATGTCGCAGCTTGCGAACCCGACGCTGATCCTGATCCTGATCCGCGACGACCATCGTATCCAGGAATCGTAGCATTCTCGCCAAATAACTGTCCGTAGGAAGGTGGTGGATCCGCCTATAAAACAAAAATAAAAAATAAATAAAAATAGAAAACATATAAATTCATAAATAAATATAAAATTTGTAAAAATAATTCCAAAAATGCTAAAAAAATTTAAATTTTGTATATAAAATATGAACATAATTTGTAAACTTGTTTTGTTATTTTAACTTCAAAAATTTATTTTTATAAGTTCATAATTGTAGAGTATAAATGTAAAATTACTTATAAAATCGTTTTTATTTAAAACAAATATTTATTTAAATTTCTAAATTATAGATCAAATGATTTTTATTATATTTTACACAAATATATATGTTTTGAAAAATTAAAATTCTTAAAATCATTTATTAATAATTTTCATAAATTCATGACTTTATAAATTTTATAAGTACAAACACATAAATTCTATTTACTACAAATCCATTTCAATTCCTATAAATCCAATTCAATTCCTACAAATCCATTCAAATTCCTAAAAATCTATTCTATTTTCTACAAATTCCTAAATCAAACTTAACATAATATTATTAACAAAAAAAAAAAAAAATTACCATGTAGATCTCGAAGGTGGTGGAGAGGGAGAAGAATTTCGCGGGGAGAGAAGAGGTGGTCGCCGGCGGCGGAGAGAGAGAGAGAGAGGTCGCCGGAGTGTGAGAAGAGAGAGGAGATGGTGGCGGCGGGAGAGAGAGAGAGAGAGAGAGAGAGAGAGAGAGAGAGCTCGCCGGAGTGTGAGAAAGAGAGAGGAGATGGCGGCGGCGGGAGAGAGAGAGAGAGAGGTCGCCGGAAAGTCAGCCGAGAGAGAGAGGTCGCCGAGAGAGAAGGCAAATGTGTTTGAGAAATCGAAAATGAGGAAGAAGAAGAAGTCTGCAGGTTTTGAGTTTTATTACACTATCTGACGCTATTTCGACGCTAATTCGACGTAATTAGCGTCGAAATAGCGTCAGATTTAATTAAAAACCAAATTATTCATCTTTTCCGGATTCCCACGCACAATAAATGATTACCGCGGTTTTAGTGAATTTTTTTTAATTTAGCATCGAATTAGCGTCGAATCTGAAATAGATTCGACGCTAATTCGACGCTAAATTGAATTGGTAAACCAAAACAAGTATGAAAAATTTTGGTTTGCCGCCTTCGCTTCAACCAAATTAATTGAATTTAGCGTCGTTTTTGCATCGGATAATACAAAATCCGACACCTTTACCATTCTATACCCTATACCCTAAAAACAGAAATTTTTAGATTTAGCGTCGAATTAGCATCGGATCAGAGGCTTTCGACGCTAAATCTAAAAATTTCTGTTTTTAGGGTTTAGGGTATAGAAACCGCCACCTATACGAGAACTATCTTATCCTTTTCAATCTTTGTTACTACCGAATAATTAAAACTTTTGAAATTTTAAAAAACCTATGTAGTTCCGAAATTAGTTATGATAGTATATGTAAACCAATATAGTTTATAGAAATCTAAGACTTATATGCTGTTGTTTAAAAGTATAATTATATGAACTTAGTTGTTTGCAATTAAATTAATCAGTTTATATAATATATATGCTTCACTCGTAATTGTTGACTTTTAAATGTTTTATTCTATACCCTAAACCCTAAAAACAGAATTTGTTAGATTTAGCGTCGAATTAGCGTCGAATGAGATGAATTCGACGCTAATTCGACGCTATGTAGGGTATAGAAACCGCCACCTATACGAGAACTATCTTATCCTTTTCAATCTTTGTATATGCTTAAAAATTTAAAACTTTTGAAATTTTAAAATACCTATTTAGTTCCGAAATTAGTTATGATATTATATGTAAACTCGTAATTGTTGACTTTTAAATGTTTTATTCTATACCCTAAGTACCCAAAAATAAAATGTGTTAGATTTAGCGTCGAATTAGCATCGAATCAGATCAATTCGACGCTAATTCGAGGCTAAATAGCGTCGAATTAGCGTCGAATTGATCTGATTCGATGCTAATTCGACGGTAATTCAGCTTATTTTTCTGAAAAAAAAAACTTAATAATAATAGAAAATATAGTATAATAACAAATTAAAATTATCCGAAACAAATAAAATAAAAACAAAAATCCAAATAAAACACATGCATATGCTTCACTCCGAATCGTCATTTGAGTCCTCGTCATTCTCATCGGTATTTTCGTCACTCTCGTTTGCGAACTCGTCTTCCGGGTTTTCAGCATCGGTAGCCTCCGAAAGAATTTCAGCTTCTCGATTTTGCGGATCTATAAGAATGATGTTGTCTATCTCTTGTTCTGGAGTTGTTAGATCCACGGCAGCTTCATATTGCATAGGAGCGTCGTCGGATTCAACTATCATTCCTCTGGGCGCTATTTTAAGCACAGATAACCATGAAATCCCTGTTTTTCTGACACGTGGATATGGTATGAAACAAACTTGATCCGCTTGTGATGCAAGGACAAATGGATCGTACTTTGCATAAGAACGAGATCCGTTAACATCGATGACACCAAACTTTCCTACTCGAATCCCTCGCCCGACAACTGGATCAAACCACTCGCATTTTAAAATGGTGCACTTTAAGTTAACCAAACCAGGGAATTGCACTTGAACAATGTCTTGTATAATGCCATAAAAATCCGTGTCCCCCGCTCGAACTACCACACCATAGTTTGCAGTTGCTCTGTTTTTTCCACGTTCGAACGTATGAAACACACAACCTCGTGTAAAATACATTGGAGATGACGTAACTTTTCCCAATGGACCTTGGATTAACTCTCTAAACCATACAGGATATGACGTGTCTCCATAATCAACTTGGCAAATATAGTATGCACATTGTAAATATAATAAACACAAATTATATATATAGGTTTTAATGGAAACTAGATATATATAATTTTGTTTTTAACTTGAGTTTTCAACCATTTAGCAAAGTGGAGATCTTTACGTTTTTCAATCTCATCGGCGGATGCATTTGGGAAAGCCTCGACAACTTGGCGAATGAATTCACTACGAGAAAATATAGTTATAATAAATGTTTTCAAAGCATATATAAGTACGAAGATAACCCTTTTGACATCTGTCCATAGTTGGTAATTATAATATGTACCTCAAAAATGGGGTAACTTCATCGCATTATAAGAGAATATATGTGTGTGCACAATTGTAGTCTTCGTATGAGACCCAATCTTCTTCTCTTGTGATTCCGGCATGTCTACCAACTGCACAGAATATATCTGGGACATCTGAAACCGGATACGCTTTTGCGATGCCACCATCGTCGTACCTACGTGGAGCTCTTTTTTGTGTCCGGACAGTGGGAGAGAAGTAATATGAGCTGAAATGAGAGGTTTCTTCAGTTAAACTTCCCGCAACAATTAATCCCTCAACCCTAGCCAGGTTTTTTGCCTTTCCTTTTAAGTGTTTCATGAATCTCTCGAAAGGATACATCCAACGAAATTGAACAGGCCCTCCTAAATCGGCTTCGTGAGGAAGATGGACAGGAAGATGATCCATAACATCAAAGAAAGATGGAGGAAATATCTTCTCTAAGTTGCACAACAATATTGCGATGTTATGTTTTAGTTGTTGAATTCCATCTTCAGTCAGAGTTCGCATACACAGATCTCGAAAAAATGCTCCAACACCTAAAACTGAAGTTGAATATCATAAAAAAAAATATATAATTTTTCACACATCATTTGTTTAGATATTTATATATCATCATAGAAATTATACCTGCAAGTGATTCATGCACGTTCGTTGGCAAAAGCTCTGCAAAGGCGAAAGGCAATAATCTCTGCATAAACACATGACAATCATGACTCTTCATGCCAGAAAATTTTTTCCCTTGCTCTACCGACATAGAGAGTTTTGACACGTATCCATCTGGAAACTTTACGTCGGTGGAAACCCAGTTGAAGAATGTTGATTTGCCTTCGTTTGATAATCTAAAGATAGGGACTGGAGCTCTACCATCTCCCGTGAGATGTAACTCAAATCTAGAGCATATAAGAGGCAAATCCAATCTAGACTTCACGTTGTCTTTAGACCTGCCTGAAACGTTTAAGATGGTATGCATGATGTTATCGAAAAAGTTTTTCTCAATGTGCATGACATCAAGATTGTGGCGCAATAGATGATCCTTCCAGTACGGTAGATCCCAGAAAATGCTCTTCTTATGCCAATTATGTTCAACAAGGTATTGATCTGGAAGATTGGCCGGGATATTAAGCCAGTTACCACCACGTTTTGCTGTATTCTGAGCTCCACAAAAATCAAGTTGACCTTCAATTTGCTCTCCTGAAAGATATGGAGGTGGTGGGATACGTACACGTTTGCCCTTTGTGAATAGTCTCCTGTTCCCCCGATACGGATGGTTCATAGGGAGAAACCTGCGGTGACAATCAAACCAACAAGATTTTCTACCATTTTTAAGTTGGAAGGCATCTGTTTCATTTTGGCAATACGGACATGATAACCGACCATGTGTTGTCCAACCAGATAACATTCCGTACGCTGGAAAATCGCTTATCGTCCACATAAGCACAGCTCGCATGGTAAAATTCTTTTTCCTGGAGTAATCAAAAGTCCGAACCCCATGAGACCACAACAAGTTCAACTCGTGAATCAGCGGCTGTAAAAACACATCAATAGATCTTCTTGGATGCTTCGGACCAGGGACTAAAATACTCCAAAATAAAAATTCCCTCTGCATGCACATATCAGGCGGAAGGTTATAAGGTGTCAATATAACCGGCCACAAAGAATATTGCCTGCCAGACATACCAAACGAACTAAAACCATCTGTACATAGGCCAAGATAAACATTGCGCTTCTCTTTAGCAAAATTAGAGTGTACCGATTTGAAGTGTTTCCAAGCTTTTGCATCAGAAGGATGATGAACTTCTCCTTCAATAGTTGAATGTTCCGCATGCCACCTCATTGATGCAGCTGTTCGTTCCGAATGGTATAACCTTTGTAGCCTATCTGTTATGGGTAGGTACCACATTCGCTGGTACGACACTTTACTTCTACCAGCTCCTTGGGGCTTAAATCTTGGTTTGTGACAAAATCGACATTCCTGTAGATCTTCATCATCTTTCCAAAATATCATGCAATTGTCAATGCAAACATCTATCATCTGCGAAGGTAATCCTAAACTAGAGACTAGTTTTTGTATGTCGTAGTATGACTCAGCAGCTTGATTACCCTCTGGCAAATATTCTTTTAGAAGAGCTGCCCAATCATCCATGCAACTCTCAGATTGATTATGATCAGACTTTATTGTCATCATCCTAGATGCCAATGATAATTTAGACAGACCTTCCCTACAACCTTCATAGATTGGTTGGTTTGCAGAATCAAGCATATCATAGAATTTTTTTGCATCTACATTGGGTTCCTCAGCAACATCAGGAGTAGACATAACTCCAGGAAATGCATCGGTTACCATTTCTTCGAACCTATTATGCTCTAACCCGATATCATGATCATTTTCTATAACAAATTGATGCTGATCATATTGCTCATTCGAATAATCCTGATTCATAGGTTGGTAACTAGTACTACCCGAAGTTTCATCTTCATATCCCTCACCATGATAAAACCAAACATAATACTCAGGTGTAAACCCTCTATTAAATAAATGCGTACCAACTGTATCAATTGTCTGCGGTCTCGAATTTTTGCACTTCCGACACGGGCACACCATGAAACCGGTCCGTTGAATTGTAGGCACACTACTCGCTTGAGCCATGAAAATTTCAAGGCCGTTGAGAAACTCTTCTGAAAACCCTCCATTTTCATCTTTACGACGATACATCCAGCGTCTGAGTTCGTATATATCGCCCATTTTTTTTTTCAAAAATTAAAAATTTTTGTTTTTCTAAAATTAAATTTTTTTTTTATTTTAAATTTTTTTTTAAAAATTTGTCGATGGTTTCTTGGTCTGAGGAAGGGAGGGTATATATAGGAGATTATAGCAGCGATTTAGCGTCGATTTTGCGTCGCAAATTTAGCATCGAATTAGCATCAAATAAAGTTGTGTCGAATTACCATCGACTTAGCCTCGTTTTTGCGATTAACAAAACCGTCGCTACATAAGTAGGTGATCACGTTTTTAATATGGCACCTACCTACCAAATTCGATGCAATATTCGATGCTAATACGATGGTATATTTTTGACGCTAAATCGACGCTATTTTCGCGTCGATTTAGCGTCGAACGGAGCCTCTAGACGACATTTCGACGCTAAATCGATGCTATATAGCATCGATTTAGCGTCGATTTTATTCGTCCCTATATAGCATCGAAATAAAGTCGAAAGTTGCAGGAGACACAATTACGACGCTAATCCGACGCTAATTTAGCGTCGAAATATTTTCGACGCTATATTTCGACGCTAAAATCGGGTTTTCTTGTAGTGGTGGGATCCAATCCTTCATAGGTTCTTATGTACCACAACCATAGCTCAAATGGGTATGAAAATCCTCCAACTCACTACGTTTACTAATCCATGAAAACCTTAAGGATGAAGTCTTCATGATGTAGTCAACAAAATTTCTCGACAAGGATAATTCTCGGGCTATGTGTAACCATCGTAAAGCCATTTACGTACTCAAACAAATGAGCTTGCACTTTTCGCTTTCAATCTGGTTTGAGGTATTATTTTGATGATGCATCCCTCTTCATCTACAACTAAATGAGGTCCATCTCTACATGATGTTCTACTTTGTTGACATAAACAGTGTTTCTCACATATCATGATTTATTGATTCCCTTTCTCAAATATTTGGCTGATCTCTTCTATTTTTTAGACACTTAAGTCACTTGTACAACTAATGGCTTACACCACAAAAAAACTAAGCTGTTTCCGACCAATTTGTCCGTCGGGTTTAGGTGGTCGGAAATGAAATATCGGTCGGAATCCGTCGGAAATTTCCGACGAATTTTCGACCGATAAGGGCCGTTGCAATTGCCGTCGGAAAATTCCGACCGTCGTGTCCGTCGGAAATTTCCGACCGTTTTCCGACGGATTTGGTATTTTTAAAAAAAATTAAATTATTTATTATTTAATCTATTAATAATTTAAATTACGAAATAATTTAAATAAAAATATAAAATTACATTGAAAATGTAATTTAAAGTATTCAGAAGTATTTTAAACGTAAATTACAAAACAAAACTAAAACCGATGTGAAAATCTAAAAATGAAAATCTGGGAATTTGCTCCTCATGAAAGCCTTCATTGCTTCAAGGCTCTCTTTTGTTGCGGCGTTCTCAAGCTTCAATTCTTCAACTTCTTCGTCTTTCTTCTCAAGTGCTTCTTTGAGACCGGCTACTTCGTCATAGAGTACGGGATTGGTCGCGGAAGAAGAACTAGCCCCGAACCTAGAAGCTACATTGCCTAATCCAGGACGATGACCCTTGCGCAATGGGGTTTCCTACGGAAAATGAGATGCGTCAATATGGAAAATTAAGAAAAAAAAACAAAGTCGACATATAATTAAAACGTAACAATACCTGGAGGACCATTTCGTTGACTTCGTCTCGAGACAACTCACACTGATTCGAAGAAGAAGAACCATCCAAACCTTGAGAGAGAGTCATTTGCGTAAGCCGCTCTTCCTTTCTCTTCTCCACCTTCTCGACGATTTCAGCAATGTTCGGATAATCGATCTTCCCGGTTTTTTTGTTCGTGTGTGTCCGTCTCATCAAATCAACTAAATCTGGAGGCACACCGCCAGATTCTTGAATCTACAAACGTTTTCATAAATATTGTAAATATGAAAGATAACAAAAACTATTTATAGAAATTGAAAAAACACTTACCATCTCGTCCTCCCGCGCTAAGAAACTCGTAGCCCCAGAGTTGTGAGTACCTCGAGGATTCTTCTTACGGTTTTCCGACTTAAACTTTGCAAGCTTTTTCGTTGCCGGATCAGCCCAATACGCCTGCAATCCCAGCCAAACATCCTCGTTCAAGTTACGCGGTTTGTCATCCCCGGTCTCCCATTTTTCCTTCCACTCGTTCATGTGTCCCGAGTAACTATCCTGGGCCATCTTGTAGAACGCATCCCTAACTTGTCCCGTCAAGCTAGGATGCCAATCATAATCTTGCTACATTATTAAAAACAAAAATTATTAGTAACTATAATATGATTTTTAAATATTTTAAATTTTTTGTTAATTAAAGACATACCGTAAAAGTTCGGAACCACAACTCTTTCTCACTTTGAGGCATTGCGTTCCACGTCTTATAAGGATGTTTGAGGAGTGCATGTATCATCTTCAAAAAAGATTTTGAGATCTTATTTTTCTTACCGAACCTAAAAACATGAAAACAATGTGTTAGTAAAAAAATCCAATTTAGTATTAATTTTAACATTCCCTACAAAATTTAAATTTTCTTACCAAGTCGAGTTGCCTCGACACATTGGGTCGAGCTTAGGAATGTTCTCTCGGCCCGGTTGAGTCAACAACTCTTCGATCGTAAGTTGTTGTTGGTTGGAGCTTTGACTGTCCGGAATATGAGAAGGGCTCGGGGGGTTTGGGGCTGGGGGGTTTGTGTTGTCGCTCCTCGCACGATGCGGGAGGTTAATAATTCTACGGAAATCTCTCATCGACCTGCAAATTAACCCAAAAAAACTTCACTCCAAACATTTTGCACACAATTTACACACAATTCACAATTAACACATTCAATTCACAATTCACAATTTCATAAATTTTCAATTTACACACAATTTCATAAATTTTCAATTTACCCACAGTTCACAATTTCATAATTTGCACACAATTCACAATTAACAATTAAACAATTTACACACAATTCACAATTTTATACACAATTTACACACAATTCACAATTAACAATTTACACACAATTAACCATTCACAATTACATAAATTCACATTTCACACACAATTTACACACAATTCATAATTTTATAAATTTTCAAAAAATTCACAATTTCATAAATTTCCCAAAAATTCCCAATTACATAAATTTTCCTAAAATTCACAATTCATAATTTCATAATTTCTAAATTTTTTTAAAAATTCACAATTTCCTCACAATCAATCAAAATCTACCAAAATCTAACAAAAATCATTCCAAATTAGAACACATACATGTTTTCCGACGAGATGAGGTGAGGAGAGAAGAACCGGCGTGGGTGGAGGAGGAAGAAGAGACGGCGGTCGATGGAGGAGGAAGAAGAGCCGACGGCGGAATGTGAAGAGAGAAGGACCGGCGTGGGTGGAGGAGGAAGAAGAGGCGGCGGTCGGTGGCTTGCGTAACCGGCGGAACACGAGTGGAGGAGAAGAGGCGACACACACGAGTGGAAAACTGGATCTGCGGAGAGAAGGAGGAAGAAACAGATCTGAGATATTTATTTAGTTTTTCTGACGGATATATCGGTCGGAAACAATAAAATACACAATTTTATTTTAAAATTTTTTTATTATAACAAATTTATTATAACAATTTTATTATAATAATTTTTTATTATAACAATTTTATTATAACAATTATAACAATTTTAACAATTTTATAACAATTATAACAATTTTTCGAACACTTTATAACAATTTTAACAATTAGTACACTTATAACAATTTTAACAATTTTATAACAATTATAACAATTTTCGGTAGGAATTATAACAATTTTTAAGCAAATTTTATTCCACACATTGATTATTAAAATCCACAAAACTAAATATGTTATTTAAAATATTTGAAATTCATCTTAGAAATTTTAAATTAAAATATATTACAAACACAATTTTTTTTTTTTTTAAACACAAATATAGTTATAGTCCGTCTGAATCGGATAAATAATCTGAAGGTGCTGAGTCCGACTCTTCGTCAAACTCCCCAATCTCTTCCTCTGAATCCTCAAATATAGCATCCTCTGCGTCCGTTGTGAAATCGACGACAAGGTCAACGTCAAGCGAATGATCAATCGAGCCAATATATCCGGCGGTGCTCTGTTGCAAAGGTTCGGTATCTGCTACCCCATCTACCCTTCCTCTTGGGTTAATTGATGTCACTGTAATCCATGGATCTTGTTTGTTTCGTACTCGAGGGTATGGAATATATGAAACTTGGTTTGCTTGTGAGGCAAGGATGAATGGATCGTATTTTTGAAGTCTCTTCCTCGAATGTACAGATGTAACACCAAACTCGTCTTGTCGAACACCGGTAAAAGGATCATACCAATCACAGTAGAAGACAACGCACCTCAAATCGAGTAAGCCGGGATAATGAACCTCCAATATTTCACGCAAGACACCATAGTATACAAGATCACCGGAATGTGAAGAAATTCCAGAATTAGAAGTGGACCTTGTGTTCATTTCCCTATGGATCTTAAAAGCGTATCCGCGGGTGCAGTACATCGGATATGACATAGCAACCGATGTTAGGCAGGACGACAGCTCCTCTAACCACGTTGGAAATTGATGGCCATTAGATTTCCAATGCGAGATCTACACGAGACAACAGTTTTCCATTAGTACACGGGGATTTAAATATTTTACATAAATTAGTCGTCATCAATTTTTTCACTTACGTAGAATGGTAACCACTGGTCAAATTCAGAACTTTTTAGCACATTCAATTCATCTTCTGTGTAAAGTGGATTTTCTTGGCGTAATTGGTCCATGTAAATGCTGAAAAAAACATATCATCATTATTTTTTTTGTTATCATAAAAAGAAACTTGTGAATTATTTATTCTGTAATTAAGAATACCTCTCGTATGACATGACTTCTTCGCAATTTGTGAGAATGTACATATGCAAGTGTTTTTGCTCCTCAGATGAAAGCCTCCTAGATTTTGCTTTCCCACTTAGTCGGCCGACTTGTGCAAACATATGTGGGACATAAGCTGGATAAATGGGTTTTTCTCCTCTATCATCATAACGCCCTGGTTTTCGACTCTTTGATTGGACTTTTGAAGGGAAGTAGTTTACCGCAAAGTTAGATGTTTCCTGATTGATGCTTTGAGCAACAATTGAACCCTCTACTTTGCTTAAATTTTTGACTTTTTTCTTCAGATGGAACATATAACGCTCGAACGGATACATCCACCGATATTAAACAGGGCCACCAAGAGCAACTTCCCGAGGAAGATGAACCGGAAGATGTTCCATAACATCAAAGAAAGACGGCGGAAATATCTTCTCTAGATTGCAGAGGATCATTGGTATCTTCTCCTCCAAATTGCGTATCCCGTCCACTGTAACGGATCTCGTGCATAAATCTCGGAAAAAAGCACCTACCGCTGCATAGATCAAATATAATTTTTTGATATACAGTAGATAAATTAAAATATATGTGATAATGTAAATTGATTTAAATTCCCAAAATTTACCTGCAATTGCTCGATGGACGTTTTTTGGTAGGAGGTCTTCAAAGGCAAATGGAAGGAGGCGTTGCATGATAACATGACAGTCATGACTCTTCAGTCCAATAAACTTTCCTTCCCCCATATCAACACAATTACGAAGATTAGACGCATATCCATCTGGGAATTTAACATGATGCGTAATCCACTCAAAGAACTCTTTCTTTCCTAAACCATCCAACCTGAAGACCGGGATAGGACCTTTTCCATTCTCCATGACATGTAGTTCCTTCCGAAAACATATACCGGGCAAATCCAATCTAGACTTCAAATTATCTTTTGTTTTCCCTTGCACATTGAGCACTGTATTGATGATGTTATCGAAAAAGTTCTTCTCAATGTGCATGACATCAAGATTATGCCGCAAGAGATGATCTTTCCAATATGGTAAATCCCAAAAAATACTCTTCTTATGCCAATTATGTTGTTGCCCATAACCGTCAACATGATCATGCCCATTACCACCACAGTAAGCCGTGGTCATAACACCAAAATCACAAAACTGAGTCATAATATAATCACCATTTAACTCGGGGGGGGGGGGGGGGGACGATCGTGAAGCACTTTTTTTTTCTTTGTAAACAACGTGGTGCTCCGCCGGTACGGATGATCAGCTGGTAAAAAACATCTATGACAATCAAACCAACACGCCTTTTTGCCATGCTTTAATTGGAATGCTCCAGTGTTATCTTGACAGTACGGGCATGACAACTTTCCGTGAGTTGTCCATCCAGATAACATTCCATATGCTGGGAAATCGCTTATGGTCCACATAAGCACAGCTTTCATCGTGAAGTCCTGATGGCATGAAATATCATATGTTCGAACACCATGGTCCCATAACTCTTGCAATTCATGAATCAGTGGTTGCAAGAAGACATCAAGCGAACGCTTCGGATGGTCTGGACCGGGAACAAGGATAGTGAGGAATAGAAACTCTCGCTTCATGCAGAAAGTTGGAGGCAAATTGTAAGGTGTGACAATGACTGGCCACAATGAATATTTCCTCCCATGCTTCCCAAAAGGATTGAAACCATCCGTAGATAACCCAAGGTATACATTTCGTGGCTCTTCTGCAAAACTAGGATACAATGATTGGAAATGTTTCCATGCACCTGCGTCTGAGGGATGCGCAATTTCTCCATTAAAGGTATGCTCTGCAAGCCATCTCATAGGACCGGATGTGTGCTCTGATTTATATAATCTCTTTAACCGCTCGGCTAACGGCAAATACCACATCCTCTTAAACGGTACTCGACCTCTACCACTTGTGTCTTGAAACCGCGGTTGGCGACAAAACCGACATTTCAAGCGGTCGCCATCCTCTCTCCAATATATCATACAGTTGTTGATGCACACATCTATCATTTCATACGACAAACCAAGCCTAGATACAAGTTTTTGAATCTCGTAGTATGAACCCGGGTGAAGATTATCTTCGGGCAGAATATCTTTCACATAATCAGCTATTGCATCCATACAATCCTCTGACAAATATCTTTATACTCATCATTCTGTATGCAGAGTATAAAGATGAAAGACCCTCTTTGCAACCAGCATATAACGGATCAGTTGATGCATCTACCATATCAAAGTACCTTTGGGCATCTAAAGTTGGTCCTTCGGATACATCTTGAAAAAACGATGGTATATTCTCCCGATAGGCTTCGTTAACCATTTCTTCCATACCTACATTTTCATCTACTTCCGGTATTGGTTCCTCTATCCTATCCGCACTAGTACTAGCATAATTCCCCGTTGAACCATCTTCACCATGCAAATACCATATCTTATACCCCGGCATAAATCCGTCTCTATAAAGGTGTTGTAATACAAAACGCCCAAATTTCTTTTTACAATTCCGACATTTAGAACAAGGGCACGACATTTTACCTTGATCTTCTATGGTTTGCGGTTGGTTTAATGCAAGATTCATAAATTGTTGAACTCCATCGACAAACTCATCCGTAAGTAAACCCGTCTCTGAATCATGAGAAGGTCTATCCATCCACGCTCGAAAATATTGAGGGGGGTTTGAAGGAGCCATTTTTATGTTTTCTTCTTACAATTTTCGTGAGTGAAAGAGGAGAAGGAAAAAGGTGTGATCTGTTTTTAAAAATAATCTGCGAAATTTCCGACGGATTTCCCACCGAAATTCGGTCGGAAATTCAAATTTTAAAACGGTCAAAAATGGCTCCAATTTTTTTCCTACCGATTTCCGACCGAATGAATTTCCCACCGTTTTCCGACCGATTTTTCCGACGGATTTCCTACCGATTTATTTTCCCACGGATTTCCGACCGATATTTGCAACCGTATTGCGACGGGAGTTTTTCCGTCGGAAATTTCCGACCGATTTTGGACCGGTCGAAAAACGATCGGAAATCGGTCGGATTTCCGTCGGTAATTTCCGACCGATTTTATCTGTCGGAAATTCGATCGGAAATAGGCCTATTTTCTTGTAGTGTTACACTTAACCTAACGTCGGTATATTACATATTTTCTTCATAAAAACAAGATGACAAATGCGAAAACGGTATCCACACCCATGTATCAAAATGTATCACTTACACTTTTCTCTAGACAAACCTTGGACGATGCAACTAAATTTTCTGCAGTTGTGGGAAGCTTACAATATTTATCACTCACAAGACCTGATTTTTCTTCTATATCAATAAAATGTCTAGGTTTATACACTGTTCAACAACCAAGCATTGGACAGCTGTGAAAAGCATACTTCGATATCTCTCGAGGACTTTGTCACTTGGCATCTTCATTCAAACCAAAAACACATCAATCCTTCACGCTTTTATTGACGCAAATTTGACAAGAAACAAAAATGACTTCACATCCATAAGGGTTTTTGTAGCCTATTTAGGACAACATCATATTGTGTGGTTCTCAAAGAAGCAGACTGGAGTTGCAAAAATTCTTTACCAAGGCAAAATACCAATCAATTGCATCAAATACTTGTGAGGTATGTTAGATATTTCTCTGCTATAAAAAATTGGCATCAAAATTCCAACCACACCGACGATATACTATGATAACAACGAGGCCACATACTTACCCGCCAATCATATATTCCACTCATGGAAGAAACAAATCGCTTTAGATTATCACTTTTTGCGAGATATTTTTCAAAACGGACATGTCCGTGTGTCCCTTTGGCACATCAATTAGCCAATGCACTTATAAACTACTCTCCCAAACATGATTTCAGTCCCTTACTGTCAAGATCGGTCTCTTCTGACCGTCCACTTGAGGAGGTGTGATAGAATATGAAAAATAGATAAGGTACATCTTGTAACTACGTCATGTTATCTCATAATTTTTTTTGTGCAAAAGATATTCCTCTAACATAACATATAACATCAAATTCATATGCTTAATAAGAGATTCAGTTCTATATACTTTACAAGAGGTTATCTTCTTTGAAAGAATGAGATTATGATTTTTTTTACTACTTGAAAAAAAACTTTTAGGCCCGAAAACAAAGACAACCTTAACTCCCCTCATCTCTTCAACTCTTCTCTTCGACGTCGCACCAGATTTCGCCAGGAATCCTTTTGGTGTTGGTTTTCTTCAAGTTTCTTTGATGTACCTGCCTTCTAGCTTTGTGCCGAGAGGCTAAGTCACTCTAAAAGTTTTGTCTCTCATTTTTTCTCTTACTTCTTCTTTTTTTAATCGTGTTCTCAATGAATCGAAGTTGATGTTCTAAATTCTCACTTCCTTGCAATAATGTACTGCTGTGTTTAGTCCTTGTCCCCACATTTTGCTACAACTTGCAAACTCGGTCATGCTCGGTGTTGAATGGTGTTGAGCATGATCGATGTCCTTCCTCTATTGATAGATTATGGCTCTAATTCGTGACCACTCGAGGAATAATAGGAATCAAGGAATAATAGGAAAATGAATAGAAAATATTGTATGGAACAAATTAAAAAAAATTAATAGAATAAATTATCATTGTAAATGGTAAGAAAAAATAAATAAATATTTCAAATAACAAAAGGAAAGTTTCTACATAAAAATGCATTCCTTTTGTTCTTTGTCAAACTAGATGGAGAATATTTTTGTTCTATATTTCTTAATACTATTAAAAATGAAAAAAAATGACATGGAATATTTATTACATATAAATAGTAAAAAAATATTAGAAATGTTATGTTCCTCTCCATTCCTTATATTACTAAAGGTCACCATTTAGAGCCTATGAATATATACACAGAGTACAATGTTCGACAATGAATGAGAAATATACATGTTTCTTTAACTAATAAGTTTCCTTATCCATCACTCCCCCGTAGTCTTAGCGTTAGAAGGACGGACGTTAACACTGGATCGGAAAGAGATGAAGAGTGTGGATGGTAGTCATTTGGTGAAAATGTCTGCGTACTAATGATCAGATGGGACGTGAAGAACTCAGACCTGTCCAATTGCGACACATTCACGAACGAAATGAAGATCTATTTCAACGAATTTTTTCCTTTGGTGTTGAACCGGATTGGTGGAGAGATACACGGCATTGACATTATCGCAATAGACAATCGTAGCATAAGTGATGGGATAGCGGATCTCGAGGAGGAGGTTACGAATCCAAGTAGCTTTGGCTACAGTTTGTTGTCGGTATTCAGCTTTGGCACTCGATCTAGAAACAGTTTGTTGTCATTTGGAGGACCATGAAACGAGGTTATCTCCGAGGAACATGCAATATCCGGATGTTGATCGGTGTGTTGTTATGCAACCTGCCCAATCCGCGTCGATGTAAGATGTGATCTTAGAGATGTTGGTTGGTCATAGTTGTAAGCCGTGTGTAATGGTTTCCTTTAGGTAGCAGATGTTTCTTCTGAGAGCATGAAAATGTGGCTCCCACGGATCATACATGCAGAGGCAGATTTGCTGAACCGCATATGCGATGTTGGGACTGTTACGAAAGTGACTTCTTCTCTTAGATACATAATAAGGGTGATGCTTATTGTTCTGGTTTTTGTAAAGAATTTGAAGAAGAAGAAGAACAGAGTAATGAAACAGAGAAAAAACTAACTTTTATTGAATATGAAACTTGTGGTTTTTACAAAATGATTACGAAGTATAAATACTAAACAAACAGACACGATCTCAACAAGAGTTGTGTCTTATAACTTGTGACTTTAAAATAAAACAACACATCCTAAACGTAGAGTTACGACTCTTAATTATTAATAACCTAAACATAACTTAAAATCAATTATATTCAACACTCCCCCTTAATTGAGTTTCTCTCTGACTCCGAGCTTCCTTCTTAAATCTTCAAATCTTGATACGCCTAATGCCTTTGTGAAGATGTCTGCGAGTTGTTCTTCTCCTTTGCAATACTCCAGTTGGATGATTCCCTTATTCTCGACTTCTCGTACAAAGTGATACTTGATCTCAATGTGTTTTGTTCTTTTGTGCTGCACCGGGTTCCTTCCAATTGATATTGCTGACTTGTTGTCACACAAGATAGGGATGCCTTCTTCGAACCTTAGTCCAAATTCTTCAAGAAGTCTCTGTAGCCATACGACTTGATTTGCTGCAGCACATATAGCGATATACTCTGCTTCTACGGTTGATTGAGCCACGGTTTTCTGCTTACTTGACTGCCAACAAAACATAGCTGATCCAAGACTAAAGGAATAACCTGATGTGTTTTTCTTGTCTTCGATGGAGCCACCCCAATCGCTGTCCGAGTAGCCTCTTAGCCTTGGTTTCTCCACACTTGAAAAAAATACTCCAAGACTTGATGTTCCTTTGATGTATCATAACACCCTTTTTGCTTCTTGGTAGTGCTTCATTTGTGGAGACGCCATGTATCTTGAAAGATAAGAGCTTGCGTACATCATGTCAGGTATTGATGCACACAAATACAAAAGTCCTCCAATGATGCTTCTGTACTTAGTCGGATCTCCATATTTTTTATTGTCTTCTACTCCTTTCCCTTGTGGTGCAAGTGGGGTGCTTACACTCTTGCTTTTTTTCATTCCAAACTTGTCAATAAGTTTGTTTGCGTATTTTTCTTGAGAAATAAAAATGCCACGATCGTCTTGAGTTATCTCCATTCCAAGGAAGTAGTTCATCAATCCAAGATCAGTCATCTCGAATTCGTTTTTCATATTTCCTTTGAATGTGTTGATAAGATGATCATTACTTCCTGTGATGATGAGATCATTAACATATAAGCTAATGATTAACACATCTCTTCCTTGCTTCATGACATATAAGACTGCATCGTTCATACTTCTTTCAAATCCGTTTTGAATGAAATACGAATCTATCCTTCCATACCATGCCCGTGGGGCTTGTTTTAAACCATACAAGGCCTTGTGTAGCCTTAACACCTTTTCTTCCTTTCCTTCGATCACAAACCCAGGTGGTTGTGTGATATAAACTTCTTCTTTGAGTTCTCAATTTAGAAAGGCTGACTTTACGTCCATTTGATACAATCTCCACTCCATTTGAGCCGCATATGCAACACTACAAGAAAACTGTAATTTAGCGTCGAAATTTAGCGTCGGAATTGGTTCGACGCTAATATAGCGTCAAAATTGCGTCGAAGTTGTGTCGTTATAAATATTCGTCGCTAATTCGACGCTAATTAGGGTCGAATAAATTCGACGCTAATTCGATGCTAATTTGCGTCGAATTAGCGTCGAAATTCCAGTTAAAGACTGAATTCGACGCTAAATCGATGCAACATTAGCATCGATTTAGCATCGATCACGTAGCGTCGAATATAGCGTCGAATTAGCCTCAAATTGGTAGGTAGAAGACACATTAAACACGGGTTTACCTACCTGGGTGCACACTCGACGCTAATTCGATGCTAAATCGACCCTAAGGTATTCGATGCTAATTCGATGCTAAATATTCGATGCAAAATCGATGCTAAATCGCTGCTAAATTCTCCTATCTATACCCACCCACCCCCCTCGCAATAATCATTCAGCTTTTATTTTAAAAAAAAAATTCGGAAAAATTTTTTTTTTTTACAAAATTTAGAAAAAAAAAAATTTTTTTTACAAAATTTAGAAAAAAAATGGGCGATATATACGAACTCAGAAGCTGGATGTATCAACGTAAAGATGCAAATGGAGGGCTTTCAGAAGAGTTCCTCAACGGCCTTGAAATTTTCATGGCTCAAGCGAGTAGTGTGCCTACAATTCAACGAACCGGAGTGATGGTGTGTCCCTGTCGCAAGTGTAAAAATTCGAGGCCGCAGACAATTGATACAGTTGGTACGCATTTATTTAATAGAGGGTTTACACCTGAATATTATGTTTGGTTTTATCATGGAGAGGGATATGAAGATGAAACTTCGGGTAGTACTAGTTACCAACCTATGGATCAGGGTTATTCGAATGAGCAATATGATCAGCATCAATTTGTTATAGAAAATGATCATGATGTCGGGTTAGAACATAATAGGTTCGAAGAAATGGTAACCGATGCATTTCCTGGAGTTATGTCTACTCCTGATGTTGCTGAGGAACCCAATGCAGATGCTAAAAAATTTTATGATATGCTTGATTCTGCAAACCAACCAATCTATGAAGGTTGTAGGGAAGGTCTGTCTAAATTATCATTGGCATCTAGGATGATGACAATAAAGTCTGATCATAATCAATCTGAGAGTTGCATGGATGATTGGGCAGCTCTTCTAAAAGAATATTTACCAGAGGGTAATCAAGCTGCTGAGTCATACTACGACATACAAAAACTAGTCTCTAGTTTAGGATTGCCCTCGCAGATGATAGATGTTTGCATTGACAATTGCATGATATTTTGGAAAGATGATGAAGATCTGCAGGAATGTCGATTTTGCCACAAACCAAGATTTAAGCCCCAAGGAGCTGGTAGAAGTAAAGTGCCGTGGCAGAGAATGTGGTACCTGCCCATAACAGATAGGCTACAAAGGCTATACCATTCGGAACGAACAGCTGCATCAATGAGGTGGCATGCGGAACATTCAACTATTGAAGGAGAAGTTCATCATCCTTCTGATGCAAAAGCTTGGAAACACTTCAAATCGGTACACTTTAATTTTGCTAAAGAGAAGCGCAATGTTTATCTTGGCCTATGTACAGATGGTTTTAGTCCGTTCGGTATGTCTGGCAGGCAATATTCTTTGTGGCCGGTTATATTGACACCTTATAACCTTCCGCCTGATATGTGCATGCAGAGGGAATTTCTGTTTTTGAGTATTTTAGTCCCTGGTCCGAAGCATCCAAGAAGATCTATTGATGTGTTTTTACAGCCGCTGATTGACGAGTTGAACTTTTTGTGGTCTCATGGGGTTCGTACTTTTGATTACTCCAGGCGGAAGAATTTTACCATGCGAGCAGTGCTTATGTGGACGATAAGCGATTTTCCAGCATACGGAATGTTATCTGGTTGGACAACACATGGTAGGTTATCATGTCCGTATTGCCAAAATGAAACAGATGCATTCCAACTTAAAAATGGTAGAAAATCTTGTTGGTTTGATTGTCACCGGAGGTTTCTCCCTATGAACCATCCGTACCGGGGGAACAAAAGACTATTCACAAAGGGCAAACGTGTACGTATCCCCCCACCTCCATATCTTTCAGGAGAGCAAATTGAAGGTCAACTTGATTATTGGGGAGCTCAGGACACAGCAAAACGTGGTGGTAACTGGCTTAACATCCCGACCAATCTCCCAGATGGATACCTTGTCGAACATAATTGGCATAAGAAGAGCATTTTCTGGGATCTACCGTACTGGAAGGATCATCTATTGCGCCACAATCTTGATGTCATGCACATTGAGAAAAACTTTTTCGATAACATCATGCACACCATCTTAAACGTTTCAGGCAAGTCTAACGACAACTTGAAGTCTAGATTGGATTTGCCTCTTATATGTTCTAGAGTTGAGTTACATCTCACGGGAGATGGGAGAGCTCCAGTGCCTATCTTTAGATTGTCAAGCGAAGGCAAATCAACATTCTTCAACTGGGTTTCCACCGAAGTTAAGTTCCCAGATGGATACGTGTCAAAACTCTCTAAGTCTGTGGAGCAAGGGAAAAAATTCTCTGGTATGAAGAGTCATGATTGTCATGTGTTTATGGAGAGATTATTGCCTTTCGCATTTGCAGAGCTTTTACCAACGAACGTGCATCAATCACTTGCAGGTATATTTTCTATAACGATATATAAATATCTAAACAAATGATGCGTGAAAAATTACATTTGTGTTTTTGTTGATATTGGACTATGGTTTTAGGTGTTGGCGCATTTTTTCGAGATCTGTGTGTGCGAACTCTGACGGAGGATGGAATTCAACAACTAAACAATAACATCGCTATATTGTTGTGCAACTTAGAGAAGATATTCCCTCCATCATTCTTTGACGTTATGGAGCATCTTCCTGTCCATCTTCCTCACGAAGCCGATTTAGGAGGGCCCGTTCAGTTTCGTTGGATGTATCCTTTTGAGAGATTCATGAAACACTTAAAAGGAAAGGCAAAAAACCTGGCTAGAGTTGAGGGATCAATTGTTGCGGGAAGTATAACCGAAGAAACCTCTCATTTCAGCTCATATTACTTCTCTCCAACTGTCCGGACACGAAAAAGAGCTCCACGTAGGTACGACGATGGTGGCATCGCGCAAACGTATCCAGTTTCTGATGTCCCAGATATATTCTGTGCAGTTGGTAGGCATGCCGGAATCACAAGAGAGGAAGACTGGTTCTCATACGAAGACTACAATTGCGCACACACATATATTCTCTTACAATGCGACGAAGTCAGCCCATTTTTGAGGTACATATTATAGTTACCAACTATGGATTGAAGTAAGGGTTATTTTTGTACTTATATATGTTTTGAAAACATTTGTTATAACTATATTTTGTATTAGTGAATTCATTCGCCAAGTTAACGAGGCTTTCCCAAATGCTTCCGCCGGTGAGATTGAAAAACGTAAAGATCTACACTTTGCTAAATGGTTGAGAACTCAGGTACGTTCAAAACAAATTATATATATTCAGGTCATCTGTAAAAACATATATATAAATGTGTATACTATATTTACAATGTGTATACTGTATTTGCTAGGTTGCTTATGGAGACACATCATACCCTGTATGGTTTAGAGAGTTGATCCAAGGTCCGTTGGGGAAAATTACGTCATCTCCAATGTATTTTACACGAGGTTATGTGTTTCATACGTTTGAACGTGGAAAAAATAGAGCAACTGCAAACTATGGTGTGGTAGTTCGAGCCGGGGACACAGATTTTTATGGCATTATACAAGACATTGTTCAAGTGCAATTCCCTGGTTTGGTTAACTTAAAGTGCACCCTTTTCAAATGCGAGTGGTTTGATCCAGTTCTCGGGCGAGGGGTTCGAGTAGGAAAGTTTGGTGTCATCGATGTTAACGGATCGCGTTCTTATGCAAAGTACGATCCATTTGTCCTTGCATCACAAGCGGATCAAGTTTGTTTCATTCCATATCCACGTGTCAGAAAAACAGGGATCTCATGGTTATCTGTGCTTAAAATAGCTCCCAGAGGAATGATAGTTGAATCTGACGACGCTCCTATGCAATATGAAAATGCCGTGGATCTAACAACTCCAGAACAAGATATAGACAACATCATTCTTACAGATCCGCAAAATCGAGAAGCTGAAATACTTCCGGATGCTACCGATGCAGAAAACCCCGAAGACGATTTCACAAACGAGAGTGGAGAAAGTACCGATGAGGATGACGAGAACTCAAATGACGATTCAGAGTGAATCATATATTACTTTGTCTTTTTATTTCATTTGTATAACAACATTTTTATTTGTATGCTGGATAATTTAAATTTGCAAATTTTTCGAATTTTTAGAATATTTTAATGATATAAAAATTTTAATTTTAAAAAAATCATATAAGCATTTTTATTTGTATGCCGGATAATTTAAATTTGCAAACCTATACATTTTCGAATTTTTCTAATACGTAAAATAATTCTAATTTATAAAAAAATTAATATAAAAAAATATGTAAGAGGTGTGGTTCGGAGATTAGCGTCGAATTTGCGTCGAATCCATCATTCTGGGCTAGTTCGACGCTAATTCGACGCTAAATTAGCGTCGAATTAGCGTCGTATTGACCCCATATGAAGAAATCGACGCTAATTCGACGCTATTCCTGCACCAAAACCCCTAAATTAGGGTATCTGGTAAAAATTTTAGCATCAGAGTGAAGCATATGTAGTTACGATTGAATCTTAGTAGCGAATACATAAGAATTTATTCATAATTAAAATAGTTACATGTAATATATCAAGATTTCAAATAACTATATAGTTTTACATATAAGTTCATACCTTATATGAACTCATATAAATAAGTACGAAAAATTTCAAAATTTCAAAATATTCGGAAACAACAAAGAATGAAATGACAAATAGTGTGTTCATATCAGTGACGGTTTCGTTACCCTATATCAAAAACAAACACTTAGCGTCGATCTAGAGTCGAATTAGCATCGAAGGGGCAAATTTCGACGCTATTAGCGTCAAATTAGCGTCGAAATTGTAATTTTCCGATGCTAATTCGACGCTAAATCAAACAAATTTGACACTTAGAGTTTAGGGTTTAGAACGTAAACCGCATCAAATTTTTGGTTTTGACGCAAAATCGACGTTATATTGAATTAATTTGATTTAACCAATGGCGGTAAACCGAAAAAATTTCAAACAGATTTGGTCAAACCGATTGAAATTTTTTAAACCATTGGACGCTAATTCGACGCTAAGTCGACGCAAATTAGCGTCGAATTAGCGTCGGATCACGGTTTTATTTTAATCGAACAGACCCTTCTTCTTCTTCTTCCTCCTCACTTCTGACTTTCACTCTCTTCCTCCTCACCGTCTCTCTCCCTCCGACCACCGCCGGAAGCGCTCTCTCTCTCCCTCCCACCACCGCCGGAACAGCCACCTCTCTCCCTCCCACCACCGCGCATCACCCTCTCTCTCCCCTCCTCACCGCGGATCTCTCTCTCCCTCCCACCACCGCGGCTGCCTCTCTCTCTCCCTCCCACCACCGCGATTCTCTCTCTCTCTCCCTCCCACCACCGCCGGAACAGCCTCTCTCTCTCGGCCTCCCACCACCACCGAAACCTATACATGGTAAATGTTTTTTTTTTTTTATAATTTATATATATATTAGTAATTTTTTATATATAATTGGTAATTAAATTTGATGGTAATTTGATATAAAATAGATTTAGGAAATATATAGGAATTAAATTTTAGGATGTTTGATATGAAATAGATTTTAATCAATATATAGGAAATATATTTTAGGAAATTTGATATTAAATAGGTTTTTGGAAATATATAGGAAATATTTTTTAGGAAATTTGATATTAAATTTAGGAAATATATAGGAAATAAATTTTAGGCAACTTTGATATGAAATAGATTTTAAGAAATATATACGAAAAATATTTTAGGAAATTTGATATGATATATATATTTTAGGAAATTTTGATATGAACAAAGTTGATTTTAAATAGATTTTAGGAAATATGTAGAAAATAAATTTAGATTTGATAAGTTATTAATTTATAAATTTGGCAAAAATAAAATCGAATTTATGAATTTATATTTTATGAAATTTATTTATGTAAAGTAAAATAAAAGAATTTATCAATTTTTTGAAAATTATGGATTTATGGATTTATGTGTTTGTATTTATAAAATTTAAGAATTTATGAATTGTTCAACAAAATTTCTATAACAATTGTTTTAATTTATTTATGAATTTATATTTTACATGTTTTAATTTAATAATTTTGTTTTATTTTATAGGCGGATCGAGCACCTCTTTCATACGGCCAGTTATTTGGCGACGATGTTACGGTTCCCGGATCCGATGCTCGACGCGGATCCGGATCAGCGTCGGGGTCCGGTTCGCAGGCTGCGAACTATCGTCCTCGGGCTCCGCCACGGGCTCCGCCCCGGGCTCCGACACGAGCTCCGCCACGGGCTTCGCCACCGCCACCGCCACCGCCTCAGCCAGAGACACAGCCAGAAGAAGACGAAGCACACCCTTCCGATGAGCACTCTGAGCCGCCACCGGCAAACGCGCCTCTGATTATGCGGATTACCGAGCTTCTCCGCCAACCTGGACGAGAGACACGGGTCCAGAGTCTCCATCCGATGAGGCCTCCTGGTACATTATGGTATGATTACATCTTTTACAATATTACTAATTGAAAAACGCTAATTTTGGTTATTTAATTTTTAATTAGAAATTATAATTAAATCATTGTAATTTTTTTTAACAGGTTTAGCGATAACAAGGTATCGCGTTCGGTCACCAAGGCCATCGCTGCCTATTTCACGATGCCCCACGCTAATTGGAGCCAGACCCCGCAGCATGTTCGGGATATTTGGTTCGAGTCATGGGCGGTAAGTCATTTTATATTATTTATTTTTATTAATTAAAGTATTTAATTTTAAATATATTTCTAACATTATTCGTATTTTTGTAGCAAGGGTGGCACTGGGAGGAATTCCGTACTTTCGACGTGCGAGCGGAGTTCGAGCGTAAGGCGCTAAAGCGTCTAAACGGCTACGTCGGGAACTTGAAGAAAGCGTGGCGCGCGAAAGGCGATGCGGGGAGGCCGATAGGGATGGATCCCGATGTTTGGTCGGGACTAGTGCGGTTTTGGGAGGACCCCCATTCAGTGATTAGAGCGGGAAAGTGTTCTGCAGCTCGTCTTACGCCGGTGGCCGAAGGAGATGGACCTTCAAAGCATTGTGCGGGTCAATCATCATACGCCACAGTACGCATCAACATGGTAATATTTTAATTAACTTAATTTATTTAATTTATTTTAAATATTTATTTATTATATATTATATTTTTTTATATGTTTATTTTTGTTTAACAGGCTGCCGGCGGTGATCTTCCTCCGATGCACAAAGTGATGGAGAAAACTCATCGGAAGAAGGATGGGACGTTTGTTACCGCTCAAGCGGCTCAAGCGGAACAAACGTTCAACGAGTACAACGCACGACTGGCAGAGCTAGACGAATCTGTCCAGTCTACGATGGGTGTCCAAGATTTGGATAGACTATACGAGGAGGTAATTTTTTAGATTCTTATAATATATTTAAAATTATTTTTTATTACAATATTTTGTATAACATTTTTATTTTATAGGTTGCACCGAAGAAGAAAGGACGAACGATGGGTGTTGGATCCATCAGGGATGTCCCAGCAGCTTCTACGTCTGCTCGATTTTCCTACACGTCGGGTCCGTCTCAGCCGGAATTGACGAGACAGTTGGATGCTGCTAACAGTAGGATTTCGCAGCTAGAGACGCACATAGAGACTAGACTCGGAGCATTGACGAGTCTTTTCAACATCATCGCAGAGGATCATCCGTCATTAGCAACTGCCATGCAAGGGTTGCAGTTTCCTCCACCGCCTCCTCCACCTGACGGTCCATCGCAGTTCGAGCAGGAATCCGAACAGATGATCCGAGACGATGTCATCAACCTAAGGACCCAACAACCGCCTCCTCATTAGCGTTTTAATTTTTTTTGTATCGGATAATTTAATTTTTGTAATATTATTATTTTTAATATATTTTATAATTTAAAAAAAAAAATTTAATATTTTATAATTTAATTTTTATTATATTTTATAATTTATAATTTAAATTTTTTTTTTTAAAAATGTTAATAACGACGCTAATTCGACGCAAATTAGCGTCGAATTAGCGGCGTCTACAAGAAAGAAATCGACGCTAATTCGACGCTAATTTGCGTCGAATTAGCGTCGATTTCTTTGCATCGACCTTGATCGACGCTAATTCGACGCTAATTTGCGTCGAATTAGCGTCGAATAATAGCGTCGTTTTAGCGGCGAATTTTTTTCCGCCGCTAATATAGCGTCGAATTAGCGTTGAAAATGGTTTAGCGTCGACGGTTTAGCGTCGAAACGTACTTCGACGCTAAAACGACGCTAAGCAGTTTTAGCGTCGTTTTAGCGTCGAATACTGCCGACGCTAAAGTGCTGTTTTCTTGTAGTGCAAGTATAGCACGAATAGTATCATATCGAGAGACTGGAGCGAATGTCTCGAGATAATCGACACCATATTCTTGAGTAAAACCTCTTGCAACAAGTCTTGCCTTGTGCTTGACGTGATTTCCGTTTGCATCGGTTTTGATCTTGTAGATCCATTTTATGCTTATCACGTTTTTCTTCTCTGGCTTGTCGACTAGTTCCCAAGTCTTGTTCTTCTCGATCATCTCTATTTCCTCATTCATGGCCTCCCTCCATTCCTTACTACCACAGGCTTCATTGTAGGTTTGTGGTTCTTCGTTTACAAGAAAACATGCTTCAATAATGTGTGTTGTTTCCTCGAGTTCTACCCTTGGTGCTACTTGCATGATTTCGTTCATGGTCCTATATCCTCTTGGTGGTTCTGAAGTTTCCTCTTCTTCTTTTCCACTTTCATCATCGTCACTTATTTGAGGAGAAACATGACTTGTACCATTTTGGCCTTCCTCTATTGGTTGGGCTTGATTGTTGATTGGTAAGACAAATTGCTTTTTGACTTCTACTTGTCTTTCCCAATCCCATTTCTTTCTTTCTTCAAATATCACGTCTCTGGAAACCTCCACTTTCTCATTATTTAAAATGAGAACTCTGTAGCCGTTTGATTTACTACTATAGCCAATGAATATTCCACGCTTGGCTTTGACATCTAGTTTCCGTCTCTTCTCATCGGCCACATGTACATAGCACAAACTTCCAAAGATCTTCAAGTGTGACATGTTTGGCTTGTGTCCACACCATTTTTCTATTGGTGTGACATAATCTTCGATTGCTTTTGAGGGTAGACGGTTTTGTAGATAAGCCGAGGTGTATACCGCTTCTGCCCATAACTTAAGCGGTAATTCTTGCTCGGCAAGCATTGCTCTAGCCATCTCCACCAAGGACCTATTCTTGCGTTCGGCTGCACCATTTTGTTGTGGTGAATAAGGTAATGTGACTTGCTTGTTGATTCCTTCTTCTTCACAAAATTTGTTGAACTCTTGTGAAGTGAATTCACCACCACCATCGGATCTCAATGTCTTGATCGTGCAATCTGATTGATTTTCGATCATTGCCTTGCATTTTTTGAACATTGAGAAGGTCTCTGATTTTTGCTTTAGGAAGTATACCCAACACATGTGAGTATAGTCATCCAAAAACAACACAAAGTAACGACTCCCATCGAGCGATTGATGTTGCATTGGTCCACACACATCCGCATGCACGATCTCAAGCTTTTCCCTTGTCTTGGTTTGAGATTCTTTTGGAAAGCTTTTGCGAGATTGCTTTCCAAGAGTGCATGCCTCACATACTTCTGTTATTGCTTTCAACTTTGGTAGCCCCTTCACCAAGTCTTTGTCTTGTATTTGTTGCAAGCGTTTGTTGCCTACATGACCAAGTCTCTTGTGCCACGTTTCCATTTCTTCTTGCTCACTTGTGTTCATAGCTTCTTCATGAATAGAACTTAGCTTGATTTTGAAACTTTTGTGAGTCATTGGAATCTCCATGATCTTCTTGCCGTTTGCATCTAGGATGATGCAAGTCTTATCTTGAAAGTAAACTTGGTAGCCGCTTGAAATGATTTGAGAAACGCTCAATAAGTTTTTCTCCAAGCCAGGTACCAAGAAAACGTTTTTAATGATCTTCTTGCCATAACTTGTCATGATGGTAATATCTCCTTTACCGGCTGTCATGACAATGTCACCATTGCCAACTTTGATTGGCACTTTGATACTTCTATCGATTTTGGAGAAGTATCTCTCTTCTTTTGTCATATGGTTAGTGCACCCGCTGTCTAATAACCAAATGTCTTCTTTTTTTGTTGTTGTTGCTTCCTCACTTGCACTGAACAACGTATGATCTTCATCTGAGTCTTCCTCTTCGAGACTCACATGTGCTCTTCCTTTTTGCTTTGAGCGACATGTATTTGAGTAGTGGTCGATCTTACCACAGTTGTAACATTCCTTGTTACTTGTATCATTTTTGCCATGATCGTTCTTCTTCGGTTTCGACCAACACTCATCTTCTGTGTGGTTGCTTCTCTTGCAAAACTCACACCACTTCTTGCCTTGATTTCCACGGCTTTTGGTGTTGTCTCTTTTGAAACTGGAATCTCTTCCTTTTGTGCGAGCATTGAATGCTCCTTCATTAGTGCTTTCTTCTCTTGCAGCCACTCTTTCTTCGTGTGCTTTCAATATACCAACTAGTTCTGTCATCGTTAGTGAAGTCAAGTCGCGAGTTTGCTCCATAACGCCAACAATACTGTCAAACTTGGCTGGGAGAGAGATGAGTATCTTCTGTATGAGTTGATAATCGGTTTTCTTTTCACCATGATAAGTTAATTGATTTTCCAAATCAATTAACTTATCGATGAAAGTTTTAACATCTTCATTGTCGTACATCTTCAGATTTTCGTAATCCCTACACAACGATTGGAGTTTAACCAATCGGACTTGAGGAGAACCTTCATACTCAGCCTTCAATGCATCCCATGCCTCTTTTAATGTTGATGTTGCCGCAATTCGTGAGAAGATTTGATCAGTTACGGCAGTTTGCAAAATTTGCAAAGCCATCGTATCATTAGATATCGATTCTTCTCTAAGTGCTTTTGCCCTTAGTGTTTCGGGGGTTTCTTCTCCTTGTGTTGGTTCGTCTGGTACACCTTCTTCCACCACGGACCATAGTTTTATGGTCCTGAGAATGGTTGCGATTTTAATGCTCCAGAAACCGTACTTCTCCCCATCAAATATAGGAATTACTTGATGTGGAGATCCTTGCATGTTCCGTTTGTCTTTTGCGATAAGTTGTAACTTGTGCTTTCTCTTCTGTCCTCTCAATCGTTCTGCTCTGATACCATGTTACGAAAGTGACTTCTTCTTCTAGATACACAATAAGCGTGATGCTTATTGTTCTGGTTTTTGTTAAGAATTTGAAGAAGAAGAAGAACAGAGTAATGAAACAGAGAAAAAACCAACTTTTATTGAATATGAAACTTGTGGTTTTTACAAAACGATTACGAAGTATAAATACTAAACAAACAGACACGATCTCAACAAGAGTTGTGTCTTATAACTTGTGACTTTAAAATAAAACAACACATCCTAAACGTAGAGTTACGACTCTTAATTATTAATAACCTAAACATAACTTAAAATCAATTATATTCAACAGGGACGTGTGAAGGTAAGGTATTGTAGAGCTCCGGCAAGACTGCGATATAGTGTTGGATCAGCGACTGGTGGTCCAGTGTCTGCCGTGAGTTTGGTGCCAGTATCGACTGGTGTAGAGGACAGATTACAACCTGTCATTCCAGCGTGATGAATTATGTTTGCGGTATAATTTTGTTGATGTAAGAATAGGCTTCTTTGTTCCTGTTAACGGCAATACCAAGAAAGTAGTGAAGTTCGCCTAAATTAGTCATAGAAAATTCAGAGTGAAGAGATGTTATGATCGACCGTAAGTTTCTTTGGATGCGGTGAGACCGATGTCATCAACGTAGATGAGTAAGTAGACAAGGCCAGTCCCTTTACTAAGGAAAAAGAGAGAGGCATTGACTTTACGTTGTTTAAATCCAATTTTGGTGGCGAAATGAGAAAACCGTTGATTCCATGCGCGTGGAGCTGGTTTTAGTCCGTAGAGAGATTTGTGAAGTAAGCAAACGTCATTTGGTCGAGTTGGGTCAACGAATCCCGGAGGTTGATACATATACACCGTTTCGTCCAGTTCTCCATAAAGAAAGGCATTTCTGACATCGAGTTGGCGAATGGGCCATTGACGTGAGAGTGCAAGGTGAAGAACAGTACGTATTGTTGTTGGCTTGACAACTGGGATGAATGTTTCGTCGCATTCGATTCCAATCTCTTGATATTTGCCATTAGCAACAAGCCGAGCCTTATAGCGTGATAGACGACCACCTGCATCAAATTTATGTCGAAAAGTCCACATAGAACGCACAACGTTAACGTTAGGAGGCCGTGGAACTATGGTCCATGTGCCACGATCAATGATAGAACCATATTCCTCATGCATAGCCGGATTCCAATTAAGGTCCTTTGCAGCTTGAACATGAGATAAAGGAAGAGGAGAAATGACGTCGGTAGGAATAAGGAGAAATAATTTTTTTTCTTTTTGGTTATACCATTTTGACTTCGTGTACGTATGCGGGGCTGCTCTGGTGCAGGTGGTTGAGATTGTGAAAGAGACGAAGTTGTGGGAGCTATAGGAGCTGCTGAAGTTTGAATCGTGGAGGTATTCGGCTCCGACGTTGGAAGTCGAGAGGAGGACAGAATCGGTAGGATTAGTAGAGGACGTTGGTGGTGGAACGGTTAATGCAAAAGGTTGGAGAACTTGAATAATGGGATAGGACGAGATGGGTTTAGGGTTTGATGAGTATTGTGAGGTTGTTGCATCTGGTTTGTGAAAAGGAAATGAACCCTTATCAAAGATTACATGCCGAGAGATGATAATTTTGTTTGTTTGGAGTTCAAGGCATCGATATACTCTATGGTTTGTGGGATAACCAAGAAAAACACATTTTGTGGAGCGTGGAGCTAGCTTATGGAGAGGTGTGGGTAGAAGGTTTGGATAGCAAAGACATCCAAAAATCCGGAGATGATCGTAAGAAACTGGTTTTTGAAAGAGACGAGAGTAAGGTATTTCATTATTGATAGCACTAGATGGAAGAATGTTGAAAATATGGGTTGCCATGTGAAGCGCTTCGACCCAATAAGTCATTGGCATATGAGCTTGAAAAAGCAGAGCACGAATCATGTTATTAAGGGTGCGAAGGGTTCATTTGGCACACTCATTTTTTTGAGAGGTATGAGGGCAAGAGAAGCGAGATTGAATACCATGATAAGAAAGAAAAATTTGAAAATCACGACTTGTGTATTCACCGCCATTATCGCATTGAAAGGCTTTGACTGTTTTGTGAAATTGCGTTTGAACGAAGTTGAAAAATGTAAAAATTTGTTAAAAGCTTCACTCTTTTGCCGAAGAGGATAAACCCATAAAAAATGACTAAATTGATCCAAAAAAATAACATAGTATCGAATACCACTAATACTTGTGACCGGAGATGTCCAAATATCAAAATGAACAATATCGAAAAGAGAAGAAACATTTGAAGTAGAAGAAGAAAACGATTGTCGAGTGTGTTTCCCGAGTTGACATTCATGACACAAGGGAAACGACATCGGTTTGGAAGTCTTTAAGAAACCAGAAGAAATTAAAAACTTGAGCGTTGCATTCTCGGGGTGACCAAGAAGTGGTGGAAATGAGATTATGAGAGTATGGTGAGGACGGTGGCGTGATGGAGTAAAGAGGACCAGTACTATCACATCGGAGCAGAGGCGTCCGAGTTTGAAAATCCTTGACAAGGAAACCAAAAGGATCAAATTCGATAGAGCAAGAATTATCTTTTGTAAATTGGCGAACTGAAATCAAAATCTTTAAATTACCATGACAAAGTAAAACATTTTGAAGACGTAAAAGACGAGTAGAAGTGGGGAAAGAAGTTTTGCCCGTTGCCGTGACGGGTACGGAAGAACAGTTACCAACAGTGACTAAAGGAAGCGATGTAGGTGAGATTGGAGAGAGAGAGAGATGTTACCGTATTGAGAGGAGAGATGGGCAGTGGCACCGGTATCCATATACCATCCAGAATCAGCAGGATCTTGCAATGTCATAGTGTTTAATGCACTAGAAAGAGCTGTTGGGATTAGCTCTTGTTGCTGGTAGTTAACGTGAGGTGAAGGAGAAGTATGGGTGAGATACGCAGCGCTGCCAAAAGGATGCGGTGAAGAGCCTAGTAGACCAGCCTGTTACGGTGGATAACGATGAACATATGTTAATCGTTGGATAGGTGCACTACAAGAAAACACAGATTTAGCGTCGACATATTTCGATGCTAATTCGACGCTAAAAGCACTTAGCGTCGAATTAGCGTGGCTTTTAGCGTCGAAATGTTTCGACGCTAAATCGTCGACGCTAATTCTTTTTCGACGCTATTTCGACGCTATTTTAGCATCGGATTGAATTTAGACGCTAATCCGACGCTAACTAGCATCGAATATTCGACGCTAATTCGATGCAATAATTCGACGCTATATTAGCATCAAATTACCGTCAACAAAATTTGATGCAAATAAATCGACGCTAATTCGATGCTATATTAGTGTCGGATTAGCGTCGAAACATTTTGATGGAACAATTCGGCGCTAATGCGACGCTAATAGCGTCGAATTAGCGTCGAGTTCGTAGGTTTCGATGCAAATTCGACCTCATAACGACGCTAAATGAAAAACTCTTTATTTTTTATATAGGGTAACGAAATCGTCACTGATACGAAAACAATCTTAGCCATTTCAATCTTTGTTATAACCGACTAATTTTAAACTTTGAAATTTTTTGTACGTAAATATTAGGTTCATATAAGATTCAATATAGATAACATTTAGCGTTTAATCTGAATCATCGATGCTAAAACTTTTATTCTATACCCTAATATAGGGTTTACGTATAGGGTTTAGCGTCGATTGCATCATTAGGGTCGAATTCGATGCTAATTTAGGGTTTAGGTATAGGGTTTAGCGTCGAATTAGCGTCGAATTCGACCCTAATGATGCAATTGACGCTAATTCGACGCTAAACTCTATACGTAAACCCTATATTAGCGTCGAATTAGCGTCGACCGTTATAATTTTTTTTTTAAATAATAATTTTATAAATTTAAAATATTCTAAAAATTTGAAAAATTTGAAAATAAATACATAAGCAAATTTAAATTATCCAGCATACAAATAAAAATGTTGTTCTACGAATGAAATAAAAACACTAATTAATATATGTTTCACTCTGAATCGTCATTTGAGTTCTCGTCATTCTCATCGGTACTTTCTCCACTCTTGTTTGTGAACTCGTCTTCGGGGTTTTCTGCATCGGTAGCATCCGGCAGTATTTCAGCTTCTCGATTTTGCGGATCTATAAGAATGATGTTGTCTATATCTTGTTCTGGAGTTGTTAGATCTACTGCAGTTTCATATTGCATAGGAGCGTCGTTGGATTCAACTATCATTCCTCTGGGAGCTATTTTAAGCACAGATAACCATGAAATCTCTGTTTTTCTGACACGTGGATATGGAATGAAACAAACTTGATCCGCTTGTAGGAAAAATAGATCGTACTTTGCATACGAACGCGATCCATTAACATCGATGACACCAAACTTTCTTACACGAACCCCTCACCCGACAATTGGATCAAACCACTCGCATTTGAAAAGGGTGCACTTTAAGTTAACCAAACCAGGGAATTGCACTTGAACAATGTCTTGTATAATGCCATAAAAATCCATGTCCCCGGCTCGAACCACCACACCATAGTTCGCAGTTGCTCTATTTTTTCCACGTTCAAACGTATGAAACACATAACCTCGTGTAAAATATATTGGAGATGACGTAACTTTCCCCAACGGACCTTAGATCAACTTTCTAAACCATACATAGTATGACGTGTCTCCATAATCAACCTGACAAATACAATATACACATTGTAAATATAGTATACACAAATTGTATATATAGGTTTTTATGGAAACTAGATATATAAAATTGTGTTTTTAACTTACCTGAGTCCTCAACCATTTAGCAAAGTGTATATCTTTACGTCTTTCAATCTCACTGGCGGATGCATTTGGGAAAACCTCGTTAACTTGGCGAATGAATTCACTAATACAAAATATAGTTATAACAAATGTTTTCAAAGCATATATAAGTACGAAAATAACCCTTTTGACCTCAATCCATAGTTGGTAATTATAATATATACCTCAAAAGTGGGCTAACTTCGTCGCATGGTAATTATAATATATATGTGTGCACAATTGTAGTCTTCGTATGAGAACCAGTCTTCTTCTCTTGTGATTCCGGCATGCCTACCAACTGCACATAATATATCTGGGACATCAGAAACTGGATACGTTTGCGCGATGCCACCATCGTCGTACCTACGTGGAGCTCTTTTTCGTGTCCGGACAGTTGGAGAGAAGTAATATAAGTTGAAATGAGAGGTTTCTTCGGTTAAACTTCCCGCAACAATTGATCCCTCAACCCTAGCTAGGTTTTTTGCCTTTCCTTTTAAGTGTTTCATGAATCTCTCGAAAGGATACATCCAACGAAATTGAACGAGCCCTCCTAGATCGGCTTCGTGAGGAAGATGGACAGGAAGATGCTCCATAACATCAAAAAAAGATGGAGGGAATATCTTCTCTAAGTTGCACAACAATATTGCGATGTTATTGTTTATTTGTTGAATTCCATCCTCAGTCAGAGTTCGCACACACAGATCTCGAAAAAATGCTCCAACACCTAAAACCAAAGTCCAATATCAACAAAAAAAGGAAATGTAATTTTTCACACATCATTTGTGTAGATATTTATATATCGTCATAGAAAATATACGTACAAGTGATTCATGCACGTTCGTTGGCAAAAGCTCTGCAAAGGCGAAAGGCAATAATCTCTGCATAAACACATGACAATCATGACTCTTCATACCAGAAAATTGTTTCCCTTGCTCCACAGACTTAGAGAGTTTTGACACGTATCCATCTAGGAACTTAACTTCAGTGGAAACCCAGTTGAAGAATGTTGATTTGCCTTCGCTTGACAATCTAAAGATAAGCACTGGAGCTCTCCCATCTCCCGTGAGATGTAACTCAACTCTAGAGCATATAAGTGGCAAATCCAATCTAGACTTCAAATTGTCTTTAGACCTGTCTGAAACGTTTAAGATGGTGTGCATGATGTTATCGAAATTTTTTTCTCAATGTGCATAACGTCAAGATTGTGGTGCAATAGATGATCCTTCCAGTACGATAGATCCCAGAAAATGCTCTTCTTATGCCAATTATGTTCGACAAGGTATCCATCTGGGAGATTCGTCGGGATATTAAGCTAGTTACCACCACGTTTTGCTGTGTCCTGAGCTCCCCAATAATCAAGTTGATCTTCAATTTGCTCTCCTGAAAGATATGGAGGTGGGGGGATACGTACACGTTTGCCCTTTGTGAATAGTCTCATGTTCCCTCGGTACGGATGGTTCATAGGGAGAAACCTCTGGTGACAATCAAACCAACAAGATTTTCTACCATTTTTAAGTTGGAAGGCATATGTTTCATTTTGGCAATACGGACATGATAACCTACCATGTGTTGTCCAACCAGATAACATTCTGTACGCTGAAAAATCGCTTATCGTCCACATAAGCACAGCTCGCATGGTAAAATTCATTTTCCTAGAGTAATCAAAAGTATGAACCCCATGAGACCACAACAAGTTCAACTCGTGAATCAGCGGCTGTAAAAACACATCAATAGATCTTCTTGGATGCTTCGGACCAGGGACTAAAATACTCAAAAACATAAATTCCCTCTGCATGCACATATCAGGCGGAAGGTTATAAGGTATCAATATAACCGGCCACAAAGAATATTGCCTGCCAGACATACCGAACGGACTAAAACCATTTGTACATAGGCCAAGATAAACATTGCGCTTCTCTTTAGCAAAATTAAAGTGTACCGATTTGAAGTGTTTCCAAGCTTTTGCATCAGAAGGATGATGAACTTCTCCTTCAATAGTTGAATGTTCCGCATGCCACCTCATTGATGCAGCTGCTCGTTCCGAATGGTATAACCTTTGTAGCCTATCTGTTATGGGCAGGTACCACATTCTCTGGTACGGCACTTTACTTCTACCAGCTCCTTGGGGCTTAAATTTTGGTTTGTGGCAAACTCGACATTCATGTAGATCTTCATCATCTTTCCAAAATATCATGCAATTGTCAATGCAAACATCTATCATCTGTGAGGGCAATCCTAAACTAGAGACTAGTTTTTGTATGTCGTAGTATGACTCAGCAGCTTGATTACCCTCTGACAAATATTCTTTTAGAAGAGCTGCCCAATCATCCATGCAACTCTCAGATTGATTATGATCAGACTTTATTGTCATCATCCTAGATGCCAATGATAATTTAGACAGACCTTCCCTACAACCTTCATAGATTGGTTGGTTTGCAGAATCAAACATATCATAAAAAAAATTTAGCATCTACATTAGGTTCCTCAGCAACATCAGGAGTAGACATCACTCCAGCAAATGCATCGGTTACCATTTCTTCGAACGTATTATGCTCTATCCCGACATCATGATCATTTTCTATAACAAATTGATGCTGATCATATTGCTTATTCGAATAACCCTGATCCATAGGTTGGTAACTAGTACTACCCAAAGTTTCATCTTCATATCCCTCTCCATGATAAAACCAAACATAATACTCAGGTGTAAACCCTCTATTAAATAAATGCGTACCAACTGTATCAATTGTCTGCGGCCTCGAATTTTTGCACTTCTGACACAGGCACACCATGAAAACGGTCCGTTGAATTGTAGGCACACTACTCGCTTGAGCCATGAAAATTTCAAGGCCGTTGAGGAACTTTTCTGAAAGCTCTCCATTTTCATCTTTACGTCGATACATCTAGCGTCTGAGTTTGTATATATCGTCCATTTTTTTCCTAAATTTAGGAAAAAAAACTTTTTTTTTTTAATTTCTCGATGACTTCTTCGTCTGAGGATGGTCGGGTATATATAGGAGATTGTAGCAGCGGTTTAGCATCGATTTTGCATCGAATAATTAGCATCAAATATAGTTGCATCGATTTTGCATCGAATTAGCGTCGTTTTTGCTTCAAGGTAGGTGAACCCGTTTTTAATGTGTCACCTACCTACCAAATTCGATGGTATATGTTCGACGCTAAATCAACGCAACTTTAGCATCGATATAGCGTCGATATCAGACTACAGACGGAACTTCGACGCTAAATCGACGCTATATAGCGTCGATTTAGCGTCGAAATGTTTTGTCCCTAAATAGCGTCGAAATAGCGTCGAATTGTGCAAGCGACACAATTACGACACAAATTCGACGCTAAAACAGTGTTTTCTTGTAGTGGTGGTTGTGGTGGCGAGTTGTAGTTGTTACGTGGCCAAATAGGTTGTTGTGGAGGCCATTGTGGTTGAGGATTCCAGTTCTGGTTATATTTTTGTTTCCTCTGTTATTATTGTTGTAGTGGGGTTGGTGAAATCAGGTTGAAGATGGCTCGATTACGGTGTTGTTGCCATGAGAAGTTGAGGCGAGGATGCATTATCGACATGAGCAGATTCAGTTTGCCTCTTGGTCTTAAGACGATCTTCCTCGTTTTTGAGCATGGACCTTGCGTCACCAAACGACCATGGAGGTGTGTGATGCTTGATAACATTGATAATGTTATCGAACTTGGAACTGAGGCCATTGAGCATATGCATAACGAGAGAACGTTCTGTGATTGGTGAATTGACGTTGTTGAGCATGTCGGAGATCGATTTCAGCTTCTGGCAATAGTCTGTGACCGAAAAGTCTCCGATTTGGAGATTTCGGAGTTCATTCTCAAGTTGAATGGCTCGAGCCTCTTTATTGTCTTGGAACAGATTTTCAAGAAGGAGCCATAGTTCCCGAGCTGTGCACTGGGTTTTGAGGACCGAATTGAGCAGCGATTCGGAGATGGTTCCATAGATCCACATTATGGTGGTGCCATCGACTTGATACCAGTTGATTTTGGTGGGATCGGATGAGCCATCAAGGTGACCTGTGACTGCGAAGCTGAAGTAATGGGTCCCGAACAAGGTCCGCCATACATCGTAATTCATCTTATTCATGTCTAAGATGATAGGTATGTGTGCACGGATTTGGATGAGACTGAGTCGATCATTGGTCGTCGGTGTAGTGGCCGCAGCAGCCATGAATCGAGATAGCAAGGTACACAAAAAACAGAGGATTTTAGAAGAGATTTGTATTTGTTACAAGAGACACAGAGGAGAGGAGAAGGTGGAAAAACGTGAAACA
This sequence comes from Arabis hirsuta, assembly GCA_964056655.1. Taxonomy (NCBI): domain Eukaryota; kingdom Viridiplantae; phylum Streptophyta; class Magnoliopsida; order Brassicales; family Brassicaceae; genus Arabis; species Arabis hirsuta. Next base: position 20,048,123 of record OZ053299.1, on the reverse strand, counting down.
GAGAAGAAGGAGAAAAAAGAAAGGGAGGCGGCTAGAAAATTAGGTCTTTGATACCATGTTGAATGGTGTTGAGCATGATCGATGCCCTTTGATAGATTATGAATATATACACAGAGTACAACGTTCGACAATGAATGAGAAATATACATGTTTCCTTAACTAATAAGTTTCCTTATCTATCACTCGGGTCTCTCTCCGAAGTCTAGCCTTAAGCACCGTTCGACCAAGTTATATTTTCCCTTCTTGCTTTCTTCATCTCATGCTTATACGATCGTCGGTACTCTAGATCTGAGAAAGAGAACATTTTGGTGAGTCCTTCTAGATTGATTCGTGAGCCACCTATTCGGATCCCACTTGTGGATTTTCCAAGTTTTCTTGCTGAAAATAATCGAGCTGTAGTTGTAGGGACCAAACCAAAGATTGTTCTCGCTTGGTTGTTGTTTGTGGCTTTCTTTTATCATAGTCGGTGTGATTCAATCTTACCTCATATTGAGGTCTTTACTAATGCGTGTCTATTCTTTTTTTGTTGACACGCTTTTCGCTTTTTTGCGACCCTATACTGTAGTATGCATGTTTTGTTCTCTGCTTTTTGGTACTATGAAGTTCTTTTTGCCTTTTTCTTTGTGGTAAATAAAAAAGTAATGATCTTGATATGGCCATTTTCATAGTGAATCTTGTTGATTTGGACATGTCTTGCCTTGATTTCTATGTTAAGGAGCATGTTATCCTCTCAATGTTTTTCATTCATGTTGAGTGGTCTCATCGTCTAGAGGATTGTGTCGAACTTTACAGATGTTTCGGTTCTCACCTTTTTTAATGATTAGCGAGTCAATGTATGTTTGCAATTGTGGCCGACGTCTTGATTGTTAATGAAGTCGTAGTTGCAGTTTCGATCTCGAGCATAGATCACTAAGTGTGTTCTTTGATTCCCAGTGCGTTGTCTCACCTCTTAGCAACAATGGCACCGAGTTCCTCCATGATATTAGTTGTTTACGTGTTTCGTTCGCACCTATCTATTTTCTCTTTGTTTTGCTTTTGTAACATTGTTCTTGTCGTAAAATATACTTTTGACTACTCGGTAAAAGCCTATAATTTGTGCGGTTTAATAACGCATTTCAAGTCTAATAAGTAAATAAATGAAACTCAAAAAAGAAAATAGCAGGACAAGGTACCATACAATACCTAAGTAAAAGTAAGACAGTATTAGGTCGGCTCAAAACTTGAAAAAACATGCAAAGACAACTACAACTGATGCGCTCAGTATTTAACCGGTGCAAGAATTTCGAGCTTCTCTTCAGCGACCTTCTCAGCCTTGGCTCTATGTTTGTTAAGTTGCTTCTTTCGCTCGTAAACCACTTGAGCTCTCTCCTTCCGCTTATTCTCCAGCTTCTGTTCATTGACCATTGTTACATTTAATTACAAATCAGTAGTAGCTAAAGATCCTCCCTTCCTTTGTAAACATGCGTATTGTAGATGATTGATTTATCTAACTAGTACTTATACGTGAACAAAGCTAAGCACATTCTAGTAGCTAAATAAACATATTTCCTTCACATCAATGGAACAAAATCAAGTGGTGATAGAGACAAGAAGGTAACACGAACCTTGATGGTGTCGTAATGGTTCCACCCGACTTCAGAAGAAAGACGACCCAAGAGACAGTATTTGTGGCCAGCTTGAAGCCTCAAGACCCTGAAAGTTGGGTTCAAAATGATAATGATGCAAAAGTGGCAAGTCAAGAAAGAGAGAGAGAGAGGGATAAGAGAAAAGGGACAAACTTGAGAGCATCGGGGATGACCATCCTCTTGATCTTGTCGTATGGAGTAGGTATACCTTCAAGCGGGCAAGTGCAGCAGCTCCACGCTTTGTCTTGTGTGGAATCATACCGCGTACAGTGCGCCAGAAGATCTTGGGAGGAGCACGGAAGTGAATGGGACCATGGGAGGGTGAACGAAGGAATCTCATGTACTTCATTTTCTGTCGGACGAGTCCACCGGAGAGGCAAATCTCCTCGCACCGCACAATCACTACCTTCTGCCCATTCAGGAGCTCCTTCGCCACGATCGACGCCAAACGCCCCAGCATGTGGTGCCGCGCGTCCACGACCACGCGCTTCGAGCATATACCTGATCCTGACACCATTTTTCCAGAAGAGAGAGAGAGAGGTTTTCTTCGACCTAGGGTTTTGGGGGTATTTTCGTCACTTCCTACTTGTGTAAGTTCCTTTTGATGACGGGCCGAGTCATTTTGCTGCTACAGAAAACGCCCATCCACCCAAAAAGACGTACCGACATTCTTTTCTTTTGTGTCAAATTACGATTTTGTATTTAAAATTAAGAGTGATCAACCTCCACTAAAAAGAAGATGCAACAATGCTATGTAGAAATGCCGAGAATGACAAAACAACGACCAACAAATTGGTTAAGCAAGTGATAAACACCTAAAGAAAAAACTCATATCACCGTAAGGTTCATCAGTTTTTAATATGAACTTACAAGCAAGTATATATGATGAAGTTTTCTGTACAATAATATCTCAAGCGGATGCAAGAATGTTAAGTGCAACTTCCTTGAGAGAAGGCATGGCTTCTTGCTGATGAACACATATGTAACTGTTCCTTGTTCTCCTCAGGACTTGCCATGGACCTGGATAGCATCTATTCCGATTCGAAACACACCATGATATTAAGCTAAAGATCACGAAACAAGAAGAGATTAATTTGCAGGTAAAGCAAGGGAGTTACAGCAGAAACCTGAAAAGAACACCTCCTTTTTGTCCCTTGAAATTGTGGATGTAGTAAACTGTCTCCATCTTTGGGAAAAGTGTCTCGGTCAGTGCAGCCAGTTTTGGGTAAAAGAACTTTGGATAGTCTTTTGTTTTGTTTTTAAAGGAAACAAGAGTTTCTCTTGAGTCAGCTTTCTCATTTTGACTATCAAGTAAATGGAAGAGAGTCTACTTTGTGTCATGTATGAGAAGAAGAAGGATACAGCCCGATCGTATGCGGTCAAGTTCTCCATTGAAGATGATTAGTTTTCTGTCAGTGTTCACAATAGCTTCCTTGTAAAGCTCTTCTACTACGAGCATCTCTGAGCAGCAAAAGAGGCACAACAGAGGAATGAATCAGATGCGAATATTGTTATTGTTAACAGGATGATGAGGGGGTTTCAGGGAATTACCGTTGACGTTAAAATATGGGTAAGCCACAACAAACAATTCGTCATCTGGCTTCACTCGATCTGCCATTTTTACTCTCTCAAAGAAACCAAAGTCCTCAAAAAGAGAGGGTTTTGTCAGATAGTCCAACTTAAAGTAAGTTCCTCCAAAGACGGTTTTTTGAGCAAATTTGACTTCGTTTGCCTCGGGGAAGAACTGAAACCATGTTATGCAAGCTCTTTTAGGAAGAATAGCAGTAGATTGTTGATTGTTGAATCTATATTTTAGGAAGAGTTTCAGTAGCATGTCGTATACATACAATTCTTGTGGTTCGAGCCTTTTCAGGAGCTAGTAGGCGGTCACAAAACTCACGTATCATATTTATACTATCCGTCATTTCTGTGGCTCCTTCACCATCGCCTAACACAAGTAAAACGTCACAAAAAACAATCATATCTAGTAAGCAGGAGAGAAAGCCTTCATTGAAAATTTGCATTACCTGGCACAGATGCAAGACCAGATGTTGGGAACTCAATTTCCTGTAAAAGGGTTCCCTTGGATCACGAATACTAACGTGTTTTGTAGATCCATTTAAAACAATTTATTGCAAAACTCACCATTAACTGTTTCTCGTCCTTCAAAGCTAATTCAACTGCCTGTTTGGCCTGTATTTTTCAAGCACAAACATCATCCCTTAATGCTCTAGCATTTGCATATGAAACCTGAAATATATCATCTTTAGCTACTTTTTTCTATGACAACACTAATGTCTTCAGAACGGAAACTATTCAATGAACCATTATTGGCTGCTGCTTTAAGAACCGAAAAGAAATAAGATATCCACAAACCACAATTACAAAACCTTACTTGGTTAAGGAGCTCCAAGTAATCACCAGGAAAAGGTACATTTTCCACAGATGTGTTATACCCCCCAGAAACAGAAAAAGCTCTATACTTGAGATTTCTATTCGTCTTGGTAGCATCGTTGTTCTTCCAATATATACTACCAAACACAGCCTGCAACCCACACTCAACTGATTTTAAAGAACACAATGGATCGATTAAAATTCTCTCAACCAGAAACGTTCAAGCTCATACATGTATGTGTGACTTGGTCTCACAACTCAAAATAGCTTTGAATAACCAATGTAGGATTGTTACAGCAAACAAGAGATACGATACTGATCAAAGGCATAATTTCATTCAGAACGACCATTGTTCACTGGTTCAGAGCAAATCACTCAATCTCAGAGAGAATTACAAGTCGAAACAATCAAGTAACCGAAACCAAGTAAATGCAGCTGCTGTGTAATCAAGCAAATTAAGATCTATGGGCAATAAGAAATTGAGAATCGGAGACAGATAAGAAGATGAAGAAGCCTATTTCAATCCAGACCAACGAAGACCTGAAGATTTAAACCCTAATAGAAAACTCAAAGCCATTGCAAGAGATTTTCTCCGCGATAAGAATTCACGCATATCTGCTCTACCATTGAGTTCGACACGAAAGTTCCGGCTAGAGAAGCCGGTGAGACCGTGGTTGCGATGCAGAACGACGGTAACATATGGACCATTGAAATGAAGCTGTATTTTTCTGCTTCACAATTTCGTGGAATATAGCCAAAATATTTGTGGAGGAAAATTTAGCATTAATTTTGTAGTATGTAAATAATGTGACCAAATAAACACAAAACTGATTATCCATTTTTCTTTCGGCCGACGATCTATTTTGCCACGAGAAATATGATATCTGTCTATATATTGTCCAAAATATGACCTCTTTTTATATGTCCATGGAATGAAAGTTAAATTTCTATATATCCACCAAATGAAAATTAAATTTCTATATAGCCATAAATCTGATATAGATTGGTTTTAGTAAAAATCCGAGACCAAACCGACAGAACCAAATTTTAAACCAAACTTTGAATCGAACCAGAACCCGATCTGTAAATCCAATTCTTTGTAACCCGACGGAAGCAAAGAAATTGTCTTGGTTCTCGAATTTGCCTGAACACTTTACCGATGTTCTTGTGAAATCAAATGTTCTCGTTTTGATTCGATGAAGAATCCGGTCAATCTCAGTGAGAAGCAAACAGAAGAAATGGAACAAGCATCAAACGAATGATCGATCATAAAGAGAAAAACCCAAAATTGCAATTTTGTTTTCTCGTTCTCAAATTTTGATTTCGGATCCTTCCTTCCTTTCATGATCAGGTTTCTTTGAGTGATTCGATTTCTCCATCACTGGGTTTTCCTCTCGAAAAACGATCGGAAAATCCAGTCGGTTAGTACAATCTAGGGTTTTTGTTTCTGGGTTTGTATTCGATGACTTATCGCGAGGAAGACGATCCGGTTCGTGAACATCGTGTGAGAGTTGAAGAAGATGGAGTCGAGAGATCAGGGTAATATGTTAAACTTAGTAGTGATGAGTTTGAAGAACATCAACAAGAGCAGGAAGAGGAAGAAGATTCATCACCGTCTTCTTCTTCTTCTTCTTCTTCTTGTGTACAGAAAAGATCTATTTGGTTCTGGATCAAGCTTGCTCTTCTCTTTGCATTTCTAGGTGCTTTAGCTCTTGCTGGGTACAAATGGATCGGTCCTTTAATCATGGAAAAGGTTTTGATTCTTCCTTCTTATACAAATAACGATGAAGAAAAAGATGTCTTGGAACGCTTAGCCATCAAATCTCCGCTTCTTCATCGAATCGCATGTTCTCATTTTGCCCATCAAAAGAGACTAAAACCTCGAATTCGAAGCCATGAAAACCCCTCTTTGTTTCTTAGTTTTGATTTGAGAGAGAGATATGTCGATTTGGGGATTTTTTTTTAGGGTTCTATGAATTTTTATTTGGGGAAACAATTTGGGGATGTCGATTTGAAGATTTGGTTTAAATCGGGTTTTTCGGGTCATAATCGAGTCATAATCTGGTTAAGTGTTTTATCAAATGGTTAACAAATCATTTCGAAATACCAAACCATCACTAACCAATAATTGTGTGTTCTGAGGTTTGAAACTTTCATTTAGTGGGTATATAGAAATTTAACTTTTGTTTGGTGGGTATATTGAAATTTAACTTTCATTCCATAGACATATAAAAAGAGGTCATATTTTGGGTAGTATATAGGCAGATATCATACTTCTAGTAGGAAAATAGATCGTCGGCCTGTTTTCTTTTTACTCCCAATATTGGGAGATTTTTACTGTAAATTTTTTGCTGCAAAGATTTACTTATAAATGCTGTGTATGTTACTCTTAAATACTAGGACTCAAAATCCCGCAAAATCGTGAAAAAATATTATTTGTTAAATTTTTCTTCTAAATATTTAACAAGATAATAAATACATCAAAAATATTTTTAGTATTTTTTATTGTAAAAGTAAAAAAGATATGAAAAAGATAAGAAAGAAACGACATTACAAACTATTATTTAGAATTATGAAAAATTGGTTATAAAAGAAAAAGCACCAATAAGTTATGAGATTGTGACGCAACCCTATAATGCATTAAAAATCATAAAAGGAGATTTTCAAAGAAGACAAACTATATGATTCATTATTAACTATATAATCATTTTTTTTAAAAGACCTAATCCTAAGATTCATTAATAACCAGAAAATAGTTTTTTCGAAAAGACGTAACCACATAAACATTAATAACCATAAAATGATTTTTTCCAAAAAGACACAACCCTATGATGCATTATAACTATACAACGGGTTTTTGGAAAGACACAACTCTAAGATGCATTAATAACCATAAAACGGTTTTTTCGAAAGATGAAACTATATCTCTTATATATTAATAGAGAAGTGATTAGCTTAGGTGTCCTCTCTAGAATCATTCTCCCATTTTTATCATGACATGACATTGATAAAATATGACATGTCAATTGGACTCTTTAATTAAGCCCACTAATCATAATTACTTAGCCCATTATTATTTTTATTAATTCTATTAAGCCCACTAACCATAATTACTTAGCTCATTATTATTTTTATTAATTCTATACATAAAAATATTAAATGTTTACACCAAAATATCTTCCTATGACTATTATTAATTAAAACATTGATAGCCCAAAAACCAATTTATTATTCTTGAAACCCTAATAACCTACGTCTAGCTCACTAAAATATCTTTCTATGACTATTATTAATTAGAACATTGATAGCCCAAAAACCAATTTATTATTCTTGAAACCTTAATAACCTACGTCTAGCTCACGTTAATATTGAATAACATACGTCTAGCTTACATTATATATTGAATTCGTTTACATTCAATTTACATTTAGAACTATATTTCTATTCTTCTCTTATCAACAAATAAGGTTTTTTTTAAATGTTTTCTTCTTTGCTAATGATATTATGGATTTAAATAATTCGAAATATTCATAAGACATTCTGGTGAAGGTAGAAATCAATTTTTATTTCTATATTGAAATAAGTATCTGCATTTTAATTGTATCTAAAAATAATATTTTATAAATTTATATGCACATTATATCATGATTCATATACTTCTTTAGCAATACTATTATCATCTAGTCAAATTTATCTCGCGACCTTCTCCATATTTTTTTTTGTGTGTTTGATTATATACAATTAATTTTTATTATTTTTTAAGGCGAATTTTATACAATTAATTAATTGACATTCTAATATATTATATAATACTTTAAGCAAATATAAGAAAATGATAGAATACCAATGCGAATATTTTTATAATTTACGTAAAATTAGAAAAATGTTTAATCTAACTGCCCAAATTAAATATTACATCTAAAAAAACCAATATTCATCTAAAATTTATTCGAATAAAAGAAACCAAAATCAAATCATACAATATTATTCATAAGACATTCCGGTGAAGGTAGAAATCAATTTTTATTTTTATATTGAAATAAAAATCTGCATTTTAATTGTATCTATTATATATCATGATTCATATATTTCTTTAGCAATATTATTATCATATGGTCAAATTTATGTCGCGACCTTCTCCATATTTTGTTGTGTGTTTGATTATATACAATTAATTAATTGACATTCTAATATATTATATACAATTAATTACGATATAAAATTGGATCCAAAGACCAATTCAGTTGTTTTTGTTAATTGAATCGTAAATGAAGTTTGACACACACACAAAAAAAATTGTAAATGAATTTATATTAATAAAATTAGAATTAATGCTAACAAATGGAAAAATATTATTCCATACAGAAATAGAACTAGAATCTAAATTAAACATCATTAGCAACTTTTAACAAGAAAATAATATTCTTCTAATTTATTTAATTTTTAACAGATATTTAACCGCGTATAACGTGGGGAGTCACCTAGTTAAACATAAAACAATAAAATAGCTTTTTGAAAAGATGCATTTTTACATAGACTAATTTTTTTTTAAAAAGCAATCCTAAGATGTGTTAATAACAATAAACAAAATTTCTCGAAAAGATGGAGTCTTAAAATGTACTAATAACCACAAAATGGTTTTTACTATGAAATACAATCCTAGAATGCATTAATAACCATAAAACGATTTTTTTTCGAAAAAACGCAATCCTAGCATTAATAACCATAAACGATTCTTTCGAAAAGATGCAACCCTAAGATAATTAATAACCGTAAAATAGTTTTTCGAAAAGACACAAACGTAAAAGACACTAATAACCATAAAACAGTCTTTTCGAAAAGACACAACCCTGTCATTAATAATCATAAAACGGGGGTTTCTTCGAAAAGACGCTACCCTAGAATGTGAGCTATAAAAAAGTTTTTTGAAAAGATGCATTTTTACATATTCCATTTTTTTTAAAAAGACGCAATCTTATGAGGCATTAATAACCAAAACAAAATTTTTTGGAAAAGATGCAACCCTAAAATGCACTAATAGCCACAAAATGGTTTTTACTAAGAAGACGCAATCATATGATGTATGAATAAACTTAAAACAGTTTTTTCAAAAAGACCCAATTCTAAAGGACATTAATAACCATACAATATTTTTTACAAAAAGACACAATTTGTAATGACTAATAACAACAAAACGGTGTTTTTAAAAAGACCAACCATAGGGTGCAAATGGTTGTACACGTAGAGGAATAAGATTTGGTGGAATTAACTGTTCTTCTATGTAGTTACCGTTTGAGTGTAATAAAATAAATGGAATTAAACATTCCTCTAAATTTTCACCATTTGAGTTGAAAAGCGTAAAACAACAATTCAACATAGTCCACACAAAAAGAAGTGGAAAATAAATAAATTTGGTGGAAAACATTCTTCTTCAAAATAGATGGTCTGGAACACAGCTCCTCATCTTCAACCGCTTCCCTTCATTGGCGTTTGTTTCTTAATTGATGTAGACATCAACCCGTGCTTCGACCTAGAGCATGTACCCGAGCTCAACGAAGCTCCAATGACACGTCACAAGGCATTGTGGCTCAAAGAAGGGCTCTCCATAGCGGGAGGAACCTGTTTAAGAACCACCTTTAGAAACACCCAAGAAGTGAACAACATCCAAGAGAGCTCCAACGAATATGATTTAGAATTTGTGGAGGAATTTGCACGTATGAGCATCAAGAAAGATCAGAATCGAACCAACCAAGGTAAAATTGTTTTCTTGGTTGGAAATGGAGCTCAGAACATCATGAATCTCACTGAGATCACAACATAGTTTCAAGATATCGCTAGAATAAGCCGATTAGTCATTATAGAGCAATTGGAGCAAAAAGATGATTATGAAACTAACCTATTACAACTTCTAGGGACTTGGAGTGAAGGATTTACCAAAGTATTCAAGCTAAACAAATCTGTATCAGCCTTGAAAGCTTCAAAACCGACCAACTCGCACGCCAACAAGGTATATTCAACTTATTTCGAATTTTTGTAGGTAAATAAGAGTATCCTAGTGGTATTTAGCACTACAAGTCACCTTAGTTCGAGCCTGAGCAAGTGTTACAAGTCTTGCAAGAAAAAGGCAGAAGTTTTCCTTTTTTAGTTTATGTGTTTTTTCCTTTTTGTTTCAGAATTAGCCTGTTTTGTGTTTCTCCTTTTAATTTCGAGTTGGATATTTATTTATTTTCGGCCCTAGGACTAGCTGAAGTACCCTCTTTAAGATTCCCTGCATCATTGTAAACTTTCACCCTTTTGATATTAATAAAATAGCCGTTTTTGTTCTTCTTCAAGTGCAACCTTGAGAGAAACCATTGCTTTGTTCTTATAGTGTGTGATTCACATAAAACTGAGTGTCTTGTTGTATCAGAGATCCTTCCATAATCTATGTGGTGCCATCGATCCATCGTTACTTTATCTCGTTGAAGGTTACTTGTGAAATCGAGTGTTTTGTCTAGTGCTCTTTGTGGAATCAACCAGCAACCTTCCCCCTCATCTGTACCTTCACTCATCTTCCATCCAATCGGTTGAAACTGTGTGGAATAAGAGAAGTGGAATCCGATCTTATATCATTAATCAAGCGTTCCTATAGGTAATAAAAGTAGCAATCATAATTTTACTGATTCTCAAACCGGTGACAATTCGAAGAATGCTTTGCGAGTCGAATTTTCAGCGGTTTAATTAAGTTTTTGTCAAATCTTGAATCGGGATTGTTCAAGTATTGATCGAAGTGAGATGTTGTACTGTATGCATCAACTACGCATCAGTCACTGTGCTCACAATCGATAACCAATCAGAATTGGTTTTGAAAGAAGTTTTTGTAGTTTTTATCCCAACACCTGGTGTGGTGGTATCATAATCGGGCTTTCCTCTTCCTCCCCACTAATGGAAGATAATCCAACGGAGAAACTACATGATGTGATGAGGATGAATTTTCACTTTTGGCTATTGGTATTAATGGATTAGAGGCGAAAAGTAAAAGTTTGATTGAAATAGCGAAGGAAGAATTATGAAAGAAACGACGGGTTAAAGCTGAAGATGCAACGTCTTTGTTGTATGACGATATTCGTAAAATCATTGAAAATTGACAATCTCAAATCTTATTTTTATCGAAAGAATCAATACATTGGATTTTTGATCGAAGAACATTTCTAGATTTCAATTGAGACTTGGCCAATATTATACAGCATAAGAAACTGGTGTTTAATGTGCAACATATATTTTGAAATTTTATTGTTTAAGTTATAGCCAAATATAAAGATCGCATTAGATCAAAAATGAATATAAAAAAAGAAAAAAAATTTATTTTTCTGTTTGTGAGAAAGTCTTCTCAGAAAATACCGTAGTGTTAATTTTTTTTTTTTATTGTTTTCTAGTAACTTAAGAGAAATTAGCATGCATAATCATCAAAAATTCTATATTTACAAAACTAACCAATTGCCCTAAATCTTATGGCTATAGTTTTGCCACATAGTGCAATTTTAGTTAGTTATAGAATTTTTTTTTTATTAGTATGTAAATTAACCCTAACTTAATTATGTAATAGTTTGTAATTATTATTTCATGTTATTTCTGAATAATCTTAAATTCTATATAAATTAAGATAGATGTAAAAAAAAAAACAATTATTCTATTTATTTTTATTTTCATTGCCAGCTACTTTACCACATGTTAGTTTTCAGAGTGTAAATTTACCCACATAGTGTAGATGAGATGAAATGCACTTTGACGAGACACTCCTCCGTAAGAGAATAAAAAGTGTTGGTGAGAGAGACATTTCACTTTCCGAATCAAACTTTCTTCTTCCTCTCAATTCTTTCACCACAAATCATTATCCCTCTCTTTGCAAGATGGGCGGAGATGGCAAAGTTTTCACCTTGTCGGAGGTGTCTCAGCACAGTAGCCCCAAGGATTGTTGGATCGTCATCGAGGGCAAGGTTCCTACTCCGATCTCTTTTCTTCTCTCTGTCCGCTTATATCTTATTATTCGGTAGATCCGATCTACTTTGCCAGATTTCTGTTTATGTTTGCTTAGGAGTCCTGAATCACTGAAATAATGGCCTAGATTCGCATTTCAATGTTTATAGTTGATGCGGCTTCCTAAGAAACTACTCGGATCTGTGCAAAGTTTATCACCCACTTGATTTTATGTCTGTAATTAGGGACGATAATGTGATAGATCGCCAAGTTTTCAGTTTTCGTTATTCATTTTTATGGCATACTATAGGTCTATGATGTGACAAAGTTCTTGGACGACCATCCTGGTGGCGACGAGGTCCTCTTGACTGCTACAGGTCTTTCAACTCTCCTTACAGATCTTTCCTGGTTTCTTAGTTCTTGTTTCGGTCTTAGCGACACAGTTTATGTTTACAAGGAGAAACCACTCATTCATGGGCATTATTACTCATACAATACTTGTTGGTTTTCACTTCTCAGGGAAAGACGCCACCGATGATTTTGAAGATGTGGGTCACAGTTCTACTGCAAAGGCCATGCTAGATGAGTACTATGTGGGTGATATTGACTCAGCCACTGTCCCAACTAAAACCAAGTTTGTTGTTCCTCCTAAGCAGGACGAGGCTAACCAGGACAAGAGCTCCGATCTTGTCATTAAGATCCTTCAGTTCCTTGTTCCTCTTCTAATCCTAGGTTTAGCTCTCGGCATCCGGTTTTACACCAAGACTCCTTCTTCTTGAGGATTGAAATGGTGCTCGAGGGTCTGCTTCTTTGCTACGTTGTTAAAATCCGTCTTTTATCTCTGCCTATCTTGTAAGACATCAGATATTATATTCTCTTTTGCAATCAAGTGGATTTGCGAGACCTCTGATTTCCAATCATCTTCGACTACCTTTGTTGTTTTATATCAATCGAATTCATTTACAATGTCAGTTCGATTGTTCAAAATATCACTCACTCGCAGACTAACCTCAAAGTCTGTCTTTGCACTCACTCAAAAGACAGCTGAAGGTAAGAGAAGAGATTAAACAAAATGATAAAATGGTTAAAAACTTTAAATTGAGCTAATCCATGCTTGCACAAGTTCTCTCCATCACCTTGGAGTCTGTTCTGAAGGATTGCTTTGATGGAGAGCTTGATCCTCTAGAAGAACTATGCCCAAAGAAGCTAAGTTTCCCCATTTTCTTTGAGAAGCTACTCATGAATTTGCGCGAATGAGACCTCTGCATATCTCTCTTCATACATATATGCTCCTTCTCTAGATCGTTCAGTCTCATTCTCAATCTAGCTAACTCGAGTTTCAGTTCCCGGTTTTCTCTCCTCAGAGATGCGTAGTTGTCTTTGGGCGACATTGCTGCGCTGAGCGCTCCACTATTGATTCTCCATGACTGATGTTGCTGCTGCTTTGGCTTTGGCTCTTCGTCTGAGTAGGAAGAGCACAAGGAACTTCGGAGCTTCAGTTGCTCAAAGTAGAGAACTTGAACGATGGATTGCAGAGGAAGCCGCTCATTTTGTGCAGCATGTGCTCCAACCTCCTGTGAGAGTTTCTGGAAGTCAATAAGTTTTGACAGTTTCTGCTTGTCTGAATCTGATAACCCTTGATGTGCCTGGGAGCATAAACCTAACATAAGTTTTAACAAGACAAGAGAAGTACAATTGTTTTGAAGCAAGTTACCTTAAGATAGAGATCAATGGCACGGTATAAGCCGTCATGAAGGGTGCGAGCATGAGGTGGTAAGGCTTCTGCAATTAGCAAGAACTTTGGAAGGTCAAGGTTAGCATCAGGAGCTATCTCAGCAAGATAATTGTCTACAAGCTTTGCAACTTTAAACATGGCGCTTTGTGAAGGAGAATGTGGACTATCGCATTCAAACACAGACTCTTCATCCTCGCTATCATCTCCTCCTTGCTGTGAGAAGTTCACCAAGATTCTGTGAACCGTGTCAATTTCGAACAAAGTGTCTCCTGCGTGACAAAAAGACGGGATCAAGAGATCGTCTAGAGTCGCCATATCGAGCTGAGAACCGATCCTCCTCTCTAGATCAAGCCTGCAGGAAACTGAGGTATCAAGCATCACCGCTCTTCTCAGTAACCCAAAGAGAAAACTTATGGGAACCACAAGCTTTTCAACAGGCAGAAGAGTAACAATTGTCTCAACAATGGTTTGTTCATGCTCATGATTTCCGGACTCGGATCTTTTGGTAAGCTCTCTCTCGGCGTAACTCACCAAAGAAGCTCCTATACTCTCTGAACGCACGCCACGACACTTCATTGCGTTCATCACTCTCTGATACAAATCAATCCTAAGAACCGAAAGATCCTCAATCCACCAATCTCCTCCATCGCTGCTCTTCACCTGCCTGCTCATGTGCAGCCTCCCTGAGCTACTATACTCCAAGCGTGAGAAGCTTGAAGCGATCTGCTCCGCGCACGCCTTTGAGGCAATGGCATCGATGCATCTACCTATGATATTTAGTTCGTCTGCAAGAGGGAGCAGATTCTCAGACTGTTTCAAGACTTGAACACACATCTCAAGGTTCTTGCATACGATGCTCTCCAGATACTCCTCTGTTCTTGAAGCCAAATTGTCTTTGGAATACTCTTCTGTCATCTCGAGGTAGTCAGAGACGCAAAAGAGCTGCGCCACATTTGAGGAAGTGATCTCAAAGTTAATACCGTAGCAGAATTTGGCTGCTAGTTCGAATGTCTCTGCTCCTCCTGGGAGATTGAGAAGCTCCACTTTGGAGATATCTGAGTCTCTGTGTTCTGCAACGATTCTTCGGATTCTTCCACTTCGAGAGACCAAAGGGAACTGAGAAATGGAGAATCAAACACTGGTTCAATAATTGCATCCATTGATTAAGAAAGAAATGATGGATTGGTGTTGGTAAGTAATAGGATATACCTTATGCAGAGCAAAATTTCCGCCGTTTACTTCTATAGTTATATCACTTGGAACGTCTCGGAAGATCCTGAAAAGTTAGGGACAAGAAATGTTCTTATGCGTGCGAGCAAGATTCTAACAGAGCCATATAAAGAGAATTGCAGTTAAATCAGAACAAAGAGAAGAGATCACACCATTCACTACAGCTTTGGCGGGAAGATCTAGCAAGCGAGAGCTTCTGGTGGTGATGGAGATGCTGATGATGCTGTAGCAGAAGATGCTGATGATGTTTGTCCATGAGGTAGAATTACGTTCAAGAACCAGAGAAAGAAAAAGAAACCAATTAGTTTGGTGATTTCCAAAGCCAGAGAGAAAAGAGAGAGAGATGGTAATGGTAGCATTAATCATAACACTTGGTAATGTTTGTTCAAATCCATAGTTTTTGTCTTTGTCTTTAGTTGGGTCCCTTTTCGTGTCCCTCAATATTTTCCTCCTTTAATATTTCTCCCTCTTTTGAAAATTCAAGATCAAACCTTTTTCAAGCAACATTGTCAAACGTGATCTATCCCCGTTTTATTTGGGATGACAAAAGATTCTATGCAAAGTTTGGAATAGATATATGTTTGATAGGAGATGAGCAAAAAGGAAAAAAAAAATATATACTGATAAAGGTGTGAGAAAAAGAAAAAAGGTTAAAAGGCTTAAATCCAAAGGGAAAATGATTTGAGAGTGGGAAAAGTTAAAGCGGGAACAAAAAGGAGTGTTAACTTTGGAAATTTGTTACATTCTTTAAACCCTCCTTTGGTTTGCTTTGTCTCTCGTCATCATTTTCACCATATTTTCTTTTCCTCTTCGGGTTAAAAATATAAATTTTCATAGTAATTAAGTGGAATAGAATACGATAGTTCACCATCGCAAACGTTTCTTTTTGAAGATGGTTATTAATACAGGTTCTTGGCATTATTTCAGATTCTCTTGTGTAAAACTAAAAGATGTATGGGAAAGGAGCAACATTGTTAAAGATGAAGAGGATACTCACATGAAGTAAAAGAGGATTTAACAGAGATATTTGGTCTTCACGAGACAAAGCCAACATGTAAGAAAAAAAAACCTAACATGTAAAAATCACTATATTTTTTGCTTTCACCATTTATTAATTTTTCATTATATTCTATTTTATTAATAAAAATTTAAAAGAGAAATTTCCTAGGATACACTACTTTGAAGTTGTGTTTTCAAATGTAACACCAATTTTCAAATGTTTCATAAATACCAACATTTTTTAAATATTGCATAAATACCACAAACACAAAATTGATTTTTAAAGCTTTATAATTTGAATTTTTGGGTTCAGGTTAACAATTGTAGAATTAGGGTATAGTTTTTAGGGGGTAGGGCTTGGGTTTAGGGTTTAGTTTTGAGTGTTGGAAGTTAATTGTAGTTTTGTGGTATTTGTGGAACATTTGAGAAATTCTGATATTTGTGAAACATTTGAAAAATTGTAGTACGTTTGGAAACAAAACATCATTTAGTGGTATTTGTGAGAATTGTCCAATCTAAAATATATTCCTTTCCTTAAGGTACTGATGGAGAATAATCATTCGGTGCAATGCACTAGAAGCTGGAGAAGAAGTTTTCAAGAGTTTAGTTTTTCTTCGGTATACTTTTCCGAGGAAATGGTTGAATTGGTATGAACAAAAGTCGTTAGTCATTAGTTATCTGATACAAAGATAAAATAATACACAAAAATGGGCAACATAAATATCTAAAAATAGGAAAAATAGCAATATAAAATATAAAACATTTTAACTTCTAAAAATTTTGTGTTTAAACCAAATAAATTAATGTTTGGTATTATCAAATTTCAAATAGTTGATGAATCAAAGAGAGTTTGGATCAAACAATACTTTAAGGAATTTTTTGTTAAAATCCCGAAAAAGTATGCATAAACATAAGCAAAAAATTATACTAGATTAATTTTAAAACTATTAGTAAAAAAATTAGTTTAAAGATAACTAAAAATATATGCTGCTAAAATTTTTATTCTGTACTTATGTTGTATATATACTTCACATAAATAAGTTCTAAATTTTAAACAATTCAAACGTTTAAAGTGAAAAAAATCAACTTATCAAAAATATTTATTTATCTTCTATCCAAAAAATCACAAACACTAGCATGAAACAATTTTATACATACCAAAATAACAAAAAAAATCTATTAACAATAAATCCGGGCGTAATCCGGGACTTCCTTTAGTTGGAATAAAAAAATCAAAAATACCGTTTATTTCAGAAAAACAAAAAAATTTGCGCTTGTTGTGCTTTGCTGGTTCCCCTTTGGTCGATGATGTGCATTTATACTTGGTTGGGTTCCTTTGTCTAATCGTGGAGTATATAGTTCGGTGTGACTTTGTGTGAAGATCATATATCCGCCATCCTTTTCTAATAGCCGGATGGAAAATAAGTTGTGATATACTCTAACTGTTGTCTTCTCTGGCTCTTTTGGTTTCCCAAAGATTGTACTTTTTTAGTTAAGTTTTGTTTTGTTTTATATTTTAATATACTATGAGCAGTTTAAAAAAGATAAGAATAATTAGTAGAACGATCTTAATAAATGCCATAATTATTAGAATGACCTTCACAAAATTTCAAAGTTGTAAGAAATGTGTATAAGACATAAAAATCAAAGTTATACTTTGTAATTACAAAATTGCCTTTCAGATTTGAAAAAAAAACAAAAAAAAACAAAAAAAACAAAAAAAACAAAAAAAAACAAAAAAAACAAAAAAAACAAAAAAAACAAAAAAAAAATCAGAAATTTGTTTGAATCGATTCAAACAAATTTCTAATTTTTTTTGTTTGAATCCGGCGGCCGCAGAGGCTGCGGAAGCACAAGAGACGTTTTCGGCGGAAATGTGCCACTAGATTTAGATAAAATCAGATTGAAAATCACTAGCAAAAAAAAAATTGAAAACTTTTGATTTTTGGTTAGAAAAAGGATATATGATGTTAAATCTACTAGTTTTAGGCTAAATCCAGTTGAAAACAAGTTAAAATACAGTAAAAACGAGCTAAATACATGTTGGCCGCCATTCTTAGGGTTTGACAGCTTCTGGTGAAGAAGATGAAGGGTAAAATTGTATTTTACCCTTTTTGAATAAGTCTACCACAACAGATAATTAAGTCTACCACCATAGATTAGTAAGTTTACCACAACACATCAATAAGTCTACCACAGTAGATCAATAAGTCTACCACCACTACATATTATAAGTATACCACTACAGATCCATCGATTTTTCGGAAAAACTCCAAGTGTCACATACCAAAATTATTTGTTCCATTGCAAATCAACCAAATATCGAGTTTAAGAAGTAAAGGTTGAGGTAAGAATTTGATATTCAAGAGAGGAGGTTCGTCGAAATGAAGAAAACAAGCTATGGCGGCGGCTACCCTAATTCTTCACCGTTCAAGGTCCGCCTGAGGGCAAAACAGTGATTTCGCAACAAGTCTACACCTACCACAAACAAGTCTACCATAACTGATTAATAAGTCTACCACAACATATAAATAAGTCTACCACAACAGATTAATAAGTCTACCACAACATATAAATAAATCTATCACAACAGATAATTAAGTCTACCACCACTGATAATTAAGTCTACCACCACACTGATAATTAAGTCTACCACCACGTATTATTAAGTCTACCACCACGTATTATTAAGTCTACCACCACAGATTAATAACTCTACCACAACATATCAATAAGTCTACCACCACTACTACATATTAGTAAGTCTACCACCACTACAGATTAATAAATCTACCACTGCAGATCAATAAGTCTACCACTGCATATCTGCAGAAAATAAGTCTACCGCTACTACAGATTATAAGTCTACCACCACAGATTAATAAGTCTACCACAACAAATAATTAAATCTACCACCACAGATTAATCAAGTCTACCACAACAGATAATTAAGTCTACCACAACAGTAATTTAAGTCTACCACCACAAGTTAATTAAGTCTACCACAACAGATAGTTAAGTCTACCACCACTACAAATTATTAAGTCTACCACAGCAGATGAATAAGTCTACCATGACGGATTATTAAGTCTACCACTACATATTATTAAGTCTACCACAACAAATAATTAAGTCTACCACATCAGATAATTAAGTCTACCATAAAGGATTATTAAGTCTACCACAACAGTAAATTAAGTCTACCACCACAAGTTAATAAATCTACCACAATAGATAATTAAGTCTACCACCACAACAGATAATTAAGTCTACCACCACAGATTAGTAAGTCTACCACAAGGGATAATTAAGTCTACCACCACTAAAGAATAAGTCTACCAAAAAGGAAAATTAAGTCTACCACCACTAAAGACTATTAAGTCTACCACAGGTGATCAATAAGTCTACCATAATGAATTATTAAGTCTACCACCACAACAAATAATTAAGTCTACCACCACAAATTAATAACTCTACCACAACAGATAAGTAAGTCTACCACTACACTAAATTAAGTCTACCACGTGAGCGGTAGACTTATTCACTTTTGGCGAGATGCTCATTAATGGCAGTTTCGTAAATACGTTTTTTGTTATCAAAAGAAATAAAGGCAAATCGGGTGTTAAAAATTTTTCAAAATCGTTCTAGTAATTATGAAACTTTATGGCCAAATTAGTTAAAAACTCATTTATTAAAGTCATTCTAGTAATCTTCCCAAAAATATATTGTTAATTTATACATATATAATCCCCGGGAAAAAAAGGTAATGGGTGGGTCTAAAGAGGGTAATAACTTACTTAAAGGGTGGGTAATAATTTCAATAACAAAAGCTAAAGATGCGGAGATGATTATGTGAGAATGATGTCTTCTCCACATCCATTATAATTTTTCTATTTTGATTGGTGCCTTTATATATACAAACAAAAAAAATTGTCTTTTTGAATCAACCAAGTCAAATCTTTCTTAAGCCCACTTGGTTATCATTATTTTGGTAACCCGGCACTAGAAAAGCTTAACCAATATTTATTTTTGTGGGTTTTGTGTTTCAATTTATAAAAATATATATTTAATCTTAGATAAAATCAGAGCCGCTTTGAGGGGAAGCTAATCAAGCATTAGCTTCTAGCCTTAATCTAATATCAATTTTAGCAGCCGTTTTTTTGACAAAATTTCTCAGAAGTCTGGTGGTTGTGATGTTGTTGTATACAGTGATCGTCACGGGTTCAAATTCCCATATATTGCTTTTCTTTTAAAAAAAAAATTAGTATAAATGGGATAATTTTTTTAATCTTTGCTTATAGTTCTGTAATTATCAAGGTCGACTTTCGAAAGAAGGCACTCATTTTTAATAGTTTTTTTTAATAATAGTTTTATCTAAAAGTTGGCAATAGATATATAATATATATTAAAATTTATTTTGACTTATCATCATCCAAAAAATTATTTCAGACGATAAAAATTCTTGCAAATCTAGTTAGTAGCACATTCTGATCATTTCAGTTAGACCCTATTGTTTGCATTTCTGAAGTGTTTATATGAAAACACAGACAGAGGTATGTTATCCTAGGAGGAAGTATGTGCCACCGATGATCTTGAATGACTTAGTATAATGTTCAAAAACAAAATTATTAGGCACCTTGATGAGGACATTTAGGGCAGCAAAACTGGAGAAGAAGACCATGTTGCTTGTATTTGCTACACCAGTTATAAGAACCCAAGTTAACAAGATTAATGATGCACTAACCAGGTTGGTAAATGAGATTCAGAAGTCTGTTGAATATAATATATATATATATATATATCAAGTTTAACCTATTCTGAGTTTATTATCAACTCAAAAAAATCTAAAATAAAATACTTCTATTTTTAGCCCAAAAAAGTGACGAAAAAAAATACTTTAAAGTAAAAACAAACCCAAGAGTTGAATATACATTAAACTCTGAATTTATTTCTATACTATTTTCTAGACAATTTATTATCTACTTTTCTTTTAAATACATGTAATTTCCATTGTAAAAAGATAACCAACCTTTTAATCAAATATTTTTGTTTTTGTGAGAGTAATTCTCAGTGAGTTCCTATTAAATTTTTCGCTAATTCAGTGTGTAATATCTATAGTGATTAACCGGCTTATCAAACGATTTTACATCACCACTTGTGGTGCCATCTTGCCAACGCTCGTAGTTTTGTTGTGAGAGTATTGGATCTTGAGTTTAATATACCCAAAGATTTGTGTTCCACGAGGTTTGCGAGTGAAGGTTTCTACCACTTTATTCACAATTCCATTGTGAAAATATTGGGGTTTATATTTAATATACTTAAGGTTTGTGCTACAAGAGTTCTTTGAAATGAAGTATTTATCCTTTTCACCATCTTAAAGAGTATTTCCAGGTGTGTTCCGCATCACACCTATTAAGATTTTATAACTCTTTTCTTTTTAATTGTTTGGACCAAATTATTTGTTTGATAAATAATTAAATTGAATCCCAAATCAACAATAAAAAAGTGGAACTTAATTCTTTTAAATAATAATTTATAATTTTTGCCTATAATCCTACAGCGACACATGAACTAGTCCTACGTCGCATGGAATTGGAACCAGGTATGCAGAAGCGGAATTGTATAGAAATGCAGAAATAATTTTTAATAAAAAAAATTAGGAAGCGGATACGAGTTGGAAGCGTATATACATTTACGCATATATATATATATATTTCTAATTAAATATCATACTATATTTACAAAAGATTAAGAAATACACGAATTTAATACACATTTTTATAACTCAACAAAAAAATCCAAAATAATATAATTTAAAATCAAAAATCTAAATCACCGTCTTCATTCTCAAATTTTTTAACTCCATCACCAAACTCAAATCTTCCAAAATAATCTAATTCAATTAATAAAATTAATCACTTCTAACATCACACGTAGGGGTGGGCATAATTCCCGTCCCATCCCATACCGTCCCGTAACCATTCCCGAATTTTCGTACCATATAATTCTGGTATTCCCATATCGGACAAGTTTTCAATTCCAAATTAGAACGGGACAGGACGAGAATTCTCAAAATCCCATTTAAGATAAATATATATTAAATTATATCATATATATATTTATTATAAATCATGTATTACATAAATAATTAACTTTCTTATTGATGCCACGATTATTTGATAGTTAGTGAATAAAAATATATACCTAAAAAGTTCTACTAAATTGATGCCACGATTAGTTACTACTTTTGTTTGTATTTTTCTTGTATAGAACTCCAAAAGCAGTCATTTGCAGTGGTTGGAGAATGATACGGGAGAGAAGAATAGCAACCTTGTGGAGGTCGAAACCAACTCAATTGAATTTGTCAAGGGTTTTTAAGGAAACAAGATCTCTGGAAAAGAATCAAAAGAACAACTAAGAACAAAGAAAAAAAAAAACACGAAATTGCGTTAAGAAATCTTTATTGATTTGTTGTTAAGTGTTTGTGCCAAAAGTTGCCCCCCCCCTTTTCAAAGGAGTTTCAAACATATATATACAAGTCTAAGTCGGCTAAATCTGATAAATAAGAGATAAAGAAGTTTTCCGTATTTCTTGGGATTTTCCTTTTATCACAAGCGGTGCTAGCCACGGGCCTTGTCGTCATGGGTCGGACTCTGCCATCTTGCCATCTCGCCATCCTGGGTCTGCGTTCTCGGCCCAACTCTTTGAGACGGTGACGTCGCCGAGTTGTCGAGCACTCCAGACGACGATGTCGGCGAGTTGTCAAGCACTCTAGACGGCGACGTCGGCGGCTGTAGTCAGCAAAGCAGTGCTCGGCAAGGAGCATTTGGCGGCAGTGGTCGGCGAAACTATGCTTGGTAACAAATGACAAATTGGTGGAAACGAGTATTTCTGGCGAGCTGCTCTGGTCTCCGGAGTATACTCGGCACTTTCCATAAATGCATATTTCCATACTTAGTCATTTTATCGAGAATAACTGTCGGATGGAGTTTTGACCCGAACAGTTAGCCCCCCAGCTTGGTAGTCCCTGTTAGGGGAGTGCCAAGCTTGAAAAAGCCGATAACGAGATCAGCATTGCGAGACTTAGTTAAAATGACGCCAGGTCAGGACACCCGCTCACTCTGCCGAGCTGACATGCTTTTGTAATTGTAACTCCAATCGTATTTGTTTTTCCGACTCGACTAGAATTGTCTGTTGAGATTTGTCATCCCGTTAACCTTGTCGAGCTTACATGTTTTAGAAAATGTTTAACCTGACAATGCTTTAGAAACTATTTTGAGCTTGTTTTGTAAAAGCTATGCAAATTTGCGATTTGCGACTCTTATCGTATTCCGTCATTGCCAAGTTTACATGTTCTGGAATATTTAACTTGACAATTTTTCATACTTAGTAAGAACTTTCATTCTTTCCAGGAATTGAAATTTTGAATTTTCGGTTTCGCCGAGGAATCGAAGTGGCGGATTGCCTTTTCCCGAGATGTGATAATGATTTTTGTTAAATCTATATAAGCTTCCGTCTCTCCTTCTTCTCCTCATAACTCCACTTTCTCCACAAAGAAAAAGGTAAAATAAAGTCTCTCTCTCTCTTCTTTCCCTTTTTTTTTGTCTGTCGGTGTTTTTTTTTACAACCCCCCGCTGTCGAGTTGCTGAGATCGCCTCGCCGCCGCCACCGAGATTTTCGTACTACCTCCTCGGCATTACCATAGTTTCGTTGCCGACTTTCGGCATAGAGATTTGCCGAGATTCCCAACGCCGAGGTTAGTAGTCGGCCTCGCCGTGGTTTACCGAGATGTCGGCATAGAGATTTGCCAAGATCCCTAACGCCAAGGTCGGTAGTCGGCTTTGCCGTAGTTTGCCGCGGTTCCGGCGTGGAGATTTTCTGGGATTTTCGCCGAGATCTAGTTGTCGGCCTAGCCGAGATTGGCCGTGGTTCCGGCGTGGAGACTTCCTAAGTGCCGAGGTCTCTCATTCGGGGTCTATTAATCAGAGCCGAGCTCTCTCCTCGTTGTCGGCATTGTTCTCAAGCTGAAACTATCGAATTTGAACTTGTGCCAACCACGCATCACTTGAACCGAAGCCGACCACGAATCGCTTGATCCCGAAGCCGACCACTCATAGACTTGAATTTGAATTTGCCGAGTACTCCTCGCGTCTTCTGTTTGTCGCCGAGGTGCTGCTGGCCAAATACTTGTCGAGGTCTACACCACAAACCGAGGTAAGCCGAGATCCTTTTGCATCTTTTCTTTGTTGAGTATGCCTTTGGTGACTAGCGTTACTTAGAGGAATTTGTCGTTATTGTAGAGATGGAGAGTCCTGGTTTTAGTGTCGAGTTATCTGTTTCTGATGCTGAGTCAAATTCTGTGATTGATCCTGGTGTCGCGTGTTCAAATGTTTGGGAAGAGTTTCCCCTTGAGAACGAGCTAGTAGACGAGACGTTGAATCAGATTAAGATCAAAGCTGACCCGAACTCTGAGGCCGAACTCGCCTATTTGGAAGTGATTGCTCGTTGGGGTGCTTGTTCTCCGACAAACGCCATGCCGAATTTGAGGAAATCTTGAGCCAAGAAGAAGAAACAAGTCCCCGGACCCCCAGGTTCGTCGCTGTCTGACGAGGAGTTTTTGGGTGCGTTGAGGCAGAAATTTTGCATTTCCGAGGAGATTGAGTTTCTCGTTCCTTCGTCTTCAGACCGTGCTGACAACCCTCCAGACGGATACTTCACTTTATACAAGAGATTCTTTCACGGGTGTTTCCTGTGGTTTCCGATCCCGTTCGTGATTCTGTCGTATCTGCGACATTATCTTATTTCTATCTCGCAACTCACTCCTCGGGGACTCTGTCATTTGATTAGGATCTTGGTTCGGAGTTATGAGATTGACGAGGAGGTCACGCCTCTCCACTTAATGAATTGGCTGGATCTTCGCAAATCCTCTTTCAAAGACAAGTTGGTCTACTTTGCGGTGAACCAGAAAAATTATCGTATCATCAAAGGGTTTCCAAGCAAGGATCGCCAGTGGATGGACTTCTTCTTTTATGTGCCGATTTGCGTGGAGACCTTGGGCGATGGTGTTGACTTCTCGACTCAGTGGCGGAGAAAGGGTAGCCGACCCCTTTGAAAGTTTTGAGGGCTCGGCTTACTCAGATTTTCTGTGCGCTATTCGACTGACTATTTCAAAATTTTGACTTGGGTTTTTCCTTTTTTGCAGTGATCTATCCTTTCCCAATACTTCCCGAAGATTCGAGGACATTTTGCAACGCCCTTGCATCCCGAAAGTGTAACTGGGAGAGATATTTTTCCCTGAGGCGCGTAGAGAAAGCGCGATCTCGCTACGCAGGACTACCAGTTTCGAGTTCGTCGGCGAGTTCTTCAGAGCACGAGACGGTGACTTGGAGGAAAAGAGACAAAGAGGCTGCACAGACCAAGGAGGTTGTCGAGGCTGCAAAGGCGAGACCTCCAGCCAGTGATGTTGGTGGGAAAAAGCCGACTATGGAGGGTGCTGGCGCTTCCTTGGTGCCGAGCTCTGCTCCGGAGCCATCTTCGAAGGGCATCGCGGTTCCAAAACTGGTGCCGAAATCTAACGTGGCACCGTCTTCCGGGCATGTTCTCGCTCTTGGTCGTTTGGCGGAGACTGCTAGAGCTTGTGTAGGCCAAAGGAAAGGGAAGACCGGTGCCGAGGAGTTGCAGTAAAAAAAGAGGAAACGTGCCGAGGTTAGTGGTCCTAACAGTAATCCGATCTCCTCAGCCGAGGACGGCGTCTGCGAGAGTCGTTCTTCTGCGGCCTGCCTTCTTTCTAGTGTGACATGTTTTGGGATGACGATGACTCCTCCGGATATGCTGACGTAGCAGGTTCCTTATGCCGAGATGGCCCTACGAGGGACTGCGGTGAGGTTTTTTTATTTTTGTAGTTTCGACTTCTAGCCTTGCCTTGTGGTATTTTATGTTTTTATGTGACTTTGTTTCTTTTCTTGCAGTTTCTTGCTCATATCAACCAACTGGTATACGAATATGACCAATGTGCTTGGCTGAGTAGGACTCAAGCGGAGGAAGATCAGAAGAAGATCCTCGGGTTAGAAGGCGAGGTTGAGAAAGCGGCTAAGGAAGCTGAGGAGCATCGTTCTGCGATGATGGCTCTTGAGAAGAAACATGATGCCGTCAAAAAGTAAGCCGAGTACCTGAAGGGCAGCAAGTATCGTCGCGAGATGACCATCGTCGAGCTTCAAAATCAGCTCATGGCATCCGAGGAGGCTCAGAGGGCACATGTTCAGCGTGTCGTGGACGACACGAGGGGTCAGCTGTCGAGTCATTTTCAAGACAAGCTTGCTCGTGTGAGAGCCCTGTCAACCGAGGTTAGGGGTAAGGCTTACACCGACATGCTCGAATTGGGTCAGATAGAGAGTAACCTTGAGCTCATGATGCTTTTCAAGGGAGAGACGCCACCAGATCTTGACGAGGAGAGGACGGACTTGGAGGCTCGCATCGTGACACTTCGGGGTGCCGATTCTCGTTTCGAGACTATCCTTGATAACTTGGAGAGGATTCTTCTGCCCTCTCCTCCTAGGTTTGCCATAATCGTCTCTCCTCACCTAGACGACCCCACAGAGTTTTTTGCGGCAAGTGTTGGCATCGTCAATGTCTCCGGTTCGAATCAGGGCAACGCGGCCATCAGCGAGTTCGGATTTCAGAGCTTAGGAACTTCTATCCTTTCAGTTGGTGAAGGGGGCGTGTCTTCGTCGAGGACTACGGCCGACTCTTCTGCTCGGGGCAATGCCGAGTTCTCTAAGATTGATCGCGAGACTTCGAGGCTCGTGGAGGATGGCTTCGATGGCATCACGGTCAGTGAGGATGGAAAGTTCTTCCACAACGGGAACGAGATCGGGACTGGCGAGACAGCAGAAGCCATTGCTACCGTCGTCGCTCCCGCTGTTGAGGTTTCCGCCGAGGATGGAGCTCCGAGGACCGTTGCCTAGCGATCTCGGCTCGACTATCTGTTTTCTGCTTTTTCTTTAGACTTATTAGTTTCGATGCCTAGATGGCTTTGTAGATCTTTATTTGGAACCGTGCTTTTCGTTTTGTATTTGGATGGCTTTATCCACTTAGGTCGTGACGCTGAACCTTGTGGTTTTTACCCTGTATCCAGACGTGATGATTTATGGATGCGGTTTTTGAGATTGTTGTTTTGATGTTTTGATCTGTACGGTTTTCGGACATGTCTTCATTAGCAAGTCCTGCTCAAAAATAACTTAAGACTTTTGAGGCGACCAATAGCTTGTGTATTGGGTTTTGAGCTAAGTATCCTGGTTTACGGACGAGTTCTTATTAACAAGTCCGTTCTAAAAATAACTTAGATGTTTGAGGCGAGCAATAGCTTGTGTATTGGATTTTTGAGCTAAGTATCCTGGTTCACGGACGAGTTCTTATTACTATGTCCACTCCAAAAATAACTTAGATTTTTGATGCGACCAGTAGCTCGTGTACTGGGTTTCGAGCTAAGTATTATGGTTTACGGACGAGTTCTTTTTAACTAGTCCGCTCCAAAAATAACTTAGATGTCTGACTTGCGATACGACCAACGTTTCGTGTGTTGAGTTTTATTCTGTGACTCCGAGTTTTGGTTTACAAGCGAGTTCCAATTGACGAGCCTGCTCCAGGAAATAAGTACATTTTGCGGGTAGGACCAATAGTCAGATTATTGGGTTTTCGGATGATTATTTTGGTTTACAGACGAGTTGTGATTGATAAGTCTGCTCCAAGCCGAACATGTATCGCGTAGCGACCAACGTCTTTTTATTGGGTTTAAGGTGAACATTTTGGATTACGCACATGTTTCTCTTTAAACATATCCGCTCGATAATGAACATATAAACAATGGAACCAACGATTTGTGAGTTGGGTTTTGAGAATGATCATTTCGGGTTACGCATATGTTCCTCTTTGAACATATCCGCTCGATAATGAACATTTTTATTTGTATAGCGCGCTTTTAATCCTGCGAAGGATGTGTTTGTCAGATCTGTAGTATTCAAATAGATTCGTCACTGTGGCTAGCAGCAACGAGAGTAAGTGTAAAACGTCTGATTGTAGTTAAGACGATAATTGATTTGTATAGGATGTGACAAATGTATGTCTATTTTTATGAGACTTAAAGAATCCGTGAAGGATGTAGACGAGTGTAGTCGAAAATATGCTTTTGATTAATCATGGTTACAAGAATTGGGAGTATACGAGTATACGTACCCACTCCCCCCCCCACTTTTTAGGAAGGGGGACAGCTGAACCCACCCGAAGATTAGCTACCTACGTACCCTATTTAGGGATCAAGCCGTCTCGTAGTTCATGTTGTGAATGTAAAGTATCCTAGTGAAAATACTTTTTCAGATGTCACGCATTCCAGCAGCACGGGTCTGGTTCGCCGGTCATATGGGCGAGTTTGTAGATGCCTGGTTTTACTACTTTGGTGACGATGTAGGGTCCTTCCCAATTAGCTCTGAGTTTTCTTGCATTACGTTCTGCTGTGTTTTGGAAGACTTCGCGTAGCACTAAGTCCCCTTCAGAAAACTTGCGAGGTCGGACATTGGAGTTGTAGTATTTTGCGGCGGCGTGTTGGTAATTTGCGATGCGAACCAAGTTTTGGTCGCGTCGTTCGTTGACGAAGTCGAGTTCGTCAAACATCAAAAGGTGGTTGAGTGCTTCCTGACCCGATAAAAGTGGTCGGCGGACGCCGGGAAATCGTATTTTGGAAGGAATGACGCATTCAGTGCCTTAGACGAGCGAGAATAGAGTCTCTCCAGTGGCCCGCCGTGGAGTCGTTCGATGGGACCAAAGCACACCATCGAGCTCGTCGTCCCATAGTCCTTTCTTTTAGTCCAGGCATTTATTAAGGCCGTCGATGATCGGTTTGTTGATTGCCTCAGCTTGTCCGATGCCTTGAGGGTAGCGCGGGGTAGATTTGGTCAAACGGATCTTCCACTTTTCGCAGAAAGCTTCGAACTTGGCCGAGATGAATTGAGAACCATTATCCGTGATTAATTTGTAAGGGAATCCGTGCCGGCAGATAATGCTACGCCATACGAAACTTTTGACTTGAGCGTCGCGAATGCAAACGAATCTTTCAGCTTCGACCCATTTAGAAAAATAGTCCGTCTAGACCAATAGTCTGGCGAGATGGGTGCAACGGACCAACGATGTCCATAGCCCATCGCATGAATGGGTAGGGCGACGTGACCGAAGAAAGGAGTTCGGTGGGCTGGTGGATTTTAGGGGCGTGACGCTGACATTTCTCGCACTTCACGAAAAAGGTCTCGCAATCTTTGACCATAGTAGGCCAATAATATCCGTGACGCTTGATTTTGATAGCGAGAGCCTTGCCACCAGAGTGGTTGCCACAAGAGCCGCTGTAGACCTCCTTCATTATTTTGTACTCCTTCCGTCCTTCGACGCAGGAAAGCAATGGTCCTGAGAATCACCATTTGAAGACATTGCCGTCGAGGAGAATAAAATGAGCAGCATGTGCCCGAAGTTTGCGGGCCTCCCATTTGTCTATTCGCAAGGTGCCATCGGAGATGTATTTTGTGATTCTGTCCAGCCACTTAATATCAAAACCATATTCAGTGGCAGAGGAGTCCTCGTCTGAGACGATAACATCATCGTCGAGAGGAGGGACAAAAGTAGTTGTGTCATTGTTGGAACCGAGAGGTGTCGTTTGGGCCGCAGGTGGCTCTGTGTCTACGAGCTGCTTACCGGGGACAATGGCCTCGGGAGTTCTTGGATGTGTGATATGTGGCAAAGGTGTCTCTTCTGGATTAAACAGAGGTAAATTGGAAGTTACCTCTACTTCCATGCTCCATGTTCCCGTAGCCGCTGCCTCTTCGTGCTCTTTTTTCTTCTTCGCAGCTTGGGCTCGAGTAAGGACAATTGTTGCAGCGAGTGGACCGATGCTGGGGGAATTCGATGGATTCAACCGGGATCACTCGTCTTAAGTCTGGGTCATACATTGAGGCAAGGGCGGCCAATGCATCGGCGTTGCTGTTCTCGCCTCTAGGAATCCTCGTCAATTTGAACTCCTGAAATTGCACGGCCAACTCTTTTCCTATCACGAGGTATGCTTCCATGCGATCGTCTTTGGTGGCATACTCCCCGTTGAACTGGTTGACAACCAACTGTGAATCGCAAAATATTTCAACCCGGTCAATTTTAAGGCTCTGTGCGAGTTTCATGCCAGCGATGAGGGTTTCGTACTCGGCCTCATTGTTGGATGCTCTAAAGCCCAGGCGGAATGACTGTTCGAGAATTTCACCTGTCGGGGAAGTTAAACGGATGCTGACTCTGATGACGCAATCTTCATCCGGGAGTTCGATAAGTAAATCGGCCAACACTTGAGATTTGGCAGCGGTGCTGGCGCGATACTCAATGTCATACTCACTGAGCTAAATAGTCCATTTCGCAAGTCTGCCGGATTGACTTGGACTGTGCAAGATAGAGCGAAGTGGGAAAATGCTCAGAATAACGATTGTATGAGACTGAAATTACGGCCTCAACTTCCGAGTGGACATGATGATAGATAGAGCCAACTTCTCCATCTGAGGGTATCTTGTCTCGGCGTTTGTTAAAGTTTTGCTAAAGTAGAAAACAGGCTTCTGCTCCCCTCGTTCGTCTCGAATAAGTACTCCACTAACTATTGTGTCAGACACGGCCGTGTATAAGAATAGAGGCTCGCCTTCGACTAGTTTGGCGAGTACGGGAGGACTGGCCATGTACTGTTTCAATTGCTGGAAAGCGTCCTCGCATTTGTCTGTCCACTCAAATTTCTTGTTACCGCGAAGAGTATCGTAGAAAAGCAGACATTTGTCGCTGGAACGAGAAATAAATCTGTTAAGAGCGTCCATCCTTCCAGTCAATCTCTGCACTTCGCGGGTATTTTTGGGTGAGGCTATTTTGAGGAGGGCATCGATCTGCTTGGGATTCGCCTCGATGCAGCGGTGGGTCACCATATAACTGAGAAACTCCCTGGAAGTGACTGCGAATCAACATTTGGCCGGGTTAAGCTTCATGTTATGTTGGTTGAGCTGCTGGAAACACTCCTCCAGGTGAGCTATGTGGTCCTCCTCTTTTAATGACTTGATGAGCATATCGTCCATGGTTTTGCCGAGTTGATGAGCAAACATTTTGTTCACTAGACGCTGATAAGTAGCTCCTGCTTTTTTGAGGCCGAATGGCATCATCTTGTAGCAATATATTCGCCTGTCCGTGATAAACGTTGTTTTCTCGTGATCCTCGGGGTTCATGAAGATTTGATTGTACCCCGAGAATGCATCCATGAAGGACAAGAGTTTGTTGCCAGCGGTTGCTTCGACTAGACGATCAATGTGTGGTAAAGGAAAATTGTCCTTAGGTCAAGCTTTGTTCAGGTCGGTGAAATCCACGCAAACGCGCCACTTGCCGTTTTTCTTTTTTACGACGACTGGATTTGCGAGCCAGTCGGGGTACTTGGCCTCCATTAACGATCCAATGCACAAAAGTCTTTCTACCTCGTCATTTACTGCTTTTGCCCTCTCAGGTCCTAGCTTCCGCCGTTTTTGCTTGACGGGCTTAAAGGTTGGATCGACATGCAACTCATGGTTAGCGACACCGATATCGATGCCGAGCATATCTTCAGCGGCCCAAGCAAAGGTGTTGATGTTCTTTTTGAGAAAAAAGAAAAGTTCAGTTTTGATTTGTTTGTCAAGTTTAGGGCTCATCTCCACGTATCGTTCCGGGTGGTCGTCGTCAATGCATACTGAGATGACGGAATCGCAAGTTGATACATGGCCCTCCTTCTGGCAATCCTCGTTAATCTATAATTGCTATAAGAGGCGGGCTTGCTCCTTGAGTTGCTCGCGGTCTATCTTCATCTTCTTTCGTTTTTCTTCTTTAGCATGGTCGCCAGCTAGATTCCTGAGTTTGTGCTCAGCGACAAAGCAGATGCGGGATTCTTTCTGGCTGTCCCAGATTGTTTTGCTGCCTTCAGGAGTTGAGAATTTGATGCACAGATTGTAGGTTGACGGCACTGCTCGCATCGAATTGATCCAAGGGGTTCCCAGAATCATGTTATAAATGGCTGGATTATCAGATACGGAGAACTCAACGATTTTTTTCAGGTGACCAGCTCGAACAGGCAGGTTGATGGTCCCCATAGTCATTGTGTTTTCGCCAGAAAATCCTGTGATTGGTTTGGGTGAGGAACGGATTCTGGATAGGTCGATACTCATTCGTTGGAGGGTATCTAGGAAGATCACGTCAATGGAACTACCCGTATCGATCAGTATGCGTGCCACGTTGCGATCATCGACGATTAGTTGTATGACGAGGGGGTCACTATGTGGTCGATCGATGCCTTCTATTTTACGTTCCTCGAATGTGATTATATCGTTGGCGAATGTTGGCGGTGTAGACCAGTTTGCACTGACATCGACACGTCACTGGTATGCTTTAATCGCAGACACTATGTCAGCACAGTGGCGAGATCCACCCATGATGAAGTTGATTCGTTGGCGGGCACCGCCGTGATCTTGCTCATCATTCCTTCTCCCTCTCTTCGGGGCCTCGTTATCATTCTGGTCAGGATGTTCCACGTGTTCTTCAAGTTCGAAGTCCTTGAGACTGATATCTCCTTTCAGTGTGCCGGCTGCTAGCTTTGCAGCTAGTTTTTGGCCTAGGACACGGCAGTTGGCAGTCTAATGCCCAAATATACGGTGGAGATCGCAGTATGCAGCTTTGTCAAAGTTGCTTTGACCTCTTATCCATGTATTGTTCCAAGGACCTCGCCTTCGGCCACAGCCTCGTCCTCGACCTCGACCAGTGCACGTCGAGTCGACTTGAAAGTTGTGAGCACCTTTAAATCCGCCTTCATGTTGGACAAAGTCCGAACCTTGGTTGGTTTTCTTTGTCGCTGATGGGTTTACGGCCGGGCTGGGATTGTTAGCTTGCTTTGACTTGCCATGTTTCTGGGCCAATCTGCGGAACTCCTCTTCGTTCTTTGCGAATCCCGTTGCGCGATGGAGGGCATCCTGGATTGTGGATGGTGCGTTGACGTACATTTCCTTTCGGTAATCTGACTCGTACCATAACACGTTTCTCAAGGAATCTAGTGTGGATTTATCGGTTACTCCCTCTATCTTAGACAGAACTGTTTTGAATCTTTCGATGAAGCTCCGAAGGGTCTCCTACTGTCCCTGTGACATTGTCCAGAGGTCGACATTGGAGGTTACTCGCTCCGTGAATATGCCATAGTGCTTTAGGAACGCGGCAGAGAGTTGTTCGAAACTGTCAATCGAATTTCTTTCAAATCTTGAGAACCATTGGAGAGCTGGTCCCTTGAGATTTTCCACGAACAAAAGACACTGGCTGGTGTTTTTCTCGTTTACTCTGAAGTTGACCCGTCCCATGGCAATCACAAATGCCAGTAAATGTTCTTTTGGGTCAGCGTTTCCTTCGTAAGTGGAGACTTTCACCCTTCCGTAGTCGGATATGTTTGCTTGAGCGATATGCGCCGTGAAAGGAGTGGTCTGGGCCTCTTCGAGAACTCTGTCGAGCTCAGGGGCTCTGCTAGATACTCGATGTATCTTTGATCTATCGCTGCTTACATCCTGGCCATCACCTCCTGTTGGGCCTTGATTAGCGTTGCGCGCTCGTCGTCTTATTGCGACTGCTCCACCCAGAAAACATTCTCCTCTTCTTCGTCTGCGAAGTCTCGGTCGCGTTCGAGTCGGGTATTGCCTCGTCGGACTGGGGCTCGCGCTCTAGGTTCGCGATGGTCTCCCAAAACATGCTCGTCGCTTTGGTTGTAATCTAGATTGATAACCGGGGGGGACTTGTCGGTGGTGGGCGCGTCTGTGGTTGGGCTATGTTTTGTAGTAGGAAAGGAAGGGTGGATTGGTGGCAGTCCACGAATCCTCTGTTGGCCGGTTGGTGTTGAGAAGTTCAACACCGTTGGGTCAAGACGCCCAGTAGATGTAACGCCCGTGAACCAAAATATAGATTTTGGTTGGGTGTGTCGATCGACACAGGTGCTTGTCGATCGACAAGGGTGTTTTAACTTGTGAGAAGTCAGATTTTTGGTGGTGTGTCGATCGACACGAGTGGTGTATGTCGATCGACATGGGGTTAAATTGAACCAACAGGTTCGATTTATTTTCCCGGTTTGGTGGGCCAGTTTAGGGAACCCTAGGGTTCGTATTTAAAGGCGTGAACAGTCATGTTGTATGTTCTTTTGGCCGTTTTCCAGAAAGAAATCAGAAGAGATTTGAGAGAGAATCAAGTGAATTTTCGTGTGAGTGTTCTTGAGGGTTGAGAACAAGGGTTGTTCGTGTTTTGGAGGAGACGAACGGCTAGGTAAATCGCGTCGGATCGGAGTGAAACTTTGTGGGTAAGTTCTTCAATCTTTACTCTTGTTTGAGGAGTAAACCATTTGTCATTCGGTCAAGTATTTAGGGAGTTATGATCGTTTTAACTGGGTAGGTTTGTGCAGTTTTCTTCTGCGAACAGTCCACTTCGAGGGAGGATTCCCGTCGAACCATTTAAAATCAAGGGACGTTCTACACACTGTTGTGTAACTCATTGTGTCTAGTTTCCAGTGCCGTTTTCCAATTCGTATTTGGATGATCCGTTCGTCGTGTGCGAGGCGTTCTTCGTAGGCGTCGTGTTCTTGAGCGTTTCAATTCTTTGTCGAGGTAAGTGCGTGACCGTAGGTTTATCTGGGTAAAAGG
The DNA here is from genome assembly GCA_964056655.1 of Arabis hirsuta. Taxonomy (NCBI): domain Eukaryota; kingdom Viridiplantae; phylum Streptophyta; class Magnoliopsida; order Brassicales; family Brassicaceae; genus Arabis; species Arabis hirsuta. Next base: position 20,013,447 of record OZ053299.1, on the reverse strand, counting down.
ATTGATCCCAATGTATTGTTTGATGATTTGGTGGTTGATTATCGCGTTATGGATGTTATGTGTTGCTTGGATGTGTTTGTAGACGATTCCTGTGCAGGGAATCGACGTATGTGCAGGTCAGAATCGGACCAGAGAGGAGAAGGTTCGATTCTGCGATTCTGCAGCATGTGTCGATTGATACAAGTTGTGTATCGATCGACACAAGCATTTGTTGTGTCGATCAACACAAGATGTGTGTCGATCGATTATTGTCAGTTTGACGTATTGATTGATATGTGATGATCGGTTATTGTTTGGTGTTGTGGTTTGTGTCTTATGCCTGTGTGTATAACCTATAGACGGGATGACCGTCTCATTGAGTATCAGGAGTTTTCTTAGGTTGGCAGGCTATTACCAGAGGTTCGTCAAGGGGTTTGCGAGTATGGCAAGGATGTCCCTTTTTTTTGGTCTTCAGCTTGCGAGGAGAGTTTCGGGAAGCTGAAGGAGATGCTGACTAGTATACCGATTTTGGTGTTACCCGAGCCGGGGGAGCCTTATGTGGTGTATACAGATGCTTCGGGAGTTGGTCTGGGATGTGTACTGATGCAGCAGGGAAAGGTTAATGGATATGCTTCGAGGCAGTTGAGGAAGCATGAGTGCAACTACCCTACCCACGATTTGGAGTTGGCTGCGGTGATATTTGCCCTTAAGATTTGGAGGTCTTATCTGTATGGCGGGAAGGTGCAGGTATTCACAGACCACAAGAGACTAAAGTATTTCTTCACTCAGCCAGAGCTGAACCAGAGATAGAGGCGCTGGATGGAGTTAGTTTTGGACTATGACCTGCAGATTGGGTACCATCTGGGTAAGGCTAATCTAGTTGCAGATGCGTTGAGTCGGAAGAGAGTGGCTTCAGATCAGGAGCGGGATATGGAGGCTCTGGTGAGCGAGATCAGTACCTTGAGGTTGTGTGTGATCTCACAGGAGCCGTTGGGGTTAGAAACAACTAACTGGATAGATTTGTTGAGCAGAATTCGGGTTGCTCAGGAGAAGGATCAGAGTTTGATTGATGCTTCTAAGGCGGTCGGTTCAGAGTATGTGGTCTCCGCGAGTGGAATAATACTGGTGAACGGGCGGATTTGTGTACCCAAGGATGAGGATCTGAGGCAAGAGATCCTGAGGGAGGCTTATTAGAGCATATTATCGATTCATCCGGGAACGACCAAGATGTACCGTGACCTAAAGTGGTATTATCACTGGGTTGAGATGAAGAGGGATGTAGCTAGCTGGGTTGCGGCGTGCTACGTGTGAAGACTGAGCATCAGCTTCCGAGTGCTATGTTGTAGAGTTTGCCTATCCCGAAGTGGAAGTGGGATATAATTACCATAGATTTCGTGACGAGGTTACCGGTGTCACGGACTTATGATGCGATTTGGGTTATCGTGGATCGTTTGACCAAGTCAGCACACTTTCTGGCCATCAAGAAGACTGATGGAGCGGCAGTTTTGGCTAGGAAGTATGTGCGGGAGATAGTGAGGCTGCACGGGTTGCCAGCGAGTATTGTGTCAGACAGGGATCCGAGATTTACCTCGGAGTTCTGGAGAACGTTTCAGGCTGAGATGGGCACTAAGGTGCATATGAGCACAGCGTATCATCCACAGACAGATGGGCAGTCGGAGAGGACGATTCAGACATTAGAGGATCTGTTGAGGATGTGTGTACTGGATTATGGTGGTCATTGGGCAGATCATCTGAACCTGGTAGAATTTGCTTACAACAACAGTTACCAGGCGAGTATTGGTATGGCTCCATATGAGGCTCTGTATGGGAGGCCGTGTAGGACACCATTATGCTGGACTCAAGTGGGGGAGAGGAGCATGTTGGGTGCAGACTTTGTTCAAGAGACGACGGAGAAGATCCGTGTCTTGAAGTTGAACATGAGAGAGGCTCAGGATCGGCAAAAAAGTTACGCCGATAGGAGACAGAAGGAGCTGGAGTTTAAGGTGGGAGATCTGGTGTATCTCTAGGCAGCTATGTTGAGGGGTCCTAACAGATCCATTTCAGAGAATAAGGTAAGTCTGAGGTTTATGAGTCCGTTCAAGGTTGTGGAGCGGGTCAGACCGGTAGCTTATCGGTTGGAGTTACCGAAAAGTATGGAGGCTTTTCACAAAGTCTTCCATGTTTCGATGCTGCGGAAGTGTCTACATGAGTCTGAGGAGGTGTTGGCTAGGATTCCAGAGGATCTTCAGCCCAACATGACATTGGTGGCGAGGTCTGTGAGGATTCTCGAGAGGAGGGTCAAGGTGCTGCCTCGGAAAAGTATACCGTTGGTGAGAGTAGTGTGGGACTATGACGGTATTGAGAAGGAGACTTGGGAACCAGAAGCGTCGATGAAGAAGAAGTTCTCGAAGTGGTTCGAGAAGCAAGCGGTGGCTTCAGTTCTTTTCTGGTTTTCAGAGTCTGTATTAGCATGTTGTTATGTTGTTGTTATGTATTTTGTTTGTTGTTGTAACAAGTATACATTTTAAATTTTAATAAGATGAGTTTGCCTTATTAAAAGTATGTTTAAGACGTTTGTTCTTATGAGATGACTGGTGATGTCATGGTTTGTGGTGACTGATAGGTCATGTGGAGGTCTATCGGTAGAAGTTCTACGCGGCTTTGAGCTTGTTCATGTTCTAGGAGTGGCTAGAAATGGAAGCTCTATGCGTGTTAGAACTTGTCTATTGGCTAGGGAGGCTAGAAATGGAAGTTCTATGTGAGTTAGGGCTGTCCATGTTCTAGGAGGATTTTCTGGGGATGAGGTTCTATGCGAGTTAGGACTTGTGATTCCTTGGATGACGCTGGGAAATAGGGGTTTTATGTGAGTTAGAGCATGCCTATTTCCTAGGGGGATTCTGGAATAGAAGTCTTATGTGAGTTAGGACTGTCTTTTCCAGGGACTCTGGAAACACCCTGGTATTTGGGTTGTTTCGGATGACCACGAGAGGTGATTTCAGTTGATAGGTGCCTAAGATGCATGTTACGGAGTGATTGCCCCAGGGGATAGTGGGTCTCCTGGGTATACTTGAGGGGATAGTGAGGTTCTCTCCGGGGGAAAGTGGTTCCGTTGCATATACTTTGAGAGGCCGAAGCCTCTCTAGGGGATGTGTGATTCCTCTGCAGCTGAGCTTGACGGACTGTGTGTCCTGAGAGTGGGAGGGGCTGGAGCATACCGAGAACTGGATGGACGACGGTCCTGAAGGTAGAGGGGTATGATATACTTCGAGAGCTCAAAGGGTGACGATCCTGAGAGCGGAGTGTTGTATATAGATATGAGTATGAGCAATAGTATCTGTAATGTGGTTGTAAGTATGAGACTGGATGAACTTCGGGGATCAAGAGTGGATCTCAGGTGGTGCTGACCGAGTTGGGGTCAGGATTGCAGCCGTGGTGAGACGGTGCAATGTGGCTAGTATGAGCCTAGTAGAGCTCGGGGATCAGGTGTGATCTCGAGTGGTGCTGGCCGAGGGTCAGGAGAGTAGATGTGGATGTCGAGTCTAGGATTTTTGCTGACGTTTAGAACCTCGGTTCGGACAACCCTCGTAACATATGTAGCACTGTTGGTCGTATATGTTCTTGTTTGATTGTTGTGCGATCATTTGGTCTAATTCGGGGTCAACGGTTGGTCGTGCATGTTCTTGTTTGATTGTTGGACGATCAATCGGGCTGCCCTAATTCGGACCAGGGAGCGTTGCATCGTTGATGTTTCCAGGTGAATCTGGTCGGGTTTTAGGCGAACAGTCCACTTCGAGGGAGGATTCCCATCGAATCGTTTAGACTCAAGGGACGTTCTACACACTGTTGTGTAACTCGTTGTGTCTAGTTTCCAGTGTCGTTTTCCAATTGGTATTTGGATGATCCATTCGTCGTGTGCGAGGCGTTCTTCGTAGGCGTCGTGTTCTTGAGCGTTTCAATTCTTTGTCGAGGTGAGTGTGTGACCGTAGGTTTATCTGGGTAAAGGAATTGATCCCAATCCATTGTTTGATGATTTTATGGTTGATTCTCGCGTTGTGGATGTTATGTGTTGCTTGGATATGTTTGTAGACGGTTCCTGTGCAGGGAATCGACGTATGTGCAGGTCATAATCGGACCAGAGAGGAGAAGGTTTGATTCTGCGATTCTGCAGCATGTGTCAATCGACACAAGTTGTTCTTCGATCGACACAAGCATTTGTTGTGTCGATCGACACAAGATGTGTGTCGATTGATTACTGTCAGTTTGACGTATTGATTGATATATGATGATCGGTTATTGTTTGGTGTTGTTGTTGAGGAGATGATCTAGGGTCTCGCTTGTATGGTTGGATTGTTAGAATTGCTAGGGTGCTAGTGAATTCTGGAATTGTTATTGATGGTTGAATTGGTTTATTTGATTATTGTTATTGAAATTGGTTAGAGTTTAGTAAAGTATGGGATTTACCAATTGTCGTGTTGGTTTAATTGTTAATTGTTGCTGTTCCGCATTGCTTGTGTTTGGCCTATTGAGGAGTATTATCTGTGATGATAGTAATCAGAAGGAAATTTTGTAAAATTTTGGGTCGGATTGTTTCAGTAGACCTCCGGGTCAGGACCGATCCTCTTTCTCATGCTCGGCTCGCCGTGTTTAGGGCCCTCCGCTCGTTGTATGCGGCTGCGTTCTGCGCGTCCTGCTCTGCCGACTTCTTCATCAGCATCTCCAGCATGGTTTGCATCCGGGTGATGAACTCCAGCGTTGTTCCGGCGGCTTGGTTTGCTCTAGAGTTGTCGGCACCGTCCTTCTCGGCGCCCGTCTGGTCTACGCCGGTCTTGTCGGCATCGTCGTTGTTGGCTCCGGAGTCGTCGACACCGTTCTTGTTGGCGCCACTGCTCTCTGCCGCCGGGTCCTTGTCTCCAGGTTGATCTTCTCTGGGAATCTCGAATACGTCGTCGGCGGTCATCTCTGCTAGATCTGTTGTCGCATGATTCTTTTGTGTAAGAGAGTCTCAATTTCCCCTTAGACGGCGCCAAATTGTGGAGGTCGAAACCAACTCAATTGAATTTGTCAATGGTTTTTAAGGAAACGAGATCTCTGGGAAGGAATCACAAGAACAACTAAGAACAAAGACAAAAAACACGAAAATTGCGTTAAGAAAGTTTTATTGTTTTGTTGTTAAGTGTTTGGGTCAAAAGTTGCGGATCCCCCCTTTGCAAAGGAGTTTCAAACGTATATATACAAGTCTAAGTCGGCTAGGACTGACAAATAAGAGATAAGGAAGTTTTCCGTAATCTTCAGAATTTTCCTTTTATCACAAGCGGTGCTAACCACGGGCATTGTCGTCATGGGCCGGACTCTGCCATCTTGCCATCTCGCCATCCTGGGTCTGCGTTCTCGGCATAACTCTTTGAGACAGCGACGTCGCCGAGTTGTCGAGCACTCCAGACGGCGACGTCGGCGAGTTGTCAAGCACTCCAGACGGCGACGTCGGCGGCTGTAGTCGGCAGAGCAGTGGTCGGCGAAACTATGCTTGGTAACAAATGACAGATTGGCGGAAACAAGCATTTCTGGCGAGCTGCCCAAGTCTCCGGAGTATTCTCGGCACTTTCCATAAATGCATATTTCCATACTTAGTCATTTTATCGAGAATAACTGTCGGAGGGAGTTTTGACCCCAAAAAACCTACGTTTGGAAAAACTTATATTAGTTGATTTATGGTTTGATTTGAAATATTTATGTAGTTTACATTATGTTTGGTTTATTTTGGTTCGACTATGTCATTATTTTATGGGAATTCCTGTACCGTTCCCGTCCCATCCCGTTCTATCCCGTTCCCGTCTCGAATTTTAAATAGGACAAAAATGGGAAATATTTTCCTAATCCCAAAAATCCCGTTCCCGTGAAATTCCGTCCCACTTTCCTGTATGCCCACCCCTAATCACACGTATGAGCAAAAACCCTATTTCTAAGCAAGATAATTTATAAATAAAGATGAAATTAGTTTGTATAAATGTTAAAGTATTAAATTAGTTTTTGGTTTTATTTGTATTTATAAAATGAGACATATCAAAAATAATTTTATCTTTCCTATTTATTTACAACACAATATTTAAAAAACGGAAGCATAAGTTTCAAAAACAGAATCGCAAGTTTCTAACGTGCTTTTAGAGGGAGGTTTTCGGAAGCGACATGGAAGCAAGCTTCCAAAAGCTTCCGAGAAATTCTGATTCCGATTTTAAAGCGGGAAGCTGACCTCCGACGAAACTTCCGTGCTACCTAGAACTAGCCACGTCGAACTCTCTATATAAATTTTTTTTTATCTCTAGCTCCCGAGAATAACGATCATATGGCCAACCCTCGAGATTTGATCCACAAAATAGCACCCTCGGGAGGTGAATTTGAAGTATTTTTTCAGTCATTTTTGGTAGACAGACAATTGATTAGCACAAACTTACAAAATATTAAATGCCTATGTATTAGAAGACCCTTATGCAAAACATGCTTATCCGATCAAACTATGATCAAATCAATAGACAAAATGGACTACACAAGACAAATTGGTCATCTCACTTCCACAAAAAAATGCACCATTATCGTCATCTAGGACTTTTTACTAGATCAACCGGACTTGACAACATCATATAACAATCCTATAATACCTCTCCAATTAGTTAGAAGATATGTTAGGAGGTCCAAAACTGGTCGATGAAATTGAGACGTCATAAACTAATGACAATTTTTTTTCTTATATGTCTTGTAATTCAGTTCAGTCTTCTGAGTACGCACACACATATAGCCATATCAAAGGGGTAAGCATAATATTTTGACTATCCGACTGGTGTATCCTTCCCTTTTAGTATGATCTCCCTTATCCAGTGTTACTTTTTTGAGAGCTTATTCACCTCCGTAAGACAGGTTTTTTTACTTATAACTCTCAATAAACAACATGTTGGATTTAAGATCTCGTTGACCAAAACCTAAAATTTGAAATACGTGTTTGTGTTGACACTTATATATACATTAACGTATAAACGCATGCAGGGGATACACTTCGCCTGATGTTCCACGTTCCCATCAGAAAACCTACATCATTAGGAGAAGAGTACTACCACCTCACTCCCAAAAAAACATTTGTGTCTTTCAAGGAGTCGTCAATGAAGCATCGAGGATAGTCAGTTTGTACTGATGGGACAACGCTAGTGGACTGTGGGGCGGAACCCTCCGATTCCGAGTGTGCTAAATGCCATAAACTAGCCTCAACTTCCGCAATCCTAAGTATCCTCGGCGGATCCCAATCAATTTCAAAAACTTTATTATTTCTGGCTTTCCAGAGATCCAGGAAAATTCAGGACAACCGATATACATCCTAGAGAAAAGATCATCGATATTTGCAACAACCGAAGTCAGTGGAAAAGTTCTTAGAGCTGACGGGATCTGTGATATTGCCCATATTTGTAACTGTGGAGGACATTCAAACAAAATATGGTTTATACCATCCTCCAAACCACATTTATCATATCGAGTATCACAATTAATTCCTTTAAAACTTGCCATAGAAAATATATTAATTTCGAAGGACATTTGATTTTCCATGCATGCGTCTTCAAGGATCGAATATCCGGTCCATAGAAAGACAATTCAGAAGCTTTGCGAGACTTGTTTCGCTCCAAATGATATCATGATTTGACGGTATCAGCGCGAGAAGTTATACCAATGGATATGTTCTATATAATCTGAATATATTCGTGAATGATAATTGCTCTTATCAGATTTCAATCCCAGTTCTGTTTATTTTATTAAATGAAATAACGTAATGATAACAAGTGATATTTTTAAATTCGTTAAAATCATTATTATTAGTATTTCGAAATTTGGAATTTATAAAATCGGTTATTTCATTTCATGAAATTTTTGTAGCGTTGAAAGACATGTTTCAACTTTTTCATATACAAGTTAAAACATAAATATTTCAACAAATCGGAAATTATGGGAACTCTTTGTTTCCTCCCGTAGATTATGGAAATTGAAAGAGACAATGATATTATAAAATAATAAGAAAAAAATTGGAAATAGAAAAAGATAACGAATGTTCTGCCCAACAGAAAAAAAGGTCAACATATGAAGGAGAAAAACCAAAAAGACTACACAACACATGAAACGAAAGGAGATCCTTTACGAACGCATAATTTGTCTGCTTGCACGCGCTTTGATCGTTTCGTGCATTTAACGCTTTGATCGTCATCATTATTGTGTTTTGGTTTCCCATAAAAAAAAAGTCTTTTTCTTTTTGTGATTAAAAGATACAAACAAAACAAGCATCCGATGCAACCCACTTTTTTTTGTTTACTAGATGAATTATCCTAAACATCTCAGTTGGACGGGTTTTGTATTCTCCCAAGCTCAAAAAAATGCCCAACACAATTTTTTTTTTTTCCCACCATTATGTATGCATTCAACTTCCTTTTTTCATAAAATATATATGTAAGAAAAATTAATAAACTTAAAAATATATTTGGCTTCTAATAGGAGATGAGGTCTTGTAAATTAACATAAAATGGTGTTCTAAGCTCCACGGAAATGATTGATGCAACAGCGGTAACGAATCGACTTATAGCCTCTAGCAGTAGTATGAATTTCTGATAATTTACAAATTCTTTTGTGGTGTACATGTTAGACTTAGAGTGTGAATGTTAAAAAATGGAACACTTTTGTAGAGAAAAAGATTAAACGAACCAACTTTTCGTTCCAAATATCAAATTTATATTAGGGGAAATTGCTTGAAATAACCCACAAAGTCATTTCAATTGCAAAACTAGACCCTATATGTCATGTTTGGCAAAAACTAACCCAATGGGTAGTGAAATTACAATTACACCCCTTATGACCAAAGAAAAAAACGGAAGCCACAATTACCGTTGTAACCCTCGAAAAGTCTACATTGTACTTTAGAAGTCTACTTAGAGTAGACTTCATTAGAAGTCTACTTTAGATATTTTGTAGACTACTCTGGAAGTCTACTTACTAATTATTTATGAAATTTAAATTTATAAATTAGCAAAAATTATTTTGATTAAACATTTGTATTCATGACTAAAGTATAAATAATTGTGAAGTATAAAAATTAAAATTTCACAAAATTTCACTAATTAAAGAAACAAAGATAAATTAGGTTATAAATACTATACTAGTAGACTTCTCTGGAAGTCTACTTACTAATTATTTATGAAATTTAAATTTATAAATTAACAAAAATTAATTTGATTAAAATTTTGTATTTATGACCATAATATAAGAAATTTTGAAGTATAAAAAATAAAAGTTCACAAAATTTAACAAATTAAAGAAACATCCCAAGAAACAAAGTTAAACTAGGTTACATATTCATAATGAAACTAAGTTGGAAACATGTATTTACATTTAGGTTTAGATTTAAGGTTTATTATTTTTATATTTAAAATGACAAATTTGAATACAAGTGTTAATTTGTGAATATATTACACTTTTTGAATGTTGAAATAAGTTTTTATTTAGGGTTTTGTTTTGAATAATTAATTGAAAATAGTTGATCTATTTTTCGGTAGACTTCTCTGGAAGTCTACATTTAGGGTTTAGAGTTTAGGGCATTGTAGACTTCGTTTGAAGTATACATGAGAAGTCTACATGTGAAGTCTACATCTGCATTATTCGGTTTATTCAATTCCAAAATTAATCAAACCATCGAAATGTCATACTAAACCGAAAATAATTTTATTTTAACCACACAAACCAATCAATTAAACCGATTTATTTACCCAACCCATAAGCCAAACCGAACCAAATTTTTTACCCTGCATATAAAAACACAATTTTTTTCCTCTTCTAGATAAAAAAGTTAAAACCGAACCCCGAACCCTAGCCATTTCTCGGTGTCTTCTCCTTCTCGCCGCCGAGGCCTCACCGTCGTTCGAAGGTAATCTCTTCTCTTCCTCTCATCGTTTCCGTCTTTCTCTTCCTCTCATGGTTTCTAACTATCTCTCTTTGTATTGAAAATTGAATTGTATATCTCTTACTCTCCTTTCCAGATCTGGTTCATCTTCGCCTTATCGCTGCCGCCGCCGAGGCCTCACCGTCGTTTGAAGGTAATCTCTCTTCTCTTCTTCTCATCGTTTCTATCTTCCTCTTCCTCTTCCTCTTCCTCTCATGGTTTCTAACTATCTCTCTTTATATTGAAAATCTAACTGTATATCTCTTACTCTCGCTTCGAGATCTAGTTCATCTTCGACTTCTCGCCTTCTCGCAGCCGCCGCCGCAGCCACCGAGGCCTCACCATCGTTCGAAGGTAATCTCTCTTCTCTTCCTCTCATCGTTTCTATCTTTTGAATGGTAAAACTAACTTTATTTGTTTCACTCTCTCCTCCAGATCGGGTTACCGCTTGCTTCGCTACAAAATCAACTTCGATATTTGTCAAAGGTAGACTTCCTGTGTAGACTTCCTGTGTAGACTTCCTGTGTAGACTTCCTGCGTAGACTTCATGCGTAGACTTCCTGCGTAGACTTCTTGTGTAGACTTCCCGTGTAAACTTCCCGTGTAGACTTCCTGTGTAGATTATAACTCAATTGTAGTTTGAATTGCAGATTTTGGTTGTTACTGATGACGTCTGAGATGGAATTCCCATTGAGGCTTTATACAAAAGACCAGGAACCTCTTCTGGATAAAAGCATAGGATACTATGCAGGTGATTCAAAGCTGTTTGAGGCTATGGCTGCAGATGGTGCACTACGTCCAGATGAATGCAGTGAGATTTTTCATTCGATTCTGGGTGTGTTCATTAAGTTCCACTCTCTGAAATTTGGATGGGCATCGAGGCTGGTGCATCACATGCTTAGTCTTCAGCTTGACACCGTGAAGCCGTATGAGATATGGAGTCTCATCGGTGCAGAACCGATTAGGTTTTCCCTTCATGAGTTTGAACATCTAACTGGTTTGAATTGTGAGTACGTAGTGAATCTGGAAACTCCGGAAGTTGATGTTACCGATGAGATGAAAGCATTCTGGGAGCTTCTAGGAGTGGATTTGGAGATGGGTCCAAGCATTAATGACTTAGTTGCAGCTTGTGGTGCATGCCAAGATTGGTCTCGGGTGGATCGCATGAGGTTGGGATATCTCTGCATTTTTTGCTGGTTACATTGAAGGTCGGAGAGATTCAACACCCACTCCGGTTAAGCTGGCTAGACAAATTATGGATTTAGATGCTTTTGTGAACTATCCGTGGGGAAGAGTTGCTTTCAAGAACCTGTTAAAGTCTGTTAAGGAGAAGGAATTGACGAAGTGTCCTATGTGATTGAGGGGTTTGTACAAGTTCTCCAACTTTGGGTGTATTGGGCTCTACCGGATTTTGGAAAAGAATTTGGTGACCCTCTACCATATTCACCAACTCCACTGCTGCTTGTTTTCAAAGGATCCAGATTTAGGAAGAATTTTAAAGAAAATTTGATGAAACAGGTATTTCATCCACTGTCTAATAAATTTATTCAAGTAGATATTTATTATTGTCTAATTAATTGTTCTTTGTATCCTTTTGTAGACCAATGTAAAGAACTTTGTTATGAAGAATACTTTGGGTGAGATGTATCCTTTTTGGGATGATGATGTGGTAGATGCAAAGGTTGACAACATTCTCAAGGTATCGTTTGATAAAGGCTGGAAGTGGAAAAGTAGGCACTGGCCAGTTTTTGGTGTTAATATCTACAAGAACCCAAATAAAAGATCAGGTATTGAATATAACAAAAGAATTCGTAGTCTCTTTCCTTTTATGATATTTGTTAAAGTCTTTAACAATGTGAATTCTGAAACAGGTCTTGTGAAGTCTGAACCATCTTATGTGAAGGCGGAATCACCATATGTGAAGACTGATAATCTCAGCCTTCACACAGATGACCAAAGTCAGAAGAGGCCTCGGAGTGTTGATGAAGATCCGGTGTCATTGGTGCTGAAACTACAATCACACTTTGATGATTGCTTTACGGGCTTGAGAACAACGATAACTGATGGGTTTACTAGGTGTGAGAAGAGGATTAAAGGCCTTGCTGATAAGGTGGCAGCTATGGAGAAGTCCATGTTGAAGGTCGGACAGAAAGTGGCTATGCAAGATGGAGAGGAGAAAGAGCAAGAGCAAGTCCATGAGCAGGTTAAATCCAATGTTGCTCCACCAACTGTTGCTGAGAAGAAAGGTGATAATGATGCTGGTGAGGACAAAATCCACCAAGGGATTTCTGATGTTGGGGTTAGTACAAACTCCTCACCCAAAAAAGTAAATGCTTATACTCGGAAAAGCGCAAGGGGTAAAGGACAAGTAGGAAAGAAGTAGTATCATTTGTTTCATGTTGCTTTGTGGAATTACTTGTTTGTTCAAAACTTGTTATTTAGTTGTCACTTAAATTGTTTGAACTTGATATTGTTTGTTTGAAAGAAATTTGTACTTTCATTTCATTACTTTGGATTTCAAGGTCTATTCAATTTATAAATTGCTTGACTTTTATCAACTTCGATATTGCAGAGTAAATTCGTTAGGGTTAATGTTAAGGTGGAACGGGGTGAAGTTCAAAGTCAAAGTGTCAAGGGGGATGCGCCAAGTGTTATAATTATTGATAGAGTAGAACTACGACCCAATTATGTACCCGATCTAAAAGCGAAACAAGATAAACAGAAAAATGCGGCCAAGGTTTTGGCACGAGCAAAGAGCGAAAGGCTAAAGAAGCCTGCTCCATCAGTAGTTTCTCCTTTCATAGTACAGAAGGTTAAGGTCATCATTCCAAAAGGAAAATGATATGATCCTTTTGAGCCCGTTGATAGGCAAAATGTGAAGGTACTCGATGATTGGCTAGCACTTGATCCGTAAGTAATAGATCTTTACTTGTATTTACTTTGTTTACCAGCTTTATAATCATAAACTGAATTGTGTGGATACTGAATTGTGATTTTATACAGCAATTACCCAAAGATAGTGAAGCACAGTAGTGGAGAATGGTTTTGGATTCTACGGATTAAGAGAGAATATCTAAAAGACTCGGTAATGTAGACTTCTTGCATAGACTTCTTGCGTAGACTTCTTGTGTAGACTTCCTGTGTAGATTTCCTATGTAGACTTCCCGTGTAGACTTCCTGTGTAGACTTCTTTTGTAGTATGTCATTATGCTTATAATTGTTCTGTTTTTTTGCTGAGCTTGCAGCACATGGATGCTGCAATATGTCTACTGAGACTTCGGTACTCGAAACATCCAGATTGGTTTAGGAGCGGAAAACTGTGCTTTGTTGACACAATTTTATTCACGATGTGGACGGCAAAGTACAAGGACTTCGTTGATTTTCCTGCAAATCCAGATGGTTCTGGTAAACTCTTACCCCCTGCAGCGTTGGATTACCAAAAAGGTGTGGAACCAGCTTATTGCAGATCAAACAAGATGTGGGGGATTGAAGTGGATGACATATACGGCCCATTACACATTAAAGGCGATCATTGGGTGGCATTGTGGATTTCAATTCCAAAGAGACACATTGTTGTCTGGGATAGTATTCTAAGTTACGCAACCGATGCAGAAATCTCCAAGTTAGTGGAGCCTATATCCGTCATAATGCCTTATCTACTCTGTGAGACATGTTTAGTGGAGGACAGGTGGAAGTATCTATATGATCCATACACGCATGAGAGGATTAAAGGAGGAGTACCGCAAAACGTGCAAAGTGGTGATTGTGGCGTGTATTCTATGAAGTATATTGAATGCCACGCTCTTGGCCATCCATTTACTTCGACCTTGTGTGATGCCAATCGTTGCTATTATGGAGAAGCTTGCTGCTGAGATATTCGACGAGACAGAAATACGCGGTACCGAATTTCGCACGTATAACTCGTTGGACATATATGATACATGACTAATATATGTCCACCAAGTTATATGCTTTTGTAATCCCGCTTAACTTTTAGGATTCTTGCAAATATCTGTTAGATGTAAGACAAACTCATATCCTTTATTTTTTGCTACTATTGCGGGATGTAAAACGGATAACTTTGATATTGTATGGCTAATGTCATATTTCAGAATGTATATGCTAATATATGAAGTTTTTTGTTGATACAAAATAACAAAGTTTTTTTGCAAATACAAAATAATAAAGACGTAGACGTTTTTTGCAAATACAAAATAACCAAGTTTTTAATACTTCTCTAATAAACTTCACGAGTAGACTTCTTTTGTAGACTTCCTGTGTAGACTTCCTGTGTAGACTTCACTAGTAGTCTTCCTGTGTAGACTTCACGAGTAGACTTCCATACTAATCCAAATAAAATAGGCCTCCTTGCTTGGTACTGGGCAGTGACTATATGATATTAAGTAACACAATTCTGCATTGTATGTCCTCCTTTCTTTCATTTTGAACAGTTGTATTGATTGTGAATCTTCCGCGGTTTTGTGCCTTTCATCTTCGCGATTTCTAGCCAAGTTTGCCACCTCGACTTCTTCTTTCTACCAAGATGAGGCTTAATGTCGGGAGGGAGACATGGCACTGCTCCACGTCCTTTGAAGGCGTCATTGACGGGATAAATGTTTTGCGCGTATGTGGCATACAAACAATCCTTCGTGTAGGACGGGCAGACAATAGTAGACACATGTTGGCCAACCGATATCAACGCCACAATAGCATGGGAGCAAGGTATCTTCTCAATATAAAAGACACCGCAAGAACACCTTTTATGTTCCAAATCAACAAGAGCATCTCGTGCTCCTCTCTTGACATAAAATTTCCATTCATCGATTTTGTCCACCGTCATTGTAGACGCGTAATAGTCACGAATTGCCAACAAATATTCAACTCCTCGACTGTGGTGTGTTGTTAGACTCATAGCATCTTCTCGCCTTTTAGAAAACCACCTTCCTAACTTCTCTCGGATAAATTCCAAAAGGAATGATATGGGAAATCCTCTCGCTACTTTAAGTGCTGCATTGATAGATTCGGCAATATTGCTCGTTTTTATGTTGTATCTATCTCTCTCAAAGTGAACTCGTGACCATAGCTTCGGGTCTGCATCCTCCAAATATGTCGCAAGTTCGGGCTTCACGCTACGGATCGCATCCATGTATCTGTCATAATCTTCAAACGTATAGGCATACGCAGCGCCTTTCACCAAGTACATTAGATGTTTCCCCTTATATTTCGTGACAATGTTACACTGAAGATGATAGTAACATATACCTCGTGTTGCCAAGGGAAAACCGTGTCGTACGCCTTCTTGATAGACTGGTGTCTGTCAGAAACTATCACAAGAGGATATTGATCTGAGATACAACCGCAGAGTTTTGTAAAAAACTATTCCCATGAAGCATCATTCTCACTATCAACAATTCCGAAAGCCAAAGGAAATATTTGAAAATTACCGTCTTGTGCGGCCCCTTCGTATTTCCCCGTTAAATGACACCCATCCACGACAATAACTCGTCTAAGATACTGAAAACTAGCTATGGAGGCTCCAAATGCTATAAATAGATATTTAAATCTATTCATAACATCAAGTTCAATACCAGTAACTGTTCCGGGGTTAGCTTTCTCGAGTAGATGCAAATAGGAAGGCAAATTCTCATATCCATCTTCCGCTGTTCCTCTAACCAATTCTTGGGCATACCTCAGCGATCTATATGAAGTTGTATAATCGATATTCATACCAAACATTTTCTTCATTGAATCTTTGATGTGTTGCGACGTAATTCCATTGATAATTCCGACGCGATCAATAAATATCTTACCAATATATTTGGGAGTAGACTTCCGACAATGCGAAACTCGGTCCGATATTGAACATGCATGAACTTTCAAGTACTTCGTCACCCAAAACCGGTTTGCTTTATTCGTGACACCCGCTCTGAGCTTCCACTTGCATTCTTTCACAGAACATGTAGCCACGAAAAGAGTTTTTGTTGACTTATACACCTTGAATGCAAATCTTGACTTTACCGCCGTCAATCGCAATTCTGTAACCAACTCTTCTTTGGTAGCAAAATTCTGGTTAACAAATATATTATCAGACGGTGTCATATTTGGTATTCCTCTTCATTGGCCACCAACGAAATCAAATGAGATGTCATCTTTATCCTCATCTTTCACTTTT
The DNA here is from genome assembly GCA_964056655.1 of Arabis hirsuta. Taxonomy (NCBI): domain Eukaryota; kingdom Viridiplantae; phylum Streptophyta; class Magnoliopsida; order Brassicales; family Brassicaceae; genus Arabis; species Arabis hirsuta. The sequence goes on along the minus strand of OZ053299.1, from coordinate 19,997,338 downwards.
CCAAATATACTATAGTCCTCATCAACACCATCAGCAGTTTTAATACAATCATCTCCATTCACATCATCATCCAAATTAACACCATCACCATAATTCTCATCAAAATACTCATCTTCTTCAACATCTTCATCATTGAATTCCTCTTCGTTTTCGTCTACATCTTCATATGCACAGTTACCATCATCACTGGCTTTATCGGCTTTGGAGTGACTTGAGACACAAATGCGTATAACATGCGTTTTACCTAGCTCGATCAAATTTCGAACTTGTCTATCATTTGTGACATGTATAGGAGGTGTATCCGGATCCAGCTGTTGCAATATTGATTCTGGTAGTGAATAAGTGATGTCCAACAACTCTGATTTTGTGTCTAACTTATAATCATCTTCAACCATTTCAAGAAGTTCACCATGTGTACAACCATCATGCAAGAAGAACATTTTCCCTCATCTTTGATTATGAACCGCAAATCGCCATGACGTATCTTCCTTAACCCATTCTCCATAAACAGCCAGAAATTGAACCATTATCTGTGGACAAAGAACAAATAAAAACACATTAGCTATCGTAAATGCAGACTACAAAAGAAGTCTACACATATAAGTTAGATACCAATCAAACAAGAAAATTAATTTATAAAATATATATTATACATTTTCATGTCAAACTTATACTAAACAAAATACCATAATTAACACGCATTTAGAAAAAACAAAAACCACAAAATTCATTACTAATAATTATAAATGCATTATTAGTGAATTAATAAATGTAGACTAAAAAAAGAAGTCTACTCGGAGCAGGCTTCTTCAGAATTCTACATATATGAGCTAGATGCCAATCAAACAAGAAAATTAATTTATAAAATATATATTATACATTTTCATATAAAATTTTTATACATTACAACACCATAATTAACACACATTTAGAAAAAAACAAAAACCACAAAATTCATTACAAATGAATTATAAATGCATTATTAGTGAATTAATAAATGTAGACTACACAAGAAGTCTACACAGAGTAGACTTCCTGTGCAGTCTACAAATATGATAATTAAACAAGAAAATTAAGTTAAAGATTATCTATTACACATATACATGTCAAACTTATACTAAAAAAAAACCATAATTAACACGCATTTAGAAAAAACAAAAACTTCAAAATTCATTACTAATGAACTATAAATGCATTATTAGTAAAATCGTAAATGTAGACTAAAAAAGAAGTCTACTCGGAGCAGGCTTCTTCAGAATTCTACAAATATGAGCTAGATGTTAATCAAACAAGAAAATTAATTTATAAAATATATACAATACATTTTCATATCAAATTTTTATACATTACAACACCATAATTAACACATTTAGAAAAAATAAAAACCCGAAAATTCATTACTAATGAATTATAAAAGAATTATTAGTGAAACCGTAAATGTAGACTACAAAAAACGTCTACAATTGTAGACTTCGTGTGTAGACTTCTTTGACCTGGAAGGTTATTTTTGCAATTAGAGCATAAGTAGGTAGACTGCAAAAGAAGTCTACACAACTATTTGGGTTATTTTTGCAATTGACCAAAACTTTGTCTTTATTCGTGTAGACTTCTTTTGCAGTCTACAAAAGCATTTAAGTTAGTTTTGCAATTAACTAAAGTTTGACTTTCCAAGTAGACTTCTTTTGCAGTCTACACAAATACGCGGAAAATCGTTTTTCAAAGTAGACTTCTTTTGCAGTCTACAATCAAAAGTAGACTTCTTTTGCAGTTTACAATCAAAAGTAGACTTCGTTTGTAGACTTCTTTGACCTGGCGGGTTATATTTGCAATTGACTAAAGTTTGACTATCTGTGTAGACTGCAAAAGAAGTCTACTCTGAAAAAAGAGGTTAGTTTTGTGTTTGACCAAAATCTCGATTTAATTAAATTGTAGACTGCAAAAGAAGTCTACTTCGTATGTAGACTTCTTTTGCAGTCTACAAAGATATTGAACCGTGGTCAAGATTTTAGTCAATTGCAAAACTAACATGTTGCTCAAAGTAGACTTCTTTTGCAGTCTACTTTAAAAAGTCAAAGTTTAGTCAATTGCAAAACTAATCTTAATTTTCGACATAGTTGACTGCAAAAGAAGTCTACATGGTGTAGACTTCTTTTGCAGTCTACTCTATAAAGTCAAAGTTTTGGTCAATTGCAAAACTAACCTCACTTCAAGTAGACTTCATACGAAGTCTACAAACATTTTTTTTGTTTCCAAAGGAAAACGTGTAGACTGCAAAAGAAGTCTACTTTAAATATTTTCAAAAATGGTTAATTGCAAATATAACCTCTCCGTTGACCAGTAGACTATAAAAGAAGTTTACTTTCGCGAAGCAGATCTGAAAACAGGCAAAAATCAAGTAAGTCTACATTTTTCGCCGTTTAAGCTCGTTTTTAGCTTCTTCAAACACCTCTAACTTTGAGTCTCACCGGTAACAAAGAACCCAAGACCCTGTTATGCAAGAACCATCGAAAATCGTTATGTTTATAAAAGAAAAATTTTGAAGTACAAATTTAAGAGTTTTTTGGAAGAAATTAGAGAGGAAATGGAAGACAATAGGTAATGAGATAAGATATTGAGCATTTACACTTTAAAAAATCGGATGAGAATGCATTTAGAACTCTAAATTGGTTGTTCATAGTGGTTGGCAAAATTGAAGAAGATGGCATTTTCGTAAATATATTGAGATCTTTTGGTTTTTGTATCATTTGCAATATTTCGGAATTTAAAAAAAAAATAAACAGAACATAATGGCATTTTCGTGAATATGTGTTGATATTAAGGATAAAGGAAGGATAAAGTAGCAAAATATGAGAGGGAAGAAAATGGAGGTTAGTTTTGCAATTGACTTCAATTTGTGGGTTATTTTTGCAAGTCTCCCTTTATATTATGATCAAGCCATATTACATTTAGACCTCTCGGTAATTTCAAACTATATTGATGAAAACCCCAGGGCTTGTTGTATAATAATAAGGTCTAAAACTGATATACATTTTACAAAAACAAAGAGAGGTCATGATCAAGCAATGGTGGCCAAGACACCAACAAGCGGAGCAACGGTGACTGGCGCAGGCTCACAATGCTGGAAATCAGTCCTCTCATCTCCATAAGCATCGTTCTGGTCGGGTCCGCCCACGACTGCTCCGGCTAGAACGTTAGGGTTTGGTGCAGGATTGTTAAACCATTGGTTAAACCCTTCAGAGCACGTTACAGGAGTTTTGTTCTTGTTGATTGACACTATAGAGGCTGCTCTATGGTGTGGTCTTTCGGGATAATTGGTCCCAACTCCAACCATATAGCTCATCTTCTTGGGGTTTGAGCCAAGTATATAGTCTACCTGTATATATATACAAACATAACATGTAATTGTTAGGCACAAACAAAAATTATACTATCCTAGTATTAAAAAATATCGGTCCATTTATTGCTAGTTATTTTTCAGATTAACATTTATAGTAATGATCATATGAAAATTCAAGAAAATGTCTTGTGGCTGGTATTATATTAGGTTTAAGTACCTGGGCGCGAGCGAGGTTGAGAAGATCAGAATCTTGAAGAGCACCATTGGGACATTGGATGGAGGATTTAGCATCCTTAAGATACTTAGAATACATAGAGAGAACGAAGGAAGCGGTCGAGGTGTATTGAAGATTGTTCCATGGCAAGAACCAGAGCAAACCTCCAGGAGTTTTCATTACATTATTGGAACCCTTTTGAGCGCAATTGCAGATGAATTGCTCCGCCATACTCTTGTACTCTGCGATCTTCCCAACGCTTTTCACTTTTCCTTCAAGTGCAAGCTGCATTTGCACAAGTTTGTGTTATGTTTATTTCTTGTCACATAAGTTAGTGGTATGTTTTTCTAGTGAAAATAGACATAACCTAAGTTAGTGGTATGTTTTTCTAGTGAAAGTAGACATAACCTACCTTGGCTACCAAGACTTGTGCACCCAAAAACTTATCGTCCCACGAAAAAACAGTCCTAGGACCTCCACTGCCAGACGCTTGTATTAAATAATCGAGATAAGCCTCGTCATTGGTGGCACGGTGAAGCCAAGTTGCGGCCCACAACAACTCATCTTGATATCCACTGCTCGCGTAGAAACCACCCGCGTTAGAAATAGAGTTTTGGTAAACGCCAGGGTTAGCTTTCGCAAATTCAAATAAATCTTTTGCGTGACCAATAAGTGTTTCGGCGTAGGCTGCATTCGAAGGTGCAAAGGCCAAAGAAGCTGCAGCCATAGCTGCAGCTGTCTCCCCTGCCAGGTCAGCACCTGGATGTTGAGCATCAATGCGGTATGAAGGGCGTGGAGTGGTCATATCTTCGGGTCTCATCCAACATGCGTGGTCTGAATTTCCGTCACCTACTTGTCCATAAAGAACACTGGGCTCGGGGTGGGCTTTGATGAGATAATCAGTGGCCCATTTGAGAGCCGCGAGCACATGCCCGTGCTCCTTATGGGCCTGAAGTTGCGGTGCCATCTCTATACTGCTCCAAGATAGCATTGTGGTCATGAACGCTAAAGGAAATCCAAATTTCATGTTGTCCCCGGCATCATAGTAGCCCCCGGTGAGATCAACCTAACAATCAGCAAATTTTTTACTAAGATACATTACAAAAAATGATGATAACAAAAAAATACAAAATAAAATTGAGTTTTTTAAATTACATAAGCATCAGAACCATCTCTAAGTGCAGAATCTCCTCTCCAATTAACTCTTTGATTCGATGGCAATTTTCCAGAACGTTGAGCTTCGAAATACAAAAGACTCTTTGTGAGAGCTTCTCCATAAACTGATGAATTTGCAGAAACATCTCCATCATTTGTAGAGACAGCTCTTTGAGCCATCGACATTGATAATATCACAATGCAAAGACTTGTCCATAAGCAATGTGAAGATCCGTTTTTCAATGGAAACATCTAATAAGAAGATCTCAAGACCAAATTGTAGAATTGATTTTTACTTTTTGTTGTGTTGATATGTGCGTGTGTATGTATGCCAATATTTATAGAGAATCTATAAGGTGGAATCCATAGCTAATTAAGGATCATATAGATATGTTTTACTCAAAAAAGTATTAGCTAAAAATTCTTTGCCTAAAACTCATCATATTAATATTAGATATTTTCTCACTTATCCCAAAAGAGATAGATAAGATTCATATGAAAATAGAAATTAAATATCATTATATATGTGCATATATATATTATCTATATCTATTTTTGTCAACATATATATGTAAATATATATTTATAGACACACAAATATATGTGTACACTTCAGAACTAAATTTAATTAGGCTATATATTTTTCTATGTTGTATATATACAGACTCTACATATAATGTAAGTATTTAATAATTTATTATAAATTTTCTACTTTTTATTGTAGTATTTTGTTTATTGATATATATTATCCAGTGGAACTTAGATTCTTTGTATATGATTTTCATGCAGCATCATCTCCGAGCATTGGTGGGAAACCTACGGTTTAATCGTTAACAGTTTTATGAATTTTGATTTTTTTATTTTTATTGTCAATTATATAACGTCATAGTTAGATTTCTAAAGGTGTTTCAACTTTCAAGTTTATCTAGAACTTATATTCCTTTGTCGGTTGTGACAGGGAATCGTGGGCAATATAAAAGCCTTCATATGTTGCAAGTTATGATTCAGGTTTCGGTTAATAAGGAAACAGAGAGTTTCTCTATTTCCTTGTCTTGAGCAATTCCATGGAATTCTCCACACAAGAAGCAGGTCCATATATTCAGGCCGGGTCTGAGCACATGCCAACAAAGCATGGCCTTGCGCCCCCTTTTTCCATTTTTTAAAGTCCCCAATTTCTAAAAAAAATTTTTATATATATAGCAATTACAAGATTTTACTAAGACTATAAACCTACCAAAGCCTAAGGCAATGACATTATTGACATTATATTAACATGATGGGAAGAAACATATTTATATGGAAACCATTTAATTATAGTAAAACCTTTTTTTTTTCTTTTTCTCTTTTCTGCTTTTGTTCGGACTCTTTTAACTTCTTCTTTTTCTCTGTTACGCTTTCTTCCTCATCTTTATTGCTCTGATTCATTTTTTTTTCTATTGAACATGAAGGGTATTTTTTTCTTTTAATGATAATTTATGTTTATGATCAGATTATAGTTGAAATCGATAAGTAAAATAATTTTATTTGAAAATTTTAGGGAATTCAACAAGGAGAACAAGATGTCAAACTGGATCCGAAAAAAAGGATAATAAGAAAAAAGCGGAAGAATTTTTTAGATCTCAGTCTGGTGCTATGTTGATGTTTGTTAAGAGAACAAAACCCTCCAAAACTGATGATTGTGATAGAGTTGATGATGAGAATCAGGCTGGTTTTGAGAATGATAACAATAAGAAGGCAGAGGAAACTATGAACGACGGGGACAAAGATGAAACTGAAAAGATGTCTGAAGAAGATGATGTTGATTTGAATGAAATCCCAAAAGTTTCTCTTTTAGAGAAGAATACAATGCTTTGCCTTTGGATACTCGTGATCCAGCAAATTGGCAAAAATATTGATCAGAGTCTAAAAGATTCTATGGTAGAAAAAGGTCCTATGGCAAGAGTACACGAAGACTATGTCTTTCCGAAACATCATGTTACTAAGAGACATTTTTCTCATATTCATTACAAACGGGGGATGAAAAATGGAGATAGACAAGATAGGAATTGGCTACTTTATTCAGAAGTATCAGACAAAGTCTATTGCTTTTGTTGTAAGTTGTTCGGTTGAGAACACGATGCTACTCAATTGTCAAGCGTTGGGTTTGATGATTGGAGGAATATCTCGATAAGACTTGGTGAACATGAAATCAGCCACTGTCACATTGTTTGTATGAGTCAATGGATGGAATTAGAATTGAGGTTGCGAAAGAATCAGACCATTAATAAGTGTCTCCAAGAAGAAGTCAACAAAGAAAAAAACCATTCGAGAGAAGTTTTGTTTAGACTATTTGCATTGGTGAAAAATCTTGCAAAATAGAATTTGGCGTTTTGTGGAACTAATGACAAGATTGGTCAAAAGAACAATGGAAATTTTCTGAGCTTTGTTGAAACGTTTTGGGAGTTTGATGCAGTCATGCGGGAGCATGTCAGACGGATTAAACAAGGTGAGATTCACTATCACTATTTAAGCCATAAAATTCAAAATGAGTTGATTTTCATGCTAGGATCAGAGGTCAAACAATTGATCATCAAGAAAATTCAAGAGGCGAAGTATTATTCGGTTATTCTGGATTGTAATCCTGATACGAGTCATAAGGAGCAAATGAGTCTTGTTATCAAATGTGTGGATGTCTCTCTAGCTTCAACACAAGTGAAAAAAAAAAATTGTGACCTTCTTAGAAGTTCAAGTTAAATCTGGAGAAGGACTCTTTGAGTTGCTTTGCGGTACGTTAGTTGATCTCAACTTGAGTATTGATGATGTGAGGGGACAATGGATCTAATCTGAAAGGAAATCACAAAGGAGTACAAAAAAGATTGTTTGATATAAATTCAAGAGTGTTTTATACGCCATGTGGTTGTCGTAGTCTTAATTTGGCACTTTGTGATATGGCCAAATCATCTACCAAAGCAATTTCATTCTTTGGAATCGTCCAACGCATCTACTGGTTTTTTTTCATCATCTTCTACTGGGTGGGAATTATTTAAAGAGATTGTAGGAGGTCTCACACATAAGTCGTTATCAGAGACTGGTTGGGAAAGTCGCGTTGAAAGTGTTCGAGCAATTCGGTTTCAGGCTCGAGAAATAAGAGATACTTTAGACTATTTGGCAGAAAATTGTGATGATCCTAAAGCTCGCAGCGCTGCCGAGGTTCTTGCTACAAGTGAAACACACGGAATTGGAGAGTTTGAGTTCTTATTTAGCATGGTTATTTGGTATGATCTTTTATTTGCCATAAACTCGGTAAGTAAGGCGATGCAGTCGGAGAAAATTGATATCGATGCTGCTCTTGTTCAGTTAAAGAGGTTAGTCTCATATCTCCAAACTTATAGAGAAACTGGTTTTGAAATAGCAAAAGCATAAGCTACAAAAATTGCAGAGTCTATGGATACCGAGCCGATATTTCCTGTGAAAAGAAAGCGCATCATTAAAAGTAAAATGCATTTTGATGAAGAGATGGAGATCAGAAATGATGAAAGTGTGATGCTAAGTGAGGAAGAGAATTTTAAAATTGATTTTTTTTATAGAATCGTGGATCAAGCTACAACATCTCTTCAAGTAAGGTTCGAACAATTCGAAGAATATGAGAAAATGTTTGGATTCTTGTTTGATTTGAGAAAGCTCAGGACAAAAACTTAAGATAGCTTAAAAGCATCATGCATCAACCTCGAAACTTCTCTAAACCATGGTGAGCATTCAGATATTGATGGGAATCATCTATTCCTAGAGATCAATGTTTTAAGAGAAGTTTTACCAAGCGAGATCAAGAAGGTTACTGAAGTGCTAGATTTTTTGAAAATTTTTGAAGGTTGTTATCCAAATACATGGATTGCATATAAAATGATGTTAACAATTCTGGTTTCAGTTGTCTCGGCCGAAAGGAGTTTTTCAAAGTTAAAGTTGATCAAATCTTACTTACAATCCAGTATGTTAGAAGAAAGATTGAATAGTTTGGCTATGTTGTCAATTGACTATCTAAGTTTGATCAATGACTTTGCAGGAAAAAATGCAAGAAGGATAATTTTTCAGAATAGGTAGATTTTATTATCAGTGTCAAACTTTTTTTTGTGTGGAGAATTTGTGTTTTATTTAACTACTTTTGAATATTTAAAGTATTTAAAAGAAAATGCGTCTGATCATGCTTTTGTACTATGAAACAAAGGCCTCTGTTTTTAGGTTCGCTTATGGCCCCCATTTTTTCAGGACCGACCCTGCATATATTGCTTGCTAAAAACAAGGGACAATTGCAGAAATATCATTTTAAGGTGTTTATTTTCAAAAATGTCATTATGGGTTATCCATTTTTAAAAATACTACTAATTAAAGATTTTTAAACCCTAATACAACATAGTTAACCCATATATATAAATGATTTTGAAAAAGTGGCATTTTTTAAAAGATTTTGAAAAAGTGGCATTTTGTGGCATTTCTCAAAAATTCTCAAAAAACATGTATCCCATCGGCACGCGGAAGGAGCACACAGAGCCCGAGTTTTCATATCAGGAACTCGAACCAAATATTAAATATCTGCCTTAGGTGCGAAATTAAAAAAAAATTAAATACTTAAGCAAAACTCTTCAGTTAAAGGATGAAAACTTTAACTTTATAAGTGTTAAGGTAAAAACTAAGTGGTCCTCACCCGGATAACTATTAAAGTAGACAAAACTGATTATAAGGAACACTCTAACGTTAGACCCGCCGCATCATATGCTGCCACCAATACGAAGAATGTCAAACCTAGCGATGCAAAACCGTATTGTCGGCTAGTTGGCACAAGAAGACAAATGTGTTAGGTGAAAAGCAGTCGGTGCAATATATACCATGATATTGTGTTTGGTCTAAGAAAGTGGTACGAATACTTGGTAGTACTAAAGTGATTACTGGGAGGGCTCGGTGAAGTCAGAATATTGATCCCTTTGGGGTGGTGAGGGTTTAATCGACGGGTTATAACCACGAGTGCTAGTACGTAAGCTGGAGTGTGGGTTATAATCCGTCCATAGTGAGACATTGTTTGAATTCATGTAGGTTAGGTGGGCCCGTGATTAAATATGTTGTGTGCGTGTCAAAATTAAGAGGTATCGAATGGACTTGCCTAGTTACCTTATGATGAGAATAATGAGATTAGATAATGAGGAAAAAGAAATGTCACACGATCGATGGACGAGTCATATGGGAGTTGGTGGTAGTAAACAATTAAATTTAGGATTAGATATGTTGCGAGACGAACATGACCGTCCAGACTTTGCATGAAAGGTGATCCGATCAGTGGACCATAGGATGGCACAAGAGGAGAAGACAACATGATATATGGAGGACTTCCCAAAAGTGTTGTGAAATTGGATCCTTAAGTTATAATGTGTATTAGAGATTTGTATTTAAGAAATTTTGGGACAATGAAAGATATAAAAACTTCTAACACTGAGAAAAAAAATCATAATTTTTCGGGTCGGGTGTTTATATAGTTCTCCAGAAAGTTTATGTATCTTAGGGTCTAAATGGTAACCGCAGAATTTTTGCTAAATTACTGTTGAATTGCTGAATTTGCTGAATTACTGTTGATTTCTTGCAGAATTTGCTGAATAATATCAAACTTAAATGGTAACAGCAGAATTTGCTGAATTTGCTGAATTTTTCAAAAAAAAGTAATTATTTTTGAAAAAGTAATTAATTTTAAAAAAGTAATTAATTTTTTTTTCAAACTTAAATGGTTAATTATTATTGACCAATCACAAAAAGATTGCAAAATACTAGTGTTCATTAAATATTTAATAAAGTTAAAAAGTACCTAGTATTGTCAAAGCATCTTACATTTTGAAAAAACCTCTAAAACATCTTATATTTTGAAATATATATCTTGTAATTAGGGCTGGGTCGGATCCAGATCCAAAAATAATAATTAAAAAAAAAACAGAAAAACCAATTTGTAAAAATTATTTACAAAAATTTTGAATGATATTTTAAAAAACAAATATCTTACTATAAAAGAAATTAAAATCACAAACATTTTGCAATTGCCCATTAAACATTTTGCAATTGCCTCTTAAATAAATTAATAGATTGATAAAACAAATTTACATACATAATTTATGATATAATATTTTGCTATTGATTGAATTATTTTTTAGTAAACCTAATTTTTAAAATATTACAATATTATTTTAGAATTGTCAAGCAAATTTAGTAAGATTTAATCACACTACATATATATCTAGGAGACAATTGCAAAAATACCACTTTTAGTTACATTTACAAAAATATCACTATAAATTGTTCATTTGCAAAAATGTCACTAATTATAATTTTTAGAGTCTAAATCTTAAAATTTTAAACCTTCTGTGTGTAAATGGTAATCGCATAATTTCTGCTGAATTGTAGAATTTGCTGAATTTCTGCTAAATTGCAAAATTTGCTGAATTGTAGAATTTGCTGAATTGAAGAATTTACTGAATAGTGGCACTAAATGGTAACATAATTCTGCAAATTCTCCAGATTCAGCAAATTTTGCAAATTATGCAGTTACCATTTAAGTTTAACATATTATTCAGCAAATTTTGCAATTCAGCAAATTCTATAATTCAACAAATTCTGCAATTCAGCAGAAATTCAGCAAATTTTGCAATTCAGCAGAAATTATGCGGTTACCATTTACACCCATAAAATTTAGAATTTTAAGATTTAGACTCTAAAAATTTATAATTAGTGACATTTTTGCAAATGAACAACATATACTGGTATTTTTGCAAATATAACCAAAAATGGTATTTTTGCAATTGTCCTCTAAATATATATGTAGTGTGATTAAATCTTACTAAATTTGCTTGACAATTCTAAAATAATATTGTAATATTTTAAAAATTAGGTTTACTAAAAAATAATTCAATTTTAATAAGTTACTAAAAATATTCTAAAATAAGTTTGTTTTATCAATCTATTAATTTATTTAAGGGGCAACTGCAAAATGCTATTTTTGCTGTGTACATTTGCAAGAATGTCACTTAGGGGTGTTTATTTGCAAAATAGCACTAATTATGGATTTTTAAAGCATAAATCTTAAAATTATATCCTCTAAAAAATGTTTTGACCCCTAAAACTCCTAAAACCCTCGAAACTAAACTCTAATACAACATAGTTAACCCAAACATAAATGATATAATGAAATTTGTTTTCCTTTAAATGACATTTTTACAAATTGGTTTTTCTGTTTTTTAATTATTATTTTTGGATCTGAAACAGATCTAGCTCTAATTACTACTCTATCCATTTCAAAATATAAGATGTTTTGGAGGTTTTTCAAAATGTAAGATGCTTTGACAATACTAGGTACTTTTTAACTTTATTAAATATTTAATGAGCATTAGTATTTTGCAATATTTTTGTGATTGGTCAATAATAATTAACCATTTAAGTTTGAAAAAAAATAATTACTTTTTTAAAATTAATTACTTTTTCAATATTAATTAGTTTTTTAGAAAAATTTAGCAAATTCAGCAAATTCTGCTGTTACCATTTAAGTTTGATATTATTCAGCAAATTTTGCAAGAAATCAACAGTAATTCAGCAAATTCTGCAATTCAACAGTAATTCAGCAAAAATCATGCTGTTACCATTTAAGTTTGATATTATTCAACAAATTTTGCAAGAAATCAACAGTAATTCAGCAAATTCTGCAATTCAACAGTAATTAATCAAAAATTATGCGGTTACCATTTAAACCCAATATGTCAACTTAAATGGTAATTGCAGAATTTGCAGAATTTGTTGAATCTGCTGAATTTGTTGAATTGCGTTACCATTTAAACCCTTAGTCTCGTTCTTAATTTCTCTTGTGAATCGTCCACCATGTGTTATGTCTACTCACCCATCGAACCCATACGCAATTCTACCCTTCAGAACCTCTCCCTCCTTGGACGTCTTTTTTTTGGTATTTATAAGAGAATAACACTTACCTCGGCCTCTAGCTCGACCAAGATTTCTTGTCTAGTCACATTATTTATGCTTTTTGTACAGTGATTACATGTTATTCCTGGATGACGGTAGCTAGATGGGCTAATGTCGAGCTATTTTTTCAAAGGTTTTTCCGGAGCAAAGAGCTATTTTTTCAAAGGTTTTTCCGGAGCAAACCTACTTTGTCACATACACTATATAAGCAAGCTTAGTTTGTTCTCGAGCATGATACACACACGCTTTCTTCTGACGAGGAATCTCTTACTCGAAGTGTAAAATCACTTCAACAGTAACATATAGCATCATATATACGTTATGAATATTCTCAAGCCAAGCTAAAATTGTTCAAAAAAGTGGAGAAACTATAATTATGATCATATACGGCTAACATATACTTGTTTAACAAAATATTTACACCTTAAACATACAGTTTCAAGATCTTACATTATAGGAAGCCATCTAGGAAACAATGGATTTGTAACGGTTCTACTACAATTTTTCACAAATCCTTAAGCAAATGTTAAAAAACTGTATATATCCTAAAACTTAAATCCCTGAATTTTACTTTCTATTACGACGGATTTACAACAATTCGAGAATTTTTTCTTTTAAAAAAAATTGTGATTGATTAGAGAGTAATCGTAACAGTTTCATCAGAAATTAGCAAAGAAATTTAAACGATTTTATAAAGATAGTTTAGGGCCAATTGGTTGCTACGGCGAATACTTTATTCTATTTTTTAAGATGGAATTTGTTGTATATTTGTGGCAAATTTATTACTAAACTAAAAATGTAAAAATTTCACATTGTAAGTTTAGTTAGATGAGTTGGAATGTATATAATAATCAATCCGTCTATGGAGTTCGAGTCCTGGAAAATACAAATTATAATGAAGGCAAAATTTATAAGAAATTTTCAGCGTGGTACAAGTAGAGTTGTCCGGAATCGTCCCGCATATCAAGACTAAAATTGTCTGTCAAATGATAGTCCGTGTAATTATTCTCATAATTTGTAATAATTCATAAATCTAAACGTTTAAAAAAAAAAAAAAATCAACCCGCCTAAAGAGAATGCCGCATGTCGCAAGAAGCACACCGCTGAAAGTACGTCGACTAGAGCAGCCCAACACATTTGTTTAAAATTTATAATTTCTTATTAAAGCCTATTGCGAATTCGTTGTAAATCCTCTTTCTAAATTAAAAAAAAAAAAATCGTTGCAAATCTATCGTTAACTAGCGACGTATTTGTAACAGATAATAACTGACGCCAGTTCGCAGCGAATAATATTTAGACTTGAATGTTTAGCAGCTGGGGGTGTTTTCCAAATTGAACGAGCAAGCCAGAAAACGAAAGAGAGTTTCACAAAAGGACAAAAGGCTTTCCCAGTCAGTGCTCCTTGTTTTTGGCCTTTTTCTCTTTCGGTAGAAAAAGGTCAAACAAAACATCGAACAAGCTGAAAAAAAGACAGCCCAAGTGGCAAGTGTGCATTGTTAGAAAAGAGATGACGTAAGCGAATCTAACTGTCCCAAAACATGATTTTTTTTTTTTATAGCCCGTGATCAAACAAGACCACCCCGTGTGTATGTGTATACATCACCCATCCACCGTATATATATGTATGTATACGTTTTTGCAATTTCAATTTCAATTTCATTCACTTTTGCACTTCCAAGAGATTAAACAAAACAAAGAAGAATGATTGGTTTCGAGATAAGATTACACAGTTTCCTCACATGGGTTGGCCAATTTCCGAGAGACGCTAAAAGTGAAATACAACAGAGCTTGTCTCAACGAACACTATAATCTATAATAAACATTTGTCAGTTCCTGATTAAAAACCTCTTGTAACAGCTCTTCTCTTTTTCTAAATGCTACACAACTCTCTCTTTTGTTTCCCCTAACTCATACTTGTTTTAGCAACATCGAAGAATATAACAAGATCAAAGAAACCAAATGCTCAATGTATGTATACCTCATATTATTCACACCTTCACGTGCTGTTGATCGGGCGTCAGAAATATGGTAAGAGAAGAAAAAGAAAAAAAAGAGTATGCAAAAGGAGGGACCAATCTGTGTAGTTGAACGAAGAGGTTATGACTCAGATTTCAGAGCAAGAGTCACCTACCAAAATCACACGTGAACGCCCCCAATGGCCAATGGGTTTCTTCTACCACCAAAAGCCTACATCTAAATCATTTTCTCACTATATGCCAAGCTTCAAAATGCTCACACACATCCCCATCAATCATCATCATCACCATACACATTCAGCTTTGAATAAACATGATTGAAAAAGACTTGACAGAAACAGAAAAACAAATTCATTAGGCATCTAAACCCTGAAGATATTAGTACAAATGGTGTGAGGTTCAGGTCCCTAAGCTACTTTCAAACTTGTTCTCTAACAACATTATTACTTAAGATTACACTCCTGCTAAGGATTTTGATGTTTCGGTTAGTCTGTTAATTCATCACATTCTTACTTCACACCATATCTTTGGAGCTGCTTCCTCTGAAGTTCATGGACTGACTTGTACCCACTCATAGCGTCCAGTGAGGGGCATGTCATTCACAATGTCAAAGTTGTACCTGAAGATTTGCCAGAAACACGAGTATTCATAGTCTTGCATTGTACAACGGAATGCAACAAAACAAGATAGAAACATGCTTACTTCTCCATGAATATCCTCTGTTTCTGCTGTTCTGCATAGGCAAAGAACTCCTCCAGTTCACTAGTTGTTGGGACCATGCAATCTCGGTCCCTTGTGTAATCTTTGGTTGCTGTACCCATCGACCTCGTGCTAGACCCTGGGGTACCAATGATGTCTAGATCCTCAACAAAGTTACAAGGCGTGCTCTCTGTTGTGCTGAAGATGAAAAATCAGATAAGTAACTCCAATTAGATAATCTCCACGAAGACACTCGATCAAAAATCGAACCAAAACACAACATCAAGAAGAAAAAACGAGACTGGATCTAAGTAAATAACAAAAGCTAGACTATCTTGAGTACAGTGGTCCCATGGGGTATGCAATAAATAACAAAGAGAAGGAAAACCCATTGTCACCTAGTGGGACGGTTGTTTAAAAAAAAAGGGTATACTACACAAAGTGTTGCCCAAGTATGCAAAAACCACTAGGACCCACGAACATTACACCACAGTACTTGCATTACACTTATGAGGAAAGCCCCAATTTCAATAAGATCTTACATATTAAAAGCTCCGGACTTTTATATACCAACTACTATTGTAAAAACGAAAACCAAGTGCTGAAAATTACAGTGAATGCCCCAAGGACCAATTCCTAGAATTGTATCGCTTCCCATGCCATTATTAGCCCATTAACGAGGAGGCTCAAAAAGTAGTATCAACCGCTTAAAAAATAATAGTATGTATGTGATACTGATATTGGAATGCACAAAACGGATCATAGTTTCACCAACTTGGGATAGCCCTAGGAAGCAGAACCAAACTAGTTACAAATATGATATACAAAGAAAATAGCTTTGTGACATTGATAACCTCTGCAATGAGGTACACATGGGACATACATCAATAACTCTCTCTGAAAGATCTAATCTAACACCAAAAGAGACAGATGGTGAGCAATAATAATAAAATCAGTACATCATAAAGAGGTAAAGTCGTAAACAAAATCAAACCAATAAGGGAAGCCTGAGGAAAGAAATAGCATTTACTTTTCTGTTGTACTAATCTAATTCATCCCCCAAAAGAAAAAGAAAAAACTGCTGATTTGGGCAAATCAAGAAAAGTTTCAGAGAAGCCTAACGCTCTTCACATTTGAATACAAATCTTATGTAAAAACCATTCGTATCAAGCCAGAAAATTTGCCCTAGACTCAATCAAACATTCTTGGATAAGACAGAGAACACAAAGCCGCATTGGTAAGAAGAGAAGCTAGGGCACGAACCTGTATCTTGATTCAAAATCGAGGCTGTTCTCTCCAAAAGAAGCTTCTACACGAACCGAACCCGAGGCGGCTGTGCCCGAGTAAACCGAGTCAACGCGAGCCCTGGAGGCAGACTCTTTAGTTCCCGATTTGGGGAATCTAGGCAGCTGCTTGGTTGGTTTCTCGAGACGGCGGCTGCGGAGCTGAAGATAGCAAGAGGAGCCGCCTGGTAGAGCGGAATCATCGTGATTGGCGGCGGGAGAATCGGAGGAGTTAAGCCTCTTCAAGGCTAGGGTTTTAGCGGCTCTCGTACGAACACCCAAAGCTGTTGGCTCAGAGACCTCCATAACGGCGATATCGCCTGTAATCTTAGATTTCTTCATGTATTTGCCCATTCTCCGACTCCAATTCCAGAGTGATTCTGCTTTTCACGAGAGAGAAAATAGGAGGGAAAATGTTGGAGGAAGGAGAAAGAGGAGGGAAGCGGAGAAAAATAATAATAGCCTTTACCAGTTTTGTGGGGTTAAAATATAGAGACTGGAAAAGGAGAAAAAGGTTAAACCTATTATTGTTTTTTTTTTTTGTATTTTAAAACAAATATATATACCAATTCGTATTTCAATTATCAGTTACCAATCCCTCTCTTCTTTGAGGATGGATGAAATTAACCCAAAAGTGGAGCGATGTTCTCTATCCGATTGTTACTTCCCTTGTGCCGATCGGTTATCATCACAACAACGAACCATTTTTTCAAGCTTTCTCTCGATCATCAACGCTTATTGTTCTTGGGAATGGGTTTAGCATCTCAAAATAGATCCAGTCCGAATCCACTCCGCCCCACTAAGAAGGAGATTTCATCATGGAGCAACTAATATTTGGAACTATAGTTTAATAAGACTATATACTAACCAAACCTACATATGGAGGGTGCATCATTAAGATAAAAAGATACACTGATTACAACAGAGAACAAGGGATTTATTGCTTTGAGCTTTCAAGTATTAAGTCTCTAACTCGAAGTTATAGTTTCACAATCGACTTGATCCATCCCACGCCATTCGCTCAATCGAACTGATTGGTCACTCAATCAGTTCGGTTATTGCTCAGTCGACATGATCCATCCCACAGTCAATCCAGCAGTCACTTAACCGACCTCATTCATCGCTCATTCATCTCAACAACTAATATGTGTTATATCTTAGCTTATTGTAATAGCATATCGTCTCCTCTTTTCAATTTATTCTATTTTCCGACGTAAGGGTTTATATAACAAAATCTTCGGATTCTCTATTCTCTTTTGATCCGAACTAAGTTGAGTACAGAGTTCAACAATTGTGAGATAGTTTCTGGTGGTTTTAGTTTTGTTTTCTCTGTTGGTTTTATACACGTTCGGGTAATCTTTTAGTGTCTTTATGGTTTTTATATCAAATTACAATGACACTACTATTAAAAAACCAGCATGAAAACCATTATGCGGGAAACCATTATGTGGGAAACCTCATATTCGTAGAATTGTTGAAAATTGGCAACTCGAATTTTTATTTTTTTCGAAAAAATCAGTTTAGTGGATTCTTGATTGAAGAGCATTTATACAACAGAGAAAATTGGAGTTTTGGAGTTTCACCATATTAGTGATAGCCAAAAATGAAGATTGCATAAGTTCAAAGACGAATATGATAATGTAGCAAAATAACAGAGTTGATATTTTGTTAACAAGCAAGGCTTTTCATAAAAACATCATCAAAATCTATTCTCTCTGTCTCTCAAAACTTTCATTATTTATTTGATTGTTTTTTATTTTAATTTTGGTTTCTACTAGGACTCACCCCCCCCCCCCCCCCCCCCCGTTTAACGAAAAATGATCCAACAAAAAAAATTTAACACGTTCTATGTGATTTTATGACTAAAAGAGAAAAGGTAAAAACTGAAAAACATGATTTTTAAAAATATTTTAGAATATTAAAAATTGGTGATAAATGAAAAAAAATAGGAAAAAGAAACACGATCCTCAAAATATATTTTAGAGTTTTTATTTAAATAAAGAAAAAAATTATGAGACTCAAAAACAATTTTTGACATTTTTATCAACATTATGCTTTGAGTGAATTTTAAAATTCATAAATAAAAAAAAATTTCAACGAAACAAATATATAGAGTTATTAAAACAAAAATCTATAGCGGTTTTCTGTGAAAGATGCAATCTATGATATGTTGATACTATAAAACGGTTTTTTTTAAAAACACGATTCTTGTAAATAACCATAAAACATTTTTTTCAAAAAGGCGCAATCCTTGGAAATAACTATAAAGCGGTTAAGTTAAAAAGATGTATCCATTGGAAATAACCATAAAGCGATTATATTAAATAAAATGCAATCCTATAACATATAAAATAATAATAAGATAGCTCAAACAGTTTTTTCGGAAAAAAACTATAAATACTTAACCTCTAAAAAACACAACTCTTCCAAATAACTATAAAGAATTTTATTGAGAATTAAACCGATCGAAGATTATACTAATAACCATAAAACGGTTATTTTTTTAAGGATACAACCCTTTTAAAAAGATCAATACTTTTGAATGATTTTAAAATAATAGAATGATATTTTTTTATTATTGGTTATGCTTTCAATGAATTTAAAATTAGTAACCATAATAAAATGTTCAACGAAAAAATATGTAGAGTTAAAAACATTAATATATAGGTCAAATTGTTTTTCAAAAAGACGTAATTCTTGAAAATAACCAAAAAGCGATTATATCGAGAGGACGTAAGTTTTGAAAATAACCATAAAGTGGTTATTTTCGAAAACATGCAACTATATATCGAATAGACGCAATTCTATGAAATAACCATAAAACAGTTATATCGAAAAATGCAACTCATAAAAATAAACCATAAAGGAATTATATTGAAAAAATGCAACTCGGGGATCGCAGACGGGTGGATCGGGGATCCGAAGCAATAATTGGTATCATAATTCGGAGGAGGAGGCGAAGGTAGCAAGACTAATCTATGCCCAAAATGAGTTATGGGCGAAAGGTGAAGCTAAGTATAGAGAGTCCGAACAGGTTGAAAAGGAACCAATGGTTGGCCAGAGGGAGCAGCCGGAAAATCGGCAAACCGTGACCGGCGAAGTTCGTGCCACTGGGAGTAGGAGAACTGACATGGTCGGGAAAGTTTTGGAGGGAGGCGCCGAAGTGACTAGACATGGCGGTACGGAACTAAAGCAGGCGACGGGGTTACGGAGAAGGCAGGGGCCGCCGGAAACGGTGAACTCCAGTACAGGGCATCCGACAGATACAGGGTCTCCGAGGAAGAAGGATCGTCCGCTGTCCACTGGGCTTCCGGCGATTGGGTCACAGGAAGGAGAGGTTGGGCTAAGGGTTCCGGCCCACAGAAGTTTGGAAATTGAGAAGAAGGCCCAAGGGGCAAGTGTGAATGGCAAGGGAGAAAGGTTTGGGCCTCAGTGGGTCAAAGCCCAGGTGGGTTCTGCTATGGGGCTTGAAACCCAGCTTGCTACCACGGAGATTATATTCCCACTCAAAGAGTTTGTCGCGGAGGCCCGTCCAACAAAAAATGGGCCTCGGGGAGGGCCCAGATTTCTGGATAAGAAACCCAGGAGAATTGAAAAACGTATTGGCAAAGCTTTAGCTGTTAAAAAGAAGATTGAACATAGCCCTTTCCGGGGCTGCCGTATCCACAAGCACGCGTCTTTAACGAAGGAAGACCCAGATAAGGGAGACTCCATTTTGGATTGTGTTGCTTTCCCGTCCTCCACGAATACGGGCCCTCATGGGGAGAAAATTTCGAGGAACATGGAAGATCCGGTGGTTAAAGGGAAACCACCAGCAGACGCATAGATGATCCTCAGCTGGAACTGTCAAGGAGCGGGTAGCTTTTTGGCAGTTCGAAGATTTCGGGAGTTCCGTAAGAAAATTTTCCCGGGGAGGGGATCCTCTTTCTTATGGAGACTAAACGCGATCAACTTTTTCTTCAAGATATGCAGTCTGAGTTTGAGTATGATTTCCTTTTTACTGTTGACCCATGTGGTCTTAGTGGTGGTTTAGCACTTTTGGCTAAGTCTGAATTTCAGATTCAAGTTTTATTTTCCAATAAAAATATTATCGATGTATTGGCCACAATTCATGGTAATAAAGTATTTCTATCTTTTGTTTATGGAGAACCTGTTATTTCTAAACGTGCGGATGTATGGGAACGGTTGACACGCATTAGCACTACACGTACGGGCCCATGGTTTATGACAGGAGATTTCAACGAAATTACGGGCCATCACGAGAAAACAGGCGGGAGGCGGAGGCCAGACAACTCTTTTTTGGAATTTAATTTAATGCGCCAAAGTTGTGGGATGATCGATTTTCCATACTTGGGGAATTGTCTCTCGTGTGTCGGGCGACGGGGCAAACAGGTGATCCGGTGTCGCCTTGACCGAGCAATGGGCAATGAGGAGTGGTATGAGGTTTTTTCTCATACCCAAATAGATTACCTTCGATTCTGGGGTTCGGACCACCGTCCAGTGCTCACACGTATCAATTCTAGGCGTATGGTAGGTTCTCAGAATTTCCGGTTTGACAAAAGGTGGCTCTCCAAACCTAACTTTGAACAGATCGTCCAAGAGGGGTGGTCTATGACCCAAAACGGGCGTATGCCAGAGGTCGGAGAACGTATCGCAAACTGCCGCAGGGCGATTTCACGATGGAGGCAACAAGACCGGTGCCCCACATCAGAAGCAATCGAGGAGTTGAAGAGGCGACTGGAAGAAGCACAGAGTAGGGATTCGTCCCCTTTTGAGGAGATTGTTTCCCTTCAAGACCAACTACAAACTGCTTTACTGGGAGAGGAACTTTTCTGGCAATAAAAAAGCCGTCAACTTTGGTATCAGGTCGGCGACCAAAATACCAAATATTTCCAAGCTTCCACAAAACAACGTAGGGCGCGTAATAGGATTACGGGTATCCTACAGGAGTAAGGGGAGTGGACAGAAAAGGATAAGGCGATTGAGGCAACGGCCGTGGACTATTTCCAGGACATTTTCTCCTCCTCGCCGATCTCTGATCTGGAGTCATCTCTCGAGCATCTGAGTGTGTCAGTTACGGCAGAGATGAATACATCGCTAACCCAGGCGGTATCAGCATCAGAGGTGAAGGCGGCAGTTTTTTCAATACATCCTGAGAAGGCACCAGGACCAGACGGGATGACCGCTCTTTTTTACCAGAAGTTTTGGCATATTATCGGACCTCAGGTGGTTACCATGGTACAAGGTTTTTTTGATACAGGCTCTCTCGATCCCAAATGCAACGAGGTGAATATATGCTTAATTCCTAAATCGGAAAGACCTCGGATGATGAAGGAGTTCGTCCGATAAGTCTGTGTAACGTCAGTTATAAGATTATCTCGAAAGTGCTCTGCAAGCGGATCAAGAAATTCCTACCAACGATAATTTCGGAAATCCAATCTGCTTTTCTGACAGGGAGACAGATCACAGACAATATTCTCTTGGCACATGAAGTTTATCATGCCCTGCAAACCAATAAAATTGGAAAACGAGAAGGGATGGCAATCAAAACGGATATGAGTAAGGCATATGACAGAGTGGAATGGCGCTTTCTGGCAGCTTTAATGCAAAAAATGGGTTTTGAAGATAAATGGATCTCCTGGATCATGACATGCGTTAACTCGGTAACATACCGAGTCATGTTAAACGGCAACCCAAAAGGGGGGATTACTCCGACCAGGGGATTACGCCAAGGGGACCCACTATCGCCATATCTATTCATACTATGCACGGAAGTGCTGATTACTAATCTTCGGAGAGCTGAATCCTTAGGGCGCATCTCTAGAATTAGGGTAGCACCCTCGTCCCCAACTGTTTCACATCTCCTTTTTGCAGATGATAGTCTGTTTTTCTACAAAGCTACGACACAACAGTG
The DNA here is from genome assembly GCA_964056655.1 of Arabis hirsuta. NCBI lineage: Eukaryota > Viridiplantae > Streptophyta > Magnoliopsida > Brassicales > Brassicaceae > Arabis > Arabis hirsuta. Next base: position 19,974,783 of record OZ053299.1, on the reverse strand, counting down.
TGATTGTATTCTGGATGTCCTTCGTATATACGGAAATGTTTCAGGCCAATGTGTCAATTTTGATAAGTCAGCGATCACCTTTGGCAAGGATGTGCCCGAGGATCTCCGGGAGGAACTAAAGCTTAAACTCAAAATACCCACTGAAGGTGGTGCCGGCAAATACTTAGGTATACCGGAACAGTTACAAGGATCTAAAGCGGAGGTTTTTGCCTATGTCCAAGACAGACTGCATCAACGGGTTAACGGCTGGTCAGCCAAATTCCTCTCTAGAGGAGGCAAGGAGGTTATGATAAAATCGGTCGCACAGGCTCTCCCGACATATGTGATGTCTAGCTTTTTACTACCCAAGTGCGTCCACCAAAAATTGGCGAGTGCAATAGCAGATTTCTGGTGGCGGAATACTCAAAACTCAAAACTCAAAACTCAAAAGGGATACACTGGATTGCATGGCAAAAATTGTGTCTCCCAAAACATGCAGGAGGTATTGGTTTCAAGTCTTTCGCAGAGTTCAACTAGGCTTTATTGGCCAAAAAACTCTGGCGACTTCACCATTACCCCCACTCCCTGGTGGCGCGAGTTCTCAAAGGAAAATACTTCAGATACTCGCACCCTTTTCAGGCCAAAAAAGCATCACGCCCATCCTATGGTTGGCGAAGCTTATGGAGTGCAAAACCCTTAATCGACCACGGTATGCGGCGAACCATAGGCAATGGGGCTAGAACGTGGGTTTGGACAGATAACTGGATCCCGGATAAAGCCCCTCGCCCGACAAAGGGCGTACAACACAGAGGTCCGGGCCCAGTGCAGAATATGAACCTGAGGGTTATCGACTTAATTGACGTAGACTCCAACACTTGGAACGACAAAGCATTGGAACACCATATTGAACCGACGGATATCCCGATGATTAAATCCCTGATCCCATCACGAATTGGTACTGCGGATGGATACTGTTGGCATTATACTACCTCTGGTATATATACTGTACGATCAGGGTATGAAGTGGCACGGGAAAATCTAAAAGATGACATTCGTTTTGTAACCCAACTCCCGTCCCTCAATCCACTAAAGACCTTGGTGTGGAAAGCGGCTACGACAAATAAAATCAGGCACTTCCTCTGGCAAGCACTCTCCGGAGCGGTAGCAGTCAATGAACGCCTAGCGTACCGACACCTCCAACAGGATCGGAACTGCTCGAAGTGTGGAGATGAGGAAGAGACTATTAACCATGTCCCCTGTTTACGTGCCCCACGGCTAGGTAATCCTGGGCTCTGTCACATATCCCGCACATCATTACGATTTTCCCAACGGACAACCTGTGGGGTAATTTTGACTACCTGCTATCCAGAATACCCAACCGGCCTGAAGTTGAAGGCTATGTACGATGCTATCCTTGGATATTATGGTACCTCTGGAAAGCACGTAATGATAAAGTGTTTAAGAACCTGGACCATTCACCACCAGATATCATTGAGCTTGCTACGAAGGAGGCTGCAGCCTGGTTCTTAGCCAATGAGAAAACAGTAACAGAAATGACTGAAGTACAGCGGCTGTTGACCCCGGAATTAACAAGGGCCATCTTTACCTGTTTTATCGATGGATCATGGAAAGAGGGCGAACACACAAGTGGACTTGGATGGACACTTCAACTACAGGATAGGGAGATGGATCTACTAGGCCTACGAGGGGTGAACCGAGGATTTTTTCCCCTGCACACAGAACTACTTAGCCTAATATGGGCCCTTCAGAGCCTGCGCAGGAAAAGAAGGTTTTGTACGCTGTTCGCCACAGACTCCCAAGAACTAGCTGCAATGATACGTGACCTAGACAACTGGCCGCGGTTTCGAACCGAAATGGAAGAATACAAGGCACTCAGACCGTGGTTCCCTGACTTTACTTTACAGTATTGCCCCAGAGAACGAAATGGACGGGCTGACTTACTGGCCCGGACCGCTCGGCTTCAAAAACTAGTTTTCTCTTATGTTAACATGTGTACTCCACATTGGTTCCCCGATACGTCTGTGTTTGGGTAATCAAGAAGGTATACGTCTCGTGACAAAAAAGAAAATGCAACTTCTAAAATAACCGTACAATGGTTATTTTGGAAATGACACAACCAAAATATGAGATTTGGTTGCTAAAATGATATTATAAGTGGATGTATTTTCACATGATCATACTTATGATATCGATAGTTAAAGTGAAGAATTGCACTATTGATACAGTGATATTATTATCTACACCATTTATAAACATATTTTTTACACTGGAAATCTATCTCTTATATATTAATTGGAGAGTGATTTTTTGAAAAAAACTTATGTGTCTTCACCAAAATCATTTTCCAACTTTTAATGCGACATGACATTGTAAAAAATATGACATGGCATTCTCTGTCCATTCTCTCTAATTTATTTAGCTCAAACTCAATACAAAATTTAGTCCAAACTTAAGCAAAAAAATCGGCCAAAATCAATTATTAGCCCAATTTCATAAGCACAATAAAACCTAGCAAATAATCTTTACTATGTAAGGGATACATCACGGCCAAAAAAATTTTGATATCAATTCAATCGACTGATTTTCACGGCCTCTAAAGAATTTTTTCCGGGGTATCATTGTCTTCTAATAATTTTTTTTTTTTTTTGTAGTTTTGGCTTCTTTTTAATATGTACAGGATAACCCAAATAATTTCTAAAAAGACAATGTTCAAATATGATGATGTAGAGTGGTGTAACCAAATTCGCTTTATCACGTACCTCTTCAAATACATTAATAAGGGAAAAGATCTCTTATATATTAATTGGAGAGTGATTTGTGAGAAGATGCTTATGTGTCATCTCTACAATCACTCTCACCAAAACAATTTTGAAATGGTTTGTAAAAATTGTGACATGACAATTTTGAATCAATAATAAAATTTTCTACAACTAGATTTGTAATTACTACCATGAATAAATCAAAAGAGTTTTTATTCAATATATTATATTGTAATAATAAAATTATAGAATATTTTATAGAATATATATTCTTTTTGAAAATAATAATAAAAATTCACCAAATTTTTAGAAGAGATTTTGATATGTTTGTGAAAAAAACTTTCCAAGTTTATAACAACAAATATAATTATTCTTTTGAAATATTTTTTTAACGCAAAACAATTTGAAAATAATAAAATATTTTTTAATTCGAAAGCAACAATTCTTTTTTAATCTATGTTATGTTTGATTTATAAAACTTATTATTATATATTTTAATGTTTTAAAATATTAAATAATTTATTTTTATTCTAAATTCTACTTAAGATATCCGACAAAACTAAATTTAACATATTTTTTTAACTCTAATGTATTAAATTATTATACATTTTGATTTGACACATTTATATATATAAAATTATTAAATGAAAAACTAAATTTCTGAAATTCATATTATTAATAAAAACTATATTATTGACCAAAAAAATTAACAATAAAAGAATCAACAACAATATCTATAATAAAACTCAAAACAACTACATATTCTCCATTTTTAAAGACTAAAATTAAAAATAAAATTATATAAATAATTTATCCGCGTGTACGCGGGATAATGACCTAGTTAGACTAATAATTGATTAGTGATTGATTTTTTTTATATCAAACAAGGCAATAAACACTTAAAAAACGATACAATTTTGTTTTTAGACAAATGAATTATGTTAGTAATAAATATTTTTCTTCCACACGCATTTCACGGATTGGATCCATAGCTTTTCGTCTAACAAGTATAACAGTTTATGGAATTGTAGGCCATTTAAATTGATTCATTTGAAATTCGGCATATTTAAATCGTCCAATGCATGTAAAGAATATAATTGATAATCAAATCGTTTGTGGGTGCCTTTTCATCTTTGTATTTGTAACAATGTTAACGTGACTTCAATATTTCGATGTATAAAACACAAAAACAGTTTTCAAATATAAAAAATCAACTTTTCCATAGAAAATTGTTAAATCTAAAAACTCACTACAAGTACCACCTATTTCCGAGAAAAATAGAGTTGGAAATTTCATTAGTTTTTATATCTAAAACTTCCCATAAAATCTGCATAAGAAATCCAAATTTTTTTACACAAATCCATAACTTTTGGAATTTCATCAATAGTAAAAAGACCAATACTTTTGAATAATTCTAAAATAATAGAATAGCTTTTTTGATTTTGTTATCCTTTAAATGAATTAAAAAGTTAGTAGTCGTGATTAACAAAATGTTCATCACAAAAAGAGTTAACACACCTATAGATAGGTAAAACGGTTTTTTACGAAAAGATGCAATCCTTGAAAAAACTATTAAACGGTTAATTATTTCGAAGAGCCAAAAATCTTCACAAAACGGTTATTTTGAAAAGACGCAACCTTTGACAAAACGGTTATTTTGGAAAGACGCAACCCTTGACAAAACGGTTATAATAAATAAACGCAACTATTGACAAAACGATTATATCAAAAAGACGTAATTTTTCGGAAATAACCACCAAATATTTTTTTATGAAAAGTCACAACTTAAAAATATTGATTTTTTAAAAGATTGCTATTATATATAGATATAACTTAATTGATTATGGTATGCAGCGCACCATAGGTAACGGGGCTCGAACGTGGGTTTGGAACGATAAGTGGATACCTGATAAGGTCTCCCGCCCAGCAAAGGGTGTACAACGGGGAGCTCCGGGTTTTTCACCGAACCTGAACCTGAGGGTTATCGACTTGATTGATGAAGCTACCCACACTTGGAATGTCCATGCACTACAACAACATATCGCCTCGCAGGATATCCCGATAATCATGTCCCTGATCCCATCCCGAATGGGTACATCAGATGGATACTGTTGGCATTTCACTAACTCTGGCAAGTACACAGTACGGTCAGGGTATGAAGTGGCCCGGGAAAATATAGAGGAGGACGTCCAGTTTGTAACACAACTCCCGTCCCTGAACTCACTGAAGGCAATAGTGTGGAAAGCGGCAACTACGAATAAAATTCGGCACTTTCTATGGCAAGCTCTCTCGGGAACGGGTAGCGGTTAATGAGCGCTTGGCGTTTCAACATCTCCAACAGGACCGTTTTTGTGCGAAGTGTGGAAATATGGAAGAAACTATTAACCATGTCCTTTTTACGTGCCCTCCGGCTAGGCAATGCTGAGCGCTGTCACAAATCTCGGACAACATTTTGTCTTTCCCGTCTGATAATCTTTGGTGCAATTTTGATTATCTTCTATCCAGGATACCTAACCGAGAAGAGGTTGAGGAATATGTGAGATGTTACCCTTGGATAATCTGGTATCTCTGGAAAGCACCTAACGATAAAGTGTTTAGGAACCTGGATCAGTCACCTCCAGATATTCTAGACCTTGCCAGAAAGAAGGCTGCGGCCTGGTTTCTAGCAAATGAGAAGGCAACAAATGAGATAAGTATAGCACAGCCACCTACTGCTCCGGTGCTGCTACTGGCCATCTTTACATGCTTTCTTGATGGATCCTGGAAGGAGGGAGACCACACGAGTGGGCTGGGCTGGACACTTCAAGTGCAAGATGGGGAGATTGATCTTCTAGGACTACGAGGAGTACACAGGGGGATCTCCCCCTACACACAGAGTTGCTTAGTCTATTATGAGCCATTCAGAGTCTGCGCAGGAAAAGACGGTTTTTTGCGTTGTTTGCCACGGGTTTCCAGGAGTTAGTTGCAATGATACGAGAACCAGACAACTGGCCACGTTTCAGAACCGAATTGGTGGAATACAAGGTAATACGAGCGGGGTTCCCTGACTTTATTTTACAGTATTGCCCCAGGGAACGGAATGAAAAGGCTGACATATTGGCCTGGACCGCTCGACATCGAAACTTAGTGTTCTTTTATGTTAGCACGTCTACTCCACATTGGTTTCCAGATACAAATGTGCTTGAATAATCAAAGAGTTAAATGTTCTCTGATAAAAAAAAATTATATATAGATATAAATAAATAAAAAAGATGTTAAACAGTAGAATTTGGGTTTGATTTTCCACCCCTAATTAGAAGAGTTTTTTACGAAAAAACGAGTTTCTCTCTCTCTCTCTGGCGACGATTCCAAAGACAAACACAACCGTCTCTTCCTCTTGACAAACACCGGCCGGCGCCGTCGGTCATCTTCTTCCTTTGCACATTTTGTTTGTAATTAGTTTTTTCTTCTTAAATAAAAGCCAAATTGATGATTTTGAAATTTCAGTTTCGAGATCTGTTTCTTTTTCTCTCACTACGGGAGAATTGTTCTCCGACCATAACCCGGCAAGAGTCTAGGAGGTTTTTGTGTTGGCTTCAATCCACTCGGGATTTGTCCGATTTGTCCGGTTCAATTTCATCGCCAAATTGTTTGTGATTCTGAATTGAATCTCTCCAATTTGAGAAAAGGTTTTCAAAGACGGATTTGGGATCCATGAATAAACGATTTGGGTGATATAGCTTGTCCGTTAAGAAGAAAATGGTTATGGACAAATCGAGAGAGAGAAGCGAAGATGATTTGACTCTTTTACTTCCATCTAATCTCAAAGAGACGGTATTTTCGGTTTTTTCTCTCGATCATCCGAAGTCAACATGTACTCCAAGTTAAGCACTAAAATCCCTTGCCAGAATTATCAAGTATTCTGATTTCAACGAGACAAGGTTCAGTTCATCATCAACAACATCTGAATTACTCTTATTATTCAATGTAGTGTTAAGTTCATTTTGGAGTTTCATCGGAAAGCAACAAAAAGTTTATGGAGGAGGGACATAACAGATTTCATCTGTTAGCCTATATGACTTCCGAAAGGAAAGCTTAGTTACTCTCCACTCCATCGAAATTGTTTCAATTTCCCGTATTTGTGTTAACGGTTGTATTGAGAATGTTGTACCTTGCAAACTCCTTATGATTGTCAATATATTTGATTAAAAAAAAAAAAAAAAGATGTTAAACAGTTATCAAAACTACACTGTTTGATCATTTTTGAAAAACCAAACGTCTACAAACAAAAAAAATTGAATTCAATCTTAAGACAAGAAGGAAAGTGTGCATGAACGCACTTTTCGAATAAATATACTCTACCATGGTAGTCTGACTCGGACGTCGTTGAGTCTTCTAGAGGAAAACCATTGCTAGCCCTTCCGAAGACTTTATTGATGATGCTATTTGTGCATGTCCAGATACGCCTTGGAGGATCAATGTAGTCGTCTCCCCGAAGACAACAACTACGAAATATGCGTCTCTCATACCCGATGCTGAGAAGGCTATTCCTATAAGGTTTCCCAAGGTTTGTTGCATGAAAGCTATGATTCTCTTACGAAGGATCCAAAATCCAACCCGAACAATTAGAAATCATGAAAGCAAGAAGAAGCGGCGACTTTGTTATGGAGATCAAGTGGTATTCGTCTAGGACTTCTAAAATTTCATGATTGATTTCGTAAACCATACTTGAAAACCTTCTCCTAATATTTATCTAGACCGTTTCATTGTAGAACACAGAAGAAGAACTGCAAAACCAAAAAAATTATGAAAGTTTTTTCGGAATGGCCTTCAGACATAGAGAACTGCAAAACCAACGCCGTCGGAGTAAACATTGTAGGATATTAAACCTTAAAAAGGTATGGAATCAAGCTAATGTTTTTTCATAACATTTCACGTGGGAGGAGCACTTGACCGCCCAGGTCCGAGCAGCTTTTGTGGTGCAGGTTCGAGAGTAATCATAAATTTACGTGGAAGCAAAAGTGAGAAACGAACCCGGAAGAGAAGCCAATAGGCCTACGACAACACGTTTGGGAGGGCTTGATACAGTTTTGGATGATGCCCAAGAACCGACTGAGCCGGCGAGATGGGAAGGGATACGCGACTCAAAATGGTGGGCCGAAAACGATCGAAGCCCGATACCGAACTATGGTAAGATTTAAATTTTTATATATGTGTTATTTTTAAATTATAATTCAAATACTACTAGCATATGCTTTTTTGTCTTTTGCATATAATCGCTAATAATGGTGTGCCACCGCATTATGGGGTCTTATTGAGGGACATGCACACGAACAAACACGAACAAAAAGACCAAGCTTGTTCAAGGTGGCTGATGAGATCCTCGCTGAGACCGAGGAAGCACGCCAAATTCAGCTATCTCAAGCTAGGTCAAACGCGAAAAACTTATCCCGCAACGAGATGAACCGTATCGTGTTGAGTGTAAGTATTCGATTTATTTCTGTTTTTCTTACATTTTTAGTATATGTTTAACGAAACAAATAACTCTTTCTCTTTTGTAGCTTGTCCCAACCAAAAAAAGTCGTAAGTTTGGGATTGGTCGACTTCCAAATCGAGACGAAGCGACCTCTTCTTCTATGTCTTACGGCTTTTGCTCATTTTGTGGATGAAATTGAGAGGTTGAACCAGCGAGGAACGAACGGAGTGAGAGAAGAAAGAAAAAGAAAATGAAGTAGTTTTGGCGCGGATGAAGGCATTTCTCAAGAAGGAACATCCGGGAGAATTTTAAATGCGTTTTCTGTTTTCTTATTTTCAAAACAATTTTTTCATTAATGTTTTAGACAAATTCTAATTTTAATATTATAATTAAAATAACATTTCATTATTATAATTTTTTAATTTCTATAATAATTTTAAAATTAAAATTAAATAGCCGTAATAGTTTTATTATTAATATAATATTGCACCGATTCTGTTGGATTTCCATTGGATATTGTATCGTCGAATGCCCGTTGGTAGCTTTCCGACAAACTCTATTATCGGTTTGCCGTTGGTTTTTCCAACAACTACAAAGCGTCAGTAATATGTCGTTATGTTCGACGAAATAATTTTGTCAGTAATCCATTAGAAATTCAGACAGATAGTCGGTGGATTGCGTTTTTCCAATGACACGGATCCAACAACTTAAGTGCGTTGATTTTCTGTTGGGAATGGTTGTTTCCGACGGATATCTAACGGGTTTGCTCGTCAGTTATGCCGGGTTTTTTTGTAGTGCTAAACTATAATAAGTTACTTTACCGTTGGGAATGACTGTTTCCGACGGATATCTAACAGTTTTTGCTCGTCAGTTATACTGTGTTTTCTTGTAGTGCTAAACTATAATAAGTTACTAAATGTAGTTATAACTTCAACGGATTACTGATGACAATGATCTTGCATCTCTGATTAGAGTTTTCATGAAAGAGAAGATCGTACTCTAATTTGCAGAAGACATGAAAATACTCTCTTTTGCAGGAGAAGAAAAACAGAAGCATCAAGGGCAGTGCCAATGTTGTCAAAACTAGATGCAAAATCATATTTGACCAACTTATCACTAACCCAACAAGAATCATCAAAAGGACACCAAAAAATGAGGTCGATGGAAAAATATACCATCACAGTTGTAAGATTTCACTTCCACCGGAGAGATTGTCTAATCCCAGTGAAGATGAGCCCGACTGATCTACCGATCAAGGTGACAAGAAAAAAGGATATGATGCTACTCACTTTATCCAACACCACTCTGATAATTGGCATCCCAATGTCTGATAACTCTAGAAACAAACTGAAGTAGTACCTCCTGTACACACATACAACACCTTTTTATGTGAATTCTCATGGATTTCTTGGTTTTGCGATCGAGGTCAAAGAAGAGAGGTTTACCATCCCGATAGAGCCTTAAGCTCCTTGGTTCGTTTAACGGGCAATGAGAAATCGTTGATTATGGAATATCGTAAGGGAGATGATGAGGCAGCTTTAGATTTTCCCGGTGTGAGCTTTCTCCACCAACTAAGGCTTTCTGTATCATCACCACCATCAAGGTTGTTGATAACCTGAGTTTGAAGAATGTAGAGGTCAAAGCGATCCTCATACATCGACACAACTGCTTCCATGTTCTGATGCAACCACTGGTATAGAGCTACCTATAACCAAGTAAAAATGAGATCTTTGTCCATGAGAGATGAAATGTAAAGTGGAACTCAACACAACTGAAGTGGGTTCTTTACCTCGTTACGTAGTTTTTGGAGTGCTCGACTAGAAAGGTTACAGATACAGATATCTAATCCACCACTATTCATTTCGTTTGAAAATTTGCTATCTACAGAAATGAGCTCTAGATAGATGCTAGCAACACCATCTGCTAAAGTTATCATGAAGTCTTCCAAAATGGCAACTCCGTGAGTACGAAACAAGCTAAGGTCGTAGCAGGAAGCTTTCCCGGTATATCCAAATTTATGGAAATATAAGAATTCTGCAAACAGATCTTCCTTGCCTGATTTTCTTATTTTATCAAAAACAGCGTCCTTTTCATTTAGCATTTTGAGAAGCAAAGGAGTAATAGCCTGCACATCACGGGATAAATTCTGGAGCTCATTTCTAAATCTGGTATTCAAATAATGAAAGAAACAAAATAGAAAGCAGTTTTGCAGTCACTAAATGCTATATAATATCGACGTACCTTGTCCGAATCAGTGTTTTCTGCACACAATTCCCTTTTTAGCCAAGCCGTGCATGCTCCTTGATATGCTTCGCGGACAATATCAGTAAAACTAACCATCCACTCATCCAAATTGATTGTGTTAGAGATCTTATTTGTCTGCAAAGCAAATACAATAGTTGCTCAGCAAGTATGGAGAAACACAGCAAACTTATGTCTTGAATGTTACTAAGGGTAGAGAAGAAGAGATCTAACTACTAGAGCAGAAGGGGACAAAAAAAATGAGCCAGTAAGTGCTTGCCACAGGTAATTTTACTCAAATCCTCTTACCTCAAACTCAAAGATTTTTTTACATTGCAACATTGTGACATAAACTGGTATCTATTTTTGATGCAACTACTTGACTCAAAGTGCACATGCTACGTTTTTGTTGATACTCTATTTTTGGTAATGATGATATGCCCCTGAACTAGAAGTCATCAAAACCTCATGAAAACAAATATGCTCAAAATGAAATACTGGAGAAAGCAGGTACAAGCTGACCTCTTCTTCGAGTTTCTGAAAACATGACCAGAGTAAGTAAAACTGGGGGCCCTCAGATATCGCATACAAACTCAGTGGGGGCTTCCCTTGGGACTGTTTGGCTTTGAGGACTCTGCTTCCAAGTGTGCTATCACGCTTGATGGCATCTAAGGAATCTAAAAGCTTTGCTTTCACCACATCCCATACAGACTTCAAATCACCCTCAAAATCTGTCTCCCTACAGTCCATGAATAGAAGAAAGGGGCTGTGTGAATACAAAAAAGTTTGCTTTAAAGGTTACCTTACAGCTACACTGCACGGTGACGTGAAATGGGATAGAGACCTCATTCTCATTTAGAATCTTTCAAATGACTACTCTTACCTACCAGAAGATTCTGAAGTCAAAACATCTGGAGTCTCCTCAACAGTGTTGTTTCTGGTGGAGTAACTGGGATTTTGAACAGGAATCACTCCAGCCATATATGTAAGTAATATACTGGCCACCAGGAGAAGTTGGTCACTGATAGGGACCCAGCCGGAACCATCAAAATCTGCCAGCGATGCGAAGCAAGTACACTTACAAGAAGGATGATGTGCTCCAAGATTCAAGGGAGTAGAAACATAAAGGTTTTGAGCTTTGCCTGAAGGTTTCCATGTGATGTTGCAACTCCCAAAAGGCTTCCTAGAAAAGGCATTTACTTTGAAACCCACCCTTTCGTATACAAGAGAGAGCTTTGTGGTTAGCTAAAGAAAAGAGATTGAGTTGGAACCTTTGGGCAATCTTGACATGAGGAATCCTGGAGTGAAGGTGGTGCGTACGCAGCTGAATGCACAATGATGGAGACACAAGATGTCCAACCATTGGTAAGAACTTAGAACTCAAGGACTAAAACATGATGCCTAATCTCGTGAGGAGATCCCCAAGCCCAATTTCTACAACACCAGAAGCAGAAACAAAACAAAATTAAATTCCAGAACCTAATTGCAACAGGGCTTGTGTGGGGTTTGTATCTAGTCTAGGACATTGAAATTGAGGTCAAACTAGTAGAATCTAGCTTCTTCAGATTAACACATTGACAATCAAAAGAAAACATTATTGGCGTGAAGAAGTAGGAAACAAACCTCAAATAATCACGAGGCGCGAGAGAGGAGAAAGCTGGGTTTCTGATAGGCAAGGAGCAAGAGGAAGACGAATTGAGAGAAGAAGCGGATTGGGGTTGTGCGTACCTCAAAAGAGTTTCTTTCGTCGTTACCCAACGACAGAGACAAAACGAGAACGATATGTGTCACTGTGTTTTTTATATTATCAACATTTCATTGTAAGACATTAAAAATGGGGTGGTGGAGCAGTTGGCTACCACGTAGGTCTCATAGCTATCTGTATAATCCTGAGGTCGAGAGTTCGAACTCTCTCACCTCAAATTTTCTTTTGTTTCTTATTATAAGTCAGGTTCATTCACGCTGGTGTCTGATATATCTTCCTTCTAAGGTAAGAAGAGCATAGAACAAATATCAAACTCAGTGCAAAACCAACAGATCGATTTAGAGCCTAGCAAGCATGAGTGTGATGTTTTAAGGGTTTACTTAATTTTTGTAGGTTATGAGCCAACTTATACAAATAAGCTGATTTTTTCATAAGCAACATGTCAAGTATAGTAAAGTTTGTTCATTTTTTTTTGCTAAAAATGTAAATATTTCATTGAAATGAAAAAGTTTAGGTTTATATTATAAACCTAGGTTATGATCTCACGGCAAAAAAGATAAAAACATGGAACCATATTTCTTTAAAATTTTCAGTCCGACAATTTCAACACAAGCACAAAAGCTAGTGGTGTTCGCCGAAGTGATGACGATCAAACTTGTTCCTCCTAAAACTGTAAGTCGAGATGAAGAAGCACCAGCAATTGTTAGATCGAAAATGACAATACCTGCGACGTTAGAAGTCTTTCCATGGAAGTCCAAAAAGAGTTGTCAATGGCTAAGAACTCAAACTCTTGATCACAAGCTTCTATCGCGCTTGTGAGAGCGACAAGAATCACGAATCCATGAACTAACCCAAAAAAGAGACCTCCCTAACCGAGTAAGAGATTATTGCAAGTTCACCCTACCAAGACCATTGGCTAGTACAGAGCTAAACCGATTAGATACAACAATGAAAGCCACTTGGCCTTACTAGCTCCTCTAGAGCAACAAGCAACCAAAGACAATTCCAACGCAAAGCCACGCAAACGACAGCTATAAAACACCAATCTTAGCAAGACACAAGAACACCAGGCCTAGACCACAACCAAATCTACTTGATCTATAGAGATGTAAACCCAAACAAACACATAAAGTTTGTTCATGTAAGGTCAGTAATATAAAGTGAGGAGAAATTATGTGCACTGACCGCGGGTCTATAAATATATACCATCGGCATGTTGGATATTGCGGATTGTGATTCATTTTTAATAAAGTTTTGGCTTTGCTTCTTGGTGCGTCAGCCTAACTCATATTAAAGGTTTAATTAAACTCGATATATATATTTTAAGTAGTATATTTTGAGTTTAAAATAGGAATTTGGGAAATATTTTTTTCTTTTTTGGTTCAGAATATGGGGAAAGGTTTAAAAAGAGTTTTGATGTTTTAGATTCTGCACTTGAATGTTAATTGACAAATTGATTGTGAATTGTTTGTATTAGAGAATCGTCATTTTTAGCATTTCGAGTGATTTTAGAATCGTCATTTTTAGCATTTCGAGTGACTGTGAATATCAAACCATGTGTTATTGGATCATGAATTTATAAAATTCTATTAAGATCTATTGTTATTAAACTAGTGATTTGGAAAAATATCTTCAAATCCATTGTTATTGTAAACATACAATTAAAAGATTTTTTTTTAATGATTTCAAAGGATTTAAGAGGGATTTGAGAGGATTTCTTTGTTAAAAATACAAAGAGCCAAATCTCATGATTTTAGGGGGGATTGTAAAGAATTTTATATTAAATTTTTTTAAATAACACAAAATCACTAAAATCATCTCATATCTCATTAAAACTCAAATTTCTTAAATTGTCAGATTGAATACACCTCCTAGTCAATGGTGCCTAAAATTTTGTAAAGAGAATGGTGTGTAAGTGGAGAAAGCAGTTTTGACCAAGTCAAGGTAGGAATATGAGGCTAAATTGCATCGTTCATGTAAGGATCAAGAACAGAATCCAATGAATCATGTTGATGACAAGGATGGAATTTGCAAGTTGTGTGGTAAGTGTGAACTTATGTATTGGGGAGTATGTTGGATGAGTATAGGAACATGTTTCGGGTGTGGTTGTCAAAGTCACTTGCAAAATGATTGTCTCACCTAGAGATGACGACCATGTATTAGGATAATTGATGCGATCCAAGTGTATTTCAGGTGCGGTGTCATTGAACACTTCGCATCCTACCTTTTACGATTATTAATATGATCCATTGATATATTACTGTTAGATCTAATTTTTTATGCGGATTTATGTTTTGAATAGTAGTTTTAATATGTTTCTAATAATTTGGAATATTAGATTATTTTTAGGTTAACTTAGGGGTGGGCATAATTCCCGTTCCGTCCTGACCTTCCTGTTTCGTCTGATTCTCGGTTCCAAATTCCCGCTATCAATTTCTGTTTGGGAATGGGACGTGACGGAAACGGGAATTCTTGAAGTTCCATTTGTCCCGAAGTATATATTTACTTATATAAAAATCATATATATGAAAGAAGAATGAGCCCTCTCCATCTATGCGACATGTGGCGGCTTATGTGATTGACACATGTCTACTAAAAAGTTGTCTTTTGCGCTTTTCAAACGTAACCCCTGAATAGCCTTTACGACCATTTACTCTCCAAAGCTTTGATTTGAATTTCCCGTTCTTTTATTGTCTATACAGCTTCCGTTGGAATTAACGATGATAAAATATCAATCCAAAATTTTGGCTAAAACTTCTCTTAAAAAAACTTTCTCTCGCCAGACGTTGCAGCACTGGAGGCCACCCCAGAGATTTCGCGCCACATTTGGTTTGTTCGACGCAGACGGTTCTTAACTTTGTCAAGGAGAACAACGACAGGAAATAATGGTGTGTTTGTACAACCTGAAATTAATTTGACAGAAGTAGCACGGAGAACTCTCATGAAGAATTTGAATGGAATCGTTGCTCCTATGATAAAGAAAAAATGTTCTCCCCGATGAAGCCTAAGAAATCCGCAGCGTATCATTAATCAAGTTTTCTCGACTCTAGGTTTGTTCAATTAAGGGTAATCAAATACCTTATATATGCAGATTTAATTCGTAGTGTATGGTCCTTTGTACGGGTGTTTGTGACACGAATTTTTTGGCCGTTGTGACAAGTAAGAATGTACTGGTAAAGACAAAATCATGCTTGAGAAGTGTGGCCAATGGTTTGATGATCTTACGCTATGATGCTATGTTATGTAAATCTCATTGGGAAAAATCAACTTCGAGCTCGTATTATCTAGAAATATATCTTTTATTATAACTCGAAGTCTTGGTTCGGTTATGTAAGCCATTATAAAATCTCTTGGTTGAAAGACTCTTATCGTGTCATGGGTTTGTACAATGGTTGTTTGTGAGTTGAAACATGGATATGAGTACTATTGATCTACATTGATTTCAATTCAAAAGTCTTTCGATCCAAAATAAAGATGTCATTGTTCCAATTTTGATGGACACACAAATCTCCTTACAGTTGATAGATCTTAGAAACAATAAACAAATTTTATTTATATGTTTATATATATGCAAACTCACTTGGTCAACATGCAATAGGATTATATCTTATTTTACTTTCCTCTCAACCATGTTATGTGTATAGATTTTTTATGCACATTTGAATGAGATCCCATTTTTAATGGAGAATGCAGACAAACGCCAACTATCATGTATGAACACGATCTCAGTTTATATGGTCTTTGCTTGTAAATGGTCTTCGAAGTTGGGTTGTTTGTTCTCATTTCAATGGAATCAATTCGAACCTTTCAAGACACAAGTTTATAAAGATGCTTATGGTCACGTAGATGTTCATACGCATGGGTAATTCCTGCTTAGCCCATTCGTCACATGATTTTAAGAAGACAAATTTAAACACAATTCTTGCCTTCTAGTTACATGATCTTTCGCATACATATTTTTGTTGATTTTTTTTATAATAATTTTTGGTAAATATTACACGAAAAACTTCAACCACAGTTTTTTCTCCCAAATCTTACACCACAAATTTACACACCACAATTTTTAGAATTTTAATCGAAAAAACCTGCGCGTATGCGCGAGTATTGGCCTAGTATATTATTATATTTTAATTTGTCTTATATAAAGTTGTAAACACGATTATAAATCCCTTTCAAACCTCGACACCTACGTTAGCCTGTTGATATTTGAGATTTGAGAGTGATGGTCTAATTAGACTTTATTTTTATTTTTTTTGATTTTACTGTGATTTTAATTTATTCAACTGCATTTTGTTAGTACCATAGATTTAAAGTTTGAATGTTATTTTGATTTGTTGAATTTTTATAATTCTAATTTATTTCATTTCATTTTGTTATTATCATAAGTTTTTGCTTTTCTCAGAATATGATGGACGTGATTTAGATTTTGATATTTTCTGTTCGTTATGTTTTTTTCAAGAATTTTCTTTTCGTTCCTGTTCTGTTCCGTATCGTTCTTGTCACATCCCAAAGTATATATAGAACATAAATGAGACGAATATTTTGATTCCCAAATTTATGTCCATTCCCGTTCCCGAAAATTTTCGTTCCGAATTTCCGTTTGCCACCCCTAGGTTGTTAACTAGACCCAAAAAAGAAAAATAACAAATCGAAATATTGGACAGCTCCAAATGCCTAACGACAGCCAAAAAGCCGGATTGGAACTTATTTCCAACCCGAATCGGTTTAAACCGAATCCTAATCGACCGGAGCCTATCAACGACTGACGTCAGCCGTAAAGCAGTAACAAAAAAAAAAGAGTCACCGACAGAACATTGTTATTGATGTATATACAAAAGTTACTAAAGAGAACAAGAGAGCACATATTTTCCAACCCATCAAACTAACCAGGAAAGCTATGATACACAAGAAGCTCAAAATCATATAATTAACAAACTAATTGATTTCTAAAAGAAGAGATCTGTTCGAAGATTGGCAGTCTCTTAGATTTAAAACTAGTGTCCGTAATCTGTTCAAGGCCAAGAACAAAGTCATCGTCTAATATATTTCCCAAGACATCCTCCATCTCAGCATCTCGCCTACGCGGCAGTGAAGCCTCTAACTCACTCAGGAGCTCATCGGCTCGTTGCCTTGTTCTACAATCATCTGCACCCAAGACCCTAGACTCAAGAACATCGTCAAGAACCGCTCTTCCCTCCTCAAACCTGCCTTGTTTGATAAGGCACATCGCGAGGTTGCACGACTTGTTAGCATCGGGCTCCACCATTTGGGCTTTTCTGTACACTGCTTCTGCGGACAAGTACTTGGCTTGTTGCATATATGCCCACCCCAAGTTCCCCTGTAAAATAATTCCCATTAAATTGAAGGAACACAACGATAAAATATACACAAATCGAGTTGGAGCACTAATTACCAGTAATCTCGAGATTTCTTGTTGAACGGTCACTTGAAACTTTTTGCCGTGGGAGCGAGCGGTCTTGGTAGGTTTACCGTTGAAAGCCTCTCCTTGATAGATCTGTCTTAGTTTCCTCTTCAACAACTCAACTTGCTCCTCCATTCTCCCACATTTCTATTCATTGTCAGAAATTACGCCGTGTGAGTGTTATAATAACATCATATTATTATTGTTCTACAATCCGATGATTTCAAACCAAAATCCAGATTACTCTATCGAGACTAATCTTTCGAGACTGCAGTATCTATGTGAATTCCACAAGGGTCAATGAAATGATCTATGGCCTAGCTAGATCCACATAGCGATGACCAATAGACTATCATTTTAGGACGATAGCCACTAAAACTACAGATTATATTAGAGGGCAATGAAATAAATATATGTATGGTTATAGTAAGACCTTGTATAAGTCGATAAGGACATTATCGAGGGAATCTTGGGAGTTCTTGGAACATCGAGGACGGAAGGATTTGATAGCTTCAATAGCTTCTTCGGAACGGTCAAGTTGTTTCATTACAACAGCCATGTCCTTGAGAGCACTGTCTACTCTGTCTCCGGTGTTAATGGCTTTCCAAAACCATACTATTGCCATTTCCGGGTTCTTCTCTATCAACTGCAATTAACAGTAATTCAAACTCTCAGTGATTTAATAACCTTACTTGACCATTTTCATTTGGAAATATATTCATGTATTTGAGAGCAAGTGTGAGATGATAGGCCAATATAAAATGTAAAGAAAAATATAATTTTATTTTGGACGTAAAGACTTTTTGCATTATTCTCAGGAAAAGTAAACGCGAACATTAATGCGAAAATCCGGACCATTCGGTGCAACTAGTGACTCCCAGACGCACACCGCAACATCTAAAGTCTAACTGATTCATATTTTCTTTCTTTTTTACTTTACTGTTTACTCGGCAAAAAAAAAAAACTTTAAGAAATGAAATAAGTCTGAACAGTAGGTTGAGATTATATTTCTGATTTTTTTTTTTTCAATCGCTAAAATTCATTGACGCAACATTAATACTTTTCTCACAAAAATAAAGGGTAACATGATAAATAAGCTTATTATACTTCATAGTATTTGCCAAAATGACTTGGCGACGTATTTTATTGAGCGTGTTTTTAATAATTAACATGAATTTCACCTGCTTTTTATATAGAAGATATTATTTTATTTTATTAATGACGCACTATTAGTATATTTGAAATTCACGCTAAATAGCATGAATAATTTGGATTTTCTCCTGGGATAATATAATTTTGCGTAATATTTACAAACAACATTTACATAAATAAATGGTGTATTTTAATATCACGTATTAAATAAAGGTGCTATTAGGTAA
Source organism: Arabis hirsuta (assembly GCA_964056655.1). Classification (NCBI taxonomy): domain Eukaryota; kingdom Viridiplantae; phylum Streptophyta; class Magnoliopsida; order Brassicales; family Brassicaceae; genus Arabis; species Arabis hirsuta. The sequence continues at coordinate 19,955,822 of OZ053299.1, read as the reverse complement.
AATAGCGTGAGATAAAATAACATGGTAACTGAAAACAAACAAAAAACAGTAATATCCATATTATTTTTGAAAAACTACACACAACTTATCAATTTCATTAGTATCAAAGTCAAGAAAAATTAAGTGATACTGAGGACAGCAACTAACATATGAAAGAATATGCAATCTTGTAAACTTTGATTCAGAAACCAAAATAAAAAAGAAAAACTCAAAGAAGAATCTGGACCTGGGCATGTTTGGCTTTGACATAGGGAGTATCTCCACAAGGAACTTTATGAATCACATGAAACAATTCATCATCTTTCATCAGATTGCTTCTTGTTGTTGAGTTTGTATTATTATTATAACTGTTTTTGGTCTTCTTCAAGCTTCTCTCCATCTCTTTTTTTTCTCTCTCTCTCTCTCTCTTGAATAATTTAAGAGTAGATGTCTATTGAGAGGCTGGGAGAGACAAACTCTGCACTAAATCTTATATATGCCTACGTTTCTTACTCTAACAAATGAATTGGGACGACATTTCGTCTTTGTTCGTTGAGCAGCCACGTCACCTGGAGACTTCTTACCACGTCTAGTTGAACGAGCAAAACGTGTCTTTTCACCATTGCTTTGTCTCTTTCTACATTTTTGGTGTGTTAATTTAACCGCCAAATGACTTTACAGTTTCGTTGCATATTTATTAATTGTTGCGGTGTACAATAGTACCTATCAATTGTGGCGGTTCAGTCAAGTACCTTAGCTTAACTCGGTAACAGCTAGAAAGCTTACCGATTTACCTTATGATAACACTGTCTTTACATTCTTTATTACCAAGATCCAGACTGAGACAGTATTCTTGTCGGCCTCTTCCAATAATCTATCGGAGTCTTTTATTTGTTTTACGGTAGTCACTTTTTATTATGTGACGTGAAAATGTGTTTTGTAAACCAGTGGTGGTCCTGGGTATAAGTCATAGAATAGAAGCATGTGATTTCGGTCCTGTTTAAAATATGTAATTGTTCGGTTATATATATATTTTTTTTATCAAAATCCCTAGTAGTTCAGTTGGTGAAAGTTTAATGATAGGTTCAAAGAGGTGCCAAAATCTTCTTGTCTTACTACCATTTTTTTTTCAAAAAAATTAACTTAAAAGCTCATAAACATTTTCTTTGCTTTCGGCCCAAAATATTTTAGGGTGTTTTAGAGACGGACCTGATTGTAACCATGATAATACATATCAATTTTATACGTTACTAGATCACCATACATGTTTAATTAATACAAGATGATATTCTATATCACATGTATGAACAAAAAAATCGGACTCTAAGATTTGTACTTTAATCAAATATTAAATCAGACACAAAAATCGAAAGAGTTTCTTCTTCTAAATCTAAAATTTAGAGTTTTTGGCAGTCTCCTCTTCTTTCGAAGTTAAAACTTAGCTTGTATGTCCATAAATATTTTTTTCTTTGGCCCCAAAATGTTTTAGGATGTTTCAGGATCAGGCCTGTTTATAACCATATGATACCACCGGTCAATTTTATAGTTTACTAGATCATCATACATGTTTAATTAATACAAGATGATATTTTATATCACATGTATGAACAAAAAGTTGGACTCTAAAATTTGTATTTTAATCAAATATTAAATATCAAAAAAATCGAGAGAGCTTCTTCTTCTAGATATAGATTTAGAGCTTTAGCAGTCTCCTCCTCTGCGTACGTTAATCTCAACCCCTTTTTGACACATTTTTCGTCAGCCTGAGACTGGAAACTGAGATTTTTTAATTGTTTTGTAGTTGTAGGGACCAAACCTTAGATTTTTTTATTACACGAGGTTGTTGTTTGTTGCTTTCTCTTACCACAATAAGTATGATCTGATCTTACCTCGAATTAAAGTTTTTGCTTTTGTGAAATCCCGTCCTGCAGTTTGCATATTCCATTCTTTGATTTTTGGTGCTATGAAATTCTCCTTGCTATTGTCATTTTAAATTTGCTTTGTGACATGTTAAAATAAATATTTTTGATATTGTCATTTTTCCAGTAAATTTGCTTTGTTTGGGCATATATTGCCTTGATTTCTCCGTTTTGAGGCATGTTTGTCTTCTAATGTTTTCATATCTTTTGAATGATCTTGTTTCGTTGAGTATTGTGTCAAAGTTTACATATGCATCGATTCATATCCGTTTTAAAGGCTCAACAAGTCATTGTACCTCTGTGTTTATAGTCAAATTCTTAATATCTGTCTTATCTCACATTTTAAATCTCGTGCATTCGATCACTGAATGTGTTCTTTAATTTTCAAGGCGTCAACTAACATTTTAGCAACAATGGTGTTGAGCTCCTCTACGATTTTAGTTATTTAAGCGTTTGGCTTGCATCTATCTTTCTTCTTTATGTTTATGTTTTGCTTGCATCTATCTTTCTTCTTTATGTTTATGTTTTGCTTCTGTAACAATGTTCTAGTTGGCCTAGATGGCCATGTTTTCATGTTATGTAAACATTTTTTCTTTAATGGAGTAGCTAATCTATGAATATATTGTTTGACCAACAAAAAACCAAACAGAAAATCAGATGCAATAATGGACAACCCATTTCTTCTCTTTTGCGAGACAGATATTTATAAATTATACTTGTTTGTGTAAAATTTTAACAATTAAGAATTTAGAACTGTTTATTAATTAAATTTTTTTTTTCTATACATGATAAAAGATCAAGGGTGAATTACAAAAATGATAATATATAAAAAAAATAAGAAAGTAACAAAATTAGCATATGTGGTAAAAGATCAACCATTAGATTTAGGTGAAATAGTTAATTTCCCAAGAAAATAATAAAATATTAAATGGTTTTGTAGTACCAGATTTGTGTCGGAGGTGAAAACAAACAAAAGGAAATAAAGAGATTTCAGCTAGAAAAAAAGGTGTTTTCATAAATACTAATGTTTGGCAACCTTCCACTTGTACGACAATTGTGATGTTGAATATTTGACTTGATTCGATTTACAATAACAATTTGGTAAGAACCTAGACATTAAATCGTTTTGAAAACATGACTGAGAACATAAAAGTTACTTAAAAATTTACTTAGACATTCTGTCATCTACAATATATATCAAACACAATAAAACCAAAAGAAATCAATTAAAAGGATGAAGACGACGCTGGCGATGGACGACGCTGGCCATGGACAACGCGGGCGATGGAGGTGACGCGGTGATGGAGGTGACGTCATCGACAGATCGATGCGGTGAAGTCACGATTTGGAAGTGAAATAAGAAAACAAAAATCGTAACGATATCTGTAATAGTTTTAACAAATAAAAGGTAAAACTGTAATTGTCAAATTGTGTACTCCTTTCCTCGGGGTAAACGATTCCGACGAAGTTCAGTTGTGTTTTACAAACAACTAATGACATGCTACAAGTTTGTGAACCGCGTCGCTTGGAAATCACGTTGCCATTCACGGTGATACTCCGATTGGTGTCACCACACCGCTCCCAAACCGCATTACCATTCTGTGCCTATGTTTGATGACATTCACGTCAGTGCAATTTTCAAGAACAGATGGAACTCGTTGTTCTATTTCCATAAAAGAATCAAGAAAAGGTTTCTGTGGGCTTTTGTTGTGTTTACCCTATTTATTTTCTTAGTTATGGCCTCCATTATTCGCCTATGAAGTTCTTGGTCGATAGTACCTTTTCTAGACTGAGTTTTGTCTTTCTCAACTTTGCTCTAACTTTTTTCGTCAAATCCTCGACTTAATGAAGTTGGCATTTAACTCTACATTCTCTTTTTAAGTGAGGGATCTCTTCCTCTAGGTTGTGTGAAAAATTTATTGTCGTCCTACTACGATATCCTTTGTCGCTCAAACCAATCGGCTAATAATCTCGGGGTTGCTTAATTTGAATAGAAAATGACCATTCAATTTTTTTAATTTTTTTTGCATTTTTCAACTTTTTCATTCTGGACGACAACTTTTGACAAGTCGCTTTCTGCCCGGTTTCTAAATATTTTGAATAGATCCAAGATCTACGTATCAAACTACGATTGCTTAATACATGGTAACTGAAATTTATCCTCAACAACTACAAAATTGTTTACACTTTTTCTAATGATAATTAGATTTTTTAACTTTTTTTACTAATCTTTAGATTCATGTTTTCATTTTTCAATATTCTCTTAGTTTCTTACTCTATGCTACTTTAGTTTTGTTCTAAAAAAAAATCAGACAATTCATGTACAATCGTATTACTATGATTAGTTGAAATATTATTTAAAAGAAGTCAGAGAGTTCATCAGCGGTGACTGTAACACCCCTGATCATGCAGTAGAAACTTGCCGCATGAGGGTGCTACCACCAACACTCGAGAACGGTCGAACTTAGTTCCAAAAACGAATTAAGCAGCCCGGTCCAACTATTCAAGAGCGTCCATCCTCTCTGAAATGATCCAAGGTTTGCCAACCCGAATCAAAAAAGATGGTTGGTTCAGTCCGGACTAGATCTAGCATCATTATCACTTGATAATATTTTCGTAAAACACTTGTTTTATACTTAGTTATTTTTAGAAGGAAAACCGTCTTAAAAACTTTATACATATTTTCGGATCCGAGGTTCAAATGCTACATAATAAAAACTTAGTATTTTACAAGACCACCAAAATCACCTAAGTCTGATGATCCTATCGTCCAATGCAGCCCACTAAAGGTTCCCGACTAAGGTTACCTGCAACAAATAGAGTGGGGATGAATAATCTAAATTACTCAGAGAGTTAGGATCTCCTATACAGTCAAGTAAATAATCCAACCCATTTCCCCCAAAGGATCAAGCAGCAAGCATACAATCAATCAATACAAACATTCCGATCAAGGCAATCACTTGGACTCAACAATATGTAGAGATCTATATGAATAAAAATCCGGGTTCAATCTCATCATTAAGGTCTTGCAGTCCCATCTTCCATTCCCGGGCAACCCTTGGAATCGCAGCCACAAAAGCATACGATATCCCAGTTCCCCCCACTTGAACTAATGCATCGTCATGCATGCACGACCAAAGGAGCTACCCTAGTAACATCCGTGCTTACGTGGTTAGCCCATAGCACATTCAATGCCTTAACCACGTCTTTTCGGGAACATCAAATTGCCACTCATCAGTTTATTCATATGCATGATTCAACAACAACATACTATCCTTCTCAACACGAAATGCATCCCTCATACATTTCCACAGTTTGTTCTATACTTAACCATCAAATAACGTAGTCATGCATGTAATTTCACAACATAAGCCTTCATCAAGTAAACAAGTAAGGCAATGACTTAAATAAACCAGCAAGCAACGGTGAACCACTTAAGCTGATACAAGCCGCATTTTAATCAAGAACATGTAGGAGTGACAAGTACAAACTGCCTAGATCATCACACGCAAGGCAGAACAATCGTCATCGCAATGAGACTAAGTCGCTAACAAGTACAGAACGACAATCAATTACACAACAAGCCACACATATCCATGAATGCAATTTATACAGCCCTACGCAGTAGATCTAGCATAATTCATCAACGACCAACTAAACTAGAACCATGCATGCACCATTAAGCAACCTAGGCGATAGATTTAAAATGCAAGGTAGATTGGGAGATAATTTAAACATCAAGCTCTACCAAATGAATGCATGCATCAAAACGCAGATTCTAAAATGGATCGAGCATGCAAATAGAAACTACGAGTCTTCGACTCATCAACACTCTAATCTCAACTCACAGAGATTCAATGCGGATGATTGAACTTAACGGCGCAACGAACTTCTCCTTAGTCCTTGAACTCGACGAATCTGAATCTAGGGCAAGGATCTAACTCAGATTATCGAAGAAAAACAGATATGGGGTAAGGAAATGATCGGAAAACACGAAGTCTTACTGGAATATCGCTACCCTTAGCTATCCACGACCGAATCTAAAAGATAGAAAATCTCTAGACTTATTCTAGAGAGATTTTGACAGAGCTTTGTTGAGAGAAAACGAGAATGGGTTGAGAAATGAGGGTGATGGGTCCTATTTTTAGGAAAAATCCTGTTATTCTCGACCAGATAGCTATCCAGCGCATGACGGACACGTGGTAGACTGATTATATCATCCAACTTGATCCAAAAGCTACCCAACGCTTGACTGCCATGTGGCAGACAAGTATGCTACCCAATCTTGACCACACGCGACCCAGTCTCGGTCCAGACGCTACCCAGTGCATGATGGACACGTGGCATACCGTTCATGCGACCCAACCATTGCCCAATATCCCGGTCACACGCTACCTGCGTCTATCAAAATTCACCGTGACTCGACTGCCTTACCCACGACACAAGCATCTCGACCTACGACGCAATTATCTTAACTCGCAACGTGTACTGATCCGAGTCATATCATCTCGCGGCACAACTGCCTTACCGCGACACGAGTGTCTCGACCCGATTTCAATTTTATTCTACCCCACTGATTTTTCTTCGATCAAGGATCATTTCTTGACTTCATAATACTTTTTCATGAATAATGACTTTGGTTCTCGACACTTGGTTCTGTTCGAGCATTGGTACCAAATGATCACGATGATGGAGTTGCGACCAACTCAATTCTCTTGTGGTCTATTCATCTTAGGTGCTTATTACTTGATCCATATCATTCCCTTTATCAAGCCTAAGGAATTACCGGCTTGACTCAAGGTCAAAGCTCCTTGCCGCTACAGCTTAGACCAGAGTTTGAACAAGCCATTCCATTGGCTACCGCATCGGTCCTTAGAGATTTCTTCAATAAGATTTCCTTTCTATGTCTTTGATGACTGTTCTAAGTTCTTTGGCCACGTTCCTCAATATTTTTATGAGCGGCCTTCCTTAGCCCTTATTAGGGTCATTACATTCTCTCCCGTTTAAAAGAATTCGTCCCAAATTCTCTTAGGCTCAAAGACTTTTACGGACCCATTCACTCTAGTCCTCCTTAATTATGCATTACTTGGTTTCTTTCTCTTCCACTTGGCTTGACATACTTTCCTCCTTTGACGTACAGTGCTTGCTTTGAGCAACTTATCTACCTCATCGAAGTCGAAACTTCACCTGGCCAATATGCCACCGTTCACCATTATGTTCTCCCATGGAACTTGCTACCACTATGGTTATGACGTCACCTTGATTAGTCCTCATCTGTTGAAGTATTAGACGTTTCCGCCGTTGTTGCTCAACACCCAACCTTGATATCTACTACAAAACATCCCCATCTTTGGTCATTCCTTTGACTAGACAAGTCTTCCACTCAATCTTCACCGTCCTTGGTGCAAGTCTTTACGTCTTGCGCCACTTAAACTTTCACTCAGCCACTTTGCCTTAAACCTCTACCGCATTTCCTCTACTGTTGCTAACCATTCCACTAGCTTTGCTCTCCTTCTTATGTTGCCATATTCCTTTCCATAGTCTTCCCGACTTACACTATTGGGTTTACTTCCCCATCTGTTTACATCCAAATAGCTTCTCAAAATTGATCATACATAATTGATTTTTCCTTCTCAATGATTCTACATCTAACCAACCTTCCAATCTTGCCAATGGCGAATACTTGGGCGCTTACGTTGGTGGTTGGAGTGAGAATAAATAGGAGGGATTCTTAAACTATTTGGAGCGAAACTTCTCAACACTTAGGCTTTAGACCCGATACTTCTCAAGCCTAATTCTAGATTTCGAGTTGCACCTTAATGTTTCAAAAATTCCAATTTTCTTATCCTAGAAAATGACTCAACTCATTCTATCATTAAGGCCAAAATGAAATAACCATTACCACTTAACCTTCCCGGTTCCCACGATTTCCTTCACAAGAACCAACTTAATACCCCTTTAGCGCTAAAGCTAGATCACGAGTGCCCCAAGCTCAATCCACCATTCAACTTAGTTCTCAACATGCATCAAGTCTATAATTCATGCTTTAAGAAAATCAGAAAATGCACTTGTTAATCAACGTGATGCTAGAAAATAATCACATCATATACATATCTAACCTTAGACATTCATCTAGCAATAAAATATAAGACATTCATTAAGATAGTAAAGTACTACATTCCTCATAAATAAGTTCAAATTTAAATCCAAAATAACATATTGTTTTGCGAGGCACATCCATCCCGCATAATACAACATCATCTCAGAACCATACATATAAAACGGGTTCCATCCATAGCCGAAATCATAAATAATACTTAAAAAAATTTTCACTCAATCAAAGAGAAGGTTAGAACCCACACATACCTTGCTCGATGCTACACTAGGGCGATGGGGTTCGAGGGTTTCTACACCTAGAACATAACCTATCCCCTAAGGTTGGCTGTCTTGAACATTGACCGCTTGTCGGGCGGGTTAATGGCGCATTGGTAATTGGAGTCCTCAAGTCGGGATGAGTAGTCAGGCATAAGGTGGCGAAGTGGCCAGGGGCTCAACCAGTATAGCATGTGACATACCTTGGCGCAGATGCAGAGTGTATGTGTTGTGCTGCATAAGCATAAGTCTGGGTCCTATGACCATGCTGCCCACAGATTCGACACACAGAAACAAAGGATAAAGATGACCCGGAACCGTACAAGTAGTTCTTCTCCCTTGGCGTTGAGTAATATTGATCATATCATGTCGGTCCAAACAGCCCAACACTTGACCCTCCCCGAGATACTTACCTTCCATATTGCCTTGCGGTATACATCTGAGTTGCGGGGTTTGAGAATCCAGATTCTCTCCACATTGGCCTGAGTGTCTCTGAACTCGTCCCACTTGCATACTCCGTGATCCTAACTCGCTCAGTTCTTTGCCATGCTCCGCTGCCTTGATAAACCCATCGCATAGTCCATACTCGCATCCTGACTCGCGATAAGTGCTCTAATTCACATACTATCTCTTCCTGTTGTTGCATTCCATACACTGAGTCCCTGTCCAATTGGAGTTGTAGAAGATGCGGCTGGCGCATTCTACTGACTACCGAATAGCAAAGGATCCATATTCTAGTATGCATCCCAATACTGGTTCAAGCTAAACGGCGTCTCCGAGTATCCCTCATAATGACGATGTGTTGGGTCTTGAGTGAGCGAAGGTGGGTTTTGGCTTTGAAGCGAAGGCGGGTTCTGGCTAGGAAGCGAAGGCGGGTTTTGGCTAGGAAGCGAAGGCATTGGGATCCCAAATTCTAACGGAGCCGGACTGTCTGTCCTCTCCAACGACATCAGACTATCTGATGAAATCTCAATGATAGAAGGCGAATTTAGTGCCGAGACATGCACTAGCGATGGCTCAGGAGTGTACATCAGATAGTCTTCCTCATGTGCCTCTTCTGACTCTGCTTCCATACCTTCCTCATGCTCATCGTGATACACATTCTGACCATGGTGCATTGGTGGGGACTCTGGGTCCCCTAGTACCACAGGCTCAAACGGCACGAAATCACGGTTCACAACACCAGACTGACTAGCCTCCCTTGAACTATTAGACTCTTCCATCATAATATCAGCCAACTCATCCGACAACTCCTCACTGTCCGACGGATCCACTACCATAGGCCATTGCCCACCCTTTATAACTTTCATCGACGACATCCTGTTCTTGATCCAATCAAAAAGGTAAGTTCCTAAAAAAGTTCCCTCTACTTAATGTATTGTACAAATCAGACAATGGTATTCTTGCGACTTTTAATTTGAAAATCATTGAAAAAAACGCAATTGTTACGCATGCTAAAAACCATGCTCTGATACCACCTAAGTATGGGTTGTAACACACCTGATCATGCGGTAGAAACTTGTCGCATGAGGGTGCTACCACCAACACTCGAGAACAGTCAGACCTAGTTCCAAAATGAATTAAGCAGCCCAGTCCAACTATTCAGGAGTGTCCATCCCCTCTTAAATGATCCAAGGCTTGCCAACCCGAATCAAGACAGACGGTTGGTTCGGTTCGGACTAGATCTAGCATCATTATCACTTGATTATATTTTCGTAATGCACTTGTTTTATACTTAGTTATTTTTAGAAGGAAAACTGTCTTAAAAACCTTATACATATTTTCGGATCCGAGGTTCAAATGTTACATAATAAAAACTTAGCATTTTATAAGACCACCAAAATCACCTAAGCCTGATGATCCTATCATCCAATGCAGCTCACTAAAGGTTCCCGACTAAGGTTACCTGCAACAAGTAAAGTGGGGATGAGTAATATAAAATACTCAGTGAGACAAGATCTCCTATGCGGTCAAGTAAACAATCCCACCCATTTCCCCCAAATGATCAAGTCGCAAGTAGACAATCAATCAATACAAACATTCGATAAAGGCAATCATGAAGACTCAATAATATGCAATGATATATAAATGCAAATCCGGTTTCAATCCCATCATTAAGGCCTTACAGCCATGTCGTCCATTCTCGGGCAACCTTTGGAATCGCAGCCACAAAAACACACGATATCTCAGTTCCCCCCCCCCATTGGAACTCATGCACCGTCATGCATGCACGGCCATGTGAGCTACCCCATCAAGTTACGTGGTTAGCTCATAGCACATTCAATGCCGTTAACAACGTCTTTTCGGGAACGTCGGACTACCACTCATCAGTTTATTCATATGCATGATTCCACGACAACATACTTTCTTTCTCAACACGGAATGCATCGCTCATACATTTCCACAGTTTGTTCTATACTTAACCATAAAATAACATAGTCATGCATGCAATTTCACAACATAAACCATCACCAAGTAAACAAGCAAGGCAATGACTTAAATAAACTAACAAGCAACGGTGAACAACTTAAGCTGATTCAAGCAGCATTTTAATCAAGAACATGGAGGCGTGACAAGTACAAACTGCCTAGATCATCACACGCAAGGCAGAACAATCGTCACCGCAGCGAAACTAAATCGCTAATAAGCACAGAACGGCAATCAATCACACCACAAGCTAGACAGATCCATGCATGCAATCTATACAGCCCTACGCAGTATATCTAGCATAATTCGTCAACGGCCATCTCAACCAGAACCATGCATGCATCATTAGGCAACCTAGGCGACAGATCTAACATGCAAGGTAGATCGGCAGATAATCTAAACATCATGTTCAACCGAATAAATGCATGCATCAAAACACAGATTATAAGATGGATCTAGCATGCAAACAGAAACTACGAGTGTTCAACTCATCAACACTCGGATCCCAACTCACAGAGATTCAATGCGGAGGATTGAACTTTACGGCGCTACGAATTTCTCCTTAGTCCTTGAACTCGACGAATCTGAATCTAGGGCAAGGATCTAACTCAGATTATCGAAAAAAACGGACATGGGGTAAGGAAATGATCAAAAAACACGAAGTCTTACCGAAATATCGCTACCCTTAACTACCCACGGCGAGATCTAAAAGATAGAAAATCTCTAGACTTATTCTAGAGAGATTTTGATAGAGCTTTGTTGAGAGAAAACGAGAATGGTTTGAGAATTGAGGGTGAGGAGTCCTATTTTTAGGAAAAATTCCCAGCACATGACGGAGACATAGCAGACTCATTCTATCGCCCAACTCGATCCGAACGCTGCCCAACGCTTGACTGCCACGCGGTAGACTGGTCTGCTACCCAGTCCCGACCACACGCGACCCAATATTGGTCCAGACGCTACCCATCGTATGATGGACACGTGACAGACCCTTCCTGCGACCCAGCCCATGCCCAACATTGTGGTCATGCGCCTACCCGCGTCTATCAAAATTCACCGTGACTCGACTGCCTTACATGCAGCATGAGCATCTCGACCCGCGACGTGTACTGATCCGAGTCGTATCATCTCGTGGTACTACTGCCTTACCCGCGACACGAGTTTCTCGACCCGATTTCAATTTTTTTCCATCCCACTGATTTTTTCTTCGATCAAGGATCATTTCTTGTCCTCATAATACTTTTCCAAGAATAATGGCTTTGGTTCCCGACACTTGGTTCCATTCAAGCATTGATACCAAACGATCACGATGATGGAGCTGCGACCAGCTCGATTCTCTTGTGGTCTATTCAACTTAGGTGCTTATCATTTGATTATGATCATTCCCTTGATCAAACCTAAGAAATAACCGGCTTGACGCGAGGTCAAAGCTCCTTGTCGCTACAGCTTAGACCAGAGTTTGTGAAACGACCCGACCCAAAAATTTAAAAAATTTCCCTTAAGATTATGATCATAATCCTCAACTGGGCCAACACAAGCAACGCGAAAACAATTAAAATCAACAATAACAACCAAATCAATAAATCTCATACTTTATTAATTCCCTAAACCGTTCAGTTCAATAAGAACAATATTCAACTCAATCAATTCCAGAATAATCCAATGACAACAATTTCAGAATCTACTAGCAACCTAGCAATTCTAACGCTACGACCACTCAGACAAGACACTAGATCATCTCTTCTTCCCGGTCATGATTCCACGATCACATTTTCTCTTTACCTGCAACACATGGCAAAAAGAGTTGCGTGAGCATACACAAGCATTCACAAAACAATCAAACACAAACCAATCCAGGAACTCTGGGTCGATCGACACAATCTCTAGGTGTCGATCGATACACAACCCGTGTCGATCGACACAACCACCAGGTGTCGATCGACACACCACCTGGTGTTGATCGACACGACATCGCAGAACCCAGAAACGAGCCTATCCTCTCATGGCTCAAATCCGTCGCGATTCATCGAGTCTCCTGCACAATTTCATTTACAGAACACACGAAATCCAACAAGCAATCGCATTCTACCCATTCCTTACACTTATGTAAGCCTACGGTCACGCACTCACCTCAATTTTGGATTGAAAAGATGAAGAACGACGAAGAACACGAAGAACAACCTCTGATTCATCCTTACCAGACCCGAATCAACCCAGCAACGATCCTTCCTCGTTCCCAAAAGCCTCCCACGCAATCCCCAGCCTCCAGAACACTAAAAAAATCACTCAACACTTCTGACTTGCGGCCAAAAGAGAGACAAAAACGCGTTTGTTCCTCTTTAAATACGAACCCTAGGTTCCCTAAATCATCCCACCAAACCGGGCAATTAAACCGAATCTATCGGTCTAAATCCTAATTCATGTCGATCGACACACACCACATGTGTCGATTGACACACCACCAAGAATCCGACTCCTCACAAGTCAAAACACCTGTGTCGATCGACATACACACCTCTGTCGATCGACACACCCAACCACAATCCACTTTTTGGTTCACGGGCGTTACAATTCTCCCCCACTAACACATATTCGACCTCGAATCACGCGACTCTGTCTCACTAAGGCTAACACTCCCGCCTAAAACCCGACCACATTCTCCCGGGAACATCAACGATGCAACGTCCTTTGGTCCAGATTAGGGCTGCCCGATTGATCGCCCAATAATCAAACAAGAACATGCACGACCAACCATTGACCCTTAATTGGACCAAATGATCGCACAACAATCAAACAAGAACATGTACGACCAACGACGCTACATATGCTACCAGGGTTGTCTGAACGAAGTTCTAAACATAAGCAAAAACCTTAGACTCGACATCCACCACACACTACTGGCCCTCAGTCGGCACCACTCGTGATCACACCTAATCTCCAAGCTCTACTAGGCTCACACTAGCCCCATTGCACCGTCTCACCACGGCTGCAATCCTGACCCCAACCCGTTCAGCACCACCTGAGATCCACTCCCGATCCCCGAAGTTCATCCAGTCTCATACTCACGACCATGCTCCGACGCTACTGCTCATAACTCATACTCAGGGACCTCGTAATTGTACTACAAACTTTTAGGAATCAAATCAAACTAAACTAAAAAATAGGTTTTTGGTTTTTAAAGAGAATAGGGCACGAAAATAACTAAGTAAAGGGATTAGAATTCAAAGTAAACAAACGTTAGGCAAGTAGATTAATCGCAGAGATTCATGGATCATTAAACAACATATCGAAATTTAGGGATCTTTTAGAGAGATGTGTTCTAGAACTCAAATCACGGATGTATAATCCTCCCATTGTCGTGGCTCAGATTACTATGTTTTAACTTCCTAATAGACTCAACTATCCCAGGTTATTACAAGAAGAAAACACGCAGTAAGTTCAAGATTCAATTGTTCACTAAACTCCTTAACTAACCTTTCGAATTGTTAAGATGTCTAGCTCATCAAATACTAGTTCAGGCAATATAACAAGCTTTTGGAGAGTATATCAATCTAAAATCAGACGCTAGTTGATTAGAAAATCAATCGGCATTACGAGCAAATAAAGATGAAGAACTTAATAGATTATCCCTAATTCATTCGATAGAAGTTAACAATTCATGAACTCTTTGATCTTTCTACATCCTAACAAATAAAACTACTCAAACATGGTGCACGAAAAATACAAGATAGATGATGAATTCATAGTATATAAACTTGAATTAAAGAGTAAAGGTAAGATGATTCTTCTCTATATCGAGGTACAAAGCGAGATCATCCACCGTGTTGCTCTAGAATCCAAATCTAATGAAGAACACCAAGAGAACTCGTGGTGGCTGCTCTTTATGATAAAACTACTCTAAATATTTTGGCACACTTCTAACAAGAGGCTAAAAACAAGTATATATATGCTTAGGGTCTCCTAGGGTTTCGTTTAGGACAAAACGGAATTTTTACGTCGAAACTGAGGCAATACCGGTCCAAGTAACGGCCAACAAACACGACCGGTACTGGGAGCTAAATGACCTCTTCTCGTGTGCTGACAAAGGCTGGAATATCGGTCTATGGTGCAGGCCGGTATTTGGCCCGAAATTGGACTCGCTTCAGCTTCGAGGCAGTTCGACATGTGCTTAGTAATTCGGGTGTATCTTCCTACTCACAGCTCCAATTGAGATTATTAAAACTTCATTGTGAAGATGACTCAAAGACCTTTCTTCACACCAAGTTTCATCAAATTCCAAATCGATTTTATCCTCCGTTCACTGCTAAACTTCTGGCGTATATGTTCTGTCCAATTTGGTAGAATGTTGTATCTTGTGAATTCTTGGTTCTTGATAGTGTCTTTGGCTTATGAAAGTTACTGTGACTTAGTATACACCTATTTTGGCTCTTTTTGCTCCTTTTTCCTTAATTTTCCTGTTAAGATTCGAAAACTACAAATACGAGAAAACTACCTCTAAAGACGTAATACCGTAGATAAATGCATAGAAAACATAGTAAAATATATAGTAAAATAGGTAAAATATGGAACATATCAACTCTGCCAGACTTACCTTTTGCTTGACCTCAAGCAAAATTCAAGAATAGAAAAGAGGTTTTAAAATGCAGTAACTTACCTTCCCTTGGAATATCGGACCTACCCTTTCAACTAGTAAGCCACATAATGCATAACCAACTCAAAATCAGACAACCATGTACTTCTTCATAGACAATTGCAGCCTTCCAAATTCATCCACGACTTTTCAACACAACCCGATAGTCATCATTGCTGGGTCTCGTCCCAGATCTCAATGCCAAGAACCTTCTAGACTCATTCTCATACTATACCATGACTAATGAACCACACAACTCTTGGTACTCTTTCCCTCCCCCAGACTTATTTGATTTTCTACTCTTTTTTTTTTAGATTGTTGAGACTCAAAAGCAGTGCTTTTACTACTGTTGTTCCTTGTGAGTCTGCGTTAGACCCGACACTCTAACGCAGACTCACAATTCCAAACAGACTAAATTCAATTACCAAAAGAATTTAAAAAGAACAACTCTGAAATAATACCTGTGATCGGTCTGGCGCTACAACCGCCCGAACCCGTCTGCTGCTGAGATCTCCTCTGCTGCTGTTGCTGCACCGGTGGACTAACCACCACAGCCTGCTCTCTGAGGTCCTCCTCAATCGCTGCAGCAGTCTCAACCAGCTCCGCCCTCGTGACGAACTTACTCGTCATGCAGCGAGTCCTCAACTCAGCTCAAAGTCCCCCAAGGAACCTCCTCACCTGAGCCTACTCGCCCTCCATGCTCCTACCAGCATGCACCAGGAGTCGACTGAACTCCAAATCAAACTCCCTCACAGTCCGATCTCCCTGAGCAAGGTTCAGAAACCTCGACTCTATTTGGTCCATCGCCTCCTGCGGAAAATAGCTGGCATTAAACTTAGCCAAGAAATCCTCCCAGACCATCTCGGCCTATACTCGCCTGGCCTCAACACCCCTCCACCAGAGATGTGCGTCACCATCTAGATTGTGAACCGCCAGATCGACCCAGTATCCCTCTGGACACCTGATAGAGCGAAAGTTACGCTTCAACCTCCGCCGCCACTCATCGGCCTCCTCAGACTTGGCACCACCTGAGAAAAACCCGGTGCTAATCCTCTGCATCTGCTCCATCATCCTCAGGTAGGATGGAAGCTCCTCCGCAACCGCCACACCCGGCTGCACACCAGCCACTCCCGGCTGAACCCTAGCCACTACTGGCTGCACACCAGCCCCACCTGGCTGAACTCCCGCAGCCTGACCCGGAGCCGGCACCCCACCTGGTAACCGCTCCAGAATCAACTGTAGCAAACCCGCTAAGCAATCATCTCGGTCTTGGGCCATACCTACGGGAGCACCCCTACATGGGCCCCCTACACCACCATTTACCTCGGGACCCACACTAGTCCCACCAGCCCTCACACTGGCACTCGTAGCAGTCTCACCCACAGACCCCTCCTGAAACGTTTGCGAGTCCGCCACCTGCTCCTGTGTGGTCTCCTGGGCCACACTCGCGGCATCAGACTCACTCACAAGTCCTCGCCCGAGCCCACCACGACCACCTCAGCCTCCACGGCCCCCACAAACTCTGCCTCTAGCACCTCTAGCCATCACTCTGCACTCACCACCAGATTACTAAGTACTAGAAAAACAGACAGTCAAATAACACAAACCGTGGAATCTCATTGAAGGCTCGGAAGAGATGATCTAGGACTCCACACCTACACAATAATCAATCAATTATCACACAATCAATCAATTACACCCGCCCTAGAACCATAAGGGCTCTGATACCAAAATGAAACGACCCGACCCAAAAATTTAAAACTTTTCCCTTCAAATTATGATCATCACCGATCATAATCCTCAACTGGACCAACACAAGCAACGTGGAAACAATTAAAATCAACAATAACAACCAAATTAATAAATCCCATACTTTATTAATTCCCTAAACCGTTCAGTTCAATAAGAACAATATTCAACTCAATCAATTCCAGAATAATCCAATGACAACAATTTCAGAATCTACTAGCAACCTAGCAATTTTAACGTTACGACCACTTAGACGAGACACTAGATCATCTCCTCTTCCCGGCCATTATTCCATGATCACATTTTCTCTTTACCTGCAACACATGGCAAAAAGAGTTGCGTGAGTATTATCACAAATACTCAGCGACGCGGTCATCCCGTCTACAGGCTATTTATACACAAGCATAAACAATAGATACAATACTAGGATGAGCATACACAAGCATTCACGAAACAATCAAACACGAACCAATCCAGGAACTCTGTGTCGATCGACACAACCTCTAGGTGTTGATCGATACACAGCCCGTGTCGATCGACACAACCACCAGGTGTCGATCGACATACAGCCCCGTGTCGATCGACATACAGCCCCGTGTCGATCGACACACCACCTGGTGTCGATCGACACGACATCGCAGAACCCAGAAACGAGCCTATCCTCTCATGGCTCGAATCCATCGCGATTCATCGAGTCTCCTACACAATTTCATTCACAGAACACACGAAATCCAACAAGCAATTGCACTCTACCCATTCCTTACACTTATGTAAGCCTATGGTCACGCACTCACCTCGATTTCGGATTGAAAAGATGAAGAACGACGAAGAACAACCTCTGATTCATCCTTCCTAGACCCGAATCAACCTAGCAACGATCCTTCCTCGTTCCCAAAAGCCTCCCACGCAATCCCCAGCCTCCAGAACACTAAAAAAATCACTCAACACTTCTGACTTGCGGCCAAAAGAGAGACAAAACGCGTCTGTTCCTCTTTGAAAACGAACCGTAGGTTCCCTAAACCGCCCCACCAAACTGGGCAATGAAACCGAACCTGTCGGTCAAAATTCCAATTCGTGTCGATCGACACACACCACATGTGTCGATCGACACACCACCAAGAATCCGACTCCTCACAAGTCAAAACACCTGTGTCGATCGACATATACACCTCTGTCGATCGACACACCCAACCAAAATCCACTTTTTGGTTCACGGACGTTACAGTTTGAACAAGCCGTTCCATTGGCTACCGCGTTAGTCCTTAGTGATTTCTTCAATAAGATTATCTTTTTATGTCTTTGATAACCGTTCCAAATCCTTTGGCCACGTTCCTCAATCTTTTTAGGAGCAGCCGTCCTTAGTCCTTATTAGGATCATTACAACGACTGATCAAGATTTGTCGGAAGGTCTCTTACTGCAAATTAGAGTTTTGTTTAGATCATGTTTAGTAATAGGTCAGACCCAAATTTTATATTTGTTAGGGAAACCTAACTAGATCCATCCATGAGATTGTTGGTATCTAATGAGAAAGTTTCAATAAGAGAAGACGGAGAGTTTATAAAAAAAAAAAAAGAGGTGGTAGAGGCACTAAGGGAGCATTCTAGTACCCCAAATTTAAGCTTAGTCAATCGCAAGTGGTGCAAGGCATTTCAATCTTCATTACAGAATATAAAAAAGTACCCCAAATATTTCATTATCTAATTGCAGTGATTCATCGTCATTCGAATCATCTTAAAGGATAAGTGATTAAAGTATCCAAGTGGTTACGACATCAATAATAAGTTAAAATAAAATAAAAAGGTAAAAGAATCATCATCACTCTCACTCGTGATGGCGAATACAATAAATGAGGCATATGTGTAGAAGCACAATGAATTTGGACAAAATATGAGGCAATATTCACTAGTTAGCAAGAGTTGCCGCTTACAAATCGCTGATCGTACTGATACATCTAATATGGGACCACAAATAAACATTAATATAACACTGTTTTGGGATGTGTTTTATAAAACAATAATAATAATGCTACGGACTTGAGACTTAGCTATAAGTCAATATTAAATATTATATGCCAGTCCGAGAGTAAAGGAGATCACACGACTCTGGACGGTTTCTCGGCAAGATTCAAAATTGATTTGGTTTGCTTTGATGTATTCTTTTTTTTTTTTTTTTTTGGCAGTTTGCTTTGTTCTATTCAAGTTTTTGTATGATTATTACTACAGTATTTTACCTTTTTATAAGATAATATTGATGCATTCCTTAGGGTGTGGATGCTCGCATTTTAGTATTGACAAGTTGTACGATTCCTTGGACTAATTTAGTTATTTATTTGGATAATCTTCCAGGCCGAGAACCCACATACGAATTGATTAGTTTTGCTTCATCTACTCTCTTTTCTCGTTCATATTTACTTTTGGGTGTTGGATGGATGAACATATTAATTTGGTGTGATTAGTACACACTTTAGAACAAAAAAAAAAAATTCTCAATTCAATTGAACCCACCATAATTTTTATTTTTATCAAACAATAATTTTTTTGGTCTGAGGAAAACTTCCACAGAAAAATTTCCACCCTTAAAAAGAAGATGAAAATTTTACACCCCTTTTCTTTTATTTGTTGTAGGCCCAGAAGACAAATAAATATTTTCTTCCAACACCAATTATAGCCGTTCATTTAATACAAGATCATATCAATTCTGGTAATAATAAAGGAAAAAAAAAATAGGCTGTTGAAAACTATCAATTTCATAAAAGAAGAAAGATTGTTTTTAGAAAAAAAAAAGAACGTTTAAGAAATGTCTGTAAAAATGACAATCGCGGAACACTTTCTAATCGCAGCGGTTGCATTTTCATCAAATAGTTTAAGTGGAATGAATAAATGAAATTATATCAGTTGTCGTAAAATTGATGAGTGGAATAAGGGAGTTAAAAACAAAATTTTGTTTCCATTCATTTTTTAATTATTAGACAATTTTAGTCTTGACATGCAAGACCATTCGAACGATTCTCTTTGTACCACGTTGAAAATCTTATGTAAATTTTGTCTACATTAATTTGTAGTCTCCGGGACTCGAACTCCATACATGTTGGTATAAAAAATTAATGAACCATTTTGTCAAAACATTGGACTAAGAAGACTTCCAAATTGTTCCATTAGATACTCTCATATTTTGTAGATGAATATTTTCCACTAAATTTATTCATTTTTCAATTTTTTTTTTGAATAATTTGAGTTGTTGTATTACACTTTCAACTCAAATGATGAAAATTTATAGGAATGTTTAATTCCACTAGTTTTTAATACACTCAAATAGTAATCATCTAGAGTAATAGTTAATTCCACCAATTTTTATTACTCTAACTCTACAACCATTTGCATAGCCACACAAGAAAACATTTGCATAGAGTAATAGATACATTTGCGTACACGCCGAAATTTTTTTGACCACGAAAAAACTATTAATTAGTAACAAATTTTGTAATTATGAAATCAGCAACGAAACAGCGAAAGAAAACATTTTGTCGGAAATTCGTAAAACATATTATACCATACATATATATATAATATAAAATATATTGTATTATATTTTATTTTTAACATTATATAAATAGTAAGAGTAATTTATGTCCATTTTAAAAATTTTAAATTGTAACATTTTTTCTACATATAGATTATGAGATGATTTAATTCTAATAATAAAAATTAGATAATATAAATATCAAATAGAAAAAGAAGCTATCATGTTATATCTGCTTTCGCAGGGCATCTAATGCGTTTTATGATGTGTCAGAAGAGTATTTTCGTTAAAAAATCATTTTTCCTAACTATAAGTTTTAGTTTTTTTTTTTTCAAAACGGTCTAGCATTTATAGTTTTTTTTTTTTATGAAAGTGGTTCTCGTTAATTCACCCTAATTTAATTAATATATAATATTTTAAAAATATTGTATTTTATCTCAAATTTACAAATAATTATATCAAATAAAATAGGGATGCTTATTGAAATAACCTCAAATTTGAGGTCAATTGCAAATGTAACCTCCTCTTTCTCTCTCCTTAAAATTTTATCAAACCAACCATAAGATTTAATTTATTTACAAAACTGCCATTATATTTGAATTTTTTTTTTTAAATCAGATATTCAAAACTATCAAATAAACACCCAAATATATCAATTTATTTACAAAAATAAAATATCATTATCATCAATATTTTCAACCACCATGAACAACCAAAACCAAGCTCTAAATGCTTCTCCAACTGATTTTTCGTGGATTAGAGCTTCATTGGTGAGCTCATAACTTCTTGCTCACCCATTTCCTCTCTAATTTCATCCAAAAAACTCTCTAAATTTGGTTTTCAAAATTTTTTCTCTCATAATCTATCGATTTTCAATGGTTCTTGCATAAACGATGGTTGAGCTTCTTTGTTAAGAGTCATATTAGAAGTTTCAGGTGCTTGACGGAACTGAAAACCGAGCTCTACGGCGGAAACAGAGCTAAAATTGTGTTTTTCGATCTGGTAGACTGCACCAGAAGTCTACTAGTCAATGAAAGGTTAGATTTGCAATTGGCTATTTTTAAAAATATTCAAAGTAGACTGCTCATGAAGTCTACTTGTTTTCCTTTGATAACAAAAAAAATACTAGTAAACTGCACATGAAGTCTATTTGAAAATTGGTTAGTTTTGCATTTGACCAAAATTTTGACTTTATAGAGTAGACTTCTCCAATAGACTTCTCTAGTAGACTGCAAATAGAGTCTACTGCAAGGTTCTTTCTGGCATTGACCAGATTGTTGACTTTTTTAGTAGACTGCATCAGAAGTCTGTTATGTACGGACAGGTTAGTTTTGCGTTTGACTAAAATCTTAAACATTGACCAAGAAAAACATTTATCAGTAGACTTCTTATGTAGTCTACTACTTTTTAAATAAACCAATATACTTCTTAAATAAATCAGTAGACTTCTTAAATCAGTAGTAGACTGCAAAAGAAGTCTACTCATAAATGTTTGGTCAAACACAAAACTAACCTTTTTCAGAGTAGATTTCTAGAGAAGTCTAATCGAAAAGTCAACAATTAGGTCAATTGCAAATGTAACCTAACCTTTTGAGTAGACTTCTCTTGCAGTCTACTAGTAGACTTGTCTACCAGTAGATTTCAAGAGAAGTCTACTGAAAAAGTTAAACTTTGGTCAATTGCAAAAATAACCTTTTTATTTAGTAGACTTCATAGAGAAGTCTACTGAAAAAAGTCAAATTCTGGTCAAATACAAAAAATAACCTAATAGACTACTAGTGAAGTCTACTAGCGTTTGTCTTAATTGCAAAAATAACTCATTATGTAGACTTCATAGAGAAGTCTACATATTTTTTTTTTATAAATACATTTAAAACTTATTTATAATGAATTTTTTAGATTTTCTTTCTCCCATATGTTTGTTATCTAATGTGTTTCTTTGTGTGTGAATTTGACATATTTAGGTGCAATATTTACTGTATAAATCAATTTTCTTGTTTTAGTAGTACTTAGCTATTGTTGGTAGACTTCTCTATGAAGTCTACTAGTAGATTTCATAGAGAAATCTACAAATTTAATTTTTTATAAATGCATTTAAAACTTATTTATAATGAATTTTTTAGATTTTTTTCTCCCACATGTTTGTTATCTAATGTGTTTCTTTGTGTGTGAATTTTATATATTTAGGTGTAATATTTATTGTATAAATCAATTTTCTTGTTTTAGTAGTACTTAAGTGTTGTTGGTAGACTTAATAGAGAAGTTTACAGATTTAATTTTTTTTATAAATGCATTTAAAACTTATTTATAATGAATTTTTTAGATTTTTTTTTCACATGTGTGTTATCTAATGTGTTTCCTTGTATACGAATTTGACATTTTTTTTTCACATGTGTGTTATCTAATGTGTTTCCTTGTGTACGAAGTCTACAGATTTTTTAGAAGTCTACCAGCAGAGAGAAGTCTACCAGCAGACTTCAAAGAGAAGTCTACCAGTAGAGAGAAGTCTACCAGCAGACTTCACAGAGAAGTCTACCAGAAGACTTCAAAGAATTCTACCAACAGAGAGAAGTCTACCAGCAGACTTCAGAGAAGTCTACCAGCAGACTTCAGAGAAGTCTACCAGCAGACTTCAGAGAAGTCTACCAGCAGACTTCAGAGAAGTCTACCAGCAGACTTCAGAGAAGTCTACCAGCAGACTTCAGAGAAGTCTACCAGCAGACTTCAGAGAAGTCTACCAGCAGACTTCAAAGAGAAGTCTACCAGCAGACTTCAAAGAGAAGTCTACCAGCAGAGAGAAGTCTACCAGCAGACTTCATAGAGAAGTCTACCAGCAGAGAGAAGACTTCAAAGAGAAGTCTACCAGCAGACTTCAAAGAGAAGTCTACAAGCAGACTTCAAAGAGAAGTCTACCAGCAGAGAGAAGTCTACTAGCAGACTTCAGAGAAGTCTACCAGCAGACTTCACAGAGAAATCTACCAAGAGACTTCTTCACAGCAAATTTAATAATATAATAATGAAAAATAGTTTTTTAGTGTAAAATTTGGTGTTGTGATTGAAAATGAAAAATAAAGTTCAACACTAAAACACTAAATTTGGTGTGATTTCAACACCAAATTTAGTGCATTGGTTGGAGTTGTCCTGAGTCTAAAAATGTTTTAGAGAGTTTTTTTTCAGTTTCATTTCATTTGATGTTTTCAAAGTTTTACGAATATTTTAAATTTTGTATTGTCACTTTTATAATTTGGCTGAATTATTTTAAATTAATTAGTAAGAGTTGTTTCAAAATTTTTTTTTAATCTTTGCTATCTTAACCTAAATATCTTATATTTTCGACCAAATATCTTATATTTTCTACGAAATACTAGAGAACATAGACACATATACGCATTCACAATACATTACGAGTAATCTATTGCATAAGTGGGAACCATGGACTTGTGTCGAGAGTCGACACCACTAATTATAGCTTTAGAGAAAGTAATTACAAAAGGAGTGAGTGAGAAATAAAGAGAATGAGAGCTAAATTAGGAGAAGTAAAGACAAGTGGACTTAATCCAATATTCCCATTTGATGCCATAAGAGATTTTCTCTTGATAATTTGACTTCCTTCCGCATTTTTTACAGCTCATTGTTCCATTTTCCTCCAACAAAAAAGGCGAGTCACTAAGCTTCCTCTTTCTGAAATTTTCCAGCACTGCCAAAACTCAAGGATCTCTACAAGGACCTTAGAAGCATCACTCGACTGAAATGAGTAAAAATAGAATAATTTTAAACTAATAATTAAGCTTATTGACAAAAATAAAAAATAATAATACCATGCTAGAAGCTTATCATCTCCACCACGAACCATGAAAATAACTTCTTTTAGAGAAGCAAGTAAGTCGTTCAAGAGGACACTGTAGATTCCCTCATTTTTCATCTTCTTTGACCCAAAAGCAGAAAAGAAATTTTGTAGCGCACAAGGAACTTGTTCTCCCATGTCATCTTGATATGGTTGGTCATTGTGCTTTAAATCTTCTTTAAGAACCTTAATGTTCTCTCCAGAGAAAAGATCGAGTTCCTCCCTACAAAAAACAGAATAAGAATACAGAACGAAAATGAACCAAAGACGAAACATATGCAGATAAACATACAAGAAAAAAACCTTTTATCAGAAGCAGCAAGAATTTGCAACTCTGTGGTGTCTGTAGAAACCAATTTCTTAACTCCCTTAGAACGTAACATATCCTTCTTCATGAGCTTCAGATTCTCTTCAGATAAAGATTGCAGCAAAGCGATTTGGCCACAATCTTCATAGATGGGAGGATCGGTTGTGTCTGGCTGCTTCAAACGATTTGGCCACTCTTCCATATGAGTTACACGATATCATCTTCACCCCTGATTGCAAACAAAAACCCTAAAATTAGATTAAGATTCATCATCAACAAATATTGCACAAGATTGAAGATTACATGATAGTTTAAAAAAAAAAACAGAGAGGAATGTTACATGATGGGTTTTCTCGTGAGAAGAATCTGGAATTATCTTGATTCATATCTTTGAGACAAAAAGATTTGTATAAAAGAAGTGCATAAACAAATTTTCGGACATTGTGAATTGTACGATTCCTTGAGAAGGAAAAAGAATCTAGAAAATGAGAGAAATTGTTAAAAGGAAGAAGAAGATGCGGTGGGGGGAGTAGAGATCCGACCGTCGTGATTCTGCTCCGGCGACCTGGACCTCCTCGAAGAAGAAGAAGAATAATAAGAAGAAATGGGCAAGTGGAGAGTCAGATCTAGATCTGGGGTGAGAAGATGATTAGGCTAGATTAATTTTTTTAAAAAAATCAAAATTTTAAAATGTTTTAATTTTTTTTTAAAAAAATTCAAAATTTTCAAATGTTTTTGAAAAAATCAAATTTGCCTCCATATGTTAGTAGACTTCTAAATGCAGTTTTCTAAATGCAGTTTTAATTCTTTTAGTAGACTTCTGGAGAAGTCTATTGGAGAACTCTTGTAGACTTCTCCAGTAGCCTTCTTATGTAGACTTCTATTATTGACTTCTCTTGTAGACTTCTCTAGTAGACTTCTTGAGAAATCTACTAGAGAAGTATACAAGAGAAGTCTACAAGAGAAGTCTACTGGAGAAGTCTACTGGAGAAATCTACTAGAAAAATCTACTGGAGAAATTTATAGAGAAGTCTACAAAAGAAGTCTACTGGAGAAGTCTACTAGAGAAGTCTACTAGAGAAGTCTACAAGAGAAGTCTACTGGAGAAATCTACTGGAAAAATCTACTGAAGAAATTTATAGAAAAGTCTACAAGAGAAGTCTACTGGAGAAGTCTACTAGAGAAATCTACTGAAAAAATCTACTGGAGAAATCTACTAGAGAAATTTATAGAGAAGTCTACTGGAGAAGTCTACTGGAGAAGTCTACTGGAGAAGTCTACTAGAGAAGTCTACAAGAGAAGTCTACTGGAGAAATCTACTGGAAAAGTCTACTGAAGAAATTTATAGAGAAGTCTACAAGAGAAGTCTACTGGAGAAGTCTACTAGAGAAGTCTACTAGAGAAATCTACTGAAAAAATCTACTGGAGAAATCTACTGGAGAAATTTATAGAGAAGTCTACACATCCTATAAATGAAGTCTACTTCACATAAATCGATTATTTTCAATGATTATTCGAAATCCTATACCAAAATTATTCCAAACATTCAAAACGTATAATATATTCACAATTTTACACTTTTATGCAAATTTGACATTTTAAATATAAAAATAATAAACCCTAATTTTAACCCTAAGTGTAAAAATATGTTTGCAACCTTTGATGTACCTTATTTGGTAATCCTAGTATGTATTTCATTCATAACCTAATTTGTCTAAGTATGTTTAATTTTGTGAAATTTTATTTTTCACACCTCACAATTGTTTATAGTAGGGTCATCAATCAAATTTTTTTATCAAAATATTTTTTTGTTAATTTATAAATTTAAGTTTAAAATATAATTATATAATAGACTGCTGAAGTAGTCTACTAAACCACAAAAGTATTTTTCAAAACCTAATTTGTCTAAGTAGGTTTAAGTATGTTTAATTTTGTGAAATTTTATTTTTTATACTTCATAATTGTTTATAATAAGGTCATCAATCAAAATTTTTTATCAAAATGTTTTTTGTTAATTTATAAATTTAATTTTAAAATATAATTATATAGTAGACTGCTTTGGTAGTTTACTAAACCCCCTCCAGTAGACTTCTATATTACTCAACAGACTTCTCTAGGTTAAAACAATCATTATGCCTCCATTTTATTGTTTGGTCATAAAGAATGTACTTGTAATTTCACTACCCCTTTGGGTTATTTTTCTCAAACATGAGATATGTGGGTTACACTTATATTTTAAATCAATTTAGGGGTCATTTTTTGTAACCAGGTCAATAAAATATAACTTATTATTTTTTGCTGTATTATATAATATATACACGAAAACATTTTTTGCATTGTAAAAATAAAATAAAGATATTTCAAGGTATATAATTGTTTCAAATTTTTTTCTCAGTGGATCTAACTAGTAGGAGGGAATTTTCCTAAACAAACAACAAAAGCGTTGAAGTCGGAAAAACACGATGGTGTGATATTATTTTGATGGCTCTTCGATGCTCAAGTCAACAAAGAGAGAGAGAGAGAAAGGTAAAAGACCAATGGGTGTGGTGTGGAGAGAATTGAAAGAATCACATAACAAAAAAAGAAGAATGAAGTGACATCGGACCAAATGGAGAATGATCTATGGTGTATCCGAATTTTTGTGGTAGATATTTGGTTGTGAGACGGGAGAAAACATAGTATTTGGTGAGAAAAGTGGCCAAATTTAGTTAGAAATGGGTAGTCGAAGTTGACCAAAGGTATGACCATGAGAGGTTAAAGACTATGTCTAATACATATATAATATACACTCCAGTAGAATAATGCAATTTTTAAAGAATTTTTGGTAATTGGGTCCAACCACTAGGGACAAGTCTCTTGCGCAATCAACATGCATCCCGGAAAAAAACACGCAAATGAGCAAATACTTTCTCCTAAAAGGTTGACAAGCCACTAGAGCGTTTGGTCTAAGGCTGGAGACGAATCTCTTGCAAATGGGTGCTTCTCTAAGTTGGTAAGGCATGTAAGTCGCCATCATCCTTTGCCTGCATCATGAGTTTGTCTTTACCTGCATCACATGGCAAAAAGAGATGCGTGAGTTTTATCACAAATACTCAGTGAGACGGTCATCCCGTCTATTAGGTTATACACACATGCATAAGAATCAATACAATACCAGGATGAACAAATAACAACGCAAGCACGTACAATCAACACAAGTTCACCTCAAACAAGCATGCGTCAATTGACACAACTACCATGTGTCGATCGATGTATCAACCAGTGTGTCGATTGACACACAACCCCAGTGTCGATCGACGCAACATCACAAAATCCAGGATAGAACCTATCCTCTCATGGATCGATCACGCAAATCAAACACGAATCCACACAGAAATCGCATCCTACCAATCTTTTACCCAGATAAACCTACGGTCACGCACTTACCTCAATTCTGGAAGGAAAAAGAAATGAGAAACATGAAGAACGTGAAGAACACGGTCTCCAAATCCAAAATTCCACACTCCAAAAGCATAGAACAAGCCTCCAGAGATCACAATCAACCCAGAAATCTCCTTCACTCTCACAACACCCAAAATCTCCCAAACATACAGATTTCTCTATGATTTCTGCTTAAGAACAGCCAAAAAATCAGCCAAAACTCGTCTCTTCTGCTTTTATTTACCCAACCCTAGGGTTCCCTAAACTAACCGCCGAACCGAACAATTGAAATCAAACTGGTCTAGTTCAATCCACCTTGCGTCGATCGACGCACACCACCTACGTCGATCGACGCACGACCAAAATCCACAAAAATTGGTTCGCGGTCATTACAGAAGTCTCCTTGGTTTGCATTAGTGACGGCGTGTTGTGTCAGCTCCACCACGTTGGAGCTTTGAGGGCATTCTCTGATTTGACTTCAACTTGTCAATTTTCAGAGAGAAGAAGTATAACCTATCTCTGAGATGAACATTTCTTTTCCATGCTCTTCATGAGTTCCGTATGAGATGTGATAGTGGTGGTAGTATGGGGGCTTGAGTAACATTCTCTGCTTTGAAGTGTTTCTTGCATATTTCCTGAAAGTAGACACTATATGATTAAGGAAAATTGTTAACGTTTATGTTTCTAGAAACTCCTCCTTCTTTTTACATCTTGTAGAAACCAAACCTTCCCACTGAGTCTTGTTGCCAGCGTTTAGCGTTCTTCTAATGAATGTATTGTACTTTCTTTTTGTTAATAGTTTTTCTTTGTTTCCTTTGTTTCAATCCATTCGAATTTCGGTTTCGGCTTGACCGAACATGTTTTTCAATATCATCGGATCTTCGGTTCTGATATAATTCAGATTTGTTTTATTTTGCAATTCATGTCCCTTCGATATTCTTAGTTATCGCCATTGTTTCTTTTAAATCCCTTTTTCTTCCTATGATATGCTCGTTCTTCTTCTTGGAGTTTAAATCTTACTCCTCCGTGATGAAGCCGTAATCGGCTATCGAGTCAAGTTTCTTTTGAGACAAAAAAATAATGTCGTTGATATAACTTTGATTGATTTGGAGTGGTTTTAGTAGAGCTATGCTTTAGGATATATATCTCTCATCAATCGAATTTTATCATGTTCTTTCTTTCTGGAAGATATGAGTTTTAATTTTAAGATTGAATTATTTAGAAAGTGAAGGGTGCATGTAAGCTATTTTTGGAGCGTATCCAAGTTGGAAGATTGTCGAAATCAAAGGTGCATACCCTAGCTAGAGCTTAATGGCAGTGTGTGATGTATGGCAATTTTACGTGTTTTGTCATTTGTTATTGAGTCAGTTGTCAAGTCAAAGTGTGTTGTTGGAGTAATTTATTCTTTCATCGATTCTATACAGGTTCTAAGTCGTTTTGGAAGAAACAAGACATTTTAGGTGCAATTGAACATATGACGATGTGGGATCATGTTTAAGCTTTGGAAACTTGTTATTATTGAACGGTTTTTACTTGATTTTATTGCCATGAAATTTGGAGAAAAGATAGCCACTTGAGTTAGATTTCATTTGGAGGTGGTTTGAAGCATTTCTGATCAAGAGTTAGAAAGTTATGCCATTTTTTGTGAAGATATGTCAATCTCGCGAGTATAAAGAACGTGCTGGAGACAAGACCAGAAGGAGAAAGATTGATCGATCCCAAATCTGGATCATTCCAGCCCAACACATATAGCACACATGAAATTTTCAGATCGAGTCAGATTGATCCATTGCAAATTTGTATCAATCAATCCAGACATTTCTTTCGCGTAAGAATTTTTCAGACCAAACCAGATCCATCATCTCTCACAAGATCGATCCAGTTCTTTTCCAGACAAGATCGATCCGATCCTAGACCTATATATACCTATTTTCAACCACTTTTTGAGACTAAGCTATATTTTTTAGTTAGACTTTTGGGTTTAGCACTTTGTAAATTTTGGAGAGACGAATCTCTGACTCTACATCTCTAAGAAGATTTTTAAACCCTTTGGATTTCTATTTTATTGATCATGATTTTTTCTTCATCTCCTTGTTGTTTAAATGGTTCCATGTCTAAGTAGTTTCATAGTTAAGTTTAGGGTTTAAAAGAAATTTATGGATCATTGAATCAAACATAGATAGAGATTTATCATTAGATATCTTCATCTATCGTTATGCTTATTGTTTATACTGATTTGATCACTTAGTATCTGAAGTAGAGTTTAATATATTCTTCGAAAGTGTTATAGATTATCTAATAGAACATAGGTGAGCGAATTGTCCTTAGCCAACGAAAGTTGATGCTAAGGCATTTGCGAACATATCAAACATGCTCGATTATGGTTGTTTAGAATTTAAGTTCAAATGACAGTTTAAAATTTTAGGTTGCTAGATAAAGAAATTGATACCACGACAATGGAATTAATTCTGCGCTTATATGTTCCGTGAATAATTGTCTGCTTTATGATATCTGAATTTCTGCGAATCGCCCTTGACCTGACGTTTCTTTTAATTGATCATTACACCGTTTTATTAGTTATTTTAGTTTCATATTGCAAACAACTACATATTATTGTCTTACCTTAGTTTCACTCTATTAAAAATTCGTAATATGATACGTGGTTATTGTAAATTCGAACCCTACATTACTACAATATTTGCTATGCACTTACATTAATTTATATAGGGTTAAAACTATGTTTATACACTGGCGGAGGAGCTCAAACCATATGCTCTAAATCTTCTAGATGGGACACGTAACCATTTCTTAAGGCGTATTTTTCATATCTCCTAACTCGTGTCCATCACTCTAATACTAGATTTTTGATCCGCATTAAACGCGGGATTTGAATATTTGAAAATAAAAATTTATGATTTTTTATAATATACGGAAGAAATTAGAATTAACAAAAATCAAATGGTATATCTCCCATATAGATAAATATATTTTATCTTACAAAATTTAATTTGTATGACACTTAGATTAAATGTAACCGTTTTTTATGTAAATCGAATACGTTTGAAATTATTGGTTCTTTCAAACTTCTATGAGTTCACCAAAACCAAAAATAATATTGTGTTAGTATGTAAAAATCTTTTTTTTAAAATATTTAATTTGTAAAACTGTATGTTTACAACAAAAACGCCAACTTTAATTAGAGTAATATATATACAATTAAGCAATATAAAAAAAATATATGATCAATCACATATAGTATCCAAATGGACATTATGTTATCGGCAAATGATTTATCGTTAAAACATTATGTTATATAATATTTTAAAATATTAAAATATTACATTTTAGTTGAATTTAAATTTGTAACACATGAATTTGTGAGTTAATGCTGAAAAAATAATGTAAATATGTAGATATTTCAACATGACATATAGACTGAATTAAAATGTTTTGATTAGTTATTTTACTTGTTGTGTCACTTAAATTCTCTTTGCTTGACACGTAGGATTTTTTGTGAATGTATTCTCAATTAATATATATATATATAAGATGTAAATATTTATAAGTGTGATTAAATATATATAGTAAAATACATATCATAATATAAGTATTTGTATAGTATACCAATCGAAGTACATTATACAAAATAGATCATTATTAAAAATATAATAATAAAAAGTTTTGTTAATATATCAGAAAAATATTGGGTTTTTTATTTTAATGGATTTGAAAATCCACACAAAATCTAGTGTTACTGGTTATGTGATTTTAAAATCTATGTTCAAATCCTGTGTTATTAGTTCTATGATTTATAAATGCTAATTCAAATCACGTGTTATTCAATCTACAGATTTATTTATAGATTTGATTTTAAAGTGGATTTGGAAAGATTTCCAAATCAAAAATACAAACAACCAAATCCGAAGTAAAACTCTCATATTTTTAAATATTTTAAAATCTTATAAGATTTCCAAATCCATTAAAATATAAGAACCAATACGATATTACATTTAGTTGGGTTTAAAATTTTAAAATATGTATTAGTTGGGGTTATTGGTTTTTGTATTTTAATAGATTTAGAAATCTTATAGGATTTAAAAATATTTATAAATATGATGGTTTTACTTTGGATTTGGTTCTTTCTATTTTTTACTTGGAAATCTTTCCTAGGGGTGGGAAAAAAAACCGAACTGATTCGAACCGAACCAAACCGAACCGTAATTAGGTGTTTCAGTTCGGTTTCGGTTTTATCTATAACCCATATGGTTGCTCTTTAAAAATATTTTGGTTTCGGTTTAAAACCGTAAAACCGTTCGGATTTCGGTTTTTTCAAAAAAAAATAATATTATTACTAGTTTAAGAAATCTTAGTTAGATACTAACTGCTAGAAAAAACATAATATATATATATATATATATATATATATATATATATATATATATATTCTTTACAAGGTATGTAAACATATTTCTTCTACTCAAACACATTGATGTTGATAATAAAAGTGTTTTTCAAGTTTTCTCCTTCTACCTACTAATTTCAAGAAGATTAAATTTACAATTATTTTGATTTGGATTATGTTCTTTAAATTTTTATGTTCGTTTATTCATATTTATTTTAATTTTATAATAATTTTAATTTTATATATATTGTGTTTCTTTTAAATATTATGAAATAAACCTCAACCAATCCGAAATTGAAACAACCCGACCCAAAAGTTGAAATTTTTTTTCCTTCGGATTACTATCATCACCGATAATAATCATCAATGGGCCAAACACCAGCGATGCGGAAACAATTAGAATAAACAAATAACAATCCAATCAATAAATCTCATACTTTATTAATCCACTAAACCGTTCAATTCAATAAATCAATATCAATAACCAAATAACCAATGGTTCCAGAATTACTACATCCTAGCAATTCTAACTCAAGACCACGAAACGAGACACTAGATTATCTCCTCTTCCCGGCCATGATTCCACGATCACATTTTCTCTTTACCTGCAACACATGGCAAAAAGAGTTGCGTGAGTATTATCACAAATTATACACACATGCATAAGCAAGAGATACAATACTAGGATGAGCATACAACAAGCATACACGAAACAGTCAAACACGAACCAGTCCAGGAGCACTGTGTCGATCAACACAACTACTAGGTGTCGATCGACAGACTACACTTGTGTCGATCGACACACCACCATCGTGTCGATCGACACGATGCACTTGTGTCGATCGACATGACATCGCATGAAACGACCCGACCCAAAAATTTAAAATTTTTCCTTTCAGATTATTATCATCACAGATAATAATCCTCAATTGGATCAATACAACATGCGAAAAACATAAAAAAATTAAACCAATTAAATCAATTC
Organism: Arabis hirsuta; assembly: GCA_964056655.1. Classification (NCBI taxonomy): domain Eukaryota; kingdom Viridiplantae; phylum Streptophyta; class Magnoliopsida; order Brassicales; family Brassicaceae; genus Arabis; species Arabis hirsuta. The sequence goes on along the minus strand of OZ053299.1, from coordinate 19,922,268 downwards.
AATAATCCCATACTTATTAAATCTAACCGGTTCAATTCAACAATCCAAACAATAGCCAATAACCAATAACCAATAAACGAACTAACTACAATTCAGAATTCACTAGCAACCTAGCAATTCTACAACAACACACCGTCATACGAGACCCTAGATCATCTCTCCTTCCTGGCCATGATTCCACGATCACATTTACTCTTTACCTGCAACACATGGCAAAAAGAGTTGCGTGAGTATTATCACAAATACTCAGCGACGCGGTCATCCCGTCTACGGGTTATTTAAGTATAGACATACAATCAATAAAATACCAGGATGAGCACACAAGCAAACAACAAGAAAAACCAACATGAACAAGTACAGGGACTCTGTGTTGATCGACACAACCACTAGGTGTCGATCGACATGACTCCGTCCTGTGTCGATCGACACACCACCATGGTGTCGATCGACATGACTCCGTCCTGTGTCGATCGACACACCACCATGGTGTCGATCGACACGACAACCCAGAAACGAGCCTATCCTCTCGTGGCTCGAATCTATCGCGATTCGTCGAGTCACCTGCACAATTCCAACCACAAAACACACGAAACACCAAGCAAATGCATTCCATCAATCCCTATGCCCACACAAACCCACGATCACGCACTCACCTCGAAGAATTGAAATGAGAATGGGACCAACGGTTACAAAAAGACTTGTACACGACGAACCACTGGTCCAAAACCAAAACAGACGACTGTTCTGGAAACTAGACAGACACAGCTACGCGTCGGTATGCAGATCTCCTCCAGAATCTTTCTGGTTCGATCGGAAATCAACCCCGAAGCCGAGTGATCGCAGACAACCTATCTACACAGACCCATCGAGTTAAAACAGCCATAACTCGATGATTAATCAACGAAAAGACGAACCGTTTTCGCCTATATCAAGAGAAGAGATCAGAGAACTAACCCACCAAGTTTCACCCCAATCCTCCTCGAATTGCCCAGCCGTTTGCCCTCTCAAACACTCGAGCAGAAACTGTCCTTCACCCTCAATCACACACAACTCACAAACTCTCTTGATTCTCTCTCAAATCCTCCTCTTTTTCTGATTTTCAGCCAAAAAGAGACCAACACGCTTCTGTTCCAGCCCTTTTATACACCCCTAGGGTGTCCCCTAAACCGGCCCACCAAACCGGCAATCAAAAACCGAAACCGTCGGTCTGATTTTAACTCGTGTCGATCGACACACAACCCCTGTGTCGATCGACACCCACCAAAAATCCACTTTTTGGTTCACGGGCATTACAATTCTCCACCACTAACACGAATTCGACCTCGAATCACGCGACACCGCCACAATACGGTCTCAACCACCTGACCTGCACCCGGCCAGTATCCTTCGAGATCACGCTCGAATCCCACAACCCGTCCTGCTAAGGCTAACACTCTCGTCTAAAATTCGACCAGATTCACCCGGAACATCAACGATGCACGCCCTATGGTCTGGATTAGGGCTACCCGATTGACCGTCCAACAATCAAACAAGAACATGTCCGACCAACCGTTGACCCCGCATTGGACCAAATGATCGTACAACAATCAAACAAGAACATGTACGACCATCGGCGTAACATATGCTAACAGGATTGTCCGAACCGAATCCAGACTCCAGTAATAACCCCAGACTCGACGTCCATAACACACCCTAGCCCTCAGCCAGCACCACTCGTGATCACACCTGATCCCCGAGTTCTACTAGGCTCAATACTAGCCTCATTGCACCATCTCACCACGGCTGCAATCCTGACCCCACTCGGTCAGGACCACATGAGATCCACTCCCGATCCCCGAAGTTCATCCAATCCCATACTCATGACCACGCTCAGACGCTACTGCTCATATCTCATACTCATAACTCATATACATGTACACCACACTCACTCGCAAGATCGTCACCCCTTGAGTTACGTGTGCATGAACCCACTCGTCCTCTGGAGAGAACCACCATCCCTCAAAGTACATGTAAGGAACCCACTCGTCCCCTAGAGAGAACCACCAACTCTCGAGTATATGCAGGAACCCACTCGTCCCCTGGAGAGAACCACTATCCCTTAGTATGCAGGAAACCCACCCGTCTCCTTGAGCAATACTCTGATACATGCATCATAAGTACCTGTCGACTGAAATCACCTCTCGTGGTCATCCGAAACAACCCAATCACTAGGGTGTTTCGCAGAGTCCCTGGAAAAGACGATTCTAACTCACATAAAACGTCTTTTCCAGACTCTCCCTAGGACATAGACAAGTTTTAACGCGCATAGAGCTTACATTTCCAGCCCCTCCTGGAGCATGTACAATCTCATTTCCAGCCACTCCTGGAACGTGAACGATCTAATTTCCAGCCACTCCTGGAACATGAACGATCTCATTTCCAGCCACTCCTGGAACATGAACGATCTCATTTCTAACCACTCCTAGAACATGAACAAATCTCATTTCCAGCCACTCCTGGAACATGAGCAATCTCATTTCCAGCCTCTTCTGGAACATGAGCAAGCTCTAAGCCGCGTAAAACTCCTATTCCTAGCCATCCTAGCCGATAGACAAGCTTTAACTCACATAGAACTTCTATCGCTAGACCTCCACATGACCTACCAGTCATCACAAACCACGACATCACTAGTCATCTCATAAGAACCCATATCTTAACCACTCATTTAATAAGGCAAACTCATCTTATTTAATCTCAAAAATGTATACTCGTTACATCCACAAACGAAATACAATATCACAACATAGCAACATGCTAAAACAGACTCTGGAAACCAGAAAAGAAACTCAAGCCACCGCTTGCTTCTCGAACCACTTCGAGAACTTCCTCTTCATCGACGCCTCTGGTTCCCAAGTCTCCTCCTCAATACCGTCACAGTCTCACATGACTCTCACCAACGGTATACTCTTCCGGCGCAGAACCTTGACCCTCCTCTCGAGAATCCTCACAGGCCTCGCCGCCAAAGTCATGTTGGGCTGAAGATCCTCCGGAATCCTAGCCAACACCTCCTTAGACTCATGTAGACACTTCCGCAGCATCGAAACATGGAAGACTTTGTGAAAAGCCTTCATACTCTGAGGTAACTCCAACCGATAAGCCACCGGTCCGACCCACTCCACAACCTTGAACGGACCCATAAACCTCGGACTCAGCTTATTCTCTGAAATAGATCTATTAGGACCCCTCAACATAGCTGCCTTGAGATACACCATATCTCCCAGCTCAAACTCCAGCTCTTTCCGTCTCCTATCGGCGTAACTTTTCTGCCGATCCTGAACCTCTCTCATGTTCAACCTCAAGACACGGATCTTCTCCGTCGTCTCCTGAATAAAATCTGCACCCAACATGCTCCTCTCCCCCACTTAAGTCCAGTATAATGGTGTCCTACACGGCCTCCCATACAGAGTCTCATATGGAGTCATCCCAATACTCGCCTGGTAACTGTTGTTATATGAAAACTCAACCAGCTTCAGATGATCCACCCAATGAACACCATAATCAAGCACACACATCCTCAACAGATCCTCCAATGTCTTAATCGTCCTCTCTGACTGCCCATCTGTCTGAGGATGGTACGCTGTACTCATATGCACCTTAGTGCCCATCACTGCCTGAAATGCCCTCCAGAACTCTGAAGTAAACCTCGGATCCCGGTCTAACACAATACTCGTTGGCACTCCGTGCAGCCTCACAATCTCCCGCACATACTTCCTAGCCAAAACTGCCGCTCCATCAGTCTTCTTGATGGCCAGAAAATGTGCCGACTTGGTCAGACGATCCATAATAACCCAAAAAGCATCAAAAGTCCGTGACACCGGCAACCCCATCACGAAATCCATGGTAATCATATCCCACTTCCACTCCAGAATGGGCAAACTCTGCAACATATCACTCGGAACCTGATGCTCAGCCTTCACCAGCTGACATACGTTGCACGCTGCAACCCAGCTAGCTACATCCCTCTTCATCCCGACCCAGTGATAATACCGCTTCAGGTCACGATACATCTTGGTCGCTCCCGGATGAATCGACAACATGCTCGAATGGGCCTCTCTCAGAATCTCCTGCCTCAGATCCTCGTCCTTGGGTACACAAACCCGCCCATTCACCAGTATCATCCCACTCGTTGAGACCACATATTCAGAAACCGTCGCCTTAGAAGCATCAATCAACCCCTGATCCTTCTCCTGCGCAACCCGAATCCTGCTCAGCAGATCTGCCTAGTTAGCTGCCTCTAACCCCAACGGCTCCTGTGAGATCACACATAACCTCAACGTGCTAATCTCGCTCACCAGAGCCTCCATATCTCGCTCTTGATCTGAAGCCGCTCTTTTCCGACTCAACGCATCTGCAACCAGGTTAGCCTTACCCGGATGGTATCCAATCTCTAGGTCGTAGTCTGCAACTAACTCCATCCAGCGCCTCTGTCTTTGGTTCAGCTCTGGCTGAGTGAAGAAATACTTCAAACTCTTGTGGTCTGTGAATACCTACACCTTCCCGCCATACAGATAAGACCTCCAAATCTTAAGTGCAAAAATCATCGCAGCCAACTCCAGATCATGGGTAGGGTAATTGCACTCATGCTTCCTCAACTGCCTCGAAGTATACGCAATAACCTTCCCCTGCTACATCAACACCCATCCCAGACCAACTCCTGAAGCATCTGTATACACCACATAAGGCTCACCCGGCTCGGGTAACGCCAAAACCGGTGTACTAGTCAGCAACTTCTTCAGCTTCCCGAAACTCTCCTCGCAAGCTGAAGACCACACAAAAGGAACATCCTTCCCTGTCAGCTTCGTCATCGACTGCGCCATACTCTCGCAAACCCCTTGACGAACCTCCGGTAATAACCCGCCAACCCAAGAAAACTCCTGATCTCGGTGGCACTCCTCGGTCTAGGCCAACCTCTGATAGCCTCTATCTTAGCCGGATCCACAGAACTCCCTTTGCATACACCACATGGCCAAGAAAAATTCGTCTCTCGCTGCCAGAAACTGCACTTACTCAACTTCGCGTCCAGCTTCTGCTCCCGCAGCTTCTCTAGAACCAACCTCAAATGCACATCGTGCTCCTTAGGACTCCTCGAATACACCAGGATATCATCAATGAAGATGATCACAAACACGTTCAGATACTCCAGGAACACCCAGTTCATCAACCGCATGAACGCTGCTGGCGCATTCGTCAAACCAAATGGTATCACCACACTAGATTAACCCGCATGATCTCTGAGGTCCACATCTAGTCCTATGCTTATCCACACGTTTTCAGACATTCATTGCTCCCAACTCATCAATACACCTCTCAAACTCTCAGGAACACATCCTTTGAGATCTCGGTATCTGCAGGGGAACAACCATCCCCTCGAGAGAACTAACCATCTCCCCACGAGTTGTTCGGGTATCTACTTATACCCTAGAGCAATAAATTCTTAAACATTCAATAAGCATTTCAGACCAGAGCTACCTCCTGCGGTCTAATCAAGATATTCCCGGAAGTCGGCCTCACACCCTGATAAACCAACCTCCATGTCTTTTACTCCAACACGCTTGTCCTCGATGACAATCCTGATGGACCATATACCGATCTAAGCCAATCCATACCAAGGATGACATCGTACAACTCCACCGGACTAATGATCAGATCTGCTGGCATCCACTCCCCACCACCAGAACATCCACACCACGAGCCTGCCCGAAAGTAGCCAACGTCCTACCACCAACAACCTTGACTACTCTCGGCTGCTCCCCGGAATTGCTCTGGATCCCGCTACCCTCCGCACACTCCGGAGTAATGAAGCTATTCGTAGCTCCCGAACCACTCTGACCTCCCTGGCTCGGCCCTGAAGTGCTCTTCTCCTTCCTTTTCTGACCCTGAGCAGGCTTGCCGTCCCTGCTCAAACCCGACTGCTGCCTCCTCTGCTGCTGCACCGGTGGACTAACCACCACAGCCTGCTCTCTGATATCCTCCTCGATCACAGCAGCCGTCTCTACCAACTCTGCCCTCGTGGCGAACTTGCTCGCCCTGCAGCGAGTCCTCAGATCAGCTCGAAGTCCCCCGAGGAACCTCCTCACCTGGGCTTGCTTGCCCTCCATGCCCCTCCCAGCATGTACCAACAGCCGACTGAACTCCAAATCGAACTGTCTCATAGTCCGACCTCCCTGAGTCAGGTTCAGAAACCTCGACTCCATCCTATCCACCGCCTCCTGCGGAAAAATACTTGGCGTTAAACTCTGCCAAGAAATCCTCCCAGACCATCTCGGCCTGCACCCTCCTAGTCTCGACGCCTCTCCACCAAAGATGCGCGTCACTATCCAGATAGTGAACCGCCCGGTCCACTCTGTATCCCTCAGAACACCTGATCGAGCGAAAATTACACTCCAATCTCCGCCGCCACTCATCGGCCTCCTCAGGCTTGGCACCACCCGAGAAAAACCCGGTGCCAATCCTCTGCATCTGCTCCATCATCCTCAGATACGATGGAAACTCCTCCGCAACCGCCACATCCGGCTGCACACCAGCCACTACCGGCTGAACCCCAGCCACCACTGGCTGCACACCAGCCAGCCACTACCGGCTGAACCCCAGCCACCACTGGCTGCACACCAGCCACTCTTGGCCGTACACCAGACCCACCTAGCTGAGCTCCCGGAGCCTGACCCGGAGCCGGATCCCACCTGGTAACCGCTCCAGAATCAACTACAGCAAACTCGCCAGACAATCATCTTGATCTTGGGCCACACCTACGGGAGCACCCCCACCCGGGCCCCCCACACCACCAGCTACCTCGGGACCCACACTGGCCCCACCAGCCCTCACACTGGCACTCGTAGCAGTCACACCCACAGACCCCTCCTGAAACGCCTGCGAGTCCGCCACCTGCTCCTGCGTGGTCTCCTGGGCCACACTCGCGGCAACAGACTCACTCGCAAGTCCTTGCCCGCGTCCACGCCCACCACGACCTTTGTCTCTAGCCACTCTAGCCATAACTCTGCCCTAACCAGCATACTACTAAGTACTAGAAAACAGAAAGTCATAAAAACACATACCGTGGAATCTCATTGAAGGCTCGGAAGAGATGATCTAGAACTCCATACCCACACAACAATCAATTGACTAACTCACATAATCAATTAAATGTACCCGCCCTAGAACCGCTAGAGCTCTGATACCAAACTGAAACGACCCGACCCAAAAATTTAAAATTTTTCCTTTTAGATACATGCAGAAAACATAAAACAATTAAACCAATTCAATCAATTCAATAATCCCATACTTATTAAATCTAACCGGTTCAATTCAACAATCCAAACAATAGCCAATAACCAATAACCAATAAACCAACTAACTACAATTCAGAATTCACTAGCAACCTAGCAATTCTACAACAGCACACCGCCATACGAGACCCTAGATCATCTCTCCTTCCTTGCCATGATTCCATGATCACATTTACTCTTTACCTGCAACACATGGCAAAAAGAGTTGCGTGAGTATTATCACAAATACTCAGCGACGCGGTCATCCCGTCTACGGGTTATTTAAGTATAGACATACAATCAATAAAATATCAGGATGAGCACACAAGCAAACAACAAGAACAACCAACACGAACAAGTACAGGGACTCTGTGTCGATCGACACAGCCACTAGGTGTCGATCGACATGACTCCGTCCTGTGTCGATCGACACGACAACCCAGAAACGAGTCTATCCTCTCGTGGCTCGAATCTATCGCGATTCGTCGAGTCACCTGCACAATTCCAACCACAAAACACACGAAACACCAATCAAATGCATTCCATCAATCCCTATGCCCACACAAACCCACGATCACGTACTCACCTCAAAGAATCGAAATGAGAATGGGACCAACGGTTACAAAAAGACTTGTACACGACGAACAACTGGTCCAAAACCAAAACGGACGACTGTTCTGGAAACTAGACAGACACAGCTACGCGTCGGTATGCGGATCTCCTCCAGAATCCTTCTGGTTCGATCGGAACTCAACCCCGAAGCCGACTGATCGCAGACAACCTATCTGCACAGACCCATCGAGTTCAAACAGCCATAACTCGATGAATAATCAACGAAAAGATGAACCGTTTTCGCTTATATCAAGAGAAGAGATCGGAGAACTAACCCACCAAGTTTCACCCCAATCCTCCTCGAATTGCCCAGCCGTTTGCCCTCTCAAACACTCGAGCAGAAACTGTCCTTCACCCTCAATCACACACAACTCACAAACTCTCTTGATTCTCTCTCAAATCCTCCTCTTTTTCTGATTTTCGGCCAAAAAGAGACCAACACGCGTCTGTTCCAGCCCTTTTATACAACCCTAGGGTGTCCCCTAAACCGGCCCACCAAACCGGCAATCAAAAACCGAAACCGTCGGTCTAATTTTAACTCGTGTCGATCGACACACAACTCCTGTGTCGATCGACACCCACCAAAAATCCACTTTTTGGTTCACGGGCGTTACATCGCAGACACAGTGAACGAGCCTATCCTCTCATGGCTCGAACCCGAATGCGATCCGTCAATCTCGTGCACGATTCCATCCACAAAACCCACGAAATCCAATCCAAACAGCTACAATCAATCATATTCCATCTAATCCTTTACCCAGATAAACCTACAGTTACGCACTCACCTCGAAAAGGATTGAAAAGAGGAAGAACGACGAAGAACACGAAGAACAACCACGAACAGCCTCTGATTTCGTCCTCACAGACCCAAAATCAGCCACATCAACGATCCTCCTTGCTCACAAGCCTCAAGAACAAGCCTCAAACGATCAATCATTCTAAAAAATCACCAGAAACTCTCTCAATCTCTCTGATTTCTGATTCTCTCCCAATTCTTTCTGTTTTCTTCTGAAAAACGCGGCCCAACACGTCTGATCTCCTTTGTATATCGAACCCTAGAGTTTCCTAAACCGATCGCCAAACCGCGCGATCAAAAACCGAACCTGTCGGTTCAATTTAAACCCGTGTCGATCGACACAACGTCCAAAACCCGACTTCTCATAAGTCAAAAACACACGTGTCGATCGACACACCCACCCTGTGTCGATCGACACACCCACCCTGTGTCGATCGACACCCAACCAAAAATTCATTTTTTGATTCACGGGCGTTACAGAAACGATATACAAACGGTTTATATATGGTTTGAGTTTTTGTAAAACCGATAAACCGAAGAAACCGAACCGCAACCAAACCGAAATACAAACGGTTTTATATGGTTTAAGTTATTGTAAAACCGATAAAACGAAAAACCAAAGAAACTGAACCGTAAGCGAACTGAAAACCAAAATGCCCACCCCTAATTCTTCCAAATCTACTCAAATCCACTTTAAAATCAAATCTATAAATAAATCCGTAGATTGAATAACACGTGATTTGAATTAGTATTTATAAATCATAGAACCAATAACACTGGATTTGAACATAGATTTTAAAATCACAGAACCAATAATACTAGATTTTGCGTGGATTTCCATATCCATTAAATTACAAAAACCAATAACTCTCACTTAATGGGTTTATGTTAAAAATTAAGGGGTAATTGCAAAAATGCCAATTTTGGGGTATCACTTTTTAAAAATGCCACTATAAGTTTTTCATTTGGAAAAATATCACTAATCAATAATTTTTAAGCACTAAATCTTAAAATTCTAAAGTTAAAAAAAATATTTTAACTCCAAACAAGACCTAAAGCCTCAAAACTAAACTCTAATACAACATAGTTAACCCAAACATAAATGTTATATTGAGTAAATAATTTTGAAAAAGTGGCATTTTTTTCAAATATTTTTAAAAGTAACATTTTTAAAAAGGGGCAATTGCAAAAATGCCACTTTGAGGTATCCATTTGTAAAAATACCACTAATTATGAATTTTTAAATCATAAATCTTAAAATTATAAACCCTAAAAAATATTTTGACCTCTAAAACCCTTTAAACCCTCAAACTAAACTCTAATACAACATAGTTAACCCAGACATTAATGATATAATGAAATTTGTTTTTTTTGAAAAAATAGTATTTTTGCAAAGATTTTGAAAATATGACATTTTTGAAGAATGATCTTTACAATATGGTATTTTTCAAAAATTCTTAAAAATTAATGAAAATTTTATAGCTTATACTTTTAATTAAAATATTTTGATTGATTAAAGCAAATGATATATTAATAGATTTATGTTAAAAAATTAACGAAAATATGTAGAGAATTTTATCATGATATATATTTTAATTTAAAATATTTTGATTAGTTAAATTAAATGATATATTTCTTCAACCTTTCAGACACATAAGATAGATTTTTTCACCCCGCAATGTTCTTGATTAAAATGCAGAGGATGTGAGTTTGATGGGCTTGGAAACATTGTAATATTCGGGCTTGATGGGGTTTTTTAATAGAAAACTTTGGCTGGCAAAAAACCAAAAACAAACAGACACTAAACGATTGTTGTCCGACTCTAAAATACCCTAAAATCGAAAAGCTTGGAGCAAAGTGATAACAAAAACCGCTTCCTCTTGCCGCACTTATCTTCCTAATGTCGAACAATCCGTCGCAGCTTCTTCCTTCAGGTATTCACTTCTTCCCTTTTCTACACAAAACAATACTCGAACTCGAAGGATCTGCGATTTTATCCCAATTTCTTGCGCGATTCGTGTATTGTTGCAGAGCTAATCGATAGGTGCATAGGATCGAGGATATGGGTGATTATGAAAGGAGACAAGGAGCTCGTGGGTATTCTCAAAGGGTTCGACGTTTATGTCAACATGGTCCTTGAAGATGTCACCGAGTAGTAAGTCTGATTTAGGGTTTAGGTTTTTTTTCCCCAACCCCAATTTTGATATGTTTCTCCTGGTTTTGCTTGATGGGTTTGTTTAGTCGGAACAATCTATTGCCTGATCTATATTGCAATGGTTTAAGAGATGAAACACAGACAATAAACTACAGTTGCCTTTGGATTTTCTTTCTCAGTAACTAAGTTTTTCTAATGATGCTAAACTGATTCCTGTGTGTTCTAGCTTGTAAATTTTCATCAGAAGAATGACATTTAGGTAAATTGGGTTTCAGATCCTTTTGTTGCATACATGTATGTATAAAGTCTATTTAGGCTGTATCATATGCTGTTTCAGTTACATGAGTTTGATTATGGTGCGTAGATCTGTGATTTAATGCTCTAGAACCTTGCGGCTTTGGAGATAAAATCTTAATAAAACTAGCGTGCATCTCTAATATAAGCATATCATCGTGCAGTGAGATCACTGCAGAAGGAAGACGGGTCACAAAGCTTGATCAGATTCTGCTCAATGGCAACAACATAGCCATTGTAAGTGAAAACACTTTTTTAATCTATATTTCCCGAAGATGCAACAAATATCTATTTGACAGCTCTTACAGTAGCCATTCCTTGTTACTTCTTTACAATTATCTCGGAGTTAAAACGGTATTGAAATGTTGTGATGCAGTTGGTGCCAGGTGGTTCTCCAGAAGACGCAGAATGAGATTTGCGAATGTTGATTGGTACGATAAGATTTGTGTGAGGAAGGATGTAACTTTTGGTTTTAGATAAAACCTTGTTCACAGAAAACTAGTAGTTGAATTTAAACTCAGAATTGACAAACTTTTCATTGTTCAACAACGTGAAAGAGCTAAAGCTTCACATTTATTTGACTCATTTCTCATTGCTTCTTATTCAACCTCTCGACATTGTTCTAATGACCACCCCCGTTAGTCACACGAGCATTGGTCAAGTTATCAACTGAGTCTCCTCGCTCAAAAACAGCTGCAGCTCCCATACCAGTGCCTGTTACATGAACAATCAATACAATATTTAGGTTATCGTTGAAGCCAATTCAATCTTGAAAAAATCACACTACATTACATACCTATGCACATTGAGATAACTCCAAAGCGGCAATCTTTCCCTCTCCGCTTCATCTCGTTCAACAATGTCGCAACACATCGAGCTCCTGAACATAAGAAGTAATCTCTATTAGCTTGTACACATGTTGCATATTATCTAATAAAACAAGATTGTGCAAGTAGCAACCTGTAGCACCCAGAGGATGGCCAATAGCAATGGCTCCCCCATTAACGTTAACCTTTTCCATATCCAGCTCTAGCTTCTTGCAGCAGTACACATACTGAGATGCAAATGCCTGTTAACAATTTGTCAATAGAGAGAGATTGATAAGTATGGATTATTCTGAAAAAGAGCATTTTAAGAACCAATGTGAAACGCTGTACTACCTCGTTGATCTCGAAAAGATCAATATCACTGACGTTGAGCCCTGCAAGTTTCGTTGCAGCAGGAATGGCGACAGCTGGACCGATACCCATTACAGCCGGATCCACACCAGTAACAGCAAAACTCCTGCATTTATTGTTTTGGGGTCAGTTTCTTCAACCGTCTAACATGTTTTTCAAGTCTTTTCATTCACCTGAAAATTCCAAGAATGGGAAGTCCCTTCTTCATAGCCAGACTTCTCTTCATTAGCAATACGGCTCCAGCTCCATCACTGATCTGACTAGCATTGCCTACACAATACACACATATAAATGCTTCAATTCATGATCCGACTTATGTGAGTGACAAGTGGGGAGTTATTTCTCACCCGCTGTGGTGGAACCGTCTGGTTTAAAGACGGTCTTCAGCTTTGCCAGATCCGCCATGTTTGTGTTTGGACGTACACCATCATCAACAGAAACGACGATTGCCTTTTCTGCTTTAGTCTCAGGGTCCACAATCTGTCAAGACCAATCAATCGGTTATAGTAAAAGCACTACCACAATGGTTATAAAGGAACTTGGAGCTTCTTGTTTTTACCTTGGTAGCAACAGGAATTATTTCATCCTTGAGTTTACCAGACGCATTTGCAGCTGCAGCGCGTTTGTGAGACTCCACCTGTTTTTTACTGAATCAGTATGGATATGAGAGAGAAGAGTGGTTTAAAAGCGAAAAACTAACCGCAGCCATATCTTGTTCTTCTCTTGTGACACCGTATCTTTCGGCAACGTTTTCAGAAGTAATGCCCATTGGAAGCAAACACTCGCGGGCTTTGGGGAAATCTTGTGCCTGTTCCCATTTAAGAATGCTAACAGAATCACCACAAAGCTCGTGATGTAGAGTAAACTAATACATTCAATGGGATACATACCCTCGGATTAGGGGCCTGAAAGCCGCCTCCAGGAACAGGATTAGTTGACATTGATTCCACTCCAGCACCAATACCTTTAACAGAGAGTATCATTCTCGCGGCCTAAACAAAGCAACTGTAACAGAGATTACGCAATCTTTCTTTACCAGCATCTTACCAATGTCGTAATATCCAGCTCTAATAGAAGCAGCAACATCAGCAACTGCTTGTAGCCCTGATGAGCATTGTCTGTTGACAGTTCTAATAGGCACGGAGTCTAGCTCGTAAAAGAAGAGCGAAACAACATGTCAACAAATTGTGTTTATCTTTCAATGTCAGAACAAGTATTTTGATTTAGTACCAGGGAAACCAGCAAAATATGCTGCTACTCTGCATTCCATGGCTCTCTGAGAACCGGGAGCTATAACGGTACCAACAACGATATCCCCAACTTCACTTGGATCGAGAGATGTCCTTTCCACCACAGCCTTGAGAACAGAAGCTAGAAGATCATCTGGAAGAGTGTCTTTGAAACCTCCACGTCTCGCTTTGCAAATGGCGGTGCGATACGCCCTGAAGAAATCACGGTAGGAATCAAGAAGAGTAGACTAAAGAAAAGTTTGGAGAGGAGGGTGACTTACGCTACGATCACAACGTCGTCTCCAAAAGCAGCCATTGGGGAAAACTCGGCAGCACAATTCACAGCCTAACAAACGAGTTCAAGCAACAATTTTCAAGATCTGGGATTGATATCTAACTTTACTCATGACATGAAAATGTCAACGAGGAGAGCAGATTCATGATTAATACACTAGTGCGAAGATCCAGTTAAAAAAACCGATCAAGGAACTAAACTCACAGAGAGGAGAGCAGATTCATGATTAATACAAGGAGGAGGAGAAGGAGAAGAAGAAGAAGAGATTGGATTGAGATGACGAAGCAAAATCTTCTGTCTTTCCGCAGCTTTCTCCATCTTGCTCAATTCTCAAACACTAGCAACTAAAAACTTGTGTTGCAGCTGAAATCAAATGGCAGCTAAAAACTTTGGTTGATTGTTGTTATATGAGTTTAATAAGCAAGCAGCTTAAAGTTCTTCATGTTCCTCGTGGGTGATTGTCGTCACTCTGCTCTGATTGGTTAATTCGTTTGCCAACTCCTCCTGTCTTTTTGTCCTTTGGTAAACACAAGTTAACGGCGTTACGAATATAATCTTGCGCCGTTAAGAGTGAGACCGGGAATCAGACGCCGGTGTCCACCAAACCCAGCTACCGTATGAAAAAATCAAACTGCTTGCCGTTTAGAGTAGACAGAAGGCAACAACATCACGTTTTCACTGATGGAGAGAATGTTCAATTGAATTTTTGTTCGGTTTCGGTTTAGGCAACGAAACAAGCCACGTTGGAAAATAAAACTTCACGCCGTTTGCAGTAGACAGAAGGCAACATACTGTTTCATGTTTTAACTTTTTGGAGTATGTTCTACCAACCTCGATTTCGGTTCCCTTTCGATTTTGGTAATTTCTGACTTTTTGGATTTTTATGATATAACTTTTTGGTTCGGATTTAGATTGCATTTTTTCGGATATAAAAAATGAATATATATTAAGATATTGATGGTTTATAAATCGATTTTTTTTTTATTTGGATTGGATCAGATCGATTATTTGGATTGAACACCTTATTCGTGTCCTCAATTGACATTGACGACGGAAATGTTTTGCTTTAGGAAGAGATAATAAGAAGACTACATGCCACTTTAAGCCCTCTTTTAAGTCCTAAACAATTCATATGAAAAATGACTATGATAGATGACTCCAAGAAATAGCTTCAATGCATCAACTTTGAGATACCAAAAAGTATTATTTTATAGTTGAGTTAGTCGTATCAAGTATTATTTTATAGTTGAGTTAGTCGTATCACTTCCCATGATATAAGCAACGATTGGAGGACCAAGACTAGTAAAACATAACAGAGAGAGAGAGAAGTTACCCGGCGATGGCTAGTAGCGAGTTTCTTCTCTACTAATCAAGAATTTCCGATGAGTGAGCGAGTACGAGTCTCAATATAAATGTAGACAATGTTGAACAATATGCAAAGGTTGAGGGAAGAGAATGATTAAACAAAAGAAAAACAAAGAGTCGGGGGGGGGGGGGATAGAGAGGAAAAGAAGTGACGTGGCGTTGGTGTTTAACTCTCTTCACACACTCCATACACACTCTTTGCTCCTCCACCACTCTTCTTACCAACCTCCTCTCCTCTTTTAAAATTCTCTTCATCGTTTTATGCTACCTAACCTTCCTTTCTTGATTGCCTCTAACGATATTGGTAGATTTTCTTGCAAACTAATTAATTCCTTTTTTTCTTTTTCTTTTTTATTGATTATTATGTTTCTGGTTGGTGTTAGAATCTCCTCCCAACAAGCAATCAAGAAGGATAGAATGAGTTCTAAGAGAACCGGAATAGAAGTGAATGGAATAATGACAGTTAGATAAATAAGATAAATGGAATGAATAATCGCAGATAAATATTTATGCAAGATGAATGGTGGCATTTTAAAGAGATAGAATGAAATGCAAAATAAATATGATTAAAGTTAAATAATATATAAAAACGAAAATTGTATATAACATAATAAAATGTTGTTCTTTTTAAAAGAAAAATATGATGAAAAAATCTAAAAGAGATCTTTAGATTTTAAAAGCACAACAAAATATTAATAGAAAATCTTAAGTTTGACCACTTCCAATCAAATAGTAAATCGTAATAATATATATATTTTAAAAAAATTATTTATTTGTATCTTATCTATTCATAATCTTTTTCTTTCCTGAATGTTTTTTAACTCTTTTCCTCTATAATTCCACATAAGTCACAGAATGAAATTTATTTTTTATTCCATGTAAATGGTAGCTTTTTTTGTGATATGCATAGGGATGACGTATTCCACTTGATTTTATCCTAAAAAATGTAAATCCAGTTGCACCCAAAGAAAAGTTTCAAGAATTTAATTTTTATTGTCCGAACTTGAGCAAAAGAAAATAATTTTGGAAAGGAAAAAAGAAAACTAGTGTATTTTTTTTTTTAATAAACTATGGGAGTTTTGAAACTTTGATCATATTTTTTGGTATTCGAAATGAACATTTAGATATTTCAATTTAAAAAAAAAACTAATGATTTGATAACTAAACAATTTTCACACCAATAATTTGGCATTGTTTGTGGGGAGAGGCAAGTCTAACCCCAATCGTAGGTGACATAGACATATGTTCAAGAATCGGTCCAAAAGTTCTTCGATGGACAAGAAACTATGGCTAGAAATTTAAATAAAAAACTGGATGAAGGCATATTTGCGGTCACCGAGAAGATCAATCAAGTAACTACAGATCATAATAATTTGGCTCATCTGTAACTAAAGTACATTCCACCACCGTTTGCTATGTCTAAGTATCCACATCTTCAAAATAATATCAGGTGGTGCGAATGAAATATATTCGTTCAACGATTAATTAAACCAAAGCCTAAACTGAAATTGTCGAGCGAACAAAATAAAAAATTTACCATGGAAGACTGAATCATGAATCGCTTTAGAGACCTATTGAAAAGAATAATGTTGATATTAGTGCTTTGAACTCAAAGTTTCATCATGGAGTATAAAACAGTGCGGTCGAGTACATAAAATGAAATTTTTCCACATAGAGAATTGAGAACACCCAAGAAAAGGATGTAGGAACGCTTTGACTTCTCATCTACAAGGGAAAAAATAACCGTCATGTCATGCTCATGTGACCACGCTTAGTATTGCAATTAGTAGAATTCACTTCCATGAACAAGAGAGAAGCATGACTTTGCAAATGATTTGCCGAACACTTCTCCAGATCTGCTTTAAATTGGATTTTTAAGATGAAAAAGAGATCGATTGATAGTTTCAGACTATAGTCAATGACTTTCGTAAATAAATATTCTATGTTCATTGTTGTAGCCCGCGGTTAAGTGTTGGATTGGGCTTTTATCAGTTTTCTGGGCCTCCAGATCGCATGGACCGCAGGTACAGGCCCAACAGTAGCCCCCCCGGTCAACGAGCGAGATGGGCCGAGTTTCGTTGTTCGATGGATTCTGCGATCTGGAGCCTAGATGCCACGTGTCGAGATCCGGACGGCCTGTCACGTGACTTGACGAGCATGTCGTCGATATAAACTTCCATAGTATCGCCGATCTTATTAGCGAACATCTTGTTTACTAGACGTTGGTAGGTCGCGCCGGCGTTCTTGAGACCGAACGGCATTACACGATAGCAATACGTGCCGCGATCTGTGATGAACGCTGTTTTCTCACGATCGTTGGGATGCATCATGATTTGGTTATAACCCGAGAAGGCGTCCATAAAAGAGAGGAGTTCATTACCAGCTGTCGCCTCGACGACTTGATCGATGCGCGGAAGCGGAAAACTGTCTTTCGGGCATGCCTTGTTCAGATCCATGAAGTCGATGCAGACTCGCCACTTGCCACTCTTTTTTTTTACGACGACTGGATTAGCGAGCCATTCTGGATAATGAACCTCGGCGATCGATCCTGCCCCGAGCAATTTGGCAACCTCGTCGTTTACTGCCTGGGCCCGCTCCGGACCGAGCTTCCGCCTCTTTTGTTTGATCGGTCTGTACGTTGGGTCGACGTTCAGCTCGTGAGTTGTTATGACTGGGTCGATCCCTTTCATATCCTGCATCGTCCACGCGAAAGTCGTAACATTCAAGCTCAAAAATCGGATCAACTGCTGTCGTAACGGTTCTTCGAGCTCGGAGCCAATCCCGACCTGTCGTTCAGGGCGTTGCTCATCAATGCTGACTTGGATGACAGTTTCTTGCTTCGGGCTAAGGTTCGCGGGCTCGGTTGGTTGGCTAATGTTGCAGGTGATCCTACGCATTTGTTGCTCCATGACGAAACACGACCTCGCAACCTTTTGACTTCCGCGGATTGTGAAGACTCCGGTGGGGGTCGGGAATTTGACGCACTGGTGATAGGTTGAGGACACCGCTCGCAGGGAGAACAGCCAGGGTGTTCCCATTATAACGTTGTAGACCGCTGGTTTATCGACTACGACGAATTTGACAATCTTGGTAATACCTCCTGCGTAGACCGCCATTTTGATGGTGCCCAGTGTCATTGTCGTTACTCCGTCGAAACCGGTCAGAGGCTTCGGGCTAGGTTTTATTTTGTCAGCTCTTATGTCCATCTTTCGTAGTGTTTCGAGAAAAATGAGGTCAACCGAGCTTCCTGTATCGACCAACACTCGAGTGACGTCGCAGTCCTCGATTTTCAGCTCAATGACTAGTGGATCGTTGTGTGGCATTGACACGTTCTTGGTGTCAGCTTCGCTAAAAATGACCGGCATATCGACCTCGGCCTGCAGGCGACAGTTTTGTTGCAAAGATGCTTCCTTCTCGTGCTTCTTGAGAGATCGGACCGAATTGGAAGGAGTTCGAAACCCGCCCATTATCATATAAATTTTGCGTTTTGACGAGGACTGGCTCCGACCGGAGCCATTACCGCCGTCGGACTGTTTCGGAGGGAGTGGGAGATCGACGTTATTATCCGGCTTTTGCTCGTGCCTTTTTTCATGCTCCGCGGCTTGTCGCTTCTCGGACTGGTTAGAAGGTAGATCGAGCCGTACTTCTCCGCTGTTGAATTTGGCCATCAGTTTGTCTTTCAACTGCCTACATTGGTAGGTCGAATGACCATAAATTTGGTGGTAGTCGCAGAATGATCTGGTGTCAGACTCCTTTTCTTCTCCGCGAACAAATTTGAATGGCCACTTCTTGGTTTGGTTCTGAGCCGGGCTCGACGTTTGATCCTGCCTACTCGCGACCAGGTTAGTTATAAGCTTCTTTTTGACGTCTTTAAAGTCTTGGTCGAGGTGTTGCCGGGGTTCAATGTAGTCATCATCCACGAGCTCTTTTGCTCGGGCTTTTTGGGCCACTATCTTAGCGGAAGGATATTTTCTAGAATTAGCTGCCCGATCTTCCTCCAATGCGATGTAACGCGTCGCTCGGTGCATGGCATCTTCAAGGGTGAGGGGTTTTTTGAGGACCAGGTCGGTTCGGAAGGGTGATTCATGCCACAGGCCGTTCTGTAGAGCGCCGATGGCAGAAGCGTCGTGGACGTCCAACTCTGCCAATATTGCCTTGAAACGAGCCATATAATCGCGCAGGGACTCTTTAGATCCCTGGGCCAACGCCCATAGGTCGGCATCCGACCCGCCGTCCTGAATGTACATCGAATAGTGTTTGAAGAAAGCCGTGCAGAGCTGGTTGAAACTGTTGACGGAGGATGGTTCGAGACGGGAGAACCAATCGAGCGCGGACCCGGTTAGGTGCTCCACGAAATACTGACAGTAGGCCGCATCTCTTTCTTCCGGGGACAGTTGAACTCGCCCCATCGCGATGGTGAAAGCGGTCATGAAATGCTTTGGGTTAGAGTTTCCAGCGTAGGTCTGCAGGCGAAGCTTTGACGTATGTCTGAGTGGGGTGGAAGTGATTCGATCCGTGAAGGGTGTTCGCTGAGTCTCTTCCAGCATGCGATCGATCTCAAGCGCCGAGCTGAGAGCCCGGTGGACTTTGGAGTTCACTTCTCGTAGCTTGGCTTTCAAGGCTGCGATCTCGGCTCCTTGAAACAAATTTTGGTCGGACGGGGGTGGTTGGCCAAGCTGAGCGCTGATCGACGTTCGGGATGGTGTGTTTAGGTTGATTACCCGATGGTGAGTCGGGGGTCGCCCTTGTCGTTCCGCTGCGTATGAATGTGCCCGCGCTTGCTGTGCTGGTCTGGGAGAATCCAGCTGTTCTTGAATAGCGTGGTGTGTGTTGGACAATTCATCTAGGCGAACGCTCGTTTGTCTGAACAGATCGTCCTGCTGATCAAAGCGTCGCATGAGGGAATTTAGCATCATGGTGAAGTTAACTTGCTCGTTCGCGGCGGTCATGGGTTCGCTAATCCTGGGCTCGACCGCGACGGGGGCAGCTTCTTCTTGAACCGATGTTTGATTAGTGACCGCTCCTTCTGCCATTGTTGAGGCGAGGGTTATTTGACTTATCGATGCGGTCTCTTGAGCTGTTACGTTGTCGACTTGCAGACTGGTCGATGGTTCCGGGCTCATAGTTCCTCGCGTTAGAAAATCTCCAGTGCTCCTACCTGGCGCGCCAATTGTTGTAGCCCGAATATGGCAACAATGAATTTATAGAAGGTAAAGGTCGGTGAATTTCGTGTATTGAGGACTGAGCGTTTAAGTTCAATGTATTACAGGGCGCTTCGGGGTTGACAGGCCGGACAGACCCGGGCTGTCAGATCGTCATCAATAAAAGAGAGAATAGTATTTAGACCGCTGCGGGCTGATTCTTGAGAGAGGGTCTGTAGCTTTTCTCGGGAGAGAAGCGATCTCCTGAAGAGTTCTCAGGTAGAATTTGGGGCCTGGGCGATCTCCAGCTCTCCCAAAAGATGTCTTGTCACATCACATCATTCCTCTATTTATAGTACAAGGTTATGAGGGTACATCCTAGGTTTTATTGACCTCAGGTGCAGAATCTAACTCCACACTTAACCAGACCGCGGTTAAGTGTTGGATTGGGCTTTTATCAGTTTTCTGGGCCTCCAGATCGCATGGACCGCAGGTACAGGCCCAACATTCATGGAAAAGATCACTCTGGATGTTGGTCTTTGGGCATTGTGATGTGAGTTACGTTACTGTAAGACTAACAATGCAAAGTTGTAAGTGCACAACAAGTCGATTGTAATACTTGAGGAATCAATCCCACAAAGACTTCGAGTGTACAATATTTATAAATAAAATAAAAATAAAGCTAAGTAAAATACAGATTTTGTTTGTTTTTCAATAAAAAGTAAATAAAAGTTGTAATTTAAAATCGATGTAATCTATAAGATTAAAGTGTTAGGTTTTTTCAGAGATTTCTTAGAGATTTATAGTTCAAATTATTCAACACTAACTCCTACAGACCAATGAGATTATTTTTCCTGTTCTAGAACTCAAATCATTGTGATAAGATTAACACACTATCGTGGTGATAATCATCTATGTCCAAACTATCGTATTAAATCAATTATCGTAATCAATAACATAGATAGACATGAGACAATAATCAAGTACGATTCTTCATCTAACTCAGTAACTCAACTCTTGCAGGTTAAAATGCTAAACCCATAGAAAATGAGATCACAATAATAATTCAAGTAGTGTGCACGCCGAAATCGTTCTAAGAAAATTTCCTAGATGATCACTAAAGGAACATGCAATAAGATCATATCTAGGCGAAAAACTACTCTAAACTTATCAAGAGCACCACAGTAATTGTTAAATCCTATTTACCGAACCATGAAATGCCCCTTTAAAATTCCCTATTTCTAACAATGAGAATACTCAGACATGGTCATTCAAACCAAAGCGAAAGCAATAGAAGACATATTCACTAAGAGTAAAGCATTCATAAACGTTCTTCATAGTGGTACAAGATGTGAGATCTTTCTTTTTGTCAAACAAATAAAAGAAATTAAAAGACTTTGGTGATGAAGAGAATTGTATCAAGCTTCAAACGAATGTTGCAGACTTGGTATTGTCGTGGCTATAGGTTTTTATATAGGGTAGGTGTCAAATCTATGGTTAGTGCCTGGAGAATTAGGAGATAACATCGGAAAAAGAAAATTTTATTTTTTCTCAGATATCAATCGATCGATCGGTTGATGCAAGTTGTCTACAACTAAAAGAAGTAGTCCTTGTTGGAACTTAAATTTTACAAGTGATTTTCGTCACTTTTCCGGTGGCTTTTCCGGCAAGGTCATTGCCCGGAATTACCGGATTATGAGTTCATTGGAAAGCTTGTAGTTTGGACTAACACTTGGAATACTCATAAGTTAAAATTGAATAATTGGTGAATGAGAAATGTGAGGTCAAAGTGTAGTGTGTGTGACAATTAAAGTCAACCCACTTACTAAAGTCCCGCATTGGTTAGAAAGGAAAAAGTGGAGTGGTATATATACTACCCTCTTCTATCATGTTTACAAATAACTAGCATGATGCATGATGCATGTGAGAAATGAGAACCACACACGCGCGCGCGCCGCCGCTCCGCTCGGCTTCGGCTTCGGCTTCGGCTTGGGCTTGGGCATCGGCCCAATTTTCCAGGCCCATTTAGCAAATTTTTTGGCCCAATAAACCGAATAATTACGACCCATAATTGGTAACCGAACCGGCGAAAAGCTGCGACCCAAACTGGCGAACAATTGCGACCCAAAGTGGTAACCGATACCTCTTCGGTCTTTATAAAACCGCGCCCATCTGCATCTTCTTTTTCCTTAACGTTTTCCCATCCAATTTTTCGCCCCAGAAATATTCAACCATCCAAATCTTCCACCAAAGTAAGTCTCGAGAATATCATCGATTCCTGTGTTCGTTAGACTACGATTTGAGTGTTGCAAATCGTTTTATCTCACGGTTTTATCCTCGGATTCGTAATCGTTTCAAACCGTCACACTACGGGCGATTTTCGAATTAAGGAAAGAGATTAATTCTCGACTCCGTGATCGTTTTTAAGATCGAGATTTCATCTCCTTCTGAATTCGTATTCGTGTTTTATTCGGATTTCTCAATTCGGTTTTTCGCGGTTCTAACAATCTTAATTCGAAAAATCCGTTCGTCGCTAATCGCTTAGTCGGATTGAGAATTTCCTAATATCTGTTCGCGATTCGTTTATCGTTTCCGCAAAATCGTTATTTTCTAAAGAGTTTTCTCAAATTCATTAACGGTGTTTGCGATTTGTTTCTACATATCCGCGAAACGTTTCTGACAATTTCAAACGATTTCTGATTTGCAATTTCATTTTCAAACGATTTGCAATTTTGTTTTTAATAATTTGAAAACTATGATTTCAAACGAATTCCGTTTGGTTTTTTAAACGATTTGTTTTACAATTTTTCCCGACAATCGAATTTCTAAACGATTTGCAAATTACGGTTTCTTTTCTATCGTTTTCGCGATTTGTTTCCGCAATTTTAAACAATTTGCGATTTCGTTATTCGCGATTTGTTTTCTAAACGATTTAAATTTTAAACCATTTAAAAATTTTCCATATTGGTTTTCAAACAATTTGCGTTTTGATTTTTAACCATTTGCGTGGTTTCAAAAGATTTTTCAAATTCTAAAGGATTTGCGATTAGTTTAAAACTTTTCCGCGAATAAGTTTCTTAAACGAACGTTTTCACGTTATCAATTAATTTCTTTTGTTTCCGCGAACATTTTCTATAAACGAGTTTCCGAAACATTTATCAGATTCTGATATCATTTTGTTTTCTGTTACCAGATGACAACTAATGGTGATGATATCAATATGACTGGTCCATCAGATGGACAAACTGAAACGCCTGTGGACTCGGTAGCCCGAGATCTTTTCGGAGTTCGTCTCCAGATGGCGACTGTTCCCCAAGACAACTATCTCGGGATGTCTCAATTACCCGCTGCCATGGTGCACGGGTTAATGCCCAAAAAATTTGACGGCAAAGGTTTCAAAACGTGGCAAAACAAGATGCTCTTCTACATGAGTAACTTGAACTGTGAGAAGTTTCTAAAGGAGGATCCACCGATCATTCCCTTCGGAAATAAAGATACTCACCTTCTTGCTGCTGTGGATGCATGGAAACATGCAGACTTCGTGTGCAGAGGCTGGATCTTAGGCCGCCTCATTGATCCACTGTATCAGGTGTACAGTCAGGAAGCACGAACCTCTAAGGAACTCTGAATGGCCTTGGAGAAGAAGTATAAGTCTGACGATGATGGTTGTCAGAAATTTGCTGTTGCGAAGTTTCTGGACTTCAAAATGGTGGACTCCAAACCCATCATGGAATAAGTCGATGCATTGAGTTTGCTGTGCCATGAGATTGCGGCTGAGGGAATGCAAATCTGTGAGATCTTCACTGTCAACTGCTTCATTGAGAAACTTCCCCCGAGCTGGCTCAGTTTCAAGAACTATCTCAAGCACAAGAAGAAGCCAATGTCACTCTCTGATGTCATCACGAGGCTCCAAATGGAAGACAGGAACCGTGCTAATTTCTCTCCTCCGGAGCAACACAATGTCAATGTGGCTGAGCACAAGAGCAAGGGTAAAGGGAAACGGATCTCTCCGCAAATGTCCCTAAAACCGACATCTTCAGCAAACTTCAAGAGGGTTGCAAAAACAGGACAGAAGTCCAAAGGAAAGTGCCACAAGTGTGGCAAGGAAGGCCACAAATCTGATGTTTGTAGGAGCAAACCCAAGGGTAACAGAAAAGCTGAAGCTAACCTCACTGAAGAGGATATGTGTGCTGTCGTCAATGAAGTGAACATGGTGGACGACAACCCACGGAAGTGGTGGTATGACACTGGTGCAACCACCCACATCTGCACTGATAAGTCGATGTTCACCACTTATCAGAAGAGCAAATCTGAGGAGCAACTGTTGATGGGAAACACGGCTTTCTCGAAGATTAAAGGTCGCGGTAAAGTGGTTCTGAAGCTGACGTCAGAACATGAACTCTCACTCAACAATGTGAAGCATGTGCCAGACATGAGGAAGAACTTGGTTTCGGGAACTCTCTTAAGCAAGGCAGGATTCGGCGTCAACTTTGAAGCTGACAAATTGATCCTTAGGAAGAATGGGGTGTATTTGGGAAAGGGTTATGCGAAAGGAGGACTTGTCAAGTTGTGTGTTTCGACAGTCCTTCGTCTTGATAAGATTAATAATGCTAATGTTGTAATTGCTGACAATTCATCTAATAATAATTTTGTTGTTTATTTGGTTGAGTCTTTTGATATTTGGCATGAACGTTTAAGACATGTCAACTATAAATCTATGCAACGATTGATGAATTTGAACCTAATTCCGAAATGCAAAGTAAACAAGGACAAATGTGAAGTGTGTGTACAGGCCAAACTCACAAAAACTCCTTCTCCCCAAGTTCAAAGAAATACAGAACCTCTCGGTTTAATACACACAGATTTATGCGATCTGAAATTTATACAAACTAGAGGCGGTAAAAAGTATTTTGTGACATTTATTGATGATCACACAAAATATTGTTATGTATACTTGTTATGTAGCAAAGATGAAGCCTTGTCAAAATTCCAAGAGTATAAGCTTGAAGTTGAAAACCAACTAGGTAAAACTATTAAAATAGTCCGAAGTGATAGAGGAGGCGAGTATGATGGTCCGTTTAATGATTTTTGTCAACAACATGGCATCATACACCATACGACAGCTCCCTATTCCCCAGAGTCTAACGGAGTTGCGGAACGGAAAAACCGAACTCTGAAAGAGATGATGAATGCAATGTTGCAAGAATCTGGGTTACCCCAGTCAATGTGGGGAGAAGCTTTGCTTACTACGAACTATATCCTCAACAAGATACCACATAAAGTTACTGGCAAGACGCCATATGAACTTTGGAAAGGTGTTGTACCTTCGTACAAATACCTGAAAGTGTGGGGGTGCCTTGCAAAAGTTGCAATACCACCTCCGAAAAAGGTCACAATCGGACCAAAAATAGTGGATTGTATTTTCATAGGATATGCACACAACAGCAGTGCTTATCATTTTCTGGTTCACAAATCAGACATACCCGATATCCATGTTAATACAGTGATGGAATCACGGAATGCGTCTTTCTTTGAAAACATTTTTCCTTGTAAGGACAAACAACGTCCGAAGAGGACACTTGAACAAAGAGAAACAAGCTCCTCAACAAATGAGGCAAGCACTTCCAGAACTTCACCATAGGAAGTGGAAGACGTAGCAGATGAACCTCGACGTAGCAAAAGAGCTCGTAAGGAAAAATCTTTTGGCGATGATTTCATGATGGTCTTTCTCACAGAGAACGTACCAAGAACTTACTCAGAAGCCATGTCTATACCCGACGCACCTTATTGGAAGGAAGCTATCAATAGTAAGATCAATTCTGTATTGCAGCATCATACATATGAGATTACCGATCTACCCGAAGGGTTTAAAGCATTAGGGTCCAAATGGATTTTCACAACAAAAATGAAAACCGATGGTTCTGTGGATAAGTATAAAGCTAGGCTCGTGGTCCAAGGATTCCGACAAAAAGAAGGTCTGGATTTCTTTGACACATATTCTCCAGTGACCCGAATAACCTCCATTAGACTGTTGGTTGGTATCGCTGCTTTAAGAGGCCTAGAAATACATCAGATGGATGTCAAAACCGCTTTTCTACATGGAGATTTAGAAGAGGAGATCTATATGAAACAAACTGAAGGTTTTGTTATCCCCGGACAAGAACATAAAGTCTGTAGACTTGTCAAGTCATTGTACGGACTGAAGCAAGCTCCAAAACAATGGCATGAAAAAATTGATAATGTGATGATGTCAAATGGTTTCAGCATTAATGAATGTGATAAATGCATATACATCAAATGTACTCCACACGGATATGTTTTGCTGTGTTTGTATGTTGATGACATGTTCATTATTGGCAACACTAATGACATGATTAATCAAACTAAGAACTTACTTCATAGTCACTTTGAAATGAAAGACATGGGATTGGCAGATGTCATTCTCGGTATTAAGATTCACTGACATGCTGGAGGAATTATCTTATCACAATCACATTATGCTCAAAAGATACTTGATAGATTTAAGAACTATTCAAGTGGGACTACAAAAACTCCAGTCGACCCTCATATTCACCTGACTAAAAACTCAGGTGATGCAGTTTCTCAGGTGGAGTATGCAAGAGTAATCGGAAGTCTGATGTACTTGACAAACTGTACTAGACCCGACCTAGCGCACGCAGTAAACATACTCAGTCGTTATAAGAGTAATCCAGGACATAAACATTGGAAAGCTATAACTAGAGTATTAAATTACCTACGTTATACCAAAAATTATGGACTACACTATGGTAAACAACCAGCAGTTTTGGAAGGATACAGTGACGCGAATTGGATTGCGGATTCCAAAAATTCAAAATCCACAAGTGGATATGTCTTTACCCTTGGAGGTGCAGCAGTGTCCTGGAAATCTACCAAACAAACCGTAATAGCCACATCGACCATGGAATCTGAGTTTGTCGCTCTGGACAAAACAGCTCAAGAAGCTGAGTGGCTTCGGAATTTTTTGGAAGATATGCCCATGTGGGAGAAACCAGTGCCAGCTTTATGTGTACACTGTGATAGTCAATCGGCTATCTCTCGGGCACTAAATAATAATTATAATGGCAAGTCTCGTCACATACGAAGACGACATACAACCATTAGAAACTTGATCTCAACAGGAGTACTCACGATAGATTATATCAAATCTGCCGACAACCTAGCTGATCCATTCACTAAAGGTTTGGCAAGAGATCAAGTAGAAAAATCATCAAGAGGAATGGGTTTAAAAGCCTATGAATAAAGTTAAAGTTTGATGGAAACCCCACCTACATGACTGGAGATCCCGAGAAATAGGTTCAAAGGGACAACTAATTCAAACTTAAATTGGAAGAACATTGTGAGAGTAATATCTCTACCCAGTTCCTAGGATGACATACAGGGTTACATCGGTATGTATGAGGATAAGCATTTGGCTTTTAATGATTTCATAGCCTTATAATAGAAAGTATTACAGGATACTTCTAAAGATAAGATACTGAGGATCACCTAGTGAGTGTGAAATGGGGTCGTTTCTAGGAGAATGAAGGAAAGGCTATATTCTCCAAGTTCACTCATGATAACCAGGCATGTTCATGGCCAAAATGAACACAATAGAGATTAAGGTTCTTTGAGAAAATGAAGCTGTGTTATAGCTGTTGTCTAGGTTTACATCGAAATCCGGGTGGTTCAAGACATCATGTCCACCTCCTGGCCAAGTAAATCCGACAGCTACTAACTACGAGTGGTTCAAAGCTGAAAAATTGCTACCAACTCAGATACAGTAATTTTTCGTTATACTCTCAAAAAGTCCGTCTGTATGTCTAGTCAACTAAGTTGGTCTAATCAGTAGAGTCTTAGAGGTTATTTCTATTCATGTGGGGGATTGTTGGAACTTAAATTTTACAAGTGATTTTCGTCACTTTTCCGGTGGCTTTTCCGGCAAGGTCATTGCTCGGAATTACCGGATTATGAGTTCACTGGAAAGCTTGTAGTTTGGACTACAACTTGGAATACTCATAAGTTAAAATTGAATAATTGGTGAATGAGAAATGTGAGGTCAAAGTGTAGTGTGTGTGACAATTAAAGTCAACCCACTTACTAAAGTCCCGCATTGGTTAGAAAGGAAAAAGTGGAGTGGTATATATACTATCCTCTTCTATCATGTTTACAAATAACTAGCATGATGTATGATGCATGTGAGAAATGGGAACCACACACGCGCGCGCGCCGCCGCCGCTCGGCTCGGCTCGGCTCGGGCATGGGCTTGGGCTTGGGCTTGGGCTTTGGGCAATTGGACCAAAGGTCCATCAAAACTATTCTTTTTGGAGAAAATTCGGCCCAATTTTCCAGGCCCATTTAGCAAATTTTTGGCCCAATAAACCGAACAATTACGACCCATAAATGGTAACCCCGGCGAACAATTGCGACCCAAAGTGGTAACCGATACCTCTTCGGTGTCCAATTTTTCGCCCCAGAAATATTCAACCATCCAAATCTTCCACCAAAGTAAGTCTCGAGAGTATCATCGATTCCTGTGTTCGTCAGACTACGATTTGAGTGTTGCAAATCGTTTTATCTCACGGTTTTATCCTGGGATTCGTAATCGTTTCAAACCGTCACACTACGGGCGATTTTTGAATTAAGGAAAGAGATTAATTCTCGACTCCGTGATCGTTTTTAAGATCGAGATTTCATCTCCTTCTGAATTCGTATTCGTGTTTTATTCGGATTTCTCAATTCGGTTTTTCGCAGTTCTAACAGTCCTCGCTTAACAATACAAAACCACTAAACATATCGGCAACAACACATCGCAGTCCACCAAACTAGAAAAAGGAGTCAAGGGATACAAAAAGTTACTCTACATGTTTACATATCTTTATAAATAGTTTAATTTTTGTATAGTAAAAACGTGCTATAGTTTTAATTTTCTTCATCAAATTAAAATACTTATAGTTTCAGAAATTTTGTGTAAGTGGATCCAACCACTAGGGGGCAAATCTCTTACGTAAATAACAAACACATTTCAATGTGAAAAACATGATGGTGGAGTGTATCCAACGGCTCTCCAATGCTCAAGTCAGTAAAACAAGAAAGAGAAAAAAACACTACAGGGTTGAAGAGTGAAAACACTGGAAAGAAATAAAAGACAAAGGAAGACGAACGTGGTGACCTCATGTTGCATGGGACAACACAGTGTATCAAGACATGTTTGAACGGATTAAGGTGAGAATGGAAGTGGAAAATATAGTATTTTGTGAAAGAGTGGTTAAGTATGACCGACCGTAAGAGTGACCATAAATGGTCGAAAGGTGACTGATGATGGCCAGATTATGAGAATGAATCTCAAGATAGAAGAGAAAAAGCTAAGTGTTTAGGAGTATAGGTATATACCTGAGCAAGAAATAGAAAGATCTCTAATTCTATTGTTAGAGAGAAGAGTATTCATAGAGTCTTACATGCATGGGCTTGAATACCATGTCAAGCGTCGTAGGGTAGGTCAAATCTAGATTCATCGATTTAGACATGTATGAAGCACTCAAGTGCTTTCCACCTACCATTTTTGTTTTTACTTGTCAGCTTCGGGACAAGTTAGTCTTTATGTGCATAATGATTTTAATTTGTCTATGTTAATTGCTTCAGGGAACAAAGGTTAGTTGTTTTTTAATCATATGCACAAGGTAAATATATGAGGCATTTGATTGAATACCATTTTGAATATTGTTACATATTTGGATTCGTACTATTGAAAATGGAAGATCATACCTAGTTTTATTCTTGATATGGAAACCCAGGATGCGTGTTTGATTCCCCATTTGTTCACTACATGTACGTCTGACCACTCAGTTTCTTGCCAGATTTGTGGTCACACCATTCCAGACGAGAGGTGAAGACAAATGAGTTAACCCGTCAAGTTATTTGCATCAAATCCCTCCGAGAATTCCCAAAAACATAGATACTCAAATCCGTGAAAGATACTTCGCCTAAACCTTTCAAAAGCCCAATCATGAGGGACGAAGATTGATTCTTCTAGGATTAGAGAATCACGCATGCGATGGGAAGGTTCCATCACGAAAAACATTCGAAATCTATAAAAATCAACATAGAAGAAGGATAAAAACAAAAAAACGAAATCCGAATTACAACAAAATTCAATCAAAGTCGGAAGAGAAAATCCGTCTAAATGGAAATATGTTACAACAAAAGCTTTCACCATAAAATGAGATATGGTTAACCGGAAATGGTATCTCTCTCTCTCTCTCAAAGATATGTAAGAGAGAAGAGAGAGAACGTGATATTAATTGATTGATTAGAAGATTGAAAGGTCGAGATGACCAATCAAGCTTATGAAAATAATGAATATAATCAAACAATCTTCTAGAACTTTCTTGATTATTCTGTAATCAGATCTTCATCTCAAGATTAGGAGATTGAAAGGTCGAGATGACCAAACAATTTTTTTTTTTTAATCTCTTCTTCTACTTTTGATAATGGCGAGTAAAGGAGAAGGCCCAGCGATCGGAATCGATATGGGAACTACTTACTCTTGTGTCAGAGTTTGGCAACACAACCATGTTGAGATCATCGCTAATGATCAAGGTAACAAAACGACACAGTCTTACGTCGCTTTCACGGATCGGAGAGGTTGATCGGGGATGCTGCAAAGAATCAAGCCGCTATGAATCCGGCTAACCCCATTCACGATGCAAAGAGGTTGATTGGTCGTAAAGCTAGTGATACATGTGTCCAAAGCGACATGAAGCTATGGCCATTCAAGGTCATCTCCGGACCTGCAGACAAACCGATGATTGTAGTCAACTACAAAGGAAAAGAGAAGCAGTTCTCAGCTGAAGAAATCTTTTCGATGATTCTCATCAAGATGCGTGAGATCACTGAAACTTACCTTGGTACTGCGATCAAGAACAGTGGTTACTGTTCCTGCTTACTTCAATGACTCTCAGCGTCAAGCAACAAAGGACGCTGGTGTGATTGCTGGCTTGAACGTTATGCGTATCATAAACGAGCCGACCGCTGCAGCTATTGCTTACGGTCTAGACAAGAAGGCAACTAGTGTTGGAGAGAAGAATGTTTTGATCTTTGATCTTGGTGGTGGTACTTTTGATGTCTCTCTTCTTACCATTGAAGAAGGTATCTTTGAGGTCAAGGCAACTGCTGGAGACACTCATCTCGGTGGGGAGGATTTCGACCACTTTGTGCAAGAGTTTAAGAGGAAGAACAAGAAGGATATTAGCGGTAACCCGAGAGCGTTAAGGAGGTTGAGAACAGCTTGCGAGAAAGAAGAGGACTCTTTCTTCAACCGCGCAAACCACCATCGAGATTGGCTCTTTGTTCGAAGGAATTGACTTCTACTCTCCGATTACTCATGCTAGATTTGAGGAGCTTAACATGGATCTATTCAGGAAGTGTATGGAGCCTGTTGAAAAGTGTCTCCGTGATGCTAAGATGGACAAGAGCTCAGTTCATGATGTTGTCCTTGTCGGTGGATCTACACGTATCCCTAAAGTTCAACAATTGCTTCAAGACTTCTTCAATGGTAAATAGCTCTGCAAGTCTATAAACCCCGACGAGGCCGTTGCATACGGTGCAGCTGTTCATTCCACAATTCTAACCGGTGAAGGAAATGAGAAGGTCCAAGACCTTCTCTTGCTCGATGTCACTCCTCTCTCCCTCGGTATCGAAACCGTTGGTGGAGTCATGACCACTTTGATCCAGAGAAACACGACAATCCCAACAAAGAAGGAGCAAGCCTTCTCCACTAACGCAGACAACCAACCCGGTGTGTTGATCCAAGTCTATGAAGGAGAGAGAGCTAGAACCAAAGACAATAACCTCCTTGGTAAATTCGAGCTCTCTGGCATCCCTCCAGCTCCTCGTGGTGTCCCTCAGATCACTTTCTACTTCGACATTGTCGCAAACGGTATCCTCAACGTCTCTGCTGAGGACAAGACCACCAGACAGAAGAATAAGATCACAATCACTAACAACAAGGGTCGTCTCTCCAAGGACGAGATTTAGAAGATGGTTCAAGAACATGAGAAGTACAGGTCCGAGGACGAGGAGCACAAGAAGAATGTTGAAGCCAAGAACGCTCTTGAGAACTATGCTTACAACATGAGGAACACAATCCGAGACGAGAAGATCGGAGGGAAGCTTTCGGCTGCGGATAAGAAGAAGATTGAGGATTCGATCAATGAGGCAATCCAATGGCTTGAAGGTAACCAATTGGGTGAAGTAGATGAGTTTGAAGACAAGATGAAGGAGTTGGAGAGTATTTGTAATCCGATCATCACTAAGATGTATCAAGGAGCTGGTGATGAAGCTGGTAGTTCAGCCGCCGGAATGGACAATGATGAAGCTCCTCCTTCAGGTGGTGCTGGTCCCAAGATTGACGAAGTCGACTAAGCTCTGAATCTCTTAGTTTTTTTTTTTGTTTTGGGTGTTTTTTTGGTTATTTGAAATCATTCAAATTTAAATTTTGGGTGTTTTGTGTTATGTTTTGTTGTTGTGAACCTCTCTTTTTTTCTACATTTTTGATCTAAGAGATGTTATCATTCACACAAAAAAAAAATCTAATAATAATTGAGTAGTTTATGATTTTTTTTAAAAATTTGAATCATAACATATGTGAAGAAAAGTAGGTACTTTTATATTATCGATGATGTTATAAACCTATTTAGTGGATGCCCATTAGAAACTCATAATCTATAAGGTTCTAGCTTGTTCTCCAAGTTAGACTTCCTCTTCAAGTTATTGTATCCTATATATACATTTGTTCTCTATGGAATAAGACACACCAATTCCTCTCTCTTTCCTCTCTATTCTCTCTTTATTCTATAACACGTTATCAACACGAATAGTTCTAACCACTGAATAAACCCTAGCCGCCGACTTTTCTTTTCCATCTTTGATCTGATCCAAAACCAAGGTATATGAATTGATTTTTGTGTTTCGATTTATATCATACAAGTGTACGTTTGTTGATCGAATAATACAAACGAATCCTTATTAATATTGATTGTTTATCGATTTGTCTTATACAGTTATTTTGATAAAGTATATGATATTTGATTCAATATGTTTTATTGTTTTGTCTTGTACATCTTTTATATATGAGTTGATTTGATTGATAGCATACACATGTATATCTGTTGATTGAATTTAATACTCACGACACATGCTTATGCATGTTAATTATTTGATGTATTGTTCTGATAAAATATTGATGGAATGTGTTTCATCGTTTTCAATTATATTTTTTCTTTTGTTTTTTTTGTTTTATATGAGTTTGACTTACGCCTGTTAATTGAAATCTTGATAGTATACATGCGGCTAATGATAATCGAATAATACTCATGGTTCATGCTTTATAACATAATCTAAAATCACATATTTTATAATAGATTTAGATTATTGTTTTATTGTTTGCTTTAGTCATTCCTTGTCATCTAATTTAATAAATGGTCAGGCATAATTAATTTGTTTAGTAAAAAAAATTATATTGAATGATATGTTTAGTAATCATTAATTAAAACATTAATATTATAGTATAACTTGATTCAATTGCTTTGCCTAATCGATTTGTCTTATACCAATATTATTTAATTTGTTTCATATGGATTGACTATTTGTTATCAATAAGAGAATGCATTCGTTTCATCTGTATTCGATTTGTTATCACTCAATTGTTATCAAGTCGTATTTCTCTTATTGTTATCAAGAAATATTTGCTAAAGAGTCTAACGCTACATTGATTTAATAATTGACTTAGCTACATTGATTTAATATTTGGAGAGTTACAAAAAATACTCCTAAATTGATTTGAAATACAAGTGTAATCCACATATCTTATGTTTAAGAAAAATAGCCCAAAGGGCTAGTGAAATTACAACTACATCCTTTATGACCAAACAATAAAACGGAGGCATAATGACTGTTTTAACCTAGAGAAGTCTGCTGAGTAATATAGAAGTCTACCAGTAGACTTCCGTTAGGAAATCAACGCGTAGACTCCATGAGAAGTCTACTGGAGGGGGTTTAGTAGACTACCAAAGCAGTCTACTATATAATTATATTTTAAATTTAAATTTATAAATTAACAAAAAATATTTTGATAAAAAATTTTGATTGATGACCTTACTATAAACAATTGTGAAGTATGAAAAATAAAATTTCATAAAATTAAACATACTTAAACCTACTTAGACAAAGAAGGTTATGAAGACTACTTTTATAGTTTAGTAGACTACTACAACAGTCTACTATATAATTATATTTTAAATTAAAAATTTATAAATTAACAAAAAATATTTTGATAAAATTTTTTGATTAATAACCCTACTATAAACAATTGTGAGGTGTGAAAAATAAAATTTCACAAAATTAATCATACTTAGACAAATTAGGTTATGAATGAAATACATATTATACTAAACAAAGAGTTACCAAATAAGGTACATCATAGGTTGCAAACATGTTTTTACACTTAGGATTAAAGTTAGGGTTTATCATTTTTATATTTAAAATGTCAAATTTGCATAAAAGTGTTAACTTGTGAGTAAATATATTATACGTTTTGAAAGTTTTGGTATAGGGTTTCGAATAATCATTGAAAATAATCAATTTATGTGAAGTAGACTTCATTTAAAGGATGTGTATTTGTTTGCATCATCGAAGTCCATTAGGTTTGTGAGATGATGTGTATTTGTTTGCATCTCTCAGTATGTTTAGTAATCAAAGGTTTTCCAAATCGAAGGTCTTCTCTATGTTTCTGTGCTTTTATTTTCTTATACGATGTTTGGTTTTGGATACAGCAGACTTCTCCAGTAGACTTCTCGAGTAGATTTCTCCAGTAGACTTTTTCAGTAGACTTTTTCCGTAGACTTCTCCAGTGGATTTCTCCAGTAGACTTCTCAGTAGACTTTTCCAGTAGACTTCCCTAGTAGACTTCTCCAGTAGACATCTCTAGTAAACTTAAATCTGCATTTAGAAGTCTACTAAATATATGGAGGCAAATTTGAATTTCTCAAAAACATTTTAAGAATTTGAATTTCTTAAACATTCATCAAATCGTGTAGTTAAGCAGAACCAAATTGAACCAATTTTTTTATCCATACAAATTAACTGAACTTAACCAATTTATTTACCCTACCTATAAAACCACAAAAATGTGGTTTAGATAAAAAAAAATTTACAACCTAAAATTACAACCTTTCGTCTCCAAACAAGAGAAGTCTACAACCTTCCGTCTCCATCATCACCGTCGGTTAGACTTCATGCCTTCTTTCCATTCTCTCAACTCTTTTTGATTTTACTATCTCTTACTCGCTATTTCTCTATCTGATTCGAGAATCTAACTTTTTTTCATTATTTTTTGTCGATCTGCCGCCGCCGGAAAGTACGAAATTCAGTTTAACTTCATCGAAATATAAGGTTTGTGAGAGCTCTCGACTGTCTTGGATACTACAGACTTCTCCAGCAGACTTCTCACATTTCTTCAGTAGACTTCTCACATTTCTTCAGTAGACTTCTTCAGACGATGGATATGGATGCAAGAAGTTTCCCGTCAAGGCTTTATTCCCAAGGAGACGAGCCTGAACCGGATAAAAGCATACACTACTATGCTGGAAATACAAAATTGTTTGATGTTCTAGCCCAATCCTTAAGTAAAGATGAGCAGGAAGAGCTTTTATGCTCTCCATTGGGTGTGGTGCTACGGTTCCATGGTCTCGAGTTTCACTGGGCATTGAGGATGGTTCATTATATATTAACTGCTCAGCTAGAGTGCAAGAAACCCCATGAGATATGGAGTCTGATTGGATGCAAGCCATTGAAGTTTTCATTGCTTGAGTTTGAGGAGATTACCAATCTTAATTGCCGCGACGTTCCGAATTTGGATAAACCAGCTGTAGAGGTCACTGAGGAAACGTGACAATTTTGGACCCTTCTGGGAGTATATGTCGAAAGGGGTCAAACTGTGAACGAGTTAATAGAAGCGTGTGGTTTATGTGCAGACTGGACACGGTTGGACCGCATCAGGTTGGGATATCTATGCATATACGCCGGTTACATTGAAGCTAAAAAAGAGACAACACCCATGAATGTTAACTTTGCTAGGCTTGTGATGGATATAGATGCCTTCCAGAACTACCCATGGGGAAGGGTTGCATTAAAATTCCTCATCAATTCAGTGAAGGAGAAAGACTTGTCAAACCGATCGTATACGCTGGAAGGCTTCGTACATGTTCTCCAAGTATGGGTGTACTATGTTCTATCGGATTATGCAGTCTCATATGAAACTCCCTATCCACATAGGCAATCTCCACCTCTACTGGCTTTCTGCGGAGCCAGAGGCAAGATACATGAAAGAGAACATGTACAAACTGGTTTGATTATTTCTTCTTCTACGTATAGTTTGAAATTACTTGTAGACTTCTCCTTCTCTTTGTAGACTTCTCTAGTGGACTTCTCTTCTCTTGTGGACTTCTTCTGTGGACTTCTCCAGTAGACTTCTCTGGTTAATCGCTCTACGTTTTATATGCCTATTTTGTAGGTGAATGTCCTAAGCTGTGTGATGAAGGATGACTACAAAGATATGTTCCCAAGGTGGGATGAAGATGTTGACGACGAGAAGATAACCAATACAATCTCAGCTCTTTATGAACCAGGCTGGAGATGGACCCGTGATCACTAGCCAGTGAAGGGTGTGATGGCTTCCAATAATGATAAAAGAAAGAAGGGTAGGTTATGTTCAGAATTGTTATAATTGGTTTTAAATGTTCTATCATATCTTAAGGTTTCTATTCATATGAAATTTGCAACAGGTAGTGTGAAGTCTAGTGTGAAAAATGAAATCATGAGCCTTAGCCTTGTTAGCTTACCGGAGAAGAGGAGTCGAGAAGAATTTGACTATGGTTCCACACCGGATCTACCATCATTGGTGTAGAGCATACAAGCACACTTTCATCAGCATTTTAAGGACTTATCAGAGAAGGTTGATACTGGTTTTAAACGCTGTGAAAAGAATATCAAACTCCTTGGTGATAAGATCAACAATATTGAGAAACGCATGGAGGCTGTGAAAGAGGGAAAGGAAGAGGCTATGAAGACTGGAAAGGAAGAGCAAACCAAATCCAACCAATTTGCCCCAGCTCCTCATGTGGCGGACTTGAATGAACCGGCTGCTGATGAGAACAAGACTGTCCCTGATATTGGGGTTAGTACCCAATCTAAACTGATTATTAAAAAGTATAAAAAGAATTATAGAGTAGAGAAGAACAATTAGTATAAAAAGAAGTATTTGACATTTTCACATTTCTTGTTTGGATGATATATTCTATTTTTTAAAAAAATTTGGTATATTATTCGACTTTGATCTTCTACTTGCAGAGTAAAATGTTTAACAAGGAAACACAATTTCAAGATGGTCAGAGTGCGAGTGTCACTGGTGCGGATCCGAGTATTATGGTACAACCTCCTCAAAAACCACAACCGAATTATGTTGAGCTTCAGAAAGCTAAACAAGAGGAGAAGAAGAAGGCAGACAAGGAAACACTTAAGGATGATGGTCAGAGTGCGAGTGTCACTGGTGCGGAGAAAAGTGTTATAATTCTGTCTCCTCAGAAACCACTTGCGAATTATGTTGAGATTGAGAAAGCTAAACAAGAGGACAAGAGGCAGATAACTATTACACGAACAAGGAGTGACAAGCAGAGGAAGCTGGCCCCGGCACAGAAGTCACCATTCGTTAACAGAGCGGCTAAGTCCACTGTAGGAAAAGGATATGATCCTTTTGCTACCTTAGATGAACAAAAGACGAGGAGACTTGACGAATGGCTGAAGAAACAGCCGTAAGTATAAAAAAAACTTAACTCGTTGTTTAAGCTTGTCAATTACTGAAATTTCCTTGCTAAACAGGGGTTATGGCGAAGAGATACTGCCGTTCACTTCTATAGAGTGGTTTTGGACTCTATGAAAGCCGCAACAATGGCTAAGAGACATGGTAAGCCATAAATCTTCTCTAATAGACTTCTCTTGTAGACTTCTCTTGTCTTTAGACTCCTCCGGTAGACTTCTGTAATAGATAGACTTCTCCAGTAGACTAGTCTTGTTTGTAGACTTCTTTGGTAGATTTCTCCAGTAGACTACTCTTGTAGACTTCTCCAGTAGACTACTCTGGTAGACTACTCTGGTAGACTACTCTGGTAGACTACTCTGGTAGACTTCTCTTGTAGACGTCTCTTGTCTTTAGACTCCTCCGGTAGACTTCTGTTGTAGATAGACTTCTCCA
This sequence comes from Arabis hirsuta, assembly GCA_964056655.1. Taxonomy (NCBI): domain Eukaryota; kingdom Viridiplantae; phylum Streptophyta; class Magnoliopsida; order Brassicales; family Brassicaceae; genus Arabis; species Arabis hirsuta. Next base: position 19,883,577 of record OZ053299.1, on the reverse strand, counting down.
GTAGACTACTCTTGTTTGTAGACTTCTATGGTAGATTTCGCCGAAAACTGGGGATGAAGGCGAATCATCTCGCCGGAGTCCAAATCAACCACCAAATCCGAAGAAACACAGAGCCGATACCTCGCCGTAGCAAACCAAAATGAAACCACAGAAGATCGATGCATCAGAACTTCTAACTCAAGCTTTCTCTCTCTAGCTATTTTCTCTCTCTGTAAATCTGTTACGATCACTTTCTCTCTCTTTCATGTTGTTGAAGAAGACGTTGACATTTGACCGAAATCTGTTACAATCATTTTTCTCTCTATCTCTGTATGTTCTTAGATAGACTTATCCTGTAGACTTCTTGTAGTAGACTTCTCCAGTAGACTTCTCGTTGTAGACTTCCCTCGTAGACTTAAATAGTGTAGAGTTCTTAGATAGACTTCTCCTATAGACTTTTTGTAGTAGACTTCTCTTGTACACTTCTCCAGAAGACTTCTCGTTGTAGACTTCCCTCGTAGACTTAAATAGTGTAGAATTCTTAGATAGATTTCTCCTGTAGACTTCTTGTAGTAGATTTTTCTTGTAGATTTCTCTTGCAGACTTCTCGTGTAAATTAAATCTGTAAACTTTTCTATCTCGTCTACTAGTAGAGAAGATAAAGTATTCAATCTCTAATTTGTAAACTTTTTTAAAAAAGGAAAATTTAATTTTTAAATCTTGTAACGAAATTATTTCATTGGCTAATTAATGAAGGTGAGGATTACCTAATTCTTTACATCGGCCATTGATTAGAAACAATCTAACGGTTATAAATAATATACAGATACAATCTACCTTTTTTACCTCTTCGTCTCCCTCTGCGTCTGTATATATATCTTTCGTTTCTTGGCTATCTCTTTCGTCTCTCTAAAAACCTCTTACTCTTTCCTCCAAGCTCTAAACAGGTTTGAATCTTAATTTGTAGATTTGAACAGTGTGAATCAACAGGTTTGAATCTTAATTTGTAGACTTGTTATTTGTTATTTGACTTGCACTTTATTAAATGACAGCAAGGCAATGACAGCAAGGAAAATCGTACTCGCCCTCCCCTCATTGAGAGCTAACCCACCACTCCGACAACAGCCACAACAGTCACAACAACTACAAGAACAAGCAAATGACAATCAAGGAAGTGCTACGGATCTTGATGTGGAGGAGATCACAGAACTAGAGTATAGACGATCTCTCGCTCACCTTGGCTACTTAATACGCATCGAGGAAGACGAAGAAGACATTGATCCAGTGATCAGGAATGCTATTCTTCTCATGCAAAACAATGCACGCAACTCCACACCAAGTTTACTAAATAAGATTTCATTGTATTTATTTGTTAAAAAAGATCATTATGGAGTTTTTTTTATTTTTATTGACATTATTTGGTACTTCTCATTATGGAATATTTTTATTTATGATTTCATTGTCTTTTACTAAAACAAAAGATACTGTCGTTTACTTCTATAGAGTGGTTTTGGACTCGATGAACGTAGCAAATAGACTTCATAGAGAAGTCTACCAACAACATGTAAGTACTACTCAAACAATAAAATTGATTTATGCAATAAATATTGCACCTAAATATGTCAAATTCACACAGAAGGAAACACATTAGATAACACACATGTGGGAGCAAAAAAATCTAAAACATTCACTATTAATAAGTTTTAAATGCATTTATAAGAAAATTAAATCAGTAGACTTCTCTGTGAAGTCTAGACTTCATAGAGAAAACTACTCAAACAAAGTCTACCAACAACAGCTAAGTACCAACAACAGCTAAGTACAACAACTCGGCTTCGTATGCCCCGGTTGGTTGCATTTTGAACAATTGTATTGAGCATAAATCTTCCGCGGTTTAGTACCTTTCATCCTTGCGATTTCTAGCCAAGTTTGCCACCTTGATTTCTTCTTCCGACCCAACCGCGTCTTCACGCCAGGAGGCAGACATGGGGTTGATGTTATACATTCACCGACTGGGTTTTGCGGGAAAATGCTTTCCGCGTACGCCCAATACAAAGAATCCCTCCCATATGTCGGGCAAACACTGATAGCGATATCTTGTTTATTCTCTACCAAAGCGGCAATAGCATGCGAGCAAGGTATCTTTTCGATGTTGAAGACACCACATGTACATTTGTTTTGGCCCAAATCAACAATACAGTCACGTGCTCCTCCCTCCCACTTTCATCCTAGACGCGTAATCATCATGAACCGCCAACAAGTATTCAACTGCCCGAGTATGGCGTGTTATTAGACGTAGAGCATCTTCTCGCCTTATACGAAACCACCTTCCTAGCTTCTCACGGATAAATTCCAAAAGAAATGATATGGGAAATCCTTGAGCTACCTTAAGTGCGGCATTGATAGATTCAACAATGTTGCTTGTCTTTATGTTATATCTATTTCCCTCGAAGTGAACTCGTGACCATAGCTTTGGATCCGCTTCCTCCAAGTATGTTGCAATTTCTGGCTTTACACGGCGTATCAAATCCATGTATCGGTCATACTCATTAAGCATATACGCATATGCAGCACCTTTGACCAAGTACATGAGCTGTTTTCTCCTATATTTTTGACAATGTTACACTGAAGATGGTAATAACATATACCTCGTGTTGCCCAAGGGAAAACTGTTTCGCATGCCTTCTTAATGGACGCGTACCTGTCTGAAACTATGCTCAACGAGTATTGATCAGAAATACAACCTCTCAATTTGGTAAAAAACCATTGCCATGAAGCATCATTCTCAGCATCGACGATTCCAAACGACAAAGGAAAAATTTGGAAATTACCATCTTGGGCGGCCGCCACTAGCAAAACACCATCATACTTTCCACTTAAATGAGTCCCATCGACCACAATTACTCGTCTAAGATACTGAAAACCAGCTATGGAGGCTCCAAACGATATAAATAGATATTTAAATCTATTGTAAGCATCAACCTCAAGAGCGGTCAATGTTCTCGGATTTGCTTTCTTGATCATATGTAAATAAGATGGGAGATTTTCATATCCATGTTCAGCAGTTCCCCTCACCATTTCTTGGGCGTATACCAATGATCTGTATGAAGTGGAATAATCCAGGTTCATACCAAACATCAGCTTCATTGAATCTTGTATATGCTTTGGCGTAACTCCATCAATTATTCCGACGCGCTCGATAAATAACCTACCAATATACTTTGGAGTAGAGCATTTCTTGTGAGTGACTCTATCCGGTAGTGAACATGTATGCTTTTTAATATACTTTGTCACCCAAAAACGGTTTGGTTCATTCGTCACACTAGCTGACTTTCCACTTGCATCCTTTCAGATGACACGTAGCGACTAACAGAGTTTTAGTAGACTTGTATGTTTTGAATGCAAATCTTGATATCACGGCCGCCAATCGCAACTCTCTAAGCAGCTCATCTTTGCTACCAAAACTCTTTCCGACAAGTATACCATCAGACCATGTCGTTTTTGATCTTGCTCCTTCGCCAAAACAACGCTCACTCCCACCAACACCATCAAATGAGATATCATCTTCATCCTCATCTTTCACTTTTCTGTATGCACTGTAATCTTCATTGATACCAACACCATCAATTTTTATATCTTCGTCTTGCCCATCACCATCTTCAACGTCTTGCCCATCACCTTCAATACCATGGTCTTCTTCATTCGCACCATTTCCTGTACCATCCCCATAGTCGTCACTATCTCCATCCTCGCATTCCTCAACATTTACGTCTGTATATTCTTCACAACCACTGTCCAAAATTCCATCACCATCATTGTTAACATCATAATCCATCTGCAACCGACTCGAGACACAAAGACGTATAACATGCGCTCTACTTAGCTCGATCAAATTCTTAACTTGTCTATCATTTGTGACATACATTGGAGGAGTATCCGGTGCCATATGTTACAACATTGATTCCGGTAGTGAATAAGTGATCTCCACCAAGTCTGATTCCAGCTTATATTCATCTTTGGCCATCTCAAGAATATCACAATGGGTGCAATCATCACTAAAAAAGAATAGTCTCTTTCCTTTAGGATTATCAACCACAAATTGCCACGCCTTATCTTGAATAGCCCATTCTTATAGACAACAATTAACTGAACCATCCTCTGAAAAAAACAAATAGAAAACACATTAGGTCTCGAACATCTGCTGTAAACTTCATAGAGAAGTCTACTAGTAGACTTCACAGAAAAGTGACTTCATAGAGAAGTCTACCAACAACATGTAAGTACTACTCAAACTAGAAAATTGATTCATAAAATAAATATTGCACCTAAATATGTCAAATTTACACAGAAGGAAACACATTAGATAACACACATTTGAGAGAAAGAAAATCTAAAAAATTTATTATAAATAAGTTTTAAATGCATTTATAAGAAAATTAAATCAGTAGACTTTCATAGAGAAGTCCACTAGTAGACTTCATCAAGAAGTCTACATAATGGGTTATGTTTGCAATTACGACAAATGCTAGTAGACTTCAGCAGCAGTCTATTAGGTTACTTTTGCATTTGACCAGAATTTGACTAGAATTTGACTTTTTCCAGTAGACTTCTCTATGAAGTCTACTAAATAAAAAGGTTATTTTTGCAATTGACTAAACTTTGACTTTTTCTGTAGACTGCAAGAGAAGTCTGCTGAAATGTGTAGACTCCATTCTGAAGTCTACTCAAAATGCCAGGTTACATTTGCAATTGACCCAATTGTTGACTTCTCGGGTTAGTTTTGTGTTTGACCAAACATTTATCGGCAAACTTCTAATGCAGTCTATTACTAATTTAAGAAGTCTACTGATTTATTTAATAAATAGTAGACTGCATAAGATGTCTACTGATAAATGTTTTTCTTGGTCAATGTTTGAGATTTTGGTCAAACGCAAAACTAACCCGTCCGTACATAACAGACTTCTGATGCAATCTACTCAAATAGTCAACAATGTGGTCAATGCCAGAAATAACCTCGTAGTAGACTCTATTTGCAGTCTACTGGAGAAGTCTACTGGAGAAGTCTACTCTTTAAAGTCAAAGTTGTGGTCAAATGCAAAACTAACCCATTTTCAAGTAGACTTCATGTGCAGTCTACGAGTGTTTTTTTTGTTATCAAAGGAAAACAGGTAGACTTCACGAGCAGTCTACTTTGAATATTTTTAAAAATGGTCAATTGCAAATCTAACCTTTCGTTGACTAGTAGACTTTTGGTGCAATTTACCAAATCGAAAAACACGGTTTTTTGTTCTCTATCACACGTAGAGCTCGGTTTTCAACTCTTTCAAGCACCTGAACTTCTAATATGATCGTGAACAAAGAAGCTCAGCCGTCGTTTATGAAAGAACCATTAAAAATCGATAGATTATGAGAGAAAGAATTTTGAAAACCAAATTTAGATAGTTTTTGGATGAAATCGGAGAGAAAATGGGTTAGGAAGAAGTTATGAGCTCACAAATGAAGCTGTTATCCATTCCTAATTAGTTGGGGAAGCATTTAGAGCTTGATTTTGATTGTTCATGGTGGTTGGAAATATTGATGACAATAGCATTTTCGTAAATAAGTTAATATATTTGGGTGTTTATTTGATAGTTTTGTATATCTTATTTTTAAAAAAAATTAATTCAAATATAATAGCATTTTCGTAAATAAGTTGAATCTTACGGTTGGTTTGATAAAATTTTGAGGAAAGAGAAAGAGGAGGTTACATTTGCAATTGACCTCAAATTTGAGGTTATTTCAATAAGTTACCCTTTAATATTCGATTAGATATACAAATTAATATACTATTTGATAAAAGCATTGGTTTCATTGTATCACGTGGATATATTTATGTTTTATATGAATTGATTTTTCCAGCTATTTAAAATATCACCCTTATAAAACCATTCGATTCAGTCTTTTTTTATTTTGTCTTATATATTTTTATTTAACTTTATATATGAGACTTATGATTCGATGGCATATTTATGTATGTCTATTGATTTAATAACGCTCACAAATTATACTTATACATATTGTTAATATGGGTGTTTGATTTATTTATGAGTTACATCTAATTAATTTTAGTTAATTCTCTGAAGTGATGTTTCTTTCAATATCATTTGGGACAAGATATTGAAATTAAGCCAAAGAAGTGGCTATAGAAATTGTCTTGAATGGACAAAATCAAAGGCAAGATATTTCTTTCAAGAATTTAAATTCTCACCAGAAGTGAGAAAAGAAATATGATAAGTACGATAATCTAATGTGAGTACGATATCAAATGTATAAAGATTATTAAAGGTTCTCGAAGAACATATAGATTATTATATCTATGAAAACGCTTTTGAATTTATTCATGCGTTAAACTCTCCTAAATCTCAAAGTTAAAAAGAGATGATTTTAGAATGGAATTCAGTCCAAGATTAATGAACTTGAAGTTTCATCGTCTCGAGGGGGAGAATTAAGAAATCTCACATAGACAATAAGTGACATATCATGAAGAGTATGTTCATATTTGACCATAAAAGATTTACAAGTTCTTTGAAACAATCTTAAAGAATAAGACTTTGATATTGTTGATTATCTTGATACAATTGCCTGGAAGTTGCTGATTTCCTTGTCCCTGAAGAGAATAATTAGCCTCTAAATTTAATTATAAAGTATTGTTGTTTTATTTATTATTTTGGCTTTGATTTCTACTTTCTAGTTTTTATGTTTTAATGTGTTTTGAGACATGGTTAAATTTGAGTTATTTTATTGAGTTATTTTCTTTAAGTTAATTTATGTTTATACTTTTATTTGTTTGAAGAACATGAATACTGCTCAAGTTAATGAATCGTGAAGAATTATGTTCAGCAGACAGTGCAATTACTCATACCATTCTGAAAAGCAAGAGATATTTCTCTCATTTAACAATGAAAAGAGCTAGTGTGAGTACTATTTTGGATAATTCAAAGATAATTGAAAGATCTGGAAGAGCAAGTATATTGTTGCCTATGAGAATGCGATTAGAAATTACTGACACGTTATATTCCCCCAGTCTCAAAGAAATTTATTGAGCTTTAAAGATATTCGTAAGAACGGATACCATATTGAGACTATGAGTGAAGGAAATATTGAATACTTTCAAATAATAAATACTACCCAAGGTACCAAACGTACTCTAGAGAAATTGTCAGCATTCTCCACAGGAATGTACTACACTAAGCTTAGTACAATTGAGTTAAATGCTATAGTAAATCAGAAGTTTACTGAAAATTTATTGGTTTGACATGACCGGTTAGGCCATCCCGGTTCAACAATGATGCGAAAGATAATCAATAATTCACGTGGACATTCATTAAAGAACCATAAGATTCTTCCTAATGATTTCACGTGTGCTGCTTGCTCACAAGGCAGAGTGATCATTCAGCCTTCACCAACCAAAGTAACTTCTGAATCTATCGGTTTTTTGGAACGCATACAAGGAGATATTTGTGGGCCGATTCACCCACCATGTGAAACCTTTAGATACTTTATGGTTCTGATTGACGAATCGACTAGATGGTCACATGTATCCTTATTATCAACCCACAACTTGGCGTTTGCGAGGTTACTTGCTCAAGTGATAAGATTACGAGAACATATTCTAGATTTTCCTTTAAAGGAAATTAGCCTTGATAATGCTTGTGAATTTATGCTTAGACATTTAATGACTATTGCATGTTTATTGTGATAAATGTTGAACATCCTGTAGCTCATGTTCATACGAAGAATGGTTTAGCCGAATCATTAATCAAACGTTTACAGATGATTGCTAGACCATTACTAATAAAATCAAAACTCCCAATATCTGATTGGGGACATGCTATATTACATGCATCAGAATTGATTCGCATCAGGCCAACAAGTAACCATCAGATCTCCCCATCACAAATGGTTTTGGGTCAAGAACCAAATATTTTCCATCTAAAAACTTTTGGATGTGCAGTATATGTTCCAATTACTCAACCACAACGATCTAAGATAGGTCCTCAAAGAAGGACATGGATATATGTTGGATATGAATCCGCCTCGATAATTAAGTATCTTGAGCCATCTACAAGAGATTTATTTAAGGCTCGATTTGCAGACTGCCATTTTAACGAGTCTGTTTTTCCAACATTGGGGGGGGGGGGAGAAAATAAACAGCTGGAAAAGAACATTAGATGGAATGAATTATCATTATCTCATCTTGATCCTTGTACCAAAGAATGTGACTTAGAGGTACAAAAGATAATCCATCTACAGAGATTAGCAAATCAATTGCCAGATGCATTTACTGACCCTAAGAGAGTGACCAAGTCACATATACCAGCTGTAAATGCTCCAGTTAGAATTGATGTCCGAGAAGGACAACATCAAACTGCTAGTGAGTCTATGGCACGCATGAAGTGTGATAGACCTATTGGTTCCAAAGATAAGAATCCTCGGAAAAGAAAAAGAGCAAAAGTTGATAATGGCGAATCTGAAGAATCTAACCCTTTTAAAGGATCTCTAGAAGAGACCTTAGACATGACTGATAAAGAAATTTAGGTACCTGACAATGAAGAGATCTCAATTAATTTTGTCATGTCAGGAATAAAATAGAACCAAAAGCAAATCGACATCGATGATATTTTTGCATGCAATGTAGCAGTTGATGTTTTGGATGAAAAAGAGGATCATGAACCAAATTCTGTTGAACAGTGTACACAAAGAGATGATTGGCCAAAATAGAAAGAAGTTATAGCGGCAGAATTAAAATCTCTAGAAAAGAGAGAAGTGTTTGGACCAGTAGTCCGTACACCTAAAGGTGTAAAACCAGTGGGACATAGATGGATCTTTGTGAGAAAGAAGAATGAAAATGGTAAAATTGTAAGATACAAATCACGTCTGGTTGCTCAAGGTTTCTCACAAAGACCTGGAATTGATTATGAGGAGACATATTCTCCCGTGGTGGATGCAACTACTTTCAGGTTTCTTATCAGTCTGGCAATAAAAGAAGGACTTGATTTACGCCTCATGGATGTAGTCACGACATATTTATATGGACCACTGGATAATAAAACTTATATGAAAGTTCCAGAAGGATTTAAACTACCAAAAGCAGCGAACTCTAGTTCTCGAGAACAATATTGTATAAAGTTGAATCGATCCCTGTATGGATTGAAACAATCAGGACGTATGTGGTATAATCGCCTTAGCGAATACTTGTTAAGAGAAGGTTATAAGAATGACCTCGTCACTCCATGCATCTTTATAAAGAAATTTGAGCAAGGGTATGTTATCATTGCAGTGTATGTTGATGATTTAAACATCATCGGGACTCCTAGAGAGATTTCACAAATAGTGAAATATTTAAAGAAAGAATTTGAGATGAAAGATCTTGGAAAGACGAAATTTTGCTTGGGATTGCAAATTGAGCATCTTAAGAGTGGAATCTTAGTGCACTAGACAACATACACTGAAAAAGTGCTTAAAAAGTTTTATATGGATCAAGCGCACCCATTAAGTAGCCCTATGGTTGTAAGAGCACTTGATGTGGAAAAAGATCCCTTCCGCCCGAGGGAAAATAATGAAGAAATTCTTGGTCCTGAAGTACCATACTTAAGTTCAATAGGAGCATTGATGTACTTTGCTACCCATACGAGACCCGATATATCTTTTGCGGTAAATTTGTTGGCAAGATTTAGCTCATTTCCAACTCAAAGGCATTGGAATGGGATTAAACATATATTTCGATATCTTCAGGGTACAAAAGATATGGGTCTATTCTTTTCTAACACGTCAAAGGAAGACTTAATTGATTTTACAGATGCAGGGTTTTAATCTGATCCACATATTGCTCGATCACAAACAGGATATGTCTTCACATGCGGCGGAACAGCCATTTCTTGGCGTTCGATGAAGCAAACTATCGCAGCTACCTCTTCCAACCATTTAGAGTTATTAGCTATACATGAAGCTAGCCGCGAATGCGTATGGTTACGATCTGTAATCCTGCACATACGAGAAGATTGCGGTATATCTACGGGAAAAAAGCTCCAACAGTTCTGTATGAAGATAATGCAGCTTGCATAACACAACTCAAGGAAGAATACATCAAATGCGATAGAACGAAGCACATTCTATCAAAGTTCTTCTTCACCCATGATTTACAGAAGAATGGCGATGTACATGTCTTGCAGATCCGTTCAAGTGAAAATCTGGCAGATCTCTTTACAAAGGCACTTCCAACTGCTACCTTCAAGAAGCTAGTTCATGGCATTGGACTACGCTGCCTCAAAGATCTCAAGTCATGTAGTCATCAGGGGGAGTAAATACGCGTCACTCTTTTTCCCTTAACCATGGTTTTTTCCACTGGGTTTTTCTGGTAAGATTTTTAATGAGTCAGCATCTTATGCGTATTAGGATTACTTTTGCTATAATGGACATCTAAGGAGGAGTGTTATAAACCCAATTAGTGGATGCCCATTAGAAGCCTATAATCTAGAAGGTTCTAGCTTGTTCTCTAAGTTAGACTTTCTCTCCAAGTTATTGTATCTTATATATACCTTTGTTATCTATGGAATAAGACACACTAATTCTTCTTTCTTTCTTTTCTATTCTCTTTTCATTCTATAAAAGATGATGTATTGATTTATTTTTATTACAAAAATATGATCAAATAAAGATGAGAGGGATAATAAATAGGGTGACATCGCCTATGGTGTGTTCATAAATCAATTGAAAGCTAAACAGGCCGCACTGCTCCATAAACGTAAGGCCCATCAATTGGTTACTACTTTTTGGTTGGGTGATTGGGAAGTGGCCAACTAGGAGGAGACAAGTTGCAAGGGAATGTGGGCGGTGCGACCAGTCACCACCCATCACAGTCTTTATGACTACCCATTTGCCTCTCTAGTTATGGAGCTTCCGGCATCTGTTTCATCATAATCCCTTTTTTTTTTTCTTACACCAATTTGGCATCACTTGCCCAAGCCTTGTTCACGTAAAGATACATTCTCAAATATTGTAATGGACTGATTTCTTTGATTTGTTAGTATGTGTCTAAGTGACGCCTAGTTAAAGGAGTTATTCTTATGATTTCTAAAATTCATCCGTTTCAATATATATATTGTTCAACAAAAAAATAAAAATGTCGTTTAAAATATCAATTCGTAATTTTGTTTTTGTAATAAATACTACTCCCTCCGTTTCACAATACTTGTCATTCTAACCTTATTTTTTTGTTTCAAATTAGTTGTCATTCTGCAATTTCAATGCACATTTATAACTAATTTTTCCATTTTTATCCCTACTTTTAAACTTATTAATTACTCATATCAAATAAAACATTGTATTAATTAGGGGTAAAATAGACTTTTAATATATTTTCTTAATATGTGTGAAACAACCTAGAATGATAACTATTTTGAAACAGAGGGAGTAGTATATATTTTCACACTAGCCAAATTGAATGAAATAGAGTATACTATTCCAATTGCATGTATAGTGTTTATTTCATTGTCAAAAATGTTAAAACGATATTTATACTAAAATGATGGAATATTGCGAAATGAATATGTTAACGTTTCAAGGGGCATGGTCAACATTACTACGGAATACGGATGAAGTTGAGAGGAAATTATAATCACGCCAATAGCAAATAGAGTTCCATTTAGAGAAGGTAATAAACCCAAAAATGCTAATCTCAAGATTGAAAGAAGAAAAAGAAGCTCCATTTCCCAAGTCAAACGTCTCTTTCTTTCTCACCAATCATTCTCCTTCTCATCAACATGCACCACCTTTCACTCATTCTCTTCTCTCTCTTTATCTCTGACTCTCTCTTATCTCTGACTCTCTCTTATCTCCTCTGTTCCCAAGCCCATACAGGCAAAAGAACCTGCTCCCAAAGTTGGCTCTGCAACAGAACACTTAATAGTAACACTAATGAATCCACTCACAGATTCTTCACATTTTCCAACTCTCCTCAAACACCATCATAACTTGGCTTCTCTCTACTTCTCATCTTCTCCCTTACCCTATTAAACCTATCCTCTCAAGTCTTAAGCCCACAACACACACACAAATACACGTTCTCTCTCTCTCTCTGTTGTTCTTTAGCTCAAGGTATATATATTATATAGCTAGTCATACTCTTCTCATTTTGGTTCTCAAAGATGTTTTGTGCACTCACTCGAAGTTAATCGTTTGGTGTGCATAGATATATAACACAGAATGGAAGAAGATCATCACCATCAGGTAGAAGAGAAAGATGAAGAAGAAGATATCAAGCCAACCCAAGAAGCCAACAAGATTGATGAAGACACATCTTCGACAAGAATATTTCCCTGCCTCTTCTGTTCTAGAAAGTTCCATAGTTCCCAAGCCCTAGGGGGCCACCAGAACGCCCACAAGAAGGAGAGAACTGCTGCTAGAAGAGCCAAAAGGGCTTATGATTTCATCAACAACAATGACTTGCTTCACACGTTACCTGTCTTCTTATCCTCTCCCTCTCCACACCACTTGACCATCTTAGGCTACCCTTCTTCTTCTTCCGTTGGCTGCGTTCCAGCGATATATCCCGACCATCCAATCTTCGGATCTAACGGTGCTAATGTCGTATTGCCCACATCCCACCAAGGTAAAGATTGTAAAGGAGGGTATTTTGGTCAACAAAATGTTCATGTTTTGAATCATCATTGTAACGTCGTGAATAGTGAGAACTGTAAAGATCAGTGTCTTGATCTCTCCCTCCATTTGTGATCTTAAGGGTTTATCATTTGTTGGTCATAATTGTTATTGGTTTCCCGAGCGACAATGGAAGAAGATATATAGTAATGAGACTCTTAGTAATTTCTTACCAACTAATTTGTTTATCAATTATTATACTTGGACTTTAATTTAGCCATTTTTTGGACTTAATAAAATACTGAATCGACGAGAAACGACATCGTTCGGATATGATGAGCACATTATTTCCACTACTCGACATCGTCATCGCTCAAGAGGAAACCGGTTCGTAGGAACCTGACGGCAGAATTGGGTGCTACAGTTGCGGAGGCGGATGAGTGACGAGTCGCCAAAGTGGCGACGAAGGAATGGGTCCGAAAATCTTTCACCAGGGAAGAGGGTCGAGTCGAACCTAAGTCGGATGGATTATCAGAAACAATTGATCATACGAAGAAACCGGAGGCTCTGGTATCCACAGTACCACTTGGTACCGCAACACGGAGGAGGAAGCGGCGATGGCGAAATTGGTCTACGCTCAAAATGAGGCCGGAAAGAAAGTAGAGGGTACTTTTTGCCGGTCCGTAAAGGTCGAGAAGGAGCCTGCGAATGGCGAGAAGGGATAGGAGAAACCCGCACTGGCGGAGCCGGCTGCAACCGCGATGCAGAGAACAGGCGCTACGACAAGGGTAAACAAACGCCGGCGGCAGAACTTGGCCGGACGCGTCATGTGTCTAAGGGGACACAGTCCGGTTCAGTGGCGGAGATTAATAAGAAGGACGAGGTGCCAACACGGCGAGCGGCGGAATCAAGGGCGCCGGCGGGTCTTCATGATGTGTCTCCGGCGGACAATTTGGTCCCGAAGGATGGGACAGATCTTTCCGCCTCTGGGCCCAATAGTACCGGGCCCCAATTTTTTCAAGCCCATAAGGGGGTTCTGGCCCATACCAGCCCGAGTTGGAAAGGAAAGGCCCAAGGGGCTGCTGGGAAGAGAAAGGAGGAAAGGCCTTCGGGTGTTGGGCTCGTTTGGCCAAAAGTCCAGACAGATTCCTTGCTGGGCCTTAAAACCCAAATGGATGCTACAGAAGTCATCTCCCCACTTAAGGAGTTTGTGGTTGAGGACCACCAGATTAAAAAATATGGGTCGCGGGGTGGGCCCAGAATTCTGGAAAAGAAGCCCTTGAAAATTGAACAAAGAATCAGCAAAGCCCTGGGTGTTAAAAAGAAGATCGAGCATAGCCTATTTCATGGCTGTCGCATTCACAAGCACGCGTCTTTAGCGTTGGAGGATCCGGCAAGGGGAGAATCCGCTTTAAACAGTGCTTTATTCCCGTCCTCCGCGAAGACGGGCCCTAACGGTGGGCAAATTTTGAGGAACTTTAAAGATCCGGTGGTTAAAGGAAAACCACTGGCAGACGCCTAGATGATCTTTAGTTGGAACCGTCAAGGAGCTGGTACTTTTTTGGCAGTTCGAAGATTATGAGAATTCCGTAAGAAGATTTTCCCGGGGATCCTCTTTCTTTTGGAGACTAAACATGATCAACATTTCATTCAGGACCTGCAGACGCAATTTGATTATGATTTTCTCTTTACTGTTGATCCATGTGGTCTTAGTGGCGGCTTAGCACTGTTGGCTAAGTCTGAGTTTCAAATTCAAATTCTATTTTCAAATAAAAATATTATCGATGTAATGGCCACCATACATGGTAATAAAGTGTTTCTCTCTTTTGTTTACGGGGAATCTATAATTTCAAATGTGCGGATGTATGGGAACGATTAACGCGTATTAGCACTACACACACATTCCCTTGGTTTATGACAGGGGATTTGAAGAAAATTACGAGCCGTCATGAGAAAACAGGTGGGCGCAGGAGGCCGGAGAACTCATTCTTAGATTTTAACCTCATGCGTCAAAGTTGTGGTATGCTTGATTTTTCATACTTGGGGAATTGCCTCTCGTGGCTAGGACGCCGGGACAATAATGTCATTCGTTGTCGCCTCGACCGTTCTATGGGGAACGAGGATTGGCAAGAGATTTTTTCTCATACCCAAATGGAATACTTAAGGTTTTGGGGATCCGACCACCGTCCAGTGCTCACACACATTAATTCTCGGCGTACGGTGGGAACTCAGAAGTTTTGTTTTGACAAACGATGGATTTCCAAACCAAATTTTGAACGAATAATCCAAGAGGGATGGGATACGAGCCGAAACGGAAACATACCACGGGTGGGAGAACGTATTGCCAACTACCGTAAAGCGATATCACGTTGGAGGAAACAAGAACGTTGTCCCTTAACCGACGGGATTGAAAACTTGAAAACAAAACTAGAGGAAGCACAGAGCAGGGACTCGTCATTTCTGGAAGAGATTGGCTGCCTTCAAGACCAATTGTGAACGACGCTAATGGATGAGGAAATTTTCTGGCAGCAGAAAAGTCGGCAACTTTGGTACCAGGTCGGCGACCAAAATACCAAATATTTTCAAGTGTCCACAAAGCAAAGAAGAGCACGTAATAGAATTACGGGTATCCTGCAAGATACAGGAGAATGGACCAAAAAAGAAGAGGAGATTGAGGCCACAATGATTGACTATTTCCATACTATCTTCTCCTCATCTCCTATATCAGACCTTGAGACATCACTGGCCCATCTAGGGTGTTCGGTCACGGCCGAGATGAATGACTGTCTGACCCGAGCGGTATTGGTGGGAGAGGTTAAGGCGGCGGTTTTTGCAATACACCCAGAAAAGGCCCCTGGCCTAGATGGGATGACAGCTCTTTTCTATCAGAAGTTTTGGCATATTATTGGGCCACAGGTGGTTGCCATGGTACAAGACTTTTTTAATAATAGTACACTCGACCCTTGATGCAATGAGGTCAATATATGCTTGATCCCCAAATCTGAAAGACCGCGAACGATGAAAGAGTTTCGCCCGATTAGCCTGTGTAATGTCAGCTATAAGATAATTTCGAAGGTGCTCTGCCAACGGTTCAAGAAGTTGCTACCTAGGCTTATATCGGAGACCCAGTCTGCATTTGTTGCAGGGAGACAGATTACGGACAATATTCTCACGGCCCATGAAGTTTTTCATGCCCTGCAGACAAATAATGTAGGCAAAAAGGAATGTATGGCGATCAAAACAGACATGAGCAAAGCGTATGACCGGGTGGAATGGCGCTTTCTGGCAGCTCTTTTGCGGAAAATAGGTTTTGATGATAAATGGATCTCCTGGATCATGGCTTGTGTGAACTCGGTATCATACCGTGTCTTATTAAATGGTGAGCCTAAAGGGGGGATCACTCCGTCCTGGGGGCTCCGTCAAGAGGACCCACTATCACCTTATCTTTTCATCCTCTATACGGAAGTGCTGATTGCTAATTTACGGAGTGCTGAAACCGCGAGACGTATCTCGGGAATTCGGGTGGTCCTGACTTCCCCGGCATTATCCCATCTTCGATTTGCTGATGACAGCTTATATTTTTGCAAAGCTACGACACATCAATGTGAGAATATTTTTGAAGTCCTTCGAATATACGGAAATGCGTCGGGACAATTTATCAATTTTGACAAGTTTGCGATTACTTTTGGTAAAGATGTCCCCGAGGATCTCCGTACAGAAATTAAACTAAGGCTAAATATCCCCACGGAGGGAGGATCTGGAAAATACCTGGGTATTCCGGAACAATTGCAAGGGTCTAAAGTGCAGATTTTTGCTTATATTCAAGAACGGCTTCATCGCCGTACCAATGGGTGGTCCACCAAACTCCTTTCTAAAGGAGATAAGGAGTTTATGATTAATTCCGTGGCGCAGGCCCTTCCAACATATGTGATGTCCAGCTTCATGTTGCCCAAAAGCTTACACCGGGCGATAGCGGATTTCTGGTGGAGTAGTATGCAAAACTCAAAAGGGATACACTGGATTGCTTGGCAGAAATTGTGTGTCCCTAAAAATGAAGGGGGTATTGGTTTCAAGTCTTTCGAAGAGTTTAACCAGGCCTTATTGGCTAAACAACTCTGGCGACTCCACCAATACCTACACTCCGTAGTTGCGCGGGTCCTTAAGGGGAAGTACTTCCGGTATTCTCATCCTTTTCACGCCAAGAAGGCATCTCGCCCTTTCTATGGTTGGCGAAGCTTATGGAGTGCGAAATCCTTAATTGACTATGGTATGCGACGCACCATAGGTAACGGGGCTAGGACGTGGATTTGGACCGATAAGTGGATTCTGATGCGGTACCCCAGCCAGCCAGGGGGTACAAAGAGGGGATTCGAGTACTTCACCGAACCAGATGCTGAGGGTTATTGAATTGAATGACGAAGACACCCACACATGGAACGTTCGTGCATTGCACCAATATGTAGTCCCGACGAATATCCCGATAATCATGTCCATGACCCCATCAAGAGTGGGTACGCCAGATGGATACTACTGGCATTTCACGAATTCTGGTACTTACACGGTACGCTCAGGGTATGTAGTGGCCCGAAACAAGATGGAGGAGGAGCTCCGGTTTGTAACGCAACTCCCTTCCTTGAACCCTCTGAAGGCAATGGTGTGGAAAACAAAAACTACGAATAAAATTTGACATTTCTTATGGCAAGCTCTGTCGGGAGCTGTAGCGGTTAATGAACGTCTAGCGTTTCGACATCTACAGCAGGACCGATATTGCCTGAAGTGTGGTGATGTGGACGAAACCATCAACCATGTCCTTTTTACATGCCCCCCCCCCCCCCCCCCCCCCCCCCCCCGGCTAGACAATGCTGGGGAATGTCACAAATCCCACACCACAATTCGGTTTTCCCATCAGAGACTCTCTGGTGCAATTTTGACTTTCTTCTTTCGTGGGTACCTAACCGACATGAGTTTGAGGACTATGTTAGATGTTACCTCTGGATCATCTGGTACCTCTGGAAAGCGCGTAACGATAATTTTTTTAGGAACCTGGACCGGTTACCCAGTGACATGCTAGAACTTGCCAGGAAGGAAACGGCGGCCTGGTTCTCAGCAACCGAGGAAGCGGCTGATATAAGAGAAGTACGGATAACTATAGCTCCGACGCTTCCAGGAGCCATCTTCACTTGCTTCGTTGATGGGTCTTGGAAAGAGGGAGACCCCACAAGTGGGATTAGTTGGACGCTTCAACTACAAGATGGGGAAATTGATCTTTTAGGACTACGAGGGATGAACAGGGGGACCTCTCCCCTGCACATCGAACTGCAAAGTTTATTACGGGCCCTTCAGTGCCCGCATCGGAAAAAACGGTATTGGGCGTCGTTCACCACGGACTCACAGGAGCTAGCTGCAATGGTACTGGAACCGGACAAATGGCCACGATTCCGAACTGAGTTGGAGGATTTCAAGACACTTCGAGCGTGGTTCCCTGACTTTACTCTACAGTATTGCCCCAGGGAACATAACAAAAAGGCCAACGTACTGGCCCGGACCGCTCGATTTCGAAACTTAGTTTTTGTCTTATGTGAACACGTCTACCCTACATTGGTTCCCAGACACGACTATGTTTGGTTGATCCAGGAGTATAGTGTTTTGTGATAAAAAAAAAACTCGGCCCAAATCGCGAATCATTTGGCTACAATTCGGATAATTTGTTCGGCCATATATATATTCACCAATCGAACTCTTTAATCTACTAGTCTTTCTAAACTCGAAACCAACTTTTATTGATAATATTGGTAAATGATATTGAAGAGACTATCATTGGGAAAATGGCATCGGCTGTTCATTCAAACCCACCACCTTTCACATGGTATCAGTGTCGTGCCCAGCCTTTCGGGGATCCAGGGCGAATTTGAAAAAAAAATATTTTCCACATATAAAATTTAACGATAGTTATAATTTAATTTTAAATCATTGTTAGAGTGCCAATAAAAAAATAACGAAATTTATTAAGAAAATATAAACTTTTATTTTAGCAAGAAAGTGGTTTTGAATTTGGGATGAGAATCTCAAAAACTCTCTTACTTTAATATTTACCACTAGACAACAATAAATTTTTAGGAAAATGAGGTCTTAAAGTTATATAATATTATCTGGGGTTCTAGACGAATGCTTTTTTAAATACATGGTAGGCACGATCTTGCATGGTATATTGATGGGGTCTCGAAAAAATGATGAATTCACAAGTAGAGCATGTTGGGTTCAAAAGCTCCAAGATGGTACTAAGAATATCTTAGGAATAAAAGTAAGCCGACGAGGAGTTTCTCAACTTCATACGATTGGGCTCTAAAGCTTTAAAATGGTTCTACGAACATCTTAGGAATAAAAGGAAGCCGACAAGGAGTATCTCATCTTCATACGATTGGGTTCTAAAGCTCCAAGATGGTACTATGAATATCTTAGGAATAAAATGATGAACTCACAAGTAGAGCATGTTGGGCTCTAACCCGAATGATTAGTCAGGATTCCTACTAAAGTTGTATGAATTGGCGAAACTTAGAAAGTCGTTTCCAGAGTTTTAATTTGTCCATCGCACTAGGGATACGAATATGAAAATTGATTTAGTTGTATGAAATACATGCGACTGAAGGATAGTTTTTACTTTAGACACTTATATTCTTTATTGGTTTGTAGTTGAAAATAATTTATTTACTTAAACGATAGTGAAATACTTTTTTGACAAAATAATAAAATAAATAAATAAAAAATAACAACCCAATTCTAAAAAGGAAAATTGAAAAGGAAAAAGAAAGAATGACACGGCTAAAAACGTTTATGATTTCGATTCTTTGTACGCTAGTTTTAGTGTTCCGCCTTCATGGTTGATTAACTCTTTGTTCTATCTATTTACTGTTTAAGGCATGGATGTAACAAAAATTTTGTACATTTTTGAGAAATGCCACTTTTCAAAAATATCACTTTTTCAAAATCATTTACTCATTATATCATATATCTTTGGGTTAACTATGTTGTATTACAATTGAATTTTGATGGTTTAAGATTTGTTAGGAGTTAAAACCTTTTTTAGGATTTAGAATTTTAAGATTTAGGGTTTAAAAATCTTTAATTAATAGTATTTTTGAAAATGTACATACATGACATTTATTTAATTTTGGATTAAATCATAGTGCAGTTAATACTGGATGATTTAAATTGTAGAAAGATTTTAACAAACAAACACACACACTTACTTTGTCTAAATTGATATGGTTATAACACCCACCTTGAGAATCTAATTCGCACTGAATAAATATAATGTTTGCATCTGTACAATTAAAGACCCACAACTTAGATATATTAGCTGTTAAAAAATTATTTATTTAATTTATTTTCCTTTTCCCTCAAATTACTATGCATTAAATTATAATTAAATAAAGAACGGAGAAGAACGTATTGAAGAATTATTGAAGTTCTCTTTCTTTTCTCTATCTCATATTTTATACACTTTTAATTTGAAAGCAGACAAGCTTGCGAATGGTGCACGTTTAGCAATATTTGATATTTTCTATGTAAATATCACGCACCCTATCCATCACCACCGTTTTGGATAACCGAACCGTGGTTAGATAGTTTATTATCCTGATGGAAAAAAAAAAAATGGAGAAGAACAATCACGATCGGTCATTGGCCTAACTCGTTATTGTTATCATTGGTACATATCCATATGCATGTTGCATTTGCACGATACTTTGTTGCTAATTAATGTTAAGCATACTAGAAGCCTAATTACTATATATATATATATATTCCTTTCGTTTCACAAAGAATATCATTTTACCATTTTATATTTGTTACATAAAAAATGTCGTTTTGTATTTTCAATACAGAATTCTGAATAAATTTTCAGTTTTGACCCTACTGTTTTAATGTATTTATTAGAGAGAGAAATTTATTTAGTGTATTAATAAGGGGTAAAGTAGAATTTTTCATACTTTTCTTAATTTGTGTTAATATGGTTAAAACGACAATCTTTCCAAAACAAAATGATATTCTTTCAGAAACATAGTGAATATTAAAATAAAATATAATTTATTGTGATTTTCTATTATCAGTTTTGTATCTAAAATTAATTAACTACTCCCTCCGTTTCATAATTGTTCCACAAAGAAAATTAATACTTTTATGATAGAAGATTAATTATTCTTCTTAATATGTGTGAAAAATTTAGAAAATTAGATTTATTTTTAAATATTTTACAAATAAACATAAATAGATAATTTTTTTGACATGTATGTAAATCTATTTAAAAATATATTTTTGTTACACGTGTCAAAATCTAGTTAATCGTTTTGACATGTGTCACGATCATGTTAATTACAATGTTTGACACATCAAACTTTATATAATAAGATGTATAGTAAAAAAACTATGAAAAGTTCAATATGAAAT
The DNA here is from genome assembly GCA_964056655.1 of Arabis hirsuta. Lineage (NCBI taxonomy): Eukaryota > Viridiplantae > Streptophyta > Magnoliopsida > Brassicales > Brassicaceae > Arabis > Arabis hirsuta. The sequence continues at coordinate 19,862,517 of OZ053299.1, read as the reverse complement.
AAAAAGATCATACCATAAAAAATCATTCAATGAATGAAATTGATTTTTTAATCATTTTTTTTTAACAGAATATGAAAAAATGTAAGAAACGTTAATCATAATAATAATAGAAAACAACAAAAGTTTGGAAAACAAAAGAAGAGGAAAACGTAGTGCACTTGGTTTATGTTGTATGAATAATTTTTTTTTTTCTTTACGAAAAATTGCTCACATTAATCTTTTCATATTCCAATGTTGAATTTAGTTTTTGTTCAAAATTCAATGTGAAGAAAATGATTTAAAAAAAAAAAGATGATCAAATACGAAATTCAATCTTTAATAAGAGGAATCTCAACTTTTGATATTAGATTGCACAATCCAATATATTAAATTATTATATATTTTATTTGATACGTTTACATATATAAAATAATGAATGGTAAAACTAAATTTCCAAAACTTTATATTATTAACAAAGAAAAAGTACAACAAAATATCAACAACAATGTCTCTAATAAAAATAAAAAAATTATAAATACAAGCCTCAAAATAAATAAAAAAGTAAAGAAATTACCTTTGACTACCATTCTGGAGTTTTCAAAACTACGAGAACCATTTCTCACAGAAGTATAGTAGACACCGAAACAGTCTTGCCGCCTCTATTCCATATCGAAAATCCACCATGTCGTTAAGCGGAGCCAAACCTTACCATCGATATGAGTCATTCCTTGAATTGTCAAACAAAGCCGGAAGAAAAGACGCACTGGAGGATGATATTGAAACCACACCGAAAGCCTGGACAAATGAGAGAAGGTCAGCATTGTAAACAATTTGGTGGGGAGCTCTGAATTTCCTGCCGTCACTGAAGCCAGACCTTGGTCATCACCAAGAGAGCTCACACCAAGCTTAACCATTGCATAAGACCATCGCCAAAGTCACAAAGGCCAATGGAGAGAACACATACAACAAAGCCATTTCCACACATGTGAGGATTCGAGCAAGCCACATCCTCTGCTCGTTGATGACACTAGAGCCCATCTTTGAAGCCGAGGAGCAGTAGAGCACCACCACCGAGAAGGTGGTGAAAGCCATCAAACGAATCCAACATCAAGGCCCAGTAGAGCCGAAGACCAACATAAGCAGAAACAAAGACGTTGTGGTGAAGTCGTCAAGAGCCACATTTCTGCACCAAGGATCTCTAATGCTGATAGCGAGGATCTCTAGCGCTGATGTCGCTGGAAGAACCAAAAGCCATCGCGCCATCCCTAAATTTATTAACCTTCCAGGACCAAACAACATCACCGTCGTATGTAGCTGATGTACTCATATCTTACACTACAAGCAATCCATGCCGAAGAAGGATTGTCGTTGAGGAAAGCCGAGATCAGACGAAAACTAGATAGATCCGCCACCAAGCCGATAAATTCGTTGTGTTCAATATTGAGTCGAGATTCGGTTAGATCTCGATAAAGAAGCCGAGTCGCCACAAATCTCTAGCCAGAACGAACCACCGCTCTGACAAAAAAAGATATGAAACGCCTCTCCAACACGAAACTTTAAACGACGAGAGATTTTTTTGGCCAAGGAGAAGAGATAAGATGATTCAGAGACAGAAAAACAAAGAAACTCTCCGGCATCTGCGAGGAGCGCCAGTCACCGGAGAGGCGACTGCAAGAAGTTAACTTGTGGTGGCTGCAAGAAGTTTAGGAAAAACTAGAGAGAGTGAGAGGAAATGATCTGGCTCATAGATTTTTGCAAATCTTATATTTTGTGGGTGATTGGTTGGGTTGTAACATAGATTATTTGCTTTAGAATTTGGGCTGTAGACGTTTTTGTTGTAGCTGTAAGATTTTGGCAGTAACTATTTTAAAACTAAAATATGATTGGTAAATATTAGATTTATGTTGTACAATAATTATTTATTATATAAAAATTTTAAAATAAATTAAATGGTATTTATTGAATAATGTATGTGAAAAAATATTTGACTAGTATATATATATATATATATAAGAGTATTATTTTATGAAACAACCCGACCCAAAAATTTTAAAATTTTCCAAAATAAAACTTTGATTATCATTATCACAAATGATAATCTTCAACGGTCCAATCTCAATATGCGGAAATCAAATAAACAATTAAACAAATTCAATAGATCTCATACTCTATTGAATTCTAACTAGTTCAATTCAATAAACCAACATTTGTTCCGTAATCACAAACGACCTAGCAATTCTAACACATCGACCATGAAATCGAGATACTAGATCATCTCTTATTCTCGGCCATGATTCCACGATCAAACTTTCTCTTTACCTGCAATACATGGCAAAAATAGTTGCGTGCGTATTATCACAAATACTCAGCGAGACGGTCATCCCGTCTACAGGTTATACACACAGGCATAAGCAAGAGATACAATACCAGGATGAGCAAATAATAAGCATACACGAACAATCAAACATGAACAATTCAGGAGCACTGTGTCGATCGACACAACCACTAGGTGTCGATCGACATACTGCACTTGTGTCAATCGACACACCACCATGGTGTCGATCGACATGATGCATCTGTGTCGATCGACATGACATCGCAGAATAGAGAACGAGTCTATCCTCTCATGGCTCGAATCCTAATGCGATCCATCGATCTCTTGCATGATTTCATCCACAAAACACATGAAATCCAATCCAAACAACCACAATCAATCATATTCCATCTAATCCTTTACCCAGATAAATCTACGGTCACGCACTCACCTCGAAAAGGATTGAAAAGAGGAAGAACGACGAAAAACACGAAAAACAGCCACGAACCAGCCTCTGATTTTGTCTTTCCAGGCCCGAAATCACCACAACAATGATCCTCCTCGCTCACAAGCCTCAAGAACGAGCCTCAAACGATCAATCCTCCTCAAGAATCACCAAAACTCTCACAATTCTCTCTGATTCTGATTTCCTCTCTGTTTTCTTCTGATTTTTGGCCAAAAAGGACAAAACGCAACTGTTCACGCTTTTATACTGGAATCCTAGGGTTCCCTGAACCAATCCCCAAACCGCACGATCAAAAAAACTGAACCTGTCAATTCAATTTTAACCTGTGTCGATCGACATACTGCACTTGTGTCGATCGACACAACACCCAGAACACGACTTCTCATAAGTCCAAAAACAGACGTGTCGATCGATACACACACATTGTGTCGATCGACACCCAACCAAAATCCACTTTTTGGTTCACGGGCGTTATAATTCTCCCCCACTAACACGGATTCGACCTCGAATCACGCGACTCCATCCCGCTAAGGTTAACACTCCCGTCTAAAACCCCACCAGATTCACCCGAAAACATCAATGATGCAACGCTCCTTGATCCGGATTAGGGCTGCCTAATTGATCACACAACAATTAAACAAGAACATGCACGACCAACCGTTGACCCCGAATTAGACCAAATGATCGTGCAACAATCAACCAAGAACATGCATGACCAACGGCGCTACATATGCTACCAAATTTGTCCAAACCGAGGTTCCAAACACAAGTAAAAACCCTAGACTCGACGTCGACAAACACACTCCTGGCCCTCGGCTAGCACCACTCGTGATCACACCTGATCTCCGAGCTCCACTAATCTTATACTAGCCACATTGCACCGTCTCACCACCGCTGCAATCCTGACCCCAACCCGGTCAATACCACCTAAGATCCAGTCCCGATCTCCGAAGTTCACTCAGTCTCATACTTACAATCACAATACGGACACTATTGCTCATACTCATATCTATATACACCACCCGCTCTCCGAATCATCACCCTTTGAGCTCTCAATGTATATTATACCACCCCACCTTCAGGACCGTCGTCCATCCAGCTCTCGGTATGCTCCAGCCCCTCCCACTCTCAGGACACACAGTCCGTCAAGTTATCACACATCCTCTGGAGAGGCTTCGGTCCCTTAAAGTGTATGCAAGGAAACCACTTTCCCCCGGAGAGAACTTCACTGTCCTCTCAAGTACATCCAGGAGAACCACTATCCCCTGGGCAATCACGCTGTAACGTGGATCATAAGCACTTGTCGACCAAAATCACCTCTCGTGGTCATCCGGAACAACCCAATCACAAGGGTGTTCCCACAGAGTCCTTGGAAAAGACAGTCCTAACTCACATAAGATTTCTATTCCAGACTCCCCCTAGGAAATAGACAGGCTCTAATTCATATAAAACCTATATTTCCGAGCGCCATCTAGGGAATAGACAAAGCCTAACTCACATAGAACTTCCATTTCTAGCCTCCCTAACCGATAGACAAGCTCTAACTCACATAGAACTATATCGCTATACCTCCACATGACCTACCAGTCATCACAACCCATGACTCCACCAGTCATACCATAAGAACACACGTCTTATAACACATTTAATAAGAAAAACTCATCTTATTAAATCTCAATATGTATAGTCGTTACAATAACATCAAAACGAAAAATACATACATCTCATAGCCACATGCTAAAAAGAACTCTGAAAACCAGAAAGACATTCAAGCCACTGCTTACTTCTCAAACCACTTCGAGAACTTCGTCTTCATTAACACTTTTGGTTCCCAAGTCTCCTCTTCGATACCGTCACAGTCCCACACGACTCTCACCAACGGTATACTCTTCCGACATAGCACCTTAACTCTCCTCTTGAGAATCCTCACAGGTCTCGCCGCCGACATCATGTTGGGCTGAAGATCCTCCAGAATCCTAGCTAACACCTCCTCAGACTCATGTAGACACTTCCGCAGTATCGAAACATCGAAGACTTTGTGGAAAGCCTTCATTCTCTAAGGTAACTCAAATCGATAAGCTGCCGGTCCGACCCGCTCCACAACCCTGAACGGACCCATAAACCCCGGACTTAGCTTATTCTCCGAAATGGATATGTTAGGACCCCTCAACATCGCTGCTTTGAGATACACCAGATCTCCCAGCTCAAACTCCAGCTCTTTCCGTCTCCTATCGGCATAACTCTTCTGCCGATCCTAAGCCTCCCTTATGTTCAGCCTGAAGACACGGATCTTCTCCGTCATCTCTTGAACAAAATCCGCACCAAACATGCTTCTCTCCCCCACTTGAGTCCAGCATAACGGTGTCCGACACGGCCTCCCATATAGAGCCTCATATGGAGTCATCCCAATACTCGCCTGGTAACTGTTGTTGTACGCAAACTCAACTAGGTTAAGATGATCCGCCCAATGACCACCATAATCCAGAACATACATCTTCAGCAAATCCTCCAAAGTTTGAATCATCCTCTCAGACTGCCCATCCGTCTGAGGATGATACGCACCTTAGTGCCCATCTCAGCCTGAAATGCCCTCCAGAACTCTGAAGTAAACCTTGGATCCCTGTTTGACACAATACTCGTTGGCACCCCGTGCAACCTCACTATCTCACACACATACTTCTTAACCAACACCGCCGCTCCGTCGGTCTTCTTAATGGCAAGAAAATGTGCTGACTTGGTCAGACGATCCACAATCACCCAAATCGTATCATAGGTCCGTGATAGTGGCAATCCCGTCACAAAATCCATGGTAATCATATCCCACTTCCACTCCGAAATAGGTAAACTCTGCAACATACCACTCGAAACCTGATGCTCAGCCTTCACCACCTGACACACGTTGCACGCTGCAACCTAGTTAGCTACATCCCTCTTTATCCCGATCCAGTGATAATACCGCTTCAGGTCACGATACATCTTGGTCGCTCTCGGATAAATCGATAACACACTCGAATGAGCCTTTCTCAGGATCTCTTGCCTCAGATCCTCGTCCTTGGGTACATAAACCCGCCCGTTCACCAGTATCGTCCCATTCGCCGAGACCACATATTCTGAACCTGCCGCCTTAGAAGCATCAATCAATCCCTGATCCTTCTCCTGAGCAACCCGAATCCTGCTCAACAAATCTGCCTGATTAGCTGCCTCTAACCCCAACAGCTCCTGTGAGATAACACATAATCTCAACGTACTGATCTCGCTCACCGGAGCCTCCATATCCCGCTCCTGAGCTGAAGGAACCCTCTTCCGACTCAATGCATCTGCAACCAGATTAGCCTTACCCGGATGGTACCTAATCTCCAGATTGTAATCTGCCACCAACTCCATCCAGCGTCTCTGCCTCTGGTTCAGCTCTGGCTGAGTGAAGAAATACTTCAGACTCTTGTGGTTTGTGAACACCTGCACCTTTCCGCCATATAGATAAGACTTTCAAATCTTAAGGGCAAAAATCACCGCAGCCAACTCCAAATCATGGATAGGGTAATTGCACTCGTATTTCCTTAACTGCCTCGAAGCATACGCAATAACCTTCCCCTGCTGCATCAGTACACATCCCAGACCAACTTCCGAAGCATCCGTATACACCACATAAGGCGCACCCGGCTCGGGTAACGCCAACATAGGTGTACTCGTCATCATCTCCTTCAACTTCCCAAAACTCTCCTCGTAAGCTGAAGACCACACAAACGGGACATCCTTCCCCGTCAGCTTCATCATCGACTGTGCCATACTCGCAAACCCCTTAACGAACCTCCGATAATAACCCGCCAACCCAAGAAAACTCCTGATCTCAGTGGCACTTCTCGGTCTAGGCCAACCTCTGATAGCCTCAATCTTAGCCGGATCCACATAAACTCCCTCTGTAGACACCACGTGGCCAAGAAAACTCATATCTCGCTGCCAGAAACTACACTTACTCAACTTCGCGTACAGCTTCTGTTCCCGCAGCTTCTCCAGAACCAATCTCAGATTCACCTCGTGCTCCTCAGGACTCCTCAAACACACCGGAATATCATCTATGAAAATGATCACAAACACATCCAGATACTCTTGGAACACCCCGTTCATCAACCGCATGAACGCTGCTGGCGTATTCGTCAACCCGAACGGTATCACCACAAACTCGTAATGCCCGTACCTCGTCCTGAAGGCAGTCTTCCTAACATCCGCCTCATCAACCGGGATCTGATGATAACCTGAAGCCAAGTCGATCTTGGAGAACCAAGTAGCCCCTCGCAGCAGATCCAACAACTCGTCAATCCGCGGCAAAGTATACATGTTCTTCACAGTGACTCGGTTAAGTCCCCGGTAATCGATGCACAACCGGAAACTCCCATCTTTCTTCTTCATGAACAACACCGACGCCCCCACGATGAAACACTAGGCCAGATGAATCCCTTCCCCAACAGATCATCCAGCTGCTTTTTCAGCTCTGTCATCTCTGCTGGAGCTATACGGTAAGGTGCCTTGGATATAGGAGTCGGTCCCGGTTCCAACTCAATCAAAAATAGATCTGACCGCGACGGTGGCAATCCCAACAATGACTGAAAAACATCGTGGAAATCCCGAATAACCCGAATATCCCCAACTGTAACCTCTCTAACAGTCTCTGGCATCACTATCGTCGCCAGATATGCCTCACAACCCTTCTCAATCAACTGCTCGGCCTGTATCTGATATGCTCAAATTTACCCTGAGGTACTCTCTCAAATTAAAATATCGTAGTAGTACTTAGGGATTGAATCCACAGGGAATCAATTCACACAATCAATTATGAATTCAAGTTATGCTAAGTAAAAAGTGATAAATGTAAATTAAATAGCAAAAGTAAACAAGTGAATGATTATCAGGTTCTTAAAATCAATTAGACAAAAGGTTAGGCATTGGGTAATTCGCAGGACTGACTTGAAATACAGTCGTGTCGATCGACAGAGAGATGAAAACGGTTAGGATTTTATTAAGAATGGTTCTAGAACTCAAACACAAATGTAAAACCAATCAACTTTCGTTGCAGAGATTATCTATGACTAAATCCCTAAATTCCAAATTTCTTTGCAAATTCAGTGAATAAAGACAAGCATTAAGTTCAGGTTCAATTGTTCACAAAATTACTAAGCCAAATTTCTTTGCGAATAGATAATTTTGCTCATCTAAGATTATGTCCGGTTGTTAATAATACTTTCGCATCTATTAAAGCAACCTAGGATATCCAATTTCAGTTGATCAATCCTAAAATCAGAGTTAAATCAATCTAGATGAAGAACATATAGATAAATCCTAATAGGGTTTCAATCCTACCAATTTCTCATCAAACCTTTGAATCACCCTAAACCTAACAAGCAAACTACTCAGACATAGATGCAATAAACATTATGAATGGAATAAATTGCATAAAAGAGATAGAGTAAGTGATACAGAGTTTTAGATCGATGAAGTCTGAAAGTCTGAAATCTCCTAAAAGCTCTGTAAATCTCTGAATCTCCAAGTCTTAATTAAAAACTGGATCCTTTTTTAAAAACCTAAAGACAAACCATATATAAAGTCTAAAAATTCGGATTGGGCTTCTTGTAAGCTTATGGGCTTCTTGGGCAAAACTGGAATTTCTTCAAAACTTGAAGTCTTCACGTGTCAGACGGGCATGTCGATTGACACAAAGGACTGTTTCGATCGACACAGACTTGAAATCTTGGCTCCGACTTGATCACTTCGTGTCTTCTTTCTTCGATGCTCCAAAATGCTCTAAAAGCTTCCAGTAAACTCCAATCGTCCAATAATCTACAAAGACTCAAAAAGACACGAAAAATACCAAAAAGACTCTATGAAAAAAATTTATATCATGGTCAAAAATGGGTAAAAACCATGATATATCAACTCCCCCAGACTTAGCATTTGCTTGCCCTCAAGCAAAACATATACTAAGAATGTGAAAGAGGTTTGAAAACGCAGAAACTTACCTTCCTTTGGAGTACCGGACAGACCTCTTTCAGCTAGTAATCCACATAATGCATAACTGACTCAAAATCAGACCACTATGTACTTCTCCATAGACATTCGCAGCCTTCCAAATTCATCCACGACTACTCAACATAACCCGTTAGTTATCATTGCAAGGTCTTGTCCCAGATCTTGACGCCAAAAGCCTTCTAGACTCATTCCCATGCTATACCATGACTAGTTAATCCATTAACTTTCGGTACCCTTTCTCCCCCAGACTTATTTAATTCAAATTTTTTTTTTTTTTTGTTGAAACTCAAAAGCAGTGCTTTCACTACTGTTGTTCCTTGTGAGGAGACAGGGTCGTGAGATCGCTCGTCCTCTACATCCATTCTGAGGGACTCAGACTGCTGCTTTTGAGCTCTGGGTGATCACCTCTTGAGTACTGATTCACTGGAAATGTATTTCCTCATCTGATACTCAAGAACTATCATATCATCCCATTCTTCATCATTCTCAAGAGCTAATTAGTTTCAACAGGAATTTGCACTATTCAGGTATGAATGAGGAATCAAGCTTTATGAAAATCAATCACCGAGAAGACCGTATAATTAACTCTAACCTGGCGGATTATGCTAGAAGTAACAAACGTCTCTAGTTAACTGGTCAGCCTTAGAATTTTTCATTAGTCTGAATCTGAAATCGATCCTGGAAGAATGGTCACACGACTGAAAGAGACGATCCACTTAAACCAAAAGAAGGGTCATTGTTTCCAACTGACTATTTTGACTCAATAAAAATGTTTTGGACTGACTCTAAAAAATGAACACAAAGTTAGTAACTACTTCCCCTAGACTTAAATGACACTGTCCCAAGTGTTATCAAGCTGAGTTCGGCAAAAAGAATCAAAAAGATAACGAACTTGGGAAGAGAAAACGAAATTTTACCAAATGTTTTCCCAATGTCGATCGACAGAGAGGACCGTATCGATCGACACAGGTTTCCGAATCGGATCATGAGTTGTGCGGAATTGGAGACAAAATGTTGAACCGTGTCGATCGACATAAAGATTCACGTCGATCGACACAGCATCTCTGGATATTTCCGCAAGTTTGGTCATCATTTTCCATCGTTGAAATAAATTTCAAAGCTAATCATTCTGCAAAACACAACTCAAAAGACGTGATTAAGAGGAAAACATAGGCAAATCGCATTAGTTCATCAGTTCTAAATCTTAAAGAAACATAAAACAAACTGACTCAAAGAAAAACAGAAAAATAGACTCAAAGTTAGATAATAAAAGAAAATAAAAAGAAACAGGAAAAAGGATAAGTGATCTAATCATCCTCCTCAGATGATGATGAAAGCCGTGGAGTAGGTGGGTGAGGACGAACACAGCCACATCGAGGCCAAGTAGACATGGCGGTCCACATCGTCTGGAGACTCTGAACAACCCAACTCTGAAACTCGTGCTGCTCCATAGGGCGATCAAGCACTGGTGGTAGTGGAGGAATCTGACGTGGAGCACTTGAAGTGCCTGCGTCTGAGGTACCAGCTGCAGCATTGCCCCGAGTAATCTGCTTGCGCACAACTCCAACTGGGCACAGAAGTCTCTCATCAGGCTCGAAAGCCATCATAGTAGGGTCCGCAGAGATCCTCATCAGCTCAGGAATGGGCAGCTTTACCATCCGCTGCTCGCCAGGAACTGGGCGGAAAACCCAATGCTGGTCTCCCTTGAGCCAGGTGGCTCTCATCAGGTAGTCCATGTCCATAGAGCAATCTGCTCTCTCCCTAGTGCAATCAGATGTATCCATACCACAAAATATGAAAATGGGAGTGAGGAGGCTACCAGCTGCGAAGGGCTTGCTGCTCTTCTTCAGACTAAGTGGTGTGTTCTTCAGAGACAACAAGTGGCGCGCGAAGATAATCCCCATGTTAGGGTGAGGCTCAATCCAAGTCGAGGGTTGAGACTCTTCCCAAGCCGTGTCTGAGATATCCTGGCGCAAAGCATATGACAATAGGACCAGCTCCTGAAGCCTCATCTTCCCGGGCTCCACCTTGTACAGTATAGTAGTGGAGAACAGGTGGAGCAAGTAGCGGAGGACTGGATGCCTCACATCGGTGTGTGTGGAGGCAGCTGGAGCATACATCCCGGTCCCAAAACGTCCCCAAAAGGCCTGTATATCCAGGATGGCCTCCGGAAGTACCTGATAATCTCGATCCTCATCGAAACCATACACTCTGCAAAGATCCCGGAGAGTGACCATGTGGTGGACTCCTCTGATCTTGAAACTCAATCTCCACTGTCCTCCAGCATCAGTGTGCTCTGCATTCCCTTCTACACAACCAAATCGCACCGAGGCGAAAAACTGACGTACTAAGTCAGGGTACATAGGTTAGGGGTGTGTGGCAATAGTTCCTAACCCTGCGTTCTTCAGCAATCGTAACACCTCAGTCTTGAGTCCCAAAGCACTCATTATCCTTGAGTTAGCATATCTGGTCGGAGCGAGCTTCACTTTCGTCCATTCGTTGTACAGAAGCGAATCATAGTCATCCCACTCCTCTGTTATTTCTCTGTTGACAACATCATCACGTATCAGAACTTTTGCAGGACCTCACTCCACCGCCTCTAAATGGCGATCTTCTCCCCCTCAGGTAGTGGCCATGGATGACGCGATGCAACGAACTTTTCGCAGGCGCTTGGTACCCGGTGTGGCCATCTGCAAACAACCAAAGACAAAAACAAACGAACAAAAATCCGAAATCAGTACACGTTGGGCGTTCTGGGCGTCTGTGTCGATCGACACAGCAAATGACCATGTCGATCGACACAGCACAAAACCATTCCGCAATCTGCAAAGCAAAGTCTCCATCCGCACTATTCAACACAACACCTCTACATAAGATCTAGCAAGCACATGAGTATAATGTTCCACAAATAACAACCACAATTCTAACCACATTTCGTTTTCACCTCTAAAAAATAAAAACCCCAAAATTGCACACAATTTCCAATTTCAAAAGCAATCACCCAAATTAACGAAATTAACAAATAAGTTCGGTCCAAAACCACTTGAAAAGTGCATATGAAACATTCCCACTTTCTAAATCAAACCAAAACATCTCCAATTTTCACTTTTTATTCCCAAACGCTGAACTGAAAAGAGTAATTAGAGATTCATACCTTTGTAGATCGAGATAATGGAGTGTAGAATCACAAAGAGGATGAAAAACCGAGTAGATTAGATCCAAAAATCACTTAATTTGGTGAAAGAATGAGAAAGTTATGGAGAATTGAAGAAGGTGTCGAGCGATATGGCTTGGTTTATGAGGAGAAAAGTTTATGAGGAGGAAGGTGAAGAAAACTTACCTGTTATCCTGTGTTGGGCCGGCTCATCTGTGGGCCGTGTCAATCGACACAACATGATCCATGTCGATCGACACCTTCTTCTCTTTTTCGAAACTCCAACTTATCACACATAAAACACTTAAAATAAAAGGTTAGTAGAACAAAACAAAAAGATTGAAAATAATTTACACTTACCAGTGGGTTGCCTCCCACTAAGCGCTTGTTTTCAGTCATTAGCTTGACTGTGTCAGGACTCAGGCAACAGGTGCGTCATCCAGAGGCACAATGTGTCCTTCCGGAATCTTGGCTTCCGCCCAATAATGTTTCACCCTTTGCCCGTTAACAGTGAATTCCTTCCCATCCTTGCTAATGAGGAAAACAGCTCCGTGTGGTCTGACTTCCTTGATGGTGAAAGGACCTGACCAACGAGAACGTAATTTACCAAGAAAAAGCTGTAAACGAGAGTTATAAAGCAATACCTGGTCATTTGGTTCGAATGTCCTGGAGATGATCCTTTTATCATGATATGCCTTAGTCCGCTCCTTGTATAGCTTGGAGCTTTCGTAGGCATGATGTCTGATTTCATCCAGTTCATTCAGCTGTATCAGACGCCTTTCTGCAGCAGGCTTGATGTCGAAGTTAAAAAGCTTAACTGCCCAGGCTGCCTTGTGTTCTAACTCCACTGGTAGATGACACGCTTTCCCATAAAGCAGATGAAATGGAGTGGTTCCCAGGGGTGTTTTGTAAGCAGTCCTGTAAGCCCAGAGTGCATCGTCGAGTTTGGTTGACCAGTCCATCCTTGTAGAATTGACCGTCTTCTCAAGGATCTCCTTGATCTGTCTGTTGGATACCTCGACCTGTCCACTCGTCTGGGGATGGTAAGGGGTGGCCACGCGATGATGAACTCCGTATTTCTGCAAAAGCTTAGCAAAAACTTTGTTAATAAAATGTGTTCCTCCATCACTAATAACAACCCTGGGGACTCCAAATCTAGGGAAAATGATGGTCTTAAACAGCTTAATAACCACCGCAACATCGTTTTTAGGACTAGCAATAGCTTCCACCCATTTGGAGACATAGTCCACTGCAACCAGGATGTACTTGTTCCCATAAGACGACGGGAAAGGACCCATGAAGTCAATGCCCCAGCAATCAAAAACCTCAACCTCGAGGATGAAGTTTTGTGGCATCTCATTCCTCTTGCTTATCTTGCCTCTCCTCTGACAGGTGTCGCACTGCGCAACAAAAGCATGAGCATCCTTAAACATCGAGGGCCACCAAAACCCTGCTTGAAGAACCTTGGAAACCGTCTTGAAGGTAGCAAAATGCGCCGCATACTCTGAACCATGACAGTGATAAAGCACATCTCGAACTTCACTCTCTGAAATACACCTCCTATAGATACCGTCTGAACAGTGCTTGTAAAGATAAGGCTCATCCCAATAATACCTTCTAAGTTCTCTCATGAATTTCTTCTTTTCATATCCCTTTAGATCAGTAGGTGTGTCCTCTGCAGCTAGGTAATTGGCGATGTCAGCGTACCATGGTCGGTCGGATCCAGAAACAGCACACACGGCATCACCAAACGTCCCACTCAATGTTCAGCAGGCTCCATGTTGATCGACACACAGGTCCGTGTCGATCGATACTTCTAATTCCGGATTCTAGATTTTGAAGATTGAATCCCGTGTCGATCGGCACAGGTCCTTTGTGTCGATCGACACAACATCTGGAACTCCGAAAACGTGATGATCCTCGCCTTTGCTTGCTTGCAAACAAACCTCAACGAAATGTACAATCTCCTCAGGGAAGTAATCATCGATGGGGACGTGGTCGTTTATCCGAATTCGCGAAAGATGATCCGCGACACCATTCTCAACTCATTTCTTGTCTTTCACTTCTCTGTCAAACTCCTGGAGAAGTAGAATCCATCTCAACAATCTAGGCTTAGCATCCTTCTTCTGCATCAAGTATTTGAGTGTTGATGATCAGTGTGCACAATCACCTTAGGTCCAATCAGGTAGGGATGAAACTTCTCAAAAGCAAAAACCACTGCTAGCAACTCTTTTTCCGTAGTTGCATAATTCCTTTGAGCCTCGTCTAGTGTCCTACTAGCATAATAAATGGCGTGCAGCTTCTTGTCTTTCTTCTGACCCAAAACAGCCCCAACTGCATAATCACTGGCATCACACATCACCTCGAAAGGCAAATCCCAGTCCGGAGGTTGCACTATTGGAGCACTCACCAAAGCCTGTTTGATCTGTTCAAAAGCAGCTAAACAGTTAGTATCAAAACGAAATTTGACATCCTTACAGAGCAAAGTGGTGAGTGGGTGGGCGATTTTGGAGAAGTCCTTGATGAATCTCCGATAGAACCCAGCATGTCCCAAGAAACTTCGAATCTCCTTGACTGAAGTAGGTGGTTGCAGACTTGTCATGACCTCGATCTTAGCACGATCCACCTCAATCCCATCAGCTGAAACTCTATGACCAAGTACAATGCCATCTTTCACCATAAAGTGGCATTTCTCCCAGTTCAGAATCAAGTGTTTCTCCACACATCTGGCAAGCATTCTCTCCAAGTTGTCCAGACAATCTTTGAAAGACGAACCGTAGACTGAGAAGTCATCCATGAAGACCTCCATGTAAACCTCAATCATGTCCGTGAAAATCGACATTATACAGCGCTGGAAAGTTGCAGGGGCATTACATAGTCCAAATGGCATTCTGCGGTATGCAAAAGTGCCATAGGGACAAGTGAATGTGGTCTTCTCCTGGTCCTCTGGATGGATCGGGATTTGGAAGAAATCGGAATATCCATCGAGAAAGCAGTAGTAGGGATGATTTGCTAGACGCTCCAATATTTGATCAATGAAAGGCAGGGGAAAATGGCCTTTCCTGGTGGCTGCGTTGAGCTTCCGGTAGTCAATACACATCCTGTGCCCAGTCACTGTCCTTGTAGGAATCAGCTCGTTCTTCTCATTCTTGACCACTGTGACTCCTCCTTTCTTTGGCACTACGTGAACCGGGATAATCCACACACTGTCTGAAATGGGATAGATGATCCCAGCCTCTAGAAGTTTCAGAATCTCCTTCTTGACAACCTCTTGTAAATTTGGATTTAGCCTCCTCTGATGCTCAATTGATGACTTAGTCTCATCCTCAAGGTGAATCCTATGCATGCACAAGTCTGGAGAGATTCCTGAAATATCATCAAGAGAATAGCCAAGAGCTTTGCGAAACTTGCGCAGCTTGCTTAGCAATAGAGTGAGCTCTGCATTGTTTAAGGTAGTACTAACAATGACTGGGTATGTTGAGTTGGGACCAAGAAAAGCGTACCTTAGCCCAGCTGGAAGTGGTTTGAGTTCGATTTTCGGAGCTTTTTGTTCACTCCAATCGCTGTCGTTTTCTGGGGACCCGTGTCGATCGACACAAGACATCCGTGTCGATCGACACGGGGTTTTTAGTGAAGATCCACCCAACTCCAAATGACCAACCAACTGTCTCACTTTCTTATCAGTGTCTATCATCCTCGCATACCCTTTAGCAACCTTATCAAACTGACTATCCCCTGTCACAGAGTTCACCAAAGTCCTTTCAAAGGGATCTATGGGATACATCTCGTTGAAGACTTCCTGTGCAATGTCAGTGAGGGTGTCCACATAGAAAGTCTGGCCATCTATCGTAGGTCTCTTCATCAGCTTGTCCATTTCGAATTTCATCTCCAGATCGCCCACACTCAAAGTGATACTGCCTCCCTTGCAATCAATCATAGCACCAGCTGTAGCTAAAAATGGTCTACCCAAGATTAGAGGATCTTTGGGTTCTTCGTTGTATTGCAGAACAACAAAATCAGTAGGGATTAAACAGTCTCCAACTCTGATTGGAACATCCTCCAAAACACCTTCAGGGATCCTTACTGACCGGTCGGCTAGGATAAGAGAAATCCTAGTAGGCTGGAAATCAGTCATTCCAAGACCAACAACTACTGAGTGTGGCATCAGATTAACACCAGAACCCAAATCACAAAGAGACCTCAGAAACCTCTCCTTAAAGATCAAACCTGTTCTGGATCACTGCGCTGACCTACTCTGAAATCATTGCAACCTCATCCTCAAGGCCTAAATTCTTCGTAACCATCCTTTTCACATAACGTGTGATCACCGGACTAGTCCGAATAGCATCTATCAAGGGAAGCTCCACAACCAACTTATACATCACGGCCTTGCACCTAGCATCCTCCAGCTCCTGTTAGACTTCTTCTGGCTCCTAGGATAAGGTATCTTAGGCACATATACTCTCTCTGCTGGACTAGTCGTGGGTTTCAACGAGATTGGGTTCGTCTGGGACTCGTGTCAATCGACACTGTCCTTGTGTCGCTCGACATGATGTTTCTACGAGATGTCACCGATTGCGTCATGCCCAGAATCAGGTTTTTCGACCCGTGTCGATCGACATAAGACATCCGTGTCGATCGACACGGGGTCTGGAGCTGAAATCACTTCCTCGTTAATCTCCACGAGCTCGTCTAACTGTTGTGCACTAAGTTTCTTCTTCGTTACTAGCTCCCCAAGGGTCTTTCCACTCTTCGTGGTGATGGCAGGAACGTTATGCTTCAGATTTGCATCCGTCCTAGATGGGAGAAAACCTTCTTGCTTCCTTGAATTCTCTACAGTCTGAGCAAAATGAGTGTCCAATTTCTTGACATGAGTGTTCAAGGCCTCGAACTTCCCATTTAGATCATTGTACATAGCATCCATCTTTCCATTAAAGTTGACGGTCATCTTCTGTTGTCCTTCCAAGAGCTGCTCCAGCATAGATTTCATCTCCCTGCTCTCTGATGACTGAGGAGGAGGTGACTGATAGGAAGATGAACCATAGTTCCTGGTGTAATTGCTCTGGAAAGGCTTCTAAAACTCGGTCTTCTGAAACTGTGGCTTAGGAGAATAGGTTGGTGAGCTTGGATTCCCAGTAAATGTGGTCCTTTGGTTGTTCCCATTGAAGTTCCTGTTACCCTGCTAGTTACCAAACCTCTGACTCTGAAACCCGGACCCACTGATGTAGTTGACATCTTCTTCATCCTACTCTTCCTTTGGGGTGAAAGTTTCGACCTCTTGAGTAAACTGAACAGTCTTCTTCCCCACTAGAATGTTGTGTACCGAATCAAGCTTAGCCTTAACCTTAGCGATCTGGCTTCCATCCATGTTTCCACCAAGCTTCTTCCTCTCAAAATCTGCATTTTTGGTACTGTTGCTGGAAGCCAAATTGTCGATGAGAATTAGTGCGTCTTCCGGATATCTGGTGTTGAAGTTCTCATTGCTAGCAGAGTCTAGGGCCATCTGATACCTCCAATCAATACTCCTGAAGAAAATGCCCAGCAGCTGGACATCACTAAACCCGTGGTGAGGATAATCCCTCTGGTAGGACTTGAATCTCTCCCAGGAAGCTTTAAATGCTTCTGTCGGACCTTGCTTGAAGGTAGAGATCTTAGTCCTCAGGTCCTCGGATCTCGCCTCATCAAAGAAATTGTTGAGGAAAACATTCTTGGTGTCCTCCCAAGTAGTCAGCGAGCTTGGCTCTAGCTGCTTCAGCCAGTAGGCAGCTTCTCCACTAAGAGAGTAAGGGAAAAGCTTGCAGTAGAGGTAATCACTGGATACTCCATTGGCCTTAATGCTAGACGCCAAATCCTCAAACCTCTCAAGGTGATCCATGGGGTGCTCAGAAGAAAGGCCATGGAATGGGTGCTGAGCCACTAGTGAGAAGTAAGTTGGCTTCAGCTCGAAATCGTTCCTCGGGAAGGCTGGAGGTCGGATTGCTGCCCTATTGGCATAGAACTCATCGGGCCTGTTGTACTCTCCTAGAGTACGCCCACGCCCAGCTGGCTCCTCAAAAATCACAACCCCATTCTCATCAATCCTCTGACCCTGAACATTGCGTCTGCGACCCTCAGTGTCCTGAAGAAACCCATCTTCGCCTCTGATAAGAATCAATGGATTCATATTGGCTGTCTTTCTTGTTGCTCGGTTGGCTCGTTCCAATTTCCCAATCTCAAGGTTGAGATCAACTAGCTCTTCGTTCCGGTTGCTTCTGGTAACGCGATGATGCATAAACCTGAAACACACAAAACAAAGAGAAAATAACTAGTAAGTAAATAAAATTAAAATTAAAAACTTAGACAAAATTCTACTATCAAAAATCGATTGGTGAAATCGAGTTCCCGGCAACGGCGCCAAAATTTGATATGCTCAAATTTACCCTGAGCTACTCTCTCAAATTAAGAGATCGTAGTAGTACTTAGGGATCGAATCCACAGGGAATCAATTCACACAATCAATTATGAATTCAAGTTATGCTAAGTAAAAAGTGATAAATGTAAATTAAATAGCAAAAGTAAACAAGTGAATGATTATCAGGTTCTTGAAATCAATTAGACAAAATCTTAGGCATTGAGTAATTCGCAGGAATGACTTGAACTACAGTCGTGTCGATCGACACAAAGGTATGTGTCGATCGACACAGAGATGAAAACGGTTAGGATTTTATTAAGAACGATTCTAGAACTCAAACACGAATATAAAACCAATCAACTTTCGTTGCAGAGATTATCTATGACTAAATCTCTAAATTCCAAATTGCTTTGCAAATTCAGTGAATAAAGACAAGCATTAAGTTCAGGTTCAATTGTTCACAAAATTACTAAGCCAAATTTCTTTGCGAATAGATAATTTTGCTCATCTAAGATTATGTCCGGTTGTTAATAATACTTTCGCATCTATTAAAGCAACCTAGGATATCCAATTTCAGTTGATCAATCCTAAAATCAGAGTTAAATCAATCTAGATGAAGAACATAGAGATAAATCCTAACAGGGTTTCAATCCTATCAATTTCTCATCAAACCTTTGAATCACCCTAAACTTAACAAGCAAACTACTCAGACATAGATGCAATAAACATTATGAATGGAATAAATTGCATAAAAGAGATAAAGTGATACAGAGTTTTAGATCGATGAAGTCTGAAAGTCTGAAATCTCCTAAAAGCTCTGTAAATCTCTGAATCTCCAAGTCTTAATTAAAAACTGGATCCTTTTTTAAAAAACCTAAGGAAAAACCATATATAAAGTCTAAAAATGCGGATTGGGTTTCTTGTAAGCTTATGGGCTTCTTGGGCAAAACTGGAATTTCTTCAAAACTTGAAATCTTCACGTGTCAGACGGGCATGTCGATCGACACAAAGGACTGTGTCGATCGACACAGACTTGAAATCTCGGCTCCGACTTGATCACTTCGTCTCTTCTTTCCTCGATGCTCCAAAATGCTCCAAACGCTTCCAGTAAACTCCAATCGTCCAATAATCTACAAAGACTCAAAAAGACTCGAAAATTACCAAAAAGACTCTATGAAAAGGACTTATATCATGGTAAAAAATGGGTAAAAACCATGATATATCAGTATCGCTGAAATCACGAGACTTCCGGAAGTTGGTCTCACCCCCTGATAAACCAACCTCCCCACCTCCCGCTCAAACACTACTCGTCTCCGATGACAATCCTGATAGACCCTGTACCGATCCAGCCAATCCATCTCCATGATGACATCGTACAACTCCACCGGACTGATAATCAGATCTGCTGGCATCAACTCCTCCGCCACCAGAACCTCCACACCACGAGCCCGCCCGAAAGTAGCTAACGTCCTGCCACCAGCAACCTTAACTACCCCCGGCTGATCACCGGAATCGCTCTGGATACCGCTGCCCTCAGCACACTCTGGAGTAATGAAGCTATTCGTACCTCCCGAATCAAACAACACGTGGGACTCACATCCGCCCACAACTAAGGTCCCTGCACAAATCCCATGTGCTTTAAGACGCCGACACTCTAGCGCAAACTCACAATTCCAAACATACTAAATTCAAACACCAGCAGAATTAAAAGAAAAAGCCAAGTCTGAAACATTACCTGTGATCGGTCTGGTGCTAGAACCGCTTCCT
The DNA here is from genome assembly GCA_964056655.1 of Arabis hirsuta. Taxonomy (NCBI): domain Eukaryota; kingdom Viridiplantae; phylum Streptophyta; class Magnoliopsida; order Brassicales; family Brassicaceae; genus Arabis; species Arabis hirsuta. The sequence continues at coordinate 19,842,425 of OZ053299.1, read as the reverse complement.
CCGCCAAAGTGAAAACCCGTGGCGTCGCTACTATCTGAGCCAATGGCTGCACTACCGCCACCGCCATCTGCTGTAGCTTCGGGCACTTGGGCTTAATGTGCCACGTCTCTCTGCAGTGGTAGGACACCTAAGCACCTCGAGCGTCACTCCTCTTAGGACAATTGGCCACCTTGTGATCCAAGCTCCTGCACCCGAAGCATCCTGGACCACCATGCCCTCTCTGACTCGGCCCTGAAGTGCTCTCCCACTTCCTCTTCTGTCCCTGAGCAGGCTTGCCGCCCCTGCTCGAACCCGCGTGCTGTTACTGAACCGATGGACTAACCACCACATCCTGCTCCCTGAGGTCCTCCTCAATCGCAGCAGTCGTCTCTACCAGCTCCGCCCTCGTGGCAAACCTACTCGCCCTGCAGCGAGTCCTCAAATCAGCTCGAAGTCCCCTCAGGAACCTCTTCACTTGGGCCTGCTCGCCCTCCATACCCCTACCAGTGTGCACCAGAAGTCGACTGAACTCCAAATCGAACTCCCTTATTGTTTGGTCTCCCTGAGCCAGGTCCAGAAACCTCGACTCCAACCGATCCACCGCCTCCTGTGGGAAATACTTGGCATTAAACTCAGCCAAGAAATCCTCCCAAGCCATCTCGGCATGTACCCTCCTGGCCTCAACACCTCTCCACCAGAGATGTGCATCACCATCCAGATAGTGAACCGCCACATCAACCCGATATCCCTCTAGACACCTGATAGAGCAAAAGTTATGCTCCAACCTCAGCTGCCACTCGTCGGCCTCCTCAGGCTTGGCATCACCCGAGAAAAATCCGGTGCCAATCCTCTGCATCTGCTCCATCATCCTCAGGTAGGATGGAATCTCTTCTGCTACCGCCACATCCGGCTGCACACCAGCCACTCCCGGCTGAACCCCAGCCACCCCTGGAACCTGACCCGGAGCCGGCACTCCACCCGATAACCGCTCCAGAATCATCTGCAGCAAACCTACCAAGTGATCATCTCGGTCTTGGGCCACACCTGCGGCAGCACCCCCACTTGGGCCCGCCGCACCACCTGCTACACCGGGACCCACACTAGCCCCACCAGCCCTCACACTGGTACCTCGACCTCCACGGCCCCCACGACCTCTGCCTCTAGCCACTCTAGCCATCATTCTGCACTAACCAGCAGACTACTAAGTACTAGAAAACAGAAAGTCATAAAATACATACCGTAGAATCTCATTGAAGGCTCGAAAGAGATGATCTAGGACTCCAAAGCTACACAACAATCAATCAATTAACTTACATAATCAATCAATTGCACCCGCGCTAGAACCATAAGGGCTCTGATACCAAAATGAAACAACCCGACCAAATTTTTTTTAAATTTTCCAAAATAAAACTTGGATTCTCATTATCACAAATGATAATCCTCAACGGTCCAATCTCAACATACGGAAATCAAATAAACAATTAAACAAATTCAATAGATCCCATACTCTACTGAATCCTAACCAGTTCAATTCAATAAACCAACATTTGTTCCAGAATCACTAGCGACCTAGCAATTCTAACACATCGACCACGAAATCGAGACACTAGATCATCTCATCTTCCCGGCCATGATTCCACGATCAAACTTTCTCTTTACCTGCAACACATGGCAAAAGAGTTGCGTGAGTATTATCACAAATACTCAGCGAGACGGTCATCCCGTCTACAGGTTATACACACAGGCATAAGTAAGAGATACAATATCAGGATGAGCAAACAACAAGCATACATGAACAATCAAACATGAATAATTCAGGAGCACTTTGTCGATCGACACAACCACTAGGTGTCGATCGACACACTACACTTGTGTCGATCGACACACCACCATGGTGTCGATCGACATGATACATCTGTGTCGATTGACACAAAGCAATTGTGTCGCAGAACAGAGAACGAGCCTATCCTCTCATGGCTCGAACCCTAATGCGATCCATCGATCTCCTGCACGATTTCATCCACAAAACACACGAAATCCAATCCAAACAACCACAATCAATCATATTCCATCTAATCTTTATCCAGATAAACTTACGGTCACGCACTCACCTCGAAAAGGATTGAAAAGAGGAAGAACGACGAAGAACACGAAGAACAGCCATGAACCAGCCTCTGATTTCGTCCTTCCAGGCCCGAAATCACTACAGCAATGATCCTCCTCGCTCACAAGCCTCAAGAACGATCCTCAAACGATCAATCCTCCTCAAGAATCACCAAAACTCTCACAATTCTCTTTGATTCTGATTTCCTCTCTATTTTCTTCTGATTTTTGGCCAAAAAGCGACAAAACGCAACTGTTCACGCTTTTATACTGGAACCCTAGGGTTCCCTAAACCAATCGCCAAACCACGCGATCAAAAAAACCGAACTTGTCGGTTCAATTTTAACCCTTGTCGATCGACATACTGCACTTGTGTCGATCGACACAACACCCAGAACACGATTTCTCATAAGTCCAAAAACACACATGTCGATTGACACACACCCTGTGTCGATCGACACCCAACCAAAATTCACTTTTTGGTTCACGGGCGTTACATTTTATATGAATAGTATGTAGGTATACCAATTTGTATGGAGTTGTTAATAAGATTAATGCAATATGTATATATATTGAAACTATATCATTACGTGTACAGAAAAATATTATATAAAACTAAAAAGATTCAAATAACGTAAGCAAAATTGATTATGCACTATATATATTCTACTATATAAAAGTAGAATGGTTCTCTCCATGTTGCACCACGTCAGCGCTAATGAGAGGACACGTGTACATAGATCAAAATTAAAGCACGTAACTAAAATGTTTACTCTTCTCTTCTCAAACGTTTACTCTTCTCTGCTTTGCGCATCTTCGGTTTTGAGGATTACTTGTACATTTCTCATTGAACCTTTTCATTCCTTCCTAAATGTAACATATCCTTTGTTGGAATCCAATATTCTTCGACCCCAACGAGAGTGAAGGAGACGGAAAAAAATGATCCATCGTATTCTTTATACATTGAGCAAATAATTTGGTTGATGAAGTAGATATTAAGAAAATCATTTTATTCTAGAAGCGAATGCCCCTAATCGCGGATCTGGGCAGGATTAGTTTGGTTGCTGTAGCGAACGAACGAGAATCCACAAGTTTGGGGATACGTGACGAGTAAGAACTCTCTTTTTTGTATAATTTTGTGACCTCAGAGGAAATGAGTACTATGATTGTTATTGTCTAGAGGAAGAAGATAAACCTCTTCTTAAAAAATCAGGTGGTTGGAATGGTGAGCACCATTACATGAGCTACAAGATGATATAATACCCTATGGTGCAAGCCTGATATTTGGTAGCTTGGCAAATCCTTCTGCAATATGCATCACCAAACAATCTTCACCTTATACCTCTACATAACTAACAAATATAGTTATATGAATCTTTATCTTCATTTCTTCACGATGTTGTCTTTGAATCACAGGTTTTGTTAGCTTTAGAACATACAGTTATGTTCCTCTTGGTTATTTTCATAATAAGTTACACTTCTACCGGTTCTTGGCACTAGACATGGAAGACCAATAAATAGTATTAACAGATCAATCGTCACTCTACTTTCGATGCAGTATCTTGATGTCTTGTCAGTATAACTTTGTGTTTCAATCCTTGTAACCTACTCCCTCCATTTCAAAATATAAGTTGTTTTAGAGGTTTTTTGATTTTTTGTTTATTGATTTTTTGTGCTACTTTCTTGATTGGAGAGGTCTGGTAAAGAGTATGTTCTTGAGAAATTCATAACTCGGACCAAGCGTATTTCATGTCTTTTGGTATTATGGCATCATTTGAAACTGAACTAATTTCATTCTCTGTTTTCAGACTATAATTTTAAACTACTCCGTTGGTAAGCTTCTCCAAGTGAGTTCGATATGCTTCTTCTCTCGGAACAAGATTCAAATGTGTTTTGTAGGTTTAGTTTTACCTTCTACTATATCAGGAAAAAACCCTCTTTAGGTAGGCTTCTCGGAAACTTTAACATATTGTAGATATTCTCTCTTAGAATTGAGCTCTGCTTGTGATTCACTTGAAGAAATCGAATATTATTCTTTCTCTACAATTGAACACTTTTTTAATTTTGTAGAGCCAGATGGAATGAACTTTAATAGAGTATTTGTTTTGCTATAGTTGCAAATTGAACCGTCTGTATCGTTTTTGTATATGACTTACTGTCCTATATTTGACACAAATTCTTCAAAGTACATAATTTGTTATTTTCTTTTCAATTGAATTAAGTGATGGCTATGTGTGTTAGAATGGTTCAGAAAGTTCATTTGCAACTAAAGCAAAAAAAAATTGGTTAAGGATTACGGAATGTGCCTTTCGAACTTTTACCATGTTCTTTGGTTTTAGTTATTGTTACTTTTTGACTATTTTGTGGTAATAGAGTTCTAGAAGTGACGATAATCACTATGTATAAGAGAGAAAAAAACAGAATCCATCTACAATTGGATGCTCAGGTATCAAAGATTAATCACACAAAGTAATCGATTTTCATCTAAACATGTTAAACATTTATGCATAATGACACTGAATATCAATTCTTTTTTGGGATTCCATGAAGAAGAATCATGTAGATTGTGTCCGGATTACAATCATGAGTTTCATATCTAATTACCCTATGCATAAAAAAATATAAAGATGATAGAACATGAAAAATTAGAATGCAGAATCATTACTTGATCTTGTCGAATTTCAAAGTTGACTTTTTGCGTCTGTATTTTATAAGAAAATTGTACTAATGCGATGTTTACTGCTTTAGGATGTGCATGGCACAGACCAAAACAAGCATAACAACAAAAACATGTTAAGAAACTCCTCAATTGATGTTAGTTTCGAGAACATGTGATGTTGTGGTGGACGTTTTTACTGATTTTGATCGACTGTTTGCTTTATCAATGCATTACTGATTTGTGGTTCTCCTAGAGCGGCCTTTCAGACACAACATGAGAAAATTGTATTAGAAAGAGCCAAACATTAAGAAGTGGAGTTGATCTCTGCTGCAGCTCCTCCCAACTCTACGAGTCTATACACTAACATAGTAATACGTACATAAGTCACCAAGATTCTTGTCATTCCACAAGTAAATTTTAAACTTCTATGAATTTTACTAAACATATTTTGTTTTATCAGTCATTTACATAGCCTAACAACACAGTGGTCTTCCCAGCTGATGCATGTAGAAAAACGAAAGATTTCAGTGTAATGAAAACACCTTAACTACATCCTTTTAAACTCCAACAAAGAAGTTTTATACATATCTCGTGTTCTGGTGTGTCTTTAGGTTAGTATAGTGAGAGAAGAGATGTAATACAATCCAAGTTATACACAAAATGATAAAGCATTCAAAGCGATTGGGTCAAATAAGATTCTTTCAAGTTAATAGCCACCAAGAACAAAGACATCCTAATCCAAACGCCGAATTAATCCATCAATATTTAAGTTCGATATTCAGAACTCCTAAAATAAAATATAAAATTATGTGATGAGAAAGAAAACCCGCGCATACACGCGGGTATTGGCCTAGTATAATAATAATATTTGTATACATATATGTGAACTATCTAAGAAAAAGTAAGAGGAAAAAAAAAAATCCTACAGCCCACGTAGAAAAAATACAGCTTCGAAATAAAGGATGTGGGAAATAAGGGTTTACAGCCTCTTTTTTTATTTAAAGTTGTATCTTTAAAAAATAAATCTAAAGCATGATTGGTAGTTTTTAAGGCTGTAGAGAAAAATTAAGGTTGTAGATGGTTTTTATAGCCCAACCAATCATCCCCAAAGGAATTGTATTTATAAGTGATTGTAGATTTTTGACAAAAGAATTGTACATGTTGTCAAATATTATAGTGAATTTATGTGAAACATAAGTTGATGTCGTAATTGGTCATCAACATGGAGGAGTGTCGGTATGGGACTGCAGGAAGTGGTGATACCAGGGCTGAGGTGGATCGTCAGGAATGGTAGAGTGGTGCGGTTTTGGCAGGATAAGTGGCTCTCTGACTTGCCGTTGGTGGAGATGACAACAGGGATGCTACCTGACAGGGAGGTGGAGATTTGTGTCCGAGACTTATGGCGGGAAGGTTTAGGTTGGGACCTTTCACGCATTGAGCCATATTTTTCTCAAAACATAAGACTTAGGCTGGCAGCGGTGGTACCTGACAATGTTACGAGTGCGATAGTTCAGATTTCTTCGGGTGGAAGATCGGATGGGAGGTAGACGGTAAAGTTTGCTTACTCTTTGTTAACTAGAGATGAGATACCGAAACCATATGGGAAAGATATTTGAGAGGATTTGGAAGGCTATGGTACCTGAGTGAGTTAGAGTTTTCCTCTGCCTAGTTGTTCAGCAGGCGATCATGATAAATGTTTAAAGATATCGACGTCATCTAGGAGAGTCCGGGTTGTACCAGGTTTGTAAGAGTGGAAACGAAACGATCATCCATGTAGTTCGGGATTGTCCAACAATGGTGGGTGTTTGGAACCGACTTTTCCCTCGAAGGAAGTTACAGTCTTTCTTTGCCAAGTCTCTATTGGAATGGGGTTTACGGGAACTTAGAAGAGGAGGCGGTTACGGATGGGAGTCCGTGGGCTACAAAGTTTGCAATGGCTGCATGGTGGGGATGGAAATGGAGGTGTGGTAATGTTTTTGGGGTCAATGGGAAATGTCGGGATCGGGTTCGATTCCTCAAGGAGCTAGCGAAGGAGGTCTCGGTAGCGCATGCATTAGTGGGAGCTAGATCGGAGACTGGGAGGAGGTGAGTATGATTGCATGGGCCCCGCCTAGTGAGGGTTGGGTTAAGTTGAACACGGACGGAGCTTCACGAGGGAATCTTAGCAACGGCAGGAGGGGTGTTGCGGGACCGAGATGGGCTTTGGTGTGGAGGATCTGTTTTAAACATAGAAATCTGCTCGGTACCGTTAGTGGAATTGTGGGGAGTCCACTATGGTCTTTTTATAGTCTGGGAGCGAAGAATCACGTGCTTGGAGCTTGAGGTAAACTCGGAGATAGTGGTGGATTTCTTAAGACAGGGATAAGTGATTCTCATCCGCTGTCCTTCCTGGTACGGTTGTGTCATAGTTTTTTTAGCAAGGGACTGGATAGTTCGTATCTCTCATGTGTATAGAGAAACCAATCGTCTCGCAGATGGATTGGTGAACTATGCATTTTCATTGCCTTTAGGATTTCATATGTGTCTTTCTAGCTTTGATGTTGTTAATCCGATTTTGTTGGAAGATGCTTGTGGGTCTGCGTACCCGAGAGTCAGCAGCGTGTAATCGGTTTTCTTTTTTTAGTGAATAAATTGTGGAGGATAATTGTCTCCCCTCTCCTACCAAAAGAAAGTTGATGTCTTAGCAAGTACAAAATATGGTAAATGCGAGAGATTTGCAAAATTAACATCAATTCTCATTGACGTCAGATTATATGATTACAACATAGTTTTTGCCAAACAAATTACTATGCAAAATACTAACCAAAAAATGCGCGTATGGATCCCCATTTATACCGTAATGGGATAAAACCTATACAAAGCCCACAGCAAATTCTCCATTAACATAAATTCTCATGAGATTTTTCCTCTTTTATTGAGAAAACGATTTTATACAACTTTCTTCTATTTCCTCCTATTTGGATAATTTGCTACATTTTTCAACATTGGGTGTTATACTTAACCCAGAAAAAAAAAAGAAAAAAGAAAAGAAGGATGATCTTTTCTAAAAAAGTAATTAGGCCTATATTATTCTAGTGGAAAATGTCACGCCCAATTTCTCTTATATAATAACTCCTCCCCCGTAGCCTCTCTTTAACTCCTATTTACATCTTCCTCCTTAATTCTTCTTCTTCTAATACAAGAGACCGACAAAAAAGACCTTTGTATCAGTCAGAACAGAGCAAGAAGACAGCCATAATAATGGCTAAGACGCAAGTACTTGTCCTCTTCGCTTCTGCATTACTCCTATCAATGCTTTTCACTGGCGTCGATTCCACTAGGTATATTCCTTACTTAGAAATTATATTTTGTTACAGAATTATTGAAATGCCTTTAGCTCAGTTTGGGTCAAATGATCTGGCTCATGGAGTAGAGCACTGAAGCTCGAACAACTCAATCTATGGTGGAACACGAAAACCCTTTTTTGTTACTTTGAATTACTGATCAGCATAACATGATTTTGTGTTATAGATCTAAAATATGTAGTAATGACAAGTATATCGAATTGATTCGTTTGGTTAGAGATAGTAGTAACTGCAGTTTTGGTTGTCATTAAACAATTAATTGATTTCAGGTCTAATGAAACAAGGCATGAACATGCAGTTGAGAATCCAAAGGAAGTAGCTGCCATGGTGGACATGTGAGTTTTTCTGTTGCTTAAAGAAATACTAGATGTTTGTGTTTAGCTCTGATATAATAATGATAATTGTAGTAAATATCTATTTCGTCTATTACGATTGGTGAGTTGGTAAAATAATACTTACTAAACTCTAAAGTCTCTAAGAAGGTCCAGATCATCATCTCTTGACATATAAATTCCTGTGATTTTCTGGTATAATTATTAAGTAATTAAAGGAAGACAAAAAAATCAGAAAACAGGTAAGTTGTATTTATGTACAGCAGGGGTCACATGGGGTTCTTTCCTGCAAGAATTTTATACTTTGCTTTCATATTCTGGTCAAAGGGCCAAACCCAGACCTCGATTCCATTTTTTTTCCCTACTTTTTCGGTTTCTCCAATATAATTGTTTTTGTTTTTAAATAAATATTTTCAATTCATGCAGTTTAACCGTTTTTAACTAGAAGTATTTTCTTGGTTCCCTCACACTCATTTCTTCAACTATATCCATATTAATTAAAATATTTTCAAAAACTGAAGTAAAGAATCATAAAGTGAACCTCTCTCTTTTTTTTTTTTTTTGAAACTTTACCTCTCTTTTGTTTCATCATTTTATTAAAGAAAATCTTTCAAGCGAATTTTTTCTTCAAGAAATTCTCTTGATGCTTAGTTTATTAACAATGTAAAATTTTATTTCGCATTAATTCACATGTGGTTACAGGTTTCACATTCTCAATACAAATAAATAGTATACTATGTTATAAATAAATTGGGTGTGAGTAAATAATTAGTGGTTAAGGTAAATTCTTTATTCTTATTCTTACTGAGCGTATCAGAGTTGTGGGTGGACCAGACATCGAACATCATACTCATACATATGCATGGCTCATATAGTTCGGTTGAATTTGGATGGTTCTTCATTAAATGCAATGCACCCCCATCATGCAGTTCTATCATTTTAATACATACTGTATATATTACTAGTGAATAAAAGCTTTTAATATTATTGTTTGCGAAAATCTTATGAACTTATCGGAGACATAGGTCCGGAACACGTGTAATGTTTTTGTTTGTTTTGTTTATAAATACATGTGTAAATGTTTTTATTTTCTCTTGTTAAAGACATGTGTAAATGTTCCAACACCTAATCTTTGCAACATTGCCACCAGCCCATGCATATGCCTCGTGTAGTAGTGTACTTCCAATTCTTTCATTCATAAACAGTAGTGACAACAGTTTCAGTCTTATCTCGTTATTTGTCATGATTATAATTACTGAATTACTGTCGGCGTTAGTTATATTTTGTTCAAAATCTAAAACACAAATCTTAGTTATACCGTAAATCATAGCGTTAGAATGTTCCCACCGACGCATAAATTGTTAGGCTTCACATCAAGTGGCCCCACATAAAGAGACTGATTTGATTTGGGTTAATTAATTTGAAGTAAAGTGATTAATATTACAGTGAACCAATTTAAGTATATTGATTTGGTTCGCTGAATCCGGTTATGATGGTCCAGGAGCATTCGGAACAGCACCGAGCGGAGGAAATTAGGTTATTTCTCTTGCTCCACCGGAAATGCGATCGACGACTGTTGGCGTTGTGATCGGAAATGGCAACTCCGGCGAAAACATCTTGCCAATTGCGCAATCGGATTCGGTCGCAACGCCATCGGCGGGCGAGACGGTCGTTACTACGTCGTGAGCGATCCAGGCGACGATAACCCGGTTAACCCAAGACCCGGTACACTCCGTCACGCCGTGATCCAAGACGAGCCTCTCTGGATCGTGTTCAAGCGCGACATGGTCATAACCTTGAAGGAAGAGTTGATCATGAACAGCTTCAAGACGATCGATGGTCGTGGCGTTAATGTCCACATCGCCAATGGCGCTTGCATCACGATCCAGTTCGTGACCAACATCATCATCCATGGGATCCATATTCATGACTGTAAACCCACTGGTAACGCCATGGTTAGAAGCTCTCCGTCGCATTACGGCTGGAGGACGATGGCCGACGGAGATGGGATCTCCATTTTTGGGTCGAGTCATATCTGGATTGATCACAATTCGCTTTCTAGTTGCGCTGATGGGCTCATCGATGCTGTTATGGCTTCCACAGCCATTACCATCTCCAACAATTACCTCACCCACCACAATGAGGTAAGACGCTTCAATTGGCGTAATGATTTGTCTCTAGTTTCAGTATTTGGTAGTGATTGACGATGGATTGTGCTCATAGGTTATGCTATTGGGGCATAGTGATACCTACACAAGGGACAAGGTTATGCAGGTTACAATTGCTTATAACCATTTTGGTGAGGGTCTTATCCAGAGAATGCCAAGGTACAAGCTTTGCCTGATTTGTGAACTTTGGAAACTTGTTAGATTTAAAGACATAAAAACCTTTGTCATTGCAGATGTAGGCATGGATATTTTCATGTTGTGAACAATGACTACACGCATTGGGAAATGTATGCGATTGGTGGCAGTGCGAGTCCCACTATCAACAGCCAGGGAAACCGATATCTTGCCCCGAGAAACCCATTTGCTAAAGAGGTACTTTCTTTCTTTGAATCCCCAAAAACTCTTCCACTTTGTACTCTAACAAGAGTAGGTCGACTGATCTTTCTTGTCTGTTGTCGTAACTCAGCGTCAAAAGATGGTGATGGTAGCCAAATAGAACCCTTCTACTAAAGAAGTGTGATTAGTATAAGATGGAAAAGGCTTTAATAGCTATCAGAAACACAAACTAAATATACAGATTTATTCTAGCGCTTTCCTATACAGTGTCATCTAGATCCTTACAGCTAAAACTGATGGGATCTATGGATATGGCAGGTGACAAAGAGGGACTATGCAGGTCAGTGGCAATGGAAGCATTGGAACTGGAGATCAGAAGGAGACCTTTTCCTAAACGGAGCTTTTTTCATACGTTCTGGATCAGGACTTGGAGCCAGCTACGCTAGAGCTTCAAGTTTAGGAGCCAAATCATCATCCCTTGTTGGCGTCATCACCTCCAATGCGGGTGCTCTTAATTGTAGAGGTGATCGCCGGTGTTAATACTTACTAGTTAATCGTCTTTTGGGTTCTTGCTTTATACATGGCAATAGCACTATTGAAATGTCGAGGCTTGATTTAAAACTGCCTCAACTGTATTATTAAAGTTGTATGATTACATTCTTCTGTTCACCACCTCTTATATTTGATGTATCTATTAAAGGCAAACAAAGTTGGGATTCTTCTTTTGCTTTCCCATCTTAATTTCTTCTCACCGTGAGGTTCATTGAAACTCCAAGCCCACCAATTCTTTTGATCTTCAACTCTTTTTGAAGTGCTAAACAGTTGAAATGCTTTGGCCGATCAACCCGTAGAGTCTGGCATACCGGGATTAGAATGGGGTAAGCCAGACTAACCCGTTTGGTGGATTATAAGATCCCAAATAATGATGGAGAGTTGTGGGGTATTCTGTCAATGGACATAAGAGGGGAAGTGAAGGTGGTGGAACCACGTGAGAGGAGACAAGAAGCACATGAGAGCATATGAGAGAGTAGAAGAAAGGGCCTTAATATCATTGTCATGTTATTATGTTCTTGATAAGATAGGTTTGGCCAATGGCTTTCATTAAATATATGATTCACCAAACGCTCTCTTCTGCTAATCGCTCTTTTCTCTTCTCCCTACATGTCACTTTATCTTAATCAATTTTTGTTTTCTCTAAGTGGCTAAGCGGAATAATAGTCTATGCTAGACTATCTTACATAATATTTTAAGGTTTTCTAAACTAAAATTCTTATATAGTATTCTAAGTTTTTTCAAAACTAAAGTTTAAAAATCTGCCACGTGAAAACTCTCTTGGCCAACTGATTGTTCAATGTTAATTAATGCTTCTACAATAGAAGATTTGGGGTTTCATTCCCAGATAGATGCAGTTTATTAATAATTATACAGATTAATTGAGGAAGTTTACAGGAGATCTCTGTTGTACAAACAAAACCGTTCGTCGTGGTTTCACGCATTAAAAGTAGAATGTGTCTATTAAGAGCATGAAGCAAATATTTCTATTTGGCGTGGATCTATAAGGGTTAGATTGAATTGTCTATGGTTTAAATCGTTTTTAAAATAGTTTTTATAATTTGTAATAAATAGTAATAATAAATCCAAACTTAAAAAAAAATTTGCCACGTGCCCTATATATTTTTGACATGTGTCATTCTCCTTTAATTTTAACAAGAAACTAATTATTTATGTTTTTTTGTTTTTATAGCCTTAAGGGAAATAGAAAAACATTTATAGAATTAAATTTTTACCTATAACTACATCAGAAAAATCATTTGTTAAAATAGAACTGGAAATAAATGATCATAGTTATCATAGCTCTAATATAGTTTAATGATCCTTATATATTGTAAATAGATTTTAGTATGAATATATTTGGATGAAATAGTATATTCATATGATTATTAATGTATTCAAAATATAATAAAAGCTAACTCAATAAACTTAATAACATTTTTGGTATGTTTTCAAAGGAAAACACAATCTATTTCACTCTACGTTTGGGTTCATACATTTGGGTTATTATTATTATTTTTTTTTATTTACTAATTCAAGTTTTAGTTTTTGGTGACAGGCCCATGATAGTGAATTCAATTAAAGAAAATCATGACAAGAACTGACGTAATTTGTTTTTTGACTAATTGAAGTTTTGGTTTTTGGTGTAGGATTAAGCCACAATAGTGAATTCAATCAAAGAAAGGAATAACAAGAAATATAGTATAAGTTAGTATTATCAACTAAAACACAACTTTGCAACTCCACAATATTTTATTTCGTTCGTATATGTTGTCTACGTTTTCCTTTCATTCAAAGAAAAAACAAATGAGCCAGTCATAATGAATTCAAATTAATGATTTTACTTATGTTCAATAGGAAATATATGTGGTTTGTTTGTGATGTAGATTGTTAAACCGAGTATGATCTTCAAAGTTCAAAACCTATCACCACACATGATACGTTACCCACACCTTATGTCTTAGGAAAAAGAAGTAGTGAAGAACCATGTCTTCGCTGCTGCTCGTGCGACTATCACATTTACACGTAATTTTGAGGATATTGATTTCAACAAAAATTTCTAAGAATAAACAGTCGAAGTAATTAAATGGACAACAACAAAACATGTGGAGATGCTTATGTTGATGCAGTGTGTGAAGATAGTGAAGATGGTGACACAATACTATAACTAATCAAATAGACAGAACAAATATGCGAGCTCAACTTTTAATTGGATGTTTTAAACCTTGTGAACAGCTTTAGAAGCTAATAAAAGACAAGATTTAGATAATCCACATATATGTGGGTTTCTGATGTAATATTTTATAATTTGTAAAAAACGAATAATTAAAAATAGAAAACAAAATCAAATCACCCTGTGAAGTAAATAAAAGAAAATTAAGAACTCTTATGCGAAACTAAACAATTATATATGCATTTTGAATTAGGTTTAATTTTCATTATTTTGCTACCCACATATCTATCTTTTTTAATATCTTGATGAATTTATTTGTTATATTTTTATTCTTATTGTGTTTAGTCTTTTAATATTTATAACTCGTGAAAAAGAAACAAGTAAAAAAAAAAGAATGATAAAGAAATCTATTTTTTTTATTTGGATTTTTTTGTTTCTTATATTATTTTAGGTTTAATTATAATTTATCACATAATTTCAAACTATAGTTTTTGTTTTATTATGTAACTACTTATATATGTTAATTTTTAAAATATTGATGAATTTATTCTCATATTCCTATTGGAAATAGATTTATTCATGCTTTAGTCATATTTGACACTTTTTTTTTTTGTATCGAGATATTGTTTTCCCTCGATAACGAATTATAAGTATTTCATCACTTAGTTTTGTATTTTCATAAATTTCACAACATGAAAAAATTTTCAAACATGAAATTTATAAAATTATACGGCGTTCACATAAAGGTAAGCGTAGAAAAGAAACTAACAATATAATTGTATTAGATTTTTGAGAAATTTTGAGATATACCACTTTTCACATGTCATTTTTTTTAAAATGCCACTTTTTAATTTTTTTTTTACATGCGTGCCACATATCTTTTTAATATTTTCATATTACCCTTTGAGTCATTTAACTTAATTTTTTCAGATATGGTGGTGGATTTAATTAAAAACATAGATATGAGAGTTTCTTCTTTGTCTCTCAACCAGATCTCATCTCTCTCTATGAACTAGATCTCGATTTCGTGAGATCAGATATTATTGTCTCTGATTTTGTCGTTGTTGTTGAAGAGAAACATGGATTTGAAATAAATTTTTTTTTTAAAATGGATCTGAGATTTGTATCGGGTGGATTTGAGAAGAAGAAAAAGAATAATATTCCCAGAGAAAACGCAGACGCAAAGACACAAATGTTTTTAAACTTTTAAATTTGGGTTAACTATTTTATATTTAGGTTTTTGGGGTAGGTTTAGGCTTTAAGGTTGTCATTTAGATTATAAAACTTTTAAAACTGTTTTACAAAACATTTAAAAAATCTTATAAACATTTTAAACTGTCTTACAAAATTTTTTAAAAATCTTATAAACATTTTAAACTGTCTTACAAAATCTTTTAAATTTGTTAAAAAACCTTATAAACATTATACACCTTTTAAAAAACCTTACAAATGAGGTATTTAACAACATTTTAAATTGTCTCACAAATCCTTTTTATAAACTGGCTAAGAATTTTATAAATTGTTTATACATATACAAATTCTTATAAACTGTTTAATTTTTTTTCAACCAAAATTATAATTAAAATATGCCACTACAATTGGGTGGAATGTTGCTTACAAATGAAAAAATCAAAAGCTCTAGTACGTGCAGAATGGGCTAAACAGTCCGCCTTTAAATTAAGAGAATGAGAAATCAAAGCTAAAGAATCGGGAAAAAAGGTTTTGCAAATCCCTAACTCTAGCTGATAGAATGGAGAATGCAAGTCATTCCTCTGGATACCGCACGATATCCATCAAGTCAGAGAAGTCTATCTCAAACTCTTGGCCCTCCATCCCTCTCTCCAGCATAGATGATATAGCCCAAACGTTTAAATTTTTTATAAAAACGTCAAAACCCTAAATCAGTATGAAGAACATTCAACAACAAAATTAATCTATATTGAAATCAAATCCAAATTCAAAAATTAAAATTTACCCAAAATACAATCCAAATTTATTGCTTTAAACCAAATTGAATAAAAAACTGTAAATTAAAATCTTAGATTTATTTAAATAGATTTGACTATTTTCACATGTAGCTTAATATAATTGCAAGAGATTTGTATACAGATCTGAATGCAATTAAGCTCAAATATTCAGTAATTTTTATTGATTATCGCATATTTAAATATATATATATATATATATTTAAATTGAATTATAATTTTTTATTAATTATAAAAAATAGATCAACGTATTCTATTTATGGAATAAGATAGTAAATCATTTTTTTCTAATGAATAAACTGCAACAAAATTCTTAAAAGAGATTATTGAAATTATAAATTGTTTATTGAGAAGAACGAGAGAGCGCAATAATCCTTGAAGGTTTAAACAAAAAAGTTTTTTACACGTCTATTTATAAGATCATTTAGGTTAATATCATATCATAACTTGAATTGTTACGTGATAGACACTTTGATACAAAGCCGTGCCAACACTAATATCATACATAGGTGATTAGAAATAAAATGCGCTCATTCATAAAAAAAAAAATTACAATAATAAATATCATTCTTACTTTGCAAAAAAAAAAATCAACAAAGTGAATAATAATTCTAAAAATTAATTTTTTTGTTTCTTTCATTTCTACAAAATCATTGACTAGATTTTCAAAATCAATGTTGCGTAGTTCTCTTTCGATGGATAAAATAGCTAAATCGCATCTTTTGTGACATAGTCGAGCCAAGATAAGATTTTATCAGCTTTCACTTTGAAAAACTTTTTTCGGCAATCGCAACCGAAACTGAAATCATCAATAATATTCGATAAGCGATCAATAAATATAAATTTAAGATTAACAGTTTTTTTGAAAAAGTTAAGAATCTTTTGAATTTAATTACTTGACTATTAATTATTGACTACTAAACTTCTTATCTAATTATGGATAGTCCATATTTGAATTAGCTTCAAACGTAGGCCTATTTTTGCTAAAAACAAATAGTTTAGTAGTGTGGTGCTTTTGAAAGATCATAAGTAGTCTTTCATCTTGTTCTATTTTATCTTGTTCTATTTTATTGTATGTTTCTAGTTGATTACATTGAAATTGATTTTAGACGATAATTGTTTGATAATCCTTTTTTATTGTCTTGAGCATGATGTTTGATGAGTCTAATCCTTTAGTCTGCAAAATTTGAGTTATTGTGCTAGATGAACAATTGAACTTGCTTACTCTTGCATGCTATTTAGTTTATTGAGTGCGAGAGTTGATTAGTACAATAAATTTGACATAGTAGTCATAGTAGTGAGAGTATGGTTAACTTGTATGTGTTCATGTTCTAGGATAAAATAAGATCAAATCAATTGCATCTAGGAGTAGCTTACTTGAAAAATTTCGAACTATGGAGAATCCTTTAAAGTCTGGCGTTTTCTTTGTATTGTTTACAACTGATTCACTTGTTTACTTTGCTCAACAAAAAAAACATAAAAACCAGACTTAGCATAATTCTTAGTTTATATTTTTATTGTGTGTTTGAAATATCTATGGGATCGATGCATCAAGTACTATAATCGATTTAGTGTGCACTTGCGGTTTAGAGGTTGTTAGGATTGAGTAAAACTCAGTTCTTAGCACATCAATAAGTTGCCATTATAATCTAATTGATAAATACAAATATATAAGAATATTTTTTAAAACAAGATTTCTTTGACACATGGTAAAATCTAACTATAATATTTTAGTAAGTGTTAAATATGTTCGCCGAATTGATAGGTGTGTCACTATTTTGGTTATGTCGACGCATCAAGATTTATATAATAAATTAGATTTGAACCGTATCAATACCAAATTTATATCAAATTTTCGTGTAATCAAATAAATTGAAATTCATAAGAATTTCAATTTTTTAATTTAATGTATACAAAATACATTGAAATACACCAAAAAAATATACAACATTTACAAAAAAATTTTATTATACATATCAAAGAATATAATTTTATGCAAATTAGTCAATTGAATAAACCAATATTTACATAAAATATTTTAGTACTCGACCAAAAAAAAATATTTTAGTTAAATATATATAAAAGTGCATTTAAATATACAAATAATATAATATTAACTATTTTTATGTTCTCGAAAATTGACAAACGATGGTTAACAACAACAACGAATTTCAACAAGCAGACCATGATGGAGGTGAGACGCACAATCTCACCGTACCACCTGGCGGGAACCAATAAATCTGGTGTAGTGATCTCACACCCAATGTTGAAAGGAGCAAATTATGACATCTAGGTATGCGGAATGAAGATGGCTCTTAGCTCACTAAAGAAATTTGAATTTATTGACAAATCTATTATACGTTCGAATGAAGAATCTCCAAATTTGGAAGACTGGTGAACGATTCAAGCCTTGATTGTTTTGTGGATTAATTGATGATTTATCATTATTTTCAATCAAACATCTCACATCGAGATGTGGCAAAAGATCTCTAGGACCATTTGAAAAAAAAAATTCTCAATGAATAACGACTCTCACATACAACATATAAAAGCATAATTGGCTTGTTGTAATCAAAGAGGATGCGCAATTAAGGCTTACTATGGGAAGCACAATAGGGTATGTGACAACATGACAAACTACATACTGTTGGGGTCATGTTTCACCCCACTGAGATCAGCGGAGAAATTGACTAAGTATAGAAAACTTACAAGGTGAATCCTTGCAACAGGCAAAACTTATCCATTGGAACATTGCTACGCGGGTCGGCGCAACAAAAATCAACATTACGGATCACCATACCCTTCAGCATTACAGATTGGTGCATTCACAGCCATGGATTAGCACATTCACTGTGCAATGGATCAGCGTCAGCTGCACTGTCAGCAAATTAGGTTGGTAACATATTATAAAGATCAGTGCGGTATTGACAAGCAAGATATTTAAGTTAGCTTTACAATGGAGTTGGAATCATATTATTCAGAGTTGTGGTAAATAAGATACGCCTGATTTGCTGAAGATATGTTAATCTGGGTTCGTTGTAGTCGATCCGAAGAGATCAGATAGGCATGACCCGACCTGAAGACGTACCGACTATATCAAACACCATCATATTCTGGTGCTAAATGCTTTCGAATGATTGTTGATGATTTCTCGTGAAGTATTTGGTTGTATCTTCTACACAACAAAATAGAAACAACAACAAAATTGAAGAATTTTATCTCTATTGTTGATCGACAATTTCAAAAACAAGTCGAAGGCATTCAAAGTGATACGGAACTTAATTTACAAACCTCAGTTACGTATTTTCATAGTTGGGGATAACACATGACCTTTTTTTTGTGAGAACACCACAACACAAAGAGTGTGTGGAGAGAAATCAGTTCATATTCTTAACGTTCCAAAAGCATTGTATTTTTCAAGCGAATTTATGAATCGAGTTTTGGGGCGATGTAACCTAAGTGCAGCTACATAATCAGTGTAATGCCCGTGAACCAAAATGCAGATTTTTGGTTGGGTGTGTCGATTGACACAAGTTTGTATGTCGATCGACACGGGTGTTTTGACTTGTGCGAAGTCGGATAGTTGGAGGTGTGTCGATCGACACGAGTAGGGTCTGTCGATCGACATGGGGTAAAATTGGACCAACCGGTTTGGTTCCAATTGTCCGGTTCGGCGGATTGGTTTAGGAGAAACCCTAGGGTTGTATAAAAGGTGTGAACAGTCGCGGTTGTCTCTCTTTTTGGCCGAAAATCAGAAAGATTGAGAGAAAAGAGAGTGTTCTTGAAGGGATTGAGTTTTGTGAAGTAATCATTGTTGATTTACCTGAATTCTCGGTTCTATTAGCTTGTGATTACGTGGGTGATTAGTGGAAACGAGGAAGGATTGTTGCTGGGCTGATTTCGGGTCTGAGGGGACGGAATCAGAGGCTGTTTGTGTCTGTTCTTCGTGTTCTTCGTCGTTCTTCCTCCTTTCAATCCTTTTCGAGGTGAATGTGTGACTGTAGGCTTACATAGGTGTAAGGAATGGATAGAATGCGATTGCTTGGTGGATTTTGTGTGTTTTGTGATTGAAATCGTGCAGGAGACTCGACGAATCGCGACGGATTCGAGCCATGAGAGGATAGGCTCGATTCTGGGTTCTGCGATGTCGTGTCGATCGACACCAGAGTGGTGTATCGATCAACACGGGGCATCCTGTCGATCGACACCTAGTGGTTGTGTCGATCGACACGGGGGAGTCTGTCGATCGACACCTAGAGGTTGTGTCGATCGACACAGAGTTCCTGTTGGTTCGTGTTTGCTTGTTTCGTGAATGCTTGTGTATGCTCATCCTGGTATTGTATTTATTGTTTATCCTTATGTATAAATAGCCTGTAGATGGGGTGACCGCGTCGCTGAGTATTTATGATAATACTCACGCAACTATTTTTGCCATGTGTTGCAGGTAAAGAGAAAATGTGATCGTGGAATAATGGCCAGGAAGAGGAGATGATTTAAGGTCTCATTTGATGGCTGTGTTGTTAGAATTGCTAGGTTTCTAGTAGTTCTGGAATTTCTTATCGTTGTCATTGGATTGGGATTTGAATATTTGGTTTAATGGAGTTGATTGGATTGAACGGTTTAGGGATTAATAAAGTATGGGATTTATTGATTGATGTTTTATGGATTATGTTTATTGTTTCCGCGTTGCTTGCTGTGTTGGCCCAATTGAGGGTTATTATCTGTGAAGATAATAATCTGAAGGGAAAATTTTTAAATTTTTGGGTCGGATCGTTTCATTTTAGTATCAGAGCCCTTATGGTTCTAGGGCGGGTGCAATTGATTGATTGAGTGATAATTGATTGATTGCTGTGTGGGTATGGAGTCCTAGATCATCTCTTCTGAGCCTTCAATGAGATTCCACGGTATGTGTTTGTTTGATTTTCTGTTGTTCTAGTACTTAGTAATCTGCTGGTGAGTGCATAGTGATGGCTAGAGGTGCTAAAGGCAGAGGTCGTGGGGGCCGGAGAGGCCGAGGTGTTCGTGGTGGGCGCGGGCGAGGACTGCAGGTTGAGTCTGATGCCGCGAGTGTGGCCCAGGAGACCACGCAGGAGCAGGTGGCAGACTCGCAGGCATTTCAGGAGGGGTCTGTGGGTGAGGCTGCTACGAGTGCCAGCGTGAGGGCTGGTGGAGCCAGTGTGGGTCCCGAGGTAGCTGGTGGTGCAGGGGGCCCAGGTGGGGGTGCTCCCGTAGGTGTGGCCCAAGACCGAGATGATCATCTGGCGGGTTTGCTGCAGTTGATTCTGGAGCGGTTGCTAGGTGGGGTACCGGCTCCGGGTCAGGCTCTTGGAGATCAGCCAGGTGGGGCTGGTGTGCAGCCAGTAGTGGCTGGGGTTCAGCCGAGAGTGGCTGGTGTGCAGCCGGGTGTGGCGGTTGCAAAGGAGCTTCCATCCTACCTGAGGATGATGGAGCAGTTGCAGAGGATTGGCACCGGGTTCTTCTCGGGTGGTGCCAAGCCTGAGGATGTCGATGAGTGGCAGCGGAGGTTGGAGCGTAACTTTCGCTCTATCAGGTGTCCAGAGGGATACCGAGTGGATCTGGCAGTCCATTATCTGGATGGTGACGCGCATCTCTGGTGGAGAGGCGTTGAGGCCAGGCGAGTGCAGGCCGAGATGGTCTGGGAGGATTTCTTGGCTGAGTTCAATGCCAAGTATTTCCCATAGGAGGCGGTGGACAGGATGGAGTCGAGGTTTCTGAACCTGACTCAGGGAGAGCGGACTGTGAGGGAGTTTGATTTGGAGTTCAGCCGACTCCTGATACATGCTGGTAGGCGCATGGAGGGCGAGCAGGCCTAGTTGAGGAGGTTCCTCGGGGGACTTCGAGCGGAGTTGAGGACTCGCTGCAGGGCGAGTATGTTTGCCACGAGGGCGGAGCTGGTTGAGACTGCTGCGGCGATTGAGGAGGACCTCAGAGAGCAGGCTATGGTGGTTACTCCACCGGTGCAGTAGCAACAGCAGAGGAGAGCGCAGCAACAGGTGGTTTCGGGCCGAGGCGGCAAGCCTGCACAGGGTCAGAAGAGGAAGTGGGAGAGCACTTCAGGAGCCAGCCAGAGAGGTCAGGGTGGTTCGGGATGCTACGGGTGCGGTGGCACGGGCCACAAGGTGGCGGATTGTCCGAAGAGGAGAGAGGAGCGGGCGGCCCAGGTGTGTTATCACTGCAGGGAGCCGGGGTATATCAAGCCCAGGTGTCCTAAGCTTCAGCAGATGGCGGTGGCAGTAGTGCAGCCATTGGCGGTCCAGCCATTGGCTCAGATCGCAGCGGCACCGCATGTTTTCATTTCGGCAGAGGCGGGCGGTTTTAGCGCCAGACCGATCACAGGTATATTTCAGACTTGTTCTTTTTAAATTCTTGAGGTGTTTGAATCTAGTCTGTTTGGCATTGTGAGTCTGCACTAGAGTGTCGGGTCTTAAAGCACATGGGATATGTGCAGGGACCTTAGTTGTGGGCGGATGTGAGTCTCACGTGTTGTTTGATTCGGGAGCTACGAATAGCTTCATTACTCCGGAGTGTGCAGAGGGCAGTGGGATCCGGAGCGATTCCGGAGAGCAGACAGGAGTAGTTAAGGTTGTTGGTGGCAGGATGTTAGCTACTTTTGGGCGGGCTCGTGGTGTGGACGTTCTGGTGGCGGGAGAGTCGATGCCAGCTGACCTAGTCATTAGTCCGGTGGAGCTGTACGATGTTATCTTGGGTATGGATTGGTTGGATCGGTACAGAGTCCATCTGGATTGTCATCGAGGTCGTGTTGTGTTCGAGCGGGAGACAGGAAGGTTGTTGTATCAGGGTGTGAGACCGACTTCCGGGAGTCTCGTGATTTCAGCGATACAGGTCGAACAGTTGATTGAGAAGGGCTGTGAGGCGTATCTGGTGACGATAGTTTTGCTAGAGACTATTGGAGAGGTTGCAGTTGGGGATATTAAGGTTGTTCGGGAGTTCCAGGATATTTTTTAGTCGTTGTTGGGATTGCCACCGTCGCGGTCGATCCATTTACGATTAAGTTGGAACCCATAAACGATGCCTATATCCAAGGCGCCTTACCGTATGGCTCCAGCAGAGATGGCAGAGCTGAATAAGCACCTGGATGATCTGTTGGGTAAGGGTTTCATCCGGCCTAGTGTATCACCGTGGGGAGCACCGGTGTTGTTTGTGAAGAAGAAGGATGGGAGTTTCCGGTTGTGCATCGATTACCGGGGGCTTAACCGAGTCACTGTGAAGAACATGTATCCTCTGCTGCGTATTGATGAGTTATTGGATCAGTTGCGAGGGGCTACTTGGTTCTCCAAGATTGATTTGGCGTCGGGTTACCATCAGATTCCGATTGATGAGGCGGATGTCAGGAAGACGACCTTTTGGACGAGGTACAAGCATTATGAGTTTGTGGTGATGTCGTTCGGGTTGACGAATGCGCCAGCAGCGTTCATGCGGTTGATGAATGGGGTATTCCAGGAGTATCTGGATGTGTTCGTGATCATCTTCATAGATGATATCCTGGTATATTCGAGGAGTCCGGAAGAGCACGAAGTGCATTTGAGATTGGTTTTGGAGAAGCTGCGGGAGCAGAAGCTGTATGCGAAGTTGAGTAAGTGCAGTTTCTGGCAGCGAGAGATGAGCTTTCTTGGCCAAGTTGTGTCTGCAGAGGGGGTTTCTGTAGATCCGGCTAAGATCGAGGCTATTAGAGGTTGGCCTAGACTGAGGAGTGCCACCGAGATTAGGAGTTTTCTTGTGTTGGCGGGTTATTATCGGAGGTTCGTCAAGGGGTTTGCGAGTATGGCGCAGTCGATGATGAAGCTGACAGGGAAGGATGTTCCGTTTGTGTGGTCATCAGCTTGTGAGGAGAGTTTCGGGAAACTGAAGGAGATGCTGACTAGTACACCGGTTTTAACGTTACCCGAGCCGGGTGAGCCGTATGTGGTGTATACAGATGCTTCAGGAGTTGGTCTGGGATGTGTGTTGATGCAGCAGGGGAAGGTTATTGCGTATGCTTCGAGGCAGTTGAGGAAGCATGACTGCAATTACCCTACCCATGATCTGGAGATGGCTGCGGTGATTTTTGTACTTAAGATTTGGAGGTCTTATCTGCATGGCGGGAAGGTGCAGGTATTCACAGACCACAAGAGTCTGAAGTATTTCTTCACTCAGCCAGAGCTGAACCAGAGGCAGAGGCGCTGGATGGATTAGTCGCAGACTATAACCTAGAGATTGGATACCATCCGGGTAAGGCTAACCTGGTTGCAGATACGTTGAGTCGGAAGAGGGTTGCTTCAGATCAGGAATGGGATATGGAGGCTCTAGTGAGCGAGATCAGTACGTTGAGGTTGTGTGTGATCTCACAGGAGCCGTTGGGGTTAGAGGCAGCTAACCAGGCAGATCTATTGAGCAGGATTCGAGTTGCTCAGGAGAAGGATCAAGGGTTGATTGATTCTTCTAAGGTGGCCGGTTCAGAGTATGTGGTCTCAGCGAATGGGATGATACTGGTGAACGGGCGGGTATGTGTACCCAAGGACGATGATTTGAGGCACGAGATCTTGAGGGAGGCTCATTCGAGAATATTATCGATTCATCCGGGAACGACCAAGATGTATCGTGACCTGAAGCGGTACTATCACTGGGTCGGGATGAAGAGGGATGTAGCTAGCTGGGTTGCAGCGTGCAATGTGTGTCAGCTGGTGAAGGTTGAGCATCAGGTTCCGAGTGGTATGTTGCAGAGTTTGCCCATTCCGGAGTGGAAGTGGGATATGATTACCATGGATTTCGTGACGGGATTGTCGGTGTCATGGACTTTTGATGCTATTTGGGTTATTGTGGATCGTCTGACCAAGTCAGCACATTTTCTGGCCATCAAGAAGACTGATGGAGCGGCAGTTTTGGCTAGGAAGTATGTGCGGGAGATTGTGAGGCTGCACGGTGTGCCAGCGAGTATTGTGTCAGACCGGGATCCGAGATTTACTTCAGAGTTCTGGAGGGCATTTCAAGCAGAGATGGGCACTAGGGTGCATATGAGTACAGCGTACCATCCTCAGACAGATGGGCAGTCAAAGAGGACGATTCAGACATTGGAGGATCTGTTGAGGATGTGTGTGCTAGATTATGGTGGTCATTGGGTGGATTATTTGAACCTGGTTGAGTTTGCGTACAACAACAGTTACTAGGCGAGTATTGGGATGGCTCCATATGAGGCTCTGTATAGGAGGCCATGTAGGATACCACTATCCTGGATTCAAGTGGGGGAGAGGAGCATGTTTGGTGCAGATTTTGTTTAGGAGACGGCGGAGAAGATCCGTGTCTTGAGGCTGAACATGAGAGAGGCTCAGGATCGGCAGAAGAGTTACGCCGATAGGAGACGGAAAGAGCTGGAATTTGAGCTGGGAGATATGGTGTATCTCAAGGCAGCTATGTTGAGGGGTCCTAACAGATCCATTTCGGAGAACAAGCTGAGTCCGAGGTTTATGGGTCCGTTCAAGGTTGTGGAGCGGGTCGGATCGGTAGCTTATCGATTGGAGTTACCTCAGAGTATGAAGGCTTTTCACAAGGTCTTCCATGTTTTGATGCTGCGGAAGTGTCTACATGAGTCTGAGGAGGTGTTGGCTAGGATTCCAGAGGATCTTCAGCCCAACATGACGTTGGCGGCGAGGCCTGTGAGGATTCTCGAGAGGAGGGTCAAGGTTCTACGCCGGAAGAGTATACCGTTGGTGAGAGTCGTGTGGGACTGTGACGGTATTGAGGAGGAGGCTTGGGAACCAGAAGCGTCAATGAAGAGGAAGTTCTCGAAGTGGTTCGAGAAGCAAGCGGTGGCTTGAGTTGTCTTTCTAGTTTTCGGAGTCTGTATTAGAATGTTGCTATGTTGTGGTTATGTATTTCGTTTGTGGTTGTAACGAGTATACATTTTTGGAGATTTAATAAGATGAGTTTGCCTTATTAAATGTGTGTTTAAGACGTGTGTTCTTATGGGATGACTAGTGATGTCATGGATTGTGATAACTAGTAGGTCATGTGGAGGTCTAGCGGTAGAAGTTCTATGTGAGTTAGAGCTTGCCTATCGGCTAGGAGTGGCTAGAAATGAGATTGTTCATGTTCCAGGAGTGGCTGGAAATGAGATTGTTCATGTTCTAGGAGTGGCTAGAAATGAGATCGTTTATGTTCCAGGAGTGGCTGGAAATGAGGTCGTTCATGTTCCAGGAGTGGCTGGAAAT
The DNA here is from genome assembly GCA_964056655.1 of Arabis hirsuta. Taxonomy (NCBI): domain Eukaryota; kingdom Viridiplantae; phylum Streptophyta; class Magnoliopsida; order Brassicales; family Brassicaceae; genus Arabis; species Arabis hirsuta. The sequence continues at coordinate 19,816,568 of OZ053299.1, read as the reverse complement.
GAGACTGTACATGTTCCAAGAGTGGTTGGAAATGGAAGCTCTATGCGCGTTAGAACCTGTCTATTTCCTAGGGAGAGTCTGGAAAAGAGGTTTTATGTGAGTTAAAATTGTCTTTTCCAGGGACTCTGTGAAACACCCTGGTGATTGGGTTGTTTCGGATGACCACGAGAGGTGATTTCAGTCGACAAGTGCCTAAGATGCATGTTACAGAGTGATTGCCCCAGGGGATAGTGGCTCTCCTGGGTATACTTGAGGGGATAGTGATGTTCTCTACGGGGGAAAGTGGTTCCCTTGCATATACTTTGAGGGGCGAAGCCTCTCTAGAGGATGTGTGATTCCTCTGCAGCCGAGCTCAACGGACTGTGTGTCCTGAGAGTGAGAGGGGCTGGAGCATACCGAGAGCTGGATGGACGGCGGTCCTGAAGGTGGTGGGGTATGATATACTTCGAGAGCTCAAAGGGTGACGATCCTGAGAGCAGAGTGTTGTATATAGATATGAGTATGAGCAATAGTATATGTAATGTGGTTGTAAGCATGAGACTGGATGAACTTCAGGGATCGGGAGTGGATCTCAGGTGGCGCTGACCGGATTGGGGTCAGGATTGCAGCCGTGTTGAGACGGTGCAATGGGGCTAGTGTGAGCCTAGTAGAGCTCGGGGATCAGGTGTGATCACGAGTGATGCTGACCGGGTTGGGTCAGGAGGGTGAGGTGGATGTCGAGTCTATGGTTGTTGCTTACGTTTAGAACTTGGTTCGGACGACTCTGGTTGCATATGTAGCGCCATAGGTCGTACATGTTCTTGTTTGATTGTTGGGCGACCAATCGGGCAGCCCTAATCCGGACAAGGGGGCATTCCAACGTTGATGTTTCCGGGAGAATCTAGTCGGGTTTTAGGCGGGGGTATTAACTTTAGTGAGACGGAGTTGCGTGATTCGAGGTCGAATCCGTGTTAGTGGGGGAGAATTGTAACGCCCGTGAACCAAAATGGGGATTTTTGGTTGGGTGTGCCGATCGACACAGGTGTGTATGTCGATCGACACGGGTGTTTTGACTTGTGCGAAGTCGGATAGTTAGAGGTGTCTGTCGATCGACACGCGGTAAAATTGGACTAACCGGTTTGGTTCCAATTGTCCGGTTCGGCAAATTGGTTTAGGGGAAACCCTAGGGTTGTATAAAAGGTGTGAACAGTCGCGGTTGTCTCTCTTTTTGGCCAAAAATCAGAGGCTGTTCGTGTCTGTTCTTCGTGTTCTTCGTCATTCTTCCTCTTTTCAATCTTTTTCGAGGTAAGTGCGTGACTGTAGGCTTACATAGGTGTAAGGAATGGATAGAATGCGATTGCTTGGTGGATTTTGTGTGTTTTGTGATTGAAATCATGCAGGAGACTCGACGAATCGCGACGGATTCGAGCCATGAGAGGATAGGTTCGATTCTGGGTTCTTCGATGTCGTGTCGATCGACACCAGAGTGGTGTGTCGATCAACACGGGGCATCCTGTCGATCGACACCTAGTGGTTGTGTCGATCGACACGGGGGAGTCTGTCGATCGACACCTAGAGGTTGTGTCGATCGACACAGATTTCCTGTTGGTTCGTGTTTGCTTGTTTCGTGAATGCTTGTGTATGCTCATCCTGGTATTGTATTTATTGTTTATGCTTATGTATAAATAGCCTGTAGACGGGATGACCGCGTCGCTGAGTATTTATGATAATACTCACGCAACTATTTTTGCCATGTGTTGCAGGTAAAGAGAAAATGTGATCGTGGAATAATGGCCAGGAAGAGGAGATGATCTAGGGTCTCGTTTGATGGCTGTGTTGTTAGAATTGCTAGGTTGCTAGTAGTTCTGGAATTTGTTATCATTGTCATTGGATTGGGATTTGAATATTTGGTTTAATGGAGTTGATTGGATTGAACGGTTTAGAGATTAATAAAGTATGGGATTTATTGATTGATGTTTTATGGATTATGTTTATTGTTTCCGCGTTGCTTGCTGTGTTGGCCCAATTGAGGGTTATTATCTGTGAAGATAATAATCTGAAGGGAAAATTTTTAAATTTTTGGGTCGAGTCGTTTCAATCAGGGCAAATAAATTTTCTTCATATTTTCTCGGTTTTTATGCGTTTGTTCATTGCACATGTGACTTTTGTAACATCCCAAAACCAGAACAAAGATGTTCCCTTTAAGTTTGCAAGTAAGAGGTCACGGGTAAAGAACCAAGGTAAAAGAGAAGAGAACCTTTTTGTACTGAATACCTTAGGAGAAAAGTGGAAAGTGTGGACCACTTGATGTTAGGTAGAAAAACTCCAAATGACGAGCGCCAAGGGCGATTCGACAAGGGCGATTCGACAAGGAAGAGCGTAGAGAAAATCTAAGAAAGTTCTAGAAAACTTGGTGAGAAAAGAAGCTCATTGGGCTTAGGTTCGCGTAATAAGGTGGTGGTTAAAATTTACGAAATTTTCCACTATTGAAAAATAAAATTTTGGGAAAAAATAAATATTTCCACCTAGGGGTTGCGTGTACAAATAGATGACTTAAGATGCCTGTTATTTGACACACAAACTTCAATCTACACACCTAGATCTACACACCTAGAGACAAATGCGAGCTCACTGGTAAAAGAAAAGTAGGAGGAGTTTGCAAAGTTCTCACCATCCCATCCTAAGATTATAAGATTCACAATTAAGGTAAGACGTGATATGTAATCTACCTAATTCTTTTCTCTAATACTTTCATATTAGTAACTTCCATAGTAATAGTTTAGGGTAGTGTGAGAGTTGGATAGTGGTAGTGATCGAGTGGATCCAGTCGAGTAACATAACCAGGGATTCTATAGTGGTCGAGTGAGATTCTAACCACGATCAGATGGTGATCTAGGAATTTTAGTCCCAGGATCAATAATATACATGATACACGATCGAATGAGCTCTTGATCCATGATCAATGGAGATCGACTTTGGACTCGACCCACAGTTGGGCAAATAATCATGCACTAACACGATCCAAGATCGGTAATGATACGATCTTGGGTCGGTAACGACATGATCTACAAATCAATAGCAAGATGATCCATGGATTGGTAGCGATACCATAGGGATCGATAAGATACAATCCAAAGATCATTGTGATACGATCTACAGTTTAGTTTTGACATGATCCACAATCAAATAGCAATCGAGTGGAGACTCGATCCACAACCGAATAACGATCAAGTTAAGATTAAATCCGTGATCGATAATGAACGAGAGTTGGTGCGACGATTGATACAACAACTTTGAGAGAAAGTTTGAAATCTAACCGTTGATCTGGTAATGAAGCCTTTCTTTGATGAAGTGAAAAATATTTATCTTTGTCCCATCTAAATTTTCTGGTATGCCTAGGTGCTTGTCCATTCCCCATAACATTGTTATTCCTAGAGGTTGTTTAAGCTCTTCTTTAAACGGCTCATTTACCAAATTTGCAAATAGCACCAAAGATTTAAAGAATTTTTTTTCCTAATGTTTGTTCGTACATCTATAAAATTTATAGTCTTGTCTTACACTCTTGTAAATTCGCCTTACTAGAAAATGATATGTCGTTCGCAAAAAAAGAGATTGACAGACTTGTTCGTGCTACTTTGAGTCTCGGAAGAGTTTTTTCATGTTCTTCTTTTCGTATGTTTGTGATGAGAGCCTCTGTAGAGAGAAGAAATAAATAAGGTGATGACTCCTTTGCTGGAGCCTCCTGTGAGGAATTATTTGTGCTTTGGGTTTGTTGTTTATTTAAACCTTATATTCGACTGATTTGATGCACTACATCATCCAACTAATCCAGCATTCTGCAAAACCAATTTTCCCATAAGAGCCTCTCAATTAAAGGTCATTTGATCTGATCGTATGCTTTGTCATGTCTGTCTTAGTAACCATATAAGATTTCTTACAATATCTATTTGTTCTCAAGCCGTGAACATTTCCTGTGCAATCACGACATTGTTAGAAATGTATTTTTTTAAGCGTTGGCATATTGACATATGACATTTGAACTTATTTTGTAGGCGATATTGCAGAAATAAATTGACCATAATTTCGTCATTTGAATAAATCTTTATGTCTTGGGGATTACAAATTTTTTTGTTTTATTCAACCGATGATCAAAATGTGTTGTTCGTAATAAACCATTGAAATCTTATCACGTGTAAGAGTCAAAGCATTTAAAAGGTTGTTCATAATGAATACATCTTTATCAATATAGTTGACTACCATATTAAGGTTTGTTTCTCACACATCAATCCTGTTGATTATGTAATTCACATTGATTTGTATTTCCTTTTCAACAAAAAAAAAATTGTATTTCCTTCCCTAGGGCTTAGAGATCTCTCTATTTAGGAAAGTAGGTCATTGCTCCTTCGCATATAAAAGCTTGTACAAACCTCATAATGAATATACAGAAATCCGCTCATCTCTTATTTTGCCTCTCTCACTCGTATCAAAATCGATTAAAAACATATTAAAAAGTCTTTCACAATGTCCAAGCTATCCAAGCAATTTCTTGTTTATTTCATGGTTTCGATGGTTCTCTTCTCAGGTATCTAAGTATCTTACTTTGTTTTTTTTTTTAATGTTATAGTCTATAGTATCATGCAATATACCAATATAAATTTTTTTTTTAATAGTTTACATTTCTCCACATAATGGAGTAATGCTAAGAATTATCCATATGCACTTTTATTGATAAAATCCTTTTTATTTTATTTTTAAAGTACATAAAATAGTAATTGACAAATACATATTTGTGAAATTTTATCTACCATTGGTTGCAGTCTTATTGGTTATTCCTAAAACGGATGCACAAAAAAGATGTAGAAAAGAGTTAGAGCCAGGGAAACAATGTGTGTTGCCAAAGTGTAGGGAGGAATGTTTCAAAAAGCTAAATGGATTCGGAAGTTGTATTGAGAAGCCATCAGGCTCTCACAAATACACATGTAATTGTTTCTACAACTGTGGTGCACCATAATTTTCATAATGTTCAATGATGTATAACTACTCAAATTTTGATATATTTTTCATGAATTACAAGTTAAAATTAAGTTAACTGGGGGTTATTGGTTTCTGTATTTTAGTGGATTTGGAAATCCAAATAAAATCTAGTGTTATGGTTCTATGATTTTGAAATTCATGTTCAAATCCAATATTATTTGTTCTATTAATTCAAATCATGTGTTATTCAATTTACAGAATCTCTCTTTATATTCTGTTTACATGACAATTTCTATAAAAACATAATTTATTTATCTCTCATTTTCTCTCTTCCTTACGAATCTCTCTTTCTCACTCTCTCACTTTCTCTCTCTCTTTCTTCTTCTTCAAAAAAATCTCTCTCTATCTCTTTCTTTTGCAAAAATTCATATTCTCTATCTCTTTTTATCTAGATCTAGATCGGATTTCATAAATTTTTTGTTACAGATCTTGATTTTTATTTTCACAAATATTGTTTTATTTAATTTATGTTTTAGATTCGATTTGTGTTACAAATCTGAGTTTTTTATTTGATCCGAGTTACAGATCTGAGTTTTTATTTTGATTTGGGTTGATTTCATTCTATATCTAGACCTAAATTTTTTGGTTTTGTATCGTTTTGCTTTATTTTGTTCTTGATTTTGAAAACAATCTTGTTTATTTTGTATTTGATTTCAATCTATCAATATGGATTTGATTTTAATATGAGTGAATTTTGTTCTTGATGTTCTTCTAAATGATCTAGGGTTTTGACATTATTTATAAGCTTTTAAAACAATTTATAAGAATATGTATTTGTCTATAAACATCTTATAAACCTTTTAAACAATTTTATAAGGTGAATTATATAACATTATCCTTATGTCTCTGTTTTAAAAAAAATATATAATGTTTTTAACAGTTTTATATTGTGAATTATATAACCTAATCATTGTCTATGTCTTTAAACAATTTATAATATTTTTAAACAGTTTTATAATGTTTTTAAACAGTTTTCTGAGGTAAGTTATATAACATGATCCTTATGTCTCTGTCTTTAAACAATTTTAAAATATTTTTAAAAGGTTTTATAAGACTGTTTTAAATGTTTTATACTGTAAATAAAAACCCTAAACCTACCCCCTAAAATTATACCCTAAATGTAAAATAGTTAACCCAAACCAAAAGATTTAAAAGCGTTTGTGTGTTTGAATCTCTGTTTGCATCTTGATTTTTTTTCCCTTCTCAAATTCACCGAATCCAATCTCAAATATTTTTTTTAACTTATCTCAGATCTATGTTTTTCCTTAACAACATTTTTTCTCAAGTTTTCTCAGAGGAGATCGCGACGGATCTGAGATCGGAGATGGAAAAAATGGAGACAATAAGATCTGAGATCGGAGACAGAAAGATTTGAGATTGGAAAGCAAGATCTGAAAAATTAAAATGATGTTAAATGAGTCAAAGGTTAATTTGGGAATATGAAAAAAAAAGTAGCACGTTTGCAAAAAAATTTAAAATGGTAATTTCGTAAAGTGGCATGTGAAAAGTGGCATATCTCAAAATTTCTATTCTTTTAATCAATTCCTAAATTACGTGTATTTAAAATTATGAGTAAAAATGCATTTACCATTACAAGCATAATATAATAATATCATATATTTTAGATAAAATGTAACCAAAAGTAAGATATAACTATTTCAAAAAGACTAGAAGATTGAATTAAAGGGTCAATAAATTTTATTTATAAATGGGTAGTAAAATTTATTTCAAACTTCTCTAGTAGTGAAAATCAAAATCAACTAGTGTTCATAACTACATTCTAGCAAAGTCCGAGTGGAGGTAACCACAATCTTCGTTAGATTGCATAAAGTAAAATGTGTCACAAGAGGGTGGGGTTGGTTTCCGAGTCATCGAACATTACACTATAGAGTTGTTGGCTATATAACTTTAGAGATTATCTTAAATCTAAGATCTGTTGGTTGTTATCACCGGATGTCGTAAGCTAGTGGTTAAGCGTATGGGTTGATCCTGTTGCGCTCCTAATTTAAACTCCAATGAAAATAATGACTACGTCATATTATAAGATATTATCAAAAGCTTGTTCAAGGCCATGGAGAGATTAAAGCCTAGACCCGAATTCCTCTTAATTGTAAAAAAAAAAAGATTTACTCGTTGTTATAGATTAAAATAAAGATATAATAACGACGTTATTTGCCATCTTTTTTATGGAAGAACATGTTTGTGATTTTTTAGATGAAAGGGCGTTGACGCCCACATCCATATATCCAGGGGCGGATCCACTCTATGAGTCGTGGGTTCAATTGACACCACGAAGAGAAATAAAAATCTGTGTAATTATTTAAGAATTTTATAATTGCACCCAGCTTAATATCTATAGTGACACCATTAATTAAATTATTATTCTATCTATAATGTTTTATTTGACACCATAAATTAATTAGCCCATATTTTACTTTTACCTTTAAAGCCCATAATTAAAAATAGAAATGAATTAGCCCAAGTTAAGGTTTTAACCTATTTTTCTTCTCTTTTGTTAAACGTGTCTGCAACTTTCTTTGTTACAAAATTCTGCAACTTCTTGTTCACTTGAATTCAAGTAAGTAAAAATTTAAATTCAGATTTATATTTTGATTTTTTCAATAATTGCAGTTTACTTTATTCAAGTGTTAACTATAATCCTCTCTCTATTTTGTTTATACTTCATCAATGTTGTGTGTGAGGAGTTTGCTTCTCTGTAACTTTGATAACTGGGTTTCGTATGTTTGTTATAACTAATGTTAAAAAAAAAAAAACTATAATTCTAATGTTTAACTAATCTAATTTGATGGCTTAAATTGTTTTAACAAATAATAGTTTTAATCTTTTGATTTGTTCAAAAACTTTTAGATTTGTAGTTTTTAGAAGTGAAGTTGCTTTGTATAGTATTATATTAAAGAAAAATGGCCATTGATTTGCTTAAAAACGTGACCATTGTTTTGGTTTGTCTGTTTGCTACATTGTGAATTGAGACCATGATTTTTATACGATCTGGAACAAATTCTTATACGACGCTTTTTGCTTTTTTCTTATATTTGTAGAACACATATTTACTATATTATTGTCTATTAATTTCAGACGACGTAATGTATAAGTATTACAAAAGAAAAGAACCAGAACCTTCTTCTTCTTGTGGTAATTTAGATGATACTGCTATACCATGGGATCCTGCCGATCGAAAAAGAATAACAGATATTCATCCAAATCAAAGAGATGAGGTAATTCGCAAATACCTTATTAGAGGTCTTTCTCAACCTCGTGGACATACTTTTGAACAAAAATCAATAGGAGGCGTATCGAGGCGATTTAATCCAGCTTGGTTTGATCAATATAAAAGTTGGTTAGAGTATAGTGTGAAGAAAGAAGCAGCTTTTTGTTTATGTTGTTACCTGTTCAGAGATAATGCTGGTAAAGGTGGAAACAATGACTCATGGGCCACTGAAGGGTTTTCTAGCTGGAATAAGTTCAAAAGAATTTCAGACCATGCGATAACTAGTATTCATATCAATGCAGAGATGAAGTGTGAAAATTTGATGAGACAAGGTCAGTCCATCAAGCATGCTTTTCATAAACAAGATGATATTACGAAGAATGAGTATAGAGTTCGACTGAATGCTTCAATTGATGTGTCTAGGTACTTGTTGCGACAAGGATTGCCTTTCCGTGGTCACAATGAATCAGAGAATTCTGCTAATAGAGGAAACTTTGTGGAACTCTTGAAATATATTGCTGATCAGAACGATGTTGTAAGGTTGTTTTAGAAAATGCTTCTGGAAATAATCAGATGATGTCTCCAAAAATTCAGAAAGATATTGTGCATTGCTTTGCAGAAGAACTGGTCAAATCTATTATTGAAGACATTGATCATGATGTATTTGGTTTGTTGGTGGATGAGTCTGCTGATGTTTCTGATAAAGAACAAATGGCAGTAGTGTTTCGGTATGTTGATAAAAGAGGGATAGTCAAAGAAAGATTCATGAGTATTATGCATGTGAGCGACACATCTTCAGCATCTTTAAAATCTGCTATTGATTCGTTGTTTGCTAAATATAGTCTGAGCATTAAAAAGGTGAGAGGGCAAGGTTATGATGGAGCTAGTAACATGAAGGGTGAGTTCAATGGGCTAAGGTCATTAATTTCAAAGGAAAACTCATCAGCATATTATGTTCACTGTTTTGCCCATCAACTTCAATTGGTTGTAGTGGCAGTAGCAAAAAAACATTTTGATGTTGAAGATTTTTTTGATATGATATCTTTGTTGTTGAATGTGGTGGGAGCTTCATGCAAAAGGAAAGATATGATCCGAGAGAGATATAGAAAAACCATTGAAGAAGGAATTGCTGATGGTGACATCAATACTGGAACAAGATTAAATCAAGAAGTTACTCTTCAAAGACCAGGAAATACTCGCTGGAATTCTCATTATAAAACTCTGCTACGTTTGGTTGAGTTGTTTTCTTCTATCATCGAAGTGCTTGAGTATATTCAGAATGAAGGGGTAGAAGACTTGAAAAGACGTCAAACACATGGTCTTCTTAGGTACTTACATGGTTTTGATTTTGCATTTTATTTGCAAATGATGATACACCTGTTAGGACTTACAAATAACTTATCTATAGCTCTACAAAGAAAGATCAAGATATTTTGAATGCTATGTCATTGGTGAAATCAACTAAGAGACAACTACAACAGTTTAGAGATGATGGATGGAGTTCTCTCATGACTAAAATTTCTTCATTTTGTGAGAAACATGATATTGAAGAACTTGACATGGAAGCAGAAAAAAAACAGGAGTGAAAAATATGCATCACTACAAGGTTAACTGCTCATACGCACTTTTGGATTTGCAACTTCAAGAGTTTAACGATCGTTTTAACGAGGTAAACACTAAATTGCTTATTTGTGCTGCTTCTTTATCTCCTGTTGATTCATTCTCTGAGTTTGACCACTCAAAGTTGATGAGATTATCTAAGTTCTATCCAAACGAATTTAATCATGGAGAGTTCATATCTCTTGAGCAACAGTTTAATATCTACATTGACAATGTTCGAAGTGATGAAAGGTTTTCTCAATTAAAGAGTCTTGGAGAACTTGCTCGTTTGTTAGTGGAAACACAGAAACATTTGTCACATCCTTTGGTTTATAGGTTGTTAAAGTTGGTTTTGATTTTGCCTGTTGCTACTGCTACCGTTGAAAGATGTTTTTCAGCAATGAAGATTGTGAAGACACATCGACGCAATAGAATTGGTGATCAGTTTTTGAATGATTGTTTAATTTGTTTTATCGAGAAAGATGTCTTCGAGACTATTACAAATGAATCTGTGATGAAAACATTTCAGGATATGAAAGATCGGAGAGTGATTTTATAAGATGTTTTAATTTATATTAATAATGTTTTTTTTATTTTTATATATTTTGACCCCAGAAAAAAAAAATTTTGGGTTCGCCACTGGTGAGTTGTATAAGGTAATTAGATTTGGTCCACATTGAGTTGATGAAATCATTACTTACATAAATTAAGCGATTTGGTGTGTATTTAGGATAGTGGTGGTGATCACTGCAAATACTTTCAATAGTTTGATATCCTAATTTCAAATTCATACAAATAAATCATACAGAAAAACGTATATAATACTTCATCGAAACAATGACAATTCACAAATACGTCTTAATCGTTGATTTCAAGCAACAATAAAACATTTTTCTCTAAAAAACCTTAGTTATTTTTCAATGCGTCTTGGACATGGGTTAGTTTCTAATACATCACTCGGAATTAACGGATTCGGTTATTGAATAAATGTTGGATTAGTGGTTATGGTGTTAGCACTATAACTTATGTTTGTTTGTGTATGTCACCATGCTTATTATTTACTTGGTGTAGTTAAAGTGACATTAATTTAGTTGGGATGTGTAACCATGTTATGGGTTATACTTAGTATAGCTACCAAACATTTTTCCTTTTGCAAACAAATTGGCTCCTAAAAAAACTAATAAACACACGAGTGGTCCCAAGCACATGGTTGCCAGCTTCTACTCGGGATGGCTTTGCATGCCAGCAACCCTCAATTTTTTGAATAGGTCTTGAGCTAAGATAACTGACTACGGATTTCGGCCACGGGATAAATATGCGAATACTGGGCTCGAGAGATACGTACCATTAGATGGATGTACCATGTTTACATCTAGAGTTTTTCTACTAAAGACGGATAGTTATGATTTTTTGATCCAAGTTAAGTTCAAGAAATGTGTACGTGCCATAGTCATGTACCTCATTTACTCGATTGGTGTGGCAAGAATACTATTATTTGATTTAGCATATTTCTTCTTTTTGTTTAAAATGTAAATAATTTTTAATGTATTCTCTTGTTAAAATCACTTTGTAAGAGTTATAAAAAGCTCAATTGTACTATTGTAAAGACATAGTCCATCCGTTTCAAAATATAAGTTGTTTTGATTAAAAATGTGAATATTATAAAACTATTTTTTTCTAAAAAATATCATCTTATATATAGAATAAAATAATTTAACCAATAAAAAAAGCGACTGCAAAATAATATTGGTCACACAATAGTCAATAAAATTAAAAAGTACCTAGGATTATCAAGACAGCTTATATTTTAAAACATAAAAAAACCTCCAAAACAACTTATATTTTGAAACGGAAAAAGCATAATTTTTGAAATATAAAAGAGAGATTTTCCTCATAAAGCTTTGTTCTATTGGACATGAGAATGAGAATGTGTTTCTTGACATTACCAAGTAAAAATATCCATTGTCTTAATATTGCAGAGCTTGTGTATACACTATGAACAATGGAGTAGTTTATCTCAGTAAAGACTATTCCTTCTTTCTTACTTTCTGCTAACTTTCACCAATAATCCATGCAGGAGCATGAGCCATCTTCGAAATGGTGAAAGCGTTTTCGGTCCCTTACCGTTATCTTTCTTTTGTAAACCTTGGAGATGAGTTTGATCGACGAATGACAATCCTCACAGATGCGTAGGTTCTTAACAATGCGTATAGATTTGTTTGGGCTTGTGGTTATTAACCCAAACGCAACAGCGATCTTCTCGCTGTGGTAATGAAGTGCGTTTTCTTTATCTTCTTCTTCCAATTTCAACAAAACCTGTGTGGTGATCGGTCTATACCCAGCTACTCTTAGTTTATCTGAGATTTCTACAAGCATTGACTTGATTTCTTTGGCTCTCGGGTGAGAATCATCTTCCACAAGAAATTCATGAAGCACACCATCAATGTCGATCCAGCTACACCCAGGATCTTTTCTTATATCCATCTCCTTCATTCTCAGCCTCATTTCTGAAACCTCTGCCCAGTTTCCTTGAGAAGCATACAGGTTTGAGAGGGCGACATAAGCTCCACTGTCATTAGGAACCATATCCATCAGAATGTTAGCCACTCGCTTGCCCATCTCCACATTCTTGTGCATCCTGCAAGCACCTAAAAGAGCTTTCCATACCACGTCATCTGGTTTTATAGGCATATTAAGTATTAGCTCCTCCGCCTCTTCAAGAAGACCCGAGCGACCCAATAGATCGACCATACACCCGTAGTGTTCGATTCTAGGCTCTAAACCATCCACATTCACCATTTGACTGAAATACTTCCTTCCTTCTTCTACCAATCCAGCATGGCTACAAGCGGTCAAGAGATTGATGTAGGCAACGTCACTAGGCAGAACTCCGGCCTGCCTCATTTTACAGAAGCAGTTAATGGCATCACCTGCCTGGCCGTGTATAGCAAACCCGTTAATCATAGCACTCCAGGTAATCACATTCTCTCGAGGTAACCTCTCAAACACCTGAATTGCTTTCTCGATGATTCCACATTTGGAGTACATGTCAATTAAAGCAGAGCCAAGCACATCATCAATCCCAATCCTGCTATTGCTTGCATAAATATGCAACCATTCTCCTAGTTCTAGCAGCCCAAGCCGTGAAATCGCAGGAAGAACACTAACCAAAGTAACATAATTGGGGTGTAAATCTCCTTCCTTCATCTCACAGAAAAGCTCTACTGCATCCTTTAAAAAACCGTTCTGTGAATAACCCGATATCATCGTATTCCACGAGACGACGCTTCTCTGACGCATTTTATCAAACAACACTCTTGCAGCTTTACAATCTCCAAGTCTCATATAACCATCAATCATCACATTCCATAAAACCACTTCACCATCTCTCTTTCTTCTATCCATCACCATATCTCGTTCTATAATGCTCTTATAGAACAATACGCAAGCATCCTTCATCAAACCACACATCACATACATTCTAACGAGATTGCTCATCACGAATTCGTCACCACCCAACCCAAGCTTCAAAGCCAACCCGTGAATTTGCTTACCTTCTTCAATCCTCCCTGTTTTTGCGCAGGCCTTTAGCACAGAAGGAAACGTGAACCGATTCGGCTCCACAAATTCATCGCTCATCATCTCGCAGAACAATGTGATTGCGATTACCGCTTTGTGTTCGTCTCCCTCACTGAAGCCCCTGATTATGGTATTCCAAGAGAAGCAATTCCTTTGAGGCATCTGATTAAAGATCTTATGGGCATAGTCGAGGTCGCGGTGAAGGAGATCGGAGGTTGCACAGCAACGGAGGATCTCTGCGGCTGCGAGAGTGTCTCGCATTTGACCAGATTTGACGAATATGGCATGGATTTGGGAGAGGTCTCGCATAGTTCGACATCTTGTGATCTGTGGGAAAAGCGACGACGGGTGCGTCGCCGGAGATGCTGATGCCGGTGAGCTTCCGCCTGTCGAGTAAAGCGTCTGGGTCGGGTTCATGAAGAATCGAGATAGTTGGGATCGTGTGGCTCTTTATGACGACGCATAACAAGATATTGCATCAGTCAAACCTTTGGTAGCCTTACAATTGTCTAATCCTGTTTTTTTTTTTTTTTTTTTGTTATCTTCTTTTTGGCGTCAAATTCAGTTTAACATTAGTATCAGAATTTTTTGTTACAAAAAACCAAATGAAACTTAATGTTAGTGTTTTAGTAATAACTAATACTATAAGCGGGATTAGAATATCCGAAAATAGAGAATAATTATTGTTTTTATAATAAATGAAAGAAACTAAAAAAAAATGATCAAACGGTATATCTCTCATATAAATAAATATATATTATCCTATAAATTTTAATCTGCATGATATTTTGATTGAATGTAAGCGTTTTTAATGTAAAATGAATACGTTTGAGATTATGAGTTCTCTTAAACTTATTTGAGCTTGCCAAACCAAAAAAATATTATGTTAGTATGTAAATCTTCTTAAATCAAAGAAATAATAAAAGTGAAAAATGATGATTTGTAAAGTGGAGAAGTTACTAAAAATGACCGCTAAATTGATTTGAAATATAAGTATAACCCACATATCTCATGTTTGAGAAAAATAACCCAAAGGGGTAGTGAAATTACATCTACATCCTTTATGACCAAACAATAAAACAAATGCATAATGACCGTTTTAACCCTAGAGAAGGAGTAATATAGAAGTCTACTTTCGTCAGGAAATCAACGCGTAGACTCCATGAGAAGTCTACTGGAGGGGGTTTAGTAGACTACCAAAGCAGTCTACTATATAATTATATTTTAAATTTAAATTTATAAATTAACAAAAAATATTTTGATAAAAAATGTTGATTGATGACCCTACTATAAACAATTGTGAAGTATGAAAAATAAAATTTCACGAAATTAAACATAATTAGACAAATTAGGTTATGAATGAAATACATAGTAAACAAAGAGTTACCAAATAAGGTACATCATAGGTTGCAAACATGCTTTTACACTTAGGGTTAAAGTTAGGGTTTATTATTTTTATATTTAAAATGTAAAATTTGCATAAAAAAGTGTTAACTTGTGAATATATTATACGTTTTGAATCTTTGGAATAATTTTTGGTATAGGGTTTCGAATAATCATTGAAAATAATCGATTTATGTGAAGTAGACTTCATTTAGAGGATGTGTATTTGTTTCCATCATCGAAGCCCAGTAGGTTTGTGAGAGGACGTGTATTTGTTTGCATCTCTCAGTATATTTAGTAATCAAAGGTTTTCCAAATCAAAGGTTTTCACTATGTTTCTGTGCTTTTATTTTCTTATACGATGTTTGGTTTTGGATACAACAGACTTCGCCAGTATAGTTCTCCAGTAGACTTGTAGACTTCTCCAGTGGATGAAACGACCCGATCCAAAAATTTAAAAATTTTCCCTTCAGATTACTGATGCGAGTCGAGTTTTACCTCTCAACTAACTACCTGCAAGTGCACAGCAATCACGGTTAGTATAGATAAGGGATCGTATCCACAAAGACTTCTTAACCACACTCCAAATTGTAATGAATAAAATTAAGCTAGAACAAGATATTTTTGTCGTTTTTGTGATTGATAATAAAGTAAGCAAGCAACGAATGTGAATTGTAATGAAAATAAATAAAAGAAAAGCGTTAGGACTTAGGTATTTTGCAGAGAATCATGCAACAATAAAGATTGGTTGATTTTAGGGATTTAGGAATTATGAACCGTCTAGAACACAAAGCACTGATTTAAGGTCATCCCACTATCGTGATGTAACTAACCATCTACGTTTTAGCACCCTAATAGACTCAACTGTCGCAGGTTATTACAAGGTGAAAACATGCATTAAAGTTCAAGTTTGATAAAGTTCACCGCACTCCTTAACTAACCTTTCGAATTGTTAAGGCTTTTGGCTCATCAAATACTAGTTCAGGCAATATAACAAGCTTTTGGAGAGTATATAAACCTAAGATCAGATAGCTAAATGCGCGGTAAAGCAATCATGCATTGAGTATAAGTAAAGATGAAGACTCTAATGTATTCTCTAAACAATTATCAATCAATTATCGAATTATGAAACTCATTGAAAACCTAAAACCTAACAAATAAAACTATTCAGACATGATGCACAAAAAACCAGAGATAGATAATGAATTCATGATAAATAAACTTGAATTAAAGAGTAAGGGACAGAGGATTCTTCTCTATATCGAGATATAAAGCGAGATCATCCACCGGATTGCTCAAAAATCCAAATCTAATGAAGAACACCAAGAGAACTCGTGGTGGCTGCTACTGTATGATAAACTACTCTATTGTTTTGCCTGCATACCTAACAAAAGGCTAAAAACAAGTATATATAGGCTTAGGGGTTTCTAGGGCTTCATTTAGGTCAAATCTGTCTTTTTACGTCAAAACTGCTCCAACGTCGGTTAGGATTTCGGCCATGGATCACGACCGGTATTGGGCCCAAAGTGCCTTGATTTGTGCTGGCATCAGCCCAGAATATCGGTCCATGAGGCGGCCCGGTATTTGGATCGATTCTGCACTTGCTTCATTTATGAGGCAGCTTGACGTATCTTCACTAAATCCAGTGTAACTTCCTGCTCACAGCTCCAATTGAGATGATTCAAACTTCATTGTAAATCTGACTCAAAGATCTATCTTCAAACCAAGTTTCATCCAATTAAAAATCGATTTGATCCTCCATTCACTACTGAACTTCTGGCGTATACGTTCTATCCAATTTGGTAGAATGTTGATTCTTGTGAATTCTTGGTTCTTGATGGTGTCTTTGGCTTATGAAAGTTGTTGTAGCTTGGTTTACACCTATTTTGGCTCTTTTTGCTCCTTTTTCCTTGATTTTCCTGTTAAGACTCTAAAATTACAAATACGAAAAAAACTACCTTTAAAGGTATAAAACCGTAGATAAATGCACAGAAAACATAGTAAAATATATAGTAAAATAGGTAAAATATGGGATATATTAACTCCCCCAGACTTAAACCTTACTTGTCTTCAAGCAAAACAAGTTTAGAAAAGAGATTTGAAAATAATTTGAACTTAGAAAAACCATTTGAAAATAACGTTGATACTAATATCGTATGTGACATGATCAATCCAAGGGTATCTTCACCATACGCCATCCATAACCTTCGCAGCCTACTCCATGTTTTAATTACAATCCTGCAAAAATCTCAACTGTACTTCATTTGACTCTCTACATTCATTAAGGTATAGGTGGATTTCTCATCAAGGGAATCATTCGGGGTAGACGGCGCTAGGATTTGAAAAAGGCTGATATATGTGGTGAGGTTAAAAGTTTTTAGGGTTACCATAGATTCCGAGTGCGAGATATTATGCAAAATCGCAAGAGAGAATGGATCTGTTGATATCCACTCTTCTACTCGTCTCTTCTTTGAATCATGGCATTCCTTGGGTATTCATTTGGCCTTAAAACTTTTAGACAACCGTTTTCTTTTCCCTTCCTTTTATTTATTTTATTTTTTTTCATTTTTTTCTTTTTATTTTTTTATTATTTATTTTTTATTTTTTTCTTTTGAAAGGAGAAAAACGGTATCTCTTTGATATAAGTCAAGTATAGGCACGAATTGTTACCATGTATTAATCTTCCAAGGAAACAGCCAAGCTTTTTGAAATTTGTTCTTTGTACTCCACCCTTCTTTACCAAATCGTCGCATCTCTAGTGATTGGAAAATTGCATCGATCCTTTTCTCTCCGACGTTTTTGCACATATCTGCAAGTATGGAACTAAAAAGAGAAGACATGAGGTCTGAAAAGAGGTAAAGGGTTTTAGGTAGGGTACCAACTAAAGATGAGCTGGCCATTCATGACAACAAAGAGTGGTAAAAGAGGATAAGATGTCATGAATGTGTGATTCGTTTCCCCGATCTAACTCCTTAATGAGAAATAATTAAAATCAGGTTAGTGGTCAAATAAAATAGAGTCAAAATCGTATTCATCAAAACTTATGCGAGATGAATTATATGGGGCGAGTTCCAGTCATGAAGGTTTCTGAATCATATATCCTGGATAAACCCTGTGACAATGGTCATTAGATCATAAAATCTACGCATAAATTCCTGAAAATATCATAGTTTGAAACATAGGTTTTCGACTCAATAAAAGACTCTAAGAAAATCATTAAAATGACTCAAAACATAAGAAAATAGAAAAAGGACGTTAGTACGATAAATCCCCCCAGACTTAACTTACACCGTCCCCGGTGTAAATAGTCACATAAGGGTGAGATGACTCAATAAAATAAAAATAGAAATAATAAAAGGATAGATAAAAGTCGATACACCTGGCTCAAAAGACGGGTGACATAGATTCTGGTGAATCCGGAACTATCACGTGAAAGTGATCTCCATCGAACTCGTAGTTGACGATCTATGTCTCGTCTGAAGCGGTTGCCTGGACTAATGAGTGATGTCTGTACTGGGCAGTGGCGGTGTCATCAAGGGCACGTGTGTTAGGATGACTAGAAACATTATCATCGACATCCTTATCATGCTCAAATGTAGAAACGAGCGAAAGACTACCAAATTCGTTGTTACTTGTTGTGGGGGTTGTGCTTCTAGAGGAGCGCCTAAAGAGATGTGGAAATGATTTCTTGACTGCTTTGACAAGCTTAGAAATCATCTTTCCTTGCCTAGAAACCGTAGCTTCAAGAGAAATCCTCTTCTCCTTTTCTTCCTCAAAGCTAGTGCGAAGCCATTCATCAAAACCGGCTTGTGTAGCTGCTAGAAATTGGGGCTCGTGGGGTGGCGTGTGAGATGTGGAAGGCTGGAAAATACCTCCTCCTTGTGGTCCTCTAGACCTCTCATTTCGTGCCATCCTTGCCAGGGATTGATAATAGAGCGAAACTCCAACAAGCGGACATCCGGGACAATGGTAAAACCATGTGGAACGAGTGGGGTGAAAGTATGTCTTACCCTCACTCAAGGCTGGGATTTCCGCATGTGGGAGTAGAACACACTTGTTCTCTTCCTCGTATGGTGGAGTGAAAAGGTACCCAAAATTGGTAGATTGCTTGTACCATCCACAAAGATAATGCTTTCTTTGAAGGGCATGTAAATCAAGCTTACTCTCAACCATCAAAGGGACTTCGAGGTGAAAATCAACACCACACGCAAGTAGTATGGCCGTGATTGTTCCACCAAAATCACTCGATGCTCCCTTTGGTATTTTCTCCTTAACGGCATCATGCTTGATTTGTACCATTCGACGAGCTAAAAGTGAAGCGAGGTTCACCTTCTCGGGATTCTCCACAAACGGTGATATTAGCATGTAAAAATCTTCTTGTTTCACCACTCGATACTCATTCCTACTGAAAATGAGTTGAGAAAGTAGGTAGTAAACATAACGAATCGCCGGATGTGTAATCTTCGATGCCTTAGAACTTCCGGGTTTTAAGTCTATCGCTTCCTATCTTCGTCCATTCATCATAATGAGCTTCACTACAACTGAACTTGATCCTCTCATGACACTCAAGTCCCAAAATATCACAAAGTTCTTCAATACTCAAAGTATACGATTTCTCATTAACCGTAAAAGCGAGAATCCCTTTTTTTGCTATGGTCGTCTTTGTCTTGGGGTAAGACAATGTTACTGTGGCTAGAAATTCACGTGCAAGCATTCCATAGGTAGGGTGAGAGATAATCACTAACTTCGATAGGCCCAATGCTTCAAGATACCATTCAACATCCTTTCGAAAACCGAGTAAATCGAGTGTGTCGAAATCAATACCAAGAGTTGGAAGCATAGCAAACTATTGTAGACAAGCCATGTAGTCCACATTAGCATTCATTTCGGGTCCAAAATGCTTCATAATAACACTCGGTGCTTGAGTTACAACTATAGTTGATTTAGCTCGCGATTTCCTCTTTTTCTTCTTAGGAGGTGATGTGTGAGGTATTGTTTGTGTGACCTCCACAAACTGCATTGGTACTTGAGTGATTTCATCCCCCTCATCTCTTATTTGGTAACCAAGTTCTTCTTCATTATCCACCAAAATATCCTTTCCATGTTTCTTGGATGACTTTTTCGATCTTGTTTTAGAACGTGTAGGGCGAGGGACTTGAGCTTCGTGATCGTGGGTGGTCACGTGATTCTTCTTGGGTTTGTGTCCTCTTTTAGACTTCCTTGGAACAAACTCATTCTCCATTGAAGTTCCTACAAAAGAAATATCTCGAAAAAATATTTTACAGTCTTGTAAATCTCAATTTCCAAAAGAATTGCGTCCAATGGGGAATTGAATCAAAATAAAGCATAGCAAGACATTAGAAACATGTAAGAATAATAACCAAAGGTAAAATAATTTTTCTCTAATTAAATCATAATTTTCGGATTTAAGATTAATAACAATTGAAAAACACAAAAATCTTGCAATTAGTGTTGAATATGTCAAAATTCATATCAATCCTATATATATATGATAAACCCATAATAAAAGATGTATTAACTAACCATGAATCACCCAAATTCGTTTGTAATTATGACACAAATCCAAATTTGTGAAAAATTAATTAAAGGTTGTAATCATGTAATTAACCCATCAATAATGTTTATATCAAGTCTAATCAAGTATTCTTATATTGATTCTCCAACAACCTAGCCAATTCAAGCTAAATCTATGAAAATTTAAAAATATGCATAAACTTGGAACTAGACAAAAAGAGGGTTTAGAGAGAAATTATCTTGGGTTTAGTGAAATATGAGATTAGGAATTGAATTTCTAGTGAAAAACTAAACAAATTTTAGTGAATTGAGATAAAACCCCAAAATTGGATTTTTAGGGTTCTTGAGCTCAATAACACATTTGAGAGAGAAAGAGATGAAGTTGTGTTTGCAAATGAGAAAAAGATGTAAAACCTTTAAAAATCAGATTTTGTGATGTTTTGGTTAAAATCCGGGTTAAATCGGTTTAGAACCGGTTAAGAAAATTAAAATTGAACCGAAAAACTTACCCGGGTCGGTTATGGTCGAATACCGGTCGGATGGACCGACCGAAACCGTGACCGAAACTTACCTCGGTCATGGGTCGAGACGGATCGTGTCGCGGTAAGGTCTGGGCAGTGTCGCGGGTCGAGGCGTGAGACGGGACTACGGTACGGCTGCCTCGATACCGGTCGGGTTTGTGACCCGGTATTGGCGTCCGGTATGGGACGCGGGACTGGGCATCGCAGTAAGAGTTGCGGCTTCGTGTCGTGGTAAGGTCAGGGCAGCATGTCCCGAGTATCGGTCAGGTGGGACGACCGAGACAAACGACCGATGTGGAGCTTTCGGGTCGTGGGACGAACGACCTCGTGTCGCGGTAAGGATTTTACCGTGTCGTGGGTAGAACGTGCTCGTGTCACGGGTCGAGACCTCGTGTCGCGAATACCGGTCGCGTGGGACTACCGATACTCGTGTCCGGTATCGAGCATCGTGTCGCGGTGAGATTTTTCTCGTGTCGCGGGACGTATTGTCATCGTGTCGCGGGATAGATTTTTCTCGTGTTGCGGGACGGAGTTTCATCGTGTCGCAGGACGGAGTTTCATCGTGTCGCAGGACGAGACAAAGTGGTCTGAGTATCGGTCGCGACTCCGGACCGAAACGCGTGACTGGTGCTAGGTCGTGCGTGTCGCGGGACGGTTTGACGCGATACCGGTCGAGGACGTTGCCCGATACGTCTGTCCGGTACTGGACCCGTGTGGCAGTAAGGTCGACACCGGTCGGGTCGCGGTCCAGTATCGTGACCGGTACTGGCCGACGGTGGGTATTTTTTTTTTTGTGTTTTGTATTTTTATAAATCCTAAAAAATCAAAATAAAATAGATTAGTGTAAAATAAACATATGAAAACCAAAATTAAAATTTTAAAAACTAATTAAAGCATAAATAAAATAAAAATGTGGGTTGCCTCCCACAAAGCGCTTGTTTAAAGTCAATTAGCTCGACTCCTTTGAAGATTTTAGACTTCCGGTGGATCCACTAAAGGAATGGTTGTTCCTTTAGCTTCATTAGGTTTTGATCTTTCAGCTTCTATGATGACTCCAAGTGAATCTCCATTGTCATACTTCACAACTAATGCTTCCGGGAAAAGCTTCAAAGTGTTTTCAATCTTACACTTGATAGTTTCCCTGTTGATCTTGTCTTCTCTTGGGACGAGGATCTTTATCACCATGTTCTAAAATATAAACTTCTCCTTTGCTTTGTTCCCATTCTTAGCATAATCCATAGGCGTCAAAGTTGTCTTGACATCTTCAGAAATGTCCTTATGCTTCTCTTTGGACAGTTTTGCAACTATCTTCATTTTAGCTTTAGGATCTCCTTCTTTGACTCCTTTCTTGGCATCTCCGGGGTATATACTAGGCTTCATATCCTTTACTCCAATCGAGCTTGGTATACGCTTAGCATCTACTTCATTATAGAAGAAATTCTTGTTGATATTGGCGAAAGAGATTCTTCGGTTTGGAAAATCAACAATGGCTCCAGCTGTTGCTAAGAATTGTAATCCAAGTACTAATGGATTCAAATTTCCGGTCTTCATCTCCAACACTTGAAAATCAGTAGGAACAATCCCCTCTCCTACTTTGACCATGACGTTTTTCAAGCATTCCATAAGGTGTAGAGGACGATAAATCGGCATACTCTATATAGACTTTGGATGGTTTGAAATCGGCCAATCCAAGTTCTGTTGCCATGGCTAGTGACATGACATTGACGTTTGCTCCAATATCACACAAGCAGTCGTGGATCTCCTTTCTATTAATAGAGCATGGAAAAACAAACTTTCCCGGATTATCGACTTTTTTCCAAAGGTATCCTCTTTAGTCTTCTCTTGTAAGCTCTCTTAGATTCGCTGGGAAGGCGTTCCTCTTTTGGTTCTTAGACCACGATAACCTCTTCTTCAAGTGGTTTAGGAGTGACCACGGCCTCCTCTTCTTTAGTAGAAGCAACATTGCAAAACTTATTTTCTTTCTCTTCGTCTTGTCTTCGAACAACTTCCGAGGTTTGAATGAGTTGTGTATCCATCTTAGAGAGATGAGTAGCAATAGACTCAATCTTAGTGTTAAGTTCCGAATACCTACTGTCCACCATTTGGTTTACTTCTTTCTTGTGTTGGCCGAAAGCTTCTAGCATTTGGTTTTTCATATCTTCGAGTTTAGCATCAAAAGAAACCGGTCCGGTTGGTTGGGATGGGTTGAATGATGGTTTTACTTAATACATTCCTTTAGAAAAGAAGGGTTACTTGGACTGATATTGGCCTCCTTGGTTGACGTTTTGTCGAGGGTAGAATTGATCTTGAGGGTTCTCGACATTGTTGCTCCAATAGGATAGATTTGGGTGAGATCGAAAGTGTTGTTGAAATTTTAATTCCCATAGTTTCCTCCTATGTAGTTCACTTCCTCTTGATTCTCCTCCATTCCATCTCCAATACGTTCCATATTAGGATCATAACTTGTATCATTAACATCTTCAACGGCATGAACTCCCCTTTGACTCTTAAGTAGTTGTGAAACCATGTTCTTGAGCTCCGCAATTTGAGTTGAATCGGTTGATGATCTAGTAGTGTTGATGCTCCTATTGTAGTCTTGAGAACAATTAACATCACTAGCAGCAAGGTTCTCAATCAAAAGTTTTGCCTCCGGTACAAGCTTGGTCATGAAATTCCCATTACTCGCAGCATTCAAAGATGTTTGGTGCTTGTAATCGATTCCATTGTAGAAAATATTCCATAAGTTTCCTTCAGAGAAACCATGATTAGGGCAGTCCCTAGTGTACTCCTTGAAATGTTCCAAGGCTTCAAAGAAAGATTCGGTTGGTCCTTGCTTGAAACTTGAGATCTTGTTCCTTATAGAATTCGATCGTTGTTTGGTGTAGAATTGATTCAAGAAAGCACCCTTGTATTCGTCCCAAGTAGTGATGGAACGTGGAGGTAGAGACTTCATCCATCTAAGTGCCTTATTGTTTAGAGAAAGCGAAAAGAACTTGCACTTAAAGTACTCGGCAGGAACTCCATTAGCACGAGTCGTACTACAAATTTCTTCGAAAGTATTGATGTGGTCAAGAGGATGCTCCGTGGACAGCCCATGGAATTGGTTTTGTTTCACCAATGCAATGATTTGAGGTTTGATCTCGAAATCATTCCTTTGAGGTAGAGGTGGGCGGATGGGGTTTCTATCAAAGAAGAAAGCATCGGAGGAATCGACATCTCCGATAGTTTGATGTTGGACTTGTCTTTGACGCAAGGGTTATTGGAAATTTTGGTTCCCTTGAGGTTGAAGATGTGGAACTTGTTATTGCATTCTCATATTCCCAGGTGGAATGAGATGTTGATCGTTTCCACCAACTGGATTCCTAACAATGTTCTCCGGAGGATTATGGATTGCATCATTACGGATCGGTGGGTTTAGGTGGGCACCCAGTGGTTGCTCCACGGGTTGGTTCTCTCTATCAAGAGCAGCACCAGCAGCAATAGCGAGGGTTCATTTCTCCTCATTTATGACGTGCTCGTCAGTTTGATCGGCCATCCTTAGTTGTCTTTGTCTCTTAAGGGCTCGTTCAAGCTTATCGATTTCTTGCTCAGGTACAACTAGATTTTTCTCGTTAGAATTTCTAGTACTAGGCATAAACACCTGAAACACATGGAAAAGGATAAAAAAACAAGGAATCAAAGTCGAAAAAGAAAGAAATAAAATCGAAATAAAAAGAAAAACTGAAATTAAAGCGTTCTAGACTGAGTTTTAGTCAAAAATTTGAAGGTGATGTTCTTCGAAGTCCCCGGCAACGGCGCCAAAAACTTGATGCGAGTCGAGTTTTACCTCTCAACTAACTACTTGCAAGTGCACAGCAATCACGGTTAGTATAGATTAGGGATCGTATCCACAAGGACTTATTAACCACACTCCAAATTGTAATGAATAAAACTAAGTTAGAACAAGATATTTTTGTCGTTTTTGTGATTGATAATAAAGTAAGCAAGCAACGAATGTGAATTGTAATGAAAATCAATAAAAGAAAAGTGTTAGGACTTAGGTATTTTACATAGAATCATGCAACAATAAAGATTGATTGATTTTAGGGATTTAAGAATTATGAACCATCTAGAACACAAAGCACTGATTTAAGGTCATCCCACTATCGTGACGTAACTAACCATCTACATTTTAGCACCCTAAAAGACTCAATTGTCGCAGGTTATTACAAGGTGAAAACATGCATGAAAGTTCAAGTTTGATAAAGTTCACCGCATTGTTAAGGCTTTTGTTAAGGCTTTTGGCTCATCAAATACTAGTTCAGGCAATATAACAAGCTTTTGGAGAATATATAAACCTAAGATCAGATCGCTAAATGCGCGGTAAAGCAATCATGCATTGAATATAAGTAAAGATGAAGACTCTAATGTATTTCCTAAACAATCATCAATCAATTATCGAATTATGAAACTTATTGAAAACCTAAAACCTAACAAATAAAACTACTTAGACATGATGCACAAAAAACCAGAGATAGATGATGAATTCTTGATAAATAAACTTGAATTAAAGAGTAAGGGGAAGAGGATTCTTCTCTATATCGAGATACAAATCGAGATCATCCACCGGATTGCTCTAAAATCCAAATCTAATGAAGAACACCAAGAGAACTCGTGGTGGCTGCTACTGTATGATAAACTACTCTATTTTTTTTGCTGCATACCTAACAAAAGGCTAAAAACAAGTATATATAGGCTTAGGGTTTCCTAGGGCTTCATTTAGGTCAAATCCGTCTTTTTACGTCAAAACTGATCCAACGTCGGTTGGGATTTCGGCCATGGATCACGACCGGTATTGGGCCCAAAGTGCCTTGATTTATGCTGGCATCAGCCCAGAATATTGTTCCATGAGGCGGCCTGGTATTTGGATCGATTCTGCACTTGCTTCATTTCTGAGGCAGCTTAACGTATCTTTACTAAATTCAGTGTAACTTCCTGCTCACAGCTCTAATTGAGATGATTCAAACTTCATTATAAATATGACTCAAATATATATCTTCACACCAAGTTTCATCCAATTCCAAATCGATTTGATCCTCCGTTCACTGCTAAACTTCTGGCTTATACGTTCTGTCCAATTTGGTACAATGTTGATTCTTGTGAATTCTTGGTTCTTGATGGTGTCTTTGGCTTATGAAAGTTGCTGTAGCTTGGTTTACACCTATTTTGGCTCTCTTTGCTCCTTTTTCCTTGATTTCCCTGTTAAGACTCTAAAACTACAAATACGAGAAAAACTACCTTTAAATGTATAAAACCGTAGATAAATGCGTAGAAAAAATAGTAAAATATATAGTAAAATAGGTAAAATATGGGATATATAAGTTATTATCATCATAGATAATAATTCTCAATTGGGCTAATACAAACAATGCGGAATAACAACAACTAACGATAAACCACATCATCAATAATCCCATACTTATCAATGAACAATATTCAATCAACCAATTCCAGAATCAATCCAGTAACAACAATCTAATACTCAATAATTAGTATTCACTAGCAACCTAGCAATTCTACGCAATGCAACCAGACAAGCGAGACCCTAGATCATCTACTCTTCCCGGCCATGATTCCACGATCACATTTTCTCTTTACCTGCAACACATGGCAAAAAGAATTGTGTGATTATTATCACAAATATCCAGCGATGCGGTCATCCCGTCTACAGGCTAATTATACACAAGCATAAACAATAGATACAATACCAGGATGAGCATACACAAGCATTCACGAAACAATCAACACGAACCAAACCAGGAACTCTATGTCGATTGACACAACCTCTAGGTGTCGATCGATACACAGACCGTGTCGATCGACACACCACCCTGGTGTCGATCGACACGACATCGCAGAACCCAAAAACGAGCATATCCTCTCATGGCTCGAATCCGTCGCGATTCATCGAGTTTCCTGCACAATTCATTCACAAAACACACGGAATCCACCAAGCAATCACATTCTACCCGTTCCTTACACTTATGTAAGCCTACGGTCACGCACTCACCTCGAAAAATATTGAAAAGACGAAGAACGACGAAGAACAAACACGAACAGCCTCTGATTCCGTCCCCTCAGACCCGAAATCAGTCCAGCAACAATCCTTCCTCGTTCCCAATAGCCTCACACGCAATTCTCCTCAAGAAATCTCCCAAAAACCACTCAAAACCTTTGATTTTCTGATTCTCCCTTCAATCTCTCTGTTTTCTTTCTGAAAATTGGCCAAAACCAGAGACAAACGCGTCTGATCACTTATATACCCGAGCCCTAGGGTTTCCCTAAACCAGCCCACCAAACCAAAAAATTAAATCGAACTTGTCGGTCTGATTTTAACCCGTGTTGATAGACACACACAACTCGTGTCGATCGACACATCCACCAAATTCTACTTTTTGGTTCACGGGCGTTACAATTCTCCCCCACTAACACGGATTCGACCTCGAATCAAGCGACTCCGTCTCCCTAAGGTTAACACTTCTGCCTAGAACCCGACCAGATTCACCAGAGAACATCAACGATGCAACGCCCCTGGTCCGTATTAGAGCTGCCCGATTGATCGCCCAACAATCAAACAAGAACATGCACGACCAACTGTTGACCCCGAATTGAACCAAATGATCGCACAACAATCAAACAAGAACATGTACGACCAACGGTGCTACATATGCTACCAGGATTATCTGAACCGAGATTCTAAACGTAAGCAAAAACCCTAGACTCGACATCCACCGCACACTCCTGGCCCTCGGTTAGCACCACTCGTGATCACACCTGATCCCCGAGCTCTACTAGGCTCACACTAGCCCTATTGCACCGCCTCACCACGGCCGCAATCCTGACCCCAACCCGGTCAGCACCACCTGAGATCCACTCCTGATCCCTGAAGTTCATCCAGTCTCATGCTTACAACCACATTACAGATACTATTGCTCATACTCATATCTATATACAACACTCCGCTCTCAGGATCGTCACCCTTCGAGCTCTCGAAGTATATCATACCCCTCCACCTTCAGGACCGCCGTCTATGCAGTTCTCGGTATGCTCCAGCCCCTCCCATTCTCAGAACACATAGTCCGTCAAGCTCGGCTACAGAGGAATCACACATCCACTGGAGAGGCTTCGGCCCCTCAAAGTATATGCAAGGGAACCACTCTCCCCTGGAGAGAACCTCACGATCCCCTCAAGTATACCCAGGAGACCCACTATCCCCTGGGGCAATCACTCTATAACATGCATCTTAGGGACCTCTCGACTGAAATCACCTCTCGTGGTCATACGAAACAACCCAATCACCAGGATGTTTCACAGAGTCCCTGGAAAAGACAATCCTAACTCACATAAGACTTCTATCCAGACTCCCCCTAAGAAATAGGTAGGCTCTAACTCACATAAAACCCCTATTTCCCAGCGCCATTGATGAAGAATAAAACTCGTCCTTTATCCGGTTTCAAGATTAAAACCTAGATTCACTAATCAATGTAGAATAGTTCAGGTTCATTAAGGGACCAGCAATACGCTCTAATTCTATGGAAAACAATCTCAGCTAAGCGATTAAAATGGGTTTAAATGTCACGATAATTAAAGCAAAACAAAATGTAAAATCGGTTGTAAACAATAATGGGAAGGCGTTAGGTCAGGGATAATTCTCAGGGATTCGAATATCAAGAACCAAGCAATTATTCAGGCATGCGATTATGAACAAGTGTAGAACTCAACCATAAATATAAGGAGATCCACTTTCGTGGCATCTACAACTCTAACAATCAATCTAACACCCTAACTGTCGTTGAGGTTAATAAAGATTATCAAGCATTAGCGATTTGGGTTGATATGTTCACGAGATGCCCTAACTTCAACTTTCGTTGGCTATGGATCAAATCGCCCACCTATGTCAATTCCAGCAATTTACAAACTTTTGATAAGTAAATTCAACCTAAAATCAAAGGCTAGGTGATCAATCTAACCTAGGCAATATGATCGACAATAGGTGGAGACTATCGAATGATATATAT